>OX439038.1:38648112-41273945 GCA_949317995.1 Acholoe squamosa
GTGATGTGATCTCGTTGCTCTTAACGCTGGTATTAGTTCATAGCCAAAACACTTTTATTTGGACCTTAAATCATCATTCATAGCGAAGAAAATGTCCAGTTTTAAGATTATTATCATTATTATTTCTTAGATTATGAAAATACCTCTGGCTATTCTAAGAAAAAACGTCTACGGTATATCATATAGTATATGTCCATCAAGCATAGCATGGGACAAACAGTTGATTTTAATGCTAAAGGACATACATGTTAAAACCTTCTAATGGTCGTCACTTTCATGAAAGTTCCAATATGCTAATATATCAATAATATCTCTAGATGTAAATCAAAACACAATGTCTACAACTACAGATTAGATGAGGTTTAAACCCCACAGGTCTAGCTTGGGGAGACGGTCACGTGACCATGTAGAGGAGGAGGAGGTTGGGTGAGGCTTCCCCTGGTGGCTGGTGTATGAGGACGGGGGCTGCCGGTACCCAGCCCCACTCCACATCCACATCACTCACTGTGTGTACCAGCTACACACACCAGGCCTTCCCACAGGTGAGAGGAGGAGATACACCTGGTCACTGAGACCCTATAGGTATACCAGCACTGGAGCTGTGAGCTACATCTGTGACCATGAACTCATGGTCACTGACCGTATTATATACAGTGTATTACATGTACAGGTAACCTGGTGGTGGATCTACAGACAGCAGCACGTTACAGGATAGGTGTGACATGACGAGAGGGATTTACTAAGCACACAGAGATGATACACACCAGTAAACTGGACCTCACTGTGACTGAATGCTGCTGGGGAGCTGCCAGGGGATGGCTTGTACACTGGTATATCAAAGGGTCCCAGTATGATATGTCATAGCAGTTGAGGTTGTCCGTACCTCACAACTGAACAGGGGCAACATGTAGGGCCTGATGGACAACTTTGAACTCTTGATATGTACTAGATGGAACCTCCACAGCTGTACTGTCTAGCTATATCAGTAATAGGACAGCAATCATCAGCGTTACACACGCAGCATTGGAGGCCTTTTAGTGGGCCGTCTTTTGGAAATAATACAAACTCCCAAAACTGTTATAATATTCACTATTAACGTGTAAAGTTGAGAAAGGAGTGTTAAGCACACAACTGTTTTAAGTGGATTTTTGAGTTGCCCTTGTCTGACGTGACAGGTGGCATATACAGGTTATAGTTCCCATGTTAGAAATGGCCCTGTTCCTGTTCTGTGTACACTTGACCAGAGTTAAGCTGCAGTATTGGACCTCGTGAACTCATTGTACCCCACCCTGCTGAGCTGTAAGAAACGCCCCCTCAATAACACACGTGCTCCCTCAGAACAGCTCCGAGTAGCTCGTTCTCCTATCCTCACCTTAGTTCCTTCCAGAACATAACCTATACAATATCCCAAAGTACCTGTGCTTGGAGACTTGAGGAGGAGGAGGAGGTGATTAATGCTCAGAGCAGCTCGGAGAAACACATGAGGCCAATTTGCGGCCATAGTGAAGGAGCTCAGCACGACTCTGCATTGACTCACTCTGTCCCCTTTGTGTGCACACTCCTCACATGCACATCTAGAATTACATAGTTTATACAATTCATTTCCCCTCCTAACTCATAGCAGCCCTCGATAAATAGTCACATTCAGGCGCATTCCCGGCGTGCACCCGTCTGTCGGGCATCGTACGGAGTATGATAGGTATGTGTGGCTTCTGCCCAGGGAAATATAGGACAAAATCATCTCTCGTACAGCCCATCTGTTGTGAACACTGGAGGGGCTGCTCTGCCTCAGCCTCAGGGGCCAATGGGTTCAGACCACTTCATACCTCTCCAGGCTGACCGTGGAGCAGCTCACCTCTCCTGTAGCCTGCAGACAGTCACCCAGCGTCTACATGGTGCAGTCAGTGAACACCTGGAGGATCACACGTCTGATGCATGATGGACTCAAAGCCTTTCATGCCACCCAAGCTCCATCCTTATTTTTCAAACAGTGTACAGAATCATCGGGTGGCTATACATGTATTGGATCCCTCCACATCAAGTCTGTATATTGGTAACACCAGAAGTGTTGTTGGCGACGTAAACGCGGACGTAGATGAGGTATAGAAACCTTTACACCCAGTAGGAGGATAAGGAGGGGTGTGCTGTCTAGGCGTGGGACGGGGTTCCCCTGAAGGCGGCTGGCTGATCAGAGTGTGACTGGTAGACGTGTTCACACCCACTCACAGTCACAGTAGGACGGCCCAGAACGACTACCACTGACGATACTCTGTTTTTGGATCTCGTCAAGACTTGGCCTACTTCCAGCCCCTTGTGTAGTTCTCAGCCTCCATAGAGCGGAAGGAGGTCCGTGACACACACATCCTCTAGACCCGTCAATGTAGACAGGAGTAGGCCAGTCAGTCACACAGGAGGCACCACCACGGAGGGTATGCTCCATATAGGGCCCTGTAGATATGAGATTATACTAATATAGCAGATTGCTAAATAACCTAACCAATTATAATCCCATTGAAAGGACGTGTGCTTTGTTTGGAGTAAGATAAGAAATATAGAGGGATTGCGGTGATCTGCCCATGTGCCAGGAGACAGTGGGATAAAGATATGAGAATGGATACCTTCGTACGTCCTTGTCGGAGGCACTCACAGTGTCACACCCCTGGTCGACATGCCCTTTGAGGTACAAACAGATTTTCAGCATCATCTACTCATTCTCAAAACGTGTGGGATTCCCAACATCACTGTCACAGCCTCGAGATATAGGTCTATGAGAGATGACCCCCCAGCTATCTAAATCCATGTTTAGGACCACCGCTCGGACTGGGAACTTGAACGTTGATTACTTTAAATTCCTACTTCTCCAAAACCAGAAGATCTACTGGACATAACTCAGACGTGAAAAGGATTACCATGGCAACGACAGGGGCTAGTCACGTGTTTACGTCGGGACCGGAAGCACCACTAAAGAAGGCCCAGAAGGCAGCGCGACCGGCGTCTCAGCCACCGCCCCGCCCACCGCCACCACTTCCGCCCAAAACGACAGCACCACTTCCGGCAAAGACTCTGCCTCCAAAGTCAGCGAAAAAGTCGGTCAAGGTCACATTTAGTGATCCCATAAATAAGGTTGGATTTAAACACATTTTTAATATATATTTCATTATCAAAATACTTTTTGGAAGCTGGTATAATGTATATAAGAGCAGATATTCTCTGAATCCCAAATTATATAGTCATCCTTGTGTTTCTGCCTGGGTCCATTTCGCCTATTTTCAGATGTCTGGTATACTGGTCTGTCAGGTAGACTTGTAGACGATACAGCTCATGTACAGAACAGACAGAAATCTCCTCTCCGTCCCCGGCGTGCACTCATCAATCAACAACACTACCGTAGCATACCCCGACCCACCACCATCCATCCCTGCACGGCGCAAAAGGGTCACTTCTTGCAGATTTGACCTGGCCCTCTGTTTCCCACTCCTTCCTCTAGATGTCGCCTTTAGTTCCTTCTTCATCCTCCAGGTGGCTCTTTCCACCCCTTCTGTGTCTCATCAAATAATTATGGTTCACCTCTCTGTTTCTTTCTTGCCAAAATGGGGGTTCGGGGGCAGAGGATATATGCCAGATCTCATCTGAATTTGAATTACATTCAGATGAGATCATCCGAAACTTATGAAAACTTACATAGAAGATTATTATTCAGATGAGATCTCATCTGAAAGGGGGGGTTATCCGGGGGATGTGGCCGGATGGGTCTCTCAAGGAATGAAATGTTTATGGGGCAGTATGACATCAGTCCACTTCCGGCCAGGTCAAAATCCCAAGAAGTGACCCAGATGCATCTATGGTACATGACTATTCTACACAATAACCATTGCTATCGGGTTGTGTACTAGATAGTCAGAGAGTCAAATCCATCACTGTGTACTAATACATGTCTGGGTGTCATGTTCAGTCTATGATACATGGTATATGATTGCACGTCCTGAACTTAACGCAAGAGAGAGTACTTTAAACGTCAGTGTTATCAGAGCTGTAAAACTGCGGGACCTACCCTGCTAGATACATGTATTAACAGAGGTAGATCAGACATTGTAAGGATATTCCTGTATACACATCGCTGATAACTCCAATACCATATATCCGTAAGGAGTGACATAAAGATATCTCAGTGTATTGTGATATGAGCAGCTCCCTTATCCCACATATTCCGCCGTCCCACATTCCGATCCCGGATATGGAGCAGGAAATCACTTGTATTGGAAATTGAACCACATTCTAACCTCTCCCACCCCTGATTTCAAAAACCCTGCCCCCTGGAGACTATGTGCTCTCTGGAAGTAAGCCGTATATCTCATTAGCACAGCAGTGATTAGAGTAATGCCTTGGGGCGATTACAAATCCCAGACGTACTGCTTCTCTTTGACCAGACAGGTCAGCCCCAATTTAATCAACCCAACATATAGAACATGCTCCCATGCACATGTGATGTCTACATGATCTTCACTGGGCTTCCCTAGCCCACTCAAAAGGGTCTACTTCTCCTCTTCCCTATCCCCTCGGGCTTCCCTATCCCACTTAAAAGGATCTATTTCTCCTCTTTCCTATCCCCTCGGGATGTGTGTGGTGCACATATGCGTGGGCACTGACACATTCCTCTGTGAAATTGTGTAATGTAATTCTTGCCATTAATATGTCCTTAGCTGTCGAAATGGCGTTAAACATCTATTACTCACTCTCACTCACATGATCCTCACTGGTTGGGGAAAGAGAGCTATGTAGGGCAATGGTATAGTTATGAATTGTGTTTTGTCTCTCTTGTAGCTAAGACGCCTGGGCCAAGACGTTCATGGGGACGTTTAGACTAGAGGTAGTCCCTAGGTCCTACTACAGACGCTACTCAGTACCCCCCCCCCCCCCCACTCACCCCTACTCCTCCATTTCACTAGAGGTCTTTTTTTCTGTTTAAAACTTAAAACTTTAATTCATTTCAATTTTTATTTCAATTCTCTTATATTAAAATTGAGAGACTTGAGCAAGTCTAGGGGACGTTCAATATCATTATGTGGATCTCAAATTACCTGTGTATTACATCTTTTTCTTTTCTATCTTAACTAGGAAAGATACGAAAGACCAAAAATAAAGGCACTAACACGCTGTCCTCTCAAATATCCTGAATACATGGGTTGGTATGCAAGTTGAGGGCCGGTAGAAATCAATCTCCAATGTTTTCACTTATCAGTAAATTAGATTTTAACGTTCGGCACCATGCATAGATTGAGTAGGGATTGGTAAGTGGGCCAAACTGCAACAGGCAGATACTTGAGACTGAAATGTGAAAGGATTCTCTACTGGCTGACGGCCGTTCACTCACTTCAAAGCTGATGGTTTTAACTGGGAACATGTGTGGTAGGGATATACCATCCATAAATAGATCACTAGCTGCTAGGACCAATATAGGCCTCATAGTGCAGTGAACAACACAGTTGCTTCAACATCTTTCATCCTGTCACCTTATAAAGCCTTAGTTACAATGCATTGTAAATGGACCTTTCATGATCTCCTGCATACCGCAGTATCTGCTTTTATACTGCCAGAAACCTCTCCAATTCACATTGCTCACAAAGGCTAAAATATGTCCCTATACAACTACAACTTCAAGCTATGCATAGGATGTTTGTTTGTGGGGGGGGGGGGGGTACACAGAACCTAAGAAGCTAGTGTGTAATGATTTATGCATAAAAAGGAGTACGGACCGTCCTTCTTAGCTTCCACTATTTCCAAAAGAGAGAAAAAAACATATTGGTTCAGAAATGGTAGATATGTAAGTAAGCCATTGCCACTGCAAGAATTAATCAGGCTAATAGTAAATTCTGTGTGACTGCCATCCAGTCGGGTAAGCCATTACTGAAGTGTCCCAGTGGTGGCTGTAGTTATGTTTTACTTAGGAGCTAGCTATACGTATACAGATTAGGTTTGTATATGTAGGTAACATTCTTCATGATCTTGCTGTCAGAATGCCTGCTTCCTACAAATACCGTTATAAGGGACTGTCGATTCTAAATATATATTAAAAGAACTTTTGTACGTATGAAAGTAGAGTCAGCCGGAGAGGCAGATGAGCTTGCACATAACAGTCAGATATCACCTAACACGTATACCATCACATGTTACCGTGGTAAACCAGCATTGTGCAATGTATCCTACCCAGCACATACCAATTAGAGCAGTCTTAGATGTGTATGCCAACTGTGCTGTAAACTCAGTACAGCTTGAGGTGCAGCTAACGATTACTACATCTTACTCTCAACACTGGATGCCATGGCGCACTGTGACGTCATATGACACGACATGTAGCCGAAGAGCACATCTTACTGATGGCATACCTTACTCTAGGGGGAGCCACTGAAAGTGGTGCCTAAGCCATGGGAAAATAAACACAAGAGACACCGTTCCTGGTGGACTGATGCATCCTGGGTGATGGGTGCAATATGGTTTGGAGGTTGGTCCTTCCCGTTTGGGTTCAAGAGGAGCGCCTCCTAGATATCCCTCTCTACCTGGGTATTTTTTTCTAAGCATATCGATCAGGTATCCAACGTCTAGACACCTGAGACAGCTCTTTTATCTTTTACACAATACAAAATGCTAAACATAGGCGGAGGCTGGATATCAGTATTTCTAGATGACCTACTGCACCAGCGACCAACATACTTGAGAATCCACCAATGACAAGTGTCGTCAGCTTTACTGTCTCATAAATTACAGGCGTGTCATTTTGTCTTACTCGCTCATAATATTCTAGATAGAAATATTTACTGAGTGAAGTTAACAGTTACTGAATGAAGTCAACAGTTTACGGGTTGGGTTTACAGGGGTTTACAGAGGGCGGTGTGAGGTATGCTGTAAACCATTATACAGACATGTGAGAACATTTCTGTGATTGACCTGCTCGGCCTCCAAGGTTGCCAACTTCTGAGAATGGAAATGAGTGAGACATTTGTGAATGTGTCAAAAATTAGCGTGTGGCGGCGGCCTGCCTTGTTATATAGGGGTATTGCATATCAGCCGCATACTGGTATACAAAGGTCCTCAATATGCCACTAGAGACATATTGGAAATCTTGGTATTGAGGTGTATATTTATATATGCATTCTACAAGGGCAGATCCAGGATTTGAGAGTTTCAGAAAAGCGTGGGTAGGGTTATCAGCCATAGATTTCAGTAAAGTAAAGGGGGTCTGGTGTTTCCCCCCAGGAAATTTTTGAAACTTTGACAGTAAATAGTGCATTCTGCTGGATTCTGATAGATATACTATAGGTGACTTATTTGCAGATGTATAAGAAATATGGGGCAAATGTAAAATCCAGAGATCCAGATTTCAGAATAGGAAAGGGCTATCCCTTAAGTTTCTTTAGTCTAGGGTGTGATTAGACTGAGGGTGGGTGGAGGATTGGTGAGAGGGGGACAGGAGGAGACAGGCAGTAAGGGAATGGTAGGGTTGGGGGTAAGGCACTATTAGGGCAGGGGGAGACATGCAGTAAGGGAATGGTAGGGCTGGGTGCAAGGGCAGGAGGAGTAATGCAGTAAGCGAATGATAGGACTAGGGGTGAGGACAGGAGGAGACAGGCAGTAGGGGAATGGTGGGACTATTTGGTTATGCATTGCTATTTGAGTAGGGGTGGTGTCCCCAAGAAATATGCATATCAAACTGTGTAGCTAACATAGTATCTATTGGGATATATGTGCGTGGATTCATTATAATGATGTCACATTATATAAATTGAAACTTATATATGTGGAATCATCTATGATATTGTAAGAATACTGTATTTTAATGCACATTTGTTTGCTTACTTTGAAATGTTTGTGGTAGCCTGTGGTTAGTACAGACTACTTGCAGGTGGGGTTAGGAAAAGGTGTGAAAACTTGTCAGATTTAGCCATAATCCATACAGGCTGTAGTGGTGCAAGCTGGGACTTACTCCAGGGTGTGGGAAGCTAGGTATAATGGAAGGTGCAATAGCAATGTGTGAAATCTCCTAGAGGAGGAGTACATATAGAGTTGATTTCTCAGTGGAGAGACACACCCCTTACCAGAGTCAGGACAGGATATCAGGACAGCACACAGCAGCCAAGAGCACCATGGAGGAGGCATGGTTGAGGTTTGGGTGTAGCTCTGTCCTGGGCCAGGAACAGTTACATAGGTGCAGTAGTCCCAACAAAAGGACCTTCGGCAGGTATGAGGTTGAGTTACACCTTGTAACTGTGGAGGCCAGCCTGGACTGTCTCGGGTGGGTGAGGTGCTAGGAAGGCATTTTGCCCAATAAGGTATTGTGATCTTTACTTTGATTCTGCTTTGTATTGTATCCTTGCTCTATGGTGTTGGAACAGATGTTGTACATCAACTGTGCTAATGGCTTTGTAGGTGCAGATTGTTATAATCTGAATGATATAGCTATGTGCTATGGAGATATTGTTTGACATTTGAAATGTAAATTGAGAGTTGTACATAATTGAAACTATTGAGAATAATTTGTGACATATTGATAAAGATATCTCTCGAGATAGTGAATAACACCAATAAATGTATTATGAAACCGCATTCTAGCTCCCTTTTGATATGCAGTAATACATTTAGATCCCAAGGATTTTGATAGTTATTAGTAACTGGAATATAGTATAAAGAGTAATATAAATGTTAAGGGGAAAGGACTTGATTCCACCCCCTATTCCAAATCTAACCGGAGTGGGTGGTTTCAACCTCCCCCTAACATATCCTCTCCATTAATCACCCCCAGTGCCTAGAATCCTATATGGTCACTGGTGCACATTGGGTGATTTTTAGTAGCATATCAGTAATCTAATGCATCTTTTAGATGCTGTAGAATCATTAATTGTCCAATTTATAAGCAATGAAAACTATTGCGAAGAGGGATAGGGGACTTAAATGGGGATATGGCAAGTGGTCATCAGGGGTCAGCCAAAAGGGCGGGGTTCTGACCCCCAGGACTCCCCCTGGATCTGCCCTTGTATATCTTTTATTTCCTGATAGTTGACAATATATAACATGTTTGATGTCCCCAATCGGTGCCACTGTCCCTAACTACCGATCGAGTCCGGCCCGTCTGCGGGCGCCTTAACACTGTAGCTCCGTATTTCACACCCCCTGTGAGATAACCCACTCGCGTATCTCACAGCCAGTAAAAACACTCCAAATCACCATAAAATATGAAAATAATCATCATTCTATATCAATTTAAATGAGTTTTGATCATTTCTAACTCAGATAACATGAAATAAATACAAAGGCTCAGTCGTAGTGGGAATGACTAAGGGTTATCTTACAGGTGAAGCCGTTATGAGCATAAGCTTGCAGTGTCTATTATAGGTATACATGTGTATGTATATGGTCAATTCTCACGAAAATGGAGCACAGTGCTTGGGAAGGGGAAAATCGTGATCTTCTTGTATCATTCCAATTTTCTTTTGGCTAAAAGCTATTGGGCAATACAGATTCCTGACAAAATTGGGAACACAAATCATGTAAACATTCTATGCCATTTCTTATTGTGTTTGAAAGTGGACCTATGTACAGTGATGCATCCTAGGCATGAGCAGACTAAATAATTAGCCTAAGTGTCAAATAATTAGCATGATGTTGAATATTATTAGTCAATATAGCCTAAATAATAGTTGACATATGATATCTTTGACTTCTATTGATCATAATTGGTGATATGTTCACTTTGATCATACCCACTCTGGTAAGGGACCTACCCATGACCATGTACCTATGTACGGTGATGGACCATGGTTTCTGCTTGCCATGAGTAGAAAGCTTTAGGAAAGTAATATTTTTTTCCTGCACAAATTGAATGACTGGTCATCTGGCTATATTGAAAAAACATTGCACCCTCACCATTTTTATTATTACATGCATTTTTAGCCTGAAATCAATCCATGATGATGTACCTAGGTACGGTGATGTTTCCATAGATTTGCTGTATCAAATGAAGGGAAAGCACCCTTCATGTATAATAATTTGCACATATATTCACAAAACAAGCTATACTTTTATGCTAGAAAATGTTTCATTAAATATCAACAGACTTTCTCTTATAACAGTTTTAGTGGACCTACGTACAGTGATGCCAGTAGGTACACCACATGCTTGTCATTGCTATAGATTATTTATGTGCATGTGTTGGGGAATTTTATGTTTGACTCTATGTTCCCCTTATTAAAACCTATGAAATGAGGTATTCATTTTTTCCAAAGGAGTATTCTCCCTGATGTTATATCTAATTTAATGTACCTATGTACGGTGATGCAAAAGTTACACAACTTATTTCCTTCCAAACCCCCAAGAATTTATTGAAAAATGAATTTGAAGTAATAAAAATTTTCCTTTTGTGATTCTACAATTGTGCATACTAATGATTTTATTCTTGTATTTATCTTAGATATGACATCTTATGTATTTTATCTTCTTTTTTTCTCACCTTGAAACATTCAAAATACACACATTTCACCCTATATTGGCATAGATACTGATGGTAGACATGCAAAAGTATGTGCCCACAGCAAGATATTACTGACAGTAATGCAAAAGTATGCACAACAAAGCCACCCCCCCCCCTTATTAAGTGTTTATGACACAAGAACGTTATGGTGACCCTGTGCTCCATTTTTGTGAGAATATATATATTGATCAATGGATTACTGAGAACTATCTAAAATTCAGATGTTGGCTCACATCTACAATGCCTACAATGGGTTACGCCTTGTGTATATAATGTACAATCTATCAATATGATAGATTGTAAATTATACAAAAGGATTTAATCATACTGCAAAAGTTATTTTGGACCCGTCTGGCTAGCTATTTGACGATGATCCATGGCTATTGGTCAGATAATGCTCAAGCCTAAACTCGCTTTGGAAGTTTCTACCACCACTGGGGCTGTGTACAAATGACGTCATGCATGAGGGGGTGGGGGGATTAGGCCCAGTTGACAAGGAGAAGTGGATGCGTTAGCGAAGGGGCCGGTAAGGCCCGGCATGACAAGATTATTTTCCCATATACCTTCAGCATTGCAAAATTGGCAAAAAAAAAAACAAAAAAACATGACGGTGAGGGGTTGTAAAAATGGTCCAAAAAAGCATGACGTTATTTGTACACAGCTCCTAATCATGTCTGTGAAAATATTTTCATTTTTCAATGTCAGAATATATGCATTCTGGTGACTTCTGGGAATAATGGCATAACTTTGATTCTATAGGAATATTTGAAGAATTCTTTCACTGTTTGAAAGCTCAGAATGTCAGGAATGCGGGAGAATGCACTAGACATGCGTGAGAGCTTGAGAAAGGGTCAAATGCGTGAGTGTCACGACATTTGCGTGAGAGTTGGCAACCCTGGGCCTCCAGGATGCCTGTGTGCTGCCCCAGGCACGACCTGTGTTCGTGCATCCTGTGCACCTGAAGGGGGGGTGGGGGGTAGGAGGGGCACATATATAGATATACGCACACCTGGATGGGGTTGACAGTAGTGTGTTGTGGAATTGTGGGTAGCACGTGAGCACTAGAAATTCCTGTGCTGCTATTTGTGCTTTGTCACACTGTTAGATTATATCAGTATACTCGTCAGGGAAATATGCTATATCATATATTATAGTAGGCCGATCCCGAGGCCGATATAAAGACTTATATTTTTGTAAGTGTAACTGGAATGTAGAGGAGTATGCCCTATATCCCCAAACAAATATACTCCTCAATCACCCCTCAATCTTGACACAGCCGCGTCTGGATATTCTACGCAGATCAAGTTATTTGTCCCCAATTGCCAACATGGAAAATGTTCACTATATGGTAGGCTTCTATGTTTTTGTTCTACCTGCTGGCACGTTCCGAAGTGTTTACTACGATTGCTATTATCTAGTACTATCTACCAGATCTCCCCGTAGTATTCGCCAGGCTTTGACTAACACTGGGCCCCGGGCCAACAGAATCATGGTCCAAATCTCCTCTACACTCACCTTTCTGGTGGACGAGGAGAGTTCTTTCACCCCTCTTTGTCCTACCAGTTGGCAGATGTTTACCAACCGGTAACATTTCTTTCCTTCATACTTTATACATGTACTCATGAAGATCTACCGTGGAACTACACCCTATACAAGTTGAAGGATGGGATAAAATGTTGTACTTTTTATTATCATGGGCAGAAGGTACATGGGTGCATCTTTTAATGTAGCCTATCTAGTAAAATTTACAAGATAGATTAATGTATGTATACGAAATATTTCAAACAGTGATCACAACAATCCAATCTAGGATGGAGACCAATAGGGTGCAGGCCTAGGTCAGTCGTATCTGAAAGCTCCCCAGCCGGGAGGGTGATGTGGGCAGAGGCAGTGGGGCTCTAAACCTCTAAGAAAATTCTCTCCCATTTTCTATTACCCAAAGTCACAAAATCATTGATAAGTCATAAGAAAAAATTTACAGAAAATCTAAAACAAATCAGGAAATGACTTGATGAAATATAGAAAAAAAAAATCAGCCTATTTAGTAATAGAAATTACCTCTTAAAAAAACCAGAGAGATTTGTAAACCAGGGGCCAGGAGTAGAAGGCCTCATGTGGACCCTTATCTTAACTCTTATCTCTGATCTTCTCAAAACAACTCCCGACTGACCACCAACTGGGTGGGCAGTAGGTAGATTTGGGTTGGGTAGAAACTAGAAAGGTCAAACAGGAGGTTTGACAGAGAAAGTCAGTGAAATGTGTTCCGGGTAAGTTAATGGTGATGTTTAAAGCCTAGGATACTTTGGATCTGATTGCAGTAAGAAAGAAATATATGCTTCCAGACGTCAATTTCCCGAAAAACTCCACATACTAATTGTGGTTGCCTCCGACGAAATATGAACATATGTGTCCAGGGGAAATATGGGTAGTAGTCTTTTGGTGCCAGACTGTTGCTATGTATAGACTCATGTTTGTTAGGCCATGTTTTTGTATCATTTGCTGGTGTAGCTGACGTGAGCGGCTCACCCTGAGCACTATTCAGCGAAGTACGGCTATTTGAGTCTTGTTGACTTTAACCCACCACCACCTCCTGAAAGTACAGCCATGGACAAAAAGCACTAAGATGCACTAAGGGGCAGGGAAATGGACCGGAGACGGCCGTTTTCCAGCAGGGCTGGCAAACACACGCCCGATTAGGAGAGGCTTTTACGGTATTTTCCTCGAAAGTAGCCTTGCCCGGGGCAGGAGACGGAAGCATATGGCACCTGCAGATTTTGGCCCGCAGCAGAGACTTTCACTAAATAGTCTATCAACTAGGAAGGAAGGAATGCAGTGACATAAGTAAATAGACATAAAAGCATATTCCCATGTTTAATTCCAAATATTACCATAGCCTGATTTCCGTCTCTATTCGCCTGACACTAGGTCAGGGTGACATAGTATAGATGACTCTCAAATGTCTTCACAGGAGCAACACCTTAAGAAGAAATTTCTATTTGGATTTGGTGCCAGGATTTGTCCAATGGAGGAGCTCCTCCGAACTGGTGCTTGATTTAGATGGGGCGTACAAGAAGCTGTAGTGGCGTGTAGAGTCTGTTCCAACTAGGAAGCCACAGCAGAAGCCACCATGTGGCTTACATTGGTTGGTGGGCGGTCGAGGCCATTTGACATCAAATCCTATAAGCTGTGAGATATTCCATAAACTACATCACGCTGGAGGGGGAGGGGATATTGGTCAATGTGTGATACATGATGTTGAAGGTAAAAAGCGTGACAGAGGGATGGGTGTGGATTGTTAAAAATGACCAAAATTTGTTTGACATCCGTTATGGATCAGCCCGGTGTGTGTTACAGACCTGTAAGGTGTAGGAATAAAACCACCCTAACAGTGCACGGAGCAGCTCAGACCTGCTGATTGAGCTGCTCATGTGAGTGCTGGGAATGGAAAGTGAGAGCTGAAAACTGAAACATTAGAGCTATGGAAGGAGAGATCAGTGTCCTGCCAGACACATAATAGGGCGGGGCAGTGTTGAGGGGTGGCTTTGGCTATAGAGTACACTGAGTATATAGTTTCTCCATGGCGGGCATTTCGGACGTTTTGAAAATCCTACTCCAAAAATAATCAAGCAGCCATGTTCGTGATACATGCAGTGCTGCTCATACATTGGTGAAGTGTAAACTAGATATAGAAATAAGAGTAAGGATGAGGAGCGACCATCTCTATGGATCAATGCATGTCTGGCTGTGACATCATGTCTATCTCTTCCTCACCTTGCTGTCTGCCTTGTGACAGGGCCATTAGCTTATCGTGTTTACTGAACTAACCCTATCAGATAAGTCACCCAACCTAGTAGTGGTTTACCCGTGATCTAGGAGATGTTGTCGCCTTCATGCCCAAACTTTAGGGAAGGCTATGTGTAGCCCTATGATATACACAACGTGCATGGAATGTAGGCGCAATTTGGACAAAACATATATTACCGGTATGTGTTCCCAGCACCATGTAGCAAGCATATTCTTTAATCTAACGGTATCAAAGAATATGAAAAACTATCCGGCCATTGTAGACTGCACCAGCACACACCTGCCCAAAAACTTTATACAATGAATTAATGGTGGATTAACCCATTTACTTTAGTTAATGTTGACTAGCTTAATGTTTCGTTTGTTGCAGCCCGCTCTCAGACCTAATGTCCCACCGGCCCTCTTTGTGTTAACTACCCCAGCTAGTTATTACCTCCAAAAAATTTTACCATGCCTCATTCTGTACCTTATCACCCTACTCCCAGAATGCTGCGAGGTTGCGGAGCCCCAGCACCATTTCTAGGAGACTCAGTTAAACCCCCCCCCCCCTACTTAGGGCATTAGCTTAGGTTGAGTTCTCTCCCTCGGCTGCTGTCTATTATACCCCCAGTACTACAACTCGGGGTATATTTCCCACCCTACATAAACCACAATGGATGCTGCCCAAAGAAAGCAGGCTTTAGTTAACACACAGTCATACATTGATAGTCTAAAGGGCATAACCATAATCAGCTGCAATGCTCGCAGTCTGAGTAAGAAAAAACAACTGGATATTAGGCTGAGCCTGGACTGTGATGTATTTGTGAATCTTGGGGAGACAGCTTAAAAGATAATTCACATTACTATTGGGACGGGAAAACCATATACAGGAACAATCGTATTGATAAAATAGGTGGTGGTTTATTAACGTATGTTGGCGAATTCTTCAGCCCATATTGTACAATACGTTATGATCTTCAAATCATGCATGACTGTATTGAAGTGCAAGCATTACAATTTGAAAAGCCCACTTACAAGAACTTTCTTCTTCTCAATGTATACAGAGCCCCAAATAAAGACGTAGATGTGTTCATCGAAAAGTTCAGGGAGATCTTGAGGCTAATTGACACAAATAGATTTGAACTATGGATAGTTGGCAATCTAAACATTAACACCCGTGACAGAAACAACCATTCCTCAAAAGAATTATTTGATGTGTGCAGAGAATTTGGCATCAGAAGGCAATATGATGATATAACCAGACCTAACGAAAATGCTGCTGGTGGAACCTGTATTGACCATGTTATCACTGACTGTGATATTGTTAGTGTTTGTAAGCCATTGTCAGAGGCATAGGAAGCAAATCTTCATTGGGGGGGCCCGGCGAGGGCACCATCACGACTACCTTGAATTGTAGGCTGATGCATGATGGTGTCTATATATGCATATTTAGAATTCATATAGAAAAGTGATTTTTGGTAAATTTTAGGCTCAGACCCCCATTCTCCCTATGACATCACCATAATAGTTAATTTGAGATGTAAAGTTTTAGCTTCTTTTCCATTGTGTTTATGAGTTCTTGGAAAATATTGGGGGGGGCCCAGACATACTCAGGCCCCACCTCCTTTATGATTGGGGGGGCCCAGGCCCCCCTGGCCCCCCCTTTTCCTACGCCCCTGATTGTGTTGCCTCATAGCTGACCACTACCTTGTCCTGGCTTGCAGAAAAAAGGCAAGAGAGGGCAATGAACCTCGCTCCTTTACTGGTAGGTGCTATAGGAACTATGATAAGAATGATCTCCTGGAATACCTATGTAACATTGACTGGTCAGATTTCCATAACAGTTCTAACCCGAATATACAGTGGGACTTTATTTTTAGCTCCCTTATTGAATACCTTGATGCATGTTGCCCCCTCAAAAACTTCACTATAAAGAAGGAACGAAAGCCCTGGGTCACTGATGAAACCATTGAGTTAATAAATGACCGCCATTTACTATTATATGAACATAAAATCACTAAGGATTTCGCACTCCTACAGGCTGCCCGTAGTTTTGACGTCGTCCAACAGGTGTCTCTGGTATTTGTGTGATGTGACAGTCACAGCCACGACCGCCATGTTTTCCATGGTTACTGTGTCACGTGGGCTGGTGTCAGGAATGCCTGCCTCACGAACGTCAAAGACCACAGCAGTAGTTCATACTTGCTCATACAAAGTGTTTATGACCCGGGGGGGGGGGTGCACTTGCCCATGATTTGGATACCGACTGCAACCCGACTCTCGGGAGCGGTGGCGGTGGAGATCCAAAAAAAGGTAGGGTGGTGGAATCCCATGAAGTCCCTTATAGCAGGGTGGTGAATTTCCATCAGAGTGTATTGTTTATACACCATACATTTGAGGGCATAAAATGCCATGAAAAACACAGTGCTGGTCACTAAAAAAAATTCTGATTCATGCAAATGCATGAGGACAATAGCTTGGTTAAGGATAGAGGCTTGGAGGGGTGGGCGGTCCAGGCACTATTTGGGATTGTTGAAAAAGGAGGGCGGTCAAAGTCCATCTTTCCCACTCAAGTAGGGGGGTCAGATTTCAAGATAACTGAGAGATAGGGCGGTAGGACGGCAGTTGAGGGTGACCTACAAAGACTCAGTGCCCCCCCGCCTCCCGGGAGTACAGATTATGAAAGGGAGAAAATAAAGTGTTTAATCAGGTAAAATGAATGATTACCTTGGTAATATATACTTGAAATTCATCCAGTGGGTTGACATTAGTCCACAGGTCTTAGGGTGGGTTGAGGCATGGGTAGTTTGTTCAGTGTGCAATGGGATGTTGTTAAGATCACGAAGTCCTAATTGTGTACTAGTACATGTATTTTTCCTATGTCCTGTTGAGAGAAAATGTATTACAGAATGAGTTTTTGAGACACAGCCTTATGTCCTAATGCTGTACCACTTCGACACGTCCCCTCTTTCATAGGCCTACCCCGTGACGAAGTTGAAGTGTGATTAGTGAAACCATTTTTCTGCTGAGTTGTATATTTCTAGACCTTGCCATGATCCCTGTAAATTACACTGTAGTGTAAAGATGCATCTCGCCCACATGTTTTGTTGTAGAACCAGCTATACTGGATATTTTAGGGAGAGTTGGCTCTGGTATATGTATCCCATCCTGGGGATGTCGTGTAGTAAGCGGATCTGTCTGGGACTCATTGGTTTGTGTACAGGCGTGTGTGTGTGTGTGTTTTTTTCTGTCTGTGTACATCTTAGAGTGTATCAATGTGTCAACAGCCTCTTCTCCTGCCCTTTCCTACTGCTGGTCTAAGTCTGCAGCTATACCTAACAGCAGAACAGATAGCTGACATATTGTTTACAAATATGTGCTTTGATACTATTAAAATGATGAAATAACATATATTATTCGCTCTCTTTTTGAGTGTATTCTGCAGAACTCTCATCAATAGGGCGGTCATCCTATGTGTCATAATTATAGGATCTAATTATCACTAAAGGAGAATTCATTGTGACCATTTTAGCTGGGATGTAACCTTAATTAGACTTGTTGATTCAACCCAAATTGCAAGTACATTAATTGAACATGTAACTGTTTATGCTAACGTCCTGTGCCATGTAAGACGTAAAGAGTTTCACGTGTTTCTAGCCATGTTCTATGTGAAATGAGCATTTAGTTAATTTGATTAGAATGTGGAATATCAAATTTTCATGCACCATCTCAATCTACAGTATAACACAGTCCCACGAAGAACTGATAGGGTCTCTGCCCGTGGTATTAGACCCCACTCCCATCTCTTAATTGGTGCTACATCTAGTGTTTAGATTCCGCTTAGATAGCCATCTGACACCAGGGTCATGGACTTAGTGGGTCATGGGGCTCACTACTACATATGCACATTTTACTCCAACATTTTTACTGTATGGCTGGTATGATAGAGAAAATGATTATCTGTGTCATAATTATGTCATTGTTAACAACCAAAAAGAAGAAATGCCAAAAATAACCAAATTGACAGATGTAGAGTGTGCAGATATATCATTTGAAAAAAAAGAAAGTGTAAAGTTTTGTGTATCCCCCTCCAACATTGGGGTAAGGAGACAGACAACTAGCCCCAGCTGTTTATGTGTCCTCTTGGTCACCAAACACACTGCAACACAGGAGGTGTGATGTAATGCAGGACCGTCTTGGTTCAGGATGGTCTGAGAGCAGTTATTCATAGGCCTGAACATTGATAACTCCTGGGTGCCTTGCTATGGTACTGTCCGCATCAGTGAGGTTAATGAGTGGCTAGGGGCTCTCACTGGCTGAATAATACATGTAATCTTTGACCCAGAATAACCTCCAACCCCCACCCAGGGCTGTACGCTGGTAGCACTACTCCCTCTACATTAACTTCTAATCCCTAGCCTCACATTGCCTGCCCCACGCCCCATCCACTATGTACATGTATTTCTACTGCTTGTCATGTCCGAGTGGCGTGACCAGTGAGGGCCAAAACTACATGTAGTACTGAACTGGAGAGGTTTGGTGGGCTACTTCCTGTTGATTACATCTATTTGTGTTAGCATATCATACTTTTCAATTAATACAAAAGAAATATACACCAAAGGTTGTCAACCGACTGTATGAGAGCTGCAAACCAATGGTTAATGACAGTCTAACAGTTGTACACCAAGGGTCAATTACTGTCTAAGAGCTGTACACCAAGGGTTGGTGAGTGTCTAAGAGCTGTACACCATGGATTAATGATTGTCTAAGAGCTGTACACCATGGATTAATGACTGTCTAAGAGCTGTACACCATGGATTAATGACTGTCTAAGAGCTGTACACCATGGATTAACGACAGTCTAACAGTTGTACACCAAGGGACAATGACTGTCTAAGAGCTGTACACCAAGGGACAATGACTGTCTAAGAGCTGTACACCATGGGACAATGACTGTCTAAGAGCTGTACACCATGGATTAAAGACTGTCTAAGAGCTGTACACCATGGGACAATGACTGTCTAAGAGCTGGACACCATGGATTAATGACTGTCTAAGAGCTGTACACCATGGGACAATGACTGTCTAAGAGCTGTACACCATGGGACAATGACTGTCTAAGAGCTGGACACCATGGATTAATGACTGTCTAAGAGCTGGACACCATGGGACAATGACTGTCTAAGAGCTGTACACCATGGGACAATGACTGTCTAAGAGCTGTACACCAGTGGTTAATGGTTGTCTAAAGCCACTTCTGTTGCCCTCATATTGTGATTGATTGATTGATTGATTGATTAGTTATTTATGCAACAGAACACATAAAGTATTAGATTAGTACGTGACAATATATGTTGCGATTGATGTAGTCCAGTTGTCATCCTTCGAAAGAATGTGACTTGCAAAAAGGTGCAGATGATGGTTACCTGTTGGCAGTGGATTTGCTGCTTAAGAATTCTGCACCAAGGGTTAATGAGTGACTGTATAGGACATGTACACAAAGGGTTAATAATCCATTAGGGCGGGCGTCCTATTGGTGCAGATCCTGCAGGAAGGATAGGCTGATCATTGGTCGTAATTGATGACGGCAGTTTATGTTCCACTCACACCACAGAGGTCGCTGGGGTTGATTGTCCCTCCACTGAGTGTCTCTTTCCTTGATTAGGAACTTGGCAGATTTATGTGTGTACTGTTGCATTGCCCATGAATAGAGATGGCCTGATAAGAAAATACTCTGAATTTACGATTTTTGATGCGCTTGTCTTGTTACTCTTCGTTAGCAGAAAGGAATTTGTTTAGAATTTGATCACTATTAGTTGATGCAGAATAAACTTTAGACGAGGATGTATAAATTTGTTTTGATATGGCTTTGCTAAAAGTCGTGTAGCATTGGGGCTGTAGAATAATGTGGTTTGGCGTGCGTAGGGGCCATGTATCATTGTTAGTTTTAATACGGTAATGTCCTGTGCTGCAACCATTCTACATCACTCAGCATAGCTCAGCACGGTTAGGCTACAAATACCGTCTGTTGTGTTTTCAGGATTCTGTATACCACCCGACTCCTTTGTGAGGAAATTATGCTGGTATTTCTATAGAATCTATCGCCTAAAAAGGTGAACGAGGAATTTGTTGCTAGCTTTAGCCTTGTGCACATCTATTCGTCTGATTAAGTTTGAGAGTTGTTCACATTTAGAGAAAACATAATTCCTTGCGAAATCAGTCCCTGTTAGTGATAACAAAAAGGGTTTAGTTGTCAGGCATACATCAGCTGCAGTGGCAGTCCTAATGCATTGTGTCCTAGCCTGGAGAGTGCTTATAAATTACCGCCCCAATTAGAGGCTCACCGGCCAATAAAAGCCTATTCAGTCTGAGCCTACTTAGGCCGGAATGAGAAATAGTGCTTTTGGGGGCTGCCAGAGAGTTACGTACTAAAGGGCCTTGGAGGAAACGGTGACAGTGTGGATAGGGCCATTTTTCCAGAGTATGTGTATAGGGCAGGGGTTATTGGAAGGGGGGCAATGCATTATTTCCTATACCGTACATAATGTAGTGTACTCCTATCATTCAAATGGTGTATCAATTCTGTGATGAACAAAATGGAGACTCATTTTGTGTAATTGGATACATTAATAAACGTTGTAGGGCTCCCCGGGTAGGGCTCTCGCTATTTCTTCTGTCCTATATATCGGCATTTAATATATGCAGATTTTTCCAGAATTAGACATGGCCCTCAACTTGAGTAAATAGAATTCATGTTAAAAGCATGTCAGAGGCCCAATCGATGCTATTTGATGTCAGGATTTAATTGCGTAATGGTCTCGTGGCCTTCACACACATGCAAAGCCATCGTCCCTTGTTTATTTAGTAATGGTAAATATATGCAAAACATGGTGAATGAAAAGGGGAAGCATCTTTCTAGCAAATCCTTATTCTGTGGTACCAGTCTTCACACTGAATGTACCAGGAGTGGTGCGGGTACCAATAGTCTGCACTGCAGGGAGACGCTGTCTGCCTGGTACCACGTGCTGATGTCATACTCCACGGTCTGGTCGTCCATCAGTCTCCTCCTTCCAGCACCATACAACTACCCACAATCCATTAACCACCATCCGATCGGCACCCCCGATACATCCACATCCATCATGCTCGGCTAGACCCTTGACCTTGTGCCCTCTGACATGAGAAGTGTCCCAAGACGTGGCTTTGGGGCCAATAGCTCCAAATACACTCTGGCTAGAGCTGCTCGCTATAGGGCCAGTCTCCGACTCTCAACTTGCAGTGCCCTTGTGTGCTGCTTTGAGTTGCTGACATGTCGAAACCCCCGTAGAGGCACCTGTGGGAACTGGTGTAATACTGTGTGAGCTGCTCCTGGGCAGTGTTCCGAGCTCCTCAGGCGACCCCACGCTGTGCGCACATGAAATATGGATGGTGGGGCAGTCTGGGTGGATCCAGGGCCTGGGGCCGGTAAGAGACTCGGAACCACTTGGATCCCTGGGCTGGGATCCTCTAGGTACCAGAGCAGCTCAGTGAATGTCCCCTGGAACTCTGCCAAGCTTGTCAGGGACAATTTGCATACATGTCCATCCCGGGGGGGGGGCACTTGCCCATGAAATGGATATCAACTGCAGCCCGACTCTCGAGAGCGGTGGTGGTTGACAGAGGCGTAGGAAGCATTGGGGGGGCCTAGGGGGCTCCCAATTTGAACAGCTTGAATTATCGACTCGAGCGCGATGATGCCTATACATACCCATAATAGTTTAATAGAAAAGTATTTTCGGTGAATTTTAGATCTGATTTGAGGCTCAGGGCTCCATTTTCCCTATCCCTTTAACATATTAATTTAATTTGGGATGGAATGTTTTAGCTGCTTTTCCATTTCATTATGACTTCTTGGTAAATTTTTGGGGGGGCCCAAACATAATCGGGCCCTCCTCCTTTATGATTGGGGGGTCCCAGGCCCCCCTGCCCCCCCCCTTTTCCTACACCCCTGGTTGATTCCCACGCGATCCCGAAAAAGGGGGCGGTGGATTCCCATAAGACCTCTAATAGCAGGGCGGTGGAATTCCATTAGATCCTAAAAGTACTGTATATTTTATTCACCATACATATGAGGGCATGAAAGTGATTAAAGGACACACTGCTGGACAATGAAAAAATTTGATCCATACAAAGACATGAGTACAATAGGGTGTAGGCTTGAAGGGGGGGCAGTCCAGTCAATACTTGGGGTTGTCGAAAAAGGGGGGCGGTCAATGTCTAGCTTATCAGTCAAGTAGGGCAGTCAGATTTCAAAATCACTGAGAGATAGGGCGGTAGGGCGGCAGTTGAGGGTGACCTACATATAGTCAGTGCCCCCCCCCCCCCCGGGATGTCCATGCACACAATCCGGGCACACAATGATACTCTAGCAGAAAATAGCCTGCATGGTCAACCGTGCACTAGCAGCACGTCTTGTGGGGTGCACCAAGACTCATTTTAGATCTGAGTTAGTCAGTTCTATGACCTACTTAATGTTCTAGGCTTATCCTATTTTACTGACTAGGGAGTGTAGATAGAATGCATGTCTCCAGGTTGTATTATATTGTATAGACTTCCTTTATCGTACCAGCGTGTCAACCACCATGCAGTCAACGACCTGGCCCAATAGGAAGTATACGGAACTAACGGCAATCAAATGTGTGTACAAGTACAATGTACATGTACAATGTATGGCTGTTTTGAAGAGTAATCATACCTAAAATGGTATTTGCCTTCAGATTAGGGACATGCACAATCTGTCGCAGTATATTACCGGTACAATGCGAGACAGGCTTTAGAAGCAAACAAACATAGTAGCCGCCCGGGGTACCCGCAGTGGTTAGCAAGCCTTATACCACGATTTCTGGCTTACACAGTGCTTTTTAGGGTCTATTCCCATCCACATATCTGTCGATATTGCACACCCTATAGGCTGTAACATCGATTTTGGAAGGTGTGCTGTTATCCTGGATAACAGCACGCCTTACATGGATAACAGCACGCCTTACATGGATAACAGCATGCCTTCCAAATCATGTTACATGTTAAAACCCACGAAATTTTCCAGGCCAGGGTAGGGATCGAACCTGCAGTCTCACATCCCAAATCCAACTCCCTATGCACTGCGCCACAGGGACTGACGAGATACGCTCGGTTCGAACCATGTCTCGATATGATACAAAGCCCGGCAAGGCGACGACTGCGGGCTGTCCGCTACCATAACCGCGGGACGCATTCAAACATAGCCAAGCCGACACGGCCGCTGAAGGAGGAGACGCGGTGGACTAGCGGTTAGCGCTTTGCGCTCAGCCGTGAGAGGTACATGGATCGCGTCCCGGTCTGGGTGGTTTTTTTTTCGCCGTGTGCCGCTGCCGCTGTCCACTGCCGGGCGACGAGGTGTATTCTACACAAACATAACAGCGAGACGCATTGAAATCTTTTTTCGCCGTGTGCGCTGTAGCTGTCCGCTGCCGGGCGAGGAGGTGTATGTACACTATTATTCGCCGTGTGCCTCTGGCAAGCCTAGCCGAGACGGCCGCTGTCCGCTGCCGGGGAAGGAGGTGTATGTACCTGTGTACACACACTATGGCTGGCTTCGATCGAGTCCCGGGGAGGGGGAATAATTTTTGTTTTCAACTTGAATTTATTGGTATAATATTGATTATTTATTGGTTTCGTGGTATAAAATAAGTAGTCAATGGATAACTCATGACTTGTGTGTGTTAGCAAAGGCTAATAACACTCGGCCTACGGCCTCGTGTCATTATCCTTCACTAACACACACGCGTCATGAGTTATCCATTGATTACTTGTTCACTGGGCCCTAACGTTATGAATAATAAAAGCCTCACCGACTACAACGGGGCATGTGCAGTACTGTACGACTTGATACCTGCGTTCCACGCCGTAGGGACCTTCAGTCGAGTACAATTAAATGACCACTGTGGAGTGGAATATTTGAATGGAATAGCCTCATCATCTTCCTGGGTATGGGTTTTGTCTGGGTCCTCTCCTTACGGTTGAAATTGTTTTCTCAATATAGGACGTATTTAATTTAAACTGCATGCCTACATTTGGTATTCTCAAGCCCAGTTGTCAATTTGAATAACAGTTACTGTTCAACATGATTGGTCTATTCTCGAATCAATTTCCGATAGCCCTATAGAGTTTAGAAAATTCAGTTTCATATCGATGGCCGGATCGATGGGTATATACGGTCATTTGGCTGTATGAGGCGAGTGACAGGACAAAAATGCAACCTGGCGTGCACCGGGTAGATCCAGTGATGATTCTATAAATCCCCGACTTTAATATGAGAGACCGACCGCCATATCTACCTATATAATATCTTCAAATAACTTTAGATGTTTTGATAAGTACAGGGTGGGATTTGCAGCCAAATGCCAAGTCAGACAGTTAAAGGCCCTACTGCTGATGGACACAGTGCCTTGTATCACGCCATCTAGCGATTGCTGCTCAATAGATTAGAAGTAGGTCTAACTTAGACTTGCTCAATTCTCTCAATTTTTATGCAAGAGAATTGAAATAAAAATTGAAATGATTTTACGTTTTAAACAGAAAAATTAAGAAGACCTCTAGCCAGAGGAGGAGAGGCATGGGGGATATAGTGACGTTGGGAGGAGAGCTCAAGGACTGCAGCCAGTTTGGGTCTAACTAGGCATAAAGGTTTGCCTGTGAGCAGCATTATCAAAGCCCTAGACCGTAAGACGAGAGCTCGGGATGAGAGCCCCTATTAAATACATATAGCCTGCGCTACAGGCCAACACAATGGTATATGATGGTTTCCTCCATAAAGGATTACTCCTCCTGCCCCTGGACTCCCTCCCATAATGGGACTGAATAAGGCCCTTCTCTCCCAGCCATCTTTTCATAATATCTCCTTTATATTTCCACAAACATTCTGGCACAGGTTATGACCTTGAGTCTGTGCAACATCGATACGTCATATTCACGTCATCGCTGGTAGTGCTAGGTGCCTAGGCGTTAGGGTATTGACGATACTGCACTCCCGGGACCAGCGAAGGACACGTCAGCATGACACCACTGACCGCTGGTGGACGCAGATAGAACCATGGTGGTCAGGTGAATAATGACCAGACAGGTCCAAACGCGCGGAAAGCCTGACCTACGCGTATTACACTCCTTGCGGAAGTCGATTGGATATGGGTCTGAACTATTCCCATGGGCCCCCCGGGGAAACGGAAATGGACCAGAAAATTAGTTTCGGGAGCACCGTAAATTTATCGTTTTAATGCGTCATCGATACCTCAAAGAATTAGAGGCAGTCAAGGGGAGGTCCCGGGGGAGGTCCCATTCCATGTGCTCTGTTTTGTAGATTCTTTTTCTTCGTGTACTCAAGGAAGCAAGATTTGAATATGAGAGGAAGAGTTTTGCGAGACGCATTGATATACAAACCGGTATATATATTATAGGTCTATACCTAGTTCCTGAAACCACAATGGTACGAAGGAACCCCACCTCAGGGATGTCGGGCCATAGCAGTAAGTAGTATATACAGTTGGAAGTTTACAGCCATGTGCCACTAGAGAGACATTTATACCGCGCCGGGGCAACAAGTGCATTGGGATACCCCTGAACCCCCATACTGCCCTTCCCCCATCTATCTGTGAGACGATGTAGGAAGGCATTTAGGTGGTATTGATCTGGTTGACATAGCGCGTCATACATAACCTGATGGTGATGGGGTGGCCAGGGACATAACATTCTCAACCGACTTACCCTAAGCAAAATAAACTAACTTGGTAGAAGGCCCTATATAGCCCATAGAGGCTGCAGGACACTAATTATTTTCTCACTGTTGGCTTATATAGCATATAGCAAAACATTTGTGCGCATTTCTGGGCTTAGCCACTGTTATTTTCTTGTAGGCACACATTTTTCCCATTAATTTAGGGCCATGAGATGTGGTACAATGTAATTAACTTTTCCGCTATCGGCTGTAGATTGCGAACAAACCCAGATTTGGGGGTTTTGCGATGAATGATTGCAATGAATTCTGTAATTGAATAGAGTGCACCCCCCTCAACTTACACTCAAATATCAGCCTAAATAACACTCAAATTAATTAATATACATCTTAAGGATTAATTTGATGCCTGGTTTGCCTACCCACTGTCAGAATTTAGACCAATAATCATTGTACAACACCCTTCAGTGCAGAGCTACAAACTGTCTCCTGCTGCCACCTTCCGTCAATTGGTGTTCTGCTACGTAGGGTAGAGTTACCTCTCCATATCCAGCAGCCATTCAGTTCTCTGTGTGAAGGATGGCTATACGACACCGACCGCCACCCTGTGGTTGTTGGCAGATCTAGCAGTGTTGTGCAATGTTAGCAGAGGTAGGGAGGGGGCCATAAAAACTAGGTTAATAGTGGCGCCCTCTCCAATAGGCCAGATATTTAGATACCAGTCTGGGGAGTCTTCCTCTTTTGGAATTTTGTCACTAGCCCCTATAGAACTTGATATATTGTCAGTGAAAGATCCCCCATCTGCACATTTTGGCACTCATAGAGCACAGTGCAATTGCTAGCCAAAATATGTGATCTGAGGTATGTACATTGCATTGTTGAATACAGAGACTGTGATATTCCCTCTTACCAAAGGACTGGTTCTTCTCAATATTTTTTCATGGGGTAAAAGTGTCACACTCACAATATCAAGGACTATCTTTTAGAGGTCTAATTATGCATGACCTTTAACTAGGCCAAGGTCATACTGCATATAAAGTTATTACTAGTTAATCACAGGAAACACAGGTTTTTGACCATAATCAATACAATTTTTCCCAAAGGTTAAGATCTTCATGGGAGGTCTGAGTCAGGGTAATGTATCATGAAGGTCAAGGTCAAGATTGTTATCTTTTATAAATGAAATGATAGTTGCTCTAACAACATGAGAATTACCAGTTTATCTACATATTTATCATTACATGATAAAGATTATTTATGTAGACCACTTTGCCCTAAAGGTCAAGGTCATTGACCATCAAGTATGCTCAAGCTGTAGGTCAGTCAACATCCTTTTGGCACTTCACGGTCAAGAGAGGGTAGAGTTCACTGAAATCATTCATTCTCGAGCCTCATGTCACTGAGTTTCAGCTCAGCAAATGCTTCATCCATACGCATCTTTTTAACCCCATCATACAATATACTGTAGTGCTTGATACCTTTTGATGTCACCAGGCCTTTGACCTTTCCCCTGAGTTCATTTGCATCATCAGTGACTTGGAAAATGTCTTTCCAACAAGGATTGTAGGATCGATGACACATGATGAAAATATGTCATGGACCTGTGCACCAGCTGAGACTAGGCTGATGAGATTTTCTGTGAGCTTCTGATAAGTGTAGCGCTTGCCTTGTGATGAAAAGGCAAACAACGAACTGTCACCCTCTTGTTTGATGAGTGTCTTGCAGACCTTGAGTTATGTTTTCAGGGCTTCCATTTTTGCTTTAACTGTTTTTAGCTCGTTAATCATGATGCACCACCTGTATAGCAATAGGCCTAGGCTAGGTTGTAGAGCACTGGTCAGCTATTTTAAACTGCAATGGCTCACCATTTAGAAGAGGTCTAGAGCCTAGTTTTTAAGCAAGGACACACTTGCGATATTGGGCCACATGCCTAGTGTCATTTTATGCTATGGCACTGTATTCTTAATTTCATGCCAGGGTTCATACTTTATGTAAGTAACTCTCTATGGGAGATCAAGGCATTACAACTCTGGAAGAGTATCAATGAATCCTGACTTAGAATTGCCCTGTGACCTTCTTTTTCGGAAATGTCATAGTTCAGTGTCCATATTAACAAGTCAAGTAATACCATAGATCTACTTGATCTACGCCTAACGGCTCTATTGGTTACTTGAACTCGTTTTCTGAAGGGCCTTTTCAATATCAATGTTTTCTGTCATATTTCTACATTTATGATTCTATGTCCTGAAAAATATACATGAAACAAGTTGAAAATGATATATATATATAGGTCATAGGATATATGTTTTATATTTCTTTTCTTTTTTTTATCCATTTTTTTCTGGAAAAAAAGTTATTTTTCCAGTAGTTACCAAAAAACATCACAAAGCAATGCTACTTAATGTGAAATAACACCCTTACAGAGACAGGGATACAGCCAAATTTTATTCTAAAGTTATCTCTATGAAAATGACAACAGAATGGTGCAGTCATTTCTCTTTCATTTAAAGATTCCATATTTTCCTGAAGGTCTAAAAGAAATGATCAAGAAATGTCACTTTAATGCAAATTGTACTAGCTTTGGGTTCTAGTTCCTCTTCTCCCCATGAGATGGTGCCACCAAGGAGTTTTCTAGGTTCACTATAGAGGACAGCACAAGTCACCTACCTCTGTAGATAGCCTCATAGTCTGACTCAAGTCTGCCCCATTGTACACTGAAGGCCTATGGCCTATGCCTATGACCTCCACTTTACAATCTATATATGCCCATTTACTTGACTCGTTTTTTAATGGATTCCAGACACCCTTCTATTCTTTATTAAAGATAATGCACGGCACCTTGTTTATATGTATAAATATTTGTGGATCAACACGGTAAAAGGTACGCCCATGGTGCGCGGGCGTACAGTTTACCGTATTGATCCACATTTTTCCCTACATAAATTTATTTTTGTGCAATTACAGGGGGGCTCATTTTAGCATTGGTTGTGCAATTTTAAAGAAAATCATCCTACCTTTAGACATGGCATTCCATTGACTTTCCAGGTTTCCCACATTGAGACATCAGAGACAGGCAAAACATGAGGTCATTTTACCAAAGTCTCTGCATAAAATTAGGAGTTCCCTGACGGTCACCAAAGGGGTGTGGATCCTCCCCCTGCACAGATCTGTGGCAGCCACAGCTTGGTGGCGCCCTCTGTAGTATTAGCCCCTCCCTAACTGGCAGAGGGCCATATACAGCTCCTTTCTTATGAGAGTCTATTTCAAAGGTTTGGGTATTAGACCGTAAAAATACTTTGTGTACTAATGTCATGAAGATATGAAAAAAAAATGTTTTTTTTGTGTTTTTTTTTTTTAAAATCTATAACTCCTCTCCGGCGGAGATAACTGGTAAGCTATCAATCTCCTTTGCGGTGCACCTGAAGTAATCTAGTGTGAAACCCACCACCCCTATAAAGTATTGATGCAGGCACCCCAATTACCGTGCCCAACCCTTTGAGGCACTGGCACCAGTGATGAACGAACCCCTGCTTACAAAGGTGGGAGATGGGGATGGGTTCGGGTACGAATACCATTAGTGAACAAGTAACCAATGGATAACTCATGACAAGTGTGTGTTAGTGAAGGATAATGAGCCTCATTAGCCTTTGCTAACACACACGAGTCATGAGTTATCCATTGACTACTTATTTTATACCACGAAACCAATAAATAATCAATAGAATACCAATAAATTCAATTTGAAAACAAAAATTATTCCCCCTCCCCGGGACTCGATGCCAGCCATTGTGTGTGTACAGGTACAAACACCTCCTCGCCCGGCAGCGGACAGCGACAGCACCCGTCTCGGATAGCCTTGGCAGCAGCACGGCCAAAAATAGTGTACATACACCTCGTCGCCCGGCAGCGGACAGCGCCCGTCTCAGCTAGCCTTGGCAGCGCCACACGGCGAAAAATAGTGTACATACACCTTGTCGCCCGGCAGCGGACAGCTAAAGCTTTGAATGCGTCTCGCGGTTATGTTTGTGTATAATACACCTCCTCGCCCACCAACGGACAGCGACAGCGCACACGGCGAAAAAAACATGCGCCCAGACCGGGACGCGATCCGCGCACCTCTCACGGCTGAGCGCAAGGCGCTAACCGCTAGGCCACCGCGTCTCCTCCTTCTGCGCCCGGCAGCGGACAGCAACAGCGCACACGACGAAAAAAGACGCGTCTCGCTGTTATGTTTGTGTATAATACACCTCGTCGCCCGGCAGCGGACAGCGACAGCGCACACGGCTTTGTATCATATCCAGACCTGGTTCGAACCGAGCGTTTCTCGTCAGTCCCTGTGGCGCAATGCATAGGGTATTGGATTACGAATCTGAGGCTGCAGGGTCAAGCCCTGCCCAGGTCATAAGATTTTGTGGGTTTTAACATGTAACATATGACACGGGGTGCGGGTTATCCATGGATAACCGCACGCTTTCCAAAATTGATGTTACAGCCTATAGGGTGTGCAATATCGACAGATATGTGGATGGGAATAGACACCAAAAAGCACTGTGTAACCCAGAAATCGTGGTATAATCTTTTCTATAGAGTCTGGAGAAAGGATGCAAAGGGTATCTAACCTGCCTCACACAATGCCTTAGAATAGCAATGACATGGTTGCGTACAGTAAGTTTTATTTCCACGTCTACAGGTCTGTGGTGAGGTATCAAAATATGCTGGTTTAGACAGTGGTCGTGTATTACTTTATCATAGTGAGTGAAAAGTTGGTGAATTTCCTTAATAGATAAGTTGAATCGATCCAGTGTAGCCTCTTCATGCTGGCGGATGGTCTTATGGATATCTTGTTTACGGCCTAGGCTTACACCGATCGTGGTTGAAATGTAAGGATCCTCCCCAAAAATGGATCTTGGTGAGGCTTTCAGCTGAAGCCTCTTTGTGAATAGAGGTCCTGGAGAGGCCATATCACACTGAATAAGCAGGATGGGGAGAAGGGCTGTACATGAGAATGGGCATACATCAGACTGTGAGTAGGGGAGCTGCTTAGGGTGGGTTCATGCATTAGAGGGTCACATTGAGCTATTCATGTGTTGCTCACATTCTGACTAGAGCTGATCGATTCTGAGCATGAGTTGCTCGTCAGCACTCTCCTAGCTCATATTTGCAGCACGACCACCAACCCTTTGCATTGCAGCATTGAGTCCTGCATCTGCTTGGAGAAGGCTCCAAGTGGTAGGGAGCAGCGGGGGTAAGATAGGGGCTGGTGTTGATTTTGAGATCTAGGTTAACAGAATAGTGAAGTGGATTATGCGTGACCCTATGCCCCACACCACCAGCCCTCACTCTGTCAGTGGTATTGCCGACGGGTTCTGCAGAAACCACGAGTGGCTTATTATCTGTGTTAAGCATGATGTAGAAAGAATAACCTCTACTCAAAACCCGGCATTAAAATATACATGCATTTTACACTGTAGTATGGGATATTGCATGATATAACGGACGTCTGTCTGCATAACTGTGTATTAGAAGCCGATAAGCCATTGAGGGGATGACGATACTGGTTTAATGCTGGATGCCGCTGACGTCAGCATGTAGTAAAAGTGTGCCGGCATTAATAATGGCTGGTGTTCGGTTTCAAAAGAGAAATTTAGAATGAACCGAAAAGTACTGACTCATCAAGATCCCTTGTGTTTCATATTATGAAAAAGATAGTTATCTGGATACCATGTCTCTGATCTATTATGAGCAGCTCATGAGGATGGGAGCAGCTCAGTGAATAGCCCCTGTGTTAGTCTACTGGGTCTAAGGATGAATTTATGGGTCTGTGGGACATGTAGAGTGACGTGGTTATGAAGACGCCTAGAGGAGAGCTCCCCCTCCCTCTTATCGCTTATTGCTCCTCCCTCACCGTGCCCCCCCCCCCCGCGGGTCACCCATTACCACCGTTACCACCCTGTGAGCTGCATACTGAGCAGGTCAGAGCAGCTCATGGTACATGTCTATAGACTTTCCACACTCCTTATCCACATCATGGAATAGACCTGCGCCGATTCCTTGGTTAGAATAAAGGCTATGTCTAAGGTGTAAAATGCCAACTTAGGTGGACTCCACTTAGATGTGTACTTTGTGTTTGAATGTTGTTTTTATGACTTACATGTGTACTTTTTTGTTTGAATGATGTTTTAATAACTTACATGTGTACTTTGTTTTTGAATGTTGTTTTAATAACTGCTAATATTCATTTCGTGAACTCTTGCCCCAGAGTACAACAACCAAATTTGAACTAGGCCAAGAAAAATAAAAGGTGTTTCCAGTAACATAGATCAAAGAGCTAGGGTCGGTAAGTCGGTTTTTTTTTTACATTTATATAGGAAATGTTTAAATGTGTAAGTATTTACTATTTGGACTATGCTTTAGGCTGCAGCACACCCTGGAGGTTCATACCAGACATACTGGAGGTTTATACCAAGACATACTCTTGAAGGTTTGACACTTTATTGTGGGACTATTATCATCTTTTACCACAACTGTGAACTGCTTGTTACTTGAACCATTAAGAACTGGAGATATCATCTGAAATAAACCATTGGAACTTTACCGGCGGATTTAGAGTGTTGTAAGGTCATGGAGAGATGAACGCCTTCTTGTCCTTCCTCTACCACTATGAATCCCCATCATAAACATTGAACTAGCTTCCCAACCTACATCCATTCAATATGATCTCAAACGAAATATGTGACGTATGGTACTTTGTCAAACACACGGTGTTATATGCATGCCTTTGGGGAATAATATTCAAAAGAAGGAGATAACATCGACAGTATTCAAATCGAGGCGAATATAAAATTGTGAAATGGAAAATAATTGAGTATTGAGGGGGAGAAATATTGAAATAGCGATGGTCTTGGTTTCCCACAGGGTGAGATGACCGGGACCAAGTACAAACCGCTGCTGTGCAATATTCAGGTTTGTCACTGCGTATACCATGAACTGCTTCTACAAATTACATTGTTTTAAGAATGCCACACCTGAAATGGCTGAACCCACTCCCAGCCAGTACCCGGTAATAGCTTGTTCTCAGGCTTTAATAATAAGGCTGAAACACATGTTACGATGTCTTTATATCCCACTGGAAACGTTCTTGTTCTTCATTGTTAAATGCATTCTAACTATTGGAATCAGGGGCGTAGGAAAAGAAGCTAAAACTTTACATCTCAAATTAGCTTATTATGGTGATGTCATAGGGAAAATGGGGGTCTGAGCCTAAAGTCAGATCCGAAATTTACCAAAAATTACTTTTCTATATATAGACACCATCACGCATCAGCCGACAATTCAAGGTGGTCGGATGGTGCCCTTGCCCCCCCCCCCCCATGAAGATTTGCTTCCTACGCCTCTGGGAATAGAACCTAATTTACCTGTATTCAGCTTCTTCCGCCTTCAGATATATAAGATCTCGTTTACCTACTATGATTAGGTTAAGTCCCTCCCCTTTGATTACCCATCTATAACTGATTTACTCCCCGCCTATTTGGAATGTACGTACTTCATTGCTGCTTCCTGGAGTACTTACTGTCTGTTAGACCGTCAGTGTGCACTTATTATAGTGTGTCCAGGTTGAACAACCACAATTGAATTGCATACAGAGCTTTCCTTTATGTCACCTATCACTCAAGTATATATCCTTATATTAAACTGTTAAGACTCGGAATTTCCCTGGTGAAAAATATCTTATATATTAAGTGTATTAAATTTGAATCATTGTGTGTAGGGTTTCTCATTCTACACGTAAAACCCTTGTGATGAATTCTAGCGGTGTATGGCCAGAGAGGCGCTAGCCAGTTGCTTGCAGGCCAGTGGTCTGTGAGTAGTATATGGACATGGCGGTTTGCTGCAGTCGACCTCTACCGGGTCCAGCTTGTATTCTACCGATATGGTAGCCTCCATGACACCTTCCCTTACACCCACAATCACGATTATCTTGTTTAATCATGCACGTGTCCGATTTAGCAGATATTAGCAGCAATTAATGGACCTATTGAAAATGCAGTTTTAGTTTAATTTGATGAATACCTATAAGGTTAGGGTCCATTTGTTCCACCCTGTGTGGGGCCCCTGTTAGATCCTGATGGCTAATCCCTAAACCTGTATACTCTTATTGTAATGTAATGTTGTTAACAGACATTGATTGTTGATGAGTGTGTTGTACAAATGCCGTCTGCTGTTCTAACCCGCTCTGTCTCGTCTGTTGCAGGTGGTGACTCCTCAGAAGCTGGGCGGCGTCTACATCTACGACCAGCCTAACCATGGTTACCAGGACTATGACGTACCGCCGTCCCGCTACTTCCCGGCAGGTACGGCGGCGGCGGGCGGCGGCGGGCAGAATGGGGCATCATCAGCAGGGCGGCTGTCAGGTGACGGCGCACCCACTGCCCTATACGACACCCCAGGGGCAGTACGAGCCGCCCGCCATGCCCCTCAGCAGGACGCCGATGTCTACGATGTGCCACCATCCTCCCATGCTCACATCCCCATCGGCAGTCTGTCACCGTCTAACCGCTCCAGCATCACGTCCCAGGGCTCCACCACCACTGTCTCCAGCGGCACGTCCAGTGCTGGGGGAGGCAGGTGGCCCCCAGGCTCTGGTAGTAACCCGGCCAGCACGTGCGGGTCTGCACGGTCTTCTACTGAGGTGCAGGACATCTACGATGTGCCACCACCCGCCAAGGTCGTCACCCCAAAGTCCCCACTAGCTGTTAAACATGCATCAGGGGACAGTGGGTGCCCCCAACTCTCTACTGCTAACATCCTTATTGAGGACTATGACTCCCCGCCCAAGGGCAAGATGGGGACACAACCGGCTTTCAAAGACACTGACTCAGGGATAGTCGCTTCCGCCAAGGATGAGTGTGCTTATGATGTACCCCCGGTCTTTTTCGGCCAAAGTGGCCATTGTAGTAAACTAGAACATGACATTGACAATATATATGACCGCCCTACCAATAATGCCCCAACTGTACCCTGGGCCCAACAACAACAGCAGCAACAACAGCAGCAGCAGGGTCGTGTACAAGGACTGAGTGTAGCAGGGGGTGCCCAGGATGGCTCCGTGTATGACATCCCGCCCCAGGTTACACGAGACTCGGCCATCTCGGTAGGCTCCCTTATGGACGAGGTGAGTAGTCGGTTGTCGTCATGTAGTGTCGCGTCTAGCGGCGGCTCGTCTGACGTGGCCCCGATCCCGTATGACGAGCTGCCCCTTGACCTGGACGCTGCCCTGGAGCTGCTCGTCAAGCTGCAACAGGAGGTGCACAGTGCCACCTCGCGCCTCCTCAGCTTTGTGCACAGCGGCTGGCGGCAACAGCAGGAACTAGAACCAAAGTTGTACAACATCAAACTAGGCTGTTATGGTGTGCGCACCACACTGCAAGAGTTTGTCGACTTTGGGCAGGGCGCTTTGGCTAATTCTACCAAGGCAGATGACAAAAAACTGGTGAAGAAGCTGTGTCAGTTACTAGAACCACTACAGAGCAGTCTTAAAACAGTCAACAGTGGCATTCGGCAATTAGATGAATTGAACTGGTGTATCAGTGAGTTGGTGTCCTCATCCACCCACCCGACTGATGGCGACTCCCTTGGTGCCATCGTCACACAGGCCAAAGAGGTGCCTGGCACCGTGCGTATCATGGCCTCCTGTATCCAAGGCAACTCCACCCTTCTCTTCAAACGCCAGGTGGATGGACAGTCCATCACCTCGGCCAACTCTTCACCCAAGAAGGTACCACCCCCTGTGCGGCCAAAGCCTCCAGTCCTACCCAAACCCAAGGCGGGCAGTGCCACACCAGTGGCACCAACGCCGCCTGGAGGAGAGGTGAACCTGGAGAGGCGGACAAGTATGCAGGACCGGCCTCTGCCTGCCCCACCAGTACGCACCGACCAGTTGTCACCCGTCAATGGGCAGCAGGGCGACAACCTGGCCGTGTACGAGGTGCCTCACGGTGACGACGAGGACGACTCACAAGGTAAGGACCCCAAGTACAACACCAAGGGTGAGTTCCTGGAGGACTATGACTACGTCCACCTGGAGAACCGTCCTCCGCCAGCCGCCGACTCGTGCCCTGTGGGTGGTGCGGGAGTTGACGGCACAGTGGAGGACGAAACAGACAGTGGCATTGTGGTGGGCAATGAGACGTCGGCAGGCTCAGGCCTTACGTCCAGGTTCCAGGAACGCCTCCAGCAGCTGCAGCAGCAGGGTGGTGGTACGGGGGTGGTACAGGACAACAATAACGTCAGTAAAGGTACCCCTGTACTGCTGCACCCTAATGACAGACAACTATTGTCCTTCTATGCAGGCCAGATAGGGGCACACACGGCCCAGATGGTCAACTCTATCGATGCCTTCTTCCAGTGTATAGAGTACAGCCAGCCTCCCAAGGTGTTCATCGCGCACAGTAAGAGTGTGGTGATGGCGGCACACCGCATGGTGTACGTGTGTGACACCATACACAGGAACCTGCTCAATGAGGAGGTGCGTGTTAAGGTGATGGCGTGTGCCAACTACCTGTGTGACTGCCTCAAGTTGGTGATAACGGCCACTAAGAGCGCCGCCCTCCAGTACCCCAGTGTGGTCACCGTGCAGGAAATGGTGGACCGGGTCGTCGACGTCTCACATGCCGCTAACGAGATTAAACTCGTCATCACACAGGCCGCCACCTTGTCATAACGTCACCACACCAGCCGCCATCGTGCGGCATCTGGACTTGTATTGAACTAAAGGTGTGGGCAACTGGGGGAAGCCTGGACGTGCACATGGTGCCTGAACGTGCATGTGCAACACGTGTACATGGTGCCTGCATGTGCACAAGGATTGACGTGCACTTGGTGCCTAGACGTGCACGTTGAGGCCGTGCACGTGATAGAGGGCATCACCCGGTGCTGGTGTATATGTCTTGATGCAGGTACAGCATGGAGAGGAGAGTCTTGTATGTCCTGATGCAGGTACAGCATGGGGGGGGGGTCTTGTATGCCCTGATGCAGGTACAGCATGGGGGGGGGGGGGGTTCTTGTATGTCCTGATGTAGGTACAGCATGGGGGGGGTCTTGTATGTCCTGATGTAGGTACAGCATGGGGGGGGGGTCTTGTATGTCCTGATGCAGGTACAGCATGGGGGGGGGGGTCTTGTATGTCCTGATGTAGGTACAGCATGGGGGGGGGTCTTGTATGTCCTGATGCAGGTACAGCATGGGGGGGGGGGTCTTGTATGTCCTGATGTAGGTACAGCATGGGGAGGAGAGTCTTGTATGTCCTGATGCAAGTACAGCATGGGGGGGGTCTTGTATGTCCTGATGCAAGTACAGCATGGGGGGGGTCTTGTATGTCCTGATGCAGGTACAGTATTGGGGGGGGGGGGTCTTGTATGTCCTGATGCAGGTACAGTATGGGGATGGAGTCTTGTATGTTCTTACCGCATCCCTTCACATGCCCCAATCATCACCCAACTACCAAACTTATCATCTGTCCGGGACACTATATCGGTAATTACAGGGATGGACGTGTCCATTGCCTTCTTTGGGTTCTGTTAGTGTATGTTTTAGTACATTAAAAGTGTCTCCTTTTATGTACAATTCCTACTTCTCATGTGGATGATCAGTACGTGTATGTCTGTTACGGAATAAGCATTATTACTCAACAGCCATGAATCTTTTATACAAATGTCTAACATATGCACATGTGATGATGGAGTCTATCTCTTGTATGTCTTCTTTTATCAGAGATGTGTTTATTGTAGAGGAGATCTAGAACAGTACCTGCACTTCATGTAATGTGGAACGTTGTCCAAATACATCAGATTCCTACTATATATAATACGCAGTCATTGTTTGTGTTTTATGTGTCAATAATTGAGTGGTAAGCAGGTCCATGTACACCTGTATCTTCACAAAGCAAGCCCTGATTTGTATAGTCCACAGTAAAAAAGCCATTCCTCTGTAAATAGTAAACTATAGCAAGGTGGCTTTTAGTGTCAGACTGTCGGGGTGTATGCTACTTTGATAAACTGCAGCTCACAAGGAAGGTGAGTTTGTCAATGGAAAAATATTATATCAGCTGTAATACGTTAATTTGGGTGCATTATTTAGTCACACCTATGGAAAAACATATAATGCTGCAGGACATAAATAACACTTCACAAACCCGCCTTCTGTATGAGTATGGCAATGTCGACGTTACACAGTGTGTATACTCACTGACGTTTACCTAGCTATACTACCCGCTACAGCTCTCATGCTGTACATGCTGCAATGATCAAGTACACGTATCGCCGTATTTACTATGTGCCCGTTGGTTCCCAGTAGGTAAACTATGCTCAACATAGGGATCACTTCATAGTTATTTTACCGCAGATGTCACTGTAAGCCTGTCTAAGTCGAGTTGTGGAATAAGGGTCGAAGTAGGTGAAGTGTGAATTAGTCTTATATTGTGTGGCGGAATATTCCCGGTATAATGTGTGGCCTGTGCCACCATGAGCTGCGGCCACGGCGGCCATGCTTCCAGTTGCTCTATTGTGCAGTATAATTAGGCATCCTGTTACGTTATGTGAGCAATATTAAATTGTACCACCTGTCATTACAGGGTGTGTGTTGGACAGCTATACATGAGACTGACAGTTGCTGGATCCAACATTAAGGTTAGACTTTGTAAAGCCTGCCGGCCACACCACTGTCCTCTCTATGTAGACTGGTACAATGTAGTTGTACTTGACTGTTTACCTTGTGAAGAGTCACAACGTGATGCACAGGGCCAGCACCAGCGAGTTATCCACCAGTACTGCATCGGTGCATCATGGGGACAAATAGATATAATGTCAGGTTAAAAGGTCAATTAAAAAGGGTCTACAGTGTCCATGCTATCTAAAGCAATATAAATGGTATATGTGCAACCAATGCTTGAAAAGCCACGTACCCATAACACATTTAAAACGTGTATAACAAGACAGGGCACCTCACGGAGTTAAACCGGTTGTCTTATACAGAATCCCCTGATGTTTGTCTGTCATGTGTCAACTTGACCAGTAGTGTGTGGGAATTGGCTTCCTGGTTAATAAGCTTATGAATATTTTTGTATTGGTGGAGATCTAGTTCACACACAATGTCACACTGAACGTCCATTAAAACTGCTCTCTCCCCCTCTCTGTAGCTATAGACTCCCCGGGTATAGACTGGTTTCCTACACCTTGCTGTGCAAATGAAAGATGAGTATTCACCTTCTCGAAATAAATAGCAATCCAATCTCCCTGAAATTTAACAATGCAGTAGTTGTGTAAAATAATGATGCACCTTCACTGACAACCTACCCATACTACAGTGTTAGTTAATATTAACATGGAAGGCGACGCTGTGGTTCATCAGAAATGACTGCTTAACAGTTTCACACACAGGCGTACTTGGTGGAAAAAAGTATGTTTAATGAATAAATGTACCTCACAGAAAACACAAGGAAGGGGGATTAAGAGGCTGAAGTCTATAATTAAAAAGTGGTCTATGTCTAGGAGCTGTTCACATGCAGCCAATATGACAGGTTTGTTTGAAATATACCGTCTGTATGTTGTACATCTCAGCCCTCTCGGAGATTCACTGCCCACTGTCAGGCTCCATGTATATCCCTCCTTGTTATGTCTAATTTCAGCTCACCTAGCTAATTGCACATACGGTAATAATATTTCACCCTGCATATACCTACAGATAAAGAAAGAGATTTGTAAAGGTGATTTGTATGAGGTAATGGAAATGAACATTACACAGAGGGAAAAGACGAGGAACTTTTCAAAGTGACGTGTGAGATATGGCCAATGTTGGTGGGTGAATTATGACTGAATAATTTGACGACGAAATCTGGCATTTTTAGGTCAATGATTCCTCTAAAAGTTTGTTGAAGCATAATACAGGTTATAGTGGAACGGAACTCCCAAACCACACATTTATAAACGTTGAGTAAAGATCGGTGCTATTTATGTCCTCGACTCTATAGTAACAGTACACACATTGTCACATATAATTATATATCAGATGTTATGTGTTTCCACCGCAATATTGTATTATATTTATGTATCAAATCATATATTCACACTATTTAATAATATGTGAAACAAGGATATGAATTAGAAATTGATGACTCCCCATCCCTCTACTGAGGATATGTACATTGGGATAATCTATGAAAAGGTTAAATGAAACGATTTGATAAAACATGTTAAAGTCATCTTGCCATTTCCCTGAAAACCAATAGGTTTCCAAGCGTTTCCAACATGTCTGTGCGTGTGCGTGATGTGTAAATGTGTTTTGCGTCACAATATTTCTCATGTGTTTTGTTAAAATATTGACATTAAATCAAAGTTTGATCCCTTTATGTCCCGCTTTTGTACAGATTATTATCAATATTGCAATGAAAACTTGTATACAGTGGTGTTTAAGAAGACCCCCACTGGTAATCAATTATACCGGTAGTTTTTATTGAATTATTAATTTAGTTATTTTGAGGTTGATTGTACAGTCATTTATGTACTGGTGCCCGAGTCCGCATATTATTATTTCAACTTGCAAGCAATCAATGTAAATATAAATTGTCTATATATCAAATAAATATACATCATCAAAAAAGGAAATTTCTCTTGTTTTTACTTTGATATATGCCTATAGTGTGCAACAGAGGGCTTCCATAAAGTTTGTACCCACATTTTATCCCGAAAGTGTTGCCATACTGCCGACGAAAGAGAACAACGGAGGAGTCACGTGATACCATCCCATAATACATCAGTATTTTAAAGCTAGCTAGGTAACAAGGTAAATCCCAAAAATGGGTTTTATGGTAAACCAGAAGTCCACCCAGAGAACAACGGGGCGGGTGAAACTTGATCAAATCAGGTAGGGCCGTTGTTCTCTTTGTCAGCAGTCTAGCAACCCTTATAAACTTAAAGTCAAACTTCACCTTTTACCAAGGTAAGTATTGTTTAACTTATAAAGTTTATGTCAGGTTGCCATGCCGACAAAGTTCTCACAGTGGAGATTTGAAAGCTGCCTTGTTACCCAGCTGGTAATGACAACATAGAGATGTGTAATAACCTTATTGTGTGCTGAAGGCCATGGAGAGCACTGTAGACTGGTACGTGCCCCCGTGCCGCCATGGTCCTGTGGATGGACCTTTTGTAGAACTTAGCAAAGGTTAGTGCATTGGTCCATCTGCCCTGTTTCAGGATGTAATCCACAGGTAGTTTGCTGTAATCTGTCTTTAATAGATACAGGGGCTCCTCTAGTGGAGTCTGCCTTGAAGTATTTGGGAACACCTGCTTCCCAAATGGCGTCTTTTATCCATCTGAATACAGAAGTACAGTCAATCTGTTTTTTAGTAGAACATAGTGACAGCCAAAGTTGGTCTTTGTCACCTTCCCTGAAGGGTTCAGTCACCTTGAGATATCTCCTTAAAGTCATGGTGCCCTGTTTTCAAACTTGTAGACATGAAACCTATCTAAAGGTTTTCCTTCCTTGTAGTGTTTCAATTGTTTGTCTACCGGTAGTATTACCTCATTGTCAGTGAATACTATTGAGCTGGTTTTGAAACCATGTAATATTTGTACCCTTTGAGCTGTTGCTATTGCCAGCAGTAATACCGTTTTGTATGCTAACTGTTTATAACTTAAGCTTTCCAATGGGTGCCAAGACTTAAACATAGTACTATGTCTACATCCCAAGTGTGAGTATATCTAGCCTTGGGAGGCCTAACTACTGAAACTCCTTTGAGTTGTCTACACACATCTGGATGTAAACCTAGGGTTCTAACATACTGATCTAACTTTACATAAGCTGATAGTGCAGATCTGGCTGTGTTTATAGTGGTGTAGCTAATCCTTCATCATAAAGGCTAGAGAAGAAGTTCATTGCTTCTATGTGTTTGGGTTTTATGGGGTGTACCCTATTCTCCACACAATACTTTGTCCACTTTTCCAAATACACATTGTATTGTGTTTTGGTGCCTTTGGTCCATGACTCCATGTATAGCCGAATGGTATGGGTGTGGCACCCTGAGCCTATAGTGCTCGCTCTAGATCCTCCATGCAACAAGGTCTAGGTGCCACAAGTCTCCTCCGGTGACTGGGTTCTTCAGCGGTGTCTTGGGAAGTCTCATCATCGACTTCGCTGTCCTGTTCAGGAGGCTGTACCAAGGTTGTGCCGCCCACCGCCCAGTTGGGCGTCACAATTGTTCCCTCCACGCCCTCTACTAGGGCCTTCTGTACGACTCTCAGGTTCAGGCTGAAAGGAGGGAAAGAAACCAGAAGTAAGACTTGTCTCTAACATTGTTTCATCGGTTCTTTTGATTTCTTTTCCTACATTCATGCATTCTATCAATGCTGTAGCATGTTAGAGAATGAATTTAAATCAAAACATTATCTAAACATAGTTTGAACATCTTTTCTTAAGTCAAACACATAGCAAGTGTATATGAATGGTATACTGACTCCATCTGGTAGCACTTCTAGGAACCATTCCTATTGAATACATGATTATAAATGATCATGATTAAGGTACAGTCTGAGGTAAATTTCAATTATATACTGTTTTCTGACAGTTTTGACAGATCAACCACATCATGATGACCTATTTACATGATAGATCACTATTTTACATGATAGATTTCATGCTAAGTATGAATAACCTAAAATCCATTTACAACTACAGAACTGGGAATACAATCTAACACATAATAATAATGCAAACTGTATCTTGATCATGATCATTTATAATCCTGTATTCAATAGGAATGATTCCTAGAAGTGCCACCAGATGGAGCCAGTATACCATTTATATACACTTGCTATGTGTTTGACTTAAGAATAACCATTAGGCCAAGGCAAAGACAGTGCATCTGTATCAGCTGCCCCTGGGTCAGGCAGCCAGCTGTACAGTAATCTCTCGTGTAGAAGGCGCAGCCCGCATAGAAGGCACACCCCCAACTCAGGGAAGGCTGGTTCAAGTAGAAGGCGCACCTATCTCCCCTGAATGGGTATTTTGAAAAACCCGTGTATAAGGTGCACCCCCAACTCAGGACGTAGTTGGGGATAGCCTTAGTTAGGGTTATACCACGATTTGTGGGTTACACAGTGCTTTTTGGTGTCTATTCCCATCCACATATCTGTCGATATTGCACACCATATAGGCTGTAACATCAATTTTGGAAGGCGTGCGGTTATCCAGGTAAGGCATGCGGTTATCCAGGTAAGGCGTGCGGTTATCCAGGATAACCGCACGCCTCTCCCATGTCACATGTCACATGTTAAGACCCACAAAATTTTCCATGCCAGGGTAGGGATCGAACCTGCAGTCTCACATCCCAAATCCAACTCCCTATGCACTGCGCCACAGGGACTGACGAGATATGCTCGGTTCGAACCAGTCTGGATATGATACAAAGCCATGTGCGCTGTCGCTGTCCGCTGCCGGGCGACGAGGAATAACCAAGGGACGCATTCAAATCAATCCAAGACGACACGGCCGCTGAAGGAGGCCGTGTCGGCTTGGGGGTTATCGACGGATAATAACACGAGGCCGTAGGCCGAGTGTTATTATCGTCGATAACCCCATTGGTTACTTGTTCATTAACATCAGGTTGGGTATGAAGCTGATCATATATTGTTTTTGAATGCCACAAATGAGGTGTGACCAGGAGTAGAACTTATCTCTAACATTGTATTATCAGTTCTTTTGATTTCTTTTCCTACATTCATGCATTCTATCAATGTTGTAGCATGTTGGGGAATGAATTTAAATCAAAACATTATCTAAACATAGTTTGAATATCTATTCTTAAGTCAAACACATAGCAAGTGTATATAAATGGTATACTGGCTCCATCTGGTGGCACTTCTAGGAATTAAAAAAAATCAGCATCATACCCAACTTAATCCCAATTGAGATATTGGAGAAACCTGCGTATAAGGCGCACCCCCAACTCAAGGCAGCAAACCTCCCGCGTATAAGACCCATCCACAGTCTGATTTGCATATAAGACGTGCCTTATACGCGGGATATTACGGTAATAGTTTTCTAGTTTGAATGCTAGTCTTGAAGCAAATAGGTCAATACTGTGATGTCCCCATTTCATTTGAATCTGTTCAAAGGCTGAGTCAGGTATTTCCCACTCAGTGTGCCCTGCAGTTCTAGACTCCCTGTCTGCCTCCTCATTCTCTTTCCCTGGAATGTGGGCAGCATTTACCCATAGGTGTCTGCATTCGCAGAATTCCCATATGGTTTTTGCTATGTCATCACAAGGCCAGTTTTTAGATCCTCCTTTGTGATTTACATAAGCTACTGCTGTAGTGTTGTCAGATAGACACCTGCTCCTCTTACTACGATACTCTTTGGCGTATATTTGTAGGCTAAGCAGTACTGCCATACTCTCTTTCATGTAAGTGTGGTTTTCCCTCTCTTCGAGTGAACATAGGCCCCTTGTCCTATCTTCCCCACACACTGCTCCCCATCCATTGTCTGAGGAGTCAGTTATGATTGTGGTCACAGGCTTTTGTAGTCTGATTTTTCTACACCCTGTGTCTAGTCTTTCTAACCACCAGAAGATATCTTCTTGTCCCTCAGGGGAGATTTTCATCTTTGTTTGAAACACATAGCAAGTGTATATGAATGGTATACTGACTCCATCTGGTAGCACTTCTAGGAACCATTCCTATTGAATACATGATTATAAATGATCATGATTAAGGTACAGTCTGAGGTAAATTTCAATTATATACTGTTTTCTGACAGTTTTGACAGATCAACCACATCATGATGACCTATTTACATGATAGATCACTATTTTACATGATAGATTTCATGCTAAGTATGAATAACCTAAAATCCATTTACAACTACAGAACTGGGAATACAATCTAACACATAATAATAATGCAAACTGTATCTTGATCATGATCATTTATAATCCTGTATTCAATAGGAATGATTCCTAGAAGTGCCACCAGATGGAGCCAGTATACCATTTATATACACTTGCTATGTGTTTGACTTAAGAATAACCATTAGGCCAAGGCAAAGACAGTGCATCTGTATCAGCTGCCCCTGGGTCAGGCAGCCAGCTGTACAGTAATCTCTCGTGTAGAAGGCGCAGCCCGCATAGAAGGCACACCCCCAACTCAGGGAAGGCTGGTTCAAGTAGAAGGCGCACCTATCTCCCCTGAATGGGTATTTTGAAAAACCCGTGTATAAGGTGCACCCCCAACTCAGGACGTAGTTGGGGATAGCCTTAGTTAGGGTTATACCACGATTTGTGGGTTACACAGTGCTTTTTGGTGTCTATTCCCATCCACATATCTGTCGATATTGCACACCATATAGGCTGTAACATCAATTTTGGAAGGCGTGCGGTTATCCAGGTAAGGCATGCGGTTATCCAGGTAAGGCGTGCGGTTATCCAGGATAACCGCACGCCTCTCCCATGTCACATGTCACATGTTAAAACCCACAAAATTTTCCATGCCAGGGTAGGGATCGAACCTGCAGTCTCACATCCCAAATCCAACTCCCTATGCACTGCGCCACAGGGACTGACGAGATATGCTCGGTTCGAACCAGTCTGGATATGATACAAAGCCATGTGCGCTGTCGCTGTCCGCTGCCGGGCGATGAGGAATAACCAAGGGACGCATTCAAATCAATCCAAGCCGACACGGCCGCTGAAGGAGGCCGTGTCGGCTTGGGGGTTATCGACGATAATAACACTCGGCCTACGGCCTCGTGTTATTATCCGTCGATAACCCCATTGGTTACTTGTTCATTAACATCAAGTTGGGTATGAAGCTGATCATATATTGTTTTTGAATGCCACAAATGAGGTGTGACCAGGAGTAGAACTTATCTCTAACATTGTATTATCAGTTCTTTTGATTTCTTTTCCTACATTCATGCATTCTATCAATGTTGTAGCATGTTGGGGAATGAATTTAAATCAAAACATTATCTAAACATAGTTTGAATATCTATTCTTAAGTCAAACACATAGCAAGTGTATATAAATGGTATACTGGCTCCATCTGGTGGCACTTCTAGGAATTAAAAAAAATCAGCATCATACCCAACTTAATCCCAATTGAGATATTGGAGAAACCTGCGTATAAGGCGCACCCCCAACTCAAGGCAGCAAACCTCCCGCGTATAAGACCCATCCACAGTCTGATTTGCGTATAAGACGTGCCTTATACGCGGGATATTACGGTAATAGTTTTCTAGTTTGAATGCTAGTCTTGAAGCAAATAGGTCAATACTGTGATGTCCCCATTTCATTTGAATCTGTTCAAAGGCTGAGTCAGGTATTTCCCACTCAGTGTGCCCTGCAGTTCTAGACTCCCTGTCTGCCTCCTCATTCTCTTTCCCTGGAATGTGGGCAGCATTTACCCATAGGTGTCTGCATTCGCAGAATTCCCATATGGTTTTTGCTATGTCATCACAAGGCCAGTTTTTAGATCCTCCTTTGTGATTTACAAAAGCTACTGCTGTAGTGTTGTCAGATAGACACCTGCTCCTCTTACTACGATACTCTTTGGCGTATATTTGTAGGCTAAGCAGTACTGCCATACTCTCTTTCATGTAAGTGTGGTTTTCCCTCTCTTCGAGTGAACATAGGCCCCTTGTCCTATCTTCCCCACACACTGCTCCCCATCCATTGTCTGAGGAGTCAGTTATGATTGTGGTCACAGGCTTTTGTAGTCTGATTTTTCTACACCCTGTGTCTAGTCTTTCTAACCACCAGAAGATATCTTCTTGTCCCTCAGGGGAGATTTTCATCTTTGCCTCAAAGTTACCTCTCTTTCTGGCTAGAGCTCTAGTCTTGTCTGACTCCAGACGTCTGTAGTGGGCTTCCCCATAATCTAGGCCTTTAGAGTGGTCTACCATTAGACCCACTAGCCTTGCTACCTCCCTGATTACAACCATCCTTTTATTCAAGAGTTGTTGTGCTAGGTCTTTAAATTTTTTGACCTTTTCTTCAGTAGGTTTGACCGTCATAGTGGTGGTATCTTTGACATACCTGAGGAAAGTGAGCTTTTTGGTTGGTATGACTACACTCTTGTTTGGATGAATTTTGAAGCCCAGGCTTACCAATAAAGATTGTAGCTTGGCTATGGTGTCAGCACATTGTTGTGCTGTTTCCCCTATAATGAATGTGTCATCTATGTACCCAAAACAAGAATAGCCTTATTTTTGCAACTCTGCAAAAGCCCGTTTTAGGACCTTAGTGAAGGTTCTTGGTGCTTGTGCTAGTCCATTCAGCAGGCATGTATATTGATATAACGCCCCCCTATTTGAACCTAAGCAACTTTTTGTCGGTATCTGATACTGGTACGCTGTAATAAGCGTCAGAAAGATCTAAAGACCCTAAAAAGACGTCTTTCTGCACCATGACTATGGCTGTCTGTAGACTTGTCATTTTAAAATGTCTATAGACTACTCTCTAGTGGCGCTCTAGTGGTTTTCCACACCATTTGCCTCCAGGTGGCTCTGTCGTAGGTGAGCTCTGTGGCTCCCTCTATTGTCAGGTTTAGTGAATTAAGGTATTTTGTAATCACTGAAAGCCAGGTTGTTTTCTGGCCTCCTCTTGTCTTTTTTTCACTTTTCTTCTCGCTTCGGCTAGTGCTGTTTTTGCTGCACTGAAAGCCCCAAGGTCGTCATACTGACGATACCCAAATCTACAACCTAGGGTCATCAGATTGAGCACCCAGGGTAGGCAACAGGGTGGGTTAAGGTCAACACACTCATCCAAGGTAGTCAAACTGATTACATAATGTTGTTAGAATGACAACCTTGGTGCTGACTACCTTGGGTCCTCAATCTGACTACCCAAAGCTGTAGATTTGGGTATTGTCAACATAAGCACCTAAAGTCCTCAGCGGTGAAGACCTTCAGTTGAAAACTGAAGGCCTAATCATCAAACATGAGTGGCACATACCTGCCACCTTCTGTATTTGTTACATATTGTCAACAGAATGCCATATACTCATACTGGGGAGATGTAGACTAGGGACTTTCACTCCCTGTAAGGTGCTGCCCTCTCTCTGTACCTCTTCTGATGACCATAGGTCCTCAATCTGACGAGTTTAAAGATCTGGAGGGTTTTCAGTGTGGGGTTTTGTCTGGTAGCCTCATTGCTTGTCCAAACCACCTTAGTCTCCTTGTTTTGATTTTTCACTCCATTTTCCTTCGTTGGTCTTTTTGTACAGGTCTTCGGTGCTGATCTTCTTGGGCCATTTTATGTTGATTGCTTGTCGTAGTAATCTCCAATGGTATGAGTCTACTTTGTTCGCTGCTGTTTTTGTGAGAGTCCACAGTTCTGAGTTGTAAAGGAAGATGCTTTCAGCGCATGCTTTGAAGATTCTGATCTTGAGTTTCACATTGAGTCTGCTGCTAGTGAAGATGTGTTTAAGTTTTGACATAGCATTGTTGGGCAGTTGCTTTCTACGCTTGATGTCCTCTTCAGTAACGAGCAGGCTACCAAGTATTTTACACTTTTTCCAGTCCTCTGGTCCTTTCCTGGTGATGCAGTATTCCTCTGTTTTTGAATAATTTGTTTTCAGGCCTCTCTGTTTTAGTTTGGGCAGGGTGATGTTCCTCTCTTTTTCTATCAGGCATTTGTTGTTGCTTGTGCCCAGCCGATGTCGTCTGTGTATTTTGGCCTGATGCAGGTGGTATGCAGTACACGTGGTCTTTAATTGCTGCTGGTATGTCCTCATCTTGAATCATGTCGTTTAGGTGTGTTTCATAGGCTTGGTCATCTTTGGGTTGTTTTTGGAGAGTCTTGGCCAGGTATAGGGTAAACACAGTAAAATTCCTTTATAACAAATCCTGTTATAACGAATTTTTGGTTATGACGAACAAATTCTTTATGACCAATTCATTTCCATACATTTCATTATAATGAATTCTACATTGAATAAATTTGTTTATAGCGAACTTTTTTCAGTGAAAAGATTGTTTTACTCATGGAAAATTAAAAGGAACCTTCAAATTTCAAGGTGTGAATATCTGAGGTCAGAGAGGGTAGGTACTCAGAGCAAGATGGCAGGGAACATCAGAGAGGTGTCAGGGCATGTGTGAGGACATCCTGCCTACCTGGACCTACACCTGTCTAGGTAGGGGGGGGGCATCAGAGTACAGCCATGTGTTAGGACATCTCCCCCGTCTATACCTGGTCCTTCACCAGTAGCAGGCTACCAGTCTATGATGGGGGAGGGGGCAGAAAGGTGTCAGGGCATGTGTGGGGACATCTCCCCTGCCTACCTGGTCCTACGCCAGTCTATAAAGAGTGTGGGGGGGGGGGGTCAGAAGTGGGTTGGGGCATGTGTTAGAAGCATTTAAACTTTACCGTTTTGGATAAAACAAAATTCGTTTACAACAAATTTTTTTGCCTGTCTCCTGACTGTGTCAAAGGCCTTGCTCATATCCATCAAGGTGATGAATACTTCATAGTTCTTAGATGTGATGGCCTTTTCTGCTAGTAGTTTATAGGCAAATGTGTGTTCTTTTGTGCCTCTGCCTGCTCTGTATGCCGCTTGTTCAATCGGGATGTTAATATCAATTTTTCCTCCTATCCTGTGGATGAGGCATATGGCCAGGAGTATTATAGGTCTTAAATTTGCGAATGGGCCTTGTGCCTTCCCTGGCTTCTGTAATGGTGTTAGTACACCTTCCTTGATTTCGTTTTCCTGTCTTAGACATCTGGTTGAGGATTTCTGCTATTTCCGATGATAATTCTTCGCCTGCGTTCTTGAGTTGTTCGGCACATATCTCTGCCTGGACTCTTGTTGTTTTTCAGGGATATGATGGCTTTTTTCACTGTGTCAGCTGTAAATGGTGGTGATATTTGTTTTGGTGGTATTTCACATACTTCCTGTAGGTCTTTCTCAATGAAGGTGTTTTCGAAGTGTGTGGCGATGAGATGAGCTTGCTCTTTGGGGTCTGATGTTACACTGGTACCATGCAGGTATTGAATGTAGCTGCAGGCCATATCTGATCACATTTCTCCCCAGATTCTGGGGAGTAGTTCACTTGTACTTGTTGAAATTATCCCAATGGTCTCTTTGCCAACACATGCTTTCTCCATGTCAGTTTGCTGTTCAATTAGACCCATATAATAATGTGGTAGATACTTGCACCAAATAATGAATATCTTGAATTGGTTTTAGATTTGAAACACAGGTATTTGTCTTCAGAAAAGTCCTGGTTTCATGTCAGAATAAGAAGGGTAGCACTATACTTCCATAAGCAGTTTGTGGTTCAATAATTCATTATGTACAGGTATTACTAACTCTTACCACCTAAGGTCTCATGACGGATCTAATTCTTCTAATCTTATCACTGAGTCTCACACATGACCCCCAGATGATAATCTGGTGCTGGGCCCAATTTATGTCATTCCAAAATTATCCTTCTGTGCAGGAATAGGTCTCTTGGGGTAATTTCTTCTAATTTCCCTATTCACAATTTTAACACAATTATCAAATTTGAAAGAAAATGAAATTCTAAAGACTACCGGGTACACCTAAGATTGAGATTAAAAAAAAAATTGGAGATGCTGGTGGGTAGGAGCATCCAGTGCAATCCACATAAAAAATTCATGGATTTGGCCTGAAGTGCAGAGACAGAGTGCAGAGATAGAGTTTAGAATAGGTGTAAATCGTCGTGGTATGATTATTTTGGCCTTAGCTTTCCATTTGAAATACAATATCTTATTCTTCACTGTCTCTGTGTTCCATGGCCTGTGTGAGGAGATCATATAGTGTTGTCTATGTATGGGTTAGACCACCTTAACCCAGTGTCTACAGGGTTTTATAGTGCCCGACGAAGGAGGGGACTATATAACCCTGTAGACATTAGGTTAAGGTGGTCTAACCTACTTAGAATAGGATGCTTTTATGACACAGGTTTCTATCGCATATAGACGCCTTCAACTGCAGCCCAGATTTAGAGAGTGAGTGAGTGAGTAATAGGTGTTTAACGCCATTTCGACAGCTAAGGTCATATTCATGGCGAGAACGTCATTACACAATTTCACAGAGGAATATGCCGGTGCCCGTGCATATGTGCACTACACACATCCGAGGGGATAGGAAAGAGGAGAAATAGACCCTTTTAAGTGGGCTATGGAAGCCCCCAGCCCAGATTTACAACCATCGTGTTCTAAATGAAGTCAGAGAGGGAGAGTGGGATAGGCGTGATCCCCCGGCCACCCTAGCCAAGAAGCTTATATTACAATCCTTGCCCTAGCTGAGTATATGAAAAAAGACTTCCCTCCCCTTACTTGGCCGGTTAATGCAGCCTAATGCACAGTCGCCCCGTGGCGTAGCACTATTCACCACACTGGCATCACCTGTCGATAGACAGGGAAAACACACTGGGGAGGTCCAGCAACAGACCTCTTGCTGTCTTGAGGCCTGTGAAGGATCCAAGGTATTCTACATTCTTCCCTTAGCGAATTGAGCTATCGCATTTTCATTGCATTGAAGATGTTTCTATTGGTTCACAAACTCACTATTAACATCCGATCCCTCATACATATGTTGATTATTAAAAAAAATTTCATACTATAGTACACATATTATATTATTGGCCCAGGTTCACCTGGGCTATTGGCGGCGCCTTTTCAGTCAGAAACTGATGGTCATGAATTGGAACAGTTGGGAATTGCTCATCGAAATTGGGGGATATATATATCATTAAACAAAAAATCATGGAAACATGTTCTTTAGGATCTAGTCTTTCATTGAACCTATGAAAAAGGCTTAAGAAAAAACCTGACATGTTTAACCTACTTTCTGATGAAAACGAGGCTCCATAGGATAGCATTGGGCGATCAATTTCGGCGGTCGACAGGGGGTCGAAATAACAAATTGGCTCCTATGGGAATTGGGCAATTAAGATGCTTTTTTTCAGCAGGTAAGGTGGATTTTTCTGTATATGACGGGTTAAGACCGTTTATATAAGAAGCTGTAAATCGGACCACCATATTTTGTTATGTTGACCACCGCACTTCCGGCATAGAGATTGACGCATGTGCGCAGAGTGACCGGTCGTCAGATTTTATTTTTGTTTAACAGTAAATTGAGGGGGTGTATTCGATTGATATTGCCAAAGATGCATGGATTATATTAAAAAAAGCCATCAATTCCAAGTGAAATCGATAGAATCTATCATTTCTCCGTCGAAAATGCGACTTCCGGCAAGGAGCGGGTCGCGCATGCGCAGAGAACATCAAAATCCAAAATGGTGGACAGCGAGATGATGGACTAACGGTGCCATCGAAACTGCTTGATTATAACAAAATGGAGGAGAATTACAGTGTCTCATGCCTTTTTATGGTTAATATGGATCTTTATTCAACACCTGCTGATATTGTGCAATGCTTAACTCGCCAGGAGAGGAGTTATTCGCCAATGAAAAATGCGAGCGATAATGGGTGCATTCTCCATAGCATTAAGCACTGACAACTATAGTGACAAGTCTCATATGGTAGGTAACCTGGGCCATGAGTGCTCTATAGCACACGTCAAATCTTTTCTTGCTTGGTAGGTTCATAAATCCTCAGTTTTTTACCTGATGGTATGTTTCTCACTTTTTCTACCACTCTGTAGTGGTCAGCGGAAAATGTCATGGAGAAACCGGGACTTGAACCCGGGACTCTCCAACTTCGAAGAGGAAGCTCTACCCCTGAGCTACTTCCCCTGGCCTGACATTCTCTACCTTCCAACTACCCTGGATCGGTATGGTATACATAGGGGGAGTGACACAATCAAGTGAACAGTCCCTCTGAAGGCTCTGCGCACCCGACTGGGGAACAAACCCCTACACTCCTCCCAACCAGCTTCAACCGTATCCCGCCAGAACCGGTCCTCCAGTCCAGTCTCAACGGTACCAGTACTGAGTCACACACAGCATTAGGAACTCCTGTTCCCAGGACCTACTGTGGGTGCCACCTGTTTCCAAGTCTTCCCAGCACTAGCAAGTTGAAGCGCTTGTCTATATCATACCGGCCCAGGTACCGAGCTCTCTAAAGTTCCCCCATGCGAGGCAGGACCACTCGGTTTCTCCACCACTGTAGTTGTGAACGGAAAATGTCATGGAGAAACCGGGACTCGAACCCAGGACCCTCCAACTTCGAAGCGGAAGCTCTACCCCTGAGCTACTTCCCCTGGCCTGACATTCTCTACCTTCCAACTACCCTGGATCGGTATGGTATACATAGCGGGAGTGACACAATCAAGTGAACAGTCCCTCTGAAGGCTCTACGCACCCGACGGGGGAACGAACTCCTACAACTCTATTGAACAGTAACTCTTTATTATAATTACACATAAAGTATTAAACCCCACATACATGGTCTATCAAGAGAAAGGTCCTCTGGAAAATGCCGTTTCCATGACAAATGACTTTCCTTCACCATGTATTTTTTATTTGCACCATATGTATAATCTACCATTTATGTATTGACTAGATAAATTTTGTAGTGAGATCTGCGTAGCTGGTTCAATAAAAAATCAATCGATCAGTATCACGACCACAAAATGACCCTTCAACCATGTACAAAAAATTATACCGAGGTTGTGGAATGCCCCATGGGGCACAGCCATTGCTGCAGCTGGTCATCAAACCTTTATGCGTCTCATCAGGTGGAGAATACCGAACATTTGCTTGTGATAATGCATCATACCCAGTGTAGTGGTTCGTCTTTTTAGTTGGATGTCAAATCCTAACGAAAAGAGAAGAAGTTTCCGGCTAGGCAACCAAGGGTTTTATTCTTATCCTTAGTTACATACAATCACAGCCTATAGACTACATGCCGGATGGCATTCGGTTACCCGTAGGTAACATAAGCAAGGTGCTGAGCAGTGGTAGGACCACTACTGAAGAACTACGGTGGGAACTGCCCTTATATAGGGGGAAAAGCCAGCGAAACTCAGACCCGTCACGTGACGTGTGACGGACGAGTGGAAGGCCCCATGGTGTAACGGATACAAACCCGGAGGCAGGTGCTGCCACCTGCCATCTGGATTCCCCCACACCCGGAGACCTGGGTCTGAGTCCCACTGGTACATGAATGTTTCGGGTGTAATATTACAATACAAATTACCATACCCCTACACCCAGCATGAATTTGCAGAGAAAATTTTAGATTTTGACCTTTTCCTCTACATATCTTACAGGCAAAGTTACAAATTCACCTTTTGCAATTGTACCTCACTTTAAAAGTAGTCTTAAACCAAGGGTGTCAGGTGTATCTTTCAGTTGGGGAGTCCTAGGTTATGGTTCACTATTATTAACTGCCCTTGCGGAAATACACTTTCCCATTCAGTCCTTCCTACAATGTCGAAATACCGGTCGAGCTCATTTGCTCGGTACCGTAATCTCTCGCGTATAAGGCGCGTCTTATATGTGAATCAGATTGTCTCTGGGTCTTATACGCAGGAGGGGCACTGCCTTGAGTTGGGGGTGCGCCTCATAGGGGGGTATTTTTACTATAAACAGTACTAAACTGACAAAAATCTGCCCTCAGAGGTGCACCCTATATGTAAAACAGACCTCCCTGAGTTGGGGGTGCGCCTTATTCCGAGTTAGCAGGTTGTCACATGGGCACAGCCATTGCTGGAGCTTGTTACCAGCGAGTTCTACTGATAAGACCTATCAGATGGGTACCAGATGGCCCCCGAAGGACTGCAGTGAACAGATTGGGGTTCTCTCATTGGCTAATAATTAAACCTGCTAAGTCCGTATAGGCGAGCTGCGCCTTATACGCGAGTTTACCGTAATTCCACTTAGAGTGTTTCAATACATGTTTATCATTCAAAGTGGAAGTTGAAGGGAAAAAAAAGTGTGTATGTTTCAATTTTCTTTTTTTTTATGGAGACGATCATACATAAATGAGGTCTTAAAGAAAGCGTAACACGCTGTTGTATTGACTCAAGCTTTTATTCAGACTGTGTCAACGGAAGTCATTTCCAATAACTGGGTAAACAGATTATTCTTAAGGAAATGTAAAATATTTGGTCATTCGAGCTTAAGATGTTTCCAAAAAGAAGGGTGTGCTCTTATGTGCGTTCACATTGAATAGAGCATTCCTTTTCAAGTACTGTTTTTTTGTAATTTTATATCAGACTTAACTAGATACTTTCTGGATATACACATGTGAGTAATATACAGATGTTTACAGATGGGGTGACAACAATTATCAATACCTGGTACTGCTCAGTGCTATAATATTTTGCTTACAAGCCACGGCTTAAATGTAAATCTGAGGTTTATTGCGGCTTATAGGACCAGCCCAAAGACAGGTTAATATTTGTATAGAACAGTACTAAATCTTCTAACTCCACCCCCTTGTGCTATATGGTCTCCTCTCAAAGTACAGACATTCCTTATACGCAGGGTTGCCTCATATTCTCTACCTGTACTATGGTATGAATCTAAAATGATCAAACTACACACTATTTATGCCAGGAGGTGTCTGATATGTGACAAATGAAAAGCAATGCGACAGATCAGGTATAAGATACATGATAAAGAATTCATTCACATATCAATTTGATAATTTTGGCTGTGTTAAATAGGAATCTGATGAACAATCTTTAGGTTGTATATTAACTGGAATCACCTCAGTGCACGTTTGGCATACCACCACAAGGCGGCACTCATATCCTACAGACTTTCTCACACACATTTATACATAATAGTCACTCCCTGATAGTACCACGTCACCTCTTGCTGCTCTGGCGCACCTGTCGTTCTAATTCAAACTGTCGCTGGTCTGTCCTATTGAGGAATGCCTGGCGCTCGACGAATCTGGGAAAGGTGTAAGATTTGCAAAAATGATTAAAATCAATTAAATCAGAGACGAGGATGCCCATGACTCTATACTCATTATCATGACTCAAGGATCATTATCATGACTCTTTAATCTAGATTTATGTACTTATGATCATTTAATATATATCGATATAGAAATACAGCATTGCTGTAATAGCTGCTCGGTCACATCATCTAGATTTATGTACTTATGACCAGATTAGTAATTGCTCACTATTTGTCAGCAATTAGTCAATATATGTTAGTACTTAGTCACTATATAACAGCAATTAGTCAATATACGTCAGTAATTACTCACTTTGTCAGCAATTAGTCAATATATGTAAGTAATTACTCACTATTTATCAGAAATTAGTTAATATGTCAGTAATTACTCACTCTTTGTAAGCAATTAGTCAATATGTGTCAGTAATTACTCACTATTTGTCAGCAATCAGTCAATATATGCCAGTACTTAGTCATTATAAAACAATACTTAGTCAATATATGTCAGTAATTACTCAGAATTTGTCAGATATTAGTCAATAGTGAGCAATTACTAACATATATTGACTAAATGCTGATAAAATGTAAGTAACTACTACCATGTATTGACTAATTGCTGAAAAATAGTGAATAATTACTAGCATATATTAACTTATTGCTGACAAATAGTCCATGGCTATTTCTCTGTTATATATTGACTATTTGCTAAAAGATTGTGAGTAAATACTGACATGCATTGATAATTGCTGATATAGAGTGACTAAGTACTGACGTATATTGACTAATTGCTGACAAAATGTGAGTAAATACTGATATATATTAACTAACAATTACTAACATATAGACTAATTGCTGATAAATAGTGAGCAATTACTAACATATAGACTAATTGCTGATAAATAGTGAGCAATTACTAACATATATTGACTAAATGCTGATAAAATGTAAGTAACTACTACCATGTATTGACTAATTGCTGACAAATAGTGAATAATTACTAACATATATTAACTAATTGCTGGCAAATAGTCCATAGATACTGACATATCTTGACAAATACCAGTCAAGGCAGGATGCACAATTGAATCAATGGCTATTTCTGTTAACGTAATCTCCCGCGTATAAGACGTGTCCTCTACGCCATACAAAATGCTGGGGAGTCTTATAGGATGTATTGAAATTGGGGGTGCGTCTTATATGAGGGGTAATTTTACTATAGAAATGTATTGAATTTACAAATATCAGCATTAAAATGTGCGTCTTATACGCGAAAATGCATGTGCTGAGTTTGGGGTGCGTCCTATACGCGCAACGCGTCTTCTACGCGGGAGATTACGGTATATATTGACTATTTGCTGACAGATTGTGAGTAAATACTGACATGTATTGATAATTGCTGACATTCAGTGACTAAGTACTGATGTATATTGACTAATTGCTGACAAATAGTGAGTAATTACTAACATATATTGACTAATTGCTGATATTCAGTCACTAAGTACTGACATATATGCCAGTAATTAGTCATTATAAAACAACACTTAGTCCATATATGTCAGTAATTACTCACAATTTGTCAGATATTAGTCAATAGTGAGCAATAACTAACATATATTGACTAAATTCTGATAAAATGTAAGTAACTACTATCATGTATTGACTAATTGCTGCAAATAGTGAATAATTACTAACATATATTAACTAATTGCTGACAAATAGTCCATAGATACTGACATATCTTGACAAATACCAGTCAAGGCAGGATGCACAATTGAATCAATGGCTATTTCTCTGTTATATATTGACTATTTGCTGACAGATTGTGAGTAAATACTGACATGCATTGATAATTGCTGATATAGATTGACTAAGTACTGACGTATATTGACTAAATGCTGACAAAGTGTGAGTAAATACTCACATATATTGACTAATTGCTGACAAATTGTGAGTAAATACTGATATATATATATATTGACTATTTACTGACAAATAGTGAGTAATTACTAATATATATTGATTAATTGCTGGTGAATTCTGAGTAAATACTGACATGTATTGACTAATTGCTGATAAATAGTGAGTAATTACTGACACTTAGTCCATATATGTCAGTAATTACTCAGAATTTGTCAGATATTAGTCAATAGTGAGCAATTACTAACATATATTGACTAAATGCTGATAAAATGTAAGTGACTACTATTATGTATTGACTAATTGCTGACAAATAGTGTATAATTACTAACTAATTACTGACATATATTGACTAATATCTGACAAATTGTGAGTAGTTACTGACATATGTAGACTAAGTGTTGCTATGAAATTAAGTGAAATAAAATTTTGGACTGGGACAAATTTTTGTCAAAACCCCAAATAGGTGTCAGTAATTTATACTTGCAAGCATATGAATTCTATAAGGGAGCAATGACACGCATCTATATATATATGGAAAAGTACCAAGATACTGGATAATTATGCTAATTATGCAAATAATATGCACGGATATGGAATGTTTGGTATCAATCTGGGGTGTTTCGTGCCCCTAAAGAACATGCCCCCCTAAAAAATTGGTTTCGGAAAAGAATAAGCAAAATAAATACCTTCTGCCAAAAGATACCTGTTTTGCGCTCAACTGGCGAAAAAAGGCTATGTTTAAGGCAGGAAGAGGCTGAAAAAGGGTTTTTTGAGGGGGGGCTACATGCCAGTGCAGGACTGACAAAAGGGGTGCAGAGGGTAGTCAAAAACCTCATATAGGAGTTTTCCCATAGTGTGACCTATGATTTAAGGGTATCTTGAGCTGGCGATCATCATGGCGATATTTATTTTCAAATCTGCACAATGGGAACAAAGTTATTGATAATTTAAGCAATTTTAGCAATGTTTTGAGGGTATTAATGATACCATAGGCTTAGATACTGATGTTTTAAAGCTATGACATCCCAAAAATGGCTATTAGAACTTTGCCAATACATACTATACTACATGAATGAGCCAAAAACTCATTACTACAGTAATGCTTTGCCGATACACACTATACTACCGAGACTGAGGAGCGGCTGTTCTATGTGGATTATGCCAAAAACTCCAACTAGGTGTCAGTAATTTATACTTGCAAGCATATGAATTCTATAAGGGAGCAATGACACACATCTATATATATGGAAAAGTATGAAGATAATGGATAATTATGCTAATTATGCAAATAATATGCATGGATATGCAATATTTGGTATCAATCTGGGGTGTTTCGTCCCCCTAAAGAACATGCCCCCCTAAAAAATTTGTTTCGGAAAAGAATAAGCGAAATAAATTTTTTAACTAGCGGCCTTTTCGGCCTGAGCTGGTCCACCTGGGCTCTACCTCCAGCCAAAACCTATCTGTTTTAAGTGTCAACGGCGAAAAAGGGCAGGTTTGAGGAAGGAATGGATCGAAATATAGGCTTTTTTGTGACGCGGGGGCAGACGCCAGTCCAGGCACTGGCAGAGAGGTCCAAGATCTGGCAGTTTACAAAATAAATCGTATCTCCCTTAATAATAGGAGTTTCCCATAGTGTGACCTATAGATAAAGGGTAGCTCGAGCTGGCGAACATCATGGCGGTCTTTATCTTCAAATGTGCACAATGGGAACAAAGTTATCGATACTTTTAGTCTATTTTAGGTAGTAAACTGTTTGGGGTGGTTAGGGCTCAGTAGAACGGCTTCAGAGGGGTCTATTGGCTTTGTACAGGTACTAAACTGTGTGGGGTGGTTAGGGCTCAGTAGAACGCCTTCAGAGGGGTCTATCGGTGTTGTACAGGTACTAAATTGTGTGGGGTGGTTAGGGCTCAATAGAACGGCTTTAGAGGAGTCTATTGGTGTTGTACAAGTGGGTTGGGGGGGGGGGAGTTGTCGAGGTCAGTGAGGGTGAGTTTAGGTACCTGGCATTCTAATAAGTGGGGTTAATGGAAGGCTTTCTCGGCTTCATGAAATCAACAAGAAAAGCTATCAGGCGGCCCCAAGAAGACCAGGTGGCCCAGAACGACCTGTGACAAACATAGACTTGCATAGGTCTTATATAAATCCGTTTTCTTATTGGCTATTTAGTCTGAGGCAATGTCTAAAATACTATACCTATGCAGGGACAGAAAAAAAATGAATAACTGAAAGGACCTTAGCAAGGCCTAAGCGGTCTAGGTCATGCATTTATGATTTCAGTAGATTAGCTATCGTATCCGTTTTTGGTCGACAAATGGAGAACGGTTTCTCCCTGTTCTAGAACGCTGTACTATAGCTGGGAGTCTGGGACTCCCAGCTAATTACTACCACAAAATATATTTTTGCGGGTAACAAATCAGAGGTGGGGAAGAACACAAAAAATACTACACCAGCATGACCAGTCTCATTAATGGTCGTGTTCTATTTATGAATTTTAATATGCACCTTGCGGGCCTCCCTAGCCCACTTAAAAGGGTCTATTTCTCCTCTTTCCTATCCCCTCAGGATGTGTGTGGTGCACATATGCGCGGGCACCAACATATTCCTCTGTGAATTTGTGAAATATACTTCTCGCCATGAATATGACCTTAGCTGTCGAAATGGCGTTAAACATCTATTACTCACTCACTAATATGCGCCTTGACTTCTCTTTTTACTCTTCAACCAAAAATACACTTTCCAGTCAGTAAAAGCCGCACCTCTGCTTTACTCATAAAGTTGGATAGTAATACTCACCCTGCTTTTCCCCGGTTAAACGTTTGAAGTTCCTCTGATATTCCTTCCTTTTCTTTGAAGGCATTCCAGTCTAGCCTGGATTTTTCCTAAAACAAACAGTAGCGGTATGTCAGTTCAAGCACACATTACTATAATAGTTATTGCGCACTTCACCAGAATTTTGATTATTCATTCCCTATGGAACTGCCTTAACATTTGCTACAACTCTTTAAAGATGGGAGAAGGTCAAGTCTATGACTTAAAAGATCCGAGGTATTATTGTATATTTCAAAGCTATTTTCAATTCCCCGTCCCATAAAAGCCTATGTACACACACACACTGAACCCCGAACCGCCAGCAGTGGCCACACAGCGTCAACATGCCCCCTCCCCCTCCTCCTCCCCTGGTGTACCAGCCTATCTGTTACACACACTGAGCCCCAAACTGCTGTAACACTAAGGACGCCTCTACCAGCGTAAATACCATCAACAGGTCCTTCACATTCACCCTAATTATGCCTGCATTGGTCCGTAACAGTAAGGACACCTCTAAAAGCGTAAATACCATCAAAAGGTCCTTCACAGTCACCCTAATAGGGTTGTCACGCAGTTCTACTGGTAAATCTATCTATAGACAAGGTGCCCTATAGCCCTCCCCCCCCCCACACACACACATACACTCATGGGGATCATGGAGGTTTAGACTCTACCTGAGTGACCCTATGAGTAAACAGTCTTGTAATGGGACACTTTCTGTTTTTTACTTAAGCCATTAAACATTTTACCTCATTTAAGAAGTCAGTGCTATATCTAAAAATGGTATAGGTGGATGCTTGTATCAATTACAATTAATATAGACCATAATTAGGCATGTGCTCCATTACTAGTAGTAGGCACAGGAGAGTGCAGAAATGGATAGTGTCTGAGTTTTGGTCTTTTAACACCATACAACTGAGACTGCAGGCTCACTGCACGGTAGGGATCAAACAGCCACCTATATAGCATACCGATACCGATCTATACATGTAACCATTCCAAAATGCCAGAATAATGCTGTGCAGGGAACACATGCAAGAGTGAATCAAGATACTGGTCTAAAGAGTACATGATAGGTGTGGAGTTTTTTTAGATTTCCCAAACCAAACTTGCCTATTGACCCCATGGATCCAGTAACCAAGCAATGTCTTGAATGGATCAAAGCCAGTAGTAAACTGGATGATAGACTGAATTTAAATCGGGTTGCAGAGGATTACAGAAAAAAACACAAGATACCTTCATATTTGCTCTAAGGTGAGTTAGATTGTGACTTTGGCTAATGTGTCTATACACTGTGTTTCTGGTAAGGTAGATTCAGCATAAATCAAACACTAAACAAATCTTACTTTAGAGAGTGACACTTTTTTTATAGCAAGGGGGGTGGGGGGACTGGTGGGTTTCAGAAGGTTGGGGTCAACATTTTTTCAGCCCCTCTGAAGGGGGGGATGATAATTTCACCGGTTTTCAGGAACTATAGTTCAAAAGGGCCAGTGCCCTCCAAAAAAAATGGCTCATGTGAGGAGGGGCCAATTTTTTTTTTTTTTTTTGTACTCTGGCCCCAAAACTCAACCCCCCCACCCCCATTGTTGTTAAAAACTTATCACTCCCTTTTGTGAAGAGGTGTTTTGTGGATGATTTTTGTTGTCCTAATGTGACCTTGAGGGGAAAAGTTTTTTTTTATGGGGCATACTGCAGGCACCGTAATCTCCCGCATAGAAGACGCGTTGCGCATATAAGACACACCCCAAACTCAGCAAAGGCATTTTCGCGTATAAGACGCACATTTTAAGGCTAAAATTTGTAAGATTAGTACATTTCTATAGTAAAATTACCCCTCGTATAAGACGCAATCCCAATATCAGTACATCCTATAAGACCCCCCAGCATTTTGTTTGGCGTAGAGGACGCGTCTTATACGCGGGAGATTATGGTATATGATCCCCCCATATTTTGGCCATAAATTCAAACACAAAAACATTTTCGGTTATTCAGACAGACATTTTTGAGGGTTCCTGACCTTTGAATGGAACTCCATGATGCTGGAGCAGTGTGAGACCAGGAGGTTCACATGTCTGTACAAAGATAGACCTAAAGTATATGAGCAATGCACAGTGCAGACAGTGTTACCTGAATCTACCCTTCTACCTGCATGCACCACCCCAGACCAGCAGTGTTTGATCCCCAATCAGGTAGGGTAGTTATAACCACTCAGCCCCAAATAGAACTCTGCAAGACCCTTATTATGCCTGCATTTGTTCGTAACACTAAGGACGCCTCTACCAGCGTAAATACCATCAACAGGTCGTTCAGCTGAAGGTGGGGGAAGACGTGATGTTTTGCTGCTGCCTATGGGTAGACCTGCGATAATTGCCCTACACTGTGTACAATACCAATGCAATTTACAAATTATTTCATAGTAATATGTGTAAAATACCACTACAATTTACAAATTAATCCATAGTCATTTGAAATGGCCAACTTAACATCAATATACACAAAATATGTATACAATACCATTGCAAAGTCGTCACTCACTCTAAAGCAAATCACAATGGTCGATTTATAGGCCACATTAGTCTTTTCAGCAAAAGAAGTTAGGCGAAAAAGGTGACTAAACCTAAAGCTAGACCCGAGGTCGAACCTCGGATCTCATAAAACTGTTTACTGAGCATTTATGACAGTTTTAATAATCAAAGCTTGAATATGGGACTTACCAGCGTTCCCATTTTGGGTTTCTTCCCAATTTTTCCTAATACACCACCTAGACCACCACCTGGTCGTTTCAATCTGGAATTAGATAAGAAAATTAAATATATTTACTCCAACTGCATTCATGTACATTGAATTTAACTCTACCACTACTTTAATTTGTCTGTGGTCTGACTATTATGAGGATGAACATACCCTGCTAACGAGGGACCACTGGATGTCGCCACCTTCTCTGCCTCCTTCTTCTGCTTTTCCTGTAATTTCTCTTCATCTTTGGCCTCCTTAGAATCAGCAGCTACTTCTTTTGTAACTCTGCAACATGTCAGTTGTTGTCGTGCTTTAGAGAGACTGTCCTTTGCTACCCGTGAAGTATGACAAATTAAGTTGAAATACCAGTAATCCAATCAGAAGAGAGGTTGAGTCACTGCGAAAAGATTGTCATTTGTTCTTCTAATTTTCAAGAAACATAGAATTGTTTTTGAAATCCCTACTTTCACATATTTCACGCTAACACTTTCAGTACAGTTGCGATATATACTTACTTGATCATTTCCCCTGCGAAGTCAAACTCTTTTGTGATTGTTATCTTCTCCGGTTTTGATGGCACTTGTTTTTCTTCAGGCTTTGATTCTATTTTTTCTGCTATACTACTCATGGAGATTCCTGGTTTGTTTCCAGCTTTAGCCTGGCACAGTAAAAGAAGGCAAGATTCAATGTAAAAATACCCATGCAGTTGATTTATATATATATATATATATATATATATATATATATATATATATATATATATATATATATATATATATATATATATATATATATATATGTGTGTTGAGCTAAATAGTCTCAATAGAACAAAAACCACACCGAGTACAGTTATCCAGTAAAATTGTGGTGCATACCTTGACAACAGAGGAGAGAGAGCCAAGGCCAGTTGAGACAGATGGTTTAGGGGCCGGTCGGCTTGGAATATCAGACATGAAAGATGCCCACAGTGAATCTGCCTTCTTCTTTTCCTCCTCTTCACGTTTGGCTTTCTTTTCTTCCTCCATGGCAGCTTCCATTTCTTTGCGCCGCTCAACGTCAGCTGCTGCCTCCTCTTTGACGGCTGCGGCCATCTCCTCATCACCTTCCAGTTTGATTCCTCCTTGACGCTTCCTGTCATAGCAATATAACCAACTTATTAGTTTAGAGTAACTAAGGTATCGTATTGAAGATAGTAAAATTATGATAAGAGACAGCATAAATGTATGATTTCCTACTTATACTCTTTTTTTTTTTCAATTTCAAGGAATTTGATTTCAGCCAAGCTCTCAAACCTTGCTCCAGAGGGCTCCTTTTTCTTTGTTTTCTTGGCTAGCCGCTTTTTGTCCTTGACCTGCTTTGTATCTTCGCTTGCATCATTGATTAGTCCCTCAACGTCTTCTTCCTCTCCAGATTCCTCCTCACTCCCTCCATCTGCATTCTCTGCCAATGAATTCACATAATATTGATGTCAAAATCAATAATCATACATAAACTGTTAAAGGGTGCAGTGTAGGCAGTGTTGCTGAAAATATAGTACAGCATTTTGCAATGCAAGTAACTCGAACGGGCACTTAATCTCTACTTTTTGGCCCCTTCTGATACTAACCTCATGTTTTCTTCGAGCATTATCACTGTCAATGGTTAAGCCTATGGAGAATGCATCCATTATCACCCATATGTTTCATTGGCAAATAACTCATCTCCTGGCGAGTTAAGCATTGCACAATATCAGCAAGTCTTGAATAATGATCCATATTAACCATAAAAATGCATGAGACAGTGTAATTCTCCTCCATTTTGTTATAATCCAGCAGTTTGCATGGCACCGTGAGTTGATCATCTCGCTGTCCGCCTTTTTGGATTTAGATGTTCTGTGCGCATGCGCGACCCCTCCTTGCCGGAAGTAGCATTTTCGACTGAGAAATGATATATTCTATCGATTTAACTTGAAATTAATGGCTTTTTGAATACAATCTATGCATCTTTGGCAATATCAATCGAATTGAATCAAATACACCCTGTCTTTTTACTGTTATAGCCCCACAAATCGATGGTCTTGCTGTCCGCCATGTTGGATTTTGGTTCTATCTGCAAATGCCCGACCCAATTTCCATGGTTATTTGGGTCAATTTGCACGACCACGGCTTTGTGATGCATTTTTTTACATTTTTAATCAAACATATTGATTCAAATTATATGCTTTTGCCCTTCTGTATCATATTTCTATATTATAACAGAAAATAATTGAGAAAAAAAAAATAAAATAAAGACCATTTTTACGACAATAGAGATGCGCGGACGGATCGAATTACGGCAAATTCATCAACATTCATCAATTATCTGCACCACTCCACACCAAAAAGGCGGGAATGTTTTTTGGTTTTTTTGCACCACCTATGGGATTTAACATAGGCCTAAAAACGTCTTATTTTTTTCTCACTGTTAAGCTACCATTTAGTAGGCACTGAATCTGTGCTTTTTTTACCCGACTCTTATAACTCGTCTTTCGAGTTAATAACTCTGGTAAGTGATCCTTTTACCTTATACTTCAGTAAAACAATACAATTGAGTGTGATATGATGCTGTACAATATTTTGGCACCTCTCAAAGGGGGGGGGGGAATATTTTCAGGGGTCAAAATGAAAACTCACCAATCCCCCTGTTGTTAAAAAATGAACACTCCCTAAGTAAAGGATATTAAAGCTACATTAGGTACTTTGTCAAGGCCGCTGTGAGGGGTGAGAAAAGCTGGCAGAGTGCAGTGACACTTTCTGCAAGGTGTGAGTATGGCCGCTACTCGCTACCTTGCCGATATCGCCGATTAAGTCCTTAGTAGACTTTTTTCATTGACTTTTGATAGTAATCCTTGCAGGTTAGATATCAAACTACACACCATCGAAATCAGGGAGGAAAAATTCCAATTATTAAACATTTTAAGTTGAATATGAAGGTTATAATGGAGCTTTGAAAAACATATCAACCACTAGAGACACCAGAAAACTAACACCAGACACAGATTTAGGGCATAATAATCTGCCAGAATATGAAATTTCATGTTTCTATCAATTTGCACACTGATACTTTTGAGAGGACCAAAAAATGAAACATTTGGGAAGTGTTGGCAATTCATATCACTGCTATAGTGACAGCCAAGCAGGTGGCCACTGGCAGTGGTCAGTGCATGGCTGGAATCACATCACAAAAACTGACACCTATTTCTACCACTTCTATAGTGCTACTTGCCTCAATATTTCGGACATTATTTGTCTTGTATCTCTGGTTCTACACAAGATAGAAAGATAATTCCAAAAGAATTGAAAAATTCATAATGAGCTCAATCGAATGTGACCAATATTTTTTTTTCTGCAATCAGTTTAATTTTTTTGTTGAAGTGCCTAGCTACGCTCATTAGGGCACCAACATTCACATACCTACAATAAACTAGTAGGCACTTACCTAGTTTTTAAGACTTTGCCCCATGCATTTTATTAAGCAATGGATAGATCTCATCAAAAAAGTGGATTTGCTCTTTAAATGAAGTCTTTATGCCAAATATAAGGGAAGTTATGACTGATCAAAGACTCAAAATCAAACCCAAAATTCTGCCAGTGTTAAGAGTTTAAATAGGGTCCAGATTTGTGATCAAGCATATTGGATACAAGACTGGCTACATCTCTGAAATCATTATTTTGGACTTTTTTCTTTTCATGTATGGAAGAGTTCCCCATAAAAGGTTGAAAATCAATGTATAATATCAAATTTTAACAGTTTAAAGGGATTTTATCTTGACATAATATCATCTGCAATTTAGCGATCTGACAGAATTGGTGCAAAATTATGGAGTTGATATGACATCTTTAATTGGTCGGAATTTCCCTTTAAATTGACATAAAGACTTCATTTAAAAAGGAAATACACTTCTTTTTATCAGCTCTATCCATTGCTATATAAATAATATACATAGGATTGGATTCTGGCAAACAGACAAGGGCCTAACATGGAGAAGCTGTTTGAAGGGTGATAGCGAATGGCACGCTAAAATTTTTGTGGGGTCTTGCAAACATCCTGTTCCCCTATGAAAAGAAAACCCCTAGACATTTCTAAACCATTCTTTCCTGTAGAAAGTGTGGGAACTATTCTCTTTTATGTGAGATTTGGCCTTTATACCAAAAATGCTTTCAAAATTATGGGTAAACTTCACTTAGGGAGAATGGGATGTTCGCCTGCATCAATTGTTTCTCATATAGATTCATATTAAACCCCTAACCAATCCCTTTAAAATGAGCCCATGTTTGTTAAGATCCTCTAATAAATAGCTACACAATGAGCTGTCAAAGAAAGGAGAGTTTAGCATTCCCCAGTTTCAGCTTTATCACAGTTTCACACCTTCACTGCAGCAGAACCATGCATTGGGGGTAGGTAAGTGCCTAAATAAAGGGGCCATAAAGGGGGGTGAACCACTGGCGCTTATTTCTTGCAACTTGCAACCTTTTTCTGGTTATTATCAGCTCTGTGGGGGAAAATTAAGTCAAATCATGCCTCACTGACCACACTCACTGAGTGGTGCATTTTTGACATTATCCCATATAAATGCTTACAACTTTCTAACAATACAGGTTACAGAGAAACCAGTCACACCAGAAGACAGAAAACAGTTTGGTGGTTCTAGGGGTATACATTATTTTGTGATTTAACATGGAAAAATGTATCATATTTTGATAGAAACTCAAAATTCTGTGTGGTGGAGTAAATTCACTCAGGTCAGATTTGTGCAATTTTGAGCAAAATATGCTGTTACTCTTTTTCTTCTAGCACTTTTGAGCACACAGATATTTAGGAACCAGTTTTAGATTCTTGTAGGAAACAAAATTACAAACATTTTGGTGGTGGTTCTCAGAGGTACCCCAAAACTTTGTAATTTCAAAAAAATGGTTAAAAATTCTAAATATTTTCATTCAATTTTAGATTTTGTAAAATTCTGTTTTTCTTCATTAGACAGGAAGCTTGATATTTTAAGTATAAATTGCTGTGTGTGACTGAGACTGTCTGAGACAGTCTCAGTCACACTCACAGTGACTGCGAGAGTGTCACTGTCACTGTCTCAGTCACAGTGGCAGGATACAGATGACTGCGGTCTAGCTAGTCCTAAGACTAAGGCGTCTGCCGCGTCCGCGCTGCCCCTGTTTGCCACGTACGCTGCAGCGGCCAGCAGCAGCTACACGCCGACATCTAGTCCTGGGGACTAGAACGCGCCCTTACTATGCGTGCTACAGTTTAGTCCTCTATGCGTGCTACAGTTTAGTCCTCATAGTCCCTGGGACTATGAATACCATCCCCAGGGCACCATGACTATTCGCTACTCTTGGATGATTATGAGCCAGGGTCTCAGTCCCAAGGACTATAATCTAGTCCCTAGGACTGTATCTTTAGTCCCTGGGACTACTGTGTAGTCCCAAGGACTAAAGGCCTAGGCTTTGAATCTAAGTAACAATGCTGAAACTGCTAGGGACTAGATGCATGCTCATGGGGAGTCAAGGTGTGGTCCTGGGGACTAGAATTTTAGTCCCTGGGGCTACTTTTTAGTCCCCAGGACTTGCCTTTTAGCTTCAAAGCCTGTCTGTCTAGTCCCAGGAACTAAACATATAGTTCTAGGGACTAGAACATTATCCTTGGGACTAAGATACAATCCTTGGGACTAAGGCCCTACGTTTTATTTTTACGACCACATGGGTACGCGGAACAGCCCTCGGTGCTAGAAAGACATAGTCCCTGGGACTAAAAACTTAGTCCTGAGGACTAAAGATCATAGTCCTCAGGATATTTTAGCCCTGAGGACTACACATCTAGTGCTAGTGACCTAGTGCTAGTGACTAGAGACATTCCTGGTGATTGGATTTTAGTCCTGAGGCCTACAACTTTAGTCCTTGGGACTTTAAGTGTAGTCCTCGGGCTAGAAGAATGGTCCTGAAGGCTAGAAATTGATCAATGCAGCCTTTTCCATATCTATACCCTGGTACAAGGTTCAGTCCCAGGGACTAACTGTTAAGTCCTGAGGGCTAAAGATGTAGCTGCCTGGTCCTCAGGACTAAAGATGTAGTCCTGGGGACTAGAGACATAGTCCCAGGGACTACTATTTCAGTCCAGCCGGTCCTGAGGACTAGGTCTTAGTCCTCAGAACCACATGCATTAGTCCTAAGGACTAGGCAAATGTTTTTGTAGTCCTCAGGACTAAACAAGTAGTCCCTGAGTCTACGAATTAATCCCCAGGGGCTAAAAGCTTAGTCCTGGAGGCTAACAGCACAGTCTCATACAAAGTCATGCGGTCTGCAAGCCTTGCTGCAAGGTAATACATGGGAATGTACAATTAGTCCCTAGGACAATATCCTCATATTCTTAGTCCTGGGGACTAGGCTTTAGTCCTTAGGACTATGCTTTTATCCCCAGCACTTGACCGGTATAGTTTAGTTGTGGGCTTAACTATCACCTAGTCCCCAGGACTAAGGATGGCCTTACTAGCTACTAGTAGCATTAGACTTAAGCATCACATTATTAGCTATAGTCCTGAGCTATAGTCCACTACGCCCGCGCACCTACGCTCACCGCGGGAGGCTCCGCTTAGAGTCCGCGTATTTGCGTCAGCGCCAGGCACCTTAGGGAGTGATAATTTTTTAACAACAGGGGGGGGGGCTGGTGGGTTTGAGGGGGGTCAGAATTTTTTCAACCCCTTGACGGGGGGTCAGAATTTTTTCAACACCTCTGATGCGGGGGTCAAAATAATTTCACCTGTTTTCAGTGGAAAACCCCGCGCGTTACTACAGGCTAAAAGGGGACGTTCGCACGTGATTTTTGTCCCTTATTGGGGGGTTGAAAAAAATTTACCCCCTTGAGAGGGGGGGGTCGAAATTTTTTTAGCGCGTCCATGCGCAAACCCACCAGCCCCCCCCTGTTGTTAAAAAATGATCACTCCCTTAATCCTCAGGACTAGCTACTAAGCTAGACCGCCGTAGACTGAGTTTCGTCTGTGTCACGGGATGGCCGTTCACAGACTGACTGCGATGTATTGGCTTTTTGGGGCAAGTAAGATGTTACTATGGCAACTGATAGTTACGTCATATGCACGTTAAAATGGCCGCCACTGTCTTTCCTACTGCAGGTGTCATCAGAATTGTGATAATTACACTTTTGTAAAGTGTTATTCAGTTCTAATTTGATGTAATCCCCAAAGGTGAGACAAAGATCTATCCAAACATATATCACTTATTGTGTAAAGATAATGTTTTCAATGTAATCCTCCCTTTTGAAAAGTTTCCCCTTAAAATGAATGGGGTTCGCCTAGTAGCCCTACTTTGGTAGGGCTACGAGAGTGGCTAGCCTGCCGTCATCAGTATCCTGTATCACAGTGTCAGTAGTCACTGGGCGTGACTCAGTTAAGGACTGAGTCGCTGGGACTGGCATACCTAAAACTTTCAGGTGCTCTAGAAACGGCAAGTTTCTAAGAATAACATTTGACAGAAATAAATGCCCAACAATCAGCTTATGATATTGAGAAGAGTACCACCTTAGTTTTGCTGTCTGTGAGTGGGAACAGCGTCTTTTGTTGGAAACTTTTAGATCACACCCTTTTCCAAGGTTTGGCACATGCCGTGTGGGTTGCAATGGGTAGCTATCAGCAGGTGCATTTTCTGCCAGACAGGAAGTCAATCTCCACTCTCCAAGCAGATTCTCATGAATAACATTATTTCATGAATAATACCTCTGTTGTGAGACCTGAAACCACATCCAACATGGCCGACCGTGGCAGCTAAACTTGATATGAAGGTTACGTGGAACTTATTCCATTTCCTCTATGTTTCTATATAGCATAACACATAAAAACAGCCCCCCCGTAATGTTCGTTGGTAATATTTTCGACCGTAGCAAGATTAAACCATCTCTCACACACAATGTGTTAGAATATAGGATAGGCTTAACCCTGAAAATCTTAACTAAGGGAGCGATACGTACAGCAAGTGCCATTCTACCCTATTTTGGGCCTCAAAACCTCCATTGGCCAGATGAACATTTGCAGGCCTGATAATATCCCCAAACCTTGGCAAATATAAAAACTTATCTACTGTTCCATTAAGGAACTATTTGGGGTCACTTGTGATTTTTTTCATAATTTTACCAATATTTCTTGCATATGATTTCTAAGCCAATCAGCAACCAGATCACCTTCAGTGCAGGCCTGAATACCATATGACTCACGAGAGGGCAGCATTTACGTCCATGTAACCTGAAGGCTAACAGATTTGCGAGAACCAAATAATCTGGGCCCCCGTATTAAAGGTTTCTCACAAAATGGCAACAAACATGTCTTAGGAAGCCATCTTTAAGAGGAAATCGACATAAAAAAAATTATGTCCTACAATTCCAGCCACCTGACAAAAGGAAGCCTGACTCTCCCGTCACGCGTCAGGTAAGAGTCAGACGACGCAGCAAGCAGTACGCCCTCTGGAGGGTGAGTGGGGAGGGATGGCCGTAAACACGGCGCCCATGCGGTAACGGTCACTGCAGAGTTTGCATTTCTCAAGCCTAATACAGACAAGTAAAGGGTATTCCAAAGAACAGATGATTGTAGTCATGTTGGCCACCATTGTCTGTGTATGTCTGATATGTGTTTTATACCTGTCAGTATGAAAATAGTTCAATATAGATGAGGATGTCAGTTAACAGTTGGCTGCCCAAAATTTGATAATTAGCCAAATCAAAATTGATTTTACAAATTAATGTGAGAGTCTCTTTTGGAATTATTTCTACATATCAATAGTGCAAGACATTATGCATTCAAATCACTAAGAGTGCTCAAAAGTGCTCCAGGTTTAATAGGAGAAATATAACTGGGAAAAGGGGGTGACCTTCATAGACTCATCATTAGACAACACTGGCCATCTTGACCTATTTTGGTGATGTGAACCCTGTGCTGGCTGCTCTGTGACTGACACACACAGCCTGGTGCGGCCGCATATATGGTGTGATATATAGAGGGCGCGCAAGTGCTTGTTACGCCGTCTGGGTAAGAGTCAGCGCCCGCCTGACAAAGTGTCAGTGACTGCGAGAGTGTCACTGTCACGTTTTTCTAACGTTAACTTAATGATAACATCATATAATACAGGGTACGTCCTTACCAACTGGGACATAATCCTCATCACTACTATCTGATCCATATTCTTCTTCGTCGAACATTGTTAGGACTTAGAAGTTCCGTAGAGACTGAAAAATAACAGCTAAGCCCACACGTATTTACTGCGGGACAGAAGGTGCGCGCAAAACCATGACAAGACGCAGGGATTATGATTAAAGTAAACCTCGAAACAACACGTGATTCAAAGGTAAATATACTGTACACATTTAGCAATGGCTTAGAAGAAAAATATTTCTCAATAATCGAATCAAGTAAGTAACTGTAAAGTCTACATTAATTATGATTGATATTTTATCATGATAAAACGGTGTCACATGCAGAATGTCGCTACCATGCAAAATGTTTCCAGCGTTCTTCCAACAGACTTTGCACCCTCTAAATCGTATCATGCAAAATCAAAACATCTGCTTGAAGAGTGATTAACTTTACTTAATCTCGAAACAAATAGTTTTTTCTTTGAAAGGAAGAAACCATGAAAATATCCCTCTCCTCTTATAGAAATTGAAAAAACAACAACCCTAATGATACTGCCCCTACGCCGTAGAAGTATGATTAATGCAAAGTCTAACTTGATTTTCCGCGGAAACATTTTGCATGGAGCGACATTTTGCATATTACAACTGTCATCATTGTGTGCGGAATGACAACATGGAGTCGAAAGCCTATGTTGCTCGATAAATTTAGGGACGGAATCTCATAAAATGGGTAAATACGTTTGTATGAGCATTACATTGATAGCGTGAGACCAGGACATTAATGCAGCTTGTTATGGGTCATCAAATGGTCACATTTTTTTACCAAATTCAACTTTACACACTAAAATTATTCACACACCCTCTAACTTGTAGGGGAAAGAATCTGGGACCGATGGCCCTAGGGACAGTTGGCCCGGGACTGATGGCCCCAGAAAATGAGACTGATGGCCCCACTTTTGGGACTGATGGCCCCACTTTCAAATCTGATGCCCCTGTGTATAATATGGTCAAATAATTCACATATTTGTTATAGAATGAATGTTTACATGATGTTGACTGCTTATGGAGCATGTTTGGTGTATTTTAGCACAAGTTTGGAGGTGTTAGAGCCACAATAACCAATGCCTACCCACTGAGGCAGTGTGTGAAGCCCTGTGCCAGGCTGTGGGGTGGTTGCCTGGGGATTAGCTATGACACCTTTCAGCTTGCATGTTATTGCATGTGATTGCTATGTCATTAATAATGAATTTAATTGTGTTTATGTATGGATTCAATATAGAAAGCACATCTGAATTTTTTTTTTTCAACATTTTTTCTTAATAATTATCTTTTTTTTCATATAATTTTCAATCAAGTGTAACATGGAAAGTGTCATAACTATAGATATGTCCTAAAAATTTCAAGGTAATCCATTCAAAATTAACAATTTTATTGATAAAATAGTGTTTATCTGCTGAATTCACATGACGAAAACTGAAACATGTTTTCTAGCATTTCTATAATGTGACTAAAAATATCTTTCTGCTTTCATTTTAAAAAAAAATTGTTGAAGTGCCTATGACACATGTTTTCTAGCATTTCTATAATGCTACTTGCCTCAGAATTACGGACACTATTTTTCTTATATCTCTGGTTCTAGGTAAGATAGAAACTTAATTCAAAAAGTTTTGTAAAATGTCTCAATGAGCTTGATTGATTGTGACTAAAAATATCTTTCTGCTTTCATTTTAAAAAAATTTGTTGAAGTGCCTATGACATAGATATGCATGATTAATGAAGATAGATGATAGATGTGGGATGGACCCTGGTTTAAAAGTTGGGGCCATCAGTCTCATTTTCTAGGGCCATCGGTCCCACTTGGGGCCATCGGTCCCCGGGGCCATCGGTCTCTAGGGCCATGGGTCCCGGTGCCTAGGGGAAACATGCCAAACTTTTATTTTGGATTTACCCGGATAATTTTACATCACCGGGAAGCTGGCAACTTGAGTAATTTAATGGTGCTCAAAATGTCTTTATAAGGCCACACCAAAAAAAATAAGTTGGTCACGGATCGCCCTCTCCACATTTTCGGAAATACAAATTTTTTATTCTTTGAAAAAAATCTTGTCTACGGATTTCGCTCGCTTTAGTTTCTACAAGTTTTCTCTTTGTAATGTTTGGCAAAATTAAAAAAAAAAATTCTTCGCTTGCCTCAATTTCCCAGCAAGGAAACCATTGGACGCCAAAAAATTCTTTAGGAAAAAAAAAAAAAAAATTCGCTCGCTCGCACTATTTTTTCAAAACCAAAATCTGTAAACCAACTTATTTTTTTTGGTGTGGCCTAATGGTACTAGAACAGAAGTTATGAGGGATTGAATGTGGAATTTCTATATTATTTTCTCTCAGTGGATTTCCAGTCAGTGTGGGTCTTATCAGTCCCTACCCACTGTGCACAGGCTGCACTGGTTCTCACACATTTCAGACCTTGCTTTACTTAAATTTGATTGAATGATCGTAGAGGGTAACCAATTACATCACTGTAAGCACAACAGTTTGGGGATTAATGGGCTATATTTTGCATCAAAAGGAACTAAGATAAGTATTATAGATCATGTTGGAAAGTCAACATTTTCTAAATGGTAGTGTGATAAGCAGACCTGAAATTCTTGGATTTTTTACTCAACTGTCCTATACTCTTTAGCTTTGGGCTAATAGATAATAAATAGCTGAATAACGATCCTAAAAGTACACACTTTTGTGGTTATCCCATACAAGTTTAAAAAAGGTACACAAATAATTAGTTTTGATATTTTCAGGTTTAAGTCAAAACTCTTCTGAAATATATACAATCTGTCCAGATATTTCATTCTTTCTCCCTCTATGGTAACTGATAATGTCTTAAGCTTTCAATAGAGGTCTCAAATGTAAAAATTGACCCCCTCTTGAGGGGGGGGCTAAAAAAATTTACCCTCTTTTGAGCAAAAAAGCCCGTGCACTACTATAGCTCAAAGAGGGGCGCGGAAATTCTCTGCGCCTCTGGTTTTGGGGGGGCGCAAAAAATTTTGACTGTCGTCAAGGGGGGGACGTAAAAAATTTTCGTGCATCCACGCAGAAACCCACCACTCGCCCCCTGTTAATAAATGTGGATCAACATGGTAAAAGGTACGTCCGCGAGAGGGTGCACAGGCATACCTTTTACCGTGTTGATCCACAAAAAATAATGACCACTCCCTAAGCCTCAACTCATTGTAGGGGTAACACCCCTATGTAGGTATGTGACTAAAAAATTTAAATGCATGAGATCTCTTGTTTTTAACTTGGAAAGTTTACTTTTACAAGTTTTAATAAAGAGACAGGTGGGTGCCATGGTGAAAATTAAGAACTCAAAATGGAAGGGAATGTCACTTTGTCTTTGTCCTCATATAACATCAAAATGCTAAAGTATGAGAGAAAATGAAACATGTCATGAGATAGTGTACATATTCAGGATCCTAGAGGTGTAATTGTTACCTGGTATCTGGTCCTTATCTTTCTGATATTAAGGTGTCACCACCCTAAATCGGACCACTTCCGGGTTTACTGGCCAAATAGTCCCTTCTGAACTTAGTTATTTTGAGGAATTTGGCCCCAAGTGAAGGGAAAGAGGGGCCAGACCCATTGTTATTTGGTATCAGAATGATGAGTAGGAGTGTTTCAATAGTCCCAGAATATTCTTTGTTCAAAACATAAATTCAGTGAAGTTTAAGGGGTCCTGATGTGTATTCATACGCTGATCAGGCCTCACTATGCAAAAATCACTACCTGGGTACCATGGAAATTTGCGGAAAATCCTATTTTTTTCTCCATTTCATAAGCTAAAATATGGTGTAGGTTGCTAAGCACTGTGAGAATTTTAAGTATTTTTAATATCAGGTCAAAGGTGGAAGACCTGTGATTTATTGGATGGCCACAAGGCTTTTGGGGTGGTGACACCTTAAGTTAAAGGAAAAGCTGATTTTAATACATATGCCACTCAGGGGGGCATTTTTGAGCCCTTTTCACATTTTTTAACACTAAGTGTTGGTTGTTTGTGCTGGACACCGCTTATATATGGGATTTGTGTCCAAAAATGATAGAATTTCATGGAGTTTTGCCTTAAAAAGCCTAATTTTCACAAAAATTAGACCTTGAAACTAACTCCTTTTTTTCTAGTCCTTACATGCATTTTATAGGAAAATTTCACTTCCTAACTAAATCTGATGAAATGGGTATTTTTTTTTTTAACTCACCTATCATTTAAAGGGGCCAATATCATGACACTATATAATGGAACATTCCAGGGGTGAAATATACTACCAAGGGGCCTATTTTGGGTCAAATTTGGCTATTTTGGCCGCAAAAATGCCTGTTTTAGGGCCTTTTCACCAATTCTACTGACTTCCCTATTTCTCACAGTGCTTAGTGGCATATTACTGGAGAAAATGGATGTTCTGGGCTGTCTTCTAATGCATATTTGCCATAACAAAGTCAGGCTAGATTTTTCTCTTTGTCAGATTAAAAACTTGTAGCTAGAAAAACAACCTTTTTAGGGCAGCTTTTGGTCTACACACATCCCACCACTGTCCCAAATGGCCCAAAATACCAATAAAATATGTTTTTTTGGGTAGAATCTGGGGACAAATTATGATCGAGGGTCCTCAAAATAATATGTCATAGTTTACGAAGAAGAAGATGGATCCATGCAAAAACAGGCCTTATAACAATGATTTGAAATTATATGAGATAATTTGTTACGGATAGGATGACATAAGCTTACCTAGCCGATTTATGGCAAAATCCAAAATGGCGAGCGCTCACAATACGTATGGAGTACTTTCTTCTTTGATAATTGTTGGTAAGTGTTCCGCATTGCTGTCACTATAGTGCCAAAATGGCCAGACCTGTACTTTCCAAGTTACTTGCGAGTTCAATCGCTTCAACCCTCGTTTTAGTAGTCCTTTCCGCAAATATGTGAGAAGCAACATGCTTTTTGAATTGTAAGTATAGGTACATTTTTGGGTAAGTTATTGAGGTTAAAATAAGCTAAAATTAATTGATCATCAAAGTCTGCTGATCATAGAAACCTATGTGCTCATCGATAGATTTCCTTCAAATTTGGCAGAGATGCGGTTAAGACTATGTACTTGCTCACTAAAACAAAGGAAATCACTGAGACCTATCTCTGCACACACCTTCCAAACCAGTCACAGTTTTCTAGGACATGATCCACGCTCATAGCAGCCCTTTCCTTCATGTACCTACCCTAGGTAGGCACTTGGAAATATTTTTTCAATTGACAAAAATTCGGAATTTTCCACTCCCATGTGATAGGCCACATTGAATCCTTTCCAAAACATATTTGATTATGTCTCTATCATCAGTAGATGCAGAAAAATCAATGTGAATCTGGAGGGACTCGGTAAGCAAGCACCTACCGTAATCTCCTGCATATAAGACACGTCTTATACGAGGGGTTCTCCTTGGATCCACAAGGGGGACACCAAGACCTTTCTTTTGATATGTTACATGCCATAATGGTCATAATAGGGCATAAGGGGACCCAGGAGAGGTTCAGGGGGCCCAAGCTACACACAGGTTTTTAAATTTTGAAAATTCACTCAGTAGAACCAAAGTTATGAATTTTTCATTTTTTTGAGTATTTTCCAAAACTCTAGGTGCGTCTTATACGCACACTGCGTCTTATACGCGGGAGATTACGTACGGTACTATAGATTTGTATTAGCCTGGCAGTGAAAGATTGGCACCAACCACAGTAGGCTGCCTTCTCTGTTTAATAATCACTTTATTAAAAGCACACATATTAGCCCCAGCTATCTTAGGGAACCTTTTATATGGTCTTATATAGACTGTGTAATAAGAATTGTGTCTGAAGTTGTATGTTGGACCTTCCATTTAACAACTTATTACAGGCAAGGCTAATTGGCTGGGAGTAGGTCAACTTTGTAGGAGCTAATAAATGGTCAGGGAGGTTACGTCTTTCGAGGAGAAGCGCTAACGCGGCGCCATTTTCGCTTGTAAAATATGAGCATTAGACTTCGCATATTCACCACCGGAACCAGGGACACACTTCCGATCATACCGTTTCTCCCCAAAAGGGTTCACGGGTGAGGGACCAATAGAGTGGTGCCATCTAGTTGGATGTGTCTAAACTAATCATAGGCTGTACTGTGGATTCCCTATGGGCTCAGCACCATAAATCCTAGTGTTTGTGTATGGAACCATTTATTCTAAGGAAATGGTAGTCATTTAATATCTGCAAATGTGTGCATCCTAGAAAACCCGGGCCTCCCTAGCCCACTTAAAAGGGTCTATTTCTCCTCTTTCCTATCTCCTCAGGATGTGTGTGGTGCACATATGCGCGGGCACTGACACATTCCTCTGTGAAATTGTGTAATGTTGCTCTCGCCATGAATATGACCTTAGTTGTCCAAATGGCGTTAAACATCTATTACTCACTCACTCACTCCTAGAAAACCCTCTGCCTCCCCTTCAATCTGCCTGTAATTGCATATGGGGCAAGTTCTCTGTCAAAATGGTCCAGGTCATGTTTATGCAGAGGTGGTCATGAATATTTCAATGAAATCTCTTGAGTAAAAGTTGAACCTTATTTTCAATAATTTACTTTATGAGCTGTGCAAAACAAATAAACTTTTGATGCCAATTAGCAGGGGTGTGAAATCTCCGTGGAAACGCGGAAATCCCCGTTTTTGATGGTCCAGAAAGACCATTCTTAAGATCTATGCAAATCCACTGAGAAAAGAAATTACCATTTGTAGGGGGGGTCTGACTTAAAATTTCTGCCAAGGTCATTCCAGATTAAGAATTGTTGGCCTCCAAATGGTAATTTCAAACATCCCTGTACAACAGTGTGTTTTATATTCTGCTCAAATAACATTAGAATAACGTTTGTTAAGCTTTATCCTGCACTAAAAACATTAACTAGCAAGCTGTATATTACACTTCAGAGGAAATGGGTTTCAGGATTTCACACCCCTGATTAGACACTAAATTGATAGTCCATGCTTTTATATGTACAACAGTGCCTTCGAAAGAGCCAAATCCCATAGGATCATGTTAGTCAAACTTGAATAGAGGGGCCAATTTTAGTCTGCCATGCTTGACTGCACTTCTAGACCCACTGCTGCGAGATTTTCAAGTGCCTACATTAGGCACCCTGGGCCGCGGGCTCTCTCTGTCACTATAGTAAATGACCAATTATGATTCTATATTTTCGGCCACTTTCCCTTTGTTAAAATTAAATGTATTTTGTATTCTACTGCAAAAATGTCCAGCAATCCAAATCTTTAGGTTAATTATAGATCTTCTCAGATCTTTAAGGGTATTGTCTCGCACACTCTGAAATTTCTGTAAAATCTCATGAAGTAAATCATTGCTTAATACTTGGAGGATTTTGATGCTTGACCCCACTAAATAAAGCTCAAAACATAGCCGTTCCCATGGCTTCAAAAAAAATGGAGTCCATACTATAGTTTATATCTTATTTTAAAGAATCTTTAGCTTCATGCCCTTATTTTTTGTGTAAATATTTTTGTCAGTTTTTCACACTTTCTTAGAATATTCCTTGACATTTTTACTTTCAAGTTCTGGTCTTTTTTTTTATTATTATTATTGGTATTTGCTGGCGCAAACCAATATATTAGAGGTCTATTTTACTTACAAGAAAATCAGATGTGCGGAATTCAGGGCATTCCCAGAACTTTGATTTTCCACTGTAATAAAAATTCTTCCACTGGCCCTAAATTGTTGTAAGAATAGAATGTTATTGCCCAAAATGTTTTCTCTATAAGGGTTAAATCAGATTTATTCTATCACAATACTTCCAAAAGTTATGATCATTTAGGTAAAGTAAAGTCACATATCAGCTCTCTCCTGCTGCAGCCAGCACTGGAGTGTGTGCACCCAGATAAGGCTTACTCGCTGCATAAACCCTGACAGAAAAAATTGGTAAAAACTACCCAACTTCATTTCTTCTAGTCAGCCAATTTACATGCTGAAACTGCATTCTATTTCCCACAATCTCTAAATTCATGCTGTATGAGCTGGAGCGAGGCAAACAGTGCTGCCACCACCCTGCAGCGACCAGGGGTCGTAAGGACCTCTGGTGACTACCAGTGATGGGCGCACCGCTCGAAACTCCCTCTCGAGGAAGACGCTCACACTATATCACGATCTACGAGCCCCTACACTACCCCCACCAGAATAAGGAAAGGGGTGTGTAAAAAAAGAACATATTAACAGTGGAACGATTTCGTTATTCTATATTAAAGGAGCTCGAGGTTCGAAGTAGAACATGATATGTTATTTGTATGACGTCTTAGTAATTGGAGTCGGCCAGATATAATTATTTTAGGTAAATTAAACATATTAATACACTATAAACACCAAAGGAGATGGATTGAGACAAGTTCGAAAGAACATGTTCGAATCCGTACATAGAGTACTTAACGTATGTTGTTAATGACATACCGTGTTTGTAATTATATATGGTAATATATGTTACATAACCCGAAAAGAAAAATGTTTATAGTTCACGTATGAACCCTTTATGATAGTTTTTTTTAAACACAGTTTACAGTAACTGTGGGTTTTTTACATTTACATATATATATATATATATATATATATATAAGTTAATGTGTTGATCGAGTGTACCAGTAATATTAATAATGTAACGTTATAATAATATAACAATAAATATGGACATAATAAGAAGACATTGGGTTTGGTGAGAATTGACTTTGTCAATATCAATCCTATACATGCCAACAACCGCCAAACACAATGTAGCACATTCCATAACAAGTATAGCATCAAATCATTACATCTAAAGACAAAAGACTGTCCTTAGACTCATGTAAATATTTAGCATTTAATCAACGTTATGATAGAGCACGCGTGGGTCTATGGTTCAATATTCCACAACCGCGTAGCGGGAGTGGAATATTGAACCATAGACCCACAAGTGCTCTATCATAACTTGATTAAAGCGTTTATCGAACATATTTCTCCATTTTGTATCAATTTCTTACCTTATAACCCCAGAATTAATCCATGAGAAGATATTTAAACGCACACGGCCCGGTACACGGCCATTTCGTCTTGTTGACAAAGCGGGGAGGTGCCCGGATGTAAAAACTAGGTCAGCCACGCGTCGAGCAAGGAATGGCCGGACGGGGAGGGTCCCGACTCGTATCGATGTGGAAAATCAATGGATTCTTATTTATTTCGAAGAAAATGGAGGAATTTGGCATGGCATGTTCATCTAGGATATCTAAGGATGGTTCTCTGTTAATAACTCCACCAGGCTCCATATATTCTAGGCTATCGAGGTGTGTAAACTTCAGGTATGTCAGAAAACTTTTTCAAATCCTCCATGTGCAGTGGTTTCTAGCACCGGTCGGCTTGGTATAGTGGACAGCGAGCTCGCCTCCTGCCCCAGCGGCCGGGGATCGATTCCCCGTTGAACCTAAACGGTTTTAACTGGAAAACTATGGCGTGGTTGACTTTGTATACTTCGCCAATTTATTATCATGTCCAGATTGAAACTAGCAGCCTCTTGAAGCCGAAAAAAAGGTCTCAGAGTGCGTTATGGCTGGATAAGGAACTGGGGTTATGAGTAAAAAAGCACAGTTGAGGCCCAGATAGTTAGATAATTAAAAATAACATTAGATTTCCAATTGGCTGAACACTTAAGCCTGCATTTCTTAATAAAGTCGCACCACCATGCCTAAGTGAGTGAGTCGAAACCCTACTGGACAGACCACACTGAAAAGCAATTGCTTTTAACCTCGTATTTACATAGCTATATTGCAACGGTCTAGACTGAACAGAAAATAGAAATTTGCTAAGTTTACAGGTCTTAACACTCTTGTTGATATATCTAGCCGGGCATAGGTCAGAACTATCGTCTCTTTTAAGATACACAACATACGGAGACTTGCCAAACTGGTCAGTTTTAGACGAAATAACTTTGATCTCTATACAATCAGAAGACACTTTAACATTCTTTTTTAAGAAATTATGAGGGGACTGGACTACATGTCCAACCCTGAAAACACCTCTGTAACATAATAATACAGCAGACCAAAATACCACATCTTCCATAAGATCCAGATTAAGTGTAGATTTAATTTGAACCATATCACTAGGACTCAGAGGGTAGGTTGTACTACCAGACCCCTTACACATCCTATCTATCCCATCAAGGGTCTTTTTTACCATAAAATTACTACTATAGTCCACGTAACCTTTTAATTTCTGGTAATACCACACGGCAGGCAAGTAATTTCTTACTGAAATAGGTTTCATAAAATCAGACAGGTATACACAATATAAGGAAGCTTGAGAAGGAGAACAAGGAAGAGAGGTAAAATTAAATTTTTTACACCTACTAAATTGCTGTCTGCGAGTTTTACGAGTAGACTCAGCTACACCCCTATATAAGAATTTTCTCCTTCTCCTCTCCAACTCCCTGATGCCTGCAATCGTAAGAACACATGTTATATTCAATCAAAACATTTTTGCATTTATTCGGGACACCCTTGTAATTTAGCCTTGACAAATGATCAGCTAAAATATTGTCCTCAGATTTGATATATGTAATATATATATATCGATATTATGGATAAAACATAACCAAAAGATCTCTCGTAACCAGGCCATGCACAATTTATTCTTGGATCTATCGGTATTTAACATAGCCAAGACCTGCATGTTGTCCGTGATGCAATGAACCCTAGTGTTACTAAAGTCTTTCAACCAGCGCTTCAGGCCCACCATAACGGGGTAAAGCTCGTATACATTAATATTCCTGTGGTGAATCCTGAGATTATCCAACTTAGGAGCAAGAGTAAAATGATCCACACACTCCAGCATAGGATAAGTATCATTCCAAGTACCATAAAAATAATCTTTACCATACCAGGCGCCAAAGCCCTAAATAGAAGAATCTGAATACATAGGGGTACATGCATTTAAAATGATACTTCTGCAGTTGAAAATTCTACAAAAATCCTTCCACCACAACAAATCCTTCTGAGTTTCCTCGTCTAGTCTAATAACACCTCTATTGATTCTGGAAGTAATGAGGACGAAGATATGCGGTCTGGCACTTAACTGAGTCCAAATAACTCCGGCCTTCATTTATTAACGAGTAATAACAGACGAGTGTAACTAAGAAAAATACATAAAAAAAAACAACCACAGTACATGTAGGTGCCCTTAGGCTTGCTGCATAGCTATGCCTGGGTACACCTGTCCAACAGGTGAGAGTGTGTGAGTTCGCACCACCTAGGTGCATGTGTAGAGTTATTGTCAGGTGGGTGGTTCAGGTAACTGTCCTGATCAATAAGTCCAACAATCAGGGATTGTTCGTACCCATTGATTCTGGAAGTAATGAGGACGAAGATATGCGGTCTGGCACTTAACTGAGTCCAAATAACTCCGGCACCACCAGAATCAAACATTTTTATGAATTCTCACTGTTTGTATGTATCTGCGTATAAGTCTATTAGAATGACACTTTCAAAGCCTTGGCGATTACACTGTCTACACTGACTCTTGTGTTGAAGGGTTTAGCTAGGTACAGCAGGGCTGATAAACTGGACCAGTCCCCTGTGTAACGTATGTCCTCCAATGGAATTCCGCACAGATGCATGAATGCTGCGCCAGAACGCCTTAGTGAATGAACTATCCTATCCAATCCTATGGATCTTAGCAGTCGTTTCAGAAACGACAATAGTGATGAGTATTGTAGGGGAACTAAGCGGTTGCCTTTACGGATTAGAAAGGCTGGTGCCTCTGGGTCCGTTGTTGGAGTATTGTCGAAGTGCCTTTTGAGAAGTGATACGGCACATAGTGGAGAGTCTGGGGAAGCTACCACTGGGATGTGGTGGACTCTTTGTCCGAACTGTATAGTTTTGGAGCTTGATACTGTTATTATCATACCCCAGCTGGTGAATGAAACTGAGTTCCGTCTTAGGAAGTGTGGTGAAGCCTTAGCACAACTATCCACCACCAGATTGCTTTTCCTTAGAAGAGTCCTGAAACTAGTAACTATGCACGCCCACATAGCTAGCTGATCGGGTGCAAACAAATCAACGTTCTTGAACATAGCGAGTAATTGAGAAACTGACAAAGTAATCCTAATTGGGATAGGATCCCCAAGTATTCTTCTAAGTCCCGACATGGTGCATTTAAACATAAAGTTGGACCTTATCCAAGTAATGTCATGTCCGTAGTGAGCATTGAGGCTGATCACCGAGCTGACGTAATTGTCAATAGTGCTATACTTCAGATCTGCAGAGAGATAAACTATGTAGCGACATAGTGTCTTAACTGAAGTTGGTAAAGGCACTGAAGCAGAAATGGTGCAAAATGCAATAAAACGTTTCCATTGGCTGCACTTGGTCTTCCATGTGGATACACTCCAAGCGTGAGCTCTAGCAACTGCTGCCTTCAAATCCAATTCTTCACATAACTTAGCAGCCGCTACAACATAAAGACAATGGAAGGTTATGTGGGTAATATAGGACTCTAGACAGTGCGTCTGCGATGATGTTAAGTTTACCGGGTACATGGAATGCTACAATGTGGCAATTATACAAGACGGTAAGCCAAAACAGTTCCCGTAGGAAATCCATGGCCCTGGCATTGACACTTTTACCCTGGTTTAAAGCACTAACTACATGGGTGTTGTCCGTGTAACAGATGACCTTTTTGTTCTGCCATGAGGGACCCCATCTGCTAATAGCCATTAATATAGGATAAAGTTCCCTAATGTTTATGTTCTCCGGTACAAATTGGCTAGGGGCAGGCAAACAATGACCATGTCTGTCAATGTTCATACTGATGTGACACCTCCAACCCGCGCACAGCCAATCTTTGCCGTAGTGTATGCCATAGCCAGTATTTGAGGCGTCCATGTATAAATCACAGCGAGCTGGTGGAATATCCGCTACAATTTTTGCTTCTCCGTTGAACCACCCGGCAAACCTCGTCCACCAATCTAGGTCTTTGAAGAACCCTTTTGACAAAGTTATATAACGCTTGTTGCTGGTGAATGCTGATAACATAGCTATAACACGATGGGAGAATGTGCGACCTCCTCGTACCAGGGTAGAGCAATGAGACAAGATTCCACATAAGCGGCGCAGTTGTTTCTTTGTTGCCTTACGGCGACCTGCGAAGAAACTAAGCTCACTGTGCAGCTTTTTGACCTTATCATCTGGTAATCGGAGTCGCATCTCCACTGAGTCAATCTCAATTCCTAAGTATATTTGAACTTGTGCAGGGGACAGTACCTTCTTATAAGACACATAAAATCCCAACGAGTGTAGAACGCTGTGCAGGAATAATTGAGCTTGTTGGCACTCTTCAAACGAGTTACCCATGGTAAGTAGGTCGTCGAGGTAGTTAAAGCAGTAATAACCATTCGCTCTCATGTAGCGAGTGATGCTATCCGTTATCCTATTAAAAAGGAATGCTGCCATTCTTGTACCAAACGATACAAAGTTATCCACCAAATAAACTTCCTCGGAATCAAGCGACCACTTTAGTCCTTGGTATTGCCTGTCTTTAGGTCTTATCATAATAGAACGATATGCCGCTGATATGTCTGTGACGGCCATAAACATACCCGGTTTTAGAACCCTAGATACATCGTCAACACTTGTGTAGCTGTTGAAAAGTTTCGCTCATATGAGCATTTATAGAAAGACCTTCTGGTCGACTTGCGTCTGTAATTGGCCTGTATCCGCCGTCTTTCTTTTCAACTGCGCCCAATGTATGAATGCATGTAGGGGGTGACTGCACTTTTGACAGTTTCCCTTGTTCAATTTCAGATTTTAGCAATTCATCGATGAAGCTCTCAGCTTCCTTGGGTACATAGTTTTTAGTACTGTATGATGGGATAGGTGAACTTGGGTCTACTAGTTTAAACCCATGCATCATGCTGTCTAAGAGAAAATGTGAGTCGTAATCCCATGCGTTAATGCCAAAAACTGAATTGGGACCGCCGCTTAACATAGATAGCCATCCAGCTGGTTTCATCTGGGACTTCACTCCTTTGAGTGTATGAGAAGATATAATGTCCCACATGGGAGCATAGTCTCCATAAGCAGACAACAATTCGGACAAACTGGAGGTACAAATGAGCGAGTCCCTGTCACAGAGAGTATCTACCAAATTGGCTGCTGGGCTATAAGAACTTTGAAATGCCATGTTACATGTCGGGACGGTTTCACATCAAGTTATGTTATGTTGTGCGGGTGGAGCGAAGAGAGTGGAACCCCCACCCCTTGCATTGGCTGTACTGCTTGCTGTAGTTGCCTGATTCTTGCACCCTCCTTTTGCTTGGTGGGGGCCTCTGCATACGGCACATACATGTGATCTGTTACACGGATTGTACCCACAGCGGGTGAAATTATACAAAGCGCACACGTCGGCTGGGCAATTAATTCTATTCTGTGACTGGTTACTTTTGCCTTTTCCGCTTTGCTTCGAGCTGGCTTTTAATTTAGTTAATTCAGCCCTGAGGTCATGAACCACTTGTAAGCTGTCGGAACCTAGGTTATCAGAAACTGATGCATGTTCAGCTGTCTGAAAACCAGCAAGCTCTCCCGAAATTACCCTAGTGGTAAGATCGTGCTCGTATTTTGCTAGTGCACTAGATGTATATGTAGCATTCAGACCCTTCCTAGCAACAAACCTCATGTGATCCCCATAACTTTTGGCTGACCATTGGGGGAGATTGGCAATAGCAAGTTTCTCATGAACACATGTCATACCATAAATCAATTCCCTGTATGTCATTTCAGAAAAATCTTTATCATTTGGGATGTGATAATCTGGTCTCAACCAGTGTTGTGACCTTTTTTTCTTTGTGGCTTCTTCAATTTTAAACAAAGTAGACAACAAATCACCTTGATCTTTAGCATCTAAATACCCAGCCAAGTCCCCTTCCACTCCCATACTCTTAGCTGTCAGACCAGCAGAGGCTAGGCCTGATTGAATGGTAGCTGAAGGGGGGAACTGGGGTGGTGTCATCCTTTGTTGTTGTTGCTGGGTGGTAGGTAGAGTCCCAGTGTAGGGGGTACCATCCAGGTAGTACAGCTGTGGTGGGTCCTGTGCTGCTGTGTGTACACCTGAACTCCCCCCTACTGGACCTGGTTGGCTTTGGTTAAGCAGTCTCAGCTGTTTTTCAGTTAAAAACTGCCTAAGTTCATCTTGCAAATGCTCTGGCACACCCATAGAGGAAGTGCCGCCATATTGGGACATCGCTGGAGCTTGTTCCTGTCGAGTTTCGCCGTAATCCGCACCACGGCGCCCTGTGGGTAGTCCACCTCCCTCGGCAGCGTTCGTAAACTGCCTGTCGCCATCCGTTTCGCCGTAATCTGCACCTCGGCGCCCTGAGTGTAGACCGGACTGTCCTCCGCCCCCGGGTGCGTTCATAAACGCTCTGTCGCCCTGCGTCTCGCCGTTATTCGCACCTCGGCGTTCTGTGAGTAGGTCGGACCGGACGCGTCCTCCTCCCCGGCTGCATTCGTAAACGCTCTGTCACCCTGCGTCTCGCTGTAATTCGCACCTCAGCGTTCTGTGAGTAGGTCGGACCGGACGCGTCCTCCTCCCCCGTCTCCTTGACGACCGCTGGCTGTGTTCGTAAATCCATATTCCGGGTGAACAGTGCCTCTGGGGGCAGCCAAATCATTGAAATTTACGAATGCAGCCTGCCGCTTCTGCCTGGCAGCATTCTGTTTGGCAGTAATATCATTCAATGATTCAATATAAGATTGTTCAAGCTCTGCATTCTCAAGTTCTATCATGGCTAACCTCTCTTGTAAGCCTAACAGATCCCCTTTCCTTCTAAGTAACTCTGCCTTTTCTTCAGCTGCTGCCATTCTTTGTCTAATGATAGTTTCAGGGGAAGTATGTGACTTACTCAGCTGACTGCTGTCAGTAGGTGAACCATGCTGCCTTGGGGGTTGCAGGGGGGTGGCCATGTTAGCATGTCCCTGACTCACCTCCTCCTGCTCCTCCTGAGAATCCATGTTACTCCTCTCCTGAGTCTTGTACTTGTGGTTCAATACCCCACAGTTTGGGCAATGTTTCTTGTTTCCATGGTAAGCAGTATTGCAAACTAAACAGTTAAACATTATGGCTAAAAAAACAAAAAAACACAGCAGTGTGGAGGAGTACATGTAGGTGCCCTTAGGCTTGCTGCATAGCTATGCCTGGGTACACCTGTCCAACAGGTGAGAGTGTGTGAGTTCACACCACCTAGGTGCATGTGTAGAGTTATTGTCAGGTGGGTGGTTCAGGTAACTGTCCTGATCAATAAGTCCAACAATCAGCTTTTTGGATACAAATTTTTTACCCAAACATTCATTAAGGGCCAGACTCATTTTATCTAATTTCTTTTGGGGTAGAGACAGCTCCATCAGAATCAATGGTTATAACTAGGAATACACATATTTGACTGGGTTCAGTCACTTTTTCCTTTGACACAATGAAACCCATATATTCCATACACTCAATGAGGATATTCCTCTTACATAAACAATCCTCCTCAGTTTTAGCAATGACAATAAAATCGTCCAAGTAATTAACTATCCTATCAACACCATAAAATTTTGCTACTACAGTAAAAAAATCAGATATTCTATTAAATATATATGGGGCACACTTCAAACCAAATGTCAAGCGGTTACTCTCGAAAAATTCTTCTCCACCACCAAAGTTCCAACTGAAACCTTGATAGCCCACATGTGGACCATACACATTAATACTTCTGTAGGCAGATATCAAATCCACCACACACATAAAGTCATTCTTATCCAGTTGACATGTAACCGAGTTTATGGAGTTATAAGAGAAGCTTCTAGACGTAGTGTCCATAAAGTCATAATAGATATCCCTGCTGGCATGCTACAATCAGTGATAGGTCTTAGTTTACCATTAGACTTTTCCACACCACCTAAAGAGTGAATACACCTTGGTTTATAAACTGTCTTTGTAACCAAGCCCTGGGACAACTCATCCTCAATAATATCACACATTTCGCTATAGAATCTACCTTCTACAATAGACCTATAATTTTTACACTCATAAGCCGTACTACAGCCTGGGTCAACTATTTTGAACCCCTCCGTAAAACCACACCATAGGAAATCAGATTCCACCTGGTTAATATTTATAATATCTGACTGTCTCAGATAATCAATAGAAGCCGAGGAACTTGATGAATTACTACGGTAAGACGAAGACCTGCTCGTGGATCCAAGATGGCGCCGCGTTTTCCTGTCGCTATGGAGCCCGCGGTAGTCAGGCGACCGCTGCCGGCCACGCCCCCGTTGCTTGGTTACTGCGTCTCCAGTCGAATGTTTACAAACATCGCCACGTGCACGATCCATCCTATGCTCGCCACCCGCTGTTGTAGTAGCTGTACGGTTTAGCGCCTGCCCCTCCAATAGGAACTTGATATCAGCTAGCTGCTGTTCCATACAAGCAGTACGATCCTCCAAATCCCCAATCGTCTGGTCAACGGCTGAATCCAATGTAACCCCTGTAGCAGTTGGGGAAGATGGTCCTTGACCACCCCCATTGGATCTCACACTGCTCGAATTCCTCGAATTGGCTATATTTTTAACTTTTCTAGGCAACTTCTTGGTTTTAGACCTTGGTCCGCCAGCTGCTCCTTTCCTACCCATAGTGTTAAGGTAGATACCGTATTTACTCGACAAACTGGAAAAAAACAGTTTAAAATTCCAGCACCACCCAGCGTGGTGTATGCTGTCCGAGTATATGAAGCCAATTGACCGTTAGTTCAACTGCTGGATCTTATATACTGGAGGAAATGTTATGTGTGACGTCATAGAAAAACATGCGCCCTGGATAAAGAAGTACCAACGTATCACTCATTAATTATATATATATACCTGAGAGTATATAGTTCCATATATATATATATATATATATATATATATATATATATATATATATATATATATATATACCACTATTAACCTTGAATTATGAACACATTAGGTTGGTGCCTGAGAAGTATTATGAATATTCGTATTTCGAGTTACAGATCTCGTAGGTTTATAGCACCAAATAACTTTTTACTAGTGATAAATAGACATTTTATGAGATCGATCCTAGTGAACGATGTTAGGGTCGATATTTAGATAGAGTTAATACTATGCGTAAGGTAGGAAAAATAGTGCAGCCCACCAGTGTAGTGGGACTGCTGCACAATAGTAATAAACTTCGGGGATGTCTTCGGGGTATTTACTGCTTGTCTGCAGATCCAATCGGCGAACGATGGACTTGGCAGTGGCAAGCCGCGTCGCTGTGTGATGTGCCCTGACAAGATGGGAAGATTTAGATTCGTCCATTGGGTTTCCTGGGTCTGTATCCGTCCGGGCAACCTTCGAAGGTGGGGCACAGTTCGGGTATTTGATGGTTCCCTATAGAGGGTAGGGTCAATAACTGCAACTACCTACATCGGGAGCTTATAAGTCTGTCTCCATTACCGTGTCACCGGAGTTGGTTTCTGGATCAGAGTCCAGACTTATCAGGTTGTGGACCACTGGGGCTGATTCAGAGATTATGGCCGCAGTGGTTGCTCCAGGGGTGGGGTTTGATGATTCGGTTGGCCTGACCGTGGTAGTAGTCGGGGCAGTGATGGTAACGGGTTCCCTTCGGGGTCCGGCTGGGTCTCCAGGCTCAGTGGCAGAGTGTTTCGGGGTAGACACACTCATGAACCCAAAGGATTCAATGTCTGCCTCGAGCTGTCTGGCCTCCTGGAGTTTGCACTGGAGCTTTTCAAACGCACTTTCAGGGGTGCCGTCCCAGTCTTTCATGAAGCAGCCGAACACTGCCATGAATCGAACATCCTGATGGTCGTACTGACTTCTCAGCTCCTGAAGTTCGGTTTCATATTTCAGCTTCATGGCCTTAGCCTCGTTTTCGCGTTGGAGCGAGGCCCGAAGTTGGTCCCTCGCTTGCCCCTGCGAATCTGAGCCACTCTCGTAGGCAGAGCTCGAGGTGGCAGTAGCATTCGAGGATGGGGTGGCAGTGCTGGGCTGTCATGACGATCCGACCACGGCCCCACTCTTGTCAATGGTGATGCCTCACCCCCTTCCAACCTCGGTTAAGGGCTGAGTGGGGTCTTTCATCACCATCTCTCTGCCTGGTTGCTTCGGATCTGCCGGTCGGACCCATCCACGAGCGGAGGTAGTAGCAGGGCTAGCCGGGGGACCCATAGGCTTCAGTTTCCCATATGGTAGTAGGGTCTGTGATTCAGGGCCTGGTTTCTGGGTGTCCGACAGTGTGGGGAACTCGTCTTGGTTCTATGCCTTCTTTAGCCTACGGAGCAAGGCATCTTCCTCTGGGGGGCCCTGGTAGAGTAGGGTGGGTGCCGAGTCGCCCCTCATCCAATCTGAGTGGGACAGGGTGGTCCGCCCCACGAACCAGGTCTGATATGGTTACCAGTCGAGGTCCCCGCTGAGGGTCGGTAGCTGCTCGAGCCTAGAGGCGAGACATGCTCCATGCTCATAGGGTCTCGAGATGCCGCACCTAAGATCGTGCTAGGATTGGGGGATCTCTTCCTGTGTTCAGGTGTTGGGGCTGGCAATTGTGACTCGGACCTCGGTCGCTTGGCGTCACAAGATCGAGGGTCACTGCCAGGGTGTGGCCGTGGCCTTCCGTTCCGGTCTACTGCGTCGGGGTCCTTTCTCTGCACTTTGACACGCCAGTGCATTTCTGCTGACATGTGAAATCGATGGGAATGCACATTTTTGAGGAAGTAGGCATCCTGCTTCCCCACGACCGAGTGACAGAAGTGGTCTGTTCTCATTGTGATCGTGTGTCTCTCCTCGGAGGTCATTTGGTCCCACTTTGACATCAAGTGTTCGTGGAGTTTCAGGGCCTTAAGTCGGGCATCGCTGGCTTTGAGGCCATGTACCTGAGCCAAATGCTCAGCCATGCGCCCTTGCCTCATGGTCTTTAATCCCTGGCACTTTTGGTTCTGGTTCTTCTCGTTGGTACACCTATACACCGGAGCATGGTGCATATGGTGCTCAACGAGATGTTGGAAGAACGAGTCCTTGCTGGGCCAGACTCTCTCTTTCTCTGTATTATTAATGCAGATCTCGAAGGGGCAGGTCGGGTTGGTCGGTGCCCAGTTCGAAGCGGCATATTGCAGCTTCGTGCGGTGCTCGAAGCCATAGTAAGACTTGGGAGTCTTTACCATGTCTCCGAGGGAAGCCACCCACACACGATAAAATTTCGCCATTCTTCGTCATCACTCTCGCCATCTCGATTGGTGGCGGGAGGGATCGAGTAGCTGTCAGTATAGCGCTGGCAGTCCATAAAGCACTTCGGGGTGTAGTCAGGGAATCCAGTGCGGGCGTTGACCCATTTATTTAAACTGGATTCGTCAGGAGCATCCTTCAGGGGTTCTTTTAAGGAGTCGATGTTCTCCAGCAGTTGCCGGCTCATTTCAGTGACCTGCTGGTCTCTGTCTCCATTTCCCTCCTTGGGGTCCTCCTGGAGTTCTTCCTCCTCAGCTGCAGTGCTACTGACGGGCTCAGGGGGTATAGGGGTGACCTTTCGAGAGGCTCTTGTTCTGGTAGACCTAACGGGAGAGGGAGAGTCCTCTTTCTTGGTGGTCTTACTGCCTCAGGTTTGACTCCGCGAGCTTCGCGACAAAGCCGAGGCTGCAGAGTCGTCACTATCTTCGGCCTTCTCTTCCACCACCTTTTTGCGGCGGCTCGTCTTGGTCTTAGTTTCTGGCTTGTCTTTGGACTCTTTAATGGCCTTCTCAACCTCCCTTCTGATTTTCGTCTTGCGCTTCATTAATTCCTTTCGCTCTTTGTCGATTTTCTCCTGTCAAGCATTAAGCTCTTCGAGGCTCATCTCTTTGGTGGTGGTTACTTTGGTGGAGTAGCATGCTCCACCCTCCATACTCGCGGCAGCGTCGGGGATCCTGCTAGCAGCGTCCCCATCGCGAGCTGTCTCGTTCGCCATACGTTGCTCTTCCTTCTCGAGCTCGGGGTCTGCTAGCAAAGCATCTTCCTCGTCTCTCACTGGAAAATTCTTCTGTGAATCTGACATGAATGCATAGGTGTGTTCTCGGGGGGTTCCCTGTGGTAAGAGGACTTTGGGGGAGTGGATGCTTGGTAAGCGCTCCTCGAACCCTACTAGGCCATACAACAGCGGGTATGCTGTGACCTAATTCAGTCGTCTTCGCATATAGCATCAACAACGGCGACTAGGCCTTCACTGATGCACATAGCTTCAGCAAGTCCGAAGTAATGTCGGTGCATCAGAGGCAGATTCTGGATTGCAGATCGTAAGGGATCAGCTGAGGTGGCTCGCCTTTGAGACCCAGGTATTTCGGTGGGCAATATCAATTTTTACCTGTGGCCGTCCGGATGAATCCTTTGGTCACAATCAGGTATCCGATGGCTGGGGGTCGGTCGGGCAGGGTCACCGGGACTTTGACAATGACTGAAGGTGTGGTTCCCTCAGTCGTACTCGAGCGTGGTGTCATGGGAGCAGTTAATTCTGCACCCCTAGGGATGCTCAAGGTATCTGGAGTCGAATCGGGAAGAGACGGCTCCATTTAGGTGGTGTCCATCAGTTCAACTGCTGGACTTCGGGGTGCCTCGTCCTGGGCTCGAAGTGGGGTCGGGTGCCCATCAGGATTGGCCGTTACGGTCGCCACCTCCTCCGACTGAGCCATATTTCGGGCTCAGACGGCTCAGGGTTAGTCCTCCTTCGTTCAAAGACCAATGGAGTGCAAGTTAATCGGTGGTATCGGGATTCCTTTACTATGTAAACTTGTGGAGAAACAGCGGCACGTCTTACCTCAGTACGAAGGTTCGTGTGCTGTGAGCGATATTAGGGTCACAGCAAGCGAAGCGAGACCAATGCGCATGTGCCACTGCACTGTGCCACTCCAGTCCCCGGTTCGCCAGCGCACCCCTTCCCGCTCGTGGCAGGTGTCCGTACTACCCCGGATAACCGAGGTTTGAGGTTTGGTTTTCTCCATAGGCTGTTGGTGGGACCAGAGGCGTAGGAAGTAAATCTTCATTGGGGGGCCCGGTGAGGGCACCATCGCGACCACCTTGAATTGTCGCCTGATGCGCGATGGCATCTATATATGCGTATTTAGAATTCATATAGAAAAGTGATTTTTGGTAGATTTTGGATCTGACTTTACGCTCAGACCCTCATTCTCCCTATGACATCAACATAATAATCTCATTTGAGATGTAAAGTTTTAGCTTCTTTTCCATTGTGTTTATGAGTTCTTGGAAAATATTGGGGGGGCCCAGACATACTCAGGCCCCACCTCCTTCATGATTGGGGGGGCCCAGGCCCCCCTGGCCCCCCCTTTTCCTACGCCCCTGTAAGATGTCTCTGTTCATTTCGACAGGAGTTTGGCAGAAAAACATGTAGCATCATGCGTACACGCCAGGCAAGCTGTCTGCCACCCACAGGAACCATGAACAGGGCGGTTATACGCGTCATGGTCGTATTTCGAATCGTGGCCGAGGTATCTCAACCTCCAAACACATAACAAAACATGTAGACAGGACTATACACTCGTTGTGATTTCAGAACATTAAGTAACAGCAGTCTGCCCAGCAATTCTGGGACTGCGCCTCACCTCTTGTTTTTCAACTGAGAATCTCGAGAAGGTCTAGTGGAAGGTGCCAACGTCTTCCTCCTACCCCGGATTCTCCGTTCCGCCAAGACATTTTTATCACGATTGGGTTTTGAATTCGTGTCCGTGTCGACCTTCTTGGGTCGTCCTCTCTTTGGCTTCTTCTCAACCATTTTCTTACAAGGTCGGCCCTTTTTCCGCTTTGGGGCATTCTCCTTCAGTTACCTGGCTAGCTCGTTGGTCCTCATTAGGACCTCGTCTTTTTGTTCCTTTATTTGTCTTGAAATTTCCTCACATTCAAGCATCCCACCCCCTCCATCTTCTCAATCTGCATACATTCGACTTATTCATTTGGCCTGTAGCCAAGCTCATAAGCATAACTGTACTCTCGGATATGATCTGGGTTACCACGTGAGGCCCATCCCAGCTCGAGATTAATTTCTTACACCTTAAAGGTTCATGTATTCTAAATACTCGATCGCCAACATTAAACTGACGTAACTTCAGGTTAGTATCATACCCAATTTTCTGCCAATTTGCGTTCTTTAATAGCTCATTTCGAACTATTTCATAGGCTCTCTTAAATTGATCTCTTAGAGATTCTACAAACATCACGGTACATGGGGCTTCGGGGCTTACCCCTATGACACCATATACGAGGTCCGCAGGCATTATAATACCCTACCCAAAGACTAGTAAGTTGGGGGAACAGTTCGTTGCGGAGTGTACAGTACTATTATAAGCGTGTACTACGAAATCACATTGCTCGTCCCAATGGTCTTGGCAAGAATTTACCAAGGGTTTTAGGACTTGTATCAATGTTCGATTGAATCTCTCTACTTGACCATCAGACTGGGGTCTGTATGGATTAGTTCGAGTTTTGCAGATGGCTAGATGATGGCACATTTCCTGCCATAAGTTAGACTCGAATTCTCGTCCTTGATCGCTGTGCATCATTAATGGTGCCCCTAAATGTAGGACCCATCCTCTCACGAAGGCACTAGCACAAGTGGCTGCCTTGTGATCAGGTAGAGGGTATACTCAAGTGTACTTGGTATAGTAGTCCATAACTACCATCATACAGGTATTTCATCGTGGAGTAGGTTCTATTCCGCTGATGATATCGATTGCTACTCGATCAAATCGGACGCCGAAAAGCTCTTGCATCAGAGGCATTTTCCCCATACCGGGACCAGGTTTATTCTTACCGCATTCGGGGCAAGTCATCACCCATCTTGTGATGTCATTGTGCATCCCTGGCCAGTAATACCTCCGGGCTAGGCGTTCTAGGGTTCTCTTCTTTCCGAAGTGTCCACTAGTCTTATGTCCGTGACAGTAGAACATAATGTCTCGCCTTAGCGACATAGGGATCACTATCTGTAGAACCTTGTCCTTAGTAGGGCAGGTTTTCCATCGACATAGTAACCCATCTCGAACTTCCAGCTCGGTCAATTGGGCTAGGAATTTGCGAGTTTCTCTGTTTTCGAGGGATAATGCCGGCCGTTTGGGCTTGGCATTCTTATTCAGAAAAGAAATCACTCTCTTGATAGCGGGATCGGCTTGTTGGAAATGTTGGATAGTCTCCGCTGGCCATTATACAACATTCTCCATGCAGGCACGAGATAGCGGTTTGAACTGTCTGGTTCGAACCATTGCAACTACCGCGTTGTGGGCCCCACAGTCATCACAATCGACTTTCTGGCACTTTCTAAAGGGCCTCCGGGATAGGGCGTCCACATAAGTATGCTTCGAACCCGGTTGGTAATGGATCTGCCTATGCTCCAACCCAAATTCTGACAGGTGTGCCAGCCAATGGCCAATCATTCCTTCGGCGTCCTTGAAATTAAGGAGCCACCTCAGGGAGGAGTGGTCCGTTCGAAGTGTAAAATCGGTGCCCCATAGGAAGTGTCGAAACTTTTTGGTATACACCACCAAAGCCAGCAACTCACATTTAGTGGTGCAATAGTTCCGTTGTGCCCTATTCAGTGTGTCACTAGCGAAAGCAATAGGTACTTCGACCCCTTCCTGGACCTGCAACAGGGCTGCACCGATGCTATCATTGCTAGCGTCAGTGTCCAGTATGAAATGATCATCCACTGTAGGATACTTTAATACTGGCATGTTAGCAAACATGCCAGAAGGCTGCATCTTGTTCATCTCCCCAGGGAAAATGTTCCTTTGCTCTTCCTGGAGTCCAATGTGCTAGTATTTGCAAAGGATAGCTCACTTTAGAATAGTTCGGGAGGAAATCTCGATAGTATGAGCAGAACCCTAGGAAGGATCTTACTTCCTTCGCATTTATGGGTTTCTGCCACTCAGACACTGTCCGGAGTTTTTCAGGGTCGGCTTTTACTTTGTCGGGAGTTATTATACGACCAAGATAAGTAATGGATGTTTTAAATAGATTACATTTCTTAACCTTTAATTTCAGACCATTCGCTAGTATTCTTTTTAAGACTAAAACGAGGTTGCCTATACAGTCCTTGAATGTCTTCCCGAATACTATGACATCGTCGAGGTATACCAAACAACTCTTCCAGAGAAGGTCGCTTAGCATCTCCTCCATCATAGCTTCGAAAGTAGCTGGTGCATTACACAGCCCAAAAGGTAAAACATTGTATTGGAATAAACCCATGTGGCTCAAGAAAGCAGTTTTCTCCATGTCCTTTGGGTCCATCCCGATCTGCCAATACCTGGACTGAAGGTCCAGGGTACAGAAATATTTGTTTCCTCCTAAAGAGTCTAAAGTCTCGTCTATCCTTGGTAAGGGATAGGAATTCTTTTTAGTCAGACCATTCAACTTTCAGTAATCTAAGCAAAATCGGATAGATCCGTCCTTCTTCATGGTCATACACACGGGGCTGGACCAGGGGCTCGTGCTGGGCACAATAACCCCCTTTTCCAGCTGCTCGAGAATTTGCCTTTCGGCCTCCACTTTCTTTTTGCCACAGATGTGACCCTCTTTAGTTTTCCTCTTCAGGTTTCTCTTCTACATAATTGACTCAGGATAGCACGGGCTTTGGAGCTGTGCACTCGTGAGCATAATGCCCCATTTCTTGACAACGGTAGCAGCGTAGCCTGCTTCGATCCACCCTTCGTCGTTCAGGTCTGGTATACATAGTCGCAGCGAACGTTTTCATGAAATCTTCCATCATCTTTTTCATGTCCAGTGGCTTAGGTGGAGCTGGGGCTCTCACTACGGGTTGCCTTGGGGGCCGGCTTACAGCCATTTTGGTAGTTCGACTATCTGAGGTAGGTCTTGTCTCCCCTCGAGCTTCATTAGCGTTTCGGTTGTATATCCTTCGAGGAATATACTTGCGCTTCACATCTTTCTTTACTTGTACAGCGGAGATACTCCCGTCCTCCTCCTCAATTTCAATGATCTCGAAATCATTGTCGGTCGTTTCTGTGTGTGTCAGTTGGTGTATTCCTGACATAGGGGTCGTACTAGTACTAGTACTCGCACAAACATTTGTGTTCGAGGTTTTCATTTCCATTTTTCCCGCCATGAGGGTCTTCTTTACTGTCCAGCACTCAATTCCTTCAAAAAGATCCATCAGGGTAGGGTTTCTACCTTTCCAAGCATCTAAAGCTGCCTGCTGTTAATCTTCATCCCGAAGTCCTTGTACGATTTGTGGCAACAAGTCGTTCAGGAAGTATTTGTCAGAAGGATTGGTTCCTGGCCGAGCCCCTCTGTAACAGGGATTGCAGCTTGTACCCGTAGGCTCGAAATGATTCTTGAGGTTTCTGTGTTCGTTTCTTGAAGAGCATGAAAGGATCTTCACTCACTAAGTTGTACAGCAAAATGCTGGCAATCTCAACTAACTGCTGGAATGTACCTCTTTCGAAGTATACCTTATTCCACTTTTCGACAGCTATCCGGCCTGGGCCGTGTTTCAGACAGCGAATCAGGTGTGGCAGTGCCTCCTCGGGAGTCCATGCATTGCATCTCATGTCATCAGTTAAGTTCGAGAACCATTCTTTCCAGGTTTTTATGCCCTCATAAATCTTTGGCAGGATGGCTTGTCGCCTAGCTGCGTTGTTCGTGCGTACCAACTTTTGTCTCTGATAGTCTCTGATAGTCTCTTCACTATGTGCAGTGATCGAGGATCTCGGGATCTACGCCGGCAGTGCCGGGTGCACTGCCCCCTGTTGCACCTTGGTTTCATGTGCCTAAGGGTTCGGATTCGTTCACTGAGTTGTCATCATATGATAGCTCAAAGTGTCCGTCCTTCCCGTACTGAGTGTGGTTGGGTTCATTTGGGATGTCACCCTCTTTACATGGTAAATCATTGGCCAAGCTGAATCTTATTCTGTGTTTTCAGATTCATCTCGGCTGGGTTTGTGTGTGGGGTCATAGACGCCATTGTTCCGGACATGTGCATCGGCATTCTCATTTATGAATGGGTCATATCTGTCTGGCTTCTTCAAAGCTTCGGCTGGCGTCGAGGTTGCTAAAGGTGTAGTTCCCTTTATAAAAGTAGCGTCAGAAGGTATGTCCTCGTTACACATTTCTTGGTAATAAAGTATGTCCATTTGTGGTACAGCTACACTCGTGTCGGTCTCGAACAATTTATCTTGCTCCTCGAGACATGTTTTGTCAGGTTGACCATTATTCTCTATTCCTGACACATATATGTCAAGGGCAGTTTTTCTTTTTGTCAGATTGGCTATTTCGAGGCACAGCTCTTGCTGTTTCAAAAATAGATCTTGGTTGCTATCTTTCATGGACTCCATTATGTCCTCATTTTTCAAGATGCATTGATCTCGAATCTCTAAAAGCTTGTTTGCCTCATATTTATATTGTTCCATTTCGGCTCTTATTTGGTCAGCCTCTTTTCTCAATTCGATATTTCGAATGGTGGAAGTCGCTTCCTGTTCCTCCAAATCAACTTCTTGTTTAAGTTTCTCATTTTCCCACTCTGATTTAGCGAGTTCGAGTTTCTTTTGAATGACATGCATTTGCCGTTCGAGGTCTCGATTTAGTTGTTCCTTCAGTCCAGTTCTTTCTTTTAGTTCCTCGATGTTATCTATTAGTTGTTGTTGATCAGTTTCATACTGGTCACATTGCTTTTCCAGATTCCTTAGTCTCAAGACTTTTCGCTCAGAGTCTTCTACTCTTGGTAAGCCTTGGTGCAGGCAGACTTTGTTTATAGCATCGTTACTTAACTTGGCTTGCTCGTGCAAGTATTCGGCTGCTGACTCATTAACGTTTCTCGAACCTCCTATATCGAATACTGAAACGTTGAGGGCATCTAAGGATCGACGGGGGTCCGCAGTTTGGGTTTCTGCTCGGGCCGAAGCTGCTCGTTGAGCGTCTAAAGTCATCATCATAATTGGTGTCAATTGTTCTGTGTAATCTGTACTTATTCTGTATGTAGAATTTGTTACTGGAGCGGGCATATCTTCGGACCTGAGGTTATGAAATACCCTTAAGTCCGCTTATTGAGGTGTACCCTTTCATTTGGATTCGGCTTGTATCGTTGGTATGAGCAGTGTCATTCGTTGTGGATCCCGAGGTACTCAAACTTCTTTCTCGGGATCCATCGTGTGCATGTTCGGCCCCCAGGGCCGCGCACTAACACCAAGAACTGGTCACGGCACCAGTGTAATGGTTCGAATATATGTTTTGGAAAGTTCGAAGTTAAAACCAGACAAGGGATCTCGGGTTAGTGCAACTGGCACGTATTTATTTCAGTGTATGGTTTACATCTACCTCGATATGAGTCGCCTAATGGAATGTTAAGCTCGGTAAAAAGTGGTCCGACTCCGTCGACAGGCAGAGCCAGACTAACGCCTTCCCAGGCCCCAGGTAGGAGCTGGAGCGAGGCGAACAGTGCTGCCACCACCCTGCAGCGACCAGGGGTCGTAAGGACCTCTGGTGACTACCGGTGATGGGCGCACCGCTCGAAACGCCCTCTCGAGGAAGACGCTCACACTATATCACGATCTACGAGCCCCTACACCGGTAACTGGACACCTCAGAAGCAGACACCTTGGAAGCACGGACACCTTGGAAGCTGACATCTCGGAAGCAAACATCTTTTTCTAAATAATTGTTTTCACATTTTTAAAACAGATTTTTTATCATTCCATGATTATGGCGTAGCCGTAGGGACAGTATCACTAGGGTTGTTGGCTTTCAAATTTTATAAGATGAGAGGGATATTATCATGGTTTTGTCTGCTTCCAAGGTGTCCCTGCTTCCAAGGTGTCCTAATGTCCGCTTCCCAGATGTCTGCTTCCGAGGTGTCGCTGCTTCCGAGATGTTCGGTATTAATCTTACCGGGTATCTCAGCCTACTAAAGTAAACACGCAGGTCAGTCAGGGGAGCCTAAGTCTTGCTTAATGTATTCTTCTTTGGAACTAAACTTGCCAGCATTTCGGTTCTCCAATACCTCCCCCCCCCACCCAGCTATCTTCCATATTATATTGAACATTTTGGCTCAACTCAACTCTCCAAAGCTATTCAAGTTCAACGCTTAATGCCTTAAAAATATTGCAGGCTTGTGGACAATTATAGTTTTATACCATCATCCCGGAAAGAGCCCGCATGTGACGCAACTTCACCTCCCATAACTTGAACTTGAGGCCTATTTCTTATTTATCCTACCAGAGGACTACATTTGTACTCATGTGCATTCAGCACTTAAAAAACACTATTTTGTATCTCGTGTATCAATCCGGGTGAGGGGGGTTTGTGGACTTCAATGTGGAAGCACGGTAATTTCTCAAACCCCCAGATTTGTCCTGAAAGAAAATATAAGTAAATAGCCCAAAATTTTCTTGTTATCCCCCTTCCCCCATTTGCATGGCTTAGTAATTCTTAAGCCTTATTTCCCCCAGCAGATAAAATCTGTTGAATCATACCCAAAAGCAATGTCCAATAGTTCTAAAATATGTCCCATATTCCTAGGAAATTCTGTTCATTAACGCAGTACCCTGTTTAATTATCCTGTGGTACCAACAATCTATCGATCTGTTGGTTTCTTGGCAGGGCCACTCTTGGAAGTTAACTATAGAGATAAATTGTCCTGTTCTCACTTTGACTGTGGCCAGTGCGGGGTCGGCTGGAAGGCTGAGGACCAAAATCAAACCAAGTGAGGTGGAAGTTGTCCCAGCCTATAACCACTTACAAGCCCACATTTAAAGTTTGCATATCCACTAAACATCAGATTTGAACATTTTTGGAAACATGTATAAATGTATGTATATGCTCTTCTCTTGTGCCTTGCTTATCCTGTTCCCACCACTCCTTGCGCAAAGTGCCTGAAAATGTCATGTCTTGTAACAACACAATGCACTTCACTAGACCGCCCTTGACATTCATCCACAGCACACAGCCTACCTCTATACCAAGGTTCCAGGTCATCCAGTGGAAACACCACTGCTTGATCTGGTACCCTGTGAGATAAGCACAGCATGATGTGTACCAGTTGTTATTTAATGCCCACTAAAAAGTCTGCAGTGAAAGGAGGGATTTTTTTTCATTTGTTTTTAGTCCATCCCACTACCTCCACATAGGCACTCAGACATACCTGATTTATTAGTGGGATAGGAATAAATACAGGACACATATTTTTTGTTTTGGAGCAGAAATATTTCATACAGTCATTACCTATTTTAACAAATGGTTTAGAATATTTTCTTGCTGGTGAAAAGTGAGAGACCCCAAATTTGATTCTGTGATGGCGGACATGATCACTTTAATACCAGGGACTTCACAGAGAGAAAAATACTAAGAAGACAAGTTTTCTTATTATACCAAAATTGAGAATGATCACTGTTTGAATTTGCGGTAGGTGGAGTGTGAGCTTAATTGTTTCACCATGGGCACTGGAGGCGACGATTTCCAGACGGCAGAATTGGATTCCTTAGAAAATGTGATTGGGTTGTCCCCATTAGACCCGCTCAATGGGTTTGCAGGTAATCTGTCTCTATATTTGATTACATATTTTAAGTGAAAGTATCAGAACTTATTGTATTAGGCCCATACACTGTGACTTGACCCATACGCCTGATACGGTGCACCCATAAGCCACACCTATTAAAGTTTATCAGATCTTGAAGGATTTCATCATAGTTTTATACATAATGAGTGCAGCCAATAGACATGAGGCAAGTGCATGTTTTTTAATATAACATACCGGTATTTATTATTAGGCACTCCCTTGGTGATTAATACTCGTGTGAACTTCATTTCTATACTGATATGCTATAATTTTGGCCCCTCGCTATACATGAACATGTAATTATTTGGCATACTAATAACATATTCCATTATCTATTTTGTTTTGGCTTTCAGAGATGTGGTACCAAGTGTTCCTGTGGGCACTTTTCTCTTCCATTCTCGTCCACTTTGTGGCTGCAGCTATTGCATTCTGTCGTCTTCGGAAACACAAGCTAGGTCGCTTTGTACCAATTGTCATCTTTGTCATGGGATTCCTTTCACCTCTAACAGGTGGTGTTGTCACCAGTAAGTTAAACCTTGATTAGCTATCATGAATGTCCGTCTAGTGGCTTTGTTCCGCAGAACCGGCCGACTCCTCAGTCATATTTGATTAGTGCATACTAAAGCATCTCTCGGTAGCCTGGTATTGACTAAGACGTAGTAAAAGTGGAATTTAACTCATCAAATATCAGCTGCATTCCTGCAGTAAATTGAGTAAATGTTTGCATATTGATAGCATATTAAATTATGTTTGGTATGTTTTACCGCTGCCTCCAGGTTCGACAAATGCCTGTGCTCAATGCCTGTGACATGAGATGTATTTGTCCCTTTCAGGTGCAGCTATTGCTGGAGTGTATCGTGCATCTGACTTTGAAATGGCCCCGTTGTATGCCCTGGTGTGGGGCGTTGGACAAACCATCCTCGTCATCGTTATATCCTTCTCACGTGTCCTCGCCACGCTCTAAGCACATGTCATGTTTCACCCTCCCTTAAAGATGTACTACTATCCTATGAACACACGCATAAAAGGCCCTATGTTGAACATGCTCAAATTGAGGCCCCATCTTGTGATCTATGTATTGTAATACTATTTTCTGTATATATAAGATACATCTGTCAATAGTGCCATGCTAAGAGTATTTCTATCATCATCAGGTATCTCCTGAAATTAAGGATTTGGTATTTAATCCACATTCATTTACTACTGCCGACTCGCCGACTTTTAGTTCTATGTTTGATTATGTACATCTTTCTTCTTTTTTTTTCTTTCTTTGTGAAAGGATTCTATCATTTGGTATACCAATATTGCATTGTAAATAGGTGTACATAATGTAAGTTATGCTGTAGACCTTAGAATGTCCAACGGTTATGCTGTAGATGTCCAACAGATACATGTAGCATGGTAAAGATCATAATCATGGGTAGGAATAGTGGCCATTGAAATAATTTAGCTCACAGCACCGTAATTATTAAAACTAAGGGTTCACCCCCCCCCCCCCAAGGCACTGTAATACTAAAGATTGGTAGGATCCTTGGGGAGGTGTTATAGCTAGCCCCCACCTCTTCCTGAGCCTGCTATGTATTAGCCGCAGCTTATAAATGGGAATTTAAGATCCCGGTATCACCAGTTTGTTTATAAACGTGAAAACCAGGACCAACATAACATATTGGTACACAAAATTATCAGCTTTGCAGAGAATCTTTGAAGGTGAGTGGTTTTAGGGTAAGGCCTTATTGTACATGTATATGTGTTGTATGCAAGCACCATGACTTCCATTCCAAGTATGATTTAAATGCTAATAATGTATAAATATTGGGAATAAGAAATTAGAAAAGCAGTCCTGCCAGATTCCGATTAAATCATTTTGTCTTGCGACAGAAGAACATTATGCATGTAACCGACTCATTATATAGTCTCTTGTCCCATTGTTTGCACCAAGGACCGATGATTGTTTGTGTAAATAAACTTGTAAAGGAATCTACATTACCGTAAACTCCCGCATATAAGACGCGTCCTCTACGCCAAACAAATGCCTGGGGGGTCTTATAGGATTTTTTCAAGTTTGGGGTGCGTCTTATAGGAGGGGTAATTTTTTCTATAGAAATGTACTAATCTTACAAATTTCAGTCTTAAAATGTGCGTCTTGTACGCGAAAATGCATGTGCTGAGTTTGGGGTGCGTCTTATACGCGCAGCGCGTCTTCTACGCTGGAGTTTACGGTAGATTCGAAGCAGTTGAGATTCGTTGTTTAAGGACAAAGAATTTTATTATGAGTAGTAAGTTTTTGGTAATGTGTGGAAAGTATGTATTGAAAATCATTGCATATTTTAATAAATTGTTATGAGTACATAACAAAAAAAAAGTTGTATGCGACACAATAAGCGAATTACTTAGGCCCCTACTGCCAAGAATACTACCAATTTAGTAAGCAATGTAATTAGTTTACTGTGAATATGCATGTATGTAAATATGTACATAATCATTTATCTCCCTATACTACTTGATATGTGTATGTTGCAATGCATTTATCATTATAGGAACAACTGTGTAAATAAAACCAATATTGTATCATATGCAGTAAATGTGAGTTTCCAATAAAATGAAGGTATGACAAATTACATGTACGTTATGTATATGTATGTCAATATAGAAGGAGGAAGTATAAAAAACATATGTATATGGGGATATCCAGTACAGGTTATTGTTATCGATGTATGCTTCATGCATCCAGCACCTATAGAACATTCATAGAAGGCACAATACTTAGGTTAGGGATTTGGGAGAAATGAGTTAGTCCAAAGTTTCATGGCAAGTATATTGAAATGCATTCATTCATTATACCGTTGAGAGTTAATAATGCACGACTGCACCCAGAATGACATTCAAATGGCCAATTCATGGTTGTGGTGTGACGTCATTGTAGTACACTGTACTTCCTGCAAACACGGGTGGCGCTCCGCCCACGGCAGGTTGGGGTGGTGTACTGCAATGGACTCCGCTCTATCACTGTGGTGAGGGGGGGGGGGGTGATGTACAGCAATTGTGAGGACAGGTTGGAGTGAATCACTCCTGCAGAATCATCCTACAGTGTGATCAATACAACACATTGGTAGCTACACTCACACATCCTAAATATAGCTGCAGAAAGGGGAACTGTGTGAATGGATGGTCACATCCACAATTTAGTTATATGACATTCAGTGTACAGTTATAGGTCGGAAGAAAATGACACCCTCCGTCCAGCATTAGTATGTCTATTTAAAATTGCATCACCCCTGTCGGTGGTTAGCGAAAGTACTTAAAGGTAGTAGATAGGATCTATTCAAACAGCACCTGGGGGCAAAAAAAAATGGAACTTCTAAATATGAAAATATTTGCTCATTTTCCTAATTTTTATGTTATGACCCATCTTAATCGACACATTAGGTGTGATACAATAACATTCTACTCATTCATATCACTTGCTTTCCATATTTTCTGTACTCATAGACTTTTATACCTCGGGCTTCCCTAGCCCACTTAAAAGGGTCTATTTCTCCTCTTTCCTATCCCCTGGGATGTGTGTGGTGCACATATGCGCGGGCACTGACACATTACTTTGTGAAAAAGTGTGATGTAATTCTCGCCATGAATATGACCTTAGCTGTCGAAATGGCGTTAAACCTCTATTACTCACTCACTCACTCACTTTTATAATTAGTGATAGTTTTATTGCATTCAGGAAATTTTCATTTTACCTGATACCTGCTACTATTCAGTTTCAAAATGTTTCTGGTGGTCGTAGCTATGCCTACCTGAAGTTTAGTTAAATTGTTGGAGTATTTTCTTTCTGTGTAATTCAATGTATAAAAATACGATTTCTCATAAGTATTCCACACACTATTATAACAGCATATTTAGGTGTTGGACGACCACTAAATGTCATCTGGAGGTTAACTCAAAACAGTGCTAATTTTCCACTGTTTTGAATTAACCTCCAGTAGTCCCTGGAAATGCTGATAAGGGGGTACCATAGGCATTCTACAGTGTGTGTCCAATCCCAGCCAGCAGACCCCAGATGGGATTCCTCTGGGCTTCCTGGGCTAGTCCATACACAGTCTGGTAAATATCTGAGCTGCCAGATGGGGCCCAGGTATGTGATGGCTACTGTTCCTCTCCTCTCATGGCATTGGCGATATTCCTAAATGTCTATCAATACCATTCTACTTGAAAATGAAAGAAATTAAAACCTATCTTTAGTTCATATACTGTATAAAGTAGGCTTAGGCCTCCACCTGAAAAATGATCAGGACGTCTAGAGATTCAATCCATCACCCTTTCAGTGAGGGAGTGAGTAACAAATATTTAACGCCATTTCGACAGCTAAGGTCATATTTATGTGAGAACTACATTACACAATTTTGGTGCCCTTGCATATGTGCATCACGAACATCCGAGTGGATAGGATAGAGGAGATATATACCATTTTAAGTGGGCTAGGGAAGCCCATCACCATTTGGATTAAGTCTAAAGCTCTTCATTCTGAGCTCTCTTGGCAGCTGTGATAGCTGTAGTTAACATGATAGATAGTGGAGAGAGAGAGAGAGAGAGATTATTACTTAATCACTTTGAATAAGGCTAAGCCTTGATGCCTGAAAATGTCAACTTTCAGATAAACAGATAAATATTGCTGAATAGCAGTAGAGTTGTATGAAGGTTCAAATACGACGCAAAATGCATCATAAGAGCTAGTCGGTGACTAAAAGCAGCAGCATAATTTCATGTACTAATGGCATGTATGCTGACAATGCAAGCAAGATTTAGAATTAGTCACATCTGTTTCCTGTCAGAATTCCTTTCGTGACTTTACTTAAGAAAATATCACAAGAATTGTTTCATAAGGAGAATTTAATCAACGAATAATAACTATCTCATCACATTGACAATGTATCAAAAGGTGAGAGGTGGCCAATTATCAGAGATTGTTGTATAATAGAGAGGAACAACGCTACCTGTGCTGACGCATTCATAATCACGATAGAGGATCAGTAGAATTACTGCCAACTAGTAATTATCCTTCTTTCGCTTTTTAAGGGGGAAGGGGTCACCAGAGTCAACGCTTTGATAATTGTTCTTTTAGTAAAAGTCCATGTATTACTAAACTTAAGCCAACATATAAATTTAAGAGCTATTTGGTCTTTATGTTTACATCAATAACATAACTCCATTACACATAGAATGATGTGGCCCATGTGCAATACTTTTTGTATTTAGTTGTTTTTTTTTTTTTACAAATGTCCCTTTGTCTAAATAGCCAACTTATGAAATTGATCGTGGCAGGTGGGCAAGCATCCGCAAGTAAAATGGACAGCATGGGTGTACCGTGGACTAATCCTATCCACTTGCTATTTATATATTCCAGTTTATTTATCAATACTGACAAAAATGTAATTGCAAATCTCTCAAATGTGGGTATTTTCTCACTTCTTACACATCTGTCATTTATCTCTCAGGTCTATCTCATGGAATGAACGTACTGAAAAATGGATTCTGTTTTAAGAAACTCGCTCAATCGCATATCCTGTATTATTCTAGGGGAATACAAGCAACACGGCACTACAATTTAGCTAATGCCAGAAGAAATAGCACTGCCTACTATATACTTGAATTTACCGATCCCGCACTCCTACTTCCCACATGGTCACACCATTCCTGCAACAGTAAGACAATATAGATATTAGCCTGTATATGTTCAGCACTTTGCTGGTACGTGTTTGTCAGTGGTTCTTGAGTGTCCCTGTCTGTTTGGAGATACTACCTTATACCTTGTCCTGTGTTTGGTCACACTGGCCGCTCTTCAGGACTCTACTAGTACAGGCCCACTCATCGTCTACTACACAACATGACGTCTCTGGCCTCAATCCTAGTTGGTGCTCCTTATAGATCTGGTAAAAGAACGCGTTCACAAAGTATATTTTATAAGACAGGGGCGTAGGAAGCAAATTTTTATTGGGGAGGCCCAGGGGTCTCGGTTGGGGGGGGGACTGCTATATTTTTATATAGGATTATAAAGGGAACCTCCTCATTATTGGGGCGGGGGGCCCAGGCCCCCCTGCCCCCCCACTTTTTCCTACGCCCCTGTAAGATGTGGGAAATTTGCCAACATCAAATCGACATTTTGGCATTACATGTCAAAAGATATTGACTTTCATTTGGTACGTAGAAAAGTACTTGCATGAGCATTGTTGATAGACATTACATGCATGTTTTATTTAGAGACAGGTACGATTGACTCAGGAACGTCAACGTGAGTCTATAGGAGCCGTTTTTTAGTGATGTTTGTAAGAAATCTTGTTGATTTTGGTTTGTCGCTCTGCCTTTCGTCATGTGTACCTACCGTAGCACAGATGTACTAGGCTCATCCCATGATTAGGTTGCAAATTAAGTTGAAAGAAAAGCAATAAGGCACGCATGCGTTTCGTTTTTGGGCACTTTAGTACTAATCTATTGTAATTTTACCCTGCCTATAAGGCACACCCTCTCTTTTGGGAATTTCTATGGCCCTATGTAAGTCCTTTATAAAACCACCATTCCATGTACTACTAACAGCAGGCCTGTATAAAACCACCATTCCATGTACTACTAACAGCAGGCCTGTAAAAAACCACCATTCCATGTACTACTAACAGCAGGCCTGTATAAAACCACCATTCCATGTACTACTAACAGCAGGCCTGTATAAAACCACCATTCCATGTACTCCTAACAGCAGGCCTGTAAAAAACCACCATTCCATGTACTACTAACAGGAGTCCTGTATAAAACCACCATTCCATGTACTACTAACAGGAGTCCTGCATAAAACCACCATTCCATGTACTACTAACAGCAGGCCTGTAAAAAACCACCATTCCATGTACTACTAACAGCAGGCCTGTAAAAAACCACCATTCCATGTACTACTAACAGCAGGCCTGTATAAAACCACCATTCCATGTACTACTAACAGCAGTCCTGTATAAAACCACCATTCCATGTACTCCTAACAGCAGGCCTGTAAAAAACCACCATTCCATGTACTACTAACAGCAGTCCTGTATAAAACCACCATTCCAAGTACTACTAACGGTGTACGATGGTGTAAGAGAAATCCATAATGGATAATAATGTGTGACCAGCGGTGCAGACAATGATAGGATATGTAAAGTAATTTAATAGAGAGGCGAAGAAAAAGGCAGTAAGGCAAGACAAAGTGATTAATGTTTATTGACAAACAAAATGAGTCGCTGGCGTGTTCCACAGGAATTAAGGTATAAATTGTGATGTTCAGGTGCATAATGAGATTTGAGGCGGAAGGCTTGATGGCTCCAGTCGAGAGATGAAGGAGATAAACTTCCGAAATCCCATCTGAAAATGAAAGAGAGAGATAATTAGTTTAGGACCAGTAGAACTGGAGGGATTAATGATGAATAATGGGAAGAAGAATATTAGATTATGACATAACTACTTTACAAAGTTGAGTAATAAAAAGGGAAATAAATGAGATGGTGATGTCATGAGACAAATACATGTCTCTGCGCAGCTGCGCCGGGATAACAATAATACGCGAATAACATATTTGTAGAATTCAGAGTGGGAGACGGGGAGTTCGTTCAGAGGGAGCATGGAGACAGCATTGAAAGTCGGGCACTCATATCTAAGCTAACTGTTAACAGCTAGATACCATTAGATTACAACAGGGAGTAGCCTACACATGTTAAGGAAAGGAGCATTATAGTAGTGGAGATTCAACATGCACTTCTGGTGGTAACATCCTCATGTTTCACAAGCTGGGTAGATCTAGAAGTTACTCAGACATAAGCATTTGGAACTTATAGCAACACTGCCTGAGAATGATAGGGTTTCAACTTATGAACTTAATACAAAATGGAGATAGAAATTAATAGCAGTAATTAACATCGACGGACTCCAGGCCTGGGAAGGGCCTCTCCCTCTCCATGCAGGGATCCTCCCTGTGTGGACTTAGGATCCACATTAAAGTTGAACTATCATAACAACAATTAAGACTCTCCATGTGAGTACACTGCATTGCTTAATTAGGAGTTGAATTGGGCCAAACTTGCCTGCTGCCTTGCCTACTGTATGATAATATGTGACCTTGGTAAGTGGGATTATCACTGGTGAACCTTAATATGAAGAGGAGATAAAGGTTATTGTGTTACCACTGTATGAACTAGAGGATATGACGGAATGTTGATCATCGAAAAGTGCTGAGTATTTGATGAGCTATTGTACCCTTGTCATGCTTGACGTGTTAGTAGCCAAGGAGAGGAATCAATAAAAGTCTTCAGTCAGGAGGTATCTCTTACTGGTTTTATTTGAGTAGGATCACTGCACAGCTTGATATGTGTACTGGGCTGAGGTAGTGGCACACTCTACCATTTATAAGGAGCTAGCTCAAACCCTAAAATGCACTTTACTACATCTATATGCAGTGATTAGAAAGCAAGGTCAAAATAACATCAAATTAATAGAGTAAACACACAGTACAACAGCAGGCCTGCATAAAACCAACATTCCAAGTACTACTAACAGCAGTCGTGTATAAAACCACCATTCCAAGTACTACTAACAGCAGGCCTGCACAAAACAACCATTCCATGTACTACTAACAGCAGGCCTGCACAAAACAACCATTCCATGTACTACTAACAGCAGGCCTGCACAAAACATCCATTCCATGTACTACTAACAGGAGTCCTGTATAAAACCACCATTCCATGTACTACTAACAGGAGTCCTGTATAAAACCACCATTCCATGTACTACTAACAGCAGGCCTGTATAAAACCACCATTCCATGTACTACTAACAGCAGGCCTGCACAAAACATCCATTCCATGTACTACTAACAGGAGTCCTGCATAAAACCACCATTCCATGTACTACTAACAGCAGGCCTGTATAAAACCAAATTCCAAGTACTACTAACAGGAGTCCTGTATAAAACCACCATTCCATGTACTACTAACAGCAGGCCTGTAAAAAACCACCATTCCATGTACTACTAACAGGAGTCCTGTATAAAACCACCATTCCATGTACTACTAACAGGAGTCCTGTATAAAACCACCATTCCATGTACTACTAACAGGAGTCCTGTATAAAACCACCATTCCATGTACTACTAACAGGAGTCCTGTATAAAACCACCATTCCATGTACTACTAACAGGAGTCCTGTATAAAACCATGGCATGTACTACTAACAGCAGTCCTGCATAAAACCATGTCATGTACTACTAAGAGCAGGCCTGCATAAAACCACCATTCCATATACTACTAACCATGGGCGTGGACTGGTTACCAGATTTAGTCTGTGTAGGTGTTATCCATATGCTATAGTAAGGGTGAGAAAGTAAAGGGAACAGTGCTGCCCTCTGGTGCCTTTATTTGCTATGCACAGACCTTGATTACGGAGGTGAGTGGTTACTTTGGCAAAGTCACCACTCACCTCCGTAATCAAGGTCTGTGCATAGCAAATAAAGGCACCAGAGGGCAGCACTGTTCCCTTTACTTTCTCAGGCTGCAGAACACTAATTATTTTTCCACTGTTGGCCTATATAGCTTTTGGGCGAAAATAAAATACTTGTGCAAGTATCTGGGCTTAGCCACTATTATTTTCTTGTAGATATACATTTTTCCCAATAATTTAGGGCCATGGCATGTGGTACAATGTGAGTACTTTTTTGCTATAGGCCTTAGAGTGCGGACATACCCAGATTTGGGGGTTTTGCAGTGAATGATTTCAATACATTCTCTAATTAAATAGAGTGCACCCCCCTCAACTTACCATCAAATATCAGCCTAAATAACACTCAAATCTATTAATATACACCCTAAGGATTAATTTGATACCTGGTTTGCCTACCCACTGTCAGATTTTAGACCAATAATCATTGTACAACACCCTTCAGTGCGGAGCTACAAAGTGTCTCCTGCTGCCACCTCCCGTCAATTAGTGTTCTGCAACCTAAAGGCCTGGGTTGGAATCTTGGTGGTCAATGAAATAGCTTGGAAAGCTTTTATTCACTGGCCCAGTAATGTCTTATCCAGAATCTTTTACTTTTATGCCCCTCAGGCCCCTCAAATCTCTCTGAGAATCAATTCCCAGAGCGGGTATCAGTCTGTGCGCTCTCCGTAGATTTTATCGATTTCTAGCATTGACATGGACGTATGGTGCTTTCACATAGAAAAAATGGTCACAGGGCCAAGAAATTTGACATGCTGATAGCCAAGGGGCACCACGTGAGGTGCTGAGTGTTATTTCTCTCTAGGTGCTATAATTCACAGAAATATCTGGCTAAAATGTATGAAAAACCCTCGGAAATATAATGATGTAAAGGAATAAATTCAACAAAATGGATCTTAACTCCATGTGTAATGGCTTAGATGGCCCCATTTACACATTATTCAAGCTCCCCCATATAAGGACAACAAAATTTACCAGATATGGTGAATACAAGGACATTTTATTAAGTGTCAGTAAACATTCATTGGCTGCATAGCTCGGGGGGAGAAAAATGATGTTTTCCCCCGATGCATGAAAAGGCCTCCCATAGAGCACTAAAGACGATAGAAATAGATGGAAACAGCTGAGAATGTAAAATTCAGGTCATTCTGACCCTGAAAACCATATTTTTGGTTACCTGGCACCCCCAAGAGAGAAGTATCAGGCTTGCGGATTGACACCAGAATATTTCTCATAAACCTCTCCAAGGCCGAAACTCCGCTACTACGATTTTCAGTGATTTCTCACTAATTTTATTGATTCCCTTGCCCTTTCTCACCATAACATTGTCAAACTGACTTGCCCTAAGCAAAATAAACACATTTTAGCAAGATTTGACAAACTTGGTAGAAGGCCCTATATAGCCCGTAGAGGCTGCAGAACACTAATTATTTTTCCACTGTTGGCCTATATAGCTTTTGGGCGAAAATAAAATACTTGTGCAAGTATCTGGGCTTAGCCACTATTATTTTCTTGTAGATATACATTTTTCCCAATAATTTAGGGCCATGGCATGTGGTACAATGTGATTAACTTTTTTGCTATAGGCCTTAGAGTGCGGACATACCCAGATTTGGGGGTTTTGCAGTGAATGATTTCAATACATTCTCTAATTAAATAGAGTGCATCCCCCTCAACTTACCATCAAATATCAGCCTAAATAACACTCAAATCTATTAATATACACCCTAAGGATTAATTTGATACCTGGTTTGCCTACCCACTGTCAGATTTTAGACCAATAATCATTGTACAACACCCTTCAGTGAGGAGCTACAAAGTGTCTCCTGCTGCCACCTCCCGTCAATTAGTGTTCTGCAACCCTCACCGTTACTATAGCATATGGATAACACCTACACAAGACTAAATCTGGTAACCAGTCCACGCCCGTGCTACTAACAGCAGGATTCGCCTGGGAGGTTTTGTGGCAAATCCTCCAGCTCTGTGGAGGTTTTCCATTACATGTACTACTAACAGCATGTACAGTAAAATTCCTTCATAAAGAATCCTGTTATAACGAAATTTCGGTTATAACAAAGAAAATGCTTGGTACCAAATTATTGCTATACATTTCTGTAGTAAAATAATCCCTTTATAGTGAAGTTTTTGCACCAAAATTCGGATATAATAAAGTGAGTGAGTGAGTGAGTAATAGATGTTTAACGCCATTTCGCCAGCTGAGGTCATATTCATGGCGAGAACTACATTACACAATTTCACAGAGGAATGTGTCAGTGCCCGCACATATGTGCACCACACACATCCTGAGGGGATAGGAAAGAGGAGAAATAGACCCTTTTAAGTGGGCTAGGGAGGCCTGTATAATAAAGTAATCTTGACCAAAATAGTATTTCTTTTTATTGTAATCTATGCGTGAATAAATCAATTCCATTGTAAATTATCTCGTCAGAGGGACGTCACTAGGCTATGAATCATCCTTCCCCTGTACGCAGGAGGAGGGGTGACATCAGAGGGACGTCACTAGGCTATAAATCATCCTTCCCCTGTATGCGGGAGGAGGGGTGACATCAGAGGGACATCACTAGGCTATGAATCATCCTTCCCCTGTATGCGGGAGGAGGGGTGACATCAGAGGGACGTCACTAGGCTATGAATCATCCTTCCCCTGTACGCGGGAGGAGGGGTGACATCAGAAGGACGTCACTAGGCTATGAATCATCCTTCCCCTGTACGCGGGAGGAGGGATGACATCAGAGGGACGTCACTAGGCTATGAATCATCCTTCCCCTGTATGTGGGAGGAGGGGTGACATCAGAGGGACGTCACTAGGCTATGAATCATCCTTCCCCTGTATGCGGGAGGAGGGGTGACATCAGAGGGACGTCACTAGGCTATGAATCATCCTTCCCCTGTATGCGGGAGGAGGGGTGACATCAGAGGGACATCACTAGGCTATGAATCATCCTTCCTCTGTATGCAGGAGGAGGGGTGACATCAGAGGGATGTCACTAGGCTATGAATAATCCTTCCCCTGTACGCGGGAGGAGGAGTGACATCAGAGGGACGTCACTAGGCTATGAATCATCCTTCCCTCTCTATGCGGGAGGAGGGGTGACATCACAGGGACATCACTAGGCTATGAATCATCCTTCCCCTCTATGCGGGAGGAGGGGTGACATCAGAGAGGTGTTAGGCTGTGTATCAGGACTTCGTGAACCGCCACCTTTCCCCTGTGTGCGGGAGGAGGGGGCATCAAAGGGAACCATGTACTACTAACAGTAGGCGTGTATAAAACCACCATTACACTATATATACCATCAAGTACACACACTCGGTACACACCTGAAGTAACTGCGCCTGTAGAACTGACTGGTTGCTCACACTTGCAGATATGTAGGTGTGAGTGGGTGTTAGTACATATTTACCTGTGTTTATCAATTCTCCACATCCCCTCACACCGTACATATCATGTTTGCTGTCATAAACAGCTTGAGTATGGTGTGCACAACGTCCCACCTGTCTACCAAATGAAAGAACAGAAATATTAATAACATGGCCAATGTGTACCGCGCCTGGAGAAAAGAAGCTAGAGCCGAAAACTATACATTTCCCCTGATTAAAGATAAAGATAAACGAAATAACCAGGGGGGCATCATGTCATCCCCTAAGAAAACTTTGAAATCTAGAATCAAATAGTGCATTTGTAGACTAAGACCGTAAGGTTGATCTAATCTTATTTGTTACATACATTCATGTATTCCCTTAGAATAGAAAGAATAATGGACATCCCTCACTCTCTCTCACTCTCTCTCTTTCTCTCTCTCTCTCTCTCTCTTTCTATCAAAATTGTCCCAGTCGAACCTTTCGTTCTCACTTCTATTTGGCACTGAATGATTCAGGGTACTGGTCCTTACTAGATGACTTGATGTTAAGGACGATGTCATCTATATGAAGCAATATACATAATGGATATGGAATTTCCTCTCATGTCCTCGGATAAATTGTTCCGCAACGTTCTTATCATATGGTAGTGAGGACATTCTGAGATGATGAGTTGCAGGAACCTGACCATCAGTGGGCCGTTAGAGCGCGCTATATGTACTGGAGGGTCTTGCCGAAAGAAAACAAGAAAGCAGTTGCATAATAACACCTAATAACCCATCCATGGTAAATTTCTTTGTTTTACGGTAGCCCATTGATAAATAATACGAATGGAGATATTGTAAATTTGAATGAGACGAGCACTCTTTGAATTGGAACCAAAATGCACGCGTTATGCATAGAAAGGCGCATTTGGCAATACTTTTTATGTGCTCATTCATCTTTTGGCAAGATCTTCCAAGTGTTGGAGGTACAGGTGAGAGAGCAGGAACGCGGAATAGAAGGGCAGTCAGTGAATGGCCGGCCACGCCTAGTCCATGAGCGGCCGAGCTCCTTCACTCACCAACCCACCAACAACCCCCATCCCTCCCACTGCAGCTACAGAGATGTCCCAGCCAGACCCACGCCCATGCACTTCGATATCCAACACGCTGCATGCAGGAGGGCGAGTACACAAGAGACGCCGTGCGGCGAAGGTCGGATGTCGGAATTGGCGTCTGATTGGGGAGGCACATTAAGCCAACAGAACGCAGTCCCGGGGACGCAGCATGGGAAGGAAGGCTCTCACGGATTGAATGTACATCCAAACAGGTTTAAAGAGAAGACAGTTGGGTGACAAATTCTCTCTGACTTGACAGGAGGTACCTGTTGCCTCAGGGCAGCGATCCGGACATACTCTCATCGGTGGCAATATCATTGTGCTGACCAGGTGCAAAATAACATCTGCAGGCTAGCGTGGAATCGGTGGTATGCTTTTTTTGCTCTCCGTAGCATTGATGGAGACCTTCGATATACATAACACCTGTTTTTATAAACTTCTTTTATCAGCGTATATAATCAAAGTTTAAATGAGGCTGAAGCCTACTTTAAGCTTTCGAAAATACGAGATGTGTCTGTGGGCGACTAACAAAGTACGCCTACATGGTGAAGTTATTAGAACTGTTTAACACATTTCGGGTGATGTCGGAGATAGGTGATCCACTTTGGGGTCAGGAGGATCAGTGTACCCCCGTGACCAAGAATCAAGAGGATTACCTAAAGCCGGGTGTCTGAATTAACCATGGGTGTGTCATAGTAATGTACTTCAGCCTATAGATCACATCGACGGTCAACACCCACACAATAGTCATTAATAATGATATTTACACCTGGATGAAAAGGTGCTGGTTGAACGCGTGGCCGAACGAGCACACTCAGTTTTCATAATATAATAAGAATTGAGCTCTTATGATATATGAATATATCAGAAAACTTTAAAATGGAACCCTGACACCTACATCTATACAATATTTATACCATTTATTGGTGAATTTTCTCATCCCGCAACCTACCTCTCTACAATGTCCTCAGTGAGATTTTGCTATATTGAAACAATGCTATGAGCACGTGTGAATGGCCAAATACATTGTATGAGGATTGGCGTTGTTGATTATCAAGGAATCATTCAAGGTGAATAGATAGATATATAGAGTAGGTGTTAGTTTAATCGCTATGCCCATTCGTTCAACATCTGATATCAACAGGTGACCAATGATTATCGCTTTGATGTAGCTTTAATTGACAATACAGCAAATGGCTATGGTGCTATATATAGACACAAATTACTATACGGCGTGAGCGTCCATTAAAACGGTGTAAAAGGTAATGGAGATGATGTAACCTTATGCTTTGTCCATAGATAGTTCAAGAACAGCTTCAGAAATTGTTTATCGCGTGGAAGCAGCGCCTGTGTGATACCGGATCAAAGACCATGAAAGTCAGCAGCCCTTGTCATTTTGCCATCTATGCTGGAAGCAGAGAGCTCTAGGGGAGAAAGAGGGATATATAGCTGGATGAGCTACGCGTGAACCCAGAGATCTAGAATGTTGACATCCCTTCTGTGGTTACAGCGCCCCCACCGCAGTACGTGAAAACTACACAGGTTCGCGGGAAGCAGGCTGTTGGACTGATCTAGGCGGGGCAGGTGTAAAAATGATATCGTATACTAGATTTGGTTTATGCTGGATTCACGCTTGAGCCCCTTCAGCTGTTAAAAGTGTGTTTTATAATGGCCTGGGTGTGGTGTGGGAGATACCTAGGCTAAGGCCTCACATACTGTAAGGATGCGCGCCCATACTGAGACAGTCCTGCTGGTGTTGTGGGCCGTGGGCGTGCTCCACCCGGCGGGCGTGGCTGGGGGACAGGTGGATTGTCCCATGCCGGGAGCTTCTCTCCGACCAGAGCTGGAGTCACCCTATCGGCTCGTGCTCAGCCACCAGGCGGTCGACATCCACCTTGGTTATGTACCAGGGGTCGTCTATCAAGGTAGGAAATGCGTTCTTGATAGGACTGATATGGACTGGATTTCCCATGTGGGCCAATTTGGTTCTAGTTCGGAATTAAAATGTTCATTTTGTGGCCCGCCATGGTATTGTCGATGTCATCTCCCAACACATTTTGTCAAATGTCTGTGTCAAGATATGTAGGGTAGACAGGTCGTTTCTTTTTTGCCGTGTTCCATCCCCAGCAACCCCTCCCCGTCCACCTCTTGTGCCCTCAGAACTCAATTATACCCAGGGGCAGATCCAGAAGGGTCCCTGCCTTGTGAAGTGAAAACAGAAAAAAAATGACAATACCCCTAGAGTGTCGTGGTTTTGGTTCAATTGATAATACCTAATTCTGAGCAAGGCTGGCACAAACAGTTCTTACGTGCACCTATACATCCTGTGTGGTCTCACACACTTGTATGTGCGTTTTGGACGCACAGGTGGTCTGTCTTACAATACTAAGGTATTTGTTACCTTCTATTATCTCACGATTCAGGCCCAACAGCGTGCTTTTTTGGTAATAACCCCGTTCCGTTATCAGGGTATTACCACACTCTGAGACCTTATGTTCGGCTTCAAGAGGGTGCTAGTTTCAACCTGGACATGTTAATAAATTGGCGAAGTATACAAAGTCAACTACACCATTAATTTCCTGTTAAAACCGTTCCAGTCTCTATGGGAATCGTTACCCGGCCGCTGTGGCAGGAGACGAGCTCGCTGCCCACTATACAAAGCCGACCGATGCTAGAAACCAATGTACATGAAGGATTTGAAAAAAGTTTTCTGACATACCTGATGTTTACACACCTCGTTAGCAATGAATCCAATGGTGCCAGGTGGAGTTATTAACAGGGAAACATCCTTAGATATCCTATATGAGCATGCCATGCCTAATTTCTTCATTTTGTTCGAAATAAATAAGAATCCATTGATTTTCCATGGCGATACATGTTGGCACCTGCCCCGTCGTCCGACTGTCTGACCTACATACGGGACCTTCCCACACTGTCAACACAAAGCCGAGCATGGTGGAGGCGGGTGGCGAAACATATCGCTGTGGAAAATCAATGGATTTTAATTTATTTATAAGAAAATGGATACAAAATGTAGGCGAACACCAACTAGAGATCGTATATTTGTCGGTGCTAGAAGTACAGGACTTGAAATGTTTGGATTCTACCCGAAAAGTGTTTGGAAAGACGAGGGTATGACGGGTGGAATAAAAACAATGGCTACAGTGGCTTAGCAAACCGTGCGGATCGCATGCACTTAGAAAATGTCTTCTCCTGGATTAATTCTGGGGTTATAAGGTAAGAAATTGATACATAATGGATGAATAAGTGCGATAAACACATTAATGCATTGATATTCTAGTACACGGTGAGGTTAGCTTGAAATTGTTCTATGAAATGTTCCCAATACTCCTCTGTTCCGGTAGATTGGTAAAAAGGGATTGGGAAAGCCCTGAGATGGCCACAGGTTTTTGAATTTTGAAAATTTATTGAATAGAACCAAAGTTATGATTCCTCTCACAAATACAAAGTCTAGGTGTGCCTTATGCATGAGGTTAGCCTTATACACAGGTATTACAGTATCTTAAAACCCATTTCCTCGCAGTTGGGTTAAATGATACATAATATTTCAAGCAAACCTCACCTCGTCCTAGAATATCAATACATTAATAGCTTATTAATATGCTAGCCTATGTACATGTATTGCTTTTATATAGCTATTTGAAGACACAGGATTGTAAACTGTGGAGTGAACTTCTGGCACAGTGCAACCCAGACCAAAGCAGGGGTCTATGAGCAGTTTTTGTTGTATGACACACACAGAATAAAGCGTCCTTAATGTGGTTCACACACATTCAGATTGAATTCAGCAGCTGCAGATTAAGGATCTTGAAAAAGAGGGGGCGTATTTTGCCGGGTTTTGGTGTGTATGGGTTTTGACCGCACACTAGGTTTTGACTGCGCCTGAATGCGTGAAATGACGCGCTGAGTGCCGGAAAATGACAGCACACTGGTTTTGACACACCCGACTGCCAGGAAATGACCGCACACTGGGCTTCATTTAACCCAACTGCCAGGAAATAACCATGCAATGGGTTTTAAGATACCGTAATACCTGTGTATAAGGCTTACCTCATGCATAAGGCACACCTAGACTTTGTATTTGTGAGAGGAGTCATCACTTTGGTTCTATTCAATAGATTTTCAAAATTCAAAAACCTGCGGCCATCTCAGGGCTTCCCCAATCTCTTTTGACCAATCTACTGGAACAGAGGAGTATTGGGAACATTTCATAGAACAACCTACCCTAGATTATTTTGCGTCTATGAAGCATACTAGGGCACCATCCTCGCATATAAGACATGCCTTATACACGGGGTATTACGATGCCTCAAGTATAACATGCATCCCACATTATTATAACGCAAAACTGTATCAGTCAAACAGCCCTATTCAGCCAGTAAGTTGTTCAGCCAGCCATAGTCAGTGATAGATGCAGTATAGGTCCATATGCCCCAGCTACTTGTACACATAGTTTGGCTATTTAATTCTGAGAACTTGGATTACACAACTTTTCATATAAAATTTTGGTTAGCCAGAGGGAAAAAAAATTAAAAGCTCACACTTACCCTATATCTGACAGCCCATATACCCCACTGCCAGGAGCAAAGAGAAAAGAAACAAAAGGCCATGGAAATGCCATAATTTATTTTGAGCTATATTGATGCAAAATGTGGATTTTTCGATATCTGATGGTCAACATATGAAGTTTTTTGGGGTAAGTACTTACACTTTTCCTCAACAGATAATATTTTGTTAGAACCCCCCCATCACACCCAGAGAGTCTAGTTCTGAGGTCCCGAGTGTTTAAGACATGCAAGTTGTTTAATTAGCATCATTTCAATGACTAAGGCCTATTCAAAGCCCACCAGCTGTCTATTCAATATTCCTTATTCAAGAGAGGTGCCTATTCAAGTCCGAGCAGCAAAATCTGAAAATATGCTATATCTTTTGCAATGACCATCCCACAGCTGGTGTTATCAGTAAGTTATGTAATGAACTGATAAGGCTAATGACTGTGACCAGGTGCATGGGAATAATCAGGTGCGATAAAAATGTGGTGTGTGGTCATTTCCCAGCAGTTGGGCATGGGAAAAAAATGTCAGGGGTTTAAAAAGAATGTCACCCTTTTTTAGCAAAACAAAAGCAGATACATTACTATAGATAAACGGGCGTGTAAATTTTCGGACCCAGCTCGGGGGTGGGGTTGAAAAAATGTTCGCATCCATGTGCAAAAGTCCACCGCCCTCCTCTGTTATTAAAAAAAAACACTTTCTTAGTTCCAACCTCATTAGAGGAGCAGCAAAGGGGGTCCTCCCGAGTGATTTAATTCTCAGAATTACTGAAAGCTATAACATGTTTTTTTATGTTGTCCTATGTCTCTGGGCATGGAAAAGTGATGTTGTGGGTGTGAACTCTCGTGCAGACACCTAGAAATCTGCATGTCTATGTAATCATCTCTTCAAATTATAGGTCCCATTTTTAGGGTGATAAAACATACAAATTCATCTGCCCTAGCTCTAATATTGATGTTATAGGTACCTACACCCCCTAAAGTGGACCCAAGGGAAATGCTGAAACTTTCCATTTGTTGCTAGGACAAACAGTTACCTAGCAACAGCTGCATATACCTAGCAACAGACCCTTTCCGAGACATTGATCTATACAATGTCTCATAGTTCCTACCTCCCTAAAATGGGCCCAAGGAACATACTGAAGCTTTTCATTTGTTGCTAGGACAAGCAGGTACCATTGCCTAGCAAAAGGCCCTTTCCACTACAACAATGAGCTACACTTAAAATGAGACATACACAGTAAGGAAACAACTTTTCATCGATATGATACTGAGAAGCTCCATACAATAATTTACAGTGACACTCTGATGTTACCGATCCCACTCAAATGGAGCCAAAGAAAGTACTGAAGCTTTCTATTTGTTGCTAGGACAAGCAGTTACCTAGCAATGGGTACTTTTGCCTAGCAACAGGGACTTTCTGAGGCATTGATCTTATAAAAATGTTTATGGTACCTACCCCCTCAAATGGACCGAAGCAACATGCAGAAGCTTTCTGTTTGTTGTGAGGTGAAGTAATAACCTAGCAACAGCTGCATTTGCCTAGCAATGGGCCCTTCCTATGACAAGAAAAGAGCTAGGCTTGGAATGAGCTAAGGAATAGACAATATGGAAACAACTTCTTATTCATGTGGTATACTGAGAAGGTACTTATATGACATGGCATTTTGTAAAAAGTATGTTATTGATGCTAAAGACTGTAGAGGAATAAAAATATGCTATAAAACCTTATAAAAATATGAAGTCAGCCTATATGAGGATTGACTCCTAGAGGCACTTATGGGATTCAGAGAGGGGTGCTATATAGAGGATATTATACTAAGAATGGTACTAAAATACCTAAAATCAAGCTCTGTGTGTTCTTCTTGTAGAATCCCCTTCTTCAATTCAGGGAATGTCTTATACACAGGGTGTGCCTTAAACATGAGGTATCATAATGGCATGTGGTTTGAAGACATGTACAAAACCATTTTATATCCTGCTGCCAAATTGTTGTGGTTTGGACAATTCTGTTTTACCCTAAAAGTGAGGAGCCATTCTTGGCAAAGATTCTCTCAGAAAGGAAGAAGTAAATCTCCCCCACAATGGCCTGGTATTGTAAGAAAGGAGGTTGCCTAGTAAACCCTGCTTATACCATGGGCATTGGTGGGTAAAGATTATTGATATAGTGTCTGAAAAACACTGGAAACTGCAAAGTTGTTCTTTGCACTCCATTGACCTTGTAATAACCTTCCCTGACCTATAATTCCAGAGACAGCAACTCTTAAGGTATCCCCTGACCTTTGTATGCTGTCACATATTGCAAATTGTGTCCCATTTTTACATACTGGGAAAATTTGATGAGGGAAGTCTAATCAGGGAAGTCTTTCTCTGTCCATTGAAGTCCCTCAGTGATTGGTATCTATACCACTCACAGGGTCACCCAATGCCTTATGGGGACAATTGATTACTCTGAATTGTATACTACTACTAATTATTTGGTGTGATCTAAATGGACCATTACAAAATTCACACTTTTGTTGGTGACTCTCAGCCAGCCTCTCAGAGTCACAGTCATAACAAAAGATTGCCTAGAGGTTGTCAACTTTTGCTTGCTGACTGAGACCTCAGTTCCAAGGAGAAAGCTGCTGCAGGAATAATTCAAACCATGGTTATGGAACCAACTAATAATTACTCATCTTACTCAATTACAAGAAGTCCAGTGCTACTTAATTATCGATCCTAAAATAATACCTATCAAGTCATTCCACTATCAAGAGTTGTAAGTACCCTAGCAAGAGCTTTAATTACCCACACAAATCCATATACCTGTAAATATCCCAAATCATTCCAAGTTACCTACTAATAAAATCATTTCTCTATGCTCTCCCTGCATATATATATATATATATATATATATATATATATATATATATATATATATATATATATATATACATGATTATTATACCAGCACCTTGCACAGTCCACAAGTCAAGTCTGGAGGTGATAAATATTAATACTCTTATGTGACCTGTAGCTGTTGACGCTAATAGGTATGTGGTTGTCAGCATTGGAAGTCCAATACCAACAGGGCCATAACCAAGGCCCTACCAACTGATCTACTATTCAGCTGTCTGGTATCTGCTTAGCAAATGCTCAACAATTAGACAGGCAGTAAGAGATGGATAGATTGATTGAAATAATTTTATTGACTTTATTTTTGTACAACTGCATGCTCTTCCAGCAAGCCATAGATTATAACAGGGGAATGATAATTTACAAAGGATATAATGATATAGATAGATACAAGTCCATATATATAAGGGGGATAGGGAGATGTACTATGAAAGGGCCCATTACAGGCCTACCTTGGTTCTGCATGTCCACAGACAACCCTATTTTGATATCTTACTCAGGGGTATTCTAATGCTTTGAGGGTACTTTAACCATTTGTTTTGTCCATATCAATGTAATCCTAGTACATGTGTTCCCCTAGGAGAATGTACTTATCTACCTAGATCTATGCCCGGTTTAATAGGTGTACTGGGCTGAGGTAGTGGCATACTCTACCTTTTATAGGAAGCTAGCTCAAAATCCAAAATACACTCTGTTACATCTGTGTACAATGACCAGAAAGTTGGACTAAAACAACTTCAAATTAATGGAGTAAACACACAGTACACTATGGCATACCCTTTTAGACTGGCATTGGTTGTTACTTGTAGTTGTATAGTTGAAGTTTAAAATGGTGTCAATGACGGCCCTTATTATGGAAAACACCTACTGGCTCGTCTGTCACCAAATCCAGGCACAAAGGACGTAGTTCTATCTTTAGGCACAGAGGACGTAGTTCTATCTTTAGGCAGCACCAAATCCAGGCACAGAGGACGTAGTCCTATCTATAGGCAACAGTAAAGCACAATAGGACTTTATGACACATTGTGTGATGGCCTTCACTCTATAAAGTAACCCAATGATACCTGGTATTTCCCCTTGTGGTTCCAGGGTTTCTTACATAGGCCTTATTCCTAATACAGACACACGTTCATGGACATGTCCAACGTTAATACATGATTAGCACAAAACAGTTTGCAAAAGACATTCTTCTTTTCAAGAAAGTGGGTGTAGAAATATATCTTTTCTGATTCCTTGGTGAGTTATTTGATTTCTTCATTTCACAAATCAAATTGCAAACAACGATAAGTAAAAGTTATGGGTCGACAGGTACTGTGTTTGTCATGTTAGTGTGTCCCCTACAGGTTGAAACTCGAGCTGTTTTCTTCTTTTTTTTAATTACGTATTATACTAGGAATGATGTTGAAGGGTACAGGTAAAGGTGAAATCCCACAGGGCAAAAAATGCCTCAAAAAATCTCTGCGAATTTGGATCTGTTGCGAATTTGGGACCTTCTCCAAATTCGCAAGGATCGTAATACACTAGGGTACATAGGATACTATTGTGCTTTATTGTAAAGCATTTGTGATTTATTGTCCCAGTGAATGAGTATATCTGTGTCTGACATGTGTGGGATCCTAAAATTGCAAGGTTATAAAACCTTAGCACAGTCTACACTGTGACTTTGATATTGGACAATGCTCCTTGCACTCCTTGCGATTTAGGGCACCAGGAAGGCCATAAAACTTAACTGACAAAATCGCAGAGATATTTGAGGCATTTTTAGCCATGTGGGATTCGACCTTAAGCAACGCCCAGGTACACGTCAACCACACTATAAGGTATTAAACGTTAATATAAACCATGGTGGTCAACGACAATAACGTTAGCGTTATATTGGAAATATAAATGGACAATCATATCTTGTGTGATCGTGTGTCATTTTGTGGCACACTACATGTTCCTGATAGTGTTTTATGGTCATTGTTTTTTTTTTCGGCTCTGTTTATCTCACAATTTACGAAAGAAAAGTACTTTGAATGTCCAAGACCGAGCCCTTTTGTTACATTTTGTATTATAATTCCGTTTCCCAGAGATATTTGAGTCATTTTTCGCCATGTGGGATAAGTCCTTAACCCTGACAGCAACATGGGGATCCATGGGGGACCAGGGCGTCCCTAGCTTCATAGCTTTTAATTTTGAAAACTACGGTAATATGGAATATAATGAATGATGCATATGCATGTAAGAATTGATGGATGATTCTATGGAGTTCGCGATGAACAAAATATCTACGCAGGGTACTTTAGTCATACATAGATCGGTCAGGCTAGAGAAGCCACCTTGGAATGTGGGTATCATTTTAAGGGAGAGCAGATACTAGAATGACAAGGCTTTTATCATACGGCCTTCAAGGAGGAGGATAGCTTTGAGTATAGAAATACATATTTATACCTACATACTGGAGGGGGTTTACTTACCTTCTACGTCCGATTGAAGTTCGGTCGTGTATGGGTAGAGTATAGTGGAGGCTCCACTACACGATTTTTTTCGGCACATTCCCACGAAATGTTATCCCTATAATGCCTAAGGTATAGGGTGTTGACATTCCTATATTATAAACATTAGATTCAAGATTGTAAACATGAGATTTCAGTTGTCATTTCATGGGTGATCTCTCTCCTTGTGTGCCAAATTTACAAACTAACCCGCACCTGCATAGACTCTGTGATTGGGTGGGAGTTCAATATATGAACATCAACACAGCAAAATATGAATAACAACACAGCAGTCACACAGATTGCAGGGTCCTGTACTGTAAAAATCTGATATATTGAATTGCAGAGAGTCATCAGTGTGAAAGTCTGCAATATTTACATTAGGTCAACTTGATTTAGTAAACATCTTTTGACAACAAAAATGTGCCTGAGATCGCACACAAGACCTTTCCCGTATAATCAAATGTCTCTCAACATTCTATTTCTACCTTGCAATAATTAAAAAAAAAGCACTTTATAAGCTGTGTTTGTGCCTGCTCTTGTGGGAATAGATCTGATTCTCGGCAAAAATAATCACGTAGTGGAGTCTCCACTAATGGGACATGACTTTGAGGTGACCAACGCAGCAGTGAGGTGAGTTGGCGTTTCTGAGCAGAAGTGAATTTATCAATGGTTCGGGAGCATTTGGGCAATTTTCCTACTGATTTCGAATGAGGCATGAGCTTCCCGGTGCTTGGACACAGAGACTGTTGTTCCCTATAAATGAAATAAAAGACTGTCACCAAACGGTGATAACAAGGATTGTACAGTATAGGATAGGTTACTCCATACAGTCCTATGGTGAAGGCCAACCCCCTTCTACTCCCCATGAAACTAGGTGACATTGTTTGTTCACTATTGGCCCCTTTGTAGGATAAGGGGGTTTATGGAGCTATCATGTATCTTCATGAAAGGGATACCAAATGAAATGAAGGGACTATATAAACTAAAAGAAACCTGCTAAATCCAAAACTGATGGTCTTTTTTCTGAGAATCTGACCAAAAATACCAAAAATTGAGGTTTGATGAGGGAAATATTTTGAAAATGTACAAAAATGATATTGAAAATGATTGGAAATCTTTAAATATAGAACATGTGAATCAAATTTTAATACATAAATCCACATACCCAAATGTCTGCCTATCTCTCAGTACTGTGCCTGTGCATTGCTGTGCCTATCTCACATACATCATATCAATTGTGTACCTATCACTCACCCTGCCTATCTCTTCAATCCAAAACAGTTGAATCTGGTTATCTCTTAAAAAGCTTAACTTATAATACTTACCCCTCACCTTACCTTATCTCATCTGTTCCTTCTTTCCTTTAGTCTACCTATCCTCAAACTGCCTATCATTCATTTTACCTATCCCTCATGGTGACTATCCCTCAGACCATCATGCTGTTTTTCTGCCATATAAGCCTTTATTGGTTAACAGTACATTCCTTATCATGTCTACTATTTCAATTTTACCTATCCCTAATAATGCCCATCATGAAGCCTACCTATCCCTCATTGTGCCTATTAGAGGAGCAGCACAGGGGGCCCTCTGGGGTCATTTATTTCGTAAGATTACTGATAGCTATAAGTTGTTTTTTTATGTTTTCCAATGTCTCTGAGTATGGAAAAATGATGTTTGACCAATGAAAGCTTGTGCAGTCACTGAGAAATCTGCAATTCTTTACAACCATCTTTTGAAATTTTAGCCTCGTTTTTGAGAGCTAAAATACACATTGGTCTACCTGTTCTGGCACTAATATTCATCTTACAACAATTCCAATTGTAGTTACCCCCCCCCTAAATTGGACCCAACGATCACATTGCAGCTAACCATTTGTTGCTAGGACAGACGGTTACCTAGCAACAGCTGATTTTAGCTAGCAACGGACCCTTTCCAAGACAAAGAAAGACCTTTCCTAGGAATGACTTACAGAATGGAGATAATGGCTATTGCTTTTCATTCTGGTATTGAGAAGGTCCATGCCATTGTAGAAAATGCAATATTGTACCAAAACATAGTGTGCTAATCAGGGAATGTAGAAAAAAAAATGATATAGCAAGTATAATGAAAACATGCAACTTCAGCATTATCTTCTATTGGAAAAATATTATTTACTGGATAATTGTAGTGTGTCTTATATCCTCAAAAACATCTGAGGCTTTCACTTTACTCCTAGAGTAGCTGATTGCCCAGCAACAACAAATTTACTTAGCAACCTATATTGACATAATGTGTAATGCATAATGCATATTGCACATCCATATGAACTAGCTACAAGTTACTGGATGAATGAATATATTGTTCTTCGATTATAAGTTCTCTTGAGCTTAAGCTTCATGGTCTTTAATGAATAATTTATTGGGAACAGGGGTCGATGGTGTTAAATTGTTATATCTTATTTTCTCTTTCTTGGGCTGTCTTCTATGTCTGTATGTCAATGCCCTTGTGTCTATCATATATCATAATTGCCTACTAACATACCTCATTGTCCTTGTGCATCTCATGTGCATATATAAAGTTCTATTGTTTGATGTAATGAATATCAAGTAACAGATGATGTGATGGTTTGTATAGTTAAAATTGGAACTTATTGTAATATTGAGATTTTTGCTGCAAGCTGGACTTCGATTATCCATATTGTAATTTTGTGAGAAGTTCAAATAAACACTTTTTCAAACCTAAGAAAACTGAGAAGTATATTCATAAAAAGACATTTGGATTTGATGTGAATTAAGCATCCATGGACTCAATGTATTTGAAAACAATTATACCTCAAAATACCTCCCAAAATAGGAAATAATTATATTTAACAATTGTGCAGTTGGTTATTGTTTAGAAAGTACTAGCTTTTGCATAGCAAGTAGCCTACCAACTGACACACAGATGCTCCAGATATAAAAAGATATCTGCCAGGTATTCTAGTGATCACAGTTTTTTTTTACTAAAGATGTCTATTGCTGGGCAAGAGACACCATGAGTGTATTGTTTGTAAACCAACCACATTCCAAGGACCATGTGATGGCCAAGTTCATGTACATGTGTATATGTAGATCCAATGAGATGATATTCAAATATTAGTCAGCTATATTTGCTTGAAATATATGATCCTATCATAAAATGTCCCCATAGAAAAAAAAATCACCCAGCAACTCATTTCCTTTTTCTATTTTGGAAAATATTATAAACCATACCTAGCAGCCTACAAATATTCAGATTACTACTATTCTATAGTATGGTACTTTGAGTAATATACTTTGAGCTGCCGGGCGACGAGGTGTATTTTATACACAAACATAACAGCGAGACGCATTGAAATCTTTCGCCGTGTGCCGCTGTCCGCTGCCGGGCGAGGAGGTGTATTTTATGGTGTCACCACCCCAAATGCCTTGTGACCATCCGAAAAAATCACAGGTCTTCCACCGTTGACCTGATATTAAATATACTTAAAATTCTCACAGTGCTTAGCAACCTACACCATATTTTAGCTTATGAAATGGAGAAAAAAATAAGATAGGTCCACATAAACAAAGTCAGGCTAGATTTTGCGCAAATTGCCATGGTAACCAGGTAGTGATTTTTGCATGGTGAGGCCTGATTAGCGCATGAATACACATCAGGACCCCTTCACCCCATAAACTTCCACTGAATTTATGTTTTGAACAAAAAATATTCTGGGCCTATTGAAACACTCCTACTCATCATTCTTATACCAAATAACAATGGGTTTGGCCCCTCTTTCCCTTCCCTTGGGGCCAAATTCCTCAAAATAACTAAGTTCAGAAGGGACTATTTGGCCAGTAAACCCGGAAGTGGTCCGATTTAGGGTGGTGACACCTTATACACAAACATAACAGCGAGACGCATTGAAACTTTCGCCGTGTGCCGCTGTCCGCTGCCGGGCGAGGAGGTGTATTCTACACAAACATAACAGCGAGACGCATTCAATGCTTTAGCTGTCCGCTGCCGGGCGAGGAGGTGTATTCTTCACAAACATAACCGCGAGACGCATTGAAATCTTTTTTTCGCCGTGTGCGCTGCCGCTGTCCGCTGCCGGGCGCCGAGGTGTATGTACTTGTGTACACACACTGTCATGGCTGGCTTCGAGTCCCGGGAAGGGGGAATAATTTTTGTTTTCAACTTGAATTTATTGGTATAATATTGATTATTTATTGGTTTCGTGGTATAAAATAAGTAGTCAATGGATAACTGATGACTCGTGGGGGTTATCAACGATAATAACACTCGACCTACGGCCTCGTGTTATTATCCGTCGATAACCCCCACTCGTCATCAGTTATCCATTGGTTACTTGTTCACTATATTAACCATAGATCCAATCAACTACAAGGCATATACCTGTCTATACAAAGTCATATCAAATATACAGACTGATTCAAATTACCTACTGATAATGATCAAAGCTCTCCCACCAAAATGGTAAGGCTAAAATTAAATATTGCCCTTATGTGATGTTACATGCCATCATACATAACACATAATCACCATCTTGAACTCTCTCATTCTAAAGCATACAAAGAATATCTTGGGTAATCCAAGGCTTGGTAAATACCTTGCTTCCAGTATGTATCTACCTTTTGATTAACCCTTTTGAGTGATATTTAGCAACATTATTAGAATAAATTAACGACCAAGGAGTAGAATTATAGGAACTGTAACAAGAAGGGACTCCTTATGTACCTAATACTACCATAGAATCATGTGTAAATGGTATGGCTTCTACATAAATCCAACCCTTGTCTTGTCATATACAATGTAGGATGCCCCTGTGCCTCGTAGCCTTAGCCTCAGGTCAATTACCTTAGGCCAATGCTTAGAGTATTGGTCTGTGACTTTGGGTGTGTGTAGAGGGTGATGAAATTACCTCCTTATGGTCATTCAATGCCTTCATATGTCATTCTTCCCCAATGAAATGCTGGTCAGTCCTTTAGCAAATGCTGCATCAATGTATCATGCCAACCCTTCCAAGTATCTCAGTACCAATTGAGAAGGTGGAGTGTAAAAATGAATATTCAAATGCTAAAGCATATTATGAATGTACATGTGGCAATGCCCTGAAATATGTAGGCTATAGTAGTTCCATCACTTCACTTTGAACATATCTGGATAGAAGGTTAATTGTTATATAGATGTTTCCATCATGTAGATGATCACTGGTGACAGACAGATGGTCTATGTCTTTTCAACTCTTTCCAGCCGACTAGTGCATTAATGCACTACCAGGTCAAATATGGCTAGTGCATTAATGCACCATGAGGAGAGCATTTAAAGTATCTAATAACATTATTCTGGGCCCCGTCAATAATTATTTTCAATAAGTAATGCCAGGTATCATGGTATCATATGAAAGGAAATTACATACATATTACAAATCAGTCATTTTTGTATACATTTCACAAACATTGGTCCTATTTCCGAGATCACCCTTACACCATGTATCAATATATATTTGCCCGGGACCCCAATCTGCTGTATTTTAGGGACTTTTAACAATGATAGAGCTGGCTGTAACAGTTAAGAACATATCTATGGCCTAAAATAAAGTCCTAGCTAATATCTTGCAACATGACCTTCCAGCAAGGAGAATGGTCACAGGTACGGTCTTTTGGTTAATTTGCTAGGCACTTTCTGTTTGTTGGATCATATTGCTGGTACTTGTGGCCTTATAGCTGAGTCCTACCAGTAAGGCTCTGGAAAGGTCCACTTCTGTCAACAGAAGTGATCTTATAAAGTAGCTAATTCCCCATTGACAGAATGATGATAGCAATTGCAAGATCCATGCAATCACAGTTATCAGATGCTGCTAGATTAAGCTAGATTTCCTTAGTAGAACTTCTAGAGAAGGTTTGTGACAGAATTATCATCACACATTATATTTAATTCTGATCAAAATCTATATAATATTATAAATAACATAATTTAGAGTAATGTTGCTTAAGGGCCGTTCAAATATTACGTAACACAATTTTGGCCACTTTTTGACCCCCACCCCCCTTGTAACAATATGGGGCTTCTAATCAATATTCCTAAATTTATTTGATCCTTCTCACTTTAACAAGAATTATAGGAAGATCTCTAAAATCACATTAAAATGCTTGTAAATTGTCAAATTTAGCCATGTGATGTATTCCTCATTTTTATCATGTAACACTTGGGCAGACACCCCTCCCTCTCTAACAAAGTGTAACAAACTTCATGACCCCTCTCCCCTACTGTGTTACGTAATATTTGAATGGCCCCTTAGCAAATATTTAATTGCTAAGATGTAAACAGGCCTAGCAATAAGGCTTTGGCAGCACAACTTCAGATTTATTTTCTTTATAAATCGATGGGTTCCATAATCATGTTTTCATATCTGAGTAGAGCAGTTGTCAGTTGGTGAGCCACTTGCTAAAGAAAAGCTAGCAAGGTTTCACCACTTGCTTAACAAAAGCTAGCAAGGTTTCACCACTTGCTAAACAAATGCTAGCAAGGTTTAAGCAAGTGCCAACTCTTTGAGTATTGAACAACTATCTGACACATTTCCTATTACTCCAGGGATATTTCTAACAAGATCTACTCAGTTCTGAATAAATTGAGTCCAATGATGGTTAACTCTCTTCACAATAATACATATTTGTCTATGAACAGGCTTCTCTGTGTAAGTTGCTATGTAAATTTGTTGCTAAGGAATCACTGCCCCACTGTCTCATTTCATCATTTTCAGGATATAAGACACACTACAATTGTCCAGTAAAGAATATTTGCCAATAGAGGATAATGCTGAAGTCGCATGTTTTCATCATACTTGCTATAGGTCTATCTTTTTTTTTCTATATTTTCTGATCAGCACACTGTATTTTGGTACAAATTTTGCCTTTTTTACAATTGCATGGAGCTTCTGAATAGCAAAATGAGAAACAGTATCCATGATCTCTATTCTGTAAGTCATTCCTAGGAATGGTCTTTCTTTGTCTCAGAAAGGGTCCGTTGCTAGCTAAAATCAGCTGTTGCTAGGTAACCGCTTGTCTTAGCAACAAATGGTTGGCTCCAATGTGATCGTTGGGTCCAATTTAGGGGGGGTAGGTACCTTTGGAATTGTTGTAAGATGAATATTAGTGCCGGAACAGGGTGATCAATATGTATTTTAGCTCTTAAAAACGAGGCTAAAATTTCAAGAGATGGTTGTATAGAATTGCAGATTTCTCAGTGACTGCACAAGCTTTCATCGGTCAAACATCACTTTTTCATACTGGTTATGGTCCACCTTATTGATACATCTACCTATCATTCATGCTGCATATCTTTCAGTTTTATATTTATATGAATGGAGGATAGGCATAATGGGGGATAGGTATATTTCACAAGGCATACACTTGGAGACAGGTGGAAGAAATTGAACACAAGCTGAGATATGAATAGAGAGAGTGGGTTAGACTGAATGAGCTGAGATGGTAAGAAAGCCATATGGAGAGCATGAGGGATAGGCATTCAAAGGGATTGGTAGCAAGGGGGATAGGTAGTATGAACAATATCCAGTTTGAGTGATAGGCACAGAGAGTACCTTGTAAGATGAGCAAATGTAAAAAAGAAAACATGGGTGCTAGGGACAGATGTGTAAGTCAAATATGAGGGATATGCAGAGTTGGGTGATAGGTGTAATGAAGGATAGGTAGGCTTTAGGATAGGCATCGTTAAGGATAGGTAGGATCAAAATGGTAGATATGATAAGTAATGTACTGTTAACCATTAGGGCCTAAATAAAGAGATGAACAATACAGTTTAAACATGATAGTGTGAGGGATAGTCACCATGAGGGATAAGTAAAATGAATGATAGGTAGATTGATGATAGGTAGACTATGGGAAACTAGGACCAGAGAAGATTAGGTAAAGTGAGGAGTAAGCTTTAGTATTTAGGCCTTTTGGGAGATAGCTTTACTTAATTCAAGATGCTTTGAATTCAAGGCAGTATGAGTGATAGGTAGACTAAGGGATAGGCAGTATGTGAGATAGGCAGAGTAATGCACAGATAAAATACTTGTCAGATTGGGATATAGGCAGACATTTGGATATGTGCATTGAGGTACTAACTCTGGTTTACATGTTGTGTCTGTAAAGCCTTCTCATCATTTTGAATACCATTTTTGTAGATCTTTAAAATATTTTCCTCATCAAACCTCATTTTTGGGTACTTTTAGTCAATTTCTAAAAATCATAATCACAAAATTTGGACTCAACAGGATTTTCTGGTCTAGGTGGTTTCTTCTTCCACTTTAGTATCACCCTGATAAAGGAATACCACAGCTCCATTAAACACCTAATCCTCTATAGAAAACAATACTGAAGACACAAGGGCACCTAGTTTCATGGGGGAGGTAGAGGGGGGTGGCCTGTCACACTCTACCCATAGACTATACTCTCATTGTCCCCTCCTATAGTATCTAAACTTCTTGGTGATAATAGGTTGAAACAAAATACACAGGTCCGAATGTAAAAAAAGATGACCACTCCCTTAGGCGCACTGGGTCCTTCTTTACCTGTCAGTTTATGAGATAGAGACTGCTGAGGTGTTTAAGTCTAACATATCGAATACCCGGCCCCTGATTAATTATATCGTCTTAATATTAATATAATATAATAATATTAATCTAATCTAATCATCATCATCATCACTGAGGTCCAAATTTAGCAAATAAACTCACAAATACAGGCAGAAAGAAGGGGGCATGTGCCCTCGCGACCCGCGTCATAGTCCGCAACTGATTAGGATGCTGGCTGCACGTGTCTCACGTCTCGACGCTCCTATAGCACACCAATACGCCAGGCAATGCGTATGGCTAACTCCCCATGGCCTACAGTGACATGTGTTATAAATTGTGAATACCCAGTCGGCATACATAACTGACAGAAATGGTATCCTTTCAGTAAATGGTCCTGCCTTAACAAAAAATACCTACAGCACCCTGGGGAATGTTCCCCTCATTACAGGCTCACGTCCTGAGCCCTATAATACATCCAGGAGCAGGCAATGGAGGGGCTTAGGGGAAGCGCAATGCGTTTTTAACTGCAAGCAAAGTGGTAGGCCAACGACTGAGCAATATGAAGCTTGTGCAATACATCGACAAAGGCAAAGGTTTTTCAGAATTGTCCCATTGAGAGTTATTGCATGGGGCCAACAGTGGAGCCAATTTGAGTGAATTGTGCCTAATGATGTTCAGGAAATACCTTCGATTCTAAATGACATTAAGAGAGTTACCGTGCATCAGCATTTACTATAATTTTTTATAGGATGTCAGAGGCCGTGTTATACACCACGCTCTATTCCTGGACGCACTGAGGCAGATTGACATCCACATGAAGTATTGATATGGTTGATGTGGACGGTGGGAGGGAGTAGTACAATGAACCATTCTGCCATTCTTCAGGTGCTAGGTTGTGTTACAGGTCAGTGAGTCACTCACAGTCAATTACTGAGCTGCTCCCCTCTTCAACTACACCATTCCTCTTACACATACAGTGTGAGCTACTCCTCCCCAATCACACACCCTGAATTTCACCCATCCCCATACGCATACACATACAGTGTGAGCCGCTCCTCCCCAATCACACCATTCCCATACACATACACAGCAAGACAAGCTTCTCTTCTCCAATCACACCCATCCCAGTACACATATAGGGTGAGAGCTGCTCCTCTCCAATCACACCACGGGTGAGCTGCTCGTATAGGTTGCATTTATCCTGAGTATCAGGCACCATTTCCAAAGGACACTCGTTTATTATTCATTGTGCTGTGTAGTGGGACGAGAGGAGTGATTTGACTGTATGTATGTGAGGGGCTGGTCGAGCGCCATTTACGACACATTCAATGGAATGGCTTTGATCTCCTGTCCCAGGCCAGTGGCCATTTACCCTGCTGGTCTATCTTTCTGTCCTGGGTTCATAACCTAATGGGGATAGGCAGCGGGTGGTGGCCTAGGCGAACAAATGTACACAATTTGATATTGAACTCCCGATGGCTGCACGACTAATCAGGACCTGTAGGTCATAGCGCCAGGTAAATGATACCATACAAAGTGGAACATACCTGATAGTAATTTAGTTTTAATCAATGTACATTTGTTCATATAGGACCACGAAAAGTGAAGATTGTCAAGGCAGACACTACCAAGAAGTTTTCATCTATAAATGTGGGGTAGCTGATGTAGTCATAATTTAGCTACGTGTCGATTTATATAAAGAAATGCGACTGTTAAATTTTGTTTTTGATTTTTTAAAGGAATACGCTCAACTATAACACCTTTGGTTTACCACCTGAAGATATAGCCAGAAGTTCACTACACAGAGAAAAAAATTCTTACTCACTTGAGTTTAGATCTAGACTCAGGCAATGTCGCCAAAATGAGTATGATTTGAGACTCAGCCTGATCCTTGGGTGATACTTTGGCAGATCCTGAGGCTGATCCTAGGGTGATACACTGGCTTTGCCTGAGTATCATCCAGGGATCAGGCTGAGCCGCAACCCATACTCATTTTTTGGTGACATTGCCGAAGTCTAGGTATTACGGAGCCCCTAAGAGGACATGCCAAAAAAAATTTTTTTTTCACCAGAAAAAATACTCTTGGGGGTACTGAACAATTCTTGCGGGTACTGAACAATTCTTGCGGATACTGAACAATTCTGGCAGATACTGAAAAATTCTTGCAGATACTGAACAATTCTTGCTGGTACTGGACAATTCTTGTGGGTACTGGACAGTTCTTTCGGATACTGAACAATTCTTGCGGGTACTGAACAATTCTTGCGGATACTGAACAATTCTTACGGGTACTGAACAATTCTTGCAGATACTGAACAATTCTTGCTGGTACTGGACAATTCTTGCGGGTACTGGACAATTCTTGTGGATACTAAACAATTTTCATAGATACTGAACCCTGGATAGGACATGCAAAAAATATTTTTTTACCAATAAAATTTATTCCTGCAGGTACAGGAACAATTCTTGCGGGTACAGGAAGATATCTGCAGATACAGAAGGGTTCCTGAGGGTACAGCAACAATCGTTGTGGGTACAGAAAATATTCTAGCGGGTGCAGAAAAAATTCTGGCTGGTGCAAGAAAGATTTTATGGAAGAAAAAGAAGATTTTCTGGCAGGTGAATGCGTAATTCTAGCACCCACAAGGATAATTCGAGCACCTACAAGAATTCTCTGTGTACCCACAAGAATTCTTTGTGCACTTGTGAAAATGTTTGGGTACCCACAGGAATGTTCCTGTACCTGCAAAAAAGTGTCCCTGAACCTGCAAGAACACCCCTGTACCCGCAATAATGTGCCTGTACTTGCAGGAATCCTCCTGTACCTGAAGGAATTCTCCTGTGTTCCCATGAGTGTTTATGTATCCGCAAGAATTCTGCTGTATCCACAGGAATCGTCCTGTACCCACAGGAATGGTCCTGTACCCACAGGAATGTTCCTGTACCCCCAGGAATATTTTTTGCATGAAAAAATCTTGTTTGTATGTCCTCTTAGGGGCTCCGTAGTACGTAGACGCAAGAGAGCAAGATTTTTTTTTTCAGTGTGGAACTGGTTTGTCTGTGGCGTATTTCACAAAGCTTCGACCCTAGCCTCTGTAAGTGACTGCATGAATACAGCCATTGAGTACTCTATTGTAATTTGTGGAGTGCAATTGTGACGCACCCAAACCCGGGGGTCTGTTTTTGTTCTAAACAAGTAGATGAATTACCCCCCCCCCTGATTGTGACACACCAAAATATAGAAGTGGTCGGATTCCCAATTGATAAGTATTTACGATTTGTTTGCCTGGTCAGACAGCTTTCAGAGAGAACAATTCAAAGTCGTAGATGGTAATATCACGGATGGGGTACGAAGCTGAGGTGTTAAACCTATGAGACATTTGCATTCAACACGAAATAAATCTATGTATTTCGAAATAAACCTATGTATTTCATTTTGTCGCATCATTGTTATACGAAACTGCAGGCATTTTTCTCCGGTCTTAATGACCACAATTCTGAAAAGTCACCATCTCTTACCGTACTGATCTATTGTGTATTAGAAGGGAGGTATACGTGCGGGTATTTTTTTTTTAAATACACGGACACTAGTGGTTTGAGGTTGAGCTGAGAATTTGGTGAATATTGCATGGGACGGTCTTTCATCAACCAGCGAAATGAAAGGATGTATTACATAATGAATCGTGGACACGTCGTAATACATGATGGCTATTATCGTTACGATAAACAAACATAATTGCACCCCTGCTAGTCATCCGTTGGCCACCCTAATCAGGCTGCAGCTAAAGCGAACAGTGGGCCAGTGGGGTGTTTCAGAAGCCGGACATGATAATGAACGTTAAATATCTGTTTCTAAAACTGTTAGATTCTAAACTTACAACTGCAACCATTATCATCTCTCACCAGTCATATAGTTATAGACACAGTAAGGTAATGGTAATGCTTTAGAAACACATGCAGGTATAAGCCTACAATCACTATTAAAACTGTTATCATATCTCCTTATGACCAGTTGTAAACATTACCTGCTTCTGAAACACCCCACTGGGGTCTGCTACTGAAACACTCACCATGCACATAAAATGAATGTAGGAACTCTGTGTCAGCCTTGCTTTGAGCTCCCAGGTACTACATGATCCAACACCCTGAATGTAAAACAAGATGAGATTACATATAGGAACAGGAATTGGACGGGATTGTGAATGGGACCAAGAATCTGGCTACTCTTGTTGTCATAGCCTTGAAAGATTACTTTAGAGTTCATCAGATACCCAAAGATGACAGAACAGATGGTGCAGGTACTTCTCAGTAACAGACCCCTGGGCCGCACCAATCACGGAGCAGGGTGGCCTGAATATCATGTCTATATCTTTGTGAGATTTTTGAGAACCAAACAATCAATCAAATATGTTTACCCCCACCCCGCCCCTTACCACACACTTTTTACCAATATGAAAATGGAATAAGAGGAACATGAGGGCCTGTTGGCTTCAAATTGGAATTGGATGTCACCAAATGCTACCTTTCTGTACAAACCATATAGGCTTCAAGCGAGACTGGAACTTGTTCTGGGGACATGCTCTGATAAAACCCGATTCTGTCTATTGAGGTTTCCCATAATACACTCTGTTCGTGGAGGGTTCCTGCTAATTACCATAAGTAGGTCAGTCACGTGACCTATGCCATTGGCCAGACCAGGTCACATGACTGACCTACTTATGGTAATTAGCAGGAACCATCCACAAACAGAGTGTATTATGGGAAACCTCAATAAACAGAATAAGATGGGCCTGGGGTCAGGTATGTCCCTGAGGGTGGGTGTTATCAAGGGACAGGTACCATCATGCCAGGTGAGTTTTATCAGACCCAGCCAAATTCAAATTGGTGGGACATTGGAGATTGACCTAGATTCCGGTACATGTATACATGTACAGGTGTCTGTATATGTCTATGATTCTTGGTGGCTAGGGTAGGGCCCCCTGCCCCCCCCCCATATATAGATATAGATTGCCAACTACACCTCTGCAAATATTCTTATGCTAAGGGACGATTTCCATCTGCAGAATCGACGTGGTTACGACACAAGAATATCTCCAAGGTAATGAGGCTGACAAGGGAATAAATCCAGCAGATAATTAGAGTGGATGTCATTAGCAAGCAATGGAACTGACATAACGATACCAGGCTTTGTGAGAAGCAAACACACTTCACAAAATGCTGTGAAACTGTCAACACAGAGCTCAGCAGAAACTAGGTTGTTTGCAAGTGATAAGTGTGACATGCGGATCTCACCTACCACATCCATCCAGTGTTTTGTGCAATAAGAAAAACCTTTATCCAAATGTACATTAACCATTCTTTCAGGACAATGGTAACAGTAACAGACACGATCTGTGAAAAGGGGACATAGTGCAGGGGATAAAGGACCCCTTCTCCCAGTATATGTCACCTTTGGATTTCTCTTGTGGAACCATAGTCCCTAATTTGTGCATGTTGCACCGGACCTAGCTTTGCATGGCCCTCTTCTCAAACAGATTTAGCCCAGGGAAATTTTGCTCGAATAATGTTATTAACTGTTGTCGTTTTATCTTAGATTGGTGTATGCCTGTCTTAGAGTGATGTACATAACGTTCGGTGATACACATAGCATTCAGTGAAACAGTGAAGTACTAAGTGTATTAAGTATTGACACCTGTTCAATATGCTATGAAAATATCATAAAATGGCAATTTGATGTTTGTAAATACAAAGTAAAATCTACTTTGGCCTAGATATTTGGCCAAATTTTCATTTCTATTTGCAATCTAACACACTAAGCACTTTAGTTGAGTTTAGAATGTGATAATGGACAAATTGCGAGATTATTTACTAGGAAATGTGGCATTTGGCCTAGATCATCTAGCCCATTGTACCACCACACATTCTTCACTATAAAGCACAAAGTACTTTAAAGGTCAAACCCCACATGGCGAAAAATGCCTCAAATATCTCTGCGATTTTGTCAGTTGTGCTTTATGGCCTTTCTGGTAATCGCAAATGGTGCTAGGAGAATTGTGCAATATCAAAGTTCCACTGCAGACTGTGCTAAGGTTTTATATCCTTACGATTTTAGTAGAGGAAACATATCAGACACAGATATACCCATTAACCAGGACAATATATTGCAAAGGCTTTACAATAAAGCACAACAGTGTCCTTGTGTTCTATGCAGCCTAGTCATATCCCTTGCGAATTTGGGGTAGACCCAAGAATTTTTGAGGCATTTTTCGCCATGTGGGATTCGACCTTAAGGGAGAAATACTAGATCATCTAGCCCATTGTACCACCACACATTCTTCACTATAAAGCACAAAGTACTTTAAGGGTGAAATATAGAGTTCAATGCAGATCGCAGCAGAAAAATGTATGTTTCGTGCGTCAGAGAAGCCAGAAAAGAATTAAGTGTAAAAAGGGGCAATCCATGGGGAACATCTCCGCCACAAAACATGCTCTTACACAGCACAAAAATACGGCTATGCACGAGAGGCAAGCAAGCGTTTGGAGATAGGTACTGATATCATTACCTCCTCTGTTATCTTCAGTTCAATGGGCATGGACTAACCCAAGGCTCATGGACTATGTACATTACCAGAACCAAGCCGATCTGTCAGGTAGTTGCCGCCTTGTGGACATTCTATGGTCTACATAGGTATACATGGTACATTGTATCAGAAGTATTGTATACTTATTATGATACGTACTTTGGTAATATGAGAACCGACAACTATACATTATCAGACCAAGTGACTTCAAACACACTCGTTATTTTTTGGTCTAACTCTTGAACAGTCGTATTTACAGTGGGTGCGTGTCCGTGTTACATGATAACCTAGATACTTCATTTAGATTGCCGTTTTTGTTGCAGATGAAATTGCCTCGATCCTACGTCTGACATGATTGATTATAACGGTATAGGATTGTAACGTATAGATTATAAAACGTTATGAATATTTGATTGGATGTAATACAACAGAGAGTATGCAGTGGTTGTGTTGATCTAATATTGCTATATTGCACAATGACCAGCTCGTCATAACGACCCAGGAGTACTGCATCTGAGGAAGACCCATCATTGGGCCGAAGGGCGATGCATTATCAGTTAATTCCCTCTATCCACTGCAGATGTTTTAGGGTACATTGCAGAAAATAATGTCCCCAACATTCTGGCTGTTAGCAGCGCTGGTCTCTCCAGGTAACAGATCAAGCAATGGCGGTCCCACTGGGCGTCCATCCTAAGGCCAATAGGGTACAGTGGCAGACGTGATGTTAGGCGTGATGGGGCGTAATGCCATTTTTTTATACAACAAATTGTGAAGGAGCCCTGTGTGTATGGTTGGCCATTGAGAAGCTCCCAAAGATCATCGTTTTAAATGGCAATATGAGTAAGAAGGGTGATGTGTAACCAATGTTTTAGAGTACTTAAGGTCAGGTCCTCTTATGCGTTACAGACCCTGCCTGTTGCATCCTTAGGGCATTGCTGGGCCCCTAGAATACAAGGCTATACTGTAATTCTGGCCTAAGCCCATTGTGGGAATTGGGATAGATTAAGAAATCATTTATTCCCTGGCCTCAGCAAGGCCATAAAACGCAATAGACCAAAATCACAGAGATCTTGACGCCCAATAACACCAAGTCGGATTCGACCTTTAGATACATGATCACCAATGAATGCAAATTAGCCACCCTCTCTGACATCTGGATACATCTACAGAGATCTAAACATAGGGATGTATCTTTGTAAACTCTCCTATGGCACAAATGCATGAGGACCGTCACTTTACATATAATATAGGTCTTAGAGTGTTGATGGTCCATTAGGCCTGGCCTGCCCTTGTTACCTGATCCCCTACCAAAAGAGTATTATAAGACCCAGTCCCACTTCTAATGCCTCTTTCTGTGCAGGTTGGGTGATGAGAAGTTCCGGTAATGGTAGTGTGGCCCGGATGTACGTCCTGCGAGCGGTGACGGTGGATGATAGTGACACGGCGGTCAACCTGAGTCTGCCCGATGCGGACTATGTCTGGTGTTCTACCCCCGGACAAAGCCCTCACAAGGGACAGTCAGACGCCATTGTAGGCAGAACTACATCGTCAGCACCCGTGCTCACCAACTGGACAGCCCCATACCTGCCTGCTCCGGGCTGTATCGACTTTATGTAAGTATATATCATAATGTTTGGTTGCTACATCTTCTGTTGTTGTGATTTAGACTATTACTGAAAGGACGGTATGGATAAGATATTAAATGCATGCAAAAATGGCTTATTTCTTCATCCTGGCCTCACCTTGTTGTCCAGGTCTGTATAGATTTTAACTGGTTACGCAAGTACAATGTATTATCAACTGTGCACGTTTTGAATTTTAGTGCATACGTTCTAGAATCAAATGGCACTTGGTTCTCTGCATCCAATAGGATATGTGAAAGAAAGGGTGAGTTGACTTAATCTTTTAGTAACCTTCTGTATGAAAATAGTCGGTATTCATATCTGGTATTAGCCAAAAAAATCCAGGTGTTTCCAGTTACATGAATCAAAAAGAGCTAGGGTCGGATTTTTTCTCTTTTTTTATTTATTTATTTTTTTATTTTGTATAGAAATGTATGGGCAGATCTATCTGGTTCTTTGATTTCAAGGTAAGAACATGGACAACAAATGAGAAATGTGAAAAATCTTCGAGAGATATGCTGAGTAAAGCTATTAACTGTACACCCAAAGATTATATTCATGACAAATTCATAAAAATACAAAAACATTCTCAAGATTTCTCAAAAATATATAAAAAAACACTCAAAAATTCTTAAAAATTCTCAAAATAAAAAAGAATTGTCTAGGGTCGACCCTGTTTTGCTAGGGTCGGTTGGGTAACTGGAAACAAACATTTTTGGCCTTACCAACGTCAGTTTGTACAACCTCTGTATTGGCCCTTCAGTATTAACCAATCTTAAGGCTCAAAATCTGTTAGGGCTGGTTCCAGTGCATTTTTTTTTATTGATTGCTCACAACAAGTATAAAATAATATGTCATGATCTACCCGATCACATTTCCACGAGACAAATCCAACCAGATAACATATTACATAGAAAAGTGAGCATGACATAAACAATTAATCTTAGACATCTGTTTGGTCCTACCCCACACCTTTGCTGCCTAGCACAGACTGGTAACCATCAACTTGGAACAAGATTTATACACTGTATGAATATATACAGATGAGCAAAGGTGCAACCAAAGAAAAAAAACTTTAGCACATAGTATAAGGCTTTGTTCAGGAGAAGTTGGGAAGGGACAAGGACTTACAACCAGACTATCATATAGGAATTAATCAAATGATCTGAATTGCTCTGGGCATGTGGAGTCAATATCCTCTAATAGACCTAATGATAAGCATAACAGTACAATTCCTAATGCTAACATAGTGTTGAGACTCATTTCCATTCCCGAGCGTCTTAGCAAATAATTTATCCAGCATATGAGTAACATGATCTTACAGATCCAAGACGCTCGCAATGTCACCCAGTACCCCAACATGCATTGGATGTGGAAGTATTCAGTTCCCTCATACGACCTGAGGCAATTTACTGGTAGTTATATTGTATTACTTAACTTAATTATGGAAGTGACTTCATTGAATACTACTGTCTTCTATATTCTACATTGGTCATGCTGAAGAACCTATTGTAATTGTATGATTTATGACCAATAAAAAAAAAAAACTTTTCAAACTCAAAACCAGTACAAATGGAAACCAACCTAATACAAGAGAATGTGACTCTCCAAGTTAACAACAGTAGCAGTAGTAGTAGTAATTCATACCGTTACATTAAGAGCTAATTACACAACCATCATCAGTAGTAACAAACTGATTTGCGACATAGGTACTGAACCCAAAAGTTTAAGCACAGAAAATAGGTGAGTATGCTACAATATATCTTTATATAAAAAAAATTAGAGTTGAGGATTGACACTCACTTAACCCTCACCCCTTTTAGAGGGAAACACATGATAGAAGCAGTTAAGGGGCTTGCCTTTCCTAGCCACATTCTTACGCCTAGTCTTAAGAATTTTACTTCCAGTACCCTTGCAATAAGTACCCAGCTTCTTTAGTCCTTAGGCCTTATCCGGCAACAATTGAACTTCCCTCTCTAGATTATTCCACAACTTGGCTCCCCTATAATAAGGGCCTTTCTTATAACTCTGTAGGCGAGGCCTGATCACCGGGAAGTTCATTTTAAGATCTTGCCGCGTTCTTGGACAATTTAAGCGCTCTGGCAGCCCCTTAAGGTCAAATCCCACATGGCGATTTAGGGCTCAAATATCTCTGCGATTTTGTCCCTTGCGATTTTGGGGTCTTCCTGGGCCCCTAGATCGCAAGGATTGTTCAACTTATACCGAATCCAACATTGAATCAAGACCAATTAAGCAGTTATCCTTGCGATATATGGGCTTAGGAAAGCCCCAAGAGTGCAAGGGACAAAATCGCAGAGATATTTGAGCCCTAAATCGCCATGTGGGATTCGACCTTTAGCTTTCGAGAACATAGTAGATAACAATAACTCCTTCCTTGTTATATCTTGCTTTGGAGTTTCACATATATCATGAACTGTATCAGTTGATTCCTCCACTGTACCCACAAGTTAGGAACAGCACAAAACCCTATTTTGAATACATTGCAACTGTCTACGAGTCTCATAAGACGTCACATCAAGTAGGTAGGAACAGCAGTCGAAGTGAGGAAGTATGGTTTGTTTGAAGATTGTAATAGCTACTAAGCCTGTAATCATATATCTTATTTTGCCAAACTTAAAAGCCAACTGGTTGACCTTACTCGTGATCTTGGACGCCTTTTCCTCCATCGTGAGAAACTCATCTATAATCGTTCCTAAGTACAAATATGAACGCACTTGCTCGATACATACTCCTTCTAATTTAATATCTAATTCAGGGCAGAGTTTCAACTTTTGTCGAGAGCCATACCAAATTGCCTTGGTTTTATCCACATTAATAAAGACCAATCTCAGGGTAATTTTTAAGCAGTAATGAACAATCCTCTTGGAGGCACATTTTAGCAGTTTGTGGCACCCTGTGGGTAGTATATATAACTAGGTCTTCAGCATACAATTTAACCTTACAATGGTTTAGATTCTTAGCAATGTTATAAATAATAATTGTAAAAAGTGTTGGACCCAGCACGGATCCTTGTGGAACACCAAATTTCACTGCTCTTACCACCGAAACTTCATTAGCAATCGCACAATATTCTCTTCTACCCAATAAAAAGTATTCAATCCACCTGAGCATAATTACAGGAAAGCCAAATCCCGATATGGTTTTCATAAGCAGGGGGTGATTAACTGAATTAAATGCTTTACCTACATCAAAATAAATAAAAATTGCCGCCGTCGCTTCCCCCTTATCTCTGGCCAGAAATAAGTCCTCAACAAAGTCCAGCACAGCCTCACCCGTGCTCCTGCCCTTTCTGAAGCCATATTGTTTTGATAAGTGATTCCTTTCTTCGAGATGAGATGTAATATACTCCTGTAATATCTTCTCTAGTGATTTGCCCAGTATCGGTAGTATTGAAATCAGCCTCCAGTCCCCAACACAGGTGGACCTCACTCCTTTAGGTATCAAAGTGACTTTCGCAGTAGACCATAATGTAGGAAAAACGCCAGTAACAATAGACATAATGAATATATGATGTGGCCGAGGAGCTACTTTTCTAAGTACATCCTTTAGCACTCTCGTGCTTAAATTCTCAATACCAGATGGTTTATTCACATTGATATCATCAACTAGTAGAGCCATTTTGCATACAGTACAACACTCAATGTCTGGTATGGTGGATACATAATCTGCATTGATGTCATCAAGACTCCAATCAGAGCCAGAGACTGACTCAAAATTTTCAAACAGCTTATCACCGATGCACGAGAAATAATCATTAAATTTTGCATATTCCGCAACCCATTCAATATCCTCGCCTGTAGCCGGGTCAGTGAGAGATATACCTTCATTCAACTTAGGGGGGGGGGGTTATTATTTTGTTGATATTCGCCCAGAATTTCTTTGGATTTTCTCTGGCTTCTTCAAGGTCCCGCTTGATAAAGCCGACCTTTGCTTTCCTAACCAATTTAGGGATAGTTAGTCTCAACGCTCTAGCCTCTATAATGAACCGCTCTCTTTTAGTCTCTTTATATTTCCTGATGCATTTCACGCTTTCCTGTGTCTTAAACACAATTTCAGGGGTTAACCAGGGGTCACCAGCATCTCTGAAGGTATATTCTCTCACTGGGCACTTCTCATCTATGTAGGAAGTAATAACATTTTGAATAAAAAGCCACTTTTCATCAAGAGACTCTAGGCTATAGAAAACATTCCAGTTAGTTTTGGCTAGAATGTCCTCCATTTCATCTTTAACATACTTCTTATATGACCTGCCCCTAAAATGATTTCTCACTGTCCTATTTCTCTTCTTCTTCTTCTTAACCACAAATACCGGGAGGTGATCACTTATATCATCACCTCTCACTCCAGATTGAGAGATAAAGCGAGCATTTGTTATTATATAATCTATGCATGTCCCTCCATGATAAGGCCTAGTGACTTCATTAATGAGCCAACTGAGATAACGCTTCCTACAGAACTCTTTAAGTGCATAGGACTTATTAGATTTTTCCAAAACATTCACATTGAAGTCCCCAAGGCTCCAAACCTCACTCTTAACCCCTTTGACCGCTGAAAATAATTCTTCAAAAAACTTATCAATGTCACTTTCTTTAATATAAACATTAAAAATGACCATCGCCTTATTCTTAGGTTTTCTGACCGATATGGCCAAACATTCAATGTCTTTCGTCATTCTACATATCTCCGGAAGAGCTTCAGAGCATTGGAATAAATCATGATTCAGGTAGCAAAGTAGTCCACCACCAGTCTTATCCTCCCTGTCAATCCTGTGACAACGTCAAATCCATCTAGAATCACTTGAACCTCATCCCTAGTTTTGGGATTTAGACTACGACAGTTGAGGTGTGTAAGCTTAAGTCCCTTAACCTCCCCAATTTCTGTTACCCCCAATTTACAAATATCCGCACAGCCTAATTTATTCATTGAAAGGGAGTCTCACAATGAACTGTGGCTGAGAAGATAAAAATGTGTACTAAATAGAAAAATAATGAGTATGATGAGAAGGATGATCGCAGTACCACAGAGAGCCACGAGCTCGTCCCTCCGAGGAGAAATCCCAGAGCAACACCAGCCAAGCCAGATTGAATGCTTGCCCACTCCGGTTCCAAGTAGATAAAATACGCATGAACAATTGGTTTGACGGGCGTGTGTTGCCCAGTCCTAGATTATTTTAACACCTCCACCCCGCCATCCGCTACATAGAGTAGCTATAACATCCAGAAACGTATACCTTAAATTTCAATACATGATGAGGTGAAAATCGTCACAAGAATCAGTATCTTCAGATAAACAAACTCAAGGTAACATTAACATGTATTTCATGCTTTCAACAAGCATTCAGATCAAAATCACAATATCAACTATCTAAGTGAACCTCCACAGATATATCACCCATGGGGGTGTGTAAGCAATAACCATAATAACCTTCTGAGCACTCCAGTGTGGATAGAACAGTAAACAGTAAATACAATCATAAATAACCCTGAGCAGTCACATGTATCGGTCCGAGGTCTAGACCCCTAAAATCGACAGTGTGACATGGCCTTTTCTTAAAATCGACAAGGGACTATAGTGACAAGGACAGGGGAGAAAAAAAGATAATGACATGGGACATGGCCCTTTCTTAAAATTGACATGTGACATGGAGCTAAGTGACAAGGACAGAGGAAATTACAAGTTTAGTGACATGTGACATGGGCTTTTCTAAAAATCGACAAGTGACATGGGGACCCCCCATCTAGACCCCCATCCATTTTCCAGTCATCCGACCGATTTTTATATAGCAAATAATATGGAAAATTCTTCAGAGAGCTGATTCCACGGGTGGAAATCAGTCGTATTAGCACTAATCCGTCCGATTTTCTCTATAATTTTGATATATTATAAATCGTCGGATAATAGGGCTATTCCGACTGATTGTATACCTGTGGAACCAGCGCTTTTTAGCAGAAAATGCGCCCGACCAATGCAGTGGAACCAGCCTGTTAGGATACAAATATATGAAATCAGACTTTGAACTATCTTTTCCCTACACTACCACGGCGATATCCTATACATGAGATACCTATATGTACTGGTATGGAGGATATTTCTTTACGTGATAGGTTTTAATCAGATACTGTACTGCTAGTAGTTTTAGTAAAAGTCCACGTGATGTAAAGCCAGAAGGGCCAGGGCCAGTGAGATGTGGATCGCAATTCACTTAACTCGTTCTGAAGCTCGCTCCTGGAACCTTTGACGATGCCCTGCCCACTTAATACCAGAATGAACTGGTGCAAATGTCTGTGAATAACCCCTTATTTCCACAAACCCGTCTTTAGGCTGTTTCCGATATTTGACGTCATCAAATGGGGTGCTGACATCTGGTGGCAGTGATCGTTACGAAAACAACGTGGAGTGTGTGACGCTACTCAGGGTACCCATGCACATGGTCCTCCATCTACAGGTATGTCACAACCCCCCACACATGGTGCTCCATCTACAAGTAAGTCACAACCCCAACACATGGTGCTCCATCTACAGGTAAGTCACAACCCCCACACATGGTGCTCCATCTACAGGTAAGTCACAACCCCCACACATGGTGCTCCATCTACAAGTAAGCCACAATCCACACACATGGTGCTCCATCTACACGTAAGTCACAACCCACACACATGGTGCTCCATCTACACGTAAGTCACAACCCCAACACATGGTGCTCCATCTACACGTAAGTCACAACCCCAACACATGGTGCTCCATCTACAGGTAAGTCACAACCCCCACACATGGTGCTCCATCTACAAGTAAGTCACAACCCACACACATGGTGCTCCATCTACAGGTAAGTCACAACCCACACACATGGTGCTCCATCTACAAGTAAGTCACAACCCACACACATGGTGCTCCATCTACATGTAAGTCACATCCCACACACATGTGCTCCATCTACAGGTAAGTCACAACCCCAACACATGGTGCTCCATCTACAGGTAAGTCACAACCCACACACATGGTGCTCCATCTACAAGTAAGTCACAACCCACACACATGGTGCTCCATCTACACGTAAGTCACAACCCACACACATGGTGCTCCATCTACAGGTAAGTCACAACCCCAACACATGGTGCTCCATCTACAGGTAAGTCACAACCCCAACACATGGTGCTCCATCTACAGGTAAGTCACAACCCCCACACATGGTGCTCCATCTACAAGTAAGTCACAACCCACACACATGGTGCTCCATCTACAAGTAAGTCACAACCTACACACATGGTGCTCCATCTACAGGTAAGTCACAACCCACACACATGGTGCTCCATCTACAAGTAAGTCACAACCCACACACATGGTGCTCCATCTACAAGTAAGTCACATCCCACACACATGGTGCTCCATCTACAAGTAAGTCACAACCCACACAAATGGTGCTCCATCTACAGATATGCCACAAATCAAGCCTTCAAGTATACCCATGCACATGGTGCTCCATCTACAGGTATGTCCCAAACCCACACACATGTTACTCCATCTACAGGTATGTCACAACCTACACGCATGGTGCTCCATCTTCAAATCAGTCAAAACCCACACACATGGTGCTCCATCTACAGGTACGTCACAACCCACACACATGGTGCTCCATCTACAAGTAAGTGACAAACCACACACATGGTTCTCCATCTACAGGAACGTTATAACCACTTCTCCCTCTACAGTAAGTTACAAACCCTGCCTTCAAGCCCCAATTATACTAAGCTAGGCCAGTCTTCACTGTCAGGACACTGACTATGTTAACTGCAGTTAGTCAATCAGTGATGGTGGATGACAAGTATATCATGTTTAAATGTATTCTTCTAGTTTGTGATTTAAATACTTGATTGGCAAACATGAGAAGCAGCACAATTATAGTTAAGGTATGTGTGCTTATGTAGAAAGTGACTGAGCTTTCTAAGTCAATGAAATTAGAGAGAAATCAGCCTGAGGAATAATTTGGTGACTATACTAACTGTAAGTGAATGACTGCTAACTGCTAACTGTGATGGCAGGAAAATTGATTTATCTGATGGTAGTGTGTGACTTGATGGCATTGAAACAGTGCTATTGATTTAGGTGGTGGTAGGCTGAGCACTGCATAGACCTGTCACAAAGAAAAAAATACTGTGTACAGTGCCAGGCTTATTGCAAGAGCCATAAAATAAATCACTCTGGAACACTTCTTTTCACAAAAGGGCTGAGGAGTGGTAATAATAGCTAGTCCTGTGGTCAGCCACTATCGATTTCATTTCCTAGCTGTAGATAATCAATAGTGGAAAACCAACTTTCTATTCCTTTTCAGCTACTACCGCCCTTGATTAACCTCTTGACCAGTGTATGACAGGGATACCATAATGATTTTGCCTAAACCCATACACTTCTGCCTAGCACCTGGCCTCAGGTCTGAAGCTCTGTGGGTGATCATGAGAACACTGAACCTTGATCATTATCAAAGTAGCAAAGACCCCCCCCCCCCCATCCATTTCAGAAAACTTTCTCAATGGACTTTGAAAACCACGAGGGTCAACCATTTGGCCACAAAGCATAGGGAAACCTCCAGAAGTAATAGAAAACACATTCATGCACTGGCCGCAAACCTCAAGTGAAAGTACTGCCCTTAATTCTTAGAGTGTACTTAATTAGTAGCCTCTGCTTGATTGTTTTCACTTGACATATATACTGGACACTATAAGTGCACTCTGGCTGACACAGGTAACATTGCTGTCAATAGTTTACACTATTACAAGCAGGCATGTGGTCACCTCTACCTTCAATAATTGCAGATGGTAGGGTGTTTAACCCCTTATAGCAATGATCCATCTAGAATGCATATAAAACAAAATGCATGATAGGGGACAATGCCCTCCAGACCAGGATAAATTTTCTAGACATTTCTGTTAGTTGAATCCCTATAGACTCAAGATCTAGTAGTTACCCTAGTCATGTTAGTTAGTTTAGTCCCAAACACATGACCTCTGTTATGGAATACTTTTTATCAATTATACTTGTAGGTGTGTTGTCATAATACTTTATAGATCCTACACTATACAAAGTATAAAGAATCATAAATGCACATCAGGAAACCACTCTAAATGCCTTTTTAAATTAATATCCAAATTCTGCTCTTGGGCAAAAAAGAGTTAAAATAGTCCTGGCTTTGGAGTTAGTATGGGTGAGACCAATTCACTGATTGGTCTACGTATTGATACGGTCAGTACCACTACTCACCCACCTGCTACTCCTACACACACACACACACACACACACACACACACACACACACACACACACACACATACACACACACACACACTGCTGCTGCTTACCTGGACATACCTGTGGGCAGTGACCCACTACTGCAGCTTGCTAGCCTAAGGGCACACTCATGGGACTCTTCCACTGGTTCAATTTTTTTTTATGCATCATGGTGGTTTGTTTAGTATGCCAACAGTCATACCATGGCAACAAGAAGCACTGTCCCAATTGTGGGGTGCTGAACCACAAATTTACAGAGGAGACCAGGAGTAATGCAGTTTTTCATGAGGAAGAGGGGGGAGACCAAGGAGCTTCCAACATGGCCACCCCCCTGGGAGAGAGAAGGCAGAGCAACACACAGCCCTCTAAATCACCAGAAGCTATCCTCCAGGAGAAAATTGCAGTAGCAGAGGAAAAAGCAGGACTATTAAGGATAAAAGGTGATCTTTTAGCTCTAGAAGAGAGGCTGGCCTTAATTGACTTAGAGAATGCAGAATTAGAGGAGGAATATAAGAAATCTCTCAATGACATACAGCAGAAGCAGCAGAGTGCTGCACACAAGAGAAGGGGTGCATTCGTAAATTTCAATGATTTGGCTTCACCTAATAGCAGCAATGGTCAAGGAAATGCGTTTACGAACGCGGCGGGTGGCAGCAGCAGATACGCCGACGACCGAGGAGAGGAGTACCGCGAGTTTACGAACGCAGCCAGCAGCAGGAGGAATACCGAAGACTCACGGACCTTGCCGAGCGCGCCCGAAGGTATATCCAACCCAAACACGGCCGGAGACCCACGGAGATTCCCGAAATCCGCCGAAAATGAGCTCGGAGAGGATCGGGGACGGTCGGGAGGCACACAGAAAGTACCGAGCGCCACCTCGGGGATCTTCGGAGAAGGAAACATCGACAGCAGCAGGAACAGATATGGTCAAAGCCTGGATTACGATATCTACCCAAAAGCAAACGCGAGCAGCAGTATATTCACCGAGGATACGCCGAACACGGCCGACGGCTTGGATCGGAAGCATTTGGATTACGTCGGATGCTTCCAATTCACTGATTGGTCTACATATTGATACGGTCAGTACCACTACTCACCCACCTGCTACTCCTACACACACACACACGCACACACACGCACACACACACACACACACACACACACACACACACACACACACTGCTGCTGCTGCTTACCTGGACATACCTGTGGGCAGTGACCCACTACTGCAGCTTGCTAGCCTAAGGGCACACTCATGGGACTCTTCCACTGGTTCAATTTTTTTTATGTAATTTCTCTGTATTAATATGTTATTACTTGTTAATAAATAAGGGCCGGGTCATTTGGACTCAGTTTAGGCCAGACCGCAGCTACTCGTCCTTCATTACTGTTCCAGAATCAATAGTACTTAATATTATGTACACACTAAGTTAGGGTAGTCATTAGGATATTTTACTCATTGATTACTGCTTCTCTAGACCACTTCAGCCCCTGGTAATGTGCCCATAATTTCATGTATGACTATACCCTCCATCCCACAGCCTTTTTAGCCCATAAACCCAAGTAAATACAGAGATATCACATCCCTTGTTTTGTTTACAAACTCTGCAGTGATCTGTATAACTCCATGTGTCCTGACAGTGAGTCTTGGCAAACAAAAAGGCATCCCTCCTCCGAACTTTTGGTGTGCCGTGAACTTTTTTGGGAGACAAGGATAAAGAGATCTGATGTAAACTTTATCTGAGGGCGGGGTAGCTACTGTACTAGCACTAGGGACAGAAGTGGAATTCTAAAATCCATCTAAAAATTCCTATATCAGAATATATGTGCATTTATGTGATTTATAATGTCAAAATCACTTTTCCTTTTGGTTCCAAGTTATTTAGAAGCTGAGAATATTGACTGTAGGGCAAGTGAGTAACAACTAGGACTGCAATTTGCAGTTGATGATAGGAAGAGTTGTTGGCACACAAGAGTCTATAAATAGTTCCAGTAATGAAAGGCCAGTCCCTCCACTCTGTCCTCATAACATTTTGATCTGGGTAGATCCACCCACTTGCTATTGTGGGTCTTTTATGTGTAGAATAAAAAAAAAAAGATTCCTATATATACATAGTTGACTTATATTTGTAAAACTCTGCACTAACCGTACTAAGCTGGGTCAGTACAAAAAAGGATGAACATATGGGATAAAATCCTTCCTTTACTTTCAGTTTACAAAGTTTGACCTAGAGCCTTTCCGTGATGACACAGACGGGTGTTTTGACTACGTGTCTGTGGGTAGTATGGAGGACGACAACTCGTCCCATCGTCTGTGTGGGCAGTTCTCTGATGCACAACTCACCAACCTCTCCTTCATCTCTGACGGCAGCTACGTCGTCGTCAAGTTTGTCACAGACAGTAAAATCACCAGGAGCGGTTTCTCTGCCATATTTTATTCACTACCAGTCTCAGGTAGGGTGGCCTCTCTTATCCTAAGTCTGTGGATTGCTTTGAAAATTTCAAAACTTCATAACTTTTTTCCTACCCTATAGATTTACAAGAGTACCCTAATATATATCTAGCTTTGTTTCATTTAGTAGTTATAACATGTTTGGTAACTCCCAATGTCCCCAATCTTCAACATGTCAACAAACCTACCTGAAACCACACATATGGCTACTTTGAATATACATGATCTCGACGTATCTAACCTGCCACCCCAACATTCAGATGACACTCAGCTAGGCAATGGCTAATTGTGCTGTGGGCTGGGCAGAGAGTCAGAGCATATGAAATCATCCTGGGCAATCACAGGACAATTCATGATTAAGTCTTATAGCGTAAGTTACAGTTACTCATTGTTACTATTTATGGGTCTCTGCGGGCAAACAAACCAATGGACTGAATTGACCATTGGGTGTATGTCAGGTAAGTTGACTATGTTTCCCATTGGTAAGCATATTAAACACATTGGGATTCTATGTCTTGGTCCTATTTCACATGTTAGATCATGGGATTCATTCACTAATGAGATATATAAAATGTACAGGGGTCTATGTTTATTCATCTAAAAATAATCAGAATATTTTGAGAGGTTTCTACTCATCGTGCATGTACCTAAGTAACCACGTGGAGGCAATGTCTGCCCGCTGCTAACCACCCTGTGATGTTGCGAGGGCCTAACTGTAACTCAAGCTATAAGGGAAAGTTACAGACCGGCCTCTGCTACGTCACAGGGTGGTTACACATCTTCTGACAAACATTGCCTACACGTGGTCAGATCCATGCACCATAAGTAGAAACTCTTGAAAACATGTAGCACATATTGGATTAAACACTGTAAAACATATAAACAATGCCCTTATATATTCTATCCACATCCTTAATGGTGGAAACCTTTAGAGATTATGCGCTGAAGCACACAATTAGCATCTGTACTATAGTTGCAAATACGTGAGACAAATTCTTACCCTAAGGTTAGTTGGGTGCATAGGTTTGTTTGAGGCCTATATAAAGAGAGGGAATCAACATTGGCTTTTAGCATCGCCATGAGCTGAGGATGGGGCATGAGCAACAATAACACCAAAGTCCAGTTGTTCTTGAATTAGCCTAGACTCATCTATTGTGTCGGGTTATTTTGTTTGCACGGCACGTCAGTCCAGTGAATGCATCTGCCGTTCTCATGCTAGTCAATGATGATTGATGTCTACTCTAAATCAGCTACAGTAGGGAAAACATATTGTATTTGTAGAATTGATTCCATTTATTTATCACTATCATATTCAAAAGCAAAGTGTATTTATACGTACGCTATAGTGTTTGCTACACTGATCAAGTAATATTAAGTGGGTCCTATATTCTGGCGCAAGATATCACCTGACGACTGACTACATAAGTTCACCACAGTATATTATATAGCAGCCTCACTCATCCAGGCCGATATTTAGGGCCTGGACCAGTGTCTACTTGTCACTTGTGACAATATAAAATGGGCGTCTGCAGATGCCCATTTTCACCAAAGGGAGGCCAATGGCCGAAGTCAGAATGATTAAACTCTTGGGTACCCCAATAGCAATAGTCATATAGGTATCATAGTGTCATGATTAATTGCCTTTGGTGGTGCACCATGGTAGCCCCTTGGTTTGGCTCTTGGAGTAATGTGCACTGAGCTGTGACCAGGCCCTTCACTGCATGGCAGTGGGAGAAGTGGGGCATTGTGATCAAAAGTACAGGGCCGGCCCAGGCGGTATGTTCCAATCCGCCTGGGGGTCAGAGGCTGCAATTATAGAGACTTGTCTCAATGCCTTTTCATATGGCACTGTGCGAAAGTTATGTGTTCTAAGGGAGTGTTCATTTTTTAACAACAGGGGGGGGTTGGTGGGTTTTCGTTTTGACCCCTGAAAATATTTTCCGCCCCCCCTTTGAGAGGTGCCAAAATATTTTTGGCCCCCCCCTCAGGAGGGGTCAAAATATTTTGCGCCCCCCCCAACATCGAGTTGTGTTGCACCACATTGTACAGCATCATATCACACTCAATTGTATTGTTTCACTGAAGTATAAGGTAAAAGTATCACTTCCCAGAGTTATTATCATCAATTAATTATTTTTCTATTGGAATGCAAGAAATTGAAAAGGGGGTTCCACTTCTCAAGACCAATTTCATCAGTAGCTGCAGTGCGAGTCACACACTACCGTAAACTCCCGCGTAGAAGACGCGCTGCGCGTATAAGACGCACCCCAAACTCAGCACATGCATTTTCGCGTATAAGACGCACATTTTAAGGCTGAAATTTGTAAGATTAGTACATTTCTACAGTAAAATTACCCCTCGTATAAGACGCACACCCAACTTGAGAGAAAGCTATAAGACCCCCCAGCATTTTGTTTGGCGTAGAGGGAGCGTCTTATACATGGGAGATTACGGTACTTAGCCTTATGTCTTTTGTTTAAAAAGCAGCCAGGACAAGCTAAGTATAGGGTGGTCTGGAGGTATCACCGCGCCAGTCAAACAGTTTTATAAATCTAGATCCTAAATTTATGCATTCTGGTGGTTTTTGAGGTTTCCCTATACCCTATGTTTAAAATTCTACAAAATGTTAAAATGGGATCTCATTGCATGGATCTGGATGAATCACAAGATTGATTTCTGTGGTCTTAGGTTCAAGCAAGCAAGCAAACCGTATTTGATGGATCATTTAAGTCTGAATCAACTTGCTGCAGACACACATGGGCTTTTATGACTCTTAACTATAGGGAATGGGAGATGGGCTCTTTTAGCACAGCCTTTGGAAATTTTGTTTGGGGGACGGGGATAACCAAAGCAGTCCAAACAGGCAAATCAAAAACTTTACCATTTACATGGGTTGGGGGTTTGGGTTTCTGACCAAATGGCCAGGCCAACTCTAAGTATTTGCATACTGCTTTCCAAGAAAAATGTTTAAAACTCTTGGGCATGTTTTTTTATTGTTAGTGTGATTAATGTGTGATAGAGAGTAAGAATCAGAGGGGGGTCTGGGGCTATGTCCTTCAGGAAAATTTTGAATATTGAGAAGTCAAATGGTGCATTTTGTTGACGTATGACTGGATGGTGCAGGGGGGCACACATCCCACCTGACCCCAAGGTTTTACTACCCCTGCATCATATACACTGCTTTTGGCTCAGGGAGCCTAGGGGTATATGGAGATGTCCCCCACAAAAAAAAAATTGAATATCGAGAAGTCAAATGGTGCAATTTGGTGATGTATGACTGGATGGTGCAGGGGGGGCACACATTCCACCTGACCCCAAGGTTTTACTACCCCTGCATCATCAATACACTGTTTTTGGCTCAGGGAGCCTAAGGGTATATGGAGATGTCCCTCAGGAAAATTTTGAATATCGAGAAGTCAAATAGTGCATTTTGTTGAGGTATGACTGGATGACCCGACTGGTATGTCCCCCAGGAAAATTTTGAATACTGAGAAGACAAATGGTGTATTTTGGTGACGTATGACTGGATGGTGCAGGGGGGCATACATCCCACCTGACCCCTAGGTTTTACTACCCCTGCATCATCAATACACTGTTTTTGGCTCAGGGAGCTTAAGGGTATATGGAGATGTCCCCCAGGAAAATTTTGAATATCGAGAAGTCAATTGGTGCAATTTGTTGAGGTATGACTGGATGACCCAACTGGATGGGTCGGGTTTATACCGGTCAAGTCCATCTCATATGGGTCTGTATGGTGTGGTTCTGTTCAGTCTGGATCCATCTGATTCTGTCTGGTCTGGTCTGGGTCCCATTGAAGTCTTGACTGGGTCTGTTGTGGTAGGTTCAGTCCAGATCCATTTGGTCCAAGTCCATTTGGTCCGGGTCTTTCCAGTCCAGGTCGGTTTAGTCTGGGTCTGTCAGGGTGGATCCATCCAGGGTGAGTCTGGGGGCAATCCAGGTAGATCTGCGTGAGTCTGGGGGCAGTCCAGGTAGATCTGTCTGGTCCGGGTCAGTCCGGTCTGAGTGAGTCTGTCCAGGTGGATCTGTCCAGGGGCAGTCTGGGTGGGTACAGGTCAGGTCATCCAGGTCAGGCCATCCAGGTCAGGTCAGGTATGTCTTGCTAGGCCCACTCCAGATGAGGGGAGAGATTTGGGGAAAGGTTAGGGGAAGGGGAGATGGGAGGAAAGGCTAGGGAGAGAGAGAACACTGAGCATGTGATCTGACCATGACATATGCAAATTCCGAATGCGAAAAAAAATCGAGGCATTAAAAGTAAAGACTCTTCTTTGATTTGCCATTGATAGGTTAAAATGGGAGGGGGCCTGGGGGTATCTCCCCCAGGAAAATTTTGAATATTGAGACGTCAATTTGTGCATTTTGGTGCTTTTTGAGGGTGGCTGATGCCCTTGTATCCAAAGACCCCACCATATATATAAAATGGTAAAATGATATCTCATGGGATCTGGACAAAGAATGACCCTGACAGATCTTACAATAATGGAGGAAACTGAAAAAATGAGGAGTTTGCATGCATGTATGCACGAGCCATCTTTGACAGGCTTCACACATACCACAGAGCTCTCATGTTCTAATGGAGCCAAAGAGTGAGACTTTTACCTGAAGCTTGGAATTTTCTAGATTTCCGAGATGCATTGAAATAAATGCAGTTCCAGGGGGTTTGGGTATGCCCCCAAGAAAATTTGGAGAAATATAGAGGTTCATTTCTGATTTTTAGAGCATTTTGGTACATCAACCGAGGATGGATGCTCAAGTTCACTATATAAGTTTATACTGAAATTACAAAGTCTAAAATGCGTGAGAAACAGTGAGAGAGTAAGACAACCCCCAAATGTGTGAGAATCACGCCAGATGTGTGAGATTCACGACAGATGCTTGAGTGTTGAGAGCTCTGCATACACTCTTGTTGGAATTATGATTCCCCTGAAAATTTTGAAATTTTAGAAAGAAAATGGTGCATTCTGATGCATTGTAAAATTATCAGTATAAACTTTCTCCTTCTGCAAGTAATATATTGAGAAATTGTCCCCACTACTTATCAATTTGGGTATTTACGGCAAGTCGCGTCAATTTGTGCCTCATCAAGAAGGGTCTAAAAATTTTACGCCCCCCCTCAAGAGCAGTCAAAATATTTTTCGCCCCCCCCTCAGGAGGGGTAAAAAAATTTTACGCCCCCCCTCAAACTTACCAACCCCCCCCTGTTGTTAAAAAATGAACACTCCCTAACAGGTGATGATGCAAATGTACAAGTGATATAGGCCTGATTATGGCCGGATCGTGAATCGGGCGGGGACCCGGGGACGGATATGATAAATCACATGGATGACGTCGAGCCTGTAGAAATATATTGCGCACACCAAGGGCGCTAAGATGTAGTTTTAGCCCCCTATTACCAAAACTTTATATGTCGTTCTATGTCTACTTATTGTGAATACATTTCTTGGTGTTTTAACAGGGTGCGACATGTTCTTCAATAGCAGTTCAGGACACCTAGAGAGTTTAGGTTCTGGAGGGGAGTACTTCCCAAACTTAAACTGCACCTACACCATCCAGGCCCCCAGTAGGCACAGGATAACCTTGACATTCACCCTGTTTAACTTACAAGTTGAGGATGGTGCCGATGTGTGCGCAGACTACGTAGCCATAGAAACCTCCCTGGAAGGTGGGGGAGGGTCGAAAGGCGTGTTCTGTGGGAGCACTCACCGCCCTACTGTGACGTCATCACTCAATTGGCTACGTCTGACCTTCCACTCAGATTTCCGGTTACAGGGGCGTGGTTTCCGGGCAGTGTACACTATGTACGAGTCGTGTAATAATGCTACCTACGTGGCCGAGAACGGAACATTGACGAGCATGGGGTACCCACAACCCTACCTCAACAACCAGCTCTGCTACATGACCTTGATGGCACCACGTGACGGTGACATCATAGAGCTGCAGTTTGACCTGTTGCAGACGCAGGCCAACATGACGTCTTACCTCCAAGACGCCGACTGTTACATGGACTATATAGAGGTATATGACGGCGCAGCCGCACACCGCCTATGTGGGGACTGGCGGCGGAAGCTGGACCTCCTGCGCTTCCGGTCGCGAGGTTCGACGATGGTGGTCAAATTTACGACGGACGCTTTGGGAACCGGGCTGGGGTACGTGGCTCGCTGGTTGGCGGTGGGGAATGAATCAGCTATGGTGGAGTGTTCTCCTGGTTGGACGGCACATGGACGCGCCTGCTACCATGTGGAGAAGGGACCTAAGACCTGGAGCGAGGCCCTGGAGCACTGCGAGTTGCTCGGAGCACAGCTCGCCAGCGTTAGGTCGGCCAGAGTAGAGGACTTCCTCCAGCAACTGATCGAACAAAGGTCTGTACATAAAGTTTTTATGTGTATAACCCTGAATGCACAGGTATCTACATAAAGTATTTACATGTATAACCCTGAATGCACAGGTCTGTACATAAAGGATTTACATGTATACAGCCCTATAGCCATGAATGCACAGGTCTGTACACAGGGGCGTGGGAAGCAGTTTCAGAGTGGGTGGGACCAGGGGGGTTTTCTGCAATTTTTGACTTCCCTTTGCTTGACCTTTTAGTTTTGACCTTTTGAGGGGGGGACATGTCCCCCCTGCTTTCCATGCCCATGGTACATAAAGGATTTACATGTATAACCCTAGCCATGAATGCACAGGTCTGTACATAAAGTATTTACATGTATAACCCTAGCCATGAATGCACAGGTCTGTACATAAAGTATTTACATGTATAGCCCTAGCCATGAATGTACAGGTCTGTACATAAAGTATGTACATGTATTACCCTAGCCATGAATGCACAGGTCTGTACATAAAGGATTTACATGTATAGCCCTAGCCATGAATGCACAGGTCTGTACCTAAAGTATGTACATGTATAACCCTAGCCATGAATGCACTTCAGAAAATGACCCTTCCTCAGTGGCATGCATATATATATGCGCCATGCTTGTGATTTATTAATGTATACCTACAGTAATAACTCGAGGGCTTTGCATTGGCGTGCAAATCCAATACTATTGAGTTAGGGTTAGAATGCCTCGTTCACTTTGAAAGTGTTCACCCCCAATAGGCCAGATGTACCTGAGTTCTCTCTTTAGACCTTCACTTGACCAATGAGTTCGCTTCATTCAGTCTGGTTTGCAATTATCGATGCGGTCATATAACTATCTTATATGTGCGGCTACTGTGACCTGTGTGAAGTAATGAATACATGCACTAACTATCTGTTCCTACAGTCTAAATGGTAGTGAAGACGTCGTGGTGTGGATCGGGGCCAATGACCAGGAATATGAGGCTGACTTCTACTGGCCGGATGGCTCCAGGGTGATCTACACAGGTAAGCTAATACTAGGAACCAACTAAAGGCCACATTGTTCTTAAATGTATCGTACCATAAATTTCTGATCAGTCGGTATAATGCAACAATACACCGAGGAGTCCTTCACTGGTGTATGTATTCATTTAAAACAAATGAAAACAGACTTATTTGTTATGGCCAGAGGATTAGATAACAGCTCGTCATGTGAAACCCTGAGATAAATTGCCACCTCACCATACTACTCCAGGTCTGCGGAGATGGGAAATATGCCCCTCCCCAGTCTAGTGACTGGCGGACGCGGGGACATGCTGGTCGCGAGAACAGAGAAAATGACCTGGGTCTTGTACCCGGCCTTTTGCTCATACAATGTACATGTACTCGACCATTGCTACACTGCTAAATATAACAGAATATATATTCACTAGGGACCACGAGCCCACCTGCACATGAGTATGTATACGTGTATCTGATTTTAGATGTATATATCGCGACACAACTCTAGTATCCTTTTTGTGTTGTACAGGAAGTATCTACTAAATCTGTAAGCATGTAGCTGTAGATCGATTGTCCTATTACTCCTGCCAATCATATAACGCTGTCGGTGATTGTGTTTGTGATGGTGGTGACAATGTTAAATTATTGAACTATTTGCCCCTGATGGTTGGTTGGCAGTATTTGCGTTTCTACTTGGCGAGCTCCGGGAATAATTTACGTTTTGGAAATAACAATTGACGCGAACAGTGCAGAAAGCTGACACGATTTCAGCAGAGACATTCCTCCCGTCCACGTCGTTCTGTTCGATGTAATACCTATAGTCCACTGGGCCTCTTCGGCCGACTTCTGTGTAGGGAATGTATGGCCAAAATTGGCCGAAGAGGCCCAGTGGACTATAGGTATTAGAAATCAATCCACCGTCCTTGCTTAGGGAGTGGTCATTATTTATCAACAGGGGGGGGTGGGTTTGAGGGGGGGGCATAAAATTTTCAGACCCCTCCCGAGGGGGGGCTTAAAAAATTTTGACCCCTCTTGAGGGGGGGGCTAAAAAAATTCACCCTATTTTTAGCAAAAAAGCCCGCACGCTACTATAGATCAAAGAGGGGCGCAAAAACTCTCCGCGTCTCCGGTGCGGGGGGGCGCAAAAAATTTTGACTGCCGTCGAGGGGGGGCGTAAAAAATTTCCGCGCGTCCGCGCGAAAACCCACCACCCCCCCCCTGTTGATAAATAATGACCACTCCCTTACACAGCACTATTTGATCGGACGAAAATAGAATTTTGTACACTGTCCATGATTTCATTGGTTTACAGGAAAGATATCATATAAGCATGTAAATAATTGGGTTAATTCTTCGCAGAAAAAACGGTTAAAAGAACCATGACTGAGTCATGTTGCACAGTGGCAATACTCTGCATGTATTAATCATCAAGTCCGGCGTTTTTATGCCTTGCAGCAAGTGACGACTTTCCACAAATAAAGGCTGGTCTAGGTTCAGACAAGGTTTTGATAAGTGTGTAGGGGCCGGCATCGTTGTATATATATTAGTGCGGTTCATCCGAGAGACGTGTTCGTGTGGTGCTCGTTCCTTCTATGCCAACTAGGTGTCGCTTTGCGATACCCAGCTGGTACAAGAGGGGGCAGCACCATGCCTCGCGTCCAGCTTCTACTAAGAAGCCGGACGAGCCGCAGAAGGAGACTGGACGTGGTCCAGTCAAGACGTTCCGTTGTTGATAGAGCACAAAGTCCTACCCAAGAGGTAGGGGTATCCGGGGCTTTGCCCAACCCGAATCACTCGTGTTGTGTCGGTGTCTTTAGTAATAAGCGAGCCAACGAGCCACCCAACATATAAGTCGATACGAACCATTACAAGTGATACAATCAGTCCACGCTTTATACACATTAGCACTTTTTGACATTGGTCCTTGGTGTATAGTGGTCAATATTTAAGCTTGTGGGTGACGGGCGACTGATTGTAGTTAAAGATTGAGCATTATAAGACACTTAGTTGTAAAGACCAATGTAAAAAGCAGACCCTATAGCTGAGTTACAGCGACTGGTTGCTTCTATTCATGATTCTCTACGGGTGAACAAACCATCTGGGTGCATTTATGGTAAGAGAATTATATAGCTAGTATATATATATATATATATATATATATATATATATATATATATATATATATATATATATACAACCGGTACTTGAGAAATATCAATATTAATATATATTGAGGGGTTTCTACTGATGGTCATGTGCAGGCAATGTTTGCCTGTAGCTAACCGCCATGTGATGTAGCAGGGTGCCTATCTGTCACTCACACTATACATGGAATATAACCATTATAATTCGATGTGGTTTATCTAGAAGCAACCATTTCCCAACCTAGAACATGTTCCGTAAAACCTCGCATGTAAGACACGTCTTATGTATACAGAAATCATATCATCTGCAATCTATAGAATTTGCCCTAACTCGGGATGTCTCTTAAATGCGGTTATTGTATATAGGACAGTAGCAAATTTACCAAAATATGACCCCAGGTATGTCCTATAGAATTTACTTCAACGCAGGGTGCCTCCCATATGCGAGGTGCGTCCTATACTATAACGACCCTTTCATCAGCTATGATACAGCAGATGGCGCTAGTGGAGACCATGCCACTTTGCTACTCCAACAGGGGCATGGCTGATTTGGACTACAGTACCTATAATAGGTCAACATGGTTCTAATGATCTGCCTTATGTTTGGCTCATAATTTTCATTAAACATTCATAGTGATTATTGCCACTATTTCTCTGTGTGCAGCTTTAATTTCTGAGACCTGGAGCTCTATTTTACATTGCAAATGGGCATTTTGGTGAGGGGTGTCTGTGCACTAAGGGTAAACCTATGGAGATCTGGGAGTAGATGCTGAACATGCCCATGTAAGCAGCGGGGCCACTGTAGCGCCACCTGGTGTATCAACCTGGTAAAACTAATGTATATAGCTGCTGAAACATGTAACCCTTTAAGTGTCGCACAGTGTATTGGTATTATCATGCAACCCTAGATACATGTCTACTTGCCAACAATACAATAACGATCCACCCCTGTATGTGCTATATCATAAGGCATACATCTGTACATATGCATTCGTGCATTATAGGATAACAGGCAGTCGAGATGTGAAGAAGGAGTTGTCTATTGTCTTTATAAAACAATGTACATTTCATTCAAATCATTTAAGTACCCAATTAAGGTATGTCTAGACCAATTAATGGCCCTTGACTTGTTTAGACCTATGGTGACCTTGCTCAGCTGTGCACTACACTGCTTTATACCATGGTTATCACGTTCTTGAATGATTTTATGGTGCCTGGAGCGGATATTGAAGTTCGAATAGTATGCGCTAAATGAACCCATGTTGACACTTGGATTGAGACGACATGACAGCAAGTTGACATCAAAGAATTTAATTCGCTATAAAAAAAACTATAGCAGTAGGAGCTTAATGTGTATAGAGGATGAATCTAGACATTATATTCTATCACCTACCTTTAATTTGCCATGATTTGACTTGTATATGTAACAGGAGTGATGATAGAAAAATCGAATCGAGCGAAATTTTCACCGTCATGTTGACTGCGCAGCGGACGGATTGTTTACCGGCGAGACACAAGTTGTCACGTTGGCATATGCTCTAATGGTATTCTGGCCGTCGCGCGCACTCCTTACCAGTGGTAGCTCTATGAAAAGGCCTGTAGGACACATGCCGATGTAACACTTTGCGTCCAGGCACTCTTGTCGTCTCGCCGAGAAATGGTGGAGGACGGATTACGTCGACTCGCAACAAATAACATTGATTTTCATGGTTTTTAATGTAAAAATATTTATTTTAATGGTGGAAACCATGGTATAAACGCCATAGTTGACCATTATGGGTTCACTCGGTGATTCTATCGTCTAGATAAGAAGCATTCGGCCTCCGGCCTCATGCTTCTTATCTGACAATAGAATCACCTTGTGAACCCATAATGGTTAACTATGCCCTTAATAATGCACTCATGGTCACTTCTATTGTGCAACAGAGCACTGCCAGCTGTTTTATAATGTAAGGCATACACCTGTACATACGTCCATGCCACCCCTGTATATGCTATATCATAAGGCATACACCTGTACATATGTCCATGCCACCCCTGTATGTGCTATATCATAAGGCATACACCTGTACATGCGTCCATGCCACCCCTGTTTGTGCTATATCATAAGGCATACACCTGTACATGCGTCCATGCCACCCCTGTATGTGCTATATCATAAGACATACACCTGTACATGCGTCCATGCCACCCCTGTATGTGCTATATCATAAGACATACACCTGTACATGCGTCCATGCCACCCCTGTATGTGCTATATCATAAGGCATACACCTGTACATACGTCCATGCCACCCCTGTATATGCTATATCATAAGGCATACACCTGTACATACGTCCATGCCACCCCTGTATATGCTATATCATAAGGCATACACCTGTACATATGTGGTGTGTTTCAGACTGGTTTCCTGGGTGGCCACAGTATGGTGCGTACAACAGGCAGCCCAGTGATGACGGACTGGCAGACCAGGACTGTGTGGAGTTACGGGCGTCCTTCACCTTCCCGTCCAAAGGCACGGGCCTCACCCCGACACTGTACTGGAATGATCGCGCCTGTGACGCGTCCAACAGCTACGTCTGTGAGCAGGTCAAAACGGGGGGTGAGCTACATATCTCCATATTATATAATGAGTAAATACTCTGCGTTAGATATTTGAGAGGCTGAAAATGGGCCAACGGCAAATAATGACAGTTAAAGTAAAGGTACCTTAATTGACAAAGTAGAGGCCCTTAATGGTTTCTGCTGTAAAAGGTCTGTGGTGTAAAATTGATAATGATGAGAAATAATCACCACAATGCCGCCTTTAGGCTAATTCCCCAATTGTCGAAAGTTTTACCACAACTCCTACTTATTAAATGCTATGTTCCGTATTTATATGATAGGCGCCAATAAGAAGCAAACATTTTCATGGATTGCGTTAACATTGTGTGCTGTGTCCTTTACCAGGTTTGGTGCCGGACGCCATGTCACCATTAGCGGGGTGTGTAGCCTCCCTGTACGTGGACGACCACCGCCCGGCCGGGCTCTACACTTCCCCAGGCTACCCGAGCTACTACGACGACCACACCGACTGTAACGCTACCATCACTGCACCTACTGGATACGTCATACAATTGGAGTTTCTCTATTTCCACCTGGAGAACTCGGACAGGTTAGGCTTCCTCAGAGGATCAAGACTTAGACTATTGGCTTATGGGGGTACAGACTCACCATACCGGTACCATATATATCACGGGCGTGGACTGGTTACCAGATTTAGTCTTGTGTAGGTGTTATCCATATGCTATAGTAAGGGTGAGAAAGTAAAGGGAACAGTGCTGCCCTCTGGTGCCTTTATTTGCTATGCACAGACCTTGATTACGGAGGTGAGTGGTGACTTTGCCAAAGTAACCATCAGTATTGCACGGTGGTTCCCATTGACTTTTTAAATGTGGGACTAGATGCTTGTTTGATTAGATATGATATGCTCGGGTGTCAAATATACGGAAGGTAAATGGGTGGATCGCGCTAAGGCCAAAAAAAGGTGTTTTTCCAGCTACATGAACTGAAATACTACGGTCGGTAGGTCGGATTTTTTAATTTTTTAATTTATTTTTTTCAAAGCTTGCCCCTTTCCCTTACCTCGGAGGAACCTTAATCCTGTCCAATATAGGCATGTAATATATCAAAAGAAAGGTAATTTCAAGGTAGATTGAAGAGGATATGTGGCCAAGATACTGGGTTCTAATACATGCGAGTTTTGGCCCTGCAGGGGGGGGGGCAAAATGATTTTGACCCTTGAGAGGGGGGGGGGGGCAAAATTTAGTTGTTGAATGGCCCATACTAAGTATTGACCCCTACCTCCACTGTCAAGTTCTTTTTGGTTTTGCACACCCCCCCCCCTTCCAAGGGACCAGTAGATATTAGCAGACTGCCTGGCAATATGACTGCCTGCAACCTTGGGGCTGACCGGGGCTGCATTTTGGTTTTTAAAGCTTACAAAGCCTAAAACAAAAGGCTATAGTTTGTAAAAAAAAAAACCAGCCCTATTTTGCTAGGGTCGGTCGGGTAACTGGAAACAAACCTTTTTTTTTTGGCCTAAATGGGAAGGCGCTTGATTTGTTGTATTTTGAAATGGAAATTTGGAGTTGAAAAACCCCACATCATTCTACCAACATGTTATAGAGTGCAGATGAATGATACCAAATCGTTTCTGTACAGTTGTGCATATGACATGCTGACCATGTCCTCAACTGGCCAGCACCACACCGACTCCACCGCAGTACGCTGTGGTGACTGGAATGACCGTCTCCGGTTGCTGCACTACGTGTCGCTCTCCAACATTCTCCACCTGAGGTTCGTGTCCGACCATTCACATACCTATCCGGGATTCAAGGTCAGGTACTCATTGGCCAATGGTGAGTAGCTCATGGGCAATCCTTCCTTGATTAGGCCATGTATTCTTTGAGAATTTCTGATTTACTGTAGTTTAAGTTAACTTCAATATCATAACCCCCCTTCTTCCGCTTAAATAAACTACATAAACACAGTGCATGTACTGCCTGTTGCGACTGAAACTCGAAATTCGAAAACCGTGACATTTTTTCTAGGCAGAAAGAATTTCATAACTTTCCGGTAACATTGTCCAATAAGTTGAGGTGGGTAGGCCGGATCCCCCCATCCTTTCTTAGCCTTATTTTGGCCTACTTATTGAATGGTTACTGCATGCAATAATAATTGAGTCACAGATTTATACTAGCCCAAACGCAGAAAACTTGACCAGAATGCTACTTAACACATGACAATTCTCAAAATATAGAAATCTGAAATAAATATGAAAAAAATGTGAAAGAAAACATGAAAACAATTGAAAGAAATTATGAAAATGTTCTGGAAAAAAATCTTAGGTCGGCACTCTTGGGATCACTGCCCATGGCCCTGGGACCCTTGTCCGAAGGTTACACTATTTAGGCCCGACACACACAAGACTGATCAGTTAGACATTCGTATAGAAGAGCGCAACATATAGCGCATACAAATCCTCATCAATTAATATCTGTCGCCATACAGATTTAAAACAGATGTATTAAAGGTGGTACCTTCCCCTTGAGCAGCCTCTTTGTTGTGTCCGAGTGCACAATGGCGACACCAGGCGGGGCGCTGCTACTCACTACATACGTCTCCCTCCGACTGGATGCGCGCGCAGCAAACATGCCGGATGTACGCAGCGCAGGTGGTACTAGGCAATGACGCCGCAACATTTGACGTCATCAGCGCCCAGGTGGCACCGACAGGCATGTACATTATTGTGCTTGGCATGTATATTATTGTGCTCAAAATACAACTTGGTTTCGTCTATGACAATTATAGACATACATACACCCGTGTTGGTTTTCTTTTCATGGGACAGGAGTGATATTGGCAGCTAAAGGTAATCACTACCTGGGAATGATTACTAGAAGCAAATTAGTGTCGCACCTAGGGGTCCTACACCACAAGGATTATATTTGAAAAATGAGATTTCTACGTGTGAGTACTTTTAACGGGAAAACAACAACAAACTATACAGGCTGTTTTGTACATTAAAAAAGGCAGAAAACAACTGATATAAAACAACTGATATAATCTTTGGGATAAAAAGAGGGCAATCTAGTTGAGATATATATCCTGTCTTGATTTAAAGTAAGTTTACAGTAAAAAACAGAAATGACTACATGTATTTGATTTATTCCCTTACTAAACACAGGCCGAAGTACGCTTTGGGTGGATGGCATATGGAACACCACAAAGTCGAACTGGACAAGAGCAAATGGAAGTTATATAGGTATGCAAGAGTATGTAAATAGGCACCGAAATCCACACCCTCACTACAATGGAAAGCATTTGTCATATTTGTTCCCAGCTCTTTAACTTTTTCATATATCTTATTTTGATGATTGTATAGTATGCCTTCCTATCATACACTTACAGATACTGACCTGGTTGTGGCATGGACACCGAGCTCGTTTGGTCGTGGTGTCAATTCGTGCCTTGCTCTAGTTGTTTCCCATCAGGCCCTACACTACGTCATGGCAGACTGCAAAACGTCATATCCCACCATCTGCTGGCGGGACGTCACAGGTACGTTACATGGATGAGCCTCCTGTGTAGTCAGACAATCTACGTACATGATGCATATACTTGCAAAATTTATCGGTGTGGTTCATGTCATCTTATTTACGTTCATATACTACTCAGAGGCAGGTCCAGATAAAAAAAAATGTAAATTCCCCAAAACAGCAGGGTGCTCCACGCCCGATGATAAATCCGCACCCACGACTTTGTAAAAAAATAAAATTAGCATACCTCTTTTTTTTTCTAGTGAATGAATATTAAAATTCCCAAACCTATGTACATCTATAACCCTGATATACCTGCCAAACACCCTGTTTGCCTTGGGGGAAACATTGGGGAGGGTTTTGGTGACCCCCTCCTCCACCTTCCATTAGTGTTCTTATACGCAAGGATTTCCGGTACTTACATAGCTGGGTGTCTTGTTCTTGGCTTTGAGTCCCTGAGACCTTGTCCACTTTCCCTATACTACTTACACTAAGAAGCTGGACGGCTAGTTCTTAGCTTTGTGTCCCTGAGATTGTGTCCACTCTCAATATACTACTTACACAGCTGGATGAGCTTGTGCTTAGCTTTGTGTCCCTGAGATTGTGTCCACTCTCGATATACTACTTTTACACAGCTGGATGAGCGTGTACTTAGCTTTGTGTCCCTGAGATTGTGTCCACTCTCAATATACTACTTACACAGCTGGATGAGCGTGTACTTAGCTTTGTGTCCCTGAGATTGTGTCCACTCTCGATATACTACTTTTACACAGCTGGATGAGCGTGTACTTAGCTTTGTGTTACTGAGATTGTGTCCACTCTCCATATACTACTTACACAGCTGGATGAGCTTGTGCTTAGCTTTGTGTCCCTGAGATTGTGTCCACTCTCCATATACTACTTATACAGCTGGATGAGCTTGTACTTAGCTTTGTGTCCCTGAGATTGTGTCCACTCTCCATATACTACTTACACAGCTGGATGAGCTTGTCCTTAGCTTTGTGTCCCTGAGATTGTGCCCACTCTCCATATACTACTTATACAGCTGGATGAGCTTGTACTTAGCTTTGTGTCCCTGAGATTGTGCCCACTCTCCATATACTACTTAAACAGCTGGATGAGCGTGTACTTAGCTTTGTGTCCCTGAGATTGTGCCCACTCTCCATATACATGTACTACTTACACAGCTGGTTGAGCTTGTACTTAACTTTGTGTCACTGACATTCTGTCCACTCTCCATATACTAATCACATAGTTGGATGATTGTGTTCTTAGCTTTGTGTCCTGAGATCGCGTCCACTTTTCGTATACTACTTACACAGTGTTCTTTAGTTTTGTGGCCTGAGTTTGCGTAGCTAAACAGTCTTGATCTTGAGTTTTTCGGATAATATCTACTTCATTTTACTACTTGCATACCTGAAGGGCCTTGTTCTCAGCTATAACTGCCTTGAAGTATAACTACACTAGCATTCCTTGGCTTAATTCCTTTCTCTTATTTGACTTTTTTAAAATCAAATATTTAGGATACCAGAATTGAAGCAGTCCGATAACTTGTGATGGGCGAGTGACAGCTCACTCAGTACTCAGCATTGTCTTACAGGGGAGCACCACCGTCCATGGTTGGAGATGCACGTGACGCCTAACGAGACGCTGACCAGTCCAGGCTATCCCGGCATGCCCTATCCGACCAACATCCGGGTGCGGTGGTACGTGGCTGGGAGGGAGGGTGAGTTACTGGTACTGAGCGTGCCCTTCATGGACCTAGAGTACCACCCAGGCTGCCTCTACGACTACTTGCTCATCGCCGACCCTGCCACCGGGGCACAAACCAGGTTCTGCGGCCAGCGGACAGGGCTAAGCCATTCAGTGAGTACCATACTCTATTGATAAAACCTATAATAGTCAGCGATGACTTTACCAGCATATTTTGACCCTGCAAGTCATATGACCATGTATGTTAGTTCCAAATTAAACACATATGAATTGATGACGGATGTCATATTCTGGATGGTATATGGTAGGTATGATTTCAATAAATAACAACGAGAAAAGAAAAGAGTATGGATTAAAATTTGAATGCTCCATTAGTGTTCCCTCTCAGTGTTAAATGTTGCTTTATGGTGACTGTCAATTGTCTAGACCTAATTGGGCACCTACTTCCAAAGGTTTGAACAACGAATCATCACTGCTGTTCCAATCTTGACATTAGATGGCAATTAAAAGCAGTGGTAATCATAATCAAATGTCCCTGTGAATGCAACGTAGCAACGCAAAGCAGGCGTTTGGTCATACGACACCAGATATCAATAGGTTGTCTTTAAATACCGGTATACATGTATTGTATTATTGACCTTTTGATGGCTATGCAAGTATTAAGGAATAGTTTATAGATATAGAGGGTCTAATTTAGAATGGAGTTTTGAAACATGCGTGGTGATTAATTCAGTAACACTTGAATGACCCCTTTTCCTAAAAGTACCACTCTGACCACCAGCCTTGTGCTCCTCAGGTAAGCAGTAACCTGGCAACTGTGGAGCTGATGAGCGACTACCGAGTAACTGGGGGCGGCTTTAGCGCCACCTGGACCACCTTCCCGGCCAGCAACTCACACAACAGGAGCATAACACTCAGTGACAACAACAACATAACAAGTGGTCTCCTCCACAGCCTCAATTACCCCAACAGCCACCTGAACGACCTTTGCTACTGGGTGACCATAGAGGGGGGTAGCAGTGAGTGGTATCGTGTGTGGCTGGAGGTGCTGGACCTTGGCCTGGTGAGCAGCTCTGTCCACAGGGGGCAGCAGCAGCAGGGGGAGGGGGAGGCGTGTGCTGACCGGCTCACGGTGTACACAGATAGGGGGCACTTAGAGCAGCACAGGCTGTGTGGGTCACCGTCACCAGAGCAGCTCATTAACTACAAGTACCTGTCACGTCACAGCTACGCAGCAGTCCACTTCATGACAGACGGAGAGGACAATGGGCGTGGTTATCAGCTTGCATACACACTGGGTAGGAATATCTACACTCTACTACATTTTATTACTTTTCTTTTAAAAATCATCATTTTGTATGCATGTGTTCTAATAGGGCCAATTTGCTATCTCAATAGATATTCTTTTTAGATAATGGATTGGATAAAGGTAACATTAGTTCCTTCCCTAACCTGACTTTTGCTCTCTACTACAGTTTTAATCTATTCTTTATCAAAGTTCTTGAGATCCCAATGCATAATAATGGAAGCTTGAATGCAATTTCATGATACAACATTCCGCTCTCAGATATACTACCAGATATGCTTAATCATGCTTTCACTACATATACAATGTCAAAGTGGCGGATCCAGCATTCGGAAATGGAGGGGGCGACAAAAAAGGAGGGGGGCTCACTCTCTATCTTAAACAATGTTGGGTCCAAAAAGGGCAAATATACTCTTAAGTACAGGCAAAAAGGAGGGGGTAAGCGCCCCACGTCCCCTTCTGGAAGCTTACTCATAATCATGACGATACCTGACATAACCTCAACAAAAATGAACTTGAACAGCTAACCATCTGTTTCCTTGACAGCTTTAGTCATATGAAAGAGAACCTCCACTGGGTTAAATTTTGCCAGTGTGGGCGCAACAAATGAAAAGTCTGGTGAAGGGCCATGCCAGCATCTACCGATGATTGTATTACCAATATATGTTGTAATATGTTGTTGTAATGTTTACTTATATCAATTTATCCCCCTACTTTAAACGACTGACAGTACCCCGCGAGCAATTCAACTACTCGGTGACCTTGGCAGTAGGGTACAACGTGAGTGGTGAGCTGCTCCCTCCTAACTGGCCCTACCAGTACCCTGCACACCTTGACTACATTGTGACTGTGCAGGCACCACTCGGCCACGTCATCCAGCTCACCGTCACACACTTGGACCTGCTCTCTAATTCATCCTCCTCCTCCTGCCGCCCGCTGGACGACCGCCTCGACCTCTTCGACCCCTACCAGCAACACGGACAACTACTACGACGCATATGTGGGCAGAGTTTCGGTGGTTTGACTTTGACCTCCTACTTCCATTACCTCCAGGTGCGCCTGGTGTCTGGAGGGTGGGACAGAGAAGGGAGCAGCGCGAACGGTTATACTCTGAGGTATATTGTATTACAAGGTTAGTACCCGACTGGATCTCTAAACAGCTCTGACTTTGATTACACCTTGATAAGCCATCTTGAATTAGAACAGAGCTAAAGAATGACCATGATAATTAAAGCTGTGGTTAGATGAATAGAAAGTGTCATCACAGCAATGACATAAAAGGAACCTTGTGTTCTGGTATAAACTATGACAGTTGGCTTTAAAACAACTTGTCTCCTTTGTGCCCCAATTTCTGAGATTTCCGAGGCCAAGAAAATGTCATGGCCCTATTATTTCAGACCCAGAGTTTGTAAACAAGTCGTTAACGGACAAGGTTGTGCCACTGGGATCATGTGACCCATCCCCTTGTCAGAATGGCGGGGAGTGTGAGACTAGGGATGGCGTATTCACCTGTCGGTGTGTCGGACCATACACAGGTGAGGGCAATATAGACTCGGCCTATGTACCCCCCCCCCAATGTGACCCCCCCCTCCCCGTATAAACTACGATGAAAAAATACAAGCAGCCTTGAAACATATTGTGCTTTTGGATAAAAAAAAAACACATTCTAAAGATTCCCTTTCACATATCTATGAACATTGAAATATGATTTAGGTTAAACATTTTGAAAGTGACTTAGGCTTTTTGCGGAACTCATGCACACATTCAAGAAACGGTTCTTATTTCCTGTACTTTAAAGGTCGTATTTCCTCAAGCCCCCTCAAGCCTTACATTAAGGCCTCCCCTAAACCTTACCTTCAATCCACGAAAGAAGTATACGTTGATTTTTCCCACAATCTTGCCAGGGTTGGTATGCTCTTGGACACACTGTGATCGGAGACCATGTAAGAATGCAGGAACCTGTGTCAATGTCAACAGAGGATACAACTGTTCGTGCGAGCCGGGCTATGGTGGTACCACCTGCGGCGTCGACTTGAACCAATGTCGCAGGACCCGCTGCAGCAAGAACGGCATCTGTATGGTGCGCGCTAACGGAGATATTACCTGTGTCTGTGAATACAACTACAAGGGTGAGCAACTCAGCTAAACCTTTGTGAACCTTCTTCATGGTGTGTGTGGTCTCTAGTCAAACATATGCAGTTAGATTAGATCAATCGTTGTGTTTCGTGTCAATAGAGGGTTACACTAGCGGATGCCTCACGATGTGAGTAGTATATGGAAAGTGGGATTTGTATTGGGTATCATCTATTCACCTGACTAATTGGATTGACACTACGAACCATGTCACGGTTTGTCTGTGTGGACTGTAGACATTTTGCTGACCACCACTAAACTCCCTCTGCCCCCCTTTCCTATGCAGGCCCCATGTGTGAGATCATGAAGGGCCCCCAGATGAAGAGCGGCACGCGCCTGGTGGAGGAACCGTTCTGGATCGGCATCATTGTGGTGATCGGCGTGCTCACCCTGACCGGCTTCCTGGTCCTCCTGCGCCGGAAGTGCCTCAAGCACGTCGAGGTGGACTGCTGCTGCTGTACCCACACGTCCGACACTGACACAACCAAAAGTGGTACGTGCCACATTGCTGTCTGTTCTCTCTCTATTTCTTCCATCCCTCTCCTCGTCCCTCTCTTTCCCTATCACGTGCCTCAGTCTCCATCTCCTTATCTCTGTCTACAAAATACGTCTCTATACCATCTCTGTCAGTCTTTGTCATGTCAAGGATATTAGCGTGTGATCTACTAGGGGTGGTATCTAAAATAATTACATTTTAATACACGGGTTCATTATAATTATATAAAAATACCACTATCGCTAATTGAATGGTAATTGAGATAATTGCGATTTATTGCAGACAAGATGAGTCTAAGTAATGAGACAGGCTCCAATTACATGTATAATGGCTACCACGACTACATGTCTGAGCCATACTCCCGCACTCCACAACTCTCTGCTGGACCATCTCAAACATCAACCCCAACACGGCGTCCCTCCGAGGTGCCCACCATTAGAGTAAGTATTCTTTGAATCACTGTAGGGGTGACAAGGTGGGAGGAGGAGATTCGCAACAGCATCCCGACCTCTGCAGTGCATGGAAGACCCTTTTTGAATTTCGAATATCCATGCAAAAAATGATATGCAATTTTGATATTTCTCACAAACTCTTAGTCTTTTAGGCTGTGTCGTATATGCGAAACCGGCTTATAGTATACATATCAAATTGTATTGATAGAAATTGGCTCAGTGTCTCAGACTGTGGTATATGAAAGTACCAAGCACCAGTCTACACCAATCAGATCCATTATTGCGGATGTACAAGGGCTTCAACCAATCAGGTCCTTTATTACAGGTGTATAGTGACATTATACAACCAATGACATCCTTTGTTGCAGGTGTATAGTGTCAGTCTACAACCAATGACATCCTCTGTTGCAGGTGTATAGTGACATTCTACAACCAATGACATCCTCTGTTGCAGGTGTATAGTGTCAGTCTACAACCAATGACATCCTTTGTTGTAGGTGTATAGTGACATTCTTCAACCAATGAGATCCCTTGTTCAGGTGTATAGTGGCAGTCTACAACCAATGATATTTTTTGTCGCAGGTGTACAGTGTCAGTCTACAACCAATGACATCCATTGTTGCATGTGTACAGTGTCAGTCTACAACCAATGACATCCTTTGTTGCAGGTGTTCAGTGTCAGTCTACAACCAATGACATCCTTTGTTGCAGGTGTACAGTGTCAGTCTACAAACAATGACATCCTTTGTTGCAGGTGTACAGTGTCAGTCTACAACCAATGACATCCTTTGTTGCAGGTGTACAGTGTCAGTCTACAACCAATGACATCCTTTGTTGCAGGTGTATAGTGTCAGTCTACAACCAATGACATCCTTTGTTGCAGGTGTATAGTGACATTCTTCAACCAATGAGATCCCTTGTTCAGGTGTATAGTGGCAGTCTACAACCAATGATATCTTTTGTCGCAGGTGTACAGTGACAGTCTACAACCAGTAACATCCTTTGTTGCAGGTGTACAGTGTCAGTCTACAACCAGTAACATCCTTTGTTGCAGGTATACAGTGTCAGTCTACAACCAATGACATCCTTTGTTGCAGGTGTACAGTGTCAGTCTACAGCCAATGACATCCTTTGTTGCAGGTGTACAGTGATGATGACATGGACCTGGGTATGCCCGTGTACACCATAGAGGGCCGCAGTCACAGTATAGATGCGGCAGCTGCAGTCTTTGTGCCACACACCGCAGACATCATTAACGCCACTTCCACCTTCAGCGACTACCACAACCCTTGCACCTTGTCTGCCATAGATGAAGAAGATCCCGGTACAACACATAGCATAGTGAAGGATACCCCGGCAATGCACACCAGTGAGGACGATGAGGATAGCGTCATAAGCAGTGAGGCAGGGCGGTTGGCCTTCATACATCGTGATGCTGAAGGCAAGGCCCTGGAGGCCCCTGGAGAGACCACCATCAGACACAGTACGAGCTGCTCACGACCTACTCCCAGACTGGACACAAGCCGTCAGTCTCCTCCTGGTGACTTGGAGAAGGATATATCTAGGTCCTCCTCTAGGACCCTCTCTGTCGATGATGGCTGGCTGAGGGAGCCCACCACCAACTTCCACTGTTGGAGCTCTATGGATGAAGACAAGCACCAGATGGTTAAGGACGGCATGCTGTATAAGCCTGATAATGACACTGAGTCCGTCTGTAGGAAATCCATTAGAAGGACCATTGACGTGAGCAGTTCAGAAACTGAAGCTAAAAAAACAGAGAGTCCAGTAGCACACAGACACGTTAACAGCGCCAAACGCAGGGAGCAGTTTGTTAGTGCTGTCCGACAAGCACGGAACCAGAACGCACCCAGCCATCGGCCATCCTCACACTCTGGGCACTCAGGGAGGTCTTCTGACTGCCATTCATCCTGTTCATGTTGTACAATAACATCGTACGACTCTGACTCACGCCTGCCGCGCCATAGGTCAGCCCCACGCCTTGGTATCACCAACCCTCCCAGGGACTTCAACCACTTCTCCCAATCCATAGACATTGTTAGTGACCCTGAGTGTGCCTCCTGCAGAACAAAAAGGTGCAGTCAAAATTCAGAAGAGATTGCAGCTGACTCCTGTGGGAGACGCCATAGAAGTCGCCACCATGGGCCTGATCTTGGACATCGTCAGAGAAAGACGCATGGAAGCAGTAAAAACCTGAGTGAACTTAGATCTCGCCACCATCACCACCGCTCACATCACAGGCCTACACGTGCAACGCAGTACTGGTCTGTTTCCATAGACATTCCTGACAATGATGATGACGATGATATCGTGGATAGGGATCCAGTCTCACGGCATTCATCATGCAGGTCCTCCCATTCAGCCTACACAGGGACAATAAGTAAGAGGGATAGGCATGCTCATCGAGAACATTCAGAGTCAAGGCGACACAAACACAGGTCCTCAAGGCCATCCTCAACGTCCAGTAGGCGCCGCCACCACAGGTCCACTCACTCACTGAATGAACCTTATTCTGATAGGGACCGAACAATTGGTTTAGATGGATTAAATGTGTCATTCAGAGACAGTCGCCAGAGGAGCAAGTCAGCTCATAACCTTGACGACTATAGCCAGGTTGAGCTACAGCAGAACAGCCATTTGACTCATCATTATAAATTGAGGGACCGCAAACACCATCACCATGTATCAAACAAACTACGTGAACATAAAAAGCTTGCACCTGCCCTTTCTGATCCAGCTTCCTCTCAAAGGCACAAAATGAACCATAACTTGAAAAGCACACACAGCTTGAGAAGGAGTGGTGAGAGCATTGGAAGGAGATCAAAGTCTAACAGTCATGGCATAAATGTGTTGGAATCTGAGCAAGATGATACTGCCCCAGGTAATAATGGTGAAAACAATCACAGGCTATATCGTCAATGTGGCATAAGACCAAGTTCCCAGGGGTCTGTGAACTATCCGGGTTTAAGTACTTCACTAGAATTTGATTCTGCAAAGGGCACTTCACTCATGAACAGCATTGATTACCTCAAGGTACCAAGCTTTGATAGCACCATCCCAAGTGACCCAGACAGTTTTGGAGGCACTAGTCCTGAGGCCCTGTCCTCCACTAGTGGGGTATCTAGTTCAGACCTACGACATCATTCGTCTGATGAAACTGACCAGAGTCATATGAGAAAGAGTCGTTCACAGGATATCCTGCTAAGTGGAACGACCCCATCAGGGTCTCGGCTCACTTTGGACATTGACACCCCAACTCAGCAAGACATCTCAGGAGCCGACCTATTTGGACGTCGACAGTATCCCCTGTCAAAGTTCTACTTGGGTGATGCTGAACTGTACCTAGGAACACAAGAACAAGAGCCCCAGGGTGAGCGTCAGGTAGGCGATGCTTTTGTGGTAAGCACGTCCAAGAATCCACTTCATGATTCTGCTTACCAAAGCAAAGAACACTCAACCGAGAAAAACGCTTCAAAGCCAGGATCAAACGTAGTCAGTCCAACTCTACGTAACGGAATCGCATTCTCTGATATCTACTACCACACAAATATAAACTTCAGTTTTAATGGGTAAGCACTTTTTCATAGGGTCTGTTCTCTCTGGTCTTATAACATAAAACGTTCCTGGCATCTCTTTCAGGATGTATGGTATGGTATATACTTCCTCTGGGCCATTCGTAACCACAGTGTAAAATCTAGTTCTAAGTATGGCCGAATACTAAGGATATCTTTATGATATAGAGAACGCCGTGAAAAACAATATTATAACATTTCAGTATAAATGTTGAGTTATACAATCCATAGACATCAGCGCAACCTTCGATGAGTTCACACACTACACATTATGACCTTGTCAGATACACAGTATATTGTATTAACAAATTCACATATTTCAGAAATGACGAGAAAAGAGTAACGAATCAACTGGAATTGGCAGCTCGAAAGCTTGCAGCATTTAGCCATGCCGAGTACTCCTCCTCAGTAGAAGATGCACAGGAACCAGAAGATGCATCAGGCATGGTAGAGAACACAACCCTATCAAGACCATGGTAAGTGAGAAACCACATCTTCAATTATTCTTTATTTAGGGTACAACAGGAGGCGCAATATCCAGAGTTGCACCAATACAGAAAACACAATCACAGTTACAAATAAATATATATGGTAGTGGCTTTAGCTCAAGCTTGATTGGCACTACCTCGACTTAAACCTTAAACTGCAAATAAGAAATGCAAATTACTGTAGCATAAGGGAAATGCTACAAAGTAATTCCAGAATCTTGATAATTAAAAACGTATTAATTATTAACCACAGCTTCATTGACTTATATGGTATCGAACTGTTCCATTATATTGGACTGTTAGAGGTATTGGTCTTGACCCACTCACCTCTCTCATCCTCTTAGGTGACCTAATGCACACCTGACACACACACACACACACACACACATACATACACACGCACACAGGTACACTTTCTCACACACAGGTGTGCAGCCATTCAGCCCCAAGGACCAGTCAGCTCAGACAGTTTCAGACAGTTCAGTGTTATTTTTTTCTTTTTCTCTTTTCCTATGTTACTTTGTTAAATAAATAGGCCAGAATTTTTCGCGCAGGCCCAAGCGACTTCCCTTGTTCCTGTTCTCAATAAGATCAATACAACTAGCAAAAGGATGTTTTTCTAACGTTCAAAATTGTATTTCATTGATTGAGAGCAAACAGCTGGTTAAAAAAAATCAAGAAAGGTTGTCTAAAAAATAATGTAGGAAATGGTCTATATAAATGTTTGCTTTCAGTTGAAAAGGTGATTCGTCTCATTTTTATAGGTTTGTGAATGATGACATAAAGCTTGTATGCAAACGATTGCTTTACAATGTCTTTGAACAATAGGGGGTACGCCTATGCAATGATGCAGACCACCTGAAATATACACCTTTTTCAACATCCCATTAAACATTAGAAGCTGCCTTTCTCAGTTTTCTTGCTTTTAATTATGGGTTTATGCAATTCATCCCTTAATATACAGGGTGCGCCCCCTCCTTTTGGACAGGCCCCTCCTTTCCAAAACCTTTTAATTTAATTGGTCCCTAACAGCACTTCGTTGAAGACCTACGCACACTTCAGAGAAACGCAAACCCTGGATTGAGTTTTTTTTGCCCACCTTCCTTTTCAATATCATGCATATCCATGACTTTAGATTTTCACACAGTTACACGCTGTGCAGTGTTCAAAACATTCCCATTGTTATTTCAGTGTTTCTGATGGAGTAAAACTCATGAAAGGACGCAAGATGTGGCCGAGCAGGATATTGAGTATCATAATGGATGAAGGTGAAAGTGACCTCTCAGACCATGGTCCCGACATGCAGCAGTGGTCAAAGACACAGGATCCGAATTACTCAGGGTCAAATAGTCCAAGGATAGCTAGAAGCCTCCTGACTCCAGACTTTAAGAGAAAAAGGCCACGATCTGCCCCAGACAAAAGGAGTGCGCCATGTCCAGTGCAGGTTACACTGTCTCCTGATTTAGGACAAAGAGGGGGTGCCCGGTCACTGCTGGAGAGGCGCAGGAAGGATGGGATGTATTCTCCACAGTTAGAGAATTTAGATGTTATGAGAATCACCACTTGCAACAATTCAGACACAGGTAACAGTAATTCATCTGCTGCCAGTGTAAGTCATGCAGACACATCAGATACAGTAATCGAAGCCTTTACTGTGTATTCAGATGAAGAAGATGCACAGCAGACTGCACGGGTACCAGCCATTGCGGCACAATTAGAAGGTAATACCACCCACAGCAGTAAAACCTCATCAGCTTTGTGTAGTAAAGGAAGGTCCATGTTAGGCAGTTCCTGGCACATAAACAATGCTTTACCAGAAACTACAGATGTAGATTGTATTGATATAATACATAGTGTACCATCAGGGATGTGCCCACCAACATCTGTAGAACGAGGCCATTATAAAGAAAAATCAGAGACTTTGTCCAACATAGAGAGTAACGGAAGCCAAACAACAGAGGTCACAGATAGTGGATATGAGCCTCCACATGAGGACACAGCACGTGACACTCCATACAATAGGTATTGTGGACAACATGAACACATGCAGGGGGAGGATCACATGTACACTATAGCTCCAGCCTCATCGTCAGAACTCGAATTACAAGATCTTAACCGGCAGAACACAATGTATCTAACTCATATGGGGAATTTGAGGATAGATGTCATAAGTGAAGTTTGATAAGGTCGTTTTATCTCACGATTCTGGCTTGGATCGTGCTTTTTTCTCATAACCCATGTTTTGTTATCAGGCTATAACCGCATTCTGGGACCTTTACTTCGTTTTCAAGAAGGTGCTGGTTTGAACCTGGACATGTTAATAAATTGGAGAAGTACTTACAATGTCAACCTCGCCATACATTTCCAGTTAAAACCGTTCAGGGCTCTATGGGGAATCGATCCCCAGCCACTGTGGCAGGAGACGAACTCGCTGTCCACTATACTAAGCTGAACGGTACAGATATCAATGTACTTGAAGGATTTGAATAAGTTTTCCAACATACCTCATGTTTGCACACCTCGTTAGTATAGAATCCAATGGTACCATGTCAAGTTATTAACAGGGAAACATCCTTAGATATCCTAGATGAACATGCCATGCCAAAGGACTCCCTAACATTCAAAATAAATAATAATCCAATGATTTTCCTTAGCAATACGTCTCGCCTCTCGGCACGCGCCCATTGTCCTGCAGCATTCTGACCAACATACGGGACCTTCCCACACTGTCAATATGAAGCTGGGCATGGTGGAGGCCGGTGGCAAAACGTATCAATGTGAAAAATCATTGGATTATTATGTATTTAGAAGAAAATGGAAACAAAATGTAGGCGAACACCAACTAGAGATCATATATTTGTCGGTTCTAGAAGTACAGGAATTGACATGCTTGGATTCTACCTGAAAAATGTGTGTAAAGGTGGAGGTATGTCGGGCAGAGTGACAACATGGCCATGGTGGGGTGGCAAAGCAAGCGGTTCACATGCACTATCAAAATGTCTTCTCCTGGATTAATTCTGGGGTTACAAGGTAAGAAATTGATACAAAATGGAGGAATCTGTTAGATAAATGCTTTAATGTATCTTTATGGCCGCACATGTTCGGGTAAGGTCGAATCCCACTTGGCGAAAAATGCCTCAGATATCTCTGCGATTTTGCATCTGTTGCGAGTTTGGGATCTACCCCAAATTTGCAAAGGAGATAACTACAGTAGGGTACATAGAACACAAGGGCACTGTTATGCTTTATTGTAAAGTGTATGTGATATATCATCCTGGTTAATAGGTATAACTGTGTCTGACATGTTTGATATACTAAAATCGCAAGGATATAAAACCCAAGCAGAGTCTGCCTTGGGACTTTGATATTACACAAATTAACAGCACTCCTTGCGATTTAGGGCACCAGGAAGCCCATAAAACGCAGCTGACAAAATCGCAGAGATATTTGAGGCATTTTTCGCCATGTGGGATTCAACCTGTAGTTCGCAAATAACCCCTCATGCTGACGCGCTCGGGGTTATTGGCGAACAACCTGAACTTGTGCGGCCATAAAGATACATTAAACGCTTATTATCATTCATCATTATGAGAAATGAGAGGGAACGGGGTCCGTTTCAGGGGGAAATTGTGTTTTTTGAATGTAAAGGTGAGTCCAAAGGTCTTCAAGTAAATTTGTTCCCAATACTAAATCTGTCGTCACTTATCAAACGTTCTGGATCCACCACTTGAGTCCATTATCTTGCTTTACCTCAGACATAGGGGCTTCCATGAAGTGATACGTGCACATAGCCAATGCATACACTTTCACAGGAGAGGAGGCTTTTTGTTATAGTTCTGGCGGGTATTTAGTAGGGAGGTACAAGATGTAGCTAAGAGGCTCAGTAATCAATATACCCTAATGCGTGCATAATGCAATATGGGAATGGTGGTTTATTTTCTGGAAGAGATGTTAACACACTTCATGGAAGCTCCAAATCACCTCTTACTATGGCATGATATAAGACTTCCCTTGCAGCATTGTCACAGTAATTTTGTGGATAGTGATGTTATCGCGGACTCATTCGTATTTTGTAACATCCTCACATCGTTCACGTTGTTACTTCTACGCAATTTGTGGTTACATAAGTTGAATAGACATACTCACACAAAACCTTTAAAGTGATTATCTCTTTGGATAACAGAATCCGCGTTGGTGTTTATCACTATACATATATTTATCTTTAATGCCTTGGTTCACATCTAATGATCTATTTCACACTAAAACTTGGTCTGCACATTAAACTCACCACTATTGATGTCAATAGAGGGAGCCCATGTGCTGCATCATTTTCACCCAACTAGGAAGTGCCTGTAAATCGAAATCTACTCAACAGGGCACATAGGTGGGCCTCTTAGCTGGGTATCTGATGTTTTTCTTTATTGCTCTAGCCGTATTGGGGGATTTGGGCAGTAGGTGATTGGAATGATGAATCCAGATCACAAAAGAAGCGCATCTGTCCATCTATTTTATAGCACTATGTCTATGTAGTGCTGGATGAAAAAGAGCCACTGCCCATTATAAGCGCAGGATGTGATTTCATTTGACTTGGTAAAGTAGGCCTTCTCTGGCTTAGCGTGAGTTACAGTTAGGCCTCTGCTATGTCATAAGGTGGTTAGCTGTGGGCAAACATTGCCAACACGTGGTTAGGTACATGCACCATGAGTAGAAAGCGTTCAAAATACTAAATGTCATAAGATAGCACTGTTTTCAATGGATATATGCAAGACACCAGTGCATTCAAAGTATCCTACTTGTAGTTTTTTTAACATATAGAATAACACTTAAAGATATGATTCTCATGTTTCTATACTGCAAGTTAGTAAAACATTGTCACCTTACCATAAATGCACCCAAAGGTCAGTTCAGTACATTGGTTTTATTGCCCGCAGAGACCCATAAATAGTAACAATCAGTAACTGTAACTCACGCTATGGGGTACCTTACCTGTTATCTAAGTGTTGAGGGTAGTCCCTCAGACATAACAGACCTAAGCAATTTGTAATGTGCGTACAGATGTGTATAAGTAGTTATAAACTGGATAGTTGTAAAGGAGCGGAGCATGGACTATAAAAGCTCAGTGCAGCAAGTTAGGAATCTTTTTTTTTTCACTTTTGGAGGAAGATGAACAGGTAAGGGGGTCTAGATGGGGGGTCCCCATGTCACATGTCGATTTTAAGAAAATGCCATGTCACATGTCACTAAATTTCTATTTCCCCATGTCTCTGTCACTAAGCTCCATGTCACATGTCGATTTTAAGGAAAGGTCATGTCTCATGTCACTAACTTTTTCATTCTCCATGTCCTTGTCACTAAGCTCCATGTCACATGTCGATTTTAAAAAATGGCCATGTCACCCTGTCGAATTTAGGGGTCTAGACCCATAGGTAAAATATATGTGTTTATCTCACGATTCAGGCCCAACAGCGTGCTTTTTTGGTCATTACTCCATTCCGTTATCAGGGTATAACCGCACTCTGAGACTTCATTTATTTTTCTAAGACCATCTTGGTTAGAACCTGAGCATGTTAATAATAAATTGGAGAAGGATACAACATGACCCTCGCCATACATTTCCAATTAAAACCCGTCCGGGCTCTATGGGAGGCCAGACGGGTGAATATTTCCAGCTAACCTCACCAAGTCCTCCAATATCCATACATTAATAGCTTATTAAATGACTTTTGCACATATGCTGCATAAGATAAGTCTTGCACATGATTCTATTTCAAAAATCATAACAAAATATCAATATGTAAGCGTTTGGCATGCATTATTCCTTCATAACACAGCCCACACTGCAGCAATCACCCCGCAATGGCCCTCCATAGGACCCATACAGGCTTCAAGGGCAGCATACTCATATATACATGACTTTATTTGTTTCAAGATTACAAAAGCCTTTTGTTTCAACTAATTCTTTTCACAGAATACTGTTTGACTTAATGATTCATGGAAAATTATATCAAAATGCTATTAAAGTCCCATAGGAGGCCTATTGTAAAACACTATGGAGCCATGTTATAGGCAACAGTAACAAGAGCATTGTGGACATCAGGGTCTTTAAAAACATGATGCTAATTCTTACCATAGTTTTTAGATCACTTACAGATCCATCTGTTTTTCATGAAAGTCCATTCCTGGAATAATGATCTGGAAATAAACAGGAATTGCAGTTGACCCCCTGCCAGCCTGGAGTATAGCTCTATGGGGACCACAAAAGGTTGAGAGCCATGTCAAAATTAACATGCACTTTTATAATAACAAAGACATTTTTGATGTCATAAAAAAAAACCAGATAAAACTCTTGTGTCTGTACATATCCTATTTTTACATAAGTTTGATGCCAATTTCTTATGGAAAATTCGAAATCAAATTTTCAGAAATCATCGCCAAAAGCCGGGGGTATTGACTCAATGTGACCCTGACCCAACAAGGCTATATATAGAGTGACAGCTGGGTATATTGCTACGTCAAATTTAGTGACCCAAAGCTGTATATATATATATATATATATATATATATATATATATATATATATATAGTGGTGCCGGAGTCTCGGAGTAGCCAAAAGGTTAAGGTGAATCACCCTTCAGAGTGATTCTATGGGGGCACACTCGGCCGGAGTGGTACCAGAGGGCTACTCGGAGATCCCTCCTCAGAGGAATCTCGGAGATATCCAGAGCAATATCTCGGAGACTCTGGAGGGCCACACTGGTTCCGGCGCCTGCCGCTAGGGGGCGCCACTTGAAGGCACTTCCGGTTTGTAATGTATAAAAGTAAGGGAAGTCCTCCGAGTCCTCAGTCTGTGCTACAGACTCACACAGTTCGCATCATGATCCCTCCAGACTCCGGACGCAGAAGTAAGACTCTTACTAGCGGAAAGGATGATTTTATGGTGCCTGGAGCGGATATTGGAGTTTGAATAGTATGCGCTAAATGAACCCATGTTGACACTTGGATTGAGACGTCATGACAGCAAGTTGACATCAAAGAATTTAATTCGATATAAAAAAAACTATAGCAGTAGGAGCTTAATGTGTATAGAGGATGAATCTAGACATTATATTCTATCATCTACCTTTAATTTGCCATGATTTGACCTGTATATGTAACAGGATTGATGATAGAAAAATCGAATTGAGCGAAATTTTCGCCGTCATGTTGACTACGCAGTGGACAGATTGTTTACCGGCGAGACACAAGTTGTCACATTGGCATATGCTCTAAGGGTATTCTGGCTGTCGCGCGCACTCCGTACCAGCGGTAGGTCTATGAAAATGCCTGTAGGACACACGCCGATGTAACACTTTGCGTCCAGGCACTCTTGTCGTCTCGCCGAGAAACCAAAATGGTGGAGGACGGATTACATCGACTCGCAACAAATAACATTGATTTTCATGGCTTTTTAAGGTAAAAATATTTATTTTAATGGTGGAAACCATGGTATAAACGCCATAGTTAACCATTATGGGTTCACTCGGTGATTCTATTGTCTAGATAAGAAGCATTCGGCCTCTGGCCTCATGCTTCTTATCTGACGATAGAATCACAGAGTGAACCCATAATGGTTAACTATGCCCTTAATATATGTATTGCTTGGCACATTGAAGACTTATGATCTGTATCTGTTGATATGATAAGGAGTTCTCCAATAAAACAGTGAGTCTCCTAATAAAAGAGAAAGTACTCAAGTAGATGAAGTCAATATAATACATGCTGCCATCCAAGGTATCATACTCCGAAAGAACTATCTCCGACTAAGTATATAATTAGCAATGGACTGTTGGAACCCATGGGAAATACTACAGGAAGGGGAGGGTTTTGAGTTGGACGGGGTTAGTGAGGCCCATAAAAGAGTACACCCTGGTGAGAGTGTATAACTCAGGCCCCACCCCTGTGGTTATCTTCTGTGACATGACCTTGGGAGTGTTGGAGGCTGTGGAGATGGTAGGAACAGCCCCTCAGAGTACTGCCGGGGGATTTCATCCGACTTTCCGGTGGAGGATTTTGAAAGATTGGTGATGAATTCCCCTCTGGAGGCTAGGGAAGGTCTAAGGGAGGTCCTTAGGAGAAACAGGGACGCTTTCCAACTGACAACAGAGGAGAAAGGGCATTCCTCTATCATAAAACATAAAATCAACACTGGGAATGCTAAACTAATTTGGCAGCAACCCTGGAGACTGGCTCAACATAGAAGGGAGGCCGTGGAGGAAGAATTGCAGAAGATGCTCGAAAACCATATTATAGAGCCTTCGGAAGGCCCCTGGACTTCCCCCGTCGTACTTGTGAAAAAGAAAGATGGGGGAGTTAGGTTTTGCATCAACTACCGCAAGCTGAATGAAATCACGGTGAAAGATGCATACCCCCTCCCCCGGATTGATGACCCCTTAGACACCCTGGATTTGGCCTCCAGGTATTGGCAGGTGGAGGTGGCAGAGGAGGACTGGGAGAAAACTGCTTTTGCTACTTACCGGGGACTGTACCAATAAGGTCATGCACTGAGCAGCTAAGGGGTGGCGACAGACCTAGCAAAACCAAAGCTGTACACAAATGGCCTGTACCAAAAGATGTACATGAGGTGCATAGCTTCCTAGGGTTGGCATGATACTATCGGGCCTTCATACCTGACTTTGCATCATGGGCTAAACCTCTCTTTTCGCTATCAGAGAAAGCACAAACCTTTGCCTGGTCAGAACAGTGCCAGGCCATGTTCGGAGACATAAAAAAATGCCTGGTGGACTCCCCGATTCTGGCTTACCCCCAGCTGGAGGGAGATCTTATCCTAGACACGGACACAAGTGACGTGGACCTGGGGGTTGTACTCAGTCAGGTACAAGGGGAGGAGGAAAAAGTACTGTCCTATGCTAGCCGGACGTTGGATAAACCAGAGAAGAACTATTGTGTTACCCGGATTGAGATGCTGGCTGTTATCTTTGGTTTCCGAAAATTTAAACATTTTTTGCTTGGGCGGAAAGTCAGGGTAAGGATGGACCATGCATCATTACTGTGGATAACACAGTTCAAAGAACCAGGAGGTCAAGTAGCCTGATGGTTGGAAGAACTCTCCTGTTATGACTTCACCATAGAACACTGGCTGGGTAAACAGCATGGAAATGCAGATGGAATCTCCAGAATTCCCTGTAGGCAGTGTGGATGGGAGCCGGAGGAGGAGGCCTGTTGGATGTTAAGGCCCCACCACCCGGTGCCAAAGTTTGAAAGAGGAGGAAGTTGAAAAGAGAGGGGAGGAGGATGGCATGGAAAGAGATCTCCTGAGGGGGAGGGAGGAGGACATTCCCCAAGATCATGACGAGATGTCCCAGGATCATCCTGATAGCATTCCCAGAAGCCGAGAGGGCTGGGAAAGAGTCCAAGAGGGTGCTACACCAGGTCCAGGAATGGGTAGCCTCCGGAGAAGTACCTCCGGACTTGGGCATAGAACCCTATGAGATGAAAGCCTGGGCCGCTCAGAAAGAAAGGCTAGAAATAAAAGGACAATGGTGGAGAGAGCAGGGAAATGATAGGTTCCAAGTAGCCATTCCCCCCCCCCCCCTCATGAGGGGATTGATTCTGGGAGAAATGCACGGCTCACCCCTGTCAGGGCACTTTGGGCAAACCAGAACCCTCTGAAAGCTGCAGGAGGAGTTTTACTGCCAGGGATACCGGAGGGACGTCATCTTGTGGTGTGCCAGCTGTCCCAAATGCCTGGCCAGAAAGAACCCTCCCCGGAAGAGTAGAGCCCCCATGGGGCATATGGCTACCCATCTGTGCATGGAGAGAGTGGCCATGTTCTAGGACCCCTGCCAAGTACCAACAGGGGTAACAGGTAGTGATGGATTACTGTACTCGTTGGGTGGAAGTGTAATGGTTCGTCTCGTTAAGTTAGATTAAATCATAACGAAGAGAGAGAAAAGTTTCCGGGTAGGCAACCGAGCTTTTATTTCATAGCTTACGTTACATACGATCACAGCCTCAGAGGACTACATGCTACTAGGGCATTCGGTTACCCTTTCGGGTAACAACCTGGTTGAGCAGTGGGTAAACCACTACTGAAGAACATGAGCTAGGACCAGCCTTATATAGGGGAAAAGCCTGCGAAACTCAGACCGGCCACGTGACGTGTGGCGGACGAGTGGTAGGCCCCCTGGTGTAATGGATACGAACCCAGAGGCAGGTGCTGCCACCTGCCATCCGGATTCCCCCACTACACCCGAAGGATCTAGGTCTGAGTCTCACGGGTACATGAACGTAAAGTGTAAATACCATACCCCTACACTGCCCCCCTTAGACAATAACTTGGGGGTATTAATTACACTTGCTCGATGTGAAATAGGCTATAGTATAAGACTATCCTATTTCTGAAAAATTATACAATAATAGCATCGAGTGTCGTTCATTTCATTTCCACCAGTAGCTTATAACAACCACAAATGATAAATATACAACTATCACAGATTTATAGTATCGTTTTGACAACAGTAGGGTCCTAAAAAGGACCGGTGGTTGTAAATAATGATCGTATTACAGTTATTGAACCCGGAAAAAAAATTTTCGACTTTTTAAATTAACAACTCTGTCCACTTTACAAAGTGAATTGAATATTAATGATCAGATATGAACAATTAATCTGATACTATATGAACACAATTACCGTAAATCCTCGCGTATAGGACGCCCCTCGCGTATAGGACGCACCCTGATTTAGGCTAAATCATATAGGACACATCTTAGATCAAATTTTGATCATTTCAGTAATATTCTATAGTGAAAAATCCCCGCATATAGGACGCACCCTAACTTGTGCTAAATCCTGTAGGACGCACATGATGTAATTTTGGTCTATAAGCCGCGTCCTATACGCGAGGATTTACGGTAGGTATTAACCTGAGTAATACAATACTAAGTTTAGAGAAATCCGTTGGACCTTCTCTTATCTTATAGAAAAATATTTATACTTTTGAGACGCAGCTCAGTTTATACCTTAGTGTTTTATATTTACAAGTTACAGAAGAAATATAGTCTCTTAATATATTGAGACCAGGAATGACCTATCTAGACAGTTATAGGTCTAGGATTACCTTAAACAACTTTTAGGATTCGCAGATCCAGTATATTTATAGGTACCTTTATATAATAATATATCTTTATAAAAGATATTATATAGTTATAAATACAATTTTACACACAATATAATATTATCAACAAAGTTACTTGTTTTCATGATTGGAGGATGTAACAGGAGTCGGATGCTGCTGATGTCTTGGTATGGGCGAGCTGAACCCTGATGCCTGAAGTGCTATAGTAAAACTTGTTGGTGGGTGTAGCTAAACCCTGATGCCTGTAGTGCTAGCTAACTGGAGGTAATAGTAGATCCAGTTGTAGACTGTTGATGGACTTTATGGGCGTAGCTAAACCCTGATGCCTGTAGTGCTAGCTAACTGGAGGTAATAGTAGATCCAGTTGTAGACTGTTGATGGACTTTATGGGCGTAGCTAAACCCTGATGCCTGTAGTGCTAGCTCACAAATAGTAGTGGTGTAGTAGTAAATCCGGTTTGTAGTTCAAAAGTCCATATTAGTGTAAATTGTCCATGATTTTATAATAGGCACAGTCATTATAGTGTTTACAGCATTTGTACTCCTCCTCCAGAGTGACTTGTTTGTTTCTCCTTCTGTTTTCAGTTTCCGGATTAGGGTACAGTTTGGTACCCGAATCAATATGGGTTGGATAAAAAAATGGTTTCCTATCCAACAATACATAGGTAATAGCACCCCGGGACACACAATTATTCCCAATCTTCATGCAACAGTTTTCACTGTTCCATGTTCTCCTCGGGTGGCTGGTTTGGACCCGGTTGTTGAGCCTGAGGCTGAACGGGGGGTCCACACCGGTTCCATCCGTAGATGCCAATGCGGGGGCAGCAGGTGTTAGTTTCACCTTTTGGCGTGCCTCGAACAGGTTCAAAGCATGCTCAGGTGTGCCGTCCCAGTTATCCATGATAACTCCAAAAACCTTGAAGAACTTTTGCTGGTTCTTCATGTTTGTTGCTCGTTCTAGGTCGAGCATCTGAGAAGCTGTTTCCTTCTCGGATAGGGCCTCCTGCCACAGATTAGCAGCTTCCTGCTTATCTTTGGCAACATCCGCCTTTATCTGAGTCGAGATCCGGTTGATCTCTGACTTCTGGATCGCGTCAATGCACTGGAGAGTGCTCGACACGGTCCGACGATACATATCCAGGTGGAGGTTTTCCAGATGGTGCTGTAACGTTTCAAATTGCTTGCTCTGAATATTGCAAGACAATTTGTCCTCCTTCTTGAAGAAGGTCTCCACTGTCTGGATCAGCTTAGGCCGATGAACCACAGCACCAGGTGGGGGTATCTGACCCTGAGGCTTCGGCTGTGCTCCAGACCCACTCGCAGTGACAGCTACACGCGTGTGCGAAGAAGCAACCGCAGTAGTAGCCGCACTAGCAGTGGTCGAAGAAGGGCCTTGATTTGGTAATCCCTGAGCTAGGGGCAACCGCGACAATTCCCTTCTAAGGTCTTTGGCTGTCAACAATGGCGCGGGTGGACGTTGTCTCACCACAGCACTCATTATAGGTCGGGGAGCTTGACCTCCTACTGTCGGCAGTTCCTGCTTGACCCTCCCGTACTGATCAAAGATTTGCATCTCTGGTCCGGGTGGGCCCATAGCAGGGTACTGCTTCGGGTCTTTGACGTTCAAAGGCGCGTGTTTCCGGGAGGACTGGCCACCCGGTCCACTGACACCAAAGAATGTCGGGTTCTGTGCACCTAGTGGAGTTGGTGCTCGTCCATAATGGGAAGGAGTTCCAGTAGGAGATGGAAGATGTGGCTTCTTCCTTCCCCCATTCGTCTGTCTCTCCAACGCCTCCAGTGGTGACCTGGCTCGGCTTGGAGATTCAGACGCCTGTCTCTTCCTATCTGCCGCGGAGGGTCCCTGGCGGTAATCCCTGCGGCTTCGGATCTGTTCTCCGGATGGAGTTACATAAGCCCCACCACGACGGCGGGCCTTGTTGCTCCTCCATTCGTTCAACAGATCGTACTCCTCCTGAGCGTACTCTAGTTTGCCGGACCCGGGAGTCTGGGCAAACCGTGCCTTTAGTTTCTGGTTAGTACCAGGAACCGTAGGCGCAAACTGCTTCGTACTCAGTGTGAGGGAAGCCAACTTCTCTGCATTGAGGCCCTTAAGGTTACCATAGAGTTCAGAGTGAATTTTTATCACCCGATCTATGGCTGCCTCCAGGCCCTCTCCATGCAAAGTCACATAGTGCCGGACCATGTCTCCGCGTCGGGGGGTGACACATCCTGTGCATTTAGCACATTTCTTGCCAACCTCCCGGTCGCAGACATATTCCGGCCTCTGGTGCATATGAACCTCCACGAGATGACGAAGGAACTCGTCTTTCTCGATGAAGAATTCAACCTCACCCTCACTTTGAGTACAACGTTGAAAGGGACAATCCTTACGATCCTCCCCGTAGTACTCATCTAGAGCAAACTTGAGCTTGCCCTTCTGGTCGTAATTGTACAGACCATTGGGCGAATTCTTAACGAATTCCCAATAGATCCAGTACATATTGGCCGGTTTTCTATCGGAGAGCTTCTTGCGAAGCCATTCCTCCATATCTTCACGCTTCTCACAGGTGATCCGAGGGGGCAGTCTCCATACGGATTTACTCCCCTTCAGGTGTCCCCTGTGTAGAGGAATGAAGTCGGCAAAGTTGCTATTGGCGTTAGCCCAGATAGCAGCCTCTTGCTCGTCAGTCGGAGTGGCATCCACAACTGGGTCAACCGGCTCCTCTCCCTCCGGGTCAGATGGTACATCCACAGGTTGCACAACGGGTTGTTGACCCGCGAGAACCTGGGCTGCGGCATCTTGAGCGTCTCCACTCAAATCGGCCATTACGTCGTGTAGCTTGACGATTGGCACACCGAGCTCAACTTTTACGGTTGGGACAGCCGGTTCAGCTTCTGTATTATCAGCTTGAACGTCTACCTCGATAGGTTCAGGTTTGCGTTGGTCAACCCTCTTCTTATTCCGCCTGCGGGATCTGCCGTTAGTAGAAGTGCCAGGCTCGGATGCGTCCGTCTCATTGCCGGAGACATCCGAAGCCTTAGCGCCCTTCTTATTGGCCGAGCGTGGAGACACCCGACGGGTTCGGGTACTGTCGGCCACACTCGTGCTGGTAGAGGGTTCAGTTCCTGACCGCTTCCCTTTACCCTTACCTTTGGTGGGGTTTGTTTTACCCTTTCCACCAGCTGCTTTCTCCTTTACTTGCTCAGTCTTCGTAGGGGTAGACTGAGCAGTTTTAAGGGAACCATCTGTATCAGGTAGGGCCTTCTCAGGTACTACTGCTGCGTCTCCCAAGGTAGGAGCTTTAGCAGGAGACATGAGACGGTCCATCCAATCGGCCATCTTGGCTGTTACTTGCACGGGTGCGGGTCCGGGTACTAACTCCGGATGCGCCAGTGCATACTGCCTCTCCAATAGACGTACTACGAGGTCCTGTATTACCCCGAGTCTGTCTAGTGGAGACACACCAATACGGGCCTCTTCCGCCTCAATGGTTTGAGACGTAATGGGGACCCCTGGACAGTAATCCACAACAGCGTTACCTGCTGCTTCATACTCATCCGCTGTGCCTAACAGTAGGATCTGGTCTCTATCTATGTATCTAGAGACCTCATCTGCCTTGACACCGGTGTAACCCGTTTTGTCAGACACGTAGGAAGGCCTATAAGAGGTATTCCTTCGGAAAGCCATTTCTGCATCCCAGACGGCTTTACGAAACCATAAGTGGACTACCAATCCTTTGGCCATCTGATGGTAATCCATCAACCAGGACTCCGGAAAGGTATTAGCCCATTGCGGATGAGCACATTCCCAGATTGCGTTGACAACACGTTCGTCAACCTCTCTGGACGTCCCATAACAGGTGGGTATCAGCATTTCCTCAGAAATTGCTAACATCCGTCCGTCATAGGGACCAGCTACATCGTGCCATTCTGGACTGTCTGGGAGGGGCAGCTCTAGGTACATTGGCCTGTCAACCGGAGAAGCAGGTCCCAAAGCACCGAATGAGGTACTCCCACCAAGACGGGGCGGCAATTGAGGGGGAGGTGGCATCAGAGCCCTATCATGAGACTGGGCTCCTGCCGGCTCTCCACTCAAACCTTCAGATGGAGGGGCTACGTAAGGCTACCCTACATCAGTTTGTTGTTGAACACCTCGGCGTTCAGGACTAACTTGTCTGGAGTTGTCGGATGCGTCATAGAACGATTCTACATCGCTATCGTCTACTCCAGAGAAGTACTGATCAACATTCATTTGTTGATCCATCTGATCACAATCAGCATCGTATTGCTGATCGTCGTATGTATAAGTGGGACTCTGGGGAGAACCACTTCCATACTCCGGCGGGGTTCTGGCACCGGCACCACCGCCAAGGCGGACGGCCTCTTCTGCCATCGACAGAAGTGGCTGTTCGGGGATAAAATATCCCAATCCACCGGAATAGCAGTAAGTACTGCTTACCCAGTGAAAGGCGGGTGCCTTTTAACGAGGGCACACCTCGGAATATGGCTGTCACGGGCTATCAGACTCCAACAAGAGTAAGACCACCCTCGGCCACGTCTTCTTCCTTCGCAGGAATAAGACAATATGGCGGGATACTCGAACTTGAATCGCTGCGCATGATCAAACCGGTGCCTCACGTGACCATTCGAAAATGGGTCAACAACTTTCCCGCGTGCCCTTAATTAGGTCACGCGCCCTTACATAAAAACAATACAATACCCGATCGGTCGTCCGTCCGTACTCAGGGTTCAACTATGACAACTCGCTAGGTATTATGGAGTTTATGGATAGCATAAGCATATCCACCGGATTATCCGTCCAAAACCATGGGTACATTGTCATAGGGCCTTTTCCAGAAACTCATGACCGGCTCAAATATACATTGAACTAGGTTACAACATATAACAGTACACAGTACAGGACAACACACTCGTTGTGTTAACAGGCTAGGTTACGGCAGTCTTTAGCAACCTTGGACTGCGTCTAAGAGGTTTTGAGGCCTCTTTTATTGACCTGGTATCCATAAGAGCCTTTTCCAAGGTCTTCTTAGCCTTAGAAGGACCTTTCCTCTTATTTTTACCTGCGCCTGCCGAGACTTTTTGTATCTTCCCCTGTTTTCCGGATGTTACGACAGGGGGCACCACCCTCTTCGGGTCTGCAACCTTCCGTGGCCGCCCGGGTCCTCGCTTTCGGGTCGGTACCACTTTGAGTTGCTTAACATGACTCTGTTCCATTACTTTCAATAGACCATCACCATACATTTCGGTGGAGGTATCCCTCCCTCTCCATGGGCGTAGTCTCGCTACATTTGACTTGTAACATTTACCAAGCTGTGATTTAATAATCACTGTGCAATCACTAATAACCTGAGTTATAGTGAAAGGTCCATCCCAATTGCTGGCTAATTTCAGGTCGGCTAGAGGTTGGTGTAGACGCAATACTCTATCCCCTAGATTAAAAAATCTAGCTTTTAGACCTGTGTCATAGCCAACTTTCTGCCAACGCGCAGTTTTCTGCAACTCGTCTCTAACCCTCTCATAGGCTTGTTTGAAATTATCCCGTAGGGATTCTACAAACATCACCTGGCAAGGGGTTTCCGGATTCATTCTTATTACGCCAAACACCAAATCGGCTGGCATAATCAAATCCTCTCCAAAAACGAGGAGATTAGGAGAACAGTTTGTGCTCGAATGTACAGTGCCATTATAGGCATGTACCACGAATTCACATTGTTCATCCCAATCATCCATCTGCTCATTTACCAGAGACTTCAATACTTGGATCAAAGTCCTATTGAATCTCTCTACCTGTCCATCGCTCTGTGGTCTATAGGGATTAGTTCTTGTCTTGCAGATCGCCAGACAATTACACATCTCTTGCCACAGACTAGACTCAAATTCTCTGCCTTGGTCACTATGTAACATGAGTGGGACACCTAAGTGCAGCACCCACCCTTTTACAAAGGCCATAGCACAAGTAACAGCCTTATGATCCGGTAGAGGAAACACTCGGGTGTACTTGGTATAATAATCAGACACGACCATCATACACGTGTTGCCACTAGGAGTGGGGGGAATCCCACTAATAATGTCAACAGCTATTCTAGCAAACCTTACACCAAACAGTTCCTGGGATAATGGCAGTTTGCCTAACCCGGGTCCTGGTTTGTTCTTACAGCACTCGGGACAGGTCTCCACCCATCGGGTGAGATCTGTACTCATGCCGGGCCAATAGTATCGTCTGGTTAGACGTTCTAGAGACCGTTTCTTTCCAAAGTGTCCACTAGTTCTATGTCCATGACAGAAATACATAATATCTTGTCGCATAGCACTAGGTATGACAGCTTGCAAGGTTTTCTTCCTATTAGAATGGTTCTTCCATCGGAATAGAATACCATCCCGGACTTCTAGCTCGGCCCATTGAGCTAAGAATCGTCTCATCTCTCTGTTTTCCAATGACACTTCGGGTCTTGGAGGACAGATACCCTGATTAAGGAACTTAATCAAACATGATGTGACTGCATTAGACTCCTGGAACTGCTGGATGGTCTCCAAGGACCAATTCAAGACATGTTCCGGATGGGTTTCGAATGGAACTCGAACCCCTGCCAACACAGCATTGTGTGCTCCACAATCAGTGCACTCAGCATTTGCACATTTCCTCACTGGGATTCTAGACAAAGCATCTGCATTCAAATGCTTTGCCCCGGCTCGGTGTTCAATCTGGCTGTGATTTAGACCGAATTCGGATAGGTGCGCTAACCAGCGACCTATCATCCCCTCTGCATCTTTGAAGTTCAATAACCATCTGAGGGAAGAGTGGTCAGTCCGTAGAGTGAAATCACTCCCCCACAAAAAGTGCTTGAACTTCTTCGTATAGACCACCACAGCCAACAACTCACGTTTAGTGGTACAATAATTTCTTTGAGTTTTACTCAACGTGTTACTAGCGAAGGCTATAGGAACTTCAACCCCATCCTGGACCTGAGAAAGGGCGGCTCCTATGCTTTCATTACTAGCATCAGTATCTAGAATGAAATGATCATTCTCCGTAGGGTACTTCAACACAGGTGTACTTGCAAACAAATCCTTTATTTTCATAAAGGACTCGTCTTGCTCGGATCCCCAAGGAAATTGTTCCTTTCTTATCCCGGGTGTCCAGTGGGACAAACTTTGGATAGGAAAGGCAACCCTTGAATATCCTGGGATAAAGTCCCGGTAGTAGGAACAGAATCCGAGGAAGGATCTGACTTCTTTCGCATTCGTGGGTGCCTGCCAATTTGACACGGCATCCAGTTTCTCCGGATCGGCTTTAATCCCTTCATTCGAGATTATTCGCCCCAAGTAATAAATAGATCTTTTGAAAAGATCGCATTTCTTGGGCTTCAGCTTCAAACCATTAGTTATGATCCTTTCCAGGACCATACCTAAATTTTCCAAGCATTCTTCGTATGTCTTCCCAAAGACAATCACATCATCTAGATAGACGAGACATTTCTTCCATAAAAGGTCACTTAATAAAGTTTCCATCATGGCTTCAAATGTCGCCGGTGCATTGCACAATCCAAACGGCATCACATTATATTGGAATAATCCAATATGACTGGAAAAGGCCGTCTTCTCCATATCTTTCGGATGCATACCCACTTGCCAGTACCCGGATTGTAAGTCTAGAGAGCAATACCATTGCTTACCTCCAAGGGAGTCTATAGTCTCATCAATCCGTGGTAAGGGATATGAATTCTTCTTGGTCATACCATTCAATTTCCGGTAATCTATGCAGAAACGGATGGTACCATCTTTCTTAGTCACCATGCACACAGGGCTAGACCAAGGACTGGTTGATGGAATTATTACATCCTGTTCAAGCATTTTAGCTATCTCCTCCTCAGCTACCTTTTTTTTGGCTAGTGGGAGTCTTCTATAAGGAATCTTAAAAGGTTCATTCTCACCAGTGTCAATCGTATGCAGTACCTTATCGGTACGCCCCAATTTTTCACTTGGTGCTGCAAAAGCTTTACGGTACTTGTATAACAAGTCAGTTAGAGCTTCACGTTGTTCATCACTTTCTACATGGCTTTCGGCTACTAGAATGTCTAGTTCCGGGCTCCTTTCGGGTGAGGAAGGGGCTCCGGGTGCCGAAACATGTTTACAGCCTTCTACCAATTCAGACAGGACAACCGACCCGAGGATCGTATCCTTCTGTACGTAGACAGTCTTATTACCGGTATTGGATATAGGAACCACTGTCCAAGCAGCGTTAGCTACTAGAACGTCGGCGGATTCCAATCCGATACTTGACAACATGGCCATGTCTGGCTCTACAACTCCAGTTTTTCCTGAAAACTGTCTGTCCGCTCGACATAAGACATCACAGGCTGTGCCCGGTGGTATCTTAACAGTCTGGGCTACACTGGCTACACTGCTTACTTGCCTAAGCACACATTGTACTTCGAGATGATACGGGTCTCTCACTTCCAATATTCCCCTCTGGGAATCTAACCTTGCTCCATATAATGCAGCAAAATTCAGACCAAGTATACCATCATCCGCGATGTTCGCCACAGTAGGAGTAAGGATGAAGTCCTTATCTTCCTGTAGACTGAACCTCATACATGTTCTACCGAACGTTTGTATCATGCTACCGTCGGCCGTACGAGCATTTCCTTCCGTTGTGAAAGTTTCATGACTCGTAGGCAAAAGATCGTAGAATCTCTTAGCAATGCAGGAGTGGCTAGCACCCGTATCGACAAGAAACTCAGCGGATCTACCACTCACAGATACAACTGCGTACCACCTCCTACCTTTCAAGTAGGTAGGACTACTTGCGTACTTAGCAAGTTCCGTCTTAGCGCCGAGGTCAAATCCACATCCCTCCAAAAACTTGAGACAAGGATGACCCGGGGGGAACTGGGCACACCCCACCCTGGCCAACTCGTTGGCCGCTCCCTCTGGACTGATATCGGGTTTCCCCTCTGTGTTCTTCTGCCGGTTCTTGACACCTGGTGTACTATCAGTCTCCCCAGCCTCATGAGTAAGGAACTGATCAGGCTCCTTAGCTTCACTGCTGGGCGAAATCGCTAGAGGATTCTCACCAGTACCGCAAGCGGCGATAGGCTGGCAGTCATGGCAATCACTCATTCGGGGGGTAATCCGGTTGCCTTCATGGACACCCCCTCTCAGTTTTCCTTCTTCACTGAGTCCTCCTTATCCGGATTGTTCCGGTAACGAGTGTTTCTATAAACTGGCTTATCTGCCTCACACTCGGCAGCATAATGCCCAGTTTCCTGACATCGAAAGCATGTCACAACGCTCCTATCAGGCTTAGGCCTCCTAAGATTTTCAGTAATCTTCTTTACCAAATTGTTAACCAGGTCCTCTGATAAAGACGGACCCGTAGTAAGTTTGGTATCGGGTTGAGTCACAGGAGGTTTAGAAGTAATCACTTTCTCCTTGACGTAACCCGATTTCTTTCCCCAGTTCCGGTTATACCGGGGGTTCCCTTGGCCAATGGCCCCAACGTTTTCATCTTCGTCAGGTTCCCCTGATTCGGATGAATCGGTTTCGGGTATTCCCTCCGGGATTATCATTGCTGACATCCGTTGGGGTACCTTCCCGGCAAAGATACGGGCCTTTCGATCATAATGATCTAAGGACTGGAACAAATCTGTCAGAGAGGCATCATTCTTCCAAGCTTCACAGGCTACTGTCCTGTGTTCCTGATTCCGCAATCCTTCAATGAATTGTTTAAACATTTCATCTAGGAAGCATTCATCATCTAGTCTCCATTGAGGTCTGGCTTTATGCAACAGTCGTTGACATTCCAAGCCGAACACTTTGGCAGATTCCTTAGGCTTCTGCGTTCTTTTAGTGAACGTCAGCCAAGGATCTTCTCCAACTATATTCCCATATAGATATGAAGCAATCTCTATGAGTTCATCATATTTCATATGGGCTGAGAGTCCTACTATTTGAGAATCTCTCCATTGTTCCACAGCTCCTTTTCCGTCGCCTTCCTTTAACCAGCATACTAAATAAGGGAGAGCTTCCGCTTTACCCCATCCATTGCAGTTAAAGACATCCGCGCAGCCTTGATACTCCTCCTTCCAAGGGTTCTTGGCATTAAACGGGGTAGGTATCTTAGCTACTCTACGAGCCGGATTCGTGGATCCAGTAAGGGATAAACCCTTACTCCATTCCATGATCTCCGTATCGTCCAGACCTTTATTGTAGCAATCAACACCAGTAGTATATACATGCAAACTGAGCGCAATGGATTAGCTACTAACTAGGTCATGACCTACTGGTAGACCGGAAGTGACCTAGTTTTAACCAATCAGAGGGCTGGATTTGACAGGAAGTGACGTCATAAGGTCATGACCTAGTTTTTTCGACCAATCAGAGAGCTGGATTTCATTTGACCTAGTGACCTGACCTAGATGCATAAATTAAAAGAATTGTGCAATACCTAGAGCTGACCTACTTACGAACCGGAAGTGACCTACTAACCTACTTGCAAAAACGTATGACCTACGTATGAGGGTGTATTGTGCAATCCTTGAAAGAAATTACACAATAACCATGACTCATTTTCTGATGCAATGTTCCTATGAATTTACGCAATACTTATGACTCATTATTTTGATATGAGATTAAATGCAACAAAGACACAACTCGGTTTTTTTAATTCAATCTTTTTTTATTTTTTCTTCCTATCAGAGTACATGCTAGGTATGAATCATTATAATCAGATATGCTTTGCAACCAGAGTACATGGATATTATATGGAAAATGAATTCTTGTTGCAGTACCAACTGCACCCGGTCTTGGCTGGAGTAGGACTTTGACTACGGTCCTCTAAGGCCCGCATTCTCTCCATTAAATCCTTCAAGGCCTTTCTTCCTATGTCGTTCTCCTCCAGGGCTACCACTTTGTCCATTAACTCGGCCATGATCATGAGAATCTTGTCTATTACTTCCGCCGTGCTCTGAAGCCCGTCTATCACGTCCAGTTCACGTTTAACTTTTCCTTTCACCAAAAGATTGCTCACGTCTGCTTTGACTGCTACTTCTTCTGGACTCATCTCGAAATTCATTGCCTCTTCTTCTCTCTTTTTCTCAGGAAGGGCCTGACTATTTTGTCCATTAAGTTGAAGGGGACCTGAGAAAACCTTTTCACAGTGTGGTGTGGATCCTTGGTCCGACATGTTTCTATGAGGAAGTTAATGCAGTGGGCTCCACACGTTTTAGCGTAAAAGTTTTGCACTTGTTTTCTGCTGAACGACCCGTGACCATCTGACGACTTTTGCATGAACCTCTGGTGATATATAGTAAATGGAGGTAAGCCATAGGGATCAAAGTAGAATACATTCCCGTTATGAGAAACGTAAAATGCCACCCAGTGCTGACCAGGTTTAGAGCTTGGATCTGTGTTACTGACGAAACATGTAGAGGGAATTGGTTTTTTAGGACATTGATTACTGGCAAAAGTTCCCAGGTAGAAACGCCTTGTGTGTGGATGGTTTCCCAGTGCACCTGTTATGTCTGAAGTTCTCATTTTTTTTCTCAGTTCATGTGGTAGTCTGTGACAGGAAGACAGTCAGCCGTTAGTTGGATGTTGTTGTCGTAGAAGGAACACAAGACGGCAGATATGGCATGAGTAGTCGGGGCGGCAAACCTAAGGGAAATGCCCAGCTTTCCTTGCTTGATGAGATTTATACGACTGTCTTCAGGTGCTCTGTCTGGGGTGAGGTCGAAAACAAAGAAGGAATACCCATCTTTGAAATCTTCCAAAGTTATGCCACAGTCTTGCCCCAAAGCCGACAGCCCACTGTCTATGAACATTTGACTGTAGGCTCTGATGCAGTTGCCTGTTTCGAAGTCGGTCTTCAACTCAAACTTTTGATCGTCATATCTCACGCATATTTCCTTCACGTTGAAATGCCTGCAGTTGAAAGGATTTTCTGTCTTAGTCCCAGCAGCTGCTGTTTCCTTTATCATACACAAGACTATCCTGGTGGGGATCTGAGTAGTGTCAGGTTGAGTCCAACTGTAGTCTTGTGAGCCGCCGTCCAAAGTGTGTTTAGTTACTTTACACCTGGCTATGTGATAGTTGAAAGGGCCCCAATGTGGATTCCTGACACTGCTGACGTGAGTTTTCACCACCTCGTCGTTGACACATTTTTGGAGAAGTGTCATTTCAGCTTTGGTGATTTTGACCCAGTAGTTTTGATCGGCTGCTTGCATCATGTAGTAATTGGGCTGATTTTTTTCGAATATGAACTTGATTTCACAGTTCGGAGGCAGCACCTTGCACTGTTTAATTAAATCCAGGTGCGGCTTCATTACTAAGGCATGTTTGTTGCGGGCACTGAACTCTGCTCTCCGTGCCGTCCATCCAGCATTTTCGCCCGCTCTGGCTTCCATGTGACCACAGGTGTCTTTCATGTACTTTTGACACCCTTTCAACCGAGTCTCTTTGTCTTCTTTGTTGCAACAAATTGTGTCCAAAATGTAGGCCTTGAGACCATAGTCTTCATTGTTGCCGGTGACTTTCTCCCCATTTATCATCAACTGACAGGAAGCAAAGAGAGCGTGTGCCAAGTTGTTGACTGGAGCAGCTTCTATGCCTACGGCAAGGTGAGTTGTTCCGTCTGCCGCCACGGCTTCCAGTTCCATGTACAGCTCAGTTTCTGAGAGGTCTGTGTACAGGTTGCTTGGTTCGAAGGTGAAGTCAAATGATTCAGTGTGTGGAGTCAGGGCATTGTTGGTAGTTTTGGTTATTTTTTGACACTTTAATATGTCCTTTTGAGTGACAGGCAAGGCGTGTAGGTCTAGTTCACCTACTGCACATACCTGACCCTTGGGATGAAGGAGACTCATGACTAGAACAAGGTCCTTCCTCTAGCTTGTCCTCTACCTCTGCCGCGTTGCCCCTTACGTCCTCCGCGCTTGCCGGTTGCTCGTCGTTTGACTGGAGGAGGTTCAGATGTACCTTTTATGTATCCTTGAGCAGAAGAAGCAGCCCTTTTGAGTAAGTTCTTCCCTGTAGCTTTACTTCTCCTAACTACACTTTTCTTGAAGCCTTTTCCTGTTACCACGTCGGACAAGACTCCCAGCTCCTGTAGTAAGCAAGGCTTTGCCTGCAGATTTGGCAGCTGAGCGTCCTATTTTACTTAAGAGGGGAACAGCTCCTCTCAGTAAACCACCTATTAACGAACCAAGTCCGTGCCCTCTTTGTCTGCCCCTGCCACCGTACGCTGGTAAAGCACCGTTCCCAAACTGTGATTTTCTGTAGTATTCAGCGTACTGACCCCTAGGGGCCAGGTATGGAGGTGTTCCATAGTAGTGAAGCATGGTAATATACTCCTATCCTTGAAGAGGTCTGAAGGCAAGTACCACCGACACTGATCCGCTTTCAAATGGTATAGGTTCCCCAGTCTTGTCTCTTAAGTATATCCCTATCTGTCTGAAGGTGGTTTTAGTGACTGGCAGATATATCAAGTTCTGGAAACTTATGGTCTGCATGTCACCGTTGTAGCGATTTATGTTGATTTGCCTCAGAAGGGGTGCTTTAGAGTCACCCACAAGACTGTGCTTGACTATGTCAGAGTACACGAAAGCACATCGACTTTTGTACTGAAGGTCTACCACGTAGGGGCTTTGTGTTTTTCCACTTAGGAAAACACTTCCGTCAAAACCTAATTGTTTCCCTAAGTTTTCTGGGAGTTGCATGACCACACCAGGAGGCAAGGAAACTACACTTTTCATTGTGTATTTGTTGTAGTGAAACACGGTGGCTTTGTTGTTTTTCCTGTAGTTTCTTAGTTTTCTCACCAACATGCTCTGTAGTTTATTTATGGTCCTGTTCAAGTATCCTATCAACTCTGAGTTGCTTTCCAGGTTCACACCTTCTAAGGCAAACATATTGTAGATACTACCTTCCTTGAAGTAATACTTAGACAGGTATCTGCTAATTTCCTTGAAGCGTGTACATATTTTCACAGCCTGTAACTAACTGGGAGAGAGAGGAGAAACATTAGCAGAGTCTGTGAAGACGGCCTTTTCTTCAAAAAAAGAAAGAGACCTTTTTTCCCTGTCATCCATAGACATCACTTCAGCCACAGCCGACGATATTTCCCTTTTCTCTCTGCCTGCCGTGTCACGCTCCCCCTCAGCCTCCTCCTCTTCCTTTTCCTCCTTCTCTGGCGTGGGTTGGTTAGAAGTGAATCCTCCAGATGGCGTCTCAGTCGCAGCAGCAGGAGTTGGTGGACTTTCACTTGCAGGACCAGCAGGAGGAATGGTTTCAGTCGATCCCACAGGGTTGACATGACGTAGGTTTTTTGTTATTTTTACTCCTCTCTTCAAAGCAGATTGGGCTGATAAATTTGATGTAGAGCTTGAAGCTCTACTGAAGACACTATGGGCTCCTGGTTTTTCCAGAGGAAAAAATTCTCTTCTGCTACTACAGAGCGGAGGTTGTTTGTCAGGTCGTTTTCTCCCTGTACCAAGAGAATGGGTTCTTCTTTGACGTTGTACCACGTGGTAGGACAGGTTATTTCTTGAAGAGCACACTCTAACTGAGTAGGAGAGTTAATGTATTCTGCCAAAATTGTATTGTAACTAGTTAAAGTGTTGTCAGGAAAAACGTTCATAGATGAGTTACTAGGTAAAGTTAAGGTAAACGCCATTTGTTTATGTTCTTGACAGGTTCCCAAGAGTTAAACTTGTCTCCATAACCCTTCCACTTGATCAAGGCTTCTCTTTTCTTGCCTTTTCCTCTGTATTTTACTATTTTTTCTATGTTGTAGCGTCTTCCGTGACGGACTTGCACCTTCTGAACTTCAGGTTCGTAGAAGCTTCCTTTTATCTCTTCTCCAAGGAGATCTTTCAGGTTGTACCCTTTGGGCGAAATGTTGTCGACTGTGTATATTTCCTCAGTCCAGTTAGGTTCGTACCCTCTGTTAAATGTTTTCTTTGTTTTCAACATTCGCACTTGATTTTTTCTCTTCAACTGAAGGACAGGAACTTTTTTCTTTTGAGGTTGATCGTACAACCTGTAGAACAAGACTTCAGAGTTGTCTTTATTTATGTCTGAAGGGGCAGCTCCTAAGGATTTGTGGTAAGTCAAATTGTAGGACTTAACCAAGTCGGGCAGCAAGTCAACCCATTTGTAGTTATTGAAATGAGAGAAACATCTCCACATTTTTCCTTGTAAAGTAGAGTTGAACCTTTCGGCTAAGGCACACTTCACGTCGTCGTTCTCTCCTGTGAAAAAATTGATTTTTTGATCTTCACAGTGTTTTTTGAAAATTTTGTTGACAAACTCTTTGCCCTTGTCAGTTTGAATTTGTTGAGGTTTTCTTTCTTTGCTCATTTTTTTGAAAGCCTCTGTCACGTCATCAGCTCTCTTACTTTTCACAGGTTGTCCAAAACCATACCTTGAAAAAACATCTATTCCCGCTAGAATGTACTGGTATCCTTTGTTTTCCTTTGAAAATTCTCGCATGTCTATGAGGTCAAGTTGCCACTGTTTGTCTATCCCCCATGTTTGTGTTTTTCTTCTTGGAAATCTTCTCTTGTAAGGTTTGTGTCTGGTGTAAGCGTCTACATCTTCCAAAGCTTGTTCTATGTTTTTTTTTCTTTGTTTTCTTGAAGTGATGACGTTGAAGTTTAGATACACTGGTGAAACTTCCAGGTTGTTCAGGATCTGTGTAAAACCTGAGGACATCTTTTTTCAAAGCCTTGTGCGCCATATAAACTTACGTCCAGTTCCTTTTTGACTTACTTTCCTCTTCTTAATAGGGGAAGCTCTTTTCAAGGGACTGGCAGCAAAGGAAGGACTGTGCCCTGCAAAAGCCGACTTGTTTTTGACAAATTTTAAGGTGGGGTTCAGCCTTTTAACTGCTCTCATGAAAACCTGGCTTCCTTTAGGTTGGTCCTTTTTCAAAGACTTTGGTCGGGCAGCAAAAGCTAACAAATCTGTTATGTCAGTTCCAGGCACACGTTCCCCGTTAACATATATTTCTCCGTCTCTGTTCCAATTCAAAATTTCACTTCCGTGACGAGATAATTCTCTGTAGAGATTTTTAGCAGTCGTTCTGTAACTTGCGGGTATTCTTTCTTTTATGTCGGCGTCCATACCCTCTGTGTTGTCTCTTGCACGAGGTTTAAATCCTTCCTCCCCTTTAAATTCGTCTACACTGTCTCCGTCTGAATCGTCAGGAAGTGGTGGATCGTCTCTAGTCTCTGTGAAAGTGTGGTCATCATCGTCGTCGCCGTCGTCGGTGTCTTCTAAAGAATTGTTTACACCCCTAGCTACTGCTGCTGCTCCTGCAGGGCCTTGTCCTACTGCTCGACCAGGATAGGGACCTTCCCTACGTTGTCCTAAGGCCTTGGCTTTTTTAGTTAAAATTCCCGACTTTATCATAAGTTGATTGTACTGCCTTAACTTTTCCTTCAGTTTGAGGTTAGGAGAGTTAAGCACCTCATGTGCTTTACTTTGAAGGTGGTTCAGGACTTGAACCAGGCTGGAATCAGGAGTTAAACCTTCTCTTAAAAGTTGAGTGCTGTAGTACTGGTCTTGAACACTAGGTCCAGGCTGGGGAGGAGAGGAAGGACTAACAAAAGAAGGGTTTTTTTCTCGGGGAACAAGATCCGCCCTTACGAGGGCCATCCTTGAATAAGACATGATTTTTTATCGACGTGCTCCTATGAGACCTGTTATCAGGGGTAAGGCGAGACCCAAAATGGTTCCCAAAAATCCACCCTTTTGCTCAAAGGTTTTCCTCTTCTGCTTAACGGTAGCCTTGTGCCTTGTGACTGACTTGAGTTCTTTCTTGTAGGGTGATAAACGTTTGACTGCGTCGGACTCGTTACGCAACAGGTTTTTGTTCATTACGTTGACGCAAATTTGACTCATCAACCTAATGACCTCATCGCTGAGACCTTTGATAATGTGGGAACACTCTGCCGAGGAACACTTGGATATGTGTTTCAACAAGTGGTAATGTTTCCTAATTGTTTTAAATTTTCCTCCAGAAGGAGATCTTTTGGTCACCATTCTATCTTTTTCTTTTCGAAGCTGAAGCTTGAGGAATGAAAACCAAGGTGTTCCAAGGAGTTGTTATGCTGTTTCTTACCCTAAGCTCGTTAGGTGTGCTCTGCTTAAAGTCCAATAGGATGTATGAATGTTTCTCTTTGGTTTCTGAGTTATATACCTCCGTCAAAAAGGATTTCTGTCCTGGAAAGGCCTGTTTGCTAATGTGCCCTATCTGACTCATGTCTCTAGGGTTTTTAAAAACAACTAGGTAGTGTGCATTTAAGCTCAAGGTTCTGAAGGCAGGATTGTTGAAAAACAAGTTTTGAGTAATAAAAATTACACTTAAACTGCGATGGTGAGAGCCCACAGTGAAAAGTTTCATTATGGTGGGAACGTACTCGGGATCCATGAGATCGTCTATTACGACCAGTCCATGTTTAGTCACGTCTCTTTCATCCTCGAACAAAAAGTCTTCTGAAAGAAGACCTTTGTTAAACTTAACCCCCAACTTCACCATTTCGTCGAATCCATCTTGCCATTGACTGTAGCAGTAGTATATGTCGTGTATTTTTGGAGTAACAAGCTCGTCTACACCTTTAATCAACTTGAAAACAAGTTGACTTTTTCCACAAGAAGTAGGTCCAGCTATGATCATTGTGAAGGGGCTTTGTAGACGTGGGTCAAAAATGATCTCCTTTTCCTTGTGATCCATGTTGGACGATATCTTAAACCAAAGTGACCAAAGGAGCAACCTCGTCCTCTTTTAAACCAGTTAAACCCTTGTTCAAACCTTCCACGTAAAGAGCTACATCAGAAAGTCCCATGTTGTATAGACTGGCTATAAGGCAGCTTGGATGAGATATTTCTCTATATTTCCAAACCATCAGAACTTCGAAAACAGGATTTGTGACACCTTTTTTCCCTGGAACAGGGGTGGATATGAGGTTAAGTTCGTGGTCGCTCAATCCAAGTTGAGTTCCCAGTTTCCTCCAGTCAAGCATTTTGAACTTGTCTGCCAGGTTGACGAACAAAGTATCAACTTTCCACTGTTCTGGAGGAATTTCACAATGGTCCACTACGTTGTAATATCCCATGTACCATCTACAATAATCAGTTAGATCGTAACGACCTATGTCACTTAATGCATGTCTCAATACCATCCACTTGCAACGCACGTTCTTTCTGCTCCATGAAATAAGCATTTCTCTCCCCATAGAACGAAGAGACGGTATTTTTTCCATGTAATCCATTAAACTTAGTCTAAGTCCTAAGTAAACCCCTAATCGAGGGTAGTCTTTTTCAGATATTTTTTCACTGACCTTGAATAACAACTCGTCCGAAAGGTGAAACTCCATAGCAACCAAATAAAAGGTGTTCAGCAAGTAAGGTAGGCAGGTAGGAAGGCAGGTAGGTTATGACAGGCTAGAAAGCATACAGTTAACTTATATAGGGTAGGATAGGGTAGGGTAGGGTAGGGTAGGTGGGTAGGTGGTTTAGGTGGGTGGGTGGGTGGGTGGGTTAGGTGGGTTATTTGGGCGGCCAGCCCGGGCCAACAAGCCCCAAACCCCCCATACTTGAGGGGTGCCCCCACCCCCCCACCCCATAGTTTTTTAAACCCACCCCCACCCTTTCCTACCCTACCCTACCCTACCCTACCCTACTCTATATTATCCTACCCTATTCTATCCTATTCTATATATCTCTCCCATTCCCTTCCCCCTGTTTAGGTAAGCATGTTACATCGTTCTTCGTTCGTTTAAATTTGTTATGACGTTGAGTGTAAAGCGAGCTGATTGTGGTGAAAACAGTGAGTAAGGGAGATAAGCTGGGTGCACCACATAGCCAGATAAAACCAAACTTTTTCTTTCTCCTCTACACTGAAACGATCCAGGGACGATGATGGGATGTGAAATATGGGGCAGGAGGAAAACAAAGTTTTGGTTTCTAAGCACTCAGCTAGAAGTTCCAAAATAGACATGAAGAAATGAAGACGCTGGTTAAGTAGGCGGGGATTTTCTTTGGCGTGATGCTCTTCTGCCGCTTTCAATGCTTCCAAATGGAAGGGGTTTTTCAGTGGGCCCTTTCCCTTTCTTCCATGCTTCAGGGCATAACCCAAGGTTTCCACCGCTGAAAATTTCGACAAGTTATGACTCAAAACCATTTTCCTCAAGGTTTTTCTGTCTTTGGATGTAAAACTTGATTGCACTGAAGAAAAAACTAAGTATAATTTTTTCCGGTGAAGAACACATTCTTTCAAGTATTTGCACACGTACCTGAAACAAATTGAAGAGCAACATATAATTTCATTTCTTTCCCTCACGTATGTCAGAACTTGAGTGTCGTCGGGGTGACGTTGTTCTAATACACGCTGCAGGGAGTAACGCGACATAGTAGGGCGAAGGTTGTTGTGTCAAATAACGATGGTTTAGTCCCCGTTTAACCTTTATAGGAAACCTGTCAGTCTTTCCTTATCGCACTTTCCTGAAATGATTTATTGCTCAAGGACGAAACAAACGTCAGGGTCAGTGCCTGAGCGTTTTGAAAAGAGGGGAAAACATGTGGAAGGGTGGGTTTGGCCCAGGGGCCTTACCCGGAGGATCATCGTTTATTTTTGTTCAGTTTTTATTAGGAGGACCAAAAATTAGATACGGGGTAGGCTGTTACCACCTTCAGCTGACCTTTTTCATGGGAGGTAGTTATTTCAGTTATAACTCTCACAACATGACAGCATCCATGGTAATTGTGTCCAATCTCTGTCCTGAATCCTCTTTCATAGAAAATTTTTGAACCTAAAGAGTGTGTAATTTTGTCTGGGTGAAGTAAAGTGGCTTTAATTAAAGCCTTCACCATAGTAGAATCGATGAAAACTGAATTACCAGGCCCTCCCCCCAAAGGTTGATCCCTTAGAAAAAAGGGTTTTTGTCTGTCTGAAATGAATTTCTTTGAACTGCCAGAGGAAATGGAATGTCTAGACATCAAGTGTACCATGGCACCATGTCCCAAAAGAACACCTGAAAAAAAACTTTCCCCATTTTCTGAGATAAGTTTTTTCACAGAGGGTCCACTAGGAACCAATGCAGTGGTTTGGTTGTGCAAAAAGCATTGTTTGAAGTTACAGTTAGGAGGGATGTAAAGATCCCTGTTCAAATTTTCAGGACAGAATTTCCACACAGCCCACACCTTACCTTCTTCTACGCCCCTCCTGATGTCTGAAATAAACACCTCCTGACGCCTTTTGTGACCTACGGTCAAAGACAAAGGCAAAGGACAAAAGTTAGCCATGTCTGCTTGAGAGAAGCTAGTTCTGATAAATGACGAATGGTCTGCGTTAATCACAGAATGGTAACAACAAGATTCGTTTTACAAGCCTCACCCTGAACGTTGACTGAGCGTTATTACGTTTTTTTTTATTTCAGTTAAGCTTTTTACTTTTTTCCAAAACAACACTGACCAAGTGTAAAACATACTATGAATGGAAAAGCACGGTTATCTACGACTCATGGACGTGGTTGTACGTTATCTGAACGACAAGGGAACGTCCCAGCATCGTATCAGGATAGTTACTATAAAGTAGGCTTGAGCTGCTCGATCTTCATCAAACCTTTTCTGACGTTTGTCTGCTGTTCGCCGTCCTGCTCCTGAACCTTCCAGCCCTGCCACCCTTTCATCTTCAAGGAGAACAATGCCTGGTCGCATGAAGACGGGACTTAGTGTCAGGAGAGGAGGAGCTAAAAAACTGGCTCCACTAACTTTTACTACTTCTAAACAGACAGTGGAAAAGGCGTCGGGCATCGCCCCTCCTCCTACCTCTCCAGCCTCACCTGATAAACCACCTGCAACTCCTGCTCGGCTTCCAACTGAAGTGCCTGATGCAGGAGAACAGGAAGCCGCTCTTGCAGCTCTTCATGGCGAAATCACTGATTTCCTGGATCGCGTCCGGGATCGCTCTCCTCAGGAAGCTGGCGACGGCGATTTTGACATCAGGGAATACATCAATCCCCCGGCACCTTTGAACTACCAACCCCCCACTGAAGCACCTACGTCCGCCTCTTACTCGCCCGTGACTCCGGAGGAACCTTCTCCCCAGGTCAGTCCAATAAAGGTTATAGACCTTACAACCTCATCACCGGCAGTCAAACCCATAGAAGTGGTGGACTTAACACAAGGGACACCTTCACCTGCTCACCGCGGGGGGTATTCGCAGGTAGAGGTTATAGATTTAACCGGCCCTTCTCCTCTCTACTCTCTCCCGGTTCCGGTAGAGGAGCTGCTTCTTAAAAGCCCGCAGGAAAAAAGAAACTGTTCCAGTGAGAGAGAAGGGGAGCCTAAGAAAAAAAGACAGAAGCGCGCCTACCACAAGAAAACCCCTGTCTCTACCCCTGCTTCAGTTTCCTCAGCGACTTCATCCTATGGTGCCGAGCCAATTGGTTCTGTCCCAGGTGTTCCTTCTCCTAAAGACAAGTCACACAGGCAAAAGTTTGGGGAGGGCACTGCCCCCAGTTCTTCCAGCAAGCTTGTGGGCTTTAGGTCAGTGCCTTTGGTGGTAAAAAAGTGGCCTGCTCGATTTGGTTTCCAAGAAAAGTCACCTGCCCCCAACCAAGTTTTTTATCCGGAAGGGGATAACAACGCCTGCATAGAAATATACAGGGAACCTAGCATCAGGGGAGTATGCTTGAGAACCTACCTGGACAAACCTTACGAGCGGTGCTTAAACCTAGAGGCGCGTGAATTCAGGAACTTAGTGGACCAGATAGAGTGCATCCTAGGAAAGTACAAGGAGTTACACCGCCTAGCTGCCCTTGGAGAGAGGAAGGTGGATAATCTTTTGTTGTCCTTGAACCAAGACTGCACCGACCCCAGTGGAGGCCGGGCTATGGTCCTGGTAAACTTGTACAAGGGAACTCCTAAAGTTCACATAGGAACAACCAGCTACGTGGAGGAAATGAACGCCTCGGTGTCTTCCAGCTTCAGAATGCCCCCCTCAGCCACACACTGCGGACACACTGTGTCCCCCTTCATTCTGGAGGACATAAAATCACGAGTTGGTCCCTTCCTAGACGAAACGACCGATTTCTACTCTGGGTAAGTGGTCAACTTTGTATAGTGTCTGGTCAACAGCTCCTTGTTCAGTGCTTTTACATTATCATGTATATCAGCTAATTTGTAGTTAGATTTAGATGTACTCCGTTTTTAGTCAACATAGCCCAGCGTAGGTTTAAGTTCCATATGTACTCCATGTATACTTAGGTTAGGTTTTAGTTATAAGTTTGTATATTGAACATAAAGTGAAACAAGAAAAAGAAACCTTAAAAAAATGCCGCCCAAAAAGGTAAAACAACTTTACACCGTCAACTGTCCAATGTGTAACACCCCTAGACCTCCACGTTTGGTTACTGTAGAAAACAGTGGAAAAACTTTATGTAACTCAGATTCTTGTAGAAGAGAAACTTTTTCCGACAGCTTAGAACTTCCAAAAGAAATAGAAAAAAATTCTTTGCATAAAAGCAGTTACCGTGACAACTTCAAGTCCATAGCTTCAGGTTTGGCTGTGCTTGGTAAGCTTCAGTCCATTTTCAACGTCAGAATGACAAGTTTCAACAAAGACTTGGGAGCCAAACAGGTAATAGAGGCGCTTACCTCTATTCATAGAAATCAAGTTATGGCTTACAAAGTGGCTGTCTCTTTTGGAAGGTTGTTGTCTTCCTCTAAGGAGGAAGAAGAAGAGAAAGTCATGTACTTTCATGCTTCTGCCAACAACTCGTCTTTGTTCTATGACAGTGAAAGTCATAGAGACCCTTACATTTTTATAAGGGACGACAAAGACTTTGCAGAGTGTTTAGATTTAATAGAAAACAACATTAAAGAAGACACTCAAAGACCCTCTACTAAATGGAGTGTAATAGGCAACGTGAACGCCAACATCACACTCATAAGGGCTACGGGAGGAGAATATCTTTTAGGTAAAATGAAAACTGTTCCACCAGGTTTAAGACAAAGAGGAATGCAACACTTTCACAGAGACCCTAAAACCAAAAGGGCGTACAAGGACAACTTGTGTTTCTTTAGATGTCTGTCTTTCTTCCTGTATGAATCTTTAGAAAAAACTCAAGAGCTTTTCCTTGAAGCCTATCCAGGGGTGAACAAGGAGACTTTTGAGGGTGTTAACATAAGAGATTTAGACAGGTTAGAAAAAATGTTTGAAGTTAACATAAGAATTTTTTACCTTCCCTCTTTTGGTAAAAGAAAGGGGCGACCTAAAATTATAAGGTCAAACATGTGTTCATCCAAAAAAATCATGAACTTGAACTTACACAGAAACCATGTAAGTTTAATAACTAACATGGGACTGTATGGTAAAATGTACCCCTGTGAAAAGTGTCATAAAGTTTTCACTCGTAGCTTCCTTTTGAAACAACACAATGGGGTGAAAAAAGATTGCACCAAAGTCAGCTTCAGGTACAAAGGTGGAGCATACAATCCATCCAAAACAGTTTTTCAAGTTTTAGAGGAACTGGGAATAGTTTGTTCACCTGAGAAAAAAATATACCCCTATAAAATTGTTTTTGACTTTGAAAGCTATTTCGTCCAACCTGAAAATTCGGCCCCAGAAAATGCTAACACTGTGATAGAAAAAACTCACATACCCCTTTCTGCCAGTGTAGCTTCTGATTTTCCTGGGCATACAGAACCAGTGTGTTTTGTCAGAAATTCCAACAGGGACGACGATCCTTTGGTTAAAAATGTGTTGGAACACATAAACAACTTGGGGCAGTTGATAGGAGAACAGGTGAAAGAGAATTTTAGAGATGTTTTAGACGAACTAGACTCTCTAGAAGAAAAACAAAAGGAACTAGAACATAAAGCTAGCAAAGTTTTTCCAGCAAAGAACAAAAAAAATCCCCAAAAAAAAATCTCCCATGTTCTTGAAGTGAAGGAAAAACTTCTTACCTACATAGAAAGAGTCCCTGTTCTAGGTTTCAACTCTGGAAAGTATGACATTAATTTGATAAAAAAGGAATTTCATTCTTTTTTTATAGACACAGACAAAACAGAAATGAAAACCATAAAAAAATGCAACAAGTACATAGCAGTGTACACAGACCATCTTCTTTTCCTTGACATGTTTAACTATTTGGCACCAGGTTATTCCTACGCAAACTACCTGAAAGCCTTTCTAAAAGGGAAAGCTGAAAAAGGTTTTTTTCCCTACGAGTGGATGGACAACATAAGAAAACTGAACAACAAAGCTCTTCCTCCACGCCACTGCTTCTACAGTTCTTTGTCGGGTGGTGGAATAAGCAAAGAAGATTATCTTGAATGTAAAAAGGTCTGGACAGAAAACAAAATGAAAACTATGAAGGACTACTTGATATATTACAACAACCTGGATGTTAAACCCTTTGTTTTAGCCATAAACGAGCACACAAAATTTTTTATAGATCGTGGGGTAGACATGTTCAAAGACGGTTTAACTTTGCCAGGTTTAACCTTGAAGTTTCTTTTCAACAACACTGCACCTAATGCCACTCCTTACATTCTTTTTGGTGAGAAAGAAAAGGATGTTCACTCCTTGCTCAGACGCAACTTAGTAGGGGGTCCCTCTATTATTTTTCACAGACATCACAAAAGTGGAGAAACAAGAATAAGACAAAAAAAATACGGGTCACAAAGCAAAGTATGCAGACACATAGTAGGGGTAGATGCTAACAGCTTGTACCTCAAGTGCATGGGTGAAGAGCACTGCACAGGTTATTATGTGGTGCGCAGGAAAGAAAACGATTTTCAAGCTGTCTGCAGCCAACAAATTAGCTACTCAGCCACAGAATGGTTGCGATACAAAACTGTGACAGACAAAGTCAAGATATTACACCAATACAACTACGGGGAAGTAGTATTGGGTTCAAGGAAAATAAAAGTGGACGGCTATAATCCAGCTTCAAAAAAAGTGTACCAGTTTCACGGGTGCTACTGGCATGGTCACATATGTCACCTCACTAAATCAGTTTTGAGAGACCCCAATGGAAAGGCATGGTTAGAAGAAAAAAACCAAAATACCATTTTGACTACCCTATATCTTCAGTCGTTAGGTTACCAAGTAAAGGAAAAGTATGAGTGTATGTGGTTGAAAGAAAAAACTGAAAACTTGTGCAGAGAAACAAAAAGTGAATGGGAAATTAAAAGACCGTTGTGCCAAGGCAGAAAAAGTCAGGATGAAATACTGAGAGGGGTTTCTAAAGGAACAACTTTTGGACTTATCCAGGTAGACATAGAAACACCTGAATCCTTGAAAGAAAAATTCAGTGAAATGACACCTATTTTCAAAAACTGTTTAGTAGGAAAAAAAGACGTAGGTGAACATATGAAACGTTACCTGGAAGCAGCAGGTAAGCTAAAACAACCAACTTATAGGCAACTACCACGCAGAGGGAATTTTGTTGGGAACTCCTCTCTTGAAGTGGTACCTGGAGAAAGGTTTGGTAGTTACGACAGTACACCTTCTCGTAGAATACACACCAGAACAGACTTTTTTACCCTTCATGGACGAAGTAACCAAAGCTAGGAGGAAGGGAGACGAAAATATAGACTGTAAGATTTTGTCAGATCTGTACAAACTTTTGGGAAATGGTTCATACGGAAAAACCATATGCAACAAACAAAACTTTGTTCAAACAAAGTATCTTCACCCCTCTAAGGCAAGACGTTTGGCCATGCACTGGTCAGTGCAAGATGTGCAAGACATAAGTGACAACACGGTAGAACTGTCCTGTTTGCCCACCTCCATCATCTACGACCTCCCAGTTCAAATAGGGTTCATGGTATACCAATATGCCAAACTTAAAATGTTGGCTTTCTATTACGACTTTCTCCTTGAATACATAGACGAGAAAGATTTTGAAATGTGTGAAATGGACACTGACAGTTTTTACTTTGCTTTAAGTGCAGAGAAAATAGAAGACGTAATTATTCCTGAAAAACGTGAAGCTTTCTTCAGAGAACGTCACAAATGGTTGCTCTCTGAATCATGTGACAACAGTCACCACAGAGAGACCTATGTTCAGACCAAAGTTTTGGGTGAGCTGTGGCTGCCTCAACCATGCTGTAAGAGCCGTCTGGCGTTTGACAAGAGAACCCCCGGGTTATTCAAAGTGGAGTGGGAAGGTGATGAAATGACTGCCTTGAACTCCAAATGTTACATAGGCACAGGAGTAAATGTGCCCGTTAAAATGAGTTGCAAAGGTGTAATTCAAAAACAAAACCCCCTGACCACTGACAAGTACAAAGAAGTACTGGACAGTGAAAATGTTGTCACGGTAGTCAACAAAGGATTTAAAGTAGTTAACCACAGCGTTACGACTTACTCTCAAAGGAAACAAGGTCTAACCTATCAGTACATAAAGAGACAAGTATGTGAAGACGGTGTAAGCACCCTACCCCTTTCTATATAAAAAATGGTTTCTTTTTCTAGTTTCACTTCCAGTTGTACATTTCGTTGAAAGAAAAAATTTTAAACAAATTGTTCAAATGAACAAATTTCCTTCATAGAAAACAGTGTTAAAATGGAAAATGTTCATTTGAAAAATTGTTCAAACGAACATTTGTTCAAATGAACATTTTTCCCCATAGAAAACAGTGTTAAAATGGAAAATGTTCATTTGAACAATTGTTCAAACGAACATTTGTTCAAATGAACATTTTTCCCCATAGAAAACAGTGTTAAAATGGAAAATGTTCATTTGAACAATTGTTCAAACGAACATTTGTTCAAATGAACATTTTTTCCCATAGAAAACAGTGTTAAAATGGAAAATGTTCATTTAAACAATTGTTCAAACGAACATTTGTTCAAATGAACATTTTTTTCCATAGAAAACAGTGTTAAAATGGAAAATGTTCATTTGAACAATTGTTCAAACGAACATTTGTTCAAATGAACATTTTTTTCCATAGAAAACAGTGTTAAACTGGAAAATATTTTTTGTTCAAATGAACATTTTTCAAATAAAAAACAAAGGTAAAAAAATGTGTACTGTATCATGAAAAAAAACTAATAAAAAAGTAAGAAAAGTGAACTGTATCACCCAAAAAATAAAAAAAACTTTTCACAAAAGTGAACGCTGTACATGTTCACGACAAAAATAAAAAATCCGGCGCTGAAGAAATTAAGTTGGAACAGAAAAAAAGTGGTACCAGATTTCTTAACTCATAGCGTCACGTTCACCAGATTATTAGTATCTGGTTAGATTTAAGCAACCATTTTAACATGGAAAGTTTAGAAGCTATGCTTGTGGAGCAAACCACAGAAACTCCACCTTATGACTATTACATGCGTCCAGTATTACAAAGTGTTGCTTCATATAATCAAGCTTCTTCTATAACACCTGACAATGATATAAGTTCTGTAGCATGTGGATGTTCAGAGAATTTCTTTTGGGAAATAATACCTGCAGAAAACATTGGTTATTTTAGAGGAGCTGAACCAGACACTGTTGACCACTGTATAACTAGTGTTAAAATGTACAAATATTTCTCTTCAGCTTTTTGGGACGCCTACAGAAACTGCATGTACTATTGTCGAGTGAAAAAAGTTAACTTGATAATGCATGATTGGTGTATAGGAGTATATCAATTGCACACTGAACCTGGCTGCCCAAGACACTACACAAGGTACACTTTAGGAAGTGTAAGAAAGTTTGCTCTTACTCTCCAAGAGTTAGAATGTAATCCCATAGTAGGAGTGTTTTGTCAGTGTAATTGTAAACTGGAAGTATCTGCTATTGCTAAAACTATTTGTTTCACATGTCTGCAGGTCTCACTGGAACTTCATGCCTTAAGTATACCTGGAGTGAAAAATCATTTCTCCTTCGAGGTAAACTTTAAGGATGGTTTTTTATCTGGTCTTTTACCTGGACCCAAAAACAGTCAAACTTACTTCCTGGCCCAGGCTTTGTTCGAGCATGCTATATCTAACATAGCCAAACTTAACAGTTATTGTTTCCACAACACATGGAAAACTAGTCTCACTGGGCAAAGCTGGTATCAAGCAAGTAAATTCACACACAACAAATGTTTTTGTAGTATATGTGCACGCCCCGGAAATGGAAAATCTGTCTTCATCTGTAAATATTGTGTCTAATAAAAATATAATCTGTTGTGTGAAATAAATGAGTTGTGTTTTATTTTAATGCATGAAATGAAGAGACATAACAAAATGAGTCATAAGTATTGCGTAAATCCATAAAAGTATTGCATCAGAACATTGTGTAAATTCTTACAAGCATTGCGCAATGCACCCTCATACGTAGGTCATACGTTTTTGCAAGTAGGTTAGTAGGTCACTTCCGGTTTGCAAGTAGGTCAGCTCTAGGTATTGCACAATTCTTTTAATTTATGTAACTAGGTCAGGTCACTAGGTCAAATGGAATCCAGCTCTCTGATTGGTCGAAAAAACTAGGTCATGACCTTATGACGTCACTTCCTGTCAAATCCAGCCCTCTGATTGGCTGAAACTAGGTCACTTCCGGTCTACCAGTAGGTCATGACCTAGTTAGTAGCTAATCCATTGGGCTCAGTTTGCATGTATATACTACTAACACCTAAGTTAACAATCGCTGCATTAGAGTCATGCAGCGCTTGTAACCCTGGAGAAAGAGATACTCGGCGACTGAGTCTCTTTTTCCTTGGAGGATTCGTACCATAAGTACTTCCAGGGCCTCCAGGTGGTGGTCCTCCTCCGCCCCCTGATCCCCCTGCTCCGTATGGAGGCACCTGTGAGAAGGTGTATCCGCTGGTTTGAGGAGTTGGCCCAGGATTATTGGTGGGTTGTGTATTTCCACCAGAGCTAAAGAAACCACTATTGGGATTAGTGTTTCCTCCTGTTCCATTTGACTGATTTCCATTATTGGAACCAGTCCCACCAGCAGAGGATCTGCTTCTGGAACGATCTCCTGAAGGTCCGGATCCTTGGTCACATCCGGATTGCCCTCCAGCTGGACTGGAATTCCCGGATGATTGTCCGGTTGTTCCTCCGGACATGTTCCGGGTGTTACCTTTGGACGGATTCGCTCCTGTTTGGGATTGACTCCATCCATACTGGGCATACGGGCCATTTGGTCCCCCTAAAGGTGACTGTTGTGGCCATCCACCGTCAAAGGTGGAGGTTTTTGCCGAGTGGCTTTGTTTAGTTCCACTCGCAGAGTCAACCCCACCATTTCCCGTACCTAAACCAAGAGGTTTGAAGGTATTGTCCGTAAATCTAACCTGATGACTCTTTATTTCTTCATAACGAGGTACAGTTGTCTCTGTTACCCCGTCATCGCCCCTCAAAGAGTTCATCCGGTTACTCGTCGTGTTTAGGGCAATTCCTGAAACAGTGAAGTCTGATTAAAGAGTGCCTACTGCATGACCAGTATCTTCTAGATACTTTGACATCTGGATAGCTTTAGCTTCCAGTTCGGAATAATCATCCATCATCTTTGTCTGTTTGGCAGCCAAATCTGTGGATTCACGTATCCATTGACCTTTGAGTTTTTCATGTTCATCGGTTTGTTTTTGATACGTTTTCCGAGCATCCTTGAAGGCTGATTCAATTTTCATCAGTTCTTCTTGGTACTTACCATAGGCCGTTTGAGTTGAATTTAACTCTTGTTTAGTTCTATTCAACTCATCACACGAGGCTCTGTATTCCAGATCCGCCGTGTATAGTGCATCACGATACTGTTCGTGCTGGAGTTGAAAATCTTGTTTTTCTTTCTCCATCTGATCCAATAACAATTGTTGTTGGCGTCTACAACTTTGATCGTAATCAAGACGCTCTGATATCAACTGTTTGTTTTCAGTCAGAATCTTGTCTCGGGTTCCGGTCAGTGTAATAAGATCCTTCTGGATCTTCTCGTATTCAGCTCTCATGTCTTCAAGCTCGTCCATTTTGTTCCTTTCGAATCCACATTTCTGGTGTTTAATTCGAGAACTATATGGAGTTTCAAACATACCTGCACTAGGCTTTGGTACCTCAAATGGTAGTTTAACAAATTGAGCAGTACTTTTATGCATTGGTGCAGGTTTCGAAGTACCTCCTGGCATGAATAAGGAGTCTCCAAATTCATCCAGTTCATCATGTAAGTTTTTTCTTACATCCTCTAACCCATCAGGGTAGTGTTCCAGTGGGTTTCTCCACTCTGTACCTTGGGGTGGTGATTTGATTTCACCATCCTCCATCGGGGAGTTTAGCTCATGATTTGGGCCATTTCCCCTGACTGGGCTCAGCTCAGTCATTTCTGACTGCGCTTACCCGAAGACCAACTGGTCACGGCACCAGTGTAATGGTTCGTCTCGTTAAGTTAGATTAAATCATAACGAAGAGAGAGAAAAGTTTCCGGGTAGGCAACCGAGCTTTTATTTCATAGCTTACGTTACATACGATCACAGCCTCAGAGGACTACATGCTACTAGGGCATTCGGTTACCCTTTCGGGTAACAACCTGGTTGAGCAGTGGGTAAACCACTACTGAAGAACATGGGCTAGGACCAGCCTTATATAGGGGAAAAGCCCGCGAAACTCAGACCGGCCACGTGACGTGTGGCGGACGAGTGGTAGGCCCCCTGGTGTAATGGATACGAACCCAGAGGCAGGTGCTGCCACCTGCCATCCGGATTCCCCCACTACACCCGAAGGACCTAGGTCTGAGTCTCACGGGTACATGAACGTAAAGTGTAAATACCATACCCCTACAGAAGCTTATGCTCTCTGAGATCAATTGGCGGAGACCCTGGCCTGGGCATTTTTGGAGGAGTTTGTGTGTAGATTTGGTACCCCCGGGTGGTTTACACTGATAGGGGAAGGAACTTTACGGCCCAATTAACGGCCGCCGTGATGAGATTGCTGCAAACACGCAGGACTCGCACATGTGCTTTCAGACCTCAATCAGATGGATTGGTGGAAAGATTAAACCGAACACTGGAGGCCATGCTGACCACGTTGGTGTCGGAGAGCCAAAGAGATTGGGATGAGAAGTTACCTTACGTAATGTCGGCTTATCAGAGTTTGACACAGGCATCTACCAACCAGACTCCTTATGCTCTGATGTTAGGCTGGGATTTCAGCAGGTGCGTCGTTGGCAGACACGCCAGACGTCATTATGCAACATCACAGTAGACGAGAATGGCGAGATGGAGAGGGGGAAAGGAACCGTGGGAGGAGTGAGGAGGGCAGGTGGTGGCAAAACCGCAAGAGAGACGAGAGAAGGTACCAGTACAGGCGTGGGAGAGGTGGTGGACCTGTCAATCATTTTCCGGGCTTAAAGACTTATGATCTGTATCTGTTGATATGATAAGGATTTCTTAAATATTCCAAAACCCTCTTTATGTTGACCATCCAACTGCTAACTGTGACAAACAAGCATGAAGTGTTACAAGTGTAGGGGCCAGCTCTGGCTGTGAGTCCATGGCGGTATGCTATCTATCCCCGTTCCGGTTGCACCAGTCCCCAGGGGCTGGTCAGCCAGTGAACACGGCCCCCTTGTGTCATACCGATCCAGATGTAGGTGGAAGGTAGAGAACGTCAGGTCTGGGGATGTAGCTCAGGGGTAGAGCGCTCGCTTGCAAGTTTAGAGGTCCCGGGCTCGAAACCCGGTGTTTCCAAGTACATTTTTGCCGACCTCTACATTGGTCGAAACACCGAGTGGCCCTGCCCGCGTAAGGGGGGCTACGGAACTCAGTGGCTGGGCCGGTATGACACAGTTAACACTTTAACCTGCTAGGGGTAAACTAGTCACCTGCTGGAGGTTGGGTTGGAGGAGTAGGGTTGGCTGAAGCTGGTGGGGAGGAGTGTAGGGGCCAGCTCTGGCTGTGAGTCCATGGCGGTATGCTATCTGTCCCCGTTCCGGTTGCACCAGTCCCCAGGGGCTGGTCAGCCAGTGAACACTGCCCCCTTGTGTCATACCGATCCAGATGTAGGTGGAAGGTAGAGAACGTCAGGTCTGGGGATGTAGCTCAGTAATGCCGCGCTCGCTTGCAAGTTAAGAGGTCCTGGGTTCGAAACCCGGTGTTTCCAAGTACATTACCATTGGACCTCTACATCCAGGACTAGGTCCAGTCCCCTTCAGGACTTGGGATTCAGGTCCTGCAGGTCCCATAGCAGGGAACTTCACCATGTACTCCTGGTATGCTTGGCGCTGTGCATCACTGGACTCCTCTCCAGCCCACCATGCACCCTGTCTGGTGGGATGGCCCATGAAGGTGCTCCAGTCATCATGGCTTCTGGTTTCAACACCCGGAGGGCGCTGAGCTCCAGCAGTAAAGCAGGGTGGTGGCGGTGGTGGTACTGTCTGGCTGACCACACGAGAAGTCTGGTAGCTAGGCATATCCAGTGCCGAGACCTGCTGTCCGGACTGGCAACGATCAGCTGGGTTGGCTGGTCTGGACTGATCTTTGGCGCCAGCGGGGTTCAAAGATCGGTCTGCACGGGTTCGTTTCTGGGGTGTAGATGAGGTTTGCACCCCAGCTGTTCCCTTCAAACGAGCCTGCTTGTCTCTCTCCCTCTTATCGTCCCCTCGCCACTTCTTCAGCTTCATGTGCCCTTCGGTTGGAAGCTGAAACTTTGAACCCGAGGGGTTCACAGCGAAGTAGGTAACAATGTTCCCACTCTTCCAGGCGCAGAACTCGGGTTCGAACGCGAGCTTCCTTACCTGGTTTGCTGGGAGTTCAGCCCAGTTCGCTAGGAGCTCGTTTAAGCACCTGATTGCATGCTTTCGTGTCTTCTCCAGGCCAGTTCCATGGGCCTTTTGCGAAGGCCATGTCTCTGCGCCTGTTGGTCACGAAAGTGCCATCGCACAACTTGCTGGGTCGATCGCCAGGGATACACCTCAGCAAGGGCTTATGGTGCATGTGGTGCTCCACGATATGCCTGGCGAACCAAGGCTTGGTACCGAATACCTTCTCTCCAGTAAGCGAGAGCTGACACGACTCGTATGGGCATTTGCGGCGGTTGCCGCTGGGTCCCCATTGGGTCATAGCCCACTACACCTTGGTTCTCGCCTCGTAATTGTATACCAGCCCTAACTTGGATTTTAACTGGTCAATCCAAAATTAAATATAACTTTCCTACTGGTATATCATTAGGGCCAGACTTCATCCATTCCTTATCATCACTGTCACTGTCCATGTTGACGGTTCCCGGACACATGTAATGGATTGTGTCATAGGCACAATCAGCGAAGCAGCGGGGGATGCGCTCTTTAAATCCCTCGGCTGCGTTCTTCCACATCCATTTCTGGTTGTCGTCTTTTGGTACGTCCGTGGTCATGTCCTCCCACGTCGTTACTGCTTCCAACTCAGATTTGGCCGACTCGGGCAGCTCCAGGTCGCTTTCACTCCCGGACTCACTGCTCGTGTAAATCTGCGCCCCCTTGGTTTGGACTCGACTAGTGGTGGTAGTACCAGTCGTAGTCACAACCGAGGTGACAGCAGACGACCCACTGGTGGTGACAGTGGGTGCTGCAGTAACCGCGATGGCCGTGGTGACTGCTGCAGTGGTAGGAGTCGGAGGCCTCAGCTGGCCTTTATATCCCTTCTTTGCAGAAGTAGGAGTACGTGGGCACAACCGGACTCTTCTTCACTACCTTCTTCTCCTTCTTCTTCTTACCTTTAGTGGGCTGTTTTGGGGCATCAGGGCTGGAATCCGTTTTACCGGACTCCTTTCCTTTACCCCGGGTACTCCTTCGGCTACTGGTGGTAGAGTCAGTCTCCGACAAGGTACCCGACTTAAGCTGGGCCTGCTGCTTAGGCTGGGCTCGGCAAACAGCAGTCAGCTCCTTCTGCTGGGCGGCAAGCTCAAGACGCTTGGCCTCCACAGCAGCTTGTTGACGGGCAATGTCCTCGTCCAAAACTGAACCGGCTGCCTCTGGGATGTTGGCACCCGGCTCATTCTTGGACTTGGACCTCTCGACCGCAATCCGGATATCCTCGTCCTCGAGGTCCGACTCGGTCTGTGGTCCCTTTGGTGTGGGCTTGCGAACTAATTTCTTAGTTCCCCCGGTGGTTACCGATTGCGGCGTAATGTTAGAGTCGGTATCCATGTCGGATTCCGACTCTGGCAACTGTGTGGTCCTCCGGGAAACCCCTTCGGATACCAACACAGCCCGTGCTAGCTCCTCGTCTAACATCATGGCTCCGGCAAGACGCTTGTAATTCTGAAGCCATGATACTGGCATATTTTCTGCCAGCTCGTCAGAGCACGAGTCTATGACCAGTGCCCTGAAATCGTCGGGTATGTCTCCCGGCTCTCCAGGAACCTCGCCCTGCACGCCACATCCAAACATGGAAGGGTGCATTGGGATATAGGTCCCCCAGTTCGTGTAGACGATTCCAGCCTCCTCATCTACGTGGGCGAGGCGTTCGACCCTCGTCTTAAATCCCGGAGGATACAATGGGATATTTAGAATATCCAAATCTTCTGCCGTCGGGTTGGTTGGGTCCGAAGAACCCGACACGGAAGCTACTGGACCTGGAGGTGGTGGAGGAGGCATCCGATCCCTGTCTATCGCTGCTGTTGACAATGCAGCGAGGAAGTTAGCGGCCTCTTCCACTTCTGGCTCGCGTCCGAAGCCAGCATCGGAGGTCTCCATTGTTTCCTCCACCCGAGACGCGGCTGCTGGTGCCTCGTCTTTGTCCAACTCAACGTTGGCGGCTTGACGCACAGCGTCAATTGTTCCCTGTGCCATTATGGCGGAACAACTTCCAATATAAAATTGGCGATAATAAAGTTGGACTATTTGTCCAACCACAAAAAGGTAGGGGCTGCAGCTACTAGCCGCCGGGGAACGCAAAAACAACCAGAGCGAAAATCAATGGCGTCTACACACCAAGATTCCGCCCTAGTTATAAGTAGGTCAATATGGCGTTAAACCTCTCGTCTTGCAAGATCCCGCTGCGAGCTATCCGGTGACCTAGTTGTCCATTCTCCCACCACGACCAGTGGCGCCCTCACGTAGACTAGATCCAGACTGCCGGGGTTCGGCTCGGTATACCAAACGCATGCTACTACCGGAGTGCTACCATCTGGAGCTTGGTGGTATATACATCGCTAATTAGCGAATGTACCAGGTAATCTGACCACCACTCACGGGATACGCCACCCAGGGAACATACATTCGATGCCCCGACCCGCTACAACATATGTCATTCGCTTACAGCGAACAACACACAGGTGCTCTTTGTGTACTGAGTTAGGTAATAGCAGTTCTTAACCTGGGACTGCGTCTGATGCCCTGGGTCAGCATTTTATTTTTCCTGGCTTTACCCACGGCCTTCTCCGGGTTCTGCATAGCCACGGCAGGACCTTTCCCATGTGTAATGCCTTCACTCAGCGAGACATTTTTCCATTTCTTACAATTTGGCCGTTTCCGACCCGTCTTCTTCTTTGCAGAAGCTACCTTGGTCCTCGGATGCTTCCTGAGCCGACCTCTGAGGTGTTTCTTGGTTACTGTCACCTAAGGCCTCCTCTGGGTCGGCTCTGGGGGTCTGTACCCGTACTCCCTTCTGCTGCTTCGCATCCCTTCCAGGACCTGAGCTTACCTACATTGGTTTTCCATTCCCTACCAGTGTAACAATCCTTCATTATCACTCCTCCCAAGGTGTCATGAACTTTAACCTTTCGAGTGGCTCGTAATACCTTAGTACTTTGTCCCCTAGATTAAAACATATCACTTTAGCATTAGTGTCGTAACCCAACTTCTGCCATTTAGCATTCTTCAGTAGCTCATATATTTCAAACTACTTTGTATGCCTGTCTAAACCTGTCCCGGAGTGATTCCACAAAGAGCACAGTGCAAGGAGCTTCCGGGTCAATTCCGACCACACCATACACCAGGTCGGCGGGCATAATTATGTCTGCACCGAATACCAAAAGGTTTGGGGTACAATTAGTGGAGTCATGGACGGTGTTGTTGTAGGCGTGTACTACAAACTCACACTGTTCGTCCCAATCCTCCTGGTGGCTATTCACCAGAGGCTTCAGAACTTGTATCAGAGTTCTGTTGAACCTCTCCACCTGGCCATCAGATTATGGCCGGTATGGGTTGGTTCGGGTCTTGCATATAGCTATAAAACTCCCTACCTTGATCACTGTGCATCATAAGGGGTACACCCAAATGTAGCACCCAGCCTTTTACAAATGCCTCAGCACATGTAGCAGCTTTATGATTCGGAAGGGGAAACACCCAAGTATACTTTGTGTAATAGTCTGTTACGACCATCATACATGTATTCTCCCTGTGTGTCGTTTTGAATCCACTTATGATGTCGATTGCTACTTGAGCGAATCTTACACCAAACAGTTCCTGGGTCAAAGGTTACTTGCCCAGGCCGGGTCCTGACTTGTTTCTACAACAATCAGGACAAGTTGCAATTCACCGAAGTAGGTCGCTCCTCATCCCTGGCCTTTCCTTGTGGAATGTAGCCAGTGCCCCATCAGGGCACAATACCATCAATGTACAACACTGAAAGAGTTATTTGATACCTGCAGACCGGATACAATACTTGCATATGTCAAGAACCTGGGATACTACAGTCAAATTTAAACAGTAGAAACTTTCTTCCATAAAACCTTTAGGCACAAATAGCCATCACCAGTAGCTGACGTGCCGTAAAACACTAACTAACTAACTAACTCATCCCTGGCCAGAAATATCGTCTTTGCAGACGTTCAATGGACCTTTTCTTCCCAAAATGGCCACTCGTTTGGTGTCCATGACAATAATACATGATATCCCTCCTCATCGAGGTAGGAATCATGATTTGCAAAAGCTGCACAATATGCCATCTCTTTACCTGCTTAATACCTTTCCGTAAGTATTCCAAGATGCGTGTAATGGTGGGATCCGACTGTTGAAACTTCTTGATGGTCGCTGGGGACCAATCGAGATAGCTACACACAGCCTCCTCCCAGGGGATATGGGCAACCACAGCATTGTGGGCCCCGCAGTCTTCACAAGTGGCATTCGGGCACTTTCGGATTGGCCTTCTCGATAAGGCATCCGCATTTATATGCTTTTCACCCGGACGGTGCTCGATCTGCTTATGCTCCAATCCGAACTCGGATAGATGAGCTAACCATCGTCCAATCATCCCCTCGGCGTACTTAAAATTAAGAAGCCATCTCAGAGACGAATGGTCGGTACGTAAAGTAAAATCAGTCCCCCAAAGGAAATGCTTATACTTCTTCGTATACACCACTACCGCCAGCAGTTCCCTTTTAGTGGTACAATAATTACGCTGAGTCTTGCTCAATGTGTTACTAGCGAATGCCAATGTGACTTCAACTCCATTCTGGACCTGACAGAGTGCCACCCCTATTTATTGCTAGCATCGGTGTCTAGTATGAAATGACCCTCGGGTGTGGGATATTTCAATACTGGTGTGTTTCTAAACAAATCTTTTATTTTGTTAAAAGATTCTTCTTGTTCACTGGTCCATGGGAAGGGTTCCCGAGCCCTACTGGGTGTCCAATGAGCTAAGCATTGCACGGGAAAGCTTACATGAGAGTAATTTGGTATAAAATCATGGTAATAGGAACAAAATCCTAAGAATGATCTAACCTCCTTAGCACTCGAGGGTCTTTCCCAATTTTCCACAGCTTCCAGCTTCTCCAGATCCGCACTTACCCCGTTGGGGGTAATTATCCTTCCTAAGTATGTTATTGTTTTCTTAAACAAATTACATTTCTTAGGCTTGAGTTTAAGGCCGTTAGCTAGAATCCTATCCAGGACCAGTTGCAGGTTCGAGTGGCATTCCTTGAATGATTTGCCGAACACGACGACATCATCCAAGTAAACCAAACACTTCTTCCACAACAAGTCGCTGAGTAGTGATTCCATCATAGCCTCAAACGAAGCTGGTGCATTGCACAATCCGAATGGTAAGACATTATACTCGAACTACCCCAAATGGCTAGAGAACGCAGTTTTTTTTGGGGTGCATCGGTATCTGCCAATACTCGGACTGTAAATCCAGGGTGCAGAACCATTGGTTCCCACCCAAGCTATCTAAGGTCTCGTCTATCCTTGGTAGAGGATACGAGTTCTTCTTTGTCATCCCGTTTAGTTTCCGGTAGTCGACACAAAAACGGATGGTACCATCTTTCTTTGTGATCATACAAACAGGGCTGGACCAAGGGCTCATGCTCAGCACGATTACCCCTAGCTCCAGCTGCTTTTGTATTTCCTGTTCACATATTAACTTCTTCTTCAGAGGAAGTCTACGATACGGAATTCTGAAAGGTCTCTCGTCGCCCACATCATTAGTGTGCAACCCTTATCGGGTCTACCTACGGGTCCTCCCTCTGTACCGAAAGCATTCTCATACCTTCGGAGGAGCTCCCCTAGCTGCCTTTTATCTTCCGTATTCTTTAAATCTGATTTATTTATCAGTTTCTGAAATTCTTCAACCAAAGGATGCTTACTAACAGGGTTTAATGGTTTCTTGAACTAGGCTTCGGCGACATGTTCCACTGAACTCATCACCCCTATGCTGTCACCTCGTTTCAAGTAAATCACTGAACCAGTTCGGTTAGTGAACAAGTAATCAATGGATAATTCATGACTTGTGTGTGTTAGCAAAGGATAATTACACGAGAGCCCGAGTGTAATTATCCTTTGCTAACACACACAAGTCATGAATTATCCATTGATTACTTATTTTATTTCATGACACAATAGATAATCAATAGAATATCAATAAATTCAAGTTTAAAACACCTCGCTGCCCGGCAGCAGACAGCTACAGCGCCCGTCTCGGCTTGGCTTGCTTTGAATGCGTCTCGCGGTAATGTTTGTGTACAATCGGTACATACACCTTGTCGCCCGGCAGTGGACAGCTACAGCGCACACGGCGAAAAAAAGAGGCAGCGGACCGTGTTGTCTCCAATCGGTACATACACCTAGTTGCCCGGCAGCAGACAGCTACAGCGCACACGGCGAAAAAAAGATGCACCCGGACCGGGACTCGATCTGCCTACCTTTGCCGGCTGAGCGCAATGCGCTAACCACTAGACCACTGCGTATCACGCCTCGGCACCCGTCTCGGCTTGGCTATGTTTGAATGCGTCCCGTGTACAGTCGTCGCCTCCCCGGGCTTTGTATCATATCAAGTCCTGGTTATAGCCAGCCACCACTTGTCAGTCCCTGTGGCGCAATGCATAGGGAGTTGGATTAGGGATCTGAGACTGCAGGTTCAAGCCCTGCCCTGGCCATAAGATTTCGTGGGTTTTAACATGTAACATATGACATGTAAGGACATGTAAGGAGGCATGTTATCCATGTAAGGAGGCATGTTATCCATGGATAACCGCACGCCTTACAAAAGTGATGCTACAGCCTTCATGGTGTGCAATATCGACAGGTATGTGCATGGGAATATCCAGGAAAAGCACTGAGAACCCTTTAAATCGTGGAATAATCATGGGTAATACAGTCCATGCTGCATTCGCCACTAACATATCCACTGAGTCTAACCCGATACTCGATAAATGTATCGTGTCGGGTTCAAAAACTCCCATCTCACCCGTCTGGCCAATTGATCCGCCACAAAGGACATCACAAGTGGTACCCAGAGGGATTTTCACTGTATGAATAACTGAAGCTAGTGACACTTGTCTCAATACGCACTGCACATGCAAGCCATAGGGGTTCCGGATACTCATCATTCCGTCTCTCGGATCCAACATGGCCCCGTAAAGGCTTGCAAAGTCCAATCCGAGGATTCCATCGTCACTAACCTCTGCTATAGTGGGCGAAAGAATGAATTCTTTGCCCCATATATGGATAGGCATAAAAGTCCACCCAAAAGTCCTCATATTGCTTCCGTCGGCTGTGCAAGCATTTACCCCCATTTTGAGGTTTTCATGACTGCCGGCCATCGAGTCGAAGAACCTTTTGGACACACAGGAATGGCTAGCTCCAGTATCCACTAAGAATTCTCCTACCCGACCTTCCACAGTTACGGGTATATACCACCGTCTCCCTCCCAGTGGGGATGGGTTACTGGTAAACTGGTGAAAGTCTCCAGAATCACCAAGATTCAATCCGAGTCCTCTTAAAAACTCCAGACAAGGATGACTTGGGGGAAGGCGTGTCCCACACACTCACGTCAACTCCTTAATCCATCCTTCCTCTCCCCCAGTGCGGCCACTCGCCATTATTGTCTCCTCCAACACACAAATCTGCACTAGGGTCCCTGGCCCCGGCCAGAATGCAGGGGTGCCCACCCACAGTCACCTGACCACCAGGTATACTTGTGTAGGGGACCGGAAATCCCTCTACCGGGTAGACCGACTCTCAGGAGCCGGTTGGCTGGTCTTCCCTGCTCCCCTAGTGTGTGTCATACCGATCCAGGTGTAGGTGGAAGGTAGAGAACGTCAGGCCAGGGGGAGTAGCTCAGGGGTAGAGCTTCCGCTTCAAAGTTGGAGGGTCCCGGGTTCGAGTCCCGGTTTCTCCAAAGACGTTTTCCGCTGACCTCTACACTGGTGGAGAAACCGAGCCGGTCCTCGCGCGACTTAATAGGGGGATCGGGGAACTCTGTGCCTGGGCCTGTATGACACAGATACGCTTCAGCCTGCTAGTACTGGGGGCCTTGGAAACAGGGGGCGCCTCCAGGAGTTTCTGGGAATAGATAACTTCGGAACCTGGATGTGACTCAGTACTGGTCCTGGGAATCTGTAGGAACCCTAGGTTGAAGCTGGTTGGGAGGAGTGTAGGGGACCGGAAATCCCTCTACTGGGTAGACCGACTCTCAGGAGCCGGTTGTCTGGTCTTCACTGCTCCCTTAGTGTGTGTCATACCGATCCAGGTGTAGGTGGAAGGTAGAGAACGTCAGGCCCGGGGAAGTAGGTCAGGGGTAGAGCTTCCGCTTCGAAGTTGGAGGGTCCCGGGTTCGAGTCCCGGTTTCTCCAAAGACGTTTTCCACTGACCTCTACACTGGTGGAGAAACCGAGCCGGTCCTCGCGCAACCCAGGAGTTCGAGGTGGTTTATCAGAGGATACCAGTGTCCTCTTCCTACCTCTACTCCTGTGTCCCGGCGAGACATCTTCCTTGTGATCGGATTTTAGATTCACATCGATTTTCTTAGCCTTTCTCTTAGACTTCTTTTTATTCATTTTCTTTGTTCCAGGCGATGTCCTCAAACAGTCAGGTTTCATAAGGATCTCGTCTTTTTCTCTGTTCCATTTTTCTGTCAGTTCTTTGCACTCGGCGTTGGCTGCCTCCCTGCCTCTCCAATGTCGTAATCTGCACACATTCGATTTATTGGTTCTACCAGTTGGTAGACTCAATATGTTAACGGTGGACTCGGAGATAATCTTTGTCACCACATGGGGGCCATCCCATCCCGAGACCAATTTCTTAGAAGATAGGGGTTCGTGAATTCGAAATACCCTATCACCAACCTTGAAATGTCGATGCTTCAATTTTCTGCCATCGAGCATTCTTCATTAATTCAATTCAAACTAGCTCATAAGCTCGTTTGAAGTGATCTCTCAATGACTCCACAAACAGTACGGTGCATGGGGCTTCAGGACTAATCCCAACCACACCATACACCAAGTCTGCAGGCATAATTATATCTTCCCCAAACACTAGAAGGTTTGGAGAACAGTTTGTTGAGGCATGTACAGTACTATTATAAGCATGTACTACGAAGTCACATTGTTCATCCCAATCATCTTGGCATGAGTTTACCAAGGGTTTCAGGACTTGAATCAATGTTCTATTGAACCTCTCCATTTGACCGTCAGATTGTGGTCTATATGGGTTGGTTCGAGTTTTACATATCGCCAAATAATGACACATTCCTTGGCATAAATCCAACTCAAATTCTCTCCCTTGATCGCTGTGCATTTTTCCCATACCTGGCCCGGGCTTATTCTTGCCGCATTCAGGGCAAGTCATAACCCATCTGGTGATATCACTGCTCATTCCAGGCCAGTAATAGCGTCTTGCGAGGCGTTCAAGCGACCTCTTCTTTCCGAAATGTCCAAAAGTTTTGTGGCCATGACAGAAGTACATTATGTCGCGTCTCATTGCCATAGGGATCACTATCTGCAAAATCTTGTCCTTGGTAGGACAAGTCTTCCAATGACAAAGCAACCCGTCTATTATCTCCAGCTCAGTCCACTGAGCTAGAAACCTAGGGTTTCTCAATCTTCAATAGAGATGGCTGGCCTTTCTGACCTCTTACCATTCTTAAGTAGTTGAATAACTCATTTTATTGCAGGGTCACTCTGTTGGAACTGTTTGATGGTCTCCGGGGACCATTCAACAATGTTTTCCACACAGAGATCGGGCAATGGTTCGACCCTCCGAGTGTTACCTCGGGTTCGAACCCCCGCTAACACAGCGTTGTGTGCCCCACAATCATTACAATCAGCTTCTAGACAGGGCGTTGGCATTTACATGCTTTGAACCTGCTCGATGTTGGATTTGACTGTGTTCCAAACCAAACTCAGATAAATGAGCTAACCAGTGCCCAATCATCCCTTCCGCGTCCTTGAAGTTCAGGAGCCACTTCAAAGATGAGTGATCTGTCGGAACCCCATAGAAAGTGCCGAAACTTTTTAGTATACACCACCACAGCCAATAACTCACGTTTGGTGGTGCAGTAGTTTCTCTGTGCATTATTCAAAGTATTGCTTGCAAAAGCAAGAGGAACTTCGACTCCGTCTTGGACCTGAGACAGGGCCGCCCCTATGCTATCATTGCTGGCATCTGTAACAAGGATGAAATGCCCATCCGAAGTTAGCCCCATGGGAAAAGTTCTTTAGCCCTTCCCAGAGTCCAATGCGCAAGTATCTGCAAAGGATAGCTCACTTTGGAGTAGTTCGGGATAAAGTCTCTATAGTACGAGCAGAAGCCCAGAAAAGAACGTATCTCCCTGGCATTCTCAGGCTTATTCTGAAACTGATTGAAGTTTCTCGGGGTCGGCATGAATGCCGTCGGGTGTTATTATTCTACCTAAGTAGGTAATGGAGATTTTTAATAAATTACACTTCTTAGGTTTAAGCTTCAATCCATTGGCTTGAATTCGTTTCAAGACCAATTTGAGATTGTTAGCACAATCCTCGAACGTTTTTTCCAAACACGACAACGTCGTCAAGATACACCAGGCAACATTCCCTTAATAGGTCGTTTAACATGGTTTCTATCATGGCTTCGAACGTAGCCGGCGCATTGCATAACCCAAAGGGTAATACATTATACTGGAACAATCCCATATGGCTCGAAAAAGCGTCTTTTCCATATCTTCGGGTTTCATTCCAATCTGCCAATATCCGGACTGCAAGTCCAGAGCGCAAAAATACTTGTTCCCCCCAAGGGAGTCCAAAGTCTCGTCAATCCGAGGTAAAGGATAAGAATTTTTCTTAGTTACCCCGTTGAGTTTTCGGTAGTCCACACAGAACCTTATGGTTCCATCTTTCTTCGTAGTCATACAAACTGGACTAGACCAAGGGCTAGTACTAGGTACAATAACCCCCTGCTTCAATTGATTGAGAATCTGCTTTTCCGCCTCGAGCTTCTTTTTCAGAGGTAACCTCCGATACGGAATCTTGAAGGGTTTAGCATCCCCGGTGTCAATGCTGTGTAGAACCTTATCAGTTCTACCCACTGGACCTCCATCCTCGCCAAAGGCGGGGGAGTAGGTTGTTAACAGGTTTTGAAGCCTTATTTTCTCGTCAGCATTGGTCAACGAAGAATCGTCAACCAGCTTGTCAAGTTCATCTGTCAGTTTCCTCACCGACTTCGGGTTAACCTCACTTTCAAAGTGGACTTCGGATGTACACTTGGCGAGAGACATTTGCCCTACCTGTTCATTTTTATGCCTCGGTTGGGCATGGGAATGACCACCCAAGCTCCACTACCAACAAGAGTGTTGACAGATTCCAATCTTGAGGAACTCAGCCTTTCTGTGTTGGGTTCCCCTGAACTTTGAGTTCGAGGAACACAACATGTCGCAGGGAGTTCCTGGAGGGATCTTCACAGTCTGTACCACAGTCGCTACAGAGGACACGTGTCTTAATACACAGCGGATTTCGCAGTTGTATGGATGCCTAATCTTCAACAACCCATGACGGGGATCCAACACCGTGCCATACAAACTAGCGAAGTCCAGTCCAATTATTCCATCATCGCTTATTTCGGCAATAGTGGGGCACATGATGAAGTCATGTCCACCCATTCCGATCTGTATGAAGGTTTTACCAAAAGTCTGCATCCGGCTACCATCCGCCGTGCAAGCATTTACACCCACGGGGAGTGCATTGGGCTTGCCCAACATCAGTTCGAAGAACTTCTTGGAGATACACGAATGGCTGGCACCAGTATCCCCGACCTGTTCCTTCACCGATACAGTGACGTACCATCTTTTCCCTCCCAGTGGGGAAGGATTCTCAGCAAATCGAACCTGCTCCTCCGAGTCACCAAGCTCCCATCCAAAGTCTTTCAAAAAGGCTACACATGGATGGTCTGGGGGAAGGTGTGTCGCACTCACCCGGGCCAGCTCTCTGACCCACCCTTCCTCGTCTTTGATGCAGGATTCCTCCCTCCGGCTTCGGATCCCCTGACCCGCCATCACATCAAAGCTCCTGGCCCCGACTGGATCCTTCTCACTTACCAGACTCCCAGGAGAAATTGGCTCGTTGGTTAGATCGATCTTGCCGTTTCCGGTATTTTGGCAGTTCCTTTCAGGGATCACACCGTTTGCCCTTAATGTGACCCCCTCTAGTTTTCCTCATTCCCTGCTTCGCCCTCACCTTCTTGGACAGCCGTAACATGGGTGAATACGGGCTTCAGGGCAGTACATTCGTGGGCGTAGTGGCCCATTTTCCTGACATCTATAGCATCTTAACCGAGACCGGTCCACCCTCTGATGAGGCCGTCTCATGGTCATAGCTTCAGTAAAGGTTTTAATGATTTCCTCCATCATTTTGGTAACATCCATCTGCGCGGGAGTGGCTACAGAAGTAGTAGTGTTGGATGTTGTCGGAGTAGGCAGTGAAGAGGACCTTAGGCCTCGAGAGTTTGTTCCCTCCGTGGGGTGGGCTCAGCTTTAGGTCTGATGTCCCGACCAGGAGTCTTTTTATTGAACATCCGTCGAGGTATATACTTTCTCTTCATGTCTCGTTTCACTTGGACAGCAGAGATGCTTCCATCTTCCTCTTCAATCTCGATCACCTCGATATCGGAGTCACCCCCATCAGCCTGATGCATGGAGGAGACCGGAGCTGTGGAGGCCATTGCGGTGGCAGCTGCCTTCATGGGGATCTTACCCGCCATCAAGGTTCGAACCTTGTTAAAGTCGTCTATTCCTTCGAAGAGGTCGGTCAGCCCTGCATTCTTTCCTTTCCAAGCGGCTAGGGCAGCCTGCTGCTGTTCCTCGTCCCTGAGTCCTTGTATGAACTGAGGTAGTAGGTCGTTAATGAAGTATTCCTCATTCAGACCAACATTGGGACGGGCCTTATGTAATAAGGTCTGCAGTTCAAATCCGAAAGCCCTAAAAGTCTAATGAGGCTTTTGGGTCCATTTCTTGAAAACCATCATAGGGTCCTCGGTCACCAAGTTGTACAGAAGTACACTCGCGAATTCTACTAAATCGGTGAATGTGCCACGTTCATTGTAGACTTCATTCCATTTGACCACTGCTATCTTCCCCAGTCCGGCCTTCAAACATCTGACCAGGTGTGGCAGTGCTTCTTTGGGGGACCATGCGTTACAGTGCATGTCGTCGGTAAAGTTTGAAAACCATTCCTTCCACGTCGCAGTCCCGTCATAGGACTTGGGAATGATGGCAACTCTTCGAGCAGCGTTACTGGTAAGTACCAGCTTACCCACTTCGCTAACGCTCCAATCCCAAATCGTTTCTTCGTTGTGAGCACACCCAGAAGTGTTCGAAGATCGATTCAGTAAGTTGTTAAGGGTGGCTCGAGATCGCCTCCTGTTTCAAGAAGATCCTCCAGCAGCACCTGTCGCTCCCCCGTTGGGCCTTGGGGTTCCTCCGGCATTACCCGAAGTACCTCCCGTGACACCTTGACTCTGATCATTGCCTGCTCCCAGATTTCGAGGAGAGATGTCGAAAGATCCGTCCTCATTGGTACGAACTATGTCCAAACCCTGATAGGATCCACCATTCTCATCAGTGTAGGTTCCCAAAGGAACATCTCAGACACTAAATCTCAGTTTCTTATCTCCACCCCCATCAGATTTATGTCCAGGTTGATAGATACCGTCACCGGTAACGTTCACCCTAGCATTATCATTGATGAATGGGTCATAGTCTGGTAATCTTTGTCTCACCAGGGCTTCCGCAGGTGTTGAAGTTGTCATTGGTGCCATACCTTTGACAAATGTTTGATCAGAAGGTATAACATTCTGTTCCTCGAATTCATCTGAATCTAAATCGTCAGCGATGTCACAACATGTAGTTGGAGTGGTATCAGTATGGAAAGAATTTTCCGTGCCATCAATATGGACATTATCATTGTTCGAAATGTCTTCAGTTGTTAGTTGACATGTTGTTGTCATCTTCGGTGGTGGCACTGTATTCTCCAAACCTCTTACATAACAGTCTAGAGCATTCTTTTTCTTTGTTATCTTAGCTATCTGTAGGCACAGTTCTTGCTGGGGGGTTAACAAGTCCTCATTGTTATCCTTTATTTCCAGCATTAGCTGCTCGTTGTCTTCAATCATTGCATTTCGGATCTGTATTAACTTTTCATTTTCAGTTTTCCGGAGATCGATGTTTTCTCGGATTCTACCTTCTTCGATTAACAATTGGTTGCGCTTATCTTCTTGATCAGCCTCCCATTGTTCGTATTCGATCTCAAGTTTGAGTTTCTCGTTCTCCAATTCAGCTTTAGGCTATGTATCATGAGTTCAATGCAAATTTTGAGTTTGTCCCGTTCCCAACCACTTTCATATTTGGTCCACACCAGTGCATAACCTATTGGTATATTTTAGATTTTTATTGGCCCATAGGCTCAGGCTAGGTGTACACTTTGAGAAAATGTATAGACTAACCTACTATTTAGGTTTATTTTTGTCAATATGGAGTGAAACATGTCCCAAACTTCACGTTTTTCATCCTTTTGCCCTTTTCTTTGGCATAGAAAACAAAAAAAAACATTCAATATTTGTACCTAATTTTGTGTTAATTTTTTCATCTTTCCCTTTGGCAATCATTTTCACCCATAGGCATGTTGTTATAAGCTGTCTGGCTAACAGGGTACTGTTTGGTATGTGAAAATTGCAATGTCCTGTTCCCAACCACTTTTCAGAAAAACCTTAAAGATTTCTCCCTGCATCTTCTATAATGAGACACCTGGAGGTATAGTAGTAATATTATATGTGAATTTATGTGATTCTGTAGGGGGAACTACAACCTTCATACTTTTGTCTCCCTGGTAATCCCTTCTCAGGGGTTGCCAAACTTACCAGGCTGCTCATGTCCTGTTCCCAACCACTAAAAATAAAATAACCCATTGCACAATTTTTATATTTAACTTTCTTCATTATATGCATTATATTAGCCTATATACATCCTATTAAAAAAATAGAACATAGTAGGGGGTTGCCCTGACACTATAATGTATTAAGCTATTCTAAGACAGTTTTTGACAGTGTTACAGATGCGTCCTGTTCCCAACCACTTTTTTTGTTTGTAATATTATTCAGTTTTAACACCCTACCAAAAAGCGCTATTCACTTCTTCTCCCTCATCCCATCTACCCATTAAATGGAGTTATCTCAATATGATGAATAACATATGCTGGTCACAGTAATTATTGTCCTGTTCCCAATCACTTTGTCCCATTCCCAACCACTTGATGTCCTGTTCCCAACCACATATTTTCAATGAAACAGTTTTTAGATGTACAACTTGGGAAACCCACCTAAAAGCACATACTATACCTCCCACCTACCTATTCTCTCCTCCCACCCACTCATTGCATAAACCTATATCATTATGATGAACAATAAGCTGTTGCAGTAACACTATGTCCTGTTCCCAACCACTTGTTGTCCTGTTCCCAACTACTTATTGTCCCCTTACCAACCACTTCTTTTCCAATGCAATATTATTGAGTTCTATTACTTGTGAAACTCACTCAAAAGTACATATTCCCTCCCCTCTGTGCTCCAATCCATTCTTTTCACAAAATGCTCTCATGATAATGAATAGTATCCTGGGAACAGTACTGGTTATGTCCTGTTCCCAACCAATTTATGTCCTGTTCCCAACCACATTTTTCCAATAAAGCATCATTAAGTGATAACACACATGATACTCACACAAAAGCACCTATTCCCTTGCTCCTGCCCTCTCACCAACATAGAATTATCTCATTACATTGGATAATATTCTGGTCACTTTAATGATTATGTCCTGTTCCCAACCACTTGTTGTCCTGTTCCCAACCACTTCCTAATGACACACTTTACAATGCTACCACTCAAGAACCCCTCTCATAATCACTCAGCTCATTCTACACCACCTTCCATCATCTGTTAGCAAAGAAATATCTCAACATAATTGATTAAACCTCAGATTTTGGGTATTTGCCATTTTTGTCCTGTTCCCAACCAGTTTTGATTTCATGATATCAAGCAAATAGATTTCTGAATTTGGCCAAGATTCTGAATAGATCTTGAAGGGGAAGGCTCTGTGTTACATATAAAACTGAAAATAGAATGCCATACCGATCTGATCAACTGCAACAAAGTGGCAAAGTTTGTGAATATTTTCTTTTAAAAAAGGGCAAAAAATCAATATTGGGGGGGGGGCCCATAGCCCTTAATCTTCACAAAGATAAGGGGAGTTGCTATAACTATTTCGAAATATGCATCCATTGGCTCAATTTAGCATAAAGAACTTTTGTGTGAGATAAAAAATATACTTTTCCTCTTGGCATAAAGAAAAAGTGGTTGGGAACGGGACAAGTGTCTACATCCCCACTTTGTATGGTTCCCATGGTCACCAAGAATGTATTTAAGAAAAATCAGGTATTCTGTAGTAAGTACCCATACCTGTAGTTTACACATACAGAAGTATCTATCTATATTCCTAATTCAGCTCTGACCCCCTCGGGACCCTCCTGGAACCAAAAGTTGTATCAAATTCATGATACAGACTCTTTAGTCAATTCGAGCTTCTTTTGGATAACTAGATGCTCCTTTACCAGAGATTTGTTTCTAGCTTCCTTATTTTCTACATTCTGTTCAAGATTGTTGAGAGTAAAAAGTAGAATCTTTTGTTCATTTTCGTATTTCTCGCATTGTATTTCGAGATTTCATAGGCGCAATACTTTGCGCTCGGAATTTTCCCACTTCTTTTGTTGGTCACGTCTCATCATCTCATCTCGGTTGATTGCTTGCTGTCGCAAGTACTCTTTTGCAGTCAATCCTTGGCTTTGGCTTCCACCTACATCAAATATAGATGTACTTAAGCCTTCAAGTGACTTCCTGTCTGTGATCGGTGTAGCTGTAGCAGTACTAGTGGTAGTAGCTATGTCTTCAACGCAAAGTGTTCATCATCATGATGGGACTTTGAGTTCTTTGATCCGAAGTGGTCTGTTGTGTTAGATCTAGTTTCTTCGGATTCGAAGTCAATTGTACGTGGGTAGTTGTCAACTTAGGAGTTCGAATTACCTTTTCTGTTAGGGAATCAGCAAACGTTGTGTAGCCATCTTCGGTTTCGATAGTAAGGCTTCGGCCTGCATCAACCGTAAATAGTGGCACATTCGCTTCAGAACCTAAGTTGCTGAAGTCAGATTTAGTGGAGTCACCACTGTTGAACCCCAAGTCTCCTTGGGTCGCTCTGTCATGGTTCGGTTCGACCTCCAGGGTCGTGCACTAAAACCAAGACTGGTCACGGCACCAGTGTAATGGTTCGAGTTCTTATACAACTTCGGTTCAGTTCGAGATATGTCAATATCAAGCAGAACCAGACAAGTTAGCTCAGGTTAGTGTAACCGGCACATGTTTATTTCAGGATTACATAAGTTCGAAGATAGCTCGGTTCTCTTCATGTGTTGTCCTGGCCATAGCCAGAAACCAACTGAGCTCCCTACGCGGTCCCAGGTAGGGACTGGAGCAGCGAAGACTAGTGCTGCCACCACCCCATAGTGGCCAGAGATTGGAGCGACCTCTGGTCCTACCGGTGGTAACCGCACTGATCGACCTGTCCTCTCGGATAGGGAGCAAACACTATATACAACGCTCCACGAGCCCCTACACTTGATTCGAATTCTTTCACCGGTTTATCCCCGGTAGCCTTTTGGCATTCTTTTCTAGATGGGGTTATACCCAATGCCATGGATACAACCCCTCTAATTTCCCACAATGTCTGCAGCCTCAGCATCCAGCTGACTTGCTTCGGTTCCGGCTTCGGATTCATAATAAGCCGCCATTACTGGCTTTGCAGCAGTACACTCTGATGAATAGTGCCCCATCTACTGGCACCTAAAACATTTCACAGTTTGGCGATCCACTCTGGGTCTAGACCGACTGGCTTGTAATGCTTCAGTAATTTTCTTACACATTTCTTCCATTACCTATGTCATGTCTTGTGACTGACCACTCGCTTTAGAAGCACTCTCGGCTGGCTTGGTTGTCTTGCCATTCGCTCTGGGCGTACTGGAAGTCTCGGGTGCTGATTTCGCATCCTTTGACTTGTTAAACACCTTCCTTGGAATATATTTCCTACCGGAGGTGTTCCTTCTCAATTGCATTGCACAGAAGGTACAATCCTCCTGTTCAATGTCAATCAATTCAAAGTCGTCCGAAGTGTTAGTCTCCTCGGGTCGATGCATTGCAGCTGCTATGGGGGTATGTCCTGACACATTAGGAACATCCCCTGCTAACATGGTTTGTTTCTTCATGGCCATATCTATTCCATTAAATATGCCATGCAACGTGGACCTTTCCTTCCAGGCGTCTCTTACAGCTATCTGCTCATCTCAGTCTCTCAGACCCTTGATGAATTGGGTTATCAAATCGTCCATATACCAGTCCTGGTTTTCTGTTCCGGGTCTGGCCTTAGTCAATAGGGCGTGGAGCTCCATTCTATAAGCTCTAAACGCCTCCGAAGGCTTCTGGGTCCGTTTTCTAAAACGGACCATCGGATCCTCCTTGACCATGTTGCATAATAGCCCACTAGCAGTTTCTACTAACTGCTCAAAACTTCCTACAAGGAAATACCAGGTGCGCCATTGCTCCACAGCCATGTGACCCGGGCCAGCCTTCAAGCATCTAACCAGATGTGGCTTCGCCTCGTATGGCATCCACCCATTGCAATTCATCATGTCGATGAAGTCTTCGAACCATTCCTTCCATGGTCGGGTACCATCATACTCTTTCGGAATGATGGCTACCCTCCTGGCTGAGTTATGAGCATACGTCAGTCTACCACACTGCTGTTTGCTCCATTTAATCACCTGGGTTTCATTCAAGGTTCGATTGCTTCCCAGCCCACCAAAGCTACTATTATTCGGCTGTTGTGGTGGTGGTTGGCTATAGCCCCACTGTGACTGACCAGCCCCAGTGTTCCCCCCTCCAACGCTGCCATTAGGGGTAGTACCCGAGGTACCACTCGCCCCTGCTCAAAACTTCCTACAAGGAAATACCAGGTGCGCCATTGCCCATGGTAGAATGGTATAGGCAGTACCATTCTGTCCGCTAGCATTTGGCATGCTACCTGCTTGACTTTGCTGGCCCCCACTCTTCATATTTTGCGAAGTGCCCGGGTTGCCAGCATCCAATCAGACATTATCAGTCTGATCCACTGTTATGTGGAACGTGCCAGTTTCGGCACGAGTGTCTGAATTGTCTCTTTGAACGAAGTCCAGATCCAAATTAAGGATGATTGGAACTTCGCTAATGCTAATGACTTATATCCGGGGCCCATCCGACGACCATGTCTGGATTTGCGGCTTCCTCCCAGATTGAATACTGAATCCGAGTATGATGGTACCCGACCATGGAAGGAATGGTTCGAAGACTTCATCGACATGATGAATTGCAATGGGTGGATGCCATACGAGCCGAAGCCACATCTGGTTAGATGCTTGAATAACCCCAGCGTATACATTTCCGTGGATCTTGGTAATGTATTCTGGTTGGTATCCTGTTGGGATGGGGCAGACCCGATGGGGACATCGTCTGCCTCTACACTATGGTGTTTACCATCCCCTCCATCGTCTCGATCGCTATCGTGGTCTGACGATGTCATTAAAGATAGATCCTGCCTTATTCGGGTAACATTTCATACCCCATGCTCGTTCCTGTCCTTCGAATAGGACTTTGAGCCTTTGGAGACTTTAAAGTACTAGTAGCGCCCACAGAGATGCCGGCTTCTAGTCCGCGCCTACTAGTTATTACTTGAGACCAATCGCTCAAGTCCAACCTAGCAGGTTTGATCAATCCACTCAGCAGACCGGTATCCGAGGCTGTATGGCCAGGGGTTCTCGGGTACAGTTTTACGACCCCATCACCTATAGTGGTGGGATCGGTCGTCATACATGTAAAGAATGCTCTCTGTACACCAGCCGAGTCATACAGATACTGTTGACCTGGCTTCCAGTCTAGCAACAATTGCTGAGAGGCTATGCCATCCTCTTCGAATTCTTCAAGCCCTAGGCTTGAGGAACTCGCATTTGGTCTTCCACGGCTTTCAGCAGTCTGGCCGGGCACCACCCCCGAACCAACTGGTCACGGCACCAGTGTAACGGTTCATTCTATGTGTTAGATTGGGTGGCTCTTAGGCTCGCTTAAATACTACAAGTAGCACAGAACACGAAAGGTTCGGGTTGGGCAAAGCCCTTAACTTCCCATCTGTTCGGATGGACTTTATTCAGAGAAGGTAAAGATATACGTCTGGACTGGACTAGGTCCATTCCTGGATGCGAGGCGTGGTCCTGCCCCCTCTTGTCCCAAATGGGTATCGTGAAGCGACACCTGGTTGGCATAGAAGGAACGAGAACCACATGAGCACATCTCTCGGATGATCCGCACTAGTATATACACAACGATGCCGGCCCCTACACAAGCATCCAACTGCTATGTGTAACAATTGCTGCTTACTGTAACAAAATTCCGGTCATCCTGTGAGGGGATATGGAACTGCAATCTGTTACAATGAATGTTATCTGTTACATAAAAGAAACTCAACATCATTTGTTCAACTTAGCAATTTTTGTTACAGTTAGCAGTTGGGCGATTGACTGCTAAGTGTAATTATAACAGTTAGCAGTGTTGTATCACCTAGCAGTTCAATAGTAGAACAGCTAAGTGTAACAACACTGATAAACTGTAACAATTACACTTAGCATATAACTATCCAACCGCTAACTGTAACAAAATATTTCAATGTGTTAAAATACGACACAACATGATACCTTGGTCTATGCCCTGGGGGCATACAGTGCTGCCCCTGCAGTCATGCATAGGTTTCCCTCATGGGGAGACACACAAGAAAAAACAGTTACTGATCTATGCTGATCTATTTATGCATATATACTACTTGATTATATATGCCATGATTGGTCAGTGCATGCCAACAAGGCATCACCAGTGATTTCTATGCCCTCAGTCCAAAGGCCCTATTTCTTGCTTTTCTAGACTATGATTAACCACAGGGCATCATCAGCAGTAAGTCTGCTATTATGCACTACTTCCATCGACTCTAGCTATGCCCTAGTGGTATATCTTGCCCTTGTGGCATCATCAGTAATCATGCATGTAATTGCGTAGATAATGTTTGCACTCTGGCAATTCATGTTGTAAAGTGTCCGGTATTTTCTGCCAGTAGTGGTTGAATTGATGTAGCCAGATTTATCTAGATTTAGACAGTATTGACAAGTGAATCTGTGGTTGCAAGGGAATTGTAATATTGTTATTTTATTACACGATATCAATAGATAATCAATAGAATATCAATAAATTCAAGTTGAAAACAAAAATCATTCCCCCTCCCCGGGACTCAAAGCCTGCCATAGTGTGTGTACACTCGTCCCGCCTACCTGTAGAAGCTGAGCGCAATGCGCTACCCACTAAACCTTCGGTTCACACACCTCGGCGCTCGGTTTGAACGCGTCCAGCAGTCCTCTATAATTATAATGCTATTCTAACCTTGCGCATGTGAGAGTTGCTGGGGTCGCTACTAGCTTAGTTTGGTTTGAATGCGTCCCGCAGTCGTCACGGTTATGGTAGCAGCAGCGACAAAGCTGGGGGGAGTCACAACCCAGACTGCAGGATATTTTCAAACTTTGAATTTATACTAGTTATATTTGAGTGACCTCCCCGGGCGCAATGCATAGGGAGTTGGATTTGGGATTATTTCGTAGATTTTAACATGTAACATATGACATGTAAGGTGTGCATATTATCCATTGATAACAGCACAGGGTGCCTGTTATCCTTGGATAACCGCACACCTTACAAAAGTCATGATGCATGCATCATGCCATGCAATATTGAATAAGTAATCAATAGATAATTCATGACGAGTGTGTTAGCAAAGGATAATTACACGAGGGCGTATTTCACGATACCAATAGATAATCAATAGAATATCAATAAATTCAAGTTGAAAACAAAAATTGTTCCCCCTCCCCGGGACTCGAAGCCAGCCATAGTGTGTACACGATCGGTACAAACGCCTTGTCGCCCGGCAGCAGACAGCTACAGCCCCCGTCTCGGCTTGGCTTGCTTTGAATGCGTCTCGCGGTTATGTATACACGATCGGTACACACACCTCGGCGCCCGGCTAGGCTTGGCTTTATTTGAATGCGTCTCGTGGTTATGACAGCGGGCACACGGCGAAAAAAAGATGCGCCCGGACCGGGACTCGACCCGCCTACCTTTGACGGCTGAGCGCAATGCGCTAACCACTACACCACCGCGTATCACATCTCGGCGCCCGTCTCGGCTTGGCTATCTTTGAATGCGTCCCGCGGTTATGGTAGCGGACAGCCCGCAGTCATCGCCTCCCCGGGCTTTGTATCATATCAAGACCTGGTTATAGCCAGCCACCACTAGTCAGTCCCTGTGGCGCAATGCATAGGGAGTTGGATTAGGGATCTGAGACTGCAGGTTCAAGCCCTGCCCTGGCCATGAGATTTCATGGGTTTTAACATGTAACATATGACATGTAAGGTGTGCAGGTTATCCATGGATAACCGCACCGGGTGCCTGTTATCCTTGGATAACCGCACACCTTACAAAAGTCATGATGCAGGGATCATGGTGTGCAATATCGACAGGTATGTGCATGGGAATATCCAGGAAAAGCACTCAGAATCCCAGAAATCGTGGAATAACGACAGGTATGTGCATGGGAATATCCAGGAAAAGCACCCAAAATGACAGAAGTCGTGTAATAAAGTAGGTTATCTAACGATTTCGGCTCTGACAGTGCTTTTTTGTTATAATCCACGATTCATTATCCAGCCATAACGCACTCTGAGACCTTTTGTTCGTCTTCAAGAAGGTGCTGGTTTCAACCTGAACATGTTAATAAATAAGCAAAGCATACAAAGTCAACTACGCCATTGATTTCCTATTAAAACCGTTTAGGGTTCAATGGGGAATCGATCCCCGGCCACTGGGGCAGGAGACGAGCTCACTGTCTACTATACCAAGCCGACCGGTGATATAAAGCAATGTACATCAAGGATTTGAAAAAGTTGTCCGACATACCTGATGTTTACACACCTCGTTAGCATAGAATCCAATGGTGGAAGGTGGAGTTATTAACAGAGAAACATCCTTAGATATCCTAGATGAACATGGCATGCCTAATTTCTCCATTTTCTTCGAAATAAATAAGAATCCAATGATTTTCCATAGCGATACGTCTCGGCACCCGCCATTGCGGCTTGCAGACCTTTGACTCGTAACTAGGTCAGGCACCGTCTTCCGGTCTACTTTTACAGTATTTATAAAGAATCTGTTGGCTTTTGGACTCCATATAGACCAGAGTGGCACTGAAACTTGTCGAGAATAATCCTGGAAACCATATACTAAAGGATAGATAGGTTAAAAGCTTAATATCATAACATTTCAATGTAAGAAATTGATTATCCACATTCCGGGGCCCTGCGGCGAAGCAGCCTGGCAATATGGACAAGAAATCACAGGAACACTTCCGCTGACAACATGGCGAGGATTATTTCTATCGCTTGGCCGTACAAAATGTCTTTTCCTGGATTTATTATGGGGTTATAATGTAAGAAATTAATACAAAATGGAGATAAATGTTAGATAAACACATTAATCCATGTTATGAGACAGCACTTGTGGGTCTATGGGTCAATATTCCACGACCCGCGAAGCGGGCTGCGAAGCGGGCCGTGGAATATTGACCCATAGACCCACAACTGCTGTCTCATAACATGGATTAAACGCTACATAAAGGATTTTGAAAGATGGTTTTTATAATATAATAGGAAAAACGGATTTGTTTTTTAACACCACTTTGTAGGATGAAGGTCCCATGTGGGTCTCACAAAACATAAGACAATTTGTAGGAATAGGGCCCTACAACCCTGCCTTTGTATTTCTTTCTAGTCTGCCTTGTGAAATGCAGCCATTGGCTAACTCATAGAGATCCTTGTAGACTTCTATCTACTGTACATTATCCCAATATGGCTGGCCATTGATTGGTTAGATGGTCGACTGCTAAGTGTTATTGTAACACTTAGCAGTTTTGTTACACTTAGCAGTTCTACAACCACTCTTGAACTCTACCTGAATAGCTATCAACTTCATTCAGCTTTATCTATTATGTCTTGAGGACAGGCCTTATGAGGACCTCCTATACACATAACGAAATTCCAAATTTCAAGGAAAGGTGAAATGTGTTTAATAGTAAGTGCAAGTCTTTATTATTGGTCCCAATTTTACATCCAGTTGGCATGAAGAGAAAACAATGATTAATGTACTCATCTTCATTGGTAACAAGTACACAACTACTAACTGCCCTTTGAATAATATCATCAAATTACATAGCTACTCACCACACCTATTCCATCAACAAAATGATTGTCTAGTAGACATAGTAAATTCTGAATACTGTGGACAAGGAAACCAAATAACAACCTTAACATGGCACATGGGGTATTAAAAATGACTAGCGGTGCAGGGCATTGTATATCTCATTTTGTGATTATATGTTCCCTTGCACAAAGTAGTTATATGGCGTTTCGTGTTTGCTTAAATATTATTTTCACAATTTGACTCTGTGCGATACGATATAAAAATGAGAAGGAAAATAATACAGGCCTTATAACATCACTGTTTGATATAACATCACTATTTAATGCTTTTACCTACGGCAGAAGTAATCAATAAATTACATATAAACTTTTTAAATTTTAATTAAAGTAGACAGATGCAATGTGAGAACTCTTTGCACTTCCGAAGCCCATTCATGAAAACATATTTCATTGACAAGCAGAGTGGAGACACGAGCGATTAACTATCATTTCAAAACAGTCTAACATCACCCCACCCCCCTGTGATGTTAACAAAATTCATGCCTATCGACGCAGGATGTGTTACCGTAGTACATATCATGGCTGCACCTATCCAAAGAGCCTGTACTATGCATTGAGAGATGTTAGAGCAGTGGATAACATAACACTGTTGTACTGGGCCCAATACGCATGGTAAACATTATGGGGTTAATGCCTTAAGGGTGGTTACTATTTAAATGTGCTAACACTGCTACCCTCGGACTACACTTACAGCAGTCCTTTAATCAATGCCACAAATATGTGCAACCTTAACATTGCATCGGGTGCGATGTTAGGTCAAATGAAAATTGCCACCACCTTCCCCATCCAAGAGGATCCTCCACATTTTCATTCAAATTCTTTTTTCACTTTTTTTTAGGGGGGGAGTCGGTTCTTATCGTGTTTAAAATGTGACGAAGCACCTGGAAGAGCATGGCACAATGTGGATACTAGCCATGGTACGAGGAAGGACAATTCCCTCTTGTTCCTTGAGCTAATTAGAGAAAAGATCTATCTTAAACATATAATAGATGCGGAAGTCACCAACAGACAAATTACTGATAACTTTTCATTTAGGGTTCAGTGCTTACATGAACGATGCCCTTAGAATAATTTGGTAACGCAGTAAATACTGGTACAAAGCAGAGTGGTTGTATTTTAAACAAAATTGCCGTCTTGATTAAAGGGTATCATCATAAAAGAAATAGGACATATACTTAGGTGTTCATAATTTTGCCTGAAATATCTAGATGGCTATTGATATACATATATCGCTGAGATGTAACACCAATTTCTGTGACATTCTGTCACCTGACTCGCCGTTTAATTCACTGACCATTGAGCAGCCTGTTAATTTTCTGTTCCCATAACTTTGCGGTCTTGGTCTGGAATTATATCAAAATTGAAAGTTGTAGATAAGCTTCAGTTTCCAAGAACTATTTTTTTCTATTAAGAACCGCAGTATGAATGATTCGATTGTGCATTTCTGTTCAAATGAAGAACACATTGGGTACAATATCTTGTTGAATACTAGAATAGACAGTTTAAGAAGTGCAGCAGTCTAATTACAACCGATTTATATCAGAAATATACTATAAAAACCTTCGCCAGAGCCCTTCGAGTCCATTAGAAATTCGCACATGGAAAGGATATACAGTGTAAAGAACCCTTGAAGCCTGGTCACTGTTTAATGACGAACGCATTAGGCATAATGTCTTGGTGAAAACTTGAATAGGCAGATTAAGAAGTGCAGCAGTCTAATTACAACCGAAAACCAGAAGTAAGTACGGAGATAGTATTGTGCAGTTATTGACTGTAAGGCAGTCGATGAAGCGCAGATTACTACGGTGAATTAGACAGATATTAGGGGTTATTATCTGATATGATAGATACACCACATGTACTTTATAGTTTGTACCAAACACGTTACAACAGCCTCCTTGAGGAGAAATGTATCAAAGCACATCTGTATCAAACAATAGGTACAATGGTACCACATACAAACACGTGTTACACAAGTGTACTAGAATCACCGAGTAACTGTCACCTAGAGCCGATTGACGTCTGCGCCCACAGACATGTGTGCCGACAGACATATTTTCAGCTGAATGAGGGCGAAGTGGGTATTGCATTCTGAATTATTGTGTTCTGACAATCCAACATGCATTTCATTTTAACATTGACAACATTGAGTACAATTGAGTCTCAGATGTTATTAAATTATGCAAGCTATCCAGGGGGAGCGGGCAATCGAGGTGCAGATGGCAGCTATAATCAACATAATATAAAGCCATAGAGCCTCCCCTTATTAGGGCAACAACCAGTCAGAATTTAAATCCACAATGGTATAGATGTACAGTATAACAATGTGATACTTGATGCTATCTCACCAGGAGCTTTATTCACTCCAAACCCCTTGAACTACATGTATTATGAGATATGTGTCCACATGCGGGTTAAATAATCATTGATACATAACACTATACCACTCAGTCCTGATATTTTCCTTCACTGAGGATCTAATCACCAATACAATACTTATTATTGGCGCTTATAAATCTTAATTACTGTAGATTCTTAGAAAGAGTACAGATATACAGTTTTATCTTCAATGTGTATCTTCATGTTGACTTCCTTTAAAATTACCGGTGGGTAGGTTGTTTGCTTCTTTTCACCACTTTTGTTTTCAGCGACAACCATCTAAAATAATACTACCATGTAGACATTCAGTAGTTCAAAAACACCTTTAATATGTGAAGTACAGTTGTGAATGTATACTTGAAGCATATAAAGGCCCTTTAAAGTAAACAGGGCAACATTTATAAATCCTAGTTGACGACATAAGTCGTGTGGTCCCAGTGAGTTACTATCAATAACTATTTCTGTAAATGCCAGTAATATCACACTTCTATCTCAGATCGATTATAAAAACACATGGCAGCATGGCCTAACATGACAAGGTGACTTACCATGCACAATAGGTACTTGACATTTAAGGGCCTCACAGTACTACTGGAGTGTACCATTTTGTTGTTAGGGTGCATACTTCGTCTGTGCTACAATCATTTATCATCACGATCCCATGGGGTGGATTTACTCCCAAAGTCTGCATACAGGCATCCCATGGGGTGGATTTACTCCCAAAGTCTGCATACAGGCATCCCATGGGGTGGATTTACTCCCAAAGTCTGCATACAGGCATCCCATGGGGTGGATTTACTCCCAAAGTCTGCATACAGGCATCCCATGGGGTGGATTTACTCCCAAAGTCTGCATACAGGCATTCATGGAGTGGATTTACTCCCAAAGTCTGCATACAGGCATCCCATGGGGTGGATTTACTCCCAAAGTCTGCATACAGGCATTCATGGAGTGGATTTACTCCCAAAGTCTGCATACAGGCATCCCATGGGGTGGATTTACTCACAAAGTCTGCATACAGGCATTCATGGAGTGGATTTACTCCCAAAGTCTGCATACAGGCATCCCATGGGGTGGATTTACTCACAAAGTCTGCATACAGGCATCCCATGGGGTGAATTTACCGTAAAACCTCGCGTACAAGACGCGTCCTCTACGCCAAACAAATGCCTTGTGCGTCTTATAGGATTTTTTCAAGTTGGGGGTGCATCTTATACGAGGGGTAATTTTACTATAGAACAGTACTGAATTTACAAAATTGGTACCTAAGAGGTGCGTCTTATACGCGAAAATGCCTCTGCTGAGTTTGGGGTGCGTCCTATACGCGCAGCACGTCTTCTACACGGGAGATTACGGTACTCCCAAATTCTGCATACAGGCATCCCATGGGGTGGATTTACTCCCAAAGTCTGCATACAGGCATCCCATGGGGTGGATTTACTCCCAAAGTCTGCATACAGGCATCCCGTGGGGTGGATTTACTCCCAAAGTCTGCATACAGGCGTTGCATTAGTACATCATGGCAACTAATAAACATCATGGCAACAAATTCTTTTTTGTCTTTCACCTAAATATTCAGATCCACTGCTACATGTACCTTAGAGGGGATTAGCTGGACAGCAAATTTCAGAAAACATCAAACCATAATATTGGTGCAGGGATAAAGAGACATCTGTCATATTGAGACCAGAGACTGTTAAAATTCCCATTGCAAGTCGCACATGTTCTATGATACACACGGCAGTGGACTGATAGTACCTGATATATATAGTCTTGAGTGAGTAAGTGAGTGAGTGAGTAATAGATGCTTAACGCCATTTCGACAACTAAGGTCATATTCATGGCGAGAATTACATTACACAATTTCACAAAGGAATGTGTCAGTGCCCACACATATGTGCACCACACACATCCGAGGGGATAGGAAAGGGGAGAAATAGACCCTTTTAAGTGGGCTAGGGAAGCCCATATATAGTCTTACTGTGCCGATAAGAACCTTGCCAAAGAGGAGATGCATCATAAAAGCGAAGTAGAATTTCAGCTAATCCGTACCGTAAAATTGTACTTAACTGGTCAAATCAATGCCAGGCATCAAACTCATGGTGCGCCTTAAGCTTAGGATGCCACTTATATGCGAGGCACTGCGTTAGCAAACGGTTTCAATCATCTCTAACTAGGTTTAGTGAAATTAACTATCAGTATCCATCATTTACATTTAACTCTATCAAAAATTATCAATAAACCATGGAAAAGACAGCTTGTCCGTGTTCTTTCTTAATTTCTCTCGTCAATGTGCCTAACTCGGTATCCAATATTTTCAAAAAAGAAACTGATCTATCCTTAATGGTCAAGTGTCTCCATTACATTTCTTTACAGAATAAATCATGGAGAATTTTTACATTTTTATAGGTATATTTTTTTAACCAATTCAATGATCAAATATCCACACAAATGAGTGTACCCGGTTCTGACAGAAACTGCAGTCATAATTATGTAGGTAAAACATAGAAATTTAATTGTATCTTTTCTGCTATAGAAATTGTCACAAAAGCAGTTAATGCCCATTTTTCATGCTAGTAATGGCGCATCACAATTCAGCTTTTAACAACGCTGAAAACAGATCAATGGTTGCAATGGGACCGTCAATATGGCCTTGTGTAATCAAATATGGCGGGTATGATTATATATTGGGTTTGTATTGGTCACGGCCAACATTAACAAGTAACGTCCAATTACCACAACATACAACGAGTGATACCATATATCATGCACTAGTCTTCATTGAACAAAGAAAAAACAAACCAGTAATAACTGATTGATCCCTAGGGAAAATCAGATACTCCTCAGAATAATCAAGTATGAGTGTGAAGATACCACTATCACAATGTATCTAAAATCCTATATAAAGGCTGAAAGACATCTCAAGGAAACACACAAACATCTTACACTAAACTATTGCATAAAAATCAATAGTTAACTGACAATTTATTTTATCTCAGACAGCCCAGTGTAACACTAAGTAATCTTTATAAATCCTGGAAGCCAGATTAACAATACTGACACTAATGGCACATTCTATATTCCTTTTTTGCATCAATTGTTAGTCAACAGGGTGACTACGGGAAGCGTATTATTTTCATGACATAACCTAGTAACGTAACAATACATCCGTATATATTCAGGACTAACGGTGTGTATAAAAGGAAAGAAAATACAAACCATCCAAATTTCATCCCATGTTCATGCACATTAAATGAATACGGACTGGAGAATAAAACATCCATGTGTATACAAGTTAAACTGTAAAGAATGGAATGTACAGGTAACATAACTACATTGTATTGAATTGAGCACTGGAAACAATATACAGGTTTTCGCAGATACATAATTATATCTATATACAACATCCTCTTGATAAAGGAGGCTAATAACATACAGCCAATGGATTTACATCTAATATTCAATGCACGATGGAACTAGAAATGTCACGTATGCACTTTATCCTGTTCATATAACTATAACTGGGGTGGTGTTACCCAATACATGTCAGCAAAGACATTCTGATATCCGTGAACTAATGTATAAACGATGTGTTCAGACACTGACACCTTGGTTCCTAAATAATACATAGCGTTATTAACCCAAAATATAACGCTCGTGTATTTGTATACTCGCTCAAATCATGACCAACACCACGTCGTGTACAGGGCAAAATAAAAAAAGCTCCTAGCTCCAATCAGGGTTTACTTTCCCAGGCCGATCTAATCGCCTTGCCTTGCCTTGCAAGCAGAACATCCCCAACTTTTGCATTATATATTGAAGCAAGTAGGTCCCTGGTTGTGTAAGTGTAATCTTACCTAACACTAAAAAGTTCATGTAGACACAAGCTGGGCACCCATTACCCAATATCAAGAAATCATGCAAGATCACGAGGCCTATAGGCGCACCTATTGAGATTAAATTCTGGCACAAATACCTCTACAGGGATGTGTTTTGAAAATCGCCCAAATGTAGGAAGATTTTTGAAGTCCCAATATAGGGTATTTAACACCACAAAATAGACTGGGAAAAGGATCTTTGCGAATATAATGGGGGATCTGTGGGGCTTTCCCACCAGGAGCCCAAGAAACTTTTGAACATCTAGAGGCCACATGGTGCAATCTGGTGCAGTTGTTTAGTACCAGACCCCCCCCCCTCCCCCAAGTAAAATATTTTCTCAATGGATTTGGGAAAATCAAGATGGTCGACTTTTTGGCTCCCAAATGGAGGAAAACCTCCAATTGGAGGAGAAATCACATCCCTGCCTCCATCGTTCTAACCCGTTCCGAACTTCCCATTACATAATAATAATATGGTGAAAACATAGCACTATCTATTGTGCTTGATTCAATAGCTAATAGGTAAGGATTTACACAATGACTTTCTTGATTCCATCTATTGTCTTGCACGAATTCAACATGATATGCATGCCTTTGATACTCCCTCTTTCTCGTTTAGAATTGAAAGGTTTCATACAAGTACAAACTAGTTGTTCTGTCATCTCTTCACACTGTAGCCATGTGATATAGTGTTATTATTGACTCGCTCAAGAACATATCCAACTAGTGAGTTCTAAATGAGCAAACTTTATTGATTTTTTCCCTAGCTCCTACTTCTATATCCTATGTGGGGCAGAATCTAAAGCCATTTCCAAAGGAAATGATACATATTAACAAATCAAAACATCACAATTTCAGGAATCTTGGTAAAATCAAAATTGGATAGAAATCCTTCTAGAATATAAAAAGAAAAAAGAAAAAAAGTGGCAGTTACAAAGCTTTATAAGTGATCTATATAAATAGTTACTATCTTGGCTCAAACAGTAAATCAAAAGTGGCGTTTTTGCTTTGATACGCTCCCTATTTAAATTGACGAACAAAAAAGAACAGATAAAAATAATACAAAAAAACAAAACAAAAAAACCCAACAAATTTACACAATTTAAGCAGCATTATATCCTCCTCCCCCGACTAGACGTTTCTTTACACATGTGAGGTGCCTCATAGAATGTTCCATCTTGTCAATACATTCTGCAGAGACACTACTACACATGGAAACATCTAAATACTTGAGATATGGAGCATGTGCTGCCAGAGCTTCAATACTTGCATCGGTTATGCCGTCACAGTTGGATATGTTGAGTGAGCATAGTCGTCGAAGGCGCACAATGAGGAAGATAAGACCATCATCAGTGATCCGCCTGCAGTGGTTGAGATCTAAAACCTCCACACACGGTATGTTATTGCCGATCGCAAAAAGCGCTGCATCTGTGATTCCGCTAGACATCCCCAGGTAGAACTCCTGTAGCTGGTTGAACTTGACTGCATCCTTGATACTGGCGTCTGTCAGCTGTGGGAGAGAGCTGAGGTCTAGTACACACAGGTGCTGCAGGTTGGAGATGGGGAAGATGGACCCTGCTTGGGTGGTGTGCTGCGACTTGAGTGACTCAACCGCCTCTTCTGACAATTCGGTGGGAGGGCGATCAGGCAGCAGTGAGGCAAGGTCTCCAAAGATCTTGGACGGCTGGCGGCAAATAAGTGGTGGGGCATCGCCAGGATTGTCCGGGTTTGGCACGCCCAAGAGTGCATAGTCAGACACCTCCTTACACCAGGCAAGTCTGAGGAACCTCAGCCGCAGGAGGTAGCGTGAGATGGCATGTACGCTGCTGTCATGAAGCCCAAAACATGATCCAAGATCCAGGTGCAGCAGGCCTGGTACCGTCTTACACAGCTCCATAACAAACATATCGCTGACACCATGACATCCACTGAGGTTAAGATGGGTGAGACTCCTGTGCTGCCCTGAGGTGCAGATGCCTTTCTGCAGGCCTTGCGAACTGAGGTTGTAGCAAGAGGGCAGATTCAGTTCTCTCAGCTGGAGCAGGCTACTGAGACGACTCACAGAGGCATCTGTCATCTGTCGACATTTGCTCATACTCAGCACCTTAAGTCCTGGCAGCTGAGTCACAATGGCATGGAGAGCTGCATCAGTCAAGTCCATACAATGTGAGATATCAAGATGGATCAAGCTCTCTTTTTTGCACAGTAGTGATATGCCTTCATCGCTGATTTCGCGGCATGAGTCCAAGTAAATCTCCCTGAGGTGAAGAGCTGGTATATCAGCTAAAAACTTCAGTGCTTCATTGTTGATTCGTGTACGTCCAAAGTCCAACACCTTGACCTGCGCGGCATTGGAGTTGATAAAGTGGGCGATGTTTTTGAATGTAATTACAGCTGTGTTGTTGCAGGCAGTGGTGTGGTGGTCGCTGGAGTAGACATTGGTGTGGAACATAATCTGACACCCTGACAGTGTTAGCTTCTCTAGGTTTGGTGCCACCATGATAAGGCGGTTAAAAGTTGAGTCGGACAAATACCGAATCGATGACAAGTTGAGACTTCTGAGAGTACCCATGGTGCGCTTCAACCTGTCGACATCCTCCTGTTTGGAAAGCAGCATGCCAGTCATGAAGAGGCTGTTGCAGCAGCTGAGGTCCAGGCTCTGTAGAACCCTGCAGTGGGACAGGAGCAGGGTCAACATGCCCTCACTGATGTCAGTGCCACGTACACTCAGGCTCTCCAGCCCGCTACACATGGCCTCACAGTTCTTCACAATGTCGCTCTGTGCGTTGATGTTCTCAAGCACCAAGTGACGGCTCTTCCCCTCAGCAGCAGTCTTCACGTTTAGAGTCCCGTTCTTTGGGACGAGGAAGACAACGTCCTGCACCTGTGAATGGAAAAGAGAATGGATTTATAAATGTGATTAGAAAGTGCATCTGGAGAGGCCTATGGATCTTGTCCCAAGATGACAAAATATAAGAATATAGTAACTAAGTAAACACACAATTACTATACAGATTGGTAAGACTAAACGGAAGAGGTTAGCGTGCAATCATGCTAGCAGGCACTATGTTACAAATATAATTTTAATGGCTATACAGATTAGATACGCACTACTACAAAAGACGTATGGACTATTCACATGAAAGCAATAATGATAAAAGTAAAATAGAAAATGCAACCACTGTCAACCAGCAGCTCATTGTATGATATAACTTGTCAGCTTAAATGTTAAATATAAAAATATATTTGGTGTATGTACCAATGACGGGTCCCTTGAAGCCTCGTACCAGGTGCTGTTAACCAGAGATGCATCTTTCCTGTCTGACAGGTTCAGGAACCGCATGACATGGGTGACCACCTGTAAGTTTAAGAACTATGTGAAAAAAAGAAAGATAGCGAGCATGCTTCCAGCTATACTGAATCTAGCACATGCTGGTAAGAAGCCTGACTGTAAGCTGATGATTACAAGACATGTTGATGATATAAGTAACACATGACTTCAAAATTCCCTTTGCAAAACGTCTGGGACATTACAGTAAATTGTAAACTACCGGTACCTACCATATAAACTTGAATATAAGACACACCTTATACACTAAATCTCACAGTGCTGAATCCAAAGCTTTATCCTTTGAAATTACAGACAGTGAATTAAGACATATCCAGTACATGTGGGTGCTATTTTGATTTACCATATGGTCCAAATCCGGTAACTTCTTCTTCAAGGCAGCATACCTGTGCTTACGAATCTAAAATTACCGTTCCTGATGCCCCTGCTCATACAGGACCTACAGTATTTTGAAAAGCACTTTTCTTTTGGATTCAGAGATGCCACTTACTGATTGCTGAAAATTCGGAAATTATCCTAATTTTCTCAGTTATGATAAGAAATGACTTTAGGAATTACTGTTGGAATTCCTTAAAAGTTAGGAAAAGTGCAATCTGTGTTCTAGGATTTTAAGGGGTCAAATGAAAACTGCGCTTATTTGAGACAGGCCAACCACCACAGGGTATAAGGAAGCCTAATAGACAGGGCAAAATCTGTATTCTACTAACCATGATATGTATTTTATATTGAAGGAGTGGGTCCTACTCAGTTTTTTCCAGAGAATCCAAATCTGCCTGGGGCCATTTTGTATTTTGCATATTAAGGCCCCTAATTTGCATATTTAATTAGATAGGCAAAATTACCTCATTAAGCCTCAGAAGGATATCAAACATGACAACAATTATTCCAAAATGGTTAGATTTCAATGAAATAGGTTCTTGTAATAAGATTTTACCATTTTGGAATTTTTCAGTTCAGCCTAATTTGCATAATTAGGAGAATCATGTGAAAGTTGGGGCCTTTCAGTGCAACAGCTGCATCCAATATGGCCGCCTTGTTTCAATATGGATATTATTGAAATCTTCTAAAAGCTGTATTTCTGCTTCTAATTCACTTACAAACACAAATAAAAATGCTGAGAGTACTATTTTGGGGTCATGGAATCGAATGTGACCATTTTTGAGACTCTCTTGGGCAGCCATCTTGGATTTAGATCACTTTTCCCTCAAAAACCTGAACAAATCCAGATTTCATCTCTTAAATCTACAAGAATATAAAGGATTCTTAATAAATTCATTATTCTTGATTGTAGCCATCAGAAATATGGTGCAATCTGGCAGTTTAGTGTATAATGGTGCAGTTTGGCAGCCATCCTTAGTCTGTTCCTCAAGTCATGCAGTTCACTTTCTGTATTAGCTTCTAAATTAGATTCTCCCTTTGGAGTGGGACCTTTCGTCTGGGTGCACAAAGGAGCAGACTACCCTCATTGGGGCCTTCCATAGTAAAAATCGATATACTAGAAAAATGGTTATGTCTAGGCCTTAGGCCTATGTGTGATTGAGTCCTATGTTCTATGATCAATGCCCTTGTAGGGTTAATAATTTTACTGCTGCTATGTGGCACTGAGGGGTTAATGACCACTGGTGCAGGCAGGCTTGAAGAAATACCTTAATCCCCTATTGTTCTTTGCTGCTGACCTATGACCACCCCAGAACGGAGGCTATTCTCTGTCTCTAAGGTGTAAATGCTAGCTGTACCATATACATGGCCTATGGGCTACCTTCAACTATATTATATACCAAAAACATATACACTAATACCAATGTGTACACAGACAGAGTATGGGCCAAATTTCCCTCTTTGTTCCTATGTCTGTCAGAATCTCTCTTTGTTTCAATGTGATTTTGTGCAGCGGTCTATGTATATATAAGTATGTGATTGACGTCTAGTCAATAACATAATTATGAAAGGCAAGTAAAATCTTCAGATTTCTTAGAATTTGCTGTAGGCATATAGTACCATGTGTCCTTATGTATGAGCCGTCCCCAGGTCTACATGCTGCTGATGTGCCATAGGATTCCTGAACAAACCAAGTTTGAGTGTTCAAAGGTTGTGGTTTGCCTGATTCTGTCAATTCCTTGGTATTTAGCCTAGTATGTCACCAGGTAAATAGAAGTACACCTCCTGAATGCACATTATTTATTATGAGTGAATGGCCTTGTATCGATAATTGGAAATATGATGCCATCCATCATGTTTGAATGTGTAGTCTAATATTGTATAACTATCCACCAGAGATTATCAATGCCAAAGTGGTCAGAGGCTTTTGTGGTATCCATCCAAAATCTTAAACATTTTGTGTGAAAGGTTCAAAGCTGTGGACTGTGTGTATAGTCAGGAAATGAAGAGAGAAAGATGGGTTTAGCGCACGCTAATTACCTTTACAAATGGGCTATGAAAATCATCCATAACCTAAGTCACTGGATCAAAAGAAACTAAGTATGCTCAAGCTAAATGTGGCCAACCATTTCATTCCCTCATTCTACAATCAGGTACATTTTGTATAGAATCATTTACAATTTCTTTCAGTTTTTTGTTTGTTAAATGTTTTCTTATATCTGAAATGGGTGTGTCAAGAACCAAAGTAAAGTGATCATAATTTATTAGTGCTTTGAGTTTTGATGGTGTTTGGGATATTAATACTACTGTTATCCTCAGTCTGCTTTCCAAATACCCTTGAAAAACATTTATTGTCTGAGGCATGTGCCAGAACTGAGATTCCAAGCTCATAATTGGTGTGTTCTGTAATCAGGTTTGGTCATTCTGGAAGTCTCCTCTCTTTCCTGTGTAAACACAAGTTTCTAATTCATATTGCTACTTTGAATTTACATGATCCATAGGCAGTAAAATACACAGCAAACTCAGTTCTCATGGTCTCAGTCATGAATTGCCCTATGATTGCCCAGGATGGTTGATTGTGTTGTGTCAAGCCTCAAGTGCAATTGACCATTGCCTAGCTTGGTAAGTACTCACAGGCTGTGTTGAGTACCTCAGGATTATCTATCTTCAAAATTGTCATGTGGATTCAGGCGGGTCTTTTGTGATACAGGGGAGAAGGGGTAGCTTGAACTGATTTAACTTTCGGGAGAACAACACTTTGTATGTCCTTGGTAATTCCATGGCTGTGGCCTGAGGGCACCACTGTCTCATGCTGGTATACATTTATGACAAAAATGTTGTGGCTTTGGATTAACACAACATGGTTCTACATGAAAACAAGGGTGATATGACATATATACAATGTACAGTAAAATTCCGTTATAACAAAGTGCTTGGTACAAGGAAAAAAATTCGTTATAAACGAATTTCGTTCTAACCAAATCATACGGCTGTAGAAGCCCCATCACACATCCAAACACCCCCTCCCCCCACCTCCCTTACCCCTTCTGCCGCCCTGAGTTCAATAGAGGCGGCTGTAGAAGCCCCATCACACATCCTAAACCCCCTCCCTCCCACTTCCCTTACCCCTTCTGCCGCCCTGAGTTCAATAGAGGCGGCTGTAGAAGCCCCATCACACATCCAAACACCCCCTCCCCCCACCTCCCTTACTCCTTCTACCGCCCTGAGTTCAATAGAGGCGGCTGTAGAAGCCCCATCACACATCCTAAACCCCCTCCCTCCCACTTCCCTTACCCCTTCTGCCGCCCTGAGTTCAATAGAGGCGACTGTAGAAGCCCCATCACACATCCTAACACCCCTCAGATATCAGATAATGTTTGTATAAGCCAAGAAAAATTCGTTATAAACGATTCCAGATGATGTAAATTTCGTTATAAGGGGATTAGTTTACTATAGAAATGTATGGGGCTGATTTGGGACAATGAGAATTGTTTGTTGTAAACGAAATTTCGTTGTAACAGGATTCGTTGTAAAGGAATTTCACTGTAATACTAGATGATACTGCTGAAGAAGTGGTCTGAGATGCAGACCTCTAAAACTCATTACACTCCCGATTGCTCCTTTTCTGGCCCGGAAAGTGACAATCTCCAGCATGCAAGTGATGCAAGCCCTAACTGCATTATTTCCACCATTCTGGCCCAATTTCCAGCCTGAACCTTGATACATCTAGGAGCGTGATGGTGAGTGATGACCTGTACAAATCATTGCCTTAATGCAAGAAGGTTGTAACTGACATTTTGGCAAAATTGAGTTTTCTTCAGCTTTAACATCTATCAATCATTACCTAACAACTGTGAAAGTACTTGAGTCGTGGCTATTGTATGTGTGCCTACAGGCCCCATTGTAATGTTGCCATATCAACTTTGTGCTATAATAACTGGAACTCTTCTTTTGCCTCTCCTGCAAAACTAGAAAAATGTAGATACAACCTTCTTGCACTAAGGCGACGAAATACAGTCCCCTCTGAGCCAAAGTCAGAGAGTCTGCTTTGGTGTTCCCGCTGGTCATGCCTGGAGTGCTTACAGGCAGGGAACCATAGACCCCCTCCCCCAACACTCCTACCTTCTGAGAAAATGCTGAAATCTCCCATAATTGACTTGGCTTCTGGAGCAGATATATCATCAAATCCCAGAAGGTTCCCGAAAGGGTAGCCCCATACTCTAGAAGTAAAGTAATCTATGTGATAAGAAAAGCTGTAACATCCTGTGTCTATCTGTGCCCATGATCATCACCCAAAGAATAAAGCTATTACAAACACTCTAAATATTGTGCACTTTCAGACTCTGTTCCTGGGTTTACAGTTAGCTATGACTGGTAGGATATCAAACTATGAGTTACTACACATGTATAGTGTTGGTTAAGTAATAAATTCTGAGTTGATTATATCTTTTATTTTAGGGTCTAAACTGCTACCTTTTAAGTACAGTCAGGCAGCGATAATCCTGTGTGTAACAATCTGGTGATTTAACTTCCAGTGATATTTTCTATGGGGCCATTGTTATGGCACTGAAATTAGGCTTGATAGTCTTCCCGTGGTAATATGAGGGTGATGGCAGCCCCTGGATTATCATGACTTGACTGCAGTATTAGTGGAGGTAAAACCAAACTCCAATACAATCTGATAACTGGAATACTATGACAATACAATAAAGGTAGTCAGTGGATACTGGGCCAAATCTTGGGGAATTTACAAATCAGTCAACCCATAGTCTTTAATCACTAAGTCATGGTTCATTGAGGAGGAATCCCATGGCACATCAACAGCATTTAGACTTGGTGATGGCCCATACATAAGGTCACATGGTGCCAATGTACATACAGCAAATTCCAAGAAAACTGAAGATTTTACTTGCCTTTCATAATTCTAGTATATCGATTGTTACTATGGAAGGCCCCAATGAGGGTAGTCTGCTCCTTTGTGCACCCAGCCCAAAGGTCCCACTCCAAAGGGAGAATCTAATCTAGGAGCTAATACAGAAAGTGAACTGCAGGACTTCAGGAACAGACTCATGATGGCTGCCAAACTGCACCATATATTACACTAAACTGCTAGATTGCACCATATTTCTGATGGTTACTATCGAGAATAATGCATTCATTAAGAATCATTCATATTCTTGTAGAATTGAAATCTTGGATTTGTTAAGGTTTCTGAGAAAAAAGTGATCTAAATCCAATACTATCAAGAATAATGCATTCATTAAGAATCGTTCATATTCTTGTAGAATTGAAATCTTGATTTGTTAAGGTTTTTGAGAAAAAAGTGATCTAAATCCAAGATGGCTGCCCAAGAGTCTCAAAAATGGTCACATTCAATTCCATGACCTAAAAATAGTGCTCCTAGCATTTTTATTTGTGTTTGTTAGCGAATTAGATTAAAAAATACAGCTTTTAGAACATTTCGATAGTAGCCATATTGAAACAAGGTGGCGATATTGGATACAGCTGTTTCACTGAAAGGCCCCAACTTTCACATGATTCTCCTAATTATAAAGCATACATCTGACAAGTTTCATTGATTTCTTCCCATAATTTCATATTTTTTTTTCAGAATTTATCATAATAAAAGTGAAAATACCTCATAATTTAACATTTTGCATAAATTATGCAAATTAGGCAGAACTGAAAAATTCCAAAATGGCAAAATCTTATTACCAGAACCTATTTCATTGAAAGCTAACCATTTTAGAATAATTGGAAGTCATTTTTGATATCGTTCTGAGGCTTAATGAGGTAATTTTGCCTATCTAATTGAATATGCAAATTAAGGCCCTTAATATGCAAAATACAAAATGGCCCCAGGCAGATTTGGATTCTCTGGAAAAACCTGAGTAAGACCCACTCCTTCAATATAAAGTACATATCATGGTTAGTAGAATACAGATTTTGCCCTGTCTATATGGTTGTAGAGGGAGGGTATAGGTGTTCTAATTATAGAAAAGGGGTGCCACTCCTGTGACACGGTCATCTCTATACCCCAGGTATGTTCAATAGGCATACATCCAGGGGCCTCCTGCAGTAGTTGAGGTATGTCAATTGCGTGCCTATGGCCTAGTATACTGAACACCCCTTTTAGTCTCCCCTCATTTCTGTGTCAACATTGCACAGTGCTGAAAGCACATGGCTAATCGGCATTGGAACCTTCATAAGTCTGCTCATGTAAAAGGCAGGTTGACTGGTGGTATTCACAGAAGTTGTGGAATCTTACGCAAGGTTCAAATGACACACACCAGAGGGCACATGCAAGGCACTGACGCGTTGCTATGTACATCTGACGTCACTGACATTCCTCCATGATTAGCCTATAGTAACGCGCGGGGTTTTCCACTGAAAACAGATGAAATTATTTTGACCCCCCCATCAGAGGTGTTGAAAAAATTCTGACCCCCCCGGTCAAGGGGTTGAAAAAATTCTGACCCCCCCTCAAAACCACCAGCCCCCACCCTATTGTTAAGAAATGATCACTCCCTTAGTTATTAATAAAATTCTATTAGATCTTGGAGGATGTTATCATAGTTCTGTTCCTTCAATTATAAAAATATTTTGCTTCGAGGCTATGAAAGACTTATCACTCTCCAAGCAGATAACTGTACCTGTTGACATTGGATTACACCTTAAGGAGTCTGTTTGGAGAATGACCGACCAGATTTCGCATGGACCAGATTTCGCATGCGACACCTGAAATTCAGCTTTCATGAGGAGCTTTCATCATGTTGAAATGTAACCTTTGAGGTACCGGTATCAGGCCTTATATAAATGTTACAATCACTTTTAATGGCATCAGGAGACAGACAGATCATCATCATGTCATTCATGATCATATCATATGACCACTGAACTGAATGGAAGTGAAATGCGGGTGGAAATGTTGTAGCACAAATTTCGGGAAACGGACAATTCGACAGATTGCCGATTCAACAGTTCGATAAACTGGGTTAATGTCACATAAACTGGGTTTTTGCAGTTTATGTGCCAAAACCCATCCTTTGTGGACAAAAGATGGGCTTTGAACATAAACCCAGCTTTTGCAACATAAACTGGGTTTATGTGCAGAAACCCATCCTTTGCTCACAAAGGATGGGTTTCTTGTACTTAAACCCAGTTTATCTAAGCAAAGCATGGGTTTCTGAGCAAAGGATGGGTTTCTTGCACATAAACCCAGTTTGGGTAAGCAAAGGATGGGTTTCTTGCACATAACAGGGCTGGGCAACTGTCGCCATGTAGCCAAAAAGTGGCGACAATGGCCTTGAAATTGGCGAATCATCAGATTCTGGGCTTTCAACAGTGAAAGAATTTTTCAAATATTCACAATAGAACCAAAGTTATGGAGTGATCCTCAGAAGTCACCAGAATGTATGTGTCGACATTGAAAATTTCAAAAATTTCTCAGGAAATTGCTGAAACCCCCTCATCCACATGCCCAGCTACCTCAATGGATCCACTATTGATCCTACGCATTGCCAACACATGTCTACCTCATACTTTACTCATTGTGCGGAGTGGAGATTAGACCTGAGGGGTTATGGATGGAGAAAAGGGTAAGTGTGGGAAGCAATAACTGATGGGAAAGAAGGGACAATGGTTGATCAGTGGGGACTTCTGTGTCTTGGCCTTTCCTGACATGATTCTCCACCACCCTTCAGGGGTGTAAAATGTTTTGAGAAATTTCAGAAAGATACAGTTTCTTAGATCTCTTTAAAATCAAATGAGATTTTTTTACGACTTATAGTGAAAGGAGGGGGGGGGGGTCTGACATGCATTTTTCTAAATGTCTATTTACTATTCTAATGAGAAATTTTGAATCCTGGACCAACCCTTAGTCTCACCTTGCCCTCGACCCCAGTCCCACCATTCCCAGTAAAGATTTCAAATTCCTCATATCTATAAACCAATCCCTAAGCAGTGACTGGAAAATTATGAGTCAGTATAGCTCTTAAGTATAGCTCTTAAGAATACACCAAATGCCCTTCAAAATTCAATTTTTGTCTGGGGCCTTGACCCAAGAACCCCAATAACAAAGTTACTTTGCTGCACTTGCCAATTCACATCTCTTCGCTTAAAATCTCATCAACCCATTGAGCTAGGACCAAATCCCTTTGCAAAAATGTGTACCCCTGCCTTGTTCTGCCCCCCTCCCCCGGAATATTGTGGTAAAATGTTTAGGGTAGCCTCTGTATTGGAAATGCACCAGAATTCACCAAATGCTTTCTTAAATTAAAAATGTTCTTGGGGGCATTTCAAAAGACCCCCCTACTTTTAAATTCAGTATGCCTCCTTCCTCAAAATTTGATCCACTCCTAAAAACTATGCGTTCCAACCCCGATCCCAGGCTACAGCCCCTCAAGCATTGGCTTCAGGAATTTCAGATATGCCCAGCCCTGCATAAACTCGGTTTATGTGAGCAAAGGTGGGTTTCTGGAGCAAAAACTGGTTTATGTGAGCAAAGAAGGGGTTTCTGGAGCAAAAACTGGTTTATGTGAGCAAAGAAGGGGTTTCTGGAGCAAAAACTGGTTTATGTGAGCAAAGTAGGGGTTTCTTGCACATAAACTGTGTTTGTGTGAGCAAAGGAGGGGTTTTGACCGTAAACCCAGTTTATGTTAGGAAACCCCTCCTTTGACCACAAAAGATGGGTTTCCTGTAGAAATACAGTTTACCCCACATAAACTGGGTTTATCCTAACAAAACTTGGGTTTTGCCAAACTCCTCCTCTGTCCACATAAACTGGGTTTATGTTACAAAAACTGAGTTTATGTAGCAAAACCTGGGTTTATGTTAACAAAAACTGGGTTTATATAACACATATATGCACTGACATAACTCCCGTGGGCGGCTCTGCCATGCGCGGACGCCCACAGTGTGATAAAGCAAAAGTGGGGGGTCTTCAGGGTGACCCATCTTAACTTATTGATTCTGTTTACTGGTGGATCTGGACAATTAGGGTATCATTTTAACGGCCTTGAGGAGGGCTTTAATGTGCATGTAACTGTTCAATAGTTTGGGAAGTAAGAGAATATGTTTCCCCCAGATGAAGTTGAAACTTAACTTCAGAAGCTTTTTATTGTGTGAAATATGCATCTCACATATTTAAAAATGGTACTCACATATTCCCTGGTTAAATAAGGTTTAGAAAATGTCTAGTTTTCTTCTTTCTAATAGGCAACACTATGTTTTTTAAGCAACTAAAAAATCATGACCTATTAGCTCTGTGAGGGGGAGTGAGAGATTAGCTCTAACACCTCCCTCACTGCACCACACCTATAGGCCTACCACTGGAGGGACCACCTGGAGGTGGCCCCTACTGTAGGACTGACTACCAGGACTTCTCTCTGACTGACTAGGAGAGCTTTCCTTTGATGTTTGAACATCAGTGACAGAGTGGGGGGAGGGGTCTAGTCAGAGGATTCCTCCTTGAATGGTTGAGATCATTCTAGTCAGGTGCACATTTCCCTAGCCTGGGCCTAGGCCAAGACCTATCTGACTGAGAGGACATCAGTAGACTCCCTTAAATATGGAAGGAATGACACAAAATGTCCCTTTGACCTTGACCTTCAATAGGTGAACTTGACCTTCTTGGTCAAATATTGAAAAAGGTCAACTAATCATTGATTAAATCATTCACCATGCTAAATCTCAACAAATGTTAACCCATTTACAGAAAATTAATAAATTTTACCTTTGACCTTAAATTGACCTTGACCTTGATCAAGGTCAGGCCATAGGTCATCAGAACCACCCCTTAAGGACCTTTCCTCTACTTTTTATTTTAAGTTCCTAGTGTCAATATCTTCTGAGAAACAGTGATTTAAGTGTTCCAGGCATTTCTAACCAAAGGCAGCATGATCACAAAATTTGAATCCTGATTAAACTCTTAAGTATGTGCCTCTACATGGGTGCTCAAAATTTTTAGGATGTCACGCCGTCACTTTTTAGGAAGGATGGTGCGTCACTCCGCCACTTTTTATGTATATGCCAATGTACTGGGAACTTTTGATAGTGTCGCCGTCCGTCACCTTTTAAAAAAAAACTGCGTCATGAGCGTCACTTTTTAAAACCACTGCGTCATAACGTCACAAGTGTCACTTTTTAGGTTGCAGTACACCAATTGATGGGAGGTGGCAGCAGGAGACACTTTTTAGCTCCGCACTGAAGGGTGTTGTACAAAGATTATTGGTCTAAAATCTGACAGTGGGTAGGCAAGCCAGGCATCAAATTAATCCTTAGGGTGTATATTAATCGATTTGATTGTTATTCAGGCTGATATTTGATGGTAAGTTGAGGGGGGTGCACTCTATTTTAATAGAGAATTTATTAAAATCATTCACTGCAAAACCCCCAAATTTGGGTATGTCCACACTCTACGGCCGATAGCGGAAAAGTTAATTACATTGTACCACATCTCATGGCCCTAAATTAATGGGAAAAATGTGTGCCTACAAGAAAATAATAGTTTGCAGCCTCTACCCATGTACCGGTATAGGCACAAGTATGGGTTATTTTGGCAGAATATGAGGGTCATTTTCTGGTCTTTGGACAGTCATAATGTCACTTTAAATTAAGATAGAGACTTCATTCAAAAAGCAAATCCACTTGTTTTCTTGAGATCTATCCCATGGTATACAAATAAAATACATAGTACATAGTTTTGAAAAACTAGGTAAGTGCCTAACAATAACTGGGTTTATGCTCAGTTTTAAAGGGGCCCTGGGCCTGGCATGGTAATGCATGCCCGCATTAAAAAGTCACGTGATCACTCCTTGACCAATCAGGGCATCGCGATTTTTCTGATGGTTCCCGCGATTTTATGATCGCTGTTTGAATCGGTACCCATGTTGTTAATTTTCACTGCCAGCCCCCCTTTAATGTGCCTTTACATGGGTGCTCAAAATTTTTAGGATGTCACGCCGTCACTTTTTAGGAAGGATGGCGCGTCTCTCCGTCACTTTTTATGTATATGCCAATGTACTGGGAACTTTTGATAGTGTCGCCGTCCGTCACTCTTTAAAACCCCTGCGTCACGAGCGTCACCTTTTAAAACCCCTGCGTCACAGCGTCACTTTTTACCCAGGTCCCATTCTCCCTGTCGGTAATGGCCACTGTTTACAGAGGCCGCCACCTCCAATACACAAGCAAATGCCAGGATGTTGCTGCAAACACTGGTCTCACCCCAGTGCACTCCCCTCTATGAAGCATAGTGAGGCTGCTACAGTGGCCACCTGCTCCAACTTTAACACCCCATAGCAAGCAAAGTACTCGTCAAAATGCCTTCATATCAACATATGATCAACTTTAATATGTATTCTCAAACATAATATATGCAACAAAGTCCAATCTATCATATATTTGAAGAAATAAAACTTTTAATGAATCTTGCTATAGGCGGCAATGGTGAAGATGCCTCAACTCGTCTGTCATACCACTGCTCTGGTCACAGACTGCTGAGCACAGGCAGGGCTCCAGTGTAGTTCACGGGCCTCACTACCCGACAGGGAGAATGTATAGCCTTTTTCAGAACGCAAATCGTGATTCTAAGAAAGTACGGGAGTGCGCTATGATGATTGCATTTGCCCCATGTGATGAGGTCTCACAATACAAAATAACAGCGGGAGGCATTTTTTTACGCGGTCACAACGGCATTTCTTGTTATAAACTAATAGTTTTGGCAAAAGTAGTTCTACGGTGTAGGGACAGTATCCTTAGCCCTTTAATTGTTTCTAGTTCTATTATAGTTTAGAGTATGTAATCATGGTTTGTACGGCCTTACTTATCTGGATCGAGATTAATTCTAGATCACGTGACTAGATAAGCTGTACCACGTGACTACGTGGACCTTCGGCACGGTAGCCACGCGGCGGGCGCCACAGGCGCACCTCCTCTCTATAGCTGGAGTGCGAGCACGTTCAGGTCCGGGCGCGCGCCGATGGCTGGGCGTGCCGCCTATTGAATTCCCCTCGGATGTCGCACGCTAACCTTTTCAGTATAGTATAGGCACTTTAATACCCAAAAGGCTTGCCATACCCACAGCCTGGCGATTTAATGACAAAGTAACGACGGAAATAGTATAGGAAGAATGAAGCATGCAGCCTAAATACACGTACATCTATTATCTAAGGCATACGCTTTAAAATACTACAGATACCAAGCTGATTTCAGATTTTCTAAATGTCAAAATCTTTCACCTCGGCAGGTAGGCGGTCCATGGTTGTTGTTTATGTCCCGGGCTGCAATGAAGGTCAAGGTCACAAATATGTCACGATAATGGCAGTAGATCTAGAGGTAATATCATCATTACACACTGTTTTTTTTTAAATAAAATGAAGGTATGATTTTATCTGCAATTCAAATTGCATATTTACGATGTAAAACAAAATAAAATAATGATAAATTCGCTGCGGGCCAGTCATATCAAAGGGCAAGATGGCGAACTCTATCTCGATTCCTCGCAGACTACCCTTACTTTTGGCAGAAAATGTTCTCCTGCCGGGCTCGTCAATGCGTATTCCTGTGCGTACAATGCGGAAGTGAGTCATTTCAAGCCATAATAACATCAGAGTGTATAAAAGTAATCCTGGTTGCTGTACCTAGGTATGTCAGCATTGGGGCTGATATGAGCCTGGACTGCGTCATGGAAAACTGTGCCAGGCTTGGAAGGTTTGTGCAGGGACAGGTCTCAGTGATCAGCTTATAACCATGGGAAATATTGGAGGGTTTAACTGCCTGAGAATTTGTACCCCAAGTACACACATTTTCCTTCAATTTAGTGTTTGATTTATTTCACAACTCTAATTAGTTAATTAATTGTCACCTTAATTAGGTCAATGTAATCAATACCCCCTGATCAAATACATGAAGGAATATAGGAAGTCATTCAAAAACATATAGAAGAGGTAGTATATGGTCTTAGCATCATCTCTGCCAAATATGAAGAAAATCTATCGTTGAGCACATAGTTTTCTAGGATCAGCAGAAATTTGTAATTAATAATTTCTGCCCAAATTACGGGATTTTACTAACTTTTTATCTTTAAAAATTGATATTTCCACTTCTTTTGGTCAGAATGACCTGGGATGAACTGCATTGTGATGGCAAAGTTCCAGGCTTTCAGGGGATGTAAGCTTTTCCATGATACAGCAAGTTTGAAAATCAGACTAAAATCATGGAAAGGTCACACTTATACCTTCTTTGTACAGTTTAAAATGATGACGAAAAAAATGCCCACTTTCGATCATGAAAACCACCATAACTTCATCAATTTTCACTTTAAATGAAAAATTCCAAAAGCATATTATTACTAACATGTGCCTCTAAAGGCTGTGCTAAAAGCTAAGCGATCAGACAGCTTTTCAATTTTTAGTGACATACCTACTGTACCGTAGTGGTTGAATGTAGGCAGGTATGAGAGTTTTTTCACGTGACGTCAGTTTGCAGTATATAAGGTATGTGAACAAAAAATTCAAATACATCAGATAATCTGGATTTTTGGGTATTCCTCAAGAGGAATATATGAGAATTAACATGCTATTTGAATTAAGAATTTAGAGTCATTTTTGGGAGAGCTGGAGAGGGTTTTGTGAGCCAAGATTGGTTACATTTTCGTCATGAAATTAAACTCTACGAAGAAGGATGGTGTGTGATCTATAGCCATATATCCCCCTAAATTTTAACAAAGGTTAACCACATTAAACTATACATATCAGGGCTTTTGACAGGGCTGCGCAGTGCGTAATACACGCATTTAATGCTTAAATGTCGCATTTAAATGGCTAGAATGGCCATTCATTTACAGAATGGCGCATTGTATTTGCTAAAAAGTGTGCAATTGGCGCATTGCAAAAAATCCTGTCAAAAGCCCTGACATATCATGGAAGCCTGAAACCCTGCCGATATAATGCAGTTTAAATGAAGCTTATCCGACCTCTAGAACCAGAGATATGATTTTTTGAAAATAAAAAAATCCTGGAAAAGCATGAAAATTGCTAAAAATTTATCAATTAGCAAAATCTGCGGAGCTTAGATAAGTATGTGCGCACCATTCAATCTTCTTCAAACTTGATACACATAATCTTAAGAGTTTAAACTAACTCCTTATCATATTTTGATAGCTCCTTAAACTGATCTTGGGGTAAAGGTAGTCAGTAGAAGTTGATGTTAATGTGAACCAAGCTGTAATTAATTAACTGTCAGTACTTCCTAAAAATTAAGATAATGGCAGCATAGAGAATCTTGTGTACATAATATTAGAATTTTAAAGTGAATCGATCCATACATTTAAACCCAATTTACAGCCCAATAACTGAGCGCTACCTTTGCCCAACCCCCAAAATTATCACAGGTTTTAGTGACGCACGTCTGCGCTCAGGAGTGTGCTGACGTTCACATACCTACAGTATATAATGCCATTAATGGTAGTGGAGATCTGCCACTGGCTGCCCTACTCACGCTGCCATAGAGAATGCACTGTGGCAATATACTACCCAGTATATAATTTTGATTTTCTCAAAATCCTGTAGCTTGATACAAAAATCCTTTTCACCAAGAATAGTAGAGATATAGGGGAGTATGTAAAACTAAATATTATGAGTGTCCGATTTATTTAAACATTGAAAATTTTATGTGAAAGTGGAAGAATGTGCCATGCGGGGGAGGCAGGTGTACTTGTGGCTTGCCTCACTCATTTCAAGCCATAATAACATCAGAGTGTGTAAAAGTAGTTCTGGTTGCTGTACCATAGTGGTTGAATGTAGGCAGGTATGAGACTTTTTTCACGTGACGTCAGTTTGCAGTATATAATGCCATTAATGGTAGTGGAGATTTGCCACTGGCTGCCCTACTCATGCTGCCATAGAGAATGCACTGAGTCTGTGGCAATATACTACCCAGTATATAATTTTGATTTTCTCAAAATCCTGTAGCTTGATCCAAAAATCCTTTTCACCAAGAATAGTAGCGATATAGGGGAGTATGGAAAACTAAATATTATGATTGTCCGATTTATTTAAGCGTTGAAAATTTTATGTGAAAGTGGAAGAATGTGCAATGCGGGGGAGGCAGGTGGCTTGCCTCACTCAAGGTTCTCTGGTGATCTACTACCCTGTAAAAGAATCTGGATTTTCTCCCAATCCTGTAGCTTGATCAAAAAATACTTTTCATCAGTAATAGTAGAGCTTTTGGGGAGTATGCAGAACTGAGAATTATGAATGTTTGATTTATATAAATTAAGGGTAACCAAATATCCACACAAAACCAGACACGTTGAAGTAGAGTTAAATGGTTCTTTTATTAGTGATTTTTTTACATCTAGAGAAGGGGGGCAAATTCTTTCTTTGATGCAACGTTTCGAGTAAATTAATTACTCTTCATCAGGCAGGTTTGATCATATTTATATAAATGTTGAATATTGTATGTGGAACTGGGAGGATGGCCTGCGTGAGATGTGACAGTGTGTAGCTTGCTTCACTGTGGCAATCTACTACCCTATACAAAATCCCAATTTTCTCCCAATACTTTTGCTTATCAAAAAATGCTTTTCACTAGTAATAGTAGGGATGTAGGGGAATGTGCAAAACTATGAATTATTAAGGTCTGTTTTATATAAATGTTTAAAATCTAATGGGGAAGTGTAAGTTTGTCTCCTTCCCCATAGACTGCAGTGCGTGAGCTGCCTCTTGTTTACACTAGAGGTCTCCACCAGGGCCGCCGAGGGGGTGAATACACATTCGCTGAAAAAGCTCTATTCTGGGCCTTAAAGGGGGGCTGGCATGGAAAATTAACAACATGGGTACCGATTCAAACAGCAATCATAAAATCGTGGGAACCAGCCAAAAAATCGCGATGCCCTGATTGGTCAAGGGGTGATCACGTGACTTTTTAATGTGGGCATGCCAGGGCCCCTTTAAGGTTTCCCATAATTAGGTACATCACATGAAAATTGAGATAATGAGTTAGAGCTAAACCCCTGTGTTGTGCAGGAGAGTGCAAGGATTTCAAATCTTTTGGAATCATGTTGATATCTCAATTCGTTCTCACAGAATCGCAGAATTATTATCTAGAAATCTGATATTTTTGTCCTAAGTATTCAGGCAATTTGTTGTGACCTTCTGGATCCCAATAATGGGCCAATTAGCCATAATAAATGAAGAAATGAAAGGGAGGTAAGTTAGTAAAATGTCAATTCAATTGGAATGAACCACAATATCAGCATGAAATAAAAAGCTATCTGACCTGGATGTTTACCTGTACGAAATTTTACCTTGACCTAATTTTTCCATGACCTATATATCTGACCTACATTAGTTCATGACCTAGATTCTGATATGATCAAATATATAGGAACAGACGCTGTAAAATATGAAGAGCTAGACATTCTGATAACCTAACCACTGGTATTTGACCCTAACATTAACATCTAATGGGTTTCTTATTGACCTAGTTTCAGGCCACCCTATATGTTTGACCAACATTAGTTCATGACCTAGATTTTGATGACACAGTCAAATAATTTTTTCCTGTGTGGTAGCAAGTTCACATGGTCGGGAAATCGTAAAAAATCAGTTAATTGCTCCCAAAGTCGGGGAGCCTATAAAACAAGTTTATCTTAGCAGGTATTGTAAATGTCACACCTGTATGATGGGTCATGCAGTGACGGTTTAAAACTGCCAAATCACCATTGCGCACTGTTACAATCCTGTTTCATCATCTCTGACTTCTCCCTTATTAGTCACTCTCCCATATCCTATTTTCCCTTCCCCAACAAACATTTCCTAAGAACACTGTTACCCTGTTGTGTGACTCAGTTCTAAGAAATCTGTAGCACAATCTCTGTATTGATTTCCCTCTTCATGAATGGGCTCTGCTGGTCATACCATGTACGTCACAGCTATGACGTCAGTCATGGCGTGACATCAGGGGACTGTCCAATGAGAGCTGCTCTAAGAATAGTAACACGGGGAATGCCCCTGCCTATATGTACTCGCAGAGCATCTGCGGAGACACACTTAGAAGCTCAGATACACACAAACCCTGATAACAGTGCTTGTACCCCTTCTACCAATCTACAATAAACACCATCTACAGAACCAAGACAGAGTCTTCTCATCCATAGGATAGTGCCCTAACACAGGTCACTGTCACTGGTGGAGAACTATCACTGGTGATGAACCACGGGTCCTTCTTTGGTCCTCTTACTGCCAACACTGAGGTGGGATGGCCTCGACCCACCTCCAGCTGCTCTACACACTGGCTTAGCTTCCCATCTCTCTGTCGCCCCATTGGGTCATGGAACGGATGTTGTCTCTACAGCTATCAATCTGGATTTTACGACCTCTACTGTGTGCTGCTCTTTGCCCACAGTCAATATTGGGTTGGAGGCATGCTGCTCAACCCATCTATGCGGACAACAGACACTGTAACATGATAACCTCACTCACCATGCTGTGGGACATTTAGGCCTCTATGTCTACATGCTGACTACCCTGCTGCTGCACCCTGTCTACTGCACCCTCCCTTGTTGCAGGCTGCTGCACCCCCTAGACGCCCTCCATGTATTGCCCAAACTGCTTCCCGCTAACCCTGAGAGATGCCCGTCTGCACCTCGATCATCGGTGAACATGCTCATTTGATGCCATGGACTAATTGGACTGCCATTTATGGACATTTACTTCTATGTTTGACGCCCATCCATGCTGATGGCCCTGCCGCCCATTATTACATTAGTTGGGACTCCTGCTTTGGCTCCAATGTAAAGGAAGAAAAGAAACATTTTGAAGGACATTTCTCCGAAGGAGTTTAATCATGGACAATTAATTCTACCTATTTTACCTTAAGGACTTACTACTTATAGATATTTTATTGTTATGACATATTCCTATTCAGTGTTTGCTCATCTTTATTATGACAATGTGTGAGTTCACCACTAACTGTGAGTACTGTCTGTTTTTGTTTTTTTAACTGAGGAGCTCTGTTCCATACACTCCTTTCATTTAAAGGCCATTTTCTGTAAGATTTATATGTATGTTTACAGGCTAACTTTGCCTGGTGACACCTTGTGGTTTTCTTTCCCTCTGCTCTCTGTGGATCGCAGCCCTGATAATAGCTAGGGCTCTGCCTTCCATGTGGCCAGAGTATGAGATTACCTACATGCTGTCATGATTATGTCACCGTTGGAGCATGTGGCTTTCCTCCTCTGTGCTCTGTGTGCACATTGGTCTGCACGATTGAGATGCATGGACCAACTGCATATGGGTACAGATTTGGGTGATCTCTGTGCTGTTTCCTCACATCCATGAATTTTTCATCCGATTGAGTGTATTTCATTATACTGATACATTCTATTTCTGATGTTCTCTAAGGCTATTCCACCCACCCCCAAACCTCTGGCCCCACTGCCACCCATGCTCATAAGTTTCCTTTACTGGTCCATTAGCCCTTTCTCCCTACCTGCTCATTCCCGAGCTTCAGCTGCACACCCACAACCTTCCCACCACACACATGCACACACACATACATGCACACAATCACACATCTCCATTCAGGCACACACACACATACACACACACAAGCACACTTTATGTCGTTGTGGAATTTCCCCACCCTGACGTCATGACTGTACCCTCTACCCTCCAGTAAGGGCATTCCCTGTACCCACTTCACCGTCACTGGTTATTGATTTTTTTTTGGTATGCTGCCATCCCTGCTCTGGATTGGGATGTCCCATGTGAGCAAAGCATTTGACCACTGATGAACATACCACACTTTACCCCTGTGACTGGGTCTACCATGTAATACTTTGCTTCTTAAAGGCTTCCTTAATATGCTTATGTCTTTTCTCACATAGTGAAAGGTGCTGATATGCATCGCATGTTATTTATTTAATTTCATATGACAGTTAGACCTGCTGTGATGTATTTCTACACAGGCAGCTTGCTCTGTATTTGTATAGCACAGCTCGATGTTATTCCCTGACCCCATTACCCCATTAGATCATACTGTATCATGACATGATTCTAGTACTGGATAATGTCCCAGGCTAGGTCCTGTGAGTGAAAACCGCATTACTCAAACACTGTTCATACGGTTGTGACTGGCCCCATCAATAGTAGTTTATTACTAGGGGCCTGGAGACATGTTGCTGCCTTTAACCTGATGTTCATTGGGTGCCTGGTGCACTGTACCCCTCTACTGGAAGAAAGACTGATGAGCACAACTGCCCCCCGCCTCCACCTATGACAATATTGTTAAGGTCCCTTATTGAGCTAGATAGGTGAATTAGTATATCATACAAGGATAAAAGGTAACTATAATTGTGTATGGGTAGAGACTAAAGAACACTAAGGTTGGAGAGTGCTCTAAGGTCAAATGGTAATTAAGAAGAGAGCTTGGGTCACATGAACAGGCATGAACTATGGGTCAGTGATGGACTGGTGACTCAAAGCCTATGTTGAACTATGTGCTTGGGATGAACTTATGACTCGAGGCCTGTATGAACCCATGTACTGGTGATGAACTCAGTGTGACTCACAGAAACCTGTGAACTGTAAACCAGGGACTGAGCCATGACATGACATGGGGTGGTGAACTCACACAAGCTGAACCTAATTCAACCCTGAACTCAAATCTATGACATAGATGGGGTCATGACCTCTTGGACTATATTAGATCGGTCAGACTGCCAATCTGCAGGGGGAAATTAAGTGAACATCTTGCTGGTGAAGACGAAAAGCAAATTGGACTTGGGATTGCTAACTGTTGCTGAAATCAGGGTGAATTGCTGTGTGTGAGACTACCCATGGATAGTGCTGCCACTCAGTAGGACAGTAAGGACTTATAGATATCCATGGCCCATGAGACTGAATATTGGAGCATTCTCTGACTCGGACATTTACCACTATTCTGATCATTGTGATGTTGTGCATACCAGTTGTGAATATCAGCAATAAAGTGTAAAAGCTTATTATCTCTCACGAGTGCTCTGTGGCTAATACAGATGAGCGCGTATTGGTCAATTACATACAAGCATTAGATTATCATTCTGGGGACATTACTGCTAACTACATCAGTGGTGCTGGAGACAAGGTAAGCAGATAAGACCTTAATATATGTGCATTCATCCCAGAACACAGACACGCTCAACATATGGTGGAGAACCCGGGTAATTTTGGAAAATCTTTACAATTACTATAGAATTACTACCAGAAACAAGGTAATGAAGGAACCCAAACATGACTAAAAAAGCTGAAAGTCAAAAAGTCATGTAAGGGAAGTTGTAAAAAAGCAAATTCTAAAAGATATGAAACAGTTTGAGTTTGAGTTTTAACAAGTTTATTGGCAGAAATCATACATGTACGTTTTTCAGATCAACACATATAAGTAGATGAAACAGAAGTATCAAAGTAATCGAAAGCAAGCATCATTATAATGCATATATACACATACAGGTTAATCAATGTAATAAGGTAAAGTAGAAGAATGAAGATGGTACTCATTCTCTAAAACATCGGGGGCTGTGTTAAGGTCCCTTATTGAGCTAGATAGGTGAATTAGTATATCATACAAGGATAAAAGGTAACTATAATTGTGTATGGGTAGAGACTAAAGAACACTAAGGTTGGAGAGTGCTCTGAGGTCAAATGGTAATTAAGAAGAGAGCTTGGGTCACATGAACAGGCATGAACTATGGGTCAGTGATGGACTGGTGACTCAAAGCCTATGTTGAACTATGTGCTTGGGATGAACTTATGACTCGAGGCCTGTATGAACCCATGTACTGGTGATGAACTCAGTGTGACTCACAGAAACCTGTGAACTGTAAACCAGGGACTGAGCCATGACATGACATGGGGTGGTGAACTCACACAAGCTGAACCTAATTCAACCCTGAACTCAAATCTATGACATAGATGGGGTCATGACCTCTTGGACTATATTAGATCGGTCATACTGCCAATCTGCAGGGGGAAATTAAGTGAACATCTTGCTGGTGAAGATGAAGAGCAATTGGACTTGGGATTGCTAACTGTTGCTGAAATCAGGGTGAATTGCTGTGTGTGAGACTACCCATGGATAGTGCTGCCACTCAGTAGGACAGTAAGGACTTATAGATATCCATGGCCCATGAGACTGAATATTGGAGCATTCTCTGACTCGGACATTTACCACTATTCTGATCATTGTGATGTTGTGCATACCAGTTGTGAATATCAGCAATAAAGTGTAAAAGCTTATTATCTCTCACGAGTGCTCTGTGGCTAATACAGATGAGCGCGTATTGGTCAATTACATACAAGCATTAGATTATCATTCTGGGGACATTACTGCTAACTACATCAGTGGTGCTGGAGACAAGGTAAGCAGATAAGACCTTAATATATGTGCATTCATCCCAGAACACAGACACGCTCAACAATATGTACCTGGCACACGACAGTGTGTCCTGTACCCACCATGAGCCACTGTTCATGGTTCCTTCAAACCAGTAATCCTGAAGGCTCTTATATCTACTATCTGCGTCCTGTGAGTTTGGCAAGGCCAGGGTAGCTTCCTGATAACCTTGCAGCAGTAGCAGTTTTTCACTACCCATCATCCCTCCCACTAAATGCTCAAGTCAACTTTCAGTTTTGAGGACATGTAGTGCATTCTTGCAATAGCCCTCTGCATCATGGTGATACTATAAGTCAGTTAACCTTTACCGCCTTAACCCTTAATTTGTGGTCTACTAGCCTCACCAACTTGTGGTTTAACCTAGAGTATGGTGTTGTATGGTGAATCCCAGCACCTCCGTTCTTGCGCTGGCGGTGACGTCTAGTCATTCACTGTGATCGTGTCTGGTTGTCATTACTGGTCTAGTTATCATTGTCTGATGCATTTGAGACCTTGGATTTCTTGGTGTGGCCTTGCTGCTGTGTACAATGGATTCATTCAATGGCTCTTAACTGTCTAACCTCTCATTTATTGTATGTTGTGTAATTTATTTGGAGGCCCGATGGTATACCCTCTGGGTACACTTAAAACTCAATGTCAATCTCATGTTTGGAGGATCTTGATGTAACAAAATGTCATCCAGAACTCATTATTATTTTGATGATTATGTAATGCTATATAGTGCATTAATGAATTTGTGATTGATGATATATGATTGATATATCTATGTTGATCATCCAGATTTTCTAACATACAGTGAAATCTTGTGAAATTGTAAATTCAATATTTCTGCTTTCAATTGTGATGGATCATGCAACAGAAAAATTCCCCCTCTTCAAAATTTTGATAATCCAAAATAATTAGAGAACTCAACGGAGTGAGTTCAAAATTGAGTCCAGGATGGTGTTACAATCCTGTTTCATCATCTCTGACTTCTCCCTTATTAGTCACTCTCCCATATCCTATTTTCCCTTCCCCAACAAACATTTCCTAAGAACACTGTTACCCTGTTGTGTGACTCAGTTCTAAGAAATCTGTAGTACAATCTCTGTATTGATTTCCCTCTTCATGAATGGGCTCTGCTGGTCATACCATGTACGTCACAGCTATGACGTCAGTCATGGCGTGACGTCAGGGGACTGTCCAATGAGAGCTGCTCTAAGAATAGTAACACAGGGAATGCCCCTGCCTATATGTACTCGCAGAGCATCTGCGGAGACACACTTAGAAGCTCAGATACACACAAACCCTGATAACAGTGCTTGTACCCCTTCTACCAATCTACAATAAACACCATCTACAGAACCAAGACAGAGTCTTCTCATCCATAGGATAGTGCCCTAACACAGGTCACTATCAGCACCTTCACACAGGAAAATGTGATTTTTCGAATTTCTTTTGCAGTCACCAGCTGTACTATTCAGTCCACATGCACAAACTAGGCCTTATATGAAATGCCATGAAACATACTATTACTTTCTTTTAGTTTCATTCTACTTTTTAATTTTGGACAACTTGATTTAGATGACCTTTTCAGTCATCCACTTCAGAAATCTACAAAAATGTCTAGAAATGCACCAATTTCCATAATCTCCCGCGTAGAAGACGCACCCCAAACTCAGCAAATGCATCTTCGCGTATAAGACGCACATTTTAATGCTGAAATTTTTAAGATTAGTACATTTCTATAGTAAAATTACCCCTCATATAAGACACCCCCAACTTGAAAAAATCCTATAAGACGCCCCAGCATTTTGTTTGGCGTAGAGGACGCGTCTTATACGCGGGAGATTACGGTAGGTAAAATAAGCCATGAAATACCAAGATAACTTCTTACATGTGTTCATTTATTCTTTTTTTTGTAAGAATATGCCAATTTCAGTGCAGTTTATTTTCCAGTGCAGCAATTTGTTGGGTCACAAAAAATGCGTCACATATGATGGACACTCCCAGAGGAGTGGTGCAGGCATTGTTTGATGTACCTACCATAATACATCTTGTTTCAGACAGGGTTCCTGTGGGCGTTCCTGTGCATCAACACCTGTTATGTGGTCATGTGACTGCTATTATCCAATGAGTGCATTTGTTTATGATTTTTAAGTTGCAACGGTGTGTGTAGAAGCACTGGGGATGAAGGCAAACATAAATGTTCTCTCCTATAACCCACAAAAACATGCTATTTAAGTAGGTATGTTCTATGTATTCAACCTTGTAGGGGTTGGATCCATCAAAGGTTGAGAGAAAAGGTTGAAAAATTGGAAAATCCAATCAGAAGTCGGGGCACCATATACCATCTGGTGCCCTAAATTGACCCACACCAGGCCAATTGACAGTCTGACTATCAGGTGTGACAGGTGGAGAGTAGGGTGTGCCATCTTTGTAAAACAACTGAGGAACAGTACATGTATTACCCATAGTGGGTTGGGGTGGAACCACACCCTGAGTAGCATTAGGACTAGTAGAACTGTCACTTCCATGATATTGTGGATCAATACCACCAGAAATGCCTGAAGTATTGCTTTTAGGAGCTATATTACCATTTCTCCATTGTTTCCACAGTAAGAATTCATGATAGTCCTTGTCTAACTCACCCTGGAACTGTGTTTCACCCACTTGATGTTGCGGTTGATTCTCCCTGGGGACCGGGTGATGTACCGGGAAATGGGATGTTTTCGCAGGTGAGCGACTTGTTAAATTGGGTGTACCGGTCTCCAGGAGGCAATTTCTTACTCAAGTTAGGCAATTCAAACATACCTGAGCTGGAATCAAGGCCAGATTGGCCTGCGGAGGGTCCCATAACACTAGAATTAGGCCTAAAAACATTGCATGCGGCCGAAAACCGGCTTTCCGGAAATCCTGGGTGGCCATCTTGGCCTCCGCAGTGAAGGACTGAGCTGGCTTGTGATTGGCCGGTCACAGCAGAATCATGGATGTTTGGCCCCTGTGACAAAGAATCTGTGGCATTGTGGCCCAATGATAGACCATTTGATCCATTTTCCATAGGTCCAGCATTGGGTCTAATCGACCCCGCCGGACTAGTGGTACCATCAAGGGCAAAAATTGCCCCTCTCCATGCTCTTTCACCGTCCTCCAATTCACGCAATGATCTATTATTTGCCGCTCTAATGCTTGTCAATTCAAGCTCTAGTTCTCTACGCTGGGAAATGCGCATTATATCAGCCTTTCTAGTTTTTTCAGCCTCAATTTCGCAAAGCAAATCACCATTTTCTCCCAAATAATCCATAGAGTCCTCCTCAGGCTCACCATGTTGGCCGTCCTTCCCCCGAGGCGGCCGGTCGCTCTGCTTAGCCTCCGTGGTACCGGTTGCTCCTTGCTCGTCACGGTCGGCTGAATCCAGTAATAATTCCGAATCCTCCGACGAATAACGCTTCCCCGGGTTGGCCACCCCACAGTTCGGGCACTTGGCCGCATTACCGTGGTAAGACGTATCGCAGGTCACACATTTAGTCATGATGATTGGTACATTCACAGAAAAAATCTCCAATGTGAGACCGGTGGTCCTTCCTGGGGCTAGGTAATATGGCCAACTACAAGGGCCACCAGTGAAGGAACCTGTTACATAACACCTGAGTGGAGTGGTGACATCTAGTAATACAATTGGGAACTGCTACTGCCCATTTATCACCACTTATATGCACGCATATAAGTAGCTTGAAAATCCAATCAGAAGCTCCAGTAATTTGCAGCAGGTGTCATCTTTTGGTATCGAACAGCGGTCATACCCTGTTTGGGGTATTGGTACCTAGGGGCCTCCCACCTGTGTGACCCAGTGCCCTACCTGTCACTCACCTCTCACCTGCACTCCACTCACCTGCACAGGCAGGCCCAGACAATTCAGTCCAGTCACTCAACTTACCTTCCCCCTGTGGAGTGGGGACCTTCATGTGAGGGCATGAAGGAGCAGAATAACTTCATTGTGAGTCCACAAGGAGAAATCTCCTTCCATACTAACAGTGGGCATACCAGATTCGTAAAAGGCGACAAACTTGGGGTTTCTTGTGTCTTGGGGTGAGCATGTGGGCAGCTGGTGTCCATATGCGCGGGCCTGGGCTTACATGCTTGTTTTTTGCCATGGGATTCCCCCTCAGCGGACCACGTCTGAGTGATCAAAGGCCGTGGTTTGTCTGGCCCTGCCTATGGGACCAGGCAAATAAAAGAACACTTGCTATCCTTCGAAAAGAGTAGGGGAATGAAGCCCCGGTAGCGGTTTTCCCCCTCGACCCTCCTCATAGATTTGGTCATTCATCTCATAGATTCGGTCATTCATAGATTCGGTCACTGCTGTGTCGGGCAAGCAGCATATAAATACCTGTCCAAAAAGAAAAGAAAGGACTTAATGTCCGAGAAACCTTGAATGTCTGAGTTCCTTGATGGCCCCCGGACGTAAAACTAAACAAACAAACAAACAAACTCCACTCACCTGCACAGGCAGGCACAGACATTCCAGTTCAGTTCAGCTCTGTCTGTTTGTTTTTTCTTACCATGGGAGTGACTTGTGACTCCTGTGAGGCACAATACCATGGGAATTCTAGACTGTGTCCGGGTTGTAAACATCCTAACCCCAAATGGGACCCACAGAACCAGTTATTGGACCAAAAGAGCCATGGAGGACCACCGGCTACAGTGGAGTCACCCAGTCATGGCCACCCAGTGGCCGCTCAGGATGCCGGGATTCCTGGGTAGGACGCCGTGGCCACCGAGGATGCCTTTGACGCGAAGCTGAATGATTTGCAGGCACAAATTGAAGCAGAAAAGGCCAAGGAGAAGCAGATACAACGGTTAGGCAGGCAAAGGGAGTTAGAGCTGGAGTTGGCATCTATTCGCGCTCAAAATACACATACTGAAAATCCAATCAGAAGCTCCGGTAATTTGCAGCAGGTGTCATCTTTTACCCACACACACAGGAAACTTAATGGAATAGTAATATTCCCCAGAATATGGGGATCCACAATCCCAAAACATAGCCGATCAACATGGCCCTCTACAGGAGGGCCGCTCTTCGCCCCTAGTCCTTTATTTGGGGGTTCAAAGAAGTATTGGGCTGTCTCTAAGTTTCCTGAGTTTGAGCCAGAACTCTCACAAATGAAACAATATTTAATCAATACCTTATAGTCTAATGTACCTTTCTATGCCATTGATGTTGTGGATAGTTGCTTGAGTAAGGTAGGCACTGAAATACCTCCACTGCGTGAGTCTGCTGCAGTGGAGGTGTAAAACTGTGATAAAGCTGAAACTGGGTAGTGTTAAACTCTCCTTTCTTTGCAAGCTTATTCTGAAGCTATTTACTGGAAGATCTTTACAAACAAGGGCTCATATTAACAGGCTTGGCTAGACCTTTAAAATGAATACATTTTGTATAAGGTTGAATGCAGAGAATTTTGCCTTTGACCCCATTTAAGTTTAACCAAAAGTTTAGAACCATTTTATGATGAAAAGATCACTGAGCACCTAAAAATAAATGGTTCCCATCTGATCTATGGTTAAAAATGATCTAGGAAATGTCTTCCTTTTCTTTTTCTAAGGGGCTGCAGTATGTTTGACAGACCCTGCAAACTTTTTGGGCGAGATTATCTCTGGACACTTGTCCCAACCTTCCCAATGTTGGGCACTTACCTATCAATTAAGACCTTATTGTATGCATTTTATATGCTGAGAAATTGATAGCTGTGATAAAAATAAGTGGTTTTGCTTTTTAAATGAAGTTTTTATGTCAATTTAAATGGAAGTTATGATCATTCAAACATCCTGAGTCAAAGACGATATTCTGCCGTGGTTCTGTCAGAGCGCACAGTTCAAGGGAAAAGATGACATCAAAAATTTGCTTTTACATTGTTTGATTATGATGAAATGTATCATTATCTACATTCTTGAGGGTATATCTTGCTTATCTGAAAAGAAAATTGCCCAAAATAATCATTTTAGTGATCTAGTCTACCTTGGATTCATCTTGCTTGATCACAAAATTGGATCCAAATTAAACTCTTAACTATGGCAGAATTCTGGGTCTGATTTGGTACCTTTGACCAGTTGTAATTCCACTTAAAATTGACATAGAGACTTCATTTAAAAAGCAAATCCACTTCTGTTCTCAAGATCCATCCATTGATCATTAGATAGGTTTAATGGGATAAAGTCTTAAAATATTAGGTAAGTGCCTAAATAAGGTAAAATCAAGTATTTTGTGTGGGTGGTCAAGTCCTAAATTGTGTCAAAGTTGGCTCCACTTTCACTTCTCGTCTGAGATCTCGCGCTCCCTGTGAAGTCACGTTACGTCTCACAATCATAATAATTTTCTTCTAAATGTTTGTAAAATTGTGTTTAGTCATGTTCTTGAGTCAAACCCATAAGTCAAAATCATTTTCATACACATGAAGGGTTATTTTTTGTAACACAAGTGCTGAGTTAGATACTAATGTTAATTTTTCATTATTATGGTATGAGAGATTATGATTGTGGCTCCATACAACCAAAATCCAAAATGGCATCCGGGAGGTGAAACAAGAGATTTTGCAATCAGAGAAATGATCATCCTACAAAATTCTCAGCAGGAAACATGAATTCTAAGGTACATTGGGGTAGAAGTATGTGTCTTTGTTCATCAGAGGGGAAATTGGGACGTGACAAGGCCAGTTTTTTATTATAATCTGTGGTATAATGGGAAACTGAGCTGACTGAAAAAAGACCAAGTAGCGCGAAGCCCGGCATCAACGACCGTATCGTTGACGGCGGGTGGGCCGACTACCCAAACTGGAGAGATGGAGTTCCCTGAATCCCGTCTCTGGCGACCAGCATTTATGGGTAAAAGTAGTTCTGGCCGCTGGTTGCTGTAGTGGTAAAATGTAGGCAGGTACAATGCGTACCGTAATCTCCCGCGTATAAGGCGTGTCTTATACAGGGGGTTTTAGTTCTCATTGCAATCACAAGGGGGACTCCATGACCTTTCTTTTGATATGTTACATGCCCCCTTAGCCATAATAGGATATATAGGGGCCTAGAGGGGTCTATGGGGCCCAACTTACACATAGGTCTTTAAATTTTGAAAATTCATTCAGTAGAACCAAAGTTATGAATTTTTCATTTTTTTAAGAATTTTCCAAAACTCTAGGTGCGCCTTATACGCGGGCTGCGCCTTATACGCGGGAGATTACGGTAGTAGTATTCCCCAGAATATGGGGACCCACAATCCCCAAACACGAGAGAGGGAGTTCCCTGAATCCCGACTGGACGAGACTGGTTGGATCGACGCCCAACTCACATACTAAAACGTAGTGTCATTAGCCTTAGTGTGGAGTGGGGACCTTCCAACTCTGTGGCTCCCAAGGCTCATGGAAAGGGTGTGACTAGACCGGAAGAGACTGTGCCGTGGCTAGGCTATTCATACAGACGAAAACCTAGTGTCCCTGACCTACAGTTTGATACAGGCTACCCAGCATGGATGCTCATTGGCTAGACGCATGGAACCGCTTCTACTGGCTGGTCTAAAGATAGCACAGGGAGCGACTACAGCTTCATCGCATTGTTGTTGTCCCAATTGAGGTATTCAAAGAAAGACTTGAACTGAATTGTCTTACAGATTAAGATGGTCTTAAATAAGGCATATCCTAAGCTTTTTCAATATATATATCTAGGGATTTTTCCGAAATGAAGCTGATAGTATAGGATAATTTATGCAGGAAGTGTCCCATTTAAAAATTTCCCAGAAGCCCTGTTGGATTGTTTTGAATGTGAGGACGGTGTCAACAAGTTTTCTCTCATCATATTCCCTGCTACTTCACAAAATTACCTTTGGTAAATGCTATGCCTGGCTTTTCTCATATCATCTACTACAAGACTATACATTGAAAAGATCATGACATCCTCTCATTGTCGTTTTTCCCATTTTGACAGGACCGCATGGTCGTATGTTTTCTTCAGATAAATCATGTGACCTTCCTTATATGGAGGCAGAAAATACTGGGAAACTCCAGTATTTCAAAATGGCGACGATAGGCCGGTGTCGTATGCGAAATCTGGTCCATGCGAAATCTGGTCGCCAAAGTTCAATTATTTCTAAAATCCCACTTTGCCCAAATCCTAGTTCTTAGGCGTAGGGACAGTTAGGGTTAGGTATTAATCAAATTTTATTAGATCTTGGAGGATGTAATCATGGTTCTGTTCCTTCAATTATAAAAATACTTTGCTTCGAGGTTATGAAAGACATCACTCTCCAAGCAGATAACTGTACCTGTTGGCATTGGATTACAGCTTAAGGAGTTTGTTCGGAGAATGACCGACCAGATTTCGCATGGACCAGATTTCGCATGCGACACCAGAACACACGGTAGTTAGGCTTGTCCCTCTAGCGTGAGTTCTACACACTAACGAAAACCAAGCTAAAGTGAGGGAAAGTTGTCTGAAGTCCGTTGCAACTGGTAGCACCTCCATTTAATTTTTAAAGGAGGTGAACCCTTACACAGGGCCACCATAGGGGGATTGCATAGTCTGTAAGGCTGTCACTAACCATTGGCTTAAATTGTTAAATCTTTTGGAATTTTGTTTATATCTTGCATAGAAACAGAGATACAGGGCAGTTTTTCCGCCACACATTTGATATGATGTTTGCCTATTTTTAACAAATAGTACCAAAAATATTGAGGCAAGTACCACTATAGTAATGGTAGAAAAGGTGTTATAATATCTGTGATTTGAGTTCAGCTGCACAGTGGGCCCAGTGTGTGGCAGCATGTACTGGTGGCAATTTTCTGTGTTTTCACTTGATATCTAAGGGCCTGGAATGTAATGTTCTAGTGATCAGATCTAAATAAAAATTAGTTTTCTATGATATTTAGAATCTTAGCTTTCAGTTGATATCTTTAATCCATTTCCAAATTCTACACACAGCCATTTCTTTTTTATTGTTTCATATTTTGGTCCTCTCAAAAGTATCATTGGGCAAAGTCATAAATGCATGAAATTATACATGCTGCTAGTTCATTATGCACTTTAACTGTGTCTGATATTAGATTTTTGGTGTCTCCAGTGGTTAATATGTTTTTCAAAGCTTCAATATTACCTTCATACTAAAGTCATTGTAAAACGCTTAATAATTGGAATTTTTCTCCAAGATTTCACTCGTGGGTACCTTGATATCTAGACTTGAAGGATAACTATTTAAATACAAGAAAAATACCCTAATAGAACCCTAAATCAGTGTTATCGGCAAGGTAACGATTATCGGCCGCACTCCCACCTGGCAGAAAGTGTCAACCCAGTGTGCCAGCTTTTCTCACCCTCCACAGTGGCTTTATCAAAGTGTCTACATATAGTATATCTGGAGTGCATCCTCCCGAATCTGGGTTATTATGTTCGTTATCTAGGTCAACCAACCCCCGAACTGCTTCTTCACTTCCGGTTTTGGTATTTACCAATGGAGTTCCCATAAGGCTGATATTGAGGGTGGAAAAAAGGTCACTTTTCTGTGGGAATATGAAACCAAAAGTTTCTAAACTTGCAGCGAGTCTTGCAAAAGTATCAAGGAAAACTGGTACCGTAAACTCCCGCGTATAAGACGCGTCCTCTACGCCAAACAAATGCCTTGTACGTCTTATAGGATGTACTGAAATTGGGGGTGCGTCTTATACGAGGGGTAATTTTACTATAGAAATGTACTAATCTTACAAATTCCATCCTTAAAATGTGTGTCTTATACGCGAAAATGCCTTTGCTGAGTTTGGGGTACGTCTTATACGCGCAATGCGTCTTCTACGTGGGAGATTACGGTAGTAATTATGGAGTCTTTTGGTCTGGTAGATTCAGAGTAATTAATTTCTTTAATGTCTGGGACTAATTCCCCTCTCTACTACCGTAATCTCCCGCGTATAAGGCGCGTCTTATACGCGAATCAGATCGTTCATTGGTCTTGTACGCGGGAGCAAGGCTGCCTTGAGTTGGGGGTGCGCCTTATACGCGGGGTATCTCCAATTACCAATCCAAAGTTATGTCCACAATGTCATGTATTTTCTTTAACCAAAGAAAAGGTGTAGTCTATACCATGGTGCTCTATATACCCTTAAACTGCTGAATGAAACATGCCATTCTGCTCACCATAAATGTGTTTGGAAATGTGTGTACACCCCACTCACTGAGAGCTTTGTTTATTACACTATTGACCTTTTAATCAAGAGAATCCATGCAGCATTATAATCAATAATCCTGTCATAGTGTGTTTCCAAACACTTTTATGGTGAGCAGAATGGCATGTTTCATTCAGCAGTTTAAGGGTATATAGAGCACCATGGTATAGACTACACCTTTTCTTTGGTTAAAGAAAATACATGACCAGTTGGGGTATTGTTATTTGCAGACAATATTTGAAATGCCCCTATGGGTTGGGTCCTTTGAGTGGACCATGCTCCTTGAGTTAGCGGTGCGCCTTATACGCGGGTTTTTCAAATATTAGACTCAGGAGCAGCAGATGCGCCTTCTATGCGGATCTGCCTTCCCTAAGTTGGGGGTGCGCCTTCTACGCGGGCTGCGCCTTCTACGCGAGAGATTACGGTACCCACCATTCATGGCCAATCCCAAAGTTTGATTATTTCCTAATAGCACCTTTCATCCTAATACCGAAACTGGATTGTCAGCGAGTAATCATCACATAATACACTATACCATTGTATGAAATTTGCAGTCATTTTGAGCTAAAGAAGTACAGAATATACCAATTTTCCATTTGGTATGTCTGCCCTGTTACCTGCCTATACATTTTCTTTACCAACCATATACTATATGCCTGGGTCTGGGACTATATTCAACTACCATAAATTCTCTCGTATAAGCCGCACCCTCGTATAAGCCGCACCCTGATTTCAGGAAGATGATAAAAGCCGCACCAGGGGTCTGAGAAGTGTGCAGGAAAACCCCTCGTATAAGCTGCCCCTTAACTTTGGGAAATGGCTATAAGCCGCACCCCAGGATCCCCCAACCCACAATTTTTAAAAAATGTATTAGATCCCCCCCTAACCCTCGACACCTGCACTTCATTAATGCACCATGCCCATCACCATAACGGACCAGTGCGTTCATGCATCATGATGTGTGAATTCACACCCCATGGGGTTGACATGATGCACTAGAGTTAGGGTGAGAGAGAGTGCATTGATGCATCATGCCCAGGGTCATCATGATACATTAATACCCTATTCCATTATGGTGATGGACATAACGCATGTACACTAATGAAGTGCAGGTGCCGAGGGTTAGGGTAAGAGATTAATGCATCATGACATTGTGATTTGTGAACATTATCCTGAATTTTCGGTGAATTATAAACATGATCATGGAATAATAATTATATTCTAACAGCATCATAAACAGACACAACAAAAGGTTTTCATACCTCAACATCTATTAGAAATAAGATAACAGATGACATAAATTACAGATGACATGATATAATTACAGATGACAAATAAATTAGCAGATGATGACAAATATCATAGCAGAGATTTATAACCCGTCAAACTCCTCCTCTAGCTTGTGATCTGCATTTTAAAAAAAAATCTCAAATCTGAGACACATTTTCTCTAATTTCTAGGTGAAGATTGAAATACTTTTATTTTTCAAAAATCTGTAGAAAAAAAAGTACCTTGGGACCCCCTACTTTTCTTTTCATATTCTTATTCTAGATGATGTTTTGTACCTCTGGGAAAAAAATGAAGAAAATCTAGGATTTTTGATTCAATGGTAGTGACCCACCTTAAGTAGTGTTATAGTCCTATACTTTCACACAACATCTGCTTGGAGGACCAGATGCTACTCACCCAGGTTATTCGCACCACCAAGCCACTATTTGCACAACTCCCGCCAAAACTGCGCTATTAGCACCACATTGCCAAAAAAGGCGGGAAAGTTGATACATGGATCAACATTATATACCTTCACCATTGGAGGCAAAAAGTGTCTTATGGCTGCCAACCAACTGACTGTAGAATATAGACAATTACTCAAAATTTACAATAGTTGCTACTGAAATACCTTTTCCTGCAAGACCCCTACATCTCCTCCTTTCATGACACTACAAATTCAATAAGTAATTCTGCCTCTTATATACATGTATAAAATTTTTAAGCTTATTCGCACCACCAAAATGACTGAAAATGAGAGGACCCTAGTCGTCTCCTATAACTCTTTTCGAGTTAATTACACTTTTATATGAAAAAAATTGACTTAGGGGTAGGGGTTTATGGTATGTTTGCCAAGTTGATAGTGTCCTCATTTTGTAGGGAAACTTAAAATTATGAGGAATTTTTTCACAATTTCAGAATGCCTTTGACTTTGATTAAAGGTTCAAATTGTGTAGTAATATCACTCACAAAGTACTTGATGCTGCCCCATTTTTTTAACCTTCCTGAAGTACATGTATCACACCAAGGGTGGAGCTGGGTGTTTCTATCTTTTTTTCCCTAGAAACTATGCCTACATAAACAATATGTTTTAATGTGTTGTCATGGTTCTTGCCATTACATACCCTATTATAAAGTTAAATAATGTTTTAACCATACCCCCACCCCCACCCCCAAACACTACCATTTCCTGATACAGATATGGCTTAGATGTTGACTTCAAAGGTGAGGATTAGTATTGGGCATGACTCATAACGCCTCCAGGTGTGGAGTGTTCACACCCATAGGTGTGGAGGCTGACTTGTACCTCAGCTATCCCTCAGCTACTGAGGGGTGCATCTACCTGCCTAGTTGCTCTACTATAGCTGGGATGGATTATTGAACGAATGGGACTAGTTCTACATGTATTATTGAGAAATGTGGGCTAGGAAGACTATTTTATAGGCTACCAATGTGCCACTGCTGGACATTTTAACATTGACTTCTCTTAATCTGCCAGATCAAATGCCTCCATATCTACACATTATTTTCAGGTATACTCATAGAATTGCTTACTTACGCTCTACAATGTTTTGGTTGAGAATTCACAGAGTAAATCGACAATTACAGTATGCCCAATCAGCCTTTAATATGGGGACTCTACTGGTGGTAGCAAAAACCGGAAGTCACGTAGCAGTTTGGGGAGAGTTTGACCTAGATAACTAAGATAAGCAGGGGGGGTCCTGGGGGTCAAGACCCCCCCTTTTGCTCCACCCATAACATGTTCAAATGGGGGTCCCTGAAAAGGGGAACCCCCCTTGGGGCTATCCAACATGTCCACTTTGTATACCCCCATTCATGACCCTGAATTGTACAATTTATGACTCTACAGTATCTAAAATTTATAAAATTTCCTCAAAATTTTCTACCGTGAGCCAATCCAGAAAAAGGAACCGTCATATTAAACATATAGGCGATGCTTGGCTTAGGCCTATATAATAGGCATAGCATACCTTAAACCCATCCCGGGTGAGCCTTATAAGATGAGTTTGAGTGGGGCTGATAGGACCCACCATGCCCCCACATCCCAACGCGACAGATATTTTTTCGATCCTTAGGGTCCCCTGAACAAGATTCAAGATGTTTAAATTGATTATCTTGGGATGCACTACCGGTTTTGGCTCATTATCCATGTGCGGGTTCAGACCACTTTTGGGTCAGTTTTGGTACCATGTTATTTGAGGGGTATGCTCAATCCCCAAGCTCTAAGACTATCTTACCTTGTCTGGATCCTGAAGCTATTGCTCTTGTTGGAAAGAAGACATAATAAGCTTTTCATTAAGCCCTAATACATGTTTTTAAGTTCAGAGATTTGAGTGTACCAGACAGTCGGGAAGATGGAAGATTGAAATTACAAAGTTCCTTTTTTTTAATGAAAATCTTAAATGCGCTCCACACACATGTATAAAACTTGCCCTTATCCCCATCTAAGCACAATATCTAATATGATTTATGTAGGCTAAACCTCTCTGAGTAATATGAGACATACAGTTCTTAATAGTAGCGTAGGTTGGGAATTACAGTTCTTAATAGTAGCGTAGGTTGGGAATGGGAACCTTGATGGTAAAGGGCATAGTCATGTTTATGCTAGAGCATTGTTCAAATAGAATAGGGATCTGGATATGAACTACAGGCTTACTTACCCTTACTGGGGATGATGAGTGCTAGGATCATTGAACAGACCTCAAATGACAGATAATTTTTTTAAAGTAAACCTGTAGTTTAATGATTTTGAAGTGATCAGTAAGAGTCTGGCTTGGTTAAGAGATCAGATCCATCCCAGAAAATCAGTCTAGTTGTGTGAAATTGTTGGCCACAATAACACAATAGAACAAGGTAGTAAATGTGTGTTTGGATGATGTGAGGGTTGTTGTTGTTGTTGTTGTTGTTGTTATTATTCATTTATTTATCCTATGCATTCACACTCCCAAGATGGAATGTTTTAATTCATGACAGCTAAAGTTAGAGATGGGGGGGGGGGGGTATTTTCCCCCAGATCCTGAATAGTTCACTTGAACTCCACTAGATGGGAGTTTGAGATCTCCAATCACACTTTACATTTCAAATATCTGTATAGAAGAGACAGTAAAGCATTGGGGTGAGAAGGTGCCCCTTGTGAGTTAGGGCAAAAACAGGAGATGATTAACTGGTAACTTCTTGTATCATGTCTCCAATATACAGGCAGGTTGCCAGCCAATTGTCTAGGATGGCTAGCTTGATCTTAATAGCTATTTGTCACTTTTTGTGCCTATATGTCAGATGTCATTGATAGTGCTCACACATGCAATAAACCCCCCATTAAGTATTCTGTCCATTATCAGTTATGTATCCATCACAGTCATTCAATATACAATGTTTCTTTTTTCTCTCCCATATTAATTAAACCTTCCTGCAAAATAAATTACAGAGTTAGTGGTCAAGTCTGTGGTTGCTGTTTAAAAGATGCAATAGATGACTTGGCACTGTGGTGAGCATCTCAATGTCCAAACCCTGGGTTATTTTAAAAGATGGCTATTGATTGTCAAAGGCAGGTAGATGATCTCCATTCATAGGATCCACCTAGCCCTGTCAAAATCCATTCATAGGATCCATGGAGAGAGAGACTGCAGATCATAGTGATGGTGACAGCATCACAACAGTAGCTTCAGGTGCTTTCTAGATATGATAGGAGCCATTTGTACAATATGGATGACACTTCCCTCTTCTATAAGCTAGACCAATCCACCACCATGTCCACTGTGAGTGATGTGGAATGGTAGAAGATACTTAAGCTCTGTGTGCCAGTGGCCTTCAGTAGTATTATCAGGGTCAACTAATAATTCACTACACCAAATGTGTTGGGGATAATGAACTGCAACAGATCAACATGCCTTCTCAGAAGTGTCCAGCAGCATAATCACCAGCTGTTGGGATCACACTGCTATGAGAGAAGTTGAACCAGAATGTAATGTAAGGATGGATAACACTGGGCCGGATGCTCTGAAGAGGTAACAGATGAGAGAATATCCTGAGAATTGTACAATTGTATTCCAATCCTTCTCTTTCATTTTTTCAATATCTGAATGAAACCAGCACTGCCTAAGGTCGATGCAAATTCCACCTTGTACCTACTTTCAGACGAGTAGGCCGCCCAAGGCTTTTGAGATAATCAATTAGGCATGCAGTACATTATGAGGCTGAGAGCCAATATTCTGTATTCTAAATGTGTGTTATCAGTACCAGCAATAGTAAATTTTGATGATATGACAGTGGTTACAGGAATTTGATATTGGGGGGAGGGAGGAGGGGACAGTCGTTAGGAATTACAATCCTGTGTAATCATGGATGATCTGAGATACATATGCATGGATATGTATATACAAAATAACACAGGGTGTGGATGTGGCAAATATTTTATCATTTTATCATCATCTCATCATATGGTCTCTGTCAATTAGATGATTTTAAAAGGTAGATTCACATCAAGCACATGACTTTGCTACGTGTTATATGTGCTTCTATTCTGAGATGTGGACAGGGGAGCTATACATACAAGTTCTTGAGGCAAGACCATACACTCATCTGTGGCTATCTGCATAGATTTGGACATGGGGTTCTATGTAGCGCTGCAACCACATGACCACATGACATAGCAACCATTTCTACCTATGTTCATGCTATGTGATGTGCACAAGGGAGCTATATGCAATTTGAAATCAGTGAACTATGTCCTTGAGGGGAGACTATGCACAAGCTATAGAATATGCCTGCAGGTATGAATCTAGACATTGTTGCTATGCAAAACTGCTATTACTAGGCCATCAGATTACCTAGCAACCTTTTATCACCTATATTCCTAGTCTATGATGGAAGTCACAGAAGAGTTATTTACATCTTTACATCAGGGGAGTATGTTGCTGAAAGGAAACCATGCAGATATGTGCATTCAAGCATTGCATTTCAGGCTTGGTTGCTATGCAAAGCTGCTGTTGCTAGGCAACTACACCACTTAGCAACAAAACAAATGCAGGACTGTATTCTACTAAGCTGATTTACAGGGGGTAGGACCCACTAGATACTTTCTAGACTGCACATCTATGTAATTCAAAGTGACATCTGAATCTACTGTCGGCCATTTTGAATTTCAGCCATATACAGCCTTGCCATTAAATTTTATGGAGTAGAAACGTGCATATTCTTGATCAGCACTCTTTTTAGCATAAGAACCAGGAGAATTGATAAAGAATTAGCATGGAAAAACATACATTTACATAAAGAGGGAGATTATTGAAATAGAACAGCATCGTATTTGCTCAAGGTAGTGTCTTTGCGTCCAAGGCAATAACGTGTGTCATAGTCATCAAGGAATTCTGCAAAATGTCTCATATTACTCAAAGAGGTTTAGTCTACATAAATCATATTAGATATTGTGCTTAGATGGGGATAAGGGCAAGTTTTATACATGTGTGTAGAGCGCATTTAAGATTTTCATTAAAAAAAAAGAACTTTGTAATTTCAATCTTCCATCTTCCCGACTGTCTGGTACACTCAAATCTGAACTTAAAAACATGTATTAGGGATTAATGAAAATCTTATTATGTCTTCTTTCCAACAAGAGCAATAGCTTCAGGATCCAGACAAGGTAAGATAGTCTTAGAGCTTGGGGATTGAGCATACCCCTTGAATAACATGGTACCAAAATTGACCCAAAAGTGGTCTGAACCCGCACATGGATAATGAGCCAAAACCAGTAGTGCATCCCAAGATAATCAATGTTAACATCTTGAATCTTGTTCAGGGGACCCTAACGATCGAAAAAATACCCGTCGCGTTGGGATGTGGGGGGGTGCATGGTGGGCCCTATCAGCCCCCCGGCCTATATAGGTTTGGGTACATGAATGGGTCATGGATGTAAGGTATAATTACATTAGATTAGGGGTAATCTAACAAAAACCATCCCCAATGTGCACCAGTAACCACATAGGCATCTAGGCATCAGGTGTGCCTTATGTGTGGTCCTACAGATAATTTTATATCAGATGTACATCCCATTTTTTCATCACTTGGGGTGCATCAAAATACTTTAAACAACGGGTTGCCATCTTCCTTTTGTGAAATTTCAAAGTTTTCTTGATGGTAAGCTCCAATTCACTTTCAAATAAAACTACTAGATTCACACCAATATTTCAAAAGATTCCTTGGGGGAAGAGCTGTCAAAAATCTATCAAAGTAAAATGGTATCAGGACATAAATTTGCATCCCTTGCCAATACCAAAACATTTTAAATATAGGTTTGATGATTATGTTATAAGATCTTCGTTGGCAATGACCCAAAACTCCCTTAATTACCAGTGCATAAACATACTCCTGAGGGTACACCAAAATGCTTTAAACTTCAAGGTTTGACATCAATTTTTCAAAAGATTTCCCAGGGGTGGGGTCAGGCCCCTACACCCCCTTAAGCAACATTATCTAAAAATACTACATTCACATCTGAAGCTAGTTGAAGCCCTTAAACTCAAGATTTTGACATCTAAATTTCTTGAGGGACCAGCCCCCCAAAAAACTTCACAAAGGACAAAGCATTACCATATAAGATTTGCATCCCCTTTATGGAAACCCTGCCCACCCCAGGTTTACACCAAATGTTTTAAAATATTGAGTTTGATATTTATATTTCTAAAATTTTCTAGGGGACATGCCAAGCCACCCTTTAACATCATTGTGCAATCAAAATTCAATAAGATTTCCATTATCTGTTCTCATAATCATGGGTTTACTGCTGATAGTACACCAAAATGCTTTACTGGATCGGGGTCTAGAAATGCATCAGAATTCTTTGGGGCTGGGGCATGCCCCCAAACCCCCTAGGTATGTTGCAGCACTGCGCTTGCAACATCACAGCATTGCACTTGCGACGCCGTGGCCCTGCACTTGCGGCATTACCCCCATAGACCCAGGGTTGGACCTTTTCAAAATCCTGGATCCGCCCCTCGATAAGACACCCCCGTAGTGCACGGCGCTCGGAGCTACCCTTCCAGTATCTCTATATTCTATGGTATGGACCTCCTGTGAGTCCGCCATTTTGAATTTTGCTGGTTGAGGTAAACCCCACTGATAAGACATACCATGATGGGTACATTGTCCCTGGGTAACACCCAATTCCAGGGACATGCTGGTCCCATGTTGTCAGTTTTTTTTATCAGTGCATGTCGCCAGAACCAGCTCCAGACCCGCTTCCAGCCAATAAGGGTTAGTAGCTTAGGAACCCAAACTCTTTTGGTACGGACGAAAACAAGCTGAATTAGGGGAAAGTTGTCTTCACCTCGTTGCAACTGGTAGCACCTCCATTTAAAGGAGGTGAATCCTTACGCAGAGCCGCCATAGGAGTACCGCAAGGCTGACACTAACCATTGGCATAAATTGATTATTTCGATACTTTAATCAAAACGCTTTCAAACTTTACACACCATTAGTTTACCATTTGATGATGACTCGCTGAAATTTTAGTGAATATATTATGAGTAAAACTGCCATTTATCATTTAAATCTACTGGGGGGATCTACTTAAAAAAGAATAAGATACATGCTCTGTCTTTCACCTCACTTAGCTTGATTATCGTCCAGACGAATTTGTACTACAGTAAAATTCCGTTATAACAAAGTGCTTGGGACAAGCAAAAAAAACAACAACAAAAACGAATTTCGTTGTAACCAAATCATACAACAAAGAGAGCATTAAGGGTCATCCAGCACTTCTCAGACCTCCCATGATTATCCTTCTTTTGGTCAGGGCCCAATGGAGGCTGGTGGACAAGCCTATCCCATCCCCCTAACACCTCTCCTATCCCCCCTATCCTGGTTGGACCCAATGGATGGGGGTTAACAAGAGCCCTATCACACACCCTAACACTCCTTACACCTCCTATACCCCTGCTGCCGCCTAGAGCTCAATGGGGATGGGTAAGGATGCCCTGTCACACAACCTAACACCTCCCCACCCCTCCTGCCGCCTAGAGCTCAATGGAGACGGGTAAGGATGCCCTATCACACACCCTAACAACCCAGAGTGTACTGGGGAGATGGGTGGAAATGCCCAGACAAATGCCCTAAATCCCTTTGAAGCCATTTTAAGACAAGGAAAACTATTCTATAAGCCAAGAAAGATTCGTTATAAACGAATTCAGATCATGAGAAGTTCGTTATAAGGGGATTCTTTTACTATAGAAATGTATGGGGCTGATTTGGGACAATGCAGTTTGTTTGTTATAAAAGAAAATTCGTTGTAACAGGATTCGTTGTAATGGAATTTCACTGTACAAAATAAATCTTTATTTCGTATCAACATACTATGGATGTACTACATTGAGGTCAATAAATACTGTCAAACCTACTGATCAAAGCCCTGAGCCTTCTGTGCTTAAAAGCACAAGGTAGACCTACAATTTTGTCACATTACAGTATGAACAGATAGAATCCATTGGTTTCTTCCCCCTATAGCTTCTTGACAAGCTTTCAAGGGTACAGTTGGTATCAATGCATAGTTTAGTGATATAGTTTCTAATGGTTCGTGAGTGTATCTGACTCAGGTATTCACATTCACCAGGTATTCACATGGCTCATTTAGATCATACTGACAAGTTTTGAGAGCACTGCACCTTCCAACATGCTTTTCATCATTGATGTATTGGTTGTGCTTTTGGATATGTAAATCATTCAGCCTCCTTTTTATATACATAGGGGTTAAGCCAGGCATTTCTACAACCAATCTCACATAACAGGTATTGTATATCATTCAGCCATTGGTGATTATCATTCTTCATTGAGGAGAAATGGAGAGAAAAAAAAAAAGTTCGGACCTGTTTAACTTTTACTAATAGGTAGGGTAGGGTTACCTGAAACAAATAAATCAGCATCTCGGAGCCTCCCTCATCTCGAGGGTAGGGATGTATGGTGAAGATTTTAGAGAAAGCCCACTCCCGCCTATAAGGTGCACCGATCATCCATCCTCATGAACATGTAATTTTTATTGATCACATCTTCCACTTTAATGATTAAAATTTAACCTGTAACTTGCATTCTTATGTAATCTCACTCTAGAAAATTTTGTCAGGCAGATCATGTTGTTTTGATGAATGACAAAAAAAAATTGTAAGCTGGGGCTATATGTAGGGTAATACGGTACCCTACTTTTTCGATCCCATTTCCTGAATGCAACGATTTTTCATGCCTCCTACTAAGGGGGGTCCAAATGTGCCTCTGTAATGGTGTACCTGGTTCTTTTAGTAGTAATACTAAATACTCATCTTTTTTCCTTCCATCAGCCTCAACCTTGTCAAGTCTCGTCTCCTAGGACGCAACACACTGAGTAGTACCATCATTGGGATTGTACCCAAAGAGTCAACTGATGAGGTAAGACAACATTAACGTGGAGTTTCTCGCTAGCTATTTAGAGTCTTTAATTTAAGTAGAAACATAGGTAGTAGAAAGCAACATACTTCAGAGCACCTCTGGCTGCCACAGTTGAAGTTAAATGCTGTAGACCCAGAAAGTATTGCGAATAAGGTAATCCTGGTATTTACAAGCCGCACTCGTACTTTGGGGGAAAACTCTGTGTTGAACCGGGGCTTAAAAAATGCTAGTTTTGCAGGGTAGCCACCTTACACACAAGCAGCAACCTGCGGTCATGATGTTGTCCTCTAAATGCCTTATCTAGAATCTGAAATACTCTATCGGCTGTGCCTTATACATGGGGTGTATATAAATCATAAAGGCTCAGTACCGTAAACTCCCGCGTAGAAGACGCGCTGTGCGTATAAGACGCACCCCAAACTCAGCACATGCATTTTCGCGTATAAGACGCACATTTTAAGGCTGAAATTTGTAAGATTAGTACATTTCTATAGTAAAATTACCCCTCGTATAAGACGCACACCCAACTTGAAAGAAAGCTATAAGACCCCCCAGCATTTTGTTTGGCGTAGAGGACGCGTCTTATACGCGGGAGTTTACGGTAATACCGAAAATTAACAAAGATGGCAAAGACTTTGGCAAAGTGGCCCCCGTCTTTGTATCTTACCCAATGTCCAATTCCCACCCACGCAGGCCATATACATGTATATACATGTATTTTAATGTACCTGTATAAATGTCATTATAACTTGTTCCATACTGTGCAAAAAATTGAAAGAAATTGGAAAGGGTTTAAATATAAAACATCTTACTAAAATGGCCCTATCTTCACTCCTGATTGGCAGCTGAGATTATAGCAGGCCATCCTGACCTGTGTCTGAAGGCCCTATGCGGGCCATTAGCGTCGGATCGAGGCTTTCGAAAAGGAGGGGGCATGCCGTTCATTTAGCTTCTATTTTTGGGTAAATTTGATGTTTAAAAGAGGAAAATAAACTCTTAACTTTATGCAAAAAGGAGGGGCCGCGCTCCCCTGCACCCCTCGTCTAAATCTGCCACTGGCCATTCAGATTCTACCTTGGCCAAAGCTGGCGTGATTTCATATATTAACTTGTTATTCTATATACAGGCTGATGATATGGCAACAGGGCACCAGATCGGCACAGCAGCTGTGGTTGTACAAGTGACTGGGACGAATTGGCCACGCCCTGCTTACACACTCCTTGTGACAGGGCTGTGCAGGTTCCGCATCAACGACTTCCTCCAGGAGAGTCCTTATGCAGTGGCCATGGTTACTCAACTGGACAAGTTGTCAGAGGACGAAGGTAGGTAACCCCTCAGTTCTGCTATGATTTACCGCATATGTATACGGGATTGTGAGCCTGCTAATCCTCTACCTTAATAAGTTTGGTGTAACTGTGTACATAACAACGGATGTTACATTGAAATCATAATGAACTTAGGAATTGTTGGCCCAGGTCCTCCTGGGTCATTGGCAGCGCCTTTTTAGCGTTTTACAGTCAATCAAGATGGCTGACTTTAGGTGGGAATTTCTTCTACAAAATATGGGTCTAAAAATTAATGGAAAGTTGATGCATATTCCTTAGGTCCTTGTCTTTCTTTACAGGGTAACAATTCCCATAGAAAACAATTATTTACCTGTGAAAAAGGGTGAGGAACAAACCTTAGATTTTTTTAACTTTTCCATTGGATTGCATTGTGCGCTAGATTTTTGCGATAGACATAACACATGGCCTCCTATGGGAATTGTCCAATTAAGACTCTTTTTTTCAGCAGGTAAGTTGAAGACCGTTCATAAAATGTGATAGTTTTGAAGAAAAGATGAGTTAATTTTCGTATAGGACTGGTTCAGACCGTTCATGTGTTCATAAGACCGCCATGTTTTTGTTATGGTTATCGCACTTCCGGCAAGGTGCGTTCGTGCATGCGCAGAGAGACAATATTTTTATTTTTCGTTTAACAGTAAATTGAGGGGATGTTATCGAGTCAAATCGATTAATATTGCCCAAAATGCATAAATTACATGTTAAAACTGATTAATTTCAAATCAAATCGATATAATCTATCGAATTTCTCCATCAAAAATGCTACTTCCTGTAGGAGGGGGTCAGGCATGCGCAGTGAGACGCAAAATCCAAAATGGCGGACAGGGAGACGATCGGCTAAGAGCTATGTTTTCGACCGAAATCCAGTTTATCCTCGCCGGAAGTCCTCTCCCAGTCGTTGTTCGGTCAAAGTAGTAATTACTATTTATTTATTTGTTATGTAAATGGGCACCATTCTTCACAACACTGCATGCCTTTTACTCCCATTTCATCCAGAATGGATATTATTGATTAATAAATTAATAAAATTATTGAAGACAATGTAGTAAAATTGCGAAAATGCATTTCCCAGGATCAAGCCTGGAATCGAACCGGGGACCCCACGCACGGCTGGCGGGCACTCTGACCGCTGCGCCACACAGTCTGCTACTTACAACAGATTTATTTTGGCCAAATTATAGTCTTGGGACCTGGAGATGACTTTCCATTTCCTGGATTGTCATCTCCAGTCTGTTCTATATGGTTACCTGTACACCGGAGATGACTTTTTTGAGTCATCTCCGATCCATCGACCATGGATCAGAGATGACTTTCTTGAGTCATCTCCAATCCACCTGGAGGAAACCTGGGACCTGGAGATGACTTTCCATTTCCTGGATTGTCATCTTCAGTCTGTTCTATGGTTAGGGAGTGGTCATTTATTATCAACAGGGGGGGATGATGGGTTTGAGGGGGTGGCGTAAAAAATTCTGACCCTTCTCGAGGGGGGGGGCTAAAAAAGATTTGACCCCTCTTTTTAGCAAAAAAGCCTGCGCGCTACTATAGATCAAAGAGGGTGCGCGAAAACTCTCCGTGCCTCTGGCGCGGGGGACGCAACAATTTTTTACTGCCGTCGCGGCATCCGCGCGAAAACCCACCACCCCCTCCTGTTGATAAAAAATGACCACTCCCTTACCTGTACACCGGAGATGACTTTCTTGAGTCATCTCCGATCCACCTGGAGGATACCTACAACCTTGAGATGACTTTCTGCCTCCTGGATTGTCATCTCCAGTCTGTTCTATGGTTACCTGTACACCGGAGAAGAAAGTCATCTCCGATCCACCTGGAGGATATCTACAGCCTGGAGATGACTTTTCGCCTCCTGGATTGTTATCTCCAGTCTATTTTATACTCACCTGAACACTGGAGATGACTTCCTAGAGTCATCTCCAGCCCACCTGGAGGATACCTACAGCCTGGAGATGACTTTCCGCCTCCTGGATTGTCATCTCCAGTCTGTTCTATATGGTTACCTGTACACCAGAGATGACTTTCTCAAGTCATCTCCGCTCTGCACCTATGGGACCTGTACCCTGCAGATCACTTCCAACATTCCAGGTAGTCATCTCCAGTCTGATTTAAGGCCATTTCTAACCTGGAGATGACTTTCTAGAGTCATCTCCGGTCTACCTGGAGGATGCCTGCACCTGGAGATGACCTACCATGTCCTGGGTAGACATCTCCAATCTGTTCTTAGGGAGTGGTCATTTTTTAACAACAGGGGGGTTGGTGAAATTCTGCGTGTGTGTGGTGAAAATCTTTCCGTGCCCCCTCGGAGGGGTTTGAAATTTTTCTGTCCCCCCCTTTTATTCTTTAGTGGCGCGCAGGCTTTTTTGCTCAAAAAGCGACACCCTAAGAGGGGTCTGACCACTCCCTAAAGCCGAAAGATTAGTGAGGAGGAGGGTATGAAGGGGTTCCTGATCATGAATTATTTCAAATTTTGGATCCACCAAATTTTAAACTTGTGCCCCATCACTGCTTCTCCGGTAGCCAGCTATGACTGTGCCTGCAATAGCTCCAGGAATGCTCAGCCCTGTTCTTATAAAAAAAGACGCCCCCCACCCTTTTTTAGCAAAAAAGCCTGTGCACCACTATAAAGAATAAAAGGGGGGACAGAAAAATTTCAGACCCCTCCGAGGGGGCACGGAAAAATTTTCGCTGCACACACGTGGAATTTCACCAACCCCCCTGTTGTTAAAAAATTACCACTCCCTAAGAACAGATTGGAGATGACTACCTAGGATATGGTAGGTCATCTCCCGGTGCAGGCATCCTCCAGGCAGACCGGAGATGACTCTAGAAAGTCATCTCCAGGTTAGGCTATTTCATTCTAATAACTTGGATTACGGATCCGGCGATGAGATTTTTGGCCAAATAGAAAAAAAATAAAAGTTTTATTTTCATTTTTTTTCCCATTGGCGATGGGATTTTTGGAGAATATGACCCAAAAATATTATTCTTTGGAAAAAAAAAGTATATTGTAAGCAATGAACCTTCGATTTCTGCCTTTCCATGTGAACAAATTATTAATATCTACACTTTAGATGACATAAAAATGGCTTTTCCATGACCTTTTTTTTTTTTTTTTTTGCTCTGGCCGGTAGGATATATTGGGTCTTAGATGGGGGCTTGGGGCAACTTTTATTTTTATTTTTTTGCCCATGGCCGACCACAGAGTTGATTGAAAAAATCCGTAATCCAAATTATTAGAACTAAATGGCCTTAGAAATGGCCTTAAATCAGACTGGAGATGACATATAACTGGAATGTTGGAAGTGATCTGCAGGGTACAGTTACCGTAGGTGCAGAGCGGAGATGACTGGAGAACGTCATCTCCGGTGCACAGGTGACCATAGAACAGACTGGAGATGACAATCCAAGAAATGGAATGTCATCTCCAGGTCCCAGGTACCCTCCAGGTGGAGTGGAGATGACTGGGGAAAGTCATCTCCGGTGTACATGTAACCATAGAACAGACGGGAGATGACAATCGAGGAAATGGAAAGTCATCTCCAGGTCCCAGGTTTCCTCCAAAATGGATCGGAGATGACTCAAGAAAGCCATCTCCAGTGTACAGGTAACCATAGAACAGGCTGCAGATGACAATCCAGGAGGCAGAAAGTCATCTCCAGGCTGTAGATATCCTCCAGGTGGATCGGAGATGACTTTCTTCTCCGGTGTACAGGTAACCATAGAACAGACTGGAGATGACAATCCAGGAGGCAGAAAGTCATCTCCAGGTTGTAGGTATCCTCCAGGTGGATCGGAGATGACTTTCTTCTCCGGTGTACAGGTAACCATAGAACAGACTGGAGATGACAATCCAGGAAATGGAAAGTCATCTCCAGCTCCCAGGTTTCCTCCAGGTGGATTGGAGATGACTCAAGAAAGTCATCTCTGATTCACGGTCGATGGATCGGAGATGACTCAAGAAAGTCATCTCCGGAGTACCTGGTACAGGTAACCATATAGAACAGACTGGAGATGACAATCCAGGAAATGGAAAGTCATCTCCAGGTCACAGGTTTCCTCCAGGTGGATCGGAGATGACTCAAGAAAGTCATCTCCGGTGTACAGGTGACCATAGAACAGACTGGAGATGACAATCCAGGAGGCGGAAAGTCATCTCCAGGTCCCAGGTATCTTTCAGGTGGATCGGAGATGACTCAAGAAAGTCATCTCCGATGTACGGTACAGGTATGAGGTAACCATATAGAACAGACTGGAGATGACAATCCAGGAAATGGAAAGTCATCTCCAGGTTTCCTCCAGTTCCCAGGTCCCAGGTGTAGCCTACATCCATAGAACAGACTGGAGATGACAATCCAGGAGGTGGAAAGTCATCTCCAGGTCCCAGGTATCTTTCAGGTGGATCGGAGATGACTCAAGAAAGTCATCTCCGATGTACGGTACAGGTATGAGGTAACCATATAGAACAGACTGGAGATGACAATCCAGGAAATGGAAAGTCATCTCCAGGTTTCCTCCAGTTGGATCGGAGATTACTCAAGAAAGTCATCTCCGGTCACCGGTGTACAGGTAACCAGGGACAGGTAACCAATAAACCCAACCCCAACTACCCCAAGCAACTACTGCCCCCTCCCCTCAACCCATCCTCCCCTCAACCCATCCACCTCCCCCCCTCCAACCCCTCACCCCCCCCCCGCCTCACACTATACGGCGACTACACGACGGTAGGGAGAGGACTCCCGGCGAGCTTCGACCGGAATCCCGTCATAATCCTACCTGCGGCTAACGGTGCTATCGAAAATACTCAATTATAACAAAATGGAGGATAATTACAATCTCTCATGCCTTTGTATGGAATATATGGATACTTATTCAAGACCTGCTGATATTGTGCAATGCTTGACTCACCAGGAGAGGAGTTATTCGCCAATGAAAAATGCGAGCGATAATGCATGCATTCTCCATAGACTTAACCATTGACGACTCAGACACACTGTCACTATATTGACAATCCCCTACGGTAGGTTGTGGAAGACCTGGGCCAGTCGTGCATTGCACGTGTTAAAATCTTTCTATATTCTCCCTAACCCTTATTCGACTCTTTTTTTCAGATGATGAAATGAAAACTGATACTGAGCTGGTAGGCCTAGCAGAGAATTTCAGAGAGCAGGCAGCGAAGTTAGTGGACATGTTAGATATTTCCATACCCGTGGTTGCCAAACTCAAGGTACACTTCTCTATACCTTCCTACCAACTGGAGAGCATCTGTGTTAGACTGTCACTTAGCATAATCTTGATTTATATCCAAACGAGGCTCCACTTGATTTAGTGTAATCATAGTATTTAAGCTGAAGTCCTCAGTATATCAATGGTATGATGATTCCTTTTCCATGTTTGTAACGATTATGATGACAGCGTATGTTGGAGAGTGTGCCCAGTCAGCACCTTCCAGACCTGTGCACGTCTATTGTAAAAGCATCCCACGAGGAGAAGATACAAGTCCTGGACGCCATCAACCTCAGGGAACGTTTCCAGAAAACCCTGCCACTCCTTATGCGACAAATTGAGGTATTTAAAGTGCTGTCCCACAAAGAGAAATACCACAAATTATCACTATACACATTTATCAATACACTTGGCATTTCCTACTAACACCAACATATCACAGGTTCCACTACTACGTTATATAAATGATTGATATTAAGGTTTTGATTAACAGGAGACTTCAATTGAAACCTCAAGCTATTATTAACTCGAAAAGCGAGTTATAAGGAGACACCCCGGTGTCCTGCACTTTCAATTATTTTGATGGTGCGAATAAGTTTAAATAAAGATGGAAATTTTATATATAGGAGGCAGAATTACTTAATGAATTTGTTGTGCCATTAAAGGAGGAGATGTAGGGGTCTTGCAGGAAAAGGTATTTCATTACCAAGTTTTGTAAATTTTGAGAAATTGTCAATATTGTACTGACTCAGTTGGTTGGCAGCCATAAGACACTTTTTGCCTCCAATGGTGAAGGTATATGATGTTGATCCATGTATCAACTTTCCTGCCTTTTTTTTTGCAATGTGGTGCGAATAGCACTGGCGGGAGTTATGCGAATAGTGGCTTGGTGGTGCGAATAACCTGGGTCAGGGAGTGCTTGACTCCATGGCGTCCCCTGTAAAGGAAGGCGTGACAGTCAAAGGGAGTGCTGATGCAACAGGATGAGTGCACAACTCATGGGAGCCAATCACAGGCTTTTCACTTTTCGAGCTATCAGCAATTTACATTGCTGCATTATATTAATGTATAAGGGATATGAACTACAATAATTGTCATTGTTTATTTAAAAAATTATTTTTAGGGACTGAAACTTTTGCACAAGGCCAAGAAGAACCGTTTAGAGATTGTATCACAGCAACCCCGTAAATCACGCAAGGGAGCAGTGAGGGCATTAAGAAATAGTTCAGATGATGACGATGACTTAGATGATATGGATGAACTTAGAGCAAAGATAAAGTGAGTATGGTAGATTTAGGTAATTAATTGTGCTTAAGATACATAGTTAATGCGGAATGGGTCAACTGTAATGAAATTAGAACCTACTTTATAAAGTTTACATGTGAGTCTACCAAATCATAACCAGAATAGTGTCTATGAATCCACTATTTAGAGGGGTTCAGGCGTTATTTCCAAACTGTACATAGCAAAGGGATGGTAATATGTCATTGACTCGAGTCAATGGCATATTTATATGTATGGTAATTGGACCCTGATTCTGCTACAATAGAACATAGAGAAAAATTACACACTTGCACGGGCAGTAACTACATTTGCAGATGGTGTGCAGTTTGGCTATCATGGGCACATTAGAATATAGTGAAATGCTGAGTGTGTTTCATGTAGTCTAACAAGTTTGGCCCATGAAGAGGTATGTATTATGGTATAGCAGAAACAAAGAAAGGTGCGAGGAGGATTAGTTCCAGCTCTAGTTCCAGCTCGCCCAACATAACCTCTTAAGGAACACCTTAACCCTTTAAGGGCCAATAGTGCATAAATGCACATTTATTGTCTGTATACTGTATATGTATGCAGCAATGACATAGGATATAGACAGGGTTGCCACCGGTCAGGAAAAAGTCAGGGAAAGCCATATTTTTTTAGGGTCAGGAAAAAGTCAGTATAAATTCCCATGAAAAGGTCAGGAAATTTTGGGATTCGGGGAAAAGTTAGGAAAAGGTATTTTCCATTAGTGAGGAGGTTGATGACCAACTAAATTACAGGAGTCACATGAGTCAAATTGTGTCTAAAATGGAGAGAACCACACATAAATTCACCAAAATTTTCTGAGTTGTTGATAATCTGTAAATGGCATTTGGACAATAATGAGTGTAGTAAGTCCTTGGTAAGCAGAATGCATTGTAAGTAGTTTATGTGCTAAATCATAGCAGTATAGTTGTCCCTGTCCTACACACAAGGGTTATTCACTTCCATAGAATGGAAGTGGATGAACATGGTAGAATCCTATGCTGTGAGGGTCCTGACTAGTGTCGGGTCGAGACATCCTTATTAATATGATGATTCTCGATGACATTGATGAAGAGATAACTCAAGAACCCGTAGATACAGTTTATATATCTTTATTGCATAGGTTTAACAATTGATGTTTCGTAGTGAACGATACTTCTCACTTGGCTAATGAGGCGATACACATTTCCATCGTGATAGATTCCATACTCAACTTACAATATAATAAATAAGTCCTTCCGTCCCGTGATGGTGATCTCCATCGCGCACTCTGCTATTACCATAGGAAGTCTATGGTTCCAGGCTTAACGTGCCTGTGTATTAGTTGTATACCGGAAGGTGGCGCTGCACAACCTGCGTCCGAGCTGGGTGACCGTCGGGGCTGCTTCTGACTCTACTACTCGGGATATGGGTATCCTGTCCCATGGGCTTGCTAGGTCTGGTGCATACTGGAATGAACCGGTCTATGGGCCTCACTATGGGATAACCCTGCATGATGGTTGTCGTGCATTGTGGTTATCCTGTGTGATGGGTGTCCTGCCTAATGGTTGTCCCTTGTATGTTCTTTATATATTCTGGACTATTAGTCGTATGGTTTACATATAGTTGTTTTAGTGGGGTCTAATTGTACAGAAAGGTGAAATATGGGTGGTTAATAGGTAGAGGCGATAATTGTATAGGAATTACTATAGAGTGAGATTTATAATGAATTTAATGTATGTATTATCAGGGATGTAAGTCTTCAGGATTTATCAGGATTTCTTGATTTCTGAATGACATGTATTTTCCTTATACAAGTGGTAAGGAGGGCTGTTTGGAAAAATAGAAGGCTTTTATATCAAGTAAATGTATGGCTTCCTGATATTTGCCCATGCCTGACTTACATCCCTGTATTATGCTGACACTAGGGAATAATTCCACAGGCCCTTTTCAGGAGTATATGAGACTTAAATAAAGTCCAGCAGTGATTGTATTTATAGGTATGAGGAAAGGAGACAAGGCCGTAATATAATGTTGGGTACAGGACTTGTCACATAAAAAAGTGACCGCCTTCTTTATTAATACTATTAAAAAAAAAAACAACCAATATATTCACACAACACCCAGAGCTCCATAGATAGCGGTGTTGAATCTTCCAGCTGAAGGGGTGAACTGGGGTGACCTCGTTACACATAAACAGGTGAGCCCCAAGAGAGGTGCTGCCCTCTACTATCAATATTAGAACCAATCCATTGCTTCTACACATAATGTTAGAATTTGTACTTGTGATTTGCAATTAGATGTCTCTATAATTCTGATTTGACAAGTATACCTCTCTGCTAAATTGACATTAATTTTCACAAGAGTAGCAGCTTGTATTGATTCATCTAGCACATCCCACTGGATGAAGTTCAGTATAAGGATTCTGAGCAAATCCACAATGTGAATGGCTGGTGAGTCATGGAAAAGATAATATGGGGATTGTAAAGTGTTAGGCAGATGCCACATTGTAGCCCCTATTCCTGTCTTGAATTCCCCATGAACTGTGTGAAGACCACTGGATTCAATGTTAAGGAGGTTTGGACATTCAGGGCCTGGATTCAGGGTTCCCTATCTTAAGTTATTCCTGTAAGCTGTTAAAGACCTTCCAGTTCCATTGACAGCTGAAGCACTGATGAGCTATCAAGTCCATTAAAGGGGTGCATCCACTGCCGATAAATGGATCATCTGTCGGTTCCATTCGTCTTATTTATGATTGATTTCTATGGAGCAAAAAAATGGATGAAGGGAGATGGGTGGTCCATCTGTCGCAGTGGATGCAGACCTTAAGTTTTCTACCAGCGCCTTTGGTGCTGGGATTATGGAAGCAAAATAAAATAAGGCCTAAACAAAGTGTGGAGGCTGTAGGGGTCAGGCGCAGGGTGTGCAGAGGGTGTAGGAGTCAGATGCAGGGTGTGTGGAGGGTGTCACTGGCACTGTCATCTAGGCCTAACCCCCCCCCCCTCCCTTTGAGCTAGCTTAGAAACCTAAAATCTCATCTCTGTGGAGCTGTGAGAGTTTAGGTATCTAAGCTACCATGACCTAACCATTCACTGCCATTACACAGGTATCTGTACATTGTCATGGACTATGTTATCCGGTGTAACAACCTGTCAACCCTCCTGTACCGACGTACCCTTATTAGTGGACTCATCCACTCCCTGTCCGCTCACTTTCTGTCACTGATGATGATAGTCAGCCTATCAAAGCACTGACTGTGAGAGTTTCCTCCACTTAAAAAAAAACCAGCTTTCTCTGCCTCTCTACGGGAAAGATCTGAGAGGCAGAGTTCCTCAGCCTAAACATAAACGACCAATAAACATGTATAGGGCATTAGCACATTAGGCTATGGAGGCCGCCATTAGACCCTGACTGCAATATGACTAACACCTTCAGCCCCCGTCTCCGCAGTAAATGCCAGGGATGCTTCCCATTGGTCAATAATACAATAGCCATGTGCCGTATATGGGTCAGGTCGCCAGAAGGCAGTAGATTTAGTGTATTTGGGGTTATTTTGGACTCTTATGGCTCTGGAGAAAGAATTTGTGAACCAATCTTGTCTTACATAGAGGACACTTAGGGCTATCAGAAAAATGTTAATTTGTGGTCATGCATCAAAAACTCTCAGACTTGTAGCCTGCCAAAGTGAAAAAAATGGCCAAATTTGTTCTTTTTTGACTTTTTGTATTTTTTACAAGTGTCATGTATTTAACAAAGAACATCTGGAGTATCCCAAAGTTATTTTTTATATTGTATATGATTATAGGTATCATTTCCATGAAGTTTGGACATGTTACTGAATGAGAATTTTTCATCATGTGTCTTTGAAAATGGAAATCTGTAATTTGTAACGTCCGGTACCAAAATCTAAATCAGTTATTGGATTCTTTCCCTTTAGGGAACGAATCCTTGATACATGTATCTACAGTGTCTTAATTGCTTTTTGACCAAAGTACCTGAAGCCGTTTGGGACTTCAGAACGGCTTCAGGTACCTCTGGTAAAAGCACTAGGGCCTCAATAACTGTCTCTCCTGTTGCCCAGCCCTAGTGCTATTATTAGCGCCGTTTCCTGTCCATTTGGTCGGCGCCTACAGCGCCAAACACACACACATGGTGGTCTCTCCTGTTGCCTGGCCCTAGTGCTATTATTAGCGCCGTTTCCTATTCATTTGGTCGGCGCCTACAGGGCCAAACACAAGCACCAATAGGTCCCCCACCCCACTCACATACCTCTCCATATAGATGTACTTATTAGCAGTTCAAACTGACGTTCCATTGCATTTATTTGTCCTTAAAAGATCGCTAAGTTGGTGTAATAGACTAAAAGTATCGATAACTTTGTTCCCATTGTGCAGATTTGAAAATAAAGATTGCCATGACGTTCGCCAGCTCGAGCTACCCATTATCTATAGGTCACACTATGGGAAACTCCTATTATTAAGGGAGATTCGATTTATTTTGTAAAACTGCCAGTTCTTGGACCTCTCTGCCAGTGCCTGGACTGGCGTCTGTCCCCGCGTCCCAATAAAGCCTATATTTTGATCCATTCCTTCCTCAAACCTGCCCTTTTTCGCCGGCTCAGGCCGAAAAGGCTGCTAGTTAAAAAAATTATTTCGCTTATTATTTTCCGAAACAAATTCTTTAGGGGGGCATGTTCTTTAGGGGGAAGAAACACCCCAGATTGATACCAACCATTCCATATCCGTGCATATTATTTGCATAATTAGCATAATTATGCAGTATCTTGATACTTTTCCATATATATAGATGTGTGGCATTGCTCTCTTATAGAATTCATATGCTTGCAAGTATAAACTACTGACACCTATTTGGGGTTTTGACAAAAATTTGTCCCAGTCCAAAATTTTATTTCGCTTAATTTCATGACAACACTTAGTCTACATGTCAGTAACTACTCACAATTTGTCAGATATTAGTCAATATATGTCAGTAATTACTCGCCATTTATCAGCAATTAGTCAATATATATTAGTAATTACTCACTATTTGTCAGTAATTAATCAATATATGTCAGTACTTAGTCATCAGCAATTATCAATACATGTCACTATTTACTCATAATCTGTCAGCAATTAGTCAATATATAACGGAGAAATAGCCATTGATTCAATTGTGCATCCTGTCTTGACTGGTATTTGTCAAAATATGTCAGTATCTATGGACTATTTGTCAGCAATTAGTTAATATATGCTAGTAATTATTCACTATTTGTCAGCAATTAGTCAATACATGGTAGTAGTTACTTACATTTTATCAGCATTTAGTCAATATATGTTAGTAATTGCTCACTATTTATCAGCAATTAGTCTATATGTTAGTAATTGCTCACTATTTGTCAGCAATTATTCAATATATATTAGTAATTACCGTAATCTCCCGCGTAGAAGACGCGCTGCGCGTATAAGACGCACCCCAAACTCAGCACATGCATTTTCGCGTATAAGACGCACCTCTTAGGGGTGAATTTTGTAAACTCAGTACATTTCTATAGTAAAATTACCCCTCGTATAAGACGCACCCCCAATTTCAGTACATCCTATAAGACTGCCCAGCATTTTGTTTGGCGTAGAGGACGCGTCTTATATGCGGGAGTTTACAGTACTCACTATTTGTCAGCAAATAGTCAATATATATCAGTATTTACTCACAATTTGTCAGCAATTACCGTAATCTCCCGCATATAAGACGCACCCCTAACTTGTCAATGGTTGTTTCGCGTTTAAGACGCACCTCTTAGGTACCAATTTTGTAAATTCAGTACTGTTCTATAGTAAAAGTACCCCTTGTATAAGACGCACACCCAACCTGAGAGAAAGCTATAAGACGCACCAGCCTTTTGTTTGGCGTATAAGACGCGTCTCATACGCGGGTGATTACGGTAGTCAATATATGTCAGTACTTAGTCACTCTATATCAGCAATTATCAATGCATGTCAATATTTACTCACAATCTGTCAGCAAATAGTCAATATATAACAGAGAAATAGCCATTGATTCAATTGTGCATCCTGCCTTGACTGGTAATTGTCAAGATATGTCAGTATCTATGGACTATTTGTCAGCAATTAGTTAATATATGTTAGTAATTATTCACTATTTGTCAGCAATTAGTCAATACATGGTAGTAGTTACTTACATTTTATCAGCATTTAGTCAATATATGTTAGTAATTGCTCACTATTTGTCTACAATCATTCAATATATATTAGTAATTACTCACAATTTGTCAGCAATTAGTCAAGATATGTCAGTATCTATGGACTATTTGTCAGCAATTAGTTAAAATATGTTAGTAATTATTCACTATTTGTCAGCAATTAGTCAATACATGGTATTAGTTACTTACATTTTATCAGCATTTAGTCAATATATGTTAGTTATTGCTCACTATTGACTAATATCTGACAAATTGTGAGTAATTACTGACATATATATGGACTAAGTGTTGTTTTATAATGACTAAGTACTGGCATATATTGACTGACTGCTGACAAATAGTGAGTAATTACTGACATATATTGACTAATTGCTGACAAAGAGTGAGTAATTATTGACATATATTGACTAATATCTGATAGTGAGTAATTACTGACATATATTGACTAATTTCTGACAAAGTGAGTAATTACTAACGTATATTGACTAATTGCTGTTATATAGTGACTAAGTACTAACATATATTGACTAATTGCTGACAAATAGTGAGCAATTACTAACATATATTGACCAATTGCTAGTGAGTTATTACTATCATTTATTCATTAAAATACTGACATATATTGACTAATTGCTGATGAATTCTGAGTAAATACTGACATGTATTGATTAATTGCTGATATATAGTGAGTAAGTACTGACATATATGGACTAATATTTATATCTATAATAAATACAGTATATTAATATTAAAAAATTTTACCTATCGAATATTGAATTCTAATCTTCAAATATTAATAAAGAATTCACTACAGCATTGCTGTACATATCTAAAAATTTATTAAAGATTAGTGTCTGAACGAATCATAAAACAATCCTTACCATTCAGACATATCAACATTCTCAAATCCTCAAGTAAGCGCATCCTCGTATTACATGGAAAAAATAAAGCTTCAACATTTTTGTTATTACCTATATAAAGGGACTTATTATCCCCTACTTTGGTGAAAAAATTGTGTCTATCAGCATTTGTCTCCATGTGAGAGCAGCTTATCTGAAATAATTCTGATAAAAGTACCGGATGTTATGTAATGTCCGGTACTTTTATCATCATGTAAGAGGCAGTCTATTGTGCATGCATAACTCAAATTTTGTTCCATTTCGTAATTGAAGTCAATAATAGACAATGCATAATGGGACATTCTCTATTACTGACAGCAACTTTATTTACCTCCATATTTCGTCATTTTGGTACCGGACGTTACATGACACAAAACAAGCAATAAAAATGGAACCGGATGTCCTAAGTCAGTATTTTTTGGTTTTCTGAGCTGAGGGGATGTCCCTTCACAAATGTGTTAGGGTTATATAAAGTAGTCAGAAAATTAATTTTTAAGGGACTTCAAGGGCAAAATCTTACACTTTCTGACGACCTGACCCATTATATAGTGGATGGAAATCAAAACTCTACTGCAGTTCTCTCCTGTGTATTCAAGCTGCATTTCAGTGGGAGTGAACTTTCATATGTTATCCGGTGAAACAACCTGTCACCCCTCCTGAAATGAGTGAGTTGGACTCATCCACTCCCTGGGCATCACTGCCATGTAAACAAACTCGTAGTAGGGGAGCACCATCACCGTCATGATGCATCAATTTGAGACCTTTAATCGAAATTCTGAATTCACAGAATGTTTTCAAATGATTTTTTATCCCACATATGCATTTATTTGCCATTTTTGTGCTGACTTTTTAAAAGGCTGAATTCGGCCATGTTTTTTTCCCCACAATATAGGATGGGAGACTATAACCTGATTCCTGACATGGTCATTTCAAGGTTCCAGCACAATCTTCATTGGATTCTGTACTAAAATCCGACTTGGGGCCAGCATACAGTGTTATTATGTAACTGCTAGGTTATGACGTCACAGCTGGCCCTATAACTTTAAAAGTGTAGTCTAAAAATGTCTTCAGAAGTTGTGTGTACTTTAAATAATCACTGATTGATAAAATGTTTTACTGAAAGGGGGGGGGGTCTGGTACTCTGGCAGCAACAGATGGACAGAATCCCATACCTACAAGTCCTTGAAAAAGCACCAGATTGCACCATTTGGCCATTAGATATTAAAAAGTTTCCTCTGCCTCTGGGGGATAACCCCCGCCCCCTTTCCGTTCAGAAAGCTACTTTTCCAACGACAAAAAAATGTCTGTGCCACTGTTTGAAGTAAATAGGACTTCCAAATCTTTCTGGGGAGTATGCCCTGAAACCCCCTACATTTATTTTACCCAAACATTACAGATGTTGCCTCTGTAGTCCATTTTGTGTTTTTGGGAAATTGAAAATCTTCCTACGCTTTAACAATTTTCAAATCACATCCCTGGGCATACTTGGAATTGGACATACTGCTCATCAAAAAATTCATCAGTGGGGCTTCTAAAAAGTCATGTTCTAATATGTCATACAGGTGATTCGAGGGGTCAGTGCGTCATATATAGTCTTTAGTATTCCTCCATAAACCAGTATACATATGTACTTGTATCATAAACATTTATGGTACTTATCTGCAAATCTAGCTTTAAAAGCACCAAACCACTTCCAACCGTGCTAATATGCACCGGATTAAACATGGTAAATGGTCAGGAATATTTTTTTGATTTGTCAGGAAGAAGTCAGGAAAAAGTCAGTATTTTTGATGTCTCAGTTCTGGTGGCAACCCTGATAGATAATGACATAGAACATGAATGTCAATGACAGCATAGGCCAATGGCCTAAACTGTACCTTCATAATACATGTAGAAATATGATTATAATGATTATAATTGGCATATCGCTACTTGTATTTCTATAAATGCACAAATTTTGAATTAGAGAGTCGCAGCTACCACCAGAGGCCAACAAGGCGGCTATGAAGGAATGGAAGCGTCTTAACAAGATGTCGCCCCAGATGCCGGAACATGCCATGATCCGTAACTACCTCGAGCTCATGGTGGAGCTACCATGGAACAAAGCATCGCCCGACTCGTTAGACATTAAAAAGGCCAAGTAAGCAGCATCTCAGTCAGAGGCACAGTTATAATGTTCATGAGTATAAATCCTTATTTTTAATATTCAAGCAGATAATTGGTAGACATTGACTTTATTAAGTGATTCTGGAGGGTCTACGCATCTACCATCTTTTTTGGGGAATCAGGGGAGCACCCCCCTTCGCTCTTTTACCATTCCCAGAAAAGGTCAAACCTCAAAGGTCAAGCCAATAGAGGTCAAAAATGGCCGAAAACCTACCCCCCCCCCTTACTATGAAACTGCTTGGATTGTAGATTGGATTTGGATGCTGACCATTATGGGCTGGATAAGGTCAAGAAACGCATCATTGAATACCTGGCTGTTCGCCAACTGAAGAATTCCCTCAAAGGCCCCATCCTCTGTTTTGTTGGACCTCCTGGAGTAGGCAAGACATCCATTGGTCGATCCATAGCACACACCCTCGGCCGTGAGTTTCACCGGTCAGTACTCTATACTATCGAACATAGACATCCGTAGACGATGCTGTTAAAATAGTGCAAATGCAATGATAAGAAAATGATGCAAAATTCAAAACCATCTTCATACCGTTCTGACGTAATCAGCACACAGTGTGCTTATGAAATATCTAAAATGTTTATCTACTAATTAAACATTTAATTTAACGTGTCTGCAGGATTGCTTTAGGAGGGGTGTGTGACCAGTCTGATATTCGTGGACATCGGCGAACTTACATTGGGTCTATGACTGGCCGCATCATCCAAGGTCTACGTCTTGTTGGAGTCAACAACCCGGTCTTCTTACTAGACGAGATTGACAAACTGGTAGGTGCCCCTCTCTGCATCACTTCCCCGTCCTAAGAAAAATAAAGTCGGCTGGCATAGCACATACCCTTGTACTAGGGTTTATTATCACCCAAAAGCCCATGACATACATGTATATGGAAGCTTGATGGTATTGCTCACACAATCCACCTCAAAAGTAAGAAATATCAACCATCCCCTCTTCTCATTATGTGGAATGGAAGGGGAACATGTTGGCGCTCATTTTAAATCTTATATTTCTTTGCCAAACAGTCTATTATTACAGTGAGACCTTGATAGTCCAACCACCCCTGTTGCAGGCAATTCATGGTTGGATATCAAATCTGATGGACTATTGAGGCATATTACAATAGAATTGTACAGGAATGTTCCAGCCACAGCCTGGTCGGATCCCATGTATGGCGGACTATCAATGGACGGATTATCGAGGTCTCACTGTAGAAAATACGATAAGAAAGTAACATATTTTCCTGATAAGATGCTTGGATTAAGATTAATACGATAAGAAAGTAACATATTTTCCTGATAAGACGCTTGGATTAAGACAGTTTCAAGTCTTGCATTGTATCATCAGATATTGGGAGATATTGCGAGAGGGTTTAGAGATTACCACTGTGAACAGAAGTGCAGACAGTATAGAAACAAAGCAGACGGCTAGGGAGAGAGGCCGCTATGGTGACGAAATGCTCACAGGATGTGTGAGGGTAGTGTCCGGCCCAAGCTCTCCACCGCCTCTTTATTCCATGCGCCAGCGTGGAAACAGTCTATATTCATTCTCTCTTTTCTCTCCAGTCGACAAGTCTACATGGAGATCCTGCAGCAGCCCTTCTGGAGGTCCTGGACCCAGAGCAAAACAGCACCTTCACAGACCAGAATCCTTTTGTGTAAGGGAGTGGTCATTATTTATCAACAGGGGGGTGGTGGTGGGTTTCCGCGTGGACGCGCGGAAATTTTTTACACCCCCCCTCGACGGCAGGCAATTTTTTTTTGTGCCCCCCCCCGCGCCGGAGGGGCGGAGAGTTTTCACGCCCCTCTTTGATCTATAGTAGCACGCGGGCTTTTTTGCTAAAAAGAGGGTGAATTTTTTAGCCCCCTCCTCAAGAGGGGTCAATTTTTTTTTAGCCCCCCCCTCGGGAGGGGTCTGAAAATTTTACGCCCCCCTCAAACCCACCACCCCCCCCCTGTTGATAAATAATGACCACTCCCTAAACTAATAGTTTATTGACACATCATTAAATGATGTGACCATACCTCGCTTGGCACCCATTCCTTTTGTTATTGAATTATTTTCATTTATGAAAATAATTCATTTACATGTGTTGGGTCCATGCTAGAAATCTTGACCACAGCCTCCTCTAACCCTGTACATGTGCATTGGGTCTCCTAGGCTATTCATTCTTTGGTTACTGGTCTCCTCACCTGTTTGTTCCTAGCCTTAATACTTAACCCATAATTGAATATATAACACTACTGCCCTAGGCAAGTTTACTTCCCGCATGGTTGGCTATCCCTAACGTCCCCTGTCCTACACCTAATACCAATTAGGTGTAGGCACCAGTACTTCATTGGTAGAGCCATACCCCCCCCACCTCTCCTCCCAATGCCCTCAATAATACGCTCTATGTATACAGAAAGCTGTAAAAGCCTGTGTGCCGTCTGTCCCTTCTCCCTTACCTTGCCAATTAGTCACCCCTCAGCACTGCCCCTATATGCTGACTATTAACCCACTAAAGGCCACCTACATATACATCGCATATGTATGATGCACCTTATTAGGAGTTCTAAGTGGCGTGGCATTGGTTTATTTGGAGTCTTGGGACCGTAAACATGCGTGCCATTCCCATATTAGGAGCCCCAATCACGTAGCATTATTATATTTGGAGGAGTTCTTGCATCCAATTACCTAAATCCCTCTGTGGTCCTTGAGGTGCCTACAGGGCCAAACACAAGCACATGGTGGTCTCTCCTGTTGCCTGGCCCTAGTGCCATTATTAGCACAGTTACCTCCCGGGCATTACCTGTAGCCAGGCAAAATCCGCTGGCTACTCTGGTTACTCACCAGGGCTGCATTCATGCATCATAATGACTAAAGGGCAAAGTACACTAAACATAAGTTTGATACACCCCTACAACATTGTATTTCGCCATGAAATAAATTATTTGTCTTTAAAAGATCACTAAACATGTCAGTAACTGTACTATACTACCGAGATACGTGCCGTAACTATCTCGGTAGTATAGTGTGTATCGGCAAAGCATTACTGTAGTAATGAGTTTTTGGCTCATTCAAGTAGTATAGTATGTATTGGCAAAGTTCTAATAGCCATTTTTGTGATTTCATAGCTTTAAAACATCAATATCTAAGCCTATGGTATCATTAATACCCTCAAAACATCGCTAAAATTGCTAAAATTATCGATAACTTTGTTCCCATTGTGCAGATTTGAAAATAAATATCTCCATGATGATCGCCAGCTCGAAATACCCTTAAATCATAGGTCACACTATGGGAAAACTCCTATATGAGGTTTTTGACTACCCCCTGCACCCCCTTTTGCCAGTCTTGCACTGGCATGTAGGCCCCCCCTCAAAAAACCCTTTTTCAACCTCTTCCCTCCTTAAACATAGCATTTTTTTCGCCAGTTGAGCGCAAAACAGGTATCTTTTGGCAGAGGTAGTGCGCGTCCACACCATGGTAAAGGCACAGGTGGACTGGCTGGGCCGAAAAGGCACCTAGTCAAAAAAATATTATTTCGCTCATTCTTTTTTCGAAACCGATTTTTTAGGGGGGCATGTCCTTTAGGGGGACGAAACACCCCAGATTGATACCAAACATTCCATAACCGCCGTTATTATTTGCATAATTAGCATAATTATCCAGTATCTTGGTACTTTTCCATATATATAGATGTGTGTCATTGCTAAATGGATGTCTTTCCATTTCTCCATTCTCTGGTGTTTGATTGAAAATGTTGACGCCTTCTGTGTTTTAATTTGTGTTTTAGTCTGTGTTTTTACGGTACATGTATTGAGTTTAGGGCTATAACAGGTTAGTGTTAGTGCTATGGTATGATAGTAATTACTCACTATTTGTCAGAGGTTAATCAATATATATATTAGTAATTACTCACTATTTGTCAGCAATTAGTCAATATATATCAGTAATTACTCACAATTCGTCAGCAATTAGTCAATATATAACAGAGAAATAGCCATTGATTCAATTGTGCATCCTGCCTTGACTGGTATTTTAAAAATATGCCAGTATCTATGGACAATTTGTCAGCAATTAGTTAATATAAGTTAGTAATTATTCACTATTTTTCAGCAATTAGTCAATACATGATAGTAGTTACTTAATTTTATCAGCATTTAGTCAATATATGTTAGTAATTGCTCACTATTTGTCAGTAATTAGTCTATATGTTAGTAATTGCTCACTATTTGTCAGCAATTATTCATATATATTAGTAATTACTTACTATTTGTCAGCAATTAATCAATATATATCAGTATTTACTCACAATTTGTCAGCAATTAGTCAATATATGTCAGTACTTAGTCACTGTATATCAGCAATTATCAATACATGTCAGTATTTACTCACAATCTGTCAGCAATCAGTCAATATATAACAGAGAAATAGGCATTGCTTCAATTGTGCGTCCTGCCCTGACTGATATTTGTCAAAACAGGTTAGTATTAGTGCTATGGTATGATAGTAATTACTTACTATTTGTCAGCAATTAGTTAATATATGTTAGTAATTATTCACTATTTTTCAGCAATTAGTCAATACATGATAGTAGTTACTTACATTTTATCAGCATTTAGTCAATATATGTTAGTAATTGCTCACTATTTATCAGCAGTTAGTCTATATGTTAGTAATTGCTCACTATTTGTCAGCAATTATTCAATATATATTAGAAATTACCGTAATCTCCCGCGTAGAAGATGCGCTGCGCGTATAAGACACACCCCAAACTTAGCAAATGAGTTTTTGCGTATAAGACGCACATTTTAAGGGTCAAATTTGTAAATTCAATACATTTCTATAGTAAAATTACCCCTCGTATAAGACGCACCCCCAATTTCAATACATCCTATAAGACTCCCCAGCATTTTGATTGGCGTAGAGGACGCGTCTTATACGCGGGAGATTACGGTACTCACTCTTTGTCAGAAATTAGTCAATATATGTCAGTACTTACTCAATATTTGTATCTAAAATAGAAGCTGCTAATAAAATCATGGATAACTGTAGTCAAAATGTATTTCAGATTATCTACATTCCTTAACCATAATGAAATAATTCATCACAGCTATGCTGTGCAAATTTCCTTTAAGAAATCCTAAATTCCTCAAATTTACGCCTCCTCGTATTTAATAATAATGATTAAGGGCCCATGATGTCCCCTTTCTTAGTGTTCATGAAGTATGAATAATGTCTAATGGTCAACCAGCACAAAAGTAGTATTATAGTAGTGTATGGGACACATCTGTGTAGCATTTAGAAGATGGAGAGGAAAAAAATCGGACTACTGTATGTCGCCTTTTACCAGTGACATTTGAACAAACCGATGTCCAAGATATTGAATACTTAACATCCATGCTGATACGTTGTGTATGTACCAAAGCTGTGAAATACTTTGGTTTGCAATTGACCATGTGATTAGGCATGTGATGAGGATTATAGGCCTATTACCCTTTAGAACCTTGGATTAACAAATACATATAATACAATTCGCCCGTATGTCATTAGAAGATTAGCAGCTCAATGTTTCTTTGGTGGCCTTAACGATAAGCAGCTATGTCAATGTACCATTTGATCTGTCACAAGCGCTATTCATCGCTACGGCCAATAGTGTTTCCACCATCCCCCCAGCACTGTTAGACCGCATGGAGCTCATCCCACTACCTGGATACAGCCAGGAGGAACGTGTTGCCATAGCAATGCGCCACCTCATCCCTAAGCAGCTACAGGAGCATGGACTGACCACCAAACAGCTAACCATCCCCGAGGACTCAGTCAAGTTGATAGGTACCTACATGGGTAGACATTAATACTGGATTTGGGTAGGCACTTACCTAATATTTCAAGACTTTATCCCATTAAACCTATCTAATGATCAATGGATGGATCTTGAGAAAAGAAGTGGATTTACTTTTTAAATGAAGTCTCTATGTCAATTTTAAGTGGAATTTCGACCGGTCAAAGGTACCAAATCAGACCCAGAATTCTGCCATAGTTAAGAGTTTAATTTGGATCTAATTTTGTGATCAAGCAAGATGAATCCAAGGTATACTAGATCACTAAAATGATTATTTTGAGCAATTTTCTTTTCAGATAAGCAAGATATACCCTCAAGGATGTAAATAATGATACATTTTTTCATAATCAAACAATGTAAAAGCAAATTTTTGATGTCATCTTTTCCCTTGAACTGTGCGCTCTGCAAAACCACGGCAGAATATCATCTTTGACTCAGGATGTTTGAATTATCATAACTTCCATTTAAATTGACATAAAAACTTCATTTAAAAAGCAAAAACACTTATTTTTATCATAGCTATCAATTTCCCACCATATAAAATACATACAATAAGGTCTTAATTGATAGGTAAGTGCCAAACATTGGGGAGGTTGGGATAAGTGTCCAGAGATAATCTCTCCCAAAAAGATTGGAGGGTTTGTTAAACATACTGCAGCCCCTTGGAAAAAGAAAATTAAGACATTTTCCAGATCATTTTTAACCATAAAACAGATGGGAACCATTTATTTTTAGGTGCTCAATGATCTCATCATAAAATGGTTCTAAAATTCTGGTTGAAATTTGATGGGGTCAAAGGCAAAATTCCCTGCATTCAACCTCACACAAAAAATAATCATTTTAAAGGTCTAGCCAAGCCTGTTAAAATGAGCCCTTGTTTGTAAAGATCCTCCAGTAAATAGCTTCAGAATAAACTTGCAAAGAAAGGAGAGTTTAACACTACCCAGTTTCAGCTTTATCACAGTTTCACACCTCTCCTGCAGCAGACTCAAGCAGTGGAGGTATTTCAGTGCCTAATTTGGGGCCAGTGGCCTGTACTTCTAGCTGCATGCAAGGTGTTCTCTAGGATTTCCTTCTTAAGGGCCCAGGTGGTCTACAAAAGTTCGTGGGGAAATTTAGGAAACATTTCTACCATTATAGACATGTTATTTATCTGTAGAAATAGAAAATTGCAAGGAAGCTATTCTCCTTATGTATTAATGTCATTTGACCAGGGTTACTTATGTTTTATGTAGAGAAATATAAAATTAATGCATTTAGTTAGTTTTGAGTTGGTAGATATCCGAAGCTGCAGGCCCATAACTGAGAGAGTATCTGTGGTTCAGGGCAAAAAGACATGTGGAAGAAGTCTTGACCCCCCCATCCCAACCCTCCCTCAACCATTTAATATTTCAGCTATTATAGAATGGTCTTTTTGATCTGCAGTATCCAAATACACAAAAGAAGCTGGTGTCCGCAGTTTGGAACGCCACATCGGGGCAGTGTGTCGGGCAGTGGCAGTGACTGTGGCAGAGAACGGATTACATGACCAGCTTGACAAGTCTAGCGCCGAGGATGTTGGGTCTACGAGGAAGGATAGAACATCATCTGCAAAGAACAGCAAAGGGAACAGTGTAGAGACTGGCCAGATGACCTTGCCACCTGAATTGCCCATAGTCATTGACGAAGCTGCTGTAGAGGACATTTTAGGCGTAAGCAGTAATATATAAGCCTAAACTCGTTATAATCCATACTGGTAAACAAGGCATTGAGTAGATGTTTGTTGTGAAGACAAGTTCACATAGTTCATCTATGAAAGCGAAATGCTTAAAATCTGTGGATACAAATTACCCAGTCCTGTTGTTCAGATGGTAATTGGTAGTATAATAGAAATTCCTTGGGCAGACCAAATCATTTGATTTGACACTTGAATTGTTCAGTCATAATCATATGTGTATTTGTCTTTTATTCTCACAGCCTCACCAGTATGAGAGTGAGGTATCAATGCGCCTAGCACAGCCAGGCGTGGCCATTGGGCTGGCATGGACTGCACTTGGGGGTGAGATTCTGTATGTTGAGGCGACACGAATGGATGGCGAGGGTAAGCTTACCTTGACAGGACAACTTGGCGATGTCATGAAGGAGTCCGCAAATCTCGCTCTGAACTGGGTGCGCAGCCATGCTGCACAGGTATGAATAACACTAATCCAATAACAGAAATGTATTAAAAGAATCACAGTTTGGCTGTTTTCTTCTCAAATAATGGGACCAGGATATTGCACACCTTAAACAAACCATATTGTTAATATTTTTCAGAATTTCCTTTGTTTTAGCCGTGGGTAATGTAGGAGCTAGATGAATCCTCCACACTTTTTCAGGTTTCTTTATACTGTCTTTTGCGCCCTCAGTTCTGCTCCCTAGAACACATTGCCTAATCTACTAGGCTAAAGTTAAATTTTTCTGATGAATAAGATCGACTGCTTTCTTCCAATTTTACTCAATACTATATTACCCGGTAGATTTATAGAATTTCAATTTGTTTCATGGAGAAAACGTTTGTCTTTTGACAGTTGGGATTGCAAAAGAAGAAAACATTGCTGGAGAACACTGACATCCACATCCATTTCCCTGCTGGAGCAGTCGGTAAAGATGGTCCATCGGCTGGCGTAACCATCGTCACAGTCCTGGTGTCACTCTTCACAGAACGCTGTGTCCGGTCAGACACAGCGATGACAGGAGAGGTCACCCTACGCGGGCTTGTGCTACCGGTAAGTTTGTTTTTGGTATAACGGTAAATACACATGAGAAAAAGTACTTTACTGATGGCTGCATGTCTGTGGTAGACCTTGCTATGTATCATGCCATCTAATGTAAAACTTTGTTTTAACAAACTTTTTTTCAAGTAAAAATTCCGTCGCAACAAAGTTAACTGGTAGAATTATGGACTGTCCAAATATTTTTTCTAACCAAGTTATATTCTGAATTTCAGTATAACTAAGTTAGTTAATACAGAGATGGCAGCGGTTTATCGATAATGTCTAAAATATTCATGTTTACAATTGTCAGGTGGGTGGTATCAAGGAGAAGGCGCTTGCTGCATATCGAGCTGGAATACACCGCATAATCATACCCAAGCGGAACGAGAAAGACATACATGAAATATCAAAAAACATTCAGGTACATTTTTTTTTGGATGAGATTTCATAATTGATATGGTTCTTTGAGATTATGACCGTTTCATTTGCCTCATCGGTTTTGTCTAAATTATAGTATTTTCCACTTCAGAATGAATTGAGTTTCATCTTCGCCAGTCGTCTGGAAGATGTGTTGAATGCAGCCTTTGATGATGGTTTCCCTCAGCTTTCAAAAGAGTTAAACTTAACCCCAAGCAAACTCTAAATTGTAACAACTCGCCCTTCGTTCACATTCTGATTACACTATGGGCACAGGTCGATGAACACTGCATCACTTTGCTGAATCTACTATTGACATTTGCCCATGCAAATGCCTCCACCAAAACAATGACGCTCATCTAAGTGGAAAACTAGGTATTGCGAATATTCAGTGGAATGTCGTATTATGTGATTATATGGTGCTAATCAATATATATCAAGTCATGACGATGCTAGACCTGTACTCCTCAAACAGCTACCGCGTAATGAGCTCATTCAAAAAGTTGGAGCTCTTTTATAGTTTTTGTCAAAAAAAAAAAAAATGCTAATCAATATATAGATGTTTAGTATTAATTAATGAACCCTGTATATAGATGCACAATCTGTGATGAAACTAGCTAAAGCTAATCCAATACTATGGATGACATAAGTGTATAGCCAAGCAAAAAGGCCCCAGGGGAATAGTCAATTTTTAAATTCAGGCCATGAACTTTCCAATGATATATTAGGCCCCACCAAAAAAATAAGTTGGTCTATGGATTTTGGTTTTGAAAAAATGGTGCGAGCGAGCGCATTTTATTTTATTTTTTTTTAAAGAATTTTTTATGTCCAATGGATTCCTTGCTGTAAAAGTGAAGCTATTTAAAAAAAAAATTGCCAAACATCACAGAGAAAACTTGTAGAAAGTGAAGCGAGCGAAATCCGTAGACGAGATTTTTTTCAAAGAAAAAAAAATTTGTATTTCCAAAAATATGGAGAGGGAAATCCATAGACCAACTTATTTTTTTGATGTGGCCTTACGTGAGAAAATATCTCTGCTAGTTTTAGAGTTACGACTCTATGAACTTAGATGGTTACCGACCAATCCAAATACCAAATAAGGTCTAACTTGTATATTTCAAGAGATACCACAGATGATAATGAAGCATAATCCTGCAAATTAGGGAAATTGTCATATTTTTCACATTCTTTTGCTCATAAAATTTTATCTGATAATCAGATTTTTACCATTTTTTCAACACATTGATCCTTGTGGGTTTGGCTATAAATAGGCTTTTTTGATTCCTCAATTTTGAGTGAAAATAATGTTTCCATGGCAACAAATATCAACAAAAGCACTGATTTCTGCCCCCAAATGCCCAAAAACGTTCTATTTACATTCCAAATTTGAAAGGTTTTCCTCAATAATGGGAATTTCCCTTAAGGAATATTGTAATCTACATAAAAAAGTAGTATATAACTATTTTTGGTATGTTTCCCCCCTTTTAGGCCATAGTGGTGTTCCCCTGGTGGCCAGAATTACCATAATCTACAACGTATAAGGCGCGTCTTATACGGGGGGTTTTAGTTCTCATTGGATCCACAAGGGGGACACCAAGACCTTTCTTTTGATATCTTACATGGCCCCTTGGTCATAATTGGACAAAATGGGGCCCAGGAGGGCCCAAGGTGGCCCAAGCTACCCATAGGTTTTTGAATTTTGAAAATTCATTCAGTAGAACCAAAGTTATGAATTTTTCATTTTTTTGAGAATTTTCCAAAACTCTAGGTGCGCCTTATACGCGGGCTGCGCCTTATACGCAGATTATGGTAGTACTAATTCCCCCTGGACGGTCCTTTTAACTTGCCTCCTCACAATTATGAGCTATTAAAGAGATAACTTTCTACCTGGAGGGGGTGCAGTTGTCTATATGGACTTAACTGGTTTGATTATCAGCCAATGAAATGACACCACCTATTCACTGTGGTCCTCTCGGGGGCCAACTGGTACCAATCTGATAGGTGTTATCAGTAAAACTCGCTGGTAACAAGCTCCAGCAATGGCCGCACCTATGGGGCAACCTGCTAACTCGGAATACTTCATGCACAATGCACCACTGAGCAGTGATGCCATGTCGTTGGTTCAAGACCCCAGTCTTAGAAATATTATATTGCCTGATGGACGCGATAATCTAATGGCCATATTTTGCTCATGTACACGTAATGACTTGTCGATACGACCCTTTCATCAGCTATGATACAGCAGATGGCACTAGTGGCAACCATGCCACTTTGCTACTCCAACAGGGGCATGGCTGATTTGGACTCCAGTACCTATAATAGGTCAACATGTTTCTAATAATCTGCCTTATGTTTGGCTCATTATTTTCTTTAAATATTGATAGTGATTATTACCACACTATTTCTCTGTGTGCAGCTCTGATTTCTAAGACCTAGAGCTCTATTTTACCTTGCAAGTTGGCATTTTCATGAGGGGTGTCTGTGCACTAAGGGTAAACCTATGGAGCCCTGGTGGTGAATGCTGGACATGCCCATGTAAGCAGCTGGGCTACTGGAGCGCCATCTAGTGTATCAACTTGGTAAAACTAATGTATAGCTAGTTGGTCATCCTTAAATAGTATTTGCACATGCAACAAATACATTAATGAATTATTGCCCGAACAAAGACAATTAAGATGTTTTATTTTTCAAAATACAATGTACAACAAGCCCATTAGGCACAATATTATGTAAATTTATCAAGATGATGAACATGATTTTCCAGGTAGGACACATACCCGTCCTGGCGTGCCTGGTGACTGAGCGTATATGTATTTAATAGTACAGGTCTCCGAAGACTTTCTAACAAAGCACTTTACAAGTTGGTACATGGAAGATATGCTTAGAGTGTGACTTTCCCCAAAGCAGCTACTATTAATTTGTAAATAATGAAACATCACCTTTGTTTCATCATGTAACATTATTGGATTCCCCAGGTACATGCCCCGATAATCTTCCACTGATGTTGTATTACGAGAGCTTCAAATCACACATTGATTGAGGAAAACCTAGCTATTCATGGCGAATGGTGGAATTAATAATTAAGTGGATATGAATAACCAGTTCTGGTGAAAGTCTGAAAATGAAAATGATGTAGGGATACAATAGTCATCTATCATTATAGCTCGCTAGGGCTGCTTTTCTATGTGTATACATGTACATACAATCCTGTGAGCCACATACAACACATTATTACTTGGAATTTTTTATGTACATTGATAGTGTCCAGCACTCAACGACATGTAACATTATCTGCAAGAAGCATGAAGTATAAATTGCATTGTACACACATTTCCAATCAAATTTTGATGAACATGAGAAATAACTGGATTAATTTTTACTATTATCATATCAGCAATTATAGACTTAACGTTTGATTCTTCGGTAAAGAAGAAAATGTGCAGCGAATTAAGGCATTATCTTATCTTAAATCAATAGAAGGCAACCTTTAATATGTCTGGTAAATAGATTATGTATCACGATATCAACCCAAAGGCATCATATACACATGATATATATATATATATATATATATATATATATATATATATATATATATATATATATATATATATATATATATGATTGGAATAAACGATTATTTCACTTGCACTGACCATAGAATATAGACACTGGAAGGGTAGCTCTGGCCACAGTGCACTACGGGAGTGTTATCTTCGTTATCTAGGTCAACCTCTCCCCATATTGCTACCTGACCTCCGGTTTTGGTATTGGGCCATTTGAGAGTGAAGAAAGGTGTATTTTCTTTGATATAATCAATATAAAGTTATTCAAATTTGGACGAGTCATATACAGAGCCTTCAAATCAAGGCACTGTGTAAATATGAATGAGCCATTGGCCTTTTAATGTGTCAATTAGATTGCCTGACTTAACTCCAGCAACTCAACATTGGGTACTACTCGCTGAACCCAAGGCAAATTTGGGCAGGTAGAAACCAAACTTTCCATTTCTCAAAAGCTGAGGTAGCTGCGTTATTGTCAGCCTCCACACCTGTAGGTGTGAACACTCCACACATGTAGGTGTGAGGAGTAATGCCCCATGCTAATCTGCACCTTTGAAGTTGACATCTAAGCCTAAGGAAGCTCTGTGAAGTAGTATGTGTGTATGAGCCTGGTGTATCGGGAGGGGGTTAGTAGCATAATAATGTGGGTAATTTCCATGGGATATATTAAATATTAATATTGAATTGTATCAGCCGATACAGGAGGCTATTCATGATAGGAAGACAGCCAAATCGGAAAGGATTTAATATCTTAAACATGATAGAATTTTAAAATGGACCATTTCCACAAAATCTATGCGTGCATTATATCCAACTTGTAACATAATGCACACCTTTACAAATACCATTCTCTTCATGTATGGAATGATTTTTCTATATCAATAAATCTCGTTACAAAGCACATACCAGGGTATCATCATAATATTATTTGGGCTACAGGGTGTCTGCCTTCTCAGCTGAGTGATAAATAAGTGGTATCCCCGGTTGTGAACATAAATAAGTGGTATCCCCGGTTGTGAACATAATCTAATACCTTGAGCCAATTCTGTTATGGCAGGATTCAGTATAAGGAGATTTTATTGTTGGGGCTGTGTACAAATGACGTCATGCTTTTTTGGACCATTTTTTACCCCCCCCCCCTCCCCTCCTTCTTATGTTTTTTTCCCAATTTTGCAATGCTGAAGGTATACGGAAAATTAATTTTGTCATGCCGGGCCTAACCCCCCACCCCCACCCCGCCCTGCATGACATCATTTGTACACAGCCCCATTATAGGTAGTGAATGCAGTCTGGCTGTTTTGAAAATGACCAACATTTTTTCCTTATGACTTTCAGGGATGTTAGTTTGATACTTAGGTAACATGTAGAAAATGTCACCAGGTCAGTCTGTCTACTGGAGGGCTTTGAAGTTCGGTGGTCTTAACTATGGTTGTCTATGAGAATTTGCATTTTTCTACATTAAATCCGACAGAAAAAAAAAAAATCTTCCAATAATTTCTTAACCAAACCTTGTGCGTATAAACTTAAGGTCATTAGAAACATTTTGGAACCCAAAAAAAAGGTTGTCACTCGCAAAATCTTCCTAAATAAATGGAAGATATTTCTCATTCCTTAAGAATGGGAGTCTATGGGTATGGGAAATCCAGCGACAAGAATGGGTAGATTGCCAATGTTCCACATGTAGAGTGTTTTGTCACACAAGTTAGGAATATAAGGAAATATTGTCATGTTTGACGGTTTCAATTTTTGCCACCGGGTGGAGTTTGCATAGATCCTGCTATTAAAGTACCTTTAACCTACCTACCCATTTCCCAGACAGATGTGTTGACTCCGATAGAATGAGTGCGGCTTATACACGGGAGTTTATGGTATACCCATATGGCATTAAGGTGAATAACCAATTATATACATGCATGTACTATGTAATCACAATTAGGCCACACCATAAAAGCGGGAAAATTAATAACTTTATCAAGTTCATGGTCATCTGGTAGCTTTTCTAATAGGCCTAACGACCATAAACTTCACCATTGATTATACTAATTACTCTAAATCTACCAGGCCAAATGACTTAGTATGTTTCCCTGGTTCCATTACATGATTTGCCACAAGTTCAAAACAAATTGGTCGAGAATTTCCACAGAAAACTAACATTTTCTGCATCATTATTGTCAGTCTTATGATGATTTCAATGGTGAATACGAAAACCGGACGTGAAGTAGCAGCAGTTTGGAGCTGGTTTGACCTAGATAACGAACATATTGACCTAGAAACGGGAGCACGCTATATACTCTATGGTATGGGGCAACACTGAAAAAGGTGAAATTAAACGCAGAAAGCAATTAACTTGTAAACGAGCACCTGCACGAGCCATTGTTACAGACCAGGTCCAGCTGTAAGTACCGGTAGGTAGGTAGTGTCCATTGAACCAAGTCTAATAGTGAACAGGTTATACCGGTAACCTGTGGATTTACTTGAGTAGCCCAAACAAGGAATACACTCTACAGAGCTTACCAAAGCTTTCACACGTACAATATTACACAGGCACATGGTAGTGGACTGATTCAATATGTGGGACTAATGAACTGACATGTTCGAGTGAGTAATAAATGTTTAACGCCATTTCGACAGCTAAGGTCATATTCATGGCGAGAACGACATTACACAATTCCACAGGGGAATGTGTCAGTGCCTGCACATATGTGCACCACACACATCCGTGGGGATAGGAAAGAGAAATAGACCTTTTATGTGGGCTAGGGAAGTCCGACATGTTCTAACAATAGTCTTTGTCTAACAAATATCTGCAGCCTAATGGGGTCACGTCATGACAAGCTGCTCGCCTCAGCCTCTGGTTTCTGTTTGAGCACCTTTTGGATTTGCTCCAGAGTGGATTGTCCGAGCGCCTGGCTCTCATGGATCGCTTTAATGCTTTCACAAAGCACATCAACCGCACTTTTTGTTTTCATTTGTTTCCTGTTAATCAGGTTTAGTGACTTGCCCAACTTGTCAACTGAGGACAACGTGCGTGTGATGTTTTTCTCCATGGTGGCAAGTCGTCGCGCCAGGGTATACATTGGATCGTCACGTTGCTGTCGTCTTTGCTCCATCAATAGAAGTCTCCTTTCGAGTGAGGCTATTTTGCTGCTGAAGTCAGAGGTTGTGGGTGGACCTTCATCTTCAGCAGTGAGATCAGGAGGGGACGGCGAGCCCTTCCTCCCACTGCCTCCCTCCATATCTGTGAGTCGTGTCTCCATTTTCCTGAGCTGCTCCCACATGAGCCTCATCCCAGGGTCGGTTGATGTTGAGCCATCTGAGAGGTGTGCTGCAGACGAGGATTCCTTTAAGCCTCCCTCCCCCTCCTCCTCTGTAGTGTCAGTGAGAGGTTCGTCCTTGGCCTCATTGTTTTCAGCACTTGGCGCCTCCTCATCATGTTCTGTAAGGTTATCAATGTGAATCCCGGCACTGGGACTGTCTCTCTGACTGGAACGCCGCTTGTCACCATTCTGGATGATCTGCTGTTGTGGGCTGTTTTCACCATCTTCATCAAAATCTAATGGTTCAGACTTTATTTCTATTGGTAAGGACGGTGGTGTTGGGATGACGATGTCTGGGCCATCAGAGTCTGATCCAAGAGGTTTGATCTCCATTGCCTGCTGGGGCGGACTGGATGGACCAACCAACTGCCATCCCATGGACTCTGCGAGGCACAGGCGCTTTGGCATTGGCTCTGAAATAGATTGAAATAAAAGACATAATGAATGAACTTCGTATTGAGTAGGTCTATGGGCTACAAAGTGCAAGGACATTGTATAATAGATTTATTTTATTTTTTGAAAATAAGTATTACTCGACTTTTTTTGGTGTTTGTTTTATGTGATGATAAACGTCCTTGTCTTTTGTAATGATAGTCATTCAAACTTCAAATGTTGGGGGGTCGGTTATGGATCTGATGCCTTGAGGGTAGGTCACAGCCCTACCCCCATAGGCGGCGGAACAGTTAAGTGTGAAGGGTGTTTGCAGTGGCAGATTTAGAGGGGGGGGGGGCACGCACCCCCTTTTTCCTCATAATTAAAGAGTTTAATTACATATTTAGGACCCCAGAATTCGCTGAAAAATAGGGGTTGCACCTCCCTCCTTTTGGGCCGTGCAACCTCCTTTTCGAGATCCTGGATCCGTCACTGAAGTTTGCCCCCCCCCTCCCCCATTATCTTTTTTTTTTGGGGGGGGGTGGGGGGAAGAGAAAAATAAACGCTCAAAATGTCCTTAAATATGTGAATAACAAGGTAAAATTCCAAAAATCTTCATGAACACATTCCGAACATTTCAACAATACACCAATTTATGGGCGAAAATTCCAAAAATTCTCCCAGGCCCTACCACCCCAAGAACCTAATACATATTTTTTTAAACCAAAACCCATGTGTTGGTAGGAGTAAGTGATTAATAGATGTTTAACGCCATTTCGACAGCTAAGGTCATATTCATGGCGAGAACTACATAACACAATTTCACAGAGGAATGTGTCAGTGCAAGCACATCTGAGGGAATAGAAAAGAGGAGGTATAGACCCTTTTAAACCCCATATAGGCCTGGCGCCTTAAGGGAGTGGTAATTATTTATCAACGGGGGAGGGGTGTGTATGCCATGGTGGGATTTTGCGTATAAAATCTTTACGTCCCCCCCTCCACAGCAGTCAAAATTTTTTGTGCCCCAACTCTGGTGCGGAGAATCTTTTTTTTTTCATTAGATCGCTCATAACAAGTATAAAACCATATGTCATGATCTACCTGATCAATTTCACAAGTTACCTCCAACCAGTAAAGCAATACATCTAGTTGAACAATATATCCATGAACAGTTTAGACAACAGCTTGGTCCTCACTCGCACTTTCGTTGCCTACTGCAGACTGTTAACCACTAGGATGCCAGACTTTGAGGATTTGTGCTGTAAAGACCACTGAATCTAAAAGTCAAGGATATGTAAGATCATTTAGAAACATTCCAGGGAGAAATATGTCCTCATTATTATCCTGAGACCCTCCATGGTCTGTCTCTACTTCTGCTGTGTTCTGTATAGGAGAGTTGTGGGCCTGGTGCACTGTCCTCAATCTTCCTATACACCGGCACCAGTTGTTTACGGGCAGAACACACCATTCTGTTCCACTCGATGACTGTTTTTCGGCACCTATGTAAAATTAGGCACAACGCAATGGGCAGAACACGCCACAATGACCCCGTTTGGCGCCATGATGCACAAATGAATCAATGACTATTTCAATTAAAATGTTTTCAAGCATACCGATTCTATTTTTTCAACTTATAGACCCATATTCCTGATGGTTGGTGAGATAGAATGCATCATGCCACTCAAGGCATGATGCACAAATGAATCAATGAGTATTTCTCGGCTGTTTATCAACATATTTCAACATATAATATATTGATTTCAAGGTTTTCAACCATGCAGATTCCATTTTCTTAACTTTTAGATCCATATTCCTGATGGATTCAGAGATAGAGTGCATCATGCCAATCTAGGTATGATGCACTAATGAATCAATGCCATTTTCTCAGCTGTTTATTTACAAAGTTTAAAGTGTAATATATCGATTTTACTGTTTTCAAGCATACTGATTCAATTTTTTCAACTTACAGACCCATATTCATGATGGTTCCGGAGATTGAGTGCATCATGCCAGTCAATCCATGATGCACAAATGAATCATTGCCCATTACTCTATAGTTTATGGGCTGATTTGGACATGTAATATATCAATTTCAAGGAATTCCACATTTTAAACTTTTAGATCCATGTTCCTGATGGATTCAGAGATAGAGTGCATCATGCCAACCTGGGCATGATGCACCAATGAATCAATGCATTTTTCTCTGCTGTTTATCAATAGATTTCAAAGTGGAACATATCAATTTTAAGGTTTTCCACCGTGCCAATTCTATTTTTCAAAGTAATAGACCCATATTCCTGATACATTCTGAATTAGAAGCCAAGATGCAAATTAAGGCATTATGCACCAATGAATCAAAGGCTATTAATCTTTTTAATATGAATACTTAGACACTAGTAGTGTACACTTGCAAGCATATGAATTCTATAAGGGAGGAATAGAACATAGCAGTAAAATGTACCAGGACACTGCATAATCATGCTAATTATGCAAATAATATTGATTGATTGATTGATTGATATTCTTTTATTTATACTGAAATAATTTAGGCAGAAAAAGTGTGCCTGTGGTTACAATCATTCCAGTCAATTGTATATATGCTTTCTGGTTTGCAATATACTCAAATGAATATTATGATGATAATAGTAATAGTAATAATAATAATAATAATAATAATAATAATAATAATAATAATAATGATAATGATAATGATAATAATAATAATAATAATAGCAAGGCTTAAGGCCATGACTTAAACTAATAGAAAAGAATAAAGGCAAAAAAAAAGCGCTTGAGCAAATGGATGCTCCATCTTGCTTTAGAAATATATGCTGTTTTGAAAACTAGTGGGCAGATGTTACTGGCCCTTTGGATATTTGGACTGATGTTATTGTCCAATAGAACTTGATTGGTCAGATCAGGTTCTTAACGACTGGTGTTATTGTCGATAGGACTGATGGTTTTGTCGATAGGACTGATGGTATTGTCCTGTATGAAAAATATTCTGATTACTGCAGGTAGGAATTTCTTCCTATCCCATATGATTATTTAGCAATCCAAGGGGGGTAGAGGTGGGTTGGGGGTAGGAGGGAGGGTCATTTAGACCCATGTCTGGTCGTTATAAGTATTAATCAGCTCAAGGAACAGTGTTTTGTTCCAAGAAGAAAATTTGGCTTTAATCACATAAGATCTGGCTTTATTATCAAGGCCATTCCACGAGATACTTTTCCTAAAGGTTAGATTAACAGCCCTAGTTACAGCAAGCAACCGCTGATCATGCCTTCTTGTGTGTACCTGTCTGTTATCAATACAATCAGGAATTAGAGAACGATCAAAGGCAATGTTCAGAAGGTGCATGGCACGTCTGTCGTTCAAACTATTGAGGCGAGCCTTCCTATGGAGGGCTGTTCTACTTGTTATGCCAGTGCGCCTATAAGCTATGCGCAGAGCATAATTAACAAGGGTCTGAATGGGCTTAAGGGTTTGTTTTGATGCAGCTCCATAAAATATGTCACAGTAGTCAATTATGGGAATCAGCATGGTTTTAACTATTTTTACTGCAGCATTTTCCATTAGGTTGTACTTAATTTTATTGTATAAATAAAGTTTATGTTTTACATTCCTGCCTAGTGTACCTGTGTGGTGTTTGAAGTTAAGTAGAGGATCCATGATGAGGCCTAAATATTTGTATGATGGAGCTGATTCAATAGTTTCAGGTCCTATTTTGAGGCTAGGCCTAACTAACTTCTTTAGAAGAGCTTTAGTACCAAAAGTAATATATTTAGTTTTTTTGCAGTTCTGGGAGTTTGTTAGAAATACACCATGTATTAATTTTGAAGAGGTCTCTGTTGATTGTGAGTGTGACATTATCTTCTGGCTTATGGGAAAGATAAACTACTGTGTCGTCAGCATAATGTTGGCAAGACATATTAGTTAAAACTTCACTCAGGTCATTTATATATACTAAGAAAAGGAGGGGTCCCAATACCGACCCTTGCGGGACACCACAACTTATATTGTGAGGGGCTGATAGAGTTGAGTTAGCTTTTCGTTTGCTGTGTTCTATTGGTTAGGTAATGTTTTAGAAGCTGTACTAATATTTCATTTAAGCCTAAGTTTTGTAACTTTTTGAGAAGAATTATATGATTTAAGGTGTCGAATGCTTTCTTGAAATCGAGGTAGATAACTGTTGTGCAGTTTTTGTTGTTAATACCAGAGTAAATGTGTTGAGTTAGTTTATTTCTACTATCTTGAGTTGATCTTCCAGGTCTGAAACTGTCTTGGTTATCTTTGAGGAGATTATTTTCTTGCAAAAATTCTAGGAGTTGTTTGTGTAATACCTTTTCCATGATCTTAGACGGTAGCGGCAGGATAGATATAGGGCGGAGATTGTTAACATCAGATTTATCCCCTCCCTTAGGCAGGGGAGTAACTATCGCCTGTTTCCAGGAGTCAGGGAATTTTCCAGTTTGTGTCACTAAATTGATTATGTGTAGTAGATGACGGGGCAAGGTAGTGAATGTATCTTTTAAGATTTGTGTCAAGATGTTAGGAATACCAGATGACTTATTTAAGTCTATTAGTTTGATTAGTTTGTAAATGTCAATAATACCAATGTTTCTAAAGCTGAAAAGTGCACGTGGCGGGTTAATATTGGGCCTGAAGGGGATATTCATGTTCCTAGCTAGTTTATAACCAATAGTGGCAAAATATTCATTGATGTAATCTGCAGTGGAGTTGTAGGGGACTATAGTGTTTGTATCATGGAGGTTCAAATAGAAAACTGCTTCTTGCTGTTTGGGGTTTACTAAATCATTAATGGCACGCCAGTACTTTTTTGGGTCATTTACATGTTGAGTTAATTTACCTTTATGCCATTTATTTTTAGCCTTTTTTTCCTTCAGATTTAGCATGGTTTCTCATATATATAGCATATTGCATATCCTGTACAGTGCCAGACCTCTGGTATTGGAGCATTGCCATATCCTTTTCTTTAAAGAGGTATAACAGTTCTGGGGTCTGGGGTAGTTAGTATAAGGTCTATTGTGGTATCTTCACCTTGGGGATTAATATGAGTGTGTTGTGATATTAGCTGGGTAAGGCCAAGCTGTTTGATGAGCAGATCCAAGGCATCATGGTTTGTTGACTTTTTAGAAACATCTACATTAAAATCTCCCAGGATGAATATTTCAGTGTCTTCTTAACGTGTAATATTAAGCACCAATTCCCGAAGGGCATCAATGAATTTAGTTAAATTACTATCAGGTGGGCGATAAACAGCAATTAAGTTCAATGTTTTGTAATTCCCTTTATTAAATTGAATATAGAGCATTTCATAATCAATCGTATTAGCATTATCATTGATTGATTGATTGATTGATTTGTTTAACGTCCTAAGGCCGTAGGCCTCATGGGACTGCCTCATTGGTTATCAGACATTTAGTCCATTCTTTTCTCAATCTTAGCATTATCATTGGCAAGGTGTGTAACGGCAATGTTATTAGCTGTATATCTCACTAGACCACCTCCTCTAGTTTTAGCGCCAGGTAGTGTGAGGTCTCTATCTAACCTAGTAATATTATAGCCCTGAATTTCTATTTGTGAATCCGTGAGAGTGTCTTTCAACCAGCTTTCAGTAACTATGAAACAATCAATATCTGAGTCCTCCAGGTATTTTCTAGCTTGGATCATATTTTTTTCCGATGATAGGCTTCTAAAACTGAGGCATGCTAAATGTAAGCCCTTAAGCCCTTTGAACTGTAGATTAGCTGCCATTGTTATCTGTGGATCTACAAGTTGGCAAGCCATAATGACTTTGGAACAGTAGTACTGTTAAAATAACTGACCAACATCTCCCACCCCCACCTCTAGTCCCCTCGGGTTTAATCGTTAATTCCATAGTGCATTGGCACATGCACTCAAATGCAGTCCTAACACTAGGGAAGAAAGTCAACATCATGGGTGGGAATATGTTCATTTTAGGCATCTGGAGAAATAAGTTGTAAAAATAAAAAGATAGACAATTCGACAATGTGTGGATATGGAGTGTTCGGTATGAATCTGGGGTGTTTCGTCCCCCTAAAGAACAGGGGGGGGGGGTACATGCCAGTGCAGGACTGGCAAAAAGGGGATGGGGGGAGTCAAAAACCTCACATAGGAATTCTCCCATAGTGTGACCTATAACTTAAGGGTAGCTTGAGCTGGCAAACGTCACCGTCAACTCAGATTTCACCTTAGGCTAAGGGTAAGAAAACTAGAATTTTCGAGGGGAGGACCCCCCCAGAAGCAAAGAAGGTAACCCCCACTGAAAAAAAAAATTGATTTGAATCTTGACGTGATGCCTACTTTGAGGTCGACTTTAGCGTGTTCCTTTGATCGCATCGGGATGCACAAACTTTGAAAATAGGGTAAATCAAACGTGCCGAACGCAATGAGACATACTACAAGTCAGAATTATGAAACCCCACCGAAAAAAATAATTGTTTTAAACCTTGACATGATGCCAGGCAAAGCATCATGCACCAATGAATCAATGCCTATTTCTCAGCTGTTTATTTCAAAGTGTATTATATCTAAGTACTGACATACATTGACTAATTGCTGACAAATATTGAGTAAGTACTGACATATATTGACTAATTGCTGACAAATAGTGAGTAGGCTAAAATAGGCCCTACTGAATAAAACACAGAAAGGCGACGAAACACAAAACACCGCACACACTCAGTCACCATGTATTAGTAGTTTCAAATTGTTAGCATATATCTATGTATATTGAGAAGTACCAGGACACTGCATAATTATGCTAATTATGCAAATAATATGTGTTGATATGGGGTGTTTTGTCCCCCTAAAGAACATGCCCCCCTAAAAAATTTGTTTCGAAAAAGAATAAGCAAAATAATTTTTTTGACTGGGAGCCTTTTCACACCCAGCCAGTCCACCTGTGTCCTTACCATAGTGTGCACGCGCCCTACCTCCAGCCAAAACCTATCTGTTTTAAGCGTCGCGGGCGAAAAAGGGCAGGTTTAAGGAATGGATCGAAATAAAGGTTTTTCTGGGACGCGGGGGCACACACCAGTCCAACAATTTCCTGCAATTTCTCCGCACCATGTGGCAAACAAGGACGAGTTGTGACAATAATCCATTTGCAGGGCTTTTGACAGGATTTTTTGCAATGCGCCAATTGCACACTTTTTAGCAAATACAATGCGCCATTATGTAAATTAATGGCCATTCTAGCCATTTAAATGCGACATTTAAGCATTAAATGCGTGTATTGCGCACTGCGCAGCCCTGTCAAAAGCCCTACATTTGTACTGTGACAATAAAGCAAGATTCCTTTAAAATAATAGCACATTTGGGCTGAAAGCACCGACATCTGCAACAACAATATTTTCACTGTTACCGCAGTGCTGCAGCGGTCCTGCAGCAAAACCAGCGAAACACGTGGCTTCTGGGTATGTGCCTAATGCTAACTGAGTCAAGTCACTACCAACAGCCAATCAAAGACGGGGACTGCAGTGTTTCAGCCAATCACGGGGAGGGAGGGAGCGGCCAGCATGAGTGGTGCAGGGACGGCGCACATTTTAGGCTGGTTCCCAGCAGCACCTCCCTCACTCATATTGAGTAAGGAAGGTGGGGCTGGGAACCAGCCTAAGTTTGCGCCAAAAAACCCGGCCATCGAGCGGAACAGTGTGGCACGTTCTGCCCATAAACAACTGGCGCCGGCGTATAAACAACTGGCGCTGGTGTATAGGAAGATTGAGGACAGTGCACCAGGCCCACAACTCTCCTATACAGAACACAGCAGACGTAGAGGCAGACCACGGAGTGTATATTGTCTATAAATAGCATCAAATCCACCTGGCCCATGCCATAGACCATACAATATAGAGGCTATACCCCTATGTATAGATCTGTGGTCCACTTAATGCTTTCTTATGGCAGTGTAGAGGCCAAGGCAAAGTCTATGGGCCAGGTGTCCCGTCCAATTAGCTCTAATGACCACTGGAAACAAGTTTCAGTGGTCAATAAACACATATATACACAGGATGAGAATGTACAGATGAATGATGGTACAACATAAGAAGAATAATCTTTGCGCCCCTATCTTTGATCTATAGTAGTGCGCAGGCTTTCTTTCTAAAAAATAAAGAGGGTCGATATTTTACCCCCCCCCCCCAAGAGGAGTCATTGTTCTTACACCCCCTCAGGTGGGGATAAAAGTTTTTGTGCCCCCACTCAACACCCCCCCCCCCCCGTTTATAAAGAAATATAATGCAGCAATGTAAATTGCTGATAACTCGAAAAGTCAAAAGCCTGTGATTGCCTCCCATGAGTTGTGCACTAATCCTGTTGCATCAGCACTCCCTTTGACTGTCACACCGTCCTTTAAAGGGGACACCATGGAGTCTAGGCTGACCAGATGCCCGTGTTGTACCTACACTAGAGGCAGATCTCAGCAAAGCAGCCATCCTCCCTGAATGGCTGGGCTCTTAGAACGGATGGGTAAACCCCATTGATCAATGGAGGGGTGAGTGTCAGTCAGAAGATGCACGTCCGCGCAATGTGTATTATACTAAGTAGAAGGAGGTGGGAGGAACAGGGTGAGTGGGATGGGGTGGGAGGGGGCCAATACACAACTGACTTCAATCAGATTCATCAGTATCAAAGGGGCAATGAATTAATTAAATATAAATCTCTCTGATCTGGTATGTGTATTCCACCACAACCTTGACACTCACTGACCTTATTACCTGTTAGGCCACTTAAAAAGATTTCAGCTTTGCAGATACTTTTCTTGAAAAAAAAGTTCTGCGGGAGGGAGGCTTTTTTTTATTTTTTATTTTGGTTTAGAGTGATGAGGGAGGGCCTTTTTTATTTAGTAAATATCTTTGTCAAAGACTTTTTCTAATAATTATTTTCAAGAAATCAAGTCATAACCCCATGTAAATAACAGACAAACACATTGTAATTGTGGAAATGGGGATTAATATGCTGTTTAAATTATCATTTTACTCAAAATAATGGCTGAGATATGAGCTATTTTCTCTTGGACAGAATTTCTCTTACTGGATGCGGGGTTTTCACAATTTTTTTTTACAAAAAATCTGCAATAAAAAGCTGCAATGCGGCCCTTTTTACATGGTGCGGGCGGGTCTGCTAAGCTGATAAATTTTTTTAAGTGGCCTTATCTGGGGGAGAACGCATAGGCCGAGCACAGACACTCAGGGTACATGGAGTCAAGCACTCCCTCACCCAGGTTATTGGCACCACCAAGCCACTATTTGCACAACTCCCGCCAAAACTGTGCTATTTGCACCACATTGCAAAAAAAAAAGGCGGGAAGGTTGATACATGGATCAACATCATATACCTTCACCATTGAGTCTGTACAATATTGACAATTTCTCAAAATTTACAAAACTTGGTAATGAAATACCTTTTCCTGCAAGACCCCTACATCTCCTCCTTTAATGGTACTACAAATTCATTAAGTAATTCTGCCTCTTATATATAAAATTTCCATCTTTTTAAACTTCTTCGCAACACCAAAATGACTGAAAGTGCTGGGCCCCAGGATGTCTCCTTATAACTCGCTTTTTGAGTTAATGACCACTTCCTAACTTTAAATACAGGCATTATCAAAGTTCTATCGAGATCCACCAGATGGCACCCAAACAGTCGCAAGTGACTCCGTGAGGCCTGAAGTGAAGTTAATCTCAGTCGATCCTGATGACTGATGTCAACAAACACTCCACCCCCTCCCCTCCCACCATTCTGAAAACTGTATAAAACTATTTTAATGTAAGATGTTTATAGGTGTTTATATGTACCTTCTGGTTCAACATATGTAACTCTACCGTCGTGGGAGCGGACGATTTTTCTGTATACAACACGGCTACTCACGGGGCCGGCCTTTGGGGACCTGCCCACACGGGTGAGGCTGCCGATGACTGGCGGGGCAGGTCGCTCTGCAGGCGGGTCGTATGCCGGAGTCCTGCCGGGCACCTGGGGCAGTGCAGGCAGAACGGTGAGAACTCGCCGTAAAGCATTCCGATACTCTAACTTATCAAAACCTGCTAAGGCAACTCCTACACGAATATAGGTATCGGGAGCTGGCTTGCCAGTTCTCGTAACAAGAGGATATTCACAGCAAGCAAGCATGACATCTCGCTGTGTTTTGATTGTGACTGCCCCACGCCGCCGCTTCTTGTAGTAGCACATCGCTTCAACTTTCCCCTCCCTGTTCGTCTTGTCGGTGATAACTCGCTCTAACGAGGCTCTCAAAGTGTCCACTGTTGTAAAGTCTATTAATGCTATAAAGCCGAGCCCCTGTAGTTTCATGTCTCGCTTCAAATCTATGTGTATTTGGGCGTATCGTACGCCGTGGACATCGAGGTCGACGTCAGCCATTTTGCTACTTTGTGTGCAACAATGGAGAATGGTGACGTCAGCAGGCGTTTCTAGCGTGTGATCAGCGGCAATGACGTCAACAGTGACTCCCGCCCGCCCTCGGCAACTGCAGGGGCACCTACAGGAGGGAACGCGTTTTAGTTACTCGTTTCACCTATGCCCACTGTGCCAATTTTTGGAGACATGCCTAGTAGCCTAGACTTTGATCCCTTACGATGAGAACAGAAGTTACTAGTTTGCAAATCTGTGAAGCGTAGGCTACATTAATTGAATATAAAATGGTTGTGGACTACTAAAATCGACATGGCGACATGGGCTATTTTAAGCTTAGTGACATGGGACATGAACAATATCTTAAAATTGACATGGTGACGTGAACAATTTCTAAAATTGACATGATGACATGACCATTTCTTAAAATTGACATGCTGACATGGTCATTTTTAAAAATCGACATGTGACATGGGGGACCCCCCATCCACACACCCTATAAAACTTGTGAAGTAAACATCCCGGTATAATTACTGTACCCCGCGCACCTTGTTAGTTGCCAGCCTTGTTGCTTAGGACGTTGTTAAGAAGCCATGGAAACGCCATAGCAATTAGACGTTCCTTAGAAACATAGCCGCTCCGGGCAACCCTCCAAGCACACTGGCCCCAGTTCGTAGTCTACCGATTACGTCACTGGTAAAAAGGCATGCTGGGAGGTACTATTTTTCTTAGCTGGTTCCTGGTGACTCAACCTGGTAGATGGATACCAGCAAATGCTGGTTCCCACAAGCACCCAGTATTAAGGTCAAAGTAGGTCCAACACCAGCGGCGTATGAATACAGCGATTTTTGGTCAAAATGGTAACCTAGGGGAGAAGGCTTAGTTTGCCCACCAAACTAGGTCGCCAGAGAAGTTGCCCTCCAAGACGTCCGCTCTTTGCCTCTATGCTAGCCTGCCACTGGTTTCCCTGGTTTCCTGGTCGAGGCGTTCGGAGCCTATCGGAGCACGGCGCAGCGGGGCCGATGTTTTGTCCAGGAGGCTTTTGTTTGTTTGTTTGTTTGTTTAGTTTTACGTCCGGGGGCCATCGAGGAACTCAGACATTCAAGGTTTCTCGGACATTAAGTCCTTTCTTTTCTTTTTGGACAGGTATTTATATGCTGCTTGCCCGACACAGCAGTGACTGAATCTATGAATGACCGAATCTATGAGATGAATGACCGAATCTATGAGGAGGGTCGAGGGGGAAAACCGCTACCGGGGCTTCATTCCCCTACTCTTTTCGAAGGATAGCAAGTGTTCTTTTATTTGCCTGGTCCCATAGGCAGGGCCAGACAAACCACGGCCTTTGATCACTCAGACGTGGTTCACTGAGGGGGAATCCCATGGCAAAAGACAAGCATGTAAGCCCAGGCCCGCGCATATGGACACCAGCTGCCCACATGCTCACCCCAAGACACAAGAAACCCCAAGTTTGTCGCCTTTTACGAATCTGGTATGCCCACTGTTAGTATGGAAGGAGATTTCTCCTTGTGGACTCCCAATGAAGTTATTCTGCTCCTTCATGCCCTCACATGAAGGTCCCCACTCCACAGGGGGATGTCCAGGAGGCTGTCACGAGTTGGGGAGTGTGTTTTTTACGTCCCCCACACGTAAATCAGTCGTAGTTGGCTAGGCCGATGTTCAGCTTTCACTGCATCCAGGATGGACTCCTGCTCGCCCATTAGTAGTCCATCCTAGATGTACTCTGCCTAGCCAATCAGCGGCGGCCTGCTGCCCCCACACTCTGCGGCCGCCTCACCGCCCATCTTCTACACCTTAGATGTACAATCACTGCTTTGTACATCTGGGATGTAGAACATCAGTTTTCTACACCCTAGATGTACAATGACCACTTTGTACATCTCGGATGTAGAAGGAACATGTTCTACACACTGGATGTACAATGACTGCTTTGTGCATCTGGGATGTGGAAGGAACATGTTCTACACCCTGGATGTACAATCACTGCTCTGTACATCTGGGATGCAGAAGGAACATGTTCTACACCCTAGATGTACAATGACTGCTTTGTGCATCTGGGATGTGGAAGGAACATGTTCTACACCCTGGATGTACAATGACTGCTCTGTACATCTGGGATGCAGAAGGAACATGTTCTACACCCTGGATGTACAATGACTGCTTTGTGCATCTGGGATGTGGAAGGAACATGTTCTACACCCTGGATGTACAATCACTGCTCTGTACATCTGGGATGCAGAAGGAACATGTTCTACACCCTAGATGTACAAGCACTGCTTTGTACATCTGGGATGTAGAAGATCAGTCTTCTACACCCTTGATGTACAATGACTGCTTTGTACATCACAGCCGCCCCCGCCCCCTCAAGATGGGACAACATTTTTTACACTCCCCCTCGGGAGGCCACTAAAAATTTTACGCCCCCCCTCAAATGCACCACCCATGCACTACCTAATAATTCTAGTCCCTAAGGGCATGATCATTTTTCAACAAGAGGGCGGGGGTCGGTGGGTTTGCGAGAAGATGGCAGTACAAAATTCTGACCCCCCGGTCAAGTGCTTGAAAAAATTCTGACCCCCTCTGGGTCCCCATGTCACATGTCGATTTAAAGAAAAGGCAATGTCACATGTCATTAAATTTCTATTTTCCCATGTCTTTGTCACTAAGCCTCATGTCACATGTTGAAAATAAGACCATGTCTCATGTCACTAACTTTTTACTCCTCCATGTCCATGTCACTAAGGGAGTGATCATTTTTTAACAACAGGGGGGGGGCTGGAGGGTTTGCGCATGGACACCCGAAAAAAAAAATTTCGACTTCCCCTCTCGAGGGGATAAAATTTTTTCGCCCCCCCCATAAGGGACAAAAATCGCGCGCGAACGTCCCCTTTTAGCCTATAGTAACACGCGGGGTTTTCCACTGAAAACAGGTGAAATTATTTTGACCCCCCATCGGGGTGATTATACGAGAAGGAGGCCGGGCCACGCATGCGCAGTCAGATCTTCAGAGCCAGTTGGAGAGGTTAAACCACTTAACTAATAACACAGTTAAATAGTGAACTGATAACTCAGTTCATAAGTCTAATAGAATTTTGACTGAAAATTGTGATTATACCGGGCCGTGGTGGGAGGGCGTATAATCACCCCGGTGTAATATGCAAAATGTAGCTCCATGCAAAATGTTTCCGCGGAAAATCAAGTTAGACTTTGCATTAATCATACTTCTACGGCGTAGGGGCAGTATCATTAGGGTTGTTGTTTTTTCAATTTCTATAAGAGGAGAGGGATATTTTCACGGTTTCTTCCTTTCAAAGAAAAAACTATTTGTTTCGAGATTAAGTAAAGTTTATCACTCTCCAAGCAGATGTTTTGATCTTGCATGATATGATTTAGAGGGTGCAAAGTCTGTTGGAAGAACGCTGGAAACATTTTGCATGGTAGCGACATTCTGCATGCGACAGCGGCACCACGAAGTGTGCCCTCGGTAAAATCCTAATTTTACAGCAACTTACAGGTAAGTTTCGTCAAATTCTACTATTTTACCTCGGACAACACTTCCAGTAGTGTCGAGGTTATTCTACGAGAAGTTCAGAGCGTGAGTGAAACCTCTCCAACTAAAATACCATATATAATAACCAAATCACCAAACACATATATACAAGTCAACAGTAAGGAATCTATTTATTATTCCAACTCGCTTGACTTAATCCATTATATACACAACTAGACATTATAAAATAACCTATCCGCCACATCTGTGGGGTCCACCTCAATAGGTTTGTCATAGAATGAGGCAAACGAGTTGGCACTCCGCCAACCTGCTTGTCTCATGATAGCATTAATGTCTGCTCCTAGGGCTTTTGCTTTGCTTGTGGAAGCTCCTCTCGTTGAGTGGAGTCGCCATCTAGTAATGTCTACTCCTGCCAAGTCCATTATCTCAAGGGCCCAATGGGCCAACGTGGATCTAGCAATTCCCTCATGGGGGAAAATTGAACTAATTAACAGTTGATCCTCATAGTCAGGTCTCAACTCACAAGTCCTTTCTAGGTAGTCCTCTAGCGTTTTGACAACGCAGATTCTCGTATCCGCGGGAAACCTCTTTAGCTGAACAGTGCTAAGCCGGTTCCCTTGTTTGTTGGATTTTAACAACTTACTTAATTGGAACACCACTCTATCTTTTTCAAATGATAGGCTAGTGACTTCTAACGCAACAATAGTTTGACCCCTTTGTGAGGTAGTCAACAGTAACAGTATAGCTAGTTTCAATGACAACTCTCGTAACGTCATATGTACATTGCTTTTCCACTCTTTAAGGAAAGTCAAGACTACCCCTACATCCCAGAATGTTGGATATTTAGGGCCTGGCGGGTCTCTCTCATAAGCACCCTTGGTGAGCCAACATACATCTCTATGTTGGCCCACCGTGATGCCCCCTGACAGGGGAAGAACTGCGGACAGTGCACTTCTGGCCACAGACAGTGCGCTGTGCCCCAGCCCTTCCTTCTGCAGTCTACGTAGGAAGGCACAAACTTCCGGCAACAAGGGTTTTAGAATGTGAATGTTCTTTTCCAAACAGAAATCCGTCCACTTACATATGTACGTGGAGTATGTCTTTTCGGTAGTGCACCGAAATGTGTCTAAAATTAACCCGATAGTGCCTTTGGTATAGCCTTCTTTTCTGAGCCTTTTAGTCAACAAATCAGAAAAGCTGCCAGGCCTAAGGTCCCTATTTTGACAGTCCTTCTTGGCTTTCCGTGCGGACGGAGATTTCCTTTTCGGCTTCTGAATTCTAATTTCCTGGTTGCTATCCAGGTTAACCGACCCCACCAGGTTTGGCCTTTCCATTTGGGGGCCACTACCACACACCGGGCTTGGTCCATCTCTATCTTCTGGACCACTCTTCCCATCAGACTGAAAGGAGGAAAGAAAAACAAGAAACCTTTAGACCAGTCCAAGGTGAACGTATCTACCTCATAACTCTCAGGTTCTGGGTCTAGTGACACATAACAAGGCAATTTTGCATTGATTCTAGATGCAAACATGTCAACCTCAGGTACTCCAAACTCTCTCCAGATTCTCTTGAAGATACTTGGACTCAGTTCCCACTCTGTGTCATCGGAAAACTTTCTAGATTTATAATCCGCTAGTACATTTAGTACCCCCTGGATATGTGTAATGGACAACCAGTTTTTCTTTTGTTCACACCAATCCCAAATCAGCCTTGCTTCATCATTGCATTGTTCTGATCTAACCCCACCATGGTTCTTCACATAGGCCAATGCTGTTGTATTGTCAGTGTATACTTTCACATGGCAAACCTCTTCTTTCACCAGGCTTTGAAGGCCATGTCTGATGGCCATCAATTCATTCACATTGATGTGGAAGTTCTCCTCCACACCCAGCCATCTGCCACCCGCAGTGACTTCCCCACTATGAGCTCCCCAACCATCATCCGAAGCATCTGTAAAGATCTCCAACCCTGGTGAACCCATAGAAATTTCCTTACTAGCCTCAAAATCGAAATGCTCTAGCCACCACCAAATGTCTTGCTTTCCCTTGAGCTTCAGCCTCATTTTTCCATCAAAATCTCCCCTTGTCCTTTCTAGGGCAAGGTTTTTCTCTCTTTCTAGTCCTTTGATATGCCCCAGGGCATATTGGGATGATGGTGCGTAAGCAGTCATTAAACCTAACAAACCTGCCACCTCCCTGATGGTTGGCCCATCCCTATTCAGTAAGTCACTTGCTGCTAACCTGAGTTTTTCTACTTTCTCTACAGTAGGGGTGACGATCATTTCCTCCGAGTTTAAGTTAAACCCCAGAAAAATCAACTTAGTATCTGGTATCATGACCGACTTGTCTTGATGCACAACAAACCCTAGGTAATCTAGCCATCTTGCTAATTCCCAAGCTGTAGCCGTACATTCCTCCTCAGTGTCTGCCATCACAATAAGAGTCATCAATGTATGGGAAACATTGTGCCCCCTTTCCCCCTAGCTTGGCATATATTGGCTTGAGAATTTTTGTAAAAATTCTCGGCGCACAAGATAAGCCATTGGGCATGCACACAAACTCATAGAGTTGTCCATTCCACCTAAACCGTAGATACTTCCTATGATCCCCAGATATAGGTACCGAATAATATGCATCTTTGAGATCGATTGATGCCATAAAGCATCCCGGTCTCATCATATCCAGAGCAGTTTGTAGGGTAGCCATTTTGAAATGTTTGTACTGAACATGTTTGTTGAATTTTGTCAGGTCCAAAATTAGTCTATGTTGACCATTTAGTTTAGGCCTCAAGAAGACATTTGACACAAACTGCCCTGGGACTGGATCAACCTTCACTACAATGCCTTTAGCCTCCAACTTCTCTATCTCTGTTACCATGATCCCCTGTTCTTCAGGTGTCATCCTGAACTGGAAAAGCTCTCTTTCCTGTACAGGATAAGACACTAGTGGTATGTGCACTCTACTTACCATGCCTAAAACCCAGGGATCTCTGGTAACAGCAAACCACCTATTAACAAACCTGCCAATAGAACCAGTAACAAAATTCTCAGCCGTATTACAAAGGAGACTCACCTGGCTGTTTAGCGTGCCCCCTGTTTCTGAAAACCCTGCTTAGCCTGCGCTCTTGGAGCCCTGGGTCTTCCTCCCTGGTTTTGTTGCTGTGCAGGCCTGATGAACGGTTGGTTCATGGCTTGGTTCCCATAGATCGCCGTTAGTGGTGACTGGAAAACTGGCGGTCCCTGGTTTGAATAGGACTGTCCTCCTCTTCTTGCCTTGCCACCACCAGCCCCACGCTGACCTCTCTTGTGCACAGGTGCTGCCTTATGGGTGATCGCCTTAGCCACAGCTGCTGCTTTAGCCTTAGAGGCAGACATCCCGTCTGCTGTCTTCTTAGCTGCATCATGCTTCTTTTTAGTTTCCGTCACATCACCGCCAAATAAGAACATTCCCGTGTTGGTCTCCCTTGCAGCTCTAGCTAAAAGTTTCTGGTAATCCTTCTGGATCGCCAGTTTGACGATCTCTCTCCTTCTGTTCGACAGGCTGGTCATTGTCGCTGCCAGTAAAGCGTAACCATTCCTTATGTTAGCGGAAAGTTTATCCAGTTCTGGATCCGCCTTACCCTTATTGAAACTGAGTGTTGCCAATGGTGCGAAAGCAACCATAGCCGTTAAAATGAACCCCTGAAGTTTTTTGACGTTCTTCTCCAAGATCACAATGTCTTGCCTGTCTTGAATGACTTCCTTAATTTCATCTTCCAATTCCCGGACAATCATCTTGTCTACATTAACCGGCTGTGGATAGTCAGTAAATAGCTTATCCCACTGCTCCTTCGGCATTCTGTCGGTGAAAGCACCATTGACCAGGTCGGCCACTCGCTTGTCGAGCTTGAATTCCCTCTTCTTGGCCACTTGCCCCTCTCGCTGGGTTCTGACTATGTCAGCCAGACTACCATCTCCTAACGGAGCCTCCTTTTCCTTGGACTTAGTTCCTAAGTCATCGTCAGAATTGTCCGATACAACATCGGTTTTCTTCCTCTTGACCGGAGGGGTTTCATCTTCCTCTTCCTCCTCCTCCTCCTCTTCCTCGTCATCTGCTGGAGGGTAGTATCCCGGATGACCATAACCATAAGCCCCAAATGGGTTAAAGTTCATCGGTGGAGGAGGTGGCTGGTAGCCCTGGTTCCAACCCATCACCTGATTAGGCTGAAAACCATACGACTGTAGTTGACCATAAGGCCCCAACGTAGGGAGCGGATGCTGCCCGTACGACCCCATTTGTCCATAAGGCCCCATGGGTTGGGGTGCATAGAGCCCCACGTGCTGCGAAGGCTGCTGTTGTTGCCCGTAGGCTGCGGTGGCTGTAGTCCGTAAAGCCCCGCAGGTTGCTGTGGTTGTTGGGGTTGTGGAGCTTGTCCAAACGACCCTCCAGCTTGCTGGGACTGGAACTGTCCCTGCTGCCCTGTGAACTGCATCCAAGTCTGGGCACCCGTAGAGGGCACCACCAGTGTTTGACCCGCAGTAGTAGTCGCAGTTGTAGTCACTGTAAGGGTAGTGATCGTAGTCGCCGCAGGCATAGACGTAACAGACGCCGTAGTAACCATTTTCACGGGAATCTGGAAAAAATCCAGGTCAAAAGCTTCAGCAAAGAGAAAATCCCAATGCAACTAGTAACCAACTGAACTCAAGTAGAACAGTTTAATATGGTTGCGTGTACCCTCTGACCTACTCTGAGAGTAGGCCTACCAGTAGTACTGCGTCCAACCAATGGGCGAACAGCACACCAACAAGGGCCTGAGATTGAACAATCCCAGCTTGAACCTGTCGTCTTCCAAGCCCCTAGAGGCTGAGCGCTACAGGAAATAATAATAACAATAATAAGTCCTCCAATCAGATGACAGGTTAGAACCTTGGCATCAACCAATGGACAAAACAGGACACAAGCTCGTCTCAGATTGTACACAACAATCGAGCCCCAGCTTGAAAAAACACGAGTCTACCGTCTGCGAAGCCAATAACGGCCGAGCACAATAGACTTAACCAGCTTGTCTCAGATTGTACACAACAATCGAGCCCCAGCTTGAACAAACTCTGGTCTATCGTCTGCGAAGCCAAAAAACGGCCGAGCGCAATAGACTTAACCAGCTCGTCTCAGATTGTACACAACAACCGAGTCCCAGCTTGAACAAACACGAGTCTACCGTCTGCGAAGCCAATAACGGCCGAGCGCAATAGACTTAACCAGCTCGTCTCAGATTGTACACAACAAACGAGCCCCAGCTTGAACAAAAACAAGTCTATCGTCTGCGAAGCCGGGAAAACGGCCGAGCGCAATAGAATTAACCTAAAAAACCATCCAAAAGGACAGTAAAGAAGGGATAAAGCATGAATCCGTCTCTAAATCGTCTAACCATGTACGATTGAGCCCCAATTCGCACCAAATTTCCCAAAAACTTCACCAATGCAAGCGAATCCAAGATGGCGCCCCTAGAGTCGACCGCTAGTACCGTGCAAAAGTGCAATTTAAAACAATTTCTAGCCGAGAAACACACCTGGGCAACAATAAAAACCATACATACCAGGCTCTTTTAGTTGTAGCAACAACAGAAGACCGTGAACGCTGTCAGCACAAATTTGACCAACCGACTGCGCATGCGCGGCCCGGCCTCTTTCTCGTAGAATAACCTAGACACCACTGGAAGTGTTGTCCGAGGTAAAACCCCTGGCCCTGTGTCTTAGTTGTGCAGGAGAGTGCAAGGATTTCAAATCTTTTGGAATCATGTTGATATCTCAATTCGTTCTCACAGAATCGCAGAATTAGTATCTAGAAATCTGACATTTTTGTCCTATTAAAGTATTCAGGCAATTTGTTGTGACCTTCTGGATCCCAATAAGGGCCAATTAGCGATAATAAATGAAGAAATGAAAGGGAGGTAAGTTAATAGTAAATTGTCAATTCAATTCATTGAGACGAAAAGTCACGTAACCTTGGTAACGTGCCGACGTCGGCACACCGGATGTCGGGGACAAAGTGGTGCTCTGCATTCGTCACCCCCTGTTAGTGTTACGTACCATAAAAAAAAAGCTATACTGGAGCCCTGCACATTTTTAAATGCAGATTGCGGCCCTCATACTGGCCCAATCTCTTACTAACAGACATGGTATTATCTTCTTTCACATTCCATTATACTGTGCAGATAATATTGCCCTGGGTACCATGATTTGGGAGAATTTGAACCTTGTATACTGAGGGCAGCACTGAAGCATACAAAATTGTCCCCCGGACAGTATGGCGTCATCCATGTGCACATGACACGTTACCTTGGAGAATTACTAGGTTACGTAGTTACCGTCCGCACGAATTGGAATGAACCACAATATCAGCATGAAATAAAAAGCTATCTGACCCGGATGTTTACCTGTACCGTAAAATGGGGATACTTAATGTCCCTTAAGGGGTAACATTAGCCCAGTCACAGAAAAATGTTGTTTTGATCTCGATATTACAATTAAGGATATTTTTCATATCTAGGTCACTTTTATCAAAAGGTCTATCATCTAAGCTACAATTTTAGCCTAAATAGAATTTTAAAAGTGATAATTGTAGTGGTTCGTCTCGTTAAGTTAAATTAAGTAATCATAACGAATAGAGAGAAAGTTTCCGGGAAGGCAACCGAGCTTTTATTTCATAGCTTATGTTACATACGATCACGGCCTCAGAGGACTACATGCTGCTAGGGCATTCGGTTACCCTTTCGGGTAACGACCTGGTTGAGCAGTGGGTAAAACCACTACTGGAGAACATGGGGGTAGAACCAGCCTTATATAGGGGAAAAGCCTGCGAAACTCAGACTGGCCACTTGACGTGTGGCGGACGAGTGGTAGGCCCCCTGGTGTAATGGATACGAACCCAGAGGCAGGTGCTGCCACCTGCCATCCAGATTCCCCCACTACACCCGAAGACCTAGGTCTGAGTCCCACGGGTACATGAACATATAAGTGTAAATACCATACCCCTACACTGCCCCCCTTAGACAATAACTTGGGGGTAATTAAACCACAGTGTATTAATAACCTAGTAAGTGATTGTTTACAATACTAAAAAGGGTTATTAATTACACTTGCTCGATGTGTAAAAGGCTATAGTATGAGACTATCCTATTTCTGAAAAATTATACAATAATAGCATCGAGTATCGTTCATTTCATTTCCACCAGTAACTATGACAACCACATATGATAAATATAAATATCACAGATTATATTAATATTTGACAACAGTAGAGTCCTGAAAAGGACCGGTGGTTGTATTATTAATTGTATTACAGTTATTAAACCCGGAAAAAAATTTCTGACTTTTTAAGTTAACAACTCTGTCCACTTTTAAAGTGAACTTAACAATAAAGATGGTGTGAGAGAAGCAAGTTTCTCGGCATTGAGGCTCTTAAGGTTGCCATAGAGCTCAGAGTGAATTTTCATCACTCTATCTATGGCTGCCTCCAAACCCTCTCCATGCGAAGTCACATAATGCCAGACCATGTCTCCGCGTCGGGGAGTGACACATCCTGTGCATTTAGCACATTTCTTGCCAACTTCTCGATCGCAGACATATTCCGGCCTCTGGTGCATGTGAACCTCCACGAGATGACGAAGGAACTCGTCTTTCTCGATGAAGAATTCAACCTCACCTTCACTTTGAGTACAACGTTGAAAGGGACAATCCTTGCGATCCTCCCCGTAGTACTCGTCCAGAGCAAACTTTAGTTTACCCTTCTGGTCATAGTTGTACAGGCCATTGGGTGAATTCTTAACGAATTCCCAATAAATCCAGTACATATTGGCCGGTTTCCTGTCAGAGAGCTTCTTGCGAAGCCACTCCTCTATATCCTCACGCCTTTCACAGGTGATCCGAGGGGTAGCCTCCATACGGATTTACTCCCCTTCAGGTGTCCCCTGTGTAGAGGAATGAAGTCGGCAAAGTTGCTATTGGCATTTTCCCAGATAGCAGCCTCTTGCTCGTCGGTCGGAGTGGCGTCCACAACTGGGTCAACCGGCTCCTCTCCCTCGGGGTCGGATGGTACATCCACAGGTTGCACAACAGGTCGTTGACCTGCGAGAACCTGGGCTGCGGCATCTTGAGCGTCTCCACTCAAATCGGCCATTACGTCGTGAAGTTTGACGATTTGCACACCGAGCTCAACCTTTACGGTTGGGACAGCCTGTTCAACTTCCAGAAATTCGGGTTGAACGTCTACCTCGATAGGTTCAGGTTTACGTTAGTTAACCTTCTTCTTATGCCGTCTGTGGGATCTGCTATTAGTAGAGGTGCCAGGCTCGGATGCATCTGTCTCGTTGCCAGAGACATCCGAAGCCTTAGCTCCCTTCTTATTGGCCGAGCGTGGGGACACCCGACGGGTTCGGGTACTGTCGGCCACACTCATGCTGGTAGAGGGTTCGGTTCCTGACCGCTTCCCGTTACCCTTATTCTTAGTGGGGGTCCCTTTACCCTTTCCACTAGCTGTTTTCCCTGACTTCTGTTCAGTCTTCGTAGGGGTAGACTGAGCAGTTTTAGGGGAACCATCTGCACCAGGTGGAGCCTCCTCAGGCACTTCTGCTGTATCTCCCGAAGAAGGAGTTTCAGCAGGAGACAGATTGCGTTGACAACACACTCGTCAACTTGTCTGGGCGTCCCATAACAGGTGGGTATCAGCATTTCCTCAGAAATAGCTAACATCCGTCCGTCATAGGGACCAGCTACATCATGCCACTCAGGACTGTCTGGTAGGGGTAGCTCCAGGTACATTGGCCTGTCAACCGGAGAAGCAGGTCCCAAAGCACAGGATGAGGTACTCCCACCCAGACAAGGCGGTAGTTGAGGGGGAGGTGGCATTAGAGCCCTGTCGTGAGACTGAACTCCTGACAGCTCTCCACTCAAACTTTCGGATGGAGGGGCTACATAGGGCTCACCTACATCAATTGATTGCTGAACACTACGGCGTTCAGGACTCACTTGTCTGGAGTTATCGGATGCGTCATAGAACGATTCTTTGTCGCTATCGTCTACTCCAGAGAAGTACTGATCAACATTCATTTGTTGATCCAATTGATCACATATGTATAAGTGGGACTCTTAGGAGAACCACTTCCATACTCCGGCGGGGTGCTAGCACCGGCACCACCGCCAAGGCGGACGGCCTCTTCTGCCATCGACAGAAGTGGCTATTCGGGGATATAATATCCCAATCCACCGGATAAGCAGTTAAAACTGCTTACCCAGTGAAAGGGGGGGTGCCTTTTAACGAGGGCACACCTCGAAACACGGCTGTCACAGGCTATCAAACACCCAAAAGAGTAAGACCACCCTCGGCCACGTCTTTTTCCTTTGCAGGAATAAGACAATATGGCGGGATACTCGAATTTGAATCGCTGCACATGATCAGACCGGCGCCTCACGTGACCATTCGAAAATGGGTCAACAACTTTCCCGCGTGCCCTTAATTAGGTCACGTGTTCTTACATAAGGACAATACAATACCCGATCGGTCTTCTGCCTGTACTCATGTCTCAACCATGACAACTCACTAGGTATTATGGAGTTTATGGATAGCATAAGCATATCCACCGGGTTATCCGTCCAAAACCATAGGTACATTATCATGGGTCATTTTCCAGGAACTCGTGACCGGCTCAAATATACATTGAACAAGGTTACAACATATAACAGTACACAGTACAGGACAACACACTCTGCGTCTAAGAGGTTTTGAGGCCTCTTTTATTGACCTGGTATCCATAAGAGCCTTTCCAAAGGTCTTCTTAGCCTTAGAAGGACCTTTCCTCTTATTTTTACCTGCACCTGCCGAGACTTTTTGTATCTTCCCCTGCTTTTCGGATGTTACGACAGGGGGCACCACCCTCTTCGGGTCTGCAACCTTCCGTGGCCACCCGGGTCCTCGCTTTCGGGTCGGTACCACTTCGAGTTGCTTAACACGACTTTGTTCCATTACTTCCAATAGACCATCGCCATACATTTCGGTGGAGATATCCCTCCCCCTCCATGGGTGTAGTCTCCCTACATTTACCAAGCTGTGATTTAATAATCACTGTACAATCACTAATAACCTGAGTTATAGTAAAGGGTCCATCCCAATTGCTGGCTAATTTCAGGTTGGCAAGTGGTTGGTGTAGACGCAAAACTCTATCCCCTAGATTAAAATATCTAGCTTTTAGACCTGTGTCATAACCAACTTTCTGCCAATGTGCAGTTTTCTGCAACTCATCTCTAACCCTCTCATAGGCTTGTTTGAAGTTATCTCGTAGAGCCTCTACAAACATCACCTGGCAAGGGGCTTCATTCTTATTATGCCAAACACCAAATCTGCTGGCATAATTAAATCCTCTCCAAAAACGAAGAGATTAGGAGAACAGTTTGTGCTCGAGTGTACAGTGCCATTATAAGCATGTACCACGAATTCACATTGTTCATCCCAATCGTCCATTTGCTCATTTACTAGAGACTTCAATACTTGGATCAGAGTCCTATTGAATCTGTCTACTTGTCCATCACTCTGTGGCCTATAGGGATTAGTTCTTGTCTTGCAAATTGCTAGACAATTACACATCTCTTGCCACAGGCTAGACTCAAATTCTCTGCCCTGGTCACTATGTAACATGAGTGGGACACCTAGGTGCAACACCCACCCTTTTACAAAGGCCATAGCACAAGTAGCAGCCTTATGATCCGGTAAAGGAAACACTCGGGTGTACTTGGTATAATAATCTGACACGACCATCATACACGTGTTGCCACTAGGAGTGGGAGGAATCCCACTAATAATGTCAACAGCTACTCTAGCAAATCTTACCCCAAACAGTTCCTGGGATAATGGCAGTTTGCCTAACCCGGCTCCTGGTTTGTTCTTACAGCATTCGGGACAGGTCTCTACCCATTGGGTGAGATCTGTATTCATGCCAGGCCAATAGTTTCGTCTGGATAGACGTTCTAGAGACCGTTTCTTTCCAAAGTGTCCACTAGTTCTATGCCCATGACAGAAATACATAATATCTCGTCGCATAGCACTAGGTATGACAACTTGCAAGGTTTTCTTCCTATTAGAATAGTTCTTCCATCGAAATAGAATACCATCCTGGACTTCTAGCTCGGCCCATTGAGCTAGGAATCATCTCATCTCCCTGTTCTCCAATGACACGTCGGGTCTTGGAGGACAGATACCCTGATTAAGAAACTTAATCAAACGTGATGTGACTGCATCAGACTTCTGGAACTGTTGAATGGTCTCCATGGACCAATTCAAAACATGTTCCGGTTGGGTTTCGAAAGGTACTCGAACCCCTGCCAATACAGTATTGTGTGCTCCACAATCAGTGCACTCAGCGTTTGCACATTTCCTCACCGGGATTCTAGACAAAGCATCCGCATTCAAATGTTTTGCCCCGGCTCGGTGTTCAATCTGGCTGTGATTTAGACCGAATTCGGATAGGTGCGCCAACCAGCGACCTATCATCCCCTCTGCATCCTTGAAGTTCAATAAGCATCTGAGAGAAGAGTGATCAGTCCATAGAGTGAAATCACTTCCCCACAAAAAGTGCTTGAACTTCTTCGTATAGACCACCACAGCCAACTACTCACGTTTAGTGGTACAATAGTTTCTTTGAGATTTACTCAATGTGTTACTAGCGAAGGCTACAGGAACTTCAACCCCATCCTGGACCTGAGAAAGGGCAGCTCCTATGCTTTCATTACTAGCATCAGTATCTAGAATGAAATGATCATTCTCCGTTGGGTACTTCAACACAGGTGTACTTGCAAACAAACCCTTTATTTTCATAAAGGCTTCGTCTTGCTCGGATCCCCAAGGAAATCGTTCCTTCCTCACTCCAGGTGTCCAATGGGACAAACTCTGAATAGGAAAGGCGACCCTCGAATATCCTGGTATAAAGTCCCTGTAATAGGAACAGAATCCAAGAAAGGATCTAACTTCTTTCGCATTCGTGGATGCCTGCCAACTTGACACAGCATCCAGTTTCTCCGGATCGGCTTTAATCCCTTCATTCGAGATTATTCGTCCCAAGTAATTAATGGATCTCTTAAAAAGATCACATTTCTTGCGCTTCAGCTTCAATCCATTAGCTATGATCCTTTCCAGAACCATACCTAAATTTTCCAAGCATTCCTCGTATGTCTTCCCAAAGACTATCACATCATCTAGATAGACGAGACATTTATTCCATAATAGGTCACTTGATAAAGTTTCCATCATGGCTTCGAATGTCGCCGGTGCATTGCACAATCCAAACAGCATCACATTATATTGGAATAACCCAATATGACTGGAAAAGGCCGTCTTCTCCATGTCTTTCGGATGCATACCCACTTGCCAGTACCCGGATTGTAAGTCTAAAGAGCAACATCATTGCTTACCTCCAAGGGAGTCTATAGTCTCATCAATCTGTGGTAAGGGATATGAATTCTTCTTGGTCATACCATTCAATTTCCGGTAATCTATGCAAAAACGGATGGTACCATCTTTCTTAGTCACCATGCACACAGGGCTAGACAAAGGACTGGTTGATGGAATTATTACATCCTGTTCAAGCATTTTAGCTATCTCCTCCTCAGCTACCCTTTTCTTGGCTAGTGGGAGTCTTCTATAAGGAAGGTTCATCTGAAAACTCTCTGTCCGCTCGACATAAGACATCACAGGCGGTGCCTGGTGGTATCTTAACAGTCTGGGCTACACTGGCTACACTGCTCACTTGTCTAAGTACACATTGTACTTCAAGATGATATGGGTCTCTAACTTCCAATATTCCCCTCTGGGAATCTAACCTTGCTCCATATAATGCAGCAAAATCCAGACCAAGTATACCATCATCCGCGATGTTTGCCACAGTAGGAGTAAGGATGAAATCCTTATCCTCCTGTAGACTGAACCTCATACATGTTCTACTGAACGTTTGCATCGTGCTACCTTCGGCCGTACGAGCATTTCCTTCCGTTATGAAAGTTTCATGATTCGTAGGCAAAAGATCATAGAATCTCTTAGCAATACAGGAGTGGCTAGCACCCGTATCGACAAGAAACTCAGCAGATCTACCACTCACAGATACAACTACGTACCACCTCCTACCTTTCAAGTAGGTAGGACAACATGCGTACTTAGCAAGTTCCGTCTTAGCGCCGAGGTCAAATCCACATCCCTTCAAAAATTCGAGACAAGGATGACCCGGGGGAAGCTGGGCACACCCCACCCTGGCCAACCCATTGGCCACTTCCTCTTGACTGATATCGGGTTTCCCCTCTGTGTTCTTCTGCCGGTTCTTGACACCTGGTGTACTATCAGTCTCCCCAGCCTCATGAGTAAGGAACTGATCAGGTCCCTTAGCTTCACTGCTGGGCGAAATCGCTAGAGGATTCTCACCAGCACTGCAAGCGGCGATAGGCTGGCAGTCATGGCAATCACTCACTCGGGGGGTAATCCGGTTGCCATCATGGACACCTCCACTCAGTTTTCCTTCTTCACTGAGTCCATCTTACCCGGGTTGTTCCGGTAATGAGCATTTCTATAAACTGGCTTATCTGCCTCACAATCGGCAGCATAATGTCCAGTTTCCTGACATCGGAAGCACGTCACTACACTCCTATCGGGCCTAGACCTTCTAAGATTCTCAGTGATCTTCTTTACCAAGTTGGTAACCAGGTCCTCTGATAAAGACGGACCAGTGTTCGGTTTGGTATCGGGTTGAGTCACAGGAGGTTTGGTGGTAATCCCGTTTTCTTTCCCCAGTTCCAGTTGTACCGGGGGTTCCCTTGACCAACGGCCCCAACGTTTTCATCATCGTCAGGTTCCCCTGATTCGGATGAATCGGTTTCGGGTATCCCATCTGAAATTATCATTGCTGACATCCGTTGAGGTACCTTCCCGGCAAAGATCCGGACCTTACGATCATAATGATCTAAGGACTGGAACAAATCTGTCAAAGAGGCATCATTCTTCCAAGCTTCACAGGCCACTGTCCTGTGTTCCTGATTCCGCAATCCTTCGATGAATTGTTTAAACATTTCATCTAGGAAGCATTCATCATCTAATCTCCATTGAGGTCTGGCTTTATGTAACAGTCGTTGACATTCTAAGCCAAAAACTTTGGCAGATTCCTTAGGTTTCTGCGTTCTTTTAGTGAACTTCAGCCAAGGATCTTCCCCAACTATATTTCCATATAAATATGAAGCAATCTCTATGAGTTCATCATATTTCATATGGGCTGAGAGTCCTACAATTTGGGAATCTCTCCATTGTTCCACGGCTCCTTTACCGTCGCCTTCCTTTAACCAGCATACTAGATAGGGGAGAGCTTCTGCTTTACCCCATCCATTGCAGTTAAAGACATCTGCGCAGCCTTGATACTCCTCCTTCCAAGGATTCTTGGCATTGAAGGGAGTAGGTATCTTAGCTACCCTACGAGCCGGATTCGTGGATCCAGTAAGGGGGAACCCCCTACTCCATTCCATGATCTCCGTATCGTCCAGACCTTGATTGTAACAATCAACACCTAAGTTAGCAATCGCTGCATTGGAATCATGCAGTGCTTGTAACCCTGGAGAAAGAGATACTCGACGACTGAGTCTCTCCGTGGAGGATTCGTACATAAGTACTCCCAAAGCCACCGGGTGGTGGTCCTCCTCCACCCCCTGATCCTCCTGCTCCGAATAGAGGCACCTGGGAGAAGGTGTATCCATCGGTTTGAGGAGTTGACCCTGGATTATTGGTGGGTTGTGCATTTCCACCAAAACTAAAGAAACCACCATTGTTATTAGTGTTTCCTCCTGTTCCATACGACTGATTTCCATTATTGGAACCAGTTCTACCGGCAGAGGGTCTGCCTTTGAAACTATCTCCTGAAGATCCGGATACTATCAAGTCCAGTTGTACTGGAATTCCCGGATGTTCGTCTGGTTGTTCCCCCGGATGCATTCCGAGCCGTTACCATTAGACGGATTCGTTCCCGTTTGGGATTGATTCCATCCATACTGGGCATATGGGCCATTTGGTCCCCCTAAAGGTGACTGTTGTGGCCATCCGCCATCAAAGGTGGAGGTTCCTACTGAGTGGTTTTGTTTAATTCCACTCGTCGAAGCACCCCCAGTATTTCCCGTACCTAAACCAAGAGGTTTCGAGGTATTATCCGTAAATCTAACCTGATGACTCTTTACTTCTTCGCAACGAGGTACAGTTTTCTCTGTTACCTCGTCTTCACCCCTCAAAGAGTTCATCTGGTTACACGTCGTGTTTAGGACAATTCCTGAAATAGTGAAGTCTGGTTCAAGAGTGCCTACTGCAAGACCAGTATCCTCTAGATACTTTGACATCTGGATAGCTTTAGCTTCCAGTTCGGAATAATCATCCAGCATTTTTGTCTGCTTAGCAGTGAAGTTTGCGGATTCATGTATTCATTGACCTCTGAGTTTTTCATGCTCTTCGGTTTGTTTATGATACGTACATCGTGCATCTTGGAAGGCTGATTCTATTTTTTCAGCTCTTCTTGATACTTGCCATGGTCCGATTGAGTTGAATTTAACTCTTGTTTAGTTTTATTCAACTCTTCACACGAGGCTCTGTATTCCAGATCCGCCGTGTATAGTGCATCACGATACTGTTCATGCTGGAGTTGGAAATCTTGTTTTTCCTTCTCCATTCTATCCAACAACAGTTGTTGTTGGCATCTACAACTCTGATTGTAATCAAGACATTCTGACATCAACTGTTTGTTTTCAGTCAGAATTCTGTCTCGAGTCCCGGTCAGTGTAATGAGATCCTTTTGGATCTTCTCGTATTCAGCTCTCATGTCTTCAATCTCGTCCATTTTGTTCTTTTCGAATCCACATTTCTGGTGTTTAATTCGAGAACTATATGGAGTTTCAAACATACCTGCACTAGGCTTCGGTACCTCAAATGGTAGTTGACCAAATTGAGCGGTACTTTTGTGCATAGGTGCAGGTTTCAAAGTACCTCCTGGCATGAATAAGGAATCTCCAAATTCTTCCAGTTCGTCGTGTAAGTTTTTTCTTACATCCGCTAACCCATCTGGGTAGTGTTCCTGTGGATCTCTCCACCCTGTACCTGGGGATGGTGAGTTGATTTCACCATCTTCCATCGGGGAATTTAGCTCATGATTTGGGCCTTTTCCCCTAACTGGGCTCAGCTCAGTCATTTCTGACTGCGCTTACCCGAAGACCAACTGGTCACGGCACCAGTGTAGTGGTTCGTCTCGTTAAGTTACATTAAGTAACCATAACGAAGAGAGAGAAAGTTTCCGGGTAGGCAACCGAGCTTTTATTTCATAGCTTATGTTACATACGATCACGGCCTCAGAGGACTACATGCTGCTAGGGCATTCGGTTACCCTTTCGGGTAACGACCTGGTTGAGCAGTGGGTAAAACCACTACTGGAGAACATGGGGGTAGAACCAGCCTTATATAGGGGAAAAGCCCGCGAAACGAGTGGTAGGCCCCCTGGTGTAATGGATACGAACCCAGAGGCAGGTGCTGCCACCTGCCATCCGGATTCCCCCACTACACCCGAAGACCTAGGTCTGAGTCCCACGGGTACATGAACGTATAAGTGTAAATACCATACCCCTACATAATTATTATTAGATATAAGGCAATGAGTAGAGGCTAAAATTTTCACTGATTTTCGGTGTGTCCGGAAATTGCGTCTGGATCAACCAATAATATTCAAGGATGAGTCTGTTGGTTTTAACCAACAATTAATCAACCCAAAGGCATCTCAAATCAATTGTACTATATTCATTTAGCCCAAGAAGGATTTTATTATTTCACATTTTCTGTAAAATTATAATTTCTCTAAAATAATTGGGGTTACTTTGGCCCTTGGGGGTAATTTTGGCCCACCACTACTAAATGCCTGTCATTTTAGTTAAAATAGTCATATTTTTCACAATTTTTGTTTCATGCCATATTTTAGACTGTATCCATGAGTTTTGTTCACCTTTGATGAAAAATACCTGAATAAGACACTTTCTAAGAATGCTCTTTATATTGACAAAGTTTTTAGGGGTAACTTTGACCCAATATTTGGTTGTGAAAAAATAAGTCTGTTGGTTTTAACCAACAATTAATCAACCCAAAGGCATCTCAAATCAATTGTACTATATTCATTTAGCCCAAGAAGGATTTTATTATTTCACATTTTCTGTAAAATTATAATTTCTCTAAAATAATTGGGGTTACTTTGGCCCTTGGGGGTAATTTTGGCCCACCACTACTAAATGCCTGTCATTTTAGTTAAAATAGTCATATTTTTCACAATTTTTGTTTCATGCCATATTTTAGACTGTATCCATGAGTTTTGTTCACCTTTGATGAAAAATACCTGAATAAGACACTTTCTAAGAATGCTCTTTATATTGACAAAGTTTTTAGGGGTAACTTTGACCCAATATTTGGTTGTGAAAAAATAAGAAAAATACTACTGTAGGGGCAGTATTTCCCTGTACTCGGTGGCAGACCCCCAGGGGCGGGTCTCCGGGTAATCACTGCCCCCCCCCCTATTGTGTATCATACCGATCCAGGTGTGGATGGAAGGTGGAAATGTCAGGCCAAGGGGAAGTAGCTCACAGGAAGAGCAGCCGCTTCGAAGTTGGAGGGCCCCGGGTTCGAGTCCCGGTTTCTCCAAGAACATTTTCACCGACCTCTACACTACCATAGGGAATCCCTTGTGGGCCAATGTTGCCCTGAAGTAAGGGTAAATTTGCCCCAACCTATTTCGATGTAAATCTAGTACTTGCTGGACACAAAATTTTAGAATTACACATACATCTGAAAGATACTGACTAGAATTCAAACTAACAATAGTTATTTCTGCAATACTTGCACTCCTATCATGCTAATTTTTCGGAAATATCCAAAAAGTGGGCCAAAGTATTCCCGTTTTACGGTACGAAATTTTAACTTGACCTAATTTTCCCGTGACCTATATATCTGACCTACATTAGTTCATGACCTAGATTCTGATATGATCAAATATATAGGAACAGACGCTGTAAAATATGAAGAATAGACATTCTGATAACCTAACCACTGGTATATGACCCTAACATTAACATCTAATGGGTTTCCTATTGACCTATTTTCAGGCATGGAGTGGGCTGACAAGAATGGCTTCAAGTTCTCCAAGAACAAAACCTCCATCATGCACTTCCATTACCATTCCACCCCAGAACGAGAACCAGACATATACATGGACAAAGACAATTCTCAGCGCATTCCAGTCGTTCAAAGAACCAAGTTTCTTGGTTTGGTCCTAGACCGGAAGTTGTGCTTCAAAGAGCATATAGAATACCTGCGCAAGAAATGCAAGAAAGCCCTCAACCTGCTAAGAGTAGTGGCACACCAATCCTGGGGAGGAGAACAAGCCACACTGCTAAAGCTCTACAGGGCCCTAGTTCGCTCACAGATAGACTATGGCCTATCCATCTACGGAGCAGCCAGTCCCTCATACTTTAAAATGGCTGAGTCTATTCAAAACCAAGGTTTACGAATCTGCCTGGGAGCCTTCAGGACATCTCGCATCAAAAGCCTTGAAGTTGAGGCCAACGAACTGCCACTCCTCTTGAGGCAATTCCAATATGCAATTCAAATTGCAGCAAACTCTAACAATCCTGCAACAACACTCCTCAAAACACCCGCATATCAGGAGGAATATGACCGCAAGAGAAAGTGGTTCCTTGCTCCATTTGGAGTGAGAGTTACAAATTCACTGGAAGAAGCAGGCATTGATCTGAACAAAGTCATGGAGCTGACCATTGCAGAGAGACCACCATGGACACTGTACCAACCAGAAATCATCCTCAGCTTAGTCCCACACCGAAAAGGAAACACATCAAGCACTGCTTACCAGGCAGCTTTCAACGAACTGCGCGATGAGTATAAGGACTATGAGACCATCTTCACTGATGGATCTCATATGGCAAACAAGACAGCCTCAGCAGCTGTAAAAGGCCTAGACTATTACAAAGAACGCCTTCCAGATGAAGCATCTATCTACTCGGCAGAGTTGCATGCCCTCTACCTTGCACAAGACCATGTAGAAACCTCAGAGGCAAAAGACCATCTGATCCTCTCAGAAGCCCAGTCATCACTTAAAGCCATGCAAACAGGCGCATGGAACCACCCTCTAGTAAACAAAGTGCTGGAAAGACACCACCAGTTAACAGAGGAGGGAAAGAACATCAAATATGGTTTGGTCCCTGGCCATGTAGGGATTCAAGGAAATGAACAAGCAGACTCAGCTGCCAAGGATGCCCTGGGCCAGGCAGTAGTACAAATGCCACTTCCATCAACCGACCTAAAGCGCAAGATCAACAAGTACATATATAACAAATGGCAAACATCATGGGACGCAGAGGTGGGAAACCAACTCCAAAAGATCCAAACAAAGGTCAACATGACCAAACCCTACAAGTGCAAGTCTAGAAATGAAGAGAAAACTATGAGCCGCCTCAGAATAGGTCACACAAGACTGACCCATGGTTACAGAATAGGGAGAGAAAACCCTCCCAAGTGTGCCCGCTGTCAGAACCCCCTGACAGTGGAGCACATCCTCATCGATTGCCAACAGTGTCCCTACAGGGCACAATACCACGCTTGTACAAGCTTGAAAGAACTATTCGAGAAACACAAACCAGAAGAAATATTGGGATATATTAAAAGCCCTTGGGCTCTACAATAACATCTAGTTGAAACCTGATGATTACTTCCCCCACATAGACAAATCATACCACCATTTCCGCTGATAGTGCCTATCAACCTGTGAAGCACAGGATAGCCACTTAGTGCCGCTAAAGTGCTGTAAAACACAAATCAATCAAAACCTATATGTTTGACCAACATTAGCTCATGACCTAGATTTTGATGACAGAATCAAATAATTTTTTCCTGTGTGGTAGCAAGTTCACATGGTCGGGAAATCGTAAAAAATCAGTTAATTGCTCCCAAAGTCGGGGAGTCTGTGAAACTAGTTTATCTTAGCAGGTATTGTAAGTGTCACACCTGTATGATGTACATGGGTCATGCAGTGACGGTTTTAACACTGCCAAATCACCATTGCGCACCTACACACAGGGAAATGTGATTTTTCAAATTTCTTTTGCAGTCACCAGCTGTACTATTCAGTCCACATGCACAAACTAGACCTTATATGAAATGCCATGAAACATACTATTACTTTCTTTTAGTTTCATTCTACTTTTTCATTTTGGACAACTTGATTTAGATGACCTTTTCAGTCATCCACTTCAGAAATCTACAAAAATGTCTAGAAATGCACCAATTTCCCCGAAAGATTTTCATATAGGTAAAATAAGCCATGAAATACCAAGATAACTTCTTATATGTGTTCATTTATTCTTTGTTCTGTAAGAATATGCCAATTTCAGTGCAGGTTAATTTCCAGTGCAGCAATTTGTTGGGTCACAAAAAACGCATCACAAATGATGGACACTCCCAGAGGAGTGGTGCAGGCATTGTTTGATGTACCTATCGAGGTGCGAACAGTGGCCTTATTCTCACCTCGAGGAGGTGTACCACATCGAGGTGAAAATAAGAATCCTTATTGACCACTTTCTGCTGCTTCAGCGGAAGTGGTCATATTACAACTGCATCGGCCCATAGACTTTGCCTAGAGCTCTACCCTCCACTGTAAATCAATGTACCAATCGCACCCCGGTTCCATACCTCAAGTGGTCTATAGCCCCCTCCCCTCCCCCCTCACCCCCTCCCCCCCACACCCACCTCTATGAGTTCAAGCTGTCATCGGCACACGGTTTGCCCGCCGAGCGCCTATAGCGTGCTGCGCGGCCCCGGCGTGTGCCGATGACAGCTTGAACTCATAGAGGTGGGTGGGGGGGGACTGCCGCCGACCCACGGGGGGGGAGGGGGTGAGGGGAGGGGGCTATAGGCGCTCGGCGGGTTCAAGCGGACCGTGTGCCGATGACAGCTTAAACTCCTAGAGGTGGGTGGGGGGGGGTGGACTGCCTCAGCAGCGTAGCAGCCAAAGACGGGGGTGGGGCCACTTGAGAATATATGGAAACCATGTGCGTACACAAACTGGCGGGAAAGGGGGTACTTTTCTGGCCCGACGAACGGATCCGCCCAGATCCGTTAAAAGGGGCCCTTTTTGGCCCAAACCGGTCCAAAAGGGGTACATTATTCTAGGGCTTTCTTACAGTGAAAGAATTCTTTAAATATTCCAACTAGAACCAGAGTTACGGTTATTTTCATGCATGGGATCTTTCTTTTTTATCATTCACTAGCTACCACCTTCAATCAGATACCAGTAGTCAATATTTGGATGGGAAAGGGGTACTTTAATCAGAAAATATGACTGGGAAAGGGGTACATTTTAAGAGAGAAATCTGTTGAAAGGGTCCCCAATCTGAGAGTTTGTCTTCTTGCACTATAACAGCAGGAAAGGGGGTATATTTCCAAGCCTTTTCCCGTCAAAAGGGGTCAATTTTGGGTGAATTTTCCCACGCTAAAAGGGGTACCAACCCGGGGGGCACTTCAATTTTTTTTGGATACGGGTGTGTGGCTGAACCCCTGACTACCCTTACCCCTGCTAGGGCACTCATTCGCGGGGTTTTCCTTCAAAACCCTATCCTTGCTAGGGAACTTTTTACATAATAGTCTTAGATTTTGCTCAAAATAGCTTAAACTGACCTTTTCTGGGAGAAAATTTGTATTTTGTTCAAGCTATTTTCATGAAAACTTGGAAAGTATTCATGAAAATGTCTAAATTGTCCGTGTGAATCGGGTATTTCGCAAAAAGTTGACCCTTGCTAGGGACATTTTGCTCAAAGGTAGACCCTTGCTAGGGACATTTGTGGCTGAAACAGGAGGCTTGCTAGGGACTTTTCCTTGAAAAAGTACCCTTGCCAGCCGCACATATGTGTATACGTTACATAGAGAGTGCCCCCCCCCGGGGTACCAACTCAAGAGCTATGTACGCACATGGTTACTATAGAACAGATAGGGAGTGGCCCCCCGGGGGGGTTAAGGGAGGGGGCTATAGGTGCTCGGCGGGTTCAAGCCGACTGCGTGCCGATGACAGCTTGAACTCATAGAGGTGGGTGTAGGGGGGGGGACTGCCTCAGTGGCGTAGCAGCCAAAGACGCCGACCCACTGGGGGGGGGGAAGGGGGTGAGGGGAGGGGGCTATAGGCGCTCAGCAGGTTCAAGCCAACCATGGCTGTAGAGGCCAAAAATGCTGGGGAAAGGCCAAAATAGCTTGCCAGAGAGACATCGTTGGGCGACAATAGGGTTCCGAGAGAAAAACGATTTTCCAGAGGAGTCCATAGCTGTTTGAATTTTTTTCCTACGACGATTTGGTGGAAAGTTATGGCCATTTTTGTGATGTCATAGCTTTAAAACATCGATAACTTTGTCCCCATTGTGCAGATCTGAAAATAAAGACTGCCATGACGTTCGCCAGCTCGAGCTACCCTTTATCTATAGGTCACACTATGGGAAACTCCTATTATTAAGGGCGATACGATTTATTTTGTAAAACTGCCAGTTCTTAGACCTCTCTGCTAGTACCTGGACTGGCGTCTGCCCCCGCGTCCCAAAAAAGCCTATATTTCGATCCATTCCTTCCTCAAACCTGCCCTTTTTCGCCGGTGACACTTAAAACAGATAGGTTTTGGCAGGAGGTAGGGCGCAGGTGGACTGGCTCAGGCCGAAAAGGCCGCTAGTTAAAAAAATTATTTCGCTTATTCTTTTCCGAAACAAATTTTTTAGGGGGGCATGTTCTTTAGGGGGACGAAACACCCCAGATTGATACCGAACATTCCATATCCGCGCATATTATTTGCATTATTAGCATAATTATGCAGTATCTTGGTACTCTTCAATATAATATAAATATGTTCCATTGGTCCCTTATAGAATTCATTTGCTTGCAAGTATAAACTACTGACTGCACCTAGTGACTAGTGGAATCTGAACAGTAGAAAAGAAAGACCCCTCCTCTACCTTTGTATAGCATCAAACAAGTTGTTCAATGGAGGCAGCCATTGCTTGATCAGATGCTTAAACCTTTTAGATCCAAATGCTAGTTACCAGTGCATTATCACTGTTGATAAGCTTTACACATCAATACCTGCACAAGCCCTGTTTGCACTGAATGGATATCTTTCCATTTCTCCATTCTCTGGTGTTTGATTGAAAATGTTGACGTCATTCTGTGTTCTAATTTGTGTTTTAATCTGTGCTTTTATGGTACATGTATTGAGTTTAGGGCTATAAAAGGTTAGTGTTAGTGCTATGGTATGATAGTAATTACTCACTATTTGTCAGCGGTTAATCAATATAATTTTTATGTTAGTAATTACTCACTATTTGTTAGCAATTAGTCGAAATATGTCAGTATTTACTCACAATTTGTCAGCAATTAGTCAGTATACACCTAGTGACATTAAAAAGATTAATGGCATTTTAATCATTTGTGCATCATGCCCAGATTGACATGATGCACTCACATTTTGTCAGTAATTAGTCAAAATATGTTAGAAATAATGCATGATTTGTCAGCAATTAGTCAAAATATGTCAGTAGTTATGCCAAATTTGTTAGTTAACATGCACATCCTCCCTTCATCACACTTTTAAAGAAATTTATAGCCTATATAACCCACACTCCTACTCAAAGCCTACCACACATGACTATTTTGCCCAACCAAAAGGGTCAATGTTATCTAAACGGCCATCTAAACTCCTAAACCCCTCATGAAAGTGGTCTTGCAGCTTTGCTGCACCCTCTCGACCCCTAGCATCCTCGTTCTCACCTCGAGGAGGTATGCTCTTATTCACACCTCCTGGAGGTGTGGATAAGGGATTTATTCACACCTCCTGGAGGTGTGGATTGCATTTTTCATCCACACCTCAAGGAGGTGGTAATCTTTTTTATTCACCACTGGGAGGGGGGGGGGGCTTAGAAATTTCAAAGAGGGGGGTTCATACTTTTGGAAATTTCAAATGATCAGGTGAGGGGGGTCACGATCATTTTTTGTCATAAGATTAGGGAGTGGTCAACAGGGTCATGCTGATCCTTGAGTCAACTTACTACACTCCCAAGCATAGTTAAGGACTGGTACCTAGCCAGACCTGGCTGGGGTGGAAGGGGGAGGAGGGAACCAGCTGAGGTGGGGTAGTCAGTGTTCAAGGTCGCCCCCACCCGGAATGCACTGGATCTAGTCAGAAAACTGTACCCCGAACGCCTCGACTGGTTTCCCCGTGGTCCGCCAGCACCCCCAGATCCATGCATGTAGTAATCCAAATAGTCGGCGCCAAGCGCATACATTCCAGCATACATTACACGAGGCGTTCGGGCAGCGGTTTTCTAACCATATGCAGTGCATTGTGGGTGGGGTTGACCTCGAACGCTAACTACACAACCTTAGCTTGTTCCCTCCACCCCCTTCCACCCCAGCCAGGTCTGGCTAGGTACCAATCCTTAACTATGCTTGGGAGTGTAGTAAGTTGACTCAGGGATCAACATTGACCCACATGGGGAGGACCAATAGGGGGTGGCCTTACAAACCAGCATTGATCCCTCGGCCATACCACGAACACCTTGACACATGTCATCTTGTACGGTTAACCAATTCTCCCTTCCTCCGGCCCAGTCCCTATGTGGACGTTTGGGCGCTGTCCTCCCATCTAAATCCACCACTGTTGCTTGGATATGTATGGAAGGCCATATGCTAAGGGAGCGTTCATTATTTATGGCAGGGGGGGGTGAGCAAATGAGGGGGGGGTAAAAAGTTTTAGAGGTATTCAGAGGGGGGGGGTCATTTTTTTTCAACCTATTCCTGAGGGGCAGGGCAAGTCCTTTTTTGGGGGTATTCGTGAACACAATGCAAAATTTCACAACACAAAGTCCACCATCTTATTTGTGGGGTTTATGCAAATATCATTTCATTTGATACATAAAATGATTTACCCTGAAAAACATGTAAATAGCCCCCCACCTCCATCACACCTATGGGTAAAGCTAATAATTGCTGTAAAGGGGGTCTAGATGGCAGGTCCCCATGTCACATGTCGATTTTAAGAAAAGGCCATGTCACATGTCACTAATTTTCTATTTTCCCATGTCCTTGTCAATAGGCTTCATGTCACATGTCGATTTTAAGGAAATGCCATGTCTCATGTCACTAGCTTTTTCCTGCTCCATGTCCTTGTCACTAAGCTTCATGTCACATAGGTCGATTTTAAGAAATGGCCATGTCATCCTGTCGAATTTAGAGGTCTCGGACCCATTGTAAAGGTTTTAGGGCGATATTAGTTCCGCTCCCACCCTACCAGTACTCTATGGTGGCCATAGCTTTTCACACCTTCCCATGTGACACTCACACCATCCAATGCCACCCTCACTCCATCCCATGCTGCCCTCACACCCTCCAATGTTGCGGTAACACTTTAGCAAGGCTTTCCCCACAACTTAGGCCTATTCAATGTACATGTAGGTTGGCTTTTACAAAAGTTGGGGAGGCTATGTCTTACAGCATATATCAAAAGGTTGGGGTGCACCTTATACAAGGGTTTTTCAAAATATCAATCCAGTAGCAGTAGGAGTGCCTTATATGCAAAACACACATCTCTGAGTTAGGGGTGCACCTTATACGTGAGCTGCGCCTTATATACGCGGGAGATTACGGTAATTATGTATCATTATTTAGGGAATATCTAAATTCCGAACTTAGAAGTGAATCTCCTTAACAAGGCATGACATGAGCGCTTTATATGAGTAGTATATAGTGTATCGGAACGGGACTATAGCTAACTACAGGATATTACTCACCCGAGATGCAGCTGTATGTTTCGTTCTATGTGTTAGATTGGGTGGCTCTTAGGCTCGCTTAAGTACTACAAGCAGCACACAACACGAAAGGTTCGGGTTGGACTTTATTCAGAGAAGGTAAAGAAATACGTCTGGACTGGACTAGGTCCAGTCCCCTTCTGCCGATCGTCCGACTCCTTAGTAGGAGCTGGATGCGAGGCGTGGTGCTGCCCCCTCTTGTACTAAACGGGTATCATGAAGCGACACCTGGTTGGCATAGAAGGAACGAGCATCACACAAGCACATCTCTCGGATGATCTGCACTAGTATATATACACAACGATGCCGGCCCCTACACAGCCAATCAGAGGCCTCCCTTTTGGCGGGAAATTCAAATGGGGGTCACATGACCTAAACCCCCCATGGTGTGGTGCCAAAATGGACCAATCAGAACCCTCCCTTTTGGCAGGAAATTCAAAATGGTCACGTGACCCAGACCTCCTGTGGTGTACCACCAAAATGGCACCCTCTGATTGGCTGGCTGTTTAGGTCATGTGACCTCTATTATGCAAATAAGGTCACATGACCCTAATTTGAATGGTCCAATCAGAGGTCGTCAGTTTGGTGGGAAATTTGAAATTTGGTTATGTGACTTTATTTTTAAATTTTCTGCCAAAATGGAGACCTCTGATTGGTTGGCTGTCCACACGTCATACCATCAGCTGTATGCAAGTAGTCCCGTGACCTTATTTGCATAAAGAGGTGTGGTTTATTATGTAGATGAGAGTGTGACTATAGTGAGATATTTTTTTATAAATAAAAAAAGGGCAAGCTTGCCAAAAAAAAAAAAAAAATTGAAAAACATTTTGGGGGGCCTTTTGGGGGCCCTTTGGGGGGCCTTTTTTTTTGGGGGAAAATTAATTATTTTAACCAAAGGCCCGTCCCTTGGGGCAGGGGTGGGTCCACTGGAAATAAAACTTACATAAGATAGTTGAATATTAAATAGGAATACAATAGAACACACAAATGGAGTAGTTCACATTCCACTTTTATTTGCATAATTTAATTTTTGAGTGATTATATTTACACATCATTAAATACAAGTCCACACTCTCTACATATCATAGTTGAATATAGGATAGTCATACGATAGAACACATGGAGCAGTACACATTTAACTTTTATTTGTCATAATCTTATTTCATATTTTTCATTTTGTTCGGTGAATACAAGCTCACATACAAGCTACCTTGGTGTCTTATCTATACATGAATCGTGATACATTGTGGAGGTTCTTGTCCGGTTCATATATGTTTTCCCTGGTGAATCTACGGTGGTGTCTGGTGTATATATGTTGTTCCTCACTTATCTACTGTGTCCTCTGACGCTGGTTGTCCGATAAATCGGCGAAACGTTCGTACTTCTCTTGTCACACTTGAGCAGAAAGGTAGGTAGGTAGGTAGGTCGACGGTGGTAGTAGCTGTGTCGAGTGTGGATGTACCAGTGCCAAACAAGGTGGTAAATACCATAGACGTGAGTGCTTTATATAGGTGTGTTTAATCTGCTTTCCAGCTGCATACTCCCTGTCTCCATCATGACCACCACATTCCTGTGTAGCGACTTAAGATCCGGATCCCCGTGGTGCACACCTCCGCCTCCTTTACATAATACACCACTCCCTTCCCACAGGGGGAAACTGTCTGCGGTTAATGTATTAGAAGGGTGTGCTTGATGTATGTAAGTACGCCTTCAATCATGAAAATCGATTTACTTTCCACAATCATCCTCCACGCGTCATTTCTTTTTCTTTGTTTTCAAAGTGAAGCAATATATATCTGGCCATGTCAACCCTCCTCATGTCATCCATCAGCACTCGAATGAGCTGATGATGTGTTTCTCAGACATCAATCCTAAATACAACCCCATATCTTTCCACTCCCTGGATAGAGATTCAGACATGGTGATAAAGTACCTCTCCATTAAAAACAGATCGGGGTTGTTGTAATCCAAGTTGTACATCTTGAAAAAGTTCTGCGACTGAAGCAACAGATCTTGTCGATGAACACTGATGTAGGCATGGTGGAGTTCTCCCCATCTGGGATGAGGCATAGTTTCAGACCACCAAGTTTTGAACATCTCCATACACATCTCCTGCACCGTCTTGATAATGACCAGCTTCTCCAGATGTTCATAGGAAATCCCCAAGTAGATTCCCAATTTCCTCCAAGATCCAACTAGCTTCCTTCCTATTTCATGAAGCAAATGGTCACTGTATCCAAAATTCATCTCGCCCGTGATAATTTTTCCATCCCCCCTCTGAGAGGTCTGAAATTTTTCCGCACCCCTTTTATTCTATAGTCAAAAGGGGTGAAAATATTTTTGTCCCCCCCCAACCCACCAACCCCCCCTGTTGTTAAAAAATGACCACTTCCTAAATACTCATCATGATGTGTCATTCCACACGGGTACAGTAGTAGTATATAGATGCAAACTGAGCTCAATGGATTATATAGTAACTAGGTCATGACCTACTGGTAGACCGGAAGTGACCTACTTTCAACCAATCAGAGGCCTGGATTTGACAGGAAGTGACGTCATAAGGTCGTGACCTAGTTTTCTCAACCAATCAGAGAGCTGGATTTGACATGACCTACTGACATAGTTGCATAAATTAAGTGAATTGCACATAAATTAAGTGAATTGGCTATGTTAGATATAGCATGCTCAAACAAACCCTGTGCCAGAAAGTAAGTTTGGCTGTTTTTAGGACCAGGTAAAAGACCAGATAGAAATCCATCCTTAAAGTTTACCTCGAAAGAGAAATGATTTCGCACTCCAGGTATACTTAAGGCATGAAGTTCCAGTGTCACCTGTGGACACCTTGCAGTTTACAGTTACACTGACAAAACACCCCTACTATGGGGTTACATTCCAACTCTTGGACAGTAACAACAAACTTTCTCACACTTCCTAAAGTGTACCTTGTGTAGTGTCTTGGACAGCTAGGTTCAGTGTGCAATTGATATACTCCTATGCACCAATCATGCAATATCAAGTTAACTTTTTTCACTCGACAATAGTACATGCAGTTTCTGTAGGCATCCCAAAAAGCTGAAGAGAAATATTTGTACATTTTAATAATAGTTATACAGTGGTCAACAGTGTCTGGTTCAGCTTCTCTAAAATAACCAATGTTTTCTGCAGGTATTATTTCCCAAAAGAAATTCTCTGAACATCCACATGCTATAGAACTTATTTCATTGTCAGGCGTAATAGAAGAAACTTGACTATACAAAGCAACACTTTGTAAAACTGGATGCATGTAATAGTCATAAGGTGGAGTTTCTGTTGTTTGCTCCACAAGCATAGGCTTTAAACTTTCCATGTTAAATGTTGACTTAAATCTAACCAGATACTAATTTTTTTTTATCTGGTGAAGGTAGCGCAAAGAACAAAGAATTCTTGTAGTACTCTTTTTCAATTCCAAGTTAATTTCTTTAGTGCCGGATTTTTATTTTTTGTGGTGAACATGTATAGTGTTCACTTTTGTGAATAGTTTTTTAGATCTTTTTAGTGATACAATTCACTTCATTTACTTTTGTTAGTTTTTTGCTCATACAGTTTACTTTTTACCTTTTATTCAAACCTTTTTTAATAAAAAGTTTACTTTTTTGTATAAATTTTCGTTTTTTATTGTACTTAATGCTATTTAACATGTGTTTCTATGGGAAAAAATGTTCATTTAAACAAATGTTCATTTGAACAATTGTTTAAAAAAACATTTTCCAGTTTAACACATGTTTCTATGGGGAAAAATGTTCGTTTGAACAAATGTTCATTTGAACAATTTGTCAACGAGTCCGTAAATGATGAATAAGGATGAATACAGACGAATCAGGAATCCAGTTTGATATCCACTTTATTCATAGAAGTCCACGAGGTATAGATGGTGATACAGTATAAAGGTGCCCAACAGTGTCCAAGCCTAGCCCTTGAGCCAAGGGCCTTGGTCTCACGTGAGTGTGTGAAGTATGAAGTATGAAGGTGGAAAGATGAGTGAGCTGCTCCCTCCACAGGTATTTGTAGTAGGAGCTGCTCACCCAGCTCATCCTAAAAATAGTATCAGGTGAGCTAAATATAGTAACTGGGGAACTCCAGTGCAGGTATGTAGGGGAGATCCCAAACATAGCACTGGGGTTCACAGAGTTCAGTGTGGTTCTAAATATAGCTGCTGGGAACTCCCGGTATGCTGTGAGCTGCTCATGATCAATGGGCATGTCCTCCAGCAGGAGGAGTTGTTTCTAAACATTGTCTGCTAGGAATTTCCAGCATGCAGCGAGCTGCTTGTGATTGACGGCGTATCCTCCAGTGGGAGGAGGCGGGGTCACTGAGTGCAGTTGACGCCGCCAGCCTTTGGTCTTTGGTATGGTTTGGCTTATGGGTAGACTCGGACACTGGGTTACATGGTAGAGTCAAAGGTGAAAAATAAATATGATAAGTACAATACCTATAACGGTCTACTGACAAATCCCCACATTCCTACTCGATTCCACGCGAGGTTTTAAGGAGGAAGTTCGTGAGAAAAGGTCTACTGACAATATGTTTGATGTATAATAATAGGTATTACATCTTATCATTTAAGTTGAAAGTTTGCAGTATTAAGGAGATATTTAATATTGGTTTTGATTGAACATGAATAATTTATAAACAGTACAAAGAGAAACTGTGCCAAAGAGGTGTTGTTTGTAATTTTGACAAGAAGAATATGAAAAATTCAGGTCGTGGTAGGATACAAAGGCTGGATTATTTATCTAGCACTAAAGTTCACACAAAGATAAAGGAAATAAAAACTATCCTAAAACATGCAGTTATTGGCTTTAAGGCAGACCTTGAGGTAGATAAGTTAGTACTGAATTTGTTTCAGTACCGGTAGGCACTTATTATTTAGGTCTCGAGCCAATATACAATACAATATAACAAATAAAAACAGAGGTAAGGTAATTGATGACTGGCGAGTCGATCAATCATTCCTTATAATACTGGTAAGGCTTAGGGAGTCTGAAGGCTTTTAGGTGGTATGTTTAAGGAATTTTCTAAAAAAAAAAATTTTGGATTTTTGGTCTTTTATTTATCTGTGAAAGTTTCTGTTAATTTTGTAGAAGGTTTGTCTTAGTCAATGGAAAATTTAGCATGTTTAGCCTTCAGTCTACCTGGGGTTATCATTTGCTGAAAAAGGACGAGGTTAATACAAAGGTAAATGGAGGCTCTGGCTGATATTTAGTTTGGATCTCAATTGGTCCTGCAAAGATACTGGTTGCCAGGGCTTCCTTGTAAAATTTTTAGAAAAATATAAACTAGCTAAAACCCATAAATATTTGACATGGTTGGGTTTGAAAAGGTACAGTGTGAAAAGAAAAGAACTTTATGGCATCTTAAGATCACAAAACCTGCTGCCTGGCTTGTGTTCTTCATAATGTTCTTATAAAGGAAAATAAATGTAAAAAAAATGCAGCGTGTTTTCATGGTTATGTATCATAGCCTTATACAAACAAGAAAAACTGGCTTTAAAAATCAGTTGACTAGGCTGACTGAGTCAGTGTTCATAGTGTCCATGGGCGGTCGGTGAGTGAAGTGTGTCTCTACACTTTTAGTCCATAATATTAAAGACAGTTTCAAAAATAAATAAAATAAATAGAGGATGGTTAATGAAATTATTTTCTCCTTCTATGGCGACTTTGGTTTGCAAGACCCTTTGGTGGTGGGTCTTGGTGGTTAAAGACATGTGGGTTGAGGGAGCGACCTAGTGAGGGTCTTCTCCTGGATCTGGATTTTTTGGTGTTGGGGACAAAGTTTACAATTTTGCTGAAATGCATTCTGCTAGGCTTGCCTGAGTCAGGCTGCAAATTTAGATCGGAACTGTATGCAGGGTCCATGTCTATTTGTTCTGCTGAGAGGGAGGTGTCAGAGTCACTGTCCTCCTCAGATGAAGCTTGGTATGTTTTGGGTAGGGGTCTCCAGACCTGGGTCGAGCCAATTGTTTTGAAGGTTTCTGGTCTATTGTCTTTGTTCATGCTGCATGGGCAGCTGTAGCTATACATTAGGTGGGGACAATTTCTTCCCAGGGTGGCGAATCTAGTAGGTGGCCCTATTGGAGAGCAGACTCGTGTGCTCCAATGGGGCAGGCCGGTTGGTATGGGCGTGCCTGGTCTGCCACTATCTCCTGTTGGCCTGTCAATGCGGTCTCCGCCTCCTCGATTAGGTCGTTGGCCTCTGTATTGAAAAAACAGAACAAGAGAAGGGGGATTTTTAGTTGTGGGGTCGATCACAGTGCATGGATTACAAGGCGACCAACAAAAATACCAAATTGACAGGTAAGGCAGTGAATTAGGCAGTGCATATTGATGTGCAGTGTCACCGGGCCGGTGTAGACTCATGGCCAAATGAGAGCGGGAAACTGGAATATCCAGGGTCCAGGTTAGTTCTGCTGCGCGGCACGGGTAGCGCCACTGCGTGGGGACCTGTTCTTATTTAGTTCATGCGAAAAACATTGGCTGGCGCCACTGAGCTGGCGTTTGTTCAGCGTTCGTGTAAGGACATGGTCAAATGGCATGGTCAATGGTGTAGACTTGCCATGGACTCATTGGGTTCATGTGTAAGGGTTGTCTCAACTCTGGGTTAGGCGATTCTGGGTCCCAAAGGTGGGTTTGGTTGGCTGGAATTTTGAATTTTGATGATGCGCTTTTTCGGAAAAATAGGTCCAAAAATTAACTTTATGCTCCCGTTTTGGATCCTGATATAAAAGAGGGCGGAGGCTATTTTGGGATCAGAAAGCGACCGAAGTCTTATTGGGAGATACCCTTAACTTTTGACGGCTAAAAAGGGAGGACATTTCTGATTCGGGATGATTGTTCGTGCCCGACTTGTCACCATGCCATCGGGATTGGTTGTCCTGGCCATAGTGGCCGTAGGCTACTTCGGGTGAGTACTGACATGAGAGCTGATTTTGAAATTTGAGATGGCGAGCAACTCATTAGTGCGCCGGTGGTCTGACACTGTGCTGTTTCTTATGTTTTTAGTGTCGTGCTTCTGTGGGTTATCGTGGGGTGGTCTCCTCCCCACTGCCACCGGGTCGTTGGCCCTTTTGATGGCCCGGAGGGAGGCTCGAGCGGGCCCTGCACCGTTTTTGGTTAGAGTGGACGGTATGTATAGTCTTAATTTGCTGAATTTTTGGGTTGCGGTAGCTGGGTTTTTATTGAAGTCGGGTTAGGTAACTTTGGCTAGAGAAAGAAAATTTTGGAATCTGGAATTTTGGCATGAGTGGTGGCTTTTTATAAGTGGGGATATTGATTCTGATTTCAGAAATTCGGTCGTAGGCGGGCGACGGGTATGATCTTGAAGGATCAGGTCGCGATGATCTATGGGAGGATGATTGATGGAGAACGATGAAGAAGAAGAAGAAAAATCCGAAGGTGGCACTGCCAAATGCGGATATATGATTGAACTGTGATTTGTGCAATGAGAAAACTGTGATAATTAATATATATGCCAGAGCTTGATTCACTGTGATAATTCTACGCCAATAATATACTTGAAAGTCCACCACCAGTTAGAAGTTATGTTGTTTGTTCTGGGCTTCTAAATTGGCATGGGCGGGCTTCCAAATTTCATGCGGGGTGGTATTGTTAGCTTGGGTCGAAAACAAATCTAGTGATATTGCTAACACGTGCTTATGTTATTGTTTTGACGCAGATATTGAGTGCGGGTGTCCTGACTGACGTTAAGTTGTCATGCCAACGTGGGAAAAAAGAAAGAGATCTGACGTTGGGGAGGCCGACAGCAGTGGTGAGACGCAGCGCCGGCGTTCTGACGCAGCGTTTGGCGGGGAACCAGACGCGACGTCAGAAACAAGATGGCGACGTCTCATCGTGCAGTGGGCCTTCGCAGTGAGTCGAAATAACTGTGTTATTGTGGGTCGAAACTGTGCTATGGACCTGGAGATGTTGTTAAAATGGTTTTAATTGTGGGTGGGGTCGGATTTAGAGCTATTGAGGATGGGTATGATCCCCACATGAAGGTGTTAGATGGGGCTATCCGGTGGATTGGGCGACCGGGAGAGTCCATTACCAGGTTATATGGGGGGTGGCCGGCGGTTAATTGATCCCCACATGAGGATCGAAGTAGGTTTCTGATGAAAACTTACCGCTGGTTGATGTTGAGGGTGGTGTGAGCATCATCTCCGGTTGCTTGTACATGTATTTGTCTTTCTTTGGCTGATGCCGGAGTGGGGTGTACTTTGTGAGCTCAGCCGGGGAGTCATGGCGATCAGCCGGCCAGGACTCACAAGGTAGTTGTATGGCGGGGTCAGTGTCGCTAGAGGCAAGTTGAAAATCGGGTTGTCCTTCTGAGGAGATGACCACTGTCATGTGGTGAGCTCCTTTTAAGACCCTGTACAGCGGTATTCTCCATAGAAGTGGTACCGGAGGATAGCGCTGCAGCGGGATCTGTCGGACTTGTCCCCCGATTATTGTCCTGATGTCAGACTTCCAATGGAGATCCAGGTGTCTGCCCAGGGGTGCCGTAAGGCGAGCTGGGGAGACCTTAGGGGCTGTGATGGTGGGGGCCCAGAGATTCTGTCCATAGATCATCTTGCCAACGGTGAAATCAAAGGTTTGACCATTAGCATGGATCTTGGCCACAATCGAAGGTGTCCTGTGGCTGTCCTGTTTGCAGTAGGGCCAGTGTCGCAGGCACCTCTTGGCGGTACTCCATGTGATGTACAGGAGGGTTGCTATTAAAATCCAGGTGAACATGTCCTGGTAGCGGTCAGGCGACTGTACAAAATCTAGATCGGTGTCTGGGGTCGTTTGTGGGGCTGGCCAGTTTTTGTTAGCCTGGCGTATCAGATCTTTAAAACGATCCCAACTCTCCGCATTAGCCATCTTGGGTGTTCGGGTTGCTGAGACTAGTGTGATAAAGCGCGCCAATTGATTGACACGAAGATGGTTCTTAAGGGTTAATGCGCAGCAAAGTAGTGCCAGGAGGGGTGATACCAAATGTATCCAGGGTGAGAACTGGAGGTGATATCCTAGATGCATCAGGGAGTTAGTGGATAGGAGGGCTGATTGGTCTTTAAGTCCCTGTGCGGCTCTTTTAAGGGTTAGGGTGTCTTGGAAGAGGGGTGCTATTTTTTGATTGTGTAGGTGTTTTAATTTTTCAAAATTGGGCAGGTGAAGGGTCTGGGTAGTGGTTGCCATGGTGATGCCGGAAACATTGGCTGGAGGTTGACCAAAATGTCGCCACAGTGGTAAATTGAAATAGGCCTTTGATATGGGTTCTAAGGTGAAATTTTGGGTGCAAGATAAATCAGAATTGGTTAAAATCATGCCGGCATTTTTAATGGAGCACAGGCATGGGACTGAGATGACTGAGTATGCTCTATTCTTAATTTTGACTTGGCCTGAATCTGTGCATTGGAGCATGGAAGTGGGATGGTCGGTTATTAATAGGAAGGTGCTGTGAGATAGGGGTTGGATAAGATTTGGTATGGGTGCTGCCATGTGTGCTTTAAAACTGCAGGTATGGTGCACCGCCTCTGGTAGGTCTAAAAATAGGGATAGAGTGCATGTGGGGTGTGTGGCCGACAACAGAGGTAGGGGTAGGTTACAGCTGATAAGGTGGCCGAGGTCACACATATCCAGGTCAGCTTGTGTAAACTGTATGTAGTGTGAGTGGGTCTTGGACATGGCCAAGTAGCCGGGAAGTGGCTCCACCTGGGTGTGACCTACTGACTTAGTGTCGGAGGTGTCGAAAGGCACGGGGAAGGTTTCTATTCTAAATATAGAAAAGGTGCTTCCCCCTCTGGTTATGGGTACTGGTATGGTTATTAACAGGCTCGAGTTATGGCTCCAGTGCACATGTACTCGGCGCTGATAATAATAGCTTATGGGTAGGCCTTCTAAAATGATGCCGTGGTGTGCCTCGTGCAGGAGGCTGGATAAATTGTTTAAACCTAAACTGAGGTCGTCCTGCGTGATGATGGATTGAGGTAGGGTGCCCTCAAGTAGATTATTAATGGTTAAGAGCAGATTTTCCAAGTCGCTTTGGAGGTCAATTAAAGACTCTATTTGAGAATTTGCTGCTGTGAATAACATGGAATAGAAGGTGTCTTGTCTGGATTGGAGTTCCAATTTTAATAATATTGATGAGATGTTTGAATTTAAGTGCTCTAATTTTCCGGAAATAAAAGATAGAGCATCATCAGTGTCATTTTGGAATTTTGAGAAGATGTTGACAGAATTGTAATTAAATTCCGAAATATTTAACAAGAAATGTGTGGCTAATTCTACCACGTGCATTTTGGTGGCTAACTTTTTATCCAGGTCAGACATCTCAGAATTCAAAATATCAATTTCTGGTTGAGTCCCGAGGCCTATTGAAGCTCTTAAAATGTCGCCAATGACTTGGCCGGGGGCATTTCTGGCTTCTCTGACGTTTGGAGGTGAAATCAATTTTGACAAGGTTTTTAGTGTTGTTTTTGACTTGGAGAATAGGCTCTGTATCATGTTATCTAGGGCATGGGCTGTGTGCTTAATGTATTGGGGTGCATCAGTGCTGATGAGAGGGCTGAGTAGTTTTGGCTGACTTAGGTTCTGATCAAAGGTCAAGTTAAGGCTGAAGGTCAATGGATAGTCCATGTAATTGGCTAGTAATGTTTGGGGTAACTTGGTAAACAGTGCGCCATAGTTGGGTCTGAAGATGGTGTTCAGATTGTTGTCTGATGTTGAGGTGCAGCCGAGGAGCAGATGTAGGAATATACAGACTGCTAGGATGGCCGCTGCTCTAGAAAATGAGAAAAAATTGAAAAATTTTTTTTGAGGATTTTGAAAATTTTGATGGTGGGGTTCACTTTAAAAATAACATTAGCTCAGTCACAAATGGGATGTTAGTATGGTCAAGTATTTACAAAGGTCGGGGAATCTGTGGGTGGTAGGGTTTGTTGTCACATGAAAGGTTTTATGCAGATGGACTGGTGCCTGTTGTCACCGTCAGGGGCGGCACACGAGCTTGAGCATGGAATCTGTTTATCTCGAAGACAGCAAACTGGAATACTATGCTGGCCGTATTCCTTATGGCCAGTTCACGTCCAATTCTGGAGTATTGGCGGGGTAAGTCCCTGAGGGGCTGTTCTGACGCTATAAGCGTGCGAGCACATTAAAGTGCTATGTATGATGCAGATCTATGATTAAACCTGCCCCATGGAGGCCGGCGGGGATTATCCCCAGCTACAGCGACCATAAAGGCTTTGATGGTTGCTGCTGTGGAGTGATTGCTCAAGTCCAGCTCCTGTCTTAGCACAGGGCTGCTGAGGTAATGTTTAATATCTTCCTGGGCGAGGAAGGTGATGAGGTGTTGCTGTTCCATGATTATGCTCCTAATTTCAAAAGGATCCATGAGATCACTCCTGATCCCATGTGGTCCAAGGAGGCTGTGTATGGTCCATGTAGCATTTGGGCCATGCTTATTTGCCGGTGGGTCCAGGCTGTAAGTCATAAAAGGAAAAAGGGTCTAAGTGGGCTGTGAATGGGGGGAGAGGTAAAGGTGGGGAATTTGCTTGGCTGAAGAGGTTTAGTAAATTGGATTATCAATGTTAAAAATTATAGGGTAGTGGAGAAGTTCTTCCACATTTTACATACACTTAAGGCTCACACCGCCATTGGTTAATAGGGGTACCTGGGCACCATGATAATAAAGTGCTATCATGTACAATGCTAGAACGACTGTTAAAAATCCTAAATGCTAAAATAGACCCATAAGATAATCCTACCTGGGCTGGTTGCATGATGGGTCTGCCATGGTCCCTTCCCAGACACTTGTTGCCGTGCTTAAGGTGTGGTGGTATTGGTTGTGGGTTGTGTTGTGATCAGATGTGGGTGGGCAAGCGCTTATAAACCTGAGATTGAGTTTGGCTATTTCTCAGTCTGAGATCTCCCATAGGTGGTATGTCTTGCCCTGAAAGAGGCGTAGGCCAAATATTATTGGTGGATGCAAGTGGGGTTGACGGTCCCATATGCAAATTAGGGTTATCCTGGCCTGGATTGGTTGGTGGTGAGATATTGTCTAAAGATAGCATATTGGGAAGCTTGGCGGGGGGGTGTTTTATCCCTGGCCAAGGTGATATGGTTGCTATGGCGTCCCTGTAGCTTTTAAAGACCTTGAGGGCAGTGTGTTATTGATTTGTATATGTGCCACCACAGCACTTAAGGGTTGGCGGAGACAGCGGTGTAAACATGGGGTGTGGGTGTCAGAGGTCCATCTTCCTACAATAGGTTTATCATTGGAAATAGTGGTCTTGAAGTGGTAACAAGCCGTCGCATGTGTGTATTGAAGTTTATACACAAACCGAGGATACAGCGCTGCCTTGGGCGGTCGGTATGTGGCGTGTGTAACCTAACCTAATTATTTGATAATCCATTTGCCAGTGTTTGGCGTTCCACTTAGAAGGGGTAGGTGTGTGTATATACAGTTAATCAAGGCGGTGTTGATTTTGGATGCATAGGAATTTTTATGGCTGTTAGTATAAATAGGTTGGGCGTTGGTCTGTGACTGTTGCTGTCAGTGTGTTTAAGTGGTTGGTGTATTAATGGTTGATTAATTTGGTTGGGGCGCGTGGCGCCTGTGGGGAATGAAAGAGGGTTGTTTATATGGATGTTTGGTGTTTGACACAACGACTTATGGCCTATAATGGACGCTTAGAAATTTTTCTTGATTTTCTGGAGGGCATGGGGCTGAAGGAGATTGTTCCCTTTTTGGCTGGCCTTCCTCTCTTTTTCTTTGTTTTGGGAGTGGTAAGACTCACATTGGAGGGGTCGTCCTGGTCGGGGTCGTGAAGTGAGCTTGTGGGCCCTGATTGCAGCCTTTTTATAATGGCTTTGGCGCTAGCTCTTGTGATTGGTCTCCTTAGCCTTGATACATGTACTGATTTCTTCAGTATTTTTCCATCTTGTAGCCTTTTTAGAATAGCTGTGACTGGTGAAGTCATCTTCATTATGATGTAGGGGCCTGAGTATGTGGGTTGCAACTTTTTTGACGTGCATTTGACCAGCAGGGTGGGTATGTGTAAATATACCAATTGGCCTGTGTTATATGAGCTCAGTTCTGCTGAAGTGTCATGTCTGGCTTTCATCTTTTTGTGAGCAGAGATCATGTTTTCTGCAGCTTTCATTTGAATATCATCCCTAAACTGTAGTAGGCTGGTCATAATTTTCTCCCTGGTGCTTGAGTCTTTTTCAGCTTTAATCAAGGACAAAGCTGCTTTGGTTGGTAGGTGTGACTGCTTGCCAAAAACTAACAAATTTGGTGAGTAGCCTAAGGCGCTGCTTATAGTATTATTAATACTGAAGACTACAGCTTGTAGGAAGGTTGACCAATGCTTTTGTGATTTTGATACAAAAGCTCTGAGGGATGATTCAATGGTTTGATGTTGGCGCTCACAGAGACCTTGAGACCTAGACCAATGTGCACTTCCTGTCACATGTTTAATGCCGAACTTTTCACAAAAATATTTGAATAGTTTTGAGACGTATTGTTGGGCATTATCTGTGTTTAGTACTGAGGGAGTGCCATGGATACATATGACTTTTTGGAAGAAACCAAGTGCTACAACTGCAGCAGTATTTTCTTCACTTGTCCAGGCAGTCACATGCCTGGTGGCATGGTCGGTCACCACCTGTATGTAGTGGGAGCCATCAGCGGCCTTGGAAAAAGGGCCTATTGTGTCCATGGTGACATGAGAGTATGCTGTGAGTACTGGGTCACGTAGTTTCATTGGAGTTTTCAGGTTTTTGGGTCTCTTTTTGGTGGTCAGGCATGTGTGGCAAGTACCGCAGAAGTCAAAAACTTCTTTAAACATTGATCTCCAGTAATACCTAGCCCTTATGGCTGTATAGGTTTTGACTGGACCTAGGTGTCCACCTAGGGGAGAGCAATGGGTTGCTTCCACTAAAGATTCTGTCCACTTTTCTGGAATTACAATTTGCAGTGTGGGCTCTAAAGTCTTACCCAAATTGGTATCAGTAATTCTGAAGAGGACTTCATCCAGTAAGATGAATTGGTCGTGGTTACGTAGTATTTGATTCATTAATCCTGAGTCGTGTGGCAGGCTACCTTTTTCAATGTAGTTTGCCATGGAGGATGCAAAAAGGTCTTCTTTTTGGCTTTTAATCAGTGTTTCTCTAGAAGGTGTCAGGGATTGGTGTTTACAGATTTCCTGAATTGCCCTTTCAGCTAGAGGTAGCACACGGCGGGAGAGCTTAGCTCTCTTGGCGTTTGCAGCTTTGATGGAGACCCTAGGTGACCTAGATTTGGCGGGCCTGCCTCTGGGGCGAGGACTGCTGCACTTAGGCTTGAGTGGGCAGGTCTTTTTACTGGGTGCTGATTGGCTGGCTGCTGGAGGTGTGTCGTCCTGAGACTGGGACTGTGCTCGAGTGAGTACACACAGGTCAGGGTTCACACTTTGCTGCCTCTCTGGGGTGCCTTTCCTTGCTATGACGCCTTTTGGTGGTTTATTTGTGCTTCCCCAAATTTTGCCTCCTTTTAATATTGATCTGGGAGGTCCCAAACAGATGGGATTATTGGGAATTGGGTCGTCTGATTTGAAAACCTTTGTCATGGATATATCTGAAAATTGTACCCTCTTTGGTGGGAGGATAATTTTTCCTTGTGATCTAATTGGTATTGGATCATCAGAGCCAGGGGGATATTTTCTTCTGGACAAGCAATCTGCCACTAGATTAGCTCTGCCTTGTAGGTATTTCACTTCAAAATCATAAGACATAACAGTATCTACCCATCTAGCCAATCTGCCATTGGTGATATTTTCCTTTTTGTTGAAGAGGGAGACTAAGGCTGTATGATCTGAATATACCTTGAAGTGAGTGCCGTCTACATAATGGTGGAACTTTTTGACAGCGAAGATTATCCCAAGTAACTCTTTGTCAGTTATTCCATATCTGGTTTCCTGAGGTGTTAGGCCTCTCCCAGAGAATTCAATGGGCCTATAAAAACCATGTTCATCTACCTGTGTGATAACTGCTCCTAAGCTGAAATTGCTGGAGTCTGTGAAGATGATGAAGGGTTTGTTATAGTCTGGGAATTTTAGGATTGCCTCAGTGCAAATTGATGCTTTGATTTTCTCAAAGGCTGTTTGACACTGAGTGGTCCATTTGAAAGTACCCTTTGTGGCTTCATATAGGGGCTTCATTATGTGGGCGAAGCCTCTAATGAATCTCTTATAAAATTGTGCCATTCCATTGAAACACCTAAGGTCGTGGATGTTTTTAGGTGCTGGGAAAGTTTTAACCGGTGAGATTTTGTCTGGGGAAGGTGAGATGCCGTGTCGATCTAAGGTAAAACCTAAGAATTCCATTTTGGTGGTGCCAAATTCACATTTTTCTGATTTTAATTTGATGTTTCCTTTGATGAAAAGTTTTAGCACTTCATCTAGGTCTTGCAGGTGTCTTTCCCATGTGGGGCTGTATATGGCCACGTCATCCACATAGGCTACTGCATTTCTGTATTTGCATTTCATGAGCAATTGTTCCATTACATTCATGAACGACAAACCAGAGGTTTTTAAACCCATGGGTAATACTTTGGCCATATACCTTGTGCCATTGGCAGAGAAAGTTGTTAAAGGCCTTGATTCTTTAGCTAGAGGAATCTGATGGTAGGCGCTGTATACATCCAATTTGGAAAAATATTTAGCACCTGTTCTGCCAACTTGTTGCATGAGGTCGTCTGCTCTGGGGAAGGAGTAGGAAAAAGATTTTAGGTTTTGGTTAACCCATCTATAATCCACGACTATTCTCCAACCTGAGGCTACAGACCTGTCTCCCTGGGGTTTGGGTACTAAGAAAGCTGGGGAGTTCCACTCACAGGGTTTGGTGCATTCTTCAATGACACCTTGCTGTAAATGTTTATCTAACAGCTCTCTTTGGAAAATCTCTTTTTTGGGTGACATTCTATAGGATGGTCTGTTGCAGGGTTTGAAGTCAGGGATTAATTCTAATTTGACCTCATTCTCAACATTTAATCCTATAGCACTCTCATTTAACACAAAGGCCTCTCTATTTGATTCAACAATGTTTTTGATTTGTTGTTTTTGGGCCTCAGAGAGCTTGTCACATATTGTATATTTTAGAGGGTCGTCCCCTTTGGGTAGCTGATCTAGGGGATCATCTCCACAATTGATGGGGAGCATGTCTTTGTCAGAGATTATGCTGTCGAGGGAGTGTTGGCTGTTCAGTTTTCCGATGGGAATGGCTTTGTCTAGACTGTTAAGTGCAAAAATGCCTAGGTTCATGTGCTTTTTGATATTGATGGAAAAATCATTTGGGTTGGCCACTGTTACCGGTATGATTTTTCTTGTTGACCTTGGTTCAACAAGGGCGTGTTTGATTAGTACCGGTAATGTTGTGTCAACATTTTCTGTGATGCCTGTTTTACCTATTAAGGAATCAGGTCCTATGACGATTGCGTTGAATGTGGATTCAGAATTTGGTGGCATGGTTAGGCCTTTGGCTGCTCTTATGAAGTGTGGTAAAGGGGACTTGGCCCCAAAGGAAATTTTGGCCCTATATTTGGTCATAAAATTTACGCCAAGAATTATAGGGTGATTTAGCTTTGGAACAACATGTAGTCTTGTTTTAAACTCTGTGTTATTGATTAGGAAAGTTATAGTGATGGAATTGTTGACCTGAACTGAGGATTTATCAGCTAGTAGGATAACCATGCGAGATCTCCTACCATGTCTGAAATTGGGGGTTGATATGATTTTATCTGCCATTTTCTGGCTGATAAAGGAAAGGGAGGCTCCAGAGTCTACAAGGGCTCTGTAAGAACTGCCATTGATATCAACATTAACTGCGCCTTTAGTCAATTCAGTATTAATGTAAGAGGTCTTACCTTGCTGCCCATACTTACTGGTCTCGACTTTTAATTGGAGGGTGGAAATTCTCTTGTTCTGGTTCTCATAGAGGTCCTCACTGTCTGATGAGGAGTCTTCGTCACAATTCACAGGCTGGGGGTCGTGGCTCTGTTGTTCTGCCGAATTTAATTCTGCTCCATCATTTGTGTGTGAAATATGGCATGTGGGGGACGTTCCAATTTTGTTGTCCAAGGTGGGGGCGGGGCTGTAAGATGCATGGTGGCCCTCCCCTGTGTCCTATTCAATATTGTCATTGTAGTGTTCTCCTTGTCCAGAATCAGGAGGTTGGTTGTCAGGATGGTTGTCTCCTGTCTTTTTGTTGTCATTTCTGCCTGGTGTTGGGTCCCTGGATTTCTTTTGTTGCTGGGTCCAATCATCAGGGATTGGGAAATCTGCTGGGACCAGTAGTTTCTGGAAGGACACCTGGCGGGTGTTGGTGGGGGTGGAGGCAACAGGGATAAAAACAAAGTTGTTTCTTGTGTCGCTGGATTTGGACCTGCTTCTGTTTCCCTCCTGAGATTTGCTTCTGCCTGGCGATTGATACCTGTTCTTGGAGCCTGATCTGCTGTTTGAGCCGGGTCTGGGGTTGTTATAACCTTGTTGATTTTGGTTGTATCCTGATTTAGGTTTATCGTCATACTGCTTAATATTGCCATTTCCAGGGGGCTTGTTGTTATAATTGTTGTTATTGTACTGGTCCTTCCTGGATCTGTTATTGTTGTTGTTGTTATTGTTCCTTTGCCCATTGTAGTTATTATAGTTCATGGCGCACAAGTCTGAAGTTTGGTTTGAGGCATGGGCTGCTTTGGCTGCTTCCATGACCAATTCTTGTTTTAATGCTGCAGTCTCGGCTTCTCTAATGCTTTTGGGGCTGTCTGAGAGTACAACATTTTTTATTTCATCTTTGAGGCCATTTATGAGATAGTCCACTTGTACAGATTCATCCAGGTTGCTGTTGGATAGCAATAAGGTCATATCTGCTATGTATTCCTCCACAGTCTCCTTGGGTTGCTGCTTTCTGTTTCTATATCCTTTGATTATTGTGGCAGGGTCAGGCTGGTTGAATCTGCTGAGAAAGGCGGCATAGACTGCCTCAGTGTCATACATGATTGGTTTGTCAAAAATGTTTGTGAAAAACCATTGTGCTGCTCTGCCCTTTAAAAAGGTATACATACAGGATGCATGCATTGTTGGGCTGCGGGGGTATGCATTTCTTATATAGAATTTGAATTCTGCCAGGAATCTGGCTGCAGACCTGTAGGGCGAGGGTTTGTCAAAAGGCTCTGGCTTGTTAAAACAGCTTAATTGAGCAGATGTGGGTCGCTCAGGTTCAAAACTCCTATATCCAGTAGGAGCGGAGAAGTTGGATTGTCCTAGATTTGGTATCATTGGTGTGGACTGAGCTGCAGGCTGGTGGGCAGCTGCTCGGGCAGGTGGAGTGTTTGTAAACAAACCATACATTGGTATCGGGTTGTTGTAGGGCGTGTGTGCCTGGTGGGGTATGTATACATTGTTGTAAACACTGCCTGAAAGTGATGTGGCGGCTACCGGTGATGGACGAGTGGTAGAGGGCGCCATCTGGTGGGTTGTGGCTGAATTACCAAGACCTGCATGTGTCGCGCCTTGTTGGGTGGGCGTGGCACCTGTCGCTATCATTCGGGTTGTATTTTGGAAAAGGCTTGGTGGGCTGAGCCTGTATCCTACCGGTACAGATGTCGGCATTCTGGTAGAGGTGCCCATAACATGTGAAGGTTGGCCTGAAGGGGGTAGCCTAGTGTTGGTGGGTGAGAAAAGGCTGTTTTGGCCTTGGCTGGTAGGTGTTCTTGTCCTATCAATGGCCCTGAATATTTCAGATCTCATTCCATCAATATTTCTGTTGATTCTGTCAGACAGATTGGCTGACGCTATTTCAGACCTTCTCAGTACATCAGCGTTGTCCTGAGCTGCTTTTCTTTGTATTTGGCCAATGTCATTCTCCAGGTGCGACTTCCAAGTGTCCATGTCATTTAACCTGTCATTTATTCTTGACAGTTGGCAGGAGGAGTCGTCTCCAATCCTTTTTATTTCAGCGGACAATAAGTTCATTTGTCCTGTTAATAGGTTGGAGAGGGAGTCATTGACTGCCTGGGTGCACTCTCTGACTATGTTCCTCGTCATGTCATCCTGGTTGTACTCTGGAGGTGGAGCTGCAGTGGCCATGTTTGGGTAGGCAGGTGCTCTGTGCAGGTGGGGGAAGGTTACTTCTGTGTCTTCTTCAGAGGTGGATCCTGTTTGTAAATGGGCGGGGAAGTGACTGTTTCTGTGTAGTATGGGAGTAGTGGCCACAAGGTCGCCTCTTCTAGCTGCAGAGTCCAAGCTTCTTTGAAGTCTGTAAAATACAGGTGTATTTGGCCTTTGAGGGGAGGATGATTGCACTCTTCTCCTGGGTCTATGGGTGGGGTATGGCCTTTCAAAGGATCTGGCTCTTGGAGGCGTGCTCAGGGATGAATTTGGTGCTGGAGGTGTCGCCCTGTCTTCCTCGGAGGTAGAGTAGGGGTAGTAAGGCCTAGGGTTTCCTCCAGGTGGATTGCTATCAGGCTGTGGGTTTTGGTGCGGCCTTAGCAAATTGGTGGGATTGGAGTTGTCTTGCCACTGCTCTTCTAGAATACGGTTTATCCTGTCCAGAAAAACAGAGGGACTCTCACCACACTGGTAGCTTGGTGTAGCTCCGGTTGGTATCAGTTGTACACGTCCTGTGTTAAGTCTGTTTTCTCTCCACCTGTGGATTGCTGAGTCTAGCCTGCTCCTCCAGTAATTGTCTGCTACTGATGGGTGGGCTTGGATGTCCGGCACAGTAAGGTTGTCCCAACTTAGGTCAGGTGTACACTGTGGGTCAGAATCACTGCTGGATGAGGGTGACCGTCCGGCAGCTTCCAGGGCTTCCTGCAGGCTATTGGATCTTTCCTCTAGATGGCTATCTAGGTGGAGGTAACCAGGTGATTGATTTTCAGGCGTGCTGTATGTGGTACTTTGAAGACCACCTAATCTTAGGGGTGGTGATTCTGAGGGTGAATAGCCAGGTAGGGTGAGGTTTAAACCTGGTGGTGGGGCTCCTGCTGGTGTACTGGTGGGTGCACCTGTGTTGGTGTCCACTATGGTAGATGAGAAATGTAAGGTGTTTGAACTCACAGGTGTCTGTTTATGTGTGCGTCTATGGGCTGGTAGCACTGGGTCCAGCTGGAGCGCGTCTGGCGAGGAGTCTATCGGGGCGGCGTACTGTGTACTGGTGGCTTCTTGCTGGTCTCTGTCTTGAGATGTAGGGATACGTTGTGGGGCTGGCTCCTTTGGTAGGGTCTCACTGTTGTCCATGGCTCATGAGAGGTGGTAACTTGTGGGATGATACGTGAGGGTTTTCCACCATTGTCAACGAGTCCGTAAATGATGAATAAGGATGAATACAGACGAATCAGGAATCCAGTTTGATATCCACTTTATTCATAGAAGTCCACGAGGTATAGATGGTGATACAGTATAAAGGTGCCCAACAGTGTCCAAGCCTAGCCCTTGAGCCAAGGGCCTTGGTCTCACGTGAGTGTGTGAGGTATGAAGTATGAAGGTGGAAAGATGAGTGAGCTGCTCCCTCCACAGGTATTTGTAGTAGGAGCTGCTCACCCAGCTCATCCTAAAAATAGTATCAGGTGAGCTAAATATAGTAACTGGGGAACTCCAGTGCAGGTATGTAGGGGAGATCCCAAACATAGCACTGGGGTTCACAGAGTTCAGTGTGGTTCTAAATATAGCTGCTGGGAACTCCCGGTATGCTGTGAGCTGCTCATGATCAATGGGCATGTCCTCCAGCAGGAGGAGTTGTTTCTAAACATTGTCTGCTAGGAATTTCCAGCATGCAGCGAGCTGCTTGTGATTGACGGCGTATCCTCCAGTGGGAGGAGGCGGGGTCACTGAGTGCAGTTGACGCCGCCAGCCTTTGGTCTTTGGTATGGTTTGGCTTATGGGTAGACTCGGACACTGGGTTACATGGTAGAGTCAAAGGTGAAAAATAAATATGATAAGTACAATACCTATAACGGTCTACTGACAAATTGTTCAAAAAAACATTTTCCAGTTTAACATGTGTTTCTATGGGGAAAAATGTTCATTTGAACAAATGTTCATTTGAACAATTGTTCAAAAAAACATTTTTTTTTGTTTAACATGTGTTTCTATGGGAAAGAATGTTCATTTGAACAATTTGTTTAAAAAAAAAAGAAATGTTTAAAAAAACAACTTTTTTGATCGACTAAAGATCAACAACTAGAAGTGAAAATAGAAAGAGAAACATTTTTTATATTGAAAGGGGCAGGGTACTTACTCCGTCTTCACACACTTGTCTCTTAATGTACTGATAAGTTAGCCCTTGTTTTCTTTGAGAGTAAGTGGTAACGCTGTGGTTAACTACTTTAAATCCTTTGTTCACTACCGTGACAACATTTTCACTGTCCAGTACTTCTTTGTACTTTTCAGTTGTCAAGGGGTTTTGTTTTTGAATTACACCTTTGCAACTCATTTTAACGAGCACTTTCTCTCCTGTGCCTATGTAACATTTGGAGTTCAAGGCAGTCATTTCATCTCCTTCCCACTCCACTTTGAACAACTCGGGGGTTCTCTTGTTAAACACCAGACGTCTCTGACAGCAGGGTTGAGGTAGCCACAGCTCACCCAATACTTTGGTCTGAATGTAGGTTTCTCTGTGATGACTATTGTCACATGATTCAGAGGGCAACCATTTGTGACGTTCTCTGAAAAAAAGTCACGTTTTTCAGAAATAATCACATCTACTATTTTCTCTGCACTTAAAGCAAAGTAAAAACTGTCAGTGTCCATTTCACACATTTTAAAGTCTTTCTCATCTATGTATTCAAGGAGAAAGTCGTAATAGAAGGCCAACATTTTAAGTTTGGCATATTGATATACCATGAAACCTATTTGAACTGGGAGGTCGTAGGTAATGGAGGTGGGCAAACAGGACAGTTCTACCGTGTTGTCGCTTATGTCTTGCACGTCTTGAACTGACCAGTGCATGGCCAAACGTCTTGCCTTAGAGGGGAGAACATACTTTGTTTGAACAAAGTTTTGTTTGTTGCATATGGTTTTACCGTATGAACCATTTCCCAACAGTTTGTAGAGATCTGACAGAATTTTACAGTCGATGTTTTCATCACCCTTCCTCCTAGCTTTGGTGACTTCATCCATGAAGGGTAAAAAAGTGTGTTCTGGTGTGTATTCTATGAGAAGGTGTACTGTGGTAACTACCAAACCTTTCTCCAGGTACCACTTTAAGAGAGGAGTTCCCAACAAAATTCCCTCAGCGTGGTAACTGCCTATGAGTTGGCGTTGTGGCTGTTTCAGCTTACCTGCTGCTTCCAAATAACGTTTCATATGTTCACCTACGTCTTCTTTTCCTACTAGGCAGTTTTTGTATATAGGTGTCATTTCGCTGAATTTTTCTTTCAAAGATTCAGGTGTTTCTATGTCTACTTGGATAAGTCCAAAATTTGTTCCATTTGAAACCCCTCTCAGTATTTCATCCTGACTTTTCCTACCTTGACACGACGGTCTTTTAATTTCCCATTCACTTTTTGTTTTTTGACACAAGCTTTCAGTTTTTTCTTTCATCCACATACACTCATACTTTTCCTCTACATCATAACCCAACGTTTGAAGATATAGGGTGATCAAGGTAGTATTTTGTTTTTTTTCTTCTAAAAATGCCTTTCCTTTTGGATCTTTCAATACCGATTTAGTAAGATGACACATGTGACCATGCCAGTAGCACCCATGAAACTGGTATACTTTTTTTTAAGCTGGGTCATATCCATCCACTCTTATTTTTCTTGAACCTAAGACAATTTCCCCGTAGTTGTATTGATGTAATATTTTCACGTTGTCTGAGACAGCTTTGTATCGCAACCATTCTGTGGCTGAGTAGCTGATTTGTTGACTGCAGACTGCTTGAAAATCGTTTTCTTTCCTGCGCCCATGCACTTAAGGTACAAGCTGTTAGCGTCTACCCCTACTATGTGCCTGCATACTTTGCTTTGTGGGCCATATTTCTTTTGTCTTATTCGTGTTTGTCCACTTTTGTGATGTCTGTGAAATATAATAGAGGGCCCCCCAACTAAGTTGCATCTGAGCAAAAAGTGAACATCCTTTTCTTTCTCACCTAAAAGAATGTAAGGTGTGGCGTTAGGTGCAGTATTGTTGAAAAGAAACTTCAAGGTAAGACCTGGTAAAGTTAAACCATCTTTGAACATGTCTACCCCACGGTCTATGAAGAATTTGGTGTGCTCGTTTATGGCTAAGACAAAGGGTTTTACGTTGTTGTAATATATCAAGTAGTCCTTCATATTTTTCATGTTGTTATCTACCCAGGCCTTCTTACAAGTAAGATAATCTTCTTGGCTTATTCCACCACCTGACAAAGAACTGTAGAAGCAGTGGCATGGAGGAAGAGGTTTGTTTTTTAGTTTTCTTACATTGTCCATCCACTCGTTGGGAAAAAAACCCTTTTCAGCTTCACCTTTAAGAAAGGCTTTGAGATAGTTTGCTTAGGAATACCCTGGGGCCAAATAGTTGAACATATCAAGGAAAAGAAGGTGATCTGTGTACACTGCTATGTACTTGTTGCATTTTTTTATGGTTTTCATTTCTGTCTTATCTGTGTCTATAAAAAAAGAATGAAATTCCTTTTTCATCAAATTAATATCATACTTGCAAGGGTTGAAACCTAGCACAGGAACTCTTTCTATGTAGGGAAGAAGCTTTTCCTTCACTTCAAGAATATGGGACAACTTTTTTTCTTTTTTTTTTCTTTTTTATTGGAAAAACTTTGCTAGCTTTATGTTCTAATTCCTTTTGTTTTTCTTCTAAAGCGTCTAGTTGGTTTAAAACATCTCTAAAATCATCTTTAACTTGTTCTCCTATCATTTTTCCCAAGTTGTTTATGTGGTCCAACACATTTTTCACCAAAGGATCGTCATCCCTGTTAGAATTTCTGACAAAAAAAAAGGTTCTGTATGTCCTAGAAAATCAGAAGCTACACTGGCAGAAAGAGGTATGTGTGTTTTTTCTATCACAGTGTTAGCATTTTCTGGGATGGATTTTCAGGTTGGAAAAAGTAGCTTTCAAAGTCGAATACAATTTTATAGGGATATATTTTTTTTTCTCAGGTGGACAATCTATTCCCAGTTCCTCTAAAATTTGGAAAACTGTTTTGAATGGATTGTAAGCTCCACCTTTGTACCTGAAGCTGACTTTGGTGCAATCTTTTTTCACTCCATTGTGTTGCTTCAAAAGGAAACTACGAGTGAAAACTTTATGGCACTTTTCACAGGGATACATTTTACCATACAGTCCCATGTTAGTTATCAAACTCACATGGTTTCTGTATAAGTTCAAGTTCATAATCTTTTTGGATGAACATATATTTGACCTTATAATTTTAGGTCGCCTTTTTTTGTTGTTGCCAAAAGACGGAAGTGAAAAGATTCTTATGTTCACTTTTTTTCTAACCTGTCTAAATCTTTAAAGTTAACACCCTCAAAAGTATCCTTGTTCACCCCTGGGTAGGCTTCAAGGAGAAGCTCTTGAGTTTTTTCTAAAGATCCATACAGGAAGAAAGACAGACATCTAAGGAAACACAAGTTGTCCTTGTATCCCCTTTTGGTTTTAGGGTCTCTGTGAAAGTGCTGTATTCCTCTTTGCCTTAAACCTGGAGGAACAGTGTTCATTCGACCTAAAAGATATTCTCCTCCGGTAGCCCTTATAAGGGTTATATTGGCATTCACGTTCCCTATGACACTCCATTTAGTGGAGGGTCTTTGAGTGTCTTCTTTTATGGTATTTTTGATTAAATCCTATTTTGCTCCCAAGTCTTTGTCAAAACTTGTCATTCTGATGTTGAAAATGGACTGAAGCTTACCTAGCACAGCCAAACCTGAAGCAATGGACTTGAAGTTGTCACAGTAACTGTTTCTATAAGAAGAATTCGATTCTATTTCTTTTGGAATTTCAATGCTGTTGGAAAAGATTTCTCTCTTACAAGAGGTTGAGTACATAGTGTTTTTCCACTGTTTTCTACAGTCACCAAACGTGGGGGTCTAGGTGTGTTACAAATTGGACAGTTGACGGTGTAAAGTTCTTTTATCTTTTTGGGAGGCATTTTGTTTTTTTTTGGGTTTCTCTTTCTAGCTTCACTCTACATCCAATATACAACTTAAGAACTAAAACCTAAACTAACTAAACATGGAGTACATTCAAGTCTAACTGTAAATGAACATACATGAACATGTTAAAGCAACAATAAGGAGCTGTTGACCAGACACTATGAAAAGTTGACCACTTACCCAGAGTAAAAATCTGTTGAGCCCTCTAGGAATGGACCCACACAGGATTTAATGTCCTCCAGGATGAAGGGGGACACAGTGTGTCCACAGTGTGGCTGAGGGGGGCATCCGGTAGCTAGACGACACTGAGGCGTTCATCTCCTCTATGTAGCTGGTGGTTCCTCTGTGAACATTAGGTGTTCCCTTGTAAAGATTAACCAGCAGCATAGCCTGTCCTCCAGGGGGGTCGGTGCTGTCTTCGTTCAAGGACAAAAGGAGGTTCTCTACGTTCCTTTGCTCTTCATAGCAGACATAACTTTGCCCATACAGGGGAGTAGGTCCCGTCAAATCAATGACCTCTACTTGTGAATACCCCCCTTGGTAAGCAGGTGAAGGTGTGCCTTGAGTGAGATCCACTACTTCAATGGGGTGCACTGCTGGTGATGATGTGGGGTTTTGTGTTAGGTCTATAACCTCTATAGGACTGACCTGTGGAGAAGGTTCCTCTGGAGCTACTGGCGAGTAAGTGGCCAACGTGGGTTCTTCAGCGGGGGGCTGGTAGTAGACAGGTGCAGGGGGATTAAGGAATTCGCCGATGTCAAAGTTGCCATGACGAGCTTCCTGAGGAGAGCGATCCTGGACGCGATCCAGGAAATAAGTGATCTCGCCATGTAAAGCTGCAAGGGCGCTTTCCTGTTCTGCTGCATCAGGTACTTCAGTGGGGAGCCGAGCAGGAGTTGCAGGTGGTTCCTCAGCGGCCGCTGGAGAGTTGGGAGGAGGGGCGACGCCCGACGACTTCACCAAATCAGGATTAGGTATCACAAGTGGAGACAGTTTTTTAGCGGCTACCCTCCTGACACTAAGTCCCGTCTTCATGCGCCCAGGCATTCTCTCAGGATATCCTCCTTCAGTTGAAAGGGTTGCAGGAGTGGAAGGTGAAGGAGCAGGATGGCATACAGCAGGGAACCGTCAGAAAAGGTTTGATGAAGACCGAGCAGCTCGCACCTTCTTTATAGTAACTATCCTCATACGATCCTGGGACGTTCCCTTGTCGTTCAGATAACATACAACCACGACCATGAGTCATAGATAACCATGCTTTTCCATTCATAGTGTGTATAATGCGTAGATAGCGTTGTTTCAGTAAAAAACTTATAAACTAAACTCAATTTAAAAACTGTCATATCGCTCAGTCAACGTTCAGTGTTCGGCATGTAACATGAACCTGGTTGTAACCGCTTTGTGATAAACGCAGACCGTTCGTCATTTTTCAAAACGAGCTTCTCTCTAGCAGACATAGCTCAGTTTTGTCCTTTGCCTTTGTCCTTGACCTTTGGTCACAAAAGGCGTCAGCATGTGTTTATATCAGACATAAGGAGGGGCGTAGAAGAAGGTAAGGTGTCGGCTGTGTGGCAATACTGTCCTGAAAATTTTAGCAGGGATCTTTACATCCCTCCTAACTGTAACTTTAGGCAATGCTTCTTGCACAATCAAACCACTGCATTGGTTCCCCGTGGGCTCTCTGTGAAAAAACTTCTCTCAGAAGATGGGGAAAGTTTTTTTTCAGGTGTTTATTTGGGTCATGGTGCCATGGTACACTTGATGTCAAGACATTCTCTTTCATCTGGAAGTTCAAAAAAATTCATGACTGACAGAAAAAAAGCCCTTTTTTTAAAGGGAACAACCTTTCGGGGGAGGTCCTGGTATTTCAGTTTTCATCGATTCAACTATGGTCAAGGCTTTAATCAAAGCCACTTTACTTAACCCAGACAAGATTACTCACTCTATAGGTTCCAAAATTTTTTATGAAAGAGGATTTAGGACAGAGATTGGTCACAATTACCATAGGTACTGTCATGTAGTGAGAGTCATTACCGAAATAACTGCCTCCCATAAAAAAACTCAGCTCAAGGTAGTAACAGCCTACCCCGTATCTAATTTTTGGTCCACCTAATGAAACAATGATCCTCCGGGTTAGCCCCCAGGGCTAAACCGACCCTTCTACATGTTTTCCCCTCTTTTACCATGGTCCTCCCCTCACCGTAACGTCTGTTTGGTCCTTGAGCAATAAATCATTTTTGAAAAGTGAGATAAGGAAAGGTTGACAGGTTTCATATAGAGGTTAAATGGGGACTAAGCAATCATTTGATACAAGAACCTTCATCCTACCATGCCGCGTTACTCCCTGCATCGTGTGTTAGAACGTCACCCCGACGACACTCTAGTCCTAACATATGTCAGGCAAAGAAAGGAAGTGATATGTTGCACTTCCACCTGTTTCAGGTACGTGTGTAATTATTTCAAAGAAACTATTCTTCACCACAAAAAATTAAACTTAGTTTTAAATCCAAAGACAGAAAAACCTTGAGGAAAATGGTTTTGAGTCATAACTTGTCAAAATTTTCAGCGGTGGAAACCTTGGGTTATGCCCTCATGTACGGAAGGAAGGGAAAGGCTCCACCTAAAAAACCCTGCCACCTGGAAGCATTGAAAGCAGCAGAAAATCATCATGCGAAGCAAAATACCCGCCAACTTAACCGTCGTCTTCATTTCCTCATGTCTATTTTGAACCTTTTAGCTGAGAGTTTAGAAACCAAAACTTTGTTTGCATCATGTCCCATGTTTTACATCCCATCATCGTCCCTTTATCGTTTCAGTGTGGAGCAAAGACAAAAAGTGTGGCTTTATCTGTCTATGTGGTGCACCCAGCTTACCTCCCTTACTGACTGTTTCCACCACAATCAGCTCACTTTACTCACAACATGATAACAAAACCATACGAATGAAGAACGATGTAACAGACAAACCTAAGCAGGGGAAGTTAGGGTAATGGATGGAAGTTTAGGGTAAATTAGGGTAGGGTAGGGTAGGGTAGGGGTGTGTGGGGGTAAAATAAAAAGGTTATGGGGTGGGGGGGTGGGGGCACCCCTTAAGTATGGGGGGCTAGGGGATGCCTGCCCGGGCTGGCCGCCCAAAAAACCCACCTAACCCAACCACCCACCCACCTACCCTACCCTGCCCATTCTAACCTATATAACTCTCCTGTATGCTTTCTGGCCTCTTATATCCTACCTACCTACCTACCTGCATACTTCCCTACCTTTCTGCGGCTATGGAGTTTTACCTTTCGGACGAGTTGTTAATGAAAATAAGTGACAAAATACCGGAGAGAGACTACACTCGATTAGGAGTATATTTAGGACTGAGACTCAGTTTAATGGAGTACATGGAAAAAATCCCTCTCTTGGTGCAATGGGGAGAGAAATGCTTATATCATGGAACAGAAAGAATGTGCGTTGCAAGTGGATGGTTTTAAGACATGCATTAAGTGACATAGGTTGTTATGATCTGGTGGAATTCTGTAGATGGTACATGCAGTAGTACAACATTGTGGATCATAGTGAAATACCTCCAGAAGAGTGGAAAGTTGAAACTTTGTTTGTTAACCTGGCGGAAAAGTTGTTGCTGGACTGGAGAAAACTGGGAACAGAACTGGGTTTCAGCATGCACAAACTTGATCTAATATCCACCCCTCTTCCGGGGAAAAAAGGAGTTACCAATCCTGTGTTTGAAGTCCTGATGGTGTGGAAACATCGAGAGATATCTCATCCAAGCTCTTTAATAGCCAGTCTAAACAACATCGGGCTTTTGGACGTAGCACTTTACATGGAAGGTTTAAAAGAGGGTTCACCTAACTTAAAAGAGGGGGAGGTGTCTTCTTTGATCACTCTGGTTTAAGTTTTCATACAACATGGATCACAAGGAAGAAGAGGTTATGTTTGACCCACGTCTACAAAGTCCCTTTACTATGATAATAGCTGGACCTACTTCTTGTGGAAAAAGTCAACTTGTTTTCAAGTTGATGAAAGGCATAGATGAGATAGTTACTCCAAAAATACATGACATATACTACTGCTACAGTCAATGGCAAGACGGCTTCGAAGAAATGGTGAAGTTGGGAGTTAAGTTCAACAAAGGTCTTCTTTCAGAGGATTTTTTGTTTGAGGATAAAAGAGACGTGACAAAACATGGACTGGTTATAATAGACGACCTCATGGATCCCGAGTACGTTCCTAACATATTGAAGCTTTTCACTGTGGGATCACACCATCGCAGTTTAAGTGTAATTTTCATTACTCAAAACTTGTTCTTCAATAATCCTGCCTTCAGAACATTAAGCTTAAATGCACACTACCTTGTGGTCTTCAAAAACCCTAGAGACATGAGTCAAATAGGACACATCAGCAAACAAGCCTTTCCTGAACAAAAATCCTTTCTCACGGAGGTATATAACTTAGAAACCAAAGAGAATCATTCATATATCCTGTTGGACTTTAAGCAAAGCACACCTAACGAGCTGAGGGTGAGGAACAGCATTACTACTCCTTGGAATACCTTGGTTTTCATACCTAAAGCTTCATCTTCTAAGAGAAAACATTAGGTTGGTAATCAAAAAATCTAACCGTGGAGGAAGATTGGCACTTTTAAGAAAGCATTATAACTTGTTGAAACACATATCCAAATGTTCCTCTGCAGAGTGCTACCACGTCATAAAAGCTTTAAGTGACGAGGTTATCAGGTTGATGAGCCAAATTTGTGTCAATGTTGTGAACAAAAACCTATTGCGTAACGAATCAGATGCAGTTAAACGCCTATAGCCCTACAAGAAAGAACTTAAGGCAGTCACTAGACCCAAGGCTACTATCAAGCAGAAGAGGAAAACGTTTGAGCAAAAGGGTGGTTTCTTGGGAACCATACTGGGTCTAGCCTTACCCCTCATCACAGGTCTCATAGGAGCACGTCGATAAGGTTATGTCTTATTCAAGAATGGCCCTCGTGAGGGCGGATCTTGTTCCCTGAGATAAAAACCCTTCTCCTGTTACTAATACCGCTGCTGCTTCTACAGCTCCGTCTCCTCCCCAGCCTGAACCTAGTGCTCAAGACCAGTACTACAGCACTCAACTTTTGAGAGAAGGTTTAACTCCAGATTCCAACCTGGTTCAAGTTCTGAATCACCTTAAAAGTAAAGCACAAGAGGTCCTTAACGCACCTAACCTTAAATTTGAGGACAAGTTAAGACAGTACAATCAACTTATGATAAAGTCGGGAATTTTAACTAAAAAAGCCAAGGCCTTAGGTCAACATAGGGAAGGTCCCTATCCTGGTCGACCAGTTGGACAAGGACCTGCAACTGCAAGGGGTATAAATGGTACTTTTGCAGACACAGACGACGACAACACTTTCACAGACGCTCAAGATTACCCCCGACTGCTTGAGGATTCAGACGAAGACAGTGAACATGAAGGGCCTGGTGGAGAAGAACCCGGAATTCGCGCAAAAGACAACACAGTGGGTATGGATGCTGACATCAAAGAAAGAATTCCTGCCACTTACAGAAGCACAGCTAAAAAACTGTACAGAGAAATATCATGTTAAGGCAGTAATTTATTAAATTGGAACAAAGACGGCGAAATATTTGTAGACAGGGAACGTGTGCCTGGAACCGACATTACAGATTTGTTAGCTTTCGCTGTCAGACCAAAGTCTTTGAGGAAGGACAAACCTGCAGGAAGCCAGGTCTTCATAAGAGCCGTTAAAAGGTTGAACCCCACCTTGAAATATGTCAAAAACAAGTCGGCTTTTGTTGGACACAGTCCTTCTTTCGCTGCCAGTTCCTTGAAGAGGGCGTCCCCTATCAGGAAGAGAAAATTAAGTCAGAAAGGAACTGTACATAAGTTAATATGGCGCACAAGGCTTTGAAGAAGGATGTTCTTAGGTTTTACACAGATCCTAAACAACCTGGAAGTTTTACCAGCGTCTCTAAACTTCAACGTCACCACTTCAAGAAAACAAAGAAAAAAATCATTGAACAAGCATTGGAGGATGTAGACTTACAAGAGAAGGTTTCCTAGACAAAAAACACAAACATGGGGTATAGACAAACAGTGGCAACTTGATCTTATAGACATGCGAGAATTTTCAAAGGAAAACAAAGGATACCAATACATCCTAGCGGGAATAGATGTGTTTTCAAGGTATGGTTTTGGCCAACCTGTGAAAAGTAAGAGAGCTGACGACGTCACAGAGGATTTAAAAAAAATGAGCAAAGAAAGAAAACCTAAACACATTCAAACTGACAAGGGCAAGGAGTTTGTCAACAAAATTTTCAAAAAACACTGCGAAGATCAAAATATAAACTTTTTTACAGGTGAAAATGATGATGTAAAGTGTGCCTTAGCTGAAAGGTTTAACTCTACTATTCAAGGAAAAATGTGGAGATGTTTCTCTCATTTCAATAACTACAAATGGGTTGACTTGCTACCCGACTTGGTAAAGTCCTATAATTTAACTTACCTCAAAACTTTAGGAGCTGCCCCTTCAGACATAAATAAATCTAACTCGGAAGCCTTGTTCTACAAGTTGTATGATCAACCTCAAAAGAAACAAGTTCCTACCCTTAAGTTGAAGAAAAAAAAATCTAGTTTGAATGTTGAAAACAAAGAAAACATTTAACAGAGGCTATGAACCTAACTGGACAGAGGAAATATACACTGTGGACGGTGTTTCACCCAAAGGGTATCACCTTAAAGATCTCCTTGGAGAAGAGATAACAGGAAGCTTCTACGAACCTGAAGTTCAGAAGGTGGAAGCCCATCACGGAAGACGCTACAACATAGAAAAAATAGTGAAATACAGAGGAAAAGGTAAAAAAAGAGAAGCCTTCATCAAGTGGAAGGGATATGGGGAACCTGTTAAAAACATAGGCAAATGGCGTTTACCTTAACTCTACCTAGCAACTCGTCTATGAACGTGTTCCCTGACAACACTTTAACAAGTTACAACACAATTTTGGCAGAATACATTAACTCTCCTACTCAGTTAGAGTGTGCTCTTCAAGACATAACCTATCCTACCACGTGGTACAACGTGAAAGAAGAACACATTCTCTTGGCAGAGGGACAAAACGACGTAAAAAACAACCTTCGCACTGTGGTAGCTTCATTGAATAAGCGCAGAAGAGAATTCTTTCCTCTAGGAACTCCAGGAGCCCATAGTGTCTTCAGTAGAACTTAAGCTCTACTTTTAATCTAACAGCCCTATCTGCTTTGAGAAGAGGAGTCAAAATAACCAAGAGCCTATGTCATGTCGATCCTGTGGCACCTTCTGAAACCGTTCTGCCTCCTACTCCTGAAAGTGAAAGTTCACCAGCTTCTACTGCTGTGCCTGAGATGCCATCTGGAGGATCCACTCCTAACCAACCGTCATCAAAAGAGGAGGAGATGAAAGAAGAGGGGGAAAAGGAGGAGGATCAGGGGGAACGTGACACGGGAGGCAGAGAGAAGAGGGAAATATCATCAGGTGTTGCTGAGGTGATGTCAATGGACAACAGGGGGAAAAGATCTGTTTCTTTTTTTTAAGAAAATGCCGTATTTACAGACTCTGCTCATGTTTCTCCTGTGTCTCCCAGTCAGTTACAGGCTGTGAAAATATCTACACCTTTCAAAGAAATAAGTAGATTCCTCTCTAAGTATTACTTCAAGCAAGGCAGCACCTACAAAATGTTTGCCTTAGAAGCTGTCAACCTGGAGAGCAACTCAGAGTTAATAGGATACTTGAACAGGTTCGTAAATAGATACACTATGAAATGTGTCGTTTCTTTACCTCCTGGTGTTGTCATGCAACTCCCAGAAAACTTAGGGAAACAATTAGGTTTTGATGGAAGTGTTTTCCTGAGTGGTAAGACACAAAGCCCCTACGTAGTAGACCTTCAGTACAAAAGTCGATGTGCTTTCGTGTACTCTGACATAGTGAAGCAGTTTAGTGGGTGATTCTAAAGCACCCCTTTTGAGACAGATTAACATAAATCCCTTCAATGGTGACATACAAACCATAAGTTTTCAAAACTTGATATACCTACCAGTCACCAAAACCACCTTCAGACAGATAGGCATATACTTAAGAGACAAGACAGGGGAACCGATACCATTTGAAAGCGGATCAGCATCGGTGGTACTTGCCTTCAGACCTCTTCAAGGATAGGGGTATATGACCATGCTTCACTACTATGGAACCCCTCCCTACCTGGCCCCTAGGGGTCAGTACATGGAATACTACAAGAAATCACAGTTTGGAAACGGTGCCCTACCAGTGTACGGCGGTCAGGGCAGACAAAGAGGACATGGACTGGGATCGTTAATAGGAGGTTTACTGAGAGGTGCTGTTCCCCTCTGCAGGCAAAGCTTTGCTGTCTACAGGCGCTGGAGTTTTGTCAGATGTGGTAGCAGGGAAAAGTTTAAAGAGAAGTGTAGTCAGGAGAAGCAAAGCAACAGGTAAGCAGTTGCTCAAAAGGGCTGCTTCTTCTGCTCAAGGATACATAAAAGGTACATCTGGACCTTCTCCAGCCAAACGACGAGCAACCACCAAGCGTGGAGGACGTAAGGGGCAACGAGGTAGAGGTCGAGGTAGAGGAAACACCTTGTTTTAGTGCAGTAGGGGAACTAGACCTACATGCCTTACCTGTAATTCAAAAGGACATTTTGAAGTGTCAGGTAGTAACCAAAACTACCAACAATGCACTTACTCCACACACTGAAACCTTTGACTTCACCTTTGAAGCAAGCAACCTGTACACAGACCTCTCAGAAACTGAGATGTACATGGAACTGGAAGCCGTGGCGGCCAACGGAACTACTCACCTCGCAGTCGACATAGAAGCTGCTCCAGTCAACAACTTGGCACATTCTCTCTTTGCATCCTGTCAGCTGCTCATAAATGGGGAGAAAGTCACCGGGAACAATGAAGACTACGGTCTCAAGGCATGCATATTGGACACAATTTGTTGCAACAAAGAAGACAAAGAAGCTTGACTCAAAGGTTGTCAAAAGTATATGAAAGTACATGCTGCCTCCTAACTGTGAAATCAAGTTCATCTTCGAAAAGAATCAACCCAATTACTACATGAAGCAAGCAGCCGATCAAAACTACTGGATCAAAATCACCAAAGCTGAAATGTCACTTCTCCAAAAGAGTGTCGCCGAGGAGGTAATAAAAAGTCACGTCACCAGTGTGAGGAACCCGCAATGGGGACCTTTCAACTATCACATAGCCAGGTGTAAAGTCACTAAACACACATTGGATGGTGGCTCGCAAGACTACAGTTGGACTCAACCTGAAACTACTCAAATCCCCACCAGGATAGTCTTGTGTATGATAAAGGAAACAGCAGCTGCTGGGACAAAGACAGAAAATCCTTTCAACTGCAGACACTTCAACGTGAAAGAAATTTGCGTGAGATATGACAATCAAAAGTTTGAGTTGAAGACTGACTTCGAAACAGGGAACTGCATCAGAGCCTACAGTCAAATGTTCAAAGACAGTGGGCTTTCGGCTTTGGGTGAAGACTGTGGAATAAATCTGGAGGATTTCCAAGGCGGATATTCCTTCTTTGTTTTCGACCTCACCCCAGACAGAGCACCTGAATACAGTTGTATAAATCTCATCAAGCAAGGAAAGTTGGGCATTTCCCTCAGGTTTGCTGCCCCGACTACTCATGCCATATCTGCTGTCTTGTGTTCCTTCTATGACAACAACATCCAACTGATGGCCGACTCTCTTCCTGTCACCGGCTACCACATGAACTAAGAAAAATGAAAACTTCTGACATAACAGCTGCACTGGGAAACCATCCACACACAAGGTGTGTTCTACCTGGGAACTTTTGCCAGTAATCAATGTCCTAAAAAACCCATTCCCTCTACGTGTTTCGTGAGTAACACAGATCCAAGTTCTAAACCCGGACAGCACTGAGTGGCATTTTACATTTCTCATAGAGGGAATGTGTTCTACTTTGATCCATATAGCTTACCTCCATTAACTATATATCACAAGAGGTTCATGCAGAAGTCGTTAGATGGCCACGGGTCGTTCAGCAGACAACAAGTACAAAACTTTTACGCTAAAACGTGTGGAGCACACTGCATTAACTTCTTCATACAAACATGTCGCACCAAGGACCCACACCACACTGTGAAGAGGTTTTCTCAGGTACCCTTCAACTTAATGGACATTGCTGAGGAAAAGAGAGAAGAAGAGGCTATGGATTTCGAAATGAGTTCAGAAGAAGTACCAGTGAAGACAGACGTGAGCAACCTGTTGGTGAGAGGGAGAGTTAAACGTGAATTGGACATGATAGACGGGCTTCAGAGCACAGCAGAAATAATGACAAGGTTCTGGCCATGATGGGAGAGTTAATGGACAAAGTGGTAGCCCTTGAGGAGAATCACATATGAAGAACTGCCCTGAAGGATTTAATGGAGAGGATGCGTGCCTTAGAGGATCATAGCCAAAGTCTAACTCCAGCTAAGACTGGATGCAGTTGGTACTGCAACAAGAATTGATTTTCCATATAATAATCATGTACTTTGCTTACAAGCATATCATATCATCATTATACCTACCATGTACTCTGATTTGAGAAACAATAAAAAGATAGAATTAAAAAGGATGGAGTTGTGTCTTTTTTTGCATCTTAATTTGATATATTGCATAAAATCCATAGGAATATTGCATTAGAACATTACACAAGAACCCTTTGTTATTTCATCATGGGTATCAATGAGTCATGGGTATTGCGTAAATCCATAGAAATATTGCATCAGAACATGAGTCATGGCTATTTTGCAATTTCTTACAACGATTGTACAATACACCTTCATACGTAGGTCATACATTTTCATGACGTCACTTCCGATTTGTAAGTAGGTCAAACCTAGGTATTGCGCAATTCACTTAATTTATGCAACTAGGTCATGTCAAATCCAGCTCTCTGATTGGTCGAGAAAACTAGGTCATGACCTTGTGTCGTCACTTCCTGTCAAATCCAGGCCTCTGATTGGTTGAAAGTAGGTCACTTCCGGTCTACCAGTAGGTCATGACCTAGTTACTATATAATCCATTGCGCTCAGTTTGCATCTATATACTACTTACAGTCATGTCTCTATAAATCAGCCACCTCCGTTTGAGATAAAATTTGGCTGGTTCTTGAATCGGTTGATTCTCTGAATCATGATTACAATAGATTTCAATGGCTATGATAAAATTTGTTTGATGGTATAGGTGGCTTATAAGTGAATCAACCAACCTATTGTAGACCGATTTATCGAGATTTGACTGTATCCAATATTTTTTGGGGGGGGGCATGGGGGGTGTCATTTTGCAAATTCAGTTCTTACTTGGGGGGGTCGCGTGAATTATTATCATGATGGTGGGGGATGTCAGAAAAAGATCTCCCGATCCAGCAAAATCCATCAAGCCAGCTGGCAATAAATGACTCGGCCCTAAATGACCCTGGGTAAATGACTTGGCCCTAAAAGGTTTTGTTGGAGGAAGGTGGCAAATCAACTCCATAACTTTTTGAGAGTCAATTGATCTATTAATGCTGGTACTAAGGGAGTGATCACTTTTAACAACAGGACACGGGAAAAAAGATTTGACCCTTGAGGGGGTAAAAGTTTTTTGACCCCTCCTTAAGGGACGAAAATCATGTGCGAACGAGCCCTTTTAACCTATAAGTAACGTGCAGGGTTTTCCACTGAAAACAGGTGAAATTATTTTGACCCCCCATCAGAGGGTTTGAAAAAATTCTGCCCCCTCAAAATTCTGACCCCCCCCTCAAACCCACCAGCCCCCCTGATGTTAAAAAATGATCACTCTCTAAGTAAACTAAAGGGAGGAGATGCTCGTCCCCCCGCCACTGATTCTGAGGCGCTCATCCATGGGGGGCGTCCAATTTTCCTCTTTGTCCAAACTTGAAGTCATGAAATGGCTCGTCCCTAAAGGAGTGGTCATTATTTATCAATAGGCGGGTGGTGGGTTTGGGGGGGGGGCGTAAAAATTTCAGACCCCTCCCGAGGGTGGCTATAAAAAATTTGACATCCCTGGAAACAAGGAACGACTTTACTACTTTGACACGAGTAAATTTGGTGAAAATTTGGTTCAGCAGAAATTCTTGTGAAATCTTCACATTTTATTGTCAGATGCATGTAGGCCTACATGTGAAAGTCATGTGAAATTCACATGAAATCGCATGAATTTCATGTGACTGCTGAATTTCACATGAATTGCTGCTCACAAATTCACATGAATTCATGTGAACAATAACGTGAATTACACCAAATTTTCTTGTGAAAACACGTGAATTTCACGTGAATTCACAAGAAATTGTTTCTAGGGATCTCTTGAGGGGGCTAAAAAAATTATCCTCTTTTTAGCAAAAAAAACCTGTGCGCAGAGGGGGAGACGCATAAAGTTTTCAAGGAGGGGAGGCCTCTGCACAGAAACCCACCACCCCCTTGTAGAGTGCAGACCCCTTAAAGGGTCGTGTACTGGTGGTCCACCACACCCCTGGTATGGTATCAGTGTGGTATGTGGGTTGTTTACTGTGGGTTTGATGGAGCAGCTCACTGTGATGTATCTGGGTTTCTAGTTAAGGATCCAGGGTAGGGTCATTTCCGAGTAAGACTGTATGGGTGTGGGGCCATTTAGTAGTAAGGGTGCTACACCTACTTATAGAACTGGGTTTTCTTAGAATTAGCCTGTCTTGTTATTGTGGGTACCCCAAAGTGGGAGGGGGTATACTTGGAATTAAGGGTATATTCCATTGAATTGTGTACAACTGCTTAAGTGTGTCACTTACTTTTAGTACTGTTCTTATATGGTATCAGATATATGTCAGTGATTGACTTCTTTTAGGTAAAGTGTGTTTTCTAAGAATCACCAATGAAGGACCATGATTCCAGGTATTGTGTGTGGGCAGTTTTAGGGGGAACTGCTCTCTGACTTTGTATAAAAGCCCCTGAGTTTGAGCAATAAAGTTAAGTTACCACCAGCCTCTCTCTTGAGTTGTTACTTCACCTTCTCTACCATGCAGCAGTAGCCTAACAGGACTGGACCAGCCTTGGAGGAACCCCTCCAACTTTATAGTGGCGACCCGGACGAGACTCAACATGCTGGTTTAACCACAGCAGACTCCAGAACAGTACAGCACCTTACATTGGCTGTAGTCCTGAAGATGGCTGGAAGATTCACCTTAGATGACATAGACGGACAGATAGTAGATGGGCTATCTGAAGACCGAGAAGAACAAGAAGAGTATGCTCCAGAATATTATATAGAGGAGGTGGATCCCAAGCTGGTGAGAGAGGCTGTAGATATAGTAAGGAGAATACAAGTACGTGAAGAGAGGTGTCTAATTATTGATCGCAGGCCACGCATCATTATACAGATCACCCCGGCTGCACCACAGTTCATCCCCATCAGAGACCTACCTGCCCTCGCACAGAGATTCAGAAAACGAAGAGGTGATTATTAACTGACCTAATTAACCATTAAGCTACAATGGCTGAAGCACAGCAACTAATCCAGGCTCAACAGGAGTGTAATGCACAGAGACAGGAAGAGAATATAAGGAAGAAGTTGGAGCAGCATGACAGGCACATAGAGAGCTGTGATGGGTCAGAGAGGGATCACCTGAGAGAATGGATGGAGGCTGTCACAGCTGCCCAGAGATGGACAAATGCAGGTGATAATCTGGTCATGGAGATGGTTGGCTATATAAGCAAAGGTCCATTGAGAAATAGTATAGCTGACCTCATCGATCAACGTGCTAATGCCCATCCACCATTACCTGTCACCTGGGCTGTGGTGAAGGACCATATCGTAGAGGCATTTCTGGATGAAAAGAGCCCGAGGAGGTCAAGTACATCCGGGAGACACTGTTGTACTTGTGGCCCAGGAGAGAGCTCCTCTTGATGCCAAATGGGACCATGGGTACTTAGTCACTGCTATTAGAGGTCCTGTGGTCACTGTGATTAACCAGAGGACAGGAAAACAAAGAGTGGTTAATCGTGACAAACTAAAGCTGGTGGATCCTGACTGTGTGTGGGATGACGTCAGACCCCGTCCTACCCGGGCTCAGAGGAGGCATATAAGGGTACCCCCGCCTCCTCTCCAGCCAGTAGAGCCTGAGACTTCAGAGGAACAGGAGCTACCCACAAGGACTCAACCTGACACCCCAGCAACTCAAACTAGGGAATGGCTTCCAGCCTCCAAACGGCGACGTGTAGACAGCCTTGGGGAGACTGAACTTAATCCTATCCCAGTACGCAGGAGTACCAGGCTAGCCGAGCTCAGGCAAACACCCATGGACATAACACCTGAGCCAGAGACACTATCAGTCACTCCTCCCTCTACTGAGCCTACTACCTCTCCTCAGGACGCACTTCAATTGGGACCTACGATTAGGGGGAAGAGGAGACCACAGGTGACTGACGAAGATAGAAAAGACATTGATAGACAGAAGCGGCAATGCTTGGTGGATCAGCATCCCGAGCTTGCCTCCTTGTTGTCTGTCTAGTCCACCTTAGCTGTGGGGATCTCTTCAAGGATGATGGGGTCCTAGTTCAGAAGGTAGGATGATCCAGGACAATCGAAGCAATATGGACCACTCTAGTTGTCATCAATCCCCCAAAGCCTCTGCCAATCAAGTTCTGGGTTAATGAGGTGAGAACCGGGATACAGCTAGTGGCCCCTCATGTCTCGGCAGATGACCAACGCACCTGGGAGGCTAGACTTAGTGCCATTGATCTGCAAGGGCCCGCAGTCATGGATTCGTCTGAGTCACGGCCGCCCCATGCGCAACCTGAGAGCCGGAAGAAGAGGGCCAAGAGAGGCCTAATTAACGCGATTGGGTACCTTGGGAAGAGCCTATTCGGCTTGGCCACCGATGATGAGGTGAAGGAGATCAAGACGATAATTAAAGGGACAGTGCATAATGAAGGCATTATAGTACATAGACTTGACAAAATGATGAGTATAGTTAACCGTACCAGGAAGTTTGTACGTGAAAATAGACAAGAAATTCAAACACTTGAGCAGTATCAATTAGACTTGCAGGATGAGCTAAGTAATTACAGCCGGCGGGTCTCGCGTTTGGATACCTTTGTACAGAGATTGTCTCTTGCAAGGTCTGTGGACCGTACAATTACTGAACTTGAACTGGTGTATGAACAGTACTTTGATCAGTGGAACCGTTTCAATGAACAGAGACATGAACTAGAGAGAGGTTGGCTCACAGAGGAAACTCTAGCACCTCCTGAACTTGAATCTATTCTTATAAAGGTCAGAGACTGGGGATATGACACCCCACCTAAAGAATGGTATTATGAGAATGTACATATTGAACCTCTGTGGAATAATGCAGGCACATTGGTCTTTCGAGTAGTCTTACCAGCATTGGGCAGGGTTCACTATTTAGAGTATAGAATTCATTACTTTCCTGTAGCTATAGATGGGAAATATCTAAGGAGAATCAAGGGCAAGAGAAATGTGGCTACTAACACTGATACGGGGGCAACCTTTTGGCCAGATAGTTGTTTTGGAAAGACGCCCCGGGTATGTGTATCTCATGAGGAGTTGTTGACACCAACTTGTGAATGGGGTATAGTTACAAACAACTCCCTGAGTCTCTGCACTATCGAGATCATGAAACGTGATGGACAGAACTCAGAGGTGTATTCTCTTGGCCTTGGGGAGAATGTGGTTGTGACATATAAGAAGATGCCTGTAACCCTCAGGTGTATAGGTAAACGCGCTGTTGTTAGGGAGATGATTGGACCAACCCACATACTTGTGCCACCAGAATGTAAGTTAGAGACCAAAGATTGGAGAGTAAATGGAATCCGCAAGGGGACAGGTAGATTAGTAAAAGGGGCAGAAACTATCCACTTTAATAGGAAGATCAATTTCACTTGGCCGAGGTATGTTAATCAGAAATTGGGGAGAGTTCTTAAGTACAAAGAGCGGGCGGAAGTTCCACTTGTGGAGATGCAGAATTGGGCACAAGATTATAGTAGTGGAATGAGAGCAAAGGAAGGTGTGGTATATGGTCTAGTCACATCCATTGTAGTATTGTGTATCATTGTTGTCATTATCATTGTAGTATGTAAGTACAGGCCACTGTGTCTATCTAGACCACAGACCGCAGAGTCTAGACAACCACAAGCCGGTACTGTAAACAAGAATCATGGAGTTCAAATAGACCCCGTAGAATTGGCAATAATGTCTGAATAGATCTGACAAGATGTTAGATATAGGATTATTTACATGTATCCGAGTATTATATCACATATATGTATATCACTAATCGTTGAGGAGATTTTGATCCAGAGGGATAAAAATCTTTAAAGGGGGGAGGTATGTAGAGTGCAGACCCCTTAAAGGGTCGTGTACTGGTGGTCCACCACACCCCTGGTATGGTATCAGTGTGGTATGTGGGTTGTTTACTGTGGGTTTGATGGAGCAGCTCACTGTGATGTATCTGGGTTTCTAGTTAAGGATCCAGGGTAGGGTCATTTCCGAGTAAGACTGTATGGGTGTGGGGCCATTTAGTAGTAAGGGTGCTACACCTACTTATAGAACTGGGTTTTCTTAGAATTAGCCTGTCTTGTTATTGTGGGTACCCCAAAGTGGGAGGGGGTATACTTGGAATTAAGGGTATATTCCATTGAATTGTGTACAACTGCTTAAGTGTGTCACTTACTTTTAGTACTGTTCTTATATGGTATCAGATATATGTCAGTGATTGACTTCTTTTAGGTAAAGTGTGTTTTCTAAGAATCACCAATGAAGGACCATGATTCCAGGTATTGTGTGTGGGCAGTTTTAGGGGGAACTGCTCTCTGACTTTGTATAAAAGCCCCTGAGTTTGAGCAATAAAGTTAAGTTACCACCAGCCTCTCTCTTGAGTTGTTACTTCACCTTCTCTACCATGCAGCAGTAGCCTAACAGGACTGGACCAGCCTTGGAGGAACCCCTCCAACTTTATACCCTGTTTCAATGATATATACCAAAACGGGCAAGGGCCGAGTTGTGGAATCTCGTACAATCTCAGCGTAGCTGGTGCCCCAAACTTCCATGTCTTCTCAGTCAGAAGCAGGCCGACAACAACTAGCTAAAGTCGCCCAGTGAATTGCAATGCTTTTGGCATGTGCCATCAGAAGTTATCAATCTGTGAAAAAGGTGCAAACTGTGATGAGCAGTACCAGTTGCAAAGTCGCCGTATGAAGTTAGTTGTGTGTGTGTGTGTCGGGGGGCCTACCTGTGCAAGCTACGGATTTTTTTTAGTTTTTTTTTTTTTTGTGTGGAATGCACTTTGATTTGCTCACCACTATCCCATCGGCGCAGCCATCGTGTTTTGACAGCAGACAGTGTCAGTGACATGTAGACATTGATTTTAGACAGCAGACATTGATTTTAAAACTCTTAGGGAGTGGCCATTATTGGGGGGTGGTCATTATTGGGGGGGGTTTGAGGGGGGCGCAAAAATTTCAGACCCCTCCCAAAGGGGGGCTAAAAAATTTACCCTCTTTTAAGCAAAAAAGCCAGCGCGCTACTATAGATCAAAGAGGAAGGCTAAAATTCTCTGCGCTTCCGGTGTGGGGGGGGCGCAAAAATTGCTGTGGAAGGGGGCGTAAACCCACCACCCCCTGTTGATAAATAATGACCACTCCCTTGCAGGGTCTGTGGGAGGCGAAAAAGTGAGACGCATGGTGGGGGGAGTGTCTCGGAGTAAGACGCAGGGTCTGCGGGAGGGGGAAAAGTGAGACGCGGAATGGGGGAGAGTGTCGGAGTGAGACGCAGAGTGTGCAGGATGCGTAAAAGTGAAAAGTGCGATGAGGGAGGGTGGAGGAGTGAGGCGCAGGGTCTGCGGGAGGCGTAAAAGTAAGATGCAGGGTTAAGGAGGGTGTCAAAGTGAGACGCAGGGTCTGTGGCAGGCGTTGAAGTGAGACAAAGGGTCTGCAGGAGGCGTAAAAGTGAGATGCAGGATGGGGGAGGGTGTCGGTGTGAGACGCAGAGTCTGTGGGAGGCGTAAAAGTGAGACGCGCGATGAGGGGAGGGTCGGTACGTTCGACCCCTGGCTTCGTAACTTACGGAGTTCCGCTCCAATTACCAACTGGGTTTACTTGAGTAAGGCCAGACCCAGACACATGTGTCACAGGAAGTCATGTGACATCTGTTTGTAGCATAGGAATGGTGCACTGTGGGATACAAACAGAGGTCTGAGGCTCTGTAACTTACTCAACAACCTGCCCTGACCCGTTTATGATGTCACAGACTGGTAGCCAATCCGATAACCCGGCAGGTTACGCAAGTAACTTACGCACGTCAGTTTGGCCAGGGGTCGAACGGACCGGAAGTCGGAGTGCTATGGAGGGTCTGTGGGAGGTGTAAAAGTGAGACGCAGAGTGGGGGGAGGGTGTCTTGGAGTGAGACACAGGGTCTGCGGGAGGCATAAAAGTGAGACGTAGAGTGGGGGGAGGGTATCGGAGTGAGACACAGGGTCTGTGGGAGGCATAAAAATGAGACACTTGGTGGGGGAGGGTCTCAGGGTGAGACACAGGGTCTGCAGGAGGCGCAAATGTGAGATGCAGGATGGAGGGAGGGTGTTGGAGTGAGGGATGGTGTTGGAGTGAGTCGCAGGGTCTGCAGGAGGCGTAAAAAATGAAATGCAGAGTGGGGGAGGGTGTCGGAGTGAGACGCACGGTCTGAAGGAGGAGTAAAAGTGAGACACAGAGTGGGGCGAGGGTGTCGGAGTGAGACGCAGGGTCTGCGGGAGGCGTAAAAGTGAGACGCAGAGTGGGGGAGGGTGTCGGAGTGCGACGGAGGGTCTGCAGGAGGCGTAAAAGTGAGACGCGGTAGTCACGTGGTGGCGAAGGGTGTCGGAGTGAGTACAAGTAGGACACAAGGTCTAAGTGTATAGAAGGTGTAGGAGTGAAATACAGGGATGCAGAGTGTATCAAATAAAGACCACTCCCTCCGTAAGTCGTGATTCTCAAGGAGTCGGCGTAGTGCAAGCTCGCGAGTGTCACTATCAGATCAAATAGCCTCGATGCAATTTTTATAAAATGATATTTTCAGCAAAAGTAGTTCTACAGTGTAGGGACAGTATCATTAGGGTTGTTGTTTTATCAAATTCTATAAGAGCTCGGAGTATGTAATCATGGTTTGTACAGCCTTACTTATCTGGTTCGAGATTAGTGCTAGACCACGTGACCAAGATGGGCAGTACCAGAAAATCTTTTGCCCCCTCCACCCAAGATTGGTCTGAATTTTTTTTCAAAAAAAAAACAAGTACCACCCTAAATACCCAGTGCCAACCGGAAAATACCAGTGTTGGCAACCTGGGATGTAACATTTGAAATACTTAAAATTCCCTGACAGCTTAGCACACCAAAATTTAGCTTTTGAAATGGAGAAAATTATGCAGTAGGTCCAGAATATTAAAGTCAGGCTCGATTTTTTTAAATCACCATGGCAACCACCACACTGATTTTGAGCAGTGAGACATGACTAGTGTAGGAATACACTATATGGTCATTTCACCCCCATAACCCTCCACTGTTTTCTTGATATCAATAAAAAATTGACTCTGGACTAAAGAAAAACACTTCCTCATTATTTTGATACCAAATAACCATGGGTTTAAGCCTTTCTCTCCTCACAAATGGTCCGAATTCCTTGAAATAACAAAATTTTTGAGGAACTATTTGGCCCGGAAGTGGCTGAATTAGGGTGGTACAGTTGAAGTCAGGATGCTTGATGAAGTATACCTTTATTAGGTGATGATACTTTGGTTACTGTGGTACAATACAACTATGTACTTATGTCAACATGCTTCAGAGTTCACAATCTGTGCCATGTGCGCTGCGGGCCGCCATCGCTAACTAACTTCCGGTCCCGCGAGGTCACGTCTTTACCAACATCTCCCTTTTATCAATTTCTTTTTTTTTTTTTTAAAAGGAACAAACACATCCCTGCAGACAAGTATAGTCCAACGTCAAGTGTTAAAACAGTCTATGCTGAAAGAAAATACTAATTATATTGAGTCACAAAATAAATCATATGTTTAAACATGGTCTGAACACATGAGTCTCTATCCAAGCATATAGTCATCATATCTTGAAGGTCGTGAGATCTCCCTTGTCCTTGTGCGACGAACCGGAGAGGGGCTCGGGGCAAGATAGGTACCACCACCCACAAGAGTGGCCCTGGACTGATATGCAGCAATGTTGCTGCTGGGTGGTGCAGGTGACTTTGGCACTTTCTGTGGGGAACAAGTCTCCTTCGGTTGCACCTCCTACCGGTTCTCAGCTGGTTCTGGTGAAATGTCGGCTCTGGCTGATGGTGTAACTGGAGCCATGTCTAATGCCAACTGGGGGAGGAGCAGCTGGCCACACATGAACCCGGTTGCGGCTAGCCAGTCCCCGATCAGTCTGAACGGTGTATGATCTGGGTCTTTTGCAGTCAACTACCTGCCCGTAGGCCCATGGTTGACCACGCCTGTTAGGGGGGGGGGGGCTTCATAGTCTCCAACTGAGAGAGCTGGATGGTTTACAGTATTCCTATCATATAGCGCCTTGGAGGCCACCCTGCGAGTTTTGATTTCCTCCTGGACCACCTGACTGTCCGCCACCTGAGAGTCTAAAAGCCTGTCTGATGTTGGGAGAGGAGTGTGTGTCTGACGGGATAGCATACTCTGAGCAGGAGAGTATGAATATCCAGCCTGGGGGGTGTTACAGTGAAGTAACAGGGCGAGTTTGATGTTCATCGATTTCTTTAGCAACCCCTTAGCTACCTTCACTGCTGCCTCTGCTCGACCATTCCCTTTCGGGTAATGATGTCATGTGAGTGAACTTGAACCTGGTCACCATGTCTGCATAGTCTTTACTAATAAACTGAGGGACATTATCTGTGTGTATTCTTGCTGGGGCCCCAAAAGTGGCTAGGTGAACCTCTGTCTTGTCGACTAGTGTAGAGGCAAGGGTGTCTCCCAGCTCGTCTATCTCGATCCAATCTGAGTAATGACACACAATGACTAGGTAGTCCTTCCCCTCAAATGCACACAAGTCTTGGCTAAGTAGTTCCCAAGGTCTTGTCGGTATAGGCAGTGACAGCATGGGCTCCTTTTGTGATGATGAACCATATACTGCACAGGTATCGCAGGCATCACACATGTCCTTTATCGCGGCTCTCATTCCTGGCCAGAACAGTACCTCCTTAGCCATCCTGTAGTTTGATTCAGCTCCAAGGTGATTTGCATGGATCTTGGCTAACATTGCGGCCCTGAGCTGCTGAGGCACTAACACAGTCTCCCCCTTGTATACAGCCTCATTCAGTACAGACAGCTCATCTCTGTATCCCCAAAAAGCCTGAGATCCTTGGGAACTACAGCACGGTCATCTGGCCAGCCGTCGATAATCATGTAAAGCATTGAGTAACTCATCAGCATTAGTCATTTGCACTATCTCCTTCTCAGTCTCTCCAGTCAACCTGGGACTGCGGCTGACGGATTCACACTCCAGTCTGAACACCTCAAATCCTGTTGTGGGTGTATTGACGGGGGTGCGTAAAGCTGCTCTGGATAGTGTGTTTGCTATGAGAAGCGTGGTGCCTTTCCTGTACTCGAATGTAAAACGGTACCGCTGCAAGGTCATCAACATCCTTTGCAGTCTGGCGGGTGCTTTGTGTAATGGTTTTGACATGATAGGTACCAGGGGTTTGTGATCAGTGTGCACTGTAACATCAGCTTTCCCATAAAACCATTGGTCAAACTTGTGGAGACCATGGCAAATGGCGAGGCACTCTTTTTCCATTTGAGAAAACCTCCTTTCTGTGTCACTGAGCTGGCATGAGCTGAAGGCTACTGACTGTAGCTCTCCCTTTGTGTTTGGTTGCAGAAGTGCAGCTCCTAAACCTGACTCACTTGCATCAACCTGCAATGTCACCGGTTTATCGAGACTGTAGTAGAGGAGTGTAGGTGCTGATGCGATGAGCTTCTTGGCTCTTTGGAATGCTGATTCCTGCACTTTGGACCACATGAAGCTGGCACCGTCTTTTGTCAGCATACGTAAGGGCTGTAGAGTCGAGCTCAGATTGTCACAAAACTGTGATAAGTATGTGGCCATGCGTATAAACTGCATCAAACCAGCCTTGTCTGTCGGGGTTGCCATTCCCGTGATTGCCGACACTTTCACAGGGTCTGGCTGCAAGCCACTATCAGTGATGATGTTCCCCATGAACCTGAGCTCCCGAAGGGCAAACTTGAACTTATCTGGATTGAGTTTGATGTCTTTAGCCACACAACGTTCCATCAATGCCACCAATCTTCTGTCATGGCTGGTCTTTGCTGTTGTGTAGTCCTCACCCTCACCATAAACAAGGATATCATCAGCAATGCAAATTAATCCTTCAAGGTTCTCCAGGGCATCCAAGAGTCTCTTTTGGAACTCCTCTGGCGCACATGATATACCAAAAGGTAGTCGAAGCCAGCGATATCGACCATATGATGTGTGCATGGTGGTGTGCATAGATGACTCTTCATCAAGAGGAATGTGTAGGAATCCCTCCTGAACATCAAGGAGAGAGAAACACTTGGCATTACCCAGCTTGTGTAAATGTTCCTTCAATGTGGGGATTTGGAAGAGAGGTCTTATCAATGCCTTGTTGACAGTCTGACTTGGGTCAATACAGACGCGGAATTTCTTCGGGGTTTCTCTGATGAGTGCATTTGAACACCAGGGAGTGGGCTCATCCACCTTTGCCATGATCCCCAATGTCACATACCTGTCCAGTGTTTCCTTCTCTTTTCCCCGCTTGGCGATAGGCACCGGTGATTGGGCATCTGGACTGGCACAATATCTGCCTTCAACTGAAAATGGACAGGTGGGCCCAGACAACCTAGTCCCTGAAAGCTGTCCTTGTATTCACGCAAGACTGCATCTTTAGTCAAGTTGCCTGCTGGAGGCAGGCATCTTGAGCGAGGGATCTGAATAGTCTTTGGTGAGGGTTTAGCTTGGTCCAGAGCTGTTGCAGAAACCACATCCGGAGATAGACACAGGACCTCGTCCGCAATAATCTTGATAAGACCCAGATTCTCACTGTCTTCTCCTGAGAGAAGTGCAGGCTTCTCACCAATGTCACTGTCTGCTAGCACCTGGAAAACCAAGTCATGATAACGATCCCCATGGTCACATAAGAGGGTGATCTGACCAATGGGCTTTACTGGAGCAGTGTTTTTGTAAGGAAGAGCTGGTATGGTGTCCGGGTCATCTTGATAGACGGAAACACACTCTTGGCCAGGCGTTCTGGCATTGTGTGGATTCCAGCTGCTGAGTCTATTTGTATCTTCATTCTGTTGAATCTGTCACCCTTATCTGACAGAAGAAGCTGTGCAGAGTACTTTCGCCCTTTTCTTGCAACAGCTTGAAAGACAGCTGTGTCTTCCAGGGAGTAACACTGTTCGTCATAGTCTACCTCTGAGTAAGGGTCTTGGGGTACATGAGCTAGGTCTTCATCAGTGTTGACCGCATGGATGCTATATTAACTTCTTCTGTCGTCAGGCGGTAACTTATTCTGAGGCCCATGGTTGACCCCTCTACCCCGCTGATTTTTCCTGGAATGACCCGCACTGCGGCTCTGGGTCTGTGGGCGGTGACTGTCTCCTTGAGGTTCAAGACAGACAAGGGAGAAGTGATTGTTGCCACCACACTTGCCACACTTCTTTCCATTGGCTGGACACTTCGATCAAGGGTGTGTCCCACGTTTGTCACCGCACCAGTGGCACGTACCATTCTCACGTTTCAGCTTGATATCTTTGTGAGCCTTCCCTTTTGCCATCAAATTCACAGCCTTATCTGTGGCTCTGGTGGCTTCGCCAATAAGCTGATTAGCCCGCTTTGCAACTTCTAACACCTTGGCTTCCGCAACAACATCACTAAGTGTCTTTTTTGTGTTGTCAGCTTTGACATGACATTTTAGAAGCTCTGCCCGAATGTCACTGTTTCGTAAACCAAAAATAAACTTGTCACGGCTCATCTCATCAGACATGTTTGAAATTCAATTCACCACCACCACAATAAGAATGAGAATGTTTGTTGTTGCACTACCTTGTGCAGTGGCGGATCCAGGATTTGGAGAAAGGGGGGGCGCACATTTTGGCCATGGAATCTGCAGGGGTGGATCCAGGAGTTTGTAAAGGGGGGGGGGCAAGATATGGTGGTGAGGCTTAATGTAGGGGGATGGCACAGCACAGATTGTCACAAGCGCAGTGCAGCGATACACCTAGGGGGGTTTGGAGGCATGCACCCCCCAAGAAAATTTTGAAATCTACACCTTACTCAATAGGCTAGTTTAGTCTTATAAATTAAGATATTTTGAAAGACATATGTAATGGTTCGTATTGATTTATATGCTGGGTGGCTCTTTGGCTCGCTTACCACTAGAAACACCAACACAACACGAGTAGTTCGGGTTGGGCAAAGCCCCAGAAACCCCTACCTCTCGGGTAGGACTTTATTCCACTCTAGTCTACAGGTTATGCTGCGCGTCTGGACTGGACTAGGTCCAGTCACCTTCTGCCGCTCGTCCGGCTCCTTAGTAGGAGCTGGACGCGAGGCATGGTGCCGCCCCCTCTTGTACCAACGAGGTATCACAAAGCGACACCTAGCTGGCATAGAAGGAACAGGCACCATACGAACACGTCTCTCGGATGAACGGCACTAATATATATACGACGATACTGGCCCCTACACCACCCCCACTAGACTATACCTAGGGTTAGGTGTAATTAACAAATACCTATTGTTAGCTTTATACAATGATATCATACACAAATAGGTAAGTCTATATATACAGTTCGTATAGGATATAGAACATCTAGGGGCATTTATAAATAATATGTACAAATTAAGGCATCGTCGCATATAACCCAAAGTAGTTATAATTAACAATAACAAATAGGAAGTGGCGCCTTATGCACCATCGACCTATGGTGATATATAGTAACAGTGTTACAATAATGTTATTATTATAAAAGAGACGCATTAAAAGTTGTAGACGAGTAATCATATGATATGAATAAAATTTTACAGTATTAACTAACCGACCCGAGGTGGGGTAGATAACCTGAGAAAAATTTTGTTTGTTTTAATTACAAGAATATAGATATGGTATGAAAATATATTTATACAAAAATAATAATACTGATAAATATAGGTGTCCTACCAGGGTAGCAGGATCACCCTTACAATATACCGGACTTCCGGCGAATCTAGAACGACTGGTTTCTGCAGCTCCATCCGGCGACATATGTGTGGTGGCAAGCCACGTTGCTGTTGTGATGTGCCCTGATGAAGATGGGAAGATGGAGCCCCGGGTAGGTGTGGTAATCCTTGTTGGCGTGTCGGGTTAGCGTCCATCTTCACTGCAGGTTCCGTTCCAGATTTAAGGGTCCAGCATAAGGAACAGTGCCTCTGGCATATTAAATGCTTTTACCCTCGGGTACAAGGAAGACACCGTCAGATGGACACTTAAAGATCTTCCGGATCCGTGTCCATCTTCTCAGCCGACTCCACTGAGGCAGATGGAGCCGAGCTGCTACAGCTGCTCTTAGAGAGTGCCGCGGAAGCCTCGCTGGGCGTATCGCTCCCCAAGCTCAAGGCCCTCATCACCACGGATGGACTGTCCATTGCCTCGGATGCAGGTGAAGCAACCGTGGCAGTTGGAGCAGTCCGGGTGACAGTAGGGGGCGGGAGCAGGAGAGCTGCCGGAACTGGCGGAGCAGCCGGGACCGGTGGAGTAGCCGGAACCGGTGGAGTAGCCGGGACCGGTGGGGCATCCGGTGGGACATCCGGTACGAAGATAAGGGACGACGGTAAGCCGTCCCACTCCTCCAGATGTTTCCCGAATGCCAGGAAAAATTTGAGGTCAGCCTCCTTGAACCGGTGAATGTACCTGGCGTTCTCAGCTTGGTGAAACTCCTTAAGCTTTTCAGCTTCCTTCTGTTGCCGCCGGCAGGATTCGAGAGCCTCCTGGACTCTATCCTTTTCCAGCTGCCTGATTTTATCTTCCTCCCTCTTCTGGACTTCGTATACCAGATTGAGGGTGGCTTCAGTCATCACCCGCCAGTAGTCGACTGACTTCTGGCGGTGCAACGCCTGCCACTCCGCCATCAGTTCGTTCTGGATCTGAACCGTTTGGACATCCCGGTGGTCAACAAACGTGTTCGGATCCTGAAGACCTGACAGCGTATCCGAAATTAGCTCCATCAGGGGTGCCCGAGGGCCCGTTGGTGGAACTATGACTGGTGGAGGCGCGGTGGCTTCCACTGAGGCAGGTGGAGTACCTGCTGGAGGAGCAGACGGGCCCTCAACCGTTATCCCGCCCCTGCCTCGGCCACCACCCGGGGAAGCTCGGGTGGACTCTAGCCCACCACGGCCTCTACCACGGGGTTTGGACCGGCCCAGGGAGGTAAGGACCTGCGACTCGGGTCCAGCTGGTCCCATAGCAGGGAACTTCGCCGCGTACTCGCTATACGTGGGGCGCTTGCCGGAAGATCCCTCTCCAGCCCACCAAGATGAATACCCGGATGGGGGAGCGAAGAGTTCGCCCCCATCATCCTGGCTGCCAGAGGCTTCGCCCGGGCGTTGTTCCGCGGGTGCAGGTGTAGTGGTGGCTGGTGTCGCCGGTGGAGCCGCCTGGCTAACCGCCCTACGGGCCTGGTTGCTAGGCATATCCAGAGCCGAGACTGCTTGTCCCGACTCGCGACGATCAGCTGGGTTTGCTGGTCTTGGCTGGTCCTTGCCACCCGAAGGGCTTACGGACCGGTCTGCTCGGGTTCTTTTGGAGGCACCGGTAGCTGTTGTTGTGCCTCCGCCGGGACCCTTCGAGCGGGCCTTGGCCTTCTCCCGCTTATCATCCCCTCGCCACTTTTTCACCTTCAGGTGCACCTCACTGGGCATCCCGAACTTCGTGGACGAGAAGTTGATTTGGAAGAAGGTCAACAAGTTGCCGCTCTTCCATGAGCAGAATCCGGTCTCGAATGCCTGCTCCTTGACGTCTTTCACGCTCAACGAGGCCCAGTTAGCTAGGAGCTCGTTGAAGCACTTGATGGCTCGTTTCCTGGTTTTCTCCAGGCCGGTGCCATGGGCCTTCTGCAAGTGCAGAATGTCCCGGCGCCGGTGAGTGCTAAACGAGCCATCACACTGTTTGCTCGGGCGGTCCCCAAGCACACACATCATCACAGGCTTGTGGTGCATGTGATGTTCTACAATGTGGCGAGCGAAGCGAGGCTTCGTCTCGAACATCTTCTCACCCGTGATAGCCAGTTGGCATGACTCGAATGGGCACCGTCGGCGGTTGCCGGTTGGTCCCCATTGGGTCATTGCCCACTGGACTTTCGTCCGGGCCTCGTAGCTGTAAATCGACCCCAATTTGGATTTCAGCTGGTCAATCCAAATGAGGTAGAATTTACCTACAGGCGTATCCGAGGGGCCGGATTTCATCCACTCCTCGTCATCGCTGTCACCGTCCTTATTGACGGCGCCGGGACACATGTAATGGACCGTGTCGTAGGCACAGTCCGCGAAGCAGCGAGGAGTCCGTTCTTTGAACCCCTCGGCTGCATTCTTCCACATCCATTTCTGATTGTCGTCCTTTGGGACATCCGTGGTCATCTCTTCCCACGTTGTCACGGACTCCAAATCAGATTTGGCCGACTCGGGCAGTTCTGGATCGCTGTCGCTATCCTCACTGTCCGTGTAGATACCGGCTCCCCTACGGCTGGCTCGGCTGGTGGTAGTGGTACCAGCCGAAGCCTTGGTAGAGGACTTGGCGCCTTTTCCGCTGGTACTGGCAGTGGAAGCTGCAGCCGAGGTGGCTACTGTGGTGGTTGAGGTTGTGGTGGTGGAGGCGGGCGCCTTCGGCTGGCCCTTACCCCTCGTCTTGGTCGGGGGCGTGGGCTCTGCCGGAGATGCTTTCGCTCCGTTCTTCTTCTTCCGGCGCTGAACCTTGGTTGGCTGCGCCGGCATCTCAGGACTGGAATCCGACTCCCGTGGATTCCTGTCCTCTGTACGAGGGCTCCTCCTTCCGCTGACAGGGGAGTCAGAGTCGGAAGAGACCTTGGACTTTTGTTGGGCCTGCTGCTTGCGATGGGCCCGGCGAGCTGCGGTGAGCTGCTTCTGCTGCTTGGCAAGCTCGGCTCGCTTGGCCTCCACAGCAGCCTGCTGGCGCGAGATGTCCTCTTCCGAGATCTCGCCAGGTGCGTCCGGAATGTCGGCAGCTGGGTCGGCCTCGGTTAAGGACCTCTCAACGGCGATGCGAACATCCTCAGCCTCCAGGTCGCTCTCGGTGAGAGGACCCTTAGGCGCAGGTTTGCGGGTCAATCGCTTGACCCGGTCGGTTTCCACCGAGGACAGTGTCACTGTGGAGTCTGTATCCATTTCGGATTCAGACTCTCTTAACTCCGAGGCCTTTCGGGTGATGCCCTCGGAGATCAACACAGCTCGGGCCAGACTCTCGTTGACCGCCATCTTCTCCGCTAACTTCAGGTAGTTGCGAAGCCAAGAGACTGGCATATTGTCAGCCAACTCGTCACTGCACGAGTCCATTACCAGAGTCTTGAAATCATCTGGTATGGGCTCGGGCACGCCTTGCTCCACCGCCATCGGTCCGCATCCGAACATGGAGGCGTGCATGTTGATGTAGGTCCCCCAGGAGGTGTAAACTACACCGGCCTCGCGATCGACGTGTGCCATACGTTCGATCCGAGTCTTGAATCCCGGAGGATACATTGGAATGTCCAGGACATCCACTTTGCCACCCAAAGCATCTGCTGTAGACGAGCGCTCCGGGCGTGGTGGTGGTGGAGGTGGCATCCTCTCCCGGTCGGTGACGTCGGCCATAGCCGAGAGCGTCCGGGCGGCCTCCTCTGTCGAAGAATCCATAGATTCCTCGACCCGAGACGGGACCTTCGGGTCCTCGCCTAGTTCCAACAGGACGTTGGCAGTCTGACGCGCTGCGTCGATCGTCCCCTGTGCCATGGCACTGAGGGCGACTTCCAAATTACTTGGCGTCTGTGTTGGACTCCTCCCGAAGGATTCGTCCAACAAAAGGTAGATGTTAGGCAAGCTAACCGACAGCTAGGGGCCTGTAAACTGCCAACACTAAGTAGAGCAAAAAACGGGTGGCGTCTAACCACCACGAGTCCGCTCTAGTTATGACCAGTATGACGTCACACATCTCGCCTCGCGAGATCCCGCCGTGGCTATCCGGTGACCTAGTTCCGAGCTTTCCCGCCGCACCCGCGGCGCCACCTAACTAGATCCGAACTAACATTCGACTCGACATGCGAGACGCGGCCTACCACCCGAGTGCTATCTGCTGGAGTTTGGCGGTGTATACACCGCTTCAAAGTGAATGTACCGGTTAATCCGACCGCCGCTCACGGGATACAGCTACCCGGGGAGGGCACGTTCGGCATCTCCAGCCGTGGAACGTATGTTACCCGCCTATGGCGGACAACACGCAGCAGCTCGTTGTGTACTGAGTTAGGTTACGGCAGACCTCAACCGGGGACTGCGTCTAACGCCTTCGGTTAGCCTTTTATTTTTCCCGGCTTTACGTACGGCCTTTTCCGGATTCCGCTTAGCCACTGCGGGCACCTTCCCATACGTAATGCCTTCACTCAGCGAGACATTTTTCCTTTTCTTACGATTAGGTCGTTTCCTGGCCTTCGTCTTCTTTTTCACCAGCGTCTTTCTCGGCCGGCCTCTAGGGCGCTTAATCGGTACTACCACGCTCGGTCCGCTAGGGACAGACACAGGTGGTTGGTAACCGAACTCCCTCTCCGCCTCTTCGCGTCCCTTCCAGGGCCGAAGTTTTCCGACATTTGTCTTCCATTTCCTACCAGTTAGGCAGTCCTCCATCATCACCGTGGACTCGGAGATGATACGAATTATTTTAAACGGACCTTCCCAAGGCGTCACGAGCTTTAGCTTCTCCAGCGGCTCGTAATATCTTAGGACTTTGTCCCCTACATTAAAACGAATTCGTTTAGCATTGGTGTCATAGCCCACCTTCTGCCACTTCGCACTCTTCAGCAGTTCTTTACGAACGGCCTCGTATGCCTGTTTGAACCTGTCCCTTAATGACTCCACAAACAACACAGTGCAGGGCGCCTCCGGGTCTATACCAACCACTCCATACACTGTAAAAACAGTGTTTAGGGATTGAACACCAGTGTTTAAGACTTAAACACTTGTTTAAACACTTATTTGTCCCACTTTTCTAAACACTTCTTTAGTGCTAAATGCATTCAATTTTAAACGCGTTTAAGTACAAAGTGTTTAACCAAGTGTTTAAATGTTAAACACTTAAACACTTCAGTGTTTAGATGTTTAAGTACAAGTGTGCAAAAGCTAAACACCTAAACACTTCAAGTGTTTAGGTGTTTAAATGCGGGTGTTGAGAAAATTTGCTGTGTATCTTTAAACACCTTTTTTGCAGTGTACACTAAGTCGGCGGGCATTATGATGTCCTCGCCGAACACTAGCATGTTGGGGGTGCAATTAGTGGATGAATGGACAGTGTTGTTGTAGGCATGTACCACAAACTCGCACTGTTCATCCCAATCGTCCTGGTGGGTATTAACCAGGGGCTTTAGCACTTGTATGAGGGTTCTGTTGAAACGCTCTACCTGCCCATCCGACTGTGGTCGGTATGGATTTGTTCGGGTCTTGCAAATGGCTAGGTAATGGCACATTTCCTGCCATTGCTCCGACTCGAACTCCCTTCCTTGGTCGCTGTGCATCATAAGGGGAACACCCAAATGCAGCACCCAGCCTTTCACGAAAGCCTCCGCACACGTGGCGGCTTTGTGGTTAGGAAGGGGGAACACCCGAGTGTACTTGGTATAATAGTCGGTTACGACCATCATACAAGTATTGTCTCGGGGCGTCGTTTTAATTCCGCTTATGATATCTATCGCCACTCGAGCGAATCTGATACCAAACAATTCCTGGGATAGGGGTTGCTTACCCAGGCCGGGTCCCGGCTTGTTTTTACAGCAATCCGGGCAAGTGGCGATCCACCGAAGCAGGTTGCCCCTCATACCGGGCCAGTAGTAACGCCTTTGTAGGCGCTCTATTGACCTTTTCTTACCAAAATGGCCACTCGTTTGATGGCCGTGGCAATAATACATGATATCCCTCCTCATCGGGGTGGGTATCACTATTTGCAACAGCCTACCATTGGTGGGAGTTGTCTTCCACCTACATAGTATGCCGTCTCGGATCTCTAGCTCGGTCCATTGGGCTAGCAACCGCCTTGCCTCCCTATCTTCTAGGGATACTAGTGGCCTTGCCGGTTTAATACCTGACCGTAGGTACTCCATTATGCGCGCAGTGGTGGGATCCGACTGTTGGAACTTCTTGATGGTCTCTGGGGACCAATCGAGATAGCTACACACAGCCTCCTCCCAGGGGATACGGGGGGTGGTATAATTAAATACCAAACCGGCTACCACAGCATTGTGGGCCCCGCAGTCTTCACAAGTGGCATTTTGGCACCTTCGGATGGGTCGTCTTGACAAGGCATCCGCATTAATATGTTTAGCACTGGGTCGGTGCTCTATTTGCTTGTGCTCTAATCCGAATTCGGATAGGTGAGCTAACCATCGTCCTATCATCCCCTCGGCGTCCTTAAAGTTAAGGAGCCACCTAAGAGACGAATGGTCGGTTCTTAAAGTAAAGTCACTTCCCCAAAGGAAATGCTTGAACTTCTTCGTATACACCACCACAGCGAGGAGTTCTCGCTTGGTGGTACAATAATTTCGCTGTGTCTTGCTTAGCGTGTTGCTAGCAAATGCTATTGGCACTTCGACTCCCTCCTGGACCTGAGAGAGAGCTGCCCCAATTGCATCATTGCTCGCATCGGTGTCTAAGATGAAATGTCCCTCGGGAGTGGGATATTTCAACACGGGTGTATTCCTAAACAAATCTTTTATTTTATTAAAAGATTCTTCTTGCTCGCTGGTCCATGGGAATGGGTCCCGTGCCCTACCCGGGGTCCAGTGAGCTAAGCACTGCATGGGGAAGCTCACACGAGAGTAATTTGGTATGAAATCACGATAATAGGAACAGAATCCTAAAAATGATCTCACCTCCTTAGCACTCGTAGGTCTTTCCCAATTTTCAACAGCTTCCAATTTTTCCGGATCTGCACTCACCCCGTTAGGAGTAATGATCCTTCCCAAGTATGTAATGGTTTTCTTAAACAAATTACACTTCTTGGGTTTAAGTTTAAGACCGTTTGATAGTATCCGGTCGAGGACTAATTGCAGATTCGCCAGGCATTGCTTGAACGACTTGCCGAACACGACGACATCGTCCAAGTAGACCAAGCATTTCTTCCACAAAAGATCACTCAGTAGGGATTCCATCATAGCCTCGAATGTAGCGGGGGCGTTACACAATCCGAAGGGTAAGACATTATACTCGAATAGCCCCATATGACTGGAGAACGCTGTCTTCTCCTTGTCATCGGGGTGCATCGGTATTTGCCAATACCCGGACTGTAAATCCAAGGTACAGAACCATTGGTTTCCGCCCAAGCTATCTAAAGTCTCGTCTATCCTTGGTAAAGGATACGAGTTCTTCTTTGTTATACCATTCAGTTTCCGGTAGTCGACACAAAAGCGGATTATACCGTCTTTCTTAGTGGTCATACAAACAGGGCTGGACCAGGGACTCGAGCTAGGCACGATTACCCCTAGGTCCAACTGTTTTTGTATTTCCTCTTCGCAAATTAACTTCTTCTTTAGAGGAAGTCTACGATACGGAATCTTAAAAGGTTTCTCGTTGCCCACGTCTATGGTGTGCAACACCTTATCGGATCTACCCACCGGTCCTCCCTCCCTACCAAAAGCACTCTCGTACTTTTGTAGGAGTTTCGATAGGCAATCCTTATCCTCCGTATTCTTTAAATCAGACTGATCAATCAGCTTTTGAAAGTCTTCATCCAAAGGATGCTTACTAACAGGACTCAGTGGTTTATTGAATTTGGCCTCGGCGACATGTTCAACCGAGCTCATTCTCCCAATACTGTCGCCTCGTTTCAAGTAAACCACTGAACCACTTCGGTTAGTCATGGGTAATACAGTCCAAGCTGCATTAGCCACTAATGTATCCACTGAGTCTAACCCGATGCTCGACAAGTACACCGTATCGGGTTCATAGATTCCAGTTTCATTCCTTTGAGCCATGGACCCGCCACAAAGGACATCGCAAGTGGTACCCGGTGGGATCTTCACCGTATGTATCACTGATGCGACCGAAGACACCTGTCTCAATACGCATTGGACGTGCAAGCCATACGGGTTCCGTATACTCATCATACCGTCCCTCGGGTCCAAGACGGCCCCGTATAAGCTTGCAAAATCCAGTCCGAGGATTCCGTCATCACTAACCTCTGCTATAGTCGGCGAAAGAACAAATTCTTTACCTCCTATACGGATAGGCATAAACGTCCTACCAAATGTACGCATACTGCTTCCGTCGGCCGTGCAAGCATTTACCCCCGTTTTGAGGTTCTCATGGCTGCTGGCCACCGAGTCGAAAAACCTTTTGGACACACAGGAGTGGCTAGCTCCGGTATCCACCAAGAATTCTCCTACCCGGCCTTCCACAGATATGGGCACATACCACTGTCTCCCCCCTAAGGGTGAGGGGTTACTGGTAAACTGGTGAAAGTCTCCCGAATCACCAAGATTCAATCCGAGTCCTCTCAGGAATTCCAGACACGGATGACTTGGGGGAAGGCGTGTCCCACACACTCGGATCAACTCTTTGATCCAACCTTCCTCTCCCCTAGTGCGGCCACTCGCCTCTATATGTTCACTCCCATACATACAAGCACTAGGGTCCCTGGCCCCGGCCAAGGTGCAGGGGTGCGCACCCCCGGCCACCCGGCCTCCAGGTGTTATTGATTCGAAATCTTCCACCGGGTCACCCCCGGTAGCATTTTGGCATTCGTTCTTCCTTGGGGTCGTATCAGATGCCATTGATACAACCCCCACTAGTTTTCCACGTCAGTGGAATCCGTAGTGTTCTCCCTTCCTTCACCATTGTCCTCGGCTTCATAGAAGGCAGCTATTACCGGCTTAGCAGCGGTACACTCAGATGAATAGTGTCCCATGCGCTGGCACCTGAAACACTTTACAGTTCGGCGATCCACCCGGGGTCTTTGCCGACTGGCTTGGATGGCATCTGTAATTTTCTTACACATGTCCTCCATAAGTTTGGTCATGTCTGGAGACTGACCCCTCACTTTATCAGTGCTTACGGGAGGTTTGGCTGCCTTTTCCCTGACCTTCGGGTCATTCTTGACCTCGGGTGATGGTCTAGAGTCCCTTGGCTTATTGAGCGCCTTCCTTGGAATATACTTCCTGCCTGTAGTATTCTTCCTTAATTGAACCGAACAGAAGGTACCGTCCTCCTGTTCGATTTCAATCAATTCAAAGTCGTCTGAGGGAGCTTGTACCTCAGACTGCTGGACTACTGACACCAGGGGAGCCGAGCTGCTGGCATTCGGTATGTCTCCAGCTAACATCGTTCGCTTCTTCACGGCCATATCTATACCATTAAATATGTCGTGAAGCGTTACGCCTTCTTTCCAGGCATCCCTGGCAGCAATCTGCTCATCTCGGTCTCTCAGACCCTTGACGAATTGTGTAATCAAATCGTCCATATACCAGTCCTGGTTTTCAGTACCGGGTCTGGCCTTGCTTAGCAGGGCATGGAGCTCCATACCGTATGCTCGGAAAGCTTCGTGAGGCTTCTGAGTACGTTTCTTAAAACGGACCATCGGGTCCTCCTTGACCATGTTACATAACAGTCCACTAGCAGATTCTACCAACTGCTCAAAACTCCCTATGAGACCATACTAGGTCCGCCATTGCTCTACAGCCATGCGACCCGGCCCGCCTTTCAAACATCTTACAAGATGCGGCTTGGCCTCGTATGGGGTCCACCCATTACAATTCATCACATCGATGAAGTCTTCAAACCACTCTTTCCATGGTCGAGTACCGTCATATTCTTTTGGAATAACGGCTACCCTTCGGGCAGAGTTATGAGCATACATCAATCTAGTGCATTGCTGTTTGCTCCATTCAACCGCCTTTGTTTCATTCAAGGTTCGGTTGCCCCCTATACCACCGAAGCTCGTATTGCCCGGTGGAGGTGGTGGTGGTGGCTGTGTATACGTCCCATGTGGAACACTGTGGTTCGCATAACCCGCACCACCCTGGTTAGTGCCGGGACCCGAGGTACCACTGTAGCCTGCGGTACCCGGGGCACCGCCCCCTCCTTGTGCGCTTTGATAACCGCCGCTGGAAGGTTGACTTCCTGCCGGATGACTGCCATCGTTTGATGAATTGGGTTGGCTGCTGTCATTACCAGCTCCCAACCCCACACTGTCACTCGGATCCACGTGTATGTGGAATCCGTTGGTCTCCGCACTACTGTCAGAGGCGTCCCGTGGTACATAATCCGGGTCCAAGTTGTGGACTATGGGGACTTCACTTATCCGGACTCTACTAGTTCGGCCATGTTTATCTTGGGTTCTGATATAAACTCCCCCTTGATCTACATTCCGCGTCGCATTATCATTGACAAAAGGATTATACGGCGGATGCTTCGGCGTGGAACAGGAGACTGGGTCACCCTGTTTAACGAAAGTCGAGTTCGGGTTTGTATCCTTACTCGCCGGAGGGGCATTCGCTTGCTCCTGCTCTTGTAAATAACTCTCCATGGCAGACTTATTTATTGTGAGGGTAGCTAAATCTGTGGTCAGGTTTTGCTGTTCCTCCCTCAGCTGTGCGTTTTCTGCTAAGATTTCAGATCGAATCTTTTCATTTTCCGTCACAGCTCGGTTTCGTTCTTCCTGAGCGGCTAAAGCCTCTCGCTTAAAAGTATCCTTTAATAAGCGGTACTTTTCAACTTTTTCCTTCTGAGACCTTTGGTATTCATTGGTCTCTTTCCTTATCTCGGCTTGTTCCGAGACCATTTTGGCCTCTGTCTCCGCCTTAGCAACCTCTTCGGCTCTAGCCTTTTCGATTGCTCTAAGTCTATTGGCTTCTTCGAGTTCTAACTCGGCCAATCTTTTCTCTTTATCGCGTTCGTCTCTCTCCTTCCTTTCCAAACGATGGGTTATCGAAGTTAGACGATATTTCAGGTCAGATTCTTTCAGAATCGCCTCCTGCTCATCGGACCGTAATTTTCCGATCCGAGTCTTAGCTTCTTCCTCTATTTTTAATTGGGCAGCCATGAATTGTTCATGTTGCCTCTTAGCTTGTAACTCTACCTGTTCTTTGGCTTTCAAATAGGCCGGGGTAGTTTTATACCCGGGGCCCATACGACGTCCGTATATAGACCTGCGGCTGCCTCCAGGATTAAACATGGAGTCAGACAAGCCTTCGTCTAGCGATCGGCCTAGGTGATGCCTTTCCGAGCTTTTCGGTTCAGTTTCCCTAGGCTTAATCTTCGCCTTCACTTCTGGGACTATGGGGTCCCTTATGGCTTTACCATCGTCGCTGTCATGGTCCGACGATGTCATTAATGGGGGTACCTCGTTTGCACCATCTGGTACTGCCTCTGGAGGGTTTGCAGTACGTTTTCCATGGCTTTGTGCTACCGGCATACCCAAGTTACTAGCCGAGTCTGCTGGTACCATAGGACACAGCTGGCGTCTGCTAGTTATAGCTTGGGACCAATCACTCAGGTCTAAAGTTGGGGGTTTTATTACTCCCTTAAACAATCCCGTATCCGGTACTCCCATTTGTGGTGTACCCGGATACAAGTTTACGATGCCATCACCCGTGGTACTGTCCATCAGACCGGGTGTCGGGAAAACACTTCGGACACCCGCTGGATTATACATTTGTTGTTGACTGGGTTTCCAGTCTAACAACAGATGCTGGGATGTGAAATCATCCTCTTCGAATCCCTCTAGCCAAGGGCTGGGGGGATCCGCTTCGGGTTTCCCGAGGCTTTCGGCCAATGTGGCCGCGCACCACCCCCGAACCAACTGGTCACGGCACCAGTGTAATGGTTCGTATTGATTTATATGCTGGGTGGCTCTTTGGCTCGCTTACCACTAGAAACACCAACACAACACGAGTAGTTCGGGTTGGGCAAAGCCCCAGAAACCCCTACCTCTCGGGTAGGACTTTATTCCACTCTAGTCTACAGGTTATGCTGCGCGTCTGGACTGGACTAGGTCCAGTCACCTTCTGCCGCTCGTCCGGCTCCTTAGTAGGAGCTGGACGCGAGGCATGGTGCCGCCCCCTCTTGTACCAACGAGGTATCACAAAGCGACACCTAGCTGGCATAGAAGGAACAGGCACCATACGAACACGTCTCTCGGATGAACGGCACTAATATATATACGACGATACCGGCCCCTACACATATAAGAATAATTATCATGAAAAATGTCTCTGCACCACCAAATAGGCCTTCCTATATATCACTGGATGGTAGCTGCCTCATCCCCAATCCCCCCATTCCTCCACACTTGGTCTCATGCAGGTCATCTCCAGTCCAAACAATAATTCCTCCTCTCTCAGCCTTATCTGTCTTGATCTCACCCCAATCCAACCATTCCTCCAACCTCAGTCTTATCCTGACCTCATCCAAGTCCAAACATTGCTCCTACCTGAGTCCTATCCTGTCTTTACCCCAGATGCCATCATATTCTGTATATATATATATATATATATATATATATATATATATATATATATATATATATATATATATATATGCCCTTAGGGGATTATAGCCTAATGGGTAAAGCTATGCAAAGGGGCCAACCCCGGAAGGTAAACCTAAATGCCCCCCCCCCTTCCTCCTGGGCTCATCAATGTTTTAGATCAAATACCATTAGAATTCCTCAGGAAAGTAACCCTAAATGGACCCGTCCCCCTCTCCTTGGGCCCCTGTCAGTGCTATCAGCAACCTGCACACATGCTACATGTGTAATTCTTTCTCTCTTTCTTTTCTCTTTTTTCCTCTCCTCTGCTCTTCTTTTTATTGGGAAGGGTGGGGGGGTCATTTTGGACCTGTCACCCTACACTGTCTAGCACAGTGCCACCAGTAACTGCCACAAAGGTATCTCAAAATGGACCCCCTCCCTGCACAGTCTAGTGCAGTGCCATCAGGAACTCCCTGGAAGGTATACTTAACAGGAAAATTTAGGAAGCTAGGAGATTGGCAGTAGGACAAAGGTAGTAGGGAGTAATAGGCAGGATGAAACATATTCAGCATAGTAGGGGATCCCCCTGTGGAGTGGGGACCTTCCAACTCTGTGGCTCCCAAGGGGTAAAAAACGACATGGCGACATTTGGCCATTTTGGGGCGACATTCTGACATTGCACTCTTTTAAAAGTGACATGTAACATTAGAAAACCAGATAAAAATGACAGTAAACATGCAATATTTCCAAAAATGTGACATATGACAATTAGGGTAAGTGCCTCCCAAAAGTCACCAGAATACATGTTTCGACAATTTTTTCCCAGGAAAATGACTCCAAACCATCTTCCATATTAAAAACCAACCAGTTACCCACTAGAAGTTTTAAGATTTATCTAGGGGGTGGGGCAGGGTTGTACATTCTGTTTGTTGACTAATAATTATGCCCATCTCTCATTTAATATCTGATCAAGATTTTCGGTTCTAGTTCCCTTCCAGATATTATGACTTTTGAATTTTAAAAGTTGCATAACCTTTTTCGAAACAATGGATCTTCAAGATTCTCGATTTCAAAATTATGTTTGTGCCTTGGCAAAGGAGAGGGGGTGTCAATGAAAAATATTTTATTATGAAGTACTTAGGCCTATAGTGCTCTAGGTGCATCAAAATGCACCATTTGCCCCTTAAAATCAAAATATTTCCTGTGGGGTATATGCCTCCAGACCCCCATATGATAATTACTTGACTGATTGTGAATAAACTGCACTTGTGACTGATATCTTCAGCCACATCCCCATGGCCAAGTTGTGCAGCACCCCCACCCCTTTCTCAGAATCCTGGACCCCTGCAATTCTAGCATATACAAGTACCAGCATAGGCTGTACCTTTCAGTTAGCAGAAAAAAGGTGACATGTGACATGTCCAGTCTTTAAAAACGTGACATGTGACCTGAAGACTTGAATTTCGGCGACATTGTGACATCAGGGGGGACCCCTTGGGGGCCCCAACTCTACCTTTCATGCTTATTCTCTACCTGTCCATCCATCTACCTATCCCTCTCAATGCCACTCTATTTGCTGCCAATGCCTCTGCCAAGCACTGCCCTGCCTACCTCACCCCTCTTCTTCTACCTACCCCCTGCCAATCTTTCTCCTATCTTGTCCCTACAGATCCCTTTCCCTGGGCTACCTATCCCTCATCTACATGTCCCTTGTAGCTACCCATCCCACCCATTCCTATCCCCTGCAAAGTGGAATGGCATAGTGGGGAGAGATAGGCACAGGCAGTTCAGTGTTCTGAAAGTTTTTGAAATTTTCAATGTGCATTCTGCTGACTTGTGGTGATGACTTCATAACTTTGGTTCTAGTAGGAATATTTGAAAAATTCCTTCGCCATATGAAAGCTAAGGAAGTGGGCATTTTGACCAACCTATTTGGCAGAAAAATAGGGCACCCCCCCTAGATCCGCCAGTGTTGTGATTTTGCTTTTGGGTTCCTGACAGCCCCACTTCTGACACCAAGTTGAAGTCAGGATGCTTGATGAAGTATACCTTTATTAGGTGATGATACTTTGGTTACTGTGGTACAATACAACTATGTACTTATGTCAACATCATGTAGGGAAAACATGCCAAACTTTTATTTTGGATTCACCTGGATAATTTTACATCACCGGGAAGCTGGCAACTTGACTAATTTAATGGTGTTTAAATTGTCTTTATAATGGTATTAGAATAGAAGTTATGAGGGATTGAATGTGGAATTTCTACAATATTTTCTGTCAGTGGATTTCCAGCCAGTGTGGGTCTTATCAGTCCCTGCCCACTGTGCACAGGCTGCACTGGTTCTCACACATTTCAGACCTTGCTTTTCAAATTAAATTTGATTGAATGATCATAGAGGGTAATCAATTACATGACTGTAACCACAACAGTTTGGGGATTAATGGGCTATATTTTGCATCAAAAGGAACTAAAATAAGTATTATAGATCATGTTGGAAAGTCAACATTTTCTAAATGGCAGTGTGATAAGCAGACCTGAAATTCTTGGATTTTTTACTCAACTCTCCTATACTCTTTAGATTTGGGCTAATAGATAATAAATAGCTGATTAAAGATCCTAAAAGTACACACTTTTGTGGTTATCCCATATAAGGTTAGAAATGTTCTACAAATATTAAGTTTTGATATTTTCGGGTTTAAGTCAAAACTCTTCTGAAATATATACAATCTGTCCAGATATTTCATTCTTTCTCCCTCTATGGTAACTGATAAAGTCTTAAGCTTTCAATAGAGGTGCAATGGGAAGGGGACAGCTCGGGGTGGATCTAACTAATTACTAATCATTCCCAAACCTCGGATGGGCAGCGACCACCTCCAGGGAGGCGGCCGCTACAGGATGACAAAACACAGTGACTTTGATCTCAATAAAAAGTATATTCCACAGTGGAAACAGGGTACAAATTATATATCAAAATGACCAGCACACCCTACCTGACTATATGAGCGATATAATATGAAGTGGCGCAGCCGGCAGATCCGATGGTAGTCCATCCAAGGTGAGGTAGTTACCTGCTCTGACTTGACTGTGAGGAAGGAATCTGCAAACTGACTAGGACGACATCCTCTCGTGACATCATGAGAGGACGCCCAGCTACCTCCCGCGAGATATCGAACCAGTGTGAGACTTGGGCTTTCGCGCCCTGGCCGATCCCGTTACACCGAGCTCCTGGCTGTGGTTGAGTTTGTAGAAAGGTACAAGCACTACCTATATGGTAAAGAGTTCCTCATCCGCACGGACCATGCCACTCTGAGGTGGCTACTACAAAAGAAAAACCCAGAGGGACAGTTGGCTCGCTGGATCGAGCGCCTGGCTCCCTTCCAGTATAAGATTGAGCATAGGGCCGGAGCATTGCACGGCAATGCTGATGGCCTTTCCCAAATCCCTTGCCCATTCCCTTGTGCCCAATGTGGTCGGGAGCATGAGGAACCGGCTCTGACCAAAAGGCGTCCATGCACGCATTCGGCACCACCTATCCGGGGACGGGTACCTTTCCTCCCTAGACCCACACCCCTCGACATGGGTGAGCCTGCTTACGGGCCCCCAGCAGTAAAGCTCAGGGCCGTATCGACGCGGAAGTCGGTTGGCCGACGGGGGCAAGGCTGCAAGCGCCGACAGACTACAGAGAGGCTGGTTACCACTGTTGGCACCGGCGAGGGCTGGGAAAATGATGACCTGGTCACAGCGCAGGTTGAGGACCCAGTCCTAGGCATTGTCTGCAGATGGGGTACTGAGAAGCCTCCGCGAGACGACATCGCTGCCCTTGACCCAGAGCTTAAGTACCTCTGGGCACAATTTGAGAGGCTGTCCATGAGCCCATCAGGACTGCTCTGTTATCAGTGGAGGGAGGATGGGGAAGATACGGACAAGGTGCTCCTTCCCCGATCTAGAGTCCCTGCTCTGTTGACCCTCCTCCATGACCACCCAGCAGTAGGACATATGGGGAGAGAAAAGACTCTCCAACGAGTGCGCCAGTCACGGTTCTTCTGGCAGACCCTGAGTCGGGACACCAGCGACTGGTGCCAAAACTGTAACCTCTGTTTCCGGGCTAAGGCCCCAAACAAGCACCAGAGGTCACCTATGAAAAGCATGCCAACAGGAGCCCCTATGGAGCGATTGGCCATGGACATCATGGGAACTTTACCCCTGACCACAAATAACAACACGGTCATCTTGGTGATTGCAGATTATTTCACCAAGTGGGCCGAGTTCATAGCCCTCCCAGATCAGAGGGCGGCCACTGTTGCTGAAGCCTTGATGGAGACTATGGTCTGCCGGTTTGGCGTTCCTGGGGAGCTGCTAACTGACCAGGGTACAGACTTTACGTCAAAAGTGGTCCAGGAGTTGTGCAAGCTACTGAGGATCGACAAGATCCGTACCTCACCCTACCGGCCCCAGACAGACGGGCAGGTGGAGCGCCTCAACCGTGATCTGGGGCGGATGCTCCGCCAATTGGGGGACGACCGACAAATGGACTGGGACGTACACCTGCCACTGATTGGCACGGCCTACCGGTCAAGCGTCCATGCCTCGACTGGCTATACTCCTAACCGGTTGATGCTGGGGCGGGAATGTTCCCTGCCTTTCAATGTGCAGGAGGCAGCACCAGGCTAGGAGACGGAGGGCAAGGGGTATCCATGCTTTGTCGAACTGATAGGCCAACGTCTTCGCCGAAGCTATGAGTTGGCCCGGAAACATCTGGGCGCTGCCCAGGAACAGCAGCGCCGATACCATAACAGTCGGTTTGAGCGAGGAGATGCCGTCTGGGTGTACTATCCCGTACGCCGTACTGGGCTCTCTCCGAAGCTCCAACTAGGATGGACCGGCCCCTTCATTGTCACGGCGACCATTGGTAACCTTAATGTTAAGGTGCGCGAGGGGCCTCGGGCCCGACGTCGAGTGGTGCACGTCGATAAGTGCCAGCGAGTGCGTGGAGAAGTGGACCAGGGATGGGTAGCAGCCATCCTGAAGGCCACCCCTCTAAGAATCCCAGAAGTGTCAGCCTAACAAGCTGGCACCCCTCACCCAAACAAGACCCGTCCGTCCAGCCCTATAGCTTATCAATTCTGAAATTTTTAATTCTGAGTCTCCCTTGGTTACAGTATCAAGATGGCGTATGAGCGTGACATCCTGCGAGAGTGTCCGGCTTGCGGCTCTAAGAAGGCAACCATGGCCTGCCTCAGTTTCTGTGGCCGCTGTGATGTGGCCATGGAAGGATGCCGTGGCCGGTATGACCATTTCGAGGGGGGATGCTACTCGGGCCTCCGGTCCTTTTGCACCGAGGGACTGGCTGAGCACGACTGCACCCGTCCTGAGGAGGCTAACACTTTCTCGGGGTGGGGCATGGACCGATTGGAGTTGGAACGCAGGCTCCGATCCCGGTCACGCTCTCCCCAGAGGAAAGTCCGGCGGCGGAGCCCCTCGCCAGCTCCGTCCAAGCATTCCACCACAACGGACCCAGAGCTCGCAGAACTGGCCGTCACCTGTCTGTCAAAGCCTCAAGCTTATGTTGGAGCTACCTCACCGGGGGCTGCCATTCCGCAGTCTCCAGCCAACAGCAGGAGAGCAGCAGCTGGTCGCTATTTGTCAGCTTCGCCGGAGACCCCCCCGCAGCGGTCCCCGGTCGCAGCGAGAAGCAGGGCTGCCCGGTCGCTCCTTCCAGCCCCTACCACCACTCTCCTTCCTCAACATCCCGCAGTGGGAGAGACCGCTGCAATGACTGGCGCCAGCTTTCTGCCCAGCGCCTACACCCCACCACAGATGAAGCATGGGGTGACAAATGGAGTCCGGAACCATGTAGGATGTTCGGACTGTCATGTCACCATCAGCCGGATTCTGTTTGGACCCCCAGTGCACCGCCAAACTCCCCTGGGGCCGTTCCTCCATGGACTGGCCGACCAGGAGGGGTTCTACCACCCGGACTGTGGAAGCTGCCGCCGCAGCGCAGTGCTGGGGTTGATTGGTTAGGTCAGCCGTCCCTCCCTTCAGCACCTGCCGTGCCCGCCGCCAGCATTTTGCTGGAGCGGCCTGCCCCGTCTGTCTCCGAGTCTTTTGTCTGGAGGTGGCGGGTTCCCATCGCTGCCACCTCTACATCCAGAATGTAGCCCACACCTTCACTAAAAGGGCCTTCGGCAGAGGTATCAAATGTAAAAATTGACCAAGAATTAACAAAAATATCAACATTTTATATTTCAAGGTTTTGAAATGGGAAGGGGACAGCTTGGGGTGGATCTAACTAATTACTAATCATTCTCAAACCTCGGATGGGCAGAGACCACCTCCGGGGAGGAGGCCGCTACAGGATGACAAAACACAGTGACTTTGATCTCAATAAATAGATAGAACTAAACGACCGTGGTGTACGAGGTGGCCGATCCACCACGAGGGGGGGGTCTCCCCCGAGGGATGGATCGGCCACCGAGGACACCAGGGGAGTTTAGTTCTATATTTATTTTATGTTTTAAGAGTCTTTAATTAACTGAAAATTAACAAAATCCGTTACCGTAGTGCCCCGTACGAGCGGCGGTCCGCCATTTTGAATGTTTACACGCACCCAGAACGAGGCTACGGTACCGGATCAGCCGCTGTGGTGGATCGGCACACGTTACGCCACTGGGGGTGTGCGGATCGGCTCCGCAATGCTATCTCTACGGGAAGAAGTTATTCACATAAAATAAAAAGTATATTCCACAGTGGAAACAGGGTACAAATTATATATCAAAATGACCAGCACACCCTACCTGACTATATGAGCGATATAATATGAAGTGGCGGAGCCAAGGCGAGGTAGTTACCTGCTCTGACTTGTCTGTGAGGAAGGAATCTGCAAACTGAGCAAGACGACGTCCTCTCATGACGTCATGAGAGGACGCCCTGCTACCTCCCGCAAGATATCGGACCAGCGCGAGACTTGGGTTTTCCCGCCCTGGCCGATCCCGTTACAGTTTTATAGAAATTACAGTCTGCGCACACCAATACCCCTTGAGAACTGATAAGATATTAAATCAATGACTGGATCTAGAGTAAAATGACCCACATAATCTGATTCCTTGTTTATTTTTACCCTTGGTACATGAAAATAGTTAATGTTGACAGTGGAAAAGAGCCCTAAAATAGAAAATCATATTGATTGATTTACTATAGTGACAGATAGCGACTCACGGGAGTGGGTGCAGGGGTGTTTGCACTACTTATCCAAAACGGCTACCCCGGAAGTCGTCGGCTTTGACATTGGATGTCCCCGTAGTTGGCCACTCACACTCTATCTGACAGCAACCAGCGAAAGTGACCCAGGGAATTAGAAAACAGTAGAAGTTGTGTGACAAGCACAGAGTTACAACAGTAGGAGTTGCAATGCTTTTGGCGCATGGTGGCGCCACTTCTTTTTGTGCGAGCAGCGCCGCAGCGCTGGTATTCCTACAACATGCTTCAGAGTTCACAATCTGTGCCATGTGCGCTGCGGGCCGCCATCGCTAACTAACTTCCGGTCCCGCGAGGTCACGTCTTTACCAACAGTACCACCACCACTCTCTAACTTTGCTCTCTGATCAGTACACTGATCAATCTGTGGTAGTTCCGTCCCTCCACAATACCCACAGAGAACAGGGTCTGTATGTGGGTCACTCTACCGACGGATGGACGGGAGACTGAGGGCAGGGAGGGCTAATACACATTCAACTTCAATCAGGTCCTTATCTGTAGGCAGGGAGGAGGGGAGGGGGAATGAGGTACGTGGCTGTAATACACATCTTAGATCAATCAGATTCTTATCTAGATCAAAGGGGGTCATTAAAAGTAATATGTATAGAGCGTGCCCACTGAATGTGTATTCCTAGTGTTGTCAGCCATTGTGGAAGTACCAAGTACTCCAGTGTGGGTGAAAAAGCACTGCCAGTGCCGATCCTACACAGTAAAACTGTCCTCTTCACCATTAGGTTTCCACCACTTTTTTCTCCACCAATCTCAGTGATTACCCTGCAAATCTGTGTCAACTTTTGTCATGATGCGCCAGCCTCACCCCATGCGCTCTTAGGACTCGACGCGTGGGTGATTACGGACCATGACAAGATATGACGCATGCGTGAACATCCTAGCCAAATTTGTGAAGTTGAGTCAACATGCGTGAACCTTCACCAACAACGACACATGATGACATCATGTGTCATCACACATTATCACACACACTGACAAATGGGTCATGACACAGTATCACATATATTGACTCACAGACTAATTTGTGGGTGGGGGATAGGCAGGGGGGGGGGGGTTACAGGTGGTTGTGGATTTCTGATATTTCATAACTTTATTAACATCAATTCAGATGTTCATATGCTGGTTCCCATTGAAGATATCTCTCCTCTGCATGGCATGTGTTGCCCACTTTGCTTGAAAATGGATAGATATTCTGTCAGCTGTGTGAGTTGAATTTTCCTTGTATCAGTCTTGAGAATGCCTGTTGAAATGATAAGAAATGGTCATAAACAAACAGCAGCAATCTAATTTTGACCACCCACTCACATCCAAGTTGATAAACAATGACCACTCCCATATGGCAGCCTGAATCCCCCAGAATTTCCCTGAGCCTTGCTCACATAGAAAGTTCTACATTAATTTGGGGTGTTGAGACAAATAGCTGAATTCAGCAACAAGATAGATGTTCAGGGATTGTAGATAATATCAATGTGTTACTGTATAAATGCTTATCACATATGATTTGAAGTCAAATCAATCTAGAACTGTGTGACCACCTACCACAAGATCTGTTCTCCATGGCTGCCTCTGCCTGACTGTTTTGAAAGCAGGAGGAGAACAAAGGAATGGGAGGGAAATTTGAAATGGACCAATCAAAACACAGAAAAGTACATAATGTGTCATTGTGCGTGAAGTTGTGTCATGGTGGGTGAGAGTTGGTGAATCTTGATGCATGCTCACATCTCCTCACACAGTCTGTCATGCTAATGTTGGACAAAGTATCTGCCCCTATTATCACTCAATACAGAGTTTTTTAACCAGCCTATGAAGAGATCCTGTATATTTGCTCTAATCAGCTGAGACCTATCTGATCAGTAGACATTAAACCTTCATATCCCATCAAACCAGGACAAACAGATACTTAGATATCATGTAAAACATATGCAATTCCAATTCAGTGCTATGTCCCATAGACAAAACTAATGAGCTATTATGTCTAATGTATGCACTAAATCACATATACTTGGCTATCATTATGTTCCTGATTCATATGTATTTCATGTCATGTAAAAAATAAACTTGCTCTGTGAAACATAAATTCTCATATTGACATTTACTCAATAGGCCCACTCTGCAAAGTACAAGCCATGAGAATCCATACAGTTTCCATAGTCTCTTATTGTTGAAGGCTTGGTGAAGAAATGTCATGCTAGGTGAGAGTTGACAAGTATTGACACATGTTGACATGTGCTCACCCTGGTCCCCTCACATCTTTATTGAAGTAAGTGAAGACATGTGAAGCTGCCTGTTAGTTGACAAGTATTGACGAATTCTTACCCAGTTCCCATCACATCCTTATGGAAATGAGTAAAGACATGTGAGGTTGGGTGAGAGTGGACAAGTATTGACACATGTTGACATATGCTCACCCAGTTCCCCTCACATCTTTATGGAAATGAGTGAAGACATGTGAAGCTGTGTGAGAGTTGACAAGTATTGACACATGTTGACACTTGCTCACCCAGTTCCCCTCACATCTTTATGGAAATAAGTGAGAACATGTGAAGCGGTGTGAGAGTTGACAAGTATTGACACATGTTGATGCATGCTCTCTCAGGTCTTACTGAAGTAAGTGAAGGTTTGTCAAGCTGAGTGAGAGTTGACGTTGTATCACACAAAATGACATTATTCGTTATCACTCAATGTACTCACACATTCCTCACCCAGCATGACTCATGTTCACTAGGATTTGCTGGGTAGGGTTTCTTTTGATAGCTATGATGTATTTTCATCTATGGTTAAGAAGGTTTTTTGTTTTGTTTCTTAGTTAGAGAGAAAATAGGGGTTTTGAACAGGGTAATATTGAGCCACAGTGACCACGGCTACTGCCGATCTCGCACAGCAAAACTTTCCTCTTACACATTAAGTTTCCACCACTTTTTCTCCACCAATCCTAAAGATTATGGTCTCTTCAGATAGCTATGATTGATTTCTACCTATACTGAATAAAGTTTGTCACTGGTTGCAATAGTTTGGGAGAAAATGAGGAGTTTTTGGGAGGTAGCATTTCACCATGGTGGCCACTACTCCACTGCTACTGTCGATCTTGCATGGAAAAATTTTCCTTTTCTATGTGAGATATTAAATACTTTTTCTCAATCAATCTTCACAGTTAGGGTCTCATCTGATAGCTATAATCTATTTCTATCTATGGTTAAAATGGTTCTTTTGTTGTACCCAATAACTTGAGAGAAAATAAGGATTTTGTGCAGGGTGGTAGTTCGCCACTGTGCATTCCCTATGGCAGTATGCGTAGGGATTCCAGTGGAGTACCTCCAACACTCTCAAGCAGTAGTATATGACGTCATGTTGGCGCGGATTATTGGCCCTCCCTGCCCTCAGTCTCCCGTCCATCCGTCGGTAGAGTGACCCACATACAGACCCTGTTCTCTGTGGGTATTGTGGAGGGACGAAACACCCACAGATTGATCAGTGTATCTGGTCAGTGGCTAAAACAGCGGCGCTGTCATATCCCGAAAGTCGAGCATCCCAGAAGTTGGCCGTAATTTTCAAAATAACTTAACCCGTTTCATATTTCTACGGCGTAGGGACAGTATCATTAGGGTTGTTGTCCTTTCAAATTCTATAAGAAGAGAGGGATGTTATCATGGTTTTTATGTTTTCAAAAAATTATTTATTTTTATTGATGTTTGTGGCCCATGAGCGATAATAGGCTTAAAACATACACTGCGCATGCGCAGCCAACTTCTGGGATGCGCCAACTTCTGGGATACGACAGCGCCATCTCGATTTTCAAAGCAGTACTAATGTACCATCTGATAATTTGGCGACAGGTGGCGTAGTGGCGCTGGCTCGGAAACCTCGAAATTTCAGTACCAGGGTCAAAGTTCAGCCAACTGGGCCCACCTTTCAGATCCAGATTACTTGAGAAATGACTTCGTTCTAGAGTCATAGAAAGTGTGTCTGCAGCTACCAAATCGTATATCTTTGACCAAGACGGACCAGGAATGGAATAGCATGGGAGTGATTGTCACACAGTTGTTTTGACAGATAAGATATGAGATTTAGAGCGTCTGCTCTACATGCACTGACTGTTGACAGACAAGTGTCCAAAACGGAAGTTCCACTTGGGGCACTTAAACTTTGCTTTGGTTGTGTATTTGTGTTGACCCTTCCAAAGTGAGTGACAACTTAAGGGGACAACATTATATCACAGTGTCTTAAATTGAATATGAAATGTGACTAAATATACTCAGCGGGGCCAAAAACAGCACTGAACACAGTGCTTTTGGTGTCTGAAATTGACCAACGCCAAATCCAAGATGGCTTCTCCTGTTGGATCATCCGTCCAGAACGGTAGACTGATGCACTATCCACACATTTTACGAGCCCTTGAGAGAGGGATCGTCCTCACCAGATTCTCCAAAAAGAGGAACCCAGAGAGGCGTACATTCCAGGTAAAACTGGAAACACGTCAGTTGATATGGACACGTGTTGTCGGCGCAAGACCCGAGGGGACAGGTAGGTGAAGCTGACAGTTTGAAGGACTATGAGACATCCAATGATCCATCCCCAGCCCCCCAGCCCAGGCTGGCAGGGAAGCGGACAGCCTAGTGAAATAGCCTTGGCCTTTATCATAATTTACACTGCTGAGTATGTATGTATATATGTCTGTAACCTGCACTGCCCTTTTCGACTGTACATGCAATACAATTATGCATACAAAAAAAAAATCATCTATTCTAGGCCACTCCAAAAAACAAACTTGTTTCTCATCACCAAGCTATGGAAAAAGTGACGAGGGAGGATTTAAATTTTTTTTTTTGCCGAAGTCGAATTTAGGGAGTAGTCATTATTTATCAACAGGGGGGGGGGGGCTGGTGAGTTTCTGTGCAGACGCCTTCCCCCCTCGAAAACTAGCGCGGAGGCACGGAGAATTTTCACACCCCTCTTTAATCTATACCGGGGTAGTAGTGGTGCGCAGGCTTTTTTTGACAAAAAGAGGGTAAAGTTTTTACGCCCCAATCTCAGGAGGGGTCAATTTTTTTTACGCTCCTCCTCAGGAGGGGGTCTAAAATTTTACGCCCCCCCCTTAAAACCCACCACCCCCGGGTTGATAAATAATGATCACTCCCTTAGGCCCAAAAAAATAAGTTGGTCTATGGATGGCCCCCTCCATATTTTCGGAAATGCAACTTTTTTTTCGTCTATGGATTTCACTCGTCTCATTTACTGCAAGTTTTCTCTTTGTGATGTTTGTTTGCTCCTGCCTCATTTTTCCAGCAAGGAATCCATTGGATGACAAAAAAATTCTCAAAAAAAAAAATTTCACTTGCTCGCGCCATTTTTTCAAAACCAAAATCTGTAGACCAACTTATTTTTTGGTGTGGCCTTACCTACCTTAGATTTTTTTTTTTTTTTTTTTAAACATTCAAGTGCACATTTGGGTAGTCTTAATATCTCCTTTTTTATGTCCTCCATTTCCTTCCTCAGATTTTCTGAAAACTGTTGCCATACACAGGCCACCAGGTCTTGAGCTATACCCATAACAATTTCTTAACCATAGGAGTCTATGGTGCGATTGCATGGTCGATCGAATTAGTGCATTAAGTCCTAAGGAAAAAGGAGATTAAGACACCTAAAATTCAGTAGGCAATGTGTGTGGCTGCAGAGCTATTACCAATCACATATTGGCCTCTGAGGATTTCTTATAACTGTCTGTAACTGTGTTGACCAGCATTGCAATTTTGTATGCATGTAAAACCAATATGCTGATCTGATCGCCAATGTGGGGCTGAATGATTCGAAGTTGTGATGGTTTTTTATTGCTTGCATTTTACTTATTTTTAGCTGTCATTTTTGGCCGTCGGTTTTGGCCATCAGGTACACAGACGATCGATTGGTATAGGAAGGCCTAAACTATATGCCTATTGCAGATTGTTAGTTCTCAATGACCATTTAAACAAAAAAGCCTGAAGAAAATGGGGACTCACACTTCAAATGAAACCCCTTAACTATACCGAGTTTGCATGTGGTACCATGGACACGAGTACCATACATGCAGGCCATAAGGTGTGTATGCACTGCAGCCACCAGCTCAAGCCTAATTAACATGCGTTCTCGCGAGATTTGCAGCTTCAGGGGGCTGAAGACACTGTATACATTTGGGTGAGTGTCCTCAGCTGCAGGTGTGAAAGCTCCATACCTGCAGGTTTGGTGAGTGATGGTCTACACTAACTATACCTTTGAACTTGTAATTTATACATTTAAGCCACTATGTGCTAGTTAATGAGTCTTAAACGTATTTCAGTGTGTAGGGTGTGACAGAGTGGATTCCCACCAGGTATTACATAACTGTACCCTATTACCAGAGTAAGGCACATGCTGGTGACCAGCTTCAGCAAGAAAGTACGGCGCCACCCCCATCCCGCTAGGTTGGAATAGGTTCCTATCATATGGCCACTCAGGGAACTAATAAATGCCTTTGATATTGGTCAAATGATCAGAAATTAGTTGGAAATATGTGGGAAGTGTAGAATAGTGAATAATTTGTGTATTAACTACCGTAATCTCCCGCGTATAAGGCACGTCTTATACGCGAATCAGATCGTGACTGGGTCTTATACGCGGGAGGGTAATTGCCTTGAGTTGGGGGTGCGCCTTATACGCGGGGTACCTCCACTTTCCAAACCAGAAAGATGTACACAGGGTCATGTATTTTCTTTAACCAAAGAAAAGGTGTAGTCTATACCATGGTGCTCTAAATACCCTTAAACTGCTGAATGAAACATGCCATTCTGCTCACCATAAAAGTGTTTGGAAATGTGTGTACACCCCACTCACTGAGAGCTTTGTTAATTACACTATTGACCTTTTAATCAAGAGAATTCATGCAGCATTATAATCAATAATCCTGTCATAGTGTGTGCTGCCACCTGGTGTTCTTCTAGGAATCATTTAACTCATTAACTACTATTGATGCCAATTGTCTTCATATGGCCCACAACTGATGTTATTTGGCATCATTTTGAAAGGTACAATACTGTTCATTTTTTGAAAGAAATAATCCTCTGATTTGCATTATTTGTTAACAAGTTATAGATAAGACAGGTTCAAACCAAATTTGTTATTTGTTCATATCATACCCTCCCTTGATTATCTAGGCCCACACTGTTATAACAGGGAAATAGGCCTGTCTTCTAGAGACGTGGCATGCTGGGATACCAGTAGTTTGTAATGTAGAGAATAGAGAATGACATACAGCTCATACAACACCAGGTGGCAGCACACACTATGGCAGGATTATTGGTTATAATGCTGCATGGATTCTCTTGATTAAAAGGTCAATAGTGTAATTAACAAAGCTCTCAGTGAGTGGGGTGTACACACATTTCCAAACACTTTTATGGTGAGCAGAATGGCATGTTTCATTCAGCAGTTTAAGGGTATTTAGAGCACCATGGTATAGACTACACCTTTTCTTTGGTTAAAGAAAATACATGACCAGTTGGGGTATTGATAGTTGCAGGCAATATTTGAAATGTCCCTTTGGGTTGGGTCCTTTGGGTGGACCATGCTCCTTGAGTTAGGGGTGCGCCTTATACGCGGGTTTTTCAAATATTAGACTCAGGAGCAGCAGATGCCCTTCTATGCGGATCTGCCTTCCCTGAGTTGGGGGTGCGCCTTCTACGCGGGCTGCGCCTTCTACGCGAGAGATTACGGTAGTAAAACTATTGGTTTTGACCATTTCTTTTTTTTTGCCACCAGGTGGCTTCTGTGTATCTGGTAGCGTTTGCTTTTAATGTATGGTATTACAACAACCAAAACCATTGTATATCTACTACAGGTTAATCAGTGCATGTACGTTTAGACTTGTCTCTGTTTCTCACGCACTTTATGCCTTTCAAAAGTCAGTATAGGCTTGTAGAGTGAACTTGAACTTTCACTCCTTGATTGGTGGACAAAAAAAAATCTTGATAGCCTATATTTTCAAAAGTCTAATGGGGACCGGCACTGCCAAAGGCATCACTTTTAGGTGTATCGTGATGTTTGCCACAATCTTGAGAAATTCTGTCTGCTCCGGCGCTCTTACGCTTTAATTAAAACTTGAAACCTCTGCCATAGCTTGCCTGGTGCCTGAGGAGATAAGGACTGATAACAGCCATCATAATAGGGACCAGTTGTTATGTAGTGCTGTCCACCCTAAAAATTCTGCAGTGAAATCATCTCATTGGCCACTCAATGATAGAGCCCACCACCTTCCTATATTGCCTCTAGGGTTGAACAGGGATATATTATCAACCCACCATATAATTCCCTGTATCCAGTGCAGAATTTTCGTGTATATTATACAACGACTAGTACCCATCATACTGGATCTTATCAATGCTTATCCCGCCAGTTGCCAGATTAAGCAATGGCCGACCCACTGGGTATCCATACTGAACTCTATAGTGCAGTTGATTCTTTTCCAATCCATTGAATTGGGACATTGTGAAAGTCGGACCTTCTATTGAATGAAATTTACATGCAGCCCACAGTTTGCTCTTTGCACCAGTTTGATTATGAACTTATACAATAATACCGTTAATAAAAAAATATTTATAAATGGGGGGGGGGGGGGGTTACATTGAAAATTGATATAAAAACTTACTTCCGGGTACGTGGACCAGGAAAACCTTTCCACTGTTGGTAGTTTCAATTGCCAATAGGAAGATAACTGAAATAATTGGACCACTATTTCCTGTCATGAATTTGTAGCAGAGCTGTTAATACTGCTAGGGGAGGTTTTGGCTCATTTCCGTTTTGGTTGTCTCCAGAGGCGTCATTGCACTGAGTGTTGCTCTTCTCACTGCTTGCCGAAGGCAGCTTCTGAACTGGCAATGGACGTCACTGTGGGAGTAGGCATTTACAGTAAACTACCGTGTACAATGCTCATGGCCCATGTGTATATGACAGGCCTTTTGCGACTTATAGGATGTCCCAAAGGTCTGGATGCACGTTATCACCGAGGGATGAGTTTAGGTTTGGGTATTTACAAAGTATTATTTTCTCATATACTAGTATGTGGTTATAAAACCTTAAAAAGCCAAGTCCCAGTTGCACCCTCAGTAGTGCCATTTGGTAGGACATTCTTGAAGTTAAGGTGAGATTTGCCACCAGGTAAGAAATACTGCCGTAGGAGGGTGTGTATAGAAGTGGACTCTAGCCTAAAGCTGCAGCTGGCTATGACTGAATGACACAAAGATACACATTGTCTACAACAATACAGAAAACCACCTGACAATTGAATGTTTGTTGAAAAAAATGGTGTACATTTTATCTGTATAGCTGGATGAGAAGATGATGATAAAATCACCGTAAACGTGTTTTTACTTATGACACATGTGACGCCAAATTCGGTTACCTCTGAATACAAACAATAATGTGCAGCTCCTTGTAAATTGCTTATGACCACCCTCGCCCAAGCTTCTAATCTTTTGATTTTTATAAACATAATTAGAAGATTATACGAGATGGCCTAACTTCATTTTAGGCCTGAAAGAAAAAAAAGTTGTTGCAAAAGAACGCCGGTAAAGGGGTCGAAGAATATTTGGGTAGGTAGGAAAAAACTGTATGTATGTATCCCATTATATTACATGAAAAATAGGCAAGGAACAACACCATGGATCGATATGGGGTAGAGTGTAGAATCTGGGTCCCTGCCTTGTGACGTCATAGGGTTAGTGTAAGCGTAGGTAAAGGGTTCGCTATTGGCTGGAAGCGGGACTGGAGCTGGTTCTGACAACCTGCATTGATAAGAAGTCATAAGATGGGACCAGCATGTCCCTGGAAGTGGGTGTTACCCAGGGACAAGATACCCGTCATGGTTTGTCTTATCAGTGGGGCTTACCTCAACCAACGAAATTCAAAATGGTGGACCCACAGGACGTTCATACTAAGCTCTATTGAGTGTAAGCGGGAGTGGAGCTGGTTCAGGTGACATGCGCTGATAAGATAGAAACCAGCTTGTCCCTGGAAGTGGATGTTATCCAGGGATAAGGTACCCATCAGGACAATACCTTACGAGTGTGATTTGCCACCTGTAGCAGAACCAGCAAAATACAAAATGGTGGACCCACTGGATATGGGTCTAGGCTCCTATAGAACCCTCGTGGACGACCCAGACAGTGCACTAGTTTCTCCATACATTTGTTCCCCAGGAAGTTTATTCAGCTTTCTTTCTTAATTCTGGATTTTCCATCCACGTTTTACCCAGGTCTTTATGTGATAGCAGTCTTTTACTTTTATCTTTCTCAGCTTATCTCTACTAGATAGGCCTACAAACCTCTTATCAATTCTCAGAACGATATGTTTATCAACGACATTAAATGTGTCATCAATGTAGAACAGGAACACCCAAATCAAGAAAAGACTGCAAGAAGTCGATATGGGTGATTTAGGTAAGGTTTCTGGGTGATGTAAGCCCGGTAGTATATATGGACACCACTCCATCCGTTGTCATAGAGACGTCCCTCTATCAGGCCTTGGTGACTGAACTTGGTATAAGAGTGGATTGGCGTCAGATTACTGCAGACATAGGAGAAACTATTAAAATGCAAATTAGTCCAAACCTCCAGTCTCCTCAAAGCTTCTGCAACTTCCAGTAGCGTAAATACCTCATGTATACGTGAGTCCCAGCCCAGGCTTACCGCGGTCAAAGTCAGGGTGCGCCCCATAGGCGGGATAATGATATGTTTAGAACATCATTATGGCTTTAAGAACCAGTGAGCCTTATATGTTTCTGACAAACTGAGGATGCGCCTTATACGCGGGGTATCATAGTAGTAAAGAATGATAGCTTGTGATTCTTGATGGCAGATGGGGCCTTTGTAGAGTTTATAAAAGAACTCCCCACCTCCTAGCAATACTAATTTTTAACTACCTAAAGGCCGTATCATAAAGTACTCTGGTTCCTTTGAAAGTTAATGCACTGGTTCCCTTGTTGCCATGATGCATGTATTCAGAATAAGTGAGTAACTCACCAAATTCATGCGTGACACGAGCGCATAGGAGGTTGATGTTCGGCAGTACCTCGAGTATGAGTCCCAGGCTTACTGTTCCTCACAGAAACGCCGCAAAACGTGTTAAGCCTTATAGGCAGGGTATGATTACAAAAAAATAGTAGGAACCCGCAGGTGCGCCCTGCAGCATTTCTCTCAAGTCAGGGTATGTTCCCGAGGTGTGTTGTATAAGTGAGGTGCGCTTTTTACCGAGGTACTATGGTACTAACAAAGGAAAGACATTGTGTAACAAAGCAGCATGGGCACATTGCTGGCACTACGTTGGTGCATCACGACACTTAGCCTTAGGGCACTTCACTGTCCTTCAAGGTATATAAAAACAGCAAAAGCTACCTTTTGTTAGTTAGTGAACCGTGACTTTAAAAGGCAGAGGTAGTTTTGTGCCTTAAGAGTAAAATAGGTACAGGCAATTGTGAGGTAAATGTAAATATGTTGGTGCACGCCATCCTTGTCAATGTGATGAGCTAATAACCTCAGTGTAGAGAGAGTAAGGTGTCAAAACAGGTACATAATAAGCGTATACAGCCGCAGCGTTCCGCTTATTTTCATTTATAAACTATGGTAAGGCCACACCAAAAAAATACATTGGTCTACAGATTTTGGTTTTGAAATAGACCCAAATATGCCCCCAAAAAAAAACAATTGTCTAGTAGTAGGGTTAAGTAGGTTATACAAAACGCATGAAAGCTGAAACAAATTTGTCTTTCGATATTTTGACCTCCAGCGTATCCGTGAGACATAAGAGGACGGCGAGACTACGCCACTCACCTCTTTGTTTGATGTCCACCAAAGAAAACCCCATAGAACCGAGGTAGGTGGTGCCGCCCCGACGCAACGCGTGGCTGATAATCTTGCCCTGTAGACCAATACTAGCGGTAAGATCCTTGAGGCGTCTAGAGTACCATTCATAGGTCATGGGCTTGAGTGTACCACAGCGGTGGTACTGGAAGACGAAGTCATCTCCAGACAATTTCATTCTTGTCACTAGTTTCTTAACGGAAGTAGGAACACAAAATATGGATTTGTCAACAAAGGTGAATGGGATGTCCAATTTACGCTCACCGTACTGTATTGTTTTCCTCTTCGGGAGTCTAAGCAAAAGGCCCCAATTCGCAAAACCAAGTTCCGACACTTTAATGCCCTGGTCGCTGAGGGTAATATGGGCTTTCCGAAGGAGACCTCTGAAAGCCGTTATGGTTGCAGTCCACCAACACAAATCTGCAGATTTCAACATGTCTAACTTTTGAAGATTGTGACAGAGTGTCACCCAGACACTAGCGGTAATCCATACAAAGATATTTCCCTCCTTGGACCCAAGAACCAATATGGCTACCTGTGGGGTTAGTGAGACTGTGGTACTGTGAGAGAAAGGTTGACCCCAAGGGGTCAGGAGGTGGGACACCTCCACACACACAGTGACCAGTGAGGTCCCAGATGGGAGTTACATGTACTACCGTAAACTCCCGCGTATAAGACGCGTCCTCTACACCAAATAAATCCCTACTGCGTCTTATAGGATTTCCTCAAGTTGGGGGTGCGTCTTATACGAGGGGTATTTTTACTATAGAACAGTACTGAATTTACAAAATTGAGCCCTAAGAGGTGGGTCTTATACGCGAAAATGCCTTTGCTGAGTTTGGGGTGCGTCCTATACGCGCAGCGCGTCTTCTACGCGGGAGAATACGGTAGTAACCTCTGTCTGTTTTATATAATTATAATAAATGCACACATAGATTATAATACAAGAATTTTTTGTTGTCCAATTGATTTCCTGCTTGAAAAATGAGGTGCGAGCAAAATTTTATTTTTTTTTTAAATTTTGCCAAACACTACAAAGAGAAAACTCTGAGAAAATGAGGCGAGTGAAATCTGTAGACAAGATTTTTTTCAAAGAAAAAAAAAATTGCATTCTTGAAAAAATGAAGAGGTCAATCCGTAGACCAACTTATTTTTTTGGTGTGGCCTAATGATATTATAGGGCATTGCCACTTATAATACTTTAAAAGGGTGAGAGACCACAGTCATTTTACAGTCATAAAAAGCCAGTTTGGCAATTCCTCCCAAACAGACAGCACAGCAGAAATGGATTGGCAGTGCACCTTACTTCCCTGTTCACAATAGCACGAATGTTGCCTATACTAGGCCACACAGACAATGCACAAGCTACCTAATCAGCCTGGCCATAAGCAGCCCCTCTATTATGTAGGTCTATGACCTGACCTTCTCTGACTGAAAACCCAAACAAGCTATTTTTAAATTTCCACGTTTAAGAGACATATCAATGCAGAACATCTACTTGTGTTGTATTTTCTTTCCACAGAGTCCACACTATTGGTATTACACATGTAGTAGGTGGTAGATGTGTAGTGAGGGATTCATGGTGGATACGGCGTAGTGGTACATGACAGGGAGGCAAAGAGCCTGCACTTGATAAATCTTATCTCTGTGACGTTCATCATGTTACCAGGGTAACCTTTACAGAAACTCTTGGTAACCAACATGAAATGTGCCCACCATAGTGGCCTAAAACTAGTTCCTGACATCCCACTAATGTTAGGGTGTAATATTGGACATGTTGATTAGCCCATTCATTATTGGAGATGCCCTTGGGCATCTCCATTTAGGTCCTGACAGGCTTTGCGTTTCGTGAAAAATTGACCAGTGAAATTGCCTGAGGCGACCTGTGCATTACCAATCAACAGTACCTGTCACTCAAGTGTAGAGTGTGTACAGATTGCATATGGTTCAGTACTTCAGTGGCCAAATAATGGTATGTCTACCTCAGTGCAAATTCATTGCCCTATCAGATTCCAAGTCATGCCTTCAATCAATGAACCAATATGAACCAAACAATCCATTGAAACAAGACATCAGGGACAAAACCAACAACTTTGAGAAAGCAAAGAAAGAAGTGATTTTCTGCTGGCTGCCGAGCCATATTGGCATAGATGGAAACGAGGCAGCAGATGAAGCCGCAAAGTCAGCACTGAAACTGACACCTCGAGAAGTCCCAATCCCACACACGGACCTGACATGAACAATTAAGAAATATGTGAAACTGAAATGGCAAGGTGACTGGAATAAGCAGCATGAGAACAAGCTACACTCCATTCAGCCTCAACTGAAATGAAAGGGTGAAAAAAGAAAACTATCCAGATTAGACGAAGTGAAACTAACACGTCTACGAATTGGCCACACAAGGCTTACAGATAAACACCTAAAACGTGAAGCCCAACCAATATGCCAAGAATGCAAGACTGAACTCACAGTTAAGCATATCTTGCTCAACTGTTGTAGGACTGCAAGCAACAGAAGAAAATATCTTAAAAATGCAACAACACTGAAGGCTGTCTTCAACACAATAGAAACAAAAGAACTCCTGTACTTCCTCAAAGAATCAAACTTATATAAGTACATATAGATCATATATACGTATATTTATAAAAAAAAATATAGAAAAATGGCTGGTCTGTCGGTGTCAGGATAATGTGACTGACCGGGTGATGTGTCTACAGTTTGCGACATGTTACCTGCGTGAGGCAGCATGATAAAGAGGGGCCTAGAGCCACGAGTGGTATTTCACCGCTACGAGCCATGTCCCACTGCTACAAGCAGACTCATAAATATATGCACATGCGCACACACACCCATGCACTCATATGCGCAAACCCAAGGTAGGCCTGCAGCCTACCATTACTATTGAATAGTTGAAAATCTTTTTTAATTTTTGAGTTCCTCTATGGTCCCCGGACGTAAAACTAAACAAACAAACAGGCAAATCAGTGCATTGCCCATACCTATTAGCCAGGCCACAGGGCGGGCTTCCCTAGCCTACTTAAAAGGGTCTATATCTCCTCTTTCGTATCCTCTTGGATGTGTGTGGTGCACATATGTGCGGGCACTGACAAATTCCTCTGTGAAATTGTGTAATGTATTTCTCGCCATGAATATGACCTTAGCTGTCGAAATGGCGTTAAACATCTATTACTCACTCACTCCAGGCCACAGGGTTATAGTAAACACTTGAAACAGCAAGCTGTCAGGTGCTTTGACACCTAAGACAAACTTAGAGATTACCACGACTGACCTCCCCCCCCACTTACCCACTCTCACTTGTATTTACGCGCGGGCTTGGGTCCTCATAGATTCGGTCATTCATCTCATAGATTCGGTCATTCATAGATTCGGTCACTGCTGTGTCGGGCAAGCAGCATATAGATACCTGTCCAAAAAGAAAAGAAAGGACTTAATGTCCGAGAACCCTTGAATGTCTGAGTTCCTTGATGGCCCCCGGACGTAAAACTAAACAAACAAACAAACAAATGCTGGTAGAGGTGTCCTTAGTGTTGTGACCAATGCACCCATAATTAGGGTGAATGTGAACAACCTGTTCATGATATCTACGCTGGTAGAGGCCTGGGGGCCACACATACCTCTTAACCCTATAAGGGCCTGTAAAGTAGTGCATGATGCAGCAATGTAGCCCTCTCATCACATCATGATGCACCAATGAAGTGCTGGTGAGCAGTCTTGCCAGCTCTTCATTGAAGCATCATGACGGACCTCTGTTGGTGGTAGTTACACTGTAAAAAACGTTTGTTGAACTTACACTCTCCTCCCTGCACTGTAAAACACCTGTGTTTAACTTACACTGTCCCTCCCTACACTGTAAAAGACAGTTATTGAACTAACACTGTCCCTCCCTACATTGTAAAAAGTGTGTGTTTGAACTTTTGGTGTCCTTCCATGCACTGTAAAAACTGTGTGATGAAGTTACACTGTCCCTCCCTACACTGTAAAAAAGTGTGTTGTACTTACACTGTCCCTCCCTACACTGTAAAAAGGGTGTGTTGAACTTTTGCTGTCCCTCCCTACACTGTAAAAAATGTGTGATGAACTTACATTCTCCTCACTACACTGTAAAACACCTGTGTTGAACTTACACTGTCCCTCCCTACACTGTTAAAAATGTGTGTTGTACTTACACTGTCCCTCCCTACACTTTGAAAAGTGTGTAAAACATTTGCTGTCCCTCCCTACATTGTAAAAAGTTTGTGATGAACTTACACTCACTCTTCTCCCTACACTGTAAAACACCTGTGTTGAACTTACACTGTCCCTCCCTACACTGTTAGAAATGTGTGTTGTACTTACACTGTCCCTCCCTACACTGTTAAAAATGTGTGTTGTACTTACACTGTCCCTCCCTACACTTTGAAAAGTGTGTCAAACTTTTGCTGTCCCTCCCTACACTGTAAAAAATGTGTGCTGAACTTACATTCTCCTCCCTACACTGTAAAACACCTGTGTTGAACTTACACTGTCCATCCCTACACTGTTAAAATGTGTGTTGTACTTACACTGTCCCTTACTACACTTTGAAAAGTGTGTCAAACTTTTGCTGTCCCTCCCTACATTGTAAAAAGTTTGTGATGAACTTACACTCTCCTCCCTACACTGTAAAACACCTGTGTTGAACTTACACTGTCCCTCCCTACACTGTAAAGAACAGCTGAATAATTTCACATTGATGGTATTCTCCTTAGGACTGAGTCCTTCGCCTGTGACATTTTATAACATGTAGCATTGGGTGCTTTATTGATACGGGTTCATTAACTAAGTATTGTTACATGGACAGTCATACACTAGTACTTCTAGTGAATGGAGATGATGGGTCAGATATTCTGCCACATTAGTCTCACCATGGTGGCCTAGGTCAGAGGCGTAGGAACCAAATTTTAATTGGGGGGGGGGGGGGCAGGGGGACCCCATTGCACCCATCATAATTCATTGGCTGACATTGATCAATGCGTATATTGTAATATAAGATATGTGTACAAAAGAAGTCTTTGGTGACTTTTCCCTGTGATTTAAAGCCAAGACTCCCATTTTTCCCTATTCTCCCACCATATTGCCAGGATCTGGGGGAAATCTTTTGCATCTTATCATGGGTCTTGGCAAATTTGGGTGGGGGGCCCGGGCATATCCAGGCCCCACCTCCTCTGGGATTGGGGGGAGGTGGCCTAGGCCCCCCTGGCCGCCCCCTTTTCCTACGCCCCTGTAGAGTAAAAATAACCCGCACATTCATCCAAGCAGGGATGCCACTTTTCCCAACTCTTTTGGAATTCTGGATTTTTGACTGCAACTCTTAAAGGCTCCAATCTCCTATCTCCTATTTCCTATTTCCTATTGACAGTTGACAAAGTCAAGAGAGTTTCATGAGAGGCATGTCTGTAATCACAGATTTGAATATAGGTCCGTACTGTAATCTAAGCACAGGAGTTCTACATGTATGGCAATACCGATAAGGAATCACCCTTTGTACCAATCTACATATGCCTCTTGGTGATCTACAGTGGTCATATGGATTACGAATACGATCATAAGAACAACAGTGACATCAGATAGACCGTTAATCGTGTTGGGTAGCTGTAAGCATTGGTGACATCAAAGAGCAAGCTAAGAAATTAATAAATTACATCATGGGTAGATCTAGATGTTCATCAGTTAGGTATACCAGAGATATTTGACAACAGTGTAGGATAAGAAACAATGATTTTAGTCCTCATTACCTTTTATCAAGTAACTAGATGATGCCGATATTGAGTGATAGGAGAAGCAGAGTAGGTGACAAGGCAGCAGAATAAACAGGGAGCCATGACGCTGGCTATCCATCAGGTTTCTACCTCACCCAGTCAAAGGCTGTGAGTGCTAATACACATAGATAACAGTAACCAGGTCTCCCTCCCCTTCCTGACCACAAGTGGTGCCTCTTCCACATATAGAGATAGACCCTTACTGATATCAATAATCTGATAGCTTAGCGGGAGTGTACACTGTGACTTTAAAAGAGTGTATATTTTGTGACAGAGAACATAATTTAATTAATGTACTGTGTAGAGAAGTTGATACTCTACTATTGCGAAACGTCGTACAGTATATATACCCTTTGTAATCAACATACATTACTCAAAATACGGTGGCTGAGGCAATGGGGTCAAAAGTATTAGAATAGATAGATAGGAAATTCTTTTTGTAACTGATCATAGATTTAGTAAATTTTGATGGTTTGATATTTTAAATGTGGGATTATAACATATTTGATTGTTAATTCGGCGACGTAGTCATCAAATTCTCAGGCATTGGTGATTGTGTCGGGGGTGGGGGATGGGCAACACCTTGGGTAACCCACTGAACAGTGCACATTGTTTCGCTCCTAAAGGTTTTGTTGACCTTTAGTTATGAAGGCTAGGTCTGATTGACAGGTGTCTACCATCTTAAACCACTGTCATCAACAACATCTGCCTTGTAACCAGTAGGATAGGTCAAACCAAAAACGTCCAGACGCCCACATAACAAAATCATCATTAATATGCAGTGCCGAATCCAGGATTTTGAAAATAAGGGCCCAAAAGGAGGGCTCATCCCTCATTTTTGATGATTTTGGGTCCAAAATCATTAAATAAACTCCTACAATCTTGCAATGTTGATTCATGGCCGTTTGTGGGGTGGATATTTCAAGTATCTAAGCTTCTTGGTACGTGCACGTATTTAGGTTAACCTACCCTATACAGTGGTTAGGGAATAGGATTGATTTGCCTTTGATAACACAGTGTAAAACATAAACTTATTTTAATTTTATGGAAATTTTCAACATAGCTGAAACATTTCTTTATTGTTTCAATTGTAATAGGAAGAACGCTGTACACATCTAATCATCCAACAAAAATTCAAAGTATTTTGTATGATCATATTTTGCAGTTGACCTACGGGAGGTACATGAGATTAGGCCTGGCAAAAACTCAAAGGATTTTGAGAAATGGCCGGACGAGGCTAGGAGAATGGATCTAAACTGCAGCTTTGTTATCCTGTATGGACAAGACTTCAGACTCAAAACCCTCTCACTTGTTGGTAAGTCTTCGTAGGCTAAGAAGTTGTTTTTGGTGTTGGATAGATGTGTCTCTAATGCAATTCAAGGAAGAGCAATGTGTGTTGACGGTTTAGACGTTCTGTTCTTGGGATTGGTTTCAGTAACCTTGATTTGACACCGTCTTAAAAAGTCATAATATCTGTACGCTGGTGCTCTGAAGGTATTGTGGGCATATTGCATGTGCCGGCATGGCCCCCTGTAGGCCATGCCTGATGGCTTTTCCCTTACTTTCGAGGGAAGTTAGTTTACTTGAACTCCAGTAGCTGCCAAATTTAGATCTCTAATCACAGTCTATATTCCAAACATTTGTATAGGAGAGACATGCTGGACCTTTGGGGTGAAATGTTGCCCCCCCCCTTGTGAGTATGTGAAAACAGGAGATGATTGACAGGCAACTTCTTAGGCATGGCCTGCCTGTATACGTCCTCAATATACAGGCATCCAGCCAGCCAGCCAATGATATCTGTCACAACATCAATAATCTGAGTACCGTAATCTCCCTCGTATAAGGCGCAGCTCGCGTATAAGGCGCCCCCCAACTCACAGGGGGGCTGTTGGTTATGTCTTTCGAGGAGAAGCGCTAACGCGGCACCATTTTTCGCTTGTAAAATATGAGCAGTAGACTTTCGCATATTCACCACCGAAACCACGGACACACTTCCGATCATACCGTTTCTCCCCGAAAGGGATCACGGGGGCTGTTTCGCATAGAAGGCGCCCCCCTGAGGGTAGATTTTTGTCAGTTTAGTACTGTTCTATAGTAAAAATACCCCCTATAAGGCGCACCCCAAACTCAAGTCAATTTACCTCTGCATATAATACCCAGCAGCATTTTGTCTGGCGTATAAGAGGTGCCTTATACGCGGGAGATTACGGTAGTATATGTGACTGTTATCATTAACTGTGCCTTTTCAGCCACCAATCTGGAGGAGTACAGGGTTCTCATACAAGGCCTAACACACCTCGTGGAGGAGGCTAATGTTGCTGCTTACCCACTGCTAGTTGAAAGGTAGCGTGTTCTTCGTTGTCGTCATAGAATTGCACATGCTGGTCCTTTCCTTGGGCCAAAGTTAAAGCGGAGAAACGTTCCTTAGTTTTTTAAAAAAAGAAGAAAAGAAATTGAAATAAGTTAACTGAGTTAAGGTATAAGGACAGTGATATAATTTCAGCCTCGTCTATTAGTGAGAAATCTTTGAAAAAATCGTTCCTGGATCCTTCACGTGGATCCACGACATCCAATGCAGTTTATTATTCATTATATAGCAGACTAACACAGCTCTCTACTCAACGCTTTACAGTGCATTATACAAGGCCAATATATTTCACATTGTAGATGGTTGCGAAAGGAGTTCTACAATATGGAAAGTCGATCAAACACGTAAGTTTAATTTATCATTGACAAGTGTAGGATGACCTGTTTGAGGAGACGAGGAGTAGATGGTTCATCGCAAGTACTTGAACTGCGGGAACTGAACAAGTTACTGTATAACATTCTAACCTGCTGTGCATTCGGGATTTTTGTTATCATCAAACTTATCATTGGCTCGGCATGTAAATTACATATCATTATAATACTTTATTACTTCCATCTATTATCAGCGTAAATCTACGAGATATACGGACGTGGTTAACCAGAGTAAACTACAAAATGTCAAACAAGGATCTGCGTGAGAAATACCAGGTATGTGTGCCGAACGATGTGTGGTCTCTTTTTGTATTTGTCTATTTTGAGACCAACCCGCTCTCCATTCATGGAATTTTTAGTTACTGTTGTAACTCTCAGTGGGGCAGGCTGAGAGTTAGAGCCAGAAGTGTCAATTTCCCTCTGGTATTATAGATTTCAATCATCAATAGTCTGTTGTTGATAGGTATTCTAGACCAAATTGTAAGGTCATGATAGGCTATTGAGTCTTGATTGGCTGGGGCGAAATTGACAAGTGGTAATTAAGCTATGTCTAGACCAATTAAAGGGGGGGGGGTAAACATTTTTATCTGTCTCTACAGACTAAAAAAAAAAAAAAAAGACTACCATTCAGTGGCGGATCCAGGATCTGGAAAAGGAGGGGGCGCGGCCCTAAAGGAGGGGGCGCACCCCCTATTTTTAAGCAAATTTTGGGGTCCAAAATATTTAGTATTGGGGGAAAAGGGGGGCGCCCCCCAGCCCCCTCTAAATCCACCACTGTACATTATTAGCGCGGCGACTCTAAGTCCTACTTGTGAGACTTGTAGACTAGTCAATGGTTCAGAGTCGCCACAGTGTAAGGGATAGGGGAGCCCTGATTTCTATTTTCGTTCACTGTTCTTCTCCTATGGACTATTTTGGCACAATATTGAGGCATTGTTATCAGCATATGTATGTACTAATGGTAGATAACTTATTTTTGTGATATATGTATAGTTTGGGTTTTATGATTAGATTAGACATTTCAGCTCCTGGAGCTCTATGGAAGATTAGCATGAGACAAAATTAAGATTCACCAATACATCTCTTTAGGCTTTATCTGATAATTCTGTGGTCTGAAATTGCTGTATATATGTACTAAAGGTTTCATCTCACGGGGTTATGGTACATTTGGATCATATATTCTGTATTTGAAGAAGATATTTACTGTTTAGAATCTCTATAAATCTCTATGGAGAGACAAATGCTAAACTTGGTGTACCCTGTCTACAGAGGGGAGGGGGTTACCAGTTTGGTGGGAGGGGATTGTGACCAGCTGTATGTTGTTGGGGTTGGTAAGACTGCCACACACAACTCTAGTCATTCTGGGGTCCTTGGTGCATATGGTTCTGGGTCATTGAACATGCCCACCTCTACCATTTGTAGTGGTCATCTATGGGCAGGCAGAACTTCTCGGTAGTAGACCTAGTAGTACAAGGCAGCACAAGAGTTACAGGGTGAGCCAGATGGTACAACCTTTAATTGCCTTTGAAGTTAGCTTTCCTATTATTCTATCACTAGACACAAGATTACAAGTTGCCGCGCTATGTCTCACAGGTCTATTCTCTACTATTCTATTAAAATCTACAACACTACGGTTAAATTAAACTTTACAAATATGTAGAAATTAAACCGAAATTGCAAAATGTGGAATCATACAAAGGCCAGGGGCATGTGTAAGATGTTTTGTGTGAAAATATAGGTCAGGAAAGGTCATATTACGGCCAGGGGAGTACAAAGAAAAAGGTCTTCGCTCTTCCCAGAGCTTTTTTTACCCTTACAGTCTATACCCACAACGTTAGTGGCCGTGGGTATTGCGGGCTATACAAGGAATTTTCCGTAGATTTGGAAATAAAGTATAGCGATGTGGACAGTACTTTCAAATGATAAAGATACAACTGACAATGACGAGCTGGACACTAGCTACTTGAGCCAAGTTGATTTAAGTTTTTATTTTGATATTGTATTATCAGATTTAACAGTGAGCATATTGATGTTAGATAATTACTTTTGTCATAATATCTTTCCAGGAAATAGAGCCTTCTTTACGAGAGTTATCGTATCCGTCATTCACAATGCTTTATCACAGTCTTCTGCACCAGCCACAGGTAAGTGCACACATATACAAAGTGAACCTTGTAAAGCTTGGTTGCAACAACGATACTTACAGGAAAATCCGTTACCATTGTAGGTGTAGGGGCACGGTTTTGTGATAGCGTTAGAGAGGTACGAGTTGGTCAGTTCCTGAGTGGGGCAGACACTTGGATCCGGGTCGGGTGTGCTGGGCGAGCAGTGGCAGCACTGCTCTCTGGGCCTCCCGGCTTAGACTCAAGTGTTCACCACCCAACCCCCTGTGGCTATATAAAGCCGGGTCGGTGACTGGCGGAACAGAATCCTTAGGGACTCTGTACGAACAAGGAGTGCTTTCTCTCCTCTGGCTCTGAGAACTTATATGGGTAGTTAACACTTTGGTACGATTGATTCGGGACTCGGAAACCTTTAGTTGGTCTGTAATTAGGAATCCTGAATAAAACCTTGTTGCCTCTTATGTAACCGGAGACTGTTGTTTGGTAGTTCTTTCTGCATACGACATACAAACTCGGAATACCCGACCATTACATAACTTAAGGAAGTGATGTGGGCCCTGCTTCTTTCCAATGAGGTTCACTATAAATTTTGGCCTTAAGAAGGTTATCAAGCTGGTCTCGAGTGTATTGTTCTCTGCAATTGGAGCCCACCAGCTGACCATTTACAGGGATTTAAGTCTTCAGGATTTATCAGGATTTCCTGATTTCTGAAAATTTTGAATGACATGTATTTTCCTTATACAAGTGGTAAGGAGGGCTGTTTGGAAAAATAGAAGGCTTTTATATCAAGTAAATGTATGGCTTCCTGATTTTTGCCCATGCCTGACTTACATCCCTGCATTTAATACTACCGGTACTGGTAGTGAATGTGTACAGACAACTGGCCCGTTATAACTACTGGTACATGTAGTAAGTGTTTACTTAAGTAGTGTTATTGGAGGTTAAATGAACCAAACCAAACCAAACTCTTCCTTTGTAACTACTGGTAGTGAATCTGTGTCCGTCCCATGGTTATTTGTGGCGATTGGGCATATAAAAAGGGAGGGAAAGAAAAAGTGCTAGTTTGTTATGTTACTTAAATGGTGAAATGTGTTCAAGTTGTACCTGCAGCTTATACCAAGACTGTAGTCGTGGCTTGTTAAATAGTCAGTTTTGGCATCTCATTATAGGTGTTCACCGACTACTTCCAGCAGTATTTTGTCAGTGATCGGTGAGTATTGTATTTGTATGATACATAATGTAGCAGCAGGAATTAATGCCCACTTCTTCTGTTGTGGTACATACAACAAATACCTCGTGAACTATGTCAGTGTATCTTTGATGAGCGCCAGGGTAAGGGGGCACTGAAAACAGTATTTAAATAATCACCAGACTCATAAAGGGCCGCCAGTCGAGGGATATTGTAATTAATGATTGTATTTAGAAATATCATCTCTACAATTGTAGTTTCACAGAGGAAAGATACATGGCTCTTCAATGTCCTATCTCAGATGTTAAAACAATGTTTTATCAGAAGGGCCAGGGTTTTATCAGAAGAGCCAAGATCCTCGCACAAACAAACAATGCTTTAATTCCATCTTTATATTTGGTTTCAGCAATGCACTAACGTTAGAAGACTTCACACAATTTTTGATTCACGAGCAACGTGTAAGTAGTAAAAGGCAAAGTGCAGCATGTATATAAGGGATGGGGGTGTGTGGTCCTAGATGGGGCATGGTGCAATATGTAAGTAGTATAAGGGATGGGGTGTGTAGCCCTAGATGGTGCATGGTACAAATTACCTGCAGTATAAGGGATGGGGGAGTCTGTTCATAGATGGGACATGGTACAATGTGTAAGTAGTATAAGGGATGGGGGTGTGTGGTCCTAGATGGGGCATGGTACAATGTGTAAGTAGTATAAGGGATGGGGGTGTGTGGTCCTAGATGGGACATGGTACAATGTGTAAGTAGTATAAGGGATGGGGGTGTGTGGTCCTAGATGGGGCATGGTGCAACATGTAAGTAGTATAAGGGATGGGGGTGTGTGGTCCTAAATGGGACATGGTACAATGTGTAAGTAGTATAAGGGATGGGGGTGTGTGGTCCTAGATGGGACATGGTACAATGTGTAAGTAGTATAAGGGATGGGGGTGTGTGGTCCTAGATGGGACATGGTACAATGTGTAAGTAGTATAAGGGATGGGGGTGTGTGGTCCTAGATGGGACATGGTACAATGTGTAAGTATAAGGGATGGGGGTGTGTGGTCCTAGATGGGACATGGTACAATGTGTAAGTAGTATAAGGGATGGGGGTGTGTGGTCCTAGAAGGGACATGGTACAATGTGTAAGTAGTATAAGGGATGGGGGTGTGTGATGGGGCATGGTACAATGTGTAAGTAGTATAGGGGATTGGACCGTGTGGTCATAGACGGGACAAAGGAAATTGAGTACATGTGTACCACCATAAAAAAAAAGAGTAAATTAGAGGAAGAAAGATATTTCAAAAATGCCAGGATTTTGTAAACCATACGCATTTTAGTGAATAAACCCCAAAGGTGCAATGATATCAATTCCCTGATACTACATTTCAGGATTCAATATCAGAGGAGGCAGCTAAAGTGAAGGCTCACATGTTAGCATTTCTTGACGACTCGATGCGGGAGGCAGCAGGTGTGCACTTCACACAAGAGGAGTTCCTAGACTACCTCTACTCTAAGCACAACACCATCTGGGACGACAAGCAGTCGGAGGTGGTGCAGGACATGGACCAGCCGCTGTCCTACTACTGGATTGCCTCGTCACACAACACGTATGTGTGATTTTCAATCCCGCCTATGATAGACTGATAGAGTGCATATACTGATATAGCAGATTTAGACCTCACATTCCGTCTTTTTTTTTTATCCAAAGTTAAGAGTATATTAAGTTATTTTGAATCCCAAATAATCATCAAAAATAGGGGGTACACACCTTACTTTCGGACTGTGTCCCCTCCTTTTCCAAATTCTGGGCAGGTGAAGGGAGCGCCATCTCCTTGCACGGAATCACCAGTTTGTAATAGCGAATAAAGGCCATCTAAATAAATTAGCATTTAGTAAGTGTAACTCCCACTTCGATCTCAAGATCCACACGTTTAGGTACTGTGTGGATATTTCGCTGTCAGAGGAATAGAAACTATCGCCTGGTTTTCAGGTTCAAATTTACTTGGTAAACGTGGTACAATAAAGCATTCCACTACATTCTGCTACACTTGGTGTTTTTAGGTACTTGACGGGAGACCAGTTTTCCAGTGAATCCTCGTGTGAGGCCTACGCCCGGGCACTACGAATGGGTTGTCGATGTATAGAGTGTGAGTACCGGGTCATAATACAAAAGGACCAATGAATTGGAAATACCTTAAAGTGAAATATATGCTTTGGTCTGAGTTTGGTCGTATTTATTGCCGATATATTGATCTGTTTGAGATATTAATAGAACAATTTATAACTTCCTTACTGAATTCTGTGGGTGCTTAATCACATCTGTAGATATATATTAGGGAACATTGAAAAGAAAGGAAACAACCGTGGCTACTATGATACCCTGTGTTAAGTGCGCTGGATCCTCAATATGAATAACTGAGAAAATACCAGTATTGAATCCACAGTACAGAGTTGTTGTTTTTTTAATATTTTTTTTTTCAAATAGTCATTGTGTATTTTTGCAAATCTCATGGATTGTTTATTAACATGATATTTTCAGAACTGCTGGGTGATCCCTCATTCGATGGTGGTTCATTCCGGTTGAGTCATTACATGGTATTGCTCTTTCAAATTTACAAATGCTTATTGTCCGAGGCCACTAGTTGACCTTGTGTAAGTCCAACTGAGTATCCACCACCAAGGTGTAAGTAGCGGTGACTGCATGTGCTGTATGTGTGCTCCCCTTTCAGTGGACTGCTGGGACGGGCCTGACCTGATGCCCATCGTCTACCATGGTCTCACAATGACCACACGTATCCGTTTCATAGACGTCTTGAAGACGATCCGCGATCATGCGTGGGTCAAATCAGAGTATGTGGTGCACAATGATATCTGCTCCTTGCTTGCTGCCTGTGGTCAGTGCATCTCATGCTGAAGGTTGGGGGAGGGTTGCTCTTATGTCCCACTAGGTGTTATGGGTTGGGCCCTGCTGCGCCCCACTGAGTGCTGCTGTCCTCGGTGCGACATGTCATCAAACAAGTTGTGCTTCACCCTAGTACAAGAATAAGTCACTTGTGTTAGAAATACAGTAGTGTGGCTGGAATTCAAAATTCATATCAAAATTGAAACCCTGTATAAAGAAGAAACGGTAGTTGGTTTTGGTGCTTCAGGTATTTCTAGTTCTCAATGATGGACTTGGAAAAATCTACTTAAAATATGGCAGAATTTGCTGTTTAAGATAACTCAGTTTTTGATGGGGTTATCTTATTCACCCAGAGAAGGTTCTTGTGCTTTACCCATCATCAAACTTTTTTGCTCAGGGAGCTAAAAGACTTATAACTTACAGGCCCCGTGCCAGTACTAACCAGGGGAGGTGTTTGCTGCTAAATAATGCTATGGGTGGGTTAGGTGAAGCACAACTACACTGTATCAGGTGTTGAATGTTGACATTGGTAGGAACACAGAGTGGGCAATGATGTAAATGAATGGATGTGGCTCTTAGCATGTTTAGGGATGCATTACATCTGACTAAATGAGGTATTTCTTTTGTACTGAGATGGTGGTTTCCCCCCCATGGGTGTCAGAGTGGTTTAGATGACTGACTGGTGCATCATCCGGTGTAATGGTGCAGGAGATGTGAGTGGCTTACATGGTGACATGAAGTAAAGAGTTATATGTGCCTTACATGATGACATGAAGTAAATAGTTGTGTGTGCCTTACATGGTGACATGAAGTAAATAGTTGTGTGTGCCTTACATGGTGACATGAAGTAAAGAGTTGTGAGTGGCTTACATGATGACATGAAGTAAAGAGTTGTGTGTGGCTTACATGGTGACATGAAGTAAATAGTTGTGTGTGCCTTACATGGTGACATGAAGTAAAGAGTTGTGAGTGGCTTACATGGTGACATGAAGTAAAGAGTTGTGAGTGGCTTACATGATGACATGAAGTAAAGAGTTGTGAGTGGCTTACATGATGACATGAAGTAAAGAGTTATATGTGCCTTACATGATGACATGAAGTAAATAGTTGTGTGTGCCTTACATGGTGACATGAAGTAAAGAGTTGTGAGTGGCTTACATGGTGACATGAAGTAAAGAGTTGTGAGTGGCTTACATGATGACATGAAGTAAAGAGTTGTGTGTGGCTTACATGGTGACATGAAGTAAAGAGTTGTGAGTGGCTTACATGGTGACATGAAGTAAAGAGTTGTGAGTGGCTTACATGATGACATGAAGTAAAGAGTTGTGAGTGGCTTACATGGTGACATGAAGTAAAGAGTTGTGAGTGGCTTACATGGTGACATGAAGTAAAGAGTTGTGAGTGGCTTACATGATGACATGAAGTAAAGAGTTGTGAGTGGCTTACATGGTGACATGAAGTAAAGAGTTGTATGTGCCTTACATGGTGACATGAAGTAAAGAGTTGTGAGTGGCTTACATGATGACATGAAGTAAAGAGTTGTGAGTGGCTTACATGATGACATGAAGTAAAGAGTTGTGAGTGGCTTACATGACGATGACATGCACATCAGGCTCAGCACACTTAGTGGTTTAGGGCCAAGCGGCCTCTGGCGGCAGCAGGTAACAGGAATGTCGGGAAGTGTGCCCAAGTTGCATGCCTCACTGTTGTCTGTCTAACCCTCTGATACTGTCTGCGTCTGTTTCAGTGGACTGCTGGGACGGTCCTGATGGAATGCCTCACATTTACCATGGCCACACACTAACGTCCAAGATCAAATTTTTAGATGTGCTTAGAACTATCAAAGAACATGCTTGGGTTAGTTCAGAGTAAGTAAATGCTGATGCTGCCTTTGCCTCTACTAATACATGGCCGAGGGGTCGACATGTACCGTTGACCATGCCACCAGCCGTTGCAAGACATGCCATCATGAAAATATTTCACCAAAAATGTTTCACCTAAATGATAATGCGTGAAACATCTCCTAACCTCAACTATAAAAGAAAAAAAAACAGTGTGCGTATTTGAGTAAGATTTTATACTGGTAAGCTCGCAATAAACAGACCAATAATATAAAATTTAAAATGAATGAGTTCTCTTAAAATCAGGTCTATCTAGATAATGAATAGAGAACACGAGATGTAAGATTGAGAAATATTTCGCTTGATTTCACCTTAAACTAAATTACTCTAAGATGGGAAGGCGGGTTTAAACTCTAAATTATTGTCAAATATCAATTCAAATCTCACTCAGCCACTGCCACGTGCACATACAATTAGCATCCCCCATATAATTCGTCCTCATTATTTGACACCATCAGATCGAATCTTCAAACGAAATTTAAAATATATTTAGTTCTCAGCGATTTACATCACCCATCTCTCGTTCAATGGGCAGGAGATTTATGTAGTGGAAAATTGTATTGTTGTTGAACATACCCTTTTTTTAATTCGTCCTCATTATTTGACACCATCAGATCGAATCTTCAAACGAAATTTAAAATATATTTAGTTCTCAGCGATTTACATCACTCATCTCTCGTTCAATGGGCAGGAGATTTATGTAGTGGAAAATTGTATTGTTGTTGAACATACCCTTTTTTTAATTCGTCCTCATTATTTGACACCATCAGATCGAATCTTCAAACGAAATTTAAAATATATTTAGTTCTCAGCGATTTACATCACCCATCTCTCGTTCAATGGGCAGGAGAATTATGTAGTGGAAAATTGTATTGTTGTTGAACATACCCTTACCCATTTCCCAACTTCCACCTTCCCACGCCCGTTACCCCATCTCTGAACGAATCTCACTGTGCGTCATGTGTGTACATTGTCGTGGAGCACTGTTGTGGTGGTCTATCCAGTATCGTCCTGTACAATCTGTGTGTGTGTCTTTACCAGTTATAATTAGCGCGGCGACTCTAAGTCCTACTAGTGAGACTTGTAGACTAGTCAATGGTTCAGAGTCGCCATGGTGTAAGGGATAGGGGAGCCCTGATTTCTATTTTCGTTCACTGTTCTTCTCCTATGGACTATTTTGGCACAATATTGAGGCATTGTTATACGCATATGTATGTACTAATGGTAGATAACTTGTTTTTGTGATATATGTTTAGTTTGGGTTTTATGATTAGATTAGACATTTCAGCTCCTGGAGCTCTATGGAAGATTAGCATAAGACAAAATTAAGATTCACCAATACATCTCTGTAGGCTTTATCTGATAATTCTGTGGTCTGAAATTGCTGTATATATGTACTAAAGGTTTCATCTCACGGGGTTATGGTACATTTGGATCATATATTCTGTATTTAAAGAAGATATTTACTGTTTAGAATCTCTATAAATCTCTATGGAGAGACAAATGCTAAACTTGGTGTACCCTGTCTACAGAGGGGAGGGGGTTACCAGTTTGGTGGGGAGGGGGTTGTGACCAGCTGTATGCTGTTGGGGTTGGTAAGACTGCCACACACAACCCTAGTCATTCTGGGGTCCTTGGTGCATATGGTTCTGGGTCATTGAACATGCCAACCTCTACCATTTGTAGTGGTCATCTGTGGGCAGGCAGAACTTCTCGGTAGTAGACCTAGTAGTACAAGGCAGCACAAGAGTTACAGGGTGAGCCAGATGGTACAACCTTTAATTGCCTTTGAAGTTGGCTTTCCTATTATTCTATCACTAGACACAAGATTACAAGTTGCCGCGCTATGTCTCACAGGTCTATTCTCTACTATTCTATTAAAATCTACAACACTACGGTTTTATTATGACGGAAACGAGTGTCACAAACTGGGCATTTGTGGGACGGAAATCATAGAAAATAAAATATTCACATAAAGATTGAAATTCATACAGTAAATATCCAAGTAATTCAAATGACCATTCATTGTACTATATCTTCTATGGTGTAATGTTGGTGTTATCAAATAAATTTGATTAACATTCAAGGCAGAAATGTACAACTTTTGAGAATTTTAATAAAGAGGACGAGAGATAATACGCCACAATGGAATAAATAAATAAATAAATAAACCTTAATAATTTGGCATATCTGATAAACATTTAAATGGTTTGTGAGTTATAAAGTGGTTGCTGAGTACAGGGGTTTGGAGGTGTGATATCACTGTGGGTGTGTATCACTGATTGGTATGGTGATATGGTGTGGTGTTGCTGGCTGGTGTTACCTGTGGTGTGGTCTCGCTCCTGTCGGCCCCTGCACTAACACTGCTCCTGCATGGGTCCCAGTAGAACCATGTAAACCCGGCCACTCAATACAATGATTCATTAGTCTTATCTGCTGTTTCCTATCTGCTGAGAGTACTCTCTGATCCATAAAAATCATCTTAATTGATTGAGAAGGAACTGATAATTGTCCATGCCATGTACTGAATTGATTCTCCATTAAGGAGTAAATTGCAGGAAAAATGTATTAAAGGCTTGAAAGTGTCCTTTTATCTAATGACACCCTTTGCCTGGAACTGCTCTGCATGAGATTGCTTTTTTCTTATTTTCCTGGATTTCTTTATTTGTTTTAGGCTGGTATTGCCTTTTTTCCTTTTTATCATGGCACTTTGCAATATACCATATTTTTGAGGTGGTTAAATATGTTAACTCTATTCCAGCCATATTTTGCCATCTAAAGAGGCCATCATGGGTACATTATCTAACAATTTATGTGAAATAAGTCTGTATTTTCATTTTCCCTCTTCTTTTTGTTGTAAATTGTATAACCAAATCACAGAATCGAAAGACTGCTGCCCATGACTACATTATATGTCTTTATTTCTGGATTGTTTATTTCTGTATACTTTGTCCAGTTATTCAGCCTCACCGCATTGAACCTTCCCCGCAGTCGAGCCTTTCATTTTTCAGTTAAATTCATTATTTGTGCTGTTGCAAGTGATAGAGGCACTATTATAATTTATCTGTTTTTGGCTCATTTTGCTGTGAGACAACTTATTGTCCACACTGTTTTGTAATAAAAATCTAATGCATTTATGAACGTTCATATGTATAGGTACCCAGTCATTCTGTCCATAGAGAATCACTGTACACTACCGCAGCAGCGCAACATGGCTAATGCCTTCCTCGAGATCTTCGGAGATATGCTTCTCACAGAACCTGTTGATCCCAATGCAACCGTCCTCCCTTCTCCGAGTCAAATCAAACGCAAAATCATTCTCAAGGTACTCTGCTCCTGCTCCATATAGAATAATCTGTGACTAGTTGGCAGAATCTGAACGGGTTTCCACTATCTAAAAAAAGTGGATTTTGAATTATGTGTAGTTTCATTTCATTTCAACATTTACAGCAATCAATCCATATCGGATTTATCATTATACGTTAGTCAGTGGCTTGAAGTGTCCGTCACGATTTTAATTTTCCAGGGGAAGACGATTGTTTACAATTTACTTTACCTTTTCAGCACAAAAAGTTGCCTGAGGGTTCTGACGCCACAACCATATCAGCCAGTGATGATGGTATGTACTTCATCGCCACTTATGATTATCTGTATTAAAAGAATGGTTGTTTAAATGCCTTGAGATGTTATTTCTGAACTACAGGTACCGTAATCTCCTGTGTTTAAGGCGCAACCCGCCTATTAGACGCACGCATAGATTTAGGATTTAGTCAGAAAAATAAAAGATTCATAACTTTTGTTCTACTTACTGTATTTTCAAAATTCAAAAGGCCATATGTATCCAATGCCCCACTGACCTCTGTACACCCCCTAAGTGCTCTTATGAATTAAGGGGGAATGTAACATATCAAAAGAAAGCTCTTGATGTCCCCCTTGTGGATCCAGGGAGAACTAAAACCTCGCATATAAGACGCGCATTATACGCAGGAGATTATGGTATTTCCATTTTCAAATTAATGACATCAAATTCTTCCTGTTTCAGCTAATGTCACAGAACAAGATTTAAGTAATTCCAAGAAAAACGGTATTCTCTACCTTCAGGATCCTGTGGATAGGGTAAGGTCACCATTGTACTATTTTCATCATACTTTTATAATTTTGTCTTTTTGCAAATAAAGTCTAGATAAAGAAGGAATATGTAGAAAGTACTCGAACTACCAAAGTACCTTGTGTATAAGCAAGCCCCGGCTTACATGCGAACCTGAAGCCTACTGGGCCTTGTTAGACAACTCTTTTAAAGTTATAGGGCCAGCTGTGACGTCATAATCTGGCTGTTATGTCATAACACTGTATGCTGGCCCCAACTCGGATTTAAGTACAGAATCCAATGAAGATTGTGCCTGAGGCTTGGAGGGACCATGTGAGGAATCAGGTTATCATTTCCCATCGTATATTGTGGTGAAGAAGTGAAACAAACATGGCCAAAAACCCTTTATAAAAAATGGGCAGAAAATGGGCAGATTAAAAGTTTTAAAGGGTAAAAAACATTTTAAATCATTCTGTCGATTCAAAATTTTGATTGAATGTCTCAAAGTGAAGTTTTGGGTGTATCATTGGTGCATTATGCCACGTTTGTTGACATTTTTTGGCCGAGTTTGTTGACTTTTTTCGACCGAGTTTGTTGACGTTTTTCAGCCGAGTTTGATGACTTTTTTCGGCCGAGTTTGTTGACTTTTTTCGGCCGAGTTTGTTGACTTTTTCGGCCGAGTTTGTTGACTTTTTCGGCCTATCTACAGTCTACAGCACTGACGAATGTGCGGAAATGGACACTGCCAACAGCCAAATAAATAAGAAAAATACAGATTGATAGAACATCATCTAAAGAATACATGATAGCAGTCGTGTCAGCAAGCTTTCCCTACATATATATAATGTTCCTTGTGGTGCTGTCATTGCCCACATAATTTGAAAGCAGTGTAATGTCAAATGTAAACATGGCTTCCCAAAAATATGATAATTAGCCAATTTCAAATCAGCTTCACAAAGAAATCTGGCATTTCAAAATTAGTTGAAACATAATCCCTGATAGACTGGGACTTTATCCATTCAATTTACTTGCAGAGACTTAAAGAGACTCTAGTTTAGATTTATGTCTGTATTGATGAACATAGGCCTACTCTCATTGAAATAGCATTGGACACAAGGTCCCGTCCGTAAACGGTTGAGCGATAACCGGGGTTTTAGGGAGGTTCGGAAAACGACCGCTAGGGCCAGCTGTAATCGGTATCACCTCCTCTTAGCCAGTCCCACCCAAAGTACCACACTGTCACTGATGTGTATACTTATCCTGTGACACTACCACTGTCAGTGACAATTGAATTGCCAGACCCACCCAAAGTACCACACTGTCATTGATGTGTATACTTATCCTGTGACACTACCACTGTCAGTGACGATTGAATTGCCAGTCCCACCCAAAGTACCACACTGTCACTGATGTATATAATTATCCTGTGACACTACCACTGTCAGTGACGATTGAATTGCCAGTCCCTCCTGGGTCAAGGGGTAGGAGACTCCGAGTGAGACGCAAGGTGTAGCAAGGATGTAGGAGTTGCAGGGTGCACCGAGGGTGTAAGAGTGAGACACAGGGTGTACAGAGGGTGTAGGAGTGAGACGCAGGTTGGGCGAGGGTGTAGGAAAGAGACGCAGGGTGTACCAAGTGTAGGAGTTAAACGCAGGGTGTACCGAGGCTGTAGGACTGAGACACAGGCTGTACAGAGGGTGTAGGAGTTAGACGCAGGGTGTACCGAGGATGTAGGAGTGAATCACAGGGTGTTGGAGTGAGACACAGGGTTTACCGAGGGTATATGAGTGAGATGCAGGGTGTGGGAGTGAGATACAGGGTGTACCGAGGGTGTAGGAGTGGGATGCAGAGTGTACTGTTGGTGTAGGAGTGAGACGCAGAGTGTACTGAGGGTGTAGGAGTGAGGCGCAGGGTGTTCGGTGGGTGTAGGAGTTAGACCCAGGGTGTACCAAGGGTGTAAGAGTGAGATGCAGAGTGTTCCGTGGATGTAGGAGTTTGACGCAGGGTGTACCCTGGGTGTAGGAGTGAGACGCAGGGTGTAGGAGTGAGATTGAGGGTGTACCAAGGGTGTAGGAGTGAGATGCAGGGTGTTCCGTGGGTGTAGGAGTTTGACGCAGAGTGTACCATGGGTGTAGGAGTGAGACGCAGGGTGTAGGAGTGAGACCCAGGTTGGGTGAGGGTGTAGGAAAGAGACGCAGTGTGTACCAAGTGTAGGAGTTAGACGCAGGGGGTACCGAGGGTGTAGGAGTGAGACACAGGGAGTTGGAGTGAGACACAGGGTGTACTGAGGGTGTAGGAGTGAGATGCAGAGTGTACCGAGGGTGTAGGAGTGAGACACAGGGTGTTGGAGTGAGACGCAGGGTGTACCAAGGGTGTAGGAGTGAGATGCAGGGTGTTCCGTGGGTGTAGGAGTTTGATGCAGGGTGTACCCTGAGTCAGACGCAGGGTGTAGGAGTGAGATTGAGGGTTACCAAGGGTGTAGGAGTTTGATGCAGGGTGTTCCGTGGGTGTAGGAGTTTGATGCAGGGTGTACCCTGAGTGAGACGCAGGGTGTAGGAGTGAGATTGAGGGTTACCAAGGGTGTAGGAGTGAGATGCAGGGTGTTCCGTGGGTGTAAGGGTTTGACGCAGAGTGTACCGTGGGTGTAGGAGTGAGACCCAGGTTGGACGAGGGTGTAGGAAAGAGACGCAGGGTGTACCAAGTGTAGGAGTTAGACGCAGGGGGTACCGAGGGTGTAGGAGTGAGACACAGGGAGTTGGAGTGAGACACAGGGTGTACTGAGGGTGTAGGAGTGAGATGCAGAGTGTACCGAGGGTGTAGGAGTGAGACACAGGGTGTTGGAGTGAGACGCAGGGTGTACCAAGGGTGTAGGAGTGAGATGCAGGGTGTTCCGTGGGTGTAGGAGTTTGATGCAGGGTGTACCCTGAGTCAGACGCAGGGTGTAGGAGTGAGATTGAGGGTTACCAAGGGTGTAGGAGTTTGATGCAGGGTGTTCCGTGGGTGTAGGAGTTTGATGCAGGGTGTACCCTGAGTGAGACGCAGGGTGTAGGAGTGAGATTGAGGGTTACCAAGGGTGTAGGAGTGAGATGCAGGGTGTTCCGTGGGTGTAAGGGTTTGACGCAGAGTGTACCGTGGGTGTAGGAGTGAGACCCAGGTTGGACGAGGGTGTAGGAAAGAGGCGCAGGGTGTACCAAGTGTAGGAATTAGACGCAGGGGGTACCGAGGGTGTAGGAGTGAGGTGCAGGGTGTACAGAGGGTGTAGGAGTGAGACACAGGGTGTTGGAGTGAGACGCAGGGTGTACCGAGGGATTTGGAGTGAGACGCAGGGTGTAGGAGTGAAAAGTTGTACCAATGACAAATGGCCCCTCCCCAGGGCCCCTTCCGCATTTTTGTACATCCATAATCCCAGCGCCGAAGGCGCTGGTTCCCCATCCCGGGGGGGGGGGGGCCACTTGAGGATTTATGAAAGCCATGTGCGTACACAAACTAGCGGGAAAGGGGGTACATTTTGCATCCTAGGAGCGGATCCGCCCGGATCCGCTATAAGTGGCCCTTTTTGGCTCAATTTAGGCTAAAAGGGGTACATTTTTAAAGGGCTTTCCAACGGTGAAAGAATTTTCAAGATATTCCAACTAGAACCAAAGTTATGGTTTGATATCAAAGGATCAGAAATTCATGACTTCTTTCAAGCAAATGATGCCAAATCTCCAAAAAATTTGGCAGGGAAAGGGGTACTTTTCTTCAGCAAATTCTAAAATTTTGACCGGGAAAGGCGTGCTTTTTCCAGAAAAAATCCAAAACATAGTCGGGAAAGGGGCACTTTTCATGAAGCAAATACTTTGAAAGGGTGCCGAAATTGATGATTTCTTTTCTTTCTTTCTAACAGCAGGAAAAGGGGTACTTTATGAAGCTAATTCCCATCAAAAGGGGTATATTTTGTTGGAATTCTGCCCCGTTAAAAGGGGTATAAAGTCATGGGCCTTGTACGCACATGGTTACTATAGAATATATAGGAAGTGGCCCCCCCCCCGGGTTCCCCATATAAACCAAAATGGCAAGCGTCAAGTGGTGGGCGATTGGTGCAGCCGGTTCCTGTGTTTTGTCAGCCAGATCCACTCTGACGGCAACCAGCGAAAGTGGCCCAGTGAGTTGCAATGCTTTGGGCGTGTAGTGGCGCTGTAGTATCCCGAAAGTCGGACCATCCCAGAAGTCGGCCGGAATTTTCAAATAATAAATATGAACTTTAACCATTTCACAATTCTACGGCGTAGGGACAGTATCATTAGGGTTGTTGTCCTTTCAAGTTCTATAAGACGAGAGGGATGTTATCATGGTTTTTATGTTTTCAAAAAATTATTTATTTTCATTGATGTTTGTGGCCCATGAGCGATAATAGGCTTAAAACATGGGTTGCGCATGCGCAGCCAACTTCTGGGATGAGCCAACTTCTGGGATACGACAGCGCCACATGCAGTATGCCCCTGTGACAGCATACTCACGACGTTTAAAGGACAGCTGCGCAGGAGGCCAGTGTCACGACCACCTGGCTTTGTTTTACGTCTATCGTCATTCGGACACACTTTTAAGTGTTCAATCTCAGGTCACGGTAAATTGTTCAATGTGAAGATGCTGTTTGTTCAGTCGCAGTCTTACTTTAGGGCAACGGGGCTAAAACATACAGCTATTTCGGCTGAGTTTGTTTACATTTTTCGGCAAATGTGTCACTGAAACTGTCACAGGTTGGCAAAAAGAATATGGGGTGTGTTCCGGGAGAATGTTTATATTTTTCAACAAATGTGTCACTGAAACTGTCTCAAGTTTGAGAGAGAGACAGAGAGAGAGAGAGAGAGAGAGAGAGAGAGAGAGAGAGAGAGAGAGAGAGAGAGAGACAGACAGACAGACAGACAGACAGACAGACAGACAGACAGACAGACAGACAGACAGACAGACAGACAGACAGACAGACAGACAGACAGACAGACAGACAGACAGACAGACAGACAGACAGACAGACAGACAGACAGACAGACAGACAGACAGACAGACAGACAGACAGACAGACAGACAGACAGACAGACAGACAGACAGACAGACAGACAGACAGACAGACAGACAGACAGACAGACAGACAGACAGACAGACAGACAGACAGACAGACAGACAGACAGACAGACAGACAGACAGACAGACAGACAGACAGACAGACAGACAGACAGACAGACAGACAGACAGACAGACAGACAGACAGACAGACAGACAGACAGACAGACAGACAGACAGACAGACAGACAGACAGACAGACAGACAGACAGACAGACAGACAGACAGACAGACAGACAGACAGACAGACAGACAGACAGACAGACAGACAGACAGACAGACAGACAGACAGACAGACAGACAGACAGACAGACAGACAGACAGACAGACAGACAGACAGACAGACAGACAGACAGACAGACAGACAGACAGACAGACAGACAGACAGACAGACAGACAGACAGACAGACAGACAGACAGACAGACAGACAGACAGACAGACAGACAGACAGACAGACAGACAGACAGACAGACAGACAGACAGACAGACAGACAGACAGACAGACAGACAGACAGACAGACAGACAGACAGACAGACAGACAGACAGACAGACAGACAGACAGACAGACAGACAGACAGACAGACAGACAGACAGACAGACAGACAGACAGACAGACAGACAGACAGACAGACAGACAGACAGACAGACAGAGATGTGGTCATAATTTCTTGATTTCTTTTTAGCCAAATTAATTAAGCCTGCACGCTACTATAGAAAACCCACCATCCCCCTGTTGATAAATAATGACCACTCCCTTAGGGGAGAGAGAAAAAAATATGAAAATTTAGAGGGGGGTGCTAAAACTTGCAGATCAGGGATCTGAGAGAGGGAGAGAGAGAGATATCTTAGACTTAGGGGAGAGAGAAAAAAAGATGAAAATGTTGGGGGGGGGGCTTAAACTTACAGCTATTTCGGCTGATGTGCGTCACTGACACTGTCACAAGTTGGGCAAAAAGAATCGAAATATTTTTTTTGGGGTTGAAATTTTTTCAACCCCTCAGAGGGGTGGGGTCAAAATAAATTCACCTGTTTTCAGAGGGTGAACCGAGCTTACCGGTATAGGAATGATGTACAGGGTGTACCCGGTAGGGAGGGTGTTGGAGTGGTTCAAGATTTAAGATTCAAGTGAGGCGCAAGGTGAACTGAGGGTGTAGGATGGCGTAGGGGGCCAGGGTCACATGCGGGGCTGGCGTAGGGTGCTGGCGTCACATGCGGGTTTAACAACATGGGGGGGTGAGGAGGGCCCTTTTAGGGGGGGGGACAAAAAGAATTGCGCCTCTTTTGAGCAAAAAAAAAAAAAAACAGCTAAAGAATAAAAGGAGGGGGGACAGAAATGTTTTCGCCATGCCCGCACGGGATTTCACCAACCCCAGGGTGTCCGGCGATCCTACTTTTCCTACTTTTTCCTATTTTTTTTTATGATTTTGCTATTTTTCCTACTTTTTCTCCAAAATACCTACTTTTTCCTAATATTTCCTACTTTTTTATTTTCCTTTGGCGCGTGCAATATAAAAATACTGTTAGTTGCTTTGAAGCACATCTTGCTTGTGTCAGTACATCTTTATAGTAACTTATGTCTAGTGAAATCAACCCTCAAGTCTTAATGTGTGCCATGCATAGGCTATTGTAGTTAACTCGGAAAGCCGAGTTTTAAGAGACAGGTAGGTGCTGGGAAATTTTTAAGACCAGAAATGAGCATTTCTGAGAAGAGGTGGTTGAGTTAACCCTCAAATTACATCAAAACCATCAAATATGAGATGGAATGAAACCTGTCATGTGATAGTGTACATGTTCAAGATCATGGAAGTATAATATTTACCTCTTATAAGATTCTAATCTTTGTAAAATTTAGGTTTGAAAAAAAAGTAGGCCACCTGAAGTCCAACTTAGACACTTGGTGCACTCAATGCTTTTCTATGGGGGTGACATTTTGGGTGACAGGTTTTCCTGCCCTTTTCAGCAGGATGGTGTTCTCATTGTTCATTTTTTAGTAGGGGGGAACTGAGGTGTTTCCAGCGAAGGGGCAATGGGAGATGAATATGCCATACCATAGTGTTTTCTTCTTGGTTGGTTCCAATTTGAAAGTAGCAGTATATAACTCTGTATAATAGCATTATTCTGACACTCAATATGAAATGAATGTAGTAAAAGATATGATATATTGTAGGCGACAGATTTTCTGATACTTGGTCCACCTATGTTAAGTACATCCAGTATCCCCCCTCCTGCTAAAATATGGGCCAGCTGCAAACACCTAGTTCACTCATAACCCACCAGGAGGCACCACCTCTATAGAACAGTGCTGATGTCACCTACATTCTGTCACCTACTGCAGATCATTATTTAGCAGGGGAGACTGAGGTGTTTTTCATGAACGGGCACATTTATAACACTCATGTAGGTAAAGGGAAATTGGGTGGAGGGACAGACAAGATGCAAGAAGTATTTCTTAGAATCAACAATGGACATGGGACTCCCCTGTCTAGGTAAATGATCATATATACCTATGATCCCATAAAATTGTAATGCATGCAATTTAAATCACATTCATACAAAAAAACTGCTCCTTTCCGAGTTACCAGCGATAACAATTGCTTTAACACTTGTTCCCAATGAGTCATACCTGAGGGAACTTATCACAGGCTTGGTAAATTATTAAGGAGTACCTGATTTTATAACCAAAACTATGGCATGTGAACGATTTTCCTCCTGTTATATGTTTTATCCATTTAGTCTTGTACTGGCTATTAACATTACTTTGGGTAGATAGCAAATTCTGTAATATCATTTGCATTATTATCTGGTAATCAAATTTTGCCGTGTCTGTTGTGCTCCTTTAGTACTTGCAAGAAACTGAGTACTGGAGTTGTAGCGCTACTACATTTAGCCTCCACATGGTTTATGAATAGTGCAGTTTTACTGTTATCTAAGATATCTATGACTCAGCATGTGAGTTGTATCATTGCAATTTGCAGTATTTATTAATAACATCTTCATTAAAGATTCAGAGATATTGGCTTGTGGAATGAAAGAGCCAATTCTGACACCATTGGTGCATCAATTGATATTTGATTATGCTAAAGTTAGTTGTGTGGTGATGGTTAGTGATTGACTTGGTGGACAAATATGCTTTGAGCATTAGAACAAGTATTATACTAATGTTTCACTCATAAACAGAATACGTGCAAACACCTGACTGATAGTCATTAGGGAGGTAATATCAAAATGTGGCTACATGAAACGTCAATATGAGACTAATGGTGTCAGTGTTGGCTGCAATCAAATAGATAGTGAATTTCAGTCAGATGGAGATGAGGGGCCACCACAGGGGGAGTGATAGACAGGGGTCCGCATAGAGAGTGATATTGTGACATACCCTCTGTGTAGTACATGAATACATTGTACAAAAACTGTGTCTATTAAGTAAGTTCTATAGATTAGTACCTCACAGATCTTGTATGGCAGCCATGTTTAGGCAAATCTTTTGCCATAAACTTACCATTACAAGTTTCACCTGTTAGTGTGCTGAAACAACTAGACAATTTCTCAATCTCAATCTAGGATCAGTAATACATTGGCAACAATTCATGTCAAGGAAACAATTTACTGTTTTATTTCATGCATTGTGCTCCAACATGGCCACTGTACATTATTTTGACGTAGCAGACTCGTAGTAAATGCCTTCATGAAACCACTGTATATCATGTTTCACATACCAATGGTACAGGTACAAACTGAGCACCATTTAAATATGTTCTGGAATATTATCATAATAGATTCTACATATAAGCTTATCAATTTTGGGGATAAATAGGTTTGTTACACATACATTGTTTATTCTACATATGTCCTACCTTTTCTTATATTTTCCTACTTTTGTCCTACTTTTTCAAAGGGGTCTGGCGGACACCCTGCAACCCCTCTATTGTTTGCAAATGACCACTTCCTAAGAAGGGGAGAACATTTTTTGTGGTCTGAATTTTTTTGTCCCTACCCCCACCCCCCCGCCCAAGAAAAAACAAAACACCACCCCTCGCCTGTTGACACCTTATAAGGGAGTGGTCATTATTTATCAACAGGGGGCGGCTGGTGGGTTTCCGCGCGGATGCGCAGACATTTTTACACCCCCCTCAATGACAGTCAAAATTTTTTTTGCGCCCCCCCCCCCAACCAGAGGCGCGGAGAATTTTCCCACCCCTCTTTGAGCTATAGTAGCGCGCAGGCTTTTTTGCTCAAAAGAGGGTAAATTTTTTTAGCCCCCTCTCAAGAGGGGTCAAAATTTTTTTAGCCCCCCCCCCCTCGGGAGGGGTCTGAAATTTCTACGCCCACCCTCAAACCCACCATCCCCCCCCCCCTGTTGATAAATAATGACCACTCCCTAAGTGAGATATATTTGCTATAGAACGGTGCCGAGGTACCCAAAATCAACCTTGAATAGAAGAAGTCCCTGATGGTTATGTATTTTGGCAGGAATGGAACCCTCACTTCTTTGTCTTGACGTCGACCAAACTTCACTACACAGAAGAGACGCAACAACAAGTGGATGATGATGACACTGAGTCCGTTGACTCCAATGGGCCCGTGGATAATGAGGTGAGCAGCGTGCGCAAGTACTGCCTTCTTATGCCTATCTTCTCTGAATAGTTGGAAGTACCAGCAAATAAAACCCGACAGGATCGTTGAAGTTACTAATATATAGATTATACAGCATTGCCTATTGGTATTTTCCTATAAAGAAAGAAACCAAAGGTCATCAAGCTCGTAGTGTAAAGTCCTAGATCCCAGTATAAGTGAAGCGGATAGGTTTCCAGACATGAAATGGCCTTTGCATCAAATGGGGTTAGACATTCATACTGACAACTCACCTAAGTGGATGTAGTGTGGGGTTTCCACACCATCTGAATCCCCCAGGTCGCTATTCATGACGTTAGGAAGGCCGGGATAGGTATCTCTGTCAAAAGTGAATGTGGACCTGAAGTCTCTTGGATGTTGACAAAACATATGTTGTAAACTTCTACACCAAGTTATTACTCTCAATTCATTTTTGCAGAACCCAGCGTCTGAAGAGCTTCACTACAGTGAGAAGTGGTTCCACGGTCGGCTTGGGGGCCGGAAAAAGGCAGAGGATCTGCTTACGACATACTCTTATCTTGGTGATGGCAACTTTCTTGTCCGAGAAAGTGACACCTTTGTTGGCGACTACTCCCTCTCATTTTGGTGAGTTTAAGATATGACACAATGTCGTATTTGGTAATTGGATTGAAAAAGAAGTGGAATATAGGAACACATACTGATAATCGGTGTGAATGTCTTAATGAAATTACACCATAATTGAAGCCTATTCCAGAAAGTGAGCTTCCTGGTTTTAATCCAAACAAGTGTGATAATTCATGATCACATCCGCCTCTTGTGTTTTGCCAGGCGGCAAGGGAAGGTGAATCACTGTCGGATCAAGTCCAAACAGGACCGCGGGCAGACAAAGTACTACCTGATCGACAACCTGTCGTTTGACTCGCTCTACTCCCTCATCACCCACTACAGACAACACCCACTCCGCAGTCAGGACTTCCAACAAATTCTCACAGAACCCGTCCCACAACCACAAAGCCACGAAGGCAAAGAGTAAGTGAGATTTATAAAAGAAAATAGGGGGATTTCTTTTACTGCTGATATGGTTTAACAGAATCATATGAGGACTCTCATGTGATAGTGATTAGTGGCCCTCGTTGATAATTTGATAAGCTAGATAAAATTTTTGGATTGTCCAACAGCCGTCAGTGATAACCTTATATACCTGTGCAGGTGGTATCACCAGGGCATGGACCGGGCGGCAGCAGAGGACATGCTGAAACGGATTCCATACGATGGAGCCTTCCTTGTGAGACGCAGCGAGACAGACCAATACTCATTTGCCATTTCCTTCCGGTGAGACTTTCTATGTGTTAGCTTTGATAGATTTGTACTGAAGTAGCAGCCAAACCAGTCACTAAATGTTGCCTGAATTACTAGTAAGAGCTGCAAGCTTATTAGCCACTCAGGCAACGCTTAATAAGTTCTGTTGTGCCAATGGATGTATTCAGGATAGAGAATGGTACAAGTTACTAGGCATTCGTGTGACGTATATATATATATATATATATATATATATATATATATATATATATATATATATATATATATATATTCAGAAAACAAAAAGAGACCGTGTTAAGAGTAGAATCCAAATCATATTGAGGACTTTGGCACAAATATCCCTGTTACCGTTAACCTTGAGCTCATCAACTTCTCTGATTGTTTGACTGCAGGGTTGATGGTCGGATAAAACACTGTCGCATTAAGCAGGAAGGACGGTTATTTGTGATAGGTACTGCGCAGTTTGAGACCCTAGTTGAGCTGGTTCAGTACTATGAGCGATATCCACTGTATCGCAAGATGCGTCTACGGTACGCTGTCAATAATGATCTTGTTGCTAGGATCGGAACGGTAGGTAGAAGATCTTTTACATATTCCAAGCTGGGTTTTTTTCGTTCACCTCAAATATTCCCATGAATATATCTTTGAAATAAAAGAGGCCCAGTGTTTTGATAAAATCATATATTTATCTTTTTAAAATCAGAAGACACACTGGAAGTATCACAATAACGTTTCAATTCATCAGCGTTCACTAAATCAATTGATCAAGGAGCTCTGTTTTCTGCTCATGCCCATGATTTATTTGATACTTACATGTACAAGTTTATTGAACGTTACAGGAAAACACTAGGATTTCCAGTCAGTTTTCTATGACTCGTATCGTGAACCATCACATCATATTGTTGTGTATTCCATGTAACAGTAGAATCACTAACAATACGTTGTGCGAACATTTTGAAAATTTGCATTTTTTGCCAAGGAGATGAGACGAGGAGAAAGGGAAGGGACATCATAGACATGATATAGAAACATGGCCTAGGTGGCCAACAGGAGCTAACACTCACTCAACTGATTCTAGTAACTTTCTTTCTCCAACAGCCGCAGCTACTCTGCACTGGTGTTTTACAGTTTAGTGAATTGTGCTAAAAATACATAAGTGGCATAATATTTAAAAAACAAAAACAAAAAAAAAAAACGTTGTATAGATATATTTTGGATGTTTGAAACTTCAATATAGAAAACACAATTATAGGAGTGCGGTGTTACATATTAAATGCATGAATTCAGGAGCTGAATCTAGGTTCTATTCCCAGGCTGTCAAGCGATTCCTATTTTTCCTATTTTTGGGTCAAAATTCCTATTTTTCCTATTTATTCCTAATTTCTCATAAGCTTTTGGCTTCTAGAATTTCAATTTATTTCTGGCAGATACCCCCAGACTCCCAGCCTACAACTTGGAACTATTCCCAACAAAGAATGGTTTACTTTTGCCTAAGGATGTAATCAAAATGCATTGTATCAAAAAATGAGTTTCACAATGTGCTTTGGGGGGGGGGTGGAGAGTACATGCTTATTGATATGGCGTGCCAGAATGCCTCAGAATGCACCATTTCAGGGATTGGATTTCAAAATTTTCTTGGGGGTCCAGCCCCCTATCCCCCAAACTTCAAAATGGTAGAAGCTTAATCTGAATGTTCACTTTTATATGGTGTTCATAGATACACCAGTATAGAATAATTCTGGTAGAGCTCTTCAAGGGCTTTCCTGTTTGTGAAGGGAGAACATGTTCCCTATGCTTCAATAATTTTGAACATAAAAACTGATTTTTTATCTTTAATTGTACATACTTTAGAATTGATATATGTTCAAATAGAATGCATTAGAATGCACCTTTTTAAGTCTACACCTTCAAAATGTATTAGGGGCATGCCCCCAATCCCCCATATTTTGACCACTGTGTTTTGCTTGCAGTGCTTGGAAGACATATAGTACCTCACCACTTTCACAGGGTCTCCCCCCCCCCCGAGAATCCTCAGGGAGCTGCCTGCCTTTTACCTTGCTGACCAAGACGCACTTGCAACCTTGTTGCACTTGGGCGATGGTATTAAGATGGAAACAGGCCTGGTTATTGGGGAGGTTAGAGGGCATGTTTTCGAGCCATACATATGTACAAACATGTACATACATATTCCTACTTTTTCAGGTTTTCCCCCTATATACTCCTATTTTTTTACTTTAAAATTTCCTATTTTCCTATTTTTCCATGACAAATCTTGCTTGACACCCTGAATTGACACACAGAACAACGCAACCAGATGTTGAGGAAATACTCCCTCCAACTGGCAACACTACAAGCTAATAACAGTATCCATCACAGGCTATTTTTCCCAATCTTTATCTGATACATGGCCGAATTAATTCTTTCCGTGTAAATGAAATGACCCCTCATTGCCGATACTCCTAACTTGTTCCAGTTGCCTGATGACACCGCCATCTATGGAAACCCAGGTGTCTATATCCGTCCAAACGACTTCGCCACCAAGGTAACCATGTAGGCCAGTCGCGTGCTGTGGTACTACAGTTGGTTGTTGATTTCAGGTTTTGGCTACCTGTAGCCATGTTTTAGTGGTTATGTTGTCCTTACCCATGACGATGCTGTCTGATGCTGGTCTTCAGACACCATCCTGACAATACTTAAATCCTACATGGTACACATATTGTGTAGCTCACCTATACATACAGTCTTACAAGTTTCTGAGGACAATTTGTCTCAGATACTGTATAGGCTGGGTACGTTATCAGTTACAAAGTATTGGGTGTATATTTTGTCTGTCTATTAACTCCAAAGAGTTAGGCGTCACCCCGACTTATGCAGGATTAAAACGCCTGAAAATGGCCAAAAACTGTGTTTCTTCCAAAAATACTGGTATAAGCTGTTTTCAGACATACAGAAGGCATATAGTCTGAAAGCTCAACATTTTAGGAATCTGGAAGTGTTAGGTACATGTATAACATTTGAAACCTAAAAGTAAAGAAAATTGATATAAGCAGAAAAATCCCGGAGAAAAATCTCTCATTATTGTGTAATATTGATAGGTCTACGGAGAGTGAAACTGCTGCCATGTTTTCCCTGCAATAGGTATGAAACTGGGGTGCTAAGATAAAATTGTGTAAAAGCAGTGCCATATTTGGGCAAAGAATCTTGCCTCTTTGGAGTTATAAGCAATTATGTTGCTGTTCCTGTTTATTTGCTTTAGGCATAATGTAAGGTACAAGTTTGAGGTCCCTGCTTCCTGATAGTATTTGTGTGTGCTCCCTAAAGGCCCTTTATCTCATTTAGCTTTTATTTGGCTTTATCTATTTTCCATCCAGTTGTCAGTATTTTACTTGGGGTGGGGGGAAACGTGCATCAAGTCCAGCTGTTGCTTACATAAATTCAGCAGTAGATGTGAAGCTCGTGCTTCTCCTGGCATGTCCTCTATGCTTTGACCAAACTTTTGTTGATTGGAGAAGGCTCCATGACAGCACCTGACCTGTGCTTTTGATTTAATCATTGGCTGCTATATTTTGCTATTCTTATATTTTCACAGATTTGTGTGTGTAATTCTTTTCATCCCCTTTTAATGTATCCTTTAAAAATGTTCATAAGGGGAAAAAACGATGATTCAGGCCTTTCACGTATCAATAAGGTGAAATATATCCAACCTGTTGTGACATTGTGACTCACATCCATCAATTGCCCTCTTTAAAAATATCTGATCAGCCATTACTTATTACTGTGATGACGTGTGTCCCGTCATGAAGTGTTCATACTCTAACACAATCCTTTCGCGATGAATTTTCACACATCTCCCAAGCCAAGGATATGTGTACCGTTAATTGGTGTACAGCGTTAACACATGGCTATAGTACTGCACACAATTGCTGCACAGTAGTTATGCACAGGGTTCTTACGCTCCTTCACCTTTGTGGCTCCCCCTATGGATCAACATAAAACTCTATATTGAAGTATAATACAGGCGGGTTAGACCCGCAAACACCCAAGGGGGAGTCTTATATGTTGATACGTCTTTAACAACATCCAGTACAGCTTGACCTGCGACATGTAGTAGGATACTTAAACTACCGTAAACTCCCGCGTATAAGACGCGTCCTCTACGCCAAACAAAATGCTGGGGAGTCTTATAGCTTTCTCTAAAGTTGGGGGGCGTCTTATACGAGGGGTAATTTTTCTATAGAAATGTACTAATATTGCAAATTCCATCCTTAAAATGTGCGTCTTATACGCGAAAATGCTTCCCCCAAGAAGGGGGTGCGTCCTATACGCGCGCCGCGTCTTCTACGCGGGACATTACGGTATGCGTTATTGACTATTGTACCCTGAGAGGAACATGTAGGGTGTCACCACAGACACCTCAGATATTCAAGACAGGTAGTGGATAATTATCCAATTCTGCCAACTATAAAATATCGTTAATTACTATCACAACTTGATATTTTTTTTCTCGGGATATTTTATGAGTAAGATAGCTACTCAACCTCTTGATTTCCCCGGGTTGATTTCCCCAGGTATAAGGAGAGTATTTTGCATCATTTCAGCTTATGCAGGGGTCTCATTTATCCAGGGTATATCCCCCATTTGGGCCCTTCCCCCATCTGGTGTGTTAAGTTACTTCACATGACTCAGGCCCATCATGTACTCAACATTAGATCCCATGTAGTCGTTAAGTTTGCATCTCTTATGTGATTTGTAAATTTTGTTGCCAGCTTAGAAATGACAGTGTTGGTGCCGGTGCTGAGTGTTTACTGCTGAACGTGTCTCATTCTTACCTTGCTCGTTGGTTGTCTTAGTGAAATTTTTAGCTGCTATATATGTTTTTCTGCATTTTCTGTTCATTTTAGCGGCCTGATGATTCTGCAATTTACACATCCGGAGATGTCTATACCATTCCTAATGACTATGTTTCTAAGGTAAATGTCTAGAACGGCCATTGCAGTGTCACTGCTTATTTTGGCATACATCTGATATTTGATGCGGTAAAATGAAAATAAAAATGCTAGTATATATAGAAGCATGTAAGCTTAGTGCACATTGTATGTCGTGGTTTTGTTGTAATCTAGAATACGGTGCTTTTAGTGTCCTTCCTTCCTCATACCCCTTAAGATAAACTCAAGTACCGGTATTATTTGCTGTGGCTTACTCTTTATGGGTAGCGACCGAGCTATGAGGAGGAGATTCACGGGGTCACTATATCTTACATGTAAAAAACTACCAAATGACATTAAAACTAACTGAATGCATTATCACCTTACCTCCAAGCTACGATGCATTATTTTACATTTGTATTGAAACAGAACGTAAGTTTCTTGTTTGTCGACTTATATAGCCAGTATAGCTGAAATATAAGTTTAATGAAGACTAATTCTATTTATGTCGAACACATTTACATATAAGTTACTTGTTTTACTAAACATAACTAAATTACCCATTACTGTTTTTGCTTTCCATAGATTACAGAGTGTCCTTCAAGTATTTTTCCTTATGAATTCTCGGCATTCTCATATACATGTAGTTTGTAGTTAGAGCTGTAGTGTTGGTGTTGCTTCAATGAGTCGATTGTTGTTTTGGCCAGGTGCGGGTGCGCTCGCTGTACGACTACAGGGCACAGCAGGAGGACGAACTCTCCTTTTGTAAGCACGCCATCATTACCAACGTCAACAAACAGGACGACGGATGGTAAGTCATGTCTTACACTCATTTTATGTCATAGCCTCTGTTGTCTTTTAACATGGGGGGTCAAATAAATATGTTCACCAGGATCATTCCTGATATCCACTGAGAAAATTAAATGCCATTTAATATGATTTATATGGCGGGGGGGGGGGGGTCACTGAAACTACATGGTCTCATAATGTTTGATACCTTCCAAACTGGCTTTTACTATCATCTAAATTGCCCAAAAGGTGTTATATTTGAACAAATTTTTCCCAGTGCAAAATTGACTATAAATCCTCACAATATACTTCAACCTAAACCAGCTTCAGCATTTCACACCCCTACTTATATCTGTCATACTGAATACCGCCCCCCCCTCCAGGATTCTAGAAAGGTAAAGGATACACCACCTATCTCATTCTATGATCAGGTTACAATAGCCAGTTGTCTCCATATCTTCTTGTGTGCATTGTATAGGGTGGATGCAAAGGTTTCTTTTACCGTATTGAGCAGTTGTCTTAATGTCCTAATGTTTGTCTCACCAGGTGGCGTGGTGACTATGGTGGCAAGAAGCAGGCGTGGTTCCCAGCTAACTACGTGGAGGAGATAGAGACGGAGGATGACCTCTCCACAGACAGCCCTGCTCTTGGCTCTCTACAAAAAGGAACCATCGACCTGGCTGGATGTTCACTTGGTCAGTGCTTCCCTCATTCTCATTCATCAGGAATCACGTTTTTTTTTTTATGATTCTAGTCCACCCCTCATAAAATGTGGAACCAACCTCGTACGTTAAAAGTTCGAACAAAAAGTACTAAGGCCACACCAAATTAAAAAGTTGGTCTATGGATTTTCATTTTGAAAAAATGGAGAGGGAGGGCGAAATTTTTTTTTTTTTTTGAATTTTTTTTTTTTGTCAATGGATTCTGCACATGACAGATGTGGAGAGGGCGATTTTTTTTTTTTTTTTTTGATAACCAAAGATTTCCCAGGAAAGGAGTTGAGAGGAGTTGGCCAGTTTGTAAAGCTAGTAGGGTAGATTAACCCAAAGACAACCATTCCTGTGCAGGTTTTCAAAAAGAGAAATGTAGTACCGTAATCTCCCGCGTAGAAGGCGCAGCCCGCGTAGAAGGCGCACCCCCAACTCAGAGAAGGTTGGTTCGCATAGAAGGTGCACCTACTGCCTCTGAATTGGTGTTTTGCAAAACCCCGCGTATAAGGCGCACCCCCAACTTTGGATTCACTGCCCACGTAGAAGGCGCACCTTACACATGAAATTTTGAAAAATAGTGATTGATTGATTGAATTTTTATCTCACCTCGTGCCTTCCTTACAGCCGACACTCAAGGGTGAGAGGTCCCGCAGGTTGTATCCACACCAAAGTGAGATTACCCTTGTGGCGTTTTTGCCCGGACCCTAGTCTAATGGGGAGGGGGGATGATGGCGACCGAATCTATGGGAAGATAGAAAGCACGCCCCTACACATTTACCGAGGCAATGGTTCTTTAACATCCATCACTACATAGGCATAGTGAGAGATGGACAGGCCTGTTTTAAGTCATTTGTCTGCCATGACCGCCGAGAGACTTTCCAGCACAGCCTAGCCACAAGGTGAGATAAAAATTCAATCAATCAACCTGATCTCAATTGGGATACCGGAAAAAAACCCGCATATAAGGCGCACCCCCAACTCAAGGCAGTCTGCATCTTGTTATAAGACCCATCCACGATCTGATTTGCCTATATGACGCGCCTTATACGCGGGAGATTACGGTAGCTAATATCTTTCAGTCCAATAGGTCATTAGGGTTCTAAGTGAAAGTCTATTCTAAGCCATCTTTTCTACTTACATTATCCCACGCACAACCTCCCTAGCACATATCTATGTTTATATATATATATATATATATATATATATATATATATATATATATATACATATATATATATATACATATATATATATATATATACATATATATATATACATATATATATATATATACATATATATATATATATACATATATATATACATATATATATATACATATATATATATACATATATATATATATATATATACTTATTGCCGTTCATTCTTAAGAATGAACGGCTATAGGAGGGGACCCATTCTTAAATACAAGCTCTCATAGTGGTGCTTCCTCGCTCTCCATGTATAATCCTCTCATAGGTACAGTATTGAGTATGCCTATACCTGGATTAAAATCTGCAAATCAGTCAAGCATAGAAGTGGTGGCAGTGGTGGTGTTGGTGGACCTGTTATTGTAGACCCTGGGGACAGTGGTGGTAGCCCTGGACACCAGGCAGAGCCATGGTATATAGTATATAGAGCCCCCCCCCCACCCACCTCTGAATGGTGGTGGTGGCTGTGCTCCTGGGGTGGCCCCATACCTGCCTGGCACCACCTCCCCCAGCACCATGTGGTTCTCTTCTGCTGGTGGTGCGTTTCTCAGCACCACTGACTATTAACCCACTAAAGGCCACCTACATGTATATTTATGTATACATGTACACATAAGTATGATGCACTTTTTTAGGAGTTTTAAGTGGCATGATGAATTGATGCACATTTAAACCTTTATGGATGGAATGATGCATTGATGCACACTTAGACCTTTATGGATAGCATGATGTATTGATGCACACTTAACCCCTTAGGGATGTATTGATGCACACTTAACCCTTTATAGATGGCATGATGCATTGATGCACACTTAACCTTTAGGGATAGCATGATGCATTGATGCACAATTAAACCTTTATGGATGGCATGATGCATTGGTGCACACTTAGACCTTTATGGATAGCATGATGCATTGATTCACACTTAACCCTTTATAGATGGCATGATGCATTGATGCACACTTAACCCTTTATGAATGGCATGATGCATTGATGCACACTTAACCCTTTATAGATGTATTGATGCACACTTAACCCTTTGTAGATTGCATGATGCATCGATGCACTCTTAACCCTTTATGGATGTATTGATGCACACTTAACCCTTTGTAGATTGCATGATGCATTGATGCACACTTAACCTTTAGGGATAGCATGATACATTGATGCACAATTAAACCTTTATGGATGGCATGATGCATTGGTGCACACTTAACCCTTTATAGATGGCATGATGCATTGATGCACACTTAACCCTTTATGAATGACATGATGCATTGATGCACACTTAACCCTTTATAGATGTATTGATGCACACTTAACCCTTTGTAGATTGCATGATGCATCGATGCACTCTTAACCCTTTATGGTTGTATTGATGCACACTTAACCCTTTGTAGATTGCATGATGCATTGATGCACACTTAACCCTTTATGGATATCATGATGCATTGGTGCACACTTAGACCTTTATGGATAGCATGATGTATTGATGCACACTTAACCCCGTTAGGGATAGCATGATGCATTGATGCACACTTAACCCTTTATAGATGGCATGATGCATTGATGCACACTTAACCCTTCATGGATAGCATGATGCATTGATGCACACTTAACCCTTTAGGGATGTATTGATGCACACTTAACCCTTTATAGATGGCATGATGCATTGATGCACACTTAACCCTTGAGGGATGGCATGATGCATTGATGCACACTTAACCCTTTATAGATTGCATGATGCATTGATGCACATTTAACCCTTCATGGGTGGCATGATGCATTGATGTACACTTAACGCTTTCGGGATGGCATGATGCATTGATGCACACTTAACCCTTTATAGATGGCATGATACATTGATTTACACTTAACCCTTTAGGGATGGCATGATGCATTGGTGCACACTTAACCCTTTATGGATGGCATGATGCATTGATGCACAATTAACCCTTTATGGGTGACCTGCTACATTGATGCACACTTTAAGCATTATAATTAACCATGACAAAATAAATCACCACGGCTATGCCGTGCTTAACTGATTTCCTTAATCCATCAAATACATGCCTCCTAGTTGTTTTCCATGTGTGTCGGCCATCTTTGTTTTAGGAAACACAGGGATCCAGCTCATATATTGTCAATTTTAATCTTCAAAAGTTATCAGATGGATGTTAGTGACCATTGGGACACCTCAACTAGCTAATTTTATTGTTCTCCCTATATATCGGCCATCTTTGTTTTAGGAAACACAGAGATCCAGGCCATATATGGTCAACTTCGATCTTCAAAAGTTATCATATGGATGTTAGTGACCATTGGAAGACCTCAACTACCTAATTCTTTTGTTTTCCTTGTGTGTCGGCCATCTTGGTTTCAGGATCACAGGGATCCAGGTCATATGTGGTCAATTTTGATCTTCAAAAGTTATGAGATGGATGTTAGTGACCATTGAAAGACCTCAACTACCTAATTCTATTGTTTTCCATGTGTATCGGCCATCTTGGTTTTCAGAAACACAGGGATCCAGGTCATATGTGGTCAATTTTGATCTTCAAAAATTATCAGATGGATGTTAGTGACCATTGGGAGACCTCAACTACCCAATTTTGTTGTTTTCCATGTGTGTCGGCCATCTTTGTTTTAGGAAACACAGGGATCCAGGTCATACATGGTCAATTTTGATCTTAAAAAAAAAGTTATAGATGGATGTTAGTGACCATTGGGACACCTCAACTAGCTAATTTTATTGTTCTCCCTATATATCGGCCATCTTTGTTTTAGGAAACACAGGGATCCAGGCCATATATGGTCAACTTCGATCTTCAAAAGTTATCAGATGGATGTTAGTGACCATTGGGAGACCTCAACTACCCAATTTTGTTGTTTTCCATGTGTGTCGGCCATCTTTGTTTTAGGAAACACAGGGATCTAGGTCATACATGGTCAATTTTGATCTTAAAAAAAAAGTTATAGATGGATGTTAGTGACCATTGGGACACCTCCACTACCCAATTTTATTGTTTTCCATGTGTGTCGGCCATCTTTGTTTTAGGAAACACAGGGATCCAGGTCATATGTGGTCAATTTTGATCTTCAAAAGTTATCAGATGGATGTTAGTGACCATTGAAAGACCTCAACTACCTAATTCTATTTTTTTTCAATATGTGTCAGCCATCTTTGTTTTAGAAAACACAGGGATCCAGGCCATATATGGTCAACTTTGATCTTCAAAAATTATCAGATGGATGTTAGTGACCATTGGGAGACCTTAACTACCCAATTTTATTGTTTTCCATGTGTGTCGGCCATCTTGGTTTTAGGAAACACAGGGATCTAGGTCATATGTGGTCAATTTTGATCTTTAAAAGATATCAGATGGATGTTAGTGGCCATTGGGACACCTCAACTACCTAATTCTATTGTTTTCCTTGTGTGTCTGCCATCTTGGTTTTAGGAAACACAGGGATCCAGGTCATATGTGGTCAATTTTAATCTTCAAAAGATATCAGATGGATGTTAGTGACCATTGGGACACCTCAACTACCTAATTCTATTGTTTTCCTTGTGTGTCGGCCATCTTGGTTTTAGGAAACACAGGGATCCAGGTCATATGTGGTCAATTTCGATCTTCAAATGTTATCAGATGGATGTTAGTGACCATTGAAAGACCTCAACTACCTAATTCTATTGTCCTCCATATGTGTCGGCCATCTTTGTTTTAGGAAACACAGGGGTCCAGGTCATATATGGTCAACTTCGATCTTCAAAAGTTATCAGATGGATGTTAGTGACCATTGGAAGACCTCAACTACCTAATTCTTTTGTTTTCCTTGTGTGTCGGCCATCTTGGTTTCAGGATCACAGGGATCCAGGTCATATGTGGTCAATTTTGATCTTCAAAAGTTATGAGATGGATGTTAGTGACCATTGAAAGACCTCAACTACCTAATTCTATTGTTTTTCATATGTGTCGGCCATCTTGGTTTTAGAAAACACACGGATCCAGCTCAAATATGGTCAATTTTGATCTTTCAAAGTTATGAGGTGGATGTTAGTAGTCATTGGGATACCTCAACTACCTAATTTTATTGTTTTCCATATGTGTCGTCCATCTTGGTTTTCGGAAACACAGGGGTCCAGGTCATATATGGTCAAATTTGATCTTCAAAAGATATCAGATGGATGTTAGTGACCATTTGGACACCTCAACTACCCAATTTTATTGTTTTCCATGTGTGTCGGCCATCTTGGTTTTAGGAAACACAGGGATCCAGGTCATATGTGGTCAATTTTGATCTTCAAAAGTTATCAGATGGATGTTAGTGACCATTAGGACACCTCAACTACCTAATTCTTTTGTTTTCCATGTGTGTCGGCCATCTTTGTTTCAGGAATCACAGGGATCCAGGTCATATGTGGTCAATTTTGATCTTCAAAAGTTATCAGATGGATGTTAGTGACCATTGGGACACCTCAACTACCTAATTCTTTTGTTTTCCTTGTGTGTCGGCCATCTTGGTTTCAGGAATCACAGGGATCCAGGTCATATGTGGTCAATTTTGATCTTCAAAAGTTATCAGATGGATGTTAGTGACCATTGTGACACCACCACCACCAATACCACCACCACACTACTCCCAACCCTCACACACATTCCTTATTTGCATATTTTAATCCAGGCATAGGTTTACTCCATACTATAGCAATGGGACAGGATTTTACATGGAGAGCGAGGAAGCACCACTATCAGAGCATATATTTAAGTATAGGTCCATTCCAAAGGCCATAGAGTTCATATATAATGATCTTTTTTCCTTGGATCATAATAGGAATATGCATGGCATTACAGCATTGCTGTGTTTACTTTCCTGAAAATATGTTATAGATTAATAAATTGCAAAACACACAACATATGAAGGGCTTTTATATTCCGTATTAAAATAATATTTGTTCTGAAAATTTTGATCTAAGATCATATTAAAAATGTTGTAAATCAATTCTATACTTCTTAGAACATGATATGAATATGCACGGCATTACAGCTTTGCTGTGTTTACTTTGCCGAAAATATGGGATAAATTTCTAATCCGGGAAACGCACTGCAATTTAACTGCTTTTAGAATTGATATTAAACTCAGAATTGATCGTCAAATTTAAATATGAAATCCTAATATCTTGATCATAGATGACAGATCCTAAATTCAATCCTCTCAATTGCATCCTTAACACGGGCCTCTTGATCATACCGTAATCTCCCGCGTATAAGGCGCGTCTTATACGCGAATCAGATCGAGACTGGGTCTTATACGTGGTAGGGTAATTGCCTCCAGTTGGGGATGCGCCTTATACGTGGGGTACCTCCACTTTCCAAATCAGAAAGATGTACACAGAGTCATGTATTTTCTTTAACCAAAGAAAAGGTGTAGTCTATACCATTGTGGTCTATATACCCTTAAACTTCTGAATGAAACATGCCATTCTGCTCACCATAAATGTGTTTGGAAATGTGTGTACACTCCACTCACTGAGAGCTTTGTTAATTACACTATTGACCTTTTAATCAAGAGAATCCATGCAGCATTATAATCAATAATCCTGTCATAGTGTGTGCTGCCACCTGGTGTTATTCTAGGAATCATTTAACTCATTAACTACTATTGATGCCAATTGTCTTCATATGGCCCAAAACTGATGTTATTTGGCATCATTTTGAAAGGTACAATACTGTTCATTTTTTGAAAGAAATAATCCTCTGATTTGCATTATTTGTTAACAAGTTATAGATAAGACAGGTTCAAACCAAATTTGTTATTTGTTCATATCATACCCTCCCATTGATTATCTAGGCTCACACTGTTATAACAGGGAAATAGGCCTGTCTTCTAGAGACATGGCATGCTGGGATACCAGTAGTTTGTAATGTAGAGAATAGAGAATGACATACAGCTCATACAACACCAGGTGGCAGCACACACTATGGCAGGATTATTGATTATAATGCTGCATGGATTCTCTTGATTAAAAGGTCAATAGTGTAATTAACAAAGCTCTCAGTGAGTGGAGTGTACACACATTTCCAAACACTTTTATGGTGAGCAGAATGGCATGTTTCATTCAGCAGTTTAAGGGTATATAGACCACAATGGTATAGACTACACCTTTTCTTTGGATAAAGAAAATACATGACCAGTTGGGGTATTGATAAATGCAGACAATATTTGAAATGCCCCTTAGGGTTGGGTCCTTTGAGTGGACCATGCTCCTTGAGTTAGGGGTGCGCCTTATACGCGGGTTTTTCAAATATTAGACTCAGGAGCAGCAGATGCGCCTTCTATGCGGATCTGCCTTCCCTGAGTTGGGGGTGCGCCTTCTACGCGGGCTGCGCCTTCTACGCGAGAGATTACGGTAGATCTTAGATCCTAAATTTTCAATTGAATCCTTAACATAATCTCCTAACCATTGACCCCTTGTATATATATATACATATATTATATATATATATACATATATATATACATATATATATATGTATATATATATATACATATATATACTTATATATATATATATACTTATATATATATACCGTAATCTCCCGCGTAGAAGGCGCAGCTCGCGTAGAAGGCGCCCCCCCAACTCAGAGAAGGCCTTTTCACGTAGAAGGCGCACGTACCTCTTCTGGATCGATTTCTGGAAAAACCCGCGTATAAGGCGCCCCCCCAACTCACAGGGGGGCTGTTTCGCATAGAAGGCGCCCCCCCTCCCCACCCCCTATTCTACAGTGACCGGTCTGCCGCGGTTCAGGCTCTATGAGTTCAAGCTGTCATCGGCACACGGTCGGCGTCAAACCCGCCGAGCGCCCGTCGACACCTCCCGGTCTGCCGCGCTGCTCGTGTTATGAGTTCAAGCTGTCATCGGCGTATGGTGGGCCTTATCCCCGGCGAGCGCGTCGACACCTCCCGGTCTGCCGCGGCGCTAACGCTATGAGTCGATGCTGTCATCGGCCCACATGTTCCCTACACCCCGGCAAGCCACACCGCATTGTCAACCTGTTGAGTCTATGCTGTCATCGGCACACGGTCGGCTTGAACCCGCCAAGCGCGTTGACACCTCCCGGTCTGCTGCGGTGCAGGCGCTATGAGTTCAAGCTGTCAGCGGCACACGGTCGGCGTCAAACCCGCTGAGCGCCTGTACACCGCCCGGTCTGCCGTGGTGCAGGCGCTATGAGTTCAAGCTGTCATCGGCACACGGTCGGCGTCAAACCCGCCGAGCAAATCTACACCGACCGGTCTGCCGCGGTGCTGGCTATATGAGTTCAAGCTGTCATCGGCACACGGTCGGCGTCAAACCCGCCGAGCAAATCTACACCGACCGGTCTGCCGCGGTGCTGGCTATATGAGTTCAAGCTGTCATCAGCGCATTTTTCCAAATGAGATGTTGGAAAAACCCGCGTATAAGGCGCACCCCCAACTCAAGGCAGTTACCCTCCCGCGTATAAGACCCAGCAGCATTTTGTTTGGCGTAGAAGACGCGCCTTCTACGCGGGAGATTACGGTATATATATATATATATATATATATATATATATATATATACACATATATATGTATATGTGTGTGTGTGTGCGTGCTTGCGTGCGTGTGTGTCAAACAAACTTGTTTCTTTAATCCTAGATCGGATCCTCAATGGGCGAGGTGATAGACCTTACATCTTCCGCATTGTCAGCCCGAATCAACAACTCATGGAGATCTCAGCAGACACGGAGGAGGAAATGCTTAGCTGGGTCAAGAGTATTCGTGAATCCACCAACCTAGCTGAGCAGAAGGTATGCCTGAACACGCAATTACAATACTTTCTTGATATTAATTTAAGTAAAGCAAATTGATACATTTTTTATTTTACTGATAATTTTTGGGGAAGAAATATAATTAGTAATTAGGCTAAACTGTACTGGCAATTACCCCACCTTCTTTGCATGAAAATTACTTCAGATTCTGATTGTCAGATGTGGGAGCTACTGATATTAAAGATTGCTGAGAGGTGATAAAAGAGGCGTCTGTTACGGGCTCCTAACCACCATTAATCCATCAATTTAAAAAGGGTGGTTTTACTGAATATGCTAGCTATAAGGGCGTTGTTGATGATTGCATGATACATTGTGTATCTGGATGATGGTTACAGAAAGACGGACAGCGTAAGTGGGAGAGGACGATGCGAATAGCGAGGGAGTTCTCAGATCTCATCATATATTGCAGATCGGTTCCTTTCGACCCAGACAAAAGTAAGTACAATAGTACAGCACGTATCAGGCAGAGCTTATACGCGATGATAGCCCCATGCTGTGCCTTATAGAATCTGTAGTACACTGTAGCTGTATAGGCAGAGGGTTAACTAAACTGCTCAATAAAAAGGCCCCAGCTACTCTCTATAGCGTTCGCTTTAACTCCGGCTGTGTCTTGTGTGAGATGGGCACCTTATATGTGAGGTTCGGCAGTATATGATATAGTTGCCTCAGTGCAACAAGTTGTATCTGCTTAGTTCAAGTTATTCAGGAGAGGCAAAACAAGGATTGCAATTACTATTACTTATTGCATTGGGGCCTGTTGACACATACATGTACATTTGCATATTGTAGACAGAGCTTCAATGCTTTCATAGAAGGTAGATAAACAGAAGTCTAGACACACATGTATACAACTACACCCTGTTTGTCTAGACACACATGCATATAACTGCACCCTGTTTGTCTAGACACACATGTATACAACTACACCCTGTTTGTCTAGACACGCATGCATATAACTGCACCCTGTTTGTCTAGACACACATGTATACAACTGCACCCTGTTTGTCTAGACACACATGTATACAACTGCACCCTGTTTGTCTAGACACACATGTATACAACTGCACCCTGTTTGTCTAGACACATGTATACAATTGCACCTGTTTGTCTAGACACATGTATACAACTGCACCCTGTTTGTCTAGACACACATGTATACAACTGCACCCTGTTTGTCTAGACACACATGTATACAATTGCACCCTGTTTGTAGACACTGTTGCGAATTGCTGGGAAATGTCGTCATTCCCGGAGACAAAGGCTGAGAAGTGGACAACCAAACACAAGTGTCGGACGTTGTTGCTGTACAACCGCACGCAGTTCTCTCGTGTCTATCCCAAAGGGCAGCGTATTGAATCTTCCAACTATGATCCTCAGCCCATGTGGAACTGTGGCTGTCACATGATAGCACTCAACTATCAAACGCCAGGTATGTTCTCAGTTCATGAGATATTTTTGTTTTATATGCGATTTGTCTATATCTGATAAAAGGGTGATTACCGGGGAGGTCACCACCACAAAAATTTACAAAGCTCTTACTCTTACCACATAAAGTAGTGACCTGCTCCACTGCCTATTTTGTTAACGTTGATAGGTACCAGGAAGCATGTGATGGTGTATCATTTACAAATAAGCATAAGTACCATAATCTCCTGGGTATAAGGCGCGTACGCCAAACAAAATACTGCTGGGTCTTATACGTGGGAGGTAAATTGCCTTAAGTTCGGGGTGCGCCTTATAGGGGGGGGGAGTATTTTTACTATAGAACAGTACTAAATTGACAAAAATCTCCCCTCAGGGGGGCGCCTTATATGCGAAACAGCCCCCCTGTGAGTTGGGGGGCGCCTTATATGCGAGCTGCGCCTTATACGCAGGAGATTACGGTAGCATTGCGATGCAGAAAGACTGAAAGGTGGATTTTGAGTTAATACTTGATATCTGTATATGCAGACCGAGCTATGCAGCTAAATGAGGGCCGGTTTGCACCAAATGGGAAGTGTGGCTACATTCTACAGCCTGCATGTATGCGTCATGAGGACTATGATCCATTTGACAAACGCACCCTAGTCGACATCGAGCCCATCACGGTTTCTCTCACGGTAAGATCTTGACAGAGTACTGTTTGAAGTAACCATAAAATTATCAAGGTATACATTATATAATGATAACTCTAAATTCTCCCTTTCAAGCTGTTGAGAATACCTGAATCAGAGCCATATATTTGCTTACCGGTTATATTCTTTTTCCTGAGTCAGGGTCCTGAGATCAAAATATTTCATAACTTCAGTCATGTAAACACTATGGTAGGATTAGTGCCAGTCATAAGGTTTACACTGTCTCTCGTGCTAATGCTGTTACATTTCCTTTGCAGATAATCGGTGCACGCCACCTGATTAAGTCAGGAAGGGGTATTGCAAGTCCATTTGTAGAGGTGGAAGTTGTCGGGGCTGAGTACGACTGTAATAACAAGTATAAGACTGGAACTAAGGGTAAGACACTCCACGTGTTCTACACATTCAGAGGGCTCATTGAGGCCAAAGCCGTAATAAATTCTGGGGGTTCCCACTGGTCAGTTTTAGCTTCTTTTCATAAAGGTCAGTTTAATATAATGAGAATAAATCAGTAAAAAGAAAAAGACATACCGGTAGGTCGGAGTCCAAGACATTCGTCAACAATAGTAAGAGGTGAGATTTGGCATAGGTATGCAATATTTTTTTTCTGGCTCCCAATCACCAGTGAATTAATTGTTTTGTGCCCTCCACAGATTTTCTGATCATTATGTGATTGACTAGACGTCAATCACATACTTATATGTACATAGACCGAGGCACAAAACCCCATTGAAACAAAGAGGGATTCTGACTGACATAGGAACAAAGAGGGAAATATGGCCCATACTCTGTCTCTGTACACATTGCTATTGGTGTATATGTTTTTGGTATATAATATAGTTGAAGTTAGCCCATAGGCCATGTAGATGGTATGGATAGCATTTACACCTCAGAGACAGAGAATAGGTTGTGTACCAGTTCAGTGGCCATGAACAATAGGGGATTAGTCTATTTCTTCCAGCCTTCATGCACCAGTGGTTATTAACCCTTTCAGTGCCACATAGCACCAGTTCACCTTTAGATACAACGGATCAGGAAATGGCATCACATCAACCCTTGAAGGGCAGCAGAATGAATAAAAGAATAGAGATTCTGTGGTCGCCATTGAACATAGGACATAGTAGTCAATTACACGTAGGCCTAAGGCCTAGCCTTTACCTTCATTGGTGAGTTAAGTCAGGTCAATTGGTGAATGACAAATATTGGAAACCCTGTAGCTGTATCAGTGAATTATTATAGATAACGTATTGAATTGGGCCTCAATGAAGGGACCTACCTGGTATGAATCCTCATGTACCCTAAAGTGTTTTAAAACATTGAGAGATGACATTGTTATTGTTGATTAATTTGTACCTTTTGTTAACACTCGTTAAACAGTTGACAACGGGCTGAACCCAGTGTGGAATGAAGCGTGTCAGTTTGACATCCAGAACCCAGGGCTGGCCATGATCCGCTTTGTGGTTCAAGATGAGGACATGTTCGGTGAACCTAACTTCCTTGGTCAGGCTACGTTCCCTGTCCATTGCATGAGGACTGGGTACCGCAGCATTCAACTCACTAATGGCTTCAATGAACCTCTGGAGCTTGCATCGCTGCTTGTTCTACTAGACCTCCGCAATCCCAAGGTACTGGTTACAAGTTTGACAAACTCATCCTCAGTTATGTCTGTGGAATGATCCAATAAGACATGCACTATAACTTATAATAAGGCAGACTAATTTTATCAATTTATAGATTTCGTGCACCGCTCTTTGTCTGCATGTTATTTAGGATAACAACATTACAATTGTTGGTGTTGTGCAGGAGGAGTACTCAGATATCTACTCGTCCATCATGGAGTTACGTGATGAGTCGGAGACGCTACAGGGACTGATAGAGCAGCGTGAGCGGGAGGGTGACGTCATGGGGGCGGAGAGCCTACGCCATGACCTCAACCAGACTGAGGCACGCCTCCTGGAGAAGAATGAGGAGCGCATGGTCAGGTGAGTAATGTACAGATTTGACATACCTAGAAGTACCGATATGTCGCAGAATTCTAAGGCGTTGGGTATTGTGTCAAGGTTTGTAATCAATGAGTCTTTATTTTTTCTTCCAGAACACAACAAAAACAGAAAAATAACCCATGGCGGTTGCGAAAACCACAAAGTCCCAAGTAAGCTTCCGTCTGCCGTCCGGACATAATGGCTCCACCCATATCAGTTTAGTGTTGACTTCCACATGTTATAGCATGGATTGTAGACTAAGTTGGCACCAGACAGAGGGTGTAAAGGTTACATGGATATTGTAACTTGTGTGTGCACCATATAGATGGGATAAGTTGTGGTATCTTGACTGTATGCATACTGTGTACAGGCGTAGCAAGTGAACAAGTACACATTGACCGTATGTGAGCTTAACTGACATTCACATCTGAGCATGCTGAATGTGCATTTAATTTGGGAATGTATGTACCGTAGTTCCTGGGGTCTAAGGCACACCCACGTCTAAGGGGCACCCTGCCTTTGATACAGTATACAGACATATAAGGTGCAGGTAGACCTTGATTTCTGCCCCTTAAGTACCCTGGTACTATTCTAATGTAAAGTAACTTCCCGTGAAAGCTGCGCCTTATACACAAGGTACTACGATATATATATATACCGTAATCTCTCGCGTATAAGACGCGTCTTCTACGCCAAACAAATGCCTGGTGAATCTTATAGGAATTTCTCAAGTTGGGCTGCGTCTTATACGCGAGTTTTTTTATTATATAAATGTACTAATCTTACAAAATTCTGCCTTAAGAGGTGCATCTTATACGCGAAACAGTCATTGGCAAGTTAGGGGTGCGTCTTATACGCGCACTGCGTCTTATATGCAGGAGATTACGGTAGTTATGTGTGATACATATATCTAATAAGCAGATGTCATGTGTTTTAAGCCGATATATGACTTGAACTTGAACCTGTTCACAGACATGTTACCGCACAGTCCCAGAAAACTTTGAATTCATCCACAGCGACATCAAGTGAAGTGATACAAAATGGATTAGATTTGTAGTTATATACTGTTGAAAAACCACCAAGCTTATCGAATACATATTGTGCATTAACATGGGGATAATTTCATATCATATGAAAAATGATTTGTGCTAGCGGTGCTGAATCATTTTAATGAGCATTTAGCAGGTGCTGTACATGATTTGCTGAGTTGTAAGGTTAAATTCTCTGGGGATGCTGTCATAGAATGTGTTCTAAATAATTTTGTAAGAAAAACAATTTAGTTGGTGCTTTCCCTAGAAAAAGAAAAGAAGTGATTGAGCAGCATGTTAGTTATATCTCATGGTTGTTGTAGGTATCTCCATGTACTGAGCAGCTGCTTCATACACCATTGTGACAAAGGAGCTTAATGCATATTATGATGACATATTTAACGCGGCATAGCCGCGTTTCTAGTATCACCCAAAAAGCCATGACACATATATTGCGAGGTAGCAGGTTGTACCATGGGCGCTGCCATTGCTGGAGCTTGTTACCAGCGAGTTCTACTGATAAGAACTATCATATGGGTACCAGTCGGCCCCCGAGAGGACAGCAGTGAAGAGTTGGTGTGATTTCATTGGCTGATATTCAAACCAGCTAAGTCCATATAGTGAACAAGTAACCAATGGATAATTCATGACGAGTGTGTGTTAGTGAAGGCTAATGACACGAGGCCGTAGGCTGAGTGTCATTAGCCTTTGCTAACACACACGAGTCATGAATTATCCATTGACTACTTATTTTATACCACGAAACCAATAAATAATCAATAGAATACCAATAAATTCAAGTTGAAAACAAAAATTATTCCCCCTCCCCGGGACTCGAAGCCAGCCATAGTGTGTGTACAGGTACATACACCTCCTCGCCCGGCAGCGGACAGCGACAGCGGCCGTCTCGGCTCGGATTGGCAGCAGCACACGGCTAAAGATTTCAATGCGTCTCGCAGTTATGTTTGTGTATAATACACCTCCTCGCCCGGCAGCGGACAGCGACAGCGCCCATGTCGGCTAGCCTTGGCAGCGGCAAATGTACATACACCTCCTCGCCCGGCAGCGGGCAGCGACAGCGCACACGGCGAAAAAAAGATGCGCCCGGACCGTGTTACTGTTAGACTAGATATACACCTCGTTGCCCGACAGCGACAGCGCACACGGCGAAAAAAACATGCGCCCGGACCGGGGCTCGATCCGCGGACCTCTCACGGCTGAGCGCAATGCACTAACCGCTAGACCACCGCGTCGCCTCCTTCAGCGGCCATCTCGGCTTCATATCTATGAATGCGAGCGACCGGGACTCCTCCCGCCTACCTCTACTATCTAACCAAGCTAACACATATCGTCTCTCGTCAGTCCCTGTGGCGCACTACATAGGGAGTTGGACTAGGGATCTTAGGCTGCCCTGGTCAAGTCAATCATGGGTTTTAACATGTAACATATGACATGGAAGGACATGAGAGGAGTGTGGGTTATCCATGGATAACCGCACTGGGTGCGGGTTATCCATGGATAACCGCACGCCTTAGAAAATTGATGTTACAGCCTATAGGGTGTGCAATATCGACAGATATGTGGTTGGGAATATCCACCAAAAAGCACTGAGTAACCAAGAAATCATGGTATAAGGGGGGTTGATGTATTGCTTTTACAATCCGCCTTAAAAGTAACAAATTTAAACCATCCTGAAATCTAACTACCGTAATCTCCCGCGTAGAAGACGCGTTGCACGTATAGGACGCACCCCAAACTCAGCAGAAGCATTTTCGCGTATAAGACGCACCTCTTAGGGCTCAATTTTGTAAATCCAGTACTGTTCTATAGTAAAATTACCCCCCGTATAAGATGCACCCCGAACTTCAGAAAATCCTATAAGACTCACAAGGCATTTGTTTGGCGTAGAGGACGCGTCTTATACGCGAGAGATTACGGTACTGGTATGTGGAATCGAAGGGGAACATGTTGGTTGTCATTTTAAACCTTAAATTTCTTTGCAAAACAGTGTATTATTATAGAAAAAATGATAAAGAAATTAAAAAATTTGTCCCAGCAAAGACGCTTGGAGTAAGATCGGTTGAAAACTCACAATATCCCGTGCATATTGCGAGAAGTGACATGAGGTGGTGCAAGCTGGCCAAAAACGCCCATACCGTAGGTCTATGCTTTAGAGATTGATACTGTACACAAAGAGGCAGAGAATACAAACATGGCCGACCAGTGGGGGTGAGAGGAGTACATGTAGCATTGAAATAGCTTTATAACAGGTTAGTTAAAGCGATTTGAGCTGTCCCATTCGATACAGTTATAGTATAGGCACCTACCTCTTCAAGGCTTAAAAACATATCATTTTTGCCAGACATGGCGAAAAAATACCAAAATGGCGACTTTAAAGGGAGACGATCTGTCACCGGGGCGGAAGACCGGCATGGCTATGACAGGCCTACGGGAAATGTGAGGGCAGGGTCCCAGCCGAGCGGTCTGCTGCTGCCGTTCTCCACCGCCGAGTTTCATGAACGGAGTTCATTGCTATATTTTTGGGAGGAAAATCGAGGATCTACAGCGGCAGATTACCATGTTGTAAATATGATGCTATGTGATGGTTTAAGCACCAGTTCTCCAGAGGTTGATCGCGTTAAATAATCCTTAATCTAATCGTCACCACAGGATGTACGGATCACATATACCGGGTACTATTTTTCAAATTCAGGATAAAGCCCAACGTGATTTGCCAACTGGTGTATTATAAAAAGTGATTAAAAATTGTGAATTAATTGTGCTTGATGATAATCAACGACCACACATTGTACATTGCATTGCACAGAAATACTTGCAAGAGTAAGAGATAAGAACCATATTACTAGAGAGGAGAACATTACGAGACCCAATGAGAATCAGTGTCGTATAACTTTATTACTGCTGCGCAGTGGAAATGATACTCTTTTTGTAACCTAAAACATGTATGATCATAATAATTATAGTGCTTGTTGTCTCGCCCATTTAGCGATTTGTTTCCATTGACCAAAGCTCCGAGTGGGCCGACCATACATAAATGTGTGGAACAAGAATGGCCATCCCAACTATTAAACGTTTTGTTGTACAATCATTTTAATTTGTGTTAGCTTTCTCCTGACGCTAAATCAATGGACATCTTCGACATGTGTTACCAGAAGGATTGTATTTCAAGTAGCAAAGGGTTCTGATCCAACCAAAATCAGTTTTGTATGAATTCTAACAGTTAGAGTTTTGTGATATCGCATATATCTCTTTTCTTAAAACGCTGAATAAAGCTGCATGATAACTTTAAATCCTTTTGTAATGAATACCGGTTGTATATGGATTTTATATGAAAAGAAAATATGGTCATAGACGCACTCTTCTAAGGTAAATAATCTTAGATTATGGCTATGCCTTTAATGCCATTCACGTAAGACTCCTGCAAACACTAGACATAATAACCGCCCAGTGTATTCAATATGTTCAAGAAGAAAATAATGGTATTCCTTTAGGAGTTGAGTGCAAAATTTCCTATTGTTGCTTTCCTAGTATTGCATCATTATACTTCTGCCTACTAGGTAATTACAACGACAGGATGCGTCTACAAAACGTCTAACAGGTAAATTCCCTATACGAGTTACTTATGAACATATCATTTATTTAAGTGCGACCGTTGTATACTGCTTGAGCCCTAATTGAGATAATAAGTCTTAAGTGTAATATTCCAGTTGCATGTACATAGGTATATAAGAACCAGGATCTATCAAGTGATAGGGAAGATTACCTCTACATAATGACCATCTGAACCATTTGATCAATGTTGGAAAGAAGGACAACATGGGACTTTGCTCTGTTTTCTTCTAAAACTAGGTTTGTGTACCAGCATCATTAATCGCCCCATTGGAGCAGGTATAGGCGCATATTTATTTATTCAGGCAAAAAAAAAGAATAGTCAGAAAAGTATGACAGACATTCCTTATGTCTTTTCTGTACAGGAGTACCGTATTCAACCTATTAAGCACCGCCCTACTTTTTGGATGTCTTCAATGGATTTATTTCATAATCACACCAGAGTGTGGGAAGTAATCTTAGCACCCTGAGCCCCCTTGCCCGGCTTTAAACCATAAATAGCCAGAGATATAAGGGATTTTAGAAGTTTGATGGCAGTGACACCATATGTACGTAGGTAAGGTTGTGGGTCCTTTACACAATTCCTTTGTGTACACACAGTGCGAACACTACAGAGTAGTACATTTTCCCTGAATCTACCCTTCTGACGCCAGACCAGGTCTATTTGATTCGCTTTTATTCAGGGTATTTGATAACCCTGGCACCCTCTCACTGAATCACGTATATTGGCTGAAATAAACATATATTACTCTATATGAGAAAGCGCCACTCTCCGTTTAACCAATTTAAGTCTTTAAAATATGTTAACTTCACTGCGATTGAAATATGTCTAGGGGCTTAGGTGATATTACATGAAATAGAAAAGTCGGACTTCAGTCATTCATAATCTGACCTCTGCTTACGTAACGTGTTTTCTTAAGTTTTGGTTTTATATCCTTTATGTCAGGGGGGCGGGGGGTATTTTTTTCGACATGTACTTAAAATCCTATACAGGACTTATGAGTTTGTGCCCCAGAAAGGGAATTTTGTGTCATTTCTAATCTAAAAGTCGACCGAAAAGAGGGTGTGTGTGCTTACTAGGGTATGTGCGCTCATTCGAATACGGTAAATGCCCATTACTTATTCAATAGGGATAAAAAGCTGACAAGAAGCAACGTGATTACAGATGGAAGCATTACGAATTTAACATTTCTCACTTTAGATACCACCGTAATCTCTCGCGTATAAGGCGCAGCTCGCCCATAAGGCACACCCCCAACTCAGGGAGGTCTGTTTCACATATAAGGCGCACCACTGAGGGCAGATTTTTGTTAGTTAAGTACTGTTCTATAGTAAAAATACCCCCCCTATAAGGCGCACCCCAAACTCAAGGCAATGTCCCTCCCACATATAAGACTTGGCATTATTCTGTTTGGCGTATAAGACGCACCATATACGCGAGAGATTACGGCAGTAATAATCATCAATAAATGTGAAACGATGTGTGAAACTTCAGTTCAGGTCCATGCTTACCGGTAGGTTTTATGTGGTTAGTCCTTTTGAATACTTCTTCGATGAACTACCATCTCTACGTCCTCTGATGGAAGATATTGATTCATATTATGTCCAGATACTTGCTTAGTTATTCGATTATTAAGATGGAAGCTCTCGTGCCTTATGTGACAGACATGAGTGGCCAAATTATGCTGTAAAGTGTTAACAGCAGCGTTACATTTGTAAAATTGACAAATTCTTGACAGATTAATAAATCAATAACAAAATAACAATGGCACTTGTCCTTTCCTTCACATTTGCTTATGTCAATAAGTTCTGAAGAGAAAATGCAGGCACCATTCTTTCCATTTTTCCTAGTGTCAGCGAATTTCCCTATTCCCCTCTAGATTGGGATAGTATTTGTTTTGTTTTTTTAAATTGTTACCATCCATTTGGCTCCGTGGACAATAAATCTTGGTCGGCTAATAAAAAGAAAGTGATAGTGCAATTTATAAGATTCTCTCATATAGCCTCGTGGTGTGAAGACATAATTCTACAAGGATTCTATCTAAACTCATTGACCTATGGGGAAGACGAAGGGAAAACCTTTGCCTTCCTAAAGATGCCACTCACTGGTCTCTGAAAATTGTCCTACTTTTCTCAATTTCCAATAGGAAATGCTTTTAGGAATTACAACCAAAAATTCGGAATTCCTAGAAAGTTTGGAAAGGTGGCATTTCTGCTTCCCCATAGAATTAAGGTCGGTAACGTCATTTCATTATCATTTTGGAAGCTAAGACCGAAAGACATGTCAGATGGACAATGTAGTCCAAACCTGGACAACATGACCAAGTTTACTCTTTTCGGATAATGGCCAATACACTATAATGGCAAGATAAATGTGATTGTGAATATCAAATAGACTATCAACCTGAGAGAAAATATTGGCCACATCGTCTGGCAATCCATTTCTCACAATCATATCATTACTGGGAAGGGGTAAATGTACGTTTATCTTCATTAAAACAAAAGACAACACTAACGGGTACCCAGTATTTAAAAGTACGATCGCTTTAATATTATTCTCTATAGCCGGCCCTCGTTGCTTCCTCGGTGATTAAATTGAAATAAGATCTATGTTTAAAGTCTTTCATTTGAATGTACACACTTTGTCCCTTAATGACATAGTTGCCGGTTAACTCTTTTAGTACACCAGACACATCTTTCTGTCTAACATCAGCGGCAGTGAACTCCAGGTTTGGCCTAGCAGGGAAGGAGGTCAATGGCACAAGGGTGAATACCCCACTTTCCTCATTATAATAGATGCGGTTTACAGCAGGTTTGAAAACCCTTCGCACTGCCTCGACAAGTACCAGTCCAGCAGTGCCCATGATAAGTGTAGGCGTGACCGGCTCTGTCATGTCGAAGAACACATCAGGTATGGTGTCCCAGGCCTTATAGGTCAACATCAGACTCAGACCAAATGCTGGATAGGCAGTCAACATTGTCCCAAACATGGTCGAGTAGAGGTAACTCGTATTGGAGTTGATGTAGACGATATCATGATTGGTATTAACGCCATCTGCTTTATGCCGGGGTCGGAACTGCCTCCGTTTGGTAGACATGTGCACTTTAGTCTGGGAGATACCATTGCAGCAGAGAATCCTATCAAGATTCTGGAAAATATATACTGTTAGTATAAGATTGGAGTTCATCTTTATAATTTGATTGGAGTTAGATATTCTTAGGATTTTATAAACAACTTCATTTCAGAGGAAACTTCTTTTATGTGAAGGTCTCTTGATCAGCAAAATGAGGCTGACTTTTTGTAAGGACAGTTAGCTTTGGTCTATAACTTTAGCCTTGCCTTCATATTAAGAGGAATAATATGCCAATGAACTTACCAGGACACGACATCGTCCTACTGTCAACGTACGTGCTAAACACAGCAACATTTCTATATAAAAAAAAACAAAAACCAGATATTTCAATGTTACTTTATTGTCACAACTTGAAGGTCTTTAACCTTGAAGGAAAACCTGGCCTCACGGTTCATGTTCCCTTGTCATGATGCACCACTGCACACAAAGTAACAACTCAGCTTACCCAAATTGTAAAGAATCGATTGCATGACAAATTCTTCTCAGAAATGTCGTTTGAAAACCGAATACACACAGGAATTTACGATAGGCAGGCAGTGGTCAGAGTGGAGATATTGCAATTAGGACTGTACAGCCAATCACACTCAGTATTGATTGGTATAGATATACCCGTCAAACCCAGACTATTAGTCTATTGGTCATTATGAGTTGTCATCAGTGACAAAGACATTTTTTTATTATTTGAATTTACTTTATTGACTCAAGGAGACAAATATACATGTGATGGCAATATACATGGAATGTTCATATACATGCAACAGAGATACCGGTAAGTTTCCAAGGTAATGATGACATAATATACAGTATATGGAGAGATTGTATAGTAATGTCAAAAATAAAGTCACCAGGTATAATGGGTATATTCTCAAAGGTTTCATTCCAAACTACCAACAATCATATATAGTATATCATTTAAAGAGTGAATAGAAATAACCTTGGGCAACTCAGAAGGAAGAGAACCTTATCCCCACCTAATGGTGTGCGGGTTGATTCTTCTGGTTCTACCTTACTTCACAAAAAATGTCACAGGTGAAGGACTCAGTCCTAAAGAACAGGCCTCAATTTCATGTCAAATGACACATTTTCTAGAGTGGACCGACAAATATACCGGTATATATATTGACTAATTGCTGACAAAGTGTGAGTAATTACTGACATATATTGACTAATTTCTGATAAATAGTGAGTAATTACTGACATATAGTGACTAAATACTAACATATATTGATATATTTTGACTAATCACTGACAAATTAGTCAAAATATATCAGTAATTACTCACTATTTGTCAGCAATTAGTCCATATATGTCAGTAATTACTCACTATATATCAGCAATTACTCAATACATGTCAGTATTTACTCAGAATTCATCAGCAATTAGTCAATATATGTCAGTATTTACTCACACTTTAATGAATAAATGTTAGTAATTACTTACTAGCAATTGGTCAATATATGTTAGTAATTTCTCACTATTTGTCAGCAATTAGTCAATATATGTTAGTACTTAGTATATGGACTAAGTGTTGTTATATAATGACTAAGTACTGGCATATATTGACTGATTGCTGACAAATAGTGAGTACCGGTAATTACTGATATAAATTATATTGAATAATTGCTGACAAATAGTGAGTAATAAAACCATAGTGTTGTAGATTTTAATACAATAGTAGAGAATAGTCCTGTGAGACATGGCGCGGCGACTTGTAATCTTGTGTCTAGTTTCAGTTGGTGAGACAGATAGGGCATACTATCATCTGGGCTTTTGGTAGTATATAGCACAAATTCAACCTGAACTACCCACTGTAGCTAAGTATGAATAGTCTGTAGACTGTCCATTCTGCATGCACCTCACTCAGCTGCCACAGGGACCTGTCTTATTCAATGTTCAATGCCATAGTCAACAGGTGTGTCATTATGAGTGTACACTGTCTCAGATTGCCAGGAGCCTGCTCTGCCTCCCCGCCCACCCCCCCACACACACACACCCAACTGCCAATCACTTGTAATAGTCTGTACCTCGTCACGGGCCAGTGGTCAGCAAACTGGCCAGATCACTCCACCTCTCTGTAGAGGGGGAGCACAGTGTAAGTACCTCGGTGTACATACATGTTTTCAGTGTTCCACAAAATCGTTTATATAATGAAAAGAGTAATCAAATTAATCTTTCATCACCAATAGTAGATACATATTCTGAGAAAGCATTATTTCAATGTAAACTAAAAATTTTACACAGAAAAGAATGAAGCAGTTCCACAAGGTGGCCTTACACTTCAACCTCCTCTGATTTACAAAAATGCACATATGGCAACACACACTTTAGCACTGATTTCTCCATAGAGATCTTTGACAGTGAATACTTTGTTCAAATACAGAAAATATGATCCAATTGTACCATAACCCACTGAGATAAAACCTGTACTACATATATATATAGTAGTTTCAAAACGAACAATTCTAAAACAAATGCTACAGGGATGCATTTCTGAATCTTAAAATGCTCTAATGCTAATCTGCCATAGGGCTCCAAATGATGAAATGTCTTATCTGCGAATAAAATCAAAAGTATGAGATATATTCTGAAAATTCCTTCACTGATAAGTAAAGTACACACACTGTTGTTATTACATTAGAATAGTGAGCAGGAATAGTCCATAGCAGAGGAGCCACAAACAAAAATAGATTGCAAAGCCTCCCTATCCCTTACACCGTGGCGACTGTGAACCATACACTAGTCTACTCATCTCACGAGTAGTACTCACTAGTCGCCGCGCTAATTACTGACATATATTGATTAACCGCTGAACATTTCCAATCAAAATTCCTAGGGCACTTAAAAAACTTGACCCACAAAAAGTGAACGTTATCTGATGAAATATATACACTGATATAATCAATCTATACATCCTTACCTGTTTCACCCCAATAACATAATACCTTGCCACATCACATGTTAAAATATTTTTTCCCCATAGAACCTCACCAGCCAGTCTCCACACAGCTGACTTTGAAAAGTACATAGCATTACATAACCTTAATATAGGATACGCTCAAGTGAAGCTAACAGGTCGACGGTCGGGACTTGATTGCTTTAACCCAGTGACACAGAATAGTGGTCACTCTAACACTATATATATTTGCTACTCTACTCGTTATTCTGTTTTTTACCCATATTTCTCTATCATTAATTGTAATAATACATAAAAATGTTCACTAGCACATTATATACATATCAGCATAATATGCAAAGCTATAACTGTGCTTAACAGTCGGTATTCAATGAAATCGGGGTATGTTACCGGAAAAACCTTTCTAGCCATACCAGAGCCTTATATGTCATACAGCGATCATTCTCATACTTGATATCACCTCCTATCACCTCATGAAAATTAATATTGGTCACTATACACATGGTCTCGTTACATGAATTAGCAAACAAAAAAGGTTTTTTGATAATGAGTTTTAATGCGAGATCTATCTTTGATAAGAGAGTAAATGCTACCACTCTAGTCAGGTCAGTTGATATTGCTGGTATAGTAGAAACATGGCTACACCCGGGCCGAAAAAAACATTGACCTAGAAATTCCTGGCTATCAGTTTTTCAGACTGGATAGATATCCCAACCGAGATAAAAAAGCTGGTGGTCTACTGCTCTATATAAGGGATTACCGTAAATCCCCAGTCACAAGCCGGCCCCGGTCATAAGCCGGGGGGGGGGGTGAGTTCAGGAAAAATTTAGAAGCCAGTTTGGGCCCAAAATAGAAAAAAAATCTGGCTTATGACCGGGGATTTACAGTATTATATTGCCTCTCTTGACACAGAAGGTTCTGTTATAACAAAAGACTATGAATTATTATGTGTTGATATTGAGATTGGTGTTATAAAATATAAAATCTATGTTTGTTACAGACCTCCAGACGACGATGTAGATAAAGGAGCTATATACAATAAGCTTACATTACTTAAAGCCAATGTCACAAGAAATAGAAAATTAATTTATATGGGTGACTTTAATGTTAATTTGTTACATCAGAAAGACATTGATGACTCTATGGTGAATACCTTCTGTACTGACAATGAACTTTTTCAGCTGATAAAGCAGCCCACTAGACCACAATCTGGCACTCTATTGGATCATTTCTATTCAAATGTACATATAATGTTAACGACTCAGGCCTGGTCAATTTTCATATATCAGATCACACTCCGATCTACATGGTTATTAAATGTGAAAGAAATAGAATTCCAAAGAAAAAAGTCAAAGCTCGTAGTTATAAGAATTATGATTTCCTTACATTAAAAAATGCACTTATTAATTACAATTGGGATACAATAATCAATATACGTAATTCTAATAGTATGTGGGAAGAAATTCTGAAAGTTATTTTATCAATATTGAACAAAATGTGCCCGGTAAAAAAACTGACCTTGCCTGAGTTCACTCCAGAATGGATGACACCTAATGTAATAGAGGCAATGAGAGTTAGAGATGATCTATATAAGCATGCCAGACAAACAGGAGACATTGATGATTGGAGAATCTCAAATTTTCATAGGAACAGAGTTGAAACAGTTATTTTTAATAATAGAAAAGATAAAATTAATGAACTAATTGCTACTAAAGGTGATGACCCTCGATCTTTCTGGCAAGCAATTAGAAAGATACTTCCAAATAAGACCAATGCTACTTTAATAAAACTTAGGAACTCAGATACAGGTATGATTATACCCCCTTCTGATTGCACAGATTATATAAATAACTTCTTTTCAACTATAGGTGAAAAACTAGCTGACGCTCTATTGAGAGTCAATATTAATCAAGGTAATAGACCCCTGCGACATGAGACAGCCCAAGGTGGCAACTTACTGTACCCTGTTTCTTACATTGAATTAATTAAGATTATAAGAGGTATTAAAGTAGACAAACCTTCATCTATTTCCCATGTAAAAACTTATGTACTCAAAGATTGTCTCATGTCCATACCTGAGGTGTTTTAATGTCTATATAATAAATGCCTTGAAGAAAAGAAGTTCCCTGACTTATGGAAAGCGGCTACGGTAAAACCATTACATAAGAAACCAAACTCTAATGATGTAAATGACCTACGCCCCATTAGTCTCCTACCCCTTCCTGGGAAAATTCTAGAAAAGATTGTATGTAAAAGGCTGAACAATTTCATTAATGCAAATGGTGTACTTAGTAAAAATCAGCATGGCTACAGGGCTGGACACTCTACACAGACTGCCATAGATGAACACCTAATGGATATAACTAACAATATGATACATGACAAACCAAGCTTTTGCCTATATTTAGACTATAAAAAAGCTTTTGACACTATATCACATAAACTCTTAAACTATAAACTTTTAAAAATTGGACTTAGTAAAAATACATGTGATTGTTTACAAAATTATTTGACTGGTAGAACACAACAAGTATTAGCTAACAATACACTATCAGCACAAAAGACAATAAACTATGGTGTTCCTCATGGGTCTGTGTTGGGTCCTGTACTTTTTTCCATATATATTAACCCTTTGGCTTCTTTGTATGATTATAAAATATCCCTCTATGCTGATGATACTGAAATAACGGTTACATCGAGTGCAAAAATGCACGAAGCCTTAAGACTTATATCAACATGGTGTATTGAAAACAGTCTTACTATTAATTGTGCAAAGACAAAATGGATGGTATTTAATAAGAAAAAGCATGACCCACTACCTGTTTTTACTTTGGGCAATACAGTCTTAGAGCGAGTTCATGAATTTACCTATTTAGGTGTGACAATAGCCACTGGTCTAACGTTCACTGCCCACAGAAAGAATACTTGTAAAAAGTTCAGGCAAAGGCTATATGACTTGTATAGAGTTAGAAAGTACACCGATGAAGACACAGCCCTAATAATATACAAAACTCTGGTACTACCAGTACTTGATTATGCCGATTATGTTTGGGACAGAGACTACAGGGGCGAAACAAGAGAATTGCAGCTCCTGCAAAATAAGGGCCTAAGAACTGTATATAAGGTTAAAATTGAAGAATTTCCCCTGTATACAACAGACCAATTACATGAAAAAAGTGGATGTAAAAAATTAATTGATAGAAGAGATATTCACCTTCTGGCATATGCCTTTAGATTAAAAAATATTCAAAACCTGGTAGATAACAGAAACCTCCCTACACGGAGAAATCAGGGCATTAGGCTAACACTACCACACTCATTGAAACCACTTGTTATAAGGGGATCTTACTATAATTTTTTTTTTTTTTTTTTTTTTTTTTTATCGAGGCCCGTCTACCAGAAGCCCAAGCAACCATCTGGAGGCAGGCGAAGACGGCACTCATGAATGGAACCAGGGCTGAGGTGAGGGCAGACTGGTATCGACAGATTGGACGAGAAGATACATTCAGCCAATGGACCACTGGTAAGGCGGACATTCCGCAATACCTGGCGGATGAGTCAGCCTTACTAACCCAGATTGCTGAAATACGGAAGCATGCGGCAAAGGAGATACATCGCATCACTTCTGACTACCTGGACCAATTAGCGGTACGGCAGAAGAGTCATGGCTACACACTACTCAACACCGTCGAACAGTTATCCCGTGACACCCCACAAGCATTCCAAAATGCCATAACTGCAACCAGCGGTATGATCGGCCGCGCAAAGGCGCAACTGATAACGGACCTAGGTTACAGAAGGATCGCCTTGAAAAGCCAACAGCTGACCAATGATCAGTGGATCAACATCGCCAGGGTTCCAAATCGGGCAAATACCGGCAACGACCCCACCCCAGGCCCTAGTAACACCCAGCGATCTAACCAATCAGATTCCACCCGTAACACCAACAACACCAACAGGAGGGGAAATAACCGCGGGAGAAGCCGCAGCCGTGGCCGAAATCAGGCCCCCCCACCACCCCCCTCCGGTAATGCCCAAAATGACATTGTAACTGCACTGTACCAGCGCCTCACCAGTGGTTTAGGCCCCCGGAACCAACAGGGTTTTGGAGACGGACCCCGGAACAGACCACAACGTGGTCAGAACCAGGGTCCTCGGACCCAAAATCAAACACAGAACCGAAGGGACCAAAACCGCAGGCCACACCAGGGCACGAACAACCAGAACACAGCCCAAACCCAAGGCCGCCCCCGATCACGCTCCAGGTCCAGAACCCGCAACAACCAAGAACAAGACCTAACCGAGCGCGAGAGGGCCTTGATCCGAGCCTTCAGGAATCAACCAGAGGAATAAGCTCCCATAGACCAGGTATCACATGCCCCAGCCATGAATCAAAATCTACAAGGGAAACCCTTGTACCCCCACAATTATTGTACAGTTATGAACTGGCCACACCCCTATTCACTAATACAACCCATTTGTCTCTAAAATATCTAATAGACATTTATGAGACCAAATCGGGCATGGTTGAAATACCCACACACCTGAATCACCCTAAGTGTGTAAAAACTTGCATATCTAACCAAAATGGTAACAATAATAATGATATTGACTTACCAGCTGGCACAACTGATGCCGCATCAGACAGCACTACTGTTGAAAATGTAAATAACGTTTCTCACATACCAGACGCTGCTCAAGAAAATGTATCTAATGAGATATCTGAAACTAATAAAATTGAATACCTCAATTCTATTGTCCGTTTCCTTTCAGAATACAATGTAGAACGTAAAAACACGGTAGTTAACCTCTCAACACTAGAATTAACTGAAACAGAGACTAAAACCCTAGCCAAAGGCTTAAACTTTTGTCCCACTCCTGGTGCACCTAGTCTAGGTGACAAATATAATGACTTAGAACGCTTCCACAACTCCCTTAGATGGAAATATAAATTTGATTCACCAAAAAGAAAGAACCCTAACCCACCTATTGTAGAAGCCAATGGCGGAGGGCTTGGCATTGATAATACCAAACCCTCCCTCCTATCATCGGTACAAAGTGCCAAGGTCTTCAGGAACATGGATGGTCCAAAGGCCCCAACAGGAGGTTCGAGACTAGAAACACTAGTCACCCTAAACGAGTTAGATATTGCAAAAGTGAAAACAGTCAGCCCCAAATGCCATAACATGACATTACCTGAGAAAATAGCCTTGGCCAAACTGGCCGAAAATAATGAAATAATTATCAAACCTGCTGACAAAGGCGGCTCTATAGTCATTATGAATACTAGTGACTATATAACCGAAGGTGTCAGACAACTTAACGACACAAAGTTCTACAGGAAGATCGACCGTGATCTCACTGAAGAACACACCCTGCGGGTAAACTTGTTCCTAAAAGAACTACACCACAAACATGAATTACATTCAATAATTCTTAAAAAGGTACTTACTGAAGAATGTAGAACACCCAGCTTCTATCTACTTCCGAAAATCCATAAACCAGGTAGAAACCCACCTGGTCGACCAATAGTCTCAGCCAATGGCTGCGCAACAGAGAGAATCTCAGCGTTGGTGGACATCATTCTACGACCGATCGTCCCCCTCACCAAGTCCTACATCAAAGATACTGGACATTTTCTTAAACGCCTGGAGGAATCACAAGACAAGGTAAGTGAATCCACTATCCTATGCACCCTAGACGTTAGCGCCCTCTATACCAACATTCCCAACGAGGAAGGCAGAAGAGCAATAGCCAGGTGGCTGATAAAATATCGCCCAGACCAAACCCTTCCACCTGGAGAACCCTCCAATACAAGTGTCCTCAGTCTCTTAAAAATGGTCCTTGAATTCAACAACTTCGAGTTTAATGGTGAACACTATTTGCAGGTAGGGGGTACCGCCATGGGTACCCGGGTAGCACCGACCTTTGCAAACCTGTTCATGGCAGACTTTGAGGAGAAGTTAGTCTATGAATACCCACTACAACCAACCCTATGGGTACGGTTCATAGACGACATATTCCTACTCTGGGACCATGGAGAGGAATCATTGTTAAATTTCATTAAATAACTCAACGAGGCACATGAGACTATCAAATTCACACATGAGTATTCAAAAACGGACATTGCTTTCCTAGACGCTCGTGTGAAGCTAGTGGATAACAAAATCATAACAGACCTACACAATAAGGTCACAGATGCCCACAACTATCTCCACTACTTGTCGGCACACCCATGGCATTGCAAAAATGGAATACCATATGGACAATTCCTGAGAATACGACGGATTTGTAGTAACACTGACGACTTTATCAAACAAAGCATGATAAAGGCCGCCCATTTTGTCAGTAGGGGATACCCCAAATTACTGGTAGCAGAAGCCCTGATAAGGGCCCTGTCCCAACCGAGGCCAAACCCTCTGGAATACCAGATCAAGTCTCGGAAAAAGAAAGATGGGGACACCTGTATTCTGGTGACCACCTTCCACCCATCATTCAATGACCTCCAGAAAATTGTGAGGAACAACTGGGACTTGCTGGCAACTTCAGCACGCACCCGGCACCTACATGAGTCAAAACTAATTGTAGGCCTACGTAAACCACCATCCCTCAGGAACAGTCTCGTAAGAGCAAAGGTAAACTACCACCCTGATCAGAATGGTAAACACAAAGCAGCCATAGGGGGAAAATCATCAAAGGAATGTGATAACCCCAATTGCAAGTGCTGCCCACTATTAGACAAATCTGGCCTGATAACATCTGGCCACACCAAGCAGACATACCCAGCCAAGACACAAATATCCTGCCTGTGTTCTAATGTCATCTATTGCTTATCATGCACTCGCTGTGGCAAACAATATGTCGGCCAAACGATGCAAACACTTAGACAACGATTCTATCCACATATAGGTAACATCTCGAAGGCCAAAATGAGCACCGACATGGGAGCCCATTTTAATTCAGATGGTCACCTAGGCCTCAAGGATGTCAAAGTACATATAGTGGAATTCATAAACAAGAACCCACGTTCCGAATATGCGGAGAAACTCCGTAATAAATTAGAAAGGAACTGGATACTAAAATTACGTACCCAGGTCCCCTTTGGACTGAATTTGATAGATGCACCAAACTTCTAATTCAGATCCTAAACCAGAACCGATCCCCACATCTAAGCTCCGTTGAAAAATTTATCGATTACCGATTTGGGGATACACAACCCTTGCAACGCTAGGACGTGTGGGTCATATTGTGAAAATAAATTGGCAAAGCCATTTGTGCCACATAAAATGACCCCACCAAGGTTTAGGATTTTTTCCATTTACAAAGGATATCTCCGGCAATAAATCATTTACTGCCCTCAACATATCCCCGTCTCCAAAAAATATTTCTGATAAGTGGCCCATTTCAATGTATTCTACCTTGACCTGAATCCACTTAATCATGAATCACTCCGTTTTATAAATAAATAATTTATAAAATTGTCAAAACTGACAATGTCAGACACCTTGTTATTCCTCAGAATTACACCTGATGAGACCTAAATGGGTCGAAACCTTGCTTTACCACCTATACTAAACCAAAAAATTTAGTATTTCCAACATAAATGTTTGGAGTTTTATCCAGTGTTTGGAGAGTGAATCACTCACCGGGCCCTGGAGGATGTATAACAAAGTTGTGTATCCCAGGTGATGATGACATCATTGTTGACTACAACAATTGTCACCCTGGAGACCCCCTTAACAACGGAAGTTGATAAGGTGAGGCGAGCATGGCAACGGTGCCATTCAAGACAAGGTAGTGCTGAGGTGCGGAGGTTCATCTTTTGTCCTCCAGGGATCTTACTATAAAGCCATAAAAAGATGGAATGATCTCAAAATTGAATATACCACTATAGCATGTCCAAAGATATTTAAAAAGAAAATTCTCGCAGACTATCCCAGTTGTTTCATGTAGGAGACCTGTTTCTTCTCCCTATTACTGGTATTTTCATCTAGGAAAATCTGTACAATCCCTCATCTCATCCCAAAAATGTATCATATATAATCTGTACTTTAGTTAAGGTGCATTAGCAACTGTATTATTTCCCGCTATACCTGGTATAATGACTAGACTTTACATATGAAATATTAAGGGGTACTAACGTAAGTAGGGCAATGCGCCCATGTTAGGTTTAATACATATCAATTATTTACTTATTTGTATATGTATTATTAGACCCAATAAAAAACTCTAAAAAAACTCTAATAGTGAGTAATAACTGTCCTACCATAGCACTAATACTAACCTGTTATAGCCTTAAACTCAATACATGTACCATAAAAACACAGATTAAAACACAAATTAAAACACAGAATGACGTCAACATTTTCAATCAAACACCAGAGAATGGAGAAATGGAAAGACATCCATTCAGTGCAAACAGAGCATGTGCCCCGGTGGCTGCAGGTATTGATGTGTAAAGCTTATCAACAGTGATAATGCACTGGTAACTAGCATTTGGATCTAAAAAGTTTAAGCATGTGATCAAGCAATGGCTGCCTCCATTGAACAACTTGTTTAATGCTATAGGAAGGTAGGGGAGGGGTATTTCTTTTCTATTGTTCAGATTCCACTAGTCACTAGGTGCAGTCAGTAGTTTATACTTGCAAGCATATGAATTCTATAAGGGACCAATGGAACATATCTATATTATATTGAACAGTACCAAGATACTGCATAATTATGCTAATTATGCAAATAATATGCGCCGATATGGAATGTTTGGTATCAATCTGGGGTGTTTCGTCCCACTAAAACCCATGCCCCCCCCTAAAAAATTTGTTTCGGAAAAGAATAAGCGAAATAATTTTTTTAACTAGCGGCCTTTTCGGCCTGAGCCGGTCCACCTGTGCCCTACCTCCAGCCAAAACCTATCTGTTTTAAGTGTCACCGGCGAAAAAGGGCAGGCTTGAGGAAGGAATGGATCGAAATAAAGGTTTTTTTGGGACGTGGGGGCAGATGCCAGTCCAGGCACTGGCAGAGAGGTCCAAGAACGGGCAGTTTTACAAAAAAATCAAATCTCCCTTAATAATCAGAGTTTCCCATAGTGTGACCTATAGATTAAGGGTAGCTCGAGCTGGCGAACGTCACTGTGATCTGTATTTTCAATTTTGACAAAGAATAAAAAAGTTAGAAGCTATTATTCAGCCATTATTTTATGTGAATAACTTCTTCCCGTAGAGATAGCATTGCGCGGCCGATCGCCACACCCCCAGTGGCGTAACGTGTGTCGATCCACCACAGCGGCAGATCCACCACTGCAGCCTCGTTCTGGGTGCATGTAAACATTCAAAATGGCGGACCGGCGCTTGTATGAAGCACTACGGTAACGGATTTTGTTAATTTTCAGTTAATTAAATACTCTAAAAACATAAAATAAATATAGAACTAAACTCCCCTGGTGTCCTCGGTGGCCGATCCACCCGTCGGGGGGAGACCCCCCCCTCGTGGTGGATCAGCCACCTCGTACACCACGGTCGTTTAGTTCTATCTATTTATGCATTGGAACATCATGCTGACATTATGATGTTATAGTGACAGCAGATCCAAGGGTCTCTCGGCTAATAAAAATGTGTAGAGTCTATTATACCAACCTAGTGATATTTTAGGTCTATTTAGTGATCTTTTAAGGTCAAATAATTAATTTCATGGCCAAATACAATGCTGTACCTCTATCAGGAGTGACTATAACGACCCTACAGATTATCATAGTCTTATTGAGTTCCTAGCATCAATGCACCACTATAGCAAGGTAAAGGGGTATCAGTCTGACCCTACATATTAATATACTGTCTTATTGAGTTCCTAGCGTCAATGCACCACTATAGCAAGGCACAGACGAGTTTGGAGTGTGTAGAGAGGATTGTTATGGTGTATAGGGACTGCACAGCATAGAATACAAATACACTAGGCACAGGCTCAATAACTACTAGAGCAACATTCATGTATAAAGTGTTATTGAGTTACGAGCGTCAATGCAGAGATTGGCTAATTCTTCTCTACAAACTTTTGAATGATCTTGTCATGGTGCAGCTTCCGGAAATGGGGACCCCATTAGCTGATTGGTTTATTTTGATCATGTGATAGACTGTCTTGGCGGAGGCGGCAAGGTTTTCTTGTCCCCGAGGCTAGCTTATCTCATTTCATTCAAAATATCTTTAGATAGCAAAGTGTATCACCTAATGTTCACAGGCCCCGAGAGGAGTGTCTAAGGTACATTTTGAACATATTTTCTAAGGGGATGTGGAACTATTATGGCTGGTAGATGAGCGAAAATATGCATGAGGAAAAGTGACCCTGACAGCCTTAACTTCTCCTTAGGGCGGCCGTCGTAACCCAGTCACCACTCAACCTATAACTGGGTTACCTTCGGCACTAACTACAGGAGTGGAAGGTTTTTTCGGCCAGGGGGTATTTTCGGCCACCCTGCCATAATTTCTGGTAAAGCAATGTACATTTTTGAAGAGGCATCATGCTCTACTGTTCATCAGACAAGGAAAAGGGTTATTTTTAATCAGTTAACTTGAATATAACCTGAAGCCCTCATATAGGGAATAAATATACACAATTTCAGAGGGACCCAAACTTTTTCTTAATAAGTGCTGGTAAGGCACAGCTCCGTTAACTGTTCAGTTAAGAACTATACATTGCTTGGAAGTGAAGTAATGGGTATTATGAAGTAAAATTTTGATAAAATATCAGTTTGGCTGGCATTTCAGAACTTATTTTTCATCTCTAGACCTTATTTTGAAAAGTTTATCTAGCTGGCCATTGTTTTAGGGGGGTGACCGAAAATACCAACCCTTTTTGACCTATGTTTTGACCAACATGATGGGTAGGATTTTGATTTTTTTTTAAAGCAAAATAATATTGAATCTAGGCACTGAAATATTACTTTTCACCTCAGAGAATTAAGATGGAACTTAATTATCTAACTTCTGATATTTTTAAATATAGGACAGCATTTTGCAATGCAAGTAACCCGAAAGGGCACTTAATCTCTTCTTTTAGGACCCTCCTGATACTAACCTCATATTTTCTTTGAGCATTATCACTGTCAATGGTTAAGCCTATGGAGAATGCATCCATTATCGCTTGTATGTTTCATTGGCGAATAACTCCTCTCTTGGCAAGTTAAGCATTGCAAAACATCAGCAGGTCTTGAATAAGGATCCATATTAACCATAAAAAGGCATGAGACAGTGTAATTCTCCTTCATTTTGTCATAATCCAGTAGTTATAGCCCCACAAGTCGATCGTCTTGCTGTCCGCCATTTTGGATTTTGGTTCTATCTGCGCATGCCCGACCCAATTTTCATGGGGATTTGGGTCAATTTGCACCACCACGGGCTTTGTGATGCGAATTAACGACAGGGTGAAGACGTAATTTTTTATATTTTTGATAAAACATATCGATTCAAATCATATCCTTTGGCCATTCTTTATCATATTTCTATATTATAATTTACAAAAAATCGATATCCTCCATGTTTGTGCCGAAATTGGTTAAGCCTATGGAGGTAAGCCTAACATATTTACCTATTGTTCTGTTAGCAAGATGAGAAAAAAATGTTTGATATGACCCATATTTTGCAAAAAAGAAATTGGTTTTTCTCATCTTTTTTTTCAACCGGAGGTACCTACTGAAAATGACCTGGTTTTTACCCGGCTCTTATAACTCCTTTCGGGTTAATTAAATTATGCCATCATATATCATTGTTAGGTGCTGATCATTTTGACATTTTTACCATATGATATATTTTCCTCTAGACTCATACAGCAGGTATCAAAGGTGGATGAAAATACCTCCCACTGACCGACAATACCCTCCTGAAGACCCAAATAATATGAAATTTTACTACAGATCCCTGTTATAACTTATGACAATAAAATCATACCACTTCCAAAAATTTTTGATAATGCCCTCCCTCAACCTCTGAAATATAAAATTGCTATTTATAAGCACTGAATTCCAATTGAGACATGATCAAAGATTAAGTGGCCGAAAATACCATCCGCTCCTCTAGCCCATGCATGATCGCATGGGCCATCTGCATGGGCCATGGGGATGCAAGGGCAGGGCCTGCCGGGTCTACTTACAGTCTTACTGCATCCACCAGTACGCAAGAGTATGCAATACACACCCATTCAAACCCACCAATCCCCCTCCCCCAGTTGTAAAAAATTATCACTCCCTTATCTATGCTGGCCTAGGGTGCCTTGGCCCTTGCCCTTGGGGCCGGGTTGGTTTTGCCGTTTTGGTGACACCCGATGTAGACAGAACCATCGCTAAAGGAGCGATGGTAAGCGGTGGCACTGGTGTTGTGGTGGTGGAACTTTCAGAGTAGTTTCCCAAGCCCCCAATGAAAACTGGGTCCCTAGTCTTAAGTGGGGTTGGTCTTTGATATCTTAACTCTAGGACCTACCTACTTGTTGTGTATTGTTTTGAAATGTAAAATCATATGCCATGCCTTTGCTTTTGTAACTTGATATCTGGGGCCCAGGAAGACTAGGCTGAGCCCTCTGCAGACTCAGTGGACATCAATTGCTGGGCCTCTGAATGAATATATCAGGGCCCGGTTAGCTGGGTAACACCAGACGGTCCACCAGACACTGTCACTAGTGACAGTGCCATTGCTGTCAGTGAGACTGAGAGTAGCATGTTCAACTCGCACCCGTGAGTCAGTGACAAACCGGGTCACGATCGCCGAGTGCCAATTTTGGCCGGTTTTTGCTTCAAAACAGGAATTATCTTTGGAACTCAGACTTGGGAGGTATCTGGTTGTTTTTATTATTGTCTTGGCATTCTAAAAATGTTTGTTAGATGCCTGAGATGTAAATATTACGGGAGCTGGAGCTGTTGGAAGATGGAGTACTTGTTGACATTTTGCTTCTGAGGAAGTGGCACATTTAGTGGTCACTGCATGGTGGCTGAGTGCTGCCGGGCACCAGTTTAGGCTGTATGTAAGCTGGTTTCTGATTGGTGGGTTAATCACCTGTATAAACTGGTATACACCTGAGTGGTTTCATTCAACAGGTTTCAAGTTAAGCTACAAGGAGATATTTGGTGGAAGTTTGGGTGACAATTTGATGCGTTTCTGTGCTCATGTAAAGTTAAGTCTAAAATGAGGTAAGAAATTGACAAAAACACAGTTATATCATGGTTATAGAATAAGATGTCAACCTTCCCTCACTGATATCTGAATTATTCAGTCTCTTCTTTCAAATGAGTCTACATAGACCCTTGTAGGATAAATATTAGTTAGCCGGAATTGAGTTTTAAATTTTGGAGAGTTGGAATTTTGCCGTCCCTATGTTAAGCCTATGGAGCGCAGCACACCCTGTGACGCTTTTTCATCTTAGCAATGCACAAACTACTGTTTAGCAGGAATATCTGTATTTCATTATTGAAGCCTCACTGATATTTAAATTATTTATTACTTATTCTTTAAAATAAGCCCAAGAACAGACCTGTAGGATGAATTTTAGGGTGCCGGAATTGAAGATTAAAATTTGAAGAATTTTCTCTTTGCACCATCCCAATGCTATCCCTATGAGGTTTTCACAATGAAGCATTCAATAGGACACTAGAATATTTGTTTCACCGAGGGAGTGCTTATTATTCAAGTAGAGGGGGTTGGTGGATTTTGTGCAGATGCAATTTTTTTGCCCCCCCCCTTTCTTAGGAGGGATTGAAAATGAAATCCTCCCCCCGACATGCCAAAATTTTCATGATAGGCCCCTTTGTTTCATAGTAAGGGAGTGATTATTTTTTAACAATTTGGAAGGGGGGGCTGGTGGGTTTAAGCAAAAAACATTTTGCCCCCCCTCTTTTAGGTCAAATTTTTTTGACCCCTCGAAGGGCCAAATATCGTGTGCAAATGCGCCCTTTTATTGTATAGTAACACGCAGACTTTTTCGTTGAAAACAGGTGAAATTATTTTGACCCATCCTTGTCAAGAGGTCAAAATAATTCTGACCCCCTGTCAAGCCCACCAGCCCCCCCTCCCGCCCTCTGTTGTTAAAAAATGAGCACTCCCTAATAGGAAGTCATTATTTAGGGAGTGGTCATTATTTATCAACAGGGGGGATGGTGGGTTTGAGGGGGGCGTAAAAATGTCAGACCCCTCCCAAGGGGGGGGCCTAAAAAAATGTTGATCCCTTTTGAGGGGGCTAAAAATATGTACCCTCTTTTTTTAGCAAAAAAGCATGCGCGCTAGTATAGATCAAAGAGGGGCGCGAAAATGCTACGCGTCTCTGTCACTGTGGGGCAAAAAATATTGACTGTCGTGGGGGGACTATGAACAGGAAACTTACAAATGTCTATGGAATGCATATCTGTGCCCTATTGTTTGCTTTGAATCCCTCGGGTAACTTGAGGTCATATATATGCATATATATGATAATAGATAGTTGAATTGTTTTGAAGCATAAACTGGCAGATATCGGCACCCGACTATAGTGACATGGTTGGTCGTACTCAGCAGTGAGTTGAATCCGTTATATAGGAAGTTTAGGTCACATTTAGATATGCTCCAGATCCTTTAGCCAACCAACAGGTCTTGTAGAATACACATTTACGATTTCAGTGCACTTGGAATCAAGTCTCTACTCCATATATTTGCTGAGATATTCATTATTGAAGATTTCTATGACCTTGACCTATGACCTCTGGCCGTAGAATAAATATTAAGAAAAAAGAAAAATGTACCTATTTGTATAAATTGTACACTAAACCACCATGAAAACAGTATCCAGTGTGCAAAACTATTGTTTTTTTTGCTAAATTCTTGCGAAAACAAGTCTCTGACCTTGACCTTGCTTATGTGACCTTGATTGGTGCTGAAGGTCATGTAAACCCTTTGCATAGTTCCCTAATGTATTTTGTATGCTAGTTCATGATTATTGAGTATAATTATGGGAAATATAATGATTTTGGGCCATTTTACCTCAAAACCTGTTAGTTGTGACATTTGACCTTGAGCCAAGGTCAAGGTCACTGACACATAACTGGCAGGCACCAGAACCTTAGGCGGGTATATGCCGAAAATTTCAAGCCAATATATTGGACGGTTCTTGAAATACACCAATATCAAATTCATTACATTTTACTATTCTGGCTGGTTCCAATGGCTGTGGTCCCTCAGTATCAAGAAATGTGCCACATTTGAGGTTCCTTAACCATTGGGAGGTTGTCACCAAAGAAGACCAAATCTCGGATGTTCACATGTAAATATCTCAGCAAATAATAGTAGTAGAGACTTGATTCTTGGTGCATTAGAATCGTATGACTGAGCTCTACCAGGCCTGCTAGTTTGTTAAAGGATCTGAACCATGTATAAAATTCACCTGAACTCCCTACTGAGAGTGAGACTGACTGTGTCAGTGGTTACCAAGATAAAAGGCGAAAAGGCTTGTCTGCACCCCGATGTTACTTGGTCCGGCCATTCTATAGTACCAATTAAGTCACGTAAAAAGTATAATAATTGTATAAATGCACCTAGGACATTGCTATTAATATTTACCGGCATTTGAAGTGAACCCTGCAGGTTAGGCCTCAGTTTCTCTCTCAGGTCAAGGTCGCTTGCTGAAGCTGGTTGTTGGCAGACGTTGACGAGCTACAGTTCTGAAACTTCTTAGATATTTCCACTATTGTATTCACTCTTTACTCCTAAAAAGTTGATTAACTTTCCATAAGGTTTTCTCACTTTGAAAATATTTCTTTAATTTGGACCGGAAAAAGGCGTCATGCTGTGTCCGCCAATCACATTTCGCCAAATCTTTACAGACATGTCTACCACAACGTCATCAGGACAGGGATGGGGATTTGTTAGGGGACGATTAATTTAGTTGCTTTTTTCCCTGGAAATCGACTTGTTGAGGGACATCTATCGAGGAGCTCAAATTTGCACATCTTCTTACGTGTAACCTGACCTTAGAAGTTTAAGAAAAGCCCTTATAGCACGCCATATTACTCAACAAAACCTAAGCGGAAGTTCAATTGTTTATCAACATTCCCACGTTATTAGAGGGCGTGCATTCTTTAGTTTAAACCACTGCAACAAGAAGCCACACCTTTTAGTTTCATCTATGTCGTCGGTGGTGAAGCTTTCAGTTACATAATAGTACGCTCTACTCATATGAATGATTTAATGCCGCCTAGAAATCGCCATGCACTTTAGTTGGTAGCAAATGCAGAACTTCAGTCAGAAGTTGGAAGTGTTATACAACCTGGACAGGCTGGAGTTTGAAACTTAAAAGTTTTGTATACCGGTATTGTAATTGTAGCAACTAGCATTCCCTACAATTATCTACACAAGTTAGGCTCTTCCTGAGAATACTGTGACCGTGACATAATCGACGGATTGCTAGTACTAGAAGGAAGAAAAGAACAAGCAGTAAACAAGATTCTTACCATCAGCTATTTGCCATGGATTTAGATCTACCTGTCACATTGGTTGTCAAAGCTCCCAACCAAAAAGTTGATGATCAGACAATAGAATGTGGGCTAGGTTGGACAATAAAAAAACTCAAGGAACACATCTCCAGAGTATATCCAAGTAGACCGGTAAGTATACTATACAACATCAAGACCTCTGATTAAGACTGCCGTAAAACTCCTCAGGTTCAGTCTGCAGATGGTGCTGACTCTATCTCTATTGCCGCTTGACCCAGCCGGGCCGTTTGTTGCCTCTCTGTCTACTTGTAGTAGGCTTCAGGGAAGACTACTTGTAGTAGGCTTTAGCAAAGACTACTGGAAGTAGGGTTCTCGCGCTAACCAATCAGACTGCTTACTTCAGAACAGTTGCTTTACTTCCCTACGGCCGCATCGTGCATATTTAGTTCTAGTTTTCGCTGAATAAAAACAGGGCTATTGATCTACCTATGTAACATCATTACGTACACTCAGTTGTCAATTTTGTGGGTGTGGGTTTTTGCTTGAACACGCAAATATTTTTTGCGCCCCCCTTTGACGGCAGTCAAAATTTTTTGTGCCTCCCCCCCGCGTCAGAGGCCCGGAGAATTTTTGCACCCCTCTTTGATCTTTAGTAGCACGCTGGCTTTTTTGCTAAAAAGGTGGTAATTTTTTTAGCCCCCACCTCAAGAGGGGTCAAGATTTATTTAGCCCCCCCCCCCCTTGGGAGCGGTCTGAATTTTCTACGCCCCCCTCAAACCCACCACCCCCCATGTTGATAAATAATGACCATGTTTAAGAGTTCAGATGAGTCTGATTGGTTAGAGGGGGAAGGCTACTTGTAGTAGGCTTCAGCGAAGCCTACTACAAGTAGACAGAGAGGCAACAAACGGCCCGGCTGCGATAGGCGGGTTGATCCCATCTGATTTGGAAGATCAAATATAGAGTGTTTGGTGTTGAGATGGATTGGACGTCCAGCACAAACCCGTTGCCATCCCTATCATCTCTGCTCGCCTAGTCAGGCCCATTTACAGTTGTCTTAAACTAAACTAAAGGCGGCCGCAGACAAGCCCGACTGGGTCGGCCAACGGCGTTTGCACTTATTTTTGGGCCGTATCGTATGTTCGATTAAGTCTGACAACATCAAACATGTTAGAATTTCCGGATCTGATCCGATCTGAAGTCCCTAGTTACCAACGAAACCTGGCCTGTCTGCGGTCACCTTAAAGGGGCCCCAGCATGGTAATGCATGCCAGCATTAAAAAGTCACGTTACCACCCCTTGACCAATCAGAGCACCGCGATTTTTCCACTGGTTCCCGCGATTTTATGATCACTCTTTGAACCGGTGTCGCATGCAGAATGTCGTTACCATGCAAAATGTTTCCAGCGTTCTTCCAACAGACTTTGCACCCTCTAAATCGGATCATGCATGATCAAAACATCTGCTTGGAGAGTAATAAACTTACTTAATCTCGAAACAAATAGTTTTTTCTTTGAAAGGAAGAAACCATGAAAATATCCCTCTCCTCTTATAGAAATTGAAAAAACAACAACCCTAATGATACTGCCCCTACGCCGTAGAACTATGAATAATGCAAAGTGTAACTTGAATTTCCACGGAAACATTTTGCATGGAGCGACATTTTGCATATTACACCGGTACCCATGTTGTTACTTTGCGGTGCTAGCCCCCCCCCCTTTAAGGCTTAACTTAAGCTGTGGCTCCTACTTTTGTAGTCTTTTTCAAATGCCTATATATTCTTACACTAAGTTACAGTATTCAGGATGTGGCACATATGCAGGATTTAATAATGTCTATAGAACTGCAGCTGATAACGTAGTCAAAGGTTGAGGTGCGGCTTATACACATCTACGCTGCCCCTCACTCTACATAAGGCTAAAAAGAGAATATTGCGTTTTTAGGTCTAATTGGCCATCTCCTATGAACCACACTCTGACACTTAAAAATGCAAATCACGGTCAGTCGTGATAGATTTTAGACAAGTGAAAATATCCGCCACCATTCACAGCTGAATTCTTGGGATTAAACTAGTACCCATTGTCATTGCTGTTATCAGGGCTTTTCACTCTTGACAGTACCAGCTTCAGCAATGGATACGTCCACTGGCACTGAACAAAGCAGGAGAGTCCTCTGAATTGTTACCAAGTTGTCTCTACACGGCTAGTGATTGAAGAATTCGGGGGGGGGGTAAAAAAAAAAGAAGTATGCAAGCACTGTTACGGCTACATTAACTGGAGTTTTGAGATCTGATATACATTGTGCAATAAAATAGTATAATTAACTGTGAAGTAAGCTATGTATAGTACAACTTCAATATCATTTATGTAGAATGACTACCGTATATTATATACCTTAAAGCTCCACGAATTTCGAAAATTTATTACTTTTACCAGGGTATTGAAATAAATCCATAGCATATTTGTAGTTCTCAAGGTAAAGCTTTTCTCCCAGAAGCATCAAGAATTGCATGACATTGATATTATGATATATTAGGCGCTTGTGTGCTGATAGAGTCCAATACAGTAGATGGCTGATATCAGATACAGGAGACACGCACATTACTGGTGGTAACAGACACAGGTGGTGTTGATGATATTGAAATAGTCATGGTTATCATGGCCATATCCACGCGTGTACCTATTGATTTATGGACTAGTGTATTGCGTCAACTTTTAGACTTACTGTAATCTCCCGCGTAGAAGACGCGTTGCGCGTATAGGACGCACCCCAAACTCAGCAGGAGCATTTTGGCGTATAAGACGCACATTTTAATGCTGATATTTGTAAATTCAATACATTTCTATAGTAAAATTACCCCTCGTATAAGACGCACCCCCAATTTCAGTACATCCTTTAAGATGCACAAGGCATTTGTTTGGCATAGAGGACGCGTCTTATACGCGGGAGATTACGGTAATACCCTGGTACATGCGTGCACGAACACATCAAAAGAAAAATTGATGTGTTTCAAGTAACCGAGCTCTACCTAGGTACTCAGGGCCGACTCTTGACTTTAAAAAAAAATAATATTACCGTAATCTCTCGCGTATAAGACGCGTCTTCTACACCAAACAAAAGCCTGGGGCTTCTTATAACATTCTCCCAAGAAGGGGGTGCGTCTTATACGCGAGTTTTTTTTATTATAGAAATGTACTAATCTTACAAATTTCAGTCTTAAAATGTGCGTCTTATACGCGAAAATGCATTTGTTGAGTTTGGGGTGCGTCTTATACGCGCAGCGTGTCTTCTACGCGGGAGATTACGGTATTTATCATATTTTCCATGATTTGAAAAAAGGCTTTTTCAACAATTTGCTTTTATGTTTATTTATGTGTTTTTATGTTTATATCTTACTAAAATGCTGAAATGTCAGGCCCAGTTGCACCTGCACACAAGATCTAGAGAAAACATTGATTTGAGGGGGGGGGGGGGACTTTCCTGCCCACCTAACCTAATGTTTTTTGACTCCCGTCACCTTCTCCCCACCTTCCAATCATAGCTGCTAACATTATTTAACAACGTTTCTACCTGGTACATCACACTGTGTATTGTGTTTTAGAGGGAACATCAACAAAAACTGATCTACTCAGGACGGTTACTGTACGACCACCTTACACTGAAAGACGTCCTGAGACAGGTAAGGATCTAGATAGAAGATAAATGCAGAGCACGTACACATAGCAAACTGTGGGATTCCACACTCCATTGAAGGGTATCAGTAGAATACCTGGTTCTGTTCCATTAGTGAACTGTTAAAATATCATAGGTCGTGAAGTTTACAGGATAATTGTAAAACCACATTTTAAAAGTTTGGAGTCAACAGCAGTCTAGAAACACCCAGTGGGCTAATGTAGGTCGGACCTGGGTATATTTAGACATTGATGTACTTCTTAGTATATAATGTGACAGTGCCACTGTTGACGTGTCTGACCTGGTAGTGAATTAGAGCACACCCAGGTACTTTATATGTTCACTGTCGTGTCTTGTCTTGGTATTGCAGTTTCGTTAGGTCTAGCTGTATGTGTGTTTCTTTTACTTGTGTTTAGTTGTACTGCCACCAACCGGAGCAACTTGCTCTTGAAGTTGAGTTTAGTCCTGGGGAGTTGTATTTCATAAATTTAATTTTAGGTCCTCTGTCAGTTTTGCAGTAATAGAGCAAAGTATGCATGATGTTGATACAGTAATTATAATGTGAAATTAGAGTAATGCCTAAAAAAAAGTTCTGTTCCAATAAAGCTACATATATAATATCCCATTCTTTTTTCCCACCCCAATTATTCCGGAACTCATAGCAGGCGGCTTGGAGCTTATGAAGTTATTTTAAAGGTGTGGGGGGGGGGGTTCAAGATTGAATCTGTGTCAGAATGTATTGGAACTTTATTCGCCAATCATAGACATACAATGAAATAAAAGATACCTACCTAAGACACTAACCTAAACTCAGAGAACCCTATTGGCTTAAAAGCCAATTAAAAAAATCCCCATATTAAAGCAGTCTATGACTTCATCGTGAAGAGGAATGTTCCGGGCATGTTTAAACAGTTGAATATCAATGATAGATTAGATATGGCAGACATTTGGTAGTAATGACAAGTATTTCTGTGTGTTAACAGTACGACTCAGACATCACAACACACACGCTTCACTTGGTATGTGCCCAGTCTGCTGCGGAAACTGCTCGACAGGTGATTGTTCAATTTTCATCCATACACCTCTCCATGTTTACTATTTCATGTTTGAATTTCACCCAGTTTTAAATATTTATCTTTTCTTGATATGCCCTAATGGCAGGAAAATTCACGTCCCCGAGAATGCAAATATTTATTTGATAATATAAAACGTCTACTTGTGTATTTATTACAGGATGCCATGGCCAGTGGCAGCAGTAGTGCCTCTTCATCTCGTGGAGGCAGTCCAGCGGCCTCAGCACCGCCTGTCTCAGCACCCTCTGCCTCACCACCGCCTTTGGCAGAAGGTTTACGGCAGCGGAGACCTGTCGACTCCAGTCCCACTTCAGAGGCCATGCCCCTACCAACAACCACAGCCGCCAATATACCACAGCCTGCCCCTGTGCCTGACGCCTTCCAAAACATGTATGGGTGAGTACATTGTGACTGATCTAATGGAGGACAAAATTGGGATACAATGGAAATAATGACTTGTCTTGTATGTGTGGCAATAAATGATTGCTGTGTTAAATATCGCACAATGTCTACAATGGTGAACAGATGTTGAACAGTGCTACTGTATTTTGACACTGCAAAGATTAAAAAAGGGAGGCCATTAAAGAACTGCTGTGATTCTTCTTTGCCTTGAGGCATCAAGAGATGGGTATTTGTTTCAGGGGGGCAGTGATCATGATTATACCAAATAGCTCATGGTTGTACAAGAAAAAGTATCCATGCATGGACTATTTAACTCTTAATATGATACATCAGGATTGCGCGTGACGCCCCCCTCCCCTATTGGCAACTGGTTACCATTTTGCAGGGATGACAGTTTTCATGTTATCTCAGGGTTTCAGGGTTTTTCTTTTAAATGTTGAAAATTTACCCCCCCCCAAAAAAAAAAAAGAAGCAAAAAGTAAAAAAGCAATTTTTAATTTTGCTATAAAAAACCAGCCCTGTGTACAGTAGGCTAGTGTAACTCATTATTAGGAATACCTGATACAAACATGACTGCAATAGTGACCGCCCTTCAACAGAACACAACCCACAGTAACTAAGTGTATCCTCACAGACTCCCACAGCCCTTCCCAACTTCAGACCTATTAGGTCCAGGAGTCTCCTACCCTACCTTCTCTATAAGGGTAGTCAGGGGTGTTCAGACCCAGCAGGTCTAGGAAGGCTTGGAAAAGATTTAGTTTTGTTTCACCTAACATCAATCTCTGTAGTAAAACAGAATTGATATAGACCTTAGAGTTTGCTTATTTTCAGAGCTTTACAAACAGAAATAATATTCATGTGTTATAAAACCAACATTTTGACCCATTCTCTCAGATTTTGAAGAAGAAAAATTAAAATTTGAAAAAAAAGTCTTTAGTCAAATTAATTCTCAGATTGTAGTTGAATGCCTAGTTCAAGATTGTATTACTGGATAGGCAAACTTATGGCTCCAACTTTCAGTATACAGCCATACTATATATACCATGATTTCCCTTAGCCTCTTTAAGACACATCACATCCCCATCCCTGCCATCTGATATCACCACCACCCCCCCCCCCCACTCACACACCAGACCACAGCTGTCATCAACCACCCTCATTACCCCCTACCTCTCCCACACACATACACAAACAGGGTGGGGTAGACTGTACCAGGGTTAGGGTTAACCCTAACCCTCACTCATACACCCATTCACTCACCAAAAATTTGAAAATTATATCCCAAAATGACTTGAAATACCAATATCTATCTCTAATTACAAAGTTATCTTGGAGGCATGGCTATAAATCCCCAATGACTATATTTTATCTAACCTCAAAATTGTGTATCAAATTGATCTAAAACTCACCAATTCCTGTCTATAATTCCAAAATTTCCATAGGGGTGCTTGCGACATGTGGCAACGCCCACAAGTCCTCCCCAAAGTTCAGGCTTTATTTCTAGACCTCACTGTCATCCCTGATTTTGACTGCTTTCAGTAAACATTGCTCTCTAGTTTCTAATATTTTTCACCCTCAGTGAATTTTGTACTTTTATATTCCAGTGCTAATATGTTGTATGGAGCAAATTTCTACCAGGGTATGATGGCGCCGGGTATGATGGCTTACAGCCAGGAACAGATGATGTGGCTTCAACAGATGTATGCACAGCAGATGGCACAGTACATGCAATTGTAAGTACCTCGCAGCACTGGCATGAGGCGGGATTGAATCAGGCGGAAGCTGTCCTTTCACCAGACACCCGGGGAAAACAGTGTTATACATTTCTAAACATTTTACCTGATATCTTCACATAGTTTGACACGTTTTAGATTTATTTGATGAAGAACCAATTTTGAAAAGGGAAACTCTGCCATGGGATACTTCCCCGCTAATGTTCCATTTCAGATCTCAGAATGAAATTCTTATTGTGTACTTCTCTGACCTGTACCTTATCCTGTCATGCTTTATGTTAGGTACCAAGGTGTGATGCCACCAACACCTCTGACCAGTCCCGTGCCAGAACAACCTCAACAAGACCTTCCCGCTAACCAGAATGCTGCTGCACCTAACGCCGAGGTTAACCAGCGTGCGGCAGGCGGGGGAGACCAGCCCATCCGTATGAATGCCCAGGGTGGTATGGTGATGGACGATGATGACGAGAACATGAACAGGGATTGGTTAGACTGGGTGTATACCTTGAGCCGTGTGGCGGTTCTACTGAGCATCGTCTACTTCTACTCCACCTTCACTCGTTTCGTCCTCGTCCTTAGTTTCTTCATCATGGCCCTCCTGTAAGTACCCTTACATAGTGAGACAGGGATTTAAGCAACCTCTATGGTACATGAGGTAATGAAGTCGGTCGCCGGCAGGCATTGATATTTAGAAAGTCTTTAAGCCCTTTGGATACAACCATACTCAACTGAACTTACTGCTACTAAATACCAATCATTACATGTTGAATCCTTGTCCTGTACAAGGATGACAGTCACGAAAAGAAATATAATTATGGCATGAACTGTCTTGCCAATTTAGACGTTTTCCTGGAACAGAGAGCTCATGGTTTGTCGTTCTTTGTTCGTTATCAGATATCAAGGAGGCTGGTTTCACATTCAGCGGAGGGAGGTAAGAAATCCTGAAGCAGAACAGCAACAGCAGCAACAAGAAGAGTTATTGCAGCAACAACAACAGCAGCAGCAGCAACAGGCAGACCAGCCAGCAGCAGAAGGCCAGCAAAACCAAGATCAGGTTAGTCCATGTACCAGCACTATCGGACAATCTGCACAGTTGCTAGCTTATAACTTGTTTTCATAGATACCTTCAAAATCTGGTCAAAAGCCAACTTTGTCTTGGGATTTTCCACCAAATTCGGCTCTATAATATTTGGCCAATATCTACCCCATGCTTATGACATGCAATACAATCATTACATGTTTCTCGGAAGACTACCCCCAACTGATAACTTGGGCGGTCCTATGGTAAGTATCATTTAGCCATATCAGTTATCCAAGCCAGATTTAAATGAGTTAGTTTTAATGGTATTTGTTTCGTCCATGGTGCAGACATCGGACGAGGAGGAGAGCACTGGAGCAGAAGATGGACCGCCTGCTGAACCGCCAGCACCAGGCCGCCTAGCAGTCGCCTGGTCCTTCTTCTACACCTTCTTCTCATCCCTCGTCCCCCAGCAGCCAGCAGTCGTTAACGCCAACTGAAACACCTCTTTTAGATAAGGATATCTCAACTTGTAGTGACAAGAGGAGTTCTGTGTGGGGAGCAGTGTATGGTGGACTGCTGCAACTCACAGAATGCTGACATGACTTGCACCTGGGCTCGCTTCATGTTTAACACCAGGCCATTTCAAAACAGCGAGCAACTCATCACATAACTAATTCTATGTACCGTAATCTCCCGCGTATAAGGCGCAGCCCGCGTATAAGGCGCACCTAGAGTTTTGGAAAATTCTCAAAAAAATGAAAAATTCATAACTTTGGTTCTACTAAATGAATTTTCAAAATTCAAAAACCTATGGGTAGCTTGGGCCACCTTGGGCCCTCCTGGGCCCCATTTTGTCCTATTATGACCAAGGGGGCATGTAAGATATCAAAAGTAAGGTCTTGGTGTCCCCCTTGTGGATCAAATGAGAACTAAAACCCCCTGTATAAGACGCGCCTTATACGTGGGAGATTATGGTAGCTCAGTAATCAGCTGACCCTACAGGACTCACACAAAGAGGATTTGTACCCTCTGTCCAGTGGCTCAGTCATGTAAGAGGTAGGCCTATACACTCTCTCAGTGTATGAAACAGAATCTAGGTACTCACTCTCAAAGTCTCAAAACATCAGGAATCAGAGGATGGGCTATCGCTTTTTACAAGACTTATGTATAACTGTCAACTGGTACCATGATGGAAGCTACCGTAGTACCCCATGTATAAGGAGCATCGTGCATTTAAGATGCACCCTGCTTCTGTACCCCTTGTATAAGGTGCATCGTGCATTTAAGATGCACCCTGCTTCTGTACCCCGTGTATAAGGAGCATCGTGCATTTAAGATGCACCCTGCTTCTGTACCCCATGTATAAGGAGCATCGTGCATTTAAGATGCACCCTGCTTCTGTACCCTGTGTATAAGGAGCATCGTGCATTTAAGATGCACCCTGCTTCTGTAACCCATGTATAAGGAGCATCGTGCATTTAAGATGCACCCTGCTTCTGTACCCCATGTATAAGGAGCATCGTGCATTGAAGATGCACCCTGCTTCTGTACCCCATGTATAAGGAGCATCGTGCATTTAAGATGCACCCTGCTTCTGGGACAAGGCACATATCGGGAAAAATTGATATTCCCATGTACCCCGTATATTAGACCCACATACACTTTTTACTGTATCATAGATAAGGTACAATCCTTGGTTCATCTATAAAGCTAGCCAAGAATAAAAGCTAGCAAGGTGCGACGGTGATATTTCTTTACCCTATGACAATGCTGTAAAGCGCACCTGAGGACTAAAGTCATGGCTTATGCGAGGGGTACTACAGTAGTGTGGAACTACTTCCTTAGATTATTTTTTTCATCGAATATCACTAACTGAATACATATAATTGTGAGAAAGCAGTGAGGTCTAATTCATATATTCATGTGTCGTGTGACTAATTTGTATTAATATAGCTTCCCTTCTTTGACTTTGGCTTCAGTGCAATCGGATTTATAAAATAGTTGGTACGTTACAAGGGTATGTTATGGGCTGAAAAGGTTGCCATGCCTTACATTAGTCTATATAAGGTAAACCCTGTGTATAAGCCGCACCCTGACTTCAGTAGGGCTCAGAAATTGTCTATTATATGTAGATTTGTACGGTCTTGTCATATCGTGTGCAGATATTAAAATAAAAGGAAGCCTACAGTAGACATAGGGTCCTGCCATAACCACTTATTGCAATACGGTTGCTGAGTGCGCATAACCTGTACCATGTAAGGATATGGTAGGGGCCGTACACTACAACATGTACTCCCAGTGGAGAGAGTATTTAACCTACCGTACGTTAATTTCAGTAGGACTGTGGTTCCTGGCCGACATTTTGTGTGTGTGAGAAAACTGGCAACCCGATCAGGTGCACCAATCCAACAGATTTACCCTCATAGAACTGTGCTTGGTTTGACATCATGGCACTTTTGTCTACTACGGTACTGGCATATCCAAGTTTAAACTTTGTGTTTTTCGATGTAGTCCCAAGGTGGGACGCTGTTGTGAGTGATATGTTGTGCATTTTATAGAAAACCTGTTTCCTGTCACTCAGTTTCTCCTACCGTACTTTGATCTTTTTATTGTCGCCTGTTCCATATGTGCCACTCATGTATGCCGGTGATATTCATAATTTTTAAATAATCCACTGAATGTAGACAGCCTGTCAGGGTGAAAAAACGATTTTGTAATAAATATTAGATGTACATTCTTTTCTCTCTCTCTCTCTCTCTCTCTCTCTCTCTCTCTCTCTCTCTCTCTCTCTCTCTCTCTGTGTCTCTCTCTCCCTCTCTTTCCGAAAAATCAAACGTCATCATGCAAGAAACCTTATACATTTTTCTACTTATAAATTGAAGAGGCATATAGCAGTGGCATATAGCAGTATGTAATATTCAAGCAGCCAAAATTGTCCGTACATCAATGAAAACGGCATGTCACCATGTCATGTAATTCAGGCTGATATCTGTGTCCTTACGTGGTTCTGATTTTGTCGTACATACTATAAAACACATTGTCTAAAAGGTTAAAGGTGGTTGGTGGTAAAACTGTCCTGTAATGTCTTGCCTGTGATGCGATATTCAATGGAAACTCAATATGAACACCGATAGCATGACAAGGTGGCGTGGTATATCAATTTTAGGTATACATCTATCATTTCGGGTGGCTATTGGGAAATGATAATTTATGTGATAAGTTCCTTCTGTATCAAAGGTATCACTTTGATATACAATGTATATGGCAATAGCAGATATTATACATAACACTCATGAGTTAACCTTGCAGTTATTTTACTTTTGGAGGTATAGTTAGTTTTCACCTCACGTAGGCGCTCTGTTGCATAAATTGTACATGTACCAGATATACCGGTAGTGCATTTCGTGCATCGTGTTTTGTTGTATGCAGGTTTTCTTTTATGTCTCTATCGCCCAAAACAAGTATTTGGTGTAAAGGATGAAAGTAGGAACTGTACATAGAAAATTTGAATATGTTTATACTGCACAGTGTCTCTGTGCTTGAGTGTAAATAGCAGTTTTAAATGGAGTTTGCCGCTAAGGCCAAGCAAGTTGTGTTTCCTGTATTCCTCAAATGAAGATTTGGTGAGAAGTGGGGGTATCTAACACGATATACCAACAATTGTGACATGCGTAACAGTAAACATGTGAAGAATACAACACGAACCCTTTATTATAGACATTCTATTTTTCACCCATACATAAAAATATTCTTTTTGATTTTTTTCGTATTTTCTCTTGTTGATTTGCACGTGTCTGAAAATGTGGAGGGGAGGGGGTAAATCTGTACTAAATGGAACAAATTGCTAATAATTAAGAGGTATGTGAAACCCACATATGGGAGTGTAAGATATCAAAATGAAGGTCTTGATCTCTCCCTTGAGGATCCAGGAAGAACTAAAACCTCTCGTACAAGACGCGCCTTAAACACGGGAGATATCGGTTGTATTTGTGTTTGTGGATGAGAGGTTCCCTCTATATAGGTAGTAACCACACCTATCCTGAATTGTGCACAGGGTAATATGATGATGCAAGCTTACTGCAAAGAGAGTAGTAACCCCACCTCAACAAACTTCTACTACTTATATGTTCCTTATACATATAGGCGCTGTGTAACTCATGTAGGGGCCTAAATACAAAACACATTTGTACCTGATATACTGAGGGTGAGGTTGGGTGAACGGACGTCTAAAAAAAGGGTGTTTTAGTGAAGCCGCATGGTGACACTAAATCATGTACATGTTCAATAGTGGCTGGCACCCATTGTACATATGCCACAAATTCGTATATAAAAAATAAACTGTTGAAACATAATTTTGTGTAGTTGTTATCTAACATATCAGCTACTTCACGACGTTTATGATTATGACTCATAGGTGGCGCTCTGCAGCATCTGTATCAGTGAGGTAGAAATAAAATTCCAGAATTATAAAAATAAAATATTCCCTTTCCTTTATCTGGCATAGAACTAAAGCAAACAGATCAAATGTTATTCTGGATGAATTATTACAGAAAAGTAAAATGTCACGTCAGAAATTGCACTTGAAAAATCCTGATTTTTAAACTTGCTTTTGTGTACCCAGTAGAACCCATGAGTAGACTCCCATGTCTTAATTATAGTGATTATAGAGCTTAGCACCAATTCATAGTGTATTAACTAAGTGTACCCATTTTGGCACACACATTTTCATCTCAGACTGTATCTGATACATAAGCAAATGTCCACGACCATGCTACCAGTCCCACAGAGGGGAATACGATTTAAAAAATCCCAGGGAAGTGGACATTTGCATTTATGTCATGGCCTAGGGGGTTATTTTGCTTTTAAATAAAGAAAAACAGCTCAGATCTGTTCAAAATCCAAGATGGTGGAGACCCATTGAATACGGACACATGACACATTGTATTCAATGCCCCCCCATTGAATACGGTGGTTCTAGTACTAATCTATAGTGACGTTCGTATCAGCTATGACATAAATCTGTGGTCTAAAATTGCCTAGAATACCTAAGCAAATGTCCATGACCATGACCATAGAAATTGATGTAAATCATTGGGGAAGGGTTATAATAAAATAAAGATGGAAGACCAAATAAAATAAAGATGGAAGACCAAAAGAGAAAAGATGGAAACCCTGGAGGACAGGTGCACATGCCTACTTTTCAGAATTTATTGGAAGTATTGGGTAAAACATGTCTTTAAATGGCTAACTTATTTTTGTCTAAACATCTCCATTTTACCACAGGAGATAGTAGAGATAAAGGGAATTCTAATGCACTGCCATACACACCAAGTTCCCTGCCCCTTGACCTAATATATCTTTTGGCAGTTTTTGTTATAGCTCTGGTTGTAGGTGTACGATCAGAATGTAGGATGTCTCTAAATGTAGGCCCATATCATAGGAATCCAAAGCAACTGACGACCTCTGCCTGTTTTCTATATTCGTACAGAACAGTTATCTAGGCACTTCATAGATTGAGTACTATAATTGGGTGCCTCCAGAAGCAGCACTACTCACACACTTTCCTTTAGGGAGTGCTTATTTTTTAACAACATGGGGGCTGGTGGGTTTGCGTGCGGACATGAAAAAAAAATTTGACCATCCCCATCGGGGACGAAAATCATGCGCGAACACGCCTTTTTAATCAATAGTAATGCGCAGGCTTTTTCACTGAAAGCAGGCGAAATTATTTTGAAACCCCCCTCAGAGGGGTTGAAGAAATTTCAAAGCCCCCTGGTCAAGGGGTCAAAAAAATTCTGACCCAACCCCACCATTGTTAAAAAAATATCACTTCCTTAACTCTTCACACAAAAGTACCATCTAGAGTCCACAAAACAGTAAACCCGGCCCTCCATGTATGTATAGAATGGAAACATAGCTCCACATTGGTGTGCATATAGTCTACCTTTACTAGTGATAGTAAATCAGGGTTTAGGCTGAGAAGAGGGGAAAATGTCTGAATGTCACTGCACTGGGTGAGTGGTGTGAATGGCCTAGGAACGCAAATCACTTTGCTAGACAACTGTGTTCCTGCTGGGCTCTCTGTATGGTGCTACTACCTGGTGTTGGATATCTGCACTACCGTCAATACTTTCCCTATCAGGTAGAACACAGATTGTTTTTGTGTCAAGATATGTGTACCCTGTTCAAACTAATTTTGGTCCAAATCATTACCTTTGGCTTTAAAAATGATCTTGTTCCAACCTAGCTATAGTCTCGAGCAGTCCAAATTTTGACACAGCTGTCTTAATGTACCCTGATTCAACCTTCATATCTTGTGCCTGCCCACTCTGATGTCCTGGCTCCCCTACTATACCCATAGTTAATCTCAATGTACGCCCATGTGTGCCAGAGTATACAGTATACAGCAATACCTCGCGCATAAGGCACACCCTGTGTTTAAGGCGCCTGCTGAGTTCATGGCAGACCTTTAAGGCACTGTTGGGGCTTGATCTTGAGCAGTTTACTACTGTTCTACAGCATTAATATCCTCGCCCACGAGGCGCACCCTGACTTCATGCAGATTCTATCAGGCACCTCAAGGGTCTATTATCGAGTATGAGCCACGCCTTATATGCGAGGTATCGGGTATGTCACGGTCCTCTACAGAATTACTAGGGCAAAAAAAGAAATATAAATGACCATCAATTTGAGCATTCTAAAGCAGTGACAGGATATTTAGGAGTAGACTAGTGGCTTCGCCACTAGATAGTTGGGGCAAAAGTTATGATAATGGGTATAGGGCCTACTGTTTAGAACCTAAAGTTTCATAGCCTCAAAAGTCGGCGTGTAACGTAGCAATGGCATGTAACGTAGCCAAACAATTTTACACTCTCCCAGCAGATCCTCTCGGAGGTTTGAGTTTTTTAGTGAGTTTCTTTGGAACTACCCATCAGATCCTATCATGGTGTCACCACCCCAAATGCCTTGTGACCATCCGAAAAATCACAGGTCTTCCACCGTTGACCTGATATTAAATATACTTAAAATTCTCACAGTGCTTAGCAACCTACACCATATTTTAGCTTATGAAATGGAGAAAAAAATAAGATAGGTCCACATAAACATAGTCAGGCTAGATTTTGCGCAAATTGCCATGGTAACCAGGTAGTGATTTTTGCATGGTGAGGCCTGATCAGCGCATGAATACACATCAGGACCCCTTCACCCCATAAACTTCCACTGAATTTATGTTTTGAACAAAAAATATTCTGGGCCTATTAAAACACTCCTACTCATCATTCTGATACCAAATAAAAATGGGGTTGGCCCCTCTTTCCCTTCCCTTGCGGCCAAATTCCTCAAAATAACTAAGTTCAGAAGGGACTATTTAGCCAGTAAACCCGGAAGTGGTCCGATTTAGGGTGGTGACACCTTAACAGAAAAGCTGGTTTTGTTGTTGCCATGGTTACCAAAAGATTCCTTCATAAACAAAACATTTTGAGGACCCTCAATCATAATTTGTCCCCAGATTCTATCTAAAAACCATATTTTATTGGTATTTTGGGCCATTTGGGACAGTGGTGGAATGTGCATAGACCAAAACTGCCCTAAAAAGGTTGTTTTTCTAGCTACAAGTTTTTAATCTGACATAGAGAAAAATCTAGCCTGACTTTGTTATGGCAAATATGCATTAGAAGACAGCCCAGAACATCCATTTTCTCCAGTAATATGCCACTAAGCACTGTGAGAATTAGGGAAGTCAGTAGAATTGGTGAAAAGGCCCTAAAACAGGCATTTTTGGGGCCAAAATAGCCAAATTTGACCCAAAATAGGCCCCTTGGAGAGGAAACATGTTGTTATGTTGCCATGGTAACCATAACAATCAATGGAATTCTGGGATATTTCACCCCTGGAATGTTCCATTATATAGTGTCATGATATTCGCTCCTTTAAATGATAGGTGAGTTAAAAAAAATTACCCATTTCATCAGATTTAGTTAGGAAGTGAAATTTTCCTATAAAATGCCTGTAAGGACTAGAAAAAAGGGAGTTAGTTTCAAGGTCTAACTTTTGTGAAAATTAGACACTTTTAAGGCCAAACTCCAAGAAATTCTATCATTTTTGGACACAAATCCCATATATAAGAGGTGTCCAGCACAAACAACCAAAACTTATTGTTAAAAAAAATGTGAAAAGGGCTCGAAAATGCCCCCCTGAGTGGCATATGTATTAAAATCAGCTCTTTGTTGTTGCCATGGTTACCAAAAGATTCCTTCATAAACAAAACATTTTGAGGACCCTCAATCATAATTTGTCCCCAGATTCTATCTAAAAACCATATTTTATTGGTATTTTGGGCCATTTGGGACAGTGGTGGAATGTGCATAGACCAAAACTGCCCTAAAAAGGTTGTTTTTCTAGCTACAAGTTTTTAATCTGACATAGAGAAAAATCTAGCCTGACTTTGTTATGGCAAATATGCATTAGAAGACAGCCCAGAACATCCATTTTCTCCAGTAATATGCCACTAAGCACTGTGAGAATTAGGGAAGTCAGTAGAATTGGTGAAAAGGCCCTAAAACAGGCATTTTTGGGGCCAAAATAGCCAAATTTGACCCAAAATAGGCCCCTTGGAGAGGAAACATGTTGTTATGTTGCCATGGTAACCATAACAATCAATGGAATTCTGGGATATTTCACCCCTGGAATGTTCCATTATATAGTGTCATGATATTCGCTCCTTTAAATGATAGGTGAGTTAAAAAAAATTACCCATTTCATCAGATTTAGTTAGGAAGTGAAATTTTCCTATAAAATGCCTGTAAGGACTAGAAAAAAGGGAGTTAGTTTCAAGGTCTAACTTTTGTGAAAATTAGACACTTTTAAGGCCAAACTCCAAGAAATTCTATCATTTTTGGACACAAATCCCATATATAAGAGGTGTCCAGCACAAACAACCAAAACTTATTGTTAAAAAAAATGTGAAAAGGGCTCGAAAATGCCCCCCTGAGTGGCATATGTATTAAAATCAGCTCTTCCTTTAAGGTGTCACCACCCCAAATGCCTTGTGACCATCCGAAAAATCACAGGTCTTCCACCGTTGACCTGATATTAAATATACTTAAAATTCTCACAGTGCTTAGCAACCTACACCATATTTTAGCTTATGAAATGGAGAAAAAAATAAGATAGGTCCACATAAACATAGTCAGGCTAGATTTTGCGCAAATTGCCATGGTAACCAGGTAGTGATTTTTGCATGGTGAGGCCTGATCAGCGCATGAATACACATCAGGACCCCTTCACCCCATAAACTTCCACTGAATTTATGTTTTGAACAAAAAATATTCTGGGCCTATTAAAACACTCCTACTCATCATTCTGATACCAAATAAAAATGGGGTTGGCCCCTCTTTCCCTTCCCTTGCGGCCAAATTCCTCAAAATAACTAAGTTCAGAAGGGACTATTTAGCCAGTAAACCCGGAAGTGGTCCGATTTAGGGTGATGACACCTCATATGACATATCAAATGAAAGGTCTCAGTGGCTGGAATCTAGATCTAGAATCGGTGATCTGTTTTGTTGATAAATAAAATCGGGCAAGGTGCCGATTTCTTTGAACTGAGATCCAAGATGGCAGAAAATGCAAAAAAATAGCTCTGATGATTTTGAGGCTAGAGGCTATTGTTTAAAAATGCTCTCTATTTATATTTATGATTGAATGTCTCATTTACTTGAAAGCAATTAATTTGTATTGTATATGGGTCTCTGAAAATATTATTAGCAAGTACCTACTTTTATCTAGCCTCTTTTGGTTTATCTGTTCCTGGCAAGCACTCAAGCTTAATTCAATGAGGTGGGGACCAGCAATGAATTAATGCCTTTTTATATATAGGGTAACTAGGGGGCCTTCTGAGCTAAATGTGATGACCTACCCAGCCTACTAGGGGCCTTCTGAGTTAAATGTGATGACCTACCCAGCCTACTAGGGGGCCTTCTGAGTTAAATGTGATGACCTACCCAGCCTACTAGGGGGGCTTCTAAACTAAATGTGATGACCTACCCAGCCTACTAGGGGGCCTTCTGAGCTAAATGTGATGACCTACCCAGCCTACTAGGGGGCCTTCTGAGTTAAATGTGATGACCTACCCAGCCTACTAGGGGCCTTCTGAGGTAAATGTGATGACCTACCCAGCCTACTAGGGGGCCTTCTGAGCTAAATATGATGACCTACCCAGCCTATGCTTTCAGGCATGTAACCCAAATGCCCTTTTTTTATGCATATTCACATGGGTACCTACATCAAGCATGGAATTGGAATAGGGTCCCCATCGTCTATAATCTTGGAGTCAAATTCCGACAGACATTAAACAATCTTTTAGATTTTTCTTTCTCAAAAAATCATTTTAATCACATCCACACATGTATAACTTTAGCCTCCTTGTCACGAACACCTTTGCTGTGACTGTGTGAGATGGGTGTTGGGTCCCTGATTCCCTCTACTACTCACAATGCCACCCGGTGTGGTATTCATACTGTGGATTCCTAATGATGACGACATTGCTTCTGCTGCTGCTGCTGATTAAGACGGAATAACTTTGAAGCCCATGAACCTCAAATTTACCCCGATTGGAGAGAGCCGATACATTGTCATGACATTTAATTAGTATATCCGATAAACTTATAGGCTACTTGACATTCCTAACCGTCCTAGGTATATTTGTTCAATAGGCAGGCTCCTGTAACGTTGGATTATGATCAAACGTCTTCCGGGGGCGGTAAAGTCCCTATTGTATCTAGCAAAATGCATATTTCGGTGTTTTTCAAATTGGCGCAACTTAATGCATGCCCACCCAATTGTGCACATTGATCTTTGATTTTACCACATATATCAATGTACCCTGACTACATCATGTGGAACCCGTAATGGGTAAGCTGCGCCGACTGGCACTACCTCGCCGTGCCTTTACATAAACAGACTAGGGGGCGGAATAGCACAGAATTGCAGTTTTGCTAATGTCTGACAAAAAATCTAAAAGCGTTCTTATGTGAACTGGAAACACGTTTCTTACGCTCTATGAAAACGATTTTATCTCTAGGTGTAACTAACAAGCGTTTCACAAACGTTTCTGAGTAAAAAAGCAGAAAAACATCAGATGGTAGGTATTACAATATATACATACCATTTTCACCATGTAAGGCCACTAAAACAACAACTTGTTTCTCATCACTGCCCTCGTCAGAAAAATCGTTATTTCAGATATCTTTTTTTAGAGAATGTTCTGAGAAAAAGTACCAATAAATGAGCAAAAGTAGTCCAGTTTGGTACCAAATGAAAGCTTTTGCTCCAGGGAATGCAATTGGCTATCACTAATAGATATTCTCACATTTTATGATGTCAATGATAAATTTACTTATAAATATCAGTTTTTCTTACACACGATCGTTCATGATGTGGCTGGGAAGCATAGATATCACGCCCTAATGAAATGTTATGGTAAATCCTCCCTCGTCAGATTTTTTCATGACTTGGTGATGAGAACCTGAGTGGCCAGATAGACCCACATTGCCCCCACTGCTCACCTTCATACAGCCAGTGGCTGATGATCCAGGAGGGTGTTGCTCCTATAGTAAAAGGAAGAGCTGGCTAAAAATGCCTTTGTTTCCAGTCCTTTCTTTTCATGTAGCTGTAACTTGTCCCTTTTGTTGCTCACAAGTGGTCATTCAAGTATGTTGCTAAAAAGGGATTTGAGTAGGTACCTGGTTGGGAGAAGTCAGTCAGTATAATATACTATAGAGTGTGTGACATGAGTAGGTACCTGATAGTGCAGCTCTCTCTGTTTTAAACAAGGCAGGTGACTTTTCACACTGATGTGGTGAGTGCAAGTACTTTGGTGAAGCAGTGCACGACTTGTTTAGAAAAGAGGGCACATCCTCACAGCTCTTTTTACAATAGGAGCAACACCCTCCAGCCCAGCTAGGGGATAAACACCTGTAATGTGTGAGACCACCAACCTTCACCTGCTGAGGGCTCAGACACCCCACAACTAACTAATCACATAGTGGCCGTTAACTGGACCTAATGAGGATCTACGTGTATTACTGCCGCGTTAAGTAGCACTAGAACTAACACCTCTATTTACTCTACCGTTATGTAGGAATGTGTCTAAAGATATACAAGTAGTCTACATAGGTTATGTGACGAACCAACCTAGAGTACCTTACACGGGCACTTTTTGTGCCAACCCGACCCAACCCAACCCATCTCAACTGGAAAGTCGGGCTCAGTCTGCCTGTGTATATGCTTATTCCCGACTACAGTTGAGTCGGGTTGGTCGTAGTCGGGAGATATCTGCAATGTTTGATATCTTGGCCCGACTGGGGGGCTCAGTTGGGATGAGTTGGGTCGGGAGTGGCTGTGTATGCTGGTTTCTGACAAGAGTTGGGAGTCTATAGCCTGATTTCATATACATTTCTATGCTGAGAATGGACTTACTCAGTATTCATTATAAATCACTTGATAAAAATGAGTACGAATGGAATATACAGCCCTTGCAACACATGGAGTAATGACTGGCGAATACATGTCTCACAATTCAGTGTTTTTCTTCTTCTTTTTTTTCTCTCTTTTTTTTTTCATTTTGGTAAAACATGATAGGCCTATACATTGATTACACCGCCTGCTGAAAAGCATGTATACCAATGATATTGTCTACATATTGTCATGTTAAATGTCTAGTTCAGTAATCATAACGGATTATCAGCCTCTCATGTACTGAAAAAGGTACAACACAACTGCAGTGTATGCCTGTTCAGCAGACCCAACTCAACTGTCCCCAACTGGGTCAATTGAGTTGAGTTGAGTCGGGTTGGCAAAAACGCTGACTGTGTAAGGCCCGCTTTAGGAACATCGAATTATATACACTATACCGGGGGAGGGGGCTATTTTCGCCCCAACCAGTCAAAATACGAAAATCCATCGGACACCGGCAAAAACGCTGCAAGCCGTCGGAAAACATCAGACCAGGGCATCAGATTATCCAGACTGCAGGACCAAGTATGAAGGGTTTTATATTGTAAAACAAAAGGCATCACATGTATACACTATACATTATTGCCATTGCATATTTTGTATAAACTTAGAGCTCACAATATACACGAGAGCACTTGTTTCAAATAAAAAATATCAATATTTCAATATAAGGGTCATCATAGTAACTTTTTGTGAATAAAAACATCAATATATTCAAATGTTAGGGTCCTCATAATGTAAATGTACAGTTTTTTTTTTCTTCTTTTTATCGCATATCTTTATACATGTTTGTTTCAGCTATCGTTCTTGCAGCTTACACTCAGGGACACACAGTCGTCCGTGGATGTGCAACATATGAGACTGGCAGAATGAGTTAAATAAACAGTATACCATATCCCTATTGTAGACATGGACTCATGCAGAGCCATGGATCCTTAAGGCACTAATGCAATATTGTCCTGACTAAACAAGACGGCCGACATTGCCGCGCAGTCTGAAAGTATAGGTTTTGTTCTGTGTGTGTGTGTGGGGGGGGGTGCAGTTATATAGGTGGGCAGGGGGGCTTTGTTTTGTAACCAAAATTCTGACTTCTGACCGCAGCTTATGCGCCTTTGTGCTTGGTAAATGAGTCGAACATGATTATGCTTGGCAGAAGGCGTCGGCTTTACATAGGTAGACGTCTGCGGACGGCGACATGGACCTCACCGTGATAGCTGTGTTAAAGGGTAACCTAACCCCACCATACAATGAACATGTACTAGTACTTCCTTTAATAAAAAAGGAATACATGCTGTACACATTGTGATATGTGTACTGTGGAATTAATACTCATAAGTACATTCTGTACTAATATCATACGACCTTCAGCTGGTGAGTCACCGGGTGAGTCACCCATACCACCCGGCACTCCTTTCCTATATTCTTCAGTGCTCCCGCACTGAATTCTGACTTTACATGGACCCCCCCCCCCTTTCTAAGATCCTGGATCCGCCCCTGAACTTGTACATATCAGAGCATCCCTATCCCATTTAAAATGATCTATATCTCCTCTTTCATATCCTCTTGGTGTGTCTAGTACATAAGTGTGCGGGGACCGACACATATACATGTATGTAGTGTAGTGTAGGGGGCAGGTGTCTTACCCTCATCTCACACTGCCATGACACCCTAATTGGCTTACCAGTACCCATGGAGATAGATGTCCAGTAATATTCCTGGGGAATGTCCAGTGTTCCTCCCCCCTCACTATAGTGATTATCGCATAATAACATTGCCTTCTATCTTTTCAAGTATTTCCTTTAATTTTTTTTTAATTAAACCTATGGGGTTTACTTTGCCATATAGCAATCTGAACAAAGAGAGAGGGTCATTGGGGTTGGCAAGGGGGGGGGGGTCCAGCAGGCTTACTGCAAAGTACACATCCTGTTTCCATGCACCTCTCTACACTATAGTGGTCATTTCAGATGAAAGTTGTAAAGTTGTATGTGTAACAAATATCAATATGGGGTAGGCTTGCTCACCCAGACCAGTTAGCCAGTCTAGATATGGATGTCCACTTGGAAGTCCAGGCCTACGGTTTGTGGAGGTCCCAAAGGACATCCTTTTTGGTGGACTAAAAGGGGGGGGGGGGGGTCCGGACCCCCTGAACCCCTCACCCCCCCCCCCCCTCTGTATCCGCGCCTGACAAGAACTTCGGGGATGGGGTCGATTTCTGGAGAAAGGTGTTCAGATACACATATTGGAACCCCCCTTGCTCACTGGTGAGGCATTGGTTGTCTGTCCGACAGATCAACATGAACGACTTACATAGAAGCATTTTGCGACCCTTAAAGTGTTATACTAAATGTATAGTGTTCCATTGGAGTCTATAATTATGTTGACTTAATCCGTATGTGCCTTTTTAGGATGTAATCTTAATGTATCTATATATGTCATGATATATAAAGTTAAAGTAGATGTTTATTCATTTCGTCTGTTTGAGCGTATTAATAATGCATACATATGTAGCCTCACCCACATGCTGGCAGAGTGTCTGTCTGGGTATCATAGATTAAGATGCACACATGTATGTGGTATTATATCTCTTTCGATTCAATGGCAAAAGGCATCGGCACGAAGGACTGAAAAAAAAAACTGGAACCAAGTGTATTTTCTTTTCTGATTTGAGGGGGTCGGGCTCTTCACCTGCAACTCGTTGTTAAAACTAATTTGCCTCAAAATTAATTCATGTACCTTCCCGTTTGGTTATTTTGGGCTTAGGGCCATTTTCCACCACCCGATATGTCCCCTCTGTCGGCCGCTAGACCCATAGTAGATGCTATTTTCGGCCGACAGAGACCATGGCCCACCATTGAACCCTATGGCGGCCCTGTCGGCCGAGGTGGTTGAGTGTGGCATCTGTCGGCCGAAAGAGGTACCCTGTCGGATGGTGGAAAACGGCCCTAAAATGACATAACAGCCACATTTTATGTTGCACTCGGCGATGAACGCGGATAGTCTTTAGAGTGGACGAAATATGCTGAGTGATCAAAGGAACATGCAATTTAATATCATTCTAATGCATAGCCATAGAACAGGAAGGCTGATTACAAGTGCAACATAGCAGTTTGGTTGTGGAAATTGTGACAAACTGTTAACCCTTCGATAGTTTGTCCCTGCAATGAGCAAAACGTACAGTTGTTTTCACGGTTCATCGCCGATACTTGTAGGGTTAAGTGTATACTAGGTTCACTGACTTCACAGCTAACAGTACCTTGCTGACCTATACCCCACTGTCAGTTTGGCAGTCGTCATGCGTGATTCGGCCACACAACATTGTAGGTGTGTATTCCGGGCATGTATAGGAGGAAGGACTTTACCACCGTGGAAGCCGCAGTGTGTGTGCATTACTATGTATGTATTCTGTATGTCCAACACAAATGCAGCATATGGGTGGCCAAACGCTGTGAAGGAGCCAGTCGGCTGTATTGGGTGTTGATGTTGGACCATGGAGGACCTTTCGATTTGTGGGGCGGTGAAATAGGTAGTGTTATAAAGTGGTAGATGGAGAGCAGTGCGGTGGTACAGGACCGTGGAGGAGGTGGCCGTGAAGTGGGTGGTGGCGGCCAGCCCTTGTACACATGGGGTGGGACTGGAACAGAGCTGGAGGCCGGCCACAGTAGCCACTGCACGCAGCAGCAGGTAGTGTTGGTGTAAGGGATCGGGGAGCTTGGTTATGATACCAAACAGTGGGGGCCAGGTGACACTGTCTACCAGGTTAGTGAGAAGGTACTGGAGGCAGCAGAAGTCTGGCACATGAACCTTGCCCACCCTGGAGGAGGAGCCAGTTTTCACATCAGGATTAGTGTGACTAGACCTTATTGAGGATTTCACTCATTGAAAGGCTCTCCTTCAGTGGTCAAATGGACAGAGAGGGAGCAGGCTTACCTTACAATGCTTCAACTTGGCCCAGACAACCAATTTTCGAAGAGTACCCATATTTCGCGTGTATATTAGATACTAGATATTACAGGAATACAAAATACCTACGTGGTCTACATGGAATTAAGTCTTTTTCACAATAAGGAAACGCGGAAAACTCCTGCTTGGCTTTTCGACGCACTTACAGACTGCAATACGCTTTGAGGCAACTGCATGATAGAGGACGCCACCAATGAATTATCACATTCCCCTGCACGGAGGACTCGGATCAAAGGATATAACAGATACCAGAGTTCTGCAGTGAAACCTGTCACCAGTTACCCTCATGTACCTACGGAAGTAGCTGCACACTCCCGTCTTTACTGCCGCTTCTCGCCCGGAAACATGGCCTTGGAGGCGGCCCGACGGTCGCTATACGCCGGGCAATGGATCCTAGCATTGGTCTTCATTCATTTGGCGACTCCCGTCACAGGTAGACTAGATCTATAATATTTCCTCCTACCATGCTCGTTGTTTTCCCGATCGATCATGTAAGGCGGGTTGGGGTATTGAACTAGCTGGTTCTTCCTATAGGTGTACCAGCTTGCTTCAGCCGTTAGGTAATCAGGAGGGCGATTCAGAAAAACTTACGCTGCTTCTCTGGTCAAACAATGCATTTCTAAACATGCAAGCATTTTAGAAATGCAGATGATTAGCAATTAAGATTATATGCATTTCCAATGTGATACATGCCAAATTGATACTTGAAATGGTGTAGAAAAAACAGTTATCAACTTAAATAGAACTCTGTAAATGACCTTATCACGGATGCAGATAACATAGGGTCTGTGCCACTTTATAAAGTTGGATGACTGATAAATGTACCAGGTAGGGCACATCTCAGCGGGCACAGAACGTTGAATCAACGTCAAAGTAACGTTGATCATGATTGATCAACGTTATCTAAACATTGATTCAATGTTTGTGCCCACTGGGATACACTATATTAGGATATAGCAGCTAAAAACGGAATTGTGATGTATTGTAGGGTATGCTGCTAATGATAGTGGCAATTATAATTATACTATAATTATAATTGAGAATGTATATGAATTATGGTTGTTATCATCATGACACTTTTATTAATTATGATTTTATGATAATAAAACTGGTGGATATTTGTCAAATATCAAAATTAACTATAAGTCAAGAGTAATCAAGTGTCACATGTCAGAAAGCTTTCCTGGGGGTTCAGTACACAGGCTGCCACTACGATACATATGTTTATACCTGACATCCACATAACACTGTGCTTCAACTGAGGGACTACTTCTAAAGTGAATAGAGACACAACACTTAGGTTACACTTTTGTCTAGTCAGTCTTTCCCATCAAGATGTGGAAAGCAAAGGGTAAGAAAGAAAGCGCAGACATGTATAGTGGCGGTGTCGTATTACTTGTGAAATAGCCCTTAGAGCCAATATGACGGTGTGTCTAGCGTAACACAGGTTATGTACTGATATCACCCAGATAAAGTATTACCAACACTACCCTTATTGATGGAGTATCGATATCGACATTTTGGTATTTCCACTATAACACAGATAGATTACAGTGTGCCCATATTGCTCTTTATTGCAGCATGCGTAAACTTAGAGGCTCAACATTAATGAATATTACAATGTAGGAGTGGGCATTAGCTAGCTATAGGCACCATCTCACATGGCAGAGTTGACTAAACTACCTGCAGGGTGAAATATGAGCTTATAATAGCAACGGCTGAAGTAATTTTTTAAGAGTTACGGTCTCCTCTATTTTAAAAGTCAATGTAGCTTATATGACATATATCTTATCAAGCTATAAATTGATTAGTGGTCCTTATAAAACGGCTGGCAGTGCTCTGCTGGACGATAGAAGTGACCTTGAGTGCATTATAAGAGTGTAGTGCACACCTGAGCAAGGTCACCATAGTTGTAAACAAGTCAAGGGCCATTAATTGGTCTAGACATACATTAATTGGGTACTTAAGTGATTGTAATGAAATGTACAACATTTTATAAAGATAATAGACAACTCCTTCTTCACATCTCGACTCAGATGTATTCGTGCATTATAGGACAACAGACAGTCTTGATGTGAAGAAGATCGTTGTCATTCTCTAAATGAAGCAGCCAGTATTTTACTTGACAGGACGTGTGAAAATGGGGTAGAAGCTATTTAATTCCAGAGTATGAGGGAAATTCGGTTATTATAAAAGTGTCATTGTGTAAATTAATGAACAGTCCTGTGCTATTGGGGGTCTCTCTACTGTCCATACAATGCGTCGTAAACAAGAACATTTGATAATCAGAATACCCTCTGAAGTGCCTCTACGTCCTAGCCCACAGATATAATCTACTCTGGATATGTATAGTCTACAATCGCAATTAGGACATGGTCTTTCTACGTTAGTCCGTCCTTCCCTGAACCTGCATGAGTACAACTCAACACAAACATTATAGCTTTACCTTAAGCTGTGGGTCCACTACAACTTAGGGTGCGATTTTGAGCTAGTTGCATAGATATACATGGAGGGAGTGGTATGGTCTGTTCCATAGTGGGTCCTACTATTAAAATTGTCATTCCTGTAATCACTTGAAATGCAAAATTTAATGTGAACTGCATAATGGTTCTTATTGCAGGGTACAATAAAGTTCCCTTTCCCAGTATACATGTCACATGTTTATTATCCATGAGTTAGCCTGATATAACTGTAGACCCAGTGCAATTTCTAGTTGCAACAAAGTGTAGTCTCACCTTTACTTATCTAGCACATTAGTATACATTACAAACTATCTCCAGAGAATAAGGTACATAGGTCTGAGTTTACCATTATAGACAATAGGGGAACCAGCTAACATTGCTGGCTCCTTCATCTAAACATACTGTATATTGAAGTGATTTAAAACAGACGTTCAGGATTATTGAGGGGATATGGGCTCTATTTATGGGCTTCCAAACAAAATCTTCATGATCAATCCAGAATAAAGCAATGTAGTAGGTCACGTTTGAATGGTTTGGTCTTTACACCTCCTAAATCCACAACCAAGAAAACGTGTACGTTAAGGATTAGAAGGGGGGCCATAATTACCAGTGATGGGGCGGGGTTCCGTCCCGGGGTTACGTATAGAGGGAGCCTTAATGTAAACGTATACTTTGTTTGGTTCATAAAGTTCACATTGAGTTAACTTAATGTGAATGTATGAACAGCAGGGCTGGGGTATATGGGACCATACAGTACACCCTTTCTACACCTCGTTTTTTGTTGTTGTTTTGGTGCGGATTTATCATTTAGTCACTGTATTATTGAATAAGTTAAGACAGAGATTGACCTTTATCAAGGCCAACGCCGCATGCTGCTGTTCTAGAGTATACATGTGTTTTAGCTATAACTGAAAAAGAGAACAGAATGACAGCACCATGCTTTATATGGACTGCGGTCTTTTATAGCGGCGACAGGGAAATGTGAAAACGACACACACACACACACACACACACACACACACACACACACACACACACATATATATATATATATATATATATATATATATATATATGTATATATATATATCCCTGTATGGAGGTCGCCATTTTTGTTTTTAGCCTCTGACGCCATCTTTGATTCTGTCAGGGAATTATGGGTAATCTCTTATCTTCACTATCATCCATCACAGAACAATGGTCAGTGATAAGACTGATAGGGGTGACAATCTGCCCCCTGTCCCTATCTTAATCACCCTAAGTACCTGCCTATTGTTTCAGGTGTGAGGGGAGTGAATTAGCTTGATAGAGACACAATGGCCTGGGTGTACTCAATCTGGGTGACACATGATCTCTTATTGAAATCTTAAAATTTTATTTCTAATGTATTTGAACTATTTGGTTTAACCAAACCTTATCTAGTTAAAGTTGAAAGTATTTGCTATACAAAGGTATAAATTTTAGAAAATAGCTATTAGTAGTTAATGAGGAAGATACCACCAAATAAAACTATACAAAGAGGCCAAATGTTGATCTAGCCCCCGACTACATAAGCCACCTAGCTAATTCTCTCAGTACTAGCAATATGCTAGTGCCGTATATGTCACACACACACACACATATATATATATATATATATATATATATATATATATATATATATATATATATATATATATATATATATGTGTGTGTGTGTGTGTGTGGCAAGTGTCAGTGCGTCTTATATCCACCCCTAGACCCGACTGCCTGCCGGTGGGACACCTCCAGTTATTTATACACTTGTAGGTCCACTGACGCTGGTGTATGTATCATACACCGACGCCGGCGACGCTCCTCAGAATAACAATGATTTACACAATGCTGACATGACTCTGCCTCCGCCGGCTTCCGCAGCCCCCATGCCAGGATGGGTTCAGGATCCACCGATGTCAGCTCGGTCTACGCCACAATGACATTATATATATATATATATATATATATATATTTATATATATATATATATATATATATATATATAAAAGGATCATATATAATGGCATATAGTGGCCGCCAAGGCTTAAAGAACCTCTATTATGGATGTCGCTCCCACGACTGTGTTACCATCTACATAGGCCACAACTGTTCCAACATTGTATTAGCCTGATTATACCATGGTTATCAAGTTGTGGAACGATGTTACGGTGCCGAGAGGTGATAATGAAGTTCGAATAGTATGCACTAAATGAACCCATTTTGATACAAGTTGTTATGTTGGCATATGGTCTGAGGCCATTCCGCCCACCATGCATGCTCCTTACCAGCTCTATGAAAATGCCTGTAGGACACAGGTAAACGTAACACTTAGCGTTCTCACTGTCCAGTCCACTCGCTGAGGAAGACGCTCTGTTTTGAATCGAACCGGAGCCCTGTCGTCGATGGAAAATGTCTAAATTGAGGAGAATAACATATACCATGATGGATTCTACGACATGGCGACTTATATATGTGTGTTTACGTTTACATCTCTTGTCAAAGGCTCCAGATTTGCTGTATTTACAGTGTAAATGGAGAATATGTGCTCACAAACTAATGACTTGACAAGAAAGCAATATGGCGGAGGACCAGCCTCTTTACATAGACTCGCAACAAATAACATTTATTTTCATGGCTTTATAAGGTAAAAATATTTGATTTACTGGTGGAAACCATAGTATAAATGCCATAGTTGACCATTATGGGTTCACTCGGTGATTCTATCGTATAGATAAGAAGCATGAGGCCGGAGGCCTCATGCTTCTTATCTCACAATAGAATCACCAAGTGAATTCACAATGGTTAACTATGCCCTTAATATTACCCTCAATCATGTACATGTATTCAGGGCTCACCACTGCCTTAGGCCACTTTCCATGCAACTAATGACGGAGTTGTATTCATAAGTTTCACTGGGCTTTGTGTGTGAGCGTGTAGACTGGCTGCTGACATATGGGCACATACATCAAGTCTAGCCAAGATATGTGCAGCAACAAAAAGTAAAGCACTCTGCACATAATTCTTCGTCAGATCTTATCTGGGACTGGTTGCATGTGTTCACGAGGTTTTAATGTACATACAATGTAAAAGGGTGTCCTTGATGTGTGTTCATATCTGCAGCCAATTCCATGAACTAATTGGGCAGGCTTATGTTGTGGCTGTTGCTAGTCATCCTTTGTAGGACACATGTTACTTTCCTGTTCGTCATATATATAACAAGTTTAATATACTGCGATTGACAACATACTACTGGCAGCTTCCAATGGAATTTTACAGTTGCGAACAGACAAGCACAAATGGCAATAATTCTACCTGGTATGTCGTTACGTTGTCAGTGTTCCCAAAACGGCAGTGACTTATTGACCTATACATATATATATCGGATTGAGGTTCATTTGTGTCAAAGAACCCTCATGGTCACACATGAAGACAGATAATCCACAAATACTGGTATGATCTACTGTCATAGCCAGGCAGCCTTAAGTCAGTGGCTTTACTACCGACCCATGTCTGGATTGAATAGGTCTATGTGAAGAAAAGGACCATGGTAGCATGGTAGAGGCCTGTATACATATCTGTGTAGGGTAGATTTACCTAAAGATGGCAACATTCGACCAATAGCCATGAATCGTCGTCAAGTAGCCTGGCCAAGGGGTCCCAAAACAAAATAGCTGCATGAGCTATTCCTTTTGTATATATAAACTACAAGTGTTGGTGCATAGGGCCCATATATGAGGGAAGGTTAAATATGTTAAGTATTTCTACACCAGCCTGGTCAAGTGAGGCATGCTTAGTACCGTGTGGTCACCTCTACGACCTTATCTCTATGCAGAGATACATAGGATATAGATGTACAACAGTTATTATACCCCAATGATTGCTAATTATATTCAGGAAAACACTCCAAGTATGAAGGTGAATCACTTTACTTGTACATTTTTGGTCAGTTTCTGCCATTTTTGGTTGAGGAGAGAATAACGCTACTCGGAAAAAGGTCTAGAAGAAACTAATATGCTTCATTCCAGTTAGCACCACTCCTTGAAAAGGGGAGTAAGGCAATATATTTTTCATTTAAAAGAAAGAGTGAACTTTAAGCTTCACCCTGGTATATAGATATAGGGGTCTGGCGTTGATTTCTGGGTGGTAGAGCTAGTGGAAATAGGTCGTAGACGTGACCACACGGTCGTAGACGTAACCACACGATCGCAACACATGATGGAGAATTCATAGGATATAGAGGTACCAGAGTTATCATACCCTAAAGACTATTAAAAATATCTAAGAAAACACCCCAAGCATGAATGGAAACCACTTTTCTTGTATATTTCTGGCCAGTTTATGCTATTTTCTGGCTCAGGGGCATTGATGCTACTTGAAAAAAGGCCTACCAGAAACTAACATGCTTCTTTCAAGTTACCACCACGCATTGCAAAAGAGACATCTAGGCAATATATTTTATCATTAATAGATAGCATTTCCCTTCAGCTTAACCCTGGTATATAGATTTAGGCATCTGGGGTTGAGATCTGGGTAGTAAAACTAATGAAAATAGGTGGTAGACGTGACAACGTGACCACTGGGGACAGACAAAATATAGAGAAAAATCTTATAAATAATTGATTCTTATGCCATTGGTTTGGTATGCAGAGTATTTACCTGTTAGGAATACATCAGCACACCTATTTTCTCTCCTGTTAAGGTGGAATTAGCCTGTTTTGATAGAATAAAAGTTGCAGGTCTTTGGTTAATGCCTTGCATATTCTTCGAAAAACCCAGGTGTTATGATTTCCTTAGTGATAGGCTGAAGAATACACATGTATAGGGCCCAGTTTGGTTGGTACATAACCTCCAGGCCCAAGTGCCACTGACTGCAACACAAGGGTGGGGGGCATACAGTTTTGGCTAAGAGGGTAATGCAAGGTCGTAGACGTGACCACATGGTCGTAGAAATAACTTGCAGGAATAACTCAAGATGTCGATTTGTGTCATAATTTGTGATTCCCACAGGAATCTACTGGCTTATGACTAGAGATAACTAGAGATGTAAACATGTGTCATGACTTGTGATTGGCCTGAGAATCCACTCAGTTAATTCCCCGTAATAGCTCAAGTTGTCTACATGTGTCATGACCTGTGATTCTCACAGTTTTTGAGTTTGAGTTTTGATTTGGCAAAAAATCATACACTGTAAGCTTTTCAGGTCAACCAAAGCAACAAAACAAAGCAAAAAAGAAAAGAATGGCACTCAGTAAGGCAATATGGTACGCACACAATCATGGTTAGACTATTACACAGCGACTAAGACACGTTATACCTTGTTGCTTGATAACACTTCATTCAATGGCAAATAGACACATGGTAGTATAGACAATATGACAAGAATAATTAGCACTTTTGGCTGTATGATTCAAAGCAAAAATACTAGAAAGTACGCAAAAGATCATGACAAATCCAAACTAATGACCTTTCAGGTAACAGGTTCATAGTTTACTCATAAAATCTTTCTTATTGTCAGCGTGCTGTACATCCGCAGTTTATCCCACAGCACAACCCCTCTCATCCTAGGGGATTTGTCATAGGTCAAACATCTGGACCTACAAGTTTTCAATCTCTTTTTATCATTGCCTCTTAGGTTTCTAACAGGAACATATAAATTATCTGGATTGCAGGAGATGTCATACATCATAGATAACAAACTTTTGTTATGTCTACATTTTAGCATTATGCAGTTAGTTCTTACATGTAGGTTATATATGGAAATATCTCTGGTTTTAAATATACACATACATAATCTTAAGCAATGATTTTGCATTAATTGCAGACGGCCCACATTAGGACCACTTTCATGTAGAAAACTTGCATGTTCATGATCGGTAGTACCATTTGCTTATACAGTCGTGTACATAAATCATTGTCAATAAATGTCCTCACCCTCCGTAGCTGATACATTTTATGATTAAAATTTGTCTTAATCTTTTCAAAGTTACTTCTAAAAGTAAGACCCCTATCCAATATTACTCCAAGGTAATTGAATTTCTCCACCACTTTTAAGTGATGGCCATCTAGAGTAACACTCTTATTAATTAGCTGATGCCTTGTAAAAAACACATCACTTGCACACCATAGCAAAAAAGGTTTATCAGTATTAATAGTTAGCCTAAAAGTTTTACACCATTTACTTATAGCATCTAAATCTTTTTGTAATTTGTACAACACAGTGTCAGGATTTGGATCACTTATGTAAATAGCAAGATCATCAGCATAAAGACAGAATGTACATGACTTAATCATGGATACAATACTATTGATATAAATAATAAATAACAACGGTCCTAATACCGATCCTTGTGGGACACCACAAGTAATAAAAGCTTCATTTGATTCGGTATCATTTGCAACAGTAGTTCGGACTCTTCTATCTAAATAAGAGTTGAACCAAGATAATGCTGTATGAGAGACACGCAGGTCCCTCAGCCTGTCCAGTAGTAGGGAGTGGTCGACCGTATCAAAAGCCTTCCTCGGATCGAGAAAGACCACTGCCGAGCACTCACCCCTATTGAACCCTTCAAACATATCCTGTGACAAAGCATAAATAGCACCATTAGTTGATCTACCAGAAACAAAACCGAACTGCTCATCTGAAATCAATTTATTATCTAACAGATGTGACATTAATTGTGTATGAACTACTTTCTCAATCAATTTTGATATAATATTGAGTTGACTTACTGGACACCAGTTGGAAATATTAGAGAGGTCACCCGATTTCGGTAAAGGAATTACACTAGCCTTTTTAACTATAGATGGCATTCCACACTCAACCAAGGATCTGTTAATTATTTCAAGCAAATATTGAGGCTTATACAATAAAGCGTCTTTAATTATTGCAGTTCTGATATTCACAATGCTAGAAGACTTTCCAGTATTAATATTTTGTATCAGCTTTAAACAGTATTGTAGATCAATGGGGGTCAGGTTAAAGACACAGTCAACCACAGGTGTTGAATGACCTATATCCATATTCATCCTATGTGAATCAGCAACATTTAATGTTGGGATTTTGGCAGCAAGATTCGGACCAATATTGGTATAATACTCATTAACAAAACTAGCAGTATCTTTCTCATCAATCATATCCCCATCAGCACTTTTTAGGGCCAATTTACTAGAAATACGATGGCCTTTCCAAATTTGGCTTATCTCTGACCAGAATCTCTTTGGGTCATTTTTATATTTATCTAAATTGTTTAATTGCCAGTTGTCTATGTAGGGCAAGCTTGCATTTAATTTTCTTATCCAAGTCTCTAATTCTCCTAATGAAGGGATTAGGACCCACTCCTCTGAAACCCGCAACTTTCTCAGAAATCCTTTTTTTCTTTGATGTGTGGTGGTCAATGGCCCCATTGTAACCTATCGGTTACAAGAATCTACAGGTTCAAGAGAACATGCAATTCCCGAGTCGTGCTTACAGGGTTGAAAAGTCCACCCTGCAAATTTGCCATGAAAAATTGATTTAGCCCTCCATCAACATTATGATATTGTTGATGAGCTTTGAATCTACCAACTAATAATATTGATTCAGTAGCAAACCCAATGTTATGGCTTTTCATAGGGGTGGATGTCTCAATGTTTATGGCTGTCTTTAGGTTAATCTACCCTAAATGAACCAGTCTAGCTAGATACACAGCCAAAAATAATTTTCTTATCCAAGAAAATAAACTTGATATAAGAAATATTTTCTAGTTATGAGGAAACTTCTGGTTATACGATTCATCAGTCATCTTGTCTTTAGGAAATATCAAGTTTAGAGCAAATCTTGAACTGCCTTCTTTGTTCAAGTTTTCAAGATTATTTTTCTGAAGAAAATTTCTCAAAATTGGTAGTTTTGTCCACCAGGTAACATTATTTATCCTATCATCTTGAAACAAGAAAGTCTAATTTCTTGATATGAGATTCATTAAACTAGGAGTGTTTTCTTACATCTAGAAAAAAGTAGAACTAAGATTTTGTTAGAAATTTGGCAAGGAATATTATCTAACATGCATTATTATTTTCTTAGTATGAGGAAATTAAGAAGTCTGCCACTAGGTGCCAGCACTACTTGTTCTGGTAATTATTTGCAATAAAAAGTACAAATTCCAAGCTTAAACTTGGTCCTAAACATTAGATGTGGTAAAATTAAGTGAAAACTGAAGGAAACCTATTTGGAATTAATTTAGTATTGGGTCCATTGGTCTGAGAGTTGATTGAGGGGAATTCAAGGCATAAAGGAAGCTAAACACCTTTTGCATAGATAATATGATAATGTACGGGTGGGATGTACCACAGCCTTTCATTAAGTCAAAGACTTTGAATAAAGGTCTTACTCACTTATTAAAATGTGGCTTCAAAGAGCTGCATGTAATCTGATGAACCTCTGTCACTGCGGTAGCCTATACTGATAACCTTCTTTTCTATCTATAAAGCTTTTCCATAATAGACAAAGATCATATCCACTTTACAAACAATGAAATTAATGTTTTGAAATACTGGAAATGAGAAAATATAACTTATTTTAAGAAAAGTATGAGTAAGATTATCTTGAAATAATCCTCTTCCATGAGAATTATTTACTTCCTCTAAGAAATATTCTAGAAAATTGAATCCTATTTTGAGAATAGATTACTTAATTTAAGAATTTATTTATTTGTATAATAGACACAACTAGAACAACAAAAATTCAGGTTTCGATGTTTTATTTCACCATAATGTTTGTAGTATGCATTTGATCACAACGTTTCGGCCATATGGGCCTTCATCAGGTGATGCATATGAACACTTTTGGGCTACTGAGGTAGGAAAAAGAGTAGGCGTTGGCATGGTTACAATTAGGGTCACATGTCCCTAATTAGGTCAATCTTGGGTCAAAGTTCAATAGTTCATATCAATGCTTCTTAAGGTCATGGATTTCCATTGATCGGCAGATTCAATTCTTGCTTGCGGTCCTCTAGGGATGATGTTGCAGCTTTTGCAGTTTTTTGGTACTATGTGATGTGATGGTTGCTTTTATTCAAGTTGTCTGCTATTATCCTAGGAACTTGACCATAAGGAGCTGCTTGGAGCTGTTGGTGTCTTTTATTCAATGGCCGAAACGTTGTGATCAAATGCATACTACAAACATTATGGTGAAATAAAACATCAAAACCTGAATTTTTGTTGTTCTAGTTGTGTCTATTATACAAATAATATTCACAATTACTCTAGGCACTGTATCTTGATTCAGATCCCAGGACAACGAAACCAAAACACTACGTGTCAGTTAGATTGCTTAACTTAAGAATTTATTTTTTAAGATTGTATTTCTTAAGTAAAAGCTGGACATACCAAGATTTCAAGTAAAATTTTGTTACCTGGCAGATAAACTTGTTTTAAGTTAATTTTACTTAAGATGATAAATAATTTCTTAAAATAAGAAAGTTTTTTTTTTTGCTGCATACTTACTGATCGGACCTAGATCTAGAGTTGGTACAACCGAATGGTTGAGAGGAGATATCTATATATTGCATCTATTCTTGGACTACACAGAAATGTGTCTATATAGACTATTGCTAATCGCTACAGGGAATATAGGATTCACACGACCAGTCTAACATTTAATTATTCCATAAATATTATCCATTATAGAAAAACCTGATAGGGCACCCAATATTGAATTACCAAGGGTTCCTTTAACACATTTTGAATGTGTTAAAAGCTCTGGGCCAAGGATAGAACTGAAAACTAATGTCTTTCAAATCTTAACACATAAATGTACATATGATTATATCCTGAACATATGAACTTGTGAGTGTCCAAGCACTAAACACATTTAGCAGATGTGTGCAGGCATTTGAAATAAAATGCAACTGCGGGGGGGGGGGGCATCTTAGAATCGGTACTTCAATTGTGTTTAGACCTCACTATTCGTTTTAGTGGTCAAGATGCCTTTATTCTCTGACCATTATGTACTCGTTCTCAGGACTTCGTGAAATACTGTAGTTAGCAGAGTGGTTGGTAAACAGGAGTAACTCATGCTGTAGAAATCAGAATCTAACGCAGTGTCGCGTACATTTGGACTGGTTCTATAATGTGCAGCTGAGCTCTAAATGCCTTACTCGAGAATTAAGTACAAATACATATATTATGGACCTACCCCTTCCCCTCCCCCCCCACCCTCTACACACCCATAAAGTGAGTCACACCATATGTTACATTAAGTAACGTCAACATGGCTTGACCAGTCACATTTATGGCCTTAGCGTGTTCCTTGGTGGGCCCACCCCTGCTGAAGCTGATACCTTGCGAGATAAGGACTGATAACAGCGAGCTGATGGGTACCAGGTGTTACGTAATGCACCCTGAAAAGTCGGCACTGAATGAAAGGAATTTTCTCATTGGTCAATAGTGTATCCCGCTTGGTCCGAATAGGGTCCATCCTGAGTGCAAGGGTTTTTATACATTATGCACGGCATTATGCTGTTTCATCTGCAGACCACTTTGTCAACATAACTCCACATAGGTACATCGGCTGTACGTGGGATTTGGGCACTGACCAGTGTGGTTATGCCAAGTGCACTACCCAATACCACAGAAAAATGTAAAGTCTTTGCTGCCAATACATGCATGTATAGGGACCTAGCGGGATTAATCACATGTATCAAATGAAATAGTCCCAACATTAATATGTCCATTGCGGACTCCTCAGGCGGCATATGGGGCTTAGTATTGACGTCCTGTGGGTCCACCATTTTGAATTTTGCTGGTTGAGGTAAACCCCACTGATAAGACATACTATGATGGGTACCTTGTCCCTGTGTAACACCCACTTCCAGGGACATGCTGGTCCCATGTTATCAGTTCTTATCAGTGCATGTCACCAGAACCAGCTCCAGACCCGCTTCCAGCCAATACATGTAGTACCCATAACAGTAATAACTCGCCAGCTCCAGCAATGGCTGTGCCCATGGAACATGATGATCCCGTAACCTCGGTATACCAGCACTACTGCCAGTGCCGCTCGGCGACCGGTGGTGAGGGCTACACCCAGAGTCTTCCCATCGACCAGTGTTACGTCACGTCATGCTCTCATGTCACATACAGCGTCCCGACAGCGTCCCATAATTGTTACTCTAGTAAGTTATTTCAATGTAATGTAAAATAACTGTAATTATTATCATAATATCGTATCGACCACTGACGTGGGTTGGCTTAGAGAGACAGGTCAGGTACGGTGAGCTTATCGTCATACTTTAACATAATTCAAGTTTTAATTTCGCCGGTGACTTAGGGAGTGATCATTTTTTAAGAACGGGGAGGGGGGGGGTCAGAATTTTTTCAACCCCTCTGATGGGGGGGTCAAAATAATTTCACCTGTTTTCAGTGGAAAACCCAGCGCATTACTATAGGGTAAAAGGGCACATTTTTTTCGCACGCGATTTTCGGCCCTTATCGGGGGGGGGGGGGGGTCACCAGCCCCTCCCCTGTTGTTAAAAAATGAACACTCTCTTAGTGGTACGGAAGAGTGCTTCTGGCACGAGGGCTGGGCCAACCCACGTCATTGGTTGATAGGATATTATGATAACAATTACAGTTATTTTACATCTGCAGATGAATTTGTTTGCAAACAAGTGTACGAGGGTTTATGCATCATTGATCCAGCAGGAATGGGATAGAGTCTGTAGGCTGCAGGACAGGTGGTACATACAAGGGTCTATCATAGAACCGAGCAAAGGTGGTTTCATTTGACCACCCTGCTGATCTGAGGATCTCATGTACTTCTGTCCTTTGAAAGTACATGATCAGCGGCTTGTCAGTTGGATTGTTCATTTTTGAGTATGTAATCTTGACTGAGTGGTCGTTCCACTCACAGTCTCCTCTGAGCATAAGGTGCAGGGCGTGCAGTCTTTATCCTGTGGCTAGTAAGATCAGTAACATAGTATGTCTGGTAAGTTTTTCATAGTCTAGTCCCTGTATGTAACCCCAGTTCTGCATTGTTAATAATGCTGGCTGTTGCTCCCATACAAATTCCATTGAGTTTTTTTTTTTGTTTTTTGTTTTACTTTTTTCCCCTTTACAAATCATGATATGGTAGGCTGTTCTCCAGCTGGTTTCCCCGTTGAATGTTATAAAAGATGACAGAAACGACCTGGACGTATTGATGGTACTGTGAACTACCCCAGTATCAAGGTATTCACTGAGGAACTGTATGCATTCCCTGATAGATGGTTGTTTGGGGTGCACATCCCTTAGACTCTTGAATGCCATCCATCACTTTGCACATCCCTCATAGACTGCTGCAGTATTGGGACACCATGCCATGGCCATTACCTTCCATGCAGCAAAGGGCTAGCTCAGCAGATCACACCATATGGTTTTCATATAGGGATAATCATTAGGCCACTTAAAAAAATTATCAGCCTTGCAGACCCGCCCACACCATGTAAAAAGGGTCGCATTGTAGCTTTTTATTCTAGATTTTCTGTTAAAAGTAGTGTAAAAAATCCGCATCTACTAAGAGAAATTCCCAAGACAAAATAACTAATATCTCAGTAATTATTTTGAGTAGAATCATAATTTAAACGGCATCTCAATCCACATTTCTACATCTACAATGTTAGTCTGTTATTTACATGAGGTTACGAATTGATTTATTACCTTTAATACTCAGAAAAAGTATTTCACAAATATATTGAGTAAATAAAAAAAGACCCTCCCTCATCACTCTAATCCCAAATAAAAATAAATTAAAAAAGCCTCCCTCCCATACCCCTTTTTTCAGTGAAGTATCTGCAAAGCTGGAATTTTTTTAAGTGGCCTTAGGTGTGATCTGCCGGCAGTGGGAATCTCTTGGTGGGGTCCCCTGGCCACAACAGGGTCGAAGCGGTAACTTGTGTGCTTAACATTAGACACATGTATATTTTAGTAAAGGGGGGCCATCCACGAATGACGTCATGCAAAATTTGACCATATTAGACCCTCCACCCCATCATGTTTTTTGTTGCCAATTTTGCAATGCTGAAGGTATATGGAATATCAATTCCGTCAAACCTGGCCTGACCCCCCTCTCCTCCTGCAGCATGATGTCATTTATGGATGGCCCCAGGATATGTACCCGGGATTGCAATGATGGCCGGGTACGAATCCCACATACGTGTATCAGTAGTAACATTAATATCTATATAAGGAATGTAGATTTAAACTTGATATATTTGCAGATACATGTTTTTCATAGTAAGCATTAAATCTTTTGTTTTGTTCTTCACAGCCAACACCAATCTGACATCGTCTGACAACCAGACGGCTGACGCTGTAGGTACGGGGGGTGTCGTGCCACTAGACAATGACGTGGTGCCAAAGTCCCTCATCGCTGTAGCTATCTTGGCCTGCGCCGTGGCTATCGGCGCCATCATCGCCAAGCTGGTCGACTTCATCCACGACCGGAAGTCTCTGAGGGACGACGCCAGCGACATGTCGGAGTACACGCGGGTGCTGCTCAAGAAGCGACTCGCCATGCTCGCCTTCAGAGGGAACAAGAAAGACGGAGAGGGCGCCGACGACGAATACGGCGACGGTTCCGGTGTCAAACTTCCGCCGGAACTCGTGGCGCTTAAGTTTGGCAAGCAGTGGTCGTTCAAGGCGAACCAGCGGAAGTTGGAGCGTCAGAGGTCCCAGTCGGACATTGAGAGGGGCAGCAGCGTGGGAGACCCTGACAGGAGCGGAAACGCCGACCTGTTAGCCTTCACCATGAGTTCGGGGCAACCGGCGGTGGCGAACCTGGTGACGACGTCGTGTGAGGTGGCGGGCGTGTCGGTGTCCTCTCTCAATGAGCTGGTGGTGCCCACACAGGCCGTGCTGACGTCCCCGGGCTCACCTGTACGCCGGGTACCCAGTCTGACAGTGGATGAGATGGAGGATGACGTGTTCCTGGAGGAGGCCCTCAGTCCTCACAGGGCACGTCGTACGCCGACGCCCTCCATGATAGCACGTGTACAGGTGGGCGCCTACACCACACGCTCACCAGGAAGCAGCAAGACACGGGCTGATAGTTCCAACCAAGCATCACCAGCTGTCAACTCCCAGCCCATTGCTACCCAGACAAACGCTACCCAGCCTACTGCTACCCAAACAAACGCTACCCAGCCTACTGCTACCCAGCCCACTGCTACCCAGACAAACGCTACCGAGCCCGCTACCTCCCAGACAAATGCTTTCCAGGCCTTTATCACCGATTCAGCTACTACCCAGGCACCTGCCCCCCAGACACCCATCAGCACCACCGCCCAGTCACCTGCACAGGTTTTGGCTCATCAGATGTCATCCCGTCCTAAATCATCACACACACGAGCTACTCCTAAACCGCCGCCCTCCCCTGGGTCTTGGTTGTACAAGGATCGCCCACCTAGTGTCAAGCACACAGAGTTGGCCCCCGTACATGGTGCCACTCCCAAAGACACCTCATCAGCAGCACCAGCAGATAACACGCCGGCCGCCTCTACGGCCACTGTGGCCGCCGTCACCTTAGCCATGGTCACTTCCAGCACGCCTATTGTTGCACCCTCAGGGTCCATGACAACTACAGCTGCATCCGGGTCATTGACGTCAATACGTCACGAGCAGCGTCCAGAGAGTCCTGTAGCGGTGTTGGACGTACCTGAGCGTCCCGCTAACCCAGTGCCGCCGTCGTCGCGCACTGAGTCTACCATCATGTCCCCTCCCCGCACACCGACCCCTATTATCATAAATAGTAAAAGTCTGCCCCCAAATATGAAGGAGGACGTTGACCATGAGGGCGTATTGTATAGCTATGATGCCAAAAGGCCTACTACAGGAGGAGGCAAGGGGCGGACAAGTAGGTTCAGCAGTGGAAAGGCCTCAGCTGCATTCTCCTCAAAGTCTGACATACGAAAGATCTTCCAGTCTTTTACTAAAACTAGTAAAAGACCCCAGACTGCCAAAAAGGTGACGTCTTCCAACAGTGCGGCAGGCCAAGGGTCCAGAGCTGGGGCTATTTCCGCCGCCGGGAAGGCCACAGCGGACAGCGCCTCCGGTGAGGACGCGAAACGCCCCAAGACGGCAGGACCAACTGGTAACAGGCCCGTGTCGGCCAAACCCAGCCGTAAAATCACCCCTGGGGTCCGCCTGAAATCCGCAAAGAGGTGAGGGTTAAGTAATTGAGATATGGCCAAAGTAAACCGAAATGAGGCTATTCCGGAAGTAAGGCTATCCCGCACCACTTGAAGGCAGTGGTCGGGTTCGAGCGTGAAATATGGTACACTACAGTCGTCCATCTAGGGACTAGATCTGTTTGTGCAGCCGGTTTGACCTGGTCTAGTGTCCTATTTTGGGTCTAATCTGCCCTAGATAACCGCCAGAACAGGCCTAGTTCTTCAGGCTGGCTCACCAGGGCAGACCACGCTCAGGGGGCTTGGTGCAGTCAGGTTTTGGAACTGGAAGTGGGAAGAACTGTACTACGGAAAGCCAGTGTGACATGCTCGTTCTAGAATTTGCTCAATGCTATTAATTGATGCTTAAACAAAATTTGCAATTTGCTCTTCTGGCACACCAAAATTTCAGCCAGTTCCTTGGAATTTGCTCCTCCAAAACATTTGCCCCTTCACAATAGTTTTTTTACACCCCACCCCTCGACTTTTTTGCGTCCCCCTCCAGAGGTGCAGAGAATTTTCATGCCCCTCTTTGATCTATAGTAGTGTGCAGGCGTTTTTTGCTAAAAAGAGGATAAATTTTTACACTCCCCCCCAAGAGAAGTCAAAATTTTTTATGCCCCCCTCAAGAGGGGTCTGAAAATTTTATTTTGGAGGGGTAAATCATAGAACTGGCATGTCGCACCGGCTTTCCATACCCAACACATGAGTATTTGACAGTATGCCTTATGGGAAATAGGATCTAGACCAGGGCTGTTCAGGCGGTATCTAGGTCATGCCTCTGTGGCTGCCTTCTGAGCATGCCCACATATTAATGTGACCCGACCTTGACAAAGGTGCAGCTAGACCATAGTTTGCGCTCGAACGCACCCATGTCGTATCATAGAATGCGTGATGGACCCCTTTATTTACACAAGTGCTTATCGTTCGGATCTATGGCATATTTGATAGTGATACAAAATTATGCTATACGTCAGGTGACCATCTACAATGTACTAAATGTACTACTAAATGATGAAATACTACATAACGACACTTCGTTACTGCTGAGCCAATTATATAAAAATATAATTGTCAAAATAATGTGTAGCTTTTAATCGGAAGGTGGTTCGTATTTCCTTCCTGTATGTTTTCTTCAGCCTAATAGCTGAATATAGTTGGGTACGGTGCTCTAGTCTATATAAGTTGGCGTGGGAATGATATTCCCCAATATAAGGTCTACTGTTATGCTGTTAAATATAGCCTGGTGAGTCAGTAACTAATAATGGTGTATACCGTCTCTATTACTTTCAACAACATGGTAATGGGTCAATATATTGTCTTTTGTTCTCGCCTGTCTTTCATAAATTTGAGAGGGACAGACATATTTCTTCTGTGCTATGAGATTGTATAAGAAAACAAAGTCCTCTAATAGATCATGTTGTCAAATGAACACAATGCCAGTCATGTAAAGTTCATGCCCGTGGTGAATCTGTATTGCTCGTACATGTTCAATATGGTCCTAGAGTACTATACATGCTGCTGGGCATTGGATATTATCACAGTTTATATTTCGAATAATATTAGAAAGGGACTTTTATAGAATTTATATAATGTAGAGATAGATATTTATTGTACAGAATTCCTGTGTTACATGTTATACGAGCTACTACTTCTCCAAAAGTCTGTCAATAGCATTTCAATAGGTTTTTAATCGATAGTGCAATGTGTCTAAAGCTCCAAACTCCACAGCTAGCTGATCCCACCTTTGTGATTTAGACTAAATCCTAAATCTTCGCGTTTAAGATGCGGCTTATAGACCATATCAGAGCCAAGAGAGTCGATGGAGATGGTGGTAGAGGGTTCCCCAAAACATTTTCTGTGATTCCCCCATTGAAAATATGGCATTTTAAATATCTCAGCATGTCAGGGTGCGTCCTTTACGCGAGGTGAGTCCTATACCGAAGTTGCATATTCATTAGTAGGGGGCACCATTGCTTGATCTGTTACCCGGTGAGATAAGCACTGATAACAGCCAGCATGATGGGTACCGAGTCTTTAAGTTCACGGCGGTTTTTGTCATTAGATTTTTGAAAATTAAATGAATTTTAAATTTCTCTAAAAGTTAGAGAAAGTATCTGATATTCAATAATTCTATTTTGGCACAAACATTCATTGTGGGCATATGAAAAATTACACACATAATATCTAAATGTACACATTGCTTCTAAAATCAATAATATTGCTCTCTCCCATAGTTATCTAGCAGACACATAATGAGTGTGTGAAAAGTGAAATATGTTTTTCACTATTTTAAAGAAAATTTGCTTTTTGGTTTCTTATACACAATTTTTCAACAAATTAAAGTGATTATGTAATAGTTTGTGGCTTTTTGTGGAATGGGCATACTAAAATTGATACCACACTGAAAAGAATCAACCCGTGCAGTGGGTTCAATTTCCACAAGAAGTTATCAACCTTCACTACAAGAGGAGCAATTCTTCTGAAAGCAGCTTAAGCAAAGCAACATTTGTGTCCTATGCCTATAAACATTTGTTAATATGTATGTTCATGTAGCCTTATGGATTGTAAATCTGAAGCTTGGAAATCTGTGGCTTGTTTATTATATTGTTTACTGAGTCTATAGGCCCATGTTAAAGAGCTGCATGCACTGTCCATGTTAAAGAGCTGCATGCACTGTCCATGTTAAAGAGCTGCGTCCACTGTCCATGTTAAATAGCTGCATGCACTGTCCATGTCAAAGAGCCGCATGCACTGTCCATGTTTAAGAGCTGCGTCCACTGCCAAAAAGGGATGAAGTGACACGGGTGATCCATTCGTGGGCAGTGGTTGCGGCCCTAAAAGGCATTCCGTTGAATATACGTACCACCGTTAAGTCTGAAACTGTCCATCAATACAATTAACCAAGAACTATGTGTGATACTGCGACATCTAGCAATAACACTAGTGTAGTATGTTGGAGGTTTTATGGTATAAATCTACTACAGGATCTAAACGCACATAGGCCTGCACTGCACTAAGGGTCAAGGATTGATTCTAGTCCACGGGTTTCATGGCCCCTGATATGCATGGGTACATATATCAGGGGCTATGGAGTAGAACATGATTTGCATGTTTACACAAGCACTCTCCAGAGTTTAGTGTATTATAGTATCAGAACAGCATGACAGTGTCGTCATACCCCTTAATCGATATCATAATGTTGAAAAGCCCCAAACTCTGCAATGATGTCTCTACTGCCATTCACAATTTCTGAGGCCTTTTCTGCGTGTCTATTGTTTCTGTAATTCTTCAAATCTGTTGATGAACTTTAGATGTATCTACATGCGAGTATAAAGCTCCTTTAAAGGCGCTCTGAATCGAGGAACTATACGTCTGCCGACGTTAGCACTGTGGCGGACGTAGCTGATTCAGAGCTCCTTTAATATCATGACACAGTTTTGGTCTTGTTCGTGTTATTCTTATTCACACAGTCGAAACAATAGCATTCATTTTCCTGGTTTTGCTTGATATTTATGATACTGTTAAGTCTAGAATGTATAGGCTGTATTGTACCGAGTAGTCAAATGATAATACAAATACTAGCACCAATCTGTCTATGCCTGGGCCTTCATGATACTAAGGCAGGTCCATATTCATCCGTCAGCATAATTGATACAAAAAAAAAGACCTAATAGACATGTCGTCAAAAACTCTAATGCATGCCGACTGCAGTTCCAAGCACAACACAATAGAGCTCCAATAGTTGCATTCGACCTGATGTAGCTACGACGTGACTCCCAAGATACTAAACAAAAACACAAGACGATTATTCACCATGATCCTTTCTACTTTAGCGCAAATTAAAGGTTTTAACCTTGTGGATATTTCACTGCACATTGTTGGGTTATAGCATCAGAACCCGGGATATTCTATAGAATGAGGACCATGGAGGAGGTAGAAGTTAAATGCACATTACACAACACCCACAGGGTGTACTATGTAAGATCACTTGCCCCCACATACAACTGCTCGGATCAACTTTAATTTGCACAAGTGACCAGAAGTAAAGCCTGTGGGAGTTTCACAGGGGGTGGCCGCATGTGCTACAAACGCAGGGGACATAATATAGGCCTACACCCCAGCCCTCCACCACCATACCAAACCAACGGCAGCATCGGATCAACCTGGGTTATTTTCACTTGTGCTTCTCTATATTTGCCCAGCAGCCTTAAGTAGTGTAGGACGGGGTAGGTAGCTGGAATCCCTGTCCGTGCAGTATCGAGTATGTGTGCCAAACATTGGCTCTGCCGGCTGTCAGGTCTTCATACGTGTACTTCTTTTGTCCTGGTCAGAGACCGTTTAGACTTGTTGTTGCTTGCTACATTACATACCCATAAGGGAGTGATCATTTTTTAACAACAGGGGGGGGCTGGTGGGTTTGCGCGCGGACGCGCGAAAAAAAATTCGACCCCCCCTCTTGAGGGGGTAAAATTTTTTCGACCCCCCCCATAAGGGACAAAAATCGCGCGCGGACGTCCCCTTTTAGCCTATAGTAACACGCGGGGTTTTCCACTGAAAACAGGTGAAATTATTTTGACCCCCCCCATCAGAGGTATTGAAAAAATTCTGACCCCCCCGTTCAAGGGGTTGAAAAAATTCTGACCCCCCCCTCAAACCCACCGGCCCCCCCCTGTTGTTAAAAAATGATCACTCCCTAAGGCCAGCGAAAAAAAGAGAATAGGTGTCTTTTCAGTCACCTAAGCAACTTTAGCAAGAAGGACAGGCCCTCCACATTTTTCTCTATTTCTATTTGTTTCCTCTCATAAATTTTCATTACTCTTTTTTACTGCCATATTTTCCCATAAATTCAGTGGCGGATCCAGGATTTGGAAAAGGAGAGGGCGCGGCCCCAAAGCAGGTGGCATATGTATAGACATCATGTTACAAAATGACCAACAAAATTTGGGAAGGAATTTTTTTGCCCATTTCCTTCGGCATTCATCGAGGTTAGAATCTTCTGATTTCCTTTTCTGTGACTCCACACTAGAACAAATTCAAAGTTTGCATTTAAAGGTCCCAAAATGGGACCTTCCACTTTGATCTCATATGGCATGTACTTCTTATGATAAATATTTGCACCACCTCCTACACACCATCGACATGTACACACCCCCTCCCCTCTGGCCATTCCTCCTGGTAGTGCCAGGTAAAGACTTGGATAAATAGTTACAGAGGGCGCGGACAGAGGGCGCGTCGGCCATGGTAACCGGCCCGCAGTTAATCCCCTCGTTACATGACGGGACCGTGTCAAGTTGCTGCTCTCTATACGGGACTTGCACATTGCTAGTACTAAGAAAATATGCTAGGTGGCTTATGTAGTCGGGGGCTAATCCATCACTTGGCCTCTTTGTGTAGTCTAGTTTGACAACCTGCCAATTAATTACTATCCATGGGATTTTTCTATAAATTATATGTATCGATTCTCCATATCAACAACTTTAAATAGATCATCTAGAAATAGATTTACTATTTAAGATTAAAAAGCAATAGATCATTGAAATTTCTGTTGAATACCACAGGTGAGCCAATCAGTCCATTGTCTCCCTATCAGGGTTATCACCTTACTTCACACCTCAAACAATGCAGGGGTACTGTATGTGATTAAGATAAGGGGCAGGATGCAGCTTATCAGTCTTATAACTGACCATTGTTCTGGAGGTTGATAAGAAATCTACCCAGAATGCCCTACTCTGGAGTCGGGGGCCTAACCAAGATGGCGGCCTCCATAGCCTAATATGCTAATGCCCTATAAGGGACTAGCACATTGCTAGTGCTAGGAGGATCATCTAGGTGTCTCATGTAGTCGGGGGCTAGATCCATCTTTGGCCTCTTTATATAGTCTAATTTGACTACCTGCCAATTAATTACTACCCATTGGAATTTTCTATAAATTATATCTAAGGGTTCCCCATATCACCAGCTTTAACTATGTAATCATTGATTAGATGAAATATTTGAAATAAAAGAGCAAAAGATCATTAAAATTTCTGCTTGATACCATAGTTCAGTCAATCAGGGCATTGTCTCCCTATCATTGTTATCACATGACTTCACACCTAAAACAATAGAGAGGTACTTGGGGTGATTAAGATAAGGGACAGGATGCAGCTTATCAGTCTTATCACTGACCATTGTTCTGGAGGCTGATAAGAAATTTACTCAGAATACCCTGCTCTGGAGTCGGGGGCTAAACCAAGATGGCGACCTCCATAGCCTGAGATGCTAATGCCCTATACTAACTAAATAAGGCTGTAATAGGTACAGTTTGCAGGACCTGGAAATACGACTGGCGCGAGGGACGGGACAGTACAGCAGACGAAATCTATCACAGTATTTGTTTGACTGTGGTACCAGGTTAACTAAATATGAATTGTCCCTGAATTCCCTGTACAGACATACACCGAGCGCTGGTATATACTTAAAGCCGGGACTTAAAGCCAATAAGATTCATCACGAGATGATACCAACGGAAAATAAAAGCCTGGGTAGAGGATGGACCGATGACATAAAGGCATAGGAAGAAATATTTTATGGGGAGGGGGACAAGGGCCTCGGTTGGAGGCACTATCATTTTACGTAGGCTTGTACAGATGTATGGGAGACCTCGTTAGACTGACTGTATATGTGTGATATAATGCATTATATGAGTATTAGTGAGGTACCGGTATTATTTCTCCCTCCTGCACCCACTGGTGTCTCCACCTGTACTCCACTTGTCTAACTAATTCCTACCTGGTTAGTTACACTGTTGTAGCAACCACAGTTCCTCCACCTCCTCACCCACTCAGTATGTACTGGTGTATTGGTGTCAATTTGTCTAAATAATTAGACAGGATCGGTTATGCCAGGTGAAAAGCTTTGCTTTAAATGTGGCAAGCATCACCTAGGCCCAGTGGGAAAAAACTGCATAGGCCCTATTGTAGGAGAATTACACCAGAGAACTAGCAGGAGTGGGGTGAGTGGACAGGTAGCCCAGGTAGACATTGTCCCACCTGGAGGATTAGCACCTGCACCGGTGAGCCGCCAACCTACAGAATTTAGTATGGCTGATAGCATGGAGGACATTCCAGAAATCCAAGATGAGGAGGAAAAGGAGCTGATCAAGCAGCTACAGCAGTTACAATGTGATCAGCGAAAAAAGGCCCTAAAAGAGAGACGGGACAGTACAGCAGACGAAATCTATCACAGTATTTGTTTGACTGTGGTACCAGGTTAACTAAATATGAATTGTCCCTGAATTCCCTGTACAGACATACACCGAGCGCTGGTATATACTTAAAGCCGGGACTTAAAGCCAATAAGATTCATCACGAGATGATACCAACGGAAAATAAAAGCCTGGGTAGAGGATGGACCGATGACATAAAGGCATAGGAAGAAATATTTTATGGGGAGGGGGACAAGGGCCTCGGTTGGAGGCACTATCATTTTACGTAGGCTTGTACAGATGTATGGGAGACCTCGTTAGACTGACTGTATATGTGTGATATAATGCATTATATGAGTATTAGTGAGGTACCGGTATTATTTCTCCCTCCTGCACCCACTGGTGTCTCCACCTGTACTCCACTTGTCTAACTAATTCCTACCTGGTTAGTTACACTGTTGTAGCAACCACAGTTCCTCCACCTCCTCACCCACTCAGTATGTACTGGTGTATTGGTGTCAATTTGTCTAAATAATTAGACAGGATCGGTTATGCCAGGTGAAAAGTTTTGCTTTAAATGTGGCAAGCATCACCTAGGCCCAGTGGGAAAAAACTGCATAGGCCCTATTGTAGGAGAATTACACCAGAGAACTAGCAGGAGTGGGGTGAGTGGACAGGTAGCCCAGGTAGACATTGTCCCACCTGGAGGATTAGCACCTGCACCGGTGAGCCGCCAACCTACAGAATTTAGTATGGCTGATAGCATGGAGGACATTCCAGTAATCCAAGATGAGGAGGAAAAGGAGCTGATCAAGCAGCTACAGCAGTTACAATGTGATCAGCGAAAAAAGGCCCTAAAAGAGAGACTCAGACTGATGGAGGAGCATGCAGCTCTACCGGGTGGTGGGGCGCCGGAAGGAGGCCTCCCTGTAGGTGGGGCGCCGGGAGGCCTACCTGGAAGACCCCCCAGAGGTCTATCAGCTGATGAGTTGGAAAAGGAGTGGAGTAAGTGGAGTTATACTGATCACTTTCACCCCCTGGTAAAAAAGGAGCCCACTTACCCTGAGTTCATGGTTGCTGCATTGTCTTGGGGCTCGGAGGCCGAGGAGGCAACGTCTGACGACCTGCGGGGCTATTTGGCCCACTTGGCCTACATCGCCGAGAAAGCCGCAGAAAAGGATGCCTATGTGGATGGTTCTCATGTGGAATACGATGCCGGTGTAAGGAAGAAATGTCTATCTAAAGGCTGGCAGGCTTTTTCCCATGGAGATGGTGAGGTATCCATGTCAAAATATGGATTTACATCTACCGAGCTTTACCGGGAGCAGAGGGAGAAGGCCACCGCCAACAACAAGCCCCCGGCGAAGGGAGCATCTGCTGATTCAAAAGGGAGGCGCCGCAAGGCTAAACCGGCGTCCACTGATGGGGAGTTAAAAGGCTGTCTCAAGTGGAACTACGAGGAGGAATGTGATAACAAAAATTGCAAATACTCTCATGAGTGCCGCAAGTGTGGGGATGGCAACCACAAGGCGTCTAAGTGCAAGAAACAATGACTAGATAATTCACCTGTTGCGGATCTATGCTCCCCTAGTGTTCAATGTACGCCTACAGGCACTTGTATCCCTCAATCTGATTGGTTTAAACTGGTCACACCCCCGTCCGCTCCTCCAATCAGTGAACCTCTTATAGCGAGGATTAGGGCTGAGGCACAAAATGGCCGTGCCTATGGAGGAGGGGAAGAGGGAACCAGTTACACCGAATTTTGTGAGTTTAATGTCTTTTTCACCTGTAATACTGGTACTTGTGCATGTAAATTCATGGTAAATGAAGTGGAGGTCCAATTGAAGCCGTGTAGGTTATTCTGTGAATGTTTCATGAGGGGTGAAGTAGATGAAGACTGGGAGTGGTTGATGTACAACAGTTGTTTTGGGGCCAGAGTCATTGACCCAGATTGTGAATTACAATACGAAAGTGCAAATTATATTAAAGCTGGTACTGACCACGATGTAGTTAGCAAAACATTGACCTCAGAAATAGAACAGGGTTTTATCTCAAGAGTGAGTCACCCAATGTATTGCATACATCCTATAGGGGGCGTCCCTAAGGATGATGGTTCTATCAGAGTAATAATAGATTGCTCGTCACCCAAAAGTGGTAATGTCAATGATTATGCTCAAACTACAAGTGAGAAATTTTCTTACAAAACTGTTGACGACGTAGCTGATAATTTGTGCCCTGAGGACTGGTTATGTACCATAGACATTAGAGACGCCTATAGGGCCCTCCATATCCACCCTGACAGTAGCAAATGTCAGGGATTGTGCTGGGATTTTGGTAATGGACCAGAGTACCTTCGTGATAACCGTCTGTCTATGGGTTTAAGTTCATCTCCCTATGTATTCAATCGCACATCTGATTTTATCACTCGTTGTTTAAGTAGGGCAGGTCACAATAACTGTGTTAACTACTTGGATGATTTCTGCATCTGAGAGAGTACAAAGGAAAAATGTGAAGATGCTCAGAGGGCATTAATACGTATCCTCAGACAATTAGGGTTCTATGTTAGCTTCAAGAAGTGTAGCCCTGCAGCTAAATGCACGAGATTTCTAGGTATTGACATAGACACTGTGAACATGGAGCTCAGACTCCCCAATGATAAATTGGTGAGGGTCCAGAAAATGGTAAACAAATTTTGTGACCTTCAGAAAGCTACAAAAAATGACATTGATGAACTTGCCGGATTATTGGCACATTGTAGCAAGGTTGTCCGCGGAGGTAGGACTTTCTGTCGTAGGATTTATGATCTATCCGCCTCTGTCAAGTCTCGCTATGCTAAGCTTTCACTGACGGAAGCTTTCAGAGAGGATATTAAGTGGTGGAGAGACTTTCTTCCCAAGTTCAATGGCAAGGCAAAGGTTCTGTACCACAGTGACACCATGATTAGTATGTACACAGATGCAAGTGGAAATGGTTATGCCGCCTACCATGCAGGTGACTGGTTGGCTGCCATTTACCAAGGAAAAGACAAATCACCTATACTGGAAGCAGCTATAGGTCATAAAGTGGAAGCTCCTGAGCAGCATGTAGTGGATAACATAAATGTGTTGGAAATGATTCCTGTGGTTGATGGCTTGAAAAGCTGGGGGGAGAAATGGAAAAACCGCCGTATATGCCTGATAACAGATAACACTCAAGTCCTTTATGCTGTAAGAACAGGCAGAAGCAAAAACAAGCACACAATGGCCATGCTGCGCGGGTTCTTTTGGTTGTCAGCGGACCATAACTTCTACATTGATGTAGTATATATCAATACCAAGCACAACAAGGTTTGCGATAGTCTCAGTAGGCTCAATGAGCCTATGGCTATCAAAACTTTGGTCCATGAAATGTCTGAATCTTCTTTGTGCTGCTATGATTTGTTCTGTAGGGATGGTGACACTAGAGAAGGAAGCAGAGGTGATCATGCGCATGCATTATGCCCCATCAAGCATCCAGACCCGCTCGACACAGCTAAAGAAATACATGGACTTTTGCGAGGAATTCCAATTGACACCCTTCCCATGTACCAGCAGAAGGATTGTGCTATATATAGCATACATGGCAAGGAGTATGAAGGTGTCATCAATCAGGGACTACCTATCGGGACTAAACCATCATCTAAAACTGAATGGGTTCCCTCCAATCAATTACCAGGACTACCAGATACACATGTCCATGGAGGGAATCAAAAGGAAGCTGGGAATGGCCGTAAAAAGAGCCTCCCCGATTCTCCCTCAACATATGTTAAGGATGTTCAACCATCTAACTGGAAACAAGGGCCACACTGCGTTCAGAGCTGCATTACTAACTTCATTCCGGGGTCTCCTGCGCAAGCAACACATGACAGACTCAGCAGTAATGTTGCGCAGGGAAGACATTCACATGACAACATGGGGTATGATGATAACAATTCGGGGCTCGAAGACCATTCTGTATGGCGATCGACTTCTCAGAGTCCCAATTGCAAAACTGAAGGACCCTCAGTTGTGTGCGGTCTACTGGACCGAGAAACACTTCAACGAAGTGATAGGGACAGACAGTTCACCAGCATTCATGTTAAGTCCCGGTGAGCCCATGTCTTATCAGGCCTATATGGATATTCTCAAGTATGTGGCAGAACAGGAAGGGTTAAATCCAGATGACTATTCTTCACATAGCCTCCGCCGGGGAGGGACGTCCTACTTACGCTCTGTTGGAGCTACAATTGAAGAGTTAAAAACTTGTGGAGACTGAAAGTCTGATATTGTGATGATCTATATACAGCAACCGATTGAAGCAAGGATAGCTTTTGATCTTAGAGTTGCTCAGGAGTTGGACTCGGTGCTCTCAGATCCCGTTCCACCTAAGTGACTGGCAGGTTTGGGGGTTTGGCGCTTAGCCAGCCACTAAACATTATTGGCCAAATCTAGTATATCTTGTCCTGTCTTGGATCATGTATACCATGTTGATATATTTTGTAGGGGACGTTCTAATGTGTGATATAATGCATTATATGAGTATTAGTGAGGTACCGGTATTATTTCTCCCTCCTGCACCCACTGGTGTCTCCACCTGTACTCCACTTGTCTAACTAATTCCTACCTGGTTAGTTACACTGTTGTAGCAACCACAGTTCCTCCACCTCCTCACCCACTCAGTATGTACTGGTGTATTGGTGTCAATTTTTTTTTATGTTTAGTGTGTTAATTAATATTATTAATAAAGGGCGCTTAGCCAGCCACTAAACATTATTGGCCAAATCTAGTATATCTTGTCCTGTCTTGGATCATGTATACCATGTTGATATATTTTGTAGTGGACGTTCTAATATAGTCCTCTCCACTTCACTTCCCGACAACAGGCAGAGTGGATGTGATGAAAGGGGGGGGGGGGAAGTCATTACATTTTATCAGTTTTTCTGACGATATATCATAATCAGTATAACATAATCAGAGACTTAAAGAAGTCTTTCCCCACGCCATTGTGACATTACTTATTGCCTATGATACATTTTAACCACGAGGGGAACTTTGGTAAACATCCCAGTGGGCACAGAACGTTGCATCAACGTTGACAACTGGTTGATATTATGTTGATGGTGTTGATCAACCCATCTTCAACACTTTTTCAATGATTCTATTTCAATGTTGTCGACCATCACCATTTCAATATCCAATCAACAGTTGACACATCAGTGTCAATCAACATAAAAATACAAACGTTGAATCTGCACTGATGGTTAGATGTTGAATCAAAGTTGATTTTGATTATGTTGTGTCAACTTTCAAATTCAACTTTATTTCAACCCTTGATATGCAAACATTGAAAACGTTGTTTCAACGCTGAATCAACGGGATTCAGTGGGATGTGATAGACTGGGGATGGAGGCGAGGTATCAAACACACGTGGATCCAAAACGGTCTAATTTCTTAGTTCCATGACGAAACATGTCCAGGGAGTACATACCATTAAATGTATAAGCAATCCAAGGAAGTGGGGAACAGGTACAAGTCTATGTATGAAAGTACAGTAACATAAGTGCCTCAAGGATAGCATACATTGTGCAATTTTTCAGTACGAAAAATATCTTTTGATCCTTTTATTTGTAATACAATGTACATGTCATATTAAAGATGCTGTCACACGCCATTATGTCTCTTACTATACATAATACACGCATTATACATTAATTATATACAAATCTACCAATCTCGTGCGATATGCGTACAAATCTATCAATATCATGTAAATTACATACAAATCTGTCAATACAATCAGATATAATTACAAATCATGAAAAGGTATATTTTATTGAACTATTATGTAACAAACTATACAAAACATAATTATATATATATATATATATATATATATATATATATATTTGTGTGTGTGTGTGTGTGTGTGTGTGTGTGTGTGTGTGTGTGTGTGTAAGGTGTGAAAGCCTTCTCTGAGGTCTCAGGATCCGCAGAGGTCGCTCCCCTGAGACCTGGGAAGGCCTCATCCAGCCAATCAGCACCCATGTACCAAACCATGTGACATTCTGCACCAATAATATTCCATGTACCATTTATGTAACTTACCTCATTCTGTATCACCTTGGAGACACCAACTTCCTGTGTTGCCCCAGGGTTAGTATATATACCCTGGAGCAACCATAGATAATCACTCAGTTGTCAGAGCTCAGTACACTCAGTATCAGGCAATCCACAGCTGAGACTGGTGCCAGGTGACCACACTTATTATACCATGTACAATAAATCACCATGTAACCTTCAACACATACTCCATCTTCAACTTCATTATTAGTTGTAGGTGGCACTTCCATGCCTACAATACCAGTATGAATTTTAGTAGTTCCAAGATTGGTGTCGGCAATCAACGATACCCTGGAACTATCAAGTCGAATGGAATGCGTTATAGATGTGTACACGTTTTTCAAAGGACACACCTTCTGCTACTGAAGGTTTATCATGATCAGATGCCACTTGGGTAGATAATAGTATAAAAACAAATCACGGTTGATTCATACATGTAGTAGAAGGGCTGTAGTGGCTGCAAAAAGCTCATGGATAGGCCTATGCTAAAACAAAACAAGCAACAACAAACTACAACAAAACAACACTGCCTATAGTTTAGCAGTGGTGCCGTCCGTTTCTGCTAGGTGGCGTACTAGTTTGGCTGCATGGATGGAGGTGCCCCAGCTCAGTGCAACCCCCATCCCACCGTGACCGTAGTTGTGAACCACCTGAAAGACAAACACAGAGCACACGTACTTAGTAAAATCCCATATAACACAGTATCAGAAGTTTGTTGAATGACAATATCCTTGCCGTCACCCTCTATGCAGGTAATGTGTGTGTGTGTGTGTGTGTGGGGGGGGGGGGCATACTCTTGCTAAATTCCCGCCCCATGCATCCTAAATTGAATTATCAATGATTTCTCTTTGATATACATGGACGACTTTACATGGAGGAGCAGCTCACCTTGAGGGGACGTCCGCCTGTGGGGAGCAGCTCTTCCTCCACACGGATGGGCTTCCTGGCGGGCCTCAGCCCCACCCACACCTTCTCCACCTCCGCATTCTGAAAGTGAACCGTTGGTACAGTCAGCTGGGTATATGTGTTCTAGTAAACACACTTAACGTCTAACTAGTGCTTATAAAGTAAAGAAGAGGAATGAAATGGACGGAGAATAGAAAGAAATGCAATGTAATGTGTTATATGCCTTCAAGCCATGTGTCCACAGGGTGACAGAATTTGTGGCGACAAAATCCGTCGTCCATTTCCGACGATAAAACCACTTTGTCGGCCGACAATTCAAAAATCAGGAGATAAATGTCATTTTGTCACCCTATTTTGATGATAATATCTAATATGTTTGATTTTATCGTCGGATATGGACGATAAAAGTGGTTTTATCGTCGGGAACGGACGACGGATTTTGTCTCCACAAATTCTGTCGCCCTGTGGACACAAGGTTTTAGATCGATATTTTTGTTACTGGTTTTTCCAAAATACGGGATGACACTACACGACACACCTAGGCCCTATAGGGAACAGAGCCATTCCTGTATGGAGGTGGCCATCTTGAATTTACTTATGTAACTGCCCATTTTGGATCTGGCAGAGGATTGTGGGCAATCTCTTATCTTCCACTCCACCCACAGAAAACAGTGGGAATTGATAAGACTGATAAGCTCCCCCTGCCTCTATCTTAATCACCTTAAGTACCTGTCCATTGTTTTAGGTGTGAATGGAGGGGATTAGCCTGATAGGGAGACAATGGCTTGGTTTTACTCAGCCTGGATTATATGTGCCCTCTAAGAAAACTTTTAAATTTTGTATTTGAAGTACTAAGTCTATATAAAGCTTATATTGTTTAAGTTTAAAGTATTTGCTATCCAAATGTATAGATTTTTAGAATAAAGCTTCATATAGACTATTAGGAAAGGACAACCAAAGTAAACTGTACAAAGAGGCCAACTGCTGATCTAGCCCCTGACTACATGAGCCACCTAGGTCATTTGTTTGGTACTAGCAATGGCTCTGTCCCATATATGTACTAGGGATAACATACGAGCATATAGGGGTTGATATCAAATGCTATAATGTGTACCTGTATACTGGGGATGACACGGAGAGCACGTTGCCACATCTGGTCACTGTCCTCAGTTCGAACATCTGTACCGGTGTCATTCGGCTGACGGGTTCCCCCTATTCCCACGTTCTTCACACTGGTACACGAAACATCACATAGGGGAATATAATATCACTTTATCAGGAATTACCGCGGTGATCATTCAAAGATTTCAATACCTGCATTAATTTTCGAATATCGTCCATCATTAGTGTTCAAAAAGTTGGGTAGTTCACTCATTAAAGCCTACCCATGAATGTCTATGATGGGATAATTATAGTATAAAAGTATAGAATAGGATCATTGACCTTCAGCAATCGGGGCTTTTAGATGATGTAAAGTTTTAGGTCAGAAATATTGATGTGAGTCTACTGACGTGCACACAATACAGTATCGAAGAACCACAGAAATAAAATGAGCCGATGTGATGATAAGCTCCTTGACAGAGCTATGGGAAGTACTGTAAGGGCCTGTATAAGCACCGAGCTATGGGAAGTACTGTAAGGGCCTGTATAAGCACCGAGCTATGGGAAGTACTGTAAGGGCCTGTATAAGCACCGAGCTATGGGAAGTACTGTAAGGGCCTGTATGAGCACCGAGCTATGGGAAGTACTGTAAGGGCCTGTATGAGCACCGAGCTATGGGAAGTACTGTAAGGGCCTGTATGAGCACCGAGCTATGGGAAGTACTGTAAGGGCCTGTATAAGCACCGAGCTATGGGAAGTACTGTAAGGGCCTGTATAAGCACCGAGCTATGGGAAGTACTGTAAGGGCCTGTATAAGCACCGAGCTATGGGAAGTACTGTAAGGGCCTGTATAAGCACCGAGCTATGGGAAGTACTGTAAGGGCCTATATAAGCACCGAGGCGCTCATTGATTTGAATAAGGCAATACCCCAAGGCCTAAAAAAAGGTTTGTTTCCAGTTACCCGACCGACTCTAACAAAATAGGGCTGACCCTGGAAATTTATTTTTATTTTGGAATTTTTGACATATTTGGGGGATTTCTTAGCATTTTTCCCATAATTTTCATAATTTTTCGTGGAGCTTATCTAGGTCCTTATCTATTGGTATACAGTTCATAACAGTCATTCATATCATTTATATGTGATTCACATATCTTCATGTTTTTCATATTTCTACTGTTAAATCATAGAATCCAACATGTCTGCCCATACATTTCTATACAAAAAAAAAAAAAAAAATCCGACCTACCGTCCCTAGATATTTGAGTCATGTAACTAGAAACACACAATGTTTTTTTTGGCCCAACCCTTAATAACCAGCGCTTATTAGAGACCTAAATTATAGTGCACTTTAAAATGTGAATACCCCTGCATCCCGGCACTTATTCAAGACAGACACTGATTCAAAGACCCGGTGCTTATACAGGCCGATACGGTTAATGGAGTCGTCACATTCATCAAGATGCAACAATCAACGTTGTCTTATGAGTAGTATATGGAGTCGTCACATTCACAGTGGCGCAACATTCAGCGTTGCGAGCTTTTACCTAAATCATTTTTGTTATTGCTGTGATGATAAGTCCTATCTTGTATTAAGGAGAGTAATTCAGCTGTGTATTAGTGACGGAGGTGCTACTCTGTATTGGTTGCTTAAAGATAGATTACCACCTCAATCGACCCAAAATCAACTTTTGAAATAAATTCATGCAGGCTTCCCTTACCCGTTTCCTAATCGATTGACAGGACCCTTTGGGGTAGGAAAGGCATATTAGATGAAAAATTAAACTGAGGGTTCACTAGTAGACCTATGCATGCAGTGTAAGTCCTATGTATTTTGATTGGTAATAATGCACCCCTTGCTGTTTTCATTATTTCTGTGAGACGAATGTTATTTGTTTGATATACTAGATGGTGTTATTCATATGTTAGATAAAGAGTAAAGCCTTCCAAATTTTCAATATGTGCTAATAGGCATGTAGTTCATCTAAATAGGGTAGAACTGAAACAATCACCCAGAACAGCTGGTAATGTAGCTTTAATAGATGCTTTTGTTCTGTTTGGCAAAGCACTCTCGGGCCTGTGTTGGAACCCTGTAGAAAGCAGACCCAATTACCTCATAATATTTGAGGGAAAAGCTGACCTGACGTAACCCCTCAGTCTGTGGCTCTGTCAGCCAACGGAGGTGTTTGGAAACTTGGTGTAAATTGTGAGGACTTTCGAATCGATTCCCTGTTGGCCAACTTGAGACAAAAGTGCCTGACAGAAGGTGGTGAATAATGACTAAGGGGAAAGATTGGTTTGAATGCAGTAGATGACTGACTAGGGCAGTTATCAATATCATGCAACCACTGTCAGTCTTCCTCTCTGGACTTTTCTAATAAATAGTTAGCATTTTCCCCCTCTTAGTCATGTTAGTGAATATATAACATGAGGAACTCAAACAGAAAATTGCATAGCATAGCACTACATTACTAAATTTACATGTACTAGGCTATAATCTTACCCGAGAATAATCCACATGGACTTAAATAATTTCTATTGAATAGTTGGAAATATTTCCTCTTGGTTATGTGAGTGAATGGTATTGTAGCGGTAGCGCTCTGCTACTGCGGGGCTCTGCTACTGCGGGGCTCCTGTGGGGCCTGCGGGGCCGGTTGGTTTGGCCAGGTGCCATGAGGGGGCGCGTCGGCTGTGGCCACTATATAAGGGACCGCGGGGCGGCGGCCCCTAAGTCGTGACTTAGGCTCCAATAGGCACGGGTCGGACCAGCCTACCTCGCAGAGCCACGGCTATAGGAAGGACGTTGAGCATTGATCGTAGACGCTAACTTGATGTTAATTGATGTTCCATGATTGTTGCACTACTAGTTACTGTTCAGTAGAAAAGAAGGGACAGCTGTCTCTGTTGTCAACCGTACTCGGGTAGCTGTCTTGTTGTTCTTTCCCCTAGGCACCCAAATACCGTTACAGTGGTGACAGCTGGTTTTGACTTTTCGCCCGAATGGTCAAAAGAATCCAGATTTTTTTTTTCTTCGGTAGAGTCTGCCCGGGGAAAGCATAATGGAGTCCGGCGATTTGTTGTCTCCAACGGAAAGGGAGGAGTTGAAGGCAGGGGTCCGTGGCACCCTTGTCTATGTGGAGGCCGGAGAGGATGTTTTTCTTAGAAAAGGGGGAGAGAAAGGGGACACAAAAGATGCTAGTAGTTTCCATTTGGCGGAAGTAAGTGAAAAATTTGAAGATTGACATGGCCCCCTGGCCCCGCAGCCCCACCAGGTGAGGATGGCCCCGCAGCTCCACGGCCCCGCAACTCCACAACTGAAGGGAGGCCCCGCGGCCCTGCAGCACCACAAGGGGAGGGAGGCCCCGCGGCCCCACAATGGGAGGAAGGCCCCACGGCCCCGCAGCCCCACGGCCCTGAAGCACCGCAAGGGGAGGGAGGCCCCGCGGCCCCACGGCCCCATGGCTCCACAACGGGAGGAAGGCCCCACGGCCCCGTGGCCCCGCAGCTCCGCAAGGGGAGGGAGGCCCTACGGCCCCAAGGCCCCACGGCCCCGCAGCTTCACAACCACAGAGTGCCCCTGCATCTCTGCCCCCCCCCAGGTGGCTGCACCAGTTCAGTGGCGTCCTTTCGGGAGGAGTTTGGAAACCCCTTCCTCTTCTCAGCCCCTTGGGGCTGAGATCCAGGGGGGGACGGGTGAGCCTCTGATGGGGAGGGGTCCCTGGGGGCCGAGCAGGGTGGGGGCCCCAGGAGCATGGCAGACATCCCTCCTGGGACAAGGAGGCACGGGGACGGGATTAAGAACTCCTCCGGGATTCCTGCCCGCCCTCGACTTGGGCGCTGTACACCCTACTATGCCGCCCTGGGAGGTCTTCGACAGCAAGGAGGCTCTCTCTCCCGCGGTTCAGGGGTCTCCGGAGTCAGCCATACCGGAGAGCCTGGGCACCCGGCTCCTACCCTCCCAGGAGGAGCAGAGGGAGGCGCAACGCCAGGCAGAGTGGGTCCGCGAGTGGAGAAAGTGGGAAGACCGGAGAAAGCGGGAAGACCGGAGGATCGAGGAAGCCCGATGACGGGAGAAAGCTTCTAGGGAAGTCGCGGAGAAAGAATGAATCCGCCGTGCAGAGGACGACAAACAGCTAGAAACGCTGCAGCGCGAAGCAGAAGAGCGGGAAAAGGAGATCCTGGAACTCCACGTCCTGTTAGAAAACCACAAGGCGGAAGTTCTCCGTCATCGGGATGAGGAGAGGCTAGCATGCAACCTGGCGGAGCAGGTGGACAGGCTGCAGGTGAGTCAGGAAGGGCCGTTTGTCGCGCTGGCCCCTGCCCTCGGGAGTCCTGGCCAGCTGATCCCCGATCGGGGGAAGGCTCTGGAGGAGTGGAGGTTGTCTGCAGCAGGAAACAAGGTACCAATCTCTTGGGAGCCCATACCCTCCACGGCCCCTCTCCCCCAGGGAAGACCTCACTCCTCCTCTGCGCCGTTGCCTGATCGGGCGGTTGGGCGCAGGGTAGGAGCTTCGGAGCCCCCAGTGCTACCGTCCTGGGACGTGGCAGCTAACTCCCAGGAGTGGGGGCATGGGGATAGGTTGACCAAGCCTATAGTTACCCCCGGGAAGTTTGAGGGGACTGGCCACCTCCCGGAGTACCTAGCACATTTTGATTTGTGTCACAGGGTGAACGGGTGGACTAACTCAGATGCCGGAGCCTTCCTGGGTCTGAGTCTGACGGGGATAGCTAGGTGGCTGCTAGCAGGAATACAGCCTGCCTCTGAAGGGGGCTACCTCCGCCTCAGAGCCGCGCTGATAAACCGCTTTCAGCCACCAAATCAAAGTGCCACATACAAGAGTAAATTGGCGAAGCTGGAGCTTGCCCCAGGAGCTTGCATCCAATCACACTCGGAGGAGATTCAGCGATACATGTGTCTAGCATACCCAAATGCGGATGAGACCACCATCGATGTTATGAGCAAGGATCTTTTTATAGAAAGTCTGCCGGGAGAACAAATGCGTAACTGGGTCAATCAGGCCATCCCTCGGAAGCTCTCGGAGGCCGTTGAGGTGGCGCTCCATGCCGATGCCTGCTTACACTCCAGATCCGGGGGGAGGGTAGCCCCAGCAACTAGGGCGACTGCGACGGTGGCGGAAGAAGTAGCTTCCCTCCGGATGATGATGGAAAAGAACCAGAAGACGGACAGCAAGCTAGGCAAGCTGGAGTCTTCCAAATCCAGGGAAGGGGGTAAGAATCCCAGTCGGTCTAGATCGCCTTTCCGTTGTTTCTGCTGCGCGGAGGTGGGGCACACTCGACGGGACTGTCCGGAGTGGAAGGCCCGGGTAGGGAAGGCTAAAGCCGAAGCCATCCAGAAGAAGCCGGCGGAAAACTAGAGCTGGTCCTGGCTGACTGCCAAGTCAGCACCGGAGGCGAATTGCGAGATGGGGTTGGGAGGTGCGGGACTCCTGTTGGAGGGTGAGATCGGGGGTAGGCCCGTTCAGTGTCTGGTGGACACGGGCGCTACCGTGAATCTTTTATCCCTCTCCTGGTGGAAGCGCCATGGGGCCAAGAAGGAGCTCCCCTCCTCCTGTGAGAGAGTCTATTCTGTCAAGGGGCGACCGCTCCAACTGAGTGGGCAATTCGAGACCGCAATACATATGGGGGCGAGCTCCTGGCCGGTGACCTTCCAGATATTTCATCTGAGGCCATTCTGGGCTCGAGGTTTATCAGAGCTAACCGCCTCCTAGTGGACATGGCGGGAAAAAAGTTAATCGTCTCCTGGGAGACCGGACCACCCCATGGGGCTACCGTTTCCTGTCGAGTAGTCAGTAGGAGCACGGCCGTCCTGTCTCCGGGGATGGAAACCTTGATGGAGGGTCATGTGGTGGGCGAGTGGCCCGTCGGTCGTTTGGGACTGGTGGAGGGGCTCCGCGAGAAGGAGGCCAACAGAGGCTTCCTTGTGGGGAGGGGCCTCATTGACCCTCCGCTTGTACAACCCGGGCCAGGATCCAGTAGTCATCTACCGGGACATGGAGTTGGCTTCGGTGGAGGAGGTGGGGGAGATCTCGGAGGAGGAGGATGAAGAGGAGAGTGTTCCTCCAACTCGGTGCCGCGTTGTGTCACAATTGGACTCCCGGGTGGAGGCGGTGGTAGAAAAGCTGGTGGAGGGCACTAGTGGAGAGGTGAGGGAGAAGTTGTCTTCCCTCATCAGGGACCACCCGGCGGCCTTCCAGTTGGAACTGGGGGATATTGGGAGAGCTACCCTGGTCCAACATCGAATCCGGACGGGGGATCATCCTCCCATTAAGCTGCCACCCTCTAGACTGGCCCCGCACTGGAGAGCGTTGGTCGACACCGAGGTCGACAAAATGCTAGAGGCGGGCACTATAGAAGCTGCGGAGGGTCCTTGGGCGTCCCCAGTGGTCCTAGTCCGAAAAAAGATGGATCCATGCGCTTCTGCATGGACTACCGCCGACTGAATCAGGCTACCACCAAGGACACTTACCCCTTACCCCGGATTGACGACAGCCTGGATACCCTAGCCGGGTCTGCGTGGTTTTCCACCATGGACCTCGTCAGCAGTTATTGGCAGGTGGCCATGGCCCCGGGGGACCTGGAGAAGATGGCGTTCGCTACTCATCAGGGGCTCTACCAATTCACAGTCATGCCTTTTGGCTTGTGTAACGCCCCTGGGACCTTCGAACGCCTGATGGAGGTAGCCATGTGGGGTCTACAGTGGACGTCCTGCTTGGTCTACCTCGATGACATTGTCGTTTTCTCCCGCTCCTTCGAGGAGCATTTATCCAGGCTGGGGGAGGTCTTGTCCCGGTTAAAAAAGGCGGGACTCAAAGTGAAGCCTGCCAAATGCCACTTGGCAAAGAGGAAGGTCCATTTCCTAGGCCACGTGGTAAGCAAGGAAGGTGTCTCCACCGACCGGGCGAAAGTCTCGGCAGTACGTGAGTGGCAGACCCCCGTCACGCTTACTGAAGTAAGGAGCTTCCTAGGGCTCGCTGGCTACTACCAGAGTTTCCTCCCTGATTTCGTGACCATCGCGAAACCCCTAACCACCTTGGCTGATAAAGGGAAGATTTTCCGGTGGAGTGAGGAATACGAGACGGCCTTCTGGGAGGTGAAATGTCTGCTCATGCAGGCGCCCGTCCTAGGCTACCCGCAGGAAGAAGGTCAAATCATTCTGGACACGGATGCCTCCGATACAGGACTCGGCGCCGTCTTGTCCCAGAGACAGGACGTAGGGGAGGTGGTCCTATCCTATGGAAGCCGGACATTGACGAAACCGGAACGCAACTACTGCATCACTCGCCGCGAGCTGCTCACAGTCGTTTTTCGGTCTCAAGAAGTTCCGCCATTATTTGCTTGGCCGGCACGTCCTCATTCGCACGGACCATGCTGCACTTAAGTGGGTAATGGCATTTAAGGAACCCGAAGGTCAGGCATGCTGCACTTAAGTGGGTAATGGCATTTAAGGAACCCGAAGGTCAGGTGGCCCGATGGCTGCAGGTGCTTGACATGTTTGACTTCCATGTGGAACACCGACCTGGTCATCGTCATGGCAACGCGGATGGGCTCTCACGCATACCTTGCCGTCAGTGCGGCCGGGCCGGGGAGCACTCTGAGGAAGTGTGGGGGGGGGGAAAGCCCGGTGGCCTATGTGCGTGCCCTCACCCGGAGGGGTGCTTCCGACCCTGATGCGGTAGATTCCATACGGGAGGAGTGGCGCGCCGACTAGGAAGCCGATCCAACCCTAGGGAAGGCCTATGCGTGGGTACGTGACGGTACCACCCCGTCCACAGAAGACTTGCGGGGGGAGCCTTATCCAGTTTGGGCCCTCGCGGCCCAGCTGCAGAGACTGGAGCTGAAGGAAGGCCTTTTGGGCCAATGGTGGTTTCTCCTGGGGACAACCCGCCACTTTCAGATACTCGTGCCCGAGAAACGCCGTCGGGAGGTCTGGGACTCATGTCACGGTGGGGACATTATCGGGCACTTCGGACGGGATCGTACGGTCCGTAAGTGTGCTGAACGGTGGTATTGGCCGGAATTTAGGCGGGACCTAACCTATTGGGTGGCCACCTGCCCACAGTGTCTGGCAAGAAAACCCCCCCCGGGACCTCACCGAGCTAGAATGGGCCATGTTACGGTAGGCCTACCCATGGAACGGATGGCGGTTGACATAATGGGACCCCTGCCTTCCACCTCCCAGAAGAACAAGTACATTGTAGTGATCGTGGACTACCTTACTAAATGGGCGGAGGCGGTCCCTATCCCCGACCAGGAGGCGGCCATGGTGGCCAGGGCCATCCTCCATTCGGATCAAGGAAGAAACTTCTAGAGTCAGCTATTTCGGGAGGTAGTCTCCCTTCTCGGGGTGTGCCAGACACGCACCTGCGCCTTTAACCCGAAATCTGACGCCCTGGTGGAACGGGCCAACCGGACCATAGAAGCCCTCCTGGCCGCCATGGTGGCACGGGACCAGTCCGATTGGGATCTCCAGCTGCCCTTTGCCCTGGCGGCGTACCGAGCCTCGGTTCACTCCTCCACGGGTGTGACCCCAACATGATGGGAGACCATGACGCCTCTTACCATTCTCTATCCAGATGGGGAAGGGAGGGTAGGGGAAGGGGCTACACGGCCGGACTCCAAAGGGCCATGGCCCAGGCCCACGAGGTGGCGCTCTCCTCCCTGGGGACCGCAGTCGCCCGGCAAGAAAAGAATTATAACTTGCATGCCAGGGATAGGACTATAAAAGTGGGTGAAACAGTGTATTACCTGCACCCGGTTCAGACCAAGGGAGTGTGTCCGAAGATGCAAAGCTTGTGGACGGGACCCTGGGAGGTAACCAGGCACCTAGCAGGATCCGTCTATGAGATAAAACAAGGGTGGAAGACTAAAATTGTGCACTGCGACTCCATCAAGCTGGTTCCCCCCCCACCCCCTGGGGTGTCAGCCCCCCCCCCCCCCAGAGCCCCCAGTAGGGGATATGGTAAGGATGGTCTTTGGGAAGGAAGGAGGGGAAGGAGAGGAAGGTGGTCATGCAGGAAGTTTTGAGGAAAAAGGGGACCCAGTTTCCCTTTTTAGCTCCAACCCTCCACGAGATAGCAAGGCCCCGCGGCCCCGCAGCTTCCACTCTAGATCGGACGCCACCAGTGACATCACTGGAATGGCTCTAGCAGAAAGGATGTCAGTGTGGAATCGTCTGGGGGAGAAAAACGGTGATATGTCAGAAAAAAAAAAACGTCCGTTGGAAGGTATAAGATCCCCAAATTCGCTAGAAAGCAGGGAGAACCGGCGGTGGCTGTTTGGGCAGTGGTCGCAGTTGGAAAAGGAAAGAAGGGGAAGAAAAAGCAGACAGGAACCCCTACCTCTACAGCGTTAGCAGTGGCAGAAGAACCCAGGGGGAAGAAAGCAGTGGCATCTACAGTAAGTAAAATAAAGAAACCAGAATTTATTCAGTCGAAAGGAGAGAGCAGGACTAAGTTTCCTCGCTATGATCGGTCTAGTAGCAGGGAGGAAGAAGGAGAGGGGCGCCGCGGATCATCGCCCGGGCCCCGCAGTAGTTCGAGCGGCCGGTCTCCACGCAGGGAGGAAAACGAAACAGCCACCAACCAGAACAGGTGCCGCAAGTCTTCGCCCGAGCCCCGCAGTCGTTCAAGCGGCCCGTCTGCGCGCAGGGAGGAAAACGGAACAGCCGCAAACAAAAGCAGGCGCCGCGGATCATCGCCCGGGCCCCGCAGTAGTTCGAGCGGCCGGTCTCCGCGCAGGGAGGAAAACGGAACTGCCACCAACCAGAGCAGGCGCCGCGAGTCTTCGCCCGAGCCCCGCAGTCATTCGAGCGGCCGGTCTCTGCACGGGGAGGAAAATGGAACAGCCACCAACCAAAGCAGGCACCGCGGATCATCGGCCGGGCCCCGCAGTCGATCGAGCGGCCGGTCACCGCGGAGGGAGGAAGGCGGAACAGCCGCAAACAAAAGTAGGCGCCGCGAGTCTTCGCCCGAGCCCCGCAGTCGTTCGAGCGGCCGGTCTCCGTGCAGGGAGGAAAACGGAACAGCCACCAACCAAAGTTGGCCCCCGCGAGTCTTCGTCTGAGCCCCGCAGTCAGCCATCGAGCCGCACCACCAGGTCCCGCAGCCCTCTCAGGCCCCTCAGTGTCCATTCCTTGGGAAACATTCCTCCAAGCTGCTGTCCACAGGGCATCATGAAGGGTTCACGGGTGCCCTGTAAAGAATGCCCCAAGACTTTCTCCAAGCAGGCTGGCCTCAACAGACACGTCAAGTCTGCCCATGCAGAAGAGGTCAAGGAGGGGTGGATGTGTCCCTTCAAGGGTCGGGGGTGCACTTTCGGCACAGTCCGGAAGGACGATATCAGGAGCCACATAAGAACTCGGCACAAGCACGACGGGGGGAAGACCACTTTTGGGTAAAGCAGCCCAAATTTATGCCAGCAGCCCAACCTCTGCCGCCGGTGGGGATCCCCGCCTCCACTCCCGCTTCCTCTCCATCCATCCCGGTTGAGGGGAGGGAAGTCGCCTCGGAGGAGGACCCCCCCTCTTCCTCCTTGGAGGATGAGGAGGAGCACCAGCCCCTCTCAGCCCACCGACGCCGCAGTAAGGACAGCTCGGCCGTGGTACGAGAGGAGGAGTCAGGAGGAGATCCAGAAGAAGAGCCAGAAGGAGCAGGTGACCTCAGCGCCTCCCCAGCCATATGCCTAGTCGCCTCTAACCCTGCCGCCCCTTCTGGGACCCCTAGTGTGGCGGCCCCTGGAGTGAAGAAGGGCCTGCGGGTGAAGACCACTAAGGGTCTGTCACCCAGCGGAGCTACTTCACCCAAGCGGAAGCGGGATCGCACCCTTTCTCCAACCAGTCCTACCCCACAGAGGCCCGTCTGGAAGGCACCACGCATGTCAGCAGGTCCCCCCGACAACGACGCTTCCCAGGAGGGAGTTAAAACCATAGTATCCTGGGGGTCCTCCGCCTCCTCCATGGGCCCTGCAGCAGACCTGGACAGCGAGCAGGTAGCCGCGCTCCTGGCCTCCTATCTGGCGGGCGGCAAGGGTCAAGGGGGCTTGAGGGAGAGACGGGAACACTTGCTGATCCTCATGGATCATAACCTGCCGTCCTCCCCCTCTACGTCTAACCAGGAGGTCCTGGTGGCTGTTGCCTTCACCGCGGAGGAGGAGGCTAAGGAGGGGGCCAGGAACAAGGGGCCACTTACCGTGGTGGCACCTGCTTCCGGCTCCGACAGTACCCGCCTCTCCGAGGCCTCTCCTGCCTCTGAGACCACCGCCACCCTCACCGGTACCCCCGAGCAGCCGAGGGAGTGTAGCCAGCTGCCGGGGGATGCGGGAGGAGAGGTGGAGCCCGAGGAGGTTTCCAGGTCCGAGGGGCCACATACCGTGGTAGCGCCTCCTCCTCCCTTGGGCACTATCGGTTTCCCCGAGACCTGTGTCCCGCCGAAGGACTCTGCTAGCAGCCAGGGGGCAGGGGAGGTGGGAGCCCTCCCTCCCACTGAGTCTGGAAGCCCCCCTCCGCTGCCGATGGAGAGTTAGAAATTCGAACTTTTTGATCAGTTTTGATACAGAAGTACAGTACATAGATTGCACTATATTACTACATACATATGTATACATGAAGGCTAATAATCTCACCCGGGAATAATCCACGTGTCTGAGTCTGTGTAGATGAAGTGTTTGATCCAGGGTGCCTTAATCTGTAAGAAAACAAACAAATAGTGGCTTTTACCAGGCTTTCCGAATTATCGCTACAATATAACCTCGTCTTTAACTTCCAATGAGGAAAGCAAATTTCGCGGGGTGTGTGTAGATCTAGACTGTATAGTGGGGGGAAGGCAACAGCCAGGGAGTATTCACTTTAATCATGGTGCAACTCTGGGGGGGGGGGGGCAACAATCAACAGGGGTAGGATATCCGATTTTGTTTTGATACAGATTTGCGGCTGGATGCATGAAACCCCTTCCTCTTGCTCAGCCCGAACTTAACTCACTGCACTTCAGCATTCAACACATGATTGTAACTTGTCATCGCAGTACTTTACTGCTGATAGTCTGAGACCAGAAAAGTGATGGGAGTCTCAAATATACAAAGTACTATTTGGTTTTGGAAGGGACATATTTGATATTGGTCTATTTGCTGTGGACAAATGATGAAAATCGGAGCATTTTTTTTTACACAAATAGGCATAATTGTAAGGAAGCATTCATTATTTATGGCAGGGGTGGGGGTGAGCATTTGGCGAAAGAGAATAGGTCAAAAATAAAAGCTATGATGGGCCATGTTAACTTCCACAAATAGGCATAATTGTAAGGAAGCATTCATTATTTATGGCAGGGGTGGGGGTGAGCATTTGGCGAAAGAGAATAGGTCAAAAATAAAAGGCCCCCCCAAAGAATACGTCTAAAATTTTTGGCCCCCCTCAGGAATAGATTGAAAATAAATGCCCCCCCTAAGAATAGGTTGAAAATAAAGTGCCCCCCCTCCCCAATAACGATCATCCATGAATATTCTTTTATCTAACATAATTGCCAAAACCATGCCTATACATTGTGTGATTCATATAATTATACCTCTCTTTTAGCTATAATTCATGGAAGTATTGCTTTAACCTTTTAATGATTAGCATTGACTATAGTCAACACCGTGGTGGGTCTAACGTCGACTATAGTCGACACCATGTAGGCCTATTGTCCATTTTAGCCCTCCTTATATAGGAATTGTGCGGGGACTGTAAAAACTCATGCATAAGGTGGAGATTATGCATGAGGATAGCTCTTTCAGTCAGGCCCATAAAGAATCCTCCTAAAGTCAGGGCTATGATATCATATTGTAGAACAGTACTTAATTTTCCAACTTTCACCCAATCTGTGCCTCACCCACAGGATATTTTGTATGTACTTTTAACATGTAAGATCACTGGCATGACATGTCTTGTTATTCATAAGAGAGACTCAGATTCTTTGGAATATGGTGCATACTACGTATCATCTCTATTAGAATATGCGACTTCTAGATGAAATAGGTTAAAAATCAGCTGTAGCTGCATGTACTGGTAGTCATCAACAAGAAATGCACATTGGTATCGATCAATTGAAAAAGATCTCTAGTTCCATCCAATTAGATTTCACTGAACTGGATCAATTTGATTACCTTTAGTCTTTCAAAAGGAGTCTCTGATACATTAAAAGACATTTTATGGTGACAAAATTCGCAGCATTTTGGATAAATACCCTAAAAATAAATGGCCCCCCCTAAGAATACCCTGAAAATAAATGCCCCCCCCCTCAATTTGCTCACCCCCACCGCTGCCATAAATAATGAATGCCCCCTAATTTTCAAAATTATGCCATATGGCATCACCCATTTTTGGCTGGGTTATGCCAAATAACATCATCAGTAGGTGTTAGAGGAGGGGCCTGTGTATTCGTTTGAAGAATACATCGATCTGGTTCTTGGGGCCATTTCAAATTTTGTATTCGTGAAGGATTGGGGATAGGTGTATAATCTACGAATTTTTATCCTGATATTTACATATTTTGTTTTGAGTCTTTCTTTACTTTTCTGTCCCTGAAAGCTGGGGTCGGGGGCAAAACTATCCCCCCCCAACTTTCAGGCCATGCCATAGTCGCAAATCGTGATTCTAACGTAGTCCTCGTAGTGCAGACTCGCGAGCGTCACTGTCAGAGCAAATAGCCTTGATCCAATTTTTATAAACTAATAGTTTTGGCAAAAGTAGTTCTACGGCGTAGGGACAGTATTCTTAGCCCTTTAATTGTTTCTAGTTCTATTATAGTTTAGAGTATGTAATCATGGTTTGTACGGCCTTACTTATCTGGATCGAGATTAATGCTAGATCACGTGACTAGATAAGCTGTACCACGTGACTACGTGGACCTTCTGATGTCGCACGCTAGCCTGCCATAGTGGGGGTCTAGATGGGGGGTCCCCATGTCCCTTGTCGATTTTATGAAAAGCCCATGTCAAATGTCACTAAATTTGTATTTTCTTTGTCCTTGTCAATAAGCTCCATGTCACATGTCGATTTTAAGACAAGTCCATGTCCCCTGTCACTATCTTTTTTGTCCCATGTCCTTGTCCCTAGAAGCCCCATTTCCTTTGTCGATTTAATAAGAAAAGGCCATGTCACACTGTCGATTTTAGGGGTCTAGACCCATCATAGTGGTAGATCTACTGTACTCTACTGACTTTCGTTGTTTTTTTTTGTATGGACTTGAATTGTGTTTGCTTTGTGGTTAACCTGGTAGAAATATCAACAGAGGGACGGAAAACCACAATGAGTGTATTATACTGTATACACCCCCCCCCCCCCCCCCCCCCGTCCGCCGCACCCCGGGTATTCCCCACCTCCCCAGACAACTACTGTCGCCGCCAGCTTACTGCGGGTCACCCGTCAGCCAGCAAGAGGATTCGCTGGTACCACTGCGGGATCGATGCGAGTGAGCATGGCGAGTGAGGGAGGTGGGGCCGGGGACCAGCCAAGCTAGAGGATGGAGTTGACACGCAGGGTAGCGCGTCGTCATGGCACGTTGCTATGTCGTGTTGCTAGGTGCGGTACTTAGGTAGTCACGGTGGTGCCGTGACAACCCTGAACCACCGCAACACAGCGCGGAGTGCAATTGCGGCGCTTCGCGACAGACAAAAAGCTAAGGTATAGTACAAGAAAAATAGGGTTAATTATGTTACATCGTAGACGTATATCCTCACCTCCCCGGTTACATATACCACGATGTGGCTTATCAATGGCCGGGGGTGGAGGGGGGGGGGGGGTAAGTCGATAACCGAATCTCTGCTGGAGACTGCACCCTGCCGCAGAGCAAGTGTGCAGACCAACATGGAAATTTGTTTATTTAGCTTTTACTCCCCTCTTTTTGTTTTAAGGAAAATCTAGCAGAATGATTTAGATGCCCTGAACACATGGATGGGTTGGGGATTGAGACACGCATTTGTCACTGTCACAGAAGTGAAGATAAGGCCCGGAGATAATGCAATTTAAGGGTTAGGGAGTGGTCATTTTCTAACTTCAGGGGAGGGGTGATAGTTTTGGAGGGAGGGGCAAAAGAATTCAGACCCCTCTTTGGGGGAGGGGGTTCTGACCCCTCCAAGGAAGAGGGCCAAAAAGATTTTGATGCGCCCACCTGAAAATCACCACCCCTCCCCTGTTGTTAAAAAATGACCACTTCCTAAGGGAGTGGTCTTTTTTAACAACAGGGTGGGTTGGTGGGTTTGGGGGGACAAAAAAATGTCAGACCCCTATTAGGGGGGAGACAAAAAAAATTTCGCTCCTTTTGAGTGAAAAAGCCCGCGTGCCACTAAAGAATAAAAGGAGGACGTAAAAATTTCAGACCGCTCCGAGGGGAGGGGACGGAAAAATTTTCGCTGCGCATGCGCTGAATTCACCAACCCCCCTGTTGTTAAAAAATGACCACTCGCTTAGGTTACTCACTAAACAACCCTCATTTTTTTTTACATGTGTGTGTGGCTGGAGGTTCTGCAACCCTTTTCCCTACTAAGCCTAAGGGAGATTTTGAAAAAATAGGGAAATTTGAAAGAAAAATGTCTACTTTTCATGCAATTTCTTGAAAAATACACAGAAAACCTTAGAGTGCAAAAACTAATCAATACTGATCACTTTAGGGTGCTCAAAATGATGCAGACTGGGGAGAGTACCCTTTCATCATTTGAGTAATCATAAGTGATTACTGAATTTAATCATATTGATTAATTTTTTTATCACCATCTTTAGAAAAAAAACAGGGGTCATATGTATGATGAGAATGGTAATCATTTTGATGACTTTTCATAATTTGAGTTTTATGACTGTTATAATTTGCACTGAAAACCTAGAAGTTCTGAAACTAGTCAGCGGTGACCACTTTAGGTCCTCAAGTTGACGATACCTAAAACTACAGCTTTAGGTAGTCAAAATGATGACTTTAGGTCGTCATCCTGACGACCTGAGTCATCAGGATGACAATACTGACAGTACAGAGTTGTCATATTGATGACTCAGGTCGTCAGGATGACGACCTAAAGTCGTCATTTTGACTACCTAAAGCTGTAGTTTTAGGTATCGTCAACTTGAGGACCTAAAGTGGTCACCGCTGACTAGTTTCAGAACTTCTAGGTTTTCAGTGTGAGATTGATATTGACCCCCCCCCCCACACACACACCTTCATCATTTGGGTTTTGATTAGAGCTGGTCTACTCCATTCAGGCATATGTAGGCCATGTGTTTTACCAATGGATGTCAATTCTCATACAACTTGATATCATTTCTGATACCAAAGAGGTGTCCACGCTCTTGTGTATCTATGCTACTTCTTATCTTATTTCACAACATACCCTCTAATCAAATTTAAATTTCAAATTATATTCTTAGTTGTATATGTGTGTGATAATGCCTTCATAATTATTATCAGTGCAGCTATAAATCAATACATGTCCTGGAGTATATATATGACATCACTTTATTGTATTGTAGCGGAGAGGCTCGTCCGCCGAATGACTGCCACGCAGTCATTCGGGGAAAGTCTCAACGCTTGGGAGTGGTCCGCCGAAACGCTGCACGAGAGGCAGCATCCCGGTGGAGACTTGTATATAAAGCGCGACTAGTTCCACCGGAGGTCAGATCCAGCCGACAGCCCGAGGTGAACAGTCAAGCAGCTAGCTCCCGGAGGAGGTTGCAGACGACATTTCTACTAGCAGATGGCATTTAGATGGTGTGGCCAAGGAGTGCCAGGGCAATAAACAAAGTGAGTTAATTTTACTTGACGGGTTGTGTTCTTCGATCATTCATAATACGAACGGGCGCTACATTGGTGACAGCGGTGTTCTTAATACTTTTCTACGAACCTGCGTCCGGTGAGATCGAAGAATGGCTAAGGGAGGATCTGGAGAAAAGAAAATGGAGTTGAGGTCTGCGGTAAAGAAGGACGAGAGTCGGGAGAAAGGGGGTCCGGAGGGGGGACCACAGGGGTTGAGAGGCCGCCAGAGAAAACCGGAGATGGCGTTGGGGCGGCCTCCCATGATCGGTGGAACCCCTGCGACGGAAGGAAGGGCCGCAGAGGGGTGGGCTTGGGATGAGAGAACACCCCTAGTGCAACCTCAACTGCCTGAGGGAGAGGTGGGAAGGGCTCGGGAGGTGGAGGAGGGAGCTAGAGAGGCTGAAGGGGGAGAGATCTACTTACCTGAATTACCTGAGGACGCTGAGGGCGATACTGAGGAGGACGAAGAAGTGGAGTTCAAGGAACGCCCGGGGGACGAGGGCAGAGAGGTAAACGGGAGACAACCGGAGGCGGGTCAGGGAGGTCGGGCACGAAGAGAGCCCCCCGAACAGATAAAAGTGGAAAGAAGAGAAGGATTAAGAAGGCGCCTAATTCCCCCACGGAGGGGCCGGACGCCTCCGGTGGAGGAGGGAGAGATAGGAGAAGGAGAAGGTGTCATCGCCGGTAGAGGTGGGAGGAGGAAGATCGGAGGGGGAGGAGGAGGAGATGAGTGTGGACCAGCCGAGGGGCGGAAGCCAATTATTAAACCTACCAAATTTGATGGGACTGGTGATTTGGCGGACTACTTCAACCATTTTGATTTGTGCGTAAGGGTTAATGGGTGGACACCCGAGGAGGCCGGAATGTTTCTTGGGTTGAGCCTAACAGGGCCGGCCCGGCGATTGCTTACAGGGGTTAAACCAGCTACGGCGGAAGGGTATCAGCAGCTGAGGGAGGCCTTGGAACTCAGGTTCGAACCGCCTAATCAGATGGAAACATACAAAGCGTTCCTCCGAACCCGGGAGCGTAAGCCGGGGGAAACGTTACAGGCGCTGCAAGAGGAACTTACAAAATACACACGGCTAGCTTACCCCGACGCCGATGCAAAGACGGTGGACGCACTGGTTCTGGACCGGTTCCTGTCCGCGTTGGGAGACAGTCAGCTTAGGCAGTGGGTATATCAGACGCAGCCCAAGGACCTGCAGACGGCTGTTATGACAGCAATAGGGGCGGAGGCCTATCTGAAGACCATCAACCGGGAAGGGGTAGACAAGTTCAAAGTGAGAGCCGCTGACGCCTCCCTCACCGAGAAGATGACAACCTATTGCACCAAGATGGATGAGATGGCCGCCATGGTGAAAGAGCTGAGCCAGAAGGTAGATGCAGGGTCCCAGGCGACCACCAGGAGGCGAACAGGCTGCTTCCAGTGTGGGCAGGAGGGCCATTTTAAGAGGGAGTGCCCCCAACTGAAGAAGGGGGGAGACGCCGAGCGGAAAGTGGAGTCAGCTCCGCCTAGCGCTTCCCGCCAGGCGGAAAACTAGAATCGACCCTGACCAGCGGCCTTGTTAGGGTTGAAAAGAAATGGCCGGACGAGAGGGTGCAGGGGAGACAGGAAAAAGGGGGTAACGGGATAATAGTGGCTGGGAAGATAGGCGGAAAGGAGGTACAGTTGTTGGTGGATACGGGGTCGTCCCTTAACCTGTTGTCAGTGGACTGGTGGAGACGGGCAGGGGGATACCCCGATTTGGATCCCGCCGAAAGCGACATCTTTAACGCCGAGGGCAGGCCCATGGCGGTGCGGGGGAAGTTCACTGGAAGCTTTCAACTGGGGTCTACAATCACGACTACCACGTTTACAGTAGCAGAGATTGGCAATGAGGCCATCTTGGGAGCTTCCTTCCTGAGGGACCACCATATCAAAGTGGATATGGCGGAAGCATCGGTAGCGTGGCCGGGGGGGGACTCGAATCCAGAAGGGCTGGTCCGGAGGATCGTGTGTGCCAGAGCAGCGGTGGTAGCCGGCGGGCAGGAAGCGCTGGTGGAGGGCCAGGTCTTAGGGGATTGGCCTGAAGGGCAGGAAGGGATGGTGGAAAAGGCGGAATCGGCGGGAAAGAGTAGCCCGTTCCTGGTGGGGCGAGGGCTAATAGTCCCAGAGGAAGGGCAAGCCTGTGTGCGGGTTTTGAACCCGGGAGGGGAAGCCTTGACAATCCACCGCGCCGAAACACTGGGAACCCTGACTTCGGTGGAGGCTGGCGAAGGGGGGATCGGCGGAAGGTGTCGTGTGGTGGGAAGGCAGGAACTGACGGCGGAAGGGAGGAAGGTGGTGGCTGAGCTGGTGGACGGGACTGAGGTGCACAGGAGGAGGGCATTGGCCACCTTGCTCAGGAGTAGGATCAACGCATTCCAGCTGGGGCTGGAGGACAGGGGCCATACTACGCTGGCTCAACACCACATCAACACGGGGGGCGCAGCTGCCCTGAAACAGCCGCCGAGGCGTCTGGCACCTCACAGGCGTCAGGTGGTAGACGAGGAAGTGGATAAGATGCTGGAAGCGGGGGTAATCGAGCTGGCGGTGGGGCCCTCGGCATCCCCCGTTGTGCTAGTAAAAAAAAAGGACGGTACAACGAGGTTCTGCGTCGATTATTGGCGGCTAAACGCTAAACACTATGGCCTCGACACCATGGCCGGGGCTGCCTGGTTTTCTTCCCTGGACTTAGCTAGTGGCTACTGGCAGTTGGACATAGCCGCCGAGGACAGGGAGAAGACTGCATTTGCCACCCACCGGGGATTGTTTCAGTTCCGCCGTATGCCCTTCGGGTTATGCAATGCACCCGGGACATTTGAAAGAGTCATGGAGGTGGTGATGCGGGGCCTGCAGTGGGAGACCTGCCTAGTATATCTGGATGACGTCGTAGTTTTCGCGTCTACCTTTGAAGAGCACCTTCACCGGTTAGAGGAGGTGTTAGACAGGCTTATCCAGGCGGGGCTTAAGATCAAACCAAGCAAGTGCCAATTGGCCAGAAGGAGAGTGATGTTCCTGGGGCATATGGTGAGTGAGGAGGGGATAGCCACCGACCCAGCCAAAGTAGAGGCGGTGGAGGGGTGGCCCACCCCTCAGAATATCACCGAAGTGCGCAGTTTCCTGGGGTTAGCCGGGTACTACCGAAATTTTGTCAAAGATTTCTCAGCAGTAGCCAAGCCCCTGTCCAGCCTGGCAGAGAAGGGAAGGAAGTTTGAATGGGACCGAGACTGCCAACGGGCCTTCGAGCATCTGAAGCAAGAGCTTATTAGAGCCCCCATCCTAGCCTTTCCTCGGCCGGAGGGGGAACTGAGACTGGACACCGACGCCAGCGACACCGGACTGGGGGCAGTCCTGTCACAAGAGCAGGAGGGGCACGAAAGGGTCTTGGCTTATGCTAGCCGCACCCTAAATAAAGCGGAGCGGAATTACTGTGTGACCAGGAGGGAGCTGCTGGCCATTGTCTTTGCTCTGAAGAAGTTCAGGCATTATTTGATAGGACGGCCTACGAGAGTAAGGACAGACCATGCGTCCCTCCGGTGGTTAATGGGGTTTAAGGAACCTGAGGGGCAAATCGCTTGGTGGCTGCAAGTGATGGACACCTACGACCTAAGGATAGAGCATAGGGCGGGGAAGCTTCACGGGAATGCTGATGGCTTATCTCGTAGGCCGTGCAGACAGTGCGGGAGAGAGGAGGCAGGAATGGAAGTGTGCAGAGTGATCACTCGTGCTCAGGGGCTGAGGAGGGAAGCACCCCCAGAAACAGTAGGGGAGGAGATCTCGCGGGAGGCTTTGGCGGAGCCCCCCTCGCCGGCTGAGATAGCTTTCCCCGAAGAGCTGGACTGGGAAAGGGAGCAAGCAGCTGACCCAATTCTGCAGCAAGTGAAGAAGTGGATAGAAGGGGAGGAGGTGGACCCGGCGGAACTGGGAGGGGCTGGCTACGAACTGAAGGCGTGGGCAGCCCAGAGAGACCTGCTGGGGGAGGTTAACGGTATCTTGGGCCGGTGGTGGGTGGAGCCGGCGGGGCAGTCAAGGTTCCAGGTAGCTGTCCCCGAGCTATGAGGGAGGAGGTCCTCCGACAGGTGCATGGCTCAAGCTTGGGGGGGCATCTGGGGCGGAACAGAACCATCCGGCGTCTTCAGGATAGCTACTACTGGCCCAAGTTTCGGCGGGATGCCACTTGGTGGTGCGCTAGGTGTGAACCCTGCGTGAGAAGGAAGTCGGCCAGGCCACCCCACCGAGCACCCATAGGGCATGTGGCGGTAGGTCTGCCTATGGAGAGGGTAGCCATGGACATCATGGGCCCCCTACCAGTGACTAGGGAAGGGAACAAGTACATTATGGTGATTGCCGACTATTTTACCAAGTGGACAGAGGCATATGCCATGAGGGATCAGCAGGCAGAAACGGTGGCTAGAGTCTTCGTGGAGGAGTTTGTGTGCCGCCTGGGACCCCCGGGGACGGTCCACACCGATCAGGGCCGTAATTTCCAGTCGGCGGTGTTCCAGGAGGTCCTAGGGTTGTTGGAAGTTAGCCAGACTAGGACATGTGCCTTCCGCCCCCAGAGTGATGGGATGGTGGAGAGGGCTAACCGAACCATAGAGATGCTGTTGGCCACCACGGTGGCCAAGGACCAGAGGGACTGGGACAGGAAATTGCCCTATGTAATGGCAGCATACAGAGCCTCCGCTCACTCCTCTACTAACATAACACCCAATATGATGATGATGGGCCGAGAGACTACCACCCCCTTGGCTCTACTCTATCCGGCGGGGCCCCCGCCGAGCTCCCTGGAAGGATATGTGGCAGAACTGCAGGTGCAGATGGCCCAAACCTTTCACTATGCTCAGGAAGTGCTGGGTCGGGCCGTAGAGAGGCAGAGGCGTAACTACGATGTGAGGGCAGGGGCAGTGAACATAGTGGAAGGGGACACAGTCTTCTACTACCACCCACTCAGGGTTAAGGGCGTCTCTCCAAAGCTTCAGTCATACTGGACGGGCCCCTGGACGGTGGTCCAGGTTCGGGGGAAGGTGTTGTTCACCATACGGAAGGGGCGCCGTGTGAAAGTAGTACACTTCGACTCTATCAAGAAGGTACCACCAGAGAGAGACCTCGGCGGATGGCGGGAGTTGCCAGGGGGAGAGGGGAATGCCATGGTACGAGCAGTGACGCAGAGCAGGCCAGCAGACGGTGGCGTGATGAGTAACTCAATGGAGCCTCGAAAACCTCCTGAACGGTGGGATGCCGACTTGCCGAAGATTCCACTGGGTGGGCCACTCCTGCCTAGCTGGGATATTCCTGATGGGTTATCTGAAAAAGAAACTGAAGACCTGCGGGAGAAAAGAAGGCTGGAAATCAAAGAAAACAGTGAGAGAATGGATGAATATGGTCGGCTTCGGCGGGAACGGAGGACGGCACCGGGGTATCTGAAAATGCAAGAGGACTGGAGAAAGCAGCGGCAAGCCTGGAATAGATGGAAACAGGAATTAATATGGGCGCGAAACGAAAATGAAGCTAATCAAAGAGTAGAAGAGAGGAACGCGGGGGTGCCAGAGGAGAGGAAGGCAATCACTCGAGAGGAGGAGAGAAGGTGGAGAGGAATGGTCTCCATGCGCTTCATCATGACCTCAAAGAGGAAGACCTTCCTACAAAGTATCACCCGACGTACATCTCAAACTGGTCTCTGCCTCTCCGGGGCCCAGGAAGGGGGGCCGCCGGTCACCAGCCTAAGGTCTCCCCGGGCGATAATAGGGGAGGACCCGCCGGGACCCAGCGCTTGCGGTGACATCATGACGACGGTTGACGGCAAGATGGCGGCAACAAATGACACGCGGTTGGTGGTGCCAAGAAGCCAGCAAACTTCTTCTAAGAAAACTAGATCCCCGAGCAAAGAAGGAGGGGAGAGACGACGACACGGGAGCCCGGGCGGGTCCCACAGCCAGGAGAGGACGGAGAGAGGCGCCAGAGAGGTGAAATCGGTGGTGGTAGCCAGGGAAGGGGAGAGACGGCGGAGCCGTTCGGCGGAGAGGAGGCGCCATGGTAGAAGTCGGGCTAGATCCAGGGGTCAGTCACCTCGGCCAATAGGGAGATCGCCACATAAACGGGAGACAGGTGGCCAGCCAATAAAAAAAAAGTATAGAAGGGAGGAGGGGCGCTCCCACGAGCGGAGACCGCCTGACACAGGGTTCCCACGCCACCGAAGTGGGGAGGGGAATACCCAGGCGACTTTCCCAGGGCCCGCCGAGCTCGCCGAAAGCAACCAACCAATCAGGGCAAAGGGGGACACGGGAGGAGGCGGGACGTCTCAGCGCCGGGGAGGTATAAAGGAAGGGCGAGGTGCTCAGTCAACTCAGAATCCGACGGAGAAGCAAGCACCTAATCTACGACGAGAAATTATCCACTACGCCGACTTGGAGGTCTTCACGGCCAGCATGCCAAGACAGGCCAGGTCCAAGGGGGAGGGACTGGAGACACTCCGGAGTTCGCCTGCCAGACGTGCGCCGACAGGGGAATAGTAAAGGTATTCGCAAGAAAAGACACCCTGGAGCGACATGTGGAGGGCCACGCCGGAGCGGGGCTGGGGCATCGCTGCCCACTGTATCCAGAGTGTTCCCACCAAGTTGGCAAGAAGAGGGAGGGCGACCTCCGGGGGCATATAAGATCTGTACATAAAGATTATGACGTGGACGAATGGCAGGCGGGGGAGCCGGTGATGCTGGAGTTCCCCGATGTAGGAAGCACCAGAGGACAAGGAAGCAAGCCCCGAAAACAGCTAACCCCACAGAAGGCGTTGCAGGGGGGTAGCCCCTTCAGTGACTTAAGCTCCCCAGGAATACAGCTGGGGGAAGGCGACACTCCAGGCAGTTACACTATGTCTGCACACATGTTGGAGCAGATGTTAATCCAGATATCACCTGAGAAGAAGCAAGAGGAGGCAAGGGCGAAGAGCTCTCCGGCGGGTCCACCTAGCGCTGGCACCCGCTCATCAGGGAAGAGGAAGAACCCCAGTGACTCGGCTGGGGGTAAAAGTGAGAAGAGGGTAAAAAAAGATATAAAGGGGGGCAAGGGGAAGTCCTCGGCGGCAGCAGCGTCAGCTCTGGCTTCTCCGGAGAAGGAGTGCAGCGGGGGGAGGCGGGGGGAGCAGCCGCCGCCGGGCCCACCTGAGTCTTCGGGGGGGATAGTAGGGAGTCGGACTAAACCAGCTGTACGCACCAGCACCGCCGAAGTGAGGACTAAGATAGACGAGGAAAGGGCTAAGATAGCAGACCTGTGTGCCAAGTACGGCAAGGAGGGGGAAACACCTAATCAGATGATGATAAGACTCAAGAGACTGTTCCCGGGAGCGGAGGTGGACTATGATTTAGTGGATCCGGGGTTTGAGGAGGAGCTCCAGTCTTATGAGGAGGAGGTGTTGGGGGAGGGACCTAAGGAGGAAATCGGAGGAAGCGGGGAAAAGGGGGGTCCAGAGGGGGTCCAGGGCACTGAACTCACATTGTATGGACTGGACACTTCGGTGAATGTCTCTGAGGCTACAGACGTGTCACTAAACAGATCTCTTAATCTGGACGATGCTCTTGCTATGGTGAAAACTCCTTCGGCGGATACTTCGGCGGGGTCGGTGAAGGGGAAGGAATTGGGAGATTTTGCAGTACCCGCCGAGTCCGGGTCGGCGGCGCAAGGGGCGGTGGAGGAGGGGGTGCTCTCTACCTTATCTCCCACTGGACTGGCCGGGATTGATATTCAGACGCAGCAGCTGAAGAAACAGTTGGAGGTGTTAGGAAAGAGAAGAGCAGCTGAAGCCAAGAGAATAGAGGCAGAGGCAGAGGAGAAAAGGAAGAAAGCCCAAGAGGCAGAGCAGAAAAAGCAGCGAGATAAGGAGAGGAAGCAGCGGGAAGAGATAGAAAAGCAGGAGAAGGAGAGGGTGGAGGCGGAAAAGAGACAGAAGGAGAAGGATGAGAGGGAAGCCGCTGAACTCCTGGCCAGGCAGCTAAGGCAGGAGCAGTCACCGGTGAAAAGGGGGGAAGGGAGGGTGATAGCCATAGGACTGGATGGGTTAGTGGTGAACTCGCCCCATGGCGAATTTCTCATGAAATTGGAACTAACTGACGCGGAGGAGGGGGAGACCAGAGTGCTACTACCGGCGGGGGTGAGGGCCTCCTTGAATGATGCTAAGCTACCCCCACCGCCGATGGAGGCGGGACCACGTGTAACAGTGTTATCAAACTGGGAGCCGGGGACTCCGGTGGCATCCACCCCCGCACCTACAGCGCCGCCACTGGACGGTCCTGGTGCATCTCCACAGGCCGGGACGTCCGGCGGAGCGGTGGAGGAAGGACATGCTGAGGAGGCTGGGGCGCGTAACCCCTGGCAATCGGATTACCAAGGGTCGGCGACCCTGAGACAACTGGCACAGAGACTACTGCCCCCGGAGGAGCAGGGGCCAGATGTGCGCCAGTTAGGGGAGGGGAGCCAGACCACCTCTTTAGTGATGCTCCCAGGAGGTGAGTTTGAGACTGTGGTTATAACCCGGAACAGATTTGTGGACTTAAGCCAACGGGATACCTGTAAAACTTGCGGCCGGCCCTGGGAGCAGCAGCAGCCGGAAGCGGAGGAGGCTGCAGGAGAGGGGGAACCGGAGGAGGAGGAAGACGACGACGCGGCGGAATAAACTAGGTAAGCTGGTCACTGCTTGTTGATAGCAGAGGTCTGGGAGCCGTTCGGGGAACGGGAGCGGTTGGGGAGGGCTGAGGAAGATAGACGACAGGGTGGTCGGGGAGCAGCCTGGACCGAGGACACGGCCGGAGAAACGGGAGATGTTCGGCGGGGAAGGGCCGGAGCGGTTGTCGGGGAGGCAGTAAGACCGAAGTACACGGTCGGAGAAGGGAGGAGTTCGGCGGGAGCTGAGAGGAGGGAGAAGGACAAGGGGGAACCCAGGGCCGAGTACACGGCTGGAGAGAAGGAAGGAAAAGGGGGGGGGTCTTTTTGGTCGAAACGTTTACCAAATCGAACCTGTTGCCAAATGAAAACTTACCTGGGTGTCCTGTCTTCCAGTTCGGTGGATCGCAGTCCGGAGGGAGGTCGGTGGAGCGCAGTCCGGAGGGAGGTCGGTGAAGGCAGTCCGGAGAGGTGTCGCTGCAGCACAACCGGGGCGGTGGAAGTGGACCCGGGGAAGAGGCAGACGGCCTTAAGCCTTAGGGGCCCAGAATTACTGGCGAAAGGGCCCATATTGCGATTGATCATTTGTAAATAATGACAACCATGTGTATGTAATATAACGACATTTTATTATTATTCTCTCTCAGTGACGCTGTAGTTAACATAGGGACGTAGTTCTCCGTCCAGGGTATTAGTTTTTACACCCCCCAGAGTTTTAAATTAGTTGGGAGGAGTGTAGCGGAGAGGCTCAACGCTCGGGAGTGGTCCGCCGAAACGCTGCACGAGAGGCAGCGTCCCGGTGGAGACTTGTATATAAAGCGCGACTAGTTCCACGGGAGGTCAGATCCAGCCGACAGCCCGAGGTGAACAGTCAAGCAGCTAGCTCCCGGAGGAGGTTGCAGACGACATTTCTACTAGCAGATGGCATTTAGATGGTGTGGCCAAGGAGTGCCAGGGAAATAAACCAAGCGAGTTAATTTTACTTGACGGGTTGTGTTCTTCGATCATTCATAATACGAACGGGCGCTACAGTATAGTAGGTCCCCCTGTTGGCAGAAATAGAGTAATCACAATGATGACCTTTGTTCATCATTAGGGAAAGATTACCTAAACTCATCTGCTATGATCACCTTTTCACTGGCTTAGGTTTTCAGTGTAGACCCTTGCTTAGGGAGTGGTCATTTATAACAACAGGGGGTTGATGAAATTCTATGCATGCATGGCAAAAGTTTCTCCGTCCCCCCTCGGAGGGGTCTGAAATTTTTATGCTCCCCTTTTTTTCTTTAGTGGTGCCTGTGCTGTTTTGCTCCAAAAGGGTGATTTTTTTTTTTGTTAACCCTAAGAGGGGCCTGAATTTTTTTGCCCCCCCCAACCCACTAACCCCCCCCCCCCCCGTTGTTAAAAAATGACAACTCCCTTTAACAATTTGGAGAAGATGGAACAATGTCTGGAAATTTGAAAATCAACCCCCACCTTGAATGGTTTCATGAAAATTATTCTGCGTCCGCGGCATTTTTTACTCAAAATGGACCCTTGCTTACAGCAATTTTGCTAAAAGTGACCCTTGCTTAGGGAGATTTCCCAAAAGTAGATTTAGGATTGAAAAAGTACCCTTGCCAGCCGCACACATGTGTATACCGTACAAAATATATGAATTACCCCCAGGATTTTACCTTTCCCACCTCAATACCGGTACCACCCTAACGCTAACCCTCTCATGATTGTCTATACACATTATTTAGCTCCTGGTGTTTTTAGGGTCTGTTCGCCTCAAAGAGGAAATCTCTCTGTGGGCTTCAAAAGACTACACTACCAGTACCACTGTAATAGGGGGTGGTCATTTTTGAACAACAGAGGGCAAAAATATTCAAACCCCTCTTGGGGGGGGGGGACAAAAAATTTCACCCCTTTTGGGTATATACATGTATCTTTTGAGTGGAAAAGCTCACATGCCATTGAAGAGTAGATGGGGCACAGAAGAATTTGAGAGGGGTGGGGGGGGGGGGGGTGGAAAGAAGAAACTATCCATTCCCGTATATCCCTTTATAGTAGCCACAGCCTAAGGAAGTAGTTATTATTTGTCTATAGGAGTGGTGGTGGGTTTTCACGGCATTCATATGTTGTGTGTCCCCCCCCCCCCCCTGCGTCAGAGACGCGGAGGATTTTTGCGCCCCTTTTTGCCAAAAAGAGGGTAGATTTTTTACCCCTTAAGAGGGTTCAAAGTTTTTAACCCCCCCCCCCCCCCCCACCGTCAGAGTCAAAAGATTTTACCTGGGTTTATTTTGCGACCCCCTCAACCCCACCACCCCCCTACTGATAGATAATGACCAGTCCCTTAGTAGGTAGATCTAAAACTTTTTTTTTCTCTTTTAAGGTATTTTTCAGGCTATCATAATAAAACGGAAAGTTTATGTATGTATGTATGTTTTACTTTAATATGCACACGGGTACACTAACTACAAAATATCCATCACATGGCAGGCAGCATCACCATGACGGCGCCGGTAATTGTCAAGCGGCGTTATGCCTTCTCGGAACCCTTCATCAAAACTAACCACATCTTCGGTGATAGCGAGACATGGGAGCCGTCCTCCTATACGGGCGATTTCTCATGTAGGAAGCTCAACCGCCGCAAGATGTCGCCCCAGCATGGCCGCCTGCGGAAACCCACGGCTGACGAGTTGCTCAATGATACCACACCCCGACTACCGCCTGTAGACCAGAACGAGGTCAACCTCAGCTCAGAGCGGAAGAAGCTCTTACAGAAGACCAACTTCCGCTTTGGAAACGACGCCCCTGAATGTCTGACAGCCTACGGCCAGTACGGACGTGACCGGGAGGGGGCATGCGGCTTCCGGCGTCGGCCGTGCTCACCGCCACAGCTGGCGGAGCTGTTTGCCAAAACAGCCCGGCTCCGTGACGACCACCCAAAGCGGTCCACCATCCATAATGACTTCACCTACTTCGGACCGGAAATAGCTGATCATGCACATAGGGTGCGTGTGGAGGACTTGGACAAGGTCAAGGTAAGCGACACTAGATCTACTACCATAATACCTCACGTATAAGTCGCACCTCACGTATATGACACACCCCGACTCATGCTGAGTAGTGGCAGATACAGAATTTGTCAAAGGAAGGGACACACCCTAGATTTATATCCTTAAACAAAGTTCAGGTCCAATATATGCAAATAAACTGTACCTATTCGTTCAACTATCGTGTATAGGCAGGTGTGGCTTATACGTGAGAGTGTATGATACCAGTAGGTATAAGTGCAGGTTTAATGAGGCTATCAAGGCGTAAAAATAAATTTCCCTAAAAAAAAAGGAACCATAAAAAAAAAAAAAGATTTACTCATTCTTGCACAAAACCGTAATGCAACCAGATACATGTACACTGTCAGCCCAGCACACCAGTTTTACAGTGGCTTGCTTCTTATTCGGGACAACAGGGGTAGTTGCTGTTAGTGCAAACCCTAGTGTATATACTACAGCTGTTTGTGTAGCCCATTTAAATCCTAGTGTATGCACTACAGCGGTATATGTAGCCCATTTAAATCCTAGTGTATGTACTACAGCGGTATATGTAGCCCATTTGAATCCTAGTGTATGTCCTACAACTGTTTGTGTAGCCCATTTAAATCCTAGTGTATGTACTACAGCGGTATATGTAGCCCATTTGAATCCTAGTGTATGTCCTACAACTGTTTGTGTAGCCCATTTAAATCCTAGTGTATGAACTACAGCGGTATATGTAGCCCATTTAAATTCTAGTGTATGTCCTACAACTGTTTGTGTAGCCCATTTAAATCCTAGTGTATATACTACAGCGGTATGTGTAGCCCATTTACAATCGCGGCTGAGAGTGTAGGAATTTACCCGGGCCTATATGTATAGGGCTTAGTATTGAGGTCCAATGGGTCTGCCATTGCTTGATCTTGGACCTGGTAAGATAATCACTGATAACAGCCCACCTGGTGGGTACCAGGTGTTACACAATATACCCAAAAATTCTGCAGTGAATGGAGGGAGCCATCTCATTGGTTGAAAATGTATCCTGGGTAAGCCCTATAGTCCAACTTACAGACCCCTTTTTGATGGTGCGTAGTAGTGTAGGAAAAGGGCATTTCTACTGTGGGTCATATATGAGACGGCTCATTGACGCGAGTAGTATAGGCAAAGTACTATTTTACTGTGGGTCATACCGTAGTATATCACATATAAGGTGAAGTTTTGCAGTTGATTCATGAATCTGAGGCTTTCTACGCCGTATAGAACTTTCCAAAAGAAGGGGTGTGCCTCATAGGTGGGGGAAGATTACATTAGATCAGTACTAAACTGCTCAAAAAAATCACCCAAGGCGAAACCCCTCACTGACGGTAGTAGTTTAGGCAAAGAATTCTTTTACTGTGGATGAAACATGCGACCCCGCAGTGATGGTAGAAGTATAGGCAAAGTATCATTTTACTGTGGATCACAAGCCTAAGTACAAGTACATGTACACTTTACCAAGCACTCAAGGGCATCATTTATCTCCTTCATAGTACAATTATCTTTAGATAACCTCTTTACTCTATGTGTTGTTTTCTTGTTCCGCTTGCTGCGGTAGAGCACCCTGGTGAGTGACTCGGTGGCGCACACTCTGCAGGCGGCCCCTCCCCGCCTCCTCACCCGCTCCATGGCCGACTTCCGCCACCCCGCAGACCGCATTGGGGGCGGGCGCAGCACACTGGCTCGCCGCACCATAGCGCCCCAACTCAGGGTCGACTCCATATGGATGAGGTAAGGAGGGTTCTAGTATCTTCTATCATTTCTCTGTTTTTGTTACCCAAATGACCGCGTGTCTATAAGGTATAGGACAATGCCCCCCCCCCCTATATTCATAACATAATATAACACAGAACCTCAAGGTTCATTCTGTATAAAGAATAAGGCAGCACACGGCGGGCACTGCATTGGTGTATGGTTAGGGTATATTTTATACATCAATTCAGCAACCTGACTACACTGATGCATTCAAGGCAATACAGGTGCGTGGGGCATTATCCCGTAAATGGGGTAATCAACCATTATAACATGTTCATGTAATTCTTGTCTTTCCTCAGTGTTAATGGGTCCCTAGACTCGTGGATGTCCAATACAGAGTCACGGCAGAACTACTATTGGCCGCTCTCCAACATCCCCGTCAAACAGTTCAAGAGGGGCCACATGAACAAGGTGCGGTAGGCTGACGGCCACCCCACCATCCGCATGGGAACAACTCTACTTGGAATAGCAGGCAGGCAGGCGAGGAACAGATCATTCCAAATTAAAGTTACATAACAATATTCACAATTATTTCCTCATTTATTGATTTCATCAAGAATGCCGTTCTTGTTGAACGGGCAATACTGATAATTATAAGCTTATAGATTCGCGGGCATGCCGTATCATGTTGCAGAAATAAGGCATGTATAGTGAAAATCTTGACTGGTACTTTAATGACAAGGTCTAGTGAGCATGTTTCAATGGTGCACATCACGCGAATCATCAATATGATTATCCAGTCATAGCCTTGATTTTATGTGAGCTCTTGATGCTAGATAATTTAAAATCTACAGAATATATTATCTTCTTCCAATAATTTCAATAAAAGTTCTGTCGTTTTTGAATCAATTGTGGTATGAATAAAAGAAAAAAAAAGTTCTCTAAATGTTTCTTTAACGTTATTATATTGCTTATAGTTAACACACAGTTCTAGCATAAGAAACAACAAGCCATATAGGTACATACTGACCCTAAACATCTGTCCCCTGTTAGCTGACATCAGAGGGTCCGGCCTCAGGTCGAGGGACCGCAGTCCGGTACAGTTCACGACCACATCAAACTCTCCAGCCAACTACGAAGTCGTATACAGAGATACTCATCACATCAATGTAATTCTATTTGTTCCTACCAGTAGATGTCTCAATAGATCGTGAGAATAACATACTACGGCTAATGGTTATATATCCCTCCCTGAGCTAATAGTACACCACTATTTTCTTTTATTGTTTTTTTTTTTTTTTTTTTTTTTTTTTTTGCCTTTTCGAGCACCATAATTAATCTGGTAATTGAAATAATAAAGGAAACAAATTTTAGATTAGACATTGAAGAAAGGTTCGATTAGACATTGAAGAATCTGCCATTTTCTTGAAAACACGGTATTCCATATAGTTTCAGAAAAAAATCATATGGCTTGTGATAATATAGGACACTGTATACTGTACCAGGGTAGGTTCTTTATAAGAACCACTACGTCTATTAGGTTTGTGGGAAAATAAGAACTGTTGTACAGACATTTAGACAGGAATGCTTCCAGTACCTCCTCTAACTTGTCGACCTTCCTGGTCACAATTTGTGCACCTCCCCATTTGATTCTGGTGGGCAAAAATACAATGACATTTACAAGTAAATCATCATTATTTTTGTTACGGCACTCTTGAATGATAATAGTGTCATATAGCTATTGTGGTAAGGAGGATTATACACTCGACGAGTAAATGTCATGTAATAAATTGAGATGAGACGCATGGCTGTACTGGTCTGCTTACCTCCTAGTTAGCCATGGTAAATAGGCCGTACCTTCAACCAGCTGGGTAGTGTAGAAAATGCCATGACTGAAAACATCAACACGACGGGTTAATTATATCGAAACAACAACAAACTTCATTCAGTTCAAATTAAAATATCTGTAAATTATTGTATGAACATTGGATAGAACAGTGTTATCTGCACAGGACTCGCAGTCCCAATTTTTAAAGAGCAGAGAGAGAGAGAGAGAGAGAGAGAGAGAGAGAGAGAGAGAGAGAGAGAGGCATGGGCAGAAGGTGAGAGACAGAGACAGACAGAGAAAGAGACACCTACTCAAACTTCTTTCCGAACATGTCCAATTCCTTCTCCGTGCAGCGTCGGAAATGATAGCTGAATTCCTCACTCAATATTGGCAGCTGAAACACGACATGGGCATTATAGAAAATCCTTAGTTTAATTAGGACTAGTCACCTCACAATGTAACGCTATATGCCTTTATTGGCCCCATTATATATTTATAGGATGGAAAATAAAATAATTCCTTGTCAATATCTTATCATTTTAGGCACTTGTTTATCGCACATGTATGGCCTATAGACCTATTCTCGTTTCAATGGGAAACGGTCTGTTGTAATAATCTAATATACAGATTCATTTAAAGTGGAGGTAGGAAGTGGGTGTCTTATAAGGACTGACCCTTGTGTATGCTTTGCCTGTGTCCCAGAAATGGTAGCCAGAAACGAGTGAGACACCAGCTTCAGCTGCTTGTGGAGAGAAAACAAGTTGGTCAAAATGTTTCCACGAGTCCACCATCCACCCTCTGGAAGAAGAACCAGTAAAGTGGAGAAATCACCGGGAAAAATCATTGTCGCTCATTCAAAAATTAGTCTCCAAACTTAACAGCATAGTATTAACAAAACAAAACCAATAAAATTTAACTTGTTAGACCGGACATAGACTCTTCATGGTGACAACTTCGATGTCTATTTCGATAACTTCAAAGCCTCTCACTCAGGAGTCGTCAGATGAATAGTCTGTGTCAGTGCAGAAAAGTTCAATCCGATGGGCTTTAACTAGTTTGTTTTATGCTGTTCATGTGGAAGAGCATTGTATTTTTTTTTTTGTATGCTAATTATGTCCTGGACTGATTTCAGTCTATGATGAGTTTTCACGCCGTTCTCATATAGGCCTATGACATCTACATTCCAAAGTGACTCAAAATTAAAATGAATCTGAATTTCTCACTTTTATCATTTACACAATATACACCATAAAACATTGAACAGTATTTTCTTCTCTTTCCTTTTAAAGCGAAACGTGGGTGAAGGCCGAGATTAGCATAGCCTGTATTCTGTAAAGAAAAAAATATGTAAAATTTGATAAGGGGTCTATATAGTCCTATATATGATTTGGACCCCTATAAAGTTTTCATAGAATTAGATATATATATATATATATATATATATATATATATATATATATATATATATATATATATATATATATATATATATATATCCTGTCAGTGTAGAATGTGTCGAAACACTAGAGAAGGTATTTTCCCCGGCATATTGGATACCTTGCTATTTCCGGGTCCACTCCGTCTAACATGTTGAGGTCTGGTCGGACGAGTCCCGCGGCCCCGTGTGACGTAAGTTCAGTGAAGGCGTCCGCCATGACGGTGACGTGACAACCTGGTAGCGTCCGTTGGACGTTGAGGGCCGTAGAGAGACCCATGATACCGGCCCCTACAATTCCCACATTGTAAACCATATTCCTGTCTTGGGTGTAGCTTGCACGAAGACTCCTAAAATCATCATATCGATCATATCAGACTATCACTTGGACCTAATCTAGGCCTATTTCATGTATAAAAGACACACTGTTGAACTGTGTTTTCCTGCTGACCATATAAAGATTGGAATTTACCAAGAAACCGGGGGGGGGCACTTCAATTTTTTTATACGGGTGTGTGGCTGAACCCAGGGCAAGCCTTACCCTTGCTAGGGCACTCGTTCGCGGGTTTTTTCTTCGAAAGCATACCCTTGCTAGGGCACTTTTGACTCAATAATCCTAGATTTATTTCAAAATGTCTTAAAGGGGCCCTGGCACGGCGAATGCATGCCCGCATTAAAAGGTCACGTGACCACCCGTTGACCAATCAGATCGTCGCAAAAATTTTCGCTGGGTCCGCGGATTTGTGCACAATCCTTTGGCAGGTACCCATGTTGAAATTCGCCATGCCAGGGCCCCTTTAAATTTACACTGATTGGGAAGAAGATTGAATTTGGTTCATGGTATTTTTCATGAAAACTCTGCTGATCTCCATGAAAATTGCGAAATTTCCCGCGTAAATCGGGGTATTTTGCTGAAAGTTTACCCTTGCTAGGGACATTTGTGGCTAAAACAGGAGGCATGCTAGGGGCATCTGTGGCTGAAACAGGAGGCTTGCTAGGGACTTTTTCTTGAAAAAGTACCCTTGCCAGCCGCACATATGTGTATACATTACATAGAGAGTGCCCCCCCCCCGGGCAAGAAACCTCTACAAACCCATTGTGCGTCTTTTAATCAGAGTCCCACCTTTTTTTCAAGTACGGTACCAAATACTTGGAATATGTTTGTTGTCTGACCTAGTTTACCTGTTGACACACCTGTATGCACATTGAGATCATTCACAGACTTTTATAGTGGGATGGTTAGCAGCCACGGTTGACACCTCATTAGGATATACTGCTTTCTAGTCCCCATTACTAATAGACTTTTCTGTTTTCGACCCTTTTGACATATTATCAGGTGGAATTGCTAGGTTTGCAGGGTTACATGCCCTCTAGTTTCTACTCTAGTTTCCGTTGGTACCAAATGTACATATAGGCCTACATAGGTATGCTCTGCTGCATTTTATCATTGGTGCATGGTGTCCTATTTTCACGTCTAGGACCGTATGGGGGGTCGACAAATGACATACACTTCTACAATGAAATCATGACGAAAGGGGGAGTCAAAATGGTTAGGAAAAAAATTAGGCTTATGGACCCCCTCCCCCGCCGGCCTGTGGGTATTCGGAGCTTGTGGTTGAAAAGGGGAATATTCTGATGGGCGTTTTCAGGAAGGAGGTTGTATTTTGCTATGACTTTTTTTTTTGTAAAAAGGGGTACTTAAGAAAATATTTCATAAATTTGCTCTAAATAAGAGGTCTGAACATTAGCGGTTTGTTGTAAAAAAAAAAAAAAAAAAAACTCCCCGAAAAGCTGTGGCAGGCCAATGGTCATCTTATCTCCCATCCCCACCCCGCTCTTTAGGGGGTCGGGTCTTAATTGATTTGGATGTTGGAAAAGTCTATCCTTTCCCCAACATAGCATTAGGGAAAGAATAATTATTGATCCCAGGATGTTGTTAAGTCATTTTTAATGTAGAATTTCAAACCCTTACGAAATGCCTTATGTAAGATATGAGAAGATATTGCTAAGTTCCTAATAAAAAGAAAAGTCATGACAAAATATAACCAGGTCATAGCCAAAGCACCAGGTGTCTGTCCAATGCAATCTGCTCACCGTTTTTCTGCCTCTCTCTAGATGGCGTTACAAACTGGTGGTGATCCCTTGATTAGCCTCTCCAGAGGAAGATGGCACTCAGTCAAGGTGGTTGCACTGCGGTTCCACTAGCCTCTCTGCTAAATCAGCCGACTGTTTGTCTATGGAGCCTTAATGCGATACAGCAAGGGACGCTGTGTATCCCCTAGAGTTAGCAGAGGCTCAGTGTAAAGCCCTAGAGCGGGTGACTATGTCAGATGACTGTTGTACGACTGGTTGTTGTAACTTGTAGGACGTGGTCAGGGAAACAGATGCAGTCCACACCCATGATGACCTCCTAATGTTCAAAGTGCGCCTTGGTTACATGGCACGCCCCACGCCACCTGGTGCTAAAATCTAAACTCATTAGAATATTGGTCACTGATTGCCAGAGTCATGCTCTTCTATCAGCCATTTTGAACTTCGCTGGTTGATGTAAAACCCACTGATAAGACATACCATGATGGGTAGTCCAGTGGCGGATTTAGACGGGGTGGGGCGCGCACCTATCCCTTTCCCCCTGTAGTTTATGTCTGAAATTTAGCTAAAAAATAACGCCCCTTCCTTTTCAAAATCCTACATCAGCCACTGCAGGTACCTTGTCCTAGGGTAGCACCCATTTCCAGGGACATGCTCGTCCCATCATTTTATTGCATTGCCAAAGTCATTCTCATCAGTCCATGCCGTTAAAACACACATGGGGGTTAAAACTCAAAGTATGCTTGTGTCATCTAATGAAACATGATGAAAGTTGCCTACATGAATGGAGAAATAGTGTTGATAAAAGACAAATTGATATGAAATATGTTTGATACAAAGAGATACACTAAGTTAGCGACTAAGATGATAGTTGCAAATAATTTAATGAAAGGAAGAACAGTTAAAGAAGAGAAAAAATTGATAGAGCATGCTCACAAGATAAAAAAAAACAACAACAAAAAAAAAAAAACATGAGATGCACTTACTCACAAAAGAAATCAAATGAAAATGTCTACTAAATGTTACAATCTAATCTATGCTGGGGTAGGTGAAGATGCACAAAACGAGTGGTAGTACAAGGACCTTTTTGCCACATTTTGAAATAGCATAAAAAATACTCTAAATTATTGAAATACCCAAGGAAGTGGAGCTTTTTCGGTGTTTACTTCAATCTTCATGGTTTGGCATTAAAAAGACTGGATTTTACCCGATTGTAAAAATGAACATATTGTCACAGTTTACAGAACAAACACAAAATGACGCATATTGCCAAGTGTTACATTACAAACCGACAGATTGCTGTGGTTACTTCTGCTGAATCTGCAAATAAGGGTGAGGTGGTTAATTCAACCGAAGTCTCCATAGTTTGGTAACTTGCCCAAAAGACACAGGCACTCCTACCAAAATCCCCTCATATCCAAACTCATTGTATCATTCTGTGTTCAATACAAGTGTAAAAGTCAAACATATAAATCATATCTTCATCAGCATCTGATATGTCTACTGTTTCAAGAGATTAATTCAGTTTTTTCAGCAAGTGTAGGATTATGTGTTAGCAGAGCCAGGGGGCCGTTCCTCAAAAACAAACTCAAACGATGAAATGAGTTTGCCCAAAATCTGTTAGTTTGAGTTTGCTGTTTTTTCTCTGTTCCTCAATGGCAAACTCAAACTCAAACTGACCTGTTCTAAAGTGAACTCAAATTATTGTGGTGAACTCAAATATTCCATTTGAACAGTAATGAATTTGTATTTTACAGCTGTTTTTCTGCTGCTAGTTACTGGCATGTTCCCCTCTTTCTCTATATGATGAGTGTCCACACAAGCACAGCATCAAAAATACTCTAAATTATTGAAATACCCAAGGAAGTGGAGCTTTTTCGGTGTTTACTTCAATCTTCATGGTTTGGCATTAAAAAGACTGGATTTTACCCGATTGTAAAAATGAACATATTGTCACAGTTTACAGAACAAACACAAAATGACGCATATTGCCAAGTGTTACATTACAAACCGACAGATTGCTGTGGTTACTTCTGCTGAATCTGCAAATAAGGGTGAGGTGGTTAATTCAACCGAAGTCTCCATAGTTTGGTAACTTGCCCAAAAGACACAGGCACTCCTACCAAAATCCCCTCATATCCAAACTCATTGTATCATTCTGTGTTCAATACAAGTGTAAAAGTCAAACATATAAATCATATCTTCATCAGCATCTGATATGTCTACTGTTTCAAGAGATTAATTCAGTTTTTTCAGCAAGTGTAGGATTATGTGTTAGCAGAGCCAGGGGGCCGTTCCTCAAAAACAAACTCAAACGATGAAATGAGTTTGCCCAAAATCTGTTAGTTTGAGTTTGCTGTTTTTTCTCTGTTCCTCAATGGCAAACTCAAACTCAAACTGACCTGTTCTAAAGTGAACTCAAATTATTGTGGTGAACTCAAATATTCCATTTGAACAGTAATGAATTTGTATTTTACAGCTGTTTTTCTGCTGCTAGTTACTGGCATGTTCCCCTCTTTCTCTATATGATGAGTGTCCACACAAGCACAGCATTTGAGTTCACTTAGACTTGTTTGAGTTTGAAAGTCAGAAATGGAATGGTGGCTACTGTAGAGTGTCAGGATGGTATGGGAACATTATATAAGGATAGAAGAAGGTGTCAGAAGGGCAAGGGGAAGTGTCAGGAGGACAGTGGGGGTGTGACAGACATCTGTAAAAGTGTCACATGTTAGTGGAAAGGTGTCATAAAGACAAGACAAAGTGTCACATGTGTGAGATATTCTGTCACAAGATTAAGGTGAGATGTCAGAACGATGTTGGAAGATGACAGAAGGGTATCACAATGGTATGGGGAAGTATGGGAAGGTGTCACAATGGTGGGAAAAGGTGTCAGATGGCTGTGTAAAGACATCAGAAGGGTATAGGATGGTATCAGAATGACAGAGGAAAGTGTCATAATGATGTGGGATAGTGTCATAAGGGTCTGGCAAGGTGTCAGAAAGGTATGGGAAGGTGTCACAAGGGTACGGGGAAGTGTCACAAGGGTCTGGGGAGGTGTCACAATGGTATGGGAAGGTGTCATAAGGGTCTAAAGAGGTGTCACAAGGGTATGGGGAGGTGTCACAAGGGTATGGGGAAGTGTCACAAGGGTATGATAACGTGTCACAAGGGTCTGGCAAGCTTCCACAAGGGTATGGCAAGGTTCCGCAAGGGTCTGGCAAGTCTGGGGAGGTGTCACAAGGGTGTGGGGAGGTGTCACAAGGGTATGGGGAGGTGTCACAAGGGTATAGGGAGGTGTCACAAGGGTATGGGGAGGTGTCACAAGGGTTTGGGGAGGTGTCACAAGGGTGTGGGGAGGTGTCACAAGGGTACGGGGAGGTGTCACAAGGGTACGGGGAGGTGTCACAAGGGTATGGGAAGGTGTCACAAGGGCCTGGCAAGGTATCACAAGAGAATGAGGAGGTGTCACAAGGATATGGGGATGTGTCACAAGGGTCTGGCAAGGTGTCACAATGGTATGGGAAGGTGTCATAAGGGTCTAAAGAGGTGTCACAAGGGTATGGGGAGGTGTCACAAGGGTATGGGGAAGTGTCACAAGGGTATGATAACGTGTCACAAGGGTCTGGCAAGCTTCCACAAGGGTATGGCAAGGTTCCGCAAGGGTCTGGCAAGTCTGGGGAGGTGTCACAAGGGTGTGGGGAGGTGTCACAAGGGTATGGGGAGGTGTCACAAGGGTATAGGGAGGTGTCACAAGGGTATGGGGAGGTGTCACAAGGGTTTGGGGAGGTGTCACAAGGGTGTGGGGAGGTGTCACAAGGGTACGGGGAGGTGTCACAAGGGTACGGGGAGGTGTCACAAGGGTATGGGAAGGTGTCACAAGGGCCTGGCAAGGTATCACAAGAGAATGAGGAGGTGTCACAAGGATATGGGGATGTGTCACAAGGGTCTGGCAAGGTGTCAGAAAGGTATGGGAAGGTGTCACAAGGGTATGGGGAGGTGTCACAAGGGTAGGGAGAAGTATCACAAGGATGTAGAAAGTTATGGCAAGGATGTTTGATGAGAGGGGCATGGATACATGTTGTAAAGGTATACTGAAGTGTCACACAGGTGTGATATGCCATCAGAATTGTATGGTGAGTTGTCAGAAGTATAAGGGAAGGTGTCAGAATAATATGGGAAGCTATGTAAAGAGTGGCAGAAGGTGTCAGAAAGCTGTCTGAGACGTCAGAATGATAGAGTAAGGTGTCAACTGTCATAATGCTGTGGGATATCTTTATAAGGGTAGGGCAAGCTGTCACATGGGTATAAAAATATATCAGAAGGATGTGTTGAGGTGTCAATGTGGTATTGGATAGTGTCATACAGGTGTAGTAAGGTGTTGTAAAGTGTTGTGGGGGTTTGGAGACATGTCACAACAACACAGTCAGCTGTCACGGGGATAAAAGAAGGTGTCAGAAGAAAGTGGAGATGTCACAAATGGGTGGAAAGGTATGGAGGGGTATGGTAAGGAGACAGACAGATGTCAGAAGGTGTTAGAACAATAAAGGAGGGTGTAAAAATGATGTGGGAAGGTGTCATAAGGGAGGAAAAAGAGTCAAAGACTGCCTGATGACATCAGAAGTGTAGGTAAGGTGTATAACCTTGGGTGACAGTGTCAGAAGTGTATAGAAAGGGGTCATAGGAATATGGAAAGTGTCACAAGGGATGGCAGTGTGTTAGAATGTTGTGTAAAGGAATCAGAATTATAGAAGAGTGTACTGAGGTGTCACAAATGTGTGTGTAGGTGTCAGAGCAATGTGAAAAAAATATCAAAAGGGTAGTACAATATTTCACAAGGATGTGGGAGGGTGTCAAAAGGATTTGACAAAGGGTCTGAATGATATGGGGAGTTATCACAAAGGTATGTAAAGGTTCTACAAGGGTGTCTAAAGGTGTCAAGTGGATATGAAAGTCTTTGGATGGTAAGGGGAGGTGTCAGAAGTATGGCAGTAGGTGTTAAAAGAATAAAGATGTAAGTGAAGTATTAAAGTAAAGTAGAGTTGAATGGTGTGGAATACTGGTAAGTGGAGTTGAATTAAGTGGAGTCGAGAATCAAATTGACCTGGGTTGGGTAAATTGGATAAAATCAGGTCAAGATGGGTCAATTAGCCATAGATTGGGCCAAATTGAATTAGACTGACCCAGCCTGGATGAATTGGGTCAAAAACAGGTCAAGTGGCCAGAGATTGGGCCAAATTGAGTAAGATAGGCCAAACATCAGTAAATTGGGTCAAATCAGGTAAAAATATGTTACATTGGGCCAAGAAGGATCAAATGGCCAAAGATTGGGCCAAATTGAGTCATTTGTGTCCTAGATAGATAATTCAAACAAAAGAGGTCAATATGGTTAAAAATAGATCAAATTGGCCAAAGGTGGGTAAAATTAGCCCAAGATGAGTGCATTGGTCCAAATAGAATCAGTCTGATCAAAGTTGGTAAATTGGGTCAAATTGGGTTGAAATAGATTAAAATGGATCAATTGTATTGCCAAGGACTGGGTGAAACGAGTTAAAATGGACCCAAGATGAGTAAACTGAGTCAAAACAAGTCATTATAGATTAATTAGGTCAAATTGGACCAAGATTGATATATTGGCAATTAAAGTCAGATTGGCTCATTTTCAGCCAATTCAATCAATATTGGCTTGCTTTGACCCAATTTACTTAACTTGGGTCAATCTGACTGTTTGACCAAATACTTATTTAACTCCACCTGAACTGATTACGCATTTGTGCATAGTTTGGGCCGATTTTGGTCGATTTTTGACCGATTTTGAGCACCCTGTAACTTCCTCAAAATTGACTGAAACCCTTACATTTTTTCCATTAAGAAGCGTTCCCCACAGAGTCCAAAGAACTAGTCTCTACCTCTTATAGTTTTTATGTGGCAGACTCACCAACTTGAGACAAAATTTGGATTCACCCTAAAAGTTTCCCATAGATTTATCAATATTTAAGCCAAAAATCATGAAAAACTCCAAATAATAAGTCGTTTTTGGTGAAAATTGACTTTGTACATTTTTCCATGCTGAACAAAATGACATCGAAATTTTCTGTGTATTTTGATGCATTATTGGCCATTTGGGCTGGTTACCATGGCAACAGATATGCTAAAAATGATGATTCTGCATAGTTTTGGTTGCCATGGTAAGCAGAAAAAAATATTTCCAAAGATTTGTCATTACCAAACTCCAAGTAAAACTTGCTATATATCCCACTAAATACACTTTATTTCATCAAAATTGATAAAAAAGGGATTGCTAAGTTATTGCAATTTAAAGTTTGGTTGAATAATCAATTTCACTCATTAGAACATCACTTTCATGATGATAAATCTCACTAATTAAAGTATTTAGAGAAAACTTGGGTTTTGCTCTTTCTGATCAACTAGCCTAGTTTAATCCATCACCATTTCCCTTATATTTGGAATATTCACACAACTCCAAAAGTTTTTGAAAGCTTATGCCTATCTAGTACATTCCAAAATTTGCTCTGAAATAACCTGGTAAAGGAAGAGGTAAGTCAGTTCCACCCATTATTTCATGACTATCTGTGATAAAGCTTGAGGTATGATGAATTTTTTCACAAATCTTGGTCATGTGACCTCAAAATGGCCGCATGCTCAGATATGCACCTCAAAGATGATTTTTCTCAAAAACATCAAAATGCAATCTTAGATCCATGAATATATATGAGATCAAAACTAAATATCCAGTTATTTTCATCTCTACTTCTTAATTTTTCATCTTTAACTGAAATGTGAACACCTTTTTTGGAGGGTGGCCAAAATAGCCCCTGCAGGCCAAAATAGCCCCATTCTACTGTACTCATTTTGGACAAACTTTGGCCCTCTTCACCCATTTCAAACTATATTATATTGTCCACTCTTGGCCTAATTTTCCCATTGTAGGTCATCAATTTGGCCAAATCTCTGGCTATTTGACCCATCTTAAGCTGTTTTGACCCATATCTACCTATTTTGACCCAAATTACCAATTGGGTCAGTCTAATTCAATTTGCCCGAATTGATCCATCTTGGGTCAATTTGGCCTATTTGGACCCTTATTGACCTGATTCTTCTTAATTTTCCCAACTTGGGTCAATCTGACTCTTCACTCAACGCCAATCCATTCAACTCCACTCCTGTAGTGATTGACTTGCCTGTCCTTATCAATAACCCTCACACATAATTTATCAAACATCTATGCAGCTAATAAGCAAAGTCAGTATGGCAGAAGGGGGGGGGGTCAGCTGAGGGTGACGTAATCTACAAGACTAAGTGTGACAGGGGGTGGGGGTGAAAATGGCCAAAGAAGGTGTGATGTAATTTATGAACGGCCCCTATGGCTGAAACCTGGGCTGAAATTCCCACTAGAAGCCACACCCTGTTTCCATTTAGGTGGGTCACTCTGGGTGGAGACAAACAAACTCAAATGATGAACTCAAAGTGTCAGAGCTTATTTTGAACCAAAGAGAAAACTTCGACCAAACCACCATTTAACTTTATCTTATCCCTCACAATACTCATTCATCAATTGAAGTCATTTTGATGCATTTGGGATGCATTTAGGAGATATTAAATGAACATTTACAGTTTGAGGTTACTGTTCTGTTAAACTCAAAATCAGGCTGTTTGAGTTCAAAAACTGCCTTGAGTTCACTTCCCCAATATTGAACTCAAAACTTTCAGGAACTGCTGGGAGTGAACTCAAACTATTCTGGAACAGAAAGATGAACTCAAATGCGAACTCAAACTTTGAGGAACAGCCTCCAGGTCTACACATCTAGTGAGTCTCTGCTTGAACTTCAGTTTTGTCTCAGTACATTGGAACCAGTCCCTCAGGTTTTCCCAAAGTTTGACTCCTTGAAACAAAGGTAACTTTTCATGCAAGGCTGATATATGTTACTTGATTTTGAACTTGATCTTGGTTTGTTTCAGAGCGAGTTGTTCTTCTCCTACATTAGCAAATCAGTCACATTGACCACTATTATTAGACATGTGACATGGGGTAGATTTATCTCCTGTGCATTTAACAATTCTTTTTGAAGCCATTTAGCTGCCCATCTATTAGACAATACTAACGAAAAAAAAAACAAATTATGTATGGTGCACTTAGTTCTCGTTGAAAGAATGTTAAACAGGTTCTCCCCCATTCTCTTTTGGCAAGACCCTCCAGAGTAAATGAATTAAACATATCGATTTTGTCAATCGTACAAAGGGTCTAGGATATCAATGCCCTTAATATTTATCACCAGGCCCAAAGGGCATTGCATGTGTTATCATGGTTTTATATGCTGCGGTGGCCTGTTTGGAGTCAGTATAGGTATAGATAGTTATAGATAATGTGTCAGAAGAAGACGTGCAAGCGGTTTTCTTTTCGTTCTTTTATTCTTATAAGCAAAGGCTTATCGACATATGTACTACTGGTCGAAGTGATAGTTAAAGTCAATCAATGTCAGTGGCATCTGTACGGATTCGGTTCAAATAAGGTGAATGTTGAGAAAAAAAAGATATTTACAATGAGTGATTATTTCAAGGATCAACAATATGTGAGGTGATAACTTTCTTCAGAGAGACGAGAGCATACATTACCAGCATCATAGGATCCATGGCAGGCCTCTCACCCACACTGAATACAACAATTTAGAATTTACAAAAGCAAACAGAGAAAATACACAATCACACACATTCTTTGCTTTGGGTATTTACAGTGTTACATGGGGATCGTTAGAATGCCGGTTATAAAAACGACCCTGACTGTCCTTTCGAACGCAGTAACATGGTAATTAAGCTTCTTGACATAGGCCTCCCAGATTGACAATATCCAAATCTACATCCTTAGGCCATCAGATTGATCACTCAGGATGATCAATCTAATGAACTAAGAGGTCACCACACTGACCCAATGTAGTCAAACTGACAACATAATGTTGTTAGAGTGACAACCTTATTGCTGACTAGCTTGGGTCCTCAAGCTGACTCTTCAAAGTTTTAGATTTGGGTATTGTCAACCTAAGCAGCTTAGGCCACACCAAAAAAAATAGGTTGGTCTACGGATTTTGGTTTTGAAATTTTTTTTTGCGAAACATCACAAAGAGAAAACTTTTAGAAAGTGAAGCGAGCGAAATCCATAGACGAGATTTTTTTCAAAGAAAAAAAAAATTGTATTTCCGAAAATATTGAGAGGGAAATCCGTAGACCAACTTATTTTTTTTTGGTGTGGCCTTAAGTCCTAAGTGTTAAATTCACAACTGAAAGTCTAGTCATTAGTGACACATTCATCATGACCTTGTACATCAAGACAGCTGTCTTTCTGAGGAGAGGTAGACTCAATGATTTAAATAACTGTAAGTGCTGCCCTCTGTCTGTACCTGCTCTGACACTGTCTGAGGAACTTAATTATGTCTTGAGCCCATAGCCTCAGGGTAGATTAACCTAAAGACGGCCACATACCTTAAGATGGCCACCTCACAAATTTGCCATGAAAAAATTATTTAGCCCCGTATCAAAATTGTAGAATTGTTGATGAGCATTTAATCTGACAATTAGTAATGTTAACTCAGTAGCAAACCCAATATTTTGGCTATTAATGGGGGGGGGGGGGTGGCCGTCTCATGGTATGTGGCCGTCCTTAGGTTAATCTACCCTAAGTCTAAATTATATCAATCATTGGTGACTGCTCTGAGTAATAATGCTGGGCAGGCTGCTGTGGTTACTGCTGCGCCCCATTTGTACAGAGGTTGGGCTGGAACGTGGAGTACAGCAGGAACACATGGCTTGACGGAAGTCCGAGTTGGACAAGAAGTATATGAAGAAATTTGTTGTGTGGTCAAGGATAAATAAGAAACTAGAAATCTCCTTGTATAAAGCACCATCACGTGGATTAGTGAATATAATGCGGGTAAGACTTACAGGTACATTACCAATCATGGCAACAGTTACGACAACAATGAGAGTGAGCGTCAGCTTGTACTCCTGCTGAGCCCCATCACTCCCATCGTTGGAGTTACCCTCCATCATCACTGACCTCTCCCTCCTGTACTTCCGAAAGTAGAGGACAATGACAACATTGGACAGTACAAGAAGGGTGCAGGGGATGTACTCAAACAGGACAGCCTGAGCCACGAAAAGCGCTTGTCCGAGGCTTGTGAAGAAGAACTTGTCAAAACTAGCCCAGTAGACCTCAACACCTGTAGGCAATGGGCCGGACCTTACAGTGAAGAACATGAAGTAAGGAAACCTTAGGGAAACAAGTGATATCAAAGTTATGATAAGTATTATCTTGATACGACCTTCGCTGACCCAAACCCTTGCCTTGAATGGCCATATGACATGCACGGCGCGATCAGCAGCAATAATAACTGATACCCACAGGGCTATTCCCCCAGAGGTGGCACTGATGGGCATGGACGTCTTAGAATAAATCAGAGCAAAGTAGTAGCTATCAGTGTATTGCAGAGTCCTGTAGTAAGTAGCCAAGATGAGGTTCAGGCTAAAGACCAGATCTATTACTGCCAAGGCTGCCAGGTAGCTGTTCATGGCCCCTTTTCTGAAGTCTCTCAGAGAGATGAGGTTTAGGATGTTGGTGCTGACGCCAATCGGTGCAAGGACACACTGGTAATAAAAGGCAAAGTCAGATCTGGCAGCAGAGCCTATTCTACGGACATGAGGCAGCACACCTGTCATGTTATCCATAGTGCCATTCACGTCAGAAGTGAAATTGAAAAGTAGAGTTGCTGAGGTATTCATGATTGACGTATAAAGAGTTTATATATGCCTGCCTCTATGTCCTTCGGAATTCTTTCTGTCTGCTTGTGGAAAGCGATGAATTATGCTCTCGCCACTCTACCGCAGTGAGTCTAGCTCAACCAGTGCTGAAAGATGGAAAAGAAGTAAATATAGAATTGCTTCCTAGGAAAACAAAACGCTTATAATATATAGATCTCTTTCACCGTCAGTGACAAACGCTGTGAGAAGACTATTGTGAATAATACAACAGTAATTATTGTATGTCCTGTGTTTGTTCTGAGAAAAAAAAAATCCTCAGTTGAGGTGGATTAATCAATAAAACTTTCAATACTTCAAGACTAAAATTAACGTATATATAGACTACAGTGTTGTCACTGTTATACGACATAGTATTTGTACATGGATCAATGTGAGCTTGAGGAGTGACAGCCTTTGACTGTATAGCACATATAAATTGCAGAATCTGCATATAGATCCGCCCCATGCCCTAATGTTCGAACCCCGCATGGCGAACAAAGGCTCCGGTATCTCTGCAATTTATATAATTAGACAACTGGTTTCTAGGTTTACCTATGCCTGAATCGCAGAGATTGGTGGTAGCTTTACTGTTGGCTTCAGGTTGACTAGAACAACCTTTGCGTTCTATGAGCTCTCAAAATGTTGTTTTTTCATAAAGAGTGATTTTCAATACTTCTATTATTATCATTATCAATAATAATTATAAATGTTCGTGTTAGATCGGGTGATGATTCAAGTATTTAAAACTCAATGAGATATCAAATGGTACATGCAGTTAGGACACCCAAACATAAGATAATCTTTAAGAAAAATACTTAGGATGACACAAAGTGAGATCAAATTTTCAAAGATCAAATAATCATAACGATAGCCTTGCAGTTGTGAGTTGGTAAGTTTGGTATGTGAGTTATACATACCTGACTGACCACTCTAGCTGTGAGTGCTGCTCTGTTTGCCGCCAAATGGATCCGCAGACGGTCAGCCTTCAACTGAAGTGTCTTAATGGTTGTCAAGCCGCGCATTTATAGCTGGGCTGGAGGTTGCTGGTTGGCGTGTAGTCCAGTTGATATGTAATGGCTACTTTCCCTGTCCATATGCAGGCTATTGTGTGAGATTTTCTCGATGGCTAATTCCCAGCAAATTGTCGTCATCTGTCGCCATGATTGGTCATCAATGGTGACTCCTTTTTGAGTGATAACTCATTCCGTCATCTTTCGCCACTGTGTGTTAGACTCACGTGGCATAGCAATTGCTATTGCTGGTGATCTTGTGCTATAACGTAGTTGTATTCCATCTAGCGACATGTGTGAGCCACTTCACACAGGTTGACAAGGACTCACAATTTGCTGGGTTGATACATAACTAATATGTTTATCATCTCCATTACCAGTATGGGTTGTTCTATTCACCGTATTGACCAGCGTTTGTGCTCACAAAGGCACGTTTTTTTTTCATAAGCGATTCATTATTATGTGACTCTGTCGTCTCAACAGATTCACATCTGCTACAGTGTTCTTAGTTTCACACACGGATTATTTACCTTGGCAGCACGCTTTGATCTGGTTTGCTTCTTTTATGTTCACATACAGAGAATATAAGAGCACAAGGGCACAAGACTATAACACGGAAGCAACATTGACACTTGATCAATGAGCTCTCAATGATGACTCAATGCTATGTACATTGTCATCAACTTATATATAAAACATACCATTTCTGACCTTTTTGTCTGAGAATGGTCCTATAATTATAGTGTAGAGAACAAAAGTTATAAAACTCTTACTAACATCATTGGCTTATGGAGAGTAAGAGGTAATTTCTCAACTCAAAGTAGAACATTACAGCTCATAACATAATCAGTTAAGGGTTGCTGGAGTAGAAATACCCCAGAAGGAGCTGCTCAGAGGTGCTCAATGAATTTGCTTGGGTGCTATAATATTTCAGACTCTTTGCTAGCTTATGGACTATACATTAGTCCATCTTTTAGTCAAATATATATTTATGCACCATATTACCATCATATATTTCAATGAATAGAGTTGGAGAGTAAATTATGTATGCTGGTGAAATATCTTGAAACAGCAAATCTTTTTCACACGGTGCACCATGGTCAGGGTGTCTACTAACCCCATACATGCACGGTATATGGTCAGGGTGTCTACTAACCCCATACATGCACGGTGCACCATGGTCAGGGTGTCTACTAACCCCATACATGGTGATATTCATATTTTCCAAACGATACGAAACAAGAAGGACGTGAGAACAGGGGCATTTGATAAATCAAATATGGGGGATTCACGGAACTGTAACAGTGTATCAATGCTATAGAGTACAGTTGTGCTGCATTTCTAGTTGCAATTGCAGTTGAGAGACAGTGCAGCCCAAAGCAATGTCCATATAAGGCAGAGCTATGGCCGTATCAATAATTAATGGGAGATCGTATGGAATTCCACACTAAACCACTGAGACATTTTAGAGAGACAACGCATATAGAATTCAATAGATCTTCCATAAAAAGCCTCCCTCCCCTGAGCCTTACATTGCATCAGTTAATTTCTGGAGCCTCCTATAGGGAGTGATGTGAATGCTACTAAAGCCTTATGTCCACACGCCGATAGAACCACGCTCCCAGCTTTCATTTCTGATGAGGAAAATCAAACAGGTTAGATATCATCTTCGGCAATGGGTGATAAAAGTGATTTTTGGACAATAAAAGTGATCTTCTCGTTGGAAATAATCGTCAGAAGTGCTTTTGTCGTCGGCAAAATTAACCTAAACATAACTCTATCCATAAAAAAGTCACGCATTCTTGTCACAGGGTTTTCTTTGTATAATACGTTCCGTGAAGGTATTGGAAAATATTTTCTTCGCTAATGAGGCCCAAGCAGACAGCGACGTCTGTTATGGCCTGCCATGAGCACAGTCCAGAAGGTACTAGGGTACCTCACCCAACATGACGGATGGTACATAAGTAAACCAGTGTGAACAATTTTCTTCATTCTAATCTGTTAATACACTATTCTACTCCATAATAGAATCATAGCTAGGGCATGGATACTTATTAAGCGAAGAGCTGGAGACATAACTTGGCTTACATAGAAATCAGACAAAACTGAAAGTTAATAGTAGACTAGGGCTACCCTAGTACTTGCTATAGTAAACCAACTGAGTTACAATAGTAACGAGAGATCTAAACCTCCCTATACACTACTGTTCTAGAAAATGTCAGCTTACGGTTATTAGTTCAGATGATCATGCATGTTGCACACCACATGTAAACATCTTAGCATCACTCAAATCGGTAGAGATACTGTGTAATCTCCCCTTTTAGTTCTCTATACTACATATAAGATCTGCCATGTTGGATGGGGTAACTGTCAGTTACTTTAGTACCTGCAGTGACATGGGGAGCTAGTAAAATTTTGGGTGCCCAAAATGGATAATCTGAGTGCTTTTTTCACGTGATAAAGGCACTTAGTTGACACTTGAACATTGACTGTGTTCTTTTGCTATTCTATTCTTATACTGTGGTTGTAGTTTATTTTGCGTTGTACATATTTTTGCAGATTTTCCGCGGAAATCAAAAGTCCTTGAATTTATGTCTAAAGTGAATATTTCTGCAGGGAATATGATTTTTTCTCTTTTTTTTTTTTGGGGGGGGGAAACATTGTCATAACAAACGTTCATATTGGGATTTCCTTTGGAGTGTTTCTCATTTATTTCAAGTTGTATTGGAGACATTTATTATACAAAACAAGAAAGCGCTCAGATATGATAATGATGCAAATGTAGAGGTTGGCGAAAACGCACTTGGAAACACCGGGTTTCGAATCCGGGACTTCTCAACTTGCAAGCTACATCCCCAGACCTTACATTCTCTACCTTCCACCTACATCTGGATCAGTATGACACAAGGGGGCAGTGTTCACTGGCTGACCAGCCCCTGAGGGCTGGTGCAACTGGAACGGGGACAGATAGCATACCGCTATGGACTCACAGACAGAGCTGGCCCCTACACTCCTCCCCACCAGCTTCAGCCAACCTTACTCCTCCAACCCAACCTCCAGCATGTGACTAGTTTACCCCTAGCAGGTTGAAGCGTTAACTGTGTCATACCGGCCCAGCCACCGAGTTCCGTAGCCCCCCCCCTTACACGGGCAGGGCCACTCGGTGTTTCCACCAATGTAGAGGTTGGTGAAAAGGTACTTTACCCACCCCTGGGGTGGGTAAAGACCAAATAAACAAGTCACTCTCCCACACAGACCAGTCGGGTACCCGGTACAATCATCCGCAACCCCAGGGAAATCAACCGGTCCCCCCACAGCACCTGAGGGAGGTAGCAGGGCCTACTAATCTATCTGGTTGTGTCAGTGCACCTTCAGGTTCTGTGCAGCAACCCCCTTTGGACATTTCTTATTCTGCTTACTTGAGGTGGGTTCAACAACAACAGCAATCTTACAAGACCCAGGACGGACACCTAACCTTCCTCCTGTAGCACCCAGTTACCTCCTCAACAACAACAGCCAGTCCAGCCTCCTTCAGGGGGGTCACACCCCTTGCACCAGGTTATCACAGCCCAGCAGCAGCAACTTCAGGCTATGCAGCAACAGCTGCAGCAACTACAGCTTCAGTTACAGACCCGTCTGACAGGCAGCATCGGTGTTACCAGTCAGCACCCCCGGGGCAACCCTGCCCCCTATTTTCTGTGGAAATAAGATCTCCATAACTACAAACCCTCCAATCAGGCTTGTCATCAGCAGGCCTGACAGTGTCATCACTGGGCCTTATCGACGGAAACTTGAACAGTTTATTCTCAAACCAGGGGGGTGTTTCAGGTATTGATGACCCATTTCTCAAAAATATGAATTTATTGTCAGAAGCTAGTAAACGTAAGCGCTCTACAAACTGGATGCGTCCAGATTTTCATATTGAATCAGATAAAAAGTATGAAGACATGTCTGTCATGGAATTGTTATACGGCATGCAGGTTGTCTACGAAGTGCTTGTACCAAAGAATTTGCCTGAGCTTCCAGCATCAGCTTATCTCGAGCACATGAGATTTGTGAAACTGAAGGCGCAGGGGGGGCTCTTTTTCAGCCAAACAGTTGGCTAAATACGATCACCAGGTAGTTACCAGGGTTCTCGAACAAAAAATCCCATTCTTTGTCGCGGGGGAAGAAACATCTGTCCATATTGGGATTTCCTTTGGAGTGTTTCTCATTTATTTCAAGTTGTATTGGAGACATTTATTATACAAAACAAGAAAGTGCTAAGATATGATAATGATGCAAATAACACTAATTGATTATTAATTAAAATTATGATTACTGTTTGTAATGTACATGCATCTTAGTTTTCACACCTCTCTGCTAACTCTGAAAAAACATGCCTAATCCTAGTTAGTATAGTGTCAGCATTTGAGCTATTTCTAGGCCTGTAATATTACTTCATATTTTATTCTAAAATTGAAATTCTAATCTTGAAAATCCACGAATTCAAATACCAGCGAAAATGCGTTTATTACTCCTTCCGCAAAAAATTATAACAGTAAAAATATCTACGACAGCAGCTCAGGTTAATTATAAAGCTTTGGCAGTGGTAGGTACCGAAAAAGCTCAGCATGGGTGGGAACAGAACCAGCATTCTTCTGATCCAAAGTTCTACACCCTATGCATGGGGCCATTGGGTCGAATGATGGGTTAGATGAGTCTTATATCAGTGAACCTATGTATAACACACACACACACACATATATATATATATATATATATATATATATATATTGTAGCATTTTCCGACTCTATGGTTAATAAAGAATTACACAACTCCGACAGCTTGACTTCAGTGTCTTTTATTTCCTGGCAGTCCTCACCACACCATCTAAGTCTTGTATCGTGTATATATTAATCCGGAGGTAAGCCTTTTAGAGTTCTGCTCCTCTCTGTCTGCAACTCAGAACTAACTGATCGGAGTAACAGCTCCCTTATTTATACATAGGCAGATACTCCGACCCCGGCCTGCTTTACGGCAGGCCAGCGTCGGAGGATCTCCTCCGCCGACTACTATTGCCGACGTAACCGCGTTACTTCAGGACCGCTGGCCTCGTTGCCCCCACACCAGGATGGTTTCGGCTCCGCCAACGGCCCCTCCGTCTCCGCCACACTCTCCCCAACTAATCTATAGCCTTACCGGGAGAAAGAGTGTGATATTACCCTCCTGCAGATGGGTTTCCAATTTTGAATAATCCTGCCACGCCATGGCCCCTGGGCGTTTTAAGTAAATAGCTACACATATCACAAACATAGTAAATCCTACTTAAACCTCCTCTGTAGGCGGCATTAACTACTAAGTAAACCGAATCCGCCGTCCCCTATGCGGAGTATAACCATAACAACAACTTTTATACAATAATACTACGTCATTTCGTCTGGATCCGGCAGACATCCTCCGCCTCCCTTCGGTGGAGCGTTCCCCGCCGCCCCTCCGTCAGCCAGGGTCCTCCGGCTCCTCCGCCCGTCCGCCTCCCCCTTCTCCGCCGCCCTCCGGATCGCCTCAGGATGTCTTGTCGCCGCCCTCGTTGGTTCCAGCCTTGGTCGTCCGCGCCGCCAACGTCTTCGGCCACCGCTGTCCGCAGCGGCTGCAGCATCCCTTCTGATCACAGCCATAACGGGTCCGGGTAACATGGACCAGTTCAATATCTCCATTGGGGAGAGTGTGAATGGAGGAAGATTGCAGTCCCCCGGGTATAACCCTCATCTCAGGTCCTAGGGTCCGAGGCTGCCCCAGTCGTCTAGAGTGTTCCTTGAGGGCCTCCGGCCCGGTAAAATCCGAATGCCATGGCATAGCCCCATCCTCCTCCGCCTCCTCGTCCCTATTGTCACCCGCTTTATCTCCTCGTTGATCTAGCAGCAGGCGGTGCACCTCCTCTACCCCCGCCAACCCCTCAGTGCTGGCGATTCCCCCTTCTCCCATATCTCCTATAGGTAATCCGGTTATTACAATCACTCGGTCTGTCTCAGTGTTGGGTAGGGGCTCCGGATCCCCAGGCCCTCCGACCACCGTCTCGACCCCCTCCGGCACCATCACCATGGTCTCCGCCCGTCCACTCTCCTCCCCCACTTCTACTTGCAGCAAGAATTCCCCCTTGGGCGAGCAAAGGACTAGCCCGTCCAACCCCACAGTCACGGTTCGGGGGTACTTATCCAACTTGGGTAGAGCAAATAAGGTCCCCGGCTCTACGAGGGGGGTCTTCGGTACCTTCTCCGCCTGTCCTTTCTCCTTCACCGGTGTCCCTACGGAACACGATTGAAATTTGCTCATTAATTGGGCGGTACCCTCATCCATGGATAGGTTTTGTATGGCCTCTTCTTCCGCCTCTTTTAACACTCCCTCCAGGCTCAACTTCCTCGTAGACTTTCCCGCCCCTTTTCCTTTAGGGCTTTTACTTTTAGTTTCCATCTCTTTCCTCAGTCTTTCTTTCTCCGCCTCTTTGGCCTTCCTTTCCTCCTCCTCCTTTCTCCGCTGTTCCTCCGCCACCCTCCGGCGCTCCTCAGCCTCTCTGGCCTTCCTCTCCGCCTCCTCTCTCTCTTTCCGTTTAATTTCTCTTTTCTTCTTTCGCTCCTCCTCCTTGGCATCGCTGAGTACGGCCAGGAACTGGGCTTTCAGTTTAGGGCAGGATTGTACGTATGCCGGGATGGCCACCTCCTCTGACTCCTCGCTGGTTTCATCCTCCCCTTCCACCTCCTCCGCCTCATCACCCCCCCCCACCCCCTCCGCCTCACCCTTCTCCGGCAACTCAGGCGTCACGATTGTAACTGTCTTCAGGATGGGTTTCGGTTTGCTAGGGGAAGGTTTACTCATATCCTCATAGGAGGGCAACGTCTCGGGACTGGCACCGGAGAGGGTGGGTTTGGGCTTGTTGACTAGTTCGTAAGGGGGCTGCTTCTCAGGGCTAGAGTCCAGCCCATTTCCCCCTAGTCCCAAGCTCTCTCCGTCCTCCCCACTCGTGGCGGAGATGTCCTCGTAGGCAGCCGACTTGATGGAGGTTCGGGAGGTCGGAGTGTCCTTCTTGGTTTCCTCGTACTCCGCCTCCAGGGCTCTCACATTGACCTCCCCTAGAGGCACCTCCCGTTGCATTCGTAACAGAGTCTTGGTGGGGGTCTCCCCCGCCTGTCCATATCTCTCTACCAGTGATCCTATGACGAACTTCAGTTTCCCCGCCATTTCTTCGTCTATTTTCACCCCCCCCCCCGCTCAGTAGAGGTGTCAGGTCGGGTATCCCCGTGGTCAGTGGCGGGGTGGAGGGTCCCGCTTCCTCCTCCGCCTGCCGCTCCTTACCCCGTGGGGATTGTCTCTTCCTCTTTTCCGCCGATTCCTCCCCCCCCTCCGGCTCGAAGGCCCTCTTGACCCCCTTCCCTGACGTACTCCGGGTGGACCTGACGGAGAGACAGCTCTGGGGTGTGCTGGTCCCCTCCACGCGGAATCCCAGCAATTGCTCCAAGTATTTGGAGGCGACAGCAGCCTCCGTCTCCTCCTCCAACGTTATTCCCGGCGACGCCATGCTGCTGAAGGTAGATCCACTGGGGCTGTCCCCCGCACCCCCTCCACCCGCCGAGGTGCCCTGCTGCGGCGGGGGGACCACGGGCTTGGAGGCGGCGTTTACTGGTTTCTTTTTCTTGGCCACCACACTCCCCTTTTTCCTCTTTGTGGTGGGGAACTTGACAGCTTCCTCCGGGCTAGTTGGGGCGGCCACGAGGCTACTGTCCACCGAGGGTCCTCCCGCCTCCGTTGCCCGGCCCACCGGTAGCATCCTGCACTCCTCCGGCGGCTGCCAGTCCTCCAGCTCGGGGTGAATACGCGTGATGTGTCGCCGGAGATCATCCACCCGGATCTTGGCTACCATGTACTCACACTTATGGCACTGGTAGCCCTCTTGCATCTCGTCGTGAGTGCAGAGATGGCGGTTCATCCCATCGGATCTCATGAAGTACCACTGCTTGGAGTCCCCCCTTTTCCAGCAGATCTCGCACCGATACTTCGGCAGCTCCACCCCGTCCACCCACTCCGTGGGGACCGGCTTCTGGTCTCTGTTTTTGAAGACAGGCATTACTAGTTGTGGCGTTGTCCATAGGCTAACAGGAATTGAAGGGTGAGGCGGATAGCGCTCCCTTATATTCCCCCCGGTGGTCACGCCCCCTTCTCCTACTCCTCCAATCACCGTCCCCTGGGTCAGGCCACCCTCCGTCACCACGCCGTGGGAAACCCCCGATTGCATCATAGCCTTACTCCACACACCGTTGTCGCCAGTGGCGCCTCCGCTCTCACGTGCCTGCTGTGAACCGTGGGAACGTGATCCGCGGTCAGCCGAGGACCTCCACCTACGATAGCTCCCACTCCGACTCCGGCTCTCCGAGTCCCTCCTCCCATGTCTGGCTGCCTCCGTCCGGGCAGACACTCCGTCCCTTCTGTGGCCACTAGTGGAGCGGCTAGAGGAGGAGTGGCCGGAGGATCTTTCTCTCTCCCTCCTCCTCCGCCGACTCTCCCTGTGTCTTGAGCGTGTGGAGCCCTCCCGGGAGTGGCTGGCCACTGTAGAAGACACTTTCTTTGACCCTCCACCAGCATCTTTGCCTCGACTCGATTCACCCTCGGGCCCTGTCCCTCTTAGAACCACCAACCGTGTGTCATCTCCGGCCTGCATTGTAGACTGACCGTTAATGGCCCTTCCCCCGCCTTTTATTGGGGAGAACTTGTTATGAGGGTTGCTTAGCGACTCCCGCCTCTCCAGCCCTACTCCTCTAGGCGGCACTCCGGCCGCCGGCCGGCCGGCCTCACCGCCCGCCGTCAAGGAATTTGGAGCCTGGCCTCCCGACCTCCCCTTCGTCATGGCTGTTCTGCAGCGTCCAACCCTCCTGGCTTCCCTCTCTTCGTTTTCATGGTTGTTGTAGATGGCTTCCTCGATCATTTCGTAAATAAACCATCTTTCCCTATGCTTCTCCCTGATTCTCCTCCGGCCAGGATCCGCCGCCCTCCTTAATCTTTCTGCCCTGATTTCCTCATTTTGGCCATGGTTCCGCCTTCTGCGGGCCAACTCACTCTCATCACTCACCCCCTCTTCATCCGACTCGCCCATCTCGGGGAGGGACCATTCCTCGTAGGGAGGGTCCTCCTCTGGTTCTACCCCCCTCCAATGTGACGTTTCGGCTTCTTTCTTCAACCTTCTTTCATTTTCCAGCCATACATCGCACCAGTCGCGGCTTTCTTGACTCATCTTGCTTTTGCAGCTCCTCCACTCCGCCCCAAGGTAAGTATCCAGTTGAGGCGCCAGTCTGACGGCCCGGGCTACGCTGGTTCCGGCAGGCTTCGGTGCACTCCTCCGCAGACCTTCTTTCCGATTTCCTTTATCCGCTGCCCCTCCCTTACTGGTTTCAGTTATTTGATGTCTCTTTTTCTCTTTGCAGGTCAGCAGTTTCGCCTCCAGGTCAGCTCCAGTCTCCAGGGTCACCTGAACCAGCCGGATGGTGCCTCCTCTGGATCCTTCTTCCTCCTCGTCTGACTTGTCAGAAGATAGGGGCTCGGCCTCCCTTGTTTCATCCTCCATGGGAACATCCTCCGCCGTGGCCCGCGCCGGGGCCAGTTTTAGGGCGTCGTAATGGACTACCCTGGTAGTTTTACCCTTTTTAATTTTATACACCGCCTCCCCTAAGCGCCCCACTATCTCCCATGGGCCTGTCCAATAGCTCTGGAGTTTAGGTGTCAGGCCCCTCTTCCGGAGAGGGTGGTAGTAGAAGACCCTGCCCCCGACAGGGAATTCGCCTGCCGAGGCTCTTGCATCATAGTTCCTCTGTTGCCTGCAGAGGGACCTTCCGAGGGCCTGCCTAGCGACGGAGTATGCTTTTGCCATGGTGGTTTGTAATTCGGCCACATAACGGACTCCTCCCCCTACATTGGGCTCCAGTGGGTAAACCAAATCCAGGGGAATGACCGTTTCCCGCCCCAACATCAGAAGATTTGGGGACAACCCCGTGGAGGCGTGTGCGGAGGAGCGATACGCCGCCATTACGAATGGCAGCCGCCGGTCCCAGTCCCGTTGGTCCTCCGCCACCACAGTCGCCAGCAGCATTTCAATTGTTCTGTTGGCCCGCTCCACCATCCCGTCGCTTTGGGGCCTAAAGGAACAGGTTCTGGTCTGCCTGACTTCCAGTAAGGCCACCATTTCCCTGAATAGTCCCGACTGGAAGTTTTTGCCCTGATCTGTGTGCACCTCCGCCGGGGCTCCAAATCTACAGATGAACTCCTCCACCACAGCCCTGGCCACCGTGGGTGCCTCCTGGTTGGGTAAAGCGTACGCTTCCGTCCATTTAGTGAAGTAGTCCGCCGCCACCAAAATATATTGGTTCCCGGTGGAGGACAAGGGCAATGGACCCATCACGTCTAGAGCTATCCTCTGTAGGGGTAGTCCAGCACCCACATGTCCCATTGGTGCCCGGTGCGGAGGTGGAGCCGCCTTCCTCCGGACACAGGGTTCACAGCTGGCGCACCACAGGGTCACATCCCTCCTGAAGTCAGGCCAGTAGTAACCTGTCTGGAGGCGCCGGATGGTCTTATTGCGGCCCAGATGCCCCGCCAAGGGTTCTGCGTGGACCTCCCTGAGCACATCATTCCTGCTCAGGGCGGGTACAGCAATTTGGAAGCATCGTTCCCCCGCCGCGCCTTCCCACCACCGGCCCAGTATCCCTTTTTCTATACTCATGCGCCCCAATTGGGCATGCCAGGCCCTCAGCTCATAGCCCCAGGTCCGTCTTTCCTCCTCTGTGGTGGTCGCCTCCCCGTTCACCCATGCTCTGACCCGAGTCAGCACAGTGTCCTCCGCTTGGAGTGTGCCCCACTCTCTCCCTGCCGGCGGAGTGGAGTCCTCCGCCGCCAGAGGCGCCCCCCGAACCATCTCCTGGCGTTGAGACCTTGTGAAAACCCGGCAATGCAGCAGCTCCTCCTCATCCTCTCGTCCACATTGCTTGCAGGGCTTCCTGGACAGCCCATCCGCATTCCCATGTAGTTTCCCCGGCCTATGCTGCACCACTATGTCGTAAGTACTTATAATCTGCAGCCATCGAGCCAGCTGGCCCTCCGGCTCCTTGAACTCCAACAGCCACCGCAGGGAGGCATGATCTGTTCGGACTACCACCCTCCTCCCTATTAGGTAATGCTTGAATTTCCTGAGGCCAAAGACTATAGCCAGCAGCTCCCTCCTTGTAACGCAATAGTTACGCTCCGGCCTGCTGAGAGTGCGGCTGCCATAGGCTAGGACCCTCTCTACCCCCGTCTGCTCCTGGGACAGTACCACTCCGAGGCCTGTGTCACTGGCGTCGGTGTCTAAGGTAAGCTGTCCCTCCGCCTGGGGGAAAGCTAGGATAGGGGCCTCGGTTAATCTCCTTTTTAGGTCTTGGAATGATGCCTCGCATTCCTCCGACCACCGGAACGTCCTCCCTTTCTCGGCCAGCGCACTCAGTGGTTTAGCCCTCGTAGAGAACTCGGGAACGAAGGTCCTGTAGTAGCCGGCTAGCCCCAGAAAACTCCGGACCTCCGTCACCGTGGTCGGAGTGGGCCACGACTGCACCGCCTCTATCTTTTCCGGATCTGTCTCTACTCCCGCCTCACTCACTTGGTGGCCCAGGAATAACACTCTGCGGCGAGCCAACTGGCATTTGGAGGGCTTGATTTTAAGCCCAGCATCCTCCAGCCTTTGAAGTACCTCCCCAAGCCGCTCCATATGTTCCTCGAAGGTGGCGGAGAATACGACTATGTCGTCTAGATAGACCAAACAAGTTTTCCACTGTAGTCCCCTCATGGCCACTTCCATCACCCTCTCGAAGGTGCCTGGCGCATTGCACAAACCGAAGGGCATTCTCCGGAATTGGAACAGCCCCCGGTGTGTCGTGAATGCTGTCTTCTCTTTATCCCCCTCCTCTATATCCAACTGCCAGTAGCCGCTGGCCAGATCCACTGACGAAAACCAAGCGGCCCCCGCCATGGTATCGAGACAATCTTCCACTCTAGGCAGGGGATAAGCATCCTTCACGGTGGCGGCGTTGAGCCTCCGGTAGTCCACACAGAAGCGAGTGGTACCATCTTTTTTTCTTACTAGGACCACCGGAGAAGCCCACGGGCTAGTGGATGGCTCAATCACTCCGGCTTCCAACATCTTCTCCACCTCCTCTTCTACAGCCTCTCGTCTATGGGGTGCCAATCGCCTCAGCGGTTGTTTGATAGGTGGATGTACCCCCGTATCAATCCTATGCTTGGCCAATTGAGTGTGCCCTTTGTCGCCCTTATGCCTCTGAAATGCCCCCAGGTGTTTCCTTATAAGCCGTGCAAGCTCCTTTCTACGGTGAGCCTCCATCCCGCTCACTAGCCCGTCCACCAAGCGCTTTAGTTCCTCCGGCTCACCTCTCTCCACCATCCGGCACCATCCCTCTCCGGCCGTTGTCTCGCCTCCGCCTCTGCACTCCACTCATTGAATGGCCCCTAGAGTCATGTCTTTATATATCACCACTGGCTCAGGACCGGGATTGAGCACCCTGACCCAAGTTGCCTTACCCTCGGGGCATACCAGCCCCCACCCCACCAGGAAGCTCGGTTCACCCTTGTGTCCGGCCATCCCTTCAATCATCCCGTCGTCCCCTTGTTGCCAGGGTCCGGCTAGAGTTCCCTCTAGCATGGCCTCCTGTCCGAATCCCAGCACCGCCGCTCGGGTGCTGACGATTCGGCATACAGAATCCTCCTCTGTCCACACTAGGCGCCCTTTTGCTACGTTGACCATTAGTTTGTTGGTGCGGAGGAACTCCGCCCCCAGGATTCCCTCCGTCCCGGTGTCGCTGACTACGAAACGCACATTGATAGTACGCCTCCCGATTTCCAGCTCTGTGTGCACTTCCCCTTTTATGTCCATAGGCCGCCCATCGACGGAGTAGATCTTCTCCGCCGTTTCTCCCAGGCGTTCCCGTCCGCCCCACCTGCTCCACCATCCTTCGGAGACCAGATTAAGCGACGCACCAGTGTCCACCAGCAATTGGATGGGGGCCCCTGCCAGCCGACCCTCTACTATCAATCCTCCTCCGCCCCTCTCTCGGCGGCCCTGTATCACATTGATAGGCCCACTTCCCTCGACCTGTACTTGGCCTTTAGTATAGGTCGATTCTAGTTTCCCGCCGCCGGAGTAGCCTGTTCGCTCACCGGCCTGGATGCCTCCTTGGCCTTGATATTTGGGCATTCTCGCTTGAAATGGCCTTCCTGTCCGCATCCGAAGCAAGCACCATTGCTTGGCTTTTTCTTCCTCCCCAACACCGCCGGGTCATCCAACCTTTGAACCAACCGCTCCATCAACTCCGCCATTTTGCTCATTTCCTCCTTGTTGGACTTGAGGTGTTCATTTACTGACGCATCCGCCGCCTGCACTCCACTTGTAGGTACGCCTCCGCTCCCACCGCCGTCATTACTGCGGATTGTAAATCTTTCGGTGTTGACTGATACACCCACTGCCTGAGTGGATTGTCGAGGCACAATAGGAATCTGTCGAGAGCTAAGGTGTCTGTCGTCCGGGCATCCGCCTCCGGATATGCTAACTTAGTGTACTTTTTCAGTTCTTCTTGTAACTCTTGCAGTCCCTCTCCCTTTCGCCGGACCCTAGTGCGGAGGAACGCTTTGTAGATCTCTTCCTGATTAGTAGGCTCAAACCTTTCCATGAGTGCCCTTCTTAACTCCTCATACCCCTCCGGCGTGGCTGGTTTCCTTCCCGTCAACAATCTCCGGGCTGCCCCCGACAGACTCAGGCCTAGGAACATACCCGCCTCCTCCGGCTTCCATCCATTTACTTTGACGCACAGGTCGAAGTGGTTGAGGTAGTCAGATAGGTCTGTGGTGCCATCATATTTAGCGGGTTTCACCACTGGCTTACCCTTTGCCTCCTTCTCCCCATCGGCACCTCCTCTCCAGCCGCCCTCCGGACGACCCATAACTCCTCTACCCTGCCGGAGATCTCCACCTTCCCCTACTTTGTCCTTATCCGCCTCCTCCGCACATCTCCCGGTTTCGGGCGAACCTCGGCCGGTGCCCGCTTGCTCCCCTTCCTTGGGTTATTCATCTCCGCCTGCTCCTCCGGCCACCAAAGCACCTTTCCGCCATCGTCCCTTCCCGGGTTGAACCCCAGCCAGGCATTTGCATCACCCATTTTTCCTTTAGGGTGCCTCAGCCTCCGGGCCGCCGGTTTCTCCTCCCTCTCCCATGGCCACAGGTAGGGCTCCCTTTCTTCAACGCGTGGTTCCTCATATCCCGTGTCCGGTACCTCCTCCGGGGATGCTCTATCGGCGGGTTCTGCTTGTCTCTCCGGATTCATCTCTTCCGGCCTCACCACCCCTCTCTGCCGTAGCGTCACTTCCTCGTCCACCACTTCCAGCAAAACCCCTTTTTCCCGCTTAATCTCCTCCGTATCCCTCTTCTCCACAGGTAAGTTTATCGTTTCTGAAGCCTCCGCCATCTTCTTTCTCTCGTGGGTCTTCAAACACCGCTGTCACCAATGTAGCGTTTTCCGACTCTATGGTTAATAAAGAATTACACAACTCCGACAGCTTGACTTCAGTGTCTTTTATTTCCTGGCAGTCCTCGCCACACCATCTAAGTCTTGTATCGTGTATATATTAATCCGGAGGTAAGCCTTTTAGAGTTCTGCTCCTCTCTGTCTGCAACTCGGAACTAACTGATCGGAGTAACAGCTCCCTTATTTATACATAGGCAGATACTCCGACCCCGGCCTGCTTTACGGCAGGCCAGCGTCGGAGGATCTCCTCCGCCGACTACTATTGCCGACGTAACCGCGTTACTTCAGGACCGCTGGCCTCGCCGCCCCCACACCAGGATGGTTTCGGCTCCGCCAACGGCCCCTCCGTCTCCGCCACAGTATATATATATATATATATATATATATATATGGTACTATATACACTCGTGTATATTTATATAATTAGCCGCGGACGGTTAGGGACTACTTGCAGCTCGTAAGGATACCAATGATGTCATAGTATGACGTCACAGTCAACATCCCACTGGTATAAAAGAGGTGGTTTCAAAGTAACCGTCAATTGGCTCGATTCACCTGGACAGGTAACACCACGCTGGGTGTTCCCTGGAAATTTTAAATTTTTAAGTGTTTTTTTTCTGGATTGGTGCTTAGAAATTGGCACAAACATGGGGAAAAGAACTACTGCAGGTGCTAAGAAGAAGAATTCTTTGAAAAAATTGGCTAAATCGGCTAAAACGGACAATGAATCGGCCAATTTAGGATCTTCGAGCAGTCTTACTTCTCTGGGTAGGGGTTTGGAGCCCTTACAGCCTAATACGCCACAGGCTTTAGAGAGTGAGATTGTTGACCAGACGAGACTGGACTTGGTGGAGGAAGACCTTTTGGATATAAAGAAGATGTTACGTGATGTTATTGCTAACCAAGGGGCCTGTAAGGACGAGATGAATCCTTTGAGCGGAGCGGACAGTGGGGCGGCGAGAGCACATGCATCTGTATACAAAAAAGATTCGAGAGACGCGAAACCAAGGTGACGGGGGCGTGGTCTGCAGCGGGAGCATGACGACGACAGCGTCCTTAGCAACCAAGATGGCGGCGAGTGGACCAGAGCAGGACGTAGAGGTCATCAAACGAGATCGAAATCATCTTATACCGCTCGTCACAGGAGTCCCAGCTCGTCAATAGGGTCGTCAATGGACTCGTCAATTCCTCGCCATCATGCCAAGCAAAAAATTGGTGAGTTTGACCACGAACAATTCGATAAAAAACGTGATAAAGTCGACAGCATTGAGAAGCTTGTACTGGTCAATATCAAATTCATTATAGATTATTACAAGGACGGAGACGATGTAAAGGGCATGCTTAGACATCTTCAGATGTTGGTTGAAAAATCTGATACAAAAATTTTCACTGTAAAAGCCTTGGTAGCATATGACAAGTCCGTTAGGGACAGGGCTAATATCGATGGTTTAGATGCCTTTGCAATGATTGAAAATTCTGATATCCTCCGTCACTTGTCCTATGACGGGACAGTGCAGGCTCAAAGGGCTTATTCAACCAAGCCAAAAAATTCTGGTAAAACTAGGGTTTCTACAAACTCATGCTATGCATTCAACAGGGCAGAGGGGTGATCTAGGGACCCATGCAAATATAGGCATGTGTGCAGTTCATGTACCAAATCAGGCCATAATAAGTTGGATTGTCAAGTAAACAAATCAGAATAGGATTTTACAGGTGAGCAGGGTCCTATGTGTGATAGTGTGTCGATGTCAAAGTCATGTATAGTAGGTTTGGTAGACCCTAGTTCGCCTCCACCCGCTGCTCCAGCTCGGGGTGTTGGTGTAGTTAATGCTGGAGGAGTAGATTTGGTCTCTCTGAATGATATCAGTGTGCCAAGTCTACAAATGGATGTTGAGAATGATATTAATATTAATTCCAACTCAGCTGGTTTGGATATATTATATAGTAGCCCAGTACAGGGCAAGGTTAAACCATTGTTTACTGTCGCTATTGAAAATCTACCTAACATCGAAGTGTATGATAGCTGTATAAATGGTGTGTGCGATTGTGTACATTATATTCATGATTAGAGGTCTCAAGTTAAGCCTTGCAGAGTTGCTCCATTTTTAACCCAGACAGGTGTCATTAATATAGATGATAAAGATGCATTGTTCCTATGGCAAGGTTTTGTGGAAGGGTTCAGGATAGTTAATCCTGATTGCAATACTTCCTACGACTGTAAAAATTATAAATCTATACTTGAAGGAAATTTTTACAAAGAATTTTGTGAAATATTATTAGAGGAGTTAGAGGCGGGTCTGGTGTCCAAAGTTGAAATAAAATCCAAGTGCATCCACTCGCTGGGCGGTGTGGAGAAGTCTAATGGCAAGCTAAGGCCTATAACGGATTGCAGTATGCCGGAAAAAATTTCCATTAATAACTATATGGACAGGACTAGTTCTACCTTCTCTTACAATAATATTGGTACGGTCACAGCTCAGTTAGATAAAAGCAATTTTATGAGCATGGTTGATTTGAAATCTGCCTATAGAACCATCAATGTTTTTGGCCCTCACACTAGTATGCAGGGTTTTAGGTGGGATTTTGGGCAAGGTGAAGGTTTCTATGTAAGCAACAGGTTGACCTTTGGTCTTAAGTGTGCTCCCTACATATTCAATAGAATTTCTGATTTTATTGTAGAGGTGGCCAGGAGTTATGGTGTTAAAAAATTGGTTAATTATCTAGATGATTTTATCATAATTGCTGATTCTTATGGTGAATGTCTACGTCAAAGAAATATCCTCATTCAATGCATGCAGCATATGGGGTTTGTGGTATCGAAGGAAAAAGTAACGGAACCTTCACAAAAATGTAAATTTCTTGGTATTAATATAGACTCTGTTAATCTGGAATTATCCCTGCCTGAGGATAAGGTGACAAAAATGAGAGGTATTTTAATGGAGAATATTAATAAGAAATATATTTCCAAGAAGAATCTTGAAAGAATAGGTGGCCTTATGTCTTTCTGCTCGCAGGTGGTTAAGGGTGGTATGACCTTTAGCAGAAGAATTTTTGATCTCTGCGCTCGGGCCAGACCCGGGGGGTATATCAAGGTGTCGGCCTGCACTCGCCAGGATATGCAGTGGTGGTTAGACTTTTGTAAAGTTTTCAACTGTAAGGGGTTAATTCTGAATGATTTGGTTGATACACCTATGTACTCCGATTCATCTATCAAAGGCTTTGGAGCATGGATGGGGAGGGACTATTTATATGGTGACTGGACTTCATATGATAGATTCAACCTAGGTACTGGTCATTTCACTTCTCCTCCAATTTTGGACAAATTTAAAAATCACCATAGAAATATAAATGTCTATGAATTATATCCGGTTATGGTGGGTCTGAAACGTTGGATTTCAGGTTGTAAAAATAAAAGAATCCACTGTATTACTGATAACATGCAAGTACTAGCGATGATAAATACTGGTAGGTCCAGGAATAAGTTATGTATGGAGTGGTTAAGAGAAATTTTCTGGCTTTGTTTTATAAACAATGTGGAGGTATACGCAACCTATATTAAGTCAGAGGACAATATCCTGGCAGACTTGCTTATAAGGGTATGCCGAGCAAATGTATAGCCTCTCTCCATGATAATAATATGTGTTGCTTTAATTCCAGAATGGGAGAGATTACTAAACAGAAAAAGGTTACTTTTAGCCCAGGGTGTGTCAGAAAATACGAGGAGGGCAAGGAACCAACAACTTAAAAGGTATAAAAAATTTTGTAAGAAATTTTGTTTACAAACTTTTCCTTGTTCTCCCTCCCAAGGTTCTATATATGCTGTGTATTTATCGGATTTTATGAAGCCATCGTCTGTAAGAAATTACTTGTTTGCGGTCTGGTATTTTCAAAAACTTAAGGGTTTTCTGATTATAGTAGTAACTTCATGTTAAAAAAGACCCTAGAGGGCATTGACAGGTTTTCCACCTGTTCTACTAAAGAAATTTATTCTTTGACTCCAAAGGACATGTTGAGGTTAAGATCAAATTTGGATCTAACCAACAGAGCAGACTGGAAGTTTTGGATGGCAATTTTTACATGCTATAGGGGTGTTCTACGAGTGGGGCATGTAGTCAAGTCTCCACACTCCTTAAGGGTTGGTGACGTTAATTTTCACCAGGATTATTTGTCTATATGTATCAGAACTTCAAAAACTGACCAGCTTGGTAAAAATTCTTTTACTATCTATTTATCAAAGGATGTTAATTCATCACTATGTCCTTACCGAGGTTTGAAGAAATTGTGCATGGGCAGGAGGAACAGGGAGTACATTTTTGAACCTTTGCTGTATCAGTATGTCAACTCCAAGTTAAAATCTTTATCTATTCAATCTGGTATCGTAGGCTGTGTCTCTACCCACTCCTTAAGGCACGGTGGTGCTACGTTATTAAAAGACGCTGGACTCAGTATAGAGTCTATCAAAAGGAGGGTTAATTGGAAATCCAATTCAGTTTTCAAATATTTACATAATTACAAAGATGAATTGTTGGAGTTGGATAGAGTGTGTCAATCCCATTTTCAATGCTGATTGTTATGTGTTTTCACATGTGTTTGGCGTGTTTTTGTGTGTTTTTTGGCATGTATGGTGCTGATAGCCCCAAGGTCAGTAACCCACCAAACTCATGTGTTCTGTCATAGGTCATTATTACTTGTATATATTCATTAGTACCTGTTTATTACCGGTATACCCTGTTATCTATTATTATCTTATCTATTTATTACCGGTATATTATTCCCTGGTAGCGAGATAACTTATGGTACTATATACACTCGTGTATATTTATATAATTAGCCGCGGACAGTTAGGGACTACTTGCAGCTCGTAAGGATGCCAATGATGTCATAGTATGACGTCACAGTCAACATCCCACTGGTATAAAAGAGGTGGTTTCAAAGTAACCGTCAATTGGCTCGATTCACCTGGACAGGTAACACCACGCTGGGTGTTCCCTGGAAATTTTAAATTTTACTATTGTTAGTACTATTGTTATTTATATTGTTATTCTGTACTATTGTTATTATACTATTGTTATTATATTGCGCATTTGTACTGACTATGCTTATTGTCAACTAATTATTATAGTTGTTTTAAGGTGCTGATAGCCCCAAGGTCAGTAACCCACCAAACTCATGTGTTCTGTCATAGGTCATTATTACTTGTATATATTCATTAGTACCTGTTTATTACCGGTATACCCTGTTATCTATTATTATCTTATCTATTTATTACCGGTATATTATTCCCTGGTAGCGAGATAACTTATATATATATATATATATATATATATATTTGTATGTCAGCGAATGCAGAATGCATTCTGATGCATCCTGAAGATGCAGACCATGGTATAAATGCAATGTGTGATGATTATGGATGCACTCATTAAAGTCAACTTGTGCATCCATAATCATATATTACATGACTAAAGTGTGTTGAACAAGCCCGGATGTATGCTGCCACCTGTTGTGTAATTAGGTATGGCAATCAACAATCCTTTTTGGAAAATATTTCCAATGCATCGTCTATTGATGAGAGGAAACTGCAGCCCAATACCATTTGTCTTTTTTTTCGCCATTTTCAGACAGCAAGACTGTGATTCTATCTAAACATATATCTAAGCTGCGTGTCCACATGGTAATAGACATAAGGCTTTAGATGAATATTTTACTGACAGCGATTGTTTATGGCTCTTGTTGCAGTGTACTGGCTGTCACAGCATTGATTGTTGTATACTAACGTTATGACCTGTTTACCCTTCCTCCAACATTGCCAGGGTTTATATTCACAGTGTGAACGTGAGGGTAATTCGTGAAACCAAATAAAATTTTGTAGTTCGTAGTACGAAATCTATATAACAGATGTCAAAAGCATTTTTTTCTTTTAAGCCATGTGTCCATCCCATGTAGCAAGCCCAGTCGGTGCCAAAGTGGGCAGAATTCAGTACATAGTTTGGGTAGATGCTGGGTTTCCAGTCCGGGCCACAGTGGGCAGCCCTAAACGGGCAAACTGACTTGAGCCTGTTGGGCTCCCAATGCTTTTTGTCCTCAGCCAATGGTGTGGGCCACATTGGGCTCCCTGATACAGGCACAGATCAGTTTTGAAATGGGCAACCACATTGAGCACAGGTTGGTTTGGAAATTGGGATCCCAAAATGGGTGAAGATCAATTTCAAGACAAGTTACTCAATATGGGCTGAGAGTGGGTTTGGATAGGGCAAACCCACCTTTGGCTTTTCTGTGATTTGATATCAGATGGCGAATCTATCTCACATACACTTTTATTCCCAATACAGAATTGATTCTTTCAATATAGAACAGCTGAAGTATGCCACTAAATTAGACATTGAGTAACAACATTCAGACTTTATCAGGCCGACGAGAAAAGCTAACTCTGTTGTATGATGTTTTTTGCCAATAAAAGTTCAAGTTCAAGTTCATAGTTTGGAAATCCTTAGACATTCCCTTTAAAGACTGTGAAGATCAAGTTCATCCTAGTGGTTATAAAGGGCAAGTGATATCTGGACGGCCTCACCGTCCGTATAATGATCCTTATTCAGACGATGGAGGTGGGGTACAGGACTAAACAGTGTGGGTGGGACACAGGGCATACAGGAAGGGTGATATACAGGACATCCCCGGTCTCGTGGAGGGGGTACACAGGACATAGAGTAAGGGGGAGCTGCTAGAATCTAGAACAGCGGGCGGATGGCTGCGAGATTTTGACAATCTGTCACCAGTAAAACGATGGAGACATAAGATAGTCTCTGTATGTACACTTCTCACTCCAATTTTTGAGAAAGGGAGATAGTATGATCTTCATTAAACCCCCCTTTTAATTTATTATTTACATTTGGTCTCCGCACTATCTTTATAATAGGTCAGATACTATTTTAGATCCACCGCTCTCAGTAACATTACATACGAACTTGACCTTCCCATCCGCCCGCTGTTCCAGATTCTACGGCTTCGGAGTAAGAGTGGCATACAGGACATAGAGGAAGGGTGGTATACAGGACACCCCCTGTTCTCGTGGAGGGGGGACAGAGGACATAGAGTGAGGGTGGTATACAGGACATCCCCGGTCTCATGTAGGGGATGTCCGAGTAGCCACCTGTCTTAAAGATGCAATTTCAACTAAAATGACTTCTTGGGAAATGAAAATTGAATCGTACTATTGTTACTGTTGCCTGTTCCCAAAACAAATGCTGTATTCCATTTTGACATGCATGCCCCCTGGATGTGCAAATTTGAGACATCTAAATGATCAATACCTAATTTTATGGCAGGAAATGTAAAAGGATTTCTTACTAGTTCAGGTCTACAATAGTAGGGGCTCCACCAGCTGGCCCCTACAATGATAGGTACACCACCTGGTTTACAACCTGTCTTTATATATTACCCACTGTAATTTGTAGAGTGTTGTATTCTATAATATTTTATTTCCATCAACTCTTTGAAATAGAAGATGAGCAAAATGTTCACCTTGTGTTTGAGATAAAACTTGTCTATGTGCATATTCTAACATGAAATACATTGCACATGGTTTCGAATTTATAGAAAGGTATACCACATACAAATGTGACATGACTGAAAAATGACAAAATTTTAGTTAGGATACGATCTTTAACTAGTAACCACCATGTCTTAACTAGTAATCACCATGTCTTAACCTGCCATGTGTGTCCCACCCTCCGTGCGTCCTGTATCCCACCTGCCATGCATGTCCTGTGTCCCACCTTCCGTGTGTGTCCTGTATCCCACCCCATGTGTGTCCTGTATCCCACCCCCATGTGTGTCCTGTATCCCATCCCCATGTGTGTCCTGTATCCCACCCCCATGTATGTCCTGTATCCCACCCCATGTGTGTCCTGTATCCCACCCCCATGTATGTCCTGTATCCCACCCCATGTGTGTCCTGTATCCCACCCCCATGTATGTCCTGTATCCCACCCCCATGTGTGTCCTGTATCCCACCTGCCATGCATGTCCTGTGTCCCACCTTCCGTGTGTGTCCTGTATCCCACCCCATGTGTGTCCTGTATCCCATCCCCATGTGTGTCCTGTATCCCACCTTCACGGTCCGAATAAGGATCATTATTTGGACGGCCTCCTCCTCCGGAGATATCGCTTCCCATTATATAGTGACTACACCATTCCTATTCCAGTATGCACTATGAGCTTAAAAGCTCTAATCTATGCTCCTTCATGGTGCGTCTATGGAGAGAGGCACTAAAGAAGGCCAGGATGTCACTAGACTTAAAGTGACTTTTCTTGGTCTATTAAGTGCAAATTGATGCCTGTACTCTACTGATGCAATCGTCATTGCAATGGAATAGATGAGTATCACAGGGTATTGGTACACTTGGTTAGGGGGGGAGAAGATCCATATTTAATAATTCAATAAATTCTTCTGAATTTTCATTTAAAAATACAGCAAAGTTGGTCAGCCCAGTTTGGGCAACATTGGGCACCCGCTGTAAGCCACACTGGGGTCACACATGTTTTGCTACCTGGGATGTGGCGATAGAACGATGTCTGTCAGCCGACAATTGAAAAGTCGGCTGACAAAACTCATTTTTTTCACCTTATTTTGACCATAAAATTTAACATGTTTGATTTTTGTCGTCAGAAAGTGGTTTTATCTACGGAAATGGTCGACGGATATTGTTGTGGTAAATTTTATCTCACTGTGGGCATAAGGCTTCTTATAGATCTATTCAATGACGTTTCCCAAGGTTGTCAGTTGCCCATAACTGTTAAAATCCCAACCAGAATCTCGTGTCAGGTAGATTACCCTAATTGGTCACATAACTAATGCCAAATAAATTGTTGAACCTTTCTTACTTAATTAACTTGAGATACATACAAAGGAGCAATCAAATTGGTCACCAATGAGGGTTACAACACTTGGCTTCGTCTCATGTGATAACCCTTATTATGTAGGCTGGATACTGGTTGTTGACGTTGAGTAAATGGATTTATCGGGGATTTATACATGAATATATTGACACAAACTACATATCATTATATGAAGTTTATAATAAGGAAAATGATATAATCATACATTTCCCCAGCACGGGTTAAGGTCCAATGGGATACATATACATCGAAATAGCAGACCTTTCCCGCGTTTGGGGAGTTTCACATATCTTCAATGTTCATCGTAGAGAACGTAAATGTGTGACGGAATGTAAAGTTTCAACAAAATGCTCACCAAACTAGGGGTTACAGATAGACAACATACAACTTCATTTTGAAACAAATTCCATTTTGATTTTTTTTTTTTTTTTTGCTTTGGTCTAAATTTCTGGTCCATTACACAGTCGTCTATTTGTGCAAATGTAGCAGACATCTTACAATATAATTTGTAGATAAACGATGGGGTATCTATTAGTTTTATTCTTTAGGTAGGACAGAAGAATCTATACCAGATGCTAAGCAGAAACTACCATTATCTTAATAACTGAACTCCAGTGACGATTAAGTACCGAAAGAATAAGACATATCATACAGGAGAATCCCTCCCCTGCAGGCAGGCCCTAAGTCACTCAAGACATAATCTCCATCTCATGATTAAAACGCCACAATAACTTCATGATTTATATTTATATAAATACTATACTTCAGCAGGGAAATACCTGTGGCATACAGACAGGGTTGTTCTATATGAAATGCTAATCTGAAACAATTGAAATGTCATCTACAGGTCTATTAAAGCTAACGTGAGTCTGTCTTGTCTGTGACCTCTAATGATTTACCCTTTGACAACAGGACTAATGCTATTAGGTTTCCAAAAGCACGCTGGTACTGGATTAGTCTATAACATTACATGGCACAAAGAAATACAGAATGTCATATACTAGGCATTCTGTTAGTGTACCTACCAAGGCAGACTCTATAATAAGAACATCAACAAGTATCCCAGTTTAAGCACATTGATGAGTATAGCTTGCAGCTATTTAAACCACTGACCTCACTGTCTGATAAAAGCCATTGAACCGGCAGTGCACATGCATCCATACTGTTTAAGCATTAATGTGGATGTCCCACATCTGATATTTTCTTCTTACGTGTACTTGTTTTAACGTCTGGTAGATGAATATTTAACATGTCAAATTGGGTACAGGTAGCTCTTAATTGCACAATGTCTATTTACGCATAACCTAAATCATAAAACATCATAAATAGTTACCATTTTCTACGTTTATTTACATATACTCACACACTATTCTATGTATTCCCCCAAGAGATTCAAACAGGCTTGTCAGCGATTTGCTTTATGAGACCATGGTAAAAGCTTAAAGATGAAGAGGGACGGCGTTAACAAATGAAGTGCAGCTAGGAAGCCGCACTCATGGGTCCTTGCATGGGTATACAAGGCATTGATACTACTCTTAACGACACCTGCACTTACCAAGAGCCTATTTACTGTTGGCGTTACTCAATGTACCAGTTATCAGCTGACAACACTACCTGCACTATTGGCAATATAAATAACAAACACAGAGGGCAAGCCTTGTGCCTTTTATGTTCTTTGTGCCATATCACACAAAAACTCAATGTTAATGTGCTTGTGTATCAGTCATCGTATAGATCGATATGGGAAGATATCCTGGGCGTCCACACTGTGCACAGCTCACCATCTCTCCACCCCCTACAATGATTGTGTATTGATGGGTGTATAAACAGTATTTGTCTTTTTAATTTCACTTCCAGTTTATGCACATTTGATTTCCTCAAAGAAAATAGGCACCACATTTTGACTGTGAGCTCAGAGGGACGTCTGGCACAACTGGAGGGAGCATTCCTATGCCAGACGATGTTTGATACGTCTACTGAAGAGTTCCACATCCGGTAACACGTCTAGCTGAACTCAGGAAACACTGCACAATAGTAACAACTTTGGCAACTATTTGTTTGCTGGTTGCTCCTTAGCCGTTCCATCGACTGCTTGTTGAACTCGAAGATGAAGACACAAACTTGCAGCAAACAAATTTGATGGCCTTTTTCTTCCCTCGTTCACCCCACGTCATTCGCCATTGCCTTAAGAACTCCCCTTGGGAGCAGTGAACATCAAAATTGTCCAGATATTCCAAAGATCTCCCTACTGTTTCATGCCACATAGTGAAATTTGTACGACAGCTCATCTGGAAGATACAAAGACATACTTGAGGAAATTATAAATTACATTGAAATTAATGTCATTAGAGCCTATACGCCTCCTGAAATAACCCTCGGTCATACCCAATACTCGAATACCTTTGCCTACTTATCTAGATCTAAATTTGTTTCCCAATCTGCAAGCGCTTCTTGCCATCGTATCCCCCTGTTGCTTTAATACCTCTGGCAATATGCAGGGAGGGCACCAAAAAACCTTCCTGTAAAAAAAGCCTTTCTATGAGAGAAATGACACTGTTGTCGGGATCAGAATCCTTGGCCTTTGTGTAATTACTCTTGTGGACATGTTTATTGATACATATACATGTAAACATGGTAATTAGTTATGCTCCTTTTCACATCTGTACTTACCTCCATATTTCCAGATGATGAGGGACTGATATTATTTAATTTCTGTTCCATTTGAGCTCGCAGACTTTCCAGTGCCTCTTTGGTTTGTGAGAGCTCATGAGTCACCCTGTGCAGCTCATTCTGCAGTCTCTCCAGCTCGGTGGAGTCGGTGCTACCATGGTGCCGCCGATGGTGGTGCTCTTTGGAAACTGTTACTTCAGTACTCTTCTGAATTGAGAAAACACACACCAAAACATCAGCTACATTCAATCATAACGTCTGTTAATAGTTTGTCTCACATGGCTGAGAGCCGACACTTCTTCAGGTGGCAAATCTTGTCCTTATCCAATAGATTCACACAGATGGCCAGGAGGCTGTTGCGAAAAGATTTGGAATTAAATTCTCACGGTAACTAATGCATCTTCCAGTTCCTCCCGACTCTCCACCCAGGGAGACCAATTCCCACCTTATGCTGTAATGGAATTGACTTACTCTGAATTAGACTGCATTGCAAAAAATTGAGGAACTGGTTTCATGATTAATTCCACCTGAATGCTTCCTATAGTTGAAAGGCCAGGAAATTGGAGAAAGGAACTGCCTGGGAATTGGTTCTCGATTAGGAAGCATTCACCAGTTCCTGACCACTCCTAAACTACTTCTATGACCAATTATCTTTTGGCAACCCAACAGGGAATTGATTCCCTGAGGTGAGTCAGTTCCATTTTGGGAATACCACCTCCGACAAAACCGCTTCCAAATCTTTTTGCAACAGCCTGCAGGCTTCCTGAATTTTCGCCTCTTGGACTACTCCCTGATTTCCAGTCCCTTACATGTATACTAGATCACCTCCGAACTAACGGGGATATATGTGATCGAAGAATCTAGTATAGAAATGCATTTTTTTTTTGTAAGAAAGTGTATTTACCATATGGCCGAGTATGGCGGGCCGGGCGGAGGTTACCCGGGCGGTGGTCAGGAACACCAGTAATGGCAGTAGGAGGACCTGGTGCAGCAATGGCTCCATGACTCCTACAACAAGACACACTCAATATAACAAACTGTTATATATCAACAATAGAATCTAACATGGAGGCAGGAGGACCTGGTGCAGCAATGGCCCCATGACTCCTACAACAAGACACACTCAATATAACAAACTGTTATATATCAACAATAGAATCTTACATGGAGGCAGGAGGACCTGGTGCAACAATGGCTCCATGACTCCTACAACAAGACACACTCAATATAACAAACTGTTATATATCAACAATAGAATCTTACATGGAGGCAGGAGGACCTGGCGCAACAATGGCTCCATGACTCCTACAACAAGACACACTCAATATAACAAACTATTATATATCAACAATAGAATCTTACATGGAGGCAGGAGGACCTGGTGCAACAATGGCTCCATGACTCCTACAACAAGACACACTCAATATAACAAACTGTTATATATCAACAATAGAATCTTACATGGAGGCAGGAGGACCTGGCGCAACAATGGCTCCGTGACTCCTACAACAAGACACACTCAATATAACAAACTGTTATATATCAACAATAGAATCTTACATGGAGGCAGGAGGACCTAGTGCAACAATGGCTCCATGACTCCTACAACAAGACACACTCAATATAACAAACTATTATATATCAACAATAGAATCTAACATGGAGGCAACCGAGTCAGTACTAGTAATCTCGGCAGTTAAGGTCTGACGAATCTACATATTCCCGGTAGATATAAGTTTGATGGGTGAATGCATGAGTTCGTGATATGGGTACCAGACGCTCTATACATGTGATGGACAAGTGCGGATCGATGGAGACGCTAGGAATGCCTATCATAACTTAAGTGAGAGTGGATATTATCATTAACGACCGGTCATACCTTATATTAGTAATAAGGATAAGCCTCTTAGGCTACAGGCCGATTGCCTTAATCAACCCAGATTGAATGCTGAAAATATATGAATAGAGGAAGGAGGCTGGACCGACGATGTCTCACCGATATATCCGTGCTACTGTTATCCGTAATGGTGTTGTACCAACGACCAGTGCTATACAATGTACAAGTCTCAGTGGGCTACTGTACAATTAACTATCATACCTAGGTCTATATGAACGGATGGCCCGCCCACACAGGAAAGAAACCGAAGTTATCGCTATATACATACCCCCTCTATATTGACCAATTAGAAGGTGTCAGTTATTCATTATATATACCAGTTCCGGCCCTTCCTATCACATTGACTCACTATATGTGAGTGTACCTTAATTACACCTATAGAGTCAAGGATTCCCAGGTGATGACGAGACACTGTCTTATGGACTGCCAATTGCTGGAAGGCAGAAGTCTATATTTCTAGGGAGGTGTCATTTTTAAAGGTGGGGGTGTGGTGGGTGGTTAATTGACCATCCATTTTTTCAACAGTTCCCTTTGACCGCTGCCCAACCATCACCCACTCCCTTTTAGGTAAAATAAATGACCACTCCACTTGACTCACGGTGCCTTAGTTCATCTGCCATGACAGGCCACGTGCAACAAACACATGTATGTTTAGTGGTTATGATTGTCATATTGCGAGGTGTGGAGAATACAATTCTCATGCTAATTTCCTCAATCTAGTTATATATATATATATATATATATATATATATATATATATATATATATATATATATATATATATATATATATATATATATATTGACGTGCAAGAGGGTAGGGATATGTTAGGGTTTCATTCTGCAAAATGTTTTTATTTAACAAAACATCTAGTTTTGTTGTTAGGTTCTGCAGGAATTAGGTGCCTCCCCTCTAAAACCGCCCCTAAGTTGTGGTATATATGTGTATTTAACATCTGCCAACATCGCTCGGGGTGAGGGATTCTGTTGTTCTATATATAGATGTCGACAGCGTCATTTCTTGGAATCCCTGCCAGTCATAGATAGAGTGGAACCATCGCACCTGGTGTGTATTCATCTTTGATGAACAGCCAATTCATGTGTACGATGTTATTTTTATACTCTTTACCAGCTATCACTTTACGTGTTAGCATTACCATCAATCATAAAGGCACTTAAAGACGTATACATATGACCCATATGATCACCATTTGACGATGGTATTAAAGATAATGGATCAATCCTGACAGGGGCGTAGGAAGCAAATTTTTATTGGGGGGGGGGGCCCAGGGGTCTCGGTTGGGGGGGCTGCTATATTTTTATATATGCTTATATAGGGAACCTCCTCATTATTGGGGGGGCGGGCCCCACTGCCCCGCTTTCCTACGCCCCTGATCCATTGCATGTTAAAAAAGACGTACATCTCGAACATCATCCCTGCTATTGGGATGTATACTTCCGCTTGCCATTTAGATAACATCACCCCCTATCAGCCATGTGTAATGCCATACAAACCATTATATTCTGGCCTCACCTTGCACCTTTTTGATTCAATTTACTAAAATATAACAATGTCTCTAGAGAATCCGCATTGTCTCTGGTGACTAAGGTTAAAATGAGTGAATGGGCATATGCTAGGCATGTTTCAAGTAGTCTTTGTAACACTCAGCTTACTTGGAAAAGAATGAAATGTTAGCATTGGGAGAATCGCTTTGTCACATTGCCAGACAAGAACTAAAGCCAGGTGGGTCAGAAGAAACAAATGTCGCCAACGGTCACACATGCACAAATAGACTGAATTACTTTCCTCTGGTGAAATCTCCGTCCACACAGATTATAATACAGCTATCATCTCGTTTATTAAAGCACCCCGGCACTTGTGGTCTTCAATTCCCCAATACATACCCAGAGCCTATATGAGATGAAGTTTTTAGTTTAGCTACTTGCTTCCCCTTTACTTCTGACACCTATTAGTGTCCCCTACCTATTTGAGGCCCCGGTGCTTATGCAGGCTAGCATATTATGTAGACATTTGTTTTGTTAAAGGTGACAAAACATGGGAAAACGTAACATTACAGGGATTTGTGTTATTTATGGCCACCAGGTGGCCCACAAATGTTGCACATGGTATAACACCATACATTGTCAGGGAACTTTCCTGCACTTCTCCTTGTCAGATTTAGATGATCCATACAGCAAAATGATCCCCAATACCTCTTATTTTCAGTTGAAAAAAGATATGGTTTAATGAGGTCCTTGGATATCATCTTGGTCAACTAATTACTCAAATCAGATAGACATGCCTGAACTAAGAATATTACAATTTCTGTCAACTTGCCCAGATAATGTCAGTTTTGGGCATGGTGACATGCTTATTTGTGCTCTAAAAGAAGCATGTGCCCATTATTCAGGGTTTGTGATTGTGAAAATATATGTAGGAAGACCCACAGAAAGTAGTCTGATAGGTTACACCAAAGTTTCCCTCTTTTATTATTTGGTTGTTCCACCTTGTTCCTGTGAATAGCACTAAATCCCCATGTTACCTTTTCCCGTGTTGCGTCACTTAAGTATGAAATTACATGTGAGATAGACTTCTCGCTATAGGTCGAATCCCACATGGCAACTTAAGGCTCAAATATCTCGATGTTATGCCTAAGTTACGGGATTAAGGTATCAGTAGAAAAAGTGAAATAAATGATTAAAAAGGGAAGAAAAACTGACCTACCTAGGCCTAGGTTAGGCCAAAAGAACTAAAAGTGTGTTTCCAGTTACATGACTTGAAAAAGGAGGGTCGGTAGGTCGGATTTTATTTTTTTTTACATTTGTATAGGAAATGTTAGGGCACATATCAAAGGATTATCAAATTCTTTGATTTCATTGTAAAATAATGATGGGAAAATGACAACTGTTAGAGAGGGGAAGAACATGAAAATGATGCAGGGAATGGATGAAAAAAATGTAATGAAAATTGTCTTTAAATTATGAAAAAAATGAGACAAAATTCTTCAAAATTAAAAAAAAAAAAAAAAATTTGCTCTGTTTTGCTAGGGTCGATCGGGTAACTGGAAACAAACTTTTTTTTTATTTGGCCTTATCAAACTATACACTATGAAGCATGTATTTCTTTTTACCTCAGAAAACTCTCTTTGTAACATGTACCACATAGACGACAATCTAGTTATTGCATTTGCTGGGTATTTGTGATTTAGGTTTCACTGTTCACAGAGAAGACCTGCGGCTATTTGGCACAGGTTAAGGACAGAGGTAGTCTACATTCCCCATAACAATACTGAGGTACGATGTGTGAGTGAGGCTGCCGCCTTGTAGTACACGGCCTGCATTCGTCTCTAGCACTCTGCAGGCAATCGGTCTTGGTTTCTCCAATGTACACCAGAGGGCTTTCCTTCCAACCACTGCCTTTATAAGGATAGCTGCAGGCCTCTTCCCATGTCTACCGTCCTCTCGTCTATTCATGGTTTCTCTGCCCTGCATGTCTCCATAACACTGCTTTTGTTTTCTTTGATGACAAACCCTGCATACCTCCGTCCTGGAAGGCAACCTTCTCGGGACAATATGTGTCATCCTCAGGGTATGATGAGGGGATTCCCCTTCGCAGTTCCCCAGCTTTCAGATATAAATCTGGCTAGGATGCTACATGTGATCGCTGAATGGGGGGGGGGGGGGTCCCCATATATGTCATATGTCTATTTTAAGAAACACTCATGTCACATGCCACTTAAGTACCCATGTCAGCTGTGATCTCTAAGAACTTATCATTTCGGATTGTCCTATAAGAAAGCACCTATGGCATGTCATTTCAGGGGCGTAGGAAAGGGGGGGCAGGGGGGCCTGGCCCCCCAATCACAGAAGAGGTGGGGCCTGAATATGTCTGGGCCGCCCAAAAAAAATGTGTCAAGCCCCACTATAAAATGTACAAGATTCCCATAGCTTACCACTCAAATTGGACAAATATGTCATTAAGATAGGGAAAATGACAGCATTGTTTAAAGATAAGCCATCAATGAATAACCTTTTAAATAAATCTCATACAGCGATGCAATAATAAATGATACGGATGAAACCGACGGATGGTCCATCCGTCGGCAGTGGACGTACCCCTTTACCTGGGATATACGCATTTTATATAGGTCGAACCCACATGGCGAAATAGGACTTCAAATCTCTGCGATTTTGTCTGTTGTGTTGTGTAGACCTTTATAGAGGCCATAGAACGTACGCAAGGATTGTTCAACTCATTCTGAATCCCACAGCGGTTGGCAGTACAACACAACAGACAAAATCGCAGAGATGTTGAAGCCCTATTTCGCCATGTGGGATTTGACCTACAGTTTTTTATAGCTGAATAGAGAAACTATCTGAGTGTAGACAAGTTCCAATTTAAACGATGATATCAACATGCATGATTTAGTGTTAGACCCTGGGAGTAGACCTAACTACAAGCTTTGACTCTTTGTCAGACTTCTCTTGCAAAACGCCCATATATAACTACAGATGGCGCTATTGAGCTGTAGCAAAATATTTTCTATAACACGATGCTCTGCATGCATGGAAAAAAGTGCTTCAGGTTGAGTCCCCACATTGCGAAAAGTTTCTCAAATATCTCTGCAATTTTGAATCTGTTGCATTTGTGGGACCAACTCCAGATTCGCAAGGCTTATACTGTAATAGCTAGGGGGTATATAACACAAGGGCACTGTTGCGTTTTCTCATGTACTCTTTGTTTCTTTTTTGCCTTTGTTGATCTCTGTGCACTATATATTTTCTAGCCCAAAATTTCAAAAGAGTGCTTGTGTTCCATACTCCCTATTGTATATGTTATATGCCTTGCGAATTTGGAGTGAGCCCCGCTAACGCAACAGATTAAAAATCACAGAGATATTTAAAACATTTTTTGCCATGTGGGATTTGACCTCCAGAATTTTGTTTTCTGAAAAGTCTCCTATAAGGTCAAATCCCGCGATGCAAATTTTACAGGAAAGTTTCTGCAATAAGGCAATCTGTCACAAACTAGTGCCCTCTCCATGCCCTTTGCATGAGGCATAACCCAAGTTCTACTGTGTGATGTAATCCTTTACCATAATGCTGCTATTCTGTCCACATAAATCATACACAGAGTTCAATCTAGGTCTTATTTTACTTTGTGTTTTTTTCCACATTAGCTTGCAATTTCTATATCAAAATGAATGGTGATTTGAAAACAGTTTATGTGTCCTTTAAGGAGTATATTGTAAGACTGAGGGGTCATTTTGACTGCAATGCTTTTTTAAACCCTTGCAATTTCAATACAGTGAAGGCAAGGGTTCCTAAATTGCAGAATCTTCTGAGGAGTAGATTTCAACGTGGAATACAACCTTTCTACCCGGTAGGATTCAACAAACATGTACCTGGAAACGGGGGTTGAATGTGTCTACACTCTCAGGCGCAATTGTAAATGGGCTATAAATACCCCTGTTGTAGCTACATCAGAATGCACTCCAGGTCATTGGTTTTATATGTACGACATGTAAGCTGTACTTCAGAATAATACGTACTCTACTGTAATATCCGGCCGGACAGTGTAGAGAAGGGTATTTTGCAGCACAAATCCCAGGATGCAACATATGCAGAAAAGATTATGCAATTTTGGTATCTGTAGCAGTGGAGTCAAATGCAAACAGATGTAATTGCTAAATAGAGGCAGGTATAATTGCAATCAATCTCTTGCAGATTTGGGCAAAAATAGAATAGATGCAATTTGATATTTCATTTTGCTTAAACGAAAGGTTTCTGAATCAGGGTCGATTCTGTAGCAAATACCTAACGTTCATTTAATATTCTGAATATTTTTGTTTAAGATGTTTATTCCCCTTAATTAGCAACCCTGATTCGACTCTACAAGCCAATCCTTTACTATACCCTATGCAATGTAGTAAATTCAAAACAGGCTACATTTTCAGTCACATATATCATTCCATCCACCACTTTGCCTTGCAAATCAAATGTTCGAGATTCATTTATAACAACTTCCAGTTAACTAAATAGCAGACCACTCTATAACCCATTGCAGCTCACGTACCGCCCTGAACCCACAGGCTGCATTAGATCATACCTCCAGTGGTGCTGTGTGTTTGGTGACCAGGAGGACACATAAATAACTTATTAATTAATTAATTGATTAATAAGATGATCCATTAATAACACATCTACAGTGTCAAGGGGGGATGCATCTATAATCTCATTTTTTATCACTCGTTTTTGAATGGAACATGATTGGCTTGTTACTGTAGTACCCACATGCACCAATAAAAAATTTAAAGGGGCTCATATGTGTCAAACACTCTATCCTCTGCCCCTTGAGCCCCTCATCAGTGTATGATCAGTAAAAAATCGAATTACAGGCACGACTCCCAGATTTCTAAGACACAGAAACTGCAGAATATTTTCAAGACATGAATTACATTGTGGAACTTGTGCCAGAGGTTTCACACATGTATTCTCAAAGGCCCCTCTTTTCAGATCAAAGTGTGTAGTGGCAGGAAGGTACAGCACAATGTTCCTGCCTGTAGTGTGTGTGTAGTGAAGGTACAGCACAGTGTTCCTGCCTGTAGTGTATGTGTAGTGGCAGGTACAGCACATTGTTCCTGCCTGTAGTGTGTGTGTAGTGAAGGTACAGCACAGTGTTCCTGCCTGTAGTGTGTGTGTGTAGTGAAGGTACAGCACAATGTTCCTGCCTGTAGTGTGTGTGTAGTGAAGGTACAGCACAGTGTTCCTGCCTGTAGTGTAGGTGTAGTGAAGGTACAGCACAGTGTTCCTGTCTGTAGTGTATGTGTAGTGGCAGGTACATCACAGTGTTCCTGCCTGTAGTTTATGTGTAGTAGCAGGTACAGCACACTGGCAGGAAGGTAAAGCACAGTGTTCCTGCCTGTAGTGTGTGTAGTGGCAGGTACAGCACAGTGTTCCTGCCTGTAGTATATGTGTAGTGGCAGGGAGGTACATCACAGTGTTCCTGCCTGTAGTGTATGTGTAGTGGCAGGTACAGCAAAGTGGCAGGAAGGTACAGCACAATGTTCCTGCCTGTAGTGTGTGTGTAGTGGCAGGTACAGCAAAGTGGCAGGAAGGTACAGCACAGTGTTCCTGCCTGTAGTGTATGTGTAGTGGCAGGTACAGCACAGTGTTCCTGCCTGTAGTATATGTGTAGTGGCAGGAAGGTACAGCACAGTGGTCCTGCCTGTAGTGTGTGTGTGTGTGTAGTGGCAGGTACAGCAAAGTGGCAGGAAGGTACATCACAGTGTTCCTGCCTGTAGTGTATGTGTAGTGAAGGTACAGCACAGTGTTCCTGCCTGTAGTGAATGTGTAGTAAAGGTACAGCACAGTGTTCCTGCCTGTAGTGTATGTGTAGTGAAGGTACAGCACAGTGTTCCTGCATGTAGTGTATGTGTAGTGGCAGGTACAGCACAGTGTTCCTGCATGTAGTGTATGTGTAGTGGCAGGTACAGCACAGTGTTCCTGCCTGTAGTGTATGTGTAGTGGCAGGAAGGTACAGCACAGTGTTCCTGCCTGTAGTGTATGTGTAGTGGCAGGTACAGCACAGTGTTCCTGCCTGTAGTGTATGTGTAGTGGCAGGTAAAGCACAGTGGCAGAAAGGTACAGCACAGTGTTCCTGCCTGTAGTGTATGTGTAGTGAAGGTACAGCATAGTGGCAGGAAGGTACATCACAGTGTTCCTGCATGTAGTATATGTGTAGTGGCAGGTACAGCACAGTGGCAGGAAGGTACAGCACAGTGTTCCTGCCTGTAGTGTATGTGTAGTGGCAGGTACAGCACAGTGTTCCTGCCTGTAGTATATGTGTAGTGGCAGGAAGGTACAGCACAGTGTTCCTGCCTTTAGTGTGTGTGTAGTGAAGGTACAGTGCTCAGAGTATTCCTGCCTGCATTGTATGTGTAGTGGCAGCTACAGCACAGTGTTCCTGTCTGTAGTCTATATAGTTTATGAGTAGTGTAGAGGCAATCAGCACATTACACTGTTTAAGACTGTCTTTATTCTCTGAATTTCTCTGTGTCAGGGGGAAATGGTGCGCATCAGAAGAACGGGGTAGGTAACAGGAGATATGAACCAAGGTGAGTAAAACCAATCACCGACCATGCTTCAACAATGAGTCTTTGTTTACCTGAACTAACAAGACTCATTGTCTGAACAGACACAGTGTTGGTGTAAGGTGAGGGGCGGCACATCACCTCTCAAAGGGCCCTATTTAGTCTCATCACAACCCCCTCCCCCCACAAGAACACCTAAACACTCTCTCTTCCTCTACATCTTGTCCCAACCCCCACCACTTTCTCGTACATTCTCACCTGATCTGCTCAGGTCACTTCCAGTTCAACAGTGGCATATGACTTTATACCACAGGGTATTTATATACAAACCCAGTTGGCAAAAAGACGTTTTAAGGTTGGAAACGTTTATTTTAGGTTCCTCAGTTCTCCATGCGTTTGTTTTAAATGTCAAAACATGTGCTCAAAAAGTTTCTATGTTGGGTGAAAAAAAAAGACCCCAGACTAAAAAAAATTACTTCACAACAATGATTTAAGATACATACTTTATCTTTTGCATGTTCATTCATTAGGATGTTAAGCATCTTTACATATGGTTATTATGTTATTACCATAAATTAATTCATAGAAGAAAAAAATGAAAAAATTTTGTCAACCAAAAGTATAGTAACTGAATGTGGTTTCTCTCTTTTATTTGGTAAAAACCCCAAGTATCTACATGCCTACCAAATTTTATGGAAAAGCCTGGGGCATTTTTTCATAAGTAAAACAAATTCAGGCCTAGGTCAGTCGTATCTGAAACCTCCCCAGCCGGGAGGGTGATGTGGGCAGCGGCAGTGGGGCTCTAAACCTCTGAGAAAATTCTCTCCCATTTTCTATTACCCAAAGTCACAAAACCATTGATAAGTCATAAGAAAAATTTACAGAAATTCTAAAACAAATCAGGAAATGACGTTGTAGGGGCCGGCATCATTGTATATATATTAGTGCCGTTCATCCGAGAGACGTGTTCGTGTGGTGCTTGTTCCTTCTATGCTAGCTAGGTGTCGCTTTGCGATACCTCGTTGGTACAAGAGGGGGCAGCACCATGCCTCGCGTCCAGCTCCTACTAAGGAGCCGGACGAGCGGCAGAAGGGGACTGGACATGGTCCAGTCCAGACGCTAATACTTTGTCATCAGAGAGATTGAATAAAGTCCTACCCGAGAGGTAGGGGTTTCTGGGGCTTTGCCCAACCCGAACTACTCGTGTTGTGTTGGTACATCTAGTGGTAAGCGAGCCAAAGAGCCACCCAACATATAAGTCAATACGAACCATTACACTGGTGCCGTGACCAGTCGGTTCGGGGGTGGTGCGCGGCCACATTGGCCGAAAGCCTCGGGAAACCCGAAGCGGATCCCCCCAGCCCTGGGCTAGAGGGATTCGAAGAGGATGATTACACATCCCAGCATCTGTTGTTAGACTGGAAACCCGGTCAACAACAAATGTTTAATCAGGAGGGTGTACGAAATATTTTTTCTACACCCGACCTTAGGGACAATGCCACCAGAGATGGCATCGTAAAATTGTATCCGGCTACACCCCAGACAGGAGTACCGGATACCGGATTGTTCAGGGGAGTGTTAAGACCCCCAACTTTAGACTTGAGCGATTGGTCCCAAGTTATAACTAGCAGACGCCAGCTAGGTCCTATGGTACCAACAGGCTCGGCTAGCGGCTTGGGTACACCAATTGCACAAAGCCCTATGCAGCGTACTGCAACCCCCCAGGGTTCAGCACCCGGTGGTGGAACCGAAGTAGCCCCACTAATGACATCGTCGGATCATGACAGCGACGATGGTAAAACCAAAAGGGACGCAATAGTCCCAGACGCGAAATCAAAAGATAAGCCTAGTGGTACCGGACCGAAAAGCTCGGAAAGGCATCACCTAGGCCGATCTCTAGACGAAGGCTTGTCTGACTCCATGTTTTACCCTGGAGGCAATCGCAAGTCTATCTACGGACGTCGGATGGGTCCCGGGTATAAAAATACTCAGGCCTATTTGAAAGCCAAGGAACAGGTAGAGTTACAGGCAAAGAGGCAACATGAACAATTCATGTTAGCCCAATCCAAAATAGAGGAGGAAGCTAAGTCCCGGATCGGAAAATTACGATCCGTTGAGCAGGAGGCGATTCTAAAAGAATCCGACCTCAAATATCGTCTATCCTCCGTATCCCATCGGTTGGAGCGGAAGGAAAGAGACGCACAGGAAAAAGAAAAGAGGCTGGCTTAGTTGGAAATCGAGGAAGCCAATAAACTTAGAGCAATCGACAAGGCTAGAGCCGAGGAGGTTGCTAAGGCTCGGGATGTAAATAAATTACAAACTGAGTTGCACGCAATGGAGGAGAAGCTTAAGAAACTTCAACTCCGGAAAGCTGAGACAGAAGCCAAGATGGTCTCGGAACAAGCCGAGATCAGGAAGGAGACTACTGAATATAACAGGTCTCAGAAAGAGAAGGGTGAAAAGTACCGCCTACTTAAGGATACTTTTAAGCGAGAGGCAATGGTCGCCCAAGAAGAGAGAAACCGAGCTGTGGCTGAAAATGAAAAGATTCGATCCGAAATCTTGGCAGAAAACGCACAGCTTAGGGAGGAACAGCGAAACCTGACTACAGACGTAGCTACCCTCACAATAAATAAGTCCGCTATGGAGAGTTATTTACAGGAGCAAGAGCAAACACATGCCCCTCCGGCGAGTAGGGTCACAAACCCGAACTCGACGTTCGTGAAACAGGGCGACCCGGTCTCCTGTTCTACACCGAAGAATCCGCAGTATAATCCTTTTGTAAATGATAATGCTTCGCGGAACGTAGATCAAGGGGGTGTTTACATCAGAACCCAGGATAAGCATGGCCGAACTAGTAGAGTCCGGATAAGTGAGGTGCCCATAGTCCACAACCTGGACCCGGACTATACCCCTAGAGAGGCTTCCGACAGTAGTGCGGAGACCAGTGGGTTCCACATTCATGTGGATCCTAGTAACGACCCGGGGCTGGGTGCTGGTAATGACAACACCCAACCGAATCCATCAAACGATGGCGGCCAGTCAACGGGAAACCAGCCATCCGATGGCGGGTACCAAGGCGCGCAAGGGGGGGGCGCTGCTTCGGGTGCCACAAGCTATAGTGGTACCTCGGGTACCGGCCCCAACCAAGGTAGTGCGAGTTATACGAACCACGGTGGTACACAGTGGACGTATACTCAACCTCCACCACCGCCTCCACCTGGCAATTCGAGCTTCGGTGGTATAGGGGGCAATCGGACCTTGAATGAAACCAAGGCGATTGAATGGAGCAAACAGCAATGCACTAGATTGATGTATGCTCCCAATTCTGCCCGAAGGGTAGCCGTTATTCCTAAAGAATATGACGGTACTCGACCATGGAAAGAGTGGTTTGAAGATTTCATCGATGTGATGAACTGTAATGGATGGACCCCATACGAGGCCAAGCCACATCTGGTGAGATGTCTGAAAGGCGGGCCGGGTCGCATGGCTGTAGAGCAATGGCGAACCTGGTACGGCCTCGTTGGGAGTTTTGAGCAGTTAGTAGAAACTGCTAGTGGACTGTTATGTAATATGGTCAAGGAAGACCCGATGGTCCGTTTTAAGAAACGCACACAGAAGCCGAATGAAGCTTTCAGAGCATACGGTATGGAACTCCATGCCCTGCTAAGTAAGGCCAGACCCGGTACTGAAAACCAGGACTGGTATATGGACGATTTGATCACTCAATTCGTCAAGGGTCTAAGAGACCGAGATGAACAAATAGCAGCGAGGGATGCCTGGAAGGAGGGCATAACACTACACGGCATATTTAATGGTATAGATATGGCCGTGAAGAAGCGAGCTATGTTAGCTGGGGACATACCTAATGCCAGCGGCTTGGTACCCCTGGCATCGGTGACCCAGCAGTCGGAGGTCGATACTCCATCAGACGACTTCGAATTGATTGATATTGAACAGGAAGACGGCACCTTCTGTTCGATGCAATTAAGGAAGAATACTTCAGGTAGGAAGTATATTCCCAGGAAATCTTTCAATAAACAAAGGGACTCTAGACCTTCATCCGAGGTCAAGAGTGACCCGAAGACTGTCGATAAGGCGGTCAAGTCCATTGTAAGCACTGACAAAGTGAAGACTCAGTCCCCGGACATGACCAAACTTCTGGAAGACATGTGTAAGAAAATTACAGATGCCATCCAAGCCAATCGGCAAAGACCCCGGGTGGATCGCCGAACGGTTAAGTGTTTCAGGTGCCAGCGCATGGGACACTACTCATCTGAATGTACCGCTACTAAGCCGGTAATGGCTGCCTTCTATGAAGCCGAAGACGACGGCGTAGAAAGGGAGAATGCTAGGGATTCCACAGATGTGGAAAACTAGTGGGGGTTGTGTCAACGGCATCTGACATGGCCCCGAGTGGGAACGAATGCCAAAATGCTACCGGGGGTATCCCGGTGGAAGATTTCGAGTCAATTACACCTGGAGGCCGGGTGGCTGAGGGTGCGCACCCCTGCACCTCGGCCGGGGCCAGGGACCCTAGTGTTGATATGTGCAGGAGCAATCATATGGAGGCGAGTGGCCACACTAGGGGAGAGGAAGGATGGATCAAAGAGTTGATTCGAGTGTGTGGGACACGCCTTCCCCCAAGTCATCCGTGTCTGGAATTCCTGAGAGGACTCGGATTGAATCTTGGTGATTCGGGAGACTTTCACCAGTTTACCAGTAACCCCTCGCCTTTAGGGGGGAGACGGTGGTATGTACCCATATCTGTGGAAGGCCGGGTGGGGGAATTCTTGGTGGATACTGGAGCTAGTCATTCATGTGTGTCCAAAAGATTCTTCGATTCGGTGGCCGGCAGCCATGAGAACCTCAAAACGGGGGTAAATGCTTGCACGGCCGACGGAAGCAGTATGCGTACATTTGGTAGGACGTTTATGCCTATCCATATAGGAGGCAAAGAGTTTGTTCTTTCGCCAACTATAGCAGAGGTTAGTGATGACGGAATCCTCGGATTGGATTTTGCAAGCTTATACGGGGCCGTCTTGGACCCGAGGGACGGTAGTATGGGTATACGGAGCCCGTATGGCTTGCATGTCCAATGCGTATTGAGACAGGTGTCTTCGGTCGCAGCAGTGGTACATACGGTGAAGATCCCACCGGGTACCACTTGCGATGTCCTTTGTGGCGGATCCATGGCTCAGAGGAATGAAGCTGGAGTCTACGAACCCGACACGGTGTATTTGTCAAGCATCGGGTTAGACTCAGTGGATACATTAGTGGCTAATGCAGCTTGGTCCGTATTACCCATAACTAACCGAAGTGGTTCAGTGGTTTATTTGAGGCGAGGCGACAGTGTTGGAAGGATGAGTTCGGTAGAACATGTCGCCGAGGCTAAATTTAACAAACCACTAAACCCAGTTAGTCAGCATCCTATGGATGAAGAATTCCAAAAGCTGATTGATCAGTCAGATTTAAAGAATACGGACGATAAGGATTGCCTAGCGAGACTTCTACAAAAGTACGAAGGTGCTTTTGGTAGGGAAGGAGGCCCGGTGGGTAGATCCGATAAGGTGTTGCACACCATAGATGTGGGCAGCGAGAAACCTTTTAAAATCCCGTATCGTAGACTTCCCCTTAAAAAGAAGTTAATCTGTGAAGAGCAAATACAAAAACAGTTGGACCTAGGGGTAATCGTGCCTAGCTCGAGTCCCTGGTCCAGCCCTGTTTGTATGACTACTAAGAAAGACGGTACAATCCGCTTTTGTGTCGACTACCGGAAATTGAACGGTATAACAAAGAAGAACTCGTATCCTTTACCAAGGATAGACGAGACTTTAGATAGCTTGGGCGGAAACCAATGGTTCTGTACCTTGGATTTACAGTCCGGATATTGGCAAATACCAATGCACCCCAAAGACAAGGAGAAGACAGCATTCTCCAGTCATATGGGGCTGTTTGAGTATAATGTCCTACCCTTCGGATTGTGTAACGCCCCCGCTACATTCGAGGCTATGATGGAATCCTTACTGAGTGACCTTTTGTGGAAGAAATGCCTGGTTTACTTGGATGATGTGGTCGTGTTCGGCAAGTCATTCAAGGAATGCCTGGCAAATCTGCAATTAGTCCTCGACCGGATACTATCAAACGGTCTTAAACTTAAACCCAAGAAATGTAATTTGTTTAAGAAAACCATTACATACTTGGGAAGGATCATTACTCCTAACGGGGTAAGTGCGGATCCGGAAAAATTAGAAGCTGTAGAAAATTGGGAAAGACCCACGAGTGCTAAGGAGGTGAGATCATTTTTAGGATTTTGTTCCTATTATCGTGATTTCATACCGAATTACTCTCGTGTCAGCTTCCCCATGCAGTGCTTTGCTCACTGGACCCCGGGTAGGGCACGGGACCCATTCCCATGGACCAGCGAGCAAGAAGAGTCTTTTAATAAAATAAAAGATTTATTTAGGAATACACCCGTGTTGAAATATCCCACTCCCGAGGGACATTTCATCTTAGACACCGATGCGAGCAATGATGCGATTGGGGCAGCTCTCTCTCAGGTCCAAGAGGGAGTCGAAGTGCCAATAGCATTTGCTAGCAACACGTTAAGCAAGACACAGCGAAATTGTTGTACCACCAAGCGAGAACTCCTCGCTGTGGTGGTGTATACGAAGAAGTTTAAGCATTTCCTTTGGGGAAGTGACTTTACTTTAAGAACAGACCATTCGTCTCTTAGGTGGCTCCTTAACTTTAAGGACGCCGAGGGGATGATTGGACGTTGGTTAGCTCACCTATCCGAATTCGGATTAGAGCATAAACAAATAGAGCACCGACCCGGTGCTAAACACATCAATGCGGATGCCTTGTCAAGACGGCCTATCCGAAGGTGCCAAAATGCCACATGTGAAGACTGCGGGGCCCACAATGCTGTGGTAGCCGGGTTGGTATTTAATTATACCACCCCCCGTATCCCCTGGGAGGAGGCTGTATGCAGCTATCTCGATTGGTCCCCGGAGACCATCAAGAAGTTTCAACAGTCAGACCCCACCACTGCGCGCATAATGGAATACCTACGGTCAGGCATTAAACCGGCAAGGCCTCTAGTTTCCCTGGAGGATAGGGAAGCGAGGCGGTTGCTGGCTCAATGGGCCGAGCTAGAGATCCGAGACGACATACTATGTAGGTGGAAGACAACTCCCACCAACGGTAGGTTGTTGCAAATAGTGATACCCGCCCCGATGAGGAGGGATATCATGTATTATTGCCATGGCCACCAAACGAGTGGCCATTTCGGTAAGAGAAGGTCGATAGAGCGTCTACAAAGGCGTTACTACTGGCCCGGTATGAGAGGCGACCTGCTCCGGTGGATCGCCACTTGCCCGGATTGTTGTAAAAACAAACCGGGACCCGGCCTGGGTAAGCAACCCTTATCACAGGAATTGTTTGGTGTCAGATTTGCTCGAATAGCGATAGACATCATCAGTGGGATTAAGACGACGCCGCGAGACAATACTTGTATGATGGTCGTAACTGACTATTATACTAAGTACACTCGGGTGTTCCCCCTTCCCAACCACAAAGCCGCCACATGCGCGGAGGCATTTGTGAAAGGCTGGGTGCTGCATTTGGGTGTTCCCCTTATGATGCACAGTGACCAGGGAAGGGAGTTCGAGTCAGAACTTTGGCAGGAAATGTGCCATTACCTAGCCATTTGTAAGACCCGAACAAACCCGTACCGACCTCAGTCGGATGGGCAGGTAGAACGCTTCAATAGAACCCTCATACAAGTACTAAAGCCCCTGGTTAATACCCACCAGGATGACTGGGATGAACAGTGCGAGTTTGTAGTACATGCCTACAACAACACTGTCCATTCATCAACTAACTGCACCCCAAACATGCTAGTGTTCGGCGAGGACATCATAATGCCCGCCGACTTAGTGTATGGAGTGGTTGGAATAGACCCGGAGGCGCCCTGCACGGTGCTGTTTGTAGAGTCATTAAGGGACCGGTTCAAACAGGCATACGAGGCCGTTCGGAAAGAACTGCTGAAGAGTGCGAAGTGGCAGAAGGTGGGCTATGACACCAATGCTAAACGAATTCGTTTTAATGTTGGGGACAAAGTACTAAGGTACTACGAGCCGCTGGATAAGCTGAAGCTCGTAACGCCTTGGGAAGGTCCATTTAAAATCGTTCGCGTCATCTCCGAGTCCACGGTGATGATAGAGGACTGCCTGACGGGTAGGAAATGGAAGACAAATGTCAGAAAACTTCGGCCCTGGAAGGGGCGCGAAGAGGCGGAGAGGGAGTTCGGTTACAAACCACCTGTATCTGTCCCTAGCGGGCCGAGCGTGGTAGTACCGAGGAAGCGCCCTAGAGGCCGGCCGAGAAAGACGCCGGGAGACGAGGTTATAGTAAAAAAGAAGACGAAGGCCAGGAAACGACCTAATCGTAAGAAATGGAAGAAAGTCTCGCTGAGTGAAGGCATAACGTATGGGAAGGGTCCCGCTCTGACTAAGCGAGATCCAGAAAAGGCCGTACGTAAAGCCGGGAAAAATAAAATGCTAACCGAAGGCGTTAGACGCAGCCCCCGGTTGAGGTCTGCTGTAACCTAACTCAGTACACAACGAGCTGCTGCGTGTTGTCCGCCATAGGCAGGCAACATACGTTCCACGGCCAGAGATGTCGAACGCGCCCTCCCCGGGTGGCTGTATCCCGTGAGTGGCGGTCGGATTAACCGGTACATTCGCTTTGAAGCGTTGTATACACCGCTAAGCTCCAGACGATAGCACTCGGGTAGTAGGCCGCGTCTCACATGTCGAGTCGAATGTTGGTTCGGATCTAGTTCCCTAGGTGGCGCTGCTGGTGTGGCGGGAAAGCGCTGAACTAGGTCACCGGATAGCCATGGCGGGATCTCGCGAGACGAGAGGTCTGACGTCATACTGGTCATAACTAGAGCGGACTCGTGGTGGTTAGACGCCACCCGTTTTTGCTCTAGTTATTTGTCGGCGGTTATACAGCCTGTAGCTGTCGTGTTAGCCTAGCTAACCCCCCAAAAGCCTTTCTGTTGGACGAATCCTTCGGGAGGAGTCCAACAAAACTTGCCAATTAATTTTGGAAGTCGAACCCGGTGCCATGGCACAGGGAACGATTGACGCTGCGCGTCAAACAGCCAACATTCCGTTGGAACAAGACGAGGACCCGAAGGTCCCGTCTCGGGTCGAGGAATCTATGGATTCTTCGACAGAGGAGGCCGCCCGGACGCTCACGGCTATGGCCGAGGCAACCGACCGGGAGAGGATGCCACCTCCACCCCCGCCACGCCCGGAGCGCCCGTCTACAACAGACGCTTCGGGTAGCAAAGTGGATGTCCTGGACATTCCAATGTATCCTCCGGGATTCAGGACGCAGATCAGACGTCTAGCACACGTTGATCGCCAGGAAGGTATCGTGTATACCTCCTGGGGTACGTACATCCCTATGCACGCCTCCATGTTCGGATGCGGGCCCATGGCGGTGGAGCAGGGCGTGCCCGAGCCCATACCAGATGAACTCAAAACTATGGTAATGGACTCGTGTAGTGACGAGCTGGCTGACAACATGCCAGTTTCTTGGCTCCGCAACTACCTAAAGTTGGCAGAGAATATGGCGACTAACGAGAATTTAGCTCGAGCCGTCTTGATCTCTGCGGGCATCATCCAGAAGGCCACGGAGTTAAGGGAGTCCGAATCCGACATGGATACAGACTCCACAGTAACCTTGTCGTCGGTGGAAACCGACCGGGTCAAGCGATTGACCCGTAAACCTGCACCCAAGGGTCCTCTCACTGAGAGCGATCTGGAGGCTGAAGATGTCCGCATCGCCGTCGAGAGGTCCACGACCGAGACCGACCCAGCTGCCGACATCCCAGAGGCACCTGGCGAGATCTCGGAAGAGGACATCTCGCGCCAGCAGGCTGCTGTAGAGGCAAAGCGAATCGAGCTTGCCAAGCAGCAGAAGGAGCTCACCGCAGCTCGCCGGGCCCATCGCAAGCAGCAGGCCCAACGAAAAACAGAGATCTCTTCCGACTCTGACTCCCCAGTCAGCGGAAGGAGGAGCCCTCGGACAGGGGACAGGAGCCGACGCGAGTCGGATTCCAGTCCCGAAGTTCCGGCCCAACCGACTAAGGTTGTGCGCCGGAAGAAGAAGAATGGAGCGAAAGCGTCTCCGGTAGAGCCCACGCCCCCCACCAAGCCGAGGGGTAAGGGCAAACCGAAGACGCCCGCTCCCACCACTACAACCACCACGGTAGCCACCTCGGTTACTGCATCTTCTGCAGCCAGCACGTCGGGTGCAAAGACGAAGTCCCCTACCAAGGCTCCGACTGGTACTACCACCTCCAGCCGAGCCGGCCGTAGGGGAGCTGACATATACACGGACAGCGAGGAAAGCGAAAGCGATCCAGAGCTGCCCGAGTCTGCCAAATCTGATTTGGAGTCCGTGACAACGTGGGAAGAAATGACCACGGATGTTCCCAAGGACGACAATCAGAAGTGGATGTGGAAGAATGCAGCCGAGGGGTTCAAGGAACGGACTCCCCGCTGCTTCGCGGACTGTGCTTACGACACAGTCCATTATATGTGTCCGAGCGCCGTCAATAAGGACGGTGACAGCGATGACGAGGAGTGGATGAAGTCCGGCCCCTCGGATACGCCAGTAGGCAAGTTCTACCTGATTTGGATTGACCAGCTCAAGTCCAAATTAGGCTCGATCTACAGCTACGAGGCCCGGACGAAAGTCCAGTGGGCAATGACCCAATGGGGACCAACCGGCAACCGCCGAAGGTGCCCGTTTGAGTCTTGCCAGCTGTCTCTCACGGGTGAGAAGATGTTCGAGACGAAGCCCCGCTTCGCTCGACACATCGTTGAATTTCATATGCATCACAAGCCTGTGATGATGTGTGTGCTCGGGGACCGCCCGAGTAAACATTGTGATGGCTCGTTCAGCACTCACCGGCGCCGAGACATGGCTCTGCATTTGCAGAAGGCCCATGGCATCGGCCTGGAGAAGACCAGGAAACGAGCCATCAAGTGCTTCAGCGAGCTCCTTGCAAATTGGTCCGCGCTGAGCATCAAGGAAGTGAAAGAGCAGGCATTCGAGACCAGATTCTGCTCGTGGAAGAGCGGCAACTTGCTGACTTACTTCCAGACGAACTCCTCGTCCACAAAATTCGGGATGCCCAGCGAGGTGCACCTGAAGGTGAAAAAGTGGCGAGGAGACGACAAGCGAGAGAAGGCCAAAGCCCGCTCTAAAGGTCCAAACGGAGGCACAGTCACGACTACTGCTTCCAAGAGGACCCGAGCAGACCGGTCCGTGAGCCCTTCGGGTGGCAAGGACCAGCCCAGACCAGCCAACCCAGCTGATCGTCGCGAGTTGGGACAACAGGTCTCGGCTCTGGAGATGCCTGGCAACCAGGCCCGCAGGTCGGGTAGCCAGGCGACCGCATCGGCGACTCCAGCCACCTCCACACCTGCACCCGCGGAACAACGCCCGGGCGAAGCCTCTGGCGGCCAGGATGATGGGGGCGAACTGTTCGCTCCCCCATCCGGGTATTCTACTTGGTGGGCTGGAGAGGGATCCTCCGGCAAACGCCCCACGTACAGTGAGTACGCGGCGAAGTTCCCTTCAATGGGACCGGCTGGACCCGAGTCGCAGGTCCTTACCCCCTTGGGCCGGGCCAAAGCTCGTGGTAGGGGCCGCGGTGGGCTGGAGTCCACCCGAGGCTCTCCGGGTGGTGGCCGAGGCCGAGGAGGCATCACGGTAGAGGGCCCGTCTGCTCCTCCAACAGGCACCCCGCCTGTCTCAGTGGAGGCCCCAGCGCCACCACCAGTGATAGTTCCACCAACAGGTCCTCGGGTACCCCTAATGGAACTAATCTCCGGTACCCTGTCAGGTCTTCAGGATCCGAACACGTTCGTCGACCACCGCGATGTCCGAACGGTTCAGATCCAGAATGAGCTGATGGAAGAATGGCAGGCATTGCACCGCCAGAAGTCTGTTGACTACTGGCGTGTGATGACTGAAGCCACCGTCAATCTGGTCTACGAGATCCAGAGGCGGGAGGAAGATAAAATCAGGGAGCTGGAAAGGAAGAAGGTCGAGGAGGCCCTCGAGTCCTGCCGGCGAAAACAGAAGGAAGCCGAAAAGCTTAAAGAGTTTCACGAAGCTGAGAACTCCAGATATATCCATCGATTTAAGGAGGCTGACCTCAAGTTTTTCCTGGCATTCGGGAAACATCTGGAGGAGTGGGACGGCTTACCGTCGTCTCTCATCTTCGTACCAGAGATACCCCCGGATGCCCCGCCAGCCCCGGCTACTCCACCGGTCCTGGCCACTCCACCGGTCCCGGCTGCTCCGCCGATTCCGGCAGCTCTCTTGCTCCCGCCCCCCACTTGGAACCGGGCTGTCCCAACTGCCACGGTTGCTGCACCAGCATCCGAGGCAATGGACAGTCCGTCCGCAGTGATGAGGGCCTTGAGCTTGGGGAGCGAGACTCCCAGCGAGGCTTCAGCGGCGCTCTCTACGAGCAGCTGTAGCAGCTCGGCTCCATCTGCCTCAGTGGAGCCGGCTGAGAAGATGGACACAGATCCTGAAGATCTTTGAGTGTCCATCTGTTGGTGTCTCCATGTACCCGAGGGTAAATGCATTTAATATGCCAGAGGCACTGTTCCTTACGCTGGACTCCTGATACCTGGATCGTAACCTGCAGCGAGGATGGACGCTAACCCGAACACCCAATGGACTACAACATCTAACCGGGTCTCCATCTTCCCATCTTCATCAGGGCACATCATAACAGCAACGTGGTTTGCCACCACACATATGTCGCCGGATGGAGCTGCAGAAACCAGTCGTTCCAGGTTCGCCGGAAGTCCGGTATATTGTAAGGGTGATCCTGCTACCCTGGTAGGACACCTATATTTCATATTTTGTATAAATCTATTTTTATATCTTATATTATATTCTTGTAAGTAAAAGTCAAAATTTTTTTCGGGTTATTTACCCCACCTCGGGTCGGTAAAAACATTGTAAAAATTTTTCAATATGATATATGGAGATATATGGAGATCTGACATATACAAATATCAAAAACACCATATATTGTGACACAATTAACATTGAAATATGTCTACAGTTAGTCTGGTACTGTTCAAGATCATGAGGAGGTGTAATAAATGTAGGTGCAAAGCCAGGGACCCCTTGTTCATGTTCTACGGGAGCCAACATATATATGCTCTTACGTTGAATTTGACTGAGGTCCGTGTGGACCCCAGAGGATTGTAGAGGTACGCATTGTCTAACCATAGAGTTGGGTACCGTCTGACGTGGCGGGTGAGTCGAGTCGTCGGACGTTCCTCAGGTTCCGGATAGGTGGCAGCACCGATCCGGGTCTGTGGGGACATCTGACGACGAACACCTGGGTCCTTATATAAAGCCCAGGGCTCAGTCGCTACGTCAGAGGCCCTTCTGGCCTCCGCACCATGTAGACCATTATCCATCAATATTAGCTGCCTCTTCTATACCATCCGGCAGCCGTGAGTGTACACTAAGAAATAAAACTAACCGTTGGCATACACTTGGAATACTGTCTTACTCTTTCTTTCCGAATCGTAAGACCCGAACCCCCCAGGTCCGTAAGGCCACAAATCCTTACACTGGTGCCGTGACCAGTTAATTCTGGTGTATAGCCCAGACGTTATAACGTCCGAACGGCTGGTACATGGGTTAGATAACCTCACGGAAGCTAACCCAGCAGGGCAACTAATTGCCCATGAGAATGGCAATGGATCATTAGTGCTCCAAAACCATTCGAACTCCCAAGATGCGGAATCTGCATCTTGGAGAGATCCCGAACCCCACTATAATGATAGTGAGGAGAATTTACCAGACTCTGTACGACGTGAACAGTCCATACAGAGACAGGGTAAGTTAATGAGCCAACAATCACTTGTCGACGAGTTAACTAATTCGATGTTCGAAGTTGGTGGTAGTACTAATCCAGAACATCCGGCACCAATGCCAAAAAGGGTAACATTCGGAGAACTACCTTATAGATTACCCAGACCCGGACTACCAATATTAGATTACAGCGCTATAGATGGCGACTTAACCTATGCGGTACCGGAAGGTGAGGAATTTAAACAACCGGATGTCCTGTTGTTAAATGAAACTTACGTAACTTTGAACGAGAACCTAAATACCTTGGTCAAAGCTAAAGATGAAGTATTCCATGAAAAACTTCAGCTGGAAGAGGACCTAACTGGCATGCGGAAGGAATTCGAAGCCAGAAGGAGTGAGTACATGAAGGAACTCGAGAATGAAGAACTAAAACTTCAGGAAATGAGAAAGTCATTCAATAAGGAATATGACAATAGACACATTCGTATCCAAACATACATAGATACGAACGACCAACTAAGTCTTGATAAGGCAAGATTCGAATCCGAAATATGCCATTATCAAAACGAGTTGGAGGAATTGAAACTTCAGAGTACTAAACAGGCTGAAGACAATGAAACTATCCGGGTAGGCATTATAGCTTACAATAAACAACTGGAAGAAGATAGACAGAAACTCACGAATGAGCTTCAGGAATCGCAGACTACTGCAATAACCTTAGATAAATATGTAGAAGCCGCCCAGTTGACTATAGGTAATATAGATCCAGCTGTGGTGTCTAAAATGTTGGGAAAGACAACTCCAACTAGATACAACCCATTCGTTTACGACGGGGCTGATAAGAATGTAGTATCCGGAGTCTATAAGAAACCGGATAATGCCGCAGATAATGGAACCGCACCTACACCAGCAACTCCATTGCTGGATACAATAGGTCCGGCACCACCAATACCAGATTTGAGTCGCAAAATTAAAGCGACTCGCGATAGTGTTACTGGAACTAACAATAATACACCCGTAGCACAACCAAGAGTACCGGGTCCAGAGAGGCATATGTTAACACCACCTTCATATTTCTCCCAACCTGGCCATAGTACACCAGCAGGTCCAAGATTACCGAACCCACTTCCGGGTCCAGGTAATGGTCCTACTGATGGACGTCTTCCAAGACCAAACCCGCCACAAAACAACGTTAATGGCGGTATGTATCAACCAAGAACGTCTTCCTATGGATATAGATATAATTATAATCCATCAGGAAGTGGTAATTATCAAAATGGTAATAACTATAACCAGGGATGGAATCAAAATAATTCTTACCCTAGGTATGCGTCTTCTGGAAACGCCGGTTACAATGGTGGATGCCCTGGCGGTTCATCCGGAAACTATCATAATAATGGTCCACCAGGAGGGAACCCTCCAGGCGGCCCAGGAGGATCCGGATCCGGAGAATCAGGATCAGGAGGAGATGGCAGGAAGCCAAATAGAAGAACTTCCATGCCTGCAGGGATGCAAACCATCTTTGACAGGAGCCAATCTATCCAAAACCTTGGCATTGACTGCTACCGAAAGGGAGCGGATGGCATGGAAGTAATGAACTGGAGCATGCGAGAAGCAGATAGACTACGCGGATGTAATAATCTGGCACGTAGACAGGCACGGATACCCCCTCCATATGATTCTAATGATCCATGGAAGGACAGGTATCAAGCTTTTGTCGACAAAGTCAATTGTAGTGGCTGGACAAAAGAAGAAGCTCTGCCGTATTTGATCTGTTGGTTGAATAAAGGTGGAAAAGTAGCCCTCAACCAATGGAGAGCCGCGTACGGATTATACAGCACCTATGATCAATTGGTCGAATGTGCCGCATACCTATTCGGATCAATCGTTAGAGAAGATCCATGGGTAAGCTTCAAGAAAAGAACACAGAAACCTAAAGAATCTCACAAGGTCTTTGGTTTGGAGTTACAGGACTTGCTATCAAAAGCACGTCCAAATTGGGCTCATGACGATGACTGTTATCTACAGGAATTGTTTATACAATTCTATAATGGATTGCGGGATCCGGATCACAAACAAGTTGTTTGGGATTCTTAGAAGGATGACACTTCCTTCAGTGACCTGTTCATAGCAATAGATGGACATGACATGAAGAAACGATTGGTAGGTCTAGGACCTAACCCAGTAAGAGCAGCACCTTTTCAATACGGAGGTACACCTGCTCCGATATATGACACTTCCCAGTTAGCCGCGGTTGATTCGCATGAAGCTGATGAGGAGGATGAAAACGGAGAATATATTGGATCAGTTCAGGTAGCTGGAAAGTATTACCGACAAAAGCGGTATAGGAAAGTACATTCGAGAGGAAAGGGAGGATCTGTTGCTGGTAAAACAGCTTCCGGATCAACTCAACCTAGCAATGTAGTCTCTGCGGCGAAGCCAACTGTGGCTGCCACTGCTGGTCCTACTAATGTGATGGAAACATTAATAGCCGGACTAACAGAAGCTCTAAAGAGACCGAGAGTTGATAAATCTCAGAGGAGATGTTTCAGATGCCAGAAACTGGGGCACTACGCTCCTGAATGTATGGCTGAGAAACCTGTCCCTCGTAGACAGGAAGGTGTCTCTGGAATAAGTACAGAGGAAAACTAGGGAGGGGTCTCCCGAGGGGCAAAGAAGGGGATCCCGGTGATGATATCACCATCCGTGATGATAGTTCGCATGTAGTAGCAAACTCGCCTAGCACCGAGGTGGTTGTAGACACCCGGAAGGTTAGGGACGCTGATATAACAGGTGCCACGGGAGCACAGGGGAAACCCAATATCAGTAACGAGGCAGGCGGCTACGAGTTAGCCAGGGTTGGTGGTGCCCACCTGCCCCCGGATCATCCTTGTCTGGAATTCCTGAAAGGATGTGGATCGACTCCTGGTGTGAACAATGACATTCCGATCCTCACGGATATGCCCTCTGTTCTAAACGGAAGGTGGTGGTATGTTTGCCTTACTGTTAACGGAAGATCTGCCGAATTCCTTGTGGATACGGGAGCTAGCCACTCTTGTATCTCCAGGAGGTTCTACGATCTTATACCGGATGAACATGATACTCTCAAATCGGGAGGAAGTGCTCAGACGGCCGATGGCAGTACCTTGCAAACGTATGGTAGAACTTGTGTGGAACTACAGTTGGATGGAATACATGACTATGTCATGAGCGCCACCGTTGCGGATATAGCAGATGAGGGGATACTCGGGTTGGATTTCGCATCCCTGTATGGAGCTGTGTTGGAACCCCAATCAGGAGTGTTGAGTGTGAAATACCCATATCCCGTAAAGGTTAGGTGTGTACTGAGATAAGTGAGCAGTATGGCTAGTGTAGCACACACTGTGCGAATCCCTCCGGGGGTAGCCTGTGATGTGCTTGTAAGAAGTGATCCTGCAATGCGCAATAAGCCTGCAGTGATAGAACCGGATGTAGCTACTCTGTCAAGTATCGGATTAGTATCCGCAGACACTATTGTAGCTAATGCATCCTGGTCGGTAGTACCTGTCTCGAATACTGGAAACAGTACTATCTACTTGAAAAAGGGACAAGTTTTCGGAAACGTGACCCTTTCGGAAACTGTAACGGATAGTAAGATGAACTTACAAAAGGTAACAGGAAATGATGAAATTTCGGAAGACTTACTCAAGTTGTATGAAGAAACTTCATTAGAAGATCCGGAAGACCGGAAAGTGTTCTATGATTTGCTCTGTCAGTATAGGACTCCCTTTGCCAAACCTGGTGAAAAACTAGGTATGACAAACAAGGTAGTACATAAAATAGATACTGGAGATGCGGAACCCTTTAAAATACCGTATAGGCGGTTGCCTTTAGCGAAAAAGAGAGTAGCTGAAGAGGAAATAAACAAGATGTTGGAACAGGATGTAATAGTCCCTTCCAATAGTCCATGGAGTAGTCCTGTGTGTATGGTAACAAAGAAAGACGGTACTATCCGCTTTTGCATAGACTACAGGAAGTTGAATGGAATAACGAAAAAGAATTCGTATCCATTACCGAGAATAGACGAAACCATTGACTCCTTAGGAGGAAACAGTTGGTTTTGTACCCTAGACTTGCAATCAGGTTACTGGCAAGTGGGAATGAACCCTTCAGCTATGGAAAAAACTGCCATTTTCGAGTCATATTGGGCTATTCCAATATAACGTAATGCCGTTTGGTTTGTGCAATGCACCAGCAACATTTGAAGCAATGATGGAAACAATCCTAAGTGATTTATTGTGGAAAAGATGTCTTGTATATCTTGACGATGTCATAGTCTTCGGAAAAACATTCGAAGAGTGTTCTAATAACCTAAAAATGGTATTAGAACGTATTATTTCTAATGGTCTCAAATTGAAACCTAAGAAATGCCACATGTTTAGAAAGTCCATAAATTATTTGGGCCGCATCATTAGTGATGAAGGAATAAAAGCTGATCCGGAGAAAATCGAATCAGTTACGAATTGGAATAGACCTAAAACACCCAAAGAAGTGAGGTCCTTTTTAGGATTCTGTTCCTATTATAGGGAATTTATTCCGAACTATTCTAGAGTCAGTTATCCATTACAAGCAATAGCTAACTGGACTCCAGGAAGTACCAAGGAAAAATTTCCTTGGACGCATGAACAGGAATCTGCTTTTCAGAAGCTAAAGGACCTGTTCAGGAGTACTCCAGTATTACAATATCCGAATGAAATGGATCATTTCATACTGGATACTGACGCTAGTAATGATAGCATTGGTGCAGCTCTCTCGCAAGTCCAAAATGGGAGAGAAGTACCAATTGCCTTTGACCTGGAGTGAAGCATTTGAATGCTGATGCCTTGCCTCGAATACCAATCCGGAAATGTGATAATCCGGATTGTACTGATTGTGGAGCTCATAGGGCAGTGTTAGCAGGGATTCGAAGACCATTCGAACCCCTAGTTGCCAGTGTACTGGATTGGTCTATGAATCACATACGACGTTTCCAGGAAGCTGACTCGATAACTGCGCAGCTATTGCAATTAGTACCAAAGGGTATACGTCCAGTTAGACCTGAGGTCTCTCTGGAAAATCGAGAAATGAGAAGGTTTCTTGCTCAATGGACCGAGCTTGAAGTCCGGAAAGGCGTGTTATACCGCTGGAAGCCATGTAATAATGGTGAGAAAATCATGCAAGTGGTAATACCACATGCCATGAGACATGACATTATGTATTTCTGTCATGGACATCGGACCAGTGGTCATTTTGGAAGGAAACGTTCGTTGGCACGACTTTCCAAAAAATACTACTGGCCTGGCATGACCAGAGACTTGCAAAGATGGGTAATCACCTGTCCGGATTGTTGTAAAAACAAACCCGGACCCGGGTTGGGCAAACTTCCCCTATCCCAAGAACTTTTCGGAGTTAGATTCGCAAGAATTGGGGTAGACATCATCAGTGGATTGAATACAACCGCTAATGATAATACCTGTATGATGGTAGTGTGTGATTATTACACAAAATACACTAAAGTATTTCCACTACCGGATCACAAAGCAATTACTTGTGCCGAAGCTTTTGTAAAAGGCTGGGTACTAAGTTTCGGTGTACCATTAATGTTACACAGCGACCAAGGCAGAGAATTCGAATCAAATCTCTGGCAGGGTATGTGCGAATACTTAGCTATTTGTAAGACTAGAACCAATCCGTATAGGCCACAAAGCGACGGATTGGTAGAAAGGTTCAACAGAACCCTTATCCAAGTTCTAAAGTCACTTGTTAATGAACATATGGATGACTGGGATGAGCAATGTCATTTTGTGACACATGCTTATAACAGTACGGTACATTCAAGTACAAATTGTACTCCGAACCTTTTAGTATTCGGAGAAGATCTAATAATGCCTGCCGACTTAGTATTTGGAGTCGTAGGGATGGACCCGGAACTACCTTGCCATGTAGTTTTTGTGGAATGTTTAAGAGACAGATTTAAAAAAGCATATGAGTCTGTCCGAATCGATTTGGAGAAAAGTGCAAAATGGCAGAAAGTCGGATATGATACCGATCTAAAGCATCGGAAATTCCAATCCGGAGATAGAGTTCTTAGACTACATGAACCACTTAGACATATAAAATTAGCGTCTAATTGGGATGGTCCCTTCACGGTAACACAAGTTATCAGTGATTGTACCGTAATTATTAAATCTGACCTTGGTCGACTTTATAAGTCAAATGTGGCCAGACTAAGGAAATGGTCTGGGAGGGAGACCTCCACAGAAATGTATGGTGAAGGTTCCGGAAAGATCCTGAACCAGAATCGCATAATAGACCAGGTAAAGAACACTACAGTGAAGCGAGGCCGTGGTAGGCCTAAAAAGTGTTCCGAATCAGTGACACCTGCGCCAACACCGATTAAGCGTGGGGGAGTTAAAAAAGTCTCGGCAGGTGAAGACAAAAAGAAGAGGAAAGGTGTCTCTAAGGCTAAGAAACACCTAGAAAAGGCTCTTCAGACTGTCAGGTCCGATAAAGAACTATCCGAGAAGGGGAGATACGTTCGTCGCAGCCCTCGAATTGCCCAGAGGACTGCAGTGACCTAACCTGTATACACAACGGGTGTAATGTTTACATTTAGAGGAACGGATGACAACTGACCCGAAAGGCTTATTTGTCGCCGCCGCATGATGTACCAATGGGTAGTGGACGGATAATCCGGTGGATTTGCTTAAGCTTTCCATAATCTCCACTTAAATCCCCAGACGAGTCATCGGCGTGAGCGATAATTACCTAAAAACAATCAGTTTGTTGATGTTCCGCTTGTAGCACGTGCGTTTCCGCATGACGTCACCGTGTCCAGTCTCGGCTGACCTCTCGTGACCTGGCGGGATGCGGGGAAATGACGTCACGAAAGCTGGCCTGTCGCCATATTTGTTTTCGGTAACGTTCAAGACGGTCGAGCTCGCTCCCTTCTTGGATTTTACCGGTTAGCAAACCCCTCCTTGCTCCTCCAGAGTCTGTCTCCTGGTAGGCAGACTCCGTCTGTGTCGGCCCCGGCGCCGTAAAAGCCGGAAAAAGGAGTAGTTTACTCCCGTGGGCGATTCCCCAGTCATGGCTGAGGAATCCGTAGCTGCAGCCAAGCTATCCGGTGACCCGGATAAGCTGACTCCGTCCGCAGAAGCTTTTCCGGAAGCTTTGTCACCTGTAACACAGGAAGAGAGCGAGATGATGGACGTGGAGGAACCCACGGATCGCTCGTTCGAGGAGAAGCTGGCTTCATTTTCACTGAATGAGCCAGAGAAGATGTTATCTCCACTCCCACCCGAGGGATCTGGAGGGGCTGCGAGTGCTGAACCCGCAGCGACTGAGTCCGAAACCACCCAAGTCGACGGACCGAAGGATCAGTGGAAGCCAGCAGTGGCTGACCCGTTCCCAGTAGATTACGATGGTCGCTACCTGTATGTCCACCCGGAACTGCAGGCACAAGTGACCTACGCGGACGGTACACCAGTTAGGATGGACCCGAAAGTAAGGATAGCTATCGAGGGCATCATGGCTCCCGAACAGCTGACCAGGACGCCTCCCGAATGGCTTCGAGACTGGCCGTGGTTCCAACGGGGACTTATGGTGGACGCTGGTTTCCGTGCAACCGCGTATGAAGCCAACCGAGCCTTCGAGCTCGGGGCGTATCCGAACCCTGACAAGTCCCTGTGGAACGTCAAGGCTACGAACATTAACTGGGTAGGCTGTGTCTGGGATCCCGAGGGGCAGACCTACCCACGTCCTTGTGCCACCCGGCCCCAATACCGAACCACAAAGGAGTTCAGGGAAGCCGCTGCTAACTTCGAACAGTGGGACGACGGTTTTTACATAACCGAGAAAGAGTTAGTGGATGTTTAAAACAACTCACTAATCGGTATGGACCGTAATGCAGCCATTCGGACGGTACTCGTCCGCCGAATGACTGCTGAACAGGAGGCCCAGGAAGAGGCTAAGAGGGCCGCGGAAGTACCCGCACCTCCTATCCCCGACCTGAAGCTTGCCACCAGGAGCTCAGCCAGTGCTACACCAGCCACCGGCAGTACTACCACTCCGGTAGAAGCCTCGACCTCCAGCGCATCCGGAACCAAGGAACCGGAGGAAGACTGGAAGGTCAGCAAGAACAGGAGGTCCGCTGCTCGGAAGCTCAAGAATCTCCCGGATTCTGCTAGAGCCGAGCCGAAACCCAGCACCTCAGCCACTGGTAGTACTGCCATGGAGGTTGAGTCTTCTGACGAGGAGTCGGTGCACGAATCCTCGGTTGAGTATGATGAGAAGGCCACTCCATCAACTCAAACCGAGGCCGAGCGTTGGGCTAACGCCAAATCCGGATTCAAAATCCGGATTCCGACGTGTTTCTCCGACTGTGCCTACGGAGTAAAGAAGGACGGCTCTACCCTCTATGCCTGCCCGGACTCAGTCAACAAGAATAATGAGTCAGATGATGAAGATTGGATGCGTCTTTCGGACGAGGACCCCAATCCGAGCAAAGCCTATCGAAAGATGTGGCTTATGCTAAATCACACTGAAGGGTACTACACTTATACCCAGAGGAGAAAGCTGCGTTGGGCTCTAGAGAAGTGGTACGGTGACGACCAGAAGTCCTGTCCCTTCTCTATCTGCGAGGATGCGAGTGATGTCTCGGTCCGGACCTGGAGTACTCCAGCCTGGTTCCAAAGGCATCTGGTAGAGACCCACTTCCACCATCACCCGGTTTACATTTGTGATCCGAGTTATGGTAAGAAGGGTAAGAAGTGTACTACGAAGGTGCAATACAGCCGACGTAGTGATCTGGCGAGACACCAGAAGAAATGCCACGCAGAAGGTCTAGACGGGGCTCGGAAGCGCATCATGGAGCTTCATCAGGAACTCATGAAGGAGTTCGATAGTCTGAGCGAGGATGCTTGGTCTAAGATCCGACCGGGGGTCCAAGTCCTCTGCGAGGTTCCGAAGACCAAGGATTCGAAACTCCGCGCGAAGATAGTCCTGACTCCTGGAAAGGGTAAACTGGACATGCACGAGTCTCTCTGGCAGAAATGCGAGGAATCCGGCAAGGAAGGAAAGAGAGCTCGTGAAAGGAGCAGAAGAGACCAGAACCGTGGTGGCAACGGTAATGGTCAGAGCACCACTGCTAAACCTAAAGTCAGAGCAGAGGACCGCTCCAGGTCTCCTCTGGCTCGGCACCCCCACGAGCAGGCTCAGGGCACTCTGGTGTTCAAGAAGCCTGAACCTGCCGGATACGCTGGAGCCGTATCAAAGCCTGGGAAGGTTAATCCCCGTAACTTTCCGTCCTTGACCCAGGGACCTGGACCTGAGAGCCAGACCTTGGTCGTAGGAAAGGATGGTCGTCTTGTCCCTAAGAAGACCTCAGCACCTGCTGCTGCCGGATCCGCATCCGCTCCAGCCGCCCTGCCAGTCAACTTCACCCAGGAGCAGTTAAACATGTACTTGCAAATGGGATTGAAACAGAACCCGCCTCCTGCCTACTGTGTACCATCAGCAGGCGTGTCCGGAAGCCCCAAACCCGGAAGTGGTCCGCAGGCCGCATCGACTCCCCCCAAGGCTGTCGCTGAACCTGCGAAACCAAAAGACGCCATTACCATTAAAACCGGTAATGCGGAAATTTGGTTTGAGAAGTCTCGCCAAGGGGAGGCAGATGTCCAGAAGGCCATCTACACCCACTGGGAGAAGTGTGTCCGTGAGAAGGCCACAGAATTCCATCAGGGACTTCTAAATGACACCCTGTTGTGTATGAAGGAGGTCGCGGATGCTGAAAAGCAGCGCCTTGAGACCCTCATTCGGGACGACGTAAAGGCCCAGGAGGAGGCTGCCGCAGCTGCCCAAGAAAAGGCAGCTATGGACGTACACGTCTTGGAGAAACGTGTAAAAGAGGAGATTACCCGGAATACCAACTTGAACACTAAGTTCATGAGGGTATTCGGAGTCGACCTCGACGAGTGGGACGGCACTCCCGAGTCGGCTCTAGCTCTTCTTAAGAAGAAGCATGCGAAGAAATCCGTCTAAGCATGCTACAGGTTATTTCCCATAATTTTTTTTCTCTCAACCACTAAATAACCAGATATAGTCTTTGCGGAACCCTACAGGTCTGCGAATGTTTTCTTCATTAGTATATGAACACCTGTTGTATGTGTTCCGGGTTCCTCTTATGACCAGCTTATTGTATAATTCAGGCTGTATAATCCTTATTGTACCCTGAATAGTCTATTCGGATTCAGAACTTCACTTATGGACAATCCGATAGTAGACTTGCTGCTGTCAAACGTATCCGGATGCCGGTTCCAGACTTTTGCTGCTACCTGTGCTAACCACTTACTAGGATGGACTTTACGATTTACCTCTACAATTCATCTATACTCCCGAATGGACTTATACTACATGTTACTACTACTTCCGGACCATTCCTATATTGGACTTTTTTACTTATGTCAACAAAGCCTAAACGGATTACGATTCTATACAGTTGACAAAACCGGATCTACAATTCACTTCTACATTCTACACCATTCGGATATACCTATGAACTTTAGCACTTCTAGAGGAATGTGGGTAGCTGCCCCAAATTCATCTACCGTGTTCACTCTAATAACTATAGACTCTAGCACGTCCATCCCGTGGTTAGCTGACCACACCTACCAGCTAGTATCCAGAGGGCTACAGCAGAAGACTCCAGCAGCATCTATCATTTTTTTAAATTGTACATGTTATCATATGTCTATTTTTCTATAATGTTATTTGTATGTGCATATCCACTACACTGGTTACAACTTACTATATATTGTGATACGGGTATATATATATCTGTTGGTACGGATCTCAAATTACTGTTCATATTTATAATATAAGATCCGGTAAACTACACCAGAACATACGTATTATTGTCCTGCGAGACATGTTGTATCATAAATATATTAATCTGGTGTTATAAAGGTTATTTGGTACACGGTGATATCATATATATCATTATATTCATTACTGCACCGTGAAATTTTTTTCTTTTCAAGTGTATAATACAAATGGTTCTATTCGTACTACTCACGGAATCCTTAACGGATCCATATGGTTATATCATACAATGATATTATAAGATTATATGTCATTAGATAGTTTAGTTACTCTAACAGTCTTTTTCAAGACTATATAATCAAATGTGGTATTAATAACTACAAACGCATATGAATGTTATTACATAATGAATTTAATGTTAACAGTTCCGTTACATATAACTGTTACTATCACATGTATACGAATTATAATACTTGTCCTATTAGTTATACCGTACACATGATATGTTATCCTATGGTATAATAAGGTAATTAACAGTTCCGATACATATAACTGTTATTCATTCAAGTAATTCGTATCATATTCCAACATTCAATTTGTCATTATGTAACTACATACACTATCGAATATATGTATATGACATTCAAATCATATTTAACCTGGTGTTAATGTTATATCTATGGTTGTACCTCTATTACTAATGGTTTAGACATATAGATATGTTATCCTAGTAATATTACTATAACTATAACACCCTCCTAAATGTCTGGGGGAGTGGTGTAGAGGTACGCATTGTCTAACCATAGAGTTGGGTACCGTCTAACGTGGCGGGTGAGTCGAGTCGTCGGACGTTCCTCAGGTTCCGGATAGGTGGCAGCACCGATCCGGGTCTGTGGGGACATCTGACGACGAACACCTGGGTCCTTATATAAAGCCCAGGGCTCAGTCGCTACGTCAGAGGCCCTTCTGGCCTCCGCACCATGTAGACCATTATCCATCAATATTAGCTGCCTCTTCTATACCATCCGGCAGCCGTGAGTGTACACTAAGAAATAAAACTAACCGTTGGCATACACTTGGAATACTGTCTTACTCTTTCTTTCCGAATCGTAAGACCCGAACCCCCCAGGTCCGTTAGGCCACAAATCCTTACAGGATTATTGTTTCCAGCATAAAAGATCCTTGGGATCTACCTATGATATTTAGGAATTTCAAATAAAACAATATTTGTGACAATTAGATAAATTATGGTGAAGTTCGGAATAATAATGTCTTTTACAAGAAATTAGATGCCTGTGGTCCGGTTGGACCCCAGGTAGTAAGATAAGGGTTAAAGTTAAAACGTACATACAAACGTTAAAAACATACATTAAAAACGTCTGTTATCATAAGGTTTTCGAAGAGAGGGAAGTGCTAAAAGAAATGTCTTCACAGACGTTTCTTTTACATTAATTACGTGTTTCTGGCAACAGGTTATTGTTCAAGGAATGTATCTTCAGGATCTCTTATGGACATATTAACTGATGATGGTGTCGACTATTGACAACAGGAGCATATCATCATGCCTTATTACAGTCTCTGACACCCGGCTGTATCAATAGTGCAGTCTGGGAGTACTCATTACAGCCATGGTGACCACTTGGGGCAGTGCTTAATGTTGCATTGGATAGTTGCATTGGGTAGGGAGTAGTGGGAGGTGTGTTTCTCCTTATATAGTGCTTCCCTTGTAGCAGTGCTTGGGTTTCCCACTGTTTGAGAGCACATCAAAGTAATATGGCAGTGTAGATCTCCATACATGTATTTATCTACTTAATCATATATATTTTATATATGTAATGGTTCGTTCTATGGTATATAGATATGGGTGGCTCTTCGGCTCGCTTAGTAGCTATAAGAACCAACACAACATGAGTAGTTTGGGTTGGGCAAAGCCCTCAAACTTCCACCTCTCGGATGGACTTTATTATACACACTCAGAAGGTAAGGTTACCTTTACATGCCCGAAGGCTGTCCCATGCTGATCTACTACTGGTAACTCCTGTGGCCCCCAAGGGGTAAAACATGACATGGCCACATTTGGCCATTTTTAGGTGACATTTCGACATTGTACATACCCATTCAAAAGTGACATGTGACATGTTGAATCCCTAAAAAAGTGACATGTCATCTGAGGCCTGAATTGTGAGATTTTTAGACATGTTATTCTCCCTAAAAAAATTACACGTGACCTGAAGCCTTGGATTTTGGCAACATTGTGACATCACATGCTCTCACACGCCTGCTGCCATGAGAGTCGACTGGCACGCGCGAGGCTGGCCTTACTACTGCAGAGTGCTTTGGGAAATGTTTGTCATAGATGTGATTTGTAGAACCGAAACAGAAAGGATTACTCCACTGCAATACCCATGTCTGCCTGCGCCCCCCTGTCTGTGTGCCAGGCAGCCAGGCTCTAGATCAATGGTACCTGACTGTCCATCTAAATAACGTCATAGTCTGTTGTAGTTGCCGTCAGGATTACCTCTGTGGACCTGATGCACAAAGGAGGCTTAATCCTACCATACACTGCATCAGTGTGTTTGGTGGCTGGTAGTGCAGACAGGCACGACCCGCCAGCATTATTGTCATCAGACTACTGGACTGAGTTTCTTCTTCTTCTTCTTCTTCTTCTTCTTCTTCTTCTTCTTCTTCTTCTTCTTCTTCTTCTTCTTCTTCTTCTTCTTCTTCTTCTTCTTCTTCTTCTTCTTCTTCTTCTTCTTCTTCTTCTTCTTCTTCTTCTTCTTCTTCTTCTTCTTCTTTTCAGTATCCGCAAGAATTGTTCAGTACCCGCAAGAATTGTTTCTGTACCCGCAAGAATTGTTCAGTACCCGCAAGAATTGTTCAGTACCCGCAAGAATTGTTTCTGTACCCGCAAGAATTGTTCAGTACCCGCAAAAATATTTATGAGCCAGCAAGCAGAAATGGGGGTTCCTGCAGGATTTAGGACCTGTTTTGGCCACCAGGGGGCATCACTATGGGCTGGAATAGGAATAATATGCCTAAAACTGTTTTAGGGTACTTTTTCATGGAGAATTCAATGACTTTTTGATAAAACATTCTATTAGTGGTGGAAAGGTTCCAAACAAGGCATGTAAAAAGAATGTTTTTGGGCCTAAATAGGCATTTTTGTTGATTTCTGTTGCCATGGAAACATGATTTTCATTCTAAATAGGAAAATCAATGATCTCATTCGAAGGTATGTTTCACCAGGTTTACTATGGTGAAAACAGAACAAAAATACCATTTCTAGATCAAAAGTTATGGGCAAAAGAATTGAAAAATTATGTTAATTTAGCTAATTAGCATAAATTGTGCTAATTTTAGATGTATCTCATGACCAATTAGATGTAGAGCTTATTGCCATTCAGGAAATGGTCATAACTACCCATATTTAGCAAGCCATTCCTCTAAGACAAACAGGAGTATCTTCTCTTGCAATATATCACTGAAAAGCTAGTGATCTGAATTCTAAAGTTGACTTATAGCACGGAGCACCCTTTCTCCTTGCCTCTACACATTTTTTCTGTTGAAAAAAATATTTTTGGTATGTCCTATTAGGGGCTCCGTAACTCCCTCCCCTGAAGAGGAGTTGGAATTTGTTTTAGCCTTCTCCCCGCCCCCCCCCTCATGAACCTGTAGTAATATGTGGGCTTTTTCACTGAAAAAGCGTCACCCACCTCCTTCATCTAGTGCATGGGTGCATGACCTTCTAACCACCCTCCCCTAATTTCCCCCCACCACTGTTAATAATAAAATAAAGATGACCGTTCAATAACACACATGCATATCCCAATAATCCCCCATGCATAGGCTGCTGTACAGGTGCCCGGGGCAGCAGCAGTGTGCCATCGATCTTGGTGGTACGAGGTGATAAGCAGACGATAACTATCGGCGCCGGTATCGGTGAGACACAGGTCGCGCCCACCCTATACTTTGGGTGGTGCAGATAAAAGGGCAATGGTGGCCGCCGCCGTCCTCTGCACTTTTCTCACCTAGCGCGGCGGAAACTAGCTGCCGGAGGCTGCGGGGTCCAATGAGGGTCGGCGGGCAAGGTGACATCAAAAGCCGCCACACAATAAACACTAACAGGATCACCCGGGGATCGGCAAGATGAGGATCAGCCCGCGGCACTAGGGCCATTGTCGTCTGCTCTGTATAGGACGTAGTGTACGTCACCGCAATACGCTGACACCTGAAATCTACAGCACGCCGGGAACAAGCCTATTGAGGCTAGCCATTGTCGATCGGCTGCAGGTCCGTTTGCAATAGAAGAGTCCATGTAGGGGCAGGGGGTGCCTGAGAGTCTGACATCGCAAGAAGGATTTTATTCCCTATGGCAGTATCACAATAAACCACATCGACGGAGAAATTTGCCCTTGTGAGGGGTACGGCGCAGGGTGGGTGGTACACCAAGCTGACATTCAGAGGGGGGGGCATGGCTAAGAGGGCTAAATACCTCCCACCATCCACTGTCCAAGAACACTTAATCAACGCTGACAGCCGGATGATCAATGTTAATCATCCACTCATCAATATTTTATAATCAACCTTAAGGTAATGTTATGTCCCCTAGCTGGGGCGGCGTGATCCATGCACCTGTCTACTGCTCTTCATGAGCAGTTGACAGGTGACACTTTATCAACATTGACAACTGCTTAATCAATTTTGATCGACCACTACGCAATGCCAATGCTGATTCATCCTCAAACTGATGTCTGTGTTCTCTTTGACATGAGCTTGGATCCGTGGAGACCCAGACCCCAGACGTGTGTCTAGTGCTTTGCCAAAACTGTATGACCCAGACAACATCTATTAATCCTACTTTATATTCAGCCTGCATTGTCTTCTATATCATTGTGTATAGACCATTCCGATTCTATGTCTTTGAAAGCAACAGCTTGTGTTTGGTCATACTAAATAAAGATAAGAAGTTGCATGCCTTTGATATTCCTCAAAAACTTTCTTAAGGGGGCATCATGGCCAACTACAGATCATATTACTAAGGTTGAAAAGATTTTATTTGTCATAAGCAAAATAAAATGGTATTCAGGATGGAGACTACGGTTATCGAGGCCATTGTCACCTGTAGGCATGAGTGTAAGTCGACGATCGGAGAGTAGAACAACAGTTCATTGCGATCAAAGCATACTTCTATCACATGCACCATGTGCTTCCTTTCTTCAACATCACTCTATTTCAGAGACATAGCATACATGTATCAGAGTGTGTCTCTTGGATGACGTCACACGATAGCCAGGCATAGACATAAACATGTGGTTCAATAACATGCATCTTACGACTGCCTCCCCACATCCCATTTCTAGACAATAGGAAGGCCACGACCCTGGACTCATGGCCTAGTCCCGAGGGCGGTTGACAACCATTCCGTGGACAAACACCCGGTCATGACGGACAAGGAACGATAAATTATCGATAAATCCTTGTCGCTGTTCTGGCCTATACCAAGGTCTACCTGACAATGCCAAGTTTCTTGGACACAAAACATGATTTCTTTTTACAGAAATGTATCTTTTTTAATGATGGAAGCGGTCTTCTTCATTACCTGCATAGGTAATGTTCGTACTCCTCATAAGCTAAGGCTGGTTCATGGTATTTTCATCCACTAAGTAAAATCTCCTTTCATAAATATACACCCAAATGCTTACCATGTATGTGTGTCGCATACTTTTCTGGACAACCTATGGATGCGTAGAATCAGACCAAATTAGTAGCATGGGACGTGAAAGAATCAACTTTACATTTCCTCGTCCTATCCCACCTGGCCTCAATACTTGTTGAGGAGGCTTGGTCGCTGTTTATGCCTTAGGATGGTTAGGACATGGACGGGCAGATAGCCAAGGTAAAATGTCCACAGGCTATAAGTGGTAACGACTGAATGGCTTGCGGGAGTCTGCGTAGAGTTGTACAAACAGAGGCGTAATATATCTGTCAATACACGTCACTCATCATCAACTTTGCCAAATGAAAACGTATTGTGGTACACTGTAACCCTCGCACAGAAGTATTACAGTGCATTGCAGTGTATTCCTGGTCTACACCAGTAGTTCATGTTAGTCCTATAGACTTGATTGGGGTTGTGGTGTATGTACTACACCAGTAGTTCATGTTAGTCCTATTGACTTGATTGGGGTTGTGGTGTATGTGCTACACCAGTAGTTCATGTTAGTCCTATTGACTTGATTGGGGTTGTGGTGTATGTACTACACCAGTAGTTCATGTTAGTCCTATTGACTTGATTGGGGTTGTGGTGTATGTACTACACCAGTAGTTCATGTTAGTCCTATTGACTTGATTGGGGTTGTGGTGTATGTACTACACCAGTAGTTCATGTTAGTACAATCCTATTGACTTGATTGGGGTTGTGGTGTATGTACTACACCAGTAGTTCATGTTAGTCCTATTGACTTGATTGGGGTTGTGGTGTATGTACTACACCAGTAGTTCATGTTAGTACAATCCTATTGACTTGATTGGGGTTCTACTGTATGTACTACACCAGTAGTTCATGTTAGTACAATCCTATTGACTTGATTGGGGTTGTGGTGTATGTACTACACCAGTAGTTCATGTTAGTACAATCCTATTGACTTGATTGGGGTTGTGGTGTATGTACTACACCAGTAGTTCATTTTAGTACAATCCTATTGACTTGATTTGGGTTGTGGTGTATGTACTACACCAGTAGTCCATGTTAGTACAATCCTATTGACTTGATTGGGGTTGTGGTGTATGTGCTACACCAGTAGTTCATGTTAGTACAATCCTATTGACTTGATTGGGGTTGTGGTGTATGTACTACACCAGTATGTGCTGCGTATTTACAATTCAGGCTCAGAGTGTGGCCACGCGGCCAACAATAGTAAATATCTGTGTTTAAATGTTTATGTATTGCACCACAGCAGACAGACAGTAGTTTCGTAGGCTGCAGGACACTAATTATTTTCTCACTGTTGGCTTATATAGCATATGGGCGAGAATAAAATATTTGTGCGAATTTCTGGGCTTAGCCACTGTTATTTTTCATGTAGGCACACATTTTCCCATTAATTTAGGGCCATGAGATGTGGTACAATGAAATTAACTTTTCTGCTATCGGCCGTAGAGTGCGGACATACCCACATTTGGGGGTTTTGCAGTGAATGATTACAATAAATTCTGTAATTGAAAAGAGTGCACCCCCCTCAACTTACCCTCAAATATCAGCCTAAATAACACTCAAATCGATTAATATACATCCTAAGGATTAATTTGATGCCTGGTTTGCCTACCCACTGTCAGATTTTAGACCAATAATCATTGTACAACACCCTTCAGTGCGGAGCTACAAAGTGTCTCCTGCTGCCACCTCCCATCAATTGGTGTTCTGCAACCTGTAACTAAGCAGACTGCATCGATAAATTGAGATTTGTCTGGCTTTGTTATTTTCTACTGCTACTCCGTCTACTACAACCTTTGTCATCTACTACCGACTTTGCCATCTCCTAGTTGTTATCTAATATCTTTGTCATCTCTTAAGCCTTTGTCATCTTATACAACTTTGTTATCTCCTAAGCCTTTGTCATATAATACATGTACAACTTGTTATGTCTTAAGCCTTTGTAAGCTTCTACAGCCTCTGCCATCTCTTAAGCTTTTTTCGTCTACTACAACCTTTCTTATCTACTACAGTCTTTGTTATCTCAAAACCACAGGACAGTCTTTTACTGCTGCTGTCGTCTCCTTCAGCCTCTGTCATTGTTTCCTGCAGCCTTTTATTTTCGCCTACAACCCTTGTCATCTCTTTAATCTCCTACAGACAGTCATCTAATACATACTTAGTCATTTACTACAGACTAGATCTATGTCATCTACTACAGCCATTACCATCTCTTATAACCTTTAATTGTCATCTACTATATACTTTGTCATCTCTTATGACCTTTAAACTGCCATCTGCTACAACTTTTGTCATTTCTTATTCCTTTGTCATCTGCTAAGCCTTTGGCCTCTCCTACAAACTTTGCCATCTCCTACAATCTTTGTCATTGACCCTAGCCTTTGCCATTACCTATGCCTTAGATATCTTCTACAGCCTTTGTCATCTCCTACAGCCTTTGGAATCTCCTACAGCCCTTGTCATCTCCTACAGCCTTTGTCATCTCCTACAGCCTTTGTCATCTTCTACAGCCCTTGTTATCTCCTACAGCCTTTGTCATCTTCTACAGCCCTTGTTATCTCCTACAGCCTTTTGTCATCTCCTACAGCCTTTGTCACCTTCTACAGCCTTAGATATCTCCTACAGCCTTGGTCATCTCCTACAGCCTTTGTCATCTACTACAGCCTTTATCATCTGCTATATCCTTTGTCATCCACTACAGCCTTTGTCATCTACTACAGCCTTTGGCATCTCCTACAGCCCTTGTCATCTCCTACAGCCTTTGTCATCTCCTACAGCCTTTGTCATCTTCTACAGCCCTTGTTATCTCCTACAGCCTTTTGTCATCTCCTACAGCCTTTGTCATCTTCTACAGCCTTAGATATCTCCTACAGCCTTAGTCATCTCCTACAGCCTTTGTCATCTACTACAGCCTCTATCATCCGCTATATCCTTTGTCATCCACTACAGCCTTTGTCATCTACTACAGCTTTTGTCATTTACTACAACCTTTATCATCTATACAAGCTTTGTCATCTCCCACAGCATTTTTTTTTATCTCAAGACCACAGTGCAGTACTTAACTTCTGCTGGTATATTCCACATCCTTTGTTGTTTCCTACAGATTATACCACATCCCTTGTCCTACCCACCTGCGGTCGGTAACATTTCCCCCAACCTTTGAGTGTAGAAATTACCTACCTGTAGAGTTAGGGTGAGACCCTGGAGGTCAGGTTGAAGGTCAGCAGCCAGTGGTCAGTCACATTCTACACATCCAGCACATAGCTGCCATCGGGAATATTCAACACATCCACCTACAGAGGAAAGGGGACGTGGTGATTAGATACAAATGTACTATACCGAGGTATGATGTATAGAGAGGTAAGATAAACCAGATGTGCAGGGGTGGGATCTCTACCTTCACTTGCCCCAGTAGATCACAACTACCGTCATTGAAAACAACTAAACTGCTAACTAGGATGTAAACAAACAAACACAGCAAACCTAAAGTTGAATTCGAGTTTGAATTTAAAAAAATTGCATAATCAATAAAAGATCTCAGAATAGAATGTCAAGAAATCATGGCTAATGGTCGTCATGATGCATGAATGCAAGTTACTTGCAGGGCTACATCCATATATCATTATCGACCCTAGGAGTTTGATACACTTCTAGTCAAAAGTCATAGAAATGGAGCTTTTGCCCCTGGGGGGCCCTGGAGGGGGTCTGAAATCAAACCTATGAGTACCTCAAAGATATTTTTTGTGGATAGTGTATGGGTGGTGGGGTAACTCCTCACAAAATATTATGAGTTAAATATGAAAACCGTTGCTATAGCAACACCCCAAAACTATATACCCTTGAAAGGGTGTCTTCCCGAATCATTCATGGGGGTATTTAGCCTTAAGGCCTCTATATGAGTAGAAATATATTATTAATCAACAGTTCTGACATTATTCTTATACTCCTGGGTCTAAAGGTCGGGTTCATAGAGTTTTAGCTCGATATTCTTTGATTTTGCTTTGCCAATGGGTCATTATCCTCCAGGGCTGATATTGGATTGTAAGTAAATTTCAGGGCAAAGAAAATTTATTATCTGCTATTCTTCATAAAAAGAAGGCAGAGTCAGGTGGGAACTATTAGTTATGAGGAAGACAATTCCTAAGACATGTGCTTTCAAGTGGTATATAGATTTAATGGGGAAAAAATCTGTGTAAACCTAAGAATTTCAATCGAACATGGTATGTTTCTCAAAAATGATTCGGGAAGACACTGATTCGGGAAGACAAAAATCCACTTCCCAGCTCTGCTATTGCATAGGGTATGCAATAAGCAAATATTCTACACATTGGATACTTAGGTGTGAGTAAGGGGAAAATTACTGACATATTTAGAACAGTTAAACATATCAACTTAACACAGGAGGGGCAAAATCATTGTGGTTTTTTTTCAGACAAGAAAAGTGAACAGAGTTGCGATGAACCTTTATTAAAAAGTACATGTATTTCAATAAACCTTGATTTCCGTAATCTACAGCTCAAAATAATCTAGATTTGCGAATTTTATGATAATACAATGATTATTTACATAGAAAATCATGTCCTGTACATGGCAAGAAAAGTGAACAGAATTGCAATAAACGTTTATTAAAAGTATGTACATTTCATGATAATGAGCACACATCTGACATCAATAAACCTTGATTTTCGTAATCTACAGGTCAAACTAGACTAGATCTGTGAATTTCACAATAATACAATGGGCATTTATGTAGAAAATCAAGTCCTGAACATGGTATGTTACTCAAAAATGATTCGGGAAGACACTGATTCGGGAAGACAAAAATCCACTTCCCAGCTCTGCTGTTGCACAGCGTGTGCAATAATCAAATACTCTACACATTGGATACTTAGGTGTGTGCCAGGGGAAAATTACTGCCATTTTTAGAACAGTTAAATATATCAACTTTACACAGGAGGGGCAAAATCATTGATTTTTTGGTCAGATGAGAAAAACAGGGTATTCCATGGAAGCCATTCATAGCATCCTCAGAATGAAGTTTACCAAGGAATTCTAATCTTTTTCTTAAACAGATATTTACCTTACCTCCCTCTATTTTCTAAATACAATATTGAACTCATATGCCCTACTGATTTATTTTAGGGGTGTTATTTTAGGCAAAATGATTCGGGAAGACACAGACCTTCACCAAACTTCAAATGCTAACAGCATATAAAAGAAATATGTCCAGGAGAGGGTTTTTTGTTCCTGATACAATGTATAACCACAAAATATATGTTATATAAATGAAACTACACATATTTGGTAGTATATCCTGAAAATTTTCACTTTTGTGTATTTTTTTTATCATTTCCCCCCCCCCCCAGTTTGGTCAAATTTGGCCTATTTTGAGGCGCTGTAAGATGAAATATTGATTTCCCACCACATAAACCTATGTGTTACACAAAGAGCTCATCAGGTCTGATAATATAAGCCCCAAACAATAATGAAAAAATCAAAATCCTAACGATAAGGGCCAGCAGAAGTGCAAAAATAGCAAAAGCCAACTTTCTATGATTTTTGACCTTCTGGAGGGTCGACATGATGCATGAATGAAGTGCTGGCCATCAGACTCGCCAGCACTTCATTGGTGCACCATGACGACCGATGGGCGTGATGCACTCCTGCATTAGCGACCCTTAATGGGTTAAAGTAAAGGAACTTTCATTCTTCGAATACAGAGCAGTATATTTATGTAGGAACGACTCAATGCTTTTCACATTTCGCGACTAGTCAAGATGGCCTTGGTGAGTTATAAATTAATCCCGTGGATCATTACCCTAAGTAACGTACATATTCCACAGTCACTGGTCGATAAAGAAGTCTTGTGTTTAACATCTGACTTGAAAGACGCCTTTCCTCTGGTTTGGTAATACAACATTGTTGTTTAGATCTATACTAAATATCATGGATATTATACTGTTTACTTTAGAGTCATCTCATCAACGGTGTTTGCTACCGAGTAATACATGGCGATGGCTTACACGCAGCATACATTTAATTTCAGGTGTGAAGAGCAGGATAAATGTAATATCTTAACTGTATAGTCAACAAGTGAGATGCACTTCCATAATCGTGTTCCATATGAACATGATGATGCATGTAAGCTATGATATATTTGTGGAATCTTCATTGAGGTCGTACCTGACTATAACATAACATAATGGGCGGGTGTGGCGTTTGTTTCGGCGTTTTTACTGAGACAGACCCTGGATCATGACGTGGTTTCTACTGCTACCTGTCTGTGTCAATCCTTAAGAATGTGCTGGTAGGACCCTTGTGTAGCGCGGGCCTGATATCCCGCGACGGGAAAGGAGCGTTTAACATGAACTCCGCCATTTAATCAGTGTAATAGACCATTCTGGCTCACAGCATATTGCGTAAACTAATTCCTCCATTAACGTATGGCCAATATTAGAGGGGGTATATATAGTAAAAAAGGTATCAGTCAGCGGGAGGGGGGGGCATTTAATTGTAGAGGAGTACTTTGTTGGACCCACGTGTTCCAAATGGAATATCGTCCATATAGGGCATGCAGTGCCTGGACGCCCATGCTATAGGGTCGAGGGTATTTTTCCCCCTGTCACCATCAAATGTGCAAAGATTTTAGACCTTTTTTTTCAATGAATTACATGTGTATATGTCAAATGCGGCTGCTCCAAGACTGGCTTATGGTCTCAAGTCGGGGCTCTATCAGAAAAAAAAAACTGTATAATTGTCTCAACACTGACAATACAATCTACTTTTAGTGCATTGCAAACGATTTCATGATAACCAATCCAATCATAAATGGTATCTAACAAAGACACTTACGTAGAGTTGAGGGTAAGTTTACAGTTCCCACTTATTGAGCCATATTGTAACTTGGTGCAAGATTTTCCCCTTCTGCGACCTGTAGTGGGTCCATGAAGGTTCTACCCCGGGCTTCTACGTAGACAGCTGTCATGTAACACTTTTCCCTTTTCACTGTCCCACACTCATCATGTACGCCTGATATATCTGTAGTTATGGATAATTTCTGTGGCCAGGGTATTGTGTGTGCACTGGGCCGGCTCCACACCTCCACTCCCATCACTCATTACAACTACTCACTCTCTCTCTCCAAACCAGGGTCGTAAAAAATCCATTCTGACGTGTAATGACATCTATAAAAAATACATTGGCTGGGCAAATTGTTCTCTTATCAAGCTCCAATCTGTGGCATTGGCTACGAAACATTAGGGTACATCTTTGCCTTGTGCCACCCATCCCTGTATCCATTAATACGATGTAATATAGTGTCAGTCAGTCAGCAGCAGGCATGTCTGAGGTAATCGGTGCACTCTGTATGTTATCATCCGCCTTGAAGACAGTACTAAAAAAATAGAAAATGAAAAAAACGCCCCGAATCAACCAAACTAAAACAACAACAAAAACAACAAATGGTAGTTTTGTGTGAGTAACTTACATCCTAAATGGAGTGAGAGTGGCTTTACCGCCATTTCAACAGCTAAGGTCATATTCTTGACAAGAAAGATACATTAGACTTCAAGCAACGGATGAATGGGTGTCGCCGCCAGCATATATATGTGCACCAGACACACAGAGGTGACAGAGATGGTGAAATTTGGACCCTTTTAAGGAGTCCCGAATGCTTTTGGGCAGGGATTTATAAAACATATTTTTCATTCATCTAAACAAAATAATGTTATTCTCTCATTCCTAGAGTGCTATCAACTCCACTCCTACATGGACAACAATTATGAAGAAATACCTAGGCTTGGCTGAGGGGCGCAGAAAGAAGGGGGACACGTTACAATAGCCTGTCTGCAGATCATTCAATGTCGACAATGATGTTGCTCTAACCTAAATCCGAAAGCTGATAGTAAATAACTTATAATTACATTAGTGCTTTCCTTCGCCATTAGAATTTTGGTTAGAAAACAGCATTGTTGATGTTACAAACAGAAATGTTGTCCATGCAATTAGGTATATTGCCTTTAACAATATGATGGTAACGGGCTTCACACTGTGGTTGCAATTCTTGCTGTTTGTACCATCCTGTCTTGTTATAAACAATTCCTAGTTAAAAAGTGTGGTCATGTAGCCGTTATAATTGAGGTGACGTCACCAATCGAAGAGCATTTGGTCCAAGAATAATTTGTAGGACATGCCAACCTTCAGAGCAGTTTTATTTTAAATCTCGCCGAGCTAAATATACCCATGATCAGTAGAAGCAATAAAACAGTGCTATTTTCGGAGATATTTTCTATACTGCATAGAGGCTCTTCTAAAGCGATTCCAATAAGCACAGAGTGATTGATTCGAGGTTGCAGAGTGCTCTGGAGGCTGTTGCGAAAAGAATTGGATACGAATTCTCACTGTAGCTATTTGATCTTCCAATTGTATGCTCTTCCCCACCCTTAGAATCGACTTCCCTAGAGAATTAGTACCTACTTGAGAATTACACCGCGACTCTGGACCACTCCTATACCACTCCTCTGATCATTTCCCTTTTCGCAACACATGGGGGAATCAATTCCCTGAGGTGAGTGAGTTCCGTTTTTGGAATAGCACCTCCAACAGAAGAAATCCCAAATCTTTTTTGCAACGGCCTCCTGTACGTATAGGTTAAAAGGCCCCACCACCTGTTCGCCAGGGGCGAGTGGCTCCTCTGATTGGGGAGTAGGATGACACTGTTTGCCAGCCAAGTGGGCGGGCCGTGTATGGACTCCCAAAACTGCCATAGTTATAGCTATGTTTAGACAAACTATGTACCTTATCATCTACCAAAGGATTAAATGTCAATTGCTCCATGAAGTTGTCATTTTGTAAACTGATTTGAAGGTGACTCTCGATAGATATAATTGAAAACACTGCTGTTGGTTTTAATAACCAATGGGGTACTCAGTCGTCAGAAATCTTCTATAATTAACGTGTTAACCTTCGAATCCTTATATGCAAACTTTTAAAGGGAATTTCCATATTGAGGGCCCAAAGGACCACCATCAGAGGCGCAGGAGGCAAACTTCTCAAAGCATAAAGGTGCTTATAGATAGCTTAACGCTCAAAAGATTTTGACTTTTTTTTTTTTGGAAATCTCTCTTTTTTTTCTTTTTTTTTTTTTGATTTTGTATAGAAATGTATGGGCAGACATGTTGGATCCTATGATTTTACAGTAGAAATATGAAAAACAGAAATGTGAAGCACATGTTAAAGATATGAATGACTGTTATTAATTGTATACCAATAGATGAGGACCTAGATAAACTCAACGAAAAATTGATGAAAAAATTTGAAAATTACGGGAAAAATGCCTAAAAATTGCCAAAATATCTCAAAAATTCACAAAATAAAAAAAAAAGATTCCATGATCGGCCCTGTTTTGCTAGGGTCGGTCGGGTAACTGGAAACAAACCTTTTTTTTTAGGCCTAGGCCTATTTTAACAAAATCATTTATGCCTGACAAATTAGGACCGAAGTACCACCTGGTGAAGGGAATGGAGAATTTCACTTGCTCTTTTTTTTCCTTTTTTTTTTTTATAACACTTTATGTTTCGGGCATATACATGTCATGAATAGATCATCATTGTGGTTTCGACATCACGGCCTTCTTCTTTGTTCTGTCAGATCTGGTGCAGTGTCGAAATCATAGAGCGTCTTATTTGCAGTAATGTGGTAAAAGAAAGAAATGGGAGAAGGAGTCTGGAGGGAACATTTACAATTTCGAAAGTGGTAAATCTCACCTCGCTGTAAGCGAGATATAGACATGAATTTCAGAACCATTTTAGAAATTTGACCTTTTGATAATCATTAACTCTAGCTGTCATTGTTTATAAAAGAATTGCAAGTTCCATCTGAATAAGCCTCTTGTGTCTGTGCCAGCTCATCCTTCATAAATCTGTAATACACCATGCGTAGTGTGATGGTGTGAGAGTGATGCCCAAATGGTGGAACACAGTGTTGTGAGTAATGTGGTCATCAGACCTGTAAGGTGACAGTTTGTTACCACCCCATGACAGGTGACTTGTGATGCTCACATTGTGTCACAGACTCTGGAACCTCCTCCTATCAAACTATCATGAATCACTCATCACGCCACAGACAACTGACAGACCTAGACGTGGAGGCCGTTTCCTAGCCTCAGCTCTATACCAAATGTTCCCTGATAAAGGTATAACTAAAGTATATAGGACTGCAAAAACAAACCTTTGGGTCGAATCCCACGATGGGATTTACACCTCGAAAGATTCTGCAATTTGCTTGAGTTGCAAATTGAAGGGAACAATTATACCCACTTGTGCAAAACTTCACCTAAATTTCTGAGTTTTGTAACAAAATATCAAACTCTCCGAACACCTTCCCAATTTCATTCCAATTCTCTTTGACTGTGATTGAATAGATCAAATCTTCATTTAAGGAAAATATCTAAATAATTTGACTTTAATTTGACCTCAACATTGCAATTATACCTCTTTCTAAAATTTATAGCTTTTGAAAAATGGAGACAGCCACTAAATTATTGCAATAAAATGTGAAATCTCAGAAACTATGCTGCAGAAATGACATAATTGGATTTGACTTGTATATATGCTCGTTTCCTTCATTTCCAACCCAAGTTTCACTCTACAATTTACAATACACTGCAATCTTGTATACAGAAGCTACGTATATGTACACAGAATCCAATCTTGATTTAATTGTGCACTTTGTTCTACACATTAGCTTGCAATTCCAATATACCAAGGAGAATGACAAGTTAACTTGCAAACATCTTACCCTAGTGCGAGACTGACATTTTGGAAGTAAGAAGGGGTTTGAAATGGAAAGTGCAATATCAATGGTCTGCTAGAACACTTGCAATTTAAGTTTTAACAAGGCTCCCAATCTCCAAGAGCTCCCAAATTGCAGAATCTTTTGAGAGATATAGCTCATCGTAGGATTCGACCTTTAAGGTTTTTGTCCAGAAAGGTGCAGTTTGTAATTACATATATAAAATGGACGGAGTGGAGTGTTCTGATTATGAACGGACCATGGCATGTGATAATTTGTACATACATCCAAATGGAATATAGGGGTAGGGTGGGGAGATGTGTGGTAGATATTTACCTGTTGTGCAGCCATGTGGAATATTAGACGTACAGTTATACCTGTGCAGGTACATGTTACCTATAGTACCACACACCAAACATGGATAATCACATGTTCAATGTTGATAACGTGTCAAACTACCCCACCTCATCTAACCACAGTAACGTATTGGTATTGTGTGCCTGAGGTCGGCGTTAAATCTTCGCCATTATGTCAGAACCTGCACGGATTGCACGCACACAACATTAGGTCTATTCTGTGGACTCATCTAAGCTTAGTGTACTCCAAGTTCCCTCTTCGAGATTCGTGCCCAGCTAATCAGAGTGGATAGAGCCTATATTACCCAAAAGCCTTTAGTGTCTGTATGTACATGTATTATGACGGAACAAAATACATGCTCTTAAAACAGAACTGGGTTGTATATTTAAGCAGCTCTTTTGCGATTATCCCAACTGCATCGTGAAGGGTACCTGAGTGATGTCCTGTTAGACATAAAGGTCACAAAGCGTATACCCAATGAAATCAGAAATACTGAAGTATGGGAATTCAAAATACATAGATCTTCATCTGAAAAACCGTATGCATGCATGGTTTGATGAAGTGGTAAAGTCATTTTGTCAACAGGTCCTGGCAGAGTACAGGTCGGAACTAAGATTATTGGTTTGTGTATATTGTACTCTATAGTCAAACAAGAGTAAATTTATTTCGCCATTTTGATAAAGCTGCAACGGCTATCATTATCATGACAATTATTTCTGATCTATAAACTGAATGGTCATGTTGAAAAACGAGACTTCCTAGTTGTGATTACTTTTATGACAGCCAGAAGACTAACGGCAAGGGGCACACTCTGCTTAGCCTGCCTACCTGTTGAAGATGTGCCCTATCATACTTCTCACAGCTAGATATGGAGTGTTATGGTGTTCTTCATCACCCCTTCTCACTCAGGCCTCTTTGCCTCGTACAGTAGAGGATATAGCCCCGGGCTGTTGTAGGTCAGGCCTTTGTCGTTCTGCTACCCTTTACACCGCCATGTTAACGGCCACAAAGTATACGGGGCCTCACCGTGTAATCTCCATCCATATAATACCACGCGGTGTGACTGGGCGCCTCATGCCATCCTCCACATCCCTGTCACCTACTACAGGTAAATCCCACCTGACAAGGCACCCAGCCCTAAACATATAACATAGAGTTTGACTCCCCCACAGCTACACACATTCAGGGACGTAGCCAGACAGCCATGTATAAGCAGTAGCTTTACTTGTACTGAAGCAGCGTCTGTACCGTAATTACCATCTAGAGTGGCCATCACCTGAAGCTATCCTCAGACGGCCACCACATCCTCAAATGTAGACCAGACTTGGTGTTAGAGAGTCAGGAGAAAACCAATAAACCTTTTAAACTTTTTTTACTCATGTATGTTACCCTACTTGATTGAGTTTTCTGTGTATGCTATTGAAGAAGTGTTGTCAGCTCGTCATATGCTATTGTTGCCGTGTCAGTGAACACGTCGGCAGACATCCTGGGGTGAGGGATTAGGGGGATGGGTGGGCAGGGGGTGGTACGTGTGAGAGGGTTCTAGTCTTAAGTGTCTTTGTAAATGTAGATGTCTTTACAAATATAAGCCACAACCTCTATAGTTCATTATGTATTATTCAGTCAGGTTTGGTTTAATTCTAATAGAATTGAAGACAATACAAGTTACAGCTACTTAAGTTGTTATTTGAATACATAATGTATTGTGTATGTTGAAGAGAAGTGGCAAGGGCGACACGTACAATGCCATGTTAGCTTGTCGCCTTATGCAAATACTTGATCATGCCCTCGTGATTATATATCTTAACGACGACATGGTACTTCTGTTATCAAGTCAAATAGATCCGTTACTATAAACTACATGAAACACCTTTCCTTCGCTCAAAGATAATTTGCTCAAAGTGGCAGAAGCTTAGCTTTTACGTAAATAATATTAATGGGTATAACACGTTATTTTCTGTCTGCATAATTAAACACGCGTCACTGCCATATCGTACACCTCTGCACCTATCTTATATGACCACAATGAGAGGGGTGGGGTGCATCCCCCTCCCCCCCCCCCCGAGGCGGATCAGGTGAGGTCGGGGGTGAAGCTGGCTACAAAACGATACAAACCCATGGAGGTGTGATGATTGACACACCTTGCAGTGTTACATTTAGATAGGAGGTGGTGAGGTACCCAGGACCCTGTTTCTATACTCTAATAGTATGGCGCCATCTGCATTAGTGTTTCTATAGAAGTTGCTGTCTCCAAAATGGCTCAGTTCGAGTTCTAGCTGAGTTCATTTTAGGCAACTGCCTAGACCCAAATGAATAGAGCAGGATGTGCCACTGTTTCTAAACCTTAGGATATAACTCAAACTCAGTCTTATCTGCTCCAATGATGAAGGCAAAATTATTGCTTTTCAAACAACTTTGCCACCAACCCTTATAGGTGGTCAGCAAAACTTTAAATAAGAGAAATACACACAAAAACTTGGATGATTCATTTGATGATAGATTAGCTGAAACTCAAGGATTTTGATGGCACCATTGCATGAGTGTTTCTAAAGTTGTCCTATCCAGCTCTAGCCAATACAGCATTAGAACAGAACTCAAGTTAAGAAACAGAAGCATGTTTTTGTTGGGTCTGCACTATCAGCTTAGCATTAGAAAACATGTATGGTGCCCTTCAGGTATACAATCAGGGCCATGATGGCAGCAAACTCAGTTGGAAAACAACAGATTTACTTCTGTCAATGGAACAGATGGGGCTCAGTTTGAGTTTTATCCAAAACTTTAGAAACAGTGGCACTTCTTGCTCTATTCATTTGGATTTGGGTAGTCGGCTAACACAGACTTAGATAGAACTCGAACTGAGCTATTTTGGATAAAGCAACTTAGGAAACACTAATGCAAATGGTGCCATCCAAAACAACTATAGAAACAGGGCCCAGGGGTTGGTGATAGGAATTGAAAAAGTACATTTCTCCTCCATTGTTAATTATGATTTTCAGATTTTTTTTTGTGTGGTTTCATCTGAATTTTGATTAATATTTTACAAGATATGACGATGTATCTTTTTACATTATTTGGCCCCTTCAGTTCAGTTCTGTTGCGTTATAGAGATCAAGAGTCAAAGCTATGCGTGAGTGAGTGAGAGAATGAGTGAGTGAGGGAGTGAGTGGGGGAGGGACACAGGGATGCAGGTATGTAGGGATGCAGGCAAGGGGGCACCGAAAAGATAGGTAGGGAATGAGTGGAGGGAGGGAGGAAATGATTGAATGAGTCAGTGAGTGAGTAAGTGAGTTTGGGAGGGAGTCCAGGAGTTCAGTAGAGAGTCAGCAGGAGGGGGGAGCAAGAGAGGGAAGGAAGGAAGAAGTAGAGTGGTGGAGGTGACTTGGATGGAGTGAATGTAGTTGAATTAAAATGAATGGGTTGGGTGGAGTGGATTGGATTGGAATGGAGTGGAGTGGAGTAGATGGGGTTGACGTGAGTGCAGTGAGTGGAGTGGAATCTGGAGATCAGTGGAGTTCAGTCAATCCTACTAACTGGATTCCACTTGAGTTGAGTGGAATGAGTTTTGAGTTCAATGGAGCAAAGCGAGGTAAACTGTGTCAAATCAGGTTAAAATGGATCAAAATAGGTCAAATTAGTTTGAGATGGGTTTATTGGGCCAAATTGAGTCAGATTGACTCAAGGCAGGCAAATTAGGTAAAGTCAGATTAATATAGGTCATAATGACCCAAGAAGGTTCAGTCTGGCCCAAAATCGGTTGGCCCAAAATCGATATGTTCATCCAAATAGAGTCATATTAACCTAAGAGGAGTAAAGTAAGTCAACAGGTCAATCAAGGTCAAAGAGGGCCAAAGTGGATAGATTGGTTGAAATGGATAAAACAGGTCGATCTAGGTCAAACTAGTTAGAATTGGCCCAAAGTGGGTAAATTGGGTCAAAAGAGGTCGCTCTAGGTCAAACTGGGGAAAAGTGGCCCCAAGTGGATAAATTGGGTAAAATCAGGTCAACATAGGTCAAAATGGGCTAAAGTGAGTCCAATTGACCTACCAAAAGCAAATTGGGTGAAATCAGGGCGATATGGATCAAAGTAGGTCAAATAGGCAAAAAATGGATCAAACTGCCCAGAATTAGGCTAGATGGCATAAATTGGCCCCAATTATGGGGAATTTGAACCTTTTTTGGCCTATTTGACCAATGTTGCCCTGATTTGATGCATTTTGCTCAAAGTATCAATTGCACTCAATTTGGCCCATGTTGACCTGATTTTACCTAATTTACCCACTTTTGCCCACTTTTACCTAATCTGATGTAGAGTGGTCTGAATTTACCCACTTTGGGCCACTTTTACCCAGTTTGACCTGCATTGCTCTGTTTTGACCCAATTTAGCCACTTTTACCCAATTTGACTTAGATTGAGCTGATTTGACCCAATTTAACCAATTCAGGCCACTTTTTCCCCTTTTGACCTATGTTGACTTTATTTTACCCAAATTACCCATTTTTACCTAATCTGACATAGATTGGCCTGATTTTACCCAAACTTTGAGCCACTTCTTCCTAATTTGACCTAGATAGAATTTTTTTAACCCAATTTACCCACTTCGAGCCACTTTTTCCCAGTTTGACCTGCATTTCTCTGTTTTGACCCAGTTCACCCACTTTGGATGATTTATACCCAATTTGACTTACATTGACCTGATTTGACCCAATTTAACCAACTCAGGCAACCTTTACCCAACTTGACCTAGATAGACCTGATTTTACCTAATTTACTCATCTTAGGTCCATCTGATTTAATTTGGCCCAATCTTGGCCAATTGAATTATTTTGACAAATTTGGCCCAATTCAGTCAACTTTGGTATGGTGAATATGACTTGATTAGGGCCAATATTGGACAAGTTTAAACATTTGGCCCAATTTGACATCTTTTGACATATATTGACTCATTTTGACCCTATTCAATTGGACTAGGCCCATTCAACCTCATTCATTCCACATCATTCCAATCCATTTAAGTCAATCCAATTCCATTGACTATATCCAATTAACTTCCACTCACTCACTCCCTTCACTCATAAACTCACTTACTCACTGCACTCACTCATGTAGTAGGATGATTATTTCAAGCTCAATGGAACACAGTCTACCCCTGACTGCCACTGTATTCACTGCAGACCAAAACAAAACAAGAAGGGGTTTCTTTGACAGAATGAGGTTCCCCCAGGGGTTCCCCAAGGGAAATCCTTTTTTTACTCTGGTTGCTTGAGTCTTGTTCAAATATGGTTGCCTTAGTCAGAGGGGATAGAACTGAACTGAACTGAACTCCATGAGAGGGCAAGTGACTAAAGCTAATGAGCTCCTGTGTTTCCATAGTTGCCTTCGCCAACAGACCTGCTAGAACAGAGCTGGTGGAGGCAACTTTAGAAACACAGGAACTGTTTGTTCCATCTGCCTTCGCCAGCTCTGTTCTAGCAATGACGGACGGTGCCACCCAAAACCCAAAAGTAGAGAAACAGGGTCCAGGGGTGGGATCTGCAGATGGGCGCGGGCCACGTGTTTGGTGTACAGATTAGTGGGGATTCGACGGAGCGCCAGGCGGCAGGATCACAAAGCGGCAGTGTCCAGAGTTATTTGAATAGATTGTCAGCCACCCACTCCCCTTTCAAATTGTGCCAAGGGTCGTTGTGATGATCCTTGTATTACTACGATTATTCTACAAATCCTAGCTTATACAATGTACATGATGAATATGCAAGGGCCGGTCATAGCATAGTGGTTGAAATAAAGGTGCTTTAGCCCCCATGGTCTCAAATAGGGAATGCATGGTGCCCTACGACTATATCAACACAAGGTGGATTTCTCAGTACCATCTGCGACTGTAGTAACTCCTGTAGTGCTCTGCCACTATACCCTACTACAGTAAATACACCTTCGAGAGGGTTGATAAAGTGGAATTAGGCCACATAGAAAAACCATCAGCCTTGCTGACCGCATCAATAAAAAGGGCGGCATCCAAATCTTCCTAAAAATATCTAGTTGAATTTCCAAATCAGCTGGAAGAAAAACACACCCAGAACAAAAGTGTTCATATTGAGTTTTTTGAGTTCAACCATTTTTGGTATCGAACAGTAGTCATACTCACTGTTCGGGGGTATTGGTCCTGTAGGGCCGCCCACCTGTGTCCCAACCAGGGTGACCCAGTTCTACCTGTCACCTCACTCTCCACTCACCTGCACAGGCAGGCCCACACAGTCATTCAGTCAGCTCACCGGTGCAGAGACAGTTCAGTTCAGTTCTGTATTTTTTTCTGTTTCTCTGGAGTCATGGTGGTATGTAACTTGTGTGATCATGATTACCACGGGAACAAGAAGGCGTGCCCTGAGTGCACTTGTCCTAACCCACGGTGGAAGGCAGGTGATCAAATGGTGGGACATAAGGCTCCGGAAGGCTCACAAGGGACCAGGGACACAGCCGGGGCCACGGACGGGGCCACTGGGACTACAGACCGGGTGGCCGGGGAGAGCGAACTGAAAGGCAATAACACTGGTTCTGATATGCAAGGTGACTATTTGGGGAGCAATGGTGATTTATTACGTCAAATCGAATTGGAGAGAGCAAGGAAACATAAGATTGAGCAACTGTCCAAAAGGAAAGAGTTAGAACTGGAGTTAGCCAGGTTGCGGGCCAATAACAACAGGTCATTGAGGGAGGTAAATGATGGTGTTCAGGCCTGGCATGGGGCTATGAATGTGTTCGATACCCCGCATAATCTTCTTACTGCTGTTCCTGCGGGCCTAGAATCGACTGAGTTGAATATAGTGAACAACCAAGACCGGGGATCGAACGCAGGCGGGGGTGCGTTTGATACCCAATACAAATCCGTTACTGTTGCTCCGAGGGGCCCAGACCTATCCGACTCAAACACGGTAAGCTACCAAGACTGGACATCGAACGCACCGTATGGCCGGACAGACCGGGTGCCGAGGCTCCAGTAGACTGTAATCTCTCAAACATTGATGTTTCCAGGCCATCCGCAGGCCATTCTGGCCTTAATCCTTCTAAATATGATCCATCCTTACCAAACCTTGCTGTCGTCTACCCTCCTGGGAGGAGGAAAGACCAAATAAACAAGTTGCTCTCCCATGCGGACCAGTTGGGTACCCGGTACAATCATCCGCAACCCCAGGGAAATCAACCGGTCCCCCCACAGCACCTGAGGGAGGTAGCAGGGCCTACTAATCTATCTGGTAGTGTCAGTGCACCTTCAGGTTCTGTGCAGTAACCCCCTTTGGACATTTCCTACTCTGCTTACTTGAGGTGGGTTCAACAACAACAACAATTCTACAGGATCCAGGGTGGACTGTCACCTAACCTTCCTCCTGTAGCACCCCGGTTACCTCCTCAGCAAAAACAGCCAGTTCAGCCTCCCTCAGGGGGGTCACACCCCTTGCAGCAGGTTATCACAGCTCAGCAGCAGCAACTTCAGGCTATGCAGCAATAGCTGCAGCAAGTACAGCTCCAGCTACAGTCCCGACCTGCAGTCAACGTCGGTGTTACCAATCAGCACCCCGGGGCAACCCTGCCCCTCTATTTTCTGCAGAAATTAAATCGCCATACCTACAAACCCTCCAACCAGCATCAGCAGGCCTGACAGTGTCATCACTGGGCCTTATCGACGGAAACTTGAACAGTTTATTCTCGAACCAGGGGGGTGTTTCAGGTATTGATGACCCATTCCTCAGAAATATGAATTTATTGTCAAAAGCTAGCAAACGTAAACGCTCTACAAACTGGCTGTGTCCAGATTTTCATATTGAATCAGATAAAAAGTATGAAGACATGTCTGTCACGGAATTGTTATACGGCATGCAGGGGGTCTACAAAGTGCTTGTACAAAAGAATTTGCCTGAGCTTCCAGCATCAGATTATCTCGAGCACATGAAATTTGTGAAACTGAAGGCGCAGGGGGGCTCTTTTTCAGCCAAACAGTTGGCTAAATACGATTACAAGGTAGTTACCAGGGTTCTCAGACAAAAAATCCCATTCTTTGTCGTGGGGGAAGAAACATCCATCCAAGCTTGTCTTAGTGCAGAACATATGTCCTGTGTTTATGACCCAAAACCACTTCCTACAGCAAATCAGGGTAGTCATAGACGCAACCGCGGTAGGGGGGTCCGGTACGAGGATAAAAAATGGGAATACACTGACGTATGTATTAATTGGAATTTCACTGCCTGTTCCAATGACGAATACTCCCGCAAACACATTTGCAAACATTGCAGAGGCTCCCACAAGGGGATAAATTGTACTCTAGACTGCAACTATCAGTCAGCTAATCAGGGTGGTAACCAAAGTCATGCATGACAAAGCAGTACTGTTCCGGAGTTCAGCTGTAATAGCACTTATGATATGAAACTTAGTGGTTTGTTTCCTTCCACCTTCGATGACATTTGTTGTTGTGTTGATTTATATGAACTCCTTTATATGTACACAGACTATGTTCCTTTATGGGACGTTAATTCACCTCATTATCTATGTGAGGTCAGATCTCAAATGAACTTGGCAGGCTGGAAAAACATGTTGTTGGGGGGCCATAGTCAAGTGTACATATAGAAGGTTACTGGTGCAAAAACTATGACTCAGCCACTGTTACAGCCTACCAGGAAATTAGTGAGATCATCTTGGAGGAGTTAGCCTCGGGTAAGCTAATGGAAGTGAGTGTTCAGCCTCAGTGCATTTACGCTATGGGTGCAGTTAAAAAACCCTCAGGAGGTATCAGGCCAATAACTGACGCGAGCCGCCCCAACTTGTGCTCAATTAACTGCTACATGAGCCAAACTTTCAAGTCATTTAGTTATAAAATGGTAGATACCGTATCGGACCATCTAAAGCCAGGCTCGTATATGGCAGTGACTGACGTTACGGCAGCTTACTGCTCATTCATGGTCCGGGAGTGCGACAGAGCTAGGCAAGGTCTGTCTTGGGAGTCTAGGTTTATTCAGGACATTCACACGGTATTTTCTGTGTCAACTACCTAGACGACATGTTGGTTATGGCGGATAGCTTTGAAGCCTGGCTTGAAGCACAGCTCTTTCTCCACAAAACATTGCACTCCTTAGGGTTCTACATTTCCTACAATAAAGTGCGCTCCCCCAGTCAGATTCAGACTTAGTGGAAATTGATTCAATAAAAATGCAGCTGAGACTACCCGCAGAGAAATTGCGCAAACTGCAGATGGAGTTGGACTTTTTCAGTGGTCATCACAGGACGATGAAAAAGCAACTTCAAAAACTGTGCGAAACTTTAGTTCGGGGGGGTTGCACTTTCTCCCATCGTGTGATCGCAATGTTGAGTTGTTTCACTCCAAGGAAAAGGTACATCACATTGTCAAAGTCCTTTCACCTAGACCTAGCCTGGTGGGGAGACTTCTCTGCCTGGTTTAACAGCACAGCAAAAATAATTTAGCCTCCTGTTAATACGTCTATGGTGTGCACTGATGCGTCTGGTACTGGATTCGGGGCATACTCTGGCATGGATTGGTTGTGCGGTAGGTGGCAGGAGGACTTTGAGATGAAAGGAGACCACCACAACCACTGTGTCCCCCAACCGGTTCAGGATGTACCCTGTAATATTAATGTTAGAGAACTGTACCCGATTTTTGAGGCCCTCACCAGATGGGGCCACATGTGGGTGGAATGCGTTACGGACAATACGCAAGTGGTGGTGGCTATAAACACCAGTAGGAGTGGGAACTCAGCTTCAATGCATCTCCTCTGCTTAATATTCTGGGTGACAGTGATGTTCAACTGCCACCTGGTGGGAGTGTATCTGCCGGGCAAGGACAACCTGGTAGCAGATACTCTCTCCAGAGCTACCCTCATCAACGAGTTACGGGTACTTTTGTGTTGCAGAGGCCCGTCAGCGGATTCGTCTCAGTGGCGCAAATATATCAAGTTCTGTGCATCGATCCGATGCCCAGCAGTACCCACAGACACGACTCTCATGTGTCACTACGCAGTCAGTTTGGTTTCGGATGTAAAATATAGATCAATTCAACACTATATCAGTGCAGTGATATCTTTGAACAGTTATTCTGGTTATGACATTAAATATGTTAGATCAGAGTTCGAGTTGACCACCACCCTGGCAGGTATACGCCGTAAACTCGGGGACCTGGAACCGACTCGTCCTTCCTTTACACTTCGGGACTTGTTGTTGCTATCAGACTGTGTTAACTGGGATCGGGTGGAGGATAGAGTCTTGTGGACTTGTATAGCCATCTCATTTCGGGGCCTGCTATGGAAATCAAACATCGTCCCTGATTCGGCGTCGAATCCAGGGGGTCACTATCTTCGGCGCGGAGCAATAGGTCTCACACATTGGGGCATAGAACTGAGTATCTCCTCGTCTAAAACAGTGCAATATGGTCAGACAGTTCACAAGATCCCAATAACTTTTAGTCGGGGTTCCCCCCTTTGTGCGGCTTCCTTGGTACGGGATCACCTGGAGGAATTCCCGTCCTCTAATCCCATGTCCCCAGCTTTTGTAGTACCGAAAGGAAATCGCCTCGTCCCAGTGACCTACCCTATGCTGTTGGGGTACCTCAAAAAAATTATGACCTCGGCAGGCATGAACCCGCAAAGGACGGGCATGCACTCCCTAAGACTGGCAGGAGCACTCTATATGTATAGTCTTGGTCTCACCCTGGAGGACATCCGTCAAGCAGGAAACTGGAACAGCATGGCTGCCCTAATTTATCTGACAAAACCTTACCATCTCTGTGTGGACATGGACCTCATTGTGTCTAAGTGCCTCAGTACCAATCTACAAATATGAACAATTAATTCCTAGTTGGGAGTTGCCGGCGTATTCGCGATTGTCCCTGTCTTCTCCCTCACTAGGATCAATGGTATCGAACAGTAGTCATACTCACTGTTCGAGGGTATTGGTCCTGTAGGGCCGCCCACCTGTGTCCCAACCAGGGTGACCCAGTTCTACCTGTCACCTCACTCTCCACTCACCTGCACAGGCAGGCCCACACAGTCATTCAGTCAGCTCACTGGTGCAGAGACAGTTCAGTTCAGTTCAGTTCTGTATTTTTTCTTTTGTTTTTGTTTAAGTTGGTTTAATAAATAGGCCGGCGTATTCGCGTAGGCCCAAGTGGCTATCTTGTTCCTGTCTTCTCCCTCACTAGGATCAATATTGGCAAAGAACATTGTTGGGTTCCATTATGTCCACCCATTCTGATGTATCCACCAGATCCTTAATTCCATTTTGTCCACCATATTTTGTTCCAAAATGTCCACCAAAATTTACGTATTCCATTGTGTCCAGCAGGTTTTGTTCCGAAATATACGAAAAAATTTACAAATTCCATTATGGCCACCAGCTTTTGTTCCAAAACATCTGCAAAAAGTTCAGAATTCCATTTTGTCCACCAGTTTTTGTTCCAAAATGTCCTCCAAAAGTGTCCAGATTCCATTCTATCCACCAACTGTCTGCAAAAATGTCCAAATTCCATTGTGTCCTCTAGGTTTTGTTCTAAAATGTCCGCAAACTCCATTTTGTCCACCCAGTTTAGTTCTAAATTGTCTAAAAAAAATGCTCAGATTCCATTGTGTCCACCAGGTTTTGTTCCGAAATGTCTGCAAAAAGTTCCAAATTCTACTTGCTCCACAAGCATTTGTTCCAAAATATTGTCCACATTTCATCGTGTCCAAAACATCCCCTAACACTGACTAATTCCATTTTGTCCATCAAGTTTTGTTCCAAAATGTCCGCCAATTCCATTGTGTCCACCATGTTTTGTTCCAAAACATCCTCTAATTCCATTTTATCTGCAAATGTTCAGATACCAATCTGTCCACCAAAATTGAAAATGTCCATCAATTCCATATAGTCATGTCATATCTTGATAGTCTGTGATTATCAGTTATGTAGACATGATCTATAGGACAAGACCTTGTATCAGTTAGCAATTAAAGTGGATTTATTCCAGCATATTGTACAGAGTCTTAAGGTATAGTTGGTAATGGTAGTGCGGCTATGCTGGGTCTCCTCTCAGTGGGAGTGCAGCGTGCATATAATAGTAAAGGTAGGTCATGCCCCCTGGCATGGGTATAAGGAACTAGCTATAGGGTGCAGCCTAGGCATTGGTATGGTGTATGGTACAGTAAAGTTTGATGCATATATGGGTCAGGTCATCAGAAAGGCCCAGAAAAATTAATTTTCTGATTACTTTATGTGACCTTAACAAAGTTGTGAAGGAACATGCCCTCAGCTCAGAAACCCAAAAAAATACTGACTTTGGTCCTTGGGTTAAATTTTTATTACTTGCTTTGTGTCATGTAACCTCCAGTACCAAAATGATGAAATATGAAGGTAAAGTTGCTCTCAGTAATATATAGGAATGTCCCATAGCACATATCAAAACCATGAAATAACTAGGCAAATATGTCTAGTATTGACTTCAATTACAAAATGTAACAAAATTTGAGTTATGCACACACAGTAGACCTACCTCTACTGGATGTTACATAACTTTCGGTACTTTAACTAGAATTATTTTAAATATCATAAAGTAACCTTTTACGAATATAACTACCATTCCGTCAAAGTTATAGAAAAAAATACAGAATAATTGTTGCACATTCCAAACTTTACTCTCACTGCTTCAACACCACTAGCAAAGTCATGGAAAGTGTTTTACATTGTCTACAGGACACGTATTATGCATACCAGAAGTCCTTTTCCACCCTGGAAATTTTTGTTGTTGAGAATTTCAGAGATATTTTTTAGATTTTTTTCTCTTTTTTTTCATAATTTGCCATCAAAGTTTCATGAATATAATCTTTGGGTGTCTAGTTGATAGCATCACTAGGCATATCCTTTGCATATTTTTCATGTTCCTGCAAACTAGTGTAGGGGCCAGCTCTGCCATAAGAAGCCAGCTGCCCAGTTCTGGGTGTACCAGCCTAGCCACAAGGCACCTGGTGGTAGCTGCCCCTATGTGTGTCATACCGAACCACGTGTAGATGAAAGGTGGGAACGTCAGGCCAGGGGAAGTAGCTCAGCGGTAGAGCAACGGTCTCGAGATTCGGGGGTCCCGGGTTCAACTCCCAGTTTCTCCATGACGTTTTCCGCCAACCTCTACACTGGTTTCAACTATCTCAAAGAATCAGATAGATTCACCCATACATTTCTACACACACAAAAAAAGAATTATAACGCAATCACGGATTGAAGGTACAGGAACCCTGTGTCTTAACGCAATCATGGATTGAGGACTCGAGAACTGGGCTGATATGATACAGATGATGCTTCAACCAATCTGTTACTTGTACCGGTACATCCATTGGGAAGTCAGGAGTGCCCCAACACTGCTTGAGAAAGCCTCAACTCCCAGGTAACTGGATTGAGGGGGAATGTCGGGTGCTAGTAGATGGTGGTTGAAGCTGATGGGGAGGAGTGTAGGGGCAGTAATTCCCCATACTTGGTGAAGATACCGAGTGGTCCCGCCTCGCAAGGGGGATCTCTAGAGAGCTCGGTACCAGGTAATCACTGCCCCCTAGTGTGTGTATCATACTGATCCAGGTGTTGTTGGAAGGAAGAGAATGTCAGGCCAGGGGAAGTAGCTCAGGGGTAGAGCTTCTGCTTCGAAGTTGGAGGGTCCCGGGTTCGAGTCCCGGTTTCTCCATGACATTTTCCGCTGACCACTGGAATAGGCAGACATTTCAGAACAAATTTTGGTGGACAGAATGGTATCTGAACATTTGCAGATAAAATGAAATTAGAGGACGTTTTTGAACAAAACATGGTGGACACAATAGAATTGGCAGAAATTTTGGAACAAAACTTGATGGGCAAAACGGAATTAGCCACTCACTGTTAGTGGACGTTTTGGACACAATGGAACGTGGACAATTTTGGGGATATTTTGGGACAAATGCTTGTGGATATAGTGGAATTTGGAACTTTTTGCGGATGTTTCAGAACAAAACCTGGTGGACGAAATGGAATCTGGACACTTTTGGTGGACATGTTGGAAGAAAAACTAGTGGACAAAAAGGAATTTTGAACTTTTTGTGGATGTTTCGGAACAAAAGTTGGCGGATACAGTGGATTTTGGACGTTTTTCCGGATATTTCGGAACAAAACCTGGCAGACACAATGGAATTTGGACATTTTTGCTGACATTTTGCTGACAAGAGCTGGTGGATAGAATGGAATCTGGACACTTTTGGTGGACGTTTTGGAACAAAACCTTGTGGACACAATGGAAATAGTAAATTTAGGCAGACATTCCAGAACAAACCATGGTGGACACAACGGAATTAAGGATCTGGCGGATACATTGGAATGGGTGGACATAGTGGAACCCAAGAAACATGTCATGTCAGGTCAGCCAAACAAAGCAAACAAAAATAGAGAGTGTTTGTCCAAGTCAGAGAGAATATCACATAGTAATACAGGGTATATCAATAATGGGTTCATATCTATTATGACAATCCATCTAAATTTCATATAGTCGAACATGATCAGCCAGGCACAATAGGCGCTTGTACACACACTTGTCTTTAGATGATCCTATGGTTGGGTTTTATCCTTATGTCACCTTATGAGTCAGATTCAGTCAGTCAAATTTATAACAGTCATCTATCCAGTGACAGATACTCTACTCTTTTTTATATGCTTCATAAATTCAGATTTCTGATTCAGAAACTCAGGTATTATTCCATAAAGAAACGTGGTTTAAACGTAATATTATTCCTCCTTTCTTCTTCAGTTGGAACATGTCGATTACATGGTGTTGACATCGCACTCATTAATGAAAATGCACAGAAATGGTACCTGCCAAATAATATGGAGTAAGAAAAACCCTCCCGCATCACTCCGTAACCAAATGAAATAAAAGATAAAAAGACACACTCCCACTCCCTTCTTTCGAAAGAGTTCTCCCAAAGCTGGAGGGTATTGCTCCTATAGTAAAAGGAAGAGCTGGCTAAAAATGCTTCCAGTCCTTTCTTTTCATGTAGCTATAACTTGTCCCTTTTGTTGCTCACAAGTAGACATTCAAGTATGGTGCTCAAAAAGGGGATTTGAGTAGGTACCTAGTCGGGAGAAGTCAGTCAGTATAATATACTATAGAGTGTGTGACATGAGTAGGTACCTGATAGTGCAGCTCTCTCTGTTTTAAACAAGGCAGGTGACTTTTCAGACTAATGTGGTGAGTGCAAGTTTAATGGTGAAGCAGAGCGTGACTTCTTTTGAAAAGAGGGTACCTACTGATAGCTCTTTTTACCATAGGAGCAACACGCTCCTGATGATTTTATTTATGTGGCCTAACAGAGTGACCACAGAGTTGGTGAGCGGGTAGGGGCAAGGAGCTGTTAGCACAGAAAGAGGATAACTACATGTACGTGTATTAGAAGCAGAGACAGGCAAATAGACAGGAGGGTGTTGCTCCTATAGTAAAAGGAAGAACTGGCTAAAAATACCCTCATTTCCAGTCCTTTCTTTTCATGTAGCTATAACTTGTCCCGTTTGTTGCTCACAAGTGGTCATTCAAGTATGGTGCTAAAAAAGGGGGATTTGAGTAGGTACCTAGTTGGGAGAAGTCAGTCAGGATAATATAATGTAGAGTGTGTGACATGAGTAGGTACCTGATAGTGCAGCTCTCTCTGTTTTAAACAAGGCATGTGACTTTTCAGACTAATGTGGTGAGTGCAAGTTGAATGGTGAAGCAGAGCGTGACTTCTTTTGAAAAGAAGTCACCTACTGACAGCTCTTTTTACCATAGGAGCAACATGCTCCAGAAGAACGTACTTACTGACAGAAAGAGGAGCAGGCAGACAGAAAGACAGGAGGAGGGATAGATGGCCAGAAGGCCAGATAGACAGGTAGACAGAAGGAGGGAAGATAGATGGAAGCAGGGATCGAGAGACATATGGGTATAGGGAAGAGAGATAGACAGACACAAGGAAGGACAGACTGACAGCCAGACAGAAAGAGGGGCAGACCTACACAGAGACAGACAGAGGCACAAACAGATAGGCACAAGAAGGCCAGATAGCAGATAGACAGATGAGAGCAGTAAGATCTATTATGTTTGCATCTGGCCAATATGACATAGCTCCATGTACACATACAGGTGGGAAGGTATGTTATCCTGCTTGGGCACTAAGTTGATGCTTTGCCGTCCTTGTTTGTCATACTGTAACAGGGATTGGGATGGGGAAGTAAACCTCTTCCTATACACTCTCTACACCCTCTAGAGAGCTTATGAGGATTACCATGACAAACACTGTGTAAAAACAAGGGAAATGTGAGACTTTTACTGACATTTTCATGAAAACTACCGCTTTCTACTTAGACCACTGATGCTTCTGATGGGGTTTTTGACCCATAAAACACCTGATACGTAGGTTGTTTCACACATAAACAAGCAGGGGTCTATACTTATTTCAACATCTAAGAAGTTTGGGAAGAGTCTATGATTTTCCCTCATGTCCCTTTTCGTTTTCTCTCTTGAATTCTGTCGGCTCAGAAACTCAGAAGTCTTTGTGACTATTTGGTAGATGGTCATTGAGGTAAATCTATTGAGGGAATTTGACTGAATGATATGACAACTATTACATCGACAGTATAAGTATCAAGGGTTTCTGGTGTCCCTGTGTGGGGCCCTTATACCACAAACAGCCCTTAGGCCTCGCCTGCCTCACACGGGTATCTGTTTGAGGCCTAAGGGCAACCACGGGCCCTCATGCCACAAACATGGCACTAAAGCACAAATGCTCTTATATCACAAATGCCCTTAAGGCACAAACGACATTATACCACACACACGGTTTTACCATGACCACCATTGTACAACAAACACTCTAGCATCAACTTTTATACTTTGGTTGTGAGCTATATGAAGATAATTTCAAAGTTGAAGGCTGGTTGGTATCATAGACCATGTGCTATAGTGTCACACTGAAAACATGGAAGATCCGTAACTAGTCAGCGGTGACCACTTTAGGTCCTCAAGTTGACGATACCTAAAACTACAGCTTTAGGTAGTCAAAATGACGACTTTAGGTCGTCACCCTGACGACCTGAGTCATCAGTATGACAATACTGACAGTACAGAGTCGTCATATTGACGACTCGGGTCGTCAGGATGACGACCTAAAGTCGTCATTTTGACTACCTAAAGTTGTAGTTTTAGGTATAGTCAACTTGAGGACCTAAAGTGGTCACTGCTGACTAGTTTCAGAACTTCTAGGTTTTCAGTGCATATTTGGACCTGCAATGTTTGAATCCTATAGTATTTGAGGTAAGTAATTGTTTTAAAAATGTATCTCATATGCTTCCCTCATGTATCACTCTGCTGTTTCCATGCAGAAAATCACTGTACTATTGGTCCCATGTGTTGAAACCACTACACAACAGATAGAACATTTCATTTCCTCTTGACCTACTGATGTGTGTTAGTCACTGAGTAGACTGTACCCCCTATATGCCCTCTCTCCATAATGGACTACCACAACCTTTATGCCGTAAGCATGAACAAGGATCCTTATACCATAGGGGTGATTCTGGCATAAGGTTATTTGTGGTGTACGGGTATTTGCAGGTTGGGTATGTCAGTGATATTTCAGGGTGTTTGTGTATGTTTGTGGCATGATATAAAGGTGTATGTGGTATAAGGACATTTGTGGCATAAGGGCAGTTGTATTATAAGGGATATTTGTGGTATAAGGGCCCAACATCCCTGACTTGAACATTTTTACGTGGGCTAAATCTAGGCCTACTCGGAAAAAAGTCAACTGGATTGTTTACCTAAATACGTGGAGGTTAAAGCTCAATGAACAATTTCACTTGTGTTGGTTTGCCTTTTCAATTAGGTACACCTGCATATTGTTAGCAAAAAGTCTGGTTGGCCTGTCTTGAGTGCTGTATTAATAGGTTTAATGTACACATATGCTTAGTTGTATAAAATAGTTTAAGCATACAAACGTTGATACACACATGGAAAGTGCATGCCAAGTTTTGCATAAACTAACACGTTGGTACACTAGCCACAGTCAGTGAGCAACAGCACATATTCCCTGACATTTTTCAAATAGGATGCAGGACAATGCTCGGGGCTGCATGAGGTCATTCGGACTTAACAATATGGGCTTGTGTTCTCTCTTGAATGTTGTATCGGATACTTCACATGTAATGTTATATCACTAAACACTTGAAATAAACTTTCTCAAAAAGGCATTTGATAAGGTTGCACATGGCATTTTAATCTCTAAATCTATTTATTCTTAATATGAATGCTTTCAGTAGGTCTCTTACTTGCACACTTCTCTGAAACTAAAAAAATGTACCTCTAGTGAAATTCCCTATCCAACAAGGCCCCTTCCTTTATTAATGAGATAGAAAGTTTGAAAATGTTTATTGGTCAAAATATCATATGTAGATGACTAAAGAGGAAAGATGAACTAGAAGGGGAAGTACAAATCACAAAAATGATCAGATTTTGGGTAGAATGAATACGACTCATGCACCCTCCAAAACTCATGCACCCTCCAAACACTCATTATTCTGATAGGGTAGATTAACCTAAAGATGACCGTTCCTGTGCAGGTTTTCAATAAGGGAAATGCGGTAGCTAATATCTTTGAGTCTAATAGGTCCTTAGGGTTCCCCAAGGTACTAATTGAAAGACAATTATTTGGGCTTTTTGACCAATTACCTTTCTCAAAGCCATGTGTAAAGTTTATATATTGTTTTTCATCATTTCTAAGACCATCTTAGTTAGTCTATTTTCACCTTGAGATGACCACCTTGCACCTTGAGTGGGCCACTTGATAACTACTCTTTTAATGGCGCTATGGTCATTAAACTATTATTTGCAAAAAAGAATAAGTGTCTTCTATAGATATGCAGTAAAATGGCATAATTAAAACTATTGCATCATAAGAAAATGTATGTTTTTACAGTGACTCAATTAGAATGGAAATTGGAGGCAATTTTATGGCCATAGATATTGTAAATCTCATCAAAATAGAAGTAGTATTTCCAACCCTGCATTATAGAGGCTTTGTTTTCAATGTTCTTTTATAGACCTTCAATATGGACTATAATAATCCATTCGTTAACTTTATCATCACAATCTCAGTATCAAATACTTCCTCTACACAGTAATAACCATAGCATTACAGTAAAGATTGAAATGTATACATCAGAGCATAATCCAGTGAAAATTTCTATCCCAAACCATTCTGGCCATGAATCTTGTGATGTAATCCTACATAATCATTGGTTTCTATTCAATTAAATGTACAAATGTGTGTATAAGGAGTGGTTAACTCAAGGTGAAATGGTGGTCATCTCAAGGTGAAATTGTTATGTTCTAGGAAAAAAGTCCTATACAGAAAGTATTTAACATTTCTGCACTTTTCCTTATGCTATCATTTTGCAAAGATATTCATCAATTCCTAGAGTCAAAATATTGTATATGTGAGCACTTGTCATCTTCAAATTATTGAACCAAAGTTGGAGAATTCTGATGAAATGGCCAGCTGGTCATGGTAAAAACCATTCAAACATGGGAACTTTAGTGTATTATCATGATTGACAATTACTTCATATATTCCAGGACACCATTCTATGGGATACTATAACACCTCTATTTCAATAATATTGGGGTTCAAGACCAATGCAGTACATGTGAGAGGGAGAAAATCTAGCTGACAGGTGGTCGACTCTAGGTATGTGGTCGTCTTTAGGTTAATCTACCCTAGACACTTAGGACAAACATTATACTACAGACATAATGATACTTAAAGTAAAGTGTACAGAGACCATGACTCCTTCTCATGGCCATTATCCCATCACCCCCTGACCACTTTGCACAGACACCTGTGCACAGACACAGGTGTCTAAGCGTGCAGGTAAGGTCGTGAATGATGGCAGTCACAGGGAGTGAACTGTCGCCACCTTCCTCAGCACTGTTTTTATATCCTGCCCGAGTCACTTAAAAGTCGTGATGGCAAGGTTTGAACCTATCATTAGCTGGATTCAAACGGTGCTGGCAGGCTTTGAGGTCTGGAGGCCTGTATAATTATGTAGTATGAGATGGATTACATGGAGAGGAATGATGTACGCTGACGACAAGTCATAAAATTGGTCACAATATGAAAAGTCTGCGACAGGTTAAAGCCATATTAAGCACCATTTATCACCTTTACCTTCCATTCTTCGTTTCTCACCTGAGAGGTTTTTTTCCTTGCTCAGAGTATTCCTGCACCACCTACATCACATATGTGTGGGAGGGAGGCTGAGAGAGAGGGGTGGTCATATATAGATCACAGGATGGCCTAAATATATCATATCGTGAAACATAATACACTATACTTAGGTCGCAAATATCTGAGATTTATGACAAGGGGACAAACAGGTACGGCATGCATAATGGAAAAGACAATTCGACACCAGCCTGTATTATCCTTTTCACTTTAAAAACTAGAATATACAAATATAATATTTGAGACCCTTCCGAGGTTCAAGGTCATACGAAATAGAGAACCAATCGATAGGTCTGTAGAATCATGCTGATTCTGGAACAATTATAATCTATTGCGTGGATTAAGTACAATATACATGTATTAGAAAAAGGCGTTACAAAGGTGAGAAGGGTCATTGATTCAGCTATGGTCAAATGGCACGCTTTGTGTGACCATTTCGGTTTCTCAATGTGTCATAAGTTCCTCAGTCCTATAGTCAGTGCAGTAAATATCAACTATGTAGAACCCCGAAAATGTTATGTCCTGTATACGTTCTAGAACATTTAGAACAATCCACATGATTTCACATGAAAGGAAGTATCAAGGAAACCTCTTGATACATCTAAGCTTATTACATCATAAAACGTAAAATGACATTAGATTTGAACCTAATGAGAAACATAGAATAGCTATTTTCAAAACTCCTGACACCAGGATTTGACCCCACACTGTGGTTACATTTGGATATATTAAAGGAGCCGCACTATGTTACATCATGTAAATTCTATCTAATGTTCATCTAACATAACCTGGACACAATATGTTAAGTTGTTAAAACGTTTGATATCTACTAATTTGCTACGTTAGTTCAAGTGTTGTGTTTGCTGGGGTGATCACCTACACCCAGTGCCATCCTTTATTGCTTCTATGTCTCTCTTCTGCAGACACATCCCTTACTTATTTTTGTGACATCCTCATTACCCCCTCTGTACATAACGGGAGCAGGCGGCTTCTTTCTTACCGTTAAGAATGACTCCTTTATAGCCATCTAAGTGGTATGCCTCAAGAGAACAGGATGATTGTGATAATTATGTCTGTGCCCAGATTGGGTTAGTATAGACCAAGGTCACGCAGTTCATGGTGTATTTAACCTTTCACGGGGTTCAAAGGGACATTCAGTGGCCATCTTTTGGGGAAATGATGATTCCCATGTGGACAATAGAAGGCGACAAAGAAGACAGTCGTGGGTAGGCTTGTGGTTGGCCACCAGCAGGCTGCTTACACCTCACGCCACCTACCACGACGACAGTGGACGACACAAGCAGCTTTCTTGTGGTTCTTGTGCCTTAGGCCATGTCCTCAAGGAGCTTGTTACCTGTCCAGGCTACAGCCTTTCAAGTCACAGGCTTTCTATATATCTTCTTCTTTTTCACCTTCTTTTCTTCACTTCCTCTCTCCTTACCCTCCGTATATTCAAACTTTACCCGTGTGATTTTACAGGTAGTGGTCTTCACTGCATTGTACCAGGTATGTGAAGCTATCGTAATTCCTTCAGTGTGAGATGCACGGTGCGCCTCCTGACTGGATTGTCTACTAATTGATGTATGTGGGGTCTTTATCCCACAAATAGTCTTTATCCCACAAATCAGCACTAATTTGTGGGTTAAAGACACCCATGGGTCTTTATCCCACAAATATGGCGTTAAAGCACAAATGTCTTTATCCCACAAAGCATATATAGTGGTTTAGATGACAACCTACATAGTAGGTTAATATGTGGGATAAAGACTGAGCAATCTGCAGGTCTGGTTTGTCACATAATGCCACTATATAGGCTTTTGGAGATAAAGACTGGGCTATCTGCAGGTCATCTCAACCCACTATAATAGCTTTGAGAGATTAAGACTGGGCCATCCGCCGGTCTGGTTTGTCACCTAATCCCACTATATAATAGGCTTTGTGGGATAAAGACTGGGCAATCTGTAGGTCTAGGTTGTCATCTAAAGCCAATATATAGGCTTTGTGAGATAAAGAAATTTCTGCTTTAACGCCATATTTGTGGGATAAAGACCAGTGACTGTCTTTATCCCACAAATCAGTGCTGATTTGTGGGATAAAGACCCCACAATGTAACTTTTGTTTTTTCACTTCTCTCTTCTCTATTCAAAATCCAAATAACCATGAATCTTCAGAGAGGAGTGAGGGAGTCGTGCATGGCCTGCCTCATTTTAGCATCATTGCAACAACAAAAAACTACTCAGTAAAGGGGTTAAAATAAGATAAAGAATGGACGAATTACACTTCCACCCCATGCCATATGTCTCCTTATAATGGATAATTAAACTGATTTGTCAATATACTTAGTAGCTTCCTTAGATGACACCACAACACTTTCAGTTTTAACCACCAGTGCACGTTTCAACTGCCTGAACTGACGAGAAAGGCTTTGGCAATACGAAAACGTGCGCTTTTCGTTTTTTACTTCTTGTTTCCTTTTAGTGCAAGGACTTCCAGGAGATTTTGGGTGACCTCCCTCCCCCAGACTAGGTCTGAATGGGCCTACAAGCCGCGCCTTATACGCGAGGACTTGAGAATGCATTGGTAAGGTCAAGAAAAAAAGGTTTGTTTCCAGTAAGCCGACCGACCCGAGCAAAACAGGGCCCAGAGCAGATTTTCTTTTTTGAATTTTTCTTTTTGACAAAAGTAAGATTACCAATAGAGGTACAAAAATGGCAGACCACCTTTTGGAAAGATCTCTGTCCACTGAATAAGCCAATATATGCCTTTGTTCATAATACGCTTGTTATTTATTTGGCCTAGGCCATGCTTTTATAATAACTTGGATTACCGACTTTTAAGCAATAAAAGAAAATCTTAAAAGAGTGTCATTCCCCTATGGTGTAGCTATTAGTTAGGACTGGTCATTATGTTTCTTTTGATATATAACATGCCTATATTGGACAGGAGGAAGACTGATCTCCCCTCCCCCCCCCCAAAAAAAGAAGAAAATCTGACCTACCTACCCTACCATTTCACTTCATGTTACTGGAAACACACCTTTTTTCTTGGCCTAAGGTAGGTAAGTAAGTAGTTGTTTTACACCATTTCGACAGGTAGGGTCATATCCATGGCGGTCGAATGCATTGAGGTGGTGTTATCACCTACGATCTTAATGGATTTTAAGCATTGATGGAATTTGAGCATTAATTACAATGCTCATATATTATGCTCAGTAAACAGAGGCGCATTTAGAGGGGGCGCGGGGGTGTGAACCCCTCCTTTTTGTTAAGAGTGTAATCGTCGTTTTTTACCACCTTTAGCTAACATTTTGGTCTTAAACAAGGGGCGCGCCACTTCCTTTTCGAAATTCTGGATCCGCGCGCGACTATATATCATTGTGATATAGCTAGTATATATGTGTCTATGTCTCTCTCTGTTCCTTTCTTTCTTTCTTCGGGCTTCCCTAGCCCACTTAAATGGGTCTATATCTCCTCTTTCATATCCCCTCGGATGTGTGTGGTGCACATGTGTGGGCACCAACACATTCCTCTGTGAAATTGCGTAATATAGTTCTCATCATGAATATGACCATAGCTGTCGAAATGGCGTTAAACATCTATTACTCACTCACTCACTCTTTCTTTCTTTCTTTTCTAATCCCTGTCTCTGTCTGTCTGTCTGTCTGTATTTCTGTCTGTCTCTATCTCTATATCTGTCTCTCTCTGTCTGTCACTTTCTGTCTGTCTCTGTTTGTCTGTCTGTCTTTCAGTCTCTGTCTCTCTGTCACTTTGTATGTCTCTTTGTCCGTCTGTCTCTGTCTGTCTGTCTGTCTGTCTGTCTGTCTGTCTGTCTCTCTCTCTCTCTCTGTCTCTCTCCCTGTCTCTCTCTGTCTGTCTCTCTCTCTCTCTCTCTCTGCCTCTGTGCATATGAGCACGAGGTGTGTTGGCCCCTATCTCTCCACTGCCGGTGTTTCGTGGTCCTCTGAACAGACCTATCTGACCTCTCACCTTGTATATGTCTAACATCTGTTGCCTAGAAAGGTACATCACCCCTTCCTTCTTCCACCCTCTGCCTCTGGCAAATGGGGACAGCGATTGGGGCCCGTTGCGGGCCGTCACCCAGCGTGGACCAGGTTATCATCAGCTGGCATCGCCTGCTCTGGGCGCTGACCTGATCGCCCGGTGGCCGCCCAGGCCGCCTCTACATGCACATAGACCTCTTTGTGCTGCCCCGCCCACCTACCAGCCACTGATTACAGCCAACGGAGTGCCTCAATGACCACAACTGTCATTTTTCATACCTTGCCGAACATTAGCGTCATTTTCTCTTTCCATTACTGGGCATAGGCTGAGGAGAGGCAGGGTGTAGTGTTGTTGGGGGGAACCTTGTCATGTGCTGCACCAGTTTGTTGTCTGTGGGGTGTTGAGAGTGGGGAAGTGGGAAGGGTGAATACATGGGGGCCATTATATTTATGTACCACGCACTTTGGCCACATGCGAAAAACCACAAGACCAAGCTCCTAAACTGTTTAAAGCAAACACTTATTGTGTCTGTAGTGTTATTTAGGTGATGCATTGAGATGCTGCCTTGTGTGTGTTGTGTTTACTGACAGATGGTGCGGAAATCTGTCGATTAGCCGTGCAAAAAGGGTATAATCTGTTGGCGACCACAACCAGGTAAGTTATAAACAGTAACACAGAGGCGCAACAACTCAAGTATAAGTCTGAGCAATGGATTTTGATTTCGAATATGCTCTAGGACAGCAATGCACCGTTTCGGATATTATATACCATTGTATCACAACCCTGGAACGAAAGAAGGTATGCGGTCGAATAATTATGATATGGGGCTATCGTTGCACATTCTAAGGTATATGGCAGACAATCTTGGGATCCATCTGAAATGGAAATGCCATTGTATGAAATAGCCATTCGTTTTGCCATAAAACGGATCGAGTGAGACATAATTATGTGATCTTAGCAACTCTCGCACCTGGAACATGGTAAAATGGACCAACTTAAGTTTAAGAATAGCAGCCTTTAGTGAGATGGGCATTTTTGAACAGAGCGACCACTTTTTGAGAGCCAAGCTGACTCCATTTATATTGAGTCCAGCGGAGAGGCATAATAACAAATTTTATCTGTGTGTGTGAGGGGGGGGGGGTCATCCCATTGGGATTTTTACTCTCTCTCTCTCTGTCTCTCTGTCTCTTTCTCTATGTCTGTCTCTGTCCCTGTCTCTGTCTCTCTCTCTCTGCCTCTCTCTACTCAGATAGCCCCCCCCCCCGGTAGTGGAATGTAAACTGACATCTATTAAACAAAGACATACACTAGAAGAAATTCTTGTCATCGCTGTATGAAGAGGAAACCTTTCCTTTTGACATTCACAAATGTCCACACGTTCGTTTCGGCTTTTCTTCTACCTCTCGGTGGATCCTGAGACATCGACTCTAGAAGAAGTGCAATATGGCCGTGAGAGATTAAAACATTGCATTAATATCCGGGTTCGGAACTATAAATGCACAGGATAACTCATCTTTTGTTACACAGAAGACTCAAATACATCATTTTGCAGTCTAGATGACAACATACCCGGTACCAAACATTCTACGCGGTGCTATAAATTGATCTGGCAAAAGACCTAAGATCACCACTTTTCTAGAACACAGTTCAGTCTTCCGAAGATCCAAATATAAGCAGGAAGTCAAAACAGATATCAGTTTATCTTATTTCAGTCTGCATTCATGTCAGGTATTATCCTATTATCTCTCAGTCTGCATATATATGGAGCCATGGATATATAATCATTATAGTTATGTTCCACACTGCATACAGTCAGGATCATAACTCGTCCTCTCATCTTTCAGTCTGCATAATCGCAAGGGGGATATTGGACATTTAAAATACACTATATAATCTTAGTCTTGAATAAGCGCTGGTCTTGAATAAGGGTTCATTGTACATGTACATGCCAATACGGTATCCTGTTACGTTTCAGTATGCATACAGAAATAACTCGCTGTCCTTGAGAACTATTCTCACTGTATTGACAATGATATCTGTCTCTACCCAGCAAATTGTCGTGAGTCCTCGTCAACCTGTGTGAAGTGGCTCACACATGTCGCTAGATGGAACACGACGTTGTTATAGCACAAGATCACCAGGAATAGCAATTGCCATGCCACATGAGTCTAACACACAATGGCAAAAGATGACGGAATGAGTTATAACTGAAGAAGGAGTCACCATTGATGACCAATCATGGCGACAGATGACGACAATTTGCTGGGTATAGTTACCCCCCCCCCTCCACAAATTCTCTGATATATTTGAGGAGAGAAAATGGAAATTACGCTAAACAGAAAACAGTCTTAGCCGTAATACCTCGCTTTGCGCTGGATTGAAGGGAATGCAATAAGGCGCCACTGGAGTTAGATTTTGAGCAGTTTAGTACTGCCCTATAGTGTAAGATCGCATATGTAAGCCCCCAGCCTTTCACAAACATATTAGACACGGTTGCCGCGCCTTATATGCGGGGTATTACGGTTGTTATATCCTCAGACATTATATCTCTTAAAGAAGGCCCACACAAGACAGTAAAGCGCTGGCCTACATATACATGTACATGCAAGTCCCCCAAGGCCAGTCATCTATATCTATAAAAGTAGAGTTTTGCCTTTGGCATATTTCATTTGAGTCCCAGAATTTAGCATTACTTTTTGTTGAATCTATTGTCTCTGCATTGCCATCTTATCCTCAACTCCTCGGCCAAATGCTAAGCACGAGACGTTGGTATATATGTATATCTGCGTTGTGGCTTTCCTTGTGAATCGTATTTGGAGAAATTTGAGGTTGCTCCAGGCACCTTTTATGGCAAGGAGGGAGGTGGGCTGCCCTTAGGCCTCCAGGACAGACTAGACACTTTTTTCTACTATTTTTGGCCCAAGGAGTAGTCTGTTTTAGTAAAAGCCCATGGAACTATTGACTCTTTAGAGGTTTTTTTTTCTGGTTCCTCGCTGTGGTGAAGAAGGCTAGTGTTGTACTTTCCTGCAGCAGGCCTTTAGAAGTCACCTCTTTTTTACCTCTTTTTCTCAAATGCATGAAATGAGAGTTAACTGCAGCGATAACCTTTGCCACGCCGCTGTGCATTATCCGCCTTGAGGCAAAAACAGCTTCACACATGAATGGTACCTCTTGTTACGGTCGCCAATAGTCAAGCATGGATCTGTTTTGAAACAAACCCTCCCCCTCCCCCACACTAACTGCCGCGGGTGTTTGCTTTGTATTATTTGACTTATGAATACGATGGTAATGATGATGCAATTGGGCTTTTATATTACTCGGTATGTCAAGTCTCTAAGCCGTTTAAAAATACCTTAGCACATGGGAAGAAACCAGCAAGAGCCTTCATTAGAATCGAGAACCGGAACGCAGAGTAATGTTTCTTTGTCTTGCCACTTGGTGGTGTTGCCTCTGGGTAAATTCAGGGCCTCTAATTATCGCCCACCACCTTGCCGTGACCCGCGGGCAGCATTCATCAGACACGCAGACTGCAGGGGGCTCAGTATTCCACTTTATCCACAGTAAGGGACCCTTTACTTCACCCTACCCCACGAGCACATTATTCTTTGTAAGGAAAGCCTGGGAGAAAGGGAGACCCACAGGAGAACATTGTTATCGGTCCTTGTGAATACGACTGTGCACCTGGAATGGCGCAAGGTGACACCTCTACAGAGGGAGGTTCTTTTCTTGAGGCCCTAAGATAGAATTATCTAGGTCTGATTTCCTGAATAATTTCAAGTGACTCCATAAATTGGATAGCATCTAGTTAGGGGAATTTTGAAAAGAAAAACAAACTAGAAATAACACCACTAAGAATGGATATCGAAATACATCCAAAGATCTCTGCTGTTAGTTTTGCAGCCCATAAGGAAAACACTGAAAAAAAAGTTACCAATCTATGCATCAGGCTTGTATTGACAAAACACTTGGACACAAGACACTTTTTAACAAAGAAGGAAGATCAAAGAACTGTAACTCTCAAGCGACCATGAACACAGGCTGACAAACCAAAGATATGAACGAATTACTATATGAATAATATCAGTGTCAAATCCTGCATATCTAACTGGTAAGCCTCACGTCCCCTGCTCCTGTTGATGATGAGCAAACTTTCAGCCAACGGAATAAAGGTGCATCCATGTTATATATAAGTGCATGTGTCCAATCAGTAAGGCAATAACCCTGTAAAGTCAGAAGAATACATTAAATTTGATTGCGCACCCAGAAAGTGCTACACTTCAAACATGTATGTAAAAATGATGGTCCCAACCCTCTTAACTGGACATGATGACATGGACATTTCTTAAAATGGACATGTGACTATTGGCATGAGAGAAAAAAGTGCACGACATGACATGGGAATTTCTTCAATTTGACATGGGACGGGGCAGGTTCTTAGATATGACATGGTACATGGAGATTTAAGTGAAATGTGACATGAGCATTTCTTACAATCAATCTCTATTGTCAGTTTCACAGCCCATGATAAGAGAAACACTAAAAAAAGAGTTACCAATATATGCATCAGGTTTGTATTGACAAAACACTTGGACGCAAAACACTTTTTAACAAAGAAGGAAGATCAAAGAACTGTAACTCTTAAGCGACCATGAACACAGGCAGATGAGCAAAGATACAAACGAATTACTATATGAATAATATCAGTGTCAAATCCTGCATATCTCACGTCCTCTGCTCCTCTTGATGGTTATGAAACTTTCAGCCAGCCCAGTAAATATGCATCCATGTTTTATATTAGTGCATGGGTCCAAACAGTAAGGTAGTTATCCTGTAAATTCATAAAAATAGATTAAATTTGATTGTCCGCCCAGAAGGTGCTAGACTTTAAACATAATAAATATTATGGGATTGGACCACTTAATTGGACATGGTGATATGGGCATTTCTGAAAATGAACATGTGACATGGCACTATATTGGCATAAGAGAAAAAGTGACATGACATGGTACATGGAGATTTAAGTGAAATGTGACATGGGTATTTCTTACAAATCGACATGTGACATGGGGAGCCCCTCATCCAGGGTCCGTCAGATCGCCATGCCAAGTCACGGCGGAGCAAAAACGTGAGAAGCAATCAGTGCCCAGACACTTGGGAGTCACGGAGTCGGATAAAAACCAGCACCATCTTGAATCTACTGGTGGTGTAAGTTAACTGATAAAAACGTTATTCTCAGTAGTAACAGTAATTGCGTCATGTGGCGCTAAGAAAATGTGTGTTCTATAAAGGTGAAATCGATGTTGGGCTGTCTAGCACGTTGAATGTCTATAAAAGTTGACTCAAACAATGCAAGTTTTACAAAGTTTCTGCAATTTAGCAATCTGTATCCCTGCTTATTGCAAGAGGTAAAACGGCCTCAATCAGGCATCACGGCAAGGGAACTCTTGCAAATTGGGAGGTGAGTTATGATGTAAATATCTAGATATTTTCTCTTTCATAATTGAAAAGCTTCTGCAATTTACCAGATTATGTTGCAAAATCAAGAAATGTAGGTAAAGGTAGTGACATTTGTTCCCGTTAATTTGCAATCTAAGTTCCACTATCTAATCCTACACAATACACTGTTTGTTTCAACATGAGCTGCTACTATATTGCACTTCTTTTAGAGTTAATTCCTCAATTTTATCTGCATAGAAAATACATATCATCGCCTTAGTACAATAAGGCTGTAACTGAATTTTTCAAGTTTTGCAAGAGATAAGAGGCAAAAGAAGTGTTCCACTTAATTACTATAGCACAAAACGAAAACAGCAACATTGCACTGGGGCCTGTAGGGACGAATATAACTGGTACCTTAGGTAGCAGAGACAATTAGGGTGCAGACACTTAGGATGCATGTGGGCAGACACTTAGGGTGCCAGGACATTGTAGGGGGCAAACCACAGGACATGTAGGACGCAAGGACAGATAGGGCACAACGACAGGACATTTAGGGTGCAACAACAGGACATTTAGGGTGCAAAATAAAACTGGTTTAGCTTTGTAAGTTTGTAATGAAATTCTAGGATTTTACCCTCTAAAATCCTTAATGATTATTCGTCTTATTTACAAGCTAAAACCCCCAAATGTAGCAAAGAAGATGATTTTTTGGATTTTCTTTTATTTGTGGGCCTTTTTGGGGGTCTAGATGGATGGGGGGTAACCCCATGTCTATGGATGTCATTTAATCAATGATTGATATCCAATATTTTTTCTGATTTTGATTAACAGGATTTTTGGTCTTTGATGCATTAGAATACAATGTTAAAACTAATTTTGTATAACATACAACATAATATTACATTATATTTTTCATAGAAACGAGCAGAATGATTCAGTTAATCCACTGATATCGATGGCTTTTATTTTGCTTTAGATAGTAACAGTCGAGGATGTAACTGTTTGGTCTAAGTACCTTTAGAGCGAATTTCTCTACTCTTTATTTGGATACATGTACAACGGAAGTTATCTAGACCCAAGTATTCATTTTTCTTATGAATTTACAGCCACAAGGTACCTCAACATCCTAATACAGCCTACACCCACCCTAGAGTGGTATCCGACCTTTCTTCCCGTCTCTGTTCTCTCTCTATGTTCTCAGACCTTTCCTCTCGTGAGTGAGGGGGGCTCCCCCCCTCTCTCTCCCCCCCTCTCTCTCTCTCTCTGTTTATATCTGAGATGGAGAAAAGTCTCTGAATCCACTCATTAGGATACTACGAAATTGCTTATAACAAAGTTTTTCCTGGTCCCAAGCACACATAGTCATTAACACAGCAGAGATGCCACACACTAATTGCTGAAAATTCGGGAATCTTCTTTTTTCAATAAGGATGACACCCAAAGATTCGGAATTCCTACAAAGCACACATTCTTGGTCACATGTTCTTTCATTGTTGATATTGGAAACAGGAACTGTGAAAGAATTGCTGTTATAATAAGTGGCATTTAGGTACTAGGTGATGCCAATGGATTAGCTATGACACCTCCTATTTACTTGTGAAGGTGGAAAAAGCTGACCCTACCCACCACCATTAAAAGAGAATTTATTTCCCTCTGTGAAATTAAGGTAATCTGCATGTGCCCCTCCCCCCTCTTAAAAAGAACCCTTTCCCGGCCAACTTTTGTGAAACTAACCCTGCCCCCCTACCAGATTGCACCCTAAGTGTCTTGTTGTTTTCACCCTGCACCCTACCTGTCCTTTTCATGCACCCTAAATGTCTGCTAACTAAGTGTCCTCCACCCTACATGTTATTGTAAGTAAAAGTACCTGTTACCATAGGGACACATATCATAGACAGAGCTTCAGTACTTTCATTGTAGGTAGATAAGGGTCAATACATGTCAAAACTGAAGAAAACTCATTTTTACCAAAATGTTAGTCAGAACCTTCTTGCACTAAGGTGACAATAAAATTCAATCCTGGAATTATTTCACATTGTATTTGCCATTTCAACATCAAAATTCGAAAAGAGTGTACTTGTCTCATACTGCAAGGCTGAGTGGTCGTTTTGATTGCAACGGTGGGATTTGGAAAGCAAATTTGGAGAGCAATGGTCTGATAGAACCCTTGCAATGTGCATTATAAGCAATGTCCCCAACCTGCAAGACTTTCCAAATTGCAGAAACTTTTGAGGGGTAGATCTCATCGTGGGATTAGACCTTTAGATACTCTACCTTGGTTAATGATTATATCTCTATGTATCACACATCTTCTTACCTTACATCGCCAGACAGACCTGACAAGTGGAATTCAGATATTGTCCCAGATATTGTACGGAAATCCTTGCATTCTATGGCCTTAACAATGTCAAAAACACAACAGACGAAATCGCGGAGATATTGGAACCCTAGGTCACCAAGTGGGATTCGACCTTATAATGCAACGACTTCACTCAGCAAGAATATTTTTTTCACACTGAGCTGTCGTAGCACAAGGACTTAACTTTGCACAGGGAGGGTGAGTAAAGCACTTTGAGGCCCATCGAGGTACGACTATTTTGTGGCCTTACACATCAGCTCTGTACCAGTCCAGGGTGACACTGGACCGTGATGTAGCATCCTACCATAGCATCCATAGTCACTCAATCTGTTCCTATAAAGCATACAACGAAGCACCATTCAGTGAGTTCTTTACTTTGACCTGTCAGGGGGTGTGACTGTTTGACTCACTGTGCAAAGTGTCGTTGCTGCGTTTGCCTCCATCTGTTGCCACTCTGTGGCGTTTCTAGGATCTTTAGCAGCCAGCCTGTTGTCTCAGTATTTCCCTAGACACACCCCCATCCCGTCCTAACCTCGCCTTGTCTACTCCACTCCGTCATCCAGGCACTCCACCAATCACTTCCCACCCACACCAAGAACCGTCTGGAGGCCTGGAGGGTGTTGCTCCTATTGTAAAAAGATATGTGAGTATGTGCCCTCTTTTCTAAACAAGGCGTGCACTGCTTCACCTAAGTACATTGTACTTGCCCTCACCACTTTAGTCTGAAAGGTCACCTGCCTTGTTTAAAATAGAGAGAGCTGCACTACTCATGTCACACACTCTATAGTTTATTATACTGACTGACTTCTCCCAACTAGGTACCTACTCAAATCCTCCTTTTTTAGCACCATACTTAAATGTCCACTTGTGAGCAACAAAAGGGACAAGTTATAGCTACATGAAAAGAAAGGTCTGGAAACAAGGGCATTTTTAGCCAGCTCTTCCTTTACTATAGGAGCAACACCCTCCAGTTCAATAAGTGCTGACCACCTTTCTTACCACTTCTTGTGCTGCAGTCTATCGGCAACTTCCACCCTGGCAGTATGCTGGTCAGCATTTGCACCGTGCAGACAGGTACTACGGTAACTGCAGTTACCCAATCCAACATGGCAGATCTGGTCTGACCCATAGAGAAATAAAAGGGAAATTTACACTGTATTCCTGTGGATTTGAATGATGCAGAGTTGTATCAAATTGTTCTGAACTAATAACCATAGGCTGACATGGTTTAGAACAGAAGTAATCATTGTTTTTGGATTTGGCTGTACTAGGGTAACTAAGTCAACAATAACAAGTACTAGGGTAACTGTACTTTGGTAAAAGCATTTAAACAACTCTGATCACTAAAAATAAGGTACCGTAATCTCCCGCGTAGAAGGCGCAGCTCGCGTAGAAGGCGCACCCCCAACTCAGAGAAGGCCTTTTCACGTAGAAGGCGCACGTACCTCCTCTGGATCGATTTCTGGAAAAACCCGCGTATAAGGCGCCCCCCCAACTCACAGGGGGGCTGTTTCGCGTAGAAGGCGCCCCCCCTCCCCACCCCCCTATATGAGTTCAAGCTGTCATCGGCACACGGTGTGACGGTCGGCTAGCGCTATGAGTCGATGCTGTCATCGGCCCACGTGTTCCCTACACCCCGGCAAGCCATGCCGCTTTGTCTATAGTGTCAACCTGTTGAGTCTATGCTGTCATCGGCACACGGTCGGCGTCTTCCCCGCCGAGCAAGTCTACAGCGACCGGTCTGCCGCGGTGCAGGCGCTATGAGTTCAAGCTGTCATCGGCACACGGTCGGCGTCAAACCCGCCGAGCAAATCTACACTGACCGGGCTGCCGCGCTTGGCGCTATGAGTTCAAGCTGTCACCGGCACACGGTCGGCGTCAAACCCGCCAAGCGCCCGTCGACACCTCCTGGTCTGCCGCGGTGCAGGCGCTATGAGTTCAAGCTGTCATCGGCACACGGTCGGCGTCAAACCCGCCAAGCAAATCTACACCGACCGGGCTGCCGCGCTTGGCGCTATGAGTTCAAGCTGTCACCGGCACACGGTCGGCGTCAAACCCGCCGAGCAAATCTACACCGACCGGGCTGCCGCGCTTGGCGCTATGAGTTCAAGCTGTCACCGGCACACGGTCGGCGTCAAACCCGCCGAGCGCCCGTCGACACCTCCTGGTCTGCCGCGGTGCAGGCGCTATGAGTTCAAGCTGTCATTGGCACATGGTCGGCGTCAAACCCGCCGAGCAAATCTACAGCGACCGGGCTGCCGAATTGCTGGCTATATGAGTTCAAGCTGTCATTGGCGCATGGTGGGCCTTATCCCCGGCGAGCGCGTCGACACCTCCCGGTCTGCCGCGGGGCTGGCGCTATGAGTTCAAGCTGTCATCGGCGCATTTTCCCAAATGAGATGTTGGAAAAACCCGCGTATAAGGCGCACCCCAAACTCAAGGCAATTTACCTCCCGCGTATAAGACTCATGAACGATCTGATTCGCGTATAAGACGCGCCTTCTACGCGGGAGATTACGGTAGTTAGACCAAATGTATAACATGAAATCATGATGTTGATGTTATCTGGATAGTAACTGGTAATAAGAACTGCAGGATCCAACCAGGATGGCCGAAAATAAGAAAAGTAGCTCATCATATGGACCAGGTGGTCTGGTACTAGGGTAACTGCAAATTTCTGGAATAGTGTTCCCTGTACTAGAGTAACTACAGCCCTCTGATATGGAGAAATGTCAACTAGAAAGTACAGGTAATGACAGGATAGGTAGCCTACCACTATTCCGACCTAGCAGGATACATTATTGACCAATGAGAAAATTCCTTTCATTCAGTGCTGAGTTTTTAGGGTGCATCACATAACACTTGGTACCCATCATGGTGGCTGTTATCAGTCCTTAAGCACTGTAATGGCCCGTAGAGATGGAATAAGCTAAATATATGGGTAGAAATTTACGGAATCCTGATTTGCTATATCTATCTTAATAAGAGAGATGTGATAGTGGTTGCACAGCATTTATTTTATGCTAATAACTTCTTCCCATAGAATTAACGTTGAAGGGCTGATCTGCACACCCCCAGTGGCGTAATATGCGCCGATCCACTACTGTGGCCGATCCACTACTGCAGCCTCGTTTTGGGTGCATGTAAACATTCAAAATGGCCAGAATTTTTTCAACTCGCGACCAAACCCAACAACCCCCTGTTTACAAAGGGATAGAAAAAGGGATCAGTTACCCTAGTACATTTTCTACCAGTTACCCTAGTACCAGTCACATCACAGGAAATCAGATCAGTTACCCTAGTACCAGATATCAATTGTTGGCTGATTCCTAAGTAATTCCAGTGTTTGAGTAACTCCAGTGCTTGTCTCCATGGGCATCTATACCTGAACTATGATCATACAATGTACCATGAAATGTAACAGGGTAATAACAGTATAAAATGAGAAACAGTGTTAACACTGGTGGTAGGCCTATTACCAGCTGCCATTTTGGATCGGGTAACTGCAGTTACCCTAGTACCTGTCTGCACGGTGATTTGGCAGTACTTTGAGATCAATCCAGTAGCTGGAACATTAATACAAGAGCCCAATAAAGGATACGTGTACATTTTGTATTCTGTATTGCAATTGGAAAAACCTGGAGGTATCCTGGCCTCTCCCTCCGTCTACATACTACATATATTGCTTGGAGAGAAATGTGTTATTACGACGGGCAAATATTGATAGGTTTCAGGTATTTGCCAACACGGATGTGGTGAGTTAGTCGCCACTCTTCTGGTTTGGGCAACATTTGAGGTATAGGTCTGTAGGATGTGGCCCTGACATATGTGCCTGTGGTAGGGATATTGGATGTGTCCCATGCATGTAATCATAGATGTTTGCCACCTTCCTGCACGGTGTGCAGTCCGCCCTGCAAGGACTACTCTCAAGTTAGTGATATTCTTAACTGAACTGTCCTTAATGCTTATTCATTCATTCCCCTTTCTTTCTGTTTTCTGTTTTATCTATTCTCTCTCTCTGACCCTCTGTCTGTGTCTGTCTGTCCTTCTGTCTCAGTCTCTCTGTGTCTCTGCCTCAGTCTCTGTCTGTCTGTCTGTTTCTGTCTGTCTGTCTGTCTCTGTCTGCCTGTCTCTGTCTGTCTGTCTGTCTCTGTCTGTCTGTCTGTCTCTCTCTCTCTGTCTCTCTCTCTGTCTCTCTCTCTCTCTCTCTCTCTCTCTCTCTCTCTCTCTCTCTCTCTCCCTCTCTCCACTCCACCACCATTTTATACCTATGGCACTATGTATGTGAAAGTTATCATACCTCTGCTACTTGATCACTGTATTATGTCTTACACTTCTACCTACTGAAAGCAGCCGCTCTATCCTCTGCAGTAGAAGCAGGATCTTTGCAGCACGGAGCAAACACTGCCTCGTGGTCTGTAGCAGCCGTCTGTAGACGTAGTGCATGCATTACCCGGCACCAAGCAGGCATCTGTAGGCATTAGGTCACTCACTGCGACATCCTCTGAGTCACTCCAACTATTGACACACCGTCCATTCATCTCCCAACAACTTCTTTAGGCTCTCACAATGTGCCATACGGTCTATGCTCTATTGACGGGTGGAATCAGTACCGTGCCGCAATCCCCCATGTGTACAATGGGTGTCCATGTTGTGGAGGTCTTGTAGATATTAGTTTGACTACTACACAAAAGACTTGTATTCAGTCGTTACATATTGAGCAAAAGAACAAATTATTTTAGTTGCAATGAGCAATAGGTCGAATCCCACATGGCGATTTAGGGCTCAAATATCTCTGCGATTTTGTCCCTTGCACTCTTGGGGCTTTCCTGAGCCCCTATATCGCAAGGATAACTGCTTAATAGGTCTTTGGTTCACTGTTGGATTCGGTATAAGTTGAACAATCCTTGCGATCTAGGAGCTCATGAAGACCCGAAAATCACAAGGGACAAAATCGCAGAGATATTTAAGCCCTAAATCGCCATGTGGGATTCGACCTATACGGTAGACAAAGTTTATGGTCATATTCTCGTATACTTCTCTCAAATGTTTTCCAATTTATGTCATCAGTAGGTCAAATCCCACAAATCCACATATCCATATGTGTATTCGTCCAAGATAGAGTCTGTGGTTTAATATACACATGTAGCATATACGATTGTTTTCCCCCAAAGTTCACCCAGCATAATTGGATGCTATCATCATGAATATGTGGGTTAATATAAGCTGAACTGCATATCTAATTAACCTGTTAACAATGGTTCAGATGGTTGTGATCATGCAATCATACTGGCTGATCCACCATATTGGTGAATATATTTCTGTGATTTCTGTGATTGTTCCTCAATGTTGGGGTTCATACTTAATAAAACCTGAGCTATCCTGGTCAATAGAAATAACAGGCTGTTTGATTCATACAGTATTTCCGTGGGCTGTGAATAAAGGGGAGGGCGGTGAGTGTAAGGCCCCGTGTTGATGACATGGAGTCACCTCAGTCCCCTTACCTGTGTTTGCCCATAACACAAGGTGTGCATACCAGCCTTCAGGTGCCTGTCACCCACCACGTTCACTTAAGGACCTTCTCTAACCCTTCCATGACCCGCCTCACCTTGAAACTGACCAGCGGTGGCTTTGACCTTGACTTCACCGGAAGTGGACCACTGAGGATGGGGCCCGGCGTGTAGGAAGGTACCGACCGAGCTGGATGGGGGCAATCTTTGGCAGCCAGCAGTGAGACGTCGTCTGCTTGTGTCAAGCCGCTCTCACATCTACGCCTTCAAACAAAACTTGAAGTTTACAATAAATATGAACAGGCCGGGATCTGGGAAGGCTTGCATATTGTACCGACTCACCTTGGTAGAGGGAAGGCGACTGAAGGGTCGGGTGCATACAAACAGGACTCTGGTGTTGACTGGAGAGGGCTGACTCACACGGACACCCTCTGTCACCTTCACAGATCTACCCCAACCGTACCTCAGGGCTCCCTAAGTCACCCCCACCCTGCACCTCTACAGGCTGTTACATATCCCTATCTACTCCAACCATACCACAGTCACCACCCTGCACCTCTACAGGCTGTTACATATCCCTATCTACTCCAACCATACCACAGTCACCACCCTGCACCTCTACAGGCTGTTACCTATCCCTATCTACCCCAACCATACCACAGTCACCACCCTGCACCTCTACAGGCTGTTACCTATCCCTATCTACCCCAACCATACCACAGTCACCACACTGCACCTCTACAGGCTGTTACCTATCCATATCTACCCCAACCATACCACAGTCACCACCCTGCACCTCTACAGGCTGTTACCTATCCCTATATACCCCAACCATACCACAGTCACCATCCTGCACCTCTACAGGCTGTTACCTATCCCTATCTACCCCAACCATAATACAGTCACCACCCTGCACCTCTACAGGCTGTTACCTATCCCTATATACCCCAACCATAACACAGTCACCACCACCCTGCACCTCTACAGGCTGTTACCTATCCCTATATACCCCAACCATACCACAGTCACCACCCTGCACCTCTACAGGCTGTTACCTATCCCTATCTACCCCAACCATAACACAGTCACCACCACCCTGCACCTCTACAGGCTGTTACCTATCCCTATATACCCCAACCATACCACAGTCACCATCCTGCACCTCTACAGGCTGTTACCTATCCCTATCTACCCCAACCATAACACAGTCACCACCACCCTGCACCTCTACAGGCTGTTACCTATCCCTATATACCCCAACCATACCACAGTCACCACCCTGCACCTCTACAGGCTGTTACCTATCCCTATCTACCCCAACCATAACACAGTCACCACCACCCTGCACCTCTACAGGCTGTTACCTATCCCTATCTACCCCAACCATACCACAGTCACCACCCTGCACCTCTACAGGCTGTTACCTATCCCTATCTACCCCAAACCATACCACAGTCACCACCCTGCACCTCTACAGGCTGTTACCTATCCCTATCTACCCCAAACCATACCACAGTCACCACCACCCTGTACCTCTACAGGCTGTTACCACAGCTAGCTACCCCACCATATCACAGTCACCACCACCCTGTACCTCTACAGGCTGTTACCACAGCTATCTACCCCACCATATCACAGTCACCACCACCCTGCACCTCTACAGGCTGTTACCTATCCCTATCTACACCAACCTTGCCACAGTCACCACTACAGGCTGTTACCACAGCTATCTATCCCAACCATACCATTGCCACAGTCACCACCACCCTGCACCTCTACAGGCTGTTACCACAGCTATCTACCCCACCATATCACAGTCCCCAAGCCGCCGCCACCTCTACACGTTTTCTGCTATCACAGTGGTCCCCCCCACCTCCAAGACGGTTAAGATAACTTCAGTGGGTAACGATAAGTTAATGTTATTCCTAAAGGAAGCTTAAAGATATCTTTGAAAATTCAAAAAATATCTTCAGTGTCTCTTAACCATCTTTAAATTATTGCAAATGTAGGACTAATGATGACAGCTTCTATGGAAATGTAATTTTGATGTCACAAATCCTGACAGATTCAGAAGTGTGATAACACTGATATCTACAAGGTTGTCAGTGTTATCTCTCTTACTGCCTACCATTATTATCAATTAGTGAAGATACCTTACCATCCGTGCAAAGTACCACAAGAAGGTATTTTAGACTTCTAATTAGCATTATCTAGACATGCCCACCTTGTTTCCTGGTCATGATCAGTACTCTCCCACCTAGCACCTTACAAAACTTGTCATTTTCATGTCATTACGTAAAACGAACCAGATAATGATGTCTTTGAGCGGGAAACGCCATTATATGATAAATTAACCAGATGGTGATATAAAAGATGCATCTTATTTAGGATGTAAAAAAAAGACATCTGGTATTTGATGCGGTAATTATGTCTTTAGGCCTATCTGGTATTATCATACACATCATACATATCTATCATACGTCATCAATATGCTGTCATATTCTGCGTCTGTCGACGAACACTGGTGAGATAATATTACGTCAAACAGGTGCAAATATGTACGTATAAAAGACGTGGTTTATTACGAGTTTTGCTATCTGGGCTTAATGTCCCTACCATGCCTCGGAGTTAGGGAGTTGTCATTATTTATCAACAGGGGGGTGGTGGGTTTGAGGGGGGGCGTAAAAAATTCAGACCCCTCCCGCGGGGGCTAAAAAATTTGGACCCCTCTTGAGGGGGGGGCTAAAAAATTTTACCCTTATTTTAGCAAAAAAGCCAGCGCGCTACTATATAACAAAGAGGGGCGCGAAAATTCTGACTGTCGCCAAGGGGGGTGGAAAAAATGTTCGCACGTCCGCGCGAAAACCCACCACCCCCCTGTTGATAAATAATGACCACTCCCGTACTAGCAATTACTTGAGTGTATCAATTACCCGGTGATTTCTGACTATTTCACTGCCAGGTGTTTTTAATGCTCTGAACATGCATATTAAGATAGATTGGTGTCGGTTAAGGATGGGGATCAGTGCCGTGCCTGATGGAGGACATGGGAGGATATCAATTTGCGTTGAGGGCATCAGGTGAATAGAAGAAGGCAACGATCACGCACAAAGTGGATTGTTACGCACAAAGTGAATTGCTACAGTGTATACAGAGAAGTGAGAAAAATAAAAACACCATGTGGCCCCACACACCCCTACCCTGTCAGTTAATTTGTGTTAAGTCACTTTGAACACTCTCCGTAATGCACCATCACCTAATGGACATATAGGGTATACTCTTCCGTCAGGGAGGTCTAAAATTAGCCGACGGTAATGCTGTACGGCGGAAGTTGTCTGGCACTAAACGCACGCCCATCTATTTACCTGGTCTGGTCTAACCCATGATGGGCAGGCATGGGAGGAACACACTTCCGGTTCCGGTTTTAGACAAGCGCATGTCCAGTAGCATCTAGATTGCCTTGCCCGTCCACGAGAGGCCCCGACCTTCGTTCAATCCATTTGCATCAGCAACTCTAAATCTATGAATACTTGTGGTCTTTTGCACGGGCGGCGAGGTATCTTCACTAAAGATAGGCAGAAATGAAGATGACACAGAAGATATCTTCATGGATATCTTCAGAATTTCATTTCTATAGACGCTGGCATTATTTGTCAAACATTTGCAATAATATCCTTGAAAAGATAGGTTAGAGATAACAGTTCTCAAGATATCTTAAAATTTCATAAGATATCTTCAGTTTCCTTTGGAAATGAAATTGACTTATCTTTATCATCTGAAGTTATCTTCACCGTCTGTGCAAAGGACCACAGCAATGGTATTCCCATATCAAACTAGGTTCAAAACCCAAATCAATTTATATCGATAGTGTTCTGTGGTATGCCTCTACAACCTATGTTCATACTGTCATAACAAAAAAATGAAAGAGTCTCGGGGATTTAAAATACATCAGGTGGCAGAGTGTCGACCAAGGCTGTCATATAACTGCTCTGCGTATCCATGTAAGTAGTATATAGCTGCTAGAACTACCACATGAAATACAACATAAATAATGCAAATATAAATAAAACCTGTCGTGCACGTCTGATGGTTTCCATCTTGGGTGGCAAAGATTACTTGTCGTCTGACATGATTGCATTAGGGGCCCATTTCCTCCCCTTGCCCACTTAATCAGTCGTCTTTTGTCTTATATATGGCAGTTTTTTGTTGGTGTGTGTGGTAAGACATAGATGAACATCTCAGACCCTCAATCACTTAGGCTTGCATGTGAGGCCACGGTTATGTATAGATATCTGTGTTGGTGCACTCAGATGGCCTTGTCATTATGTCATGTGTAAGGGCAGACAGCTCTTCTTTATACACAGTGTACATTGTACACACTTGCGGATCCTAGGTGGGATCCACAGGTTGGTGCAGGGAGGCCCACATTCCAGCTCAAACCAACCAGCTTGTGTCGTCAGTCCCCTCCCTTCGACATGATCTCTAATAACAATTAGTCATGTAGCTAATCACTCAGAGATTTGTGCATTATACTTAGACTTTCTCCTTATCAGTCAGGGGGAGGGGGGAGGGGCTCTGTCTGAGGGTTGACAGCAACCACAGGATCTTATCCCTCGAACATGGCACTAAAGCATAACGCTCTTACCCTCAGATGCTACAACTAGATCTATAGATACATACAGATGTCATAAGGCTACTGCCCTGAAATACCAGTGTGCCCTTAGGGCCATTTTCCACCACCCGATATGGTCCCTCTATCGGCCGACAGCTTCATCAAAGTACTAACTTGGTCGACGGGGCTGCCATAGGGTTCAATGGTGGGGGATGGCCTCTGTCGGCCGACGATAGCATTTACTCTGGGTCTATCGGCCGATAGAGGGGCCATATCGTTTGGTGGAAAATGGGCCTTACCTCACGACCCTTGTGGTATTAGCCTCTCATATAACTCACAGTTCTAGTATAATGTTCCCTAGAAATTCTCACAAGGTTACCTCAAATGTATTTGAGGAAAATGGTGTCTGAGGGAAAGGATCATTAGGGAGTGATCATTTTTTAACAACGGGGGGGGGGGGTGGTGAGTTTGAGAGGGGTCAGAAAATTTTCAACCCATTGACCGGGTGGGGTCAGAATTTTTTCAAAGCCTTTGATGGGGGGTCAAAATAATTTCACCTGTTTTCAGTGGAAAACCTAGCACTTTACTATAGCTTAAAAGGGCACGTTCGCGCACGATTTTCGCCCCTTATGGGGGGGTCAAAAAAATTTGACCCCCTCAAGAGGGGGGTCAAATCTTTTTTTTGCACATCCGCGCGCAAACCCACCAGTCCCTCCCCCCTGTTGTTAAAAAATGATCACTCCCTTAGAAGGATAAAAACCTTTGAAACATGAAAACACTTAACCCTCAAATATAAACCCGATTAAGGGAAAAACTCCACAGGGACCGACCCCATTAAAAAACATTAGGCCATTTTGGGGAGTACTTTCGTTAAGCTGTCTGTAGGTCGTCCCGATGAGGTCGTCAGACTGGCACTCTCCAACCCGTCACAGTACTGCCATCAATAGCCACTGGCCGAGGCTGCCAGCACGCAGCAATATCTAGATAACATAACGCTTACTTTCTCCCAGCAAAAAGAAAAGAGGAAAGAAAAGAAACATTGTGTACATACAGTCTGATACTTAGTGTTATTCAGTGATTTTGGTGCATATATTTGTCTCTTATAACTCATTGTGACAACTAGCTAGTCATAGGAGCCTCTTTTCTGCGGGAGAAACTAACCTCCCTTTCCCCCTTTAGCGAAGCTTACTGGTATATCTTGCCTTCAGGCAAGCTCGATGACAAGCTTTCTTTTAATGAACTCGATACAAGCCTACCTAGTACATCGCATCTTTCCCATTAGCTTATCAACGTATTGTTGAGTCGATTTATTATAGGTGACTGTTTTTGGCTCCGTTTGTGGCGCTGGGGTCCCTGTGGTGTAACGAGTAGAGGGGCTGGAGGTAAGCAGGCATCGCATGTCAAGACGTTGGAGCTGCCCAGGTAGGAGGTACAAATAGTGTACTAATTGTGGCATTATTAGTCTGTTAATCAGACGTTATCAATGCTCAAGACGCACGGGTGACGCCCGTCTCCCGTCTCCGTCATCTTTCTACAAGTCCGGACAGGTACCAGCCCCATTGTACAAAGTCTGATTTGTTAATTTGAAAATAAAAATTGAACAATGCTAGAGTTATTATGCGTCAAGGGAATGTCTGCTTTAAGTATGTATGACATAGTACCCCATACATAGAGGTTTGTGGCAGAGAGATTAGTAGAACTCTCTGCTAGATTTTTATCTCTATAGTGGAGCGTATATCATCAAGGGAGATTTGCGACGCTCTCATTGAGATGATTCATCCTTATGGTGTATCTTATTAAAGGCCTATAACCACGAAACATAAACTAAGAATCCTTGTACCCTGGCAGCATACTGATAGCATATGATACATGACCAAAGATGATGCCATGATTGTGCAATGTCAATGTTTCCTCCTCTATATGTAGGCTACGTAGATGATTTCACAAGTATAATCATGTAATAATCAATTGATATATTTTTTATTTGCAATACAACTTCATGAAGAAGTCAGTTTTACATTAAGAAAACATCATAATTGAAGATATTTCCACAATATTTCAATATGGCTGAGAATTCTAACAAACATATTCAGTTATAGATTCCACTAAAACGTCTGGAGACCATGCATGTTGAACAAATTATCCAAAAGGGAGGAAAGAGGGGGAGGGGGCTTCGACAGATGGTAGGGGTCAAGCCAAATGCGTACAGATGCGTACAGGGGGAGGGGTCTTAGGCCATTCTGGCATATCAGTGGGGGTGGAGCAGACCAAAAAGTGTGGGGGATGGGGGTGTAAATTTTGGTAATTTCCTATGTAATCTAAAAGTCCAGGGGCGTAGGAAAAGGGGGGGCAGGGCCTAGGCCCCCCCAATCCCAGAGGAGTTGGGGCCTGAATATGTCTGGCCCCCCAAAGATTTGCCAAGACCCATGATAAAATGCAATAATTCCTTAAAATTTTCCCCAGGTATTTCGCCAGTCTGGTAGGAGACTGGGGAAAAATGGGAGCTCTGGCTTCAAATCACAGGGCAACGTCACCAACAACTTCTTTTATACACATATCTTATGTACACATGAATAAGTGTCAACACATGCTAGCCGATGATTTATGATTGGGGTGACGCGGTCCCCCTGCCCCCCCCCAATCAAGATTTGGTTCCTACGCCTCTGATAAGTCCATCACTTTGATGATATTTTTCTACCACCAGGGGGCCCTAGTATACAACAATAGGATATGCAATGTTTACTATGTGAGCTATTTTGAATGTGTATCTATAATACTCTTGATCATCAGTGTCTATAGGATGAATGATGTGAAAAATGTCATCACAAGGGAATGTTAATTGATCAAAAAAGTCATTTGGCCAAACTTTTCAAAGACAAAAGCGTGTTTAATAATTGACACCTCTTTTGTCACTCAAACCATAATCATAACCATGGGGATGGGCTAATATTCCTTATACAAACAAGTACATGTATGCCTCACCAAGGCATCATAAGTCAGCTGTAAGTGCCCTCAATGGATGCTTGGATGTGGCAAGGGAATGGGATAATTATGCAAATTTATGCAAAGATCTTAATTAATGACAATGTATTCATTCACAAACTCCTCTCTAATCAGTTCAGACAAGTACTCTCTAGTGATCACCCAGGGTGAGCGCATGTGATCACCTAAAAGATCATGGGGTACTCCCCCTCGGGACCATCAATAAGATGACAAAATGTGATCACTAGAGAGTACCTTTTTAAGCCTTATCTTTTTAGTGAAGGTGTATAAAAAATTGCCCTGCAGCGCAAAGAATATACAAGTTTACAATAGCAAGTTTGATATTTTTCTCACATGGAATTGGATACTCTTGGGGGAATAGGGAATGACAATTAAAGGTTATTTATTGTGACTTTCCCTCCTATGCCTATCTATTACCAGGTATATTCATTCGATTACCATTAAGGGGATTAGGGGCCGTTTTCCACCACCCGATAAAGTCCTTCTATCGGCTGACAGCTGCTGCACACGACCATCTCAGCCGTCAGGGCTGTCATAGGGTTCAATGGCGGTGCATGGCTCCTGTTGGCCGACGATGGTGTAAACTATGGGTCTAGCGGCTGATAGAGGGGCCATATCGGGTAGTGGAAAATGGGCCTTAGACCATAGCTCCATCCACAAAACTGGCTTTCACAAGGATCTATAATTGAGCACTCTGTAGATAGTGATGTTCGCTACCACAAAAAAAAAACCAACCACTAATTCACCCACACTAATGCATAAATTGAAGGATGAAGCATACACCACCCTTTAGGCTTATTGGATCGGGGGCGGGGTGGGGAGCTTGATGTTTCAAATAGATGGGGGAAAAAAGCTAGGGTTATGGCATTTAAAAGAAAACGAACATATTCAGATAGCATACATATAAATGGTCATAACAGTACTCATGTAAGTCTTCTTGAAAAAAACGCCGGACATGAGCAATGTCAAGCAGAAATGTCCCTGGTCCGGCAGAAACGTGGCAACAGCCGGACACAATGTCCGGCAGTAATCCCCAGAGCCTGGGGTTTGCAACATCAAACACTTTTTTTTTCCAAATATTCCTACTAGAAGTGTGTATAAAAATACAGCTAAAGATGGTGTTTGTTTTTGGCAGACTATCATGGTGCAGTGGTTACTTTTATTTAAGAGTTGAAGTGCAGTAAATGGTTTCATTGATTTGATTGTATTCTCAGAATTGATTCAAAATCCCATATCGTGAGTACATGAGGTCGAATCACACATGGCGAAAAATGCCTCAAATATCTCTGCAATTTTGAATCTGTTCCATTTATGGGACCCACTCCAAATTCCCAAGGTTTATAACTACAGTAGCAGTGGCGGATTTAGAGGGGGCGGGGCTCCTTTTTTCCTGTACGTAAGAGTTTACCTAACGTTTTTTACCCTAGAATTTAGCCAAAATTAGGGACTAAATGAGGGGCGCGCCCCCCTTTTCAAAATCCTGGATCCGACCCTGAGTAGGGTGTATAGAACACAAGGACACTGTTGCATTTTCTTTGGTATTCTTTGGTATATGTTGCCTTTGTTGATGTTTATATATCTGTAAATTTTATATTTTCTGGCCTAAAATCACAAGAGAGTGCTTGTGTTCTATGCTCCCTGCTGCACTTATAAACCTTGCGAATTTGGGGTAGATCCACAAACGAAACAGGTTCAAAATCGTAGAGATATTCTTGGCATTTTTCGCCATGTGGGATTCGACCTTATAGCTCTACAAGGCGCATTAGGGCTTCATCCTCACATGGAATAATCTCTATAAATTCCTATAAAAGTATACAGTGCTCTGCCAAATGCAATATATGTATACTGTGTTGATGATATACGACTGTGTGTGGTCCAATACTATAATAAAGTGTCAGCGCAAGTGTCATTTAACTACCTGGAAGGTAATTCAGAAAGTTTGGGGAATATATTTTGATTTTTTAGGTGAACTCAGTGAAGTGTAAAAATGTGGCGCAATTTTAAAACAAATACTTGTCAGACTTGACTCCTGACAAACATTCTGTCTGGCAAGATATGCTAAAGGGTATCTATAGATAGATAGGAAATTTAACATCCCAAGTTAAGTTTTATGAATTACAAAATCTTTTCTAAAGAGAGAATTTGAAGGGAGTATTCTCAGGCATGTATGTCTAGACTCGAAGGGAGAGTTAATCTTGGTGAGAATTGCAATTTTCACTCTCTTCATGAATTTTGGCTCTCTTTGATTTTGTGAATTACCATGCTGGTCCCTCAGAAATCTTGCCGGTCCTGCACATCTTTCAACTCCGCAGAACCGAATGTCGCACAGAGAGAAAACTTTATCGGGAAGACAGTTATTACCATGAGATGATTGGAGATGGTTTTATAGTGAGATTTAACATTGTTAGTAAGGGCAAATAATGGAATGGGTCCATGCAGAGTAAAATGTAGCATTGTCTATCTATTGTCTATTGTGCTTGAACATCAGTTCTATTTGTAGTGAAAGATTATGAACTCCGCCCCCGCCCACCCACTAAAGAAAGCAAAAAGGAAAACCAATTATAATAAAAGAAGAATATATGGCTAGGAAGTATAATGATTTGTGACAAAACCAGCATATTATAAATGATCCATCTCAAATTATAGACTGCCTAATGGGTAATAAAGGCGGGTAGCAGTAAGTCATGTCACGCCATACATGTCATCTCACCCACTGCAGCCCCATTGGTCTCACCTAGAGGAGGGAAGTGGGCGCACGGCCAGGCACACATACAACTACCACCTCATCACACTTCCAGAACACAGGGCTGCTACAGTCAGTTTGCGGCGGCGCCAACTTGGGGTAGATCCACTCTATAGGTGCCTGGGAGACAACAGCGGCAGGGGAGGCGGGAGGCTGGCAGGGCAACATGAGGGAGGGACCACCGTCAGTGTCAGACCGTCGGTGCCAGGTGATTACCGTTCGCGTGCTAAGCCAAGGCTACAGGTAGGAGTCGGCTAATTACCCTGGAGGCTATTGCGAAAAGAATCGGATGCGGATTCTCACTGTCATAACTCACCTTCCAGTTCCTGGCTGTTCTGCTGCTCAGAACCAACTTCTCACCTTACACTCAGAATCAATCCTCTTAGTGTGAGTCATACTGGGAAGCATTCCCAAATTCATGAAAACTTAAGAATCAATTCTATAACCTATTACATTGCTGCAAAACAGGGGAGAAGTCATTGCCTGAGGGTAGTCAGTTCCCATTTGGGAATAGCACCTCGGACAGAATTGAATTCCTGTCCTTTCGCAACACCCTCCTGGTTGAGACACTAGATGTAATGGATTTGAGTATCACCAAGTTCTCCATGGAGTCAGCCTCGGTCCACGTCTATCCTACCAGGTGGATAGCCTGGGACCAGGTCTACACCTGAGGGTGTTGCTCCTATAGTAAAAGGAAGAGCTGGCTAAAAATGCCCTCATTTCCAGTCCTTTCTTTTCATGTAGCTATAACTTGTCCCTTTTGTTGCTCACAAGTGGTCATTCAAGTACGGTGCTCAAAAAGGGGGATTTGAGTATGTACCTAGTTAGGAGAAGTCAGTCAGTACTATAAACTATAAATAAACTATAGAGCGTGTGACATGAGTAGGTACCTGGTAGTGCAGCTCTCTCTATTTTAAACAAGGCAGGTGACTTTTCAGACTAATGTGGTGGGTGCAAGTACTTAGGTGAAGCAGTGCACGACTTGTTTAGAAAAGAGGGCACATACTCACAGCTCTTTTTACAATAGGAGCAACACCCTCCTGACTCACGACCGCTGCATGTGGGTGGCGCTGCAGTGAACTACCAGGGTGCTCGTTTCTGTGAAGCCACTCTCTCTCTCTCTCTCTCTCTCTCTCTCTCTCTCTCTCTCTCTCTCTGTGCGACTCCACAAAAGATGCAAATGGTTATAGGAAAAATCCATAAACAGATTCCGAGAAATCTATGTGTCCCGATCCCGATGAAAGTTTGAAATAAGCTCCAAATTTTATTTAATACAATACTCAGTAGCCCGAAGGTGGTCCCAAAGTTTGTCTGAGTGGCCTTACCCTGTGTTACTGTCTTGTAAATTGAAAATGGTGAATTTTCGAAATTCAATCACATTCAATTTGGTGAGTAAATTCCTGATAAATTGATGAATGTTGTATCTTTTTTATCACAATGCAGCTGTTCTCTCTTTTTTTTACCCCTGAGTATGAAAAACTGTACAATAATCCCAACGGCCAGCGATTGAAAAAAAAGGGAAAATGGGTTGTTGGAAAAATATTAAATTTGGGACAAAGCACTCTGTTTCTTAAAAACCAAATTTCATTACAGCAAAATCATTAGAAAAGAATTGTATTGTAGTAATTTTATCGAAGAGCGGAGAGGTGTCGGGTAGGGGTCAGAGCCTGGCATGGAGTAGGCATCCACACGAGTAGGTCGCCTGGGAGGCGGTGGGCTATTTATACAAAGGACGGCCCTGTGCATAGTAAGGGCCTCTATCAGTATGACACATTTAATATTCACATTCAATATTCACCCATTTAACTCTTTTCATTGATTTATATATTCTTTATCTATTTATTGATTTATTTATTTGTTCATGTGATACATGCAAGTATGATTGTAAGCAACTTTTCATGGGTAATGCTTCAAGTTCACATTCAGGAAACAGATAATTGCGATCACGAAACCTAGCTTCTTATAACTGGAATTGTGGAAATATTTTCAGAGAGTACTAAGGGAAACGTGTATGGGCTAACTCGTTTTCACAGTATTGCCAAATAACTGATTAGTAAAGGGATGTAAAGAAAATGGACCCTTCCACCCCATGTAATATGTCTCAAAATAATAGTTTATTCAACTTAAATGAATACAGGTTATTTAGATATCTCCAGCACACATTCAGTTTTAACCATCCATGAACGTTTTACTCCCTGAACTGACGAGAATACTTTTGGCAATACGAAAACGTGCACGTTTTAATTTTTGGTTCACGTTTCCCTTTTGGCAAGACCCTCCTGGTCGTTACACATTTCGATACCCCTGCACCCCGGCGTTTATGTATATATCCGTCGCTTTTTATTATATCATGTCTGTGTGCGTAAGATTGATGTAAAGTTCTCCCTACCCCAGCGCTTATCCGAGACCGGCATTTGTTTCAGGCCCGTGGAGGCTGGTGCGAAAAGTTTAGGAAAAGTTTCCCACTGTGACTAACTCACCTTCTAGTTCCACCGCGATTCTCCACCCTGAGAAGCCACTTCCCACCTTATACTGTAATGGAATTGACTTCCTCTGAATCAGACTGTGTTGCCAAATGTTGGGGGAACTGATTCCATGACTGGTTCCACCTGAACTCTTCCCATAGTAGGTAGGCCAGGGAATTGGAGGAAGGAACTAGCTGGGAACAACAGAGAATTGATTCAGTTCCTTTTTGAGAATGCATGGCGCCTCGGACAGAACTTAATTCCTATCCTTTTACAACACTCTCCTCAAACGGCCGATATGGTACATCTATTGGCTGCAAGCGGGTCTAGAACTGGTTCTGGCGACATGCACTGATAAGAACTGATAACATGGTACCAGCATGTCCCTGGGAGTGGGTGTTACCAAGGGACAAGGTACCCATCATGGTATGTCCCTATCAATGGGGGTTACCTCAACCAGCAAAATTCAAAATGGTGGACCCACAGGACGTCCATACTTAGCCCTATATAGGTACTCCCAAAGGATCGCCATGATGCATTAATGCAGCCCTGGCAAGTGAAATTGCATTAGGCATTAACGCTAAAGCGGATGAGAGAGGCAACTAATAGTTGACGTCATAGTGGGTGAACTTGATAACCTCTGACGTTGTTGGTTAAGAGCAATGTCATAGCTAACGGAAGTCTGGTAACAGTGATTGGGGCGCAGTATAGGGCAGATTAGTGGACTCGTTTGTCACCCGCACGCAGGTAAAAGAATGTATATAGTAGTTAGGGCTTGATGGGATGGGCCGTTCCCAGTATTGTGATAGCGTGAGAACATTGTAAGCTACATGTCAGTGTAAGTTGTATCATGTGAGGGGCTGGGGAGGGGGTGATGTAAGGTTAGTGGGATATATAGAAGACGGGAACAGGGATATGAAGACTACGGCATCACTGAATGTGGTCACATACACATTAATGAGCCGGCTAACATCGGGACCCTGGATCCTGCAGGGATGTGACGGTATGATCGTGAAGCGCCGTCTAATTAAGGCGCCCAATTTCGGGGAGAGATCTGTGTGGTAGGCGTGACACAGTGGTCCTGCAGATAGCAGTCGGTGGGGGTGGTATATGGAAGTTAAGGACTATAAAGATGGGGTGGTGCCTAGACTTACCAGCTTAAGGTGGGGGCCGTGGTTGCTGCAGCTTGCTGTAGGACTGGAGGCGGGTGTGGTGAGGACGGCGTCCCACCACCAGACGGTGTCGATATCTGCACCAAGTAGCGTCTCCTACTCCAGCAGACGCCTCCAACAGGACGGCGGATGGGGAGGGGGGGGGGGGGTGTCCGGATTGCTGGTCTACAGGACGACCGAGGCCCCTCCTACTTATCAATGTTTAAGACCCAGGAGGAAAGAAGCCCTTCTGGCAGGAGAGCAGTTGTCTATAGGTTAGGGCTATGGTTGTTTGAATAGTTTTCACAATTCAATAGTATTTATGAGATATTGAGGAAACAGGTATGGAACTAACCCGGAAGGGCTCAGTCAGCAACTAGGGCCAATTCCTCAAAGACAGTGTGTCCTTCTCTGCCCAAGCCATCCTGTCACACTAAAGATATCCGTTCATAGACGTGGTGCGTCTTCTCTGGGGTTCAGCCAGTCCAAGTAATGTGCACTGTGATATATGGTAAAACAGTTCTGCACTGGTGTAGGAAATCAGTTCCTTTTCCGGGGATAAGGCCCCAAAGTGCATAAAAAGTCCATGTATGTTTCTCTGCTATGCACCAAGATGCACACCTTGTTTGTATACACCTTGAGCTATACAAGTGTCAAACACACCACACGGTCCATAGGAATGAGTGTTTCCTGATTGATGGGACACCATTGGAGGAGGACCTCCTCCTACATGCAAGGGTGTCAGAGGTGTCCACTTGGCTGATGGAGACTGGAGTCAGCAGGAATCCCACTTTAACTGACGTTGGTGAATGGTAGTGTGGAGCAGGAGGAGAAAGGGGTGCCTACCTCCGTGTGGAGGTGTGGTGTAGTACTTGGTCCGGGTGTGAGAGGTATGGTGCAGTACTTGGTCCAGGTGTGAGAGGTGTTGTGTAGTACTTGGTCCGGGTGTGAGAGGTATGGTGCAGTACTTGGTCCAGGTGTGAGAAGTGTGGTGTAGTACTTGGTCTGGGTGTGAGAGGTGTGTTGCAGTACTTGGTCCGGGTGTGAGAGATATGGTGCAGTACTTGGTCCGGGTGTGAGAGGTGTGGTGTAGTACTTGGTCCGGGTGTGAGAGGTGCTGTTGTGACAGGAGGTATCTAGTGACGAGCTCGTTAAAGGTGCGCACCTTGGCAGGTGAGAGAGACGCGGGGTCAGCACATAGAGTCCTCCTGGTGGTGTCTGTGATGAAGGCCGCCGTGACTGGTGGTGGCGGTGGGTGGTGCTGGCCTTAAGGCGCTGCTCTGCCCTCCTCTGGTGGCCGATCTGGACTGCCTGCGCCCCGTCTCCGACAGCCGAGTATATCAAGGGGCGGGAACAGGACGCGCTAGATGGAGACACAGTCATTGACAGGAGGGAGGGCGGTGACCTAAGGAGGAGAGAGGGCCTGTGCAGGTCCAGGTGTGACAGAAGGTGACAACGTCTTTTTTAAAAGTTAATTGCCCACCATTATTCTGATCTTTCTTTTGCTTTCCTTTCTTTACAAGACCCCCCCCCCCCCCAGCCGGTGTCAGTCAAAATCCAGTTATATATAATGGTCAGACGGGAGTAGTTCTGAGAAGAACGGAGAAAAGATAAGGGTCCAATTGAGGCTCCCTACTTCAGTCCCCTGGTTTACAATTCTCTCTATTTTGCTTAAATAGCTGATTTCTATTACTAAATTGGCAAAACTTTTTCTATGTTTCCCAAGGTCTAAAAATTTTGATTTGTTTTCGATTTTTCTGTACATTTTTCTTCCAACTTTTCAATGATTTTCTGACTTTGAGAATTTTCTCTCTCATTTTCTATTGCCCAGAGTTTTAGAGCCCAACTGCCTCTACCCGCATCAGAAACGTCTGACCTAGGCCTGAATCATTCAAATCTGTCTACAGGAGGTTAATTCAAAAGGCCCTACCATCACTACTCCAGCGATGATAGTTTTTTTTGCCTTACCCATTTCAGCAATGGTAAAGTGTGACTGCCTTGCTTTATCACAGCCCTATGTTTTCGGTGGTGGTAGCCCCAGCCCTACGTACACTATCAAAAGCAGAACACACTGGGCATAGGGGCAAGAGGGCCATAATGAAAGAATAGTTGTGGAAACACTCCTTTTCATAACAGTGATTACACAAGCATTTCCCTCCTATGTGAGCTAATTATAGCGTATAGGGTGCACTAAAAGAGAGAAGGGAAGCATGATGTTACAGTGCACTTAACACATGAGTATTATTAAGAGCCCTCAAGGACCCTCAACAAACGACCCCCCACATTCACTTTTGAGAGGAGGAGTGTTCCCTATAGGTGCGCTCGTACTTAGGGGAAACTACTATGCATTTCTTTTGGTACCATCATGGTGGTGGTAAGGCTGGACAAGGAATAGTGAAGGATCCACAGGACTTGCTGTGCCTGACTGGGCTACGACCACTATAAAAATTAGGGTATACTGACTAGGTCTGTAAAGAAATTTTGTGATATTTTGTTTAGGATATTGCCAGTTGGGCTTTGAAAGTTACCATTTGCCACTTGAGGTGCCATTGTTTGCTATGAGATGGCAGTAGTCAATTGATTACTGATTGGCACATGTGATGCAATTGCCTGTTGCTGTCTACCAGTTCCTAAGCTAGGTTGCCAGATGCAAGTTCACCTTTCAGGATTGTTAGTTGAGAGTCTAAAGTTGCTAGACACTATGTTTGGATGGCAGTTATCATTTACTCTTCAACGGTTCCTAGTTGTCATATGTTTCAAAGGTTCTAGGCTGAGCTGGAAACAAACATCCACAAAATCAATATAAGCTGGCAACTGGTAATGTACAAGTGGGAATTGGCACATTGCAAACTAACATTTGGCAACATTTGTTGCTATTTACCTATTGCCAATTACCACTGATAGATTACCATTTGTCAATCCTGGGTTGCCAATGTCATTTGCCAATTGCAAATTTGCAGTTGGCAGTTGTAAGGTCATGACCCGGTTGCTTATTGTCATATCCCATTTTTTTTTCATTTTCCAATTGCTATTTGTAGGCTAATATCATGATTACCCAGTTGCATATTACCACTTTGCAAATATCCAATTGAATCGGCAACTGGTAATTTGAATCAGTCTGCCATCTGCCATGGCAACTGGCAACCCAGTTGGCAGCTCATAAATGGTAAAGGGAAATCTATGATTGGCACATGACAATATGCCACATTGTCCTCCCATAGTTGCCAGTTGCAAATTGCATATTATTGGTTGCTTGTTACCACTTGCCATATTAGGTTTAGTATAGTAAAATTGGTGACATACAACTTAGAACTGGAGATTTACATACAACTTAGAACTGGAGATTTACATACAACTTAGAACTGGAGATTTGCATACAACTTAGAACTGGAGATTTACATACAACTTAGAACTGGAGATTTACATACAACTTAGAACTGGAGATTTACATACAACTTAGAACTGGAGATTTACATACAACTTAGAACTGGAGATTTACATACAACTTAGAACTGGAGATTTACATACAACTTAGAACTGGAGATTTACATACAACTTAGAACTGGAGATTTACATACAACTTAGAACTGGAGATTTACATACAACTTAGAACTGGAGATTTGCATACAACTTAGAACTGGAGATTTGCATACAACTTAGAACTGGAGATTTACATACAACTTAGAACTGGAGATTTACATACAACTTAGAACTGGAGATTTACATACAACTTAGAACTGGAGATTTACATACAACTTAGAACTGGAGATTTACATACAACTTAGAACTGGAGATTTACATACAACTTAGAACTGGAGATTTACATACAACTTAGAACTGGAGTTTGCAACTGACAACAGGCATCCCAAAAGTGACAACTGGCAATCCAGGACACTACCAACTGACATCAGTGGCTTACAACTGGCATCCCATACATGGGAACCTTCAACTGCAACCCATAGACAATGATTAGGAACTTGTGTCCAGCAACTGACGATGCATATAAGTCATGGTGACTAAGCACCAGGGTCAAAGCATCAAATTCATGGTCAACTGACTATAGCATGAATTTAATGTTTGATTAATTGTTAACTATAGGATTACCTTAAGTTAGTCACTTTGTTTTACCAAGACACCTATTAGCTAGAGCTGTTTTACTTTAATTCTCTTTATTGTTTCATCATAGTAATTTTAAATACAGATGCTGAGATATCAGTAGTATCGCGCTCATCAATTCCGGGATTAATAACATTTCAAAGGTGGTAAATTGACAAAGACTTAGTTGGCACACGTAAATATGGTCATATAATTATATCTGCTGTGAACCCGGAAATACCCGCTAAAAGCATAAGATTAGTGGTATTTTGCGATAATCACACAGTATTGGAAACTACTCAAAAGATACTGTTCGTTGCAAAGCTCATGAGCGTTGGAAGTGGGTGGGGAGGAGGTAAACCCAAAATGTCAAGCCGGAATGGGTAGAATTGTCCGGAACCTCCCTTGCCCCCACCCTCACACACAAGCTGAAAATGCTTTCCACGCCCAGAATACATGAAACCTTACAGATCTATATATATATATATAGTGCCCTCACACCTTTCACGTCATTGTGGGGGGTCGGATCATCGGCAATGACATAATTCAATGCTAAAAAGAACAGAACCTTGTCAAAGTAGGTCATCTGGAGGGTCTTGCCAAAAAGCAAACGAGCTCAGAATACAAAATCGTGCAGAGAATTCTTTTGATAAAAGGTATTCTCGTCTTCCCATTTCACAAAACGTGCACATAATAATCGGCAGACTTGTGCATGTCTCCATAGAAACACATTGTATATCTTTTGGAAAGACAATCAGACCGCGCATGCCATCATGCACATTTGTATGAACACGTTTTATGCTATAAAGGAGGCAATCTCGTTTTGTTTTTTGGAAAGACCCTCCTGGTCTCATTAGCCAATTCGTTCATCATTACCAGTATCACCATCATTATCATTAGGTAAGGTGCACAATTACCACCGCCCCCTCCCCTCAGGGTACTCTGAATTGTACGCCGAAGGTAAGAAATCCCATCATATATTGCATTGGGGCTTGAGGGTGAAGAAGATTTATTGTGTGATATATATCACATATGGCCCAGGGTTTGGCACATATGAGTTGAAACATAGGAAAAAATGACTAGATGCTGACATATATGCTAAATAATTGCTGAAAGATTTGGTCCGGAACTAGATATTTGTCCTTTAAAGATTGTTATATAGGCCTACAGTATCGGAAAGTTGGTGTAATTGACTCTAAATATCTTTATAGCCAAATTAGATAGATGAACAGTGTGGTACTTGGTTGGAAAATAATATTTGTCATTATAGATTGATCTATAAGCCTACAGTATCGCTCAGGTGATGTGGTCCCTTCAGGGCTGCATTTTACCATCCAACTTTTCTAATCTTAGTTGAAAGTGAAATGTGGGTATTGCCATCATGAGCTACGCCAAAATGATAGGTGACATGATGTGAAATGTCCTTTTATTAAGGGAGAAGGGATTTGTCATTTCAAATGCCAATCCATGTAATTTTTTGTCAGTCCCTTGAGGGGTGTGTGTACCCCCCACCACCACAAGAGAAACCCCCTTTTTGATTTGATCCTGCCTAAAGCCAACCACTTTTTGCCAGTCATATGGACAGATTGGTATAAGGTGGCAGGAGAGCAAAATCTAGATCTTTACAGTACACTGGAGGGGGGAGCTGTGGCTAGTGGGTAGACAGGTGTCAGGGGTGCTGTATGGTGTTTCGTGTTTTGTCGCCTTTCTCTATTGTTTTTTTAAAGAGATATATAGGGGTTAACAGGATTGTCCCCTGGGTGCAGCCATAGCTCTATGTGGTCCTGGCAAGATATGAGGAGGCAAGCAGAAATGGATGTCCATGAAGGGGGCCAGTTGGCAACCTTTTATGCTTGCCTGTTTGTCATAGGAACACTTGGACCCACTGGGTGGACAGTCACTGCATGGTGCTAGCAGCTCTGTTTGAGGTCGATTGGAGGGAAAAAGTACTGCAGATCCATACTCACAAGGCATGGTTACTAAAAAAAATAACCATAGTAGAAAGAAATGGCAACATTGATGGCTTTTCAATAAGCAATAACAACTGACAGATAGTGCTGAATCTAACCCATTTGTTATAAGAATTGATAGGGCTGTACATTAAATGCGCTGAAAAAAAGTGTCGTAAAATCGAAATTCCCATAGACTCTAGTGTGCTAAGTTTATCGCTGAAATCTATCCCCCCATAGGAGACAATAGTAAAGAAATTTGTAGTCAGTATAGCAGAGAATAGGTAAGTTCAGTACAACATACAAAAATAAGATGAAATGTACATGTGTATGTGGAATTGAGGATGCTGTTTATGATGGCAAGTAAAAAATGTCCAAGCAAAAGGTCAGAAATGTCAAGAAATTCCAGTATAAAGTAAGAGGTTTCATCTTAAGATTTTTGATCGAAAAGGGGACTCTAATGACCCAGGGGGACCCCTTGGCCAATTATCGATGGTATGGAACTAATCTAAGCTATTTGGGAGAAAATGCGGTTATATGTGTTCAGAGCCAACACTGTACACAGTTACCTTAATCAAAATCAACATTGATTCAGTGAAATCAATAACAAATGGTTTTCACTTTGACTCCCACGTACATCCATTACGATTCTATATGGAATAAGATGTCATTGTAGTCGCTCTATTGATTATGAACGGAATATTTGTGTGGGTTGGGGATCGGCTGGTTTAATCCAAGAGGTTCAATCCAAGAGGAGTTATGGTGCAAAGACGATGCATCCATCGTTTTTCCTCTTTGTTCAATTCCTCAATACCCTCGCGTGATTTTGGAGGATATTTAATGAAGCTTAGAATTGTGATGACCGGACCATCCTCCCAGCAAAAATTTTTTTACTGAGCAGACACCCTAAACAATACTGCTCATCATCTATCAAACCCTGACCTTACTGAGCAGACACCCTAAACAATACTGCTCATCATCTATCAAACCCTACTAAAATAATACCAAAGGCAAAATAACCATTGTGTTATACTCTACTTTACAATTATCTATGACAGATATTTATTGTGAGATTTCAACATTCATTTAACAGGGTAGACCACTCCATGTCCCCAACATTGTTGTTAAATCACTATCTTAACCAAGAATGTCAATATAAAAATGTTATTTTGGTCCATTTGTGACAACAAATCCAAAGCCTAATTTTTATTGACACTCTAAAAATCGCGCCTGATGAGACATTTAGCTTGAAACCACACCACATATCTCCCTACTCCAGGGTTCTCAAAAAATATCTGTCCTATCCACTACTCACCATGACAACAATTGTTCAGGATATTGACCTGATTAAAAATCAATCCCATAATAGGATTCTGCTTGACCTAGTTCTGAACAGTCATAACACCAGAAAGAGGCTTCTGCTCCCTGATTGGTCCAGAGTCTCATAACCATGGTTACTACAGTGGATGCTCAAGTCAAAATCTGACATTTAGTGGTAGTGATCGATAGGGTGCAAACCTACACCGTTCTCACCTTGTTTGAAAATACACACGACCCTATACTGACATTTCCCCCTTCAATCAAAACAATTCCAAACCATTCTGTCATAGGCACTATGTCTACTAACGGGCACTCTGCCTCTGATGGTGACTTAGGCCGCCATTCAGTGAATTCCAACACTGAAATTAATCACCCGACTACTGACTTCAATCAGCAACACTCGGCAAGCAGCAGCGGCACTTCGTCTGACGTTGTGAGGCAGCCGGCATTACTGTCACAAATGACGACACAACCACTCCCAAAGATCTCCCTTTGGAGGTAAGCTTAGCTCGTCAGAGCTCCATATATCGCTATTTCACTCCTATCGGCCCTTCGCCAAGCGATCTAAACCAAAACAAAAATGATGGTTGTCAAGCGGCGCCCAGCGACACGACCCGTCGCCTGGCAATGCCACCTGATGACTGAGTCAACGTTAACGTTGTACGCACCCGAACGGAAACACCGACTAAAATAAGCGTCAATCCGCATTCAAACAACAGCTCAATAGAATCTATCAGTATTATTGAGAATGAAACCCTTGTTGTCCCGTCCACCCCCACCATTGTAGTAAGCTCGGTCAATAAAGACAGCTCTAACCACCCTTCTGCCGCTCTCTCGCAGATCCCACTACGCTCACTTGAGGGCCAGTTCTGGGACAATACCAATCAAACTACATTCAATCACGAATCGGCCAGCCGTTCAGCCGATCCAACCTGGTGGGCCACACAACAAAATGAGGTAAGAGATAGTCTTAACCCACCTGTTTCTCCAGAAATAATGCCGGGCAACTCCAACCGGCAAACTCCCACAACAGTGATTAGTACGCTGGCACCCACCGTGGTGGCGCCAGCGGTCTCCTCACTGTGCGGCACGCCTTTTCCCGCCACACCTGACCGGATAACTATCGCTGGTCTATACCCAAGTCCCCTTATCACCCAGATAAGAGGCCCAACCTCAGCTCCTGATACATCCTTCAGGACTTATGTCACCTCTTATTCGACCGTCTCTCCTCAGCAACCTTCCATCATGGGTTATTTGAGACCTAAGGCCATAGTGACCTCCACCCCCACTCACATTACTACTGCCAACACCGTTACTGTTAACACTCCAATCACAGTACCCACCAAGCCAAAACATACAGATCTCCCACCCCTGGTGCTTACTAACTTTAGTTCACCTGTCAAATCAAATAAGATACCACTCAAAGTATCCTTCAGCATGAATGAAGATTTTGATCTAACAACACCACGATCTGTTATCTTTCAGTCAGAAACACCAATGGACACCAGCACTAACAGCCTGGCCCAACCTGCCGTCACCATTGCTTTAACAGCTGCAGGCCCCTCACCACAAGCCACACCGGTCACTACGACACCGTTGATTGCCCATACTCTAGCACCAACTGTGTCCAATTCCACTTTTGTCCCTGCTCGTGACAACATTGAACTTAATCCAGTGCGCTTCACTGACCTGTCAGCTGATAACCAGGCACGCGTTCTACAGCACGCCATATCCATGACAATCCAAAATGCAAGTCGTCAGGAAGTCGGAACACTCGACCTGAGGGAGCTAGCCACAGCCCTAACTAATTCCGAGATTGATCCGACAATTTTCCCAACGACCACAACCACCACACCCACTGTACCACCCACCACCACCCCCGATGCACCCCCAGTAGCCACCGTAACATGGGCGCCTGCCACTCCACGCAGCACCCCCACGCAAGCTACCACTACACCACCAGTGCCACATACCTTCACGCCCACTCAGTCAGTTACCCCTGCTCACCACGTCCCTATTGACCTGGCACAGTCAGGAGCTCGCCAAGCCTACTTCGCCCGGATCCTACCTGAAGCGCTTGACCCTTGGAGACATTACCGCTCCATTTATCAGCGCTCAGTTCAGGCTAGAATCAGGGCGGACTTCTTCAGGCACTTAGCTAGAGCAGGCCGCTTCCCACTTTGGACCAGTGGCATCCTTCCGCCCACCGGGATTATAACCACCGTAGAGGCAGCCCTACAACTAGTTTCCCTAAGGAGACAGCAGGCCACGTCCTCTCTGAACACCTTGGCATCTATTTTAGATGACAGATCGGCAGCCTTACGGCAGTCTTCAGATAACTACTGGCAGGCAGTGAGCGATTCCTATGCCAGGCAGACCATCAAACCTGGCCAGCCTGGCTATTATGATTTAGCCGCAGCCAATTTGTTGTCCAAACAATTGGTGGAAAGGGAGGGGGCAGAACTGAACAAGAAATTAAACAATGAAATGTCTGCCCTGAAAGAGAATCCTGAGGACTCTCTGTGGACAGGGATTAACCCCACCTTAAGACCAGGTTACCAACCGACCACTCCCACACCCACCCCTTCCTACATTCCCACCCCGACTATTCCACAAACACCTACTAATACCTACAGTGGGGTGGTCCAACTTAATCTGCCTAACAGAGACCCAGTGTCACTCAACCAGGTGTCCCCCCTGTCCCCTGCCTCCAATACGGTACCCTCTGGATCTTCCAACCAGGGGGCGGTTTTTGCAACTGCTTGGCAGAGACCATCCACCAACCGACAGGGCCGACAGAGACGTCAGGCAGAAAGACCAAATCCAAGCAACAATCGCCGCAGATCTCAACCACGCCCCACCCAACAGCAACCACAACAGGGCAACAACTGGGGTTGCAACAACATTCCGAACAACAGGCCCAACAACAGGTCCTCCAACAGCTCCCCCAATTTGAGTGTGGAGGAATTAGAACAACTGCGCGCTCTGTTGCGCCGATAGACTCTATCCATGTTCAAGACACTTTGATGCACACCACCAGCGGCATCACGACCCCATCAAATGACAATATTTCAAAAACCAATAACTCATCTCCACTCACTATTGAGTCTCAATATTATCTAGATCGCATTAATGTTGATCTTTTCGAAGACACTGATTTCCTCTGTGCGTTCTCCATTTACTGTATTGATTACTTACCATCTCTCCAGCAACACTATAATAATAATAGTAATGCAATTATCAATAAAGATAATAACAACACAATCTACACTCACAGTGGAGTTGTCAATCTTTCTAGTCATGAACTAACTAATGGTGAATTTAGCTTATTACAAAAAGGCCTAACCTTTGTTTGTACTCCACCACCACCAGATCCAGGAATTCTCTTTGAAGACCTGTCCAAATTTCACCTGAGCATTAAACGTGAGTTAGCTATAGCTAAGCTAAAATCAAAAGGTGAAAAAGCACCTGATGAGCATGACGCCCCACGGGACCCTTTCAGAATAGCCCCTCCTTTCCATAACCAGAAATTTAAAAATCCCTCCAATTGGAAACCCCCTGGTCCCGCAATTGTTGAGCATATGTGTTTGCTTAATCAAACCCAATTAGAGAATGAGATAATCACTCCCTATCACCGCTCTAACATCACTTACGCAGAAAAAATTGCTAAAAAAGATTTATCCAAAAACAAAATATAGTAATCAAGAAAGCCGATAAAGGCTCAGCTGTGGTCATTCAAGACAGGTCAGATTACATCAAGGAGGGCCTCCGTCAATTAAATGACAGAGATTTCTACAGGTTGCAGGAAGCGGATCTCACTAATTTCCACAATTCTCTCATCAAAATTAAAGTTGAGGAAATGTACAGACATGGCGAAATCAGCAAGGCTGCTGTGGACTACCTAATAGTACCTCACCCAAGAACAGCAAAACTATATTTGTTACCTAAAATACATAAGAATACTTCCCCACCCCCGGGCAGACCAATTGTCTCAGCAAATGGGTGCCCAACAGAAAGAATTTCCCAGTTAGTGGATAACTTCCTGTAACCTCTGGTATCTAAACTACCTTCATACATCAGAGACAGCAGCGATTTCTTGACTCAAATTAAAGATCTGAAATTACCACCCAATGCCATCTTGGCTACCCTGGATGTAACGAGCCTCTACACCAACATCCCAACCAATGAAGGCATTCGAGCAGTACGCAGGACTTTAAATAGGTACAGACATCCCTTCGAAAATCCAACCACATATTCCCTGTGTGAGTTGCTCAAACTCGTCCTAACATGTAATAATTTTGAGTTTGACGACAAACATTTTCTCCAAATCAGTGGCACGGCTATGGGCACTAAGGTCGCACCATCCTATGCCAATATATTCATGGGCAACTTTGAGGACTCACATGTCTACCGGTACAGCCTCCAACCCTTTATGTGGAAGCGCTTCATAGATGATGTGTTCCTCATCTGGACCCATGGAGAAGCCGAATTTCTTAAATTCGTAAAGTACTTGAATGGCTGCCATAAAACCATAAAGTTCACCTCTGAGCACTCCTATACAGAGATCAACTTCTTGGACATAAAGGTTTTATCCTCACCCGACGGCACTCTGGCAACCACACTATACTGCAAACCTACTGACAGCCACAACTACTTATTATACTCTTCTGAACACCCAAGACATGTCCTTAATGGCATACCATATTCACAGTTTCTTAGGGTAAGACGAATCTGTTCTAATAAAGCGGATTTCAGACGTAATGCAATAATGCTTTGCACCCACTTCGTGAGACGAGGTTATCCCAAGAAACAAGTGTTTGACGCCATCATAAAGGCCGAATCACAACCACGAGCAAAACTCCTCCGACTAAAGGAGAAAACTACAGATCAAGACAAATCTTTCTATTGCATCATCACCCATAACCCTGCAAACCCAGGTCTCCAGAAAATAATACGAGCAAACTGGGACCTGATGTTAAAATCAAAGGTCACAAGGGCTTATCATGATGCCAAACTTATCTTTGGCAAGAGAAAGAATTTGTCTCTAAGCAACGACTTGGTACGAGCCTCAACAAGCACCAGATCGAAAAAAACAAAAAAACCCACACATTATCGCCCACCCATGCAAAAGGCCAAACACTTGCAACTATTGTCCTAAAATAGACAAGAGTGGAGTGATCACTTCACTAAAAACTGGCCGCAAATTCAGGACATTAATTAATGTGAACTGTCAAACTGCAAATCTAATATATGCAATCACTTGCAAACATTGTAAAATACAATATGTAGGCCAAACAGAGAAGAAGCTATTAGAACGTTTCAAAGGCCACATGGGCGATATTAAAAATATCAATCATGATACAACAGTAGCCAGGCACTTTAGAACCTGTCCTCGTGATGACCGTCCACCTGATTTTTGCTGGGAGGATGGTCCGGTCATCACAATTCTAAGCTTCATTAAATATCCTCCAAAATCACGCGAGGGTATTGAGGAATTGAACAAAGAGGAAAAACGATGGATGCATCGTCTTTGCACCATAACTCCTCTTGGATTGAACCTCTTGGATTAAACCAGCCGATCCCCAACCCACACAAATATTCCGTTCATAATCAAATGACTACAAAGTGGCACCGGGACCAGCGAGGGAATTAAATAACATTAAAGTTATATGGACATTGTCCTACCACATTAACACCACTGATACCTTATAGATGCACGGGTTGGTGAGTAACATCTTCCCCACACCCGGGTAAAACTCACACCCCAGGTGCTTTTACCCCCATGATACTGAATGACCTGGGGTTTTTTTTACTGAGCAGACACCCTAAACAATACTGCTCATCATCTATCAAACCCTACTAAAATAATACCAAAGGCAAAATAACCATTGTGTTATACTCTACTTTACAATTATCTATGACAGATAATTATTGTGAGATTTCAACATTCATTCAACAGGGTAGACCACTCCATGTCCCCAACATTGTTGTTAAATCACTATCTTAACCAAGAATGTCAATATAAAAATGTTATTTTGGTCCATTTGTGACAACAAATCCAAAGCCTAATTTTTATTGACACTCTAAAAATCGCGCCTGATGAGACATTTAGCTTGAAACCACACCACATATCTCCCTACTCCAGGGTTCTCAAAAAATATCTGTCCTATCCACCACTCACCATGACAACAATTGTTCAGGATATTGACCTGATTAAAAATCAATCCCATAATAGGATTCTGCTTGACCTAGTTCTGAACAGTCATAACACCAGAAAGAGGCTTCTGCTCCCTGATTGGTCCAGAGTCTCATAACCATGGTTACTACAGTGGATGCTCAAGTCAAAATCTGACATTTAGTGGTAGCGATTGATAGGGTGCAGACCTACACCGTTCTCACCTTCATTGTAGTCGCTCTAGGGTCTACCCCGATAGAGCTGACAGTAATAAAGTATTGTCAATTACTAGGGTCTACCCCGATAGAGCTGACAGTAATCAAGTATTGTCAATTACTAGGGTCTACCCAGATAGAGCTGACAGTAATCAAGTATTGTCAATTACTAGGGTCTACCCAGATAGAGCTGACAGTAATCAAGTATTGTCAATTACTAGGGTCTACCCAGATAGAGCTGACAGTAATCAAGTATTGTCAGTAATCAAGTATTGTCAATTACTAGGGTCTACCCAAATAGAGCTGACAGTAATCAAGTATTGTCAAGTACTTTACTATCTTAAATAGTCATGGGTTGTTCCCTTTCAATGTTTTTTTTTTCAACTGCTGTATTTGCACAATTATGATTATTTACATAGTGTATTTAGTTCACACACTGCCTTTGCACCATTGATTTAATAAGAATCGCTTGATGTTCTGATATTCACTCACAAAGTTCGAATTGGAATGGGAATCTCGATAATGGGAAGCAGCTAGTTCAACAGTTATCCTAGGTAGACATATCAACATTGCAATTGTCATACTAGTGATTGGCATGATCAAGTTGTCATATGAGAAATATCATATGACTAGTGGTGTATGGAGTAAATACATCAGGCTCATAATAAAATAGTGTTATTTCCAGTTATCACTGGTTTATTCAGCTTTAGGCAACATGTAAGAAATATCAATCACACAGTAGTTAGTATGTAGGTAATTTGCACATACAGTAAATATACAATAGTTCATAGAGTATAATGTTCTGTTCCACTCCACCTGTGAGGTAATAATAATACAATGTCCAGCATAGTTCTAGGTGGGTTCCCACACCTAGCTCCTGACCTGCTGCTTAGAGGAATAATGTAATAATGGATAACTTTACCCTCTGGTGGAAGTCTTGAAGAAGATAGCCTCTGGCCACTAATGGTAGGAAACCAATGCCTGTCTAGCATAGTTTCACCATAGTGCAGTGGTATAGCAGGTAGCAGGAGATGACTGGAGATGTTACCTCTAGAGCGGTTCTTGGTGATGTATCTTCCTGGAGGTGCAGACAGGCTATTTGTAGCAAATCTTGGAAAAGCACCTCCAGACTGACTGGAGCCAGCAGCATCTGCCTAACTCTACAATTGTTTGAGGGGACTCTTTCAAGTGTCACAGGGGGACAAAGGACCCCCATGGACGCCGCTATGCCCCCCATTGTCTTGGTCGGTTCTGCATCTTTAGACCCTCATATCTCGGTCGTTTATGCGTTTATAACCGCCATTTTGGGCATGCGCGGAGTTGAATATGCCAAGTTTATAATGCCCGCTGGATAGGCGCGTAATTTGCGCCGGTTTGTCTGTAGTGCACTCAGAGCTCCTTTCAGTCTTTATAGCATAACTTCCTTAATAATGGGAGTTCCGCCTTGATCTTGGGCTCATTTTGACCGTCTAATTATGGGCTTTCCATAAATGCTTTGATATTTGACCTAGCTCGCTCAGGAGCGACGCTAGAGCGACCGGAAGGTTATGGCGTCGTGCTTATGTAACCCATTGTTCAGTCCTTAGAGTGCTCAGACACTCATGACGGCGTCAGCGGTGCTCAGGCACCCGTGACGGCCGGTTGCATTCACTTACAAGTTATTAATTTGTGCATTGAACCATGAGGTCGCACACTGAGACCCTTATTCTTATTATATTGTGCAGTGAACCATTAGGTCGGAGCCTTTGATGTCAGAGAGAGTGTTTGTAACTGACCTGGCTGGTGTGCAGTGGGGCATGAACGCTCTTATACAAGGTTTGAGCGCTCTTATAGCTCTTAGAACCAACCTATGTATTAATTTCATAGATATCCTTTGATTAATACAAAATATGTTACAATTTATGGAATAATAAAATGGTATATCATAGAATACTCCCTCTCCCCTGAAAGAATGCGAAACTCCGTCATTTCGCCGAGGGAATGTACAATTTATACAATTTTTACCTTATTTTGGAGTTATATACTGTTTTGTAAGAGGATTTGAAGTGATGGGGAGTGCTTCAAATGCAATTTTTGTGGTAGAGCTTTGTCAGTATAAACAATTTTCTCCTGGGTATAAGTACATTTCCGAGTTTCTATATCTTACCATACCTGAGCTTTTTTGCTTATGTGACATCAATATTGGGTACAATTTCCCATTTTTATGTACAACATACAATTTGGCAAATAGTGTGCAATTTTGGCATTCAATATTCAATTTAGCGTGTAAATTGAACATAAATGACAATTTTCAGTGTGCAAATTTACAATTTCGCGTGTAATTGCGTTCAATTGACAATTTCAGTATGCAAATATATAATTTTTGCGTACATTTGGCAATTTGAGTGTGCAAATATATAATTTTCGCGTATATTTGGCAATTTTAGTGTGCAAATATATAATTTCGCGTACATTTGGCAATTTTAGTGTGCAAATATATAATTTTGCGTGCATTTGGCAATTTTAGTATGCAAATATATAATTTCGCGTGTATTTGGCAATTTTAGTATGCAAATATATAATTTCGCGTGTATTTGGCAATTTTTGGTGTACAAATATATAATTTTTGCGTACATTTCACAGTTTTAGTATGCCAATATATAATTTTGCGTTCAATTGATAGTTTCTGTATGTACATATATAATTTTGCGTACAGCTTGGATACACATAGAAATGTTGATTTTCTAAAAATCTGACTTCAGTGTATGAATTGGGTACAGACAAACAGTATAATGTGCAACATATAATTCAAATGTAAATTGGATACAACTTACAATCTAGTGTGCAAACATGCAATCTTTGTGTGCAAAATTGGGTACAAGTGTACAATCTGGTGTGCAAACATACAATTTTAGTGTGCAAATTGGGTACAAGCGTACAATCTGGTGTGCAAATATACAATTTTAGTGTGCAAATTGGGTACGAGCGTACAATCTGGTGTGCAAACATACAATTTTAGTGTGCAAATTGGGTACAAGCGTACAATCTGGTGTGCAAACATACAATTTTGTGTGCAAATTGGGTACAAACGTACAATCTAGATTACACTATTCAATTTATGGGATTTTGAGACAAATTTTTCCGAGGGCCGGAAAAACAAAGTACTTCATGTACAATAGGCTTGTTTGTCTCTGAGTTACTCATTGATTTTGCTATATGGGTGTATTAGTTGGCAATTTCGGCAGTGGGCCGCTGCTTAATTGACTTTTCCCCTAGCCTTTTGAGTATGTGTCCCTGAAAGAGATTTATTTGGTGAGTATCTTAAGTAAACATGTTTTATGTCAACAATTTTCTCAACAAAATTTTTTTTTTTTTTTCATTCATTTTTTCCAACAATTTTCTTGGATACCTAAAGTGTGTTACTTTAAGTAAACCTTGGCATAGTATACAAGTGCTAGTGGGTACAAAAACTGTCTTAGTTATCTACCTGCATTCATGTATATCAATGTTAGATTTGTACAATTTTACAATTTGTAATTTGCAATTTCGCAATTTTGCGCGTATATGCGCGCATTAATCATCGATTTTGTGAGAATACCATAGATTTTCATATTATACATCAACAAGTGGCTGTGTATATAATTTTTTTTTTTTCTAATACTTTGATAATTTCATTGACAGTGGAGGTGTGTCAGGAGTGAGATGTGAGTCTCCTCCCTGGTGTGCTCATGCAGTGGTGGCACTTGAGGTGTTAGGTGCCAGATTCTGGCATGTGTCTGTGGCAGTGCCTAGCTTGGTGTCAGTGGACAGTTCAGGGTGGGGGGGGGTGTGTGTGTCCATTTAAGGAGTGTGTGGCTGGTATTGGAGCATCAGTTCCTCTCTGGAAGTCACTGCTGTAGTACCATGGCCCACCTACAAGCTCTCTTTGCTCTGCCTGTCCCCCAGGTGATGGAGGTGGGGAGTCCAGCTAGGGCCCTGGTTGAGTCTAACCAGACCATCCATTATGGGTACATAGTGAGTAATTTCAAGGAGATCATTGAGCATGGTGATGTGATGGTCTGTAATTACTCCTGCCATTATTTCCTGGGCTCAGCCTTGCGTCGGGGGGCCACTGTGGCCCTTCTGACTAGGGCCTTGGGTAATATGGGTTTCTGGCCCATGGATTATAACCTAGGGCCGCGGGAGCGAGTGCTATGGGATTATCTGTTGGCGGCATCCCTTCTCGATCTTGCGGCATCCGGGAATCCATCCACGGCTGCCGAGTATGGACTGGGGATGCTGGAGGCCCGAGTCGCTGAGTGGGAGCAGGATCACGGCCATATGTATGGCTCGGACTTGGCTCCGGACTCTCCCATTGATGTTGAACCCGAGGATCTGTGGTAGGATCCCGACTGACTGAAACCTAGGGTGTAAAAACCCGCCATCCCAAAGGCCCTTTTCAGGGCCGGCAAATTGTCCGAAAAGTTCTGAATACTGTCTCTGATGTGTTGTCTCCTGGTGGTGGACTGGGGGCAGCCTAGGCTGTGGGCAGTCTAGGCTGTTTCTACAGTCACCGGGGAGGGCTGGTGGTTTAGAAAATTAGCAATAGTCTGCATGTTTGACCTTGCGGTCTCCTCCTGTTGTTCGTCAATAATTATATCTGTTGTATTTTCCAGTGCTGTCATGGTCACCGGGCTGGTGCCACAATCATTCTGGAGAAGCATGGAGTAGTACAGACCTTTGTTTTTAAGGGCTGGTATAGTACTGAACCTAGTGCGCCAAGGTAGGTGTATCACCTGAGGGAGGTGATAAGCAAATTCTCCTCTCTGTGTTGTTATAACTGCTGGTCCATTCCAGGTAAATATAGCCTTAGGTAGTGGGAAGGTTTTAACCACTATATCCTTATAGGTAGGGGCAGCTGCTGATTTAATCTCATCAAATTCATGTGGTATTGGCCTCAAGGGTAGCGCGAAGTTTGAGTCTCCACAATATATTTTAAAATATATTGTGGGGTTTGTGCGCTTGGCCACATTTTTCTTGCCACAGTGTGTCTGTGCAAATTTCTTAAGGTACTTCATTATCCTGTAGGCTGAGTAGATGGTCAGGGTGAATAATATAGCAATTATCAGGGTGTGGGTTTCCTGAATTGTGAGGAAGGGGGTGTGGGTTTCCTCTGTAGGGGTTAGTTTGGTAGGATTCTTATCTGGGAGCAATTTGTGTAGGGGCAGCTCGGTGACTAGTCTGAATGCTTTGGCTGTAGGCAGGTAGGCTACAGTTCCTCCTAGTCTGTATAATTTGAGTAGTATGTATACTATAAAAATGTGAGCTGATATCCCTAGGATGAGTGCTAAGCTTTGGAAGATTGGATGCTCTGTAACTCGACGTAGGTATGATTCCTCGTAGCGCGTTTCCATTTCCTTATTAAGGTTGGAGGCATCTTTTAATACTGTTTTGGCAAAGGGCTCTAAATTTAGTTGAGTAATATCATCCATGATTGGATTTTCCTGTAGTTTTTCTAAGGTTCTAGAAAGGTTTACTACTGGGAAATTTGGAAGATTCTCTCTTTCATCTGGTTTGGTTTCAGAAATTTTGTTAAGTGCCGCCATGAATGGTAAATTAATTGTCTTGAGAATGTAATGAAATGATAAGGTTGAGTTACAGGGCAACCTTGTGTTTGGAAGAGAAAATTCTCCTACACTGATCGTGCACCCACAGGGTACACCTATGATTGAGTAGGACTGGGCTTTTCGAGTTTCAGACGTTTTACCATGGCAGTTGATAAAGTAATGGGGTTCATTAGTAGTGACCAGATACTCATCTTCAGAAATGGAAATAGCATGGGTGGTAGGTGCTTGCAGTGGTGAAACTGTAAACTTGCAATGTTCCTTAATCTGTTGAGCCTGGTTAGTAAAAATGGCTACAGGGCATGTAGGCCTGTGTTTATAGATTCTACCATTTACATCTCTGCATACCTTTACTGTAGTACCTTCACATGCCTGCATATCTGCTGAGTCCAATTCGATGAATAATGATTCGTCGTAAGATACTGCTAGAAACTCAGTTGTGGTTTGCAACTTGGTGACTCCTCTGGTGGGGGTCTCCTGTGTGTCTATAGGCATGGGTGATGTAATCATTTGGTACAGTTTGAAGGTTGAGGTGGTAGATTGTGTTATAATGTCCAGATGAATATATATATGGTGAGCTGAGTAAGTGTATGAAGTCAGCTTCTGTGAATAATAGAAATCTAAGTCATTAATTGCGACTTGTGCTCCAGGGTGTGTAATCCCAAGTTTGTTATTAATGTCAATTAGGTATCTAGCAAGGTCTGAGGGTGGCACTATATCAGGGGTTAGGATCCCTGATGATAGCATCCTCAGGGCTGCATTTGTCCTTTGCAGTGATTGAACTGTATTCATTCTTGCTGCTATGATAATTAATGCATCATTTAATACTTGCATTTTCTCCCTTTGAGTTTTCTCGTGCCTTGAATATGAGTCAAGTGACCTGGACATGTTAGAGGCCCACAGGTTGATGGTGTCACCTATGGTGTTGATTGTGCTGTCCAGTACCTTCTTATCTTGGATGTATGCTTTAACAAACTTATCTTGTCTGTCTGTGATCTTTTCAATGAGATTAGCTGCTTCCTGATCCTGTTTAGCAAATTTTCTTAGTATTTCATCTATGTTCTTGAGCTGTCCCATTACTTGGTTTACATCTTCTACTGTGGCTAGACCTAGCACACCGCGAAACAGGGGTGCTAGAAAACCCAGTATGGCCTCTCTTTTGGCCTTGTCCAATGTGTTTATGGGGTTGGATAGGAACAATTTGATGGAGGCTAATGTTTCGTTTATCTCCTTGTCTGCAATTTCCAGCAAGGTGTCAAGCTCTTTGGCTTGTTGGATAATTTGACCAGAGGTATGATCTTGTAGAGTAGGAGTGGTCAAATGGAGTATTCTATCCCTTATGGATCCTTGGGTAACGGGTGCCCGAGGTATCTTGTAGGGAATAGCTAACAACAGTGTTGTGGTTGTATGTCCATTGACCAATGGTTGAGGGCTAGGTTTGAATACTACTCCTATGTTTTGTCTCACCACAGGTGTATAACCTACAGTAAGTGGTTCAATAGTATATAATAACAGCATAGTTAGCAGTATGGGTGAAACTCTCAGTGTCCCCATGGTGCTTGTGTAAAGCAAGTTTGCTGTTTAAAGTCTTGTCAAATTTGTAGTGATTTGGTGCTGGTAAAGTCTAAGTGTATGGTGTAACACTTTAAATGAAGTGGTTCAAACTGTACCTTTGCAAGATTGAGCTGTCTTGGCAATATGTCCGGTGAGTCTATAGAGGTTGACCAGTAAATGGTAAGGTCAGGTTGAAGGTGAAGTAGGTGTGTTCTTTATCCTAGTGCAGTCTCTCCTAATGGAGAAGTGGGCTGGCTAATTCACAAGTGGGGTCCTGTAGACTTGTGTTCCAGACTGCAGCTGGATGAAGACTGATGGTGGGCTATGGTCCACAGTGCTTCTTATGTAGCCTACCCTACCCACATCCATTGTGGGCCTGGTATTGTTTCTCTGGAGACAATGCATTAATCTCCAGTGTCTGCTAACTGTGGGGTCTATTGTGTAGTCTGTGTACTGGTAATTAGCTCCTCCTGTCATCCAGGACAGCCATTCATGACCGTCTAGACAGTTGTCTGAGTGTAGCTTATAAGGTCAATTGATCTCTATAGACTGCTGTGTTGGCATAGCGCGCTCTTTCATGTGGGGATTAGGCTTTAGACACTCCATTGTGTTACCCTTACTCTTCTTAGACTTCATGTCTGCTTTACTTGGGGGGTCCCAGTCTTTGACCCTTTTCAGAGGCAATAACCTACTGATATATTTACAAATTTGATTGGCTTTATATACATATAAGTAATTCATTATCAGCCACACATGTCTTATGTGTGGATGAAGAGAATTTGTAATACATTTTGAAAATCTTATGTCTTTTGGTATCTCAATCTTGTTTCTAATTTCTTGAAACTGCACCACACCTAGATGTCTTTCTTAGTATGTGGTGTGCAGGCCTAGGCTTGATAGGGCCTATGCCTGTGGTTTCTCTTGTAAGGGTGATATCATTTTTGTTCCTTACAATTTTGCTGTAGTATTTGGCCTCATGTGGAATAAGCCTGTGTGCAAATTCATTGTTTCTGACAGCCACAACCTTTTTCAGTCTGTCTATGTGCACTGGTCTGGCCACCAATAGATTGGTGTCCAAGTTTTTGAGTTTGGCACTTGTCAAACTAGGTCTATCTACTACAACATATGGTCCCATAAAAAGGGGTTGAAGTTTCTTACACTCTGTGTTGGTCAGGATTCTTGGTATGTTTAGGTACACCATGTCGGTGACCTTGATTTCCTGTGGTGTAAGTTTCTTATCATATCTATCCTTCCTTTCCTTTTGTAGCTTGGCGACCCTTTCTATAGCTTTCCTCCTAGAGGTATCTTGATTTGTTATCATGTTGGCTACATGGTCTGCTACTGTGGATATGTCTTCCTGTATTCCCAGCCCTAAGTCCATTGGGGTGGCTGGGTTTCTTCCATGGAGTAGGAAGAAAGGGGTGAATCCTGTGGTTTGGGATTCAGTGTTGTTTAATGCAAAGGTTATGGGTTCAATAAATGAATCCCAATTGTTTTGGTGCTTTGAGCAGAATGCTCTGAGCGCTGTGCCTATGCTAGCATTGAATCTCTCTACAAGCCCATTTGATTGTGGCCTGTATGGTGAGGAGAATTTATGTTTGATCTTGAGGTGTTTAGTTAACTTTGTGAACTTTGCACCTGTATAACATGTCCCATTGTCTGTTTGAAGAGTGGCTGGCGTTCCATGATGACAAATTATATTCTTGTAGAACTCTGCTGCTGTTGTCTCAGCTTTTAAGTCAGTCGTAGCCCAAGCTGTTGCATATCTGGTAGCATAATCTATGCAGACTTGTATATGTTTGTTTCCCCTGGCAGTTGTGGGAAGTGGTCCCACCGCGTCTAGGTTTAGGAACTTCATTGGTGAAGTCATGTACTCTCTCACTGTCATTGGTGTTTTGTGTGAGTGTACTTGCCTTTTTGCTGTGAGGCATGTGTGGCGGGTGGAAACATATTTTGTTGTGTCTGCTAGCATAGACTTCCAATATACCCTAGGTCGGAGTGCTGACAGCATCCTACTAGAACCAAGATGGCCGCCAGTAGGTGAGTCATGGAAATACTGTAGTGTACTTGTTATCCATTGCTGTGGTATAACAATTTGAAGTGGTACAGTATTGGTTTTTCTCCAATTTATGGGGCATATATGGACTAATGTACCATTTACCAAGGTGTATGTCTGGCCTTGGTTGATGATTCTATTTCCTTGTGCTTTTGGTGCAGACAAGGTCCCATCCTCAAGATACTGTATGAGGGGTAATAGGTCCTTGTCTTTCCTTTGTTCCAAGCCAAGGTTTGTACCTGAGATGGATGTGTCGGGAATCTGATCCAGTAGTTGATTTATATCTAGCACATGTTGTTTTATTCTGTCTCTTTCTTTTTCTTTTTCATCGACTATTGGCCTATCTTGTGCCTTTTGTTGGGGTGTGTCACTCTTGTTTTGGTGTGTAGGCTCCTTTGGAGGGCCTATTCTCGCCTTAATGGGAGTGGCAACCTTTTTCTTTAAAGGCACAATTTGCTTTTTGTCATTCTTCTTTGTCTCAGAGTTCTTTGACTTAGTAGATGCAGTGTCTTTTGTGACATTTTTCCTGGCAGGTGGGGTTTTGGTAGGTTTGTTTCCTGTGACCTTTTTCTCGTTTAGAATAGTTTGTGATTGTGTGGGGGGTTTTGGTGTGCCCTCCTGAATCATTTCTCTAGTCTTTGAGCGTGTGGTCATAGGACACAAATGGTTTGATGTTTCCTCTCCCTGCATTGGTTCAAAGAATCTGACTGATTTAGAAGTTGCTTGAGTAATAGCATATATTGTGTCTTCTGGATCTTCATCATCTGAGTCAGGTGGGGTGAAGGGTGGCTCCTTAGGAGTTGCCTTCAGCATCTGATTGAGTGATGAGAATTCAATAGGCTCGAAGTCATTATCTGGAAAGAGTTGTGAGTATTCTCTCTCACAGTGGCAAAACACATAGTGTGTAGATTGCTTCAAGATACCCCTAATGGGTGTCTCTGGCTTTTCAATGGTGTTGGGTGGATCATCCCTTTTGAATGGTACTTTCTTTGTTACTTTTGCAAACTTGGTTCTACTGGCTGCTCTAACTCTCCTTGGTGGGGGTGGAGGGTTAGTCATGGGTCCAGAGTCTGGGTATTCTCTTCTAGACATAGCATCTGGTGGTGTGTTATCATCACCTTTCACGTGTTGGATGGTGAATGAAAATTGTTGTATGTCTAGAGCCCATCTGGCCCATCTATGTGTGAGTCCTGTATTGGTTAGCAGTGGGATTAGGGCTGCATGGTCTGTGTATAATTGGAAGTGTCTAGTCTCTAGATAGTGTCTGAAGTGTAATACTCCATACACTACTCCCAGTAGTTCTCTCTCTGTGGTATTGTAATTTCTCTCATGTTTGGAGAGGGTTCTACCTGCAAAGGCTACTGGTCTGAGCACTCCTTCATTATCTCTCTGTGAGAGTACAGCTCCTAAACTCACATTGGAAGCATCAGTTGCCAAACTGAACTCTTTCTCATAGTTTGGATATCTGAGAAGAGCATTGGTACAGAGGGCATGCTTTAATGTTTTGAAAGCATTATCTGCCTCTTCTGTCCAGACAAATGCTTTGAGATGTGTCTGTAGATCATACAATGGTCTAGCAATTTGGGCATAACCTTTGATAAACTTCTTGAAGTATTGGCATAGGCCTGTGAAGGATCGGACATTTTTGACTGATTTTGGTGTTGGGAAGGTTTTGATTGATTCCACCTTTGTGGGAGATGGTTGCAGTCCCATGGGTGTCACTCTCATTCCCAAGAAGTCTATTCTGTCTATGAAGTATTCACATTTTGATTTCTTCAGTTTGAGTTTACCAACTCTTAGGCTGTTGAATACATCTTCCAGGTCATGGAAGTGTTGTTCGATTGATGGTGATAATACCAATATGTCATCTAGGTATGGTAGGGCACATTTGTACTTGAGTTTGTTCAGAATCAATGTGACTAGATGGCAGAATCCCGCCGGTGCCGTCGCTAAACCCATCGGCATCCTTTCATAGACATATTTTTTGTCATTTGCTATGAATGCGGTTTTATGCTGATCCTCCTGTCTTATAGGAATTTGAAAAAATCCCTGTTGGGCATCTAGCTTACTGAATACTCTTGGTCTGAGTGACCCTATCATGTCTAGAGTGTCATCGGCCCGGGGTGTAGATAAGGCTTGATTTATCGTGTTCTGGTTCAAATAACGAAAATCTGTGACGAGCCTATGGCCTCCCGATGATTTTTGTACTAAAAAGGATCTGGAAGCCCAGGGGCCTTCAGCACATTCTCTCAGAATGCCCTGTTGTACTAGCCTTTCACACTCTTCCCCTATTGCGGCCTGTTTTTCTGGTGTTTGTCTATATGGTAGGAAATGACATGGTACTGCCTCAGGTTTTACATGTATTGAGTGTGTATACAGGTGTGTGGCACCAATGTCTCCATCTTTTCCTACAAATACATCATCATACTTGGTCAGCAGTGATCCTAATCTATCATGCTGATCTTTGGATGTGAGCACAGATTTTGGTGGAACATTCTCTTCCAATTCTGGCTCGAGGTCATGTGCCTCACTATGTATAGCAGCTATTTCAGAGAGTCTGATTGAGTTGGGTTCAGGGTCAGCGTATGTGGACTCACAGTCTGAGTCTGTGTCACTGAATTGAGTTACATCCTCAGGCCTTATGGCTGAGATGTATTGATCAGTGTGTGGGGTTGTGTCTGACACCTGTTGAGGTTTTTCTAAATCAGATTCCTTGACTTCCTGAAATAGAGCTATGATGGCACCCTTTTTGATTTTATGTGGGCGCCTGCTGGTGTTGAGTAACACTAGGGGATGTTTGTTATTTTCCCTTGGGGTTACTGCTGCCCTTTGAACTAGATATGGGGCATTGTTATTTCTTTGGAGGTTATCTACTACTCCAGTTTTCCCTTGCAGTGATTGAGTAGATGTGACCTTACCCAATACTGCAAGTTCAGAGAATGGAGGGATGGTAAAATCCCTCACTGCCCTAATGGGTTTGAGAAATTGTTCAGGATCAACATTAAATTCAATTTGAGATTTTGTAGTGCTTAAGAAATCTGTGCCGAGAACAACGGGCTGTGTGAGGTTGGGAATTACAGCAAATTGGTATTGGAATCTGACACCTTGGATTCTAAAGTTCAGCATAGCTGAATGTCTAACATGACACACCGATCCATCTGCCAAATGGATGTTAATTTTAGATTTCCTCAGTTGGATATGGAATCTCTTTTGGAGATCCATGAGGAATGATTGTCTGACACAGGTGATAGTAGCACCTGTATCAACCAAACATTGTACATCTGAAACATCATATAGATTTGCATTGATACAGCCATTTTGAAGAAGTACAATAGAAAGCTTGGTACTCTCACCTGTATCCTTTGATGATGAATCTGGTGGGGTGATGTGTATCACTGATGGACGTCTCTGTCTGTTAGATGGTAGATTGGCACTAGCAATTGTCTCTGGTTGGATCTTTGTTAATCCTGATTGATTGTTTGTATTTGGGGTGTCACAGTGCACTGGCCCATCGGCACTGTGACATCCTAGTTTTCCTGGTTCTGTGGGGTGGTTGAGATGCTTGCCACCAGGAGTTTGGAGATTTGATCCATCACATGAGGTGGTATTTGGGGGTTACTTTGTTGGTTCCCCTGGTAACCTCTTGTGTCAGGTTTGTAATTCTCCCGGCGTGAGTTGGAACCCTGGTTATATTGACCAGAGTTGCTGTATTGACCGGAGTTATTGGATCTCTGGTTGTTGTAGGCGCCATTGTTGTTGTAGGATCCACTGTTGTAGTTCCTATGTGGACTCTGGCTCCTACTGTTGGATCCTTGATTATAGGATCCAGAGTTGTTTGAACCCTGGCTGTTGTTGTAGGATCCAGAGTTGTTGTAGGATCCAGAGTTGTAGTTCCTATGTGGACTCTGGCTCCTACTGTTGGATCCTGGATTATTATAGGATCTGCCATTGCTTGGGGTTCTGTCTCTCCTATCACTGTATGAAGAGTTACCATTGTTGGAGTTGGAAGAGCTGTTGTCTTTCCTACTGTTGTGACCCCCCCGGTTGTTGTTGTTGTTGCCCCCTCTACCTCTACCTCTATTGGATTGGTAGTTGGGGTCATAGTTATTTCCTCTATATCTACCGGTAGGGTCTCTTGATGTAACCTTAGCTTCCTGTTGCCTTACATGGGCACTAGACATTAGGTTAACATCTTCATCTGCACTAGTGCTGATTTCCTGGACCTTTTTCTTAGTAGGCTGTGGGTTGGATTCTGCATCCCTCACCTTCCTAGATCTCTCTTGGGTCTCAACCTCTAGGGCTAGGTCTAGGGCTTGGTCAAAGGAGTCTATTTTCTTGTTCTCAAGAGCTACAGAGATCCAGGGCCTCATGCCTTGGGTAAATGCCTTGCTTAGGATTTCATCACTCTGGCGTTGGGCATTACACACTTTCCTGAGATGGCATGCATAGTCTAGGACAGGTTCATCTACCTTTTGTGCACGGAGCGCAGTCCTTGAGATTATATTGTCTCGAGTAGCAAAATACTCTTTTAATTTATTCACTACATTGGTCCATGTCAACATATCAGGTGTGGCACTCTCCCTGAAGGATTCAAACCAAGCTAGTGCTTGTCCTTCGAGGTACTTGGGTAAATATGTTACCATGGTGTCACTGTCTGTTACTTTGTACTTATCCTTCAGATATTCTGGGAATTTGTGATCAATAAATAATGCTGTTGACATGAGTGGTGATGGGTGTGAAAAGGTTTTGGGTTTTGTTACCTCATGTAGCCTGATCTTTCTGTCATCCTGTTGTTTTCTGTCTATGAGTTTGGTCATGTTGGACACCATGGAGATTATGATGTCATCTTTGGATCCAGAGGCAGATGGTGTGACAACAGGTGTGATGGCAGGTGTGGGAGGTTGTGGGGTCTGGGATGATACCATCTTCATGAGATCTGCTATCTGTTGTTGTTGTCTCTCTAGGGACTTCCGCTGATCTTCCATGGCCCTCTGTTGGGCATCCATGGCTGCATTCCTCTCTGCCAGTTGTTGGTTGAGGATCCTCTCCCTTTCTTCCTGCTGGGATTTGTTGGTCTCTAGGGCAGTAACTGCATCTTGGATGGCCTTCTCATAGGCCCTTATCTTCTCAGCTGTCTGATTAGGTTGGGGGCCTTCATCGGTGTCCATGATGGAGGGTGTGGGGGAGGTGTCTCTGGAGGAGTGGCTGTCAAAAGCTGGAGCTGGGGTGGAGGATCTAGATGAGGGTGTGGATCCACCCCCTGAGGCAGATCCTTCTTCCCCTGAGGTAGATAGCGTGAGTTGAGCGTCCTGTAGAGATCCCTGGGAAATGTTGGATCCCTGGGAACTGGTTGTTCCCTGAGTAGACAGGGTGGGTGGTGTGGGGTCTACTGAGTGTGGGTCTGTTGTATTGGAGGCTGGTTTGCCTCCTGTGGGCCTCCTAGATCTAGGTGGGAGGGAGACCTCTTCAACAGGCCCCTGACTACATAAGGTCTTTGTGTGTTGTTCTGCCAGCTTGACTGATAAGACCTTGATGTGTGGGGTGGACCTCACTGGCGTGTGGGAGACCTCACTGACGTGTGGGAGACCTCACTGACGTGTGGGAGATCTCATTGATGTGTGGGAGATCTCATTGATGTGTGGGAGATCTCACTGGTGTGTGGGAGATCTCACTGATGTGTGGGAGATCTCACTGGTGTGTGGGAGATCTCATTGATGTGTGGGAGATCTCACTGATGTGTGGGAGATCTCACTGATGTGTGGGAGATCTCACTGGTGTGTGGGAGATCTCATTGATGTGTGGGAGATCTCACTGATGTGTGGGAGATCTCACTGGTGTGTGGGAGATCTCACTGATGTGTGGGAGATCTCACTGGTGACCTTGGTGGGTATGGTGTCAAGGTCAAGGTCACTGGGTGGGTGGAGTGGGTCTTACTGTGTGTATGCGGTACCAGCTTTAATTTACTGTGTGCATGATTGTTCTTAGTTGCGGTACCAGCTTTAATTTACTGTGTGCATGATTGTTCTTAGTTGTGTTACCAGCTTTAATTTTTATGAGCCTGTGAGAGATGGGATCTTAGTAGGATGTTCTCCACCACTTTGTCATACTGGTGATTGGCATGATCAAGTTGTCATATGAGAAATATCATATGACTAGTGGTGTATGGAGTAAATACATCAGGCTCATAATAAAATAGTGTTATTTCCAGTTATCACTGGTTTATTCAGCTTTAGGCAACATGTAAGAAATATCAATCACACAGTAGTTAGTATGTAGGTAATTTGCACATACAGTAAATATACAATAGTTCATAGAGTATAATGTTCTGTTCCACTCCACCTGTGAGGTAATAATAATACAATGTCCAGCATAGTTCTAGGTGGGTTCCCACACCTAGCTCCTGACCTGCTGCTTAGAGGAATAATGTAATAATGGATAACTTTACCCTCTGGTGGAAGTCTTGAAGAAGATAGCCTCTGGCCACTAATGGTAGGAAACCAATGCCTGTCTAGCATAGTTTCACCATAGTGCAGTGGTATAGCAGGTAGCAGGAGATGACTGGAGATGTTACCTCTAGAGCGGTTCTTGGTGATGTATCTTCCTGGAGGTGCAGACAGGCTATTTGTAGCAAATCTTGGAAAAGCACCTCCAGACTGACTGGAGCCAGCAGCATCTGCCTAACTCTACAATTGTTTGAGGGGACTCTTTCAAGTGTCACAGGGGGACAAAGGACCCCCATGGACGCCGCTATGCCCCCCATTGTCTTGGTCGGTTCTGCATCTTTAGACCCTCATATCTCAGTCGTTTATGCGTTTATAACCGCCATTTTGGGCATGCGCGGAGTTGAATATGCCAAGTTTATAATGCCCGCTGGATAGGCGCGTAATTCGCGCCGGTTTGTCTGTAGTGCACTCGGAGCTCCTTTCAGTCTCCATGGCATAACTTCCTTAATAATGAGAGTTCCGCCTTGATCTTGGGCTCATTTTGACCGTCTAATTATGGGCTTTCCATAAATGTTTGATATTTGACCTAGCCCGCTCAGGAGCGACGCTAGAGCGACCGGAAGGTTATGGCGTCGTGCTTATGTAACCCATTGTTCAGTCCTTAGAGTGCTCAGACACTCATGACGGCGTCAGCGGTGCTCAGGCACCCGTGATGGCCGGTTGCATTCACTTACAAGTTATTAATTTGTGCATTGAACCATGAGGTCGCACACTGAGACCCTTATTCTTATTATATTGTGCAGTGAACCATTAGGTCGCAGCCTTTGATGTCAGAGAGAGTGTTTGTAACTGACCTGGCTGGTGTGCAGTGGGGCATGAACGCTCTTATACAAGGTTTGAGCGCTCTTATAGCTCTTAGAACCAACCTATGTATTAATTTCATAGATATCCTTTGATTAATACAAAATATGTTACAATTTATGGAATAATAAAATGGTATATCATACAATTTTGTTCAAATTTTCAAATACATCATTGATTCAACATTGATTTTGTGGTCATTGAATCAACACTGTCATATTTTATAGTATCAGCACTTGTACGTCAATGCTGGTCCAACCTATGTGTCCTATGTTTTTCATTGTTGATATGATGTCGTTTCAACTTTGATAACCATTATATAGGTGATCCAATATTGACATTCTAACATTGCATGAACGGTAAAAAATGACAGTGTTGGTTTAAGTGTGAAAAAAATGTAAGTTGAATTGAGAACAAAATTCGAATGTTGATCATGTCCATGTATCATCAGATTGGTTATGACTGATAACATTCAGCAGCATTGATTCATGGAATTTGGTGTTGCAAAAAGAGTGGTACCTGGTTCTGTCAGAGGTCCTATTCCCAAAACGGAACTGACTGACCTCGGGGAATCAATTCCCTGTTGGGTTGCCAAAAGGTAATTGGTCAAAGAAGATGTTCAGAAGTGGTCAGGAATTGATGAATGCATCCAAAGTAAGAGCCAATTCCCAGCGAGTTCCCTCCTCTAATTCCCTGGCGTACTTACTATGGGAAGCATTCAGGTGGAAGCAATCATGGAACCAGTTCCCCCAACTTTTTGCAATGCAGCCTAATTCTGAGCAAGTCAATGCCATTACATTATAAGTTGGGAATCAGTCTCTCAGGCTGGAGAATTGTTGGAAACTGGAAGGCGGGCTAGCTACAGTGAGAATTGAATTCCCAATCTTTTTGCAACAGCCTGCAGCATTGCCAACACTTATCAGCCAATTGTCAATTGCCTCATAGTTCTGTGCCCACTGCGCGCATGGCTTCGCCCATAGCCCCTCGTAGCCCTCAGTGACTGATTCATCGCTATATGTATAGGCTTATACCACGATTTCCGGCTTACACAGTGCTTTTTGGGGTCTATTCCCATCCACATATCTGTCGATATTGCACACCCTATAGGCTGTAACATCACTTTTGTAAGGCGTGCGGTTATCAATGTAAGGCGTGCGGTTATCCATGTAAGGCGTGCGGTTATTCAGGATAACCGCACGCCTCTCCCATGTCACATGTCACATGTCACATGTTAAAACCCACGAAATTTTCCAGGCCAGGGTAGGGATCGAACCTGCAGTCTCACATCCCAAATCCAACTTCTTATGCTCTGCGCCACAAGGACTGACGAGAAATGCTCGGTTCGAACCACGTCTCGATATGATACAAAGCCGTGTGCGCTGTCGCTGTCCGCTGCCGGGCGACGACGTGTATTATACACAAACATAACAGCGAGACGTGCTCGGAGGAGGAGACGCGGTGGCCTAGCGGTTAGCGCCTTGCGCTCAGCCGTCAGAGGTACATGGATCGCGCCCCGGTCCGGGCTCATCTTTTTTCGCCGTGTGCGCTGTCGCTGTCCGCTGCCAGGCGAAGAGGTGTATTATACACAAACATAAAAGCGAGACGCATTGAAATCTTTTTTCGCGTGTGCCGCTGTCCGCTGCCAGGCGCGGAGGTGTATTATACACAAAGATAACAGCGAGACGCATTGAAATCTTTGGCCGTGTGCCGCTGCCTGTCCGAGCTGTCCGCTGCCAGGCACTGAGGTGTATGTACCTGTGTACACACACAATGGCTGGCATCGAGTCCCGGGGAGGGGGAATATTTTTTGTTTTCAACTTGACTTTATTGGTATAATATTGATTATTTATTGGTTTCGTGGTATAAAATAAGTAGTCAATGGATAACTCATGACTTGTGTGGGTTAGCGAAGGCTAATAACACTCGGCCTACGGCCTCGTGTCATTATCCTTCACTAACCCACATGCGTCATGAGTTATCCATTGGTTACTTGTTCACTATACATGTATGATTCTTGTTCATGTATATTACCTTTGGTCCTCTTCACCAGAGGGCAGTTGAGCGTTATAGGTTCTTGCAGCCCCCATCTAACTGTGGAATTATGCTAAATCTTATCTGATATTGGAGGCTTTACACAGAAAAAGAAATCAGATTCTTAGTCAGATACTAGTCGAAAAAGCTAACTTCTTTGGCAAAATCTAGTAAAAATCCTGTGCCCATGTGTTTTTCTAGTCAATTGCGCCCGACCATTCGTCAAAATGCCCGATTCCTTTTTCCACGATTTCTTGGTGGTTTTCACTAAATAACACTTGAACTTTTAGTTTAATTCAAGTGCTGAGTGTGCGCTCTATCGGGATTCATGCATACCAGAGAATCTCACCATTTAGATCGTAATTAACTAAATGATATAGCAGAGCCAGCCAAATTGTGAACCAAAGCAGCCTCTATTTCGCCTTCGTTTATGGGGCTTCAAGTTTAAGCCCCCCCCCCCCCCCCATTATACCCATTGACTGCCAGACAAGGTCAACATGACAGAGCGGGCGGACGGGGCCGAATTACCCAGCGCACACAGTCGGCGACACTCGGTATATTGGCCCAAGTCACGACTGTAATCATCTAGTTTGTTGATACTTCCGGCCCTAGGCGCGGAGGGAAAGGCTGGCAGACCGTCCAATATGAGTGGCAACGTGGGAAGGGGTAGGGGCAATATCTGACACAAGGCCCATATGCAGATGGAGAGGCAGTTCACAAAATCAATGAACCCAACGACTCCAAAAACCAATGGGGTACGGTAATTGTTTTCTGCTTTCCTCTGAAGATATTGAGAGTTATTGATATAAAGCAACGGTGTGTTTTCTTGGTTCGTCCCGGATGCTGTGTTTCCATGGAAAATTTGGATCTCAGGCCACACCAAATTAAATAGTTGGTCTATGGATTTTCATTTTTCACAGATGTGGAGAGGGCGATTTTTTTTTATAACCAAAGATTTCCTAGGAAAGGAGTTGAGAGGAGTTGGCCAGTTTTTAAAGCTAGTATCTGCCATTGTTTTTAATCCAATGGTACTTGGACCTATTGGCTTTTACTACAGAGGATATGGGTCTGAGCTCAAAAATCACCAGATCTCGTATTCAAGGAAGCCCTTGCTCAGAGTAGGAACAGGGGGTGGATTATTTCCAATCTGTAGAGTCTACAGCCTAGAGTCAGTAATTCACTATCATTTAACAGTGTCAAATAAACAATGAGTGCTGAGGCCATGGAAGGTACAGGGTCATATCTGGCATTATCCTTTGGGCGTCACAAACACATAGCTGTTAGATGACCCATACATATGATGAATGGTCTAAGGTGGTCCTTGGTCAAAGTTTGTGACAGTTAACAATAAATTCCTTACCCCTGGCTTTGCTTGGGCATTAATTATAACATAACCCCACCCCCCTTCCCCCATACCCATTTGATGATTGTGTAGTTGGTAGACGTATTAACTGAGGTATAAAGGTGCAAGGAGGATTAGTCCCATCTTGATGTACACATATATCCATAGTATGTCTGTATTATTACCAGGCCGATCTGCTTATGTATGTTTATCTCACGATTTTGGATTGGACAGTGCTTTTTTGGTTATAACCCCGGTGCGTTATCAGGCTATAACCCTACTCCAACACCTTTTGGACATCTTCAAGAAGCCTTTGGTTAGAGTCTGGACATGTTAATAAATTGGAGAAGTATACAAAGTCAACCTCGCCATACATTTCCAGTTAAAACGGTTCAGGGTTCTATGGGGAATCGATCCCTGGCCGCTGTGGCAAGAGACGGACTCGCTGTCCACTATACTAAGCCGAACGGTACTAAAAACCAATGTACATGAAAGATTTGAAAAATTTGTCTGACATACCTGGGGCTTTGCACACCTTGTTAGTATAGAATCCAATGGTGCCATGTTGAGTTATTAACAGGGAAACATCCTTAGATATCCTATATGAACATGCCATGCCAAAGGACTCCATAACATTCAAAATAAATAAGAATTTAATGATTTTCCATAGCAATACGTCTCGGCACCCGCCATTGCGGCTTGCTGACCTTTCACCCTTAACTAGGTCAGGCACTGACATCCGGTCTACTTTTACAGTGTCAACACGGCCCGGCTTGACATTTCACTTCGATTTATAAAGAATTTGTTGGTATTTGGCCTCTATATAGACCAGAATGGCATTGAAACATGGCCATAATAATCCTCGGCACCATGTAGTATAGAATAGATAGGTTAAAAGGTTAATATCATAACATTTCAACGTAAGAAATTGATTATCCACATGCAGGGGACCTGCGGCGAAGCGGCCCAGGAATATGGACAAGAAAGCACAGGACGACTTCCGCTGATAACATGGCGAGGATTATTTTTCTATCGCTCGGCCTAACAAAATGTCTTCTCCTGGATTTATTATGGGGTTATAGGTTCAATATTCCACTCCTAGCCAGACTTTATGAACATGTGTATACACCACAGGGTTTTAGATTAGTACCCTTAAAGACAGCATATTGCTATATTACTAGTCCTTAAATACAATAGAGGCCATTGGCCTTACAACTCCGTTGTATAATCCTGTTGCATTGCCCCCTCGTTCAAAAATTATGGCCAAAAAAAAAAAAAATCAGATTTTTGCAGAAAATGGTGCAGTCGCAATCCATAGACAAAATAATTTTCAAAAAAAAAATGTATTTCTGAAAATGTGATGCGGGAAATCCATAGACCAACTATTTAATTTGGTGTGGCCTCAGCTTCATCTATATATAGGACCTAGTTCTAGGAAAGGTGGGAATTTTCACCATTATTGTAGATGGAACTTAACAGCCTTCTTTTTACATACACACCCATGAATCCCTTAACTGCCTTAAGGGCAGTTTTCCGCCACCCGTTTGACCCTTAATAAACGCTACTGTGGGTCGAAAGAGAGCAATGAAATCCGTATACATATTCAGGATGTAATGCCCTACCACACCCAGGCTATCGATATATTGCCATTGATTGTTGTTATGGTGTGTTTCTACAGAAGAGACTACTTTGGTCATAGCTCACCAAGGCTTCACGACGATTCTAACTTCTAAAAGCAAAAGTACAGACATTTTGTACTTTCGCTTAAGGACTTATTTACTCAGGCATACCAATTTCACCACGCGCACCAACTTAAGTCAGTCTCCTTGCAGAGTTTGTGGAGAGAAGGGTAGAAAAGCATGCGTCGTTTGGGGGAAAAGACAGGTTGATATATGGAATGTAAGGTCTTATACCTTCTGTTATTCACAATCAATCCTAACTGGTTATGCCAAACAGTCTTGTATAAGGCACTTCATGCAAATCCCCCCCTCGGCTTTTAGCCTACATTGAAGCAATGGGTACCAATGTGGTGCTATAATGCACACATGACAAGCTCACTCCAATCCTCATCATGATACAAGCCTATACACATGCATACAATATCACTGTGTACATGCACTTTACAATTTCGTTTATCTCATCACAAACCTTGTGGGAAAATGGGGTTAACAGATTTGTTCATGCTTTTATGTAACTGTTATTTATTTTCACCACTTTTGCATAACATATTTTAATTTTTACATTAAATGGCACTGCATTTGTAATATGATATGAAACATTTTTGACATCATGCTTAAATTTACTGTGTCAACACATGAAAGCTATTCATGTTATGAAGTTAAACACGTTTAGATACATAATATGTTAAATAACGGGATGAGAAATTGTTAAGCATCGTGTTTAGATCATATACACCCTTATTTCGTCGTGGATACAACGACTCCATAGACTTAACCATGGAAGTCCGTATTCCATGGGGCCATGGGATACGACATGCTCATATTCCATGCCCTGATCACGTGATCTAATAAAGGCAAGATAGCGATGTATACAGACTGTAATAGCCTGTAATCGTGCCCAAATCCGTCCCTAAACCATGAAATAAATGCAAATGTCAACTCACATGGGATACTTTTGCATCGTATTCACCGAGGTGAGGCTGTCCGTAGTCAACGACGCCTTATATATGGGTGTTATAATTATCTAGCCTACTAGTTATTATAACGGTATATATTGTAGCGGTTCTGCTACTTAGGTGTCTGCTACACTGGGACTCACATAGGGGGCAGGCCTGCATAGTCTCACCTAAGTCACCTGACCCCCTCCCAGGTAGCCACCACACACACAAGGAGGCCACCATATTGTTTTGGTTGGACCCCAATTTTATATATATATATATATATATATATATCTTCGAGCAATGTGATGTCCCGTCATGTTACGGCTTCTCTCAATATGTTTGTTTTTACAAAAAGTGTTGTGTGTTCTTGGATAGGATTGCCATTCCCTTCACTTTGTTTTTCTAGGAATCCCCTTACAATGCGATGGCCTGTCATGCCTGTTTCAATTGACGGGAAGCCACATCGAAATTCATTTCTGGTGGAAACCTCCAGGACCTTGCCCATTGTCACCCAGTGTCGCAGGAGGACATTTCAAAACCATAGCTATAGATACCGTTCTGAAATCCCTTGCTGAACTAGTGTTAGTTAAACTAACCAACTGCCTTAGCCTATCACTATAGGAGTCGACTCGTCGTCATCATAAAATTATTATATTGAACTAAGGCTATCAAACGTAAAGCATTGCAGCTCAGGGGCGGCGAAACCATTTGAAAGTTGGGGGGGGGGAGGTCAGGTAGCGCCCGTGACCCCCCGAAATGGGGGGGGGGGGGGGAGGCGAACGCATTTTTGACATATTGGATTCATAGTTGTGACAATGGTGATTGGATTTTTGGATTTTCAGTATAAAATGGTGCATTTTGGGAGTTCTACAAATATAATAGGATCGTGTATTGGATTAAAATTGTAGGCACTATAAATTGACATTGGTATTGCCCTGAAATGTCACAATTTTCTGCAAAAAGTTGGGGGGGGGCAAAAACATAGTCTTGCCCCCCCCCCCAACAGGAACGTTGCATGTGGCCCCCCTGCCCCCCCCCCCCCAGTTCCGCCGCCCCTATTGCTTCGTACTGTACTAATCTTACACAGTGACGCTCTCTTAGCTCGACGCAGCAAGTTGGAAACACGGGTGTTTTTCACTTTTGAAGGCACCTGCAAAATAGCTGTATTCAGGGGACCTTTGAACATGTATATGCTGCAGAAGACAAATCTTGTGTATGATTCTATCTAAAAAAATCATACCAGCTGTATGGCAAATAAGGGATTTGATGACTTCGTACTGATATATGCCTTAATTTTTTTTCAAAATTACACTATCAGCAGGGCTGAACAGTATGAACAGTTCCATGATATAAAAGCCCTTTGCACCAACTAATTCCTATCACAGAATACTGTTTTGACCCATTGATTTATTGAAAAACATAATAGAAATTCATTAAAATCCCATAAGATGCCTATTGTGGTGTACTATGGAGCCATGTAGGCATAAATAGCAACATAGATATTTTTATACTTTATGTGTCACTAAATGCTATGTTTCTGAAAAAATGATAGCCAACACAATTTCTCTGGAAATATTTGAAATTGAATTGAATTTCAAATTCATTTTATTGGGTCATATTCACTGGTGGTGGTGTCCGTCTACAATATGGGGACGGCCAAACCCTCCGTAGCCATTACTTGTAGTTACATGAAAATTCATTGCTGTGTTACGCATCATTCATGTCATGAAAAGACTGATAGAAGTTTTCGGATGTGAAATTCTTCTAATAAGGTGTTTCCTTTGCTTACCTAATGATATGTTGTTGTTGGAAAAGTTTTATTCGGCAACATCTCAATCCAAACATCTTATGCCAAAATCAACACAAAAACAAGAATGTATAGAAAACAGAGTTGAATGTCACAAAATGCTTACTTGTTCCCATCAGTCATACTGACTCAACATTTTATAATCACAATATAGGCCGGGGGCTGATAGGGCCCACCATGCACCCCCCCCCCTACATTCCAAGTATTATTTTGATCCTCAGGGTCCCCTGAACAAGATTCAAGATGTTAACATTGATTATCTTGGGATGCACTACCGGTTTTTGCTCATTATCCATGTGCAGGGTCAGACCACTTTTGGGTCAATTTTGGTACCATGGTTTGAAGAGGTATGCACAATCCCTAAGCTCTAATACTACCTTACCTTGTCTTGATCTTAACACTTTTTGTCTTGATGGAAAGTAGACATCATAAGCTTTTCATTAAGCCCTAATGTGTGTTTTTAAGTTCAGATTTGAGTGTACCAGACGGTCGGGAAGACGGAAGATTGAAATCACAAAGTTCTGTGTTTCATTAGAGGGCAACCCTCCAGGGAGCTAAGATTCCAAAATGATGCTAAATCACATACACCTAATTCTTCATACTCCCAATGTAAGATTTTTACAGGAACTGTTCATCAATACAGATAATCCATGCATTGTTACTAACACATTTTGTTTCATGCGTGGCAGTATACATGTAGGCAGAATCAGCTTAGAAAGTTCTGTAAGGTGAGTTATAGGGAATTGAGAAGAGCGACAAGTCGACCGCTATTGTTTGAGGAGTTACAATAGTAAATTTTGGAAATAATATAAAGACGCGGGGTTCCTTCATACTAAGTGTCTGCAGGTATATTCCCGTAGCATACATGAGTGTTTACTATAAAGTATGATACAAATAAAGAAAACTTTTGAATGCGATATGTCACCGGGAACAGCCAAAGAATGTCACTATAAGTCCTTAGTTACATGAAGTCTAGAGTGGGTGCAGTGTGTTATGGCCCTATAGGATGCCAGGAGTGGCTGTGAAGGCTGAGTCATTGTTTTGGACTTTGCCCATGTAGGTCCTGGGGGTCCCGGTGGCAGCAGTAGAGATTATGTCCTTATGAGTGGATGGGTGTGGCCTCTATGAGTGATCTGTTAGAGCACCACCAGGCTTAAGGTCCAAAGGGTGTCAGATGGCAAAAGATCAGAACCACCGGCAGTCTGGGAGTATATAAGGCTGGAACTGTAGGGGTTGGGTGCAGACTGTGTTCAAAAGGAAGGGATTCACGGTCTGTCCTGGAATCATAGGGGAAGAGATTTATATTCGGTAGTCCACAAGTAGGAATCAGTTGAAATTCTGAATAGTATTTACTGGAGCTTTGGTCACTGCCTGGAGTGTTCTCTGGGGTCTTAACTTCATTCAATTGGAGATCTAGACACACATTCTAAGGGATCTGCTTGTTACATATATAGAGGAAACACACATCAGACAGACTTAGATTTGGTTAGCTTTCATTTGGTCTCACTACCCATTGCTATATTCTCAAAGCTCACTTGAACATCTCACTATGGAGTTATTGATTTAACTTGGAGTTATGCCATGATGGAATTTTAAGACACCAACAGTTTGTGATTGTATATTGTGATAGCCATTGGTGATTATTGATTTAACCTGGAGTTATGCCATGATGGAATTCAAAAGCACCTATGGTTTGTGATTGAGTATTGTGATAGACATTTATGATTAGGCTTTAAAATTCAATGCTATTTGTGAATTCGTGTTTTGGAAATATCCTCGCATTGGAACTTTAATGATGATGGAAATTTGTAAAGGTTTGTAATTGTGTGGAACTAAGTACATTCAACAACGATGGAAACTACTCATGCCCGAGATTGGGTATATGATTTTATTGATGAAATGTGGTGGTATTATTATTTGAGGTTTATAGATATTGACACCATTGACTTTGGAACCGATTGGATCTAACTTATTGAAATTCTTCCTGTTTAAGGCGTGTGTTTAGGAATTCTAAATTGAAATGTGAAATCGACGCTGGAGTCTGAATTGTATTCGACCTTGGATTGGCATATATACCTATTCAATAAAAGCCCTTGGAGATGAAGTACCCAATTGTGTTTTCTTACAAGCTCTACTACTTGACGCTAGTCTGAGAACATTCCCCAAGTACATAATTAAACTGCGAGTGGAGATGGGATTGAGGTGAAACATAACTGGTGGAAACCGAGTTCGATTATTGCATCAAAGCTACCCCTTTAGGTATTGAGGTGAAACATAACTGGTGGAAACCAGAGTTCGATTATTGCATCAAAGCTACCCCTTTAAAATTTAGCTAAACCCCATTATAGAAGCTAAAACCCCCATTTAAACTTAACAGCCTCCTCCAGCTTCCCCAAAAACCCCAACATTAGAACCAAACCTCCGTCAATCCCCTCCGCCTACCATAGCCCAAAGGTCTCATGGTTGCAGGAAGTATGGATATATAGCACACGAGAGACTAAATACTACTAAATGACAACAAATGGAATGTTTCGGTAACTACGGTTATCAGACCTGACCAGAAATCCCATTTGCTTCATTGAGCCGTCAATCAGTTATAAGTGTAATGGTTCGAGGTCTTGTATAACTTCGGTTGAGTTCGAGATATGTTAATATCAAGCAAAACCAGACAAGTTAGCTCGGGTTAGTGAACTTCATAGTGTTACATACTTTATATAAAGTATGTAACACTATGAAGTTAACAAACCTTAGTAGTAAATATACTACTTCGAAGTGAGATACAGTTTTAACTTCGAGGGTAAGTTTAGTTAAATTATACAACAGTAGTTCGAAGAACAACTATTATATTAAATATGTTACAAGTACCTGGTTTTAAATAAGCATTATGTGGTTACAATACCTATACACACTTTACCCCAAAAAGAAAAGTTTAGAACTCCCGTATGAGTTACCTTTTTAGATTTTTTTTTTTTGTCAGTTAGTCGAACTGATTTTAGTTTTATACAATGATACTAAAAGAATAAAGTTTCTATTTACACTCTAATCTAACTATGTTTTATATTTGAACACTGATGGTGGACATCTAAGTGACTTAGAGTTTAGATGTTAACATAGTACCATCTTGAGATACCAACTTCTTGAGTTGGTTTACAGATCAAAGGTACATAATACTGTAGTTCAATGTTATACACATATATTATATTATGAGATCAACTCATTTATGCATAGTTAAATAGTAGAAGTCACTTTTCGAAGTAATTAAACATAGAAGTATAGGTGTAATAAGATGTAGGCAATTTCAAACCCATTCTCTAAAAAGTGATATGTAATAATGTTATAGTTAAAGAGAGCCCATCAGTGTAGTGGGTTTATCTGTACAATAATAGTTAGACTTCAAGTGTCTTCGTATTCATATCATATTCATATCACTGCTTGTCTGCAGATCCATTCGGCGGGTAGGTCAAACTTGGCGGTGGCAAACCGTGTCACTGTTATGTTCAAATCATCCAATCCTCGTCATCACTTTTGTCATGACGATTCCTAGCAGGTGGTATCGAATATGAGTCAGCATATCTTTCCTAATGGCCAAAATACCTTGGGGTGAACGTTTTGAAGTATGATCTGGTGTTGGACCAGATTTCCTTCTGTTCTCTGGTGGTAGCATCCTCGAGGGGTTCGTCATTCGGATCAATGTTTTCCAATAGTTGTCGGTTCATTTTGTCAAGGGACTTATCCTTGTCTCCATTCCCATTGGTGTCGACCTCCATGTCGGAGATTTCACCTTCCTCAGTTACATCCAAGGCTGGAACTGGTGGGGGAGCCTGTACCTTCTTCGGGGTCGTAGACTTCGAAGAGGCACTGGGTACCCCGTGTTCAGGTGAGGTCGGTTTTCCAGGTTAAGGACCTGATCGATTCCGGAATCGAGAAGACCTGGTGGATGCTCACTGTCGGAATCCTCTTTAACCTTCTTCTTCGAGAGTCTTTTTCTGTTTTGACGAGGTTTAATCCTTTCGAAACCTTCTTTTTGATCTTTCTCCTTCTTGAGTTTCTTGATGTTTTCTCTCAAGTCAGTTTTCTTCTTGAGGAGAGCTTTTCTCTCCTTCTCCATTTCAGCCTGTCTCTTTTTGAGGTCCTCAAGGGTTTCCTCGACAGAGTCAGGGCGAACGGCATCAGGGACTGCCTTGGCGTCGGTGTCTTCTCTCGTAGACTCCTTGGCCATTCTGGTGTCCTCCTTCATCAGTTCTTCGTCCTCCAACAGCTTGTCTACAGATTCTCAAACTGGCGAATTAGCCACACAATACGCATAGGAGCGTTCCCGATCATGAATCTGAGGTTGGATCTGCCCCCAGCGGTAGATGCTTGGCAGACTTTCATCTATGGGAACTAGTCCATAGATCAGTGGTGTCTCGAGGGACATTCAAATTCGCTTGTCCTCAGCGATCTCATCGACTAACTGAGTTAATGCGTCAGAGCCGCACATGGCCTCAGCTAGACTGAAGTAGTCACACCAGTATGTGTCTCTAGTGATGTTGTCAATTTGGTTGTCTGTGACGCCCTTGACTATTCTCATCTGTAAATCCATGGAGATACAGTCTGGTGGCAGACCCTTACCTCCAAGCATCCAAGGAGAGATCCATCGGTCCTTGCCCGAAGCGGTACGGATGTACCCTTTCGTCACATTAATCCATCCTCTCAGTGTTGTCTCTAGTCCGGGGACAGTGACTGGCACTTCGAGAATGGCATTGGGTGATTTGGGGATGACTACCTCCACTCTGGAGTTAGTTCCTACGTTCAACAGAACTTCGGAACGGTGACTTGGTCCTTCGGGAGTTGGTGGTGCTGGTGTAGAACCATCGGTTGTTGTTGGTTTGGCAATAACCTCCGAAGTGTCCATTGCTTCCTCAGATTTGGTGGCTGGGACAGGGTGTCCCTTGGGGTCAGTGTTTAAGGTCGCCTTAACCTGGCTCTGGGCCATTGTAGAAGCCCAAGAGCAGTCAGTCCTTTCTTACACTCTACTTCAAATAGTATTTGATACACTGCCTCGCTCAAGAATTGGTTTTAATCGCAGTGGAGACTCCCACCAAACAAAAGCATGTCTGTTTCCTTCAGATCGGGACACGTGCTATGAGCGACAATGGGTGCACAACAACTCTCGGCGCTTTGGTAAGCATGCACACGGAGACTGCGCCACTCCAGTTTTTAACCGGCACGCCACCTTTCCTGCCGTGGCAAGAACTGGTACTACGTCAAGCAGTGCCTGTCGTAGTTCGAGAATTTTTCTCTCTGTTTGGTCGTTGCATTGGTGTGTACCTACGCTGTTCATATCATCAGGAGTTCAACCGAAACACATGCAGTATTTTACGTGCATGTCAGCTTAGCTGTCTGTCACCCACAGGAACAATGGGGTACTTCTGTGCATCTGACCCTACTTCAAGTCGGTTTCAAAGTATTTCAACTTCCATTATTCAAAGTATTACTCGAAAAAGCAATAGGAACCTAGGCTCCATCTTGGACCTAAGACAGAGCCGCCCCTATGCTATCATTGCTAGCATCAGTATCGAGGATGAAATGCCTATCCGAAGTTGGATATTTCAACACTGGTGTATTTGCAAACAAATCTTTTATAGCCTGAAAAGACTTGTCTTGCTCGTTACCCTATGGGAAACATTCTTTAACCCGTCCTGGAGTCCAATGCGCAAGTATCTGCAAGGGATAACTCACTTTGGAATAGTTCAGGATAAAGTCTCTATAGTATGAACAAAACCCCAGGAAAGACCGAATCTCCCTGGCATTTTCAAGCTTAGCCCATTCCGAAACTGATTGGAGTTTCTCGGGGTCGGCTTGAATGCTGTCAGGCGTTATAATTCGGCCTAAATAAGTAATAGAGGTTTTAAACAAATTACATTTTTTAGGTTTAAGCTTCAATCCATTTTCTTGAATCCGTTTCAAGACCAATTCGAGGTTGATAGCACAATTCTTAAACGTTTTCCTAAATACGACTATGTCGTCAAGATATACTAGACGCTCCCATAATAGATCACTTATCATGGTCTCCATCATGGCTTCTAACATTGCTGGCGCATTGCATAACCCAAAGGTAATACGTAGACTGTTAGTCCAGGGTGCAGAAATACTTGTTCCCCCCGAAGGAGTCCAAAGTTTCGTCAATCCTAGGTTAAGGATAAGAATTGTTCTTAGTTAAACCATTAAGCTTGCGATAATCCATGCAGAACCTTATGATTCCGTCTTTCTTCGTAGTCATGCAAACAGGACTAGACCATGGGCTGGTACTGGGTACTATAACCCCCTGCTTCAATTGATTGAGGATTTGCTTCTCTGCTTCCAGTTTCTTTTTCAGAGGCAACTTCCGATATGGAATCTTAAAAGGTTTAGCATCCCCAGTGTCAATGCCATGTAGAACTCTATCAGTCCTACCCACCGGACCTCCATCCTTCCCGAAGGCAGGGAAATAGTCTGTTAACAGGTTTCGAAGTCTCCTTTTCTCATCAACACTGGTCAATGAAGAGTCGTCAAGAAGCTTGTCCAGCTCATTAGTCAATTTCTTAACAGGTATCGAAGTGGGCTTTAGAAACACATTCAGTAAGGGACATTTGTCTTACATCCTTATGTAGATAAATAAGGTCAAATCCTCGGTTGGTCACTGTGACGACTGTCCAAGCTCCATTGCCAACCAGGGTGTCAACAGATTCCAATCTTAGAGAACTTAGCCTTTCCTGATTGGGTTTGAACACTGCATTGGCTCCCTTGAATGCCAGGTTCGAAGAGCACAGCACGTCACAGGTAGTTCCAGGAGGAATCTTCACAGTCTGTACTACTGTCGCCACAGAGGACACATGTCTTAATACACAACGGATTTCGCAGTTGTATGGATGCCTAACTTTCAACAACCCGTGCCGCGGGTCCAGCACAGCGCCATACTAACTGGCAAAGTCCAGCCCAATTATTCCATCATCGCTTATTTCGGCAATGGTGGGGCATGTGAGGAAGTCGTGTCCGCCCATTCCGATCTGTGTGAAGGTTTTACCAAAAGTCTGCATACGGCTACTGTCCGCCGTGCAAGCATTTACACCCACTTGGAGTGCATCGGGCTTACCCGACATCAGTTCGAAGAACTTCTTGGAGATACACGAATGGCTGGCACCAATATTTATTAAGAATTCTCCGACCTGTTCCTTCACCGATACAGTAACGTACCATCTTTTCCCTCCTAGTGGGGAAGGATTTTCAGCAAATTCATTCCTCAGAGTCACCAAGCTCCCATCCAAAACCCTTCAAGAAAACTAAACATGGATGGTCTGGGGGAAGGTGTGTCGAACTCACCTGGGCCAGTTCTCTGACCAACCCTTCCTCGTCTTTGATGCAGGATTTCTCCCTTTGGCCTCGGATCCCCTGATCCGCCTTCACATAAAAGCTCCCGGCCCCGACTGGAGTGAGAGGATCCTTCTCACTTGCCAGACTCCCGGGAGGAATTGGCTCGTCGGATAGTTTGATCCCGCCGTTTCCGGTATTTTGGCAGTTCCTTTCAGGGATCACATCTTTTGCCCTTAATGTGACCCTCTCTAGTTTTCCTCATTCCTTGCTTCATCCTCACCTTCTTTAACAGCCGTAACACGAGCAAGTACAGGCTTCGGAGCAGTACATTCGTGGGCATAATGACCCATCTCCTGACATCTGTAGCACCTCAACCGAGATGGCTTCAGTAAAGGTTTTAATCATTCTTTCATCATTTTGGTCGCATCCATCTGTGTTGGGGTTGCTACAGAGGTGGTAGCATTAGATGTCGTCGAAGTGGGTATCGAGGAGGACCTCAGACCTCGAGGATTCGTTCCTTCCATGGAAGTGGGTTCAGCCTTGGGTCTGACATCCCCACCAGGAGCTTTTTTATTAAACATTCGTCGAGGTATGTGCTTCTTGCTTGACTTGGACAGCAGAAATGCTTCCATCTTCTTCTTCGATCTCAATCACCTCAACATCGGAGTCACCCCCATCAGCCTGGTGCATGGAGGAGACGGGACCTGTCGGGGCCATAGCGGTAGCAGCTGCCTTCATGGGGACTTTGCCTGCCATTAAGGTTCAAACTTTGTTAAAGTCGTCTATTCCCTCAAAAAGGTCGGTCAGCCTGGCATTCTTTCCTTTCCAAGCTGTTATGCCGGCTTGTTGCTGTTCCTCGTCTCTGAGTCCTTGTATGAACTGGGGTAATAGGTCATTAATGAAGTACTCCTCATTCAGACCAACACTAGGACGGGCTTTGTGCAGTAGGGTCTGCAGCTCGAATCAGAAGGCCCTGAAAGTCTCATGAGGCTTTTGGGTTCATTTCTTGAAAACCATCATAGGGTCCTCGGTCACTAAGTTATACAGGAGTATACTTGCAAACTCTACCAAATCTGTGAATGCGCCACGTTCGTTGTATACCTCATTCCATTTGGCCACTGCAATTTTTCCTAGCCCGGCCTTCAAACATCTGATCAAGTGTGGCAGTGCCTCTTCAGGAGACCATGTGTCATCTGTAAAATTCGAAAACCATTCCTTCCACGTAGTAGTCCCGTCATAGGATTTAGGAATGATGGCAACTCTTCGAGCAGCATTGCTGGTGCGTATCAATTTTCCAACTTGGCTAACGCTCCAGTCGTGAATCGTTTCCTCATTATGAGCACACCCTGAAGTGTTCGAAGATCGATTCAGCAGATTATCGAGGGTGGCTCGAGATCGTCTCCTGCTTCCAGAAGATCCCCCAGTGGCAACTGTTGTTCCACTATTGGGCCTTGGAGCTCCCCCTGTATCATTCGAAGCTCCTCCGGTATGGCCTGAAGTCCCTCCCCTGGCTCCTTGGTTCTGATTGTTTCCTGCTCCTAAATCATGGGGAGAGGAATCGTCTTCATACTAGATGTCAAGAGATCCATCCTCACCGGTACGAACTGTGTCCGAACCCTGATAGGACCTACCATTTTCATCAGTGTAGGCTCCCAAAGGAACATCTCTGACACTAAATCTCAGGTTCTTACGTCCACCCCCATCAGATTTATGTCCAGGTCGATACACACCATCACCGGTGACGTTCACCCTAGCAATGTCATTGATGAATGGGTCGTAATCAGGTAATCTATGCCTCACCAGGGCATCCGCAGGTGTCGACGTTGTCATTGGTGCCAATGTCAGTATCTTCAGTGTCAATATGAACATTTTCAATGTTTGAATTATCGTCATCTGTTAGTTGACATTTCATGGTGAGATATGTCACCATGTCCTGTTCCGTCGTAGTCAACTTCGGTGGTGGTCTATACCTGTTATATAACAGTCTAGAGCATTCTTTTTCTTAGTTAGCTGAGATATCTGTAAACACAGCTCCTGCTGGTGAGTTATTAGGTCCTCATTATTGTCTTTTATCTCCAGCATTAGTTGTTCATTGTCTTCGATCATTGCATTTTGGATGTTTTCATTTTCAGTTTTTCTGAGATCAATGTTCTCTTTGATCTTGTTTTCTTCTGCTAACAATTAGTTACGTTTCTCTTCTTGATCGGCTTCCCATTGTTCATGTTTGATTTCTAGTCTAAGTTTTTGTTTTCCAATTCAGCTCTAGTCAATTCGAGTTTCTTTTGGATAACCAGACGCTCCTTTTCGAGAGATCTATTTCTAGCTTCCTTATTTTCTACATTTTGTTCAAGATTGTTCAAAGTAAAAAATAAGATCTTTTGTTCGTTTTCATATTTCTCGCATTGTTTTTTGAGATTTCGTAGTCACAATACCTTGCATTCAGAGTTTTCCAACTTTTTCTGTTGGTCAAGTCTCATCATCTCGTCTCGTTTTACTGCTTGTTGTCTCAAGTATTCTTTAGCAGTTATTCCTTGGCTTTGACTTCCACCTATATCAAATATAGATGTACTTAAGCCTTCCAAGGACTTCCTTTTTGTAATCGGTGTTGGTGTAGCAGTACTAGTGGTGGTAGCCACGTGTCTTCGAAACCAAAGTACCGTAATCTCCCGTGTATAAGGCGCGTCTTATATGCCAAACAAAAAGCTGCTGGGTCTTATACGTAGGAGGAAAATTGCCTTGAGTTTGGGGTGCACCTTATAGGGGGGGTATTTTTACTATAGAACAGTACTACATTAACAAAAATCTGCTAAGGGTGCGCCTTATATGTGGGACAGGCCTCCCTTAGTTGGGGGTGCGCCTTATACGCGGGCTGCGCCTTATACGCGGGAGATTACGGTATTCATCATCATGATGGGACTTCGAGTTATTTGGTCTGAGGTACTCAGTTCATTTTGTAGGATGGTCTTGTTAAATATGGTTTCTTCGGATTCGAAGTCATTTGTATATGGGCAGTTGTCACCTTAGGAGTTTGAACTACTTTTTCTGTAAAGGAGTCGGCAAACCTTGTATAACCATCTTCAGTTTCTATAGTCAGGCTTCGGACTATATCAACCGTAAGTGGTGGTGCCTTTGCTTCAGAACCTAAGTCGCTGAAGTCAGATTCAGTGGACCCCAAGTCTCCTTGGGTCGATTTGTCATGATTCGGTTCAACCTCCAGGGTCGTGCACTAAAACCAAGACTGGTCACGGCACCAGTGTAATGGTTCAAGTTCTTATATAACTTCGGTTGAGTTCGAGATATGTTAATAACAAGCAAAACCAGACAAGTTAGCTCGGGTTAGTGCAACCAGCACATGTTTATTCATGAATCACATGAGTTCGAAGTGGTGCTACAAGGATAGCTTGGTGCTCAACAGGTGTTGCTCTGGCCGTAGCCAGAAGCCGACTGAACTCCCTACACGGTCCCAGGTGGGGACTAGAGCAGCGACGACCAGTGCTGCCACCACCTCATAGTGGCCAGAGATCGAAGCGACCTCTGGTCCTACCGGTGGTAACCGCACCGACTGACCCGCCCTCTCGAATAGGGAGGTAAAACCATATAAGACGCTCCACGAGCCCCTACATAAGTATGAATTCAGAAAATGCAATCCAGAGCCCATTTCAAAAGAGAAGATCAAAATAATACAAGGTCTTATCAACAAAGTGGTACCATTGTGAAATAATATATAAAATCTTCAAATAATTCTGGACACAAAAAGTTCCTTTTTTAACTGAGAATTTTAAATGCACTCCAGATACATGTATAAAATTTACCCTTATCCCCATCTAACCACAATATCTAATAATGATTTACATTGGCCAAACCTTTCTGAGTAGGGTAGAGGCACCCTGAGTCAGACAGACACCTAAAGTCGGACACCTTTTGCATTGAATTACATAATAGATATGAAAATTTCAGCTATCACTTGAATTAGACATGAAAGCTCAGGTATCATACTCTCTAACAAATGAGGAATGACATGTAAAACGCCTGCCATACATGGTTTTACAACTGCATAAACCAAGGGTGTTTTTGTTATATTCTGAGGATGAAGAATGGTGAGTGAATGGAGATCCTGGTTTGCTTTGTCAAATTGTCATGTCTTAACCTCCATGTTTATAGGATTTCTATACATGTCAATGGCAATATACACATTTTTGCTCATAATTTGACTTGACAAACCTAAATACATCCCTCATGTTACAGTATGGGAGTTGTTCTTCTATGACCTTCAGACTACACCTACCGTCGGACACCAATTACACCCCACCTGGGACACAATTGTATCATGATTTCAATACTTATATAATGGACATTTCATTAAAAACATAATCCTTCATATTATACCTGTACTCGCAGATCTGAATAATTACTCTGCGGTTTTTGTTTACCTACTATCTAACACCTAAACCTAATCATCACTCAGTCTGCCCATAGAAGTCATGCTCATCTGGGCCTGTAGACTGACTAGTTAAAAGTATGCAAAATGAAACATCTAACAGTATCTTGGAGAGGAGTATTGTATTAGCTTGAATTTATTAGTGTCATATGCTATGTGCCTTTATAGAATATTTCAGATACAGTAACACAATGTGTCTGTATCAATTAGATAACATAGTGTCTGACTCTAGGGTCACCTCTGGCATGAGCTGTCTGACTTGAGGTGCAATTTGATGTTTTGAAGACTAAATATCTACAGCTCATTTATTCATATATATTGTAGAGTTTCATCAAAACTTCTTCAGGGATTTTGAGGGCAAAGTATCATGTATCAACTGGTGAAATGGAAAGTAGAATTTAACCCTTTTAAAGGTACAAGATTTGAGCACCAAATATTGCCACCTCCTGTGTGGTCAGGAGCGTCCGAAATGGGTGCCTCTACCCTAATATGAGACATTTTGCAACATTCCTTGATGACTATGACCCAGGTTATTGCCTTGGATGTGAAGACACTACCTTGAGCCAATACAAAAGCTGTTCCATTTCAGTGATCTCCCTCTTTATGCAAATGGATTTTTTTCCATGCTAAACCTTTATTAATTGGCCTGATTCTTATGTTAAAAAGGGTGCTGTTTAGGAATATGGATGTTTCTATTTCATAAGATTTAATGGTGAGGCTGTAAATGGCTGAACTTCAAAATGGCCGACACAAAATTCAAATGTTACTTTGCATTACACAAATATGCAATCTAGAAAGTATCATTAGCTCATTAGAATCCAGTAGCATTTTTGTTTTGTTGCTAGGTGGTGTGGTTGCCTAGCAACAGCATTTTTGCATAGCAACCAAGCCTGGAAATATGCTTGAATGTGCATATCTGCATGGTTTCCTTTCAGCAACATACTCTCCTGATGTAAACTTGCATATAGCGTTTTTATGACTTCCATCATAGACTAGGAATATAGGTGATAAAAGGTTACTAGGTTGTGTGGTGGCCTAGCAATAGCAGTTTTGCATAGCAACAAAGCCTGGATTCATACCTGTAGGTGTAGACTGGTGCATAGTCTCCCCTCAAGGACATAGTTCACTGATTTCAAATTGCATATAGCTCCCCTGTGCACATTACACAGTATGAATATAGGTAGTAAATGGTTGCTATGTCATGCGGTTGCATAGCAACTGCAGCTTTACATAGAACCCCATGTTCAAATCTATGCAGATAGTCACAGATAAGTGTATGGTCTTGCCTGAGGAAGGAATTGCAACATAAAGTTCATAATAGTATTGAAGGTTGGGAAAAGGAGCATTGGTGGTAAAGAGCACAGTCATGATTATGCTTGTCTCATGTGTCTTGTAGTCATTTTGCCTGAAAGAGAGTTTTTGTGGAATCTCCCCCTACCGACCCCTTAAATGGGATAGAAACCTGTATAGGAACTACATGCTAAGGATTTTAGAGAAGGTTTGTGGTGCTCACTTACCCTTACTGGGTTGATGAATGCTAAGATTATTGAACAGACCTCAAATGAACATTTTTGAAAGGAAACCTAAAGTACTGGGATTCTTAAGTGATTAGTGAGAGTCTGGCTGGGTTTATTAAGAGATCAGATCAATCCCAGAACAGTCTACAGAACAAGGTACCGTAATCTCCCGCGTATAAGGCACGTCTTATACGGGGGGTTTTAATTCTCATTGCATCCACAAGGGGGACTCCAAGACCTTTCTTTTGATATGTTACATGCCCCCTTAGCCATAATAGGATATATGGGGGCCCAGGGGGGTCCATGGGGCCCAAGTTACACATAGGTCAGCACCCATTTTATGCATTCTAAATGTGTTATCAGTACCAGCAATGGTACGGTAAACTTTGATGATATGACAGTGGTTACCAGGAATTTGGCACGAGGAGGGGAGGGGGCAATTGTCAGGAATTACAACCCTGTGTCATCATGGATGATCTGAGATACATATGCATGGATATATATATTATATATATATATATATATATACATATATACATATATATATATATATATATATATATACAGTTTTGTATATATATACATTGTATTTTTTTTTTCAAGTTTGAAAACAAAGTTAATTGATCCTCTCACAATTTACAGAATCGTGGTAATTGAAGCACAACTGGAATTATAATCAAACAACTATCAGTAAGTCAAACACAATCATACAATCAAGAAAAAATCTACAGATCATATTCATACGGTAAATTAAGATACCATATCAAATTGTACACCATATCAATTATATAAAAATATAAACAATTATAGACACAACAATGAGTCATGAAAAATCTATGTAATAATGATCAATAATGATAGACAAAACAGGCCCAGACAAACAAGGACAAAAGTAACACAGGCAGAGATAGAGAAATGTCCAGGATTATTGAAATTGCGACTCACAACATACACCGAGCGCATAAGCTTCTATAAAGGAGGGTTACCATCGTACAACTTCTAAACAAAAATATATTATGCTCAAACTAGCAGGATCAGGTAAGGATCAAGTAAGAAAACAACACACTAACATTCACACGAGACATCGTAATAATAATACTGATATTGCTTAATATTTCTGATATTACCAGGAATCAAGATTATTCAGGTTATTGAACGCGATTTTTGAACGCAATTTATAACCTCCTGAGGTCACTAACAGTGATCACAAAAGCTGTTTGTATTCTGTTTTAACCAATCAGACACCACTACAGCTAATGCAGGACCAAATAGTACAAGATACTCAGATACAACAACAACAAAAAGCTTATTATTGCTTAGCCTAAACAATTTCAGGATCAGAATCCAAACTGTCGTCACTGATCAATATCAAGCTCCCGACTTCATCAATGGAGTTGACATCGTCATCATCACTATCATCGCCAGGACCATCATTTGGTACTCTCAGATTTTCAATACGCCTGATTCTCTGCTTAAACTTCAGTTTTGTTTCAGTATGTTGATACCAGGCTCCTAATAGCGACCACAGTTCAGCACCACGATATAGGGGTGATCTTTTATATGTACTTAGCTTAGGTTGTTTAACCAAGAATTTAATTTTTTTTATCTGACCTAGTGACTCTATCACCTCTATGATGATCCAACATATCATTACATCTAGAGTCCTTATACATCAATACTGATAACATTTCGTCATGTCTTCTATCCAAATATGGAACCTCGCTCCTTGTATGGAGATCTTCCACAGACAGATATTCCCTGTTATACCTATAACATGTTCTAAGACCTCGATTCTGGAGTCTTTGCGCCTTGACAAGATTATCTTCATTACTACAACCTGCATAAACAAAGCTGCAGTAATCAAACAAACTTAGTATAGTCGTTTTATATACCAATATTGCTACTTTAAGCGTCAGTAAATGACGCAATTTAGCTAATCTGAACAATCTGTTAATTCAATGGTTAGGTAATTATCTAAATGTAGACCTAGGTAAGTATAGTCATGTACAGTTTCCAAATCAGTCTCTGCCATTTTAAAAGTACCCAACACAACTTTAGGTAACTTTCTCCTAGAACCAAACCATAGTGTTTTTGTTTTCTCAACATTTACTGTTAGACGCTTCTCTAAACACCATTTATAAACCTTATCAATATCAGATTGCAGACGGTTAATTAAGGTGTCACAGTAGTATTCCGCCCCAGTAAACCTAGGACAGCTAAATAGTCCCAACTAAAAACAGTGTTTTGCTTGGTATAATCATCCTCTTCAATACCTATCCCTCATGCTCACTTTATAGCTTTCCTACCTATCACAGCTTGTTCAGCTGGGATAGCTCACAACCAACTTTCATTTTGATCTCTTAGTCAACCAATCCCCTAAGGAACAAATTTAACAGTCTACCTCACGCATACATCTACCTATCACTCATGCTATATATCCTTGAGGTTACCTATCCTTCAGGCTGCCTATCCTTCAAGGAGGATAGGTAATAAACAGTTTAAGAGGTAGGCACAGAGGGTACCTTGTAAGGTGAGCATATTCAAAAGATACATTGTTGCTAGGTAATATCACAGATGTGCCAGTCAAATATGAGGGATGTGCAGAGTTGGGGGATATTCACCATGAGGGATAGGTAAAGTGAATGATAGGCAGATTGAGGAAAGGTAGACTAATGGTAAGAATGTACAGAGAAATTTAGGTACAAAGGTGAGGGGTAAACTTTGATCTTTTAAGCATTTGAGGGAAAACCTAATTAACCTCTAGATGTTTCAAGGGATAGGTAGTATGAGTGAAAGGTAGACTAAGGGATAGGCAGTACGTGGGAGAGGCAGAGCAATACACAGGTAGAATACTTGTCAGGTTGAGATAGGCAGACATTGGGATATGTAGATTGAGGTACTGACTTTGATTAGCATGTTGCATCTATAAAAATTCCAATCATTTTCAATATAACTTTTGTACAATTTTAAAATATTCTCATCATCAAACCTCCTTTTTAGGTACTTTTGGTCAAATTTTGAGAATCAAGATCACAAATTTTGGATTCAGAAGGATTTTTTGGTAAAGGTGGCACCTTGTTTCCATTTGATATCACTCTGATAAAGATTCCTGACATCTCTATAAACCCCCTTATCCTACATAGGACTCAATACTGAACACAAAAGGGAGCCTACTTTTAAGGGGGGTAGAGGGGGGGGCTGTTACACTGTGTCCATATGTAAAGCTCTGAGTTTCACCTCCTATCTATTGAAGCTCCTTGATTATGGACCCAATGTCATTGACATATAAAATAAATAGCAACGGCCCCCAGAACAGAGCCCTGAGGCACTCCATACCGAACTGGCTGAACAGATGATTTAAATTCCCCAATTTTTGTGTATTGTACACGATCCTTTAAAAGATAGCAATCCAACTTAAGGTGCTATGGTGAATTTTTAAACGAGTTAGTGTGCGTATTAGGAGATTATGAGGAACGCTATCAAATGCTTTCCTTAGATCCAAAAAGCATGTCGCAGTTACATGAGACCTATCAACATCATCATATAAATCATTAACAAATCTAAAGATGGCATCTCCACTTCCTCGACCACGACGATAACCAAACTGATTACAATCCAAAAAATCAGCTTTCTCCATAATGTCATATAAATGTGAGTGCATTATTTTCTCCGCTATCTTCGAAGGTACTGACAACAATGATATGGGTCTCCAATTGCTGACTAATCTTTCATTGCCTGGTTTTGGGATCAGCCAAGTCATTTGCGGTAAAAGATTTTTTAGTGCAAGTTTTAATATGTCACAGCAAATATGTTCAATACCTGATGTCTTATTTACATTGATCTCATCTATCAAATACTCCACTTCCTCCTGACATACACTTATCTTGGGGTTACAATCCCCAACCCGACTGTCCTGGACTACTTGAAGATTTAAAGATGGAGGCAAATCGCTGTCTAACTTTGAACCTATAGAAGCAAAATATCTATTTATGTAATCGACTGAATCAGCATTACTTTTCATTTCACCATCTTCACCAATTAACATAGGTGGATGGTTATCACTAGACGGCTTTAATATAGAATTAATATTTCTCCAAAAATGCTTAGGATCCTTTTCAGACTCATCCAACTCATGCTTTACATAATCCACCTTAGCGTATCTACAACTGACATTAATTCTACATCTCAATTTCCTGGCACGTTCAAGATAATGTGTTTCATGCGTTCTTAGAAATAAAGATACACAAATGTCCCTTTCATGGATTAAATTTCTTATATCAGCTGTCATCCATTTATTACCCATGTCTTTGACAATAATTTGGACCAGAGGACACACACTATCTAGGTAACATTCTATATGATTTTGAATAAACACCCATGCATCACTTGGATTTTCTAGTTCGTAATACTCCTCCCAATCTGCCTCAGCTAACCAGTCTAAGAACAGTTCTTCATCAAAATTCTTATAAGTATATGTAGTAATTGTTTTAATAGTAACAACACTTTTCTGTTTGGTTTTAACACAGTAGACTGGCAGGTGATCACTAACCACAAAGTTCAAGGTACCTGATAACATTGTGTCGTCATAAGAAGTCATTATATTGTCCAGACAAGAGACTTTTTTTTATACGGCCGTGTACACTGATGTATTAGCTTATGTAAACCATAGATTCTGCACATGTCTACTATCGTATTCATAGATTTAGCTTTTTCCGACAATGTATTTATATTTATGTCACCAAGACACCAAAGTTCAATGTTGTCAGGTATCACTGTTTTATACAACTTTTCTATATAATTGAAAAATACATCCAGTTTTCTAGAAGGTGGACGATAAACTGTGGCTAATCTCATGACTTTTTGACGTGGAACACTTATATCCAATACCATAGACTCAATGTTACAGTTTCTGACACATAAATCATCCACAAAATCAGCAACAGGAGCTAATTCATGCCTAAGATAAACAGCTAGACCCCCACCCTTCTTGCCTCGTCTGTCCTGTCTATACAATTTCATACCACTCCATGCAACCAGGTCAGCATCAACATCATCATGAAACCATGTCTCAGACATAGTGACTATATCAGTACCCATCAATTTCCTGAATATCTGATCTTTCTTTTTATACATACTTCGTGTGTTGAGATGTACCATTTTAAAACCCTCCATTGAAATAAAATTTTGAACTAATGTTGTTGACAATGCAAGCCGCGCTATCCACCAATACTCAACACCAATAGACACAAGAATAACACAAATAACACAAAGCAGTTCTAGGCTAATCCTAGAACCCAGATGACCCCCCATGGATATACCAACCTAATGTTCCGTGATAGGTCTTAAGGAGAGCGACAACAAGAGCGGAGTCCAATAATTTAGGTAGACCCACAACATAACTACAAAGTTTGTAACAACAGAATATTTACAAGTTCATGATTACATCTTATAACTAACATGGTTTATAACAGATGTGCCTCACAGTAGGCTAGCAGACATGAGCATGCTATGTAGCGCAACATTATACAGGTTAGCAATAAAGTATATATCACATATTATATTATCAGAGAGTTACAGTTCCGGTATAACTTTAAACTCTTTTTAAGATTAACCACTTTGATAAACAAGCTTTAGAGAAATACCTTTCTCATGTCTCAAGATTACCAAGGAGACATAGAATGATATTAAAAACAGACTAAAAGTTACTAAAGCTTACAAAGAAGAAAAAGAAAACAAATATGACAGAAACAATAGAGTCAGTGTAATATACTAGCATATTGACAATCAAGAAATACAACACTGGATAACAGTCTCGCCATGGGCAATAAATACCAATACTAGCATGGGCTATTTGGTAATTTGAAGCATACCAGGTGATGTCCATGTAGGAGGTACTAGGAAACTCACATCCCGCCATATACAAAATATTACAATACGAGATCACTCGAGTCTGCCTTAATCACAGCAACCAGTTCACATTTAATAACAAAAACTCAAGTCTGTTTTATCCGATTAGATTCATTGTACAACAAAAAGCTTTAAGATCAAGACAAAGTAAGGTAGTATAATAGAGCTTAGGGATTGTGCATACCTCTTCAAAAACATGGTACCAAAATTGACCCAAAAGTGGTCTGACCCCGCACATGGATAATGAGCAAAAACCGGTAGTGCATCCCAAGATAATCAATGTTAACATTTTGAATCTTGTTCAAGGGACCCTAAGGATCGAGAAAATACTTGTCATGGTGGGATGTGGGGGGGGGTGCATGCTGGGCCCCCGGCCTAATATGATACAGAACACATACACCCACAGAGACAGTCAAATAATGGAGGATAGTATACCTTCAACTCTTAGTATTACATACATCCAGATGTTCATAATGCTTGAGACTCGCCATGGGATTAACAATTACAGTCACAACTTTCTCTATGGTTTTCTCGTAACCATAAATTTATCCTTATCTAGCAAGTGCTGTTGTTCAGAAGTTAACTAACAGTACATCGCAGCCTTCAGCCCTGACCTCATGATCGGTTCTAAGAGACATAGATTTAGGACTTAATTGTTTAAACGTGCGATTTTCAAATTCTCAGTTTGTACTACAGTGGAAAACAGAGCTCTACATAGGGGCAAGAATACCTTCCTATGGCTGAAAGGAGTCTTATCTTTCATTTGCTTCAAACATTGTGTAAAATTGAGGGGAAAAACAAATTTTAGATTCATAACTTGACTTTCTAAACCTGCTATTGATAGTATCAAACCTGACCCTGGAATAAGAATCATGCATGGGGCCAGGGTCAACTTAGTGTTTGTCAATTAAAAATAAAGCAACATGGGTGATCACATATAATTACCAGATAGATCACGGGGTACCCTCTTCAGTCATCATCAAGAAGATGAGCAAAAGTCATCACCACAGAGTACCTATTTAAGCCTTGTGTTTTCAGTGTGGATGGCGTTCAATCATCGCCCCTGGCGGACAGAGCTCATCTGTGGTTTGTTTGATGCAATTCCCCAATTTGGTTGTGGAGGTTTTGAAATCGTAGCGGTTGTGCAGTCGTGGCAAATTGAGGGGATCTCTTTAGCAGACAATTGCAGGGGATATCAACAGGTAAGATCCTGAAGTTGCTAATGGTTAACATGGGGATTCACAAATTAAGTGGATTTGAGAACCGCTCTATAAAAAGAAGCAATATAGAAGGGACTGAAGGAACCCAGCAGACCAGGGTTTGTCATTTTGAATGTAAGACTAATCATTATTCTTTAGCTGAACTAAAATGTAGGTCTAGATAGGAAAGAGAAACAAATATAGCCTCAAAATTCAAAAGGGCCCAGAATATCAAGGTAAAATGAAAAATTTTCTTAAACATGACACCAAATTTCTTGAAGAGCACAGTAAATCAAACGTAAATATTCAACAACAAAAAATCCTGATCAATGTACATGTATTTTTTGTAAAAGAAACATATTCTGCCTCCTGTCAGAGGCCAGACGTACACAAAACACTTAGTATCTGTCTGAAAGTGAAATCCACATCTAGTCTAAAACACCGTCGACGTGCTGACTAGCGCGAAGCCATATACTTCAGATTGTTTTGCTCTACTATTCGAGGATGGACCCTGGAAGATGAAGGCTTGGTATTCGGCTGAATATGATATCAAGTAATCCCCAATCATAATAACAGATGGTCCCTGGGCACTGCTGAAGGGATTTTCTCCCAATGTTGTTTAAATAAAGGGGGTTATCATACTCCCCCCCCCTTCATTGTGAGACAATAAAAAAGTTACAGTGACTTCAAATATGACCTACAGTTTTTGGGCACCCTTCTGTACATAATCCGAGGATATATACAAAAAAATGTTGGGTCAGGTCTTGGAGGTTTTTCCTCTGACCGAGAGTAGGACATGGTCCACAGTAGTTCCCTCTCGTGGCCAAACAATGCACCACCATGGTAAACCAAACAGATGTAATGAAGCGGCCTCAAGTCAACCCTTCTAAAATAATAAGCTATTAATGTATTGATATTGGAGGACTCAGTGAGGTTTGCTTGAAATATTCGCCCTCCGGCTGCGCGAGTCCTCCAATATCAATGCATTAATGCGTTTATTGCACTTATTCATCCATTGTGTATGAATTTCTTACCTTATAACCCCAGAATTAATGCAGGAGAAGACATTTTCTAAGTGCATGCGATCCGCTTGCTTTGCTAACCCGCCGTGGCCATGTTGTGACTCTGCCTGACAGACCTCCAACCTTACACACATTTTTCGGGTATAATCCAAGCATGTCAAGTCCTGTACTTCTAGCACTGCCAAATATACGATCTCTAGTTGGTGTTCACCTACATTTTGTCTCCATTTTCTTATAAATAAATAAGAATCCATTGATTTTCCATAACGATATGTCTCGGCACCCGCCCCATCCGGCCATTCCTTGTTCGATGCGTATAGGATATCTAAGGATAATTCTCTGTTAATAACTCCACCTGGCACCATTGGATTCTATGCTAATGAGGTGTGTAAACATCAGGTATGTCGGAAAACTTTTTCATATCCTTCATGTACATTGGTTTCTAGCACCGGTCGGCTTGGTATAGTGGACAGCGAGCTCGTCTCCTGCCACAGCGGCCGGGGATCGATTCTCCATAGAACCCTGAATGGTTTTAACTGGAAATGTATGGCGAGGTTGACTTTGTATACTTCTCCAATTTATTAACATGTCCAGGTTTAAACCAAGATGGTCTTAGAAAAATAAATGAAGTCTCAGAGTGCGGTTACACCCTGATAACGGAACGGGGTTATGACCAAAAAAGCACGCTGTTGGGCCTGAATCATGAGATAAAGTTGAATATGTGATGGAATCTATCCTCCTGTTAAATGAATTACATTCTAAATGGCTTTCGAATTAACACACTTGAGTTAAAGTCCCTTTAGTAGCTGGAATTCAAATTAGTGACCGTAGAGCACCCTATTAGGAGAATATAGTTCTTGGAACGCACTAGATGAAAGCATTTGAAATGGAGGTTGGACTATTTAGTGCAGGAGCCTTTTGAGTACCAGAGAGCTTATGCCAGATTTATGGATCTAATAAACACTGCATACCCACTAGCTGACCTAGCTTTGCCTTCGATATAATTATACTGTAAAATCTGTTGTTAAATGTTTTTTTGTTTTTTTTATGTCCTATAAAATAGGCATTTATTGTAACTGCACATGGCGATTTTCTGTTACAATATGAAGACAGGATATACAAGATTGGATACATTTGTTTCCTGGAATAGATATAAAAACAGTTTCACAAAAAGCATATTGGTATCAGGGTATGTCGGTAATTCTAGCAATTACTATATAGCATATCCAATGGTGTTTCTATGGGTTTACAAAGCTTGTGTTTGTGTATGATTTCGAGAAATCTCTAGTACAATATAATTCTAATCACATATATAGTCATTTCAATTTACCTGCCTGCCACTTTAAGAACATTTCTTTAATATGAACAGGGATGAAATTATTTACATTTGATGATAATGAACAGGTTAACACATGTTTCGCTTTAAATGGTAATGTATGAGGTACTGATGGATCACTCTTCATCTCTTTTGGACTAATAATCACAGTTTTTTGTGGGGCATGAATTAGTAACATTACAATATTCAGCTTTGAAGTGCAAAGACTCATTAGGTCTTTAATCGTTAGTGAGTTTACTGCCTTCCAGTTCTCATCTCTTGTATATATTTCTCCTTCATACCTTTCATATCTGTACCATTTCGCTTTTTGATCTTTTTTTAAATTTTTCCTTCACTGATATATACTGGACCTCACATGGTAATTCGTTCCACAATTTTATACCTCTATAAAGTGGACTTTTTTTGAATGATTGAAGTCTATACCGCCTTTCAAAGAAAACTATCTTATCATTCTGTCTTGTCCTCCTGTCTATATGAGTATACAATTCCTCTAAGACTATTTTCTGTATCTGAGCCTTCCTATATATTAATGAAGTGAGCAGCTCCTTTCTCCGTGCCTCCAGCATTGTTACTTCACATCTGGCATGCAGCCCTACAATAGTTTCATGTTTCTTTTTCACCTTAAGATAGATTCTTAATCCCTGGTTTTGTATTATTAGTAACCTTGCAATATCTGCTACATTAGCACAGTCAGTGATAAAGCAACAATAGTCAAATAATGGGAGTATACACTGTTTGTAGATCGATATGCTAGCTTTCTCCATTAGAAGATGTCTAATTTTTGCAAGCTTAAAAATAGAGGCTGCGGCCTTTCTTACAGTGTCATTTAAGAAGGAGGCCATAGTGAGTTTACTATCAATGATGACCCCTAGATATGTGTATTTGTTTACAACTTTAAGTTCTTGTCCATTTATATTTACATCTAGATTTTGTAAATTTGGTGCTCTTTGGGGAGAGGAGAACCACATGCACTGAGTGTTATCAACATTAATAGTCATAAGGTTGTTATCACACCATAGACCTATTCTATTAAGATCCACTTGCAGGTTTCTGATAGCCATCCTATCTCTTTTTTCATTTGCATAGAGTACAATATCATCTGCATACATAATGACCTTTGAGAAATGTATTTCCTCTGTGATATCATTAAGAAAGAGAATAAACAACAATGGACCCAGTACTGACCCTTGAGGTACGCCAAAGGTCAGTTTTTCCTCAGTAGAAGCATTATTGTCAATTGTCATTTGAATGGTATGGTTTTGATGATAGCTGTGTAGCCATGATAATGTGCTGTGGTGGAAACCAGCCTTTTCAATTTTCTGCAATAATATGTTATGATCTATGGAATCAAATGCCTTGCGCATATCTATGAAACAGGCTGCTGTGACATGTGACATATCTTTGCACTTAAATAAATCAGAGACAAAATCAAAAACTGCTTCTCCTGTTCCCCTGTTTTTCCGGTAACCATACTGGAACTTTGACAATAATTTATTTGAATCAATGTGAGTCATCATATGTTTATGCATTATCTTTTCCATCATCTTTCCAACCAGAGGCAAGATGCTTATTGGCCTCCAATTTTTCATGCTTGTTAGATCTCCAGACTTAGGAAGTAGCTTGAGCTGCGCCTTTCCCCATTGTAACGGGAAACTTGCTAGGTCTGCAGATGTTTGGAATAGATTTACTAATTGTGGTACAACCACTAAGAAACAGTCCTTAAAACCCTTGTACTAATTGTGGGTATACCTGATGGCTTACTAGTATCAATGTCTTTTACATGCGCTAATACATCAGCTGGATTTACCTTAACCTTTTCTGAACCATTCTTTTGTACAGTATACTCTCTTGCACTTGGAAACTTATAATCATGTACAGTGACTTGGAATCTTTTCGGGTATTGAATTATGATATGAGTAAATGTATACGGGGCATATTCTATCAATTTTAAGCCATATGGCCGGGGCCATATGCGCATAGACCTCCACAGTGGATTAATTTTCAATAGGTTCGCCCCACCTTAAGTCTTGCTGACTGCGTTTACGGTTTCTCAATGTCCTTTCATGTGTCAGAAGACATTTATCTCATGCATGTCTTCTTGAGCTGGGGTCTGTTAATGTCCAGTGAATGTGCTGGATTTCACCGATCCTGCTGATGCTAGAATATGATAAGTTTGAATCTTCAGCCTGTTACGCTGGTGAAGGCTTACCTTGTACTGTATGTACCAAGGTACTGCTGTTACGTATGCCTGTCTCTGTAAGGACCTGCTAGATTGGTCTTGGTTGCAGCACTGGCTGGGGTGACAGGGCTCTTACTGTTCCAAACATTCTAGGGTCCACTGAGTTTGTGCCATCCCTACTCAGGTAGGATGTGACTAGATGTAGGTTCGCTCATCATCATGTTTATCAAACCGTAGGAGAGGTGTGTTCTTTTTCGGGTAATTTGACTTGAGTTTGGTGTAGTGTGTGATCACGATTGCCACGCTACCTGCTCACAATGTCCTATTTCTGTATACTACTCACACAGACAACTGCATATACTAAGGTACTAAGGTATCTGCCCTTGGGCTGTGTTCTTTTGTCTGTTTGTCAATGCCCATGCATTCATTATTACTCATGTTTCTGTTTCAACATTCTTATTCATTGTCCTTGTACGTCTTAATTGTCAATCACAACAAACTGATTTATAACGACTTGGTTTAAACATGACGTGAGACAGTTTATTGCTAAACATGATGATCAATGTAAAAATGAGATTATTGCTGCAAGTTGGACTTCAATTTTCCACATTGTAATATTGTGAGAAGTTCAAATAAACACTTTTCAAACCTTAAGGTCCTGTTTATGTATACTACTCACACAGACAACTGCTCACACTGCCCTGTTTCTATATACTACTTACACAGACAACTGCTCACAATGTCCTACACAGACAACTGTCACAATGCTCTATTTCTGTATACTACTCCCACAGATAACTGCTCAGACTACCCTGTTTCTGTATACTAATCACGCAGACAACTGCTTACAATGTCTTTTTTCTGTATACTACTCACACAAACAACTGCTCACACTGCCCTGTTTCTGTATTCTACTCACACAGACAACTGTTACAATGCTCTATTTCTGTATACTACTCAGAGATAACTGCTCACACTGCCCTGTTTCTGTATACTAATCACGCAGACAACTGCTCACAATGTCTTTTTTCTGTATACTACTCACACAAACAACTGCTCACACTGCCCTGTTTCTGTATACTACTCACACAGACAACTGTCACAATGCTCTATTTCTGTATACTACTCCCACAGATAACTGCTCACACTACCCTGTTTCTGTATACTAATCACGCAGACAACTGCTCACAATGTCCTTTTTTCTGTATACTACTTACACAGATGACTGCTCACACTGCACTGTTTCTGTCTACTACTCTCACAGACAACTGCTCACACTGCCCTGTTTCTATATACTACTCACACTGCCCTGTATCTGTATACTACTCACACAGACACCTGCTCACAATGTCCTATTTCTGTATACTATTCACATGATATCTGCTCACAATGCCCTGTTTCTGTACACCACTTACGACTCACCACCTGCCCTGACCCTGAGGTCACTCTCACAATAGTGCATATAGCTACCTCTCCAAGGTACTGCTTTTGACAATGAAGCAAAGGGTAGATAGGTCTCTTTGTCCCAATAGTGAAGAAAGTGTCAGCAGTGCCATCTGCTATTAAAGACCTAGAAAACATCTATTTCTGTCACTTGTCACTATGGGACCTCACTGTGCTTAGTACGACAGTGTGAGAGGAACCAAGGGGGCTTGGTAGAAGCTTGCAGCGGTGCAATACATTCAGGTGTGCAAGTGCAATGGATTCTTCCCTTCTTAATTGGCCCAGGGATACATTCACATTATGTATATAATGATTTTTTATTTCAGGTTAAGGGTATATAGATTGCAATGTATACCTCTTTCAACGTTTCATACTTATACTGTCTCGTTAAGCATTATAAAGCAGACTTGTTGTCATGAAAATCATTTATTAAGGGGTCGTAAGACCTTAATAATTGGAGTAGGAACAGAAGAAAAAAAGTGCCCTCGGAAATTATTGAAGGGAATTGATAAAGACATTGATTACGCTTCTAACCATGTATAGTATGTACAGGTCCCATGTGTTTTATACGCATTTTGCCTGAAAAAGAGTTTTTGTGGAATCTGCCCCTTACGACCCCTTAATTTTGGCAATAAAGCCAATTAAAAAAATATATAGCACAGGTTTCAAGTGCCATCTAACCAATCCTTTGTCAAGCAGTTTTAAAAATATATCTAATGATAGGCAAAGAGCTAACCCATTAGCGATTTTCTTTTTTCCATTAAAGTTGGTTACGTATGTGGAATATTTCAAACTACTCTCCTGGTTGTATATGTCTGGAAAAAAACGGTGAATATTGTGGAGACCCTCCCTAATTCCATCTGAGAGCTCCCCCGACCTAGATGGTGTTACACAAGACGAGTCTATGGGAAATTAGAACTGACGATGGCTCAGTCATGCCACCTATGGCCAACATTGGAACCTTCTCCCATAACGGTTCACCGCTATTTTAGGCCTTTTTTTCAGGTTTAAGAATTGTACAGGTGTGCGCCTTTCTTTTTAGCCATAGAATAGTACTCAGGGATGAAAGTCGACTATGACAAAAAACCTTGATAAAGGAAGCAACTTTAAATACACTGTATATATATGCCCTCCAGTCCCATCCATGAGTGTTAAAGGGTTTATGTGTGTGGGGGGAGGGCTTGTATAAGGGGTGTAGTCTGTCCTCAAATAACAAAAAGCTGTTCAAGATGTTGTTCGGATACTATACCCAAAATGTGCACCATATCATATTGTGGCCTTTTGCAGAGTATGACCTGGTATCCATTCAGAATGCTACTGTATAGCTGTATTCTAAGGTCCTGTTCAGATAGCATACCTAAAATATGCACCACATGATTTATTGGTAGTGGTGCTTTTGCACAACACGACCTAGGGTCCAAGTACAATGTTAAATGTATGGACATAGGTCAAAGGGTGCAGGAAATATATGACCAATATAGTTACATGGTGAAAGCATATCGTGCAGAAAAGGGGTATACTGTCAACGAGTCCGTAAATGATGAATAAGGATGAATACAGACGAATCAGGAATCCAGGTTGATATCCACTTTATTCATAGAAGTCCACGAGGTATAGATGGTGATACAGTATAAAGGTGCCCAACAGTGTCCAAGCCTAGCCCTTGAGCCAAGGGCCTTGGCCTCACGTGAGTGTGTGAGGTATGAAGTATGAAGGTGGAAAAATGAGTGAGCTGCTCCCTCCACAGGTATTTGTAGTAGGAGCTGCTCACCCAGCTCATCCTAAGAATAGTATCAGGTGAGCTAAATATAGTAACTGGGGAACTCCAGTGCAGGTATGTAGGGGGGATCCCAAACATAGCACTGGGGTTCACAGAGTTCAGTATGGTTCTAAATATAACTGCTGGGAATTCCCGGTATGCTGTGAGCTGCTCATGATCAATGGGCATGTCCTCCAGCAGGAGGAGTTGGTCTAAACATTGTCTGCTAGGAATTTCCAGCATGCAGCGAGCTGCTTGTGATTGATGGCGTATCCTCCAGTGGGAGGAGGCGGGGTCACTGAGTGCAGTTGACACCGCCAGCCTTTGGTCTATGGGTATGGCTTGGCTTGTGGGTAGACTTGGACACTGGGTTACATGGTAGAGTCAAAGGTGAAAAATAAATATGATAAGTACAATACCTATAACGGTCTACTGACAATACTATCCGACACTCTTCTTGCATAGGAACTATAGCTTGCTGCTAAGACTGCACTGAAGAGTGGAACAAATACCAATAGGGTAGATTGACCTAAAGACGACCACATACCTAGAGTCAACCACATGTCAGCTAGATTTTCTCCCTCTCACATGTACTGCATTGGTCTTGAACCCTAATATTATTGAAATAGAGGTGTTATAGTACCCCATAGAATGATGTCCTGGAATATATGAAGTAATTGTCATTGCATGATAATACACTAAAGTTCCCATGTTTGAATGGTTTTTACCATGACCAGCTGGCCATTTCATCAGAATTCTCCAACTTTGGTTCAATAATTTGAACATGACAAGTGCTCACATATACAATATTTTGACTCTAGGAATTGATGAATATCTTTGCTAAATGATAGCATAAGGAAAAGTGCAGAAATGTTAAATACTTTCTGTATAGGACTTATTTCCTAGAACATACTGATTTCACCTTGAGATGACCACCATTTCACCTGAGTTGACCATTTCTTATACACCTATGTGTACATTTAATTGAATAGAAACCAATGATTATGTAGGATTACATCACAAGATTCATGGCCAGAATAGTTTGGGATGGAAATTTTCACTGGATTATGCTCTGATGCATACATTTCAATCTTTACTGTAATGCTATGGTTATTACTGTATAGAGGAACTATTTGATACTGAGATTGTGATGATAATGGTAGGTAGGTAGGTAGGTAAGTAGTTGTTTTACGCCATTTCGACAGCTAGGGTCATATCCATGGCGGTTGTGATGATAAAGTTAACGAATGGATTATTATAGTCCATATTGAAGGTCTATAAAAGAACATTAAAAACAAAGCCTCTATAATGCAGGGTTGGAAATACCACTTCTATTTTGATGAGATTTACAATATCTATGGCCATAAAATTGCCTCCAATTTCCATTCTGAGTCACTGTAAAAACATACATTTTCTCATGATGCAATAGTTTTAATTACATTATTTTACTGCATATCTATAGAAGACACTTATTTTTTTTTGCAAATAATAGTTTAATGACCATAGCGCCATTAAAAGGGTAGTTATCAAGTGGTCCACTCAAGGTGCAAGGTGGTCATCTCAAGGTGAAAATAGACTAAGATGGTCTTAGAAATGATGAAAAACAATAGATAAACTTTACACATGGCTTTGAGAAAGGTAATTGGTCAAAAAGCCCAAATAATTGAAAACCTGCACAGGAACAGTCATCTTTCGGTTAATCTACCCTATATAGGGAAAAGTTTTCAAGGAAAAACTTGAAAATCCTTGAACTAAAAAAACTTCATGCTGCCACTGTATGCAGTGTTGTGGGACCTCTGGAGGTAATTTGTGACTCCTTTCACCTGTTTTATGAGGATTTACAAGAAAACTTATTTTTCTTAAGTGAGTCAAAAAAAAAACTTGAAATCAGGGAAAACCTTGAACTCTTTCATCCCTGGACAGCCCAAATTGAAGGTCCAGATGCGTCCTATAGCATCTCCTTGAGCTCAGGATGCAGCAGCATTCTGCAACCAGTGTGATCAGCTAAGATGGCATATGAGCAGGGAGAACACAACATTAATAAGCCAAATCTCATTCCGTGTTCAAATAATTTTATTACACATTACTTTGTATAACATTAAAAGCTGGTCCAAAGGAGAGCACAAGACAGTTATGGTATCGACTTTTTTTCTCTTTTACAACATACTCTCATACATGAGCGAAGTCACTTGGATATATTTTTTATGTGCCTGCTCAACACAGATCACAGGGCTCCGCTAAGCGCCCTGAGCTGTTAGACAGTTATTTGTTGTGACTTGGCCTGCTGCCAAATGTTTTAAATATTTCCCTAAGTGTTTTGGTTTCTGGCTCAATATTTGGGCTTCTTGAATCCTAGTTTTCGACTCTTGAGGACTGACCACTTGTGCCGCTTGAAGTAGTAGGAAATGGCGATAAGGAAAGAGAAAACCAGCATAGCCTGCAATGGGAAAAATGAGACAGCCAAATATTAGATATGTGAGAACAGTATCTGTGTTCATCTTCTATGGTTTTCAATACACCACCAAAGGCTATTGAATATTTTGGGTTTGATTCTGCGATATTTGTAAGGGTCGCGAAAGACACCAGGTCGTTGATTTCCAATAATAAAACGGCATCTTGACTTTCAGCTACAACCATGGGAATGTGATTTCATTTTGACGATTGTGTAGGAGGAAAGATCGAAGGACACAGTCGTGGCTGGTTTGGTACTTATCAAATCAGCATCAAAATAACAAAGACAACTCCAGCCCATAAATGTTTTCTGATTGGATCTGGAAAAATCCCGAGGGTCAATTTTTTTTGGCTCAAAAAGTTGGAAATCCTAGCAATGTAGAAGCCAAATTCCTGAACCACTAGTCATAGGGGCAACAATACATGAGGTACCAGTATGCCTTTTATTATGTATTAGATATATCATGGGTTAACGGGGTTACGGGACTGAATATATACCTGGCATGAAAGGCTGGGTATAAATTACGTAACCCTGTTAAACCCATGATATATCTAACTTAAACTATGGTCCAAGTTTGTCACACCTAGTTTATATGGGAGACATTTCTATACACCAGGTTACGTGATATATGCACAGTGAGATTCTTTTGTTCCAAGGTGTGACCATAGTTAAAATTATGTTATTATTATTACCTTGAGTCCCATACGTTTGCGCTCGTCATGCTCTGGCTCAGCAGCATAACGGAGGAACACAGATACGTCCTTTGCCATTTGACTGACGGAAGCTGGGGTGCCTGCAAGATTCAAATATTATATAAACAATTAAATAACTGAGCACATGTAGTAAGGGGAAGACACAGGTAAATGTTTAGGCAATTTTTAACCTTTGGAGATGAACGTAATAAATATAAAGGAAATTAAAGGTCTTTGTAATTTTGAAATCCTTGAATTCCAGAGAGACCCAGATGACTTTCATCTCTGAATATTAACACACATACATCTATCACAGGCACAATTATGCAAGTGATAAAGCACTGGCCCATAACAAATAATAATATAAATAATCCAGGTAGATTTTAAAGTCGGCAAAGAGCCCTCACCACCTAGAAGGTGTAAGTGGGATATGCCCACACGATAATTCATAACTGGATGACTGGTAAAATTTTCCGATGTAAAACCCTATCAAATAGCGCACCCAGTGAACAAACTGATTTAGGATATTTGTGCACGTGGGTGGCTATCTTGGCTTTACACTAAGGTATGTAATCTACTCACCATCATCATACTCGACACCTTCGTTATACAGCTGCTGGGCCATGCCAATGGCGCCACCTGGGAAATATGGGTTGTATGCCATTCCCTCGCGGATCTCTATACCCTCTGGTGGGTCACAATAACCCGTCAATAATGCGAAGATGTAATCCTAAAAACACATATATAAAGCTATAAATGAAATATCAATTCATATTAGATTAGAACTGGTTTGCACTGGGCAAAAATTGATTAACTCGGGTATTGAGGAAATCCCTGAAAAGCTATTATCGCAGGGTGGGGGTTGTTAATTCTATATATGCAATGTTCATGTATACAATCAATGTCCTTCCCCACAATACATGTATATGGAACAATGAGTTTAGTATACCCCCTCCCCCACCAACCCCACCCCTAATCTATTTCAACCTATATGCTTCAGAATTACTGTAATCTCCCGCGTATAAGGCACAGCCCGCGTATAAGGCGCACCCCCAACTCAGGGAGGCCTGTTTCACGTATAAGGCGCACCTCTAAGGGCAGATTTTTGTTAATTTAGTACTTTTCTATAGTAAAAAAAACACCTATAAGGCACACCCCAAACTCAAGGCAATGTCCCTCCCACGTATAAGACTCAGCAGCATTTTGTTTGGCGTATAAGACGCGCCTTATACGCGGGAGATTACGGTAAGGGTGGCTAAGGGATGAGTGTGGTGTTCAGACATTGAATAGATGTGGATCAACACGGTAAAAGGTACGCTTGCGCACCCCCTCGCGGGTGTACCTTTTACCGTGTTGATCCACAGATGTATGGGGGTTGGGGGGTGGTGTGAGTTTCACATGGCACTTCTGAAGGGGTTTCCCCAAATGGCTGTATGGAGGGCAACTGTAGACAACAGTCTTGAGACTGAGTATTTTAGACCAATCATAGAGTAGCATGCCCTCCACTTCCCCTAGTAGAGTATGCCCCTGGGATCCCCTGTTCAGGCCTTCCCCTGCCCAGTTGAGTCTCTCTGCTAACACCAGGGGGCCTTCCTGTTTCTCAGTGGAGTCATGGAGCCAACACAGACCTGGGTATGTGTAAGTGGGGGGGGGGGGGTTATCATCAGGGCAAGAACACATGTTTCTCCTCATTTTGATGAACATGGATATTCAAATATGGCCCTGAACAGGGTTCACCACAGGATAAAAAATCACACAGGTACTTTTCGAACACTAATGCGCGATGGAAAACCGCAAAGACAATTTTCGAAAATTTAGATGATAATAGTCCCCAAATAATTGGTTGAAGTTTTGAGGGAAGAAAACTTCTTTTGGGCCTAACTTCTGTTCTAATAGACCGATTTACAAAATTCAAAAAAGCATCAAAAGCTCACAGTTAGCACAAAAGCACACAGGCGGCCATTTCCAGGACCAGCACACGGGCGGCAGTGGAAAGAACACGGAAGTCCCGCCCGTGTACTTCCTATGTGTGGAGAACCCTGCTGAAGACCTTACATATCCCTATATTGACTAGGGATTTTTGAAATTTTCAGGGAATTCCCTGACAACTTACATCTCTGCAATAGACACAGATTTGTCAGGCCCTGCAGACCACTTACATATGGAAATGCCAATATGCCATACGTCCCTTGACTTATGGAGACTTCATGATTCAAGTCTAGTAGAGTGAACTCTCACCTCTCCTCCATGCCGGGCGTTGACAATGAAGCTGAGATCAGGAGGTAGAGCTCCGTTGTTGGCTGCCTTTGCTGCCTCATCATTGGCATAAGGCTTGGGGAATCCGTCGGAGAGCTTACCGGGCCGCTCGAACATGTTGCCCTCCTCATCTGGGCCATCCACCACTTGTGCCTGCAAAGTTATTTTTTTCTGATTGTTGCATTTTCTGACTGGGTTGGTAATTATTTGCAATATAGACATTGTGTAATGCATTTCCATTGAATTGCTAGATTTCTTGATAGATATTAATAAAGTATTGTATTGTGGGAGATAAACGCCCCTGCCGTTGTAGATTTACTGTTAATTCTCTCGTATATGCCGTCCAGAGCGCAAATTATATTGCTGCTTATAGGAGGTTCCCAAAGTTAGGGTGCAGCTAATACTAGGATATTTGACACTATAAATTGGTATTGAGCTGCCAATTTTCAAGATCTAGCTGCAGATTGTAGGAGGTTACCTAAGTCAGTGTGAGGCTTATACGAGGGAATTTACTGTAGTTAGGACCTTATAGAAAACAAGAGCTTATTCAAGCTGTAATTCAAGCACTAATGACTACGATACCCTTTGTGCTCTCATAAATTATTCAGACCCAGCACTCAATGTAACTTTTCAGTAGTCTGAAGGAAAAGTACACGATCCACTGTGCGTTTGAGACTCACCTCTTCAGCTTCTGCCTTGGCCTCGTCTTCGGTGTAGCAGACATCGACAAGGTTACGGTAGTACATGTAGTTCATACTGTGACATGCTGCACATACCTGCTTGTACACCTGATAACCACGACGGATACTGCAAGGAAAATTTATAATTAGTTTTTTTTTCTCAGCCTTATAAAGAAAAACACATTTAAATGTAGCGTTCACTACAATATATTTTGTCTACTAATACCACACTTTTAGGAGTTTCTTCCATCGATTTCCTAGCAAATAACTACTGCGCAATGTTAGGAAGCAAGGGAGCTTAGGGTCATGGAATGGATACCTAAATGTCCTATATAGAAATATATGAACTCTGTTAGACAAATTCTTTTGATTCTATCTATTCATAAATAATCATCGGGAGTAAGATATATCTCACGAGGCATGGTCGAGTGATGAGAGTGGTCCATTGTGAGACCATGGGTATTGCGGGGGGTGGAGCTCCAGGTCTCCAGCTAGCACTGCCGTCTGCAGAGCAGCACCAAGACCAATGGCACCGGCCGCTGCTGTACCTGCCACACCAACCGCCTGAAATTAACAATGCAAAATATAAATATTCATATTTAAATCAAGGTTAATTGCTTACTTTAAGGTACAGACAGACGTTTCTAGGCAACCAGAGTGTTACTAGTCTCTTTGATCATGGGTATTTAGAATGCTGCATGTCCAAAACAGAATGATGGAGACAGTATAGATCTACTAGTATGAGACAAAGGTGACCAAATTTATGGGGTTCCCACATAGTGAGAAGTGAGGGGGAAAACCGCTCCCGGGACACGTCCCCTATTATTTATAAGGGATAGCAAGTGTTCTTTTGTTCTCTTATTACATTAGATTGGTACCAAAGTTTTAAAATCAGGCCTTATTCCTGAACACAAGGTGCGATTTTAAAGACATTTTATAGAAAAATAGACTTGACTGAACCCTGCTCATATTGGGGTGTGCCTTATACACGAGGTATTACGGTATATACTACATGTATTACACATAATCATATTCACATTTACGTTGATCAAACCAAGAAAATGAAGATGGCACTATACAGCATGACACATCTTCACCTATGAGCCTTGACAAAGAGCTGCGAAGCTCGAAACATGTCGGCACAGTGTTAAATCCTTCTCAACTTTTAATTTATTCATTTAGTGGAAAACAGGTGGACTCAAAAGAGAGTAGTTTTGGGAATATTTACCAACCTTCAATATCTTCACCTATTGAAATGTTATAAGTGTACTTACTATTTTCTTTCCATTTGAAAGCTTTGAGAAAGTCTGCTTTATGGAGAAATTAACCTGAAAAATAAAGTTACACAATTAACAGAGGCAAATGGGAGTTGAATTGCTGAAAACCCATGAAGAGTTTTCTCTGGTTCATGTGCCAAACTTTTTTAAAATATTGTTTCTATATTGTATGTCTTTTATTTTTTTATCAATATTTCTGTAATAACTACTGGCTGCTCTATCTCCTTTGGGATTTTTCTAGCCTTTAGAGTGTGCTTTGTATCAGAGGCAGCAATATGCATTGCTCAGACAAGTTTTTAAGTTTTTCTAACCTTAGTAGTTGTTATCTTCACTGACTATATAAGTCAAAGTAAAGATCAATGCACCCTATTCTTAGTGCAGATAACAATGTGAAAAGGGTGGGAAAAGTTTATGACTAGCCTGAGTTGTGCTATCTGGCAGTTGGATCATATTTCAATAGGGCAGGGTAGATGATGTACTTAGACTAAGTGGACAAAGTACAACATCTAAAAAAAAAACAGAGATTCTTGCTCTAATTATTATCTGTAAAATGGTGCAATCATACAGAGTAATGTACTCTCTGTAGTATTTCCACCGATCTTAAAGTGGCCTTTCCCTCCTGTCTCTTAAAACTCTTTCTGAGTAAACAATCACAACAATATTTCATGTAGTTGATTATATCATATAGGAATGAAAAAAAGGCACACGAAATTTATCAAAATAGTTCTGATGCTGAAAGTGTGATGCTGAAAGGAAAGTTTAATCACATCACCGTTGAAATTCATGGCGGTGGGGCATTTCTTTTGTGTCCTTATGAACAAATTGACTGGGAGGTAGTCTGTCACTACCCTACTAGAGTTTGCCTAAGTTCCTATTTCAAGACCGATATGTCAAAGACACACAATGTATGTGGAATTCATCATCAAGTGTACTACACTTTTAATTATGAAAGTACAGTAAAACTTGCAGGTCTAAGATACGTTATACGGTAAAATTCGTTGTTGCCACAAATATTGTTGTAGCCATGTTCGATTTGTATAGAAATGGTCATGATAACACATTTGGGGATGGAATTTCTACAAAGTTTTATCGTAACCTAACCAAGTTTGTTGTATAACCAAGTTTCAAAGTAGAACTATTTTTATCCTAGATACCCTGGCACAGGTAGCTAGGTTTACACTCTACGCCATGATCATGTCCTTGATTTAGCATTCACACATTACATAAAATATACTCCATGGATCGCAGCCTATACTTCATGTCTAGTGCATATGCACACCTGGTGTCAAGCTAATTCATTCTAAATCATGAACAGCCAAAAGAGGGGGGGGGGGGTTCTATTTTACTCTTCAATATCCTAGAGACCAGTGCCTAACCAGGATTTTGAAAATAACATTGGGATGATTGACAACAAAGTCAAAGTGTCGTAAACAACAATACACTGCACTCTTCCTGACCCCTGTTGAAAAGGAAGAGGTGGAATCTTCCTATTTTGTTATCTATGAAGCCTTCACATCCAGTATTACATCAGGAAACAAGTAAATCATGGAGGGTTTAATGCCAATGGATATTTACTCCAGCTGTGCCACTGAAACTGATGGCATCAGATGCGTTTCCTATTCAGACTTGACTCAGTGACATACCAGACACTAGACAGTGCTACAAGACCTAGCATGTATATATATAAATAATAATATATATATAGTGTATATATATTCAGTGTTATGATTTTTCACACCCTTCTGAGGCTTCTCTTTGTTTTATATATATGTATATATATATATACCGGTATATATATATGTTTTCGACAATAGCAGAATCCAATGTTTTTTTCAAATGGAAGTACTTTTGTTGTATATGGTTGGATAGGCCTTTCTTTGGTCTATACATTAAACCATTAACCTGTAAACATATGTTAAAGAGCACCCTCAGAGAAGAGGTTTTAGACCAGTGCCTGCCTGGGCCCCCTGCACAGCTCCCAGTGCAACTACCCTAAGTGGCGCCCCTAGTGGATTCTGGGGTCCCTACCTTCTCTTTGTTTATATATATATATATATATATATAAACCAAGTTATATATATATATATATATATATATATATATATATATATATATATATATATGGAGTATGACTAATTACAGCTCAGTGAGCTGTAATTATATATGGAGTATGACTAATTACAGCTCAGTGAGCTATAAGACTTCAGTATAAATAAAGGAATTTACATAATATATGTATATATATATATATGTATATATATATATATATGTATATATATGTATATATATATATATGTATATATATGTATATATATATATATATATATATATATAGGCAAATGTTCACGAGTGGGGAGAATTTTTGAGGGTTATCTCACGCGCCGATCAGGTGCCGTATCGCACGACGCCCGCAGGGCGGAGTGCGATGCGGCACCTGATCCGCAAGTGAGTGTTCATTTGCATTTATTTCATGTTATTTTGATCTAAAACTGCTGAATTACAATAGATTACAATAGAATTTACCAGAATGACTCCCCGTGCGCATTGTTTACATCGCCATCTTGGAGCTATGACGTCACTAAATGGTCACGTGACCTCGGCGTGTGATATTTTCGCGGGTTATCGCACGGGGGGTGTGCGATACGGCCGATCGAGTGCTAGAGCTATGGGCTGTCAGTATCTCGGGCATATCAACATGAAATAAATATATATATATATAGAAAACAAAAAGACCGGTGTGAAAAATCATAACACTGAACTGTTGGCGTAGCTCAGAACTTGAACAACTGTTGTGCGCGTAGATATAATTATGAAACACAGAATACACACTCTCAGTCAGTGTCACAGTACCGGGTAACTGTCAGAACCTGCTTAAGTAGGTATGTGAACAAAAAATCCAAATACATCAGATCATCTGGATTTTTGGGTATTCCTCAAGAGGAATATATGAGAATTAACATGCTTTTTGAATTAAGAATTTAGAGTCATTTTTGGGAGAGCTGGAGAGGGTTTTGTGAGCCAAGATTGGTTACATTTTCGTCATGAAATTAAACTCTACATAGAAGGATGGTGTGTGACCTAAAGCCATATATCCCCCCAAATTTTAACAAAGGTTGACCACATAAAACTATACATATCATGGAAGCCTGAAACCCTGCCGATATAATGCAGTTTAAATGAAGCTTATCCGACCTCTAGAACCAGAGATATGATTTTTTGAAAATAAAAAATCCTGGAAAAGCATGAAAATTGCTAAAAATTTATCAATTAGCAAAATCTGCGGAGCTTAGATAAGTATGTGCGCACCATTCAATCTTTTTCAAACTTGATACACATAATTTAAAGAGTTTAAACTAACTCCTTATCATAGTTTGATAGCTCCTTAAACTGATCTTGGGGTAAAGGTAGTCAGTAGAAGTTGATGTTAATGTTAACCAAGCTGTAATTAATTAACTGTCAGTACTTCCTAAAAATTAAGACAATGGCAGCGTAGAGAATCTTGTGTACATAATATTAGAATTTTAAAGTGAATTGATCCATACATTTAAACCCAATTTACAGCCCAATAACTGAGCACTACCTTTGCACAACCCCCAAAAATGATCACAGTTTTTACTAGTGACGCACATCTGCGCTCAGGAGTGTGCTGACGTTCACATACCTAGCTTAAGCCTTGTGACAGGCATACAAAGTAACACACTTAACATTTTAGCCCGGCTTCAATCGTAAGATCGTCCCTAGAGCTTAGAGGTTCGCCTTATATTTATGATAAAGCTGAGGCCGATACCTGATTACAGAGTTGCAAATCATAGAATGTTATTCCCGATGTGAGGTCACTGACTACCGAAGCTGTCAGTGTCAATACAGTGAAGGTCACTCAGTTTCTTGTATAGGGCATTTTCAGTGAAAGATCGAATACATTCACCGTTGTAACAATGTACACAGAAAGGAAGTGACGTTAAGTTGATAATGTCCCTTGAAATTTTCACTTACCTGCTGTGTTTTAAAGGCATTCGGCACTTTATTCAGTGCGTGCCGAGAGACCCTGCCGACCAACGAGGCCATCTTGTTTAAGCTCTACCACGATCCGAAGGGAACGCACCTTGCCGCTGGTCGCCGGCCTATTTAACTACGTGTAGTGGGTGCGCGCTTGGGAAATATCTGAAGGGGGGCATTCAATATATTCAATAGGCCGCACGCCCAGCAGTCGACGCGCGCCTGAACCTGAACGCGCTCGCTGGCACTCCAGCTAGGAGGTGTGCCTGTGGCGCGCGCGCGCCGCGTGGCTGGCGTACGGCAAATGAATACCCCTATGACAATTCCTGCTCTTCCAAATCTCCGCTTGGAGAACGAGGCGAAACTTTTACACTGGTCCCCACAGCTATCTCGGGGGACCCAGTGTACGAAACTTTATGTAAGCCGCGCAGTCGTGCCAGCGTTCTGGTTTTGCCGCGCTACTTCAGCTAGGTAAATTCTGGATCAACTGCATCTCCAACACCCTAGCTTAGAAATCTAAACTCTCATCTCTGTACGCTGTGAGAGTTTAGAAAATCCCATGTTTGCCAGTGGGTGGCTGCCTATGTATCTGCTCAAAGACCGCACTTTTTCAGCCATTAATACTTAGAATTTCTTAAAATTTTGAAGATCCCTGCAAAGGGAAATATGTTAGCTATCCACTCATCGATTTTTGAAACCGGATGGCTTATAATAAATATTTTAGAGCATGTTTCCTGCATACATCTCTTTTCATTCTGCCATCTTCCAAGCTGAGCGCGAAAATGGTGGAGGTATAAATAGACTTGAAAGTAGGTTGTAGCTCTGTGTTTTGTCCCCTCCATACTAGAGAGTTCTTCACCCACTTGTAAACATCCGCTTTTCTAAACTCTCACGGCGGTACAGAGATGAGAGTTTAGATTTCTAAGCTACCAACACCCAAATTGCAACAAATAAAATGACAATACCTATATATGGTCTCACTGTATTACGGAGCCCTGGAAAGGACATCTGTTTTCTACACATTTATTTCTAGAGTTTGTTTCTGCAAGAAGTATTTTCGTTTCCGCAAGTAGTATTTTCGTCCCGGATTTTCGTTGAGGAGTCTAGTATTTCCATTTCCACAACTTTTATTTTCGTTTTCGCAACTTTTTATTTTCGTTTCCGCAAATTTTATTTTTCGTTTCCGCAACTTATATCTTTGTTTCCACAACATAACATCCACAATTGATTGACCATGCACAAAAAAGCTATTAAGTTGTGCAACTAAAAGTATAAGTTGCGAAAATAAAAAGTAATTGACCAAGGATTTCCATGTAACTTGATAAATCCTCTACCGTTTTCTTTTTCTTTTACCAGTATATACATGTATAATAAAAGTTGAGGTGATGACTGATGGGGATGTTTGGTCTTTGGAGGTACGGAGATCAGAATTATTAGGGTTTCTGAGCTAGCCTACGTTTGTGGGTTTTTTCTTCAAAAGCCTACCCTTTGCTAGGGCACTTTTGACAATGATCCTAGATTTGGCTCAAAAAATCTTAGATTTACATTGTGTGGGGAAAATGTGAATTTTGTTCATGCTATTTTCATGAACACTATGCTGATCTTCATATAAATAGACATACGACAACTCCAATATAGTTTGGACGAATATTTTATTGGACCTGGCCAATAAACATACATAACCAGGCCTAAGTAACACAAGAAGAAAGAAAAAAAAATCTCCAATGTGAGACCGGTGGTCCTTCCTGGGGCTAGGCAATATGGCCGACTACAAGGGCCACCAGTGAAGGAACCTGTTACATAACACCTGAATGGAAGTGGTGACATCTAGTAAAACTTTGGGAACTGCTACTGCCCATTTATCACCACTTATATGCGCGCATATATAAGTAGCTTATAAATAGACATACGACAACTCCAATCTAGTTTGGGCGAATATTTTATTGGACCTGGCCAATAAACATACATAACCAGGCGCTGCGGCAACCACTGGCCAGACTTCCAGTAGGTTAATGTCCGCCGACTCATCATATTCACAAGGGGGTTCAACCGTATGATGTAAAGGAAAGCGATTGTACAATTGCTTATAGGCAGGTAGCTTCCATGCACCTACTAACCAATCACCATTATAACATGAGCCGAATCCAGTTAGTGATGAGTCAGTGTCTACGACAGGATGACAATCAAAGGTACGTAGAATTTTGGCAGAACCATTGAATACATAACTGAACCTTTTCCACCAGCGGATGTCATCCATAAACCAATCAGGTAGTTTAACCACCGTGACGCTGTCAGCCATGTATTTGAGTAGGTTAATGACTCTACGCGAAAATGTCCTGCCTCCCCGAATAACTCTACTCGCGTGTGCCAAATGACCACACAGTTCTTGTAACTCTTTTTTGGTAGCAACAGTTTTACCCAAGAACTTGTCGATCAGTACTAATAAGTTGTCTAACTTATCTGGGGGTAAGCTGATTTCCATTTTCACTGTGTCAATTACCAGACCCAAATACTGGACTTTGGTAGCAGGGGATAAGATTTTTTTCCATGCAATATGGAACCCGAGATGTCGAAGCAGATCTACCAATATCGCCTGACGCCTCGCACACTCCTCATAGCTGTCAGCAGCAATGACAAAGTCATCAAGGTAACCGAAAACATTGAAAATACCTCTGCGATTCATACACCGGATGACAAACTCGGTTAGTTGAGTAAAGATAAATGATGCACACCTAAGGCCAAACGATAAGGCTTGATCTTCAAAATATTCTGGTGCACCATCCAGACTCCACACAAAACCTTGCTTGGAACGATCATCCGGATGGACAGCCACACTACGATAAGCAGATTGGATGTCCAATATACATAAAAACGAGCCCTCATGTATGACATTAGTAACATCATCTACTTGAGTATAATGAAACGGTTAGCAAGTTGTATACATAAAGTCATTGATACTTTTAAGATTATCATCAGGATCACCACGGCTGCAATCTGTTATGGGTCTTAAGCTGCCATCTGGTTTTAAAATAGCCCCCAGTGAATGTATACACTGAGGTCTATTAAGAACCCTTTTGACTTTACCATCAATTAACTCCTTCCTTACCAGATCGTCCATTTGGCATTTTACACCTTTTTTGATTATGGAATGGTAATTTTTTTGAAAATAAGAACCATTATAATCCACATCAACGATTTTGAAGCCGTTACGAACACCGTCTAGGATATAAGCATAACTACAATCAACTTCCTCAATCCCCATGCATTCATCAAAGAAGGCATGTGGGTTGAGTTGGAGGCACATGCTCTCTAAGACATGAACGGAATCACAATCCAAAGGACAAGGTCTAAACCATTCAACACCATCGACAATTCTGGAAGTGTAGATAGTAGGAGGTAATATAATGTCTCCCGTATCTGGTAATGACTCTGAAGAAGTGACATGATATGAACCATTGCTTTTTTAATAGTGCACTTTAGTTTTTTGTGATTACCCCCACAAGAACGACATACATGTTGGTGAGGGCAATCTTTGGCGTTACAACCATTATCACCGTTAAATGCAAAGCAACAGTGAATTTCATCTGACTTTTTCTTTTTGTTCTTTTTTCTCTTACTGCTAGACCCTGCACTAGCACCACTTTGTGATGCTGGAGGCTGGATACCAAGAACATTACTTAAGTGCTCAGCACTCAGATTCTCAAGACCAACACTGTTTGAGAAGATGTCATGATCGAAATAACAGAATGTGTGTTCACCAAACGATTCTCCCCGCTCACACATTGCAAGATCATACTGAATGAGAGCATCCTCATTGTAGAATGCTTTCTTGTCAGTTAGGAACATAACATGTTTACCATAGTTTTTACATGGGAAGTTTCTAGCCAACATGCTATTCAAAAGACCCATGCTAGCAGAAATAACATCATTCAAGGCGGGCTTTTTACTTTGTCATGCAGCATGTGCTGTTCAATGTCATAAGTCACAAACTTACTGCCACTGGCATTGTTAGGTGAGAATAATACTACTGGAGCGCCTTGGGCCTGTTGTTGTAGTTGTTGGTTAGGATACCATGCTGTTGGGTTTTGTAGAAACTGGGATTGTTGCCCAGACTGAACACCGGGAGCTTGAAACAGGGGTTGTTGACCCGGTAGAATTCCCGCAGCCTGGTATTGTTGTTGAGGATTAGGAACAACACCAAATTGATACACAGCCTGCTGTTGTTGGGATGTTGGCACTGGGACACCATACATGTGAGAAGCAGTCGGGGCACCATATACCATAGTTGTAGGTGGGAATTTGAGCCTACCATCTGGTGCCCTAAATTGACCCACACCAGGCCATTTGACAGTCTGACTAACAGGTGTGATAGGTGGAGAGTAGGGTGTGCCATCTTTGTAAAACAGCTGAGGAACAGTATTTCCCATAGTGGGTTGGGGTGGAAACACTCCCTGAGTAGCATTAGGACTAGTAGAACTGTCAGTTGCATGATATTGTGGATCAATACCACCAGAAATGCCTGAAGTATTGTTTTTAGGAGCTATATTACCATTTCTCCATTGTTTCCACAGTAAGAATTCATGATAATCCTTGTTTAACTCACCCTGGAACTGTGTTTCACCCACTGGATGTCCCGATTGATTCTCCCAGAGGACCGGGTGATTGTACCGGGAAGGGGGCTTGTTTTCGCGGGTGAGCGACTTGTTAAATTGGGTGTTCTGGTCTCCTGGAGGCAATTTTTTACTCAAGTTGGGCAAATAAAACATACCTGAGCTGGATTCAAGGCCGGATTGGCCTGCGGAGGGTCCAATAACACTAGAATTAGGCCTTAAAACATTGCTTGCGGCCGAAAACTGGGTTTCCGGAAGTCCAGGGCGGCCATCTTGGCCTCCGCAGTGAAGGATTGAGTTGGCTTGTGATTGACCGGTCATAGCAGAAAAATGGACGTTTGGCCCCTGTGACAAGGAGTCTTTGGCATTGTGGCTCAAGGATAGGCCATTCAATCCATTTCCCATAGGTCCAGCATTGGGTCTAACCGACCCTGCCGGACTAGTGGTACCATCAAGGGCAAAAATTGGCCCTCTCCATGCTCTTTCACCGTCCTCTAATTCACGCAATGATCTATTATTTGCCGCTCTGATGCTTGCCAATTCTAGCTCTAATTCTCTACGCTGGGAAATACGAACAATATCAGCCTTTCTAGTTTTTTCAGCTTCAATTTCGCGAAGCAAAACACCGTTTTCTCCCAAATAATCCGTAGAGTCCTCCTCAGGCTCACCATGTTGGCCGTCCTTCCCCTGAGGCAGCCGGTCACTCTGCTTAGCCTCCGTGGTACCGGTTGCTCCCTGCTCGTCACGGTCGGCTGAATCCGGTAATAATTCCGAATCCTCAGAAGAATAACGCTTCCCCAGGTTGGCCACCCCACAATTCGGGCACTTGGCCGCATTACCGTGGTAAGAAGTATCGCAGGTCACACATTTAGTCATGATGATTGGTACATTCAGAAAAAAAATCTCCAATGTGAGACCGGTGGTCCTTCCTGGGGCTAGGCAATATGGCCGACTACAAGGGCCACCAGTGAAGGAACCTGTTACATAACACCTGAATGGAAGTGATGACTAGTAATACATTGGGAACTGCTACTGCCCATTTATCACCACTTATATGCGCGCATATAAGTAGCTTGAAAATTTCATATTTTCAAATTTTCCTGCATACATTGTGGTATTTTGCTAAAAGTTGACCCTTGCTGGGGACATTTTGCTCAAAAGTAGACCTTAAGTTGCTAGGGACATTTGTGGGGCCCTTGATGGGGGGTCCCACGTCACACGTCAATTTTAAGAAAAGCCCATGTCACACGTCACTAAGGAAAAACCCATGTCACTAGCGTCACTACACGCTCTCGCCATCGTTCCATTATATCACTGTAATATCTTGTGTATAAGGTGGCCTTAATGATTAAGGGGCAATCTATGTATGATATCATGTTATTTTGACCATTTTGGACTACTCTCTCCTCCTTTCATTACACCTTTAAATACTGTCGGGTCGAAACATCCTTTTTAATATGATGATTCTCGATGACATTGATGAAGAGATAACTCAAGAACCCGTAGATACAGTTTTATATATCTTTATTACATAGGCTTAGCAATTGATGTTTCATAGTGAACAATACTTCTGGCTTGGCTAATGAGACGATACACATTTCCATTGTGAGAGATTCCATACTCAACTTACAATATAATAAATAAGTCCTTCCGTCGCGTGATGATGATCTCCATCATGCACTCCGATATATCCATAGGAAGTCTATGGTTCCAGGCTTGGCATGCCTGTATATGAGTTAACATATAGGGTGCAGCACATGATGCTGCATGGCTATGCTATTGTATACCGGGAGGTGGCGCTGCACAATCTGCGTCCAAGCTGGGTGACCGTCAAGGCTGCTACTGGTTCTACTAATAGGGATATGGGTATCCTGTCCCATGGGCTTGCTAGGTCTGGTTCATACTGGAATGAACCGGTCTATGGGCCTCACTATGGGATAACCCTGCATGATGGTTATCATGCCTAGTGGTTATCCTGTATAATGGATATCCTGCCTAATGGTTGTCCCTTGTATGTTCTTTATGTATTCTGGACTATTAGTGGTATGGTTTACATATAGTTGTTTTAGTGGGGCCTAATTGTACAGAAAGGTGAAATACGGGTGGTTAAAAGGTGGAGGCGATAATTATATAGATATTTGTAATGTATACAGACCACCAAATGGAAATCTAACTGCTTTCTGTGATACTATGCTTGCAACCCTGTTACAGATTGAGAATTTTGATGAATTTGATATTATTTGTATAGGTGATTTTAATGTCGACATACTTATAGAAGATAACGACAAAACCATGCTATATGAAATGATGGAAAATTTCAACCTTACTCAGCTAATAAATTGTGTTACTACTACTGCAGGCTATAATACGTGCATAGACCTAATCTTCACAAACTGTAACAATGTCTTATCTTATGGTCCACTAAATATTCATTTAAGTGACCATCTTCCTATCTATATTATACGAAAAAATGTCACAATTAAAGCTGGTCATAGATACTTCACAGGAAGGTCCTATAAAAATTACAACAGTATTGTTTTTCTAGATAAAATTAAGAACTTAGATTGGACTGACTTTGAAAATTCACAAACCTCTGAAGCCTGTTGGAATATTTTTGAAAAAAAATCTATACGATACTCTAGAAGGCATGTGCCCCATCAGAGAATTTAAAATTAAAGACAAAAGCTCGCCGTGGATGACAAATTATTTATTAGAACGGATTAATGATAAAAATGAAATGCTAAAAACTGCTAGAAAGTCTGGGTCTGTACTCGACTGGCACAGAGCTAGAACCATTAGAAACCAAGTTAATATGGAGAAAGAGACTGCAATGCAAAATTTCTTTAAAAAAGAATGCGATGATAATATCAAAGAAACCAAAGCATTTTGGCATAGCATAAAGAAAGTTATTCCATCAAAGCAGTCGAACAATAGTATAATAAATTTGATAAATGAAAATAACGACACAGTAGATTTACCTGACACTGCCTCATTTATTAATGAATTTTTTGTTAATATAGGACCGAATCTAGCTAGTAAACACACTGACCCATGGTCATTTGATGATACTATATGTATAACCGATATGCCTGACTTTGAAGTATCTAGAGAAGAAATTATAAAGTGTTTGAATGATATCGATACATCAAAATCTTCTTGCCTTAATTATATACCTACAAATATATTTAAGGAAGTAGCTCTGTGTATGATTGAAAAGTTTGAAAAAAATAATCAAATTATGTATAGAAACTAGTAAAATTCCTAACAGTTGGAAAATTGCTGTAGTCACCCCCCTACCAAAGGGTGGAGACAATACAAATGTATCTAACTATTGTCCAATCAGTGTGCTTCCTGTACCAGGTAAAATTTTTGAAAGGTTAATACACAATGCAATCTCCCAGCACCTAACTGCTAACTTAATATTAACTGAACGCCAAGGAGGGTACCAGAAAGACAAATCTACTACGGACTCTATAAGTTTCTTTGTAAATGACGTATTAAGAAGTCGAAATATAGGATATATTACTCTAGCTGCATTTATTGATATTACAAAGGCTTTTGACTCGGTTAATTATTTGATATTACTAGAAAAACTAGAACGTTATGGTATAAGGAGAAAAAACTTGGAATTAATTAGAAATTATTTAACTAATAAAAAACAATGTACCATGGCTAATAATATTAAGTCAGCAGAATTACCCTTGACCCGTGGAGTACCCCAAGGATCAATCTTGGGTCCTTTATTTTTCTTACTATATATTAATGATTGCATACAAAGGGATGATATACACAAAACAATGTTATATGCTGATGATATTGTATTATATGTGTCTGGACCTAGTATTGATATATTAGAGACAACTCTACAGCATGCTTTAAACAAATTCATAACCTGGGCGAATAAAAACAAATTAACTATCAACGAGAGCAAAACAAAAATTATGACCTTTTCTTCAGCTCAAACTCTCAAAAATCTACGTAAACCTAACATAGAAATAAATGGAAAAATGCTACTGAATGTCAACTCGTATAAATATTTAGGAGTACTGATAGACCAGGAAATGAATTTTAATCTACATGTGAAGACTTTAATGAAAAATGTTCGCTACAAATCATTTCTATTGTATAAAATACGACACATGCTATCACATACAGTGCTCCTACGTGTATATAAAACCTATGTATTACCAATTATTGATTATGCTGATATCTTCTATGATAACGCCAATGGAACTCTACTTGAAGAACTCCAACGACTGCAAAACAAATGTATTAAAACATGCCTTGGTTTGAACATCTTAACATCAACAGATAGAGTCCATCATGTAGCAAATCTTCCTAAACTTATTTACAGAAGACAATACCATTGCAAGATGTTTGCACATAAAATGGTTAGACTAGGTATTAATGTTAGAGTTGCAAATAGACAGACTCGCCTACATGATGCACCTGAACTTTTCTATAGTAATATTAATTGTAAAGCCTATGAAAAAGGTCCAGAAGTAAAATGCGCACAATTGTGGAATACCCTACCTACAAATACTAGAAATATAAAAGAAATAGGTACTTTCAAAAACCTGATGAAAATGGATTTAATGGATACTATCCCATAAATAAGAAAATGTAATAATTCTCATTGATAATGGTTAATTATATTTGATGCAACATGATGACTGTGATTAGAAATAACAATTTCTTTTTTTAAATACACCCATTTATTGTTTAAATACGATTATATATACCGCCATGTACCAAAACTCAATGTCAAACTTTTTAGGAATCTATATATGTAACGTTACATACTATGGGGAGAGGCATAATAATATCTCTTGATACGCCTCGACCCAGGAACCTATTGGTCTTCATATATGAATATTTTTGTACAATCAATTGCTGTATAGTCTGCTCGTTGACTCATATGTCTATGACCAATAAAGTTCAAAGTTGTTCAAAAAAAAAAAAAAAAGTGAGATTTATAATGAATTTAAAAGTATTAAAGTATAAAATAAAATAAGGGACTTGAAATAAGTCTCTTAACCAAGTGTCAGTAATCATACATTTTGATATGTCATAGGGCATGCTGATACCGTGCCAACAGACACAGAGGTGGATAATGGCGTGACAAGTCCCATTATGTGGGTTGTTAAATAATCACCTTAGGCGCCGTGTCATTCAATTACCAACTGACAACATTTGTATGGTTGTAATGAACGTTGGTCCCCTGCATAGGTTTGTTTTATGAGACTATATGATGCCTCTAAATAGTCTACTTGGGAACAAATACAACCAATGAGCATTACAACTTAGGCTAATTTTAACCCTGTATGGTGGGTTGCCCATTATTTTAGTTTCAGCAAGGGAAACATTGTATTTGTCATCAATAATGGCATACGAACGACGACGGGTTGGTTAAATATCGGCGTATGTAAATTCCCATTACCTGCAAATCTCTATATGACGAGTATTTGAGGTAATTAGGACTTTGACTCGCTACAGCCAGAACAATATTTGCATTCACAGATCAACTATGGAGACTCTGAGCTTGTCTACTACAGCGTCCCACATAGATTCCCGAGACATTTGACCCGATCACATGGGTGTCCCTGTTTTGGTAGATCACATCAGTTGGTGGGTGGTCGGCGGAGACACAGCCAGCGCTGGTCGTTACTTGTGTCTTGGGCCCGGGATGGGGGTCATGCTGGTCACTGTCCATCCCTAAGATGGTGACCATTAAGCCTTTACATCAGAGCTTCTTTCGTGGTGTTAGTTGGTTGTTGCTTGGTAAGGAGGATTGTGACTGAATAAGGACTTTAAAGCTGTACTACGGATTGTGTTACCGATGGAGGATTTGTTGGAACTATAAGGGTGTGCCCCTGCAGGAGTGGACTAAGATTGGTCATCTGACTGGTCGCTACAGGTTATATGGTTGAGTGCAGCGCTCCATCTGATGGACAAAACATTTGCCAATAATTGTAACATTATGAGATTCTGCAATAATACTGTATTTGAGTTCACAATAGAAGACCAATTCACAGCGCGCAATGGCTTTCACATCTAGGTTGCTGAGTCTGTGGCTGAAAAGGTGCGGGTGGTATGATTAAGTGTGAGTGGGTGTGAGTGGATTAGAGTGGATGTGTAACATTGGGCCGTTTGGGCGGGGTTTGGAATGCGACAATTGGAATGTGGTGGCTATTTTGGATGCTATATTTGGGGTCCCTGCCTTATATAGAAGGGGTAGGTTGAAACAAAAACGTGGACATCGCTCTTCTAATCCTACAGATTATACATTTGTCACATTCTCATTCCAATTTTTCTTGTTTCCTTTTGCGGTCACGTCTTCTATCATGATTTTTTTATTGATTCCCCAATTCTAAAGACAATTTTGACTCTTACTTTATTTTAGTTATTTGATGATGCTTCCATTCACACAATCTTACGAAAAGGTTGAGCCTGTATATATCTGGCCTCCTATCTAAATGTAGGTATTGCATATACATCGAACTCTCTAATTTGTTAGATAGTTGATCCTTGACTATGGAGTTCAAAGTGTACTGTATGTCCAACTTCAAATTTGCTACAAATATGTATAGGCTTATAATGTAGCTTGTCTCATGATCCTGAAGGTCTAAAGTGTGTGTTCGATTTCAAATGGTGGTCTAAAATAAATTTTTACTTAGATCTGTTGGACATATTATATTTCTGGTTTCTTTCTCAGTCCTCCTGGATGGAATATCATGTTCATTTAATTCTAGGAATTCGTGTCAATCTATATTTGTCATGGTATCCTCCTCAATTGGCTTTGTAGGTGTCACATATACGTCAGTATTCTGAGTGGTCCATATTGGGCAGATAGAAGTCAGTGTAAGTGCTTTCAGTTCTGTCAGGTCGGTCGTGCCTGTCGTTGGGCACTAGTGCAGCATGTCTGCGTCAGTAATCACTGGTTTAATCAGCATTGTAGCTGAGTGTGGCGGTGAGCAGTCACGCAGTTGAGGTTCAAGAATTCGGACAGTGTCCTGAATGATTTCTCACATATATCACAAATGAGTCTCTCTACTTAGGTGCTCAATTCCTGTGATCCTGCTTGTGTGCAAATAACCTGGGCAAAGGTCTCCAGTCAGTTTTCAATTGATCTCTTGCCGTATCAGTTATTGCTCTCATACATGTATGTTGTTTTACTTAATTGGAGAGAAAATAGGGAAGTGAGGAGAAGGTCAATTCTCCGGTCAGATGGTCACTGATCTCTTGCCGTCTTGACCAGGCATGTTTGTGTACTACATATCATTTACTTGCTCATTCATTTCTTTCATTCACAACACAAATCATGCCGCTGGAGTGGCGAGGAGAAATCTAAGTATCTGATCAGTTGACAGCTGGTTTCTTGCTGTCCCTTAATATCAAGTAATTTGAAAAATTCTTTGTTCTTACCTAAGGTAGTTTCTAAGTGTAACACAATATGTATTGTGTTGGGTTAATTTGTTTAATCTCAAGGTCTCTTAGCGCTGTCTTAATACCACGGTTTCTGCATCTGGTGCATAATTGCTTTTCTCACTATGGAAGTCATCCTTATTTCTCTAGAAAATATGACGAAAGTTATTCTTACCAAGAGGTGTTCTTTTATGTCTGTGACAATGTTGTTGTCTCTACACGCTACTTACCCATTGCTATTTTGTATATGTGGCCCAAAGAGGGAGAACGTGCCTCCGGGGGGGATTTTCATTACTAGTTTTGGCCACCAGGGGCAGCATATGGGTAAAACATTGACAAATATGCTAAAAAAAGCTTTAGACCAATTTTTGATAAGGAATCCAGTGGTATGCTTAAAATTATTCCATCTCCGCTGAAAATGTTCCATTTTTGGAATATTGGTTGCCATGGAAACATAGAAAATTGATAGGTAAGGCAATTTCTGGTTGCCATGGAAACCACTCCCCTATTCCAATAGGGAATTTTTGCCACAAACATTTTTAGAAATTCCTTCAGGAACCCAGAACCGAAAACAGAGCTCAAGAATTCCCTCTAGAACCAATTTTATGACAGAAACATCACATTTTGTTGGTTATTTTTCCATAAAACTGTATTTTTTTGCATTATTAGTGTTTATGATAGGATTATAATGCATTTAGAGTTTATTTCCCATTTTAAGTTGTACACACCAATCTAGGGTTTGACAAGCAATTACAGCAAAACTACCGGGGATATTTTAGCTCAAGACATCTCATTTTAAAGCTCATGACTTAAACATTAAAAAGCCATTTTCCCCCCGGAGGCATGTTTTCCCTCACCTGGCTACATATTTTAAATAGTAATTAATTTGTTCGCCCTTACAGTATGCCTGTCTACAAAAGGTGGGTTCCATGAACTGGATGGGTTAACAGTCAGCACGTAGTAGTCTGAAGTAGGTGTCCATGTATTCCTCCACTGACTCATTGAGTCATGTATTTAATGTTTGGGTAGGAATATTTTCCAATAGTGTACAACGTTGTGAAAGGTGTCGCTAAGAGTCGAGTAGTGATTTGTGTAGGATGTGGCTCTAGTCTACATCACTGATTCTTGTTGTAAGAAGGGCTTTCTGATACGGTCTTTGAACCTGTGGGTTTTTTTAAAATATATATATTTTCGCACAAGTTTTACCAAGCATGACTTAACTATACCCTTTTCGAATACATATTTGGGCTTTCAATCAGCGATGACCTAGGTAAGCTCTTTATGCCTAATTTGAATAGTTGATATATATGTATATATGTATATTACCTCAATTATTATAACTCATGTCCCTATGGGTATTCATATGGTAGTTTTGTAAATTGGTAAATTAACCATGTTGGTTGTAATGTCACTCAGTATTCAACGTATAGGGTTGTCTTTGTCCGTGACGATTGAGTGACCCTTTATTGACAATCGTTGTATATGTATAACCTTTATATCCTTGATGAGTATTTTGTTTTAATTTTTATAGAATATATCAGTCCATCATTTAGTTCACCCATCCTTCATTTTAGATGATAATTTATAGATAATAATGTCTAATTCAATAATTATCGGTACATGCTTTATATTTGCACTGGAAAACAAAAATGTCAATATTGTCCTGCATTTTAAAGTCATGTTTTTCATTGCAGATTTAATGCATGGACGTTCTCTTCACAGTCATCAAATGCTGCAAAGAGGTCGTAGCTGTCGATGTCGCCCCAGTCATCATCGACCAAGAACATCTTTTGTGGGGGGTGACGACGGCTACTGGGATGGATGATAAGATTCCAGTAAAGTTTATCGGATTGCTTACTGCGGGGGCAGGGGTTTCTGCTTCCCAGGCTTCTTGGGCGACTTCATCCTCATCCTTTACTGTTATTGGTGAGAGGATGGGCAGTCCCTCTGATGAGCCTTGGGGTGAGGCCATGTCCATTGGGCTGTCTACACAGTCCCGTGCCGTGTCCCTGTCCCGAGCATCCGCTGGGCTCTCTCTGGTTGATTTCAAAGCTTTCAGGCGAAGTGAGGTCTTCCAGAGGGCGTCCCAGTTGGGTCGTCTCATCAAATACGATTCCCCAAAGACGTCCCGGTTATGCACCATGTCTGCATCTGTTTGGATGCCACGGCCGCGAGGGTTAGACCAAATGCTGGGATAGTCTGCGGTTTCGTCATCGCTATATTAAAATAAATATACTGGTGTGAGTTCACAGCTATATGTAATATAATTACATGCAGTAACATCTATGGGACGATGCATTGCGTCAACTCACCGGTTTCTTACCTTATTTGCTAAAAGTGAATATGTGATTGTTATACATTTATACATTGCTGTCTGTGACTACATTGTCGGACATTGCTGGGGGTAGTTGATGGTGTTTACCATTGCATATGATTACCATTCCAAATCTGGGGTATTCATGGTCCCATATTTGGAATCGTTGCTTAAATGGGATGTATACCTAGTTAGGTAATACGATTTCCATGATTGACCTTTCACATAATGTTAATGAGATTTTGTTTTCATGTGCCCAGATCAGCTTGAGGTGTTGCTTCAGACAGCCACTTTAACGAACGTTCAACATGGGTGTTCGTGAGTTTATTTTGAATATATTTGGTTCGTACCTAATTGATGTGAGTGGAATTACAATACTATTCCATTTTCTGTACAGTTTCAGTGCTATATATGGCATATTAATGTCTACTATCTTTACAGTCATACGTTTGGCTATCTTACATTTCATTATCTTTATTACCATATAGATGATCATGATCAATACCAACACTACTGTGAAATCATTGTATCTATTGTTGATGTCCATTATCGAGAGTTCAGTGTTCCGAGTTTTGTCAGATTTCTTATTCATTGTGTCAAGCGATTTAAAGACTGATTTCCATGCTGTTATGTTCATACCTTTAGTATGTTTGCTGAGCAGAAAAATTGTCCAAAATCCATCTTTCTCCATAAGTACAGGCATATCAGTAGTGAGCATACTGATAAGGCTATACTTAGACCTTCCAACAATGGGTGTGATGTTATGGAATCCATTGTTGACAATAGACCTTTATAGTGGTCCAAAGAATGTGCCTTATTTCTAATAGATTTTGCTGTGTTTCTTAAATCTAATGCTTGTGAGGTGAGGGTTGCTTTCTCCATGTCTAGGTGCTCATGTAGCATGCCCAATGCCCCTGATTTGAATATAAAGGGTATCAGTGATGTTCTAGGTCCCGAGACGCCCAACAACGCCTTGCTAAAATGATGTATTACAGACAGATTGTATGTATGGTACACTACTTGTCCCCCAAACATTTTGATTTCACATGATATGCTCTTACCGGTTAATATCAGTCCACCAGTCAAGACTTGACATTGATATGGAATTTTGATAATAAAGTATGATCCTAGATTGTGAATTATTCTTGACTCGTTGTTGCATGTCATTACAGATATGGGTTCGATAGTAAGAGAGTAATGAATGGGCTATCGGGCACCGAGTTCAGTGTATCGTAGGATATCGTAACGAGTGGCCGTAGGCCACGAGTTACGATATCCTACGATACACTGAACGAGGTGCCCGATAGCCCATTCCTTACTGTCTTTATTACACGATTAATCAATAAAAAATCAATAAATAATCAATAAAATATCAATAAAAACAAGTTGAAAACAAAAATCCTTCCCCGGGACTTGAAGCCAGCCATACTAGTGTGTGTACACAGGTACATACACCTCCTCGCCCGGCAGCCAACAGCAGCAGCGCACACGGCGAAAAAAGATTTCAATGCTTCTCGTGGTTATGTTTGTGTATAATATAATACACCACTGCGCCCGGCAGCGGACAGCGGCAGCGGCACACGGCGAAAAAAGATTTCAATGCTTCTCGTGGTTATGTTTGTGTATAATACACCTCCTCGCCGGGCAGCGGACAGCGACAGCGCACACGGCGAAAAAAGATGCGCCAAGACCGGGGCTCGATCCATGTACCTCTCACGGCTGAGCGCAAGGCGCTAACCGCTAGGCCACCGCGTCTCCTCCGTTCAACGCGTCTCGCGGTTATGTTTGTGTATAATATACCTCCTAGCCCGGCAGCGGACAGCGACAGCGCACACGTCTTTGTAGCATATCCAGACTTGGTTCGAACCGAGCATTTCTCGTCAGTCCTTGTGGCGCAGTGCATAAGGAGTTGGATTTGGGATGTGAGACTGCAGGTTCGATCCCTACCCTGGCCTGGAATATTTCATGGGTTTTAACATGTAAGATAAGACATGTAAAGGTGTGCTGATATCCATGGATATCAGGCACTAGTGCCTGTTATCCATGGATATCAGGCACACCTTATAAAAGTCATGATGCATGCATCATGGTGTGCAATATCGACAGGTATCAGCATGGGGATATCCAGAAAAAGCACCCAAAATCCAAGAAATCGTGTAATAATTCTTACTACGAATTTGTCAACTCCTATGGGCATTGCAGTGGGTGCCAGTGTAGTGCGGGGTTGGATTATATCAAAGTTGCACAATTCATGAATCATTCTTGCGTGATCAAAGAATAGTGCAAGTAAGCATATGGGATTACTAACATTTCTAATGGGAATAGATAGTGGGCATATCATTGTTCTGTCTGTGTGACATAGAGATTTAAGATTCTTATTCATTTCTGCGTATATTCCTACTTTACTAGATATCGCTAGGCTTTTGTGTTCTGTGGCTAATCTAGTGTAACTGTCGCTTTTACTATGGTGTGGTTTGATTGGTACTCCTATGATTTCTATTTTGTATACGTCGTTCACTTAATTCCTTGAACACAGTGATAGTTTTAGTCATAGATGTATAGAGGTGTGTCTAATGCGTCCAGTGACCATGTTCTTGCTATAATAATATGAATTTGGAAGATCGCAGATTCTTAAGCTGATGTTGCTATCCCTTAATGATCCATTCAGTCTGTTCAGTGTCGCTTCTAGGGTGTTTATGGGCATTATTATTGATGATAGTTCGCCTGTTTTTAGCAATTCCATTTGATGCAATAGATTTCCTAATCTGTTGTTGTAGCATTTAATTGTGAGCAGTTTCATTATGCCTGAATATACTATCATGTAATTTCGATCATTAAAGTATATCTTCGTGAGTAGTGAGTTGTAGAGATTGGTCATGATGTACTCTACCTTATTAATAGAATCTTGCAAGAAATCCAAAGTCATATCTGTTAGGTTTTGTCTTGTGATTTGAGACAATTACGAATTGTAGTTATAGTCTGCTAGGTCGAAAATAGTTTGGGATACTTCCTTGAAAGTTCCGAATTTGAGCATTGAAGCATTACTGATCTGATCTACTTTCTGAGCAAGTGTATCATATTCTGGTTGCGTTGCCAGGCCTGCTATCGATCATAACAAATCGCCTACAGGTTGCAAAATTGCTCGTTTCACTCTCTCGTGTTTTTTTTAGAGTGGGTTTCTAGCTTAGCATTCTTCTGTATTCTACTTCTATCATATAGTCAATTTGGAATAGCTTCGTGTGGATTAGACTGTAGTGTTCTCTGTCTAGCAAAGTTTCACTGAGTCTGACTGGCTTTGGCGTTGATCTGAATAGTTTGAAGTTAATTACAAACTCGAAATCTAGCAATGTTACGCCATGTAACATTTGGGTTGCTTCCTTTCTAAAGATGGTTTTCAGATATCAGTTGTCTAGTGCTCATTGGGTCGAAGGCACGTAGTCCCTCGGGGCCAATGAGCGATTCAACTGTTCAGGGCATAGATGTCCCCAGGAAATGGCTGCTATTTAGAGGGTAGTGTTTGATTTCTTGGTGACTATGGATAGAATAAAAATGAATAAGCAGGCTAAGCATTTAGCTATAGGTACATTAATTTTTTTAAATAATACAATTTGTAATAACTTCATGTCCAAGGCTATTCCTGCCTGAAATAAGTCCGACCATTTTATATTGGTTTTAGCAATATAATAATGACATCTGTCTATGTAATACATGTATCAAACCGCTATATAGAGGACTACTGATAGAATGGGTGTTATGTCGGGTCGAGAGATTCATTTTAATGATTCCCGATGACATTGATGAAGAGACAACAAGAGTCAGAGAAGTATAGTTTCAACATTTTATATAACTTTGTATGGTATAGTACAGTGTGTTAATCTGTGAGAGTGGTGACAGGTCTAGTTGGTGGTGGTGCTCTGAACCCACAGAGCACCTTGTACACACTGAGCACACTGAGCACTGAATGCCGGGTATGCTGTTTTATAAATACATGCACTGGCCCTCTGTTGGATATCTCAGATGCTGATATCCTATATGTCAGATATTCTAACTGCTGCTATCCCAAATACACTGGTGTCCTGTCCCATCCAACTTATAACATGGGGTTACAGCTGAGTGGGGGAGGTAACTTTCATTAAAAGGATAATTATAGTAATTGATGGGAATGGCTGCTGGCATCTTAAGGTTCCATACTATGATGGCTATTTATGACATATAACTATCTGACATAATTCTCCCTTTCAATCACTGACTCCTGCTCAGTGTCCAAAGTACTGCATGCAAACACAATCAAATTCATAAATAACACAAACCAATAATGAGCCAATATCTTAGGTGGCCAATCAAAATCATCCAGCATGAATACATATAATTGACCATTACCATGTTGAGTAAATAGTTGCCTTGGTACCGTGACAAATAATTACCTCATGATGCTTTTATTTTGCTGTAATCCAAATTGGTTCCCTGCATAGAGGTGTTGTGAGACTATATGACGCCTCTAAATAGTCTACTTGGGAATAAATATAACCAATAAGTATTACATTTGGGCTTTGTTCGACCATATGATTGGTGTTATTTGAGCCGTTTTCAGTTTCAACAAAGGGAAACATTCATTTAAGCATCAATAGTGGTATCCAAATGAAACGGGTTGCTTAAATATAGGCGGTAAAAGTGATTATCACATTAACTCTGTATGATAAGTGAATGTAATAAATGGCATAGTCTCAAATTGTAGTCTGCAGGTAAATTCATTGATTGGTCAGGGGAGTGGTAATCAGACTATGGGTGCTGATCCATCCCTTTCTATAATGGCTTATAGATCTAGGCTTTTTGAAAAATTATTTTGCTTCGTTGTATAAGTATGAACTGCACTTTGGACAATATGATGTTATTGGTTTTAAGTGCAACATTTTGAGTCTTTGGAGAGCCTTTATAGATACTTGTCAGGGTGGATGATATGCCAAGTAAATAATGAACACTTATGGGGTTTGTGAATGGTTTTAAGAAAGGAGTTACAGTATTCCTAATGTAATATGTGATAGTCACTATCCCAGAGCAGCTCAAACAACACAAATGGTAACATACAAAACTGTAAATGTATGAATTCTAAAACCAATGTAGGACTGTCACCACACCCAACTTGTACATTGAAGATGATTTGCAAAATGTAGTGTTCGAATATGGTCAAATAAGTTAAACATTTGTCAATGTATGCAGTTCTAGAAAGATACACCAGAATAAATGCTTAAATGTTATTTTCATAGTCATAAGGATTCATGTGTTATTAACATCAATAATTCATTTAAAGGTTCAAATATGGTGGTCAAAATATGTGCATTGAAAGAGTCAAATACACACCTTGAGAGATAAAAAGGTACATTTGAGGTAAAGGCCAAATAATGTTTAAAAGTATTAATATTGCTTATTCAAGGTTTCAGATCAATTACCCAATCACCAGTTGTCTAAATTATAAAACAATATGTATGGTCCTGATCTGTTTATAGTCAAAACATAGTGGTCAAAACTGATTGTACACAGCCAAATCTATCTATCTATCTATCTATATATATATATATATATATATATATATATATATATATATATATATATATATATATATAGGTGATTGGTGGTAGGCTAGTGGGTTATTCTATTACTGAGTAACATGAAATGTAGGAGATGCCAAAAGATTTGCCAATATAGACTAGAAGGGAGGTTGAGGCGAATAATAAGTGTTAACCCTCTAGCACTCAAAACGATTGATAACAGCTGACTTTTGCTTTTTTTTCCCCATTTGTCACTATGGTATATAGATTCATTTGCGATGGGACAATCTGTAGTTACAGAGTAATGGCGAAAGGGGGTCATTTTTTTTTTCAGCAATGGTAAAATTTCTGAGGTCTTAAGAGTCAATGCCATTTAAATAGCTAAGGTCATATTCATGGGGAGGACTACAATGCACAACTTCAATTTGTAAGTAAATATGTAGGTGCCCACACATATTCGCACCACACACATCCAGATGGATAGAAAAAAGGAGGTATAGACTCTTTTAAATAGGCTAGGGAAGCCAGAAGGAATTACTCAGTATTTTAGATAAGAGAAAAGTGACACTAAAAGAATAGAAAAGATATTATGGTGATTGATTGGATAATAGGAGGATTCACATTAGTGCCCATTGATATTATGGCAATTGTGAATATATTGACACTGATTTTGACTGGGAGCCTTACAACTATGCATTGGAGCACCAATGCACATATGCAAAAGTTCCAATCACCAAATATCTGATAACCTATGCAAGTAATATACATGGAAGTAATACCTGCGCTGTTTAATGGTTATATACTGAATAGTAGGAAATGACTTAACTAAATGATTATAAACATGTAATGAACCTGTGCTAAAATGCCGCTGTAGATAATATAACCTTATTAATAAATATGTGGGGGTTTAACATAAGGCTTACCATCCCCATAGTATAGCTGTGGTTGTGGGGCAGAGCCATCCCTCCAGGGTGCAGCTCCCTCATTACTGCCTGACGGTTGTCTTACATGAAGGCTCAACCCTAACCTCAACAAACTGATCCACAACTAAATCAGAAGATGATTTGTCCATTTCCATTGTTTTCACAATAGAAACTCATTGCATTGTGAAATGTCAATTAGGAGTGCCACCTAAAGTGACAGGTACAGTTCAGTTCACCTGTACATAGATGAATGTTGTAGGGCCATAGAGTTGAGAAATACACCTCTACATATTATTGTACCTGAAAATAGCTCATAATAATATGGCAGCAACTTGTTGATAACATATCTACATATTTACATATTGCTTTGATGTGCTGATAGGGCACAATATAGGTTCAGTGTCCGTAAGCTCAAGGCCTACTTGTAATGTCTGTGTAATCCAATCAATGTTCATTGGTTAACTGTATAATGTAATTAAAACTGGCTCAAGGGTTGGCCTCAAAGTATGTTCATATACACTTAATGTTCATGTATAAGATGATGTGGCCATATTTATAACAGTGTAATGGTTTGTTCTACCAGTTTGGTGGTTCGGGCCTTACGATCAGAAAAGAGAAAGCAAGACAGTGATTCGAGTGTATGCCAACGGTTTATTGATATAGCTCGGCGGCTACCCGGAAGATAAATTACAGGGCAGCTAATGGTCTACTTAAGAATTATACATTAAGCTCGGAGGCCTGGAGGGCCTCTGACCTAGCGGCTGAGCCCCGGTCTTTATATATGGACCCTGGTGTTTGTCGCCAGATGTCCCATGGGCCTGGATCGGTGCTGCCACCTATCCGGAACCCTAGGAACATCCTGCGACAGGACTCACCCGCCACGCCAGACGACACCTTGATATACTATACACTATGTTACCTCTACACTACTCCCCCAGACATTAGGCAGGAGTTATAACTATTATAGATTATATTATATAGGGATAACATTTACATTATGTCTTATCCAAATAATAGAGGTATAACCATAGATATAACAACCACATTTTTAAAGTATCACACAAGAGACATTTAACATATTTGATAGTATTATATAGTTACGAATAATGAATAAGGTAGTCGATACAATTCGACAGTGTGGATATTAACAGATATGTGTAACGGATCTGTCAACTTTTAAATAACCACATATTAATACAGTGATGAGTTTGTTATTTATATAACAAATATAATATCGAATTAGTCTTGAAAAAGACTTTAAACGTAACTATACTATCTAATGATACTTTATGATAACCTTTAGTTCTTGATAGAACCGTCTGATATGTAACCGTATAATTTTATACACTCGAAAAAAACCCAAAAAGCAACCATATATATATATATATATATATATATATATATCATGCATCTAATTAACTATCACCAGCACCAGACAAGTATTATCATACAATAATATGTCATAAATAGATAAATATGACATTCTGGTGTATCATAACCTCTATCGGATCGTATTAAATATTATCATAAGTAAGGATAGATCGATTATTTTATAAACCCGTAAGATAATTATAACATTAAGTTCATACAGTTATACAATGTTTAGGTATGAATGATAGTTATTTAAATGTTATTATAGTAACAAACACAATTGTATGAGCACATATATACATAACAAAGATGAATCTTCGTATGTTGTCTAGAAGCTGTTCTGATGTGGAGTCCAGTGAAGGTGAGAAGAAAAATTTGTGGTCAGCTAACCACGGGATGGCAGTGCTAGTCTCTATTGTATCCTTTGTATATTAATAAGTAAACACGGATGTTGAATAGGGCAGCTACCCATAATCCTCTAGATGTGCTAAAGTTCGTAGAAGTAATCCGGATGGTGTAGATAGGTAATCCTATGGCAATATGTAGCGGTAGTCCTTTTTGGTTTATATAACAAAGTAGTAGTCCAAAAGGTAGATCCGGAGGTTCAGATATAACATAAACAACAGCAATCTTGGTTAATAGGAAAGTCCATCCGGTAGTCAGGAACAAGTAAATCAGGAAACAGGCACGTAAATCCACATCAGACAGCATCAGGAACAGCACAAATTCGGAATTATCAGACAGCATCAGGAACAGCACAAATTCGGAATTATTATATGGGGTAGTATCAATCCGAAAACAGGTACATCAGGAAAAAGATTTGGTACAATATATCCTGATAGGACTAAATCTGGTTATAAAGGAACCCGGAACACATCGAATGAACTATGTGTTACCGATATATGAACATCAGGAGGTAGGTGTAACTACCTTCTGTAAACACTAAGTCTGGTCATAAAAAAAGGGGACCCGGAACACACTAAGTGGATTTCTTAGTGTGTTTCTTTCTTAAAAGGTCTAGGGCTGATTCGGGAGTACCGTCCCATTCATCTATATCGACCCCGAACACCCTCATGAACTTAGTGTTCAGGTTCGTGTTCCATGTAATTTCTTCCTTCACATGTTTCTCCAAGATATGCACATCCATAGCTGCCTGTTCCTTTGGAGCTACGGCTTCTTCCTCCCGAGCCTTGACCTCGGTTCAGGCATTCCTTTTCGGCATCGCCGACCTCCTTCATGTATACGGCACATGGCTATTGTATTATTGACCAATGGGAAGCATCCCTGGCATTTACTGCGGAGACGGGGGCTGAAGGTGTTAGTCATAGTGCAGTCGGGGTCTAATGGTGGCCTCCATAGCCTAATATGCTAATGCCCTATAGGAGAGTGTCATTCAGAAGACCCTGGTGGAATTCTGTGGCTCTCTCCTTCATGCATTTCTCCCAATGGGTGTAGATGGCCTTCTGGACATCAGCCTCCGGATATTGGGCTTCCGGACATACCCGGTGGTGCCATGGGGACACAGTAGCCAGGTGGTGGGTTTTGTTTCAATCCCATGTTCAGATACATTTGTACCTGTTCAGGGGTGGTCAGAATCTGCTGGGGAGATACGACACCTGCGGATCCGGCAGCGGCAGGTGTTGGGGCCTTTCTAGGTACAAGGCGACCCCATTTTCCAATGACCAAGGTCTGGCTCTCGGGTCCAGGACCTTGGGACATTGATGGGAATCCTTATCTAGTTTCCCAGGTTTAGCTGCTGCTCTCACATAGCCTGCAGTACCAGGTTTCTTGAAAACAAGAGTACTCTGGTTCTGCTCATGTGGGTGACGTGCCAGGGGGGATCTGGAACAATCATCTGCCCTGGGCTGTGTACTAGATAGTTTCCCCTGACCATTACCGGGTCCACCACGGCTCTAGTCTCTCCTAATTCTCTCCCTGGCTCTCTTTTCATCTTTGCCTGACTTCTCGCACTGTTGCCATAGGCTCTTGTGCATGTCCAGTTTGCCCTTTCCTGGAGTCAGGACAATCTTCACCCTCAGTTTCGAATCCTTGGACTTCACAGAGGACTTGGTCCCCCGGTCGGATCTTTGTCCAAGCATCCGCGTTTATACTGTCAAACTCCTTCATGAGTTCCTGATGCAGCTCCATGATTCCTTTGCGAGCTGTATCGAGACCTTCTGCATGTCCCTTCTTCTGGTGTCTTGCCAGATCGCTACGCCGGTTGTAGGTCACCTTTGTAGTGCATTTCTTGCCTTTCTTACCATAACTCGGATCACAGATGTATACCGGGTGATGGTGAAAATGTGTCTCTACTAGATGCCTCTGGAACCGGGCTGAAGTACTCCAGGTCCGGACCGACACATCACTGGCATCTTGGGAGATAGAGAAGGGACAGGACTTTTGAGTGTCACTGTACCACTTCTTGAGTGCCCATCTTAGCTTCCGCCTCTGGGTATAGGTGTAATACCCTTCTGCATGATTAAGCATGAGTCACATCTTGCGATAGGCCTTGCTCGGATTGGGATCCTCGTCCATAAGACGCATCCAATCCTCATCGTCTGACTCCCCATTCTTGTTAACAGGGTCGGGACAAGCGTACAGGGTGGAGCCATTTTTCTTCACTCCATACGCACAATCCTGGAAGCAGGTTGGCACTCAGGTCTTAAAACCTGATTTAGCATTTGACCAACGCTCTACTGCCGTCTGAGTAGATGGGACGCTTTTATCATCATACTCCACAGAGGACTCGTCCAGGGAATCCTCATCAGATGAATCCACTTCCATGGCAGCACCCAAGCGACTAGTACCAGATATACTAGGTTTCTGTTTGGCTTTGGCAGAATCGGGCAGATTCTTTAGCCGACGTGAGGCAGACCTCCTGTTTTTAGATACCTGCCAGTCTTCTGGGTCCGGATCCTTAGCTTCAGGTTCGGCCTTCCCAGAGGAAGAAGCCTTACCCGAGGTACTAGGGTTTCCGGATCCAAAGTTTTTCTGGCAGTAGCACTAGAGTCGGATTTGGGAGTATCCGATCCTCTAGCATCCAGTTTCAGATCAGGTATTGGAGGAGCACTTGTCTTCAGATTCGTCTCATCAACTCTAGCCCTGTGTTGAGCTTCATCTTCAGCTGCCATACGACGTTGGATTATCATATGGAGAGCTGCATATCGGTCCAGTTCTAGGATGGAAGAATTACTAACCTGGGTAACTTCCGCTTCTACGATGTAGAAGCCATTGTCCCACTTTTCAAACTGGGTAGTGGCCTCCCGGAACTCCCTCAGCAGATGGAGGTCGTGCTGGACGGTTCTCGGGTGAGGGTATGTTTGGCCTCGGGAATCTGAGACACAACCCACCCAGTTGACATCGGGCTTGGGATAGGCTCCCAGCTCGAAGGCTCTGTTTGCAGCGTATACTGTCTCACGGAACGATATATCCACCATGAGTCCCCGCTGGAACCAGGTCCAGTTCGTAAGCCACTCCAGTGGCGTCCTCTCGAGTTGGAGCGGGTGCATCACATCCTCGATAGCCTGGCGTACTCGAAGGTCCAGCTTAATCGTTTTTCCTTCGGAGTCCACCCTCTGTACCTAAAGTTCCGGATGGACGTACAGGTACCTTCCATCGTAATAGGCTGGAAAAGGGTTATCCTCAATGGGTTCCCTATCCATTGCTTAGCGGTCTTCAGATCCATCTACCTGGGCAGTGTCGGATCAGGAGGCACCTTGCGTTCCTTCGACTGGCTTCGAAGCGTCTCCAGGTCCCTCATCAGGAAATGGTGAAACTGTCTTCTCTGGCTCATTCAAAGAGAATGAAGCCAGCTTGTCTTCGAATGACCAGTCGGCAGTTTCATTCACCTCCATCAGGTCATTATCCGCCTGTGTTACAGGTGATAATGCTTCCGGGAAAGCATCTGCTGTCGGAGTCAGCTTATCCGGGTCACCGGATAGCTTGGCTGCGGTTACGGATTCCTCAGCCATGACTGGAGGAATTGATACGGGAGTCCAACACAACTCCTTTCCCAACTTACCGGCGTCAGGGGCCGACAAGGAGCGGAGCCGCCTTCCTAAGAATCGACTCTGAGTTTTGCAAGCCTTTTAGTAGGAAATCTGCAGACGGACGATACCTCGTCCGCCTCGATCACTACTAAAAAACAATATGGCGACACGCCAGGTTCCGTGACGTCATTTCCACCTTCGCGAGCGGGGTCACGAGAGGTCAACCGAGACTGGGCGTGATGATGTCACGCGGCAAAGCATGTGCTACGGACGGAACATAAACACACTGATTGTTTTTTAGGTAATTATCGCTCATACTCGTCTATGGATTTAAGTGGAGTTTTATGGAAAGCTTAAGCAAATCCACCGGATTATCCGTCTACTACCCACTGGTGCATCATACAGCGACGACAATTAGACCTTTCGGGTCAGTTGTTATCCGTTCCATTTTATATGTAAAACAATACACTCGTTGTGTTTACAGGTTAGGTCACTGCAGTCCTCTGGGCAAGTCGAGGGCTGCGGCGGACGACTATCCCTTCCTTGGATAGTTCCTTTTCGGACCTGACAACTCGAAGAGCCTTCTCTTGGTGTTTCATAGCCTTCGAAACACCTTTCCTCTTCTTATTGTCTACAACTGCCGAGACTTTTTTAACACCACCACGCTTAGTCTGTGTCAATGTTGGTGGTACTGATCCTAGGCCTACCCCTGCCTCTCTTTGGTATCGGGTTCTTCTCCTGGTTCATTATTCGATTTAGATTCAGAATCTTATCGAATCCTTCACCGTACATTTCTGTGGAGGTCTCCCTCTCAGACCATTTTCTAGCGACATTGGATTTATAGAGTCATCCAAGATCAGATCTGATGATCACCGTACAATCACTAATAACCTGGGCCAGAGATATGATTCGAATTCTCTGCCTTGGTCACTGTGTAGCATAAGTGGTACACCAAAGGTCAGTACCCAACCTTTTACAAAGGCTTCGGCACAGGTTACTGCTTTGTGATCCGGTAGTGGGAAAACTTTAGTATACAAACGTATAGTAATCACACACTACCATCATACTAGTATTATTATTAGCGGTTGTGTTGAATCCACTAATGATATCTACTCCGATTCGAGCAAATCTTACTCCAAACAGTTCCTGAGATAGGGGAAGTTTACCCATCCCGGGTCCGGGTTTGTTTTTGCAACAGTCCGGACAGGTGGTTACCCATCTTTGCAAGTCACGCGAAATGCCAGGCCAATAGTATTTTTTAGAAAGTCATGCTAATGAGCGTTTCCTTCCAAAATGACCACTGGTCCGATGGCCATGACAATAATACATGATGTCATGCCTCATCGCATGTGATATAACCACTTGTATGAGTCTCTCACCATTATTACATGGCTTCCAACGGTATAACACACCTTTCCGGACTTCAAGCTCGGTCCATTGAGCAAGAAACCTTCTCATTTCTTGATTTTCCAGAGAGACCTCAGAATTGGTATTCGAGACAAGGCATCTGCATTAATATGCTTCACTCCGGGTCTATGCTGAATTTGGGGATGTTCCAGCCCGTATTCGGACAAATGGGCTAGCCATCGACCTAACATTCCTTCAGCATCTCGGAAGTTCAATAACCATCTTAAAGAGGAATGATCCGTACGGAAAGTAAAATCAGTCCCCCATAAGAAGTGTTTGAACTTCTTAGTATATACTACTACTGCTAACAGTTCTCGTTAAGTCGTGCAGTAGTTGGGTTGAGTTCTACTCAGTGTATTGCTAGCAAAAGCTATGGGTACCTCTTTTCCATTTTGGACCTGTGAAAGAGCGGCGCCAATGCTATCATTACTAGCATCCGTATCCAGTATGAAATGATCCATTGCGTTAGGATATTACAATACGGGAGTACTTGTGAACAGATTCTTTAGCTTTAGAAAAGCAGATTCCTGTTCTTGCGTCCAAGGAAACCTATCCTTGGTACATCCTGGAGTCCAGTTAGCTAAAATTTGCAAAAGGTAACTGACTCTAGAATAATTAGGGATGAATTCCCGGTAATAGGAACAGAAGCCTAAATATGACCTCACTTCTTTAGGTGAGTTAGGTCTACTCCAATTTGTAACTGATTCTATTTTCTCCGGATCAGCTTTTATCCGATCATCCGAAATGATACGGCCCAAATAGTTTATGGACTTCTTAAACATGTTACATTTCTTAGGTTTCAGTTTGAGACCATTGGAAACAATCCGTTCTAACACCATCTTAAGATTGCTGGAACACTCTTCGAATGTTTTTCCGAAGACTATTACATCATCAAGATATACAAGACACTCAAAGAGTCAAAAGAGTGTCCATCATTGCTTCAAATGTAGCTGGTGCATTGCACAGACCAAAAGGCATTACATTATATTGAAACAATCCAATATGACTCGGAAATGCTGTTTTTTCCATATGGTTGGGTTCATTCCAACCTGCCAATATCCTGATTGGAGATCTAGGGTACAAAACCAACTATTACCTCCTAACAAGTCAATTGTCTCATCTATTCGTGGCAATGGATATGAATTCTTTTTCATTACTCCATTTAACTTTCTGTAGTCTATACAGAATCTGATCGTACCATCTTTTTTGGTTACCATACATACAGGACTACTCCATGGGCTATTGGACGGGACTATTACATCCTGTTCCAACATCTTATTTATTTCTTCTTCAGCTACTCTTTTCTTCGCTAAAAGTAATCATCTATAGGGAATTTTAAACGGTTCCGCTTCTCCAGTATCTATTTTATGCACTACCTTCATTGTCTCACCCAATGGTTCACCGGGTTTGGCAAAGGCAGTCTTATATTACTGGAGCAATTCATAAAATTCTTTCCGATGTTCCGGATCTTCTAATGAAGTACCTTCATACAACTTTAGTAAGTCATCTGAGATATCCTGTGTATCCGTTACTTTAGGCAATTTCAAATTACTATTCGTAACTGTTTCCGAAAGTGTGACATTTCCAAAGACATGTCCCTTTTTCAAGTAGATAGCAATGGTTCCCATATTGGAAACCGGTACTACTGCCCAGGATGCGTTTGCTACGTCTTCGGAAGTTAATCCGATACTAGACAAGGCAACTACATCCGGTTCTATCACTGCAGTTTTGCTTCGCATGACGGGATCGCTCCTTAGGAGCACATCACAGGCTACTCCTGTGGGGATTCGGAGAGTGTGTGCCACACTAGCCATACTACTTACTTGTCTCAGTACACATCTCACCTTTACAGGATACGGGTATTTCACACTCAACACTCCTGATTGTGGTTCCAATACCACACCATACAGGGATGCGAAATCCAACCCGAGTATCCCCTCATCTGATATATCCACAACGGTGGCACTCATGACATAATCATGCATTCCATCCAATTGCAATTTCACACAAGTTCTACCATACATTTGCATTGTACTGCCATCGGCCGTCTGAGCGTACCGGGTTCCCTAACCTTCCGGGTGTCTATAACCACACCAGTGTTAGGCGAATTTGTTACTACATGCAAACTGTCATCACGGATGGTGATATCATGGCAAGATTTGTCACCGGGATCCCCTTGCCTGCCCATTGAGGGACCCCTCCTTAGTTTTCCTCTGTATTTATACCAGAGATATCTCCCTGTCCCCTAGGAACAGGTTTATCAGCTGTGCATTCGGCTGCATCTAGTGTCCTAAAGTTTGACACCTAAAACACCTTCTCTGAGATTTATCAACTCGGGGCCTCCTCAGAGCATCCGTTAGCCGTGCTACTAGTGTCTCTACCAATTCAGTAGGAGCAGCAGCTGCTACAGTAGGTATATTTGTAGTTATACTATGACTTGCCTGAGCTGGCTCGGAAGTTGTTTTATTTACAACAGTTCCCCTTTCCCTTTCGGACCCACCTTACGGTACCGTTTCTGGCGGTAGTATTTTCCGGCTACATGAACCGAACCAATATATTCTCCGTTATCATCGGAAATATATTCATCTTCCTGATTAACTTCCTGTAGGTCAACTGGGGCCAATTGGAATGGTTCAGGTACTTTTACAGATGATTCTCCGTATTGTAGCGGAGCAGCTCGTAACGGGTTAGGTGCCAGACCCACCAGCCTTTTCTTCATGTCATAACCATCAATGGCTATGAAAAGATCACTGAATGATGTCTAATACTTCCATGAAACCCAGACCACTTGTTTGTGATCCAGATCTCGCAATCCGCTATAAAATTGTGTGAACAATTCTTGCAGATAGCAATCATCGTCATGAGCCCAATTCGGACGTGCTTTTGACAGCAAGTCCTGTAGCGCCAACCCGAAGACTTTATGAGACTCCTTAGGTTTCTGGGTTCTCTTTTTAAAGCTTACCCACGGATCTTCTCTTATGATAGAACGAAATAGGTATGCGGCACATTCGACTAATTGGTTGTAGGTACCGTATATTCCATACGCTGCCCTCCATTGATTAAGAGCTACTTTTCTGCCCTTATTTAACCAGCAGATTAGGTAAGGAAGAGCTTCCTCTTTCGTCCAACCACTACAGTTGACTTCATTGACAAATGCTTGATACCTGTCCTTCCATGGATCATTCGAATCATAGGGGGGAGGTATCCTTGCCTGTCTACGAGCTCGATTATTACATCCTCGTAGTCTGTCAGCTTCTCGCATGCTCCAGTTCATAACTTCCATGCCATCTGCTCCATTCCGGTAACAGTCAATGCCCAAATTTTGGATACATTGGCTTCTATCAAAGATGCTCTCCATCCCTGCCGGCATGGATGTTCTCCGATTCGGTTTCCTACCGTCTCCACCCGATCCGGATCCACCTGATCCAGGTCCTCCGGGGCCACCTCCAGAGTTAACTCCTGGGGGTCCATTATTAGGATATCCTCCAGAGTAACCACTAGAGTATCCTCCAGAATAACCTCCACTGTTGCCTGCATTTCCGGATGAACCGGAAGGCACATACCTAGGGTAGGAATTATTTTGATTCCCTCCCTGATTATTAGAATTTCCCGAATAGGAATATCCTCCTCCCCCAGAATAATAATTATGATTATATCCTTGAGGAGCTGGTCTAGGGACGTAAGCACCCACTACCACATTAGGTTGTGGTGGTGCAGAACTGGGAGCTTGCCCAGTTGCTGGTATATTACTGGGACCAGGATTGGGGTTAGGCAATCTTGGTCCTGCTGGAGTGCTATGCCCGGGTTTGGCAAAATAAGAAGGTGGTTTCTTATTGGTCCCGGTACACGAGGTTGGAGCTTTGGGTTGAGCCGGCTTGTACGGGTGTACTGTTCGGATCAACCACTCCTCCGAGAATTATTTGGTTTCTTATAAATACCAGAATTTACATTCTTATCTGTCCCATCAGTTACAAATGGATTATATCTGGTGGGTGTTACAGTTTGGTCCGTATTTGCCAACATTGTAGACACCACATTCGGATCTATAGTACCTATAGTCAGTTGTGCGGCTTCTACATACTTGTCTAAAGTCAATGCAATATTTTGCAAATCCTGAAGCTCGTTAGTGAGTTTCTGTCTATCTTCTTCCATTTGTTTATTATATGCTATAATACCTGTCTGGATTGTCTCATTGTCTTCAGCTTGTTTGTTACACTGAAGTTTCAATTTCTCTAATTCACTTTGATAGTGACTTATATCAGCTTCATAGTTGACCTTGTCATGACAAAGCTGATCATTCGTATCAATGTATGTTTGGATACGAGTGTGTCTATTGTCATACTCTTTATTGAATGACTTTCTCATTTCCTGAAGTTTCATTTCTTCATCTTGCATTTCTTTCATATATTCCTTCTTCCTGGTTTCGAATTCGGCTCGCATACCAACAAGATCATCTTCAAGATGTAGTTTTTCAATAACCACTTCATCTTTCGCTTTGACTAAGACATTCAAGTTCTCATTCAAGGTCATATAGGTCGCGTTTAACAACAGGACATCCGGTTGTTTCATTTCTTCACCTTCCGGAACTGCATAGGTTACATCACCATCGATGGCGCTGTAATCCAAAATAGGCAGTCCTGGTCTGGGTACACTGTATGGTAGTTTTCCAAACGTTACCCTTTTTGGTATCGGAGCCGGATGTTCTGGGTTAGTGCTACCACCAATTTCGAACATCGAATTGCTTAATTCGTCAACAAGTGATTGTTGACCTATTAAGGTACTGCTTCTCTGTATGGATTGCTCTCTCTGTACAGAGTCAGGTATATTCTCCTCACTATCCAGAGTATAATGAGGTCCGGGCAGCGTCTACATCCTGTGGGTTCGAATGGGTTTGGACAGTTAATGTCCCATTGCCATTCTCTTGGACAATTAATCGTCCATCAGGGTTCGCTTCTGTGAGGTTGTCCAACCCATGTACTAGCCGTTCGGACATTATTACGTCCAGGCTATACACCAGAATTAACTGGTCACGGCACCAATGTAATGGTTTGGTTTTACCAGTTCGGTGGTTCGGGCCTTACAGTCTAAGAAAGAAGAAGAGAGGCAGTTATTCAAGTGTATGCCAACCTTTTTATTCGGATACTCAGCGGCTACCCGGAAGATGATAGTGGGGCAGCTAATCTTGATTAAGAAACATCTATGGGCTCTGAGGCCTGGAGGGCCTCTGACGTAGCGGCTGAGCCCCGGTCTTTATATATGGACCCTGGTGTTTGTCGCCAGATGTCCCACAGGCCTGGATCGGTGCTGCCACCTACCCGGAACCTTAGGAACACCCAGCGACTGGACTCACCCGCCACGCCAGACGACACCTGTACATAGGTTATAGTATAATACCTCTACACTATCATTGTGTAAATAATCACCTCGAGCCCTAGTATAGTTTTTAGACTATTTCCTATGTGGTTTTTTTCTACCCTAGTCATAGCCAATGGGGGTAGTGTAGGGGCTCGTGGAGCGTTATATATAGTGTTTGCTCCCTATTCGAGAGGGCAGGTCGATCGGTGCGGTTGCCACCAGTAGGACCAGAGGTCACCTCGATCTCTGGCCACTATGGGGTGGTGGCAGCACTAGTCTTCGCTGCTCCAGTCCCTACCTGGGACCGCGTAGGGAGCTCAGTTGGTTTCTGGCTGCAGCCAGGACAACACCTGAAGAGAACACCACTTTGAACATATGTAACTCCGAAATAAACATGTGCCGGTTGCACTAACCCGAGCTAACTTGTCTGGTTTTACTTGATATTGACAAATCTCAAAAACCGAAGTTATAGAAGAACTCAAACCATTACAGTAGTTTTGCCAGAATTAATTAATTGTCAAACTTAGATCATCATAATCCTTATCTGTGGGTCAGACCATGAGATATGATGTCTGGATCCCATTCACAGATTTTGTTTTGTTTCAAAACTCAAACAAAGAACAATTATTCCGTATGCTTAAAATCAAGGGCTTTCTAATGGTATATAGCATTAGTATGTGGGATGAGTAGTTTTGTCAGAATTGATTGTCAAATTTTGATCAAAGTAGGGTCAAACTATAAGGCACTACAGTGGTGTGTGCAGCCAACCATGAGGACCCCCTCATTTGCATAATACCCGAGACAGGCTTATCACTGGGTTAGCCCTGTTGCCACTATCTATTCCATCTCTGTTTTATTGTAACATATGTCGTCATAATATAAATTGCCAGTGAGTCATTAACATACATGTACAAAAAAACTACTTTTTATAAAGTTTACGGTCATTTTGACCACAAGAAACAGAAAATGTATCGTAAAACCTCCAATATAACTTAGGCCAAGCATTTATCATTTAATTTGTGACTTACCTCTAACTCTCAATACCTAGGAAAATGAAGGTATTCCATGTGCATGATATACCCAATGCCTTTGGCATGCGTAAATATTCTCCCAGTCCATAAATGCAAAGTGTTGGCCAAAACCTTCGTTTTGTAAAGCTGTTATATCCGTGTAAAATATAAATAAAACTGAGACGCCCTTAAGAGAGTACTGGTAATACTAATTACAGGGATGAAAGTCCCTGAAATGGTCCGATATCAACACAAAAACCTGGGTTTTTATATGAATATATAGGGCCTTGGAACTACAAAATCCCTGAAATCAGGGAAATCCCTGAAGACTTTCATCCCTGTAATTAGTACCTCTCTCTCTAACTAACTACAGCAACTAACAATGGGTGCCCTTCATAGAACCCTTGCCCAGTTACATGCCAAATCTTCCATCCTTCAGGTGTGAACACTCCACACCTTCAGGTGTGATGAGTGATGCCCCATGCTAATCCGCACCTTTGAAGTTAATATTTAGGTCACACCTCTGAGAGGTATAACCAGTGATATTGAACCTACCACCAGAAAGTATCCACTAAGCCTTAGTTCTTTCATCTATAAATGAAGGGGGCAAATTTGAATATTCATAGATTGAAACATAATCAATCTGTAGTTGAAAATCATTAGAATAAGTCAGAAGGGGCATGAGCAGAGCTGTTTAGAATTGACCATAAATCATCACTAAAATGGCTGACAAGGGGTCAATGGTTAGGAGATTATGTTAAGGATTCAATTGAAAATTTAGGATCTAAGATCTATGATCAAGAGGCCCGTGTTAAGGATGCAATTGAGAGGATTCAATTTAGGATCTGTCATCTATGATCAAGATATTAGGATTTCATATTTAAATTTGATGATCAATTCTGAGTTTAATATAAAATTAATCGAGTACTTACCTGTAAGTATGAAGATTAATTGTTGTTCCAGGAGCAACGATAGATCGTTGCAGGGTACATAGGAGATGCGCATGCGCAGATCCGTAGATGTCAGACGTCCGCTGGCAGTGAATCAATCGCTGAAAGAAATCTCATTTCTGGTACATAGGAAATCAATATCTACACTATTCAATTGTCGTAGTTATATAGATGAATTCGTATCGTCGAATAAGATCTATATATAGATATTATATTCAAGAAAGCTTGAATATTGTAGATTAATGATTATGCCTGACTGTCACTAATCTATTCATCCTAGGGAGGATGGGTGGGCCTATGTACCCCGCAACGATCTATCGTTGCTCCTGGAACAACAATTAATCTTCATACTTACAGGTAAGTACTCGATTAATTTTATATTCCAGAGCGCAACGATAGATGTCGTTGCGGTCTATCATAGGAGACTTTAAAGTTCAGCTGATTCACTTCCCATTTCCATAGTCCTATCTTATCTAATGTTACTAGTCCTCACAAACTTGTAGGATCTGTAACACAGGACTTTTTAGGAAAAGAAGTGAATAACTTTATTCATCCTGACTAAAGAAGCAGTCAGGTTTCAAGAAAAAGTCTGTTTGGTTAAACCAAAAGAAAGCTTACTTTCATTTACCCTTCTTTTAGATTCAAAGAGGGCAAACAACAAATCCCAATCGATTTTAGTTGTAAATAGCACATTAGTCATGTGCTAGAGAGAGGAATTTCCCATTTGGGAAATTCACTAATTAAATTACCTTAGATTTTGAGTTTCTCAAAGGTTAACGGCTGCTTAACAGTATAGTACCTCCTGCTGTTGTACAATCTATGTAGAAAAGGTACGATCTTGCTGGTAAGTATATAACAGTCAATTTTGTGCAAAGTAAGCAGGTAAGCCTGCTGCACAGTTTTTGTACAGACAAGTAGTTATGACTGTTTTTACTAAAAATAGTAGGCACACAAACAGCTATCAGTTGTACACCCTAGTGGCATGCATATGTACCATATGAGCAGCTAAGGCTTGCTTGGTCAGTTATGGTATGATACATATCATTCTTGCGTAAGAAGATACTGCTTAAATGGAAAAAAAGGGGGGGGGGGTATGTACAATTTGTTGTACCATTTAAACAGCTTAATCTGTTAACCCCCACATTCACAATGTAGAAAGAGATTTCTACATTATAATGTAGATTTAAACAGCTCACCATAAAGGTATGTTGCAAATCAAGAGCAGCTGGTACATACATATGTGCAAAATATGATACCTACACATGTTGTACAACATAAGCAGCTATGACTGCTGGACAAGTATATTAATCCATATGTTGTACAACTTAGCACACTGTAATGTATATAAACCATCTACATATGTAATGTGAGCTTCAGCTGGTGCAGGAAAACAGCGACCACATTTACTATGTAGAGAGTGGTTTCTACATTCATAATGTAAAGTAAAACAACTTACAGTCTTACATGATGTACACACTAATCACTAATACTAAATACCAGTATGGTATAGTATATTGACCTTTTGTAGCACACAAGAAAACTCTCTGTTTGTCTAGTGTCTTGATAGCTTCAAATGAAGCTATTACCTATACTTGTACAAATCAGTGAGTGAGTGAGTGAGTGAGTAATGGTTGTTTAACGCCAAGCCGACAGCTAAGGTCATATTCATGGCGGCAACTATGACTTATTGTACACATAAGCTGGCCAAATAAATAGCTAAGAAGCTAGTTTATTGGAACTATACGTTTGTACAATTTTGTCCTAGAACTGGACATATTGTACCTTATCAACAGCTTGACATATTTACTTATTGTAAATAGACTACCTATGTTATCTAGCATAATCAGCTACCATAACTAGTACCACACAATTATGTGTATGTTGTACAAGAATAAACCGTTATGTTGTTTATACAAGCACAAGCAGTAACAATAATACTGCATACAGTATTATACACCAAGTACACCAGACATGCCCTAAATGCTGATTGGAAGATTAGCTTTCCAGTGTTGTGCCAGGGAGCCACATCTCTGGTGGTGCTGAGTTCGTTTTACCCACAAACTCTAGTAACAAGTTCTACCACAGGTCTGGACAGTTACAAAAATGAGATTGAGACTTATACCAAACTTCTTATTTGGTATGAATGATTAGCCTGACCCATCTTCAGTTGACTCAGATATGCAGTGGGTCTGCTTTAATGGTGGCTCACGTAAGAAATTAATTAGTTAAAATACTAAGTTATGTCCACCACCTTTGAAATAGCAAGGTGGGTCAACCGATAGTCTCCATTATGAAACTACATCAGTGACAAACTCAGTATTTAGATTTAATTTCATTAACAAGGTCAACCAAGACTATAAACGAGAGTCTTAGTTCTTATATTGAAATAAATTTCACCAGTTGTGAAATCTTTTGGGCCATAAGGTAAGGATATTTTGATTTTGCAAAACACTACCTATAACCTTGAATCTAGACACCGTTTCTTGAGACTTCTGCCCTCTTTAGAGGAGCAAATCAAAAAAATCATTTTTAGGGAAATGGTAGAGGAGGTAGATTCAACTGCGGGTCTATTAGGCCAACTATACTAGTGCTGTGCCAAAGGCCACAGTTCTGGTGGTGTCAAGTTCATCTTAGTCTCCACCTCCAGTAACAAGTCCCATCGAAGTATGGACAGTTTTACAGGAGTCCCTGTTTAGAATTTACCAATAATTCTAAAAACAGTCACCTCACTCTACAGCCCTAGTGGTGTCAAAGTCATCTTTGCACAAGCTCCAGTAACAAGTCCTCCAACAGTTACATGGTAGTAGCTGTTAAGAATTTTACTCATAATTCCAAAACAGAGTTTATCAGGGTTAAAGATATAACAACAACTATTTACTGCGGTCCTGTCGAGGGGCAGTTGGTAGCCATCTGATATCTAATATCAGTGAAATTTGCTGGGTTTCAGCAATGGCTACCTCAGTACTCTTGTTTAATAGGTAAGATTTTGTCCTTCTGTCCTCTTCCGAGTAAACAGAAAAGATTTGTTGGTGTATCCTGATACGTAACTCATTTTTTATCACCAATCTTTAGGTGAATTGAGATGAGCACACTACCTCAGTCAACTGCCTTACCACTTTGGCCACCGGTAGACTTTAGTTTATCAAGTAAACTGAACACCATGAAAGACATCCTAACCTAAGAAATAAATTCAGAGAATTTATGACATGAGGTATAGGTTATCAGTAACTTGAGCACTCAAATAACCCAACACAAGCTAGGATACTTGTGGCTGCAAATTGACCTATGGTTATTGGTGAGTCAACTGCAATTCTCATAGAATTCTATGACATTAAGTATGGCTCTTAAGCTGTTAAATACAGGCTTAAAGATTTTTACCATACTTGTGAATTTATTGGGCATAAATTATAGGTATATTTGAATTCTCAATTCACAACCTATACAAAAAGTTTTTACGCCAAAATTTAGACACCATTCTGCCCTTCCAAGGGAGGCAGATCAAATTCTTTATCTTTCTCACCATAAATGGTAGAACAGAGAATTTCGGAAAGCTGATTAAATCAGCTAGTTAATGTTGTGCCAGTGGGCCACAACTGTGGTGGTGTCATGGTCATTTTACACCCAATTCTATTAACAAGTTCCACCGCAGGTCTGGACAGTTACTCAGGGGTTACTGTTAAGAATTTTACCAAATTCTAAACAGTGGCCTAAAGGTAGGGCAAATACAGAAATCTCTGTACTCTTTAAGGGTGTAAGTAACCTGCCTGTTACAGTTTTCAAATAAAACAAATATTGTGTAACTGGCTACCTGATACTCAGCTCATTTGGTCACCAGTCTAGGTGATTACTAAAAAAGTACACTAGGGTGCCGCTATGGCTCTAGGTAATACTTCAGTGTATCAGTATATAGTTTCAACATCAGGTTGGACAACCTAATCCTGTGCTAGCATAATTTCAGGGAAATTATGGCAAGAGGTATAGGTATTGGAAACTTTAGTGCCCGAAAAACCTGACACAAGCTAACAGGCCTGTGGCTACCCATTGACCTTTTAAGAAAGTTCTGAGGAATTTTCACAGGTAAGGGTCTCAGTGATATTTAAAATCACTACAAGGCAGCTTGTCGGTTATTGGCAACCTGCCCAGGAAAAACGGTAAAGCTGCCTTCCCAGGTGATGCAGGTCATAAATTTCTCCACAGAAATTTTTTGGCATAAGGTATAAGTAATTTTGATTGTTTAAATCACAACCTAAACCACTTGATTTTGACACCTTATTAAGAATCTGCCCTCACAAGAGAGACAGGTCAAATTTTTTCTCTATCATTCTCACCACAAAGGTATCATAGAGAAATTTGACATGCTGATTAAAGATCAGCTTGCCAGTGTTGTGCCAGAAGGACACAAATCTGGTGGTGTCAATCATCTTACACCTTACTCCGGTAACAAGTCCCATCACAGGTCTGGACAGTTACACTGGAGTCACTGTTTAGAATTTTACCCAAATTCTAAACACAGTGGTCTAACTGTAGAGCAGGCACAGAAAGATCTGTATTTTAGGTGTTGCTAACCTGCTTAACTTGGTGACATGATAAGGCCATAGACCCTATCTAAGAACCAATCTTAAAATGTCTGGAAATTTTTTCTCACCACAGTGAAAACTTTTGTAACGAATCTTTACCAGATTCTATAGCAGTAGTTAGTCTAAGCTAACAGCTACCAAAGACATTTATTGGTGTAAACTGAAAAACACAACTCCTATCACCAATCTTAGGTGAAGAACATGAGTAAGAGTGTTCAGCAGATTAAATAACTTTATCTGCACTTATAGTGTATCAGTTTGAAGTCAACCAAGGAGGGGTGATCAACCTAGCCTGTGCCTCTGTACAGTCAGAGAAATAAGGCAAAGGTAAAGGAAATTGTGATATCACAATCTCACTCAACCCCAAGCAAGCTTGTAAGGCTTGTGACTGTAATCTGACCCTCTGGAAAAATTTTTAGAAATTTTTCGGCGTAAGTAAGGGTCTCAAGTGATTCTCTGACTTTGCTGCCTTCCGCCTTCGTGATGGCGTTGATTACTGCCGTCTGCTGTCTTAGCGACGTAACTTTTTTCAGGACTTGTGGAAGTTTAACCACCATCAGAGGCATTTGCAAAAATTCAAAAGAATTTTTGTATTAGTTATTGGTTTTAGTTATAAGCATTTATAACTACTCAATAACATCACAAGCAAAGAATTTCCGGGCATAAGGTATGGGTGTTTTTGAATTTACTATTCAAACCTTACCATTTTAACCCCAACTGTGACAATTTCTCCAATGAAGAAATTTTTCGGCATAAGGTGTAGGTGAAAATATTTTACAGTACAGTCACCTATAAAACCTGGCTTGGATACAGTTTTGACTTGAACTCTCACCGAGGAAGTAAGTCAATAATTTCTCCAACTGAGAAATTTTTCGGCATAAGGTATAGGTAAAATCATTTTTACGCTTCACAACCTATACAGCCTTATTTTGACACCGTTCTTAAGACTTCTGCCCTCCCCGGGGAGGCAGGTCAAAATTTCAAACGAAATCGAAAAAAGTTGAAATTTATAATCAACTTACCATGATTGTGCCGGGGGGCCACAATATATGGCGGTGTCAAGGTCACAGTACACCCAACTCCTCTGACAAGTCCTACCACAGGCCGCGACTGTTCAATCGGGAGATACTGTTAAGAAATGAACCCAAATTTCAATAACAGTGGCTATCTGTACAGCGAGCACAGATTCAAGCGTCTTAGTTGGTGTAGGCAACCTCCCTGATACACAGCCATTTCATTCACAAGTCAGTCTGTGAGAACAGGATGGCTAAATGCCACTTCATTTCATCAGAAATTAATGTGGAGACCTGCAGCGGTCCGACTTTGAGTGTATCAGGCACAAAATAATTTTAATATACCATAGGTTAAGTCCACCAGCTCAGATCATAGCCAGGTGGGTCAACAGACTGAACTCCTTCAAGAGGCATATCTGTGACAATATAACCAGTGCAATGGTATAATAAAATTATTTCGTTTGATGATGTCAACTCAGGTTCCAGATCATGAACCTATGGGTAAATTGACAAACATCTAGTGTCAATCAAGGCTTCAGAACACAAGCCTAAAATTGACAAATTAGTTAGTTTTTGGGGATAAAAGAGGTAAACAGACAGGTAAAAGGAAGAAAATCCTTCTAAATTTGTTCCTTTAGCAGGAGTGTGGAGGTAGATAACCTCAACCACCACCCCAGCAGGAAGACTGACACTAGAGTGACAGTACAGGCCTTGGTCTATGGGAACTACCTCTATTATCGCCCAAAAACAAACAAACAAAAACATAACATAAAAAAAAATCCAGGTAAAAATTGGACTAGAATATAGTAAAAACGGATACAAAAAGGAGTAATCTCACTGTTTTTGGAAGAAAATCCGTCTTATTTGGTACCAAAAGACAATATAAAAGGAAAACGGCGAGCCGAGACGAAAAGTTCGGCGCTGAACCGGAAATTGACGGAAATTACCGGAAACAGCCGAGGATTTTGCCGCCAAACGGTTCTAAGTTATTGTTGGTGTCGTAAAAGTATACGACTCGTATTTTCGTCAAATTAAGACGGAAAATGCCCAAAAACAGTAGATATTAACAAAATATTAAAGAAATGATCTTTAATAAAGGAATACGGGGTGAAAAACTCGCCTAAAGTAGAACGATCGGGATAAAACCCAAACTGCTTCTCCGTGATCGGCGGGAAAACAGAGATCGTTAAAATTTGTGAGAATTTTAGCCTAAAGAGGCCTAATCTTAACTTTTAAGGCGAATTAACCCCCTAACATGGAATAAAAACAGATATGAAAAATGGAAGTATAGCGAAATTGCTAAAAACTCACTCGAATTGTAAGCCAAATTGCGAGATGTCTTCCTTCTATGGAAATACACAGCAGTCTGACATCTACAGATCTGCGCATGCGCATCTCCTATGATAGACCTCAACGACATCTATCGTTGCGCTCTGGAATATCAATTCTAAAAGCAGTTAAATTGCAGTGCATTTCCCGGATTAGAAATTTATCCCATATTTTCGGCAAAGTAAACACAGCAAAGCTGTAATGCCGTGCATATTCATATCATGTTCTAAGAAGTATAGAATTGATTTACAACATTTTTAATATGATCTTAGATCAAAATTTTCAGAACAAATATTATTTTAATACGGAATCTAATAGCCCTTCATATGTTGTGTGTTTTGCAATTTATTAATCTGTAACATACTTTCAGGAAAGTAAACACAGCAATGCTGTAATGCCGTGCATATTCCTATTATGATCCAAGGAAAAAAGATCATTATATATGAACTCTATGGCCTTTGGAATGGACCTATACTTAAATATATGCTCTGATTGTGGTGCTTCCTCGCTCTCCATGTAAAATCCTGTCCCATTGCTATAGTATGGAGTAAACCTATGCCTGGATTAAAATATGCAAATAAGGAATGTGTGTGAGGGTTGGGAGTAGTGTGGTGGTGGTATTGGTGGTGGTGGTGTCACAATGGTCACTAACATCCATCTGATAACTTTTGAAGATCAAAATTGACCATATATGACCTGGATCTCTGTGATTCCTGAAACCAAGATGGCCGACACACAAGGAAAACAAAAGAATTAGGTAGTTGAGGTGTCCCAATGGTCACTAACATCCATCTGATAACTTTTGAAGATCAAAATTGACAACATATGACCTGGATCCTTGTGTTTCCTAAAACCAAGATCGCCGACACACATGGAAAACAATAAAATTGGGTAGTTGAGGTGTCCAAATGGTCACTAACATCCATCTGATATCTTTTGAAGATCAAAATTGACCATATATGACCTGGATCCCTGTGTTTCCGAAAACCAAGATGGACGACACATATGGAAAACAATAGAATTAGGTAGTTGAGGTATCCCAATGACTACTAACATCCACCTCATAAGAGCTGGATCGCTGTGTTTTCTAAAACCAAGATGGCCGACACATATGAAAAACAATAGAATTAGGTAGTTGAGGTCTTTCAATGGTCACTAACATCCATCTCATAACATTTGAAGATCGAAATTGACCACATATGACCTGGATCCCTGTGTTTCCTAAAACCAAGATGGCCGACACACAAGGAAAATAACAGAATTAGGTAGTTGAAGTGTCCCAATGGTCACTAACATCCATCTGATATCTTTTGAAGATCAAAATTGACCACATATGACCTGGATCCCTGTTTCCTAAAACCAAGATGGCCGACACACAAGGAAAACAATAGAATTAGGTAGTTGAGGTGTCCCAATGGTCACTAACATCCATCTGATATCTTTTGAAGATCAAAATTGACCACATATTACCTGGATCCCTGTGTTTCCTAAAACCAAGATGGCCGACACACAAGGAAAACAATAGAATTAGGTAGTTGAGGTTTCCCAATGATCACTAACATCCATCTGATAACTTCTGAAGATCAAAATTGACCACATATGGCCTCGATCCCTGTGATTCCTAAAACAAAGATGGCCGACAAATATGGAGAACAATAAAATTAGCTAGTTGAGGTGTCCCAATGGTCACTAACATCCATCTGATAACTTTTGAAGATTAAAATTGACAATATATGAGCTGGATCCCTGTGTTTCCTAAAACAAAGATGGCCGACACACATGGAAAACAATAAAATAGGCTAGTTGAGGTCCCCCAATGGTCACTAACATCCATCTGATAATTTTTGAAGATCAAAGTTGACCATATATGGCCTGGATCCTTGTGTTTTCTAAAACAAAGATGGCCGACACATATTGAAAAAAATATAATTAGGTAGTTGAGGTTTCCCAATGATCACTAACATCCATCTGATAACTTCTGAAGATCAAAATTGACCACATATGGCCTGAATCCCTGTGATTCCTAAAACAAAGATGGCCGACACATATGGAAAACAATAGAATTAGGTAGTTGAGGTTTCCCAATTATCACTAACATCCATCTGATAACATTTGAAGATCAAAATTGACCACATATGACCTGGATCCCTGTGTTTCCTAAAACCAAGATGGCCGACACACATGGAAAACAATAAAATAGGCTAGTTGAGGTCTCCCAATAGTCACTAACACCCATCTGATAATTTTTGAAGATCAAAGTTGACCATATATGGCCTGGATCCCTGTTTTCTAAAACAAAGATGGCTGACACATATTGAAAAAAATAGAATTAGGTAGTTGAGGTCTTTCAATGGTCACTAACATCCATCTGATAACTTTTGAAGATCAAAATTGACCACATATGACCTGGATCCCTGTGTTTCCTAAAACAAAGATGGCCGACACACATGGAAAACAATAAAATTGGGTAGTTGAGGTGTCCCAATGGTCACTAACATCCATCTATAACTTCTTTTTAAGATCAAAATTGACCATGTATGACCTGGATCCCTGTGTTTCCTAAAACAAAGATGGCCGACACACATGGAAAACAACAAAATTGGGTAGTTGAGGTCTCCCAATGGTCACTAACATCCATCTGATAACTTTTGAAGATCAAAATTGACCACATATGACCTGGATCCCTGTGTTTCCGAAAACCAAGATGGCCGACACACATGGAAAAAAATAAATTGGGTACTTGAGGTGTCCCAATGGTCACTAACATCCATCTGATAACTTTTGAAGATCGAAGTTGACCATATATGGCCTGGATCCCTGTGTTTCCTAAAACAAAGATGGCCGACATATATGGAGAACAATAAAATTAGCTAGTTGAGGTGTCCCAATGGTCACTAACATCCATCTGATAACTTTTGAAGATTAAAATTGACAATATATGGGCTGGATCCCTGTGTTTCCTAAAACAAAGATGGCCGACACACATGGAAAACAATAAAATAGGCTAGCTGAGGTCTCCCAATGGTCACTAACATCCATCTGATAACTTTTGAAGATCAAAGTTGACCATATATGGCCTGGATCCCTGTGTTTTCTAAAACAAAGATGGCCGACACATATTGAAAAAAATAGAATTAGGTAGTTGAGGTCTTTCAATGGTCACTAACATCCATCTCATAACTTTTGAAGATCAAAATTGACCATATATGACCTGGATCCCTGTGTTTCCTAAAACAAAGATGGCCGACACACATGGAAAACAACAAAATTGGGTAGTTGAGGTCCCCCAATGGTCACTAACATCCATCTGATAACTTTTGAAGATCGAAGTTGACCATATATGGCCTGGATCCCTGTGTTTCCTAAAACAAAGATGGCCGACATATATGGAGAACAATAAAATTAGCTAGTTGAGGTGTCCCAATGGTCACTAACATCCATCTGATAACTTTTGAAGATTAAAATTGACAATATATGGGCTGGATCCCTGTGTTTCCTAAAACAAAGATGGCCGACACACATGGAAAACAATAAAATAGGCTAGCTGAGGTCTCCCAATGGTCACTAACATCCATCTGATAACTTTTGAAGATCAAAGTTGACCATATATGGCCTGGATCCCTGTGTTTTCTAAAACAAAGATGGCCGACACATATTGAAAAAAATAGAATTAGGTAGTTGAGGTCTTTCAATGGTCACTAACATCCATCTCATAACTTTTGAAGATCAAAATTGACCATATATGACCTGGATCCCTGTGTTTCCTAAAACAAAGATGGCCGACACACATGGAAAACAACAAAATTGGGTAGTTGAGGTCCCCCAATGGTCACTAACATCCATCTGATAACTTTTGAAGATCGAAGTTGACCATATATGGCCTGGATCCCTGTGTTTCCTAAAACAAAGATGGCCGACATATATGGAGAACAATAAAATTAGCTAGTTGAGGTGTCCCAATGGTCACTAACATCCATCTGATAACTTTTGAAGATTAAAATTGACAATATATGGGCTGGATCCCTGTGTTTCCTAAAACAAAGATGGCCGACACACATGGAAAACAATAAAATAGGCTAGCTGAGGTCTCCCAATGGTCACTAACATCCATCTGATAACTTTTGAAGATCAAAGTTGACCATATATGGCCTGGATCCCTGTGTTTTCTAAAACAAAGATGGCCGACACATATTGAAAAAAATAGAATTAGGTAGGTGAGGTCTTTCAATGGTCACTAACATCCATCTCATAACTTTTGAAGATCAAAATTGACCATATATGACCTGGATCCCTGTGTTTCCTAAAACAAAGATGGCCGACACACATGGAAAACAACAAAATTGGGTAGTTGAGGTCCCCCAATGGTCACTAACATCCATCTGATAACTTTTGAAGATCGAAGTTGACCATATATGGCCTGGATCCCTGTGTTTCCTAAAACAAAGATGGCCGACATATATGGAGAACAATAAAATTAGCTAGTTGAGGTGTCCCAATGGTCACTAACATCCATCTGATAACTTTTGAAGATTAAAATTGACAATATATGGGCTGGATCCCTGTGTTTCCTAAAACAAAGATGGCCGACACACATGGAAAACAATAAAATAGGCTAGCTGAGGTCTCCCAATGGTCACTAACATCCATCTGATAACTTTTGAAGATCAAAGTTGACCATATATGGCCTGGATCCCTGTGTTTTCTAAAACAAAGATGGCCGACACATATTGAAAAAAATAGAATTAGGTAGTTGAGGTCTTTCAATGGTCACTAACATCCATCTCATAACTTTTGAAGATCAAAATTGACCATATATGACCTGGATCCCTGTGTTTCCTAAAACAAAGATGGCCGACACACATGGAAAACAACAAAATTGGGTAGTTGAGGTCCCCCAATGGTCACTAACATCCATCTGATAACTTTTGAAGATCGAAGTTGACCATATATGGCCTGGATCCCTGTGTTTCCTAAAACAAAGATGGCCGACATATATGGAGAACAATAAAATTAGCTAGTTGAGGTGTCCCAATGGTCACTAACATCCATCTGATAACTTTTGAAGATTAAAATTGACAATATATGAGCTGGATCCCTGTGTATCCTAAAACAAAGATGGCCGACACACATGGAAAACAATAAAATAGGCTAGTTGAGGTCTCCCAATAGTCACTAACACCCATCTGATAATTTTTGAAGATCAAAATTGATCATGTATGGCCTGGATCCCTGTGTATCCTAAAACAAAGATGGCTGACACATATGGAAAACAATAGAATTAGGTAGTTGAGGTCCATCAATGGTCACTAATATCCATCTGATAACATTTGAAGATCAAAATTTACCACAAATGACCTGGATCCCTGTGTTTCCTAAAACCAAGATGGCCGACACACATGGCAAACAATAAAATTGGGTAGTTGAGGTGTCCCAATGGTCACTAACATCCATCTGATAACTTTTTAAGATCAAAATTGACCATATATGGCCTGGATCCCTGTGTTTCCGAAAACCAAGATGGCCGACACACATGGAAAACGGTCCCAAGACTCCAAATAATCCAATGCCACGCCACTTAAAACTCCCAAAAAAGTGCATCATACTTATGTGTACATGTATACATAAATATACATATAGGTGGCCTTTAGTGGGTTAATAGTCAGTGGTGCTGAGAAACGCACCACCAGCAGAAGAGAACCACATGGTGCTGGGGGAGGTGGTGCCAGGCAGGTATGGGGCCACCCCAGGAGCACAGCCACCACCACCATTCAGAGGTGGGTGGGGGGGGGGGGGCTATATACCATGGCTCTGCCTGAGGTGTCCAGGGCTACCACCACTCTGTCCCCAGGGTCTACAATAACAGGTCCACCAACACCACCACTGCCACCACTTCTATACTTGACTGATTTGCAGATTATAGCCGTTCATTCCTAAGAATGAACGGCAATAATTTGGTAAATAGGGTAATAAAATGTCACTAACCAGGGCCTAAGAAATTTATATCGAATATTATACACATCCATGTACTAAGTGTGTGTTTATTGGAAAACATTAATGTGGTACACCATGCTGACAGCGACAGCAGAGCACTCTGAACACAAGTATATCATTTTCTTATGTTTTCTGAAGGTATTGGACAGTATGTTTTGTTCCAAGTCACATAAAGGGGTAGCTTATGGAAATACCTATCGGAAACTATCTTATTCATACTTGGGTGACCATTTAAAGAAGAGAAATGAATTAATTCACCATTACCATTATAGCAGTTCTTCATAACCAGAAGTCAAGTAGCAGTTTGGGGAGAGGTTGACCTAGATAACGAACATATTGACCTAGAAACGGCAGCACGCCCTCCAGATTATATAGTCTCTCGGATTCAAATGAACAGTGCCACAGCCATGGCCTCCCCATCCAAACCAATCCATCCATCCAAATAAACCATGTCACAGCAATGTCACAGACAGTCACTGTTGCCAAGGTGATATGACCTTTACCTCCTTTCCCCCAGGAAATGAAAAGCCAGCCAATTCCATTCCCACAGCATGAAGTGCCAGTCAAGTCTCTTAAAGGGGCCAGGGCTATACTGACCTAGATTCACCATCATACAAGAGGAGGAGAATGGCCTGTGTTATTTCCCATAGGGGAAAAAACACCGACTCTGAACCATACACTAGTCACACTAGTATTCCTAGTCACCACACTAATTAAGCGAATACTAGGCTTTTAACAGGAAAGAGATGTCTGGACAGTTATGGTTTTCTCTCCTGTATCGTAAGCATTTTTTTATATGCGTTACATTTCATGTGAAGACATGGACTCCTTCTTTCCAGAGTCCCAGTAAAATCTATAACATTTTCTTCTTTTTTTTTTTTTTTTTTGGGGGGGGGGGGATTTAAATCCAAAAATAGGAATATAAAAGGACTTGAACCTGAGAAATAGGAAATCGAGGAACAATAGGGTCTTTAGTCAAAAGAATGAGGAAAACCTAGGAATCACTTGATAACCTGCCCTACCTCATCGTTAATGACTCCTGCATTTTATTTTGTGTAATATTCACCAAAAAGCATATAGAAATACTGTGCAAAAAATAATTTGTACTACGAGGGCATAATACCTTGCGTATAAGCTGCACCCTGACTTTGATACAAGAGCTATAAGGTGCAGATGGGGTTAAATTTTGAGATTTTTTATACTAATTCAGTGTAAATACGTCTTGCCTATAAGGCACACCCTGACTTTGGGAGGTGCAGCCGAGTTAATCCTACCGTATAAGTAGCAGCTTATATGCAGAGTACTAGGGCACATCAGAATATCAAAGGAATTGAGGATATGTAGTCAAACGCATAGTAGGCATTGCCACTTTACTGTCATCACACATACATGTACACTATACACGCATATGGAACATATATGTAAATATACATATATACACATAATAATGTCTACAGACAAGTTATAAATGGCAGCATCGATACCTTTGTGCATTAGAGGCCGGCTTTCTTCTGAACGATACTCGGCAAATTAACATTTCTGAGCCATATGTTTTTAATACAATATAGGGCTGAAAATATACATATATATATTTTTTTAAAAGAAAGTTGATCTTAACCCTTGAACTAACGAGAGGTGAGGAAACGATGACAATCATGGATTGCAGTGGATCTCGTCAGGGGACCATTTAAAATACAAACGAATGTTCACAAGCTCCCTGGCGTGCATGGGTATCTAGTAGAATTAATCCATACTAGCAATGTCTTACTGGAGAATCTTTCTAAAATACTATATAGATATTTATGGATTCCCAGTAGCTGCGTCAACTAATGATAGAATCACAGCACCATATGTCTACATTAGAAAACAGCCATTAAAAACTTTAATTCAACAAATAGTCTGTCATTACAGACATGTCAAAAGTCGTGTCCCTAGAACTTAAGATACTTTCAATTTGATAGAATTAGACCATATGGCAACAGCCACAAGTATCGTTTACTTGAGAATCCTAATGTGACATACATAACCAGTCCTCAGATACACATTGATATATTTCTAAAACATGATTTTACTTCCAACCTGGGAATGCGACCGTTTGCTTTAACTGCCAAATATTTTCAGTGTCATCCTATGACAAAAGAAAGCACTTTTTCAATTTAAAAAAAAAAGGAAGCTTACAATGTCAAACCTTTAGTAAGTTGGTGTCTGCTGGTTAATGGTAACCGACTTACAAAATATTCATTGCGGATTAGAGGAGACAAGGGAGTCAAAGTTTTGACTAGCGTCAACTTGAGGTGGGTCAGAATCCTATAAAAGTAGATAATGGTATAATACTATAAATCTAATAAATAAAATACAATAAACAGCGATCTACATGCCTGTGGAGAGTTATAAGAAGTAAATATTCCGGTCTGATAAGCGATATGTGCATTTAGCAGTTTTCATTGTTTCATCATTTAAGGAGTGACTGTGTGGCCATAAGCAGCATGCGCATGGAGCGGCTGTGACGGTCGGTCGGGTGGGCCTGGAGGTGGGCCATGAGGCGCTGGCACAGCCCACCCAGCACCGTCGCCATGTGCTCCCTGGTCACAGAGTGGGATGTGTCCAGGTTCATCACCGCCTCCTCCAAGTACCTGAAACAACAAGTACATGTTAAACTGTGTCATTAGATGTATCAAGACGCACTCAGGTTATGTACTGCAAAACCCTGTGTATAAGACAAGACTCATAGACTATTTCAGACCTTTGGTGCAGGTTATAGGTTATATACTGCAAAACCCTGTGTATAAGACAAGACTCATAGACTATTTCAGACCTTTGGTGCAGGTTATAGGACTACCAAAACTCAGGGTGTAGCTTATATGAGGGGTTTTGCCCATCTAGGGGCTTATAAGCTGGTGCAGCTTAGACATTGGGCTTTACGGTAGCTGGACACTTGTAATTTGGTTTATTATGTGGTCATTGATTATGTTGCCGATAGTGTCACAATTATGTGCATTCAATGTGTTTTGTAATGTGAAGAAAGAGCAAGACTTGAATCACTTAAAGAGACAATTATTCACTTGATATAGCTTTTTGATTTCATTTTTCTTTCAGAAAACAAATCAGGCATCATGGTGTGATTAAAGGTTTAATTGTTGTGGTACCAGGATTAATAGCTTTCTTGTGCCTTACTTGTGTTTGAGTTCAGCTTGACAGGTGAGGTCTATGGAGAGCTGTTGGATGAGGGAGAGCAGCACCGGCTGCTGTAACGGACACGGCTGCTGGTTGAAGAGCTGCGCTGGCTTCACCGACTCACACACAAACAACACCAGGCTCAGATCTGATGCCGACAATGCCTGAACACATGGGGATTAGAAGCAACATGATTAGAATTAAATATTTTTAGGTAGTTTTTATTATACAGGGATGACAGTGAGGTCTAGAAAAAAAGCCTGAACTTTGCAGAGGCCTTGTGGGTGTCATTGCACGTCGCAAGCGAAGTGCAGTGACATGTCTAGGAGGTTTTGGGGGCATGTCCCCCAAGAAAATTTTAGAATTATAGACAGTAATTGGTGTGTTTTAGATCACCTTGATACACAATTTTGAGGTTAGATAAGATCTGCAGACCATTCTTTAGGAATGGTCTGCTGTGTGAACCTGACGGATATAGGGGGTGGTGGACTATTGGATGGCAGATTAAAGAGATCTCACTGTAGCTCTTGGTCTTTACCACACAATCCTACATATCTCAATTCACCAATTTGCTAATCCTTGTTTGTATTCCTTCTTTAATTGTTTTCCAAATAGGTGATAAGCTTTATTGTCCATGTAATCTGAATAAACCTATGAAATGCTATTACCGTAATCTCCCACGTATAAGACGCATCTTATACGTAAATCAGAAGCTCCTAGCACCTTGTACAGCCATCCCAAAGTCTGGGTGCGTCTTATAGGCGAGGTATTTTTACAGGGGCATAGGAAAAGGGGGGGCCAGGGCCCCCCCAATCATGAAGGAGGTGGGGCCTGAGTATGTCTGGGCCCCCCCCCAATATTTTCCAAGAACTCACGAGGGGGCAATAGATAGGATATTAGGATCAGGATATTGATTCAGCTGAAATCTCTATATCTAGGATCAGGATATTAGGATCAGATTTTAGATTTTGATCACGGTCTTAGTAGCAGACATTTTTATATTGCCGTACATTATACTGATTCAAAATTTAATCTGGTAGTTTCATGATATTTTATCATTCAAAACCAAATTATTGTAATCACAGAAATACACAGCATAGCTGTAATGCTGTACGCATTAATACTAAGATAATTAGGAGCTATGATTAAGGCAAATTCAACCAATATTGTAAAGGAAAAACATTCAAACTTTATCATGTAGGTGGTGGACTCATATACCAGCATGCTAACATCTGATAACTTTTGAAGATCAAAATTCACCATGTATGGCCTGGATCCCTGTGTTTCCGAACACCAAGATGGCTGACACACATGGAAAACAATAGAATCAGGTAGTTGAGGTGTCCCAATGGTCACTAACATCCATCTGATAACATTTGAAGATCAAAATTCACCACATATGGCCTGGATCCCTGTGTTTTTGAAAACCAAGATGGCCGACACACATGGAAAACAGTAGAATTTGGTAGTCGAGGTGTCCCTATGGCTACTAACATCCACCTGATAACTGTAAAAGATCAAATTTCACCATGTATGGCCTGGATCCCTGTGTTTCCAAAACCCAAGATGGCTGACACACATGGAAAACAATAGAATCGGGTTGTTGAGGTGTACCAATGGTCACTAACATCCATCTGATAACGTTTGAAGGTCAAAATTGACCATATGTGGCCTGGATCCCTGTGTTTCCAAAAACCAAGATGGCCGACACACACAGAAAACAAAAGAATCAGGTAGTTCAGGTGTCCCTTTGGCTACTAACATCCACCTAATAACTTTTGAAGGTTAAAATTGACCATATATGGCCTGGATCCCTATGTTTCTGAAAACCAAGATGGCTGCCATCCATAAAGAATTAACTGCACATCAATGCATCATGCCATCCATAAAGGGTTAAATGTGCATCAATGCATCATGCCATCCATAAAGGGTTAACTATGCATCAATGCATCATGCGATCTATAAAGGGTTAACTGCACATCAATGCATCATGCCATCTATAAAGGGTTAACTGCACATCAATGCATCATGCCATCCATAAAGGGTTAAATGTGCATCAATGCATCATGCCATCCATAAAGGATTAAATGTGCATCAATGTGTCATGCCATCCATAAAGGGTTAACTATGCATCAATGCATCATGCCATCTATAAAGGGTTAACTGCACATCAATGCATCATGCCATCTATAAAGGGTTAACTGCACATCAATGCATCATGCCATCCATAAAGGGTTAAATGTGCATCAATGCATCATGCTATCTATAAAGGGTTAAATGTGCATCAATGCACCATGCCATCCATAAAGGGTTAACTATGCATCAATGCATCATGCCATCTATAAAGGTTTAACTGCACATCAATGTGTCATGCCATCCATATAGGGTTAAATATGCATCAAAGCATCATGCCATCCATAAAGGGTTAAATATGCATCAATGCATCATGCCATCTATACAGGGTTAACTGCACATCAATGCATCATGCTATCCATAAAGTGTTAAATATGCACCAATGCATCATGCTATCCATAAAGAGTTAAATGTGCATCAATGCATCATGCCATCTATAAGGGTTAACTACACATCAATGCATCATGCCATCCATAAAGGGTTAAATGTGCATCAATGCATCATGCCATCCATAAGGGTTAACTGCACATCAATGCATCATGCCATCTATAAAGGGTTAACTACAAATCAATGCATCATGCCATCCATAAAGTGTTAAATATGCATCATGCTATCCATAAAGAGTTAAATGTGCATCAATGCATCATGCAATCCATAAGGGTTAACTGCACATCAATGCATCATGCCATCCATAAAGGGTTAACTATACATCAATGCATCATGCCATCTATAAAGGGTTATGTACATATAATCAAACAGGCAATGGTCCGTGCTACTCACGGCGTTTATACCAGCCCTAACAGCGTGCCTATGTCCCTACCCATTAGGGATAGGTTTTACACATTTTAGAAACATAGAGGTGGTGGACTCATATAACCACCACATTCACCACTATAGAACCAGCTTTGTTCAGAGGTGGGGGGAGGGGGGTCAATGGCCAATGCAGAGGATTATGAGGGAGCAGTGCTTTGTATTAGAACACAGGGCTATCCCTGTGGCCTCTGCCACCACTTCAGTGACCAGGATTCACCACCAGCACCACCATAGCTCAAGCAAGAGCACTAATTTGCATAAATCACTCCATGTATAGGTATACACCATACTGTACCTATAGGACTGGGATATACAGGGAGAGTGAACAAGCACCACTTTGGACCTGCAATGGTCTTTAAGATAGGGGTGGTGCAGTGGTTCTGGGTGAGGAGACCCAGGTCAAACTATGAATAATAGTGCTAGGGGGCTAGGACTTGGGCCAAGTCTACTGGCATGTGTTTCAGAAGTCTCAATTCAAGTAATGAGCCGATCGTTCCTATGAGGAACGAACGGCAATAAACACAATGGAAAAGAAGCCAAAACTTTACATCTCAAATTAGATTATTATGGTGATGTCATAGGGAAAATGGGGGTCTGAGCCTAATGTCAGATCCAAAATTTACCAAAAGTTACTTTTCTATATGAATTCTATATACGCATTATATAGACACCATCACGCATCAGCCGACAATTCAAGGTGGTCGCGACGGTGCCCTCGCCGGGCCCCCCCAATGAAGATTTGCTTCCTACCCCTCTGTTTTACTATAGAACAGTACTGAACCTTCAAAATTTTGCACTTACATGAGCCTTACAGGTTTTTCTTCAACTCAGGGTGCGTCTTATACGTGAGGTGCGTCTTATACGCAGGAGATTACGGTATATATAGTGACCTCTCCCCCCCCCCTTTTGAATCTGTCGTATGATCAGGTTTTGTTTTGTAAAGGTTGTCTCCCATCTGAATGCGAGCCCCCATACTGTAGGGGTGCTTACAGTTACTGATGGCAATATCAGCTGAATAACAGTTAACAGCTTGGTAATGAACAGACAACCTTACTGATACAAGATGCTTTTACTCATTTGTGGTGTCTAACTTACCCTATTAAATGTGACCACTAGTTATTAAAATGACCACATATAAGTCTTCAGTGGTACCACCCTAGAGTTTATGATCCCTCTCCTGCTGGGTTTGTGTATCAAGGCTGCCTTTGTCGGCCTCGCCTTTAAATGGGAGACAACCTTAATGTCCACACTGCCAAATAGACTTAGTCTACCCCACCCTGTTTGTGTATGTGTGTGGGAGAGGTAGGGGGTAATGAGGGTGTTTGATGACAGCTGTGGTCTGGTATGTGAGGTTGGGGGGGGGGTGGTGGTGGTGATATCAGATTACAGGGATGGGGATGTGGTGTGTCTTAAGGCCAAGGGAAATCATGATTTAGTTTGGCTGTATACTGAAAGTTGCAGCCATAAGTTAAAGCTACATCTCCCCTATCCAGTAATACAATCGTAAACTAGGCCATATCTATTGCAATCTGAGAGTGGATTTGAGCAAAGAATTTTTTTTTTCTAATTTTAAATTCCTTTTTTTTTGCTTCAAAATCTGAGAAAATGGGTCAAAATGTTGGTTTAATAACACTTGAATATTATTTCTTTGTTTGTAAAGCTCTGAAATAGGCAAATTCTAAGGTTTACATCAATTCTGTTTTACTAGAGAGGTTGATGTTAGGTGAAACAAAACAAAATCTTTTTCAAGCCTTCCTAGACTTGTTAGGTCTGAACACCCTTGACTACCCTTATAGAAAGGGTAGGGTAGGAGACCTGTTGACCTAATAGGTCTGAAGTTGGGAAGGGCTGTGGGAGTAGGTGAGGATATACTTCATTACTGTGGGCTTGATTCTATTGAAGGGCAGTCAATGTTCCAGTCATGTTGGTACCAGGTATTCCTAATAATGCATTACTCCAGGCTTATGTACAAATGGCTATTACGTTTTTTTTTTTGTTTTTTTTGGGGGGGGGGCATTTTTGACATTTTGTTAAAAACCCTGAAAACTGTCATCCCTGACCATAACCAAAGTGTAATGAATTGCAATCATACAAGCAAATCACAAACCTAAAAGACGTGTATCACATGTACCGTAATCTCCCCCGTATAAGGCGCATCTTATACGCCACACAAAATGCTGCTGGGTCTTATACGCGGGAGGTAAATTGCCTTGAGATTGGGGTGCGCCTTCTAGGGGGGGTATTTTTACTATAGAACAGTACTAAACTGACAAATATCTGCCCTCAGGGGTGCGCCTTTTACGTGAAACAGCCTTCTCTGGGTTGGGGGTGCGCCTTCTACGCGAGCTGCGCCTTCTACGCGGGAGATTACGGTACATACATGTACTCAAAGTCTCGTTTCAACGTAACATACTTTTTTTTTTATGTGCTTCCAACCTCTCTGTCTCTTACTACTGTACCCTTTTCAAAGTTAATAGCAGTAGTAGCCCTAACTTCTATCCAGGCATGAGCTAGCTGAAGGTGAAATTACCTGTTGGAATGCTGTGTTGAGCTGACCCTGGCTAAGTAGGTGTAGGATGGTGTTTTGGGAGACTTGTGGGTCTGGTGTCACTGGTGTGACTGGGGCAGGCGTGACAGCGCGTGACTGGAGCGCCCCAAGTACCGAGTTATTGATGGCCTCCTGCTGGTCCCGCAATGCTAGGTTAACCTCCTCCTGCACCACCTTCCGCATGGACGTCATGAGGGAGTCATGGAATCTGTGTGTGAAGTAACCAAGGTAAATATTACACATTACACATGGATGTCATGAGGGAGTCATGGAATCTATGTGTGAAGTAGCCATGGTTAATATTTAGACTTTCTGCATGGAGGCCAAGGGGTCTTTGTAGCAGTTATTTTCTTCTTAGACTTACCCAGACAGAACACGTTGCACAGCGGGTCCTGTATCAGTGTGAGCAGCCTCTGCACGTTCTGTCGCAGTCTGCAGTCCCTGGCAAGCTGCCTGCAGCTGGGCCGAGATGGGCTTCTGAGCTTCTGACGAGTGCTTGACCGCCTCTACCATACCGCGCAGCTGGCCAACCACTGGGTCTCGTCCCTCATCATGACGTCGTCTCACCTGGTCCAGATCTGCCAAGAAAGAAAATACAAAGATATTTGTGTATTTAAGCCATGCTTTTAAAAGAAAACTGCTTTACTACTTTGTGTAAAATTCACGACCCATACGTGAGGAGCCTCTTGTTGCACCTTATAGAATCTGTCTGAATTCAGAGTGCACCTCATAAGATTATGATTCACTTTGAGGCTATCTGACACTACTTCAAAAGGGTGGAAGGCTCTCTAAGACCAGCAATTGTACTTCTTTCTTCATAACTTTGCAGTCAACATTGATCAAAAATTGAATGCGTGCTATAGGTCTTCCATCAAATATCATTAAAAAAAAATAGAAATTAAACCTACCTAACTGTTGACACTATTGTGACAGTATGCCCAAGTCGTCAATGATTAAGCCTATGGAAAATGCATCCATTATCGCTTGTATGTTTGATTGGCGAATAACTCCTCTCCTGCCGAGTTAAGCATTGCACAATACCAGCAGGTCTTGAATAAGGATCCATATTAACCATAAAAAGGCATGACACACTGTAATTCTCCTCCATTTTGTTATAATAAAGCAGTTTTGATGGCACCGTCAGTTGATCGTCCCGCTGTCCGCCATTTTGGATTTTCATGTTCTGTGCGCATACGCGACCCTCCTTGCTGGAAGTCGCATTTTCGACGGAGAAATGATACATTCTATCGATTTAACTTGAAATTAATGGCTTTTTGAATATAATCCATGCATGTTTGGCAATATTAATCAAATTGAATCGAATACACCCTCTCAATTTACTGTTATAAAATAAAATCTGACGACCGGTCCCTCTGCGCGCATGCGTCAAGTCTCCAGACTGGAGGTGCGATAGCCATAACAAGAACATGTCGGTTGGTCGTATTAACATATTTGATACATGAACGGTCTTAACCCATCCTATACAAAAATTTACCAATTTTTCCTCAATCTATCGCATTATATAAACGGTCTTCCGCCCTTACCTGCTGAAAAAAAGCGTCTTAATTGAACAATTCCCTTAGGAACCCATGTGTTATGTCTATCGCGAAAATCTATCGCACAATGCAATCCTATGGAGCCTCATTTTCATGAGAAAGTAAGTCAAACATGTCAGGTTTTTTCTTCAGCATTTTTCATAGCTAAAGAAATTTTTTTCCAGGAATTGTGCATGTGCAATGAGAGACTAGATCCTAAAGAACATATTTCCATAATTTTTTGTTTAATTATCCCCCAATTTCGATGACCAATTCCAATCTAAAGTTCCAATTCATGAGCATCAGTTTTTGACTGAAAAGGCGCCTCCAATGACCCAGGAGGACCTGGGCCAATAATGCTATGTATGTTGTATCATGTACATGTTGATGTTGAAAATCTATGCATAGCCATAGGCACACAACCCCGCTTCACCCAGCATAAGTAAAGCTGTTTCTTTTTGAGTATACATACAAATAGCTAATCTTATATAATCTCCCCTTGGTACTGCAATAACACATTTATAGTACATCAAAGATGACACTTACACTCTTGAGTTCCTCGTTGGAAAGTCTCATTAATTTGGCGAAATACGTTTTGGCATGACCGATCAAAAGCGGGCATGACGACTTCACGGCAGGCAGCTTGGATTGGACCTTGGATAGAATTTGCTGCAGCTTGTCCAATTGTCTCTACCGTTTCCTGCAGAAAGAAGGTCAAATTACCGTTAATTCGTTCTTGCATATAGGCAGGGAGGAAAGTGAACTCTCAAATGAGAAAAATAAATATTGATTGATTTGTTTAAAGCCCTAAGGCTCTTACACTTTGTGGGACTGCAGAAACATAAAATGATGCATGTACCCCCAAGGTATGATCCTAAGCTATCTACTGATAACATTTCAATCATCCTTACCCTTGAGCGGCACATCTTGCCGATACTCTCTTTGAGCAGTGTGTCTGTGGCTGTTAGTTTCTGTGCCAGCTCCAGGTGAATTTGCTCCTTGAGTGGCTCCAGCATACTCATAACACCTGTATTGGACAACACCAAAGTTCAATGCACCATATAATACATGCAATTCATAGTGCAGACATGGTTTCAACATGCATATATCGGATAAACACAAATTGTTTTGTCAGGTGTTCTGACAGACTTTTGGACTAAAGTAATTTCATGTATAAAAGACAAACATACTGAGTATCTCTAACTAAGGACTAAATACCGTAGCATCATGGGCAATGAAGAGTACGACAATGACGTTTACTTTTTGGTACACAAATCACAATCTGTTCAGAGAAGGTTGACCTCATACCTGGGGTGACCGTACGGCGGACCTCCTCCTTGACAACCTTATCTAGTCTCTGTGTGATTGTGCGTTCTAACGTTTGACTCAGGTTGGACACAAGGCGGTCCTGTCTCCGCTGGTCTTGTGACTCACGGCTACTGAGAGCCTGTTGTAAGTGTTGAGCTATTCATCATTAAGGAATCTACCTTTGTCGGGTTCACTTACATTAGTGGAAGACTTTTAATGGTTGCTTTCAGAAAATGGTTTAATAATTAGAATATTATCATTCATTTCTACTTTCACATTCTACAAGAGCTATTATTACAAGACATGACACTTATAATTCTTTGTAGCTAGGCAGCAAATACACATTAATGGATACATTGCTGATGGTGATGTTGAGTGAGAGCACCGGTGACCTTTGATGACAAAGCACCTTCTAATTGATCCAGTTGACCCTGAAGTGCCTCGACTGATTCACTTGTCTGTCGCTGCTGGTCCAGTGCTGTCCGCAGCTCAACTATCTCTTTCTGCTGTGACTGCAGGATCGTCAACATGTCTTTCAACGAGGTCTGCATTTGTTCAATCAGTATCCTGTCTCTAGAGGCCAGTTCAACATGAGTTGGGGGTGCTGCTGGAACATTCTGGCTGGTGCTAGGAGAAGGCGCATCAATAGCAGAATGTAACAGCGGCTCAGCCTGTGGTAGCTTGGGCAATGAGGCATGATCTCTGAGTGCCTCAACTGGCTCGTCTACAGGCATGATGTTCCTCGTTGACAGCCCATTGTCAGGTTCATTATCAAGGGAAGTTTCTTCCTCTCCATCTTCCTCTTCTGGCTCATCATCGATTATAACCTCTTTGGTTTCTTCAATATGGACGTCATCATCGTCATCATCAGCTGCTTCCTCCTCCTCTAGCTGCTCGACCTCTCTGTGAGTTATAAAACATATCAATCTGGATTAATCCATGGACTGTTCAAACTGACCACCAACAGGCAACATCATAATGAATACTTGTTAGATATCAACACCACTGTTGAAAGTGAAAATACAAAGCACTTGAGTGTAAACAGGACTGGACATTATATTACTCACGTGAGCCTATGTCGGTAAGCGGCTCGCTCTATGGCCTGTGTAGCCAGGTGTTGTGTGTCGCGATTTACATCTGAGACATCTGGAGGCTGAGGCCATGAGCCATACCCGGTGGGCTGAGTGTCCCCTTCATCCTTTTGGTTACCTCCGGCCGTCAAGACGGTGTCGGCAGGCGGAGACATGCTCTCATCATCACCAGCATTGATTGTTTCCAACTAGCCAAATTAATGGGAGAGGGAAAATATAATGAATAATTAGAATAATTGAGAAACATTAGCGAATATGTTTAAGAATATTCTAACTATATCAGGGTTTACTTTTTGATAGATACTTTTGGAGAATTCATCAGCACACATGCATGTAACTTCCTATTCTAAAGCTTAGTTCACTTTTAAAGAGCTCTGAATCGGCAACGTCCCAACAGTGCAAAATTCGGCGGAGTTAGGTCCTTGATTCAGTGCACCTTCAATATAAAATTAATCGAATACTTACTTGTAAGTGTGAAGATTAATTGTTGTTCTGCGAGGCAACACCAGGGGCGTTACAGAGTACACAGGAGATGACGTCATCGCTTGGCGCCAGTTTGTAGCATGCGGACAGTGAATCGTACTGAAAATAAAAGTACACAGGAAAACATACCTTATACTTTTAGGCGTATTTCATTATTTGTTGATTGTAGATTATGCCCATGCAGTAATCTATTTATCATAGGGAGGATGGGAGGGCCTGTGTACTCTGCAATGCCCCTGGTGTTGCCTCGCAGAACAACAATTAATCTTCACACTTACAAGTAAGTACACGATTAATTTTATATTCTGCTCAGTAACACCAGGGGGCAGTTGCAGTCTAGCACACAGGAGACTTCAAAGTTCAGTAGGTTCACTGTCTGATCCAATGACACATCATACTGTGACTTTGGATTTTATCTAGATAATTTTCCAATTATCCCAGCTCCCTCTCACAACTGTGACTTAGCACATAAATTTATGTCTAGATATATAATTTTATGAGTCCGACAGTTGTCAGATCATGACAAATGTGGTGACATTTGTAATATCCAACATAAAGTACTCACGTGCAGCCATAACCCAAACATGAATTTATAGGAAGTATAAACTCATTAGCTGGTGGCCTCAGATCAAGTGTAAATCTGTAGTGAATGGCCAACACAAACAAGTAATTATTGTTCATACAAATTACAACTCATATATGGTTGCTTGGGTAAAATTAAGCAATCCGGACTGCTTATTTAAACCAATCTTTATACAGAAAGGTTAGGCTAGAGTAGTAGTTAAGCTTGCTAGGATGTATAAACATACTGACCAGCATAATTGTTATGTGGTCATAGGCCCAAGGACAAGTTATTCAACATTTGCAGCTCTATCAACTACCTATGTTGTACAATATAAACAGTTAACTCCTTAGGTGTGGATAAATCTCCCACTGCTACTCAACATATACAGCTATGACTGCTATCCTCATAAGGTACAAAGCAATTTGTACAATATAGGCAGCCCCTATTGTATTGTATGAATGGGTGTTGAAAGGTTTTATTTATGACTGAGCTGCTAGAAACAGCGACCACATTTGCAATTTAGATAGTAGCATCTACATTTATAATGTGAGCTAAAGGAGTTTAGTACACAGTATTGTTAATAGTTTACCTTTCATTGGATAGCTTTTCTCATCTGTGGTGTATTCACATGTTTCCTACACAAGTAATACAGCGTGTAGGTTATGGAAACTCCCTTAAGATGTGTAAACACGTTATAGTATATATACCTTTCGTGCTATAAAGACAGCTGAGACTGCTACTTCTAGCAGGGTACATATGTATGTAGGACAAATTTGGTGACCCAATTTGCCTAGCAAATTACCAAAACGTATTTAGGCAAATGTGCTCATTGTAAAGTAATAGTAGCTATGTCTGACTCAAATCCTAAAGTATTCTTTAGTACTACCATAATCTCCCGCGTAGAAGACGCTCCCCCAACTCCTGGTAGGCTGGTTCGCGTAGAGGACGCATCCATCCCTCCTGAATCGATTTGTAAAAAAAAACCCGTACAAGACGCCCCCCCCAACTCAGCAGGGGGGGGGGTTCGCGTATAAGACGCACCCCCCACCCCCCCCAAAAAAATCGAAAGAAATGTTAAGTCTATGCTGTCGTCGGCCCATGTGTTCCCTACACCCCGGCAAGCCATGCCGCTTTGTCTATAGTGTCAACCTGTTGAGTCTATGCTGTCGTCGGCCCATGCGTCCCTACACCCCCGCAGGCGTGCGGACCATTCCCCGGTCTGCCGCGGCGCTAGCGCTATGAGTCGATGCTGTCATTGGCCCACGTGTTCCCTACACCCCGGCAAGCCATGCCGCTTTGTCTATATTGTCAACCTGTTGAGTCTATGCTGTCGTCGGCCCATGCGTCCCTACACCCCCGCAGGCGTGCGGACCATTCCCCGGTCTGCCGCGGCGCTAGCGCTATGAGTCGATGCTGTCATCGGCCCACGTGTTCCCTACACCCCGGCAAGCCATGCCGCTTTGTCTATATTGTCAACCTGTTGAGTCTATGCTGTCGTCGGCCCATGCGTCCCTACACCCCCGCAGGCGTGCGGACCATTCCCCGGTCTGCCGCGGCGCTAGCGCTATGAGTCGATGCTGTCATCGGCCCACGTGTTCCCTACACCCCGGCAAGCCACACCGCATTGTCAACCTGTTGAGTCTATGCTGTCATCGGCACACGGTCGGCGTCTTCCCTGCCGAGCAAATCTACAGCGACCGGTCTGCCGCGGTGCAGGCTCTATGAGTTCAAGCTGTCATCGGCACACGGTCGGCGTTTTGCTCGCCGAGCAAATCTACAGCGACCGGTCTGCCGCGGTGCTGGCGCTATGAGTTCAAGCTGTCATCGGTACACGGTCAGCGTATTGTCCACTGAGCAAATCTACAGCGACCGGGCTGCCGCTCTGCTGGCTATATGAGTTCAAGCTGTCATCGGCGCATTTTCCCAAATGAGATGTTGGAAAACCCCGCGTATAAAACGCACCCCCAACTTGAGGAAATCCTATAAGACGCACCAGCCTTTTGTTTGGCGTAGAGGACGCGTCTTGTACGCGGGAGATTACGGTAATGTGGACCTTTTAGACTACCATTTTGTGTAACAGTATTAGCTATAGTTGCTACACAAGTCCAGTTGGACTGCTGTGCTAGTCAATGACCCATAAGGAGTATCTCATAAGCTCCATGGATTTAATAAGTACACTAGATACATTATAAATGCTGATTAATAAATAAGCTTTATACAAGTGTTTTCCCCCTGAGGTCTACAGCTCTGGTAGAGTCAGGGTCATCTTGCATTCATTTCAAGTAATAATTCCCTACAATTTTGAAACAAGTTTCTCGAGATAAACAGCTGTTGTTGCTATACAAACAAGACTATATATTGTACAACAAGAGCAGTCAAGACTGCTAATCTTGTAAGGTACCATCAAGTTGTACAGTGTACAAAGTGGTTTTGTCTTTTAGCTTAACAGAGGGCATTTATGGTACAAGTGAAGCTCCAGTATGAAATATAGTTCATAGGAAATCTGGTAACAGTTTTCCTTTACGAAGACAGTTTTACACTTTTCCAGTATTCAATCCCCCTGGGGAAGAATATTCGATTGTATCTTTGTCAAAAATTAAGTAACATTGAGGGCTTGGCGTGACTGCTAAGTTGATCAAAGCAGAAAGCATCAAGTGTTTTTAAGTGTCTAGTCACTGTACTCTCCCTCTATAGGTCTGGTAGACTACAAGTCTGCAAATCCAACCTCAGGTTTGGAAATCTCACTTGGAGGTACTGTTATGTAAATAACAGGAGTTATCTGTGTAACCAGCCACAACTTTTAGATTTATAGGTAACCTTCCTGTACTTAACCGAGATTTTATCATCCCAAAGCATGATAAGCAAAAAGGAATCCAGTCTAACATCCAGAAGCATAGCAGAGTCCATACTAGCTTCTTAGCCTGCTGAGTGTAGAACTCTTGCAATATAGTCTAAGGGCTGAACTTTTTAGTTGTACTTAAGTAGCTATGACTGTCTTATTGTGTGAAACATACACAGTTTCTACAGCTTAAAGCAACTATCACTGTTAGCCAACAGAGGGTACTATTATGCAAATGATAGACCCCCCCGGAGTACAACTGAGATTGTTTAATTATGTCAGACAAGCATATTTTAGAGTGTATTTATATCAGACAAGCATATCTATAGTGAGCAGCTGACCCTGCTATACTGTGTGTTACATACACAAACTGTTCAGCATACCTACTACTCAAGAGTAGTTGTGTAAGTAGTATCTCAATAGTGGCTTAGTCTTGCTAAGCAGGAAGAAGGCCTCTATTATCTAAGTTTCAAAGACAAGTCGTACTGTATAATCAGCTCAGGCTGTTGTTCAATTTGTTAGTGCTTTCTCAGAAACAGCTAGAATAGCTATTACACAGATAGCTGTTAACTTCCCCAAACAAGTACAGGTTTTCTCACCTTTTAACTTGCATTCATATGAAAATTCTTAAGAATTTTTTGGCATAGATTGTGGTATTTGGTGCTTTCAGGAAAGCAATTCAACATAGGTCTGTTTGAGGAAGTTTTTTGGCATAAGGTATAGGTAATAGCTGCATTCCTAATCACAGTCTTAGCTAACCCACCTTGTCACTTTTGTAACTCTCAATCCCCCTGGGGAAAGTCAACAGGTTTTAACATTGTCCGAGGAGTTAGTCTGGGAGCTTGGAGTACCGTAAATCCTCGCATATAAGACGCAGCTCATGTACCAGAATTTCATCACCTGGGTCCTATAGGATCCAGGCCAGCTCAGGGTGTGTCCTATGCGTGAGTATTTATGGTAACTCCTAAAGCTTATAGATTGGAAGTATGTCCTGCTTTTAGTGTCTTGTCACTGTACTCTCCCTCTATAGGTCTGATGGACCACAAGTCTGCAAATCCAACCTCAGGTCTGGAAATGTCACTTGGAGGCATCTTGTTAAATTAACAGAGGTATCAATGCAAACATCCACAGACTTTTGGTGTGTAAGTAGCCTTTTTTACTTTAATTGTGATTTCTATCATCCAGCTTGGCATGATAAGAAAATAAGTGACTAACTGAATCATTAAACATAGCAGAGTCCAGTCTAACCCCTTGGCCTGGCGAAAGTAGATCTTGAGCCGTATAATCTAAGCAATTAACCGGTGGTACCTGTGTGCTTACACACTGTACAGTATAAAGGCAGCTAAACTGCTCTATTTTGTGAAACATACATAACTTTAATAATTTATCAATGTTATGTGCACCAGTTTTGCAATCTATACTGCTAGATTATTTAACAGAGTAGTATCTGACTGCTTTTTGACAGAATATCTAAAATTCAAGTGAGTTTGAAAGGCATATTGTACAATATAAGCAACAGTGACTGTTAACTGTGTATTATATATACACAAGTAGCACAGTGTAATCAAGACTTGCAAGCAATAATTGCCAGCTGTATCTTCAGATATTCTATGACTGCTGGACAGGTATAAACCTCTAAGGTCTAAGTTTCATAGACAAGTCATACAACATAAGCAGCTCAGACTGTTAGACAAACAGTATACATGTGCATTTTAGGACATCAGCTATCACAGCTATTAGCACATGCATCAGTTGCCTTCCCACACAAGTACTAATCTTGACATTTCATACTTGTTTTTATGCAGTTTCAAAGAATTTTTGGCATGAATTGTGGGTTTTTTGGTGTTTACGAATAAACAACCAACATAAGTGTATCCGAAGAGATTTTTGGCATAAGGTATAGGTAATAGCTGTTTTTCTATTCAGTCTTAGCTAAAACCAACCTTGACACTTCTAAGACTTCATCCCTCTTGGGAGAGTCAACAAGTTCTATCGTTTGCCCATAATTGGTTAAACGGAGGACTCGGAATAACTGCTAAGGCTTACAAAGCAGAAGCATCTAGTGCTTTTTAGTGTCTTGTCACTGTACCCTCCCTCTATAGGTCAATGACCACAAGTTTGCAAGTCCAACCGCAGGTCTGGAAATGTCACTTGGAGGGAACTGTTAAGTTAATAACAGTGAAATCTGTGCCATATGCCACGGTGTGTAAGTAACCTTCCTGTACACTATCAGTGATTTCTATCATCCTGCTTGGCATGATAAGAAATATGAATAACTGCCTGAATTTTATAAGAAAGCATAGCAGAGTCCAACCTTGCCCCTTGGCCTAAAGGTGAAGACTTTTATGTACTGGGCATAGAGAATCTTCCCAATATCTAAGATTGAAACCCCCAGCAAGCTGGTTTGGTCAACTACCTGAATTCCATAAGGAGGCATAGTAGTGACAATACAATCTATTTGATAAAAAGAACCTTCTCAGTGGAACTAGAGGGACTCACCTTAGTAGATGTGTCACTATAGTGACAGCATCTCCCTCTGTTCAAGTTAGTTTAACTTATTATCACTCTAACATGGAGTGAGGGTAGCAAAATGGCCATAAAACAGTTCAACAGAACATCAACATAACATCAACATAACAAAGAAACTTTGAACTTCTATAAGAAAGATGATTACATACATTTCCAGTGTGTTTGATAATATATATAACCTTTAAAAACAATTCTCGGCTCGACAGGCGTCCCATATGGGCACCACCATCTTGTTTGCCGAAAAAAGGTTCTAGAGGTAGCTGGAATGTCGTAAAAGGGCCATCAATCGGTTCTAACATTTGTTGATGTCTTATTATAATTTATTTTAAAAACAGTAGAAAATGGTAGAAACTCGTTAATCCAAGGATATCTAAAGGATTTGGTTGTCTATTAACGAAAATAAAGTTCGTCTAACCCCTGGATTGACGAGTAGAAGATGTTGAAAACATCGTTCGTAAGGACGATCTGAGCCATAATGCGGGCTTTGGCTGTATCATGTCAGAAGTTTGCAAATCTGACGAATTTTAGCTCCGATCGTCAATATGATGAGAAGAAGGGTATCAACTTGTCTAAATGTATCATAATGACGACTAAAAAGGGTGAAAACTAGTAGTTATTACGATTTTTACTCACCATTTGTCGTCAGTTAGCTACAAACGGTCTGGCACCGTGCGCATGCACCGAAAAGGCACCAAGCGATGACGTCATCTCCTGTGTGCTAGACTGCAACTGCCCCCCTGGTGTTACCGAGCAGAATACACGGCAATTTTCCTATCGCAGTTCTGAACATTTACGCTGCTTAGGACAGTTAGACAAATCCACATGCATCTTAGAAAATGCACTATGCTATGATTATTTACAATTTATACATTGGATTTTACCATGTTGCATAAATATCTATGTATAGAGAAGTATAAGGAGAAGCAGACACGCACTCTGCATTTTAGGCCAATCCAGATAAAACTGAAGCTTTAGTTTTGTTTTTAAGGTCACAAAATGCTTCTATAAGCGCTAGAAGAAGTCACGTTAGTTATACATGTATATCAAGATGTACTAACTACATCACACTTAGTCTTTAAGTGATTCCACGTATGTCTGAATCTTGAAACGGTTTATATGAAATGTTTGTTAGAATATAGGCAAATCCCTAACTTCCCCCACGAAATAAACAAGACATATAAAAGGAATAAGTGGGGTAAAACATGTTAACATACGTTGAATACACCATAACACCCGAAATGAGAACACTGTTTCTAATGAAAAAAAACAACAGAAACAACAACAAAACAAAAACACAACGCTTACTGGGATGAAAGTGACCATCTCAAAAATAAAGAAATTTAAATATTCAGGCGTCATGAATAGCAGTCTTTCATAGGTGCATAACTATATGTCAGAGGGAGGGGTGGGGTAGGGTCTGGCTGACATCTGCCACCCAGCCTTTACGAGCGGTGAGTATGGGAATATCAGCAATACTATCATAATTATAGTCATGGATACTTTCATACAGTCTGTGCTCACCCTGAACTAGGTCTCTTCAAGACGTGATGAAAGCTCAAAAATCAGGAAAAAAAGACTTTCATACTTCGGTTAGTTGGGGATCACAAAAGGCTTTGGGATTGGAGCTAAAGTACCAACAGCCATAAGTGTCACAAGCACGACAGAACATGGCTAGAGATGATATAAATATGAAGCCATCAACGTGCAGGTAAGCACGCCTGTGTGCATTGTAATGCACACAGACAGGCACTTGATGCATGCGAGTGCTGACCTCGGTTCCCACTGTGACAAGGCGTATATCACCCAGTGGGCCGCCACAGAGCATGCCCGTGGTAACTGCTGGAGGATGACCCCCGTCCTGCAGGCGGCGTGCCCCTTCAAAGATTTCGCTCACCTCGAGGCTGGTGGAGCTAGAGCTGCCTGTACTGCGGAGCAGGCCCCGGCGCCCTGAGGCACCAACAGACAGGCCGTAGAAGTCGTTGAGGGTCTCTGAGCTGCTCTGTATGGTGGATTGGTCTGCCACCATATGGTGTGGTGATGTGGAACCGTCTGGTTTGGCTGCAGCAGGTGAGGAGGTAAGTGATGGTGCTGAGGGAAAACCACCTGCAATGAACAGGGATCAAAGTCACAACAGCTCAAAAATCCCTGAAATACTCAATTAGAGTCCCTGAAATACATGTATAGGATTTATATAGGTCTTCAACTAGAAAATCCCTGAAATCAGAGAAAATCCTGAATACTTTCATCCCTGAATGAAGCCTCGGGAAAATAAGTTTACCATGAAGTGATTTATAGGAACCACAATGATACATGTATTTAACTTCAAGACTGGCAGTAAATGATAAATACCATAAAATTCACATACATCATAATCATAGGAGGTATCTGATTATGGACTATGGAAGGAAATGCATATATTCAGACCACTGGTGGGGGCTTGCCGCTAATAGCATTCTTCCAATGATACTGTGTTGCTAATACATTTGTACAACAAGTTTCAATACATACCCTGCGATCTTCCAGTTGAGGGAGGTGTTCCTGGATACTCCTGTTTGATTGATCCCGTGGTAGAGGTAGGGGTGAGGAGGCCAGCTTCCTCAGCTGCAGAGATCCCTGGGACCGGCACAGATGATGGTGTGTCCTTGAGGGTCATGTCATGTGAAGAGGTTGGCGTCAGAGTGACAGAACTGACTGGTGACGGATGAGATGGTACAACTGAGTGCTCATCCATCGCAGTCACATGTGTAAAACTGCTCCCGCTGCTTCGCACACTCTCCGTCTGTGTAACTGGCTCAGCTTTCCTATAACATTATAAGGTTATAAAGATTATGTTAGGGTTTGTTTCTTTAATAGTTGCCCGCTTTTATCTGCTCAAGGGAAAGGTGCTCATGTAATCCTATTACCGTAATCTGCCGCGTATAAGGCGCACCCCGCCTATAAGGCGCACCTAGAGTTTTGGGATTTGGCCATAAAAATGAAAAATTCATAACTTCTTTTCTACTGAATGAATTTTCAAAATTTAAAAAGCTCTGTCTTTCCTGGACCCCCTGGACCCCATATGCTGCTGATTGGGTTACATGGGAGTGTCACATATTAAAGCAAAGGTCTTGGTGTCCCCCTTGTGGATCCAGGGAGAACTAAAACCCCCCGTATAAGACGCGCCTTATACGCGGGAGATTACGGTAATACTTAAGTCTTCTGAGGCTTGTCAACACTGTCTTTGCATTTCCACCTATAATACTCTTCATGGAGCCACAGCTGGAATATGACCTTATTAAATAAAGGGTTTTCTTACCTAGGGCTGGTGAAGGCCTCAGGTGTGAGCAGCACAGGCTTGGGTTCTGAACCTTCACGACTGTGGTCGCTTGGCGCTGACTGTTCACTCTGGTATGATAGGTCTGCGTGGTGTGAATTCTCGCTGTGGTGCGATCGTTCACTCACATGTGTAGCATTGCTTACATGAGTGCCTTCACTGTCTTGTGATCGGTCTACTGCTAAATTGTTGCGATCAAAGGTCAGAGTGTCCATGCTCATGTCTGACAATCCATCTCGCAGCCCTATAATGAAAGATGATACTTTCAATGATTGAAGGCACATCTGATACTATCACAATAGAAGTATTTCTGGATGCATTTCGTCTGCCTACATCTGCATGCTATTAGTGTGAAGAGATAAATACAATCATTTTCTTCAACTTTAGGAACAATGTAAACATAATCGCTGTCCCTTGTCTCAGTAGCCATTTGCATGAAGGAGTAGTTCATTGACTTTGTTCATTTAAGTAAAACAGGCTCTGGTACTTATACATAGCACACTTACCATCCTGTGATAGGGTGCTGATGGAAGATGTCGGTGCAGGCACAGAGGACTCTGGTCGGTATCGGATTTGTAGCTCCTGCAGTGCTCTGAATGATCAAGATGCATATGTTACTTTATATATATCTTCAAATATATCTATGTGCTGCAAAATATCTTCCACATACATTCTATCATGTACTATATATTGAGCCATTACAAATTTCCTGAAGCATTTCAATCATAATTCATACTGTTCAAACTTCATATCAGACTGCTTTACAAACACTGGCACCCTTACTTTGTGTGGACAGAATACAGCTTGACGACTGTTCCCACTTCTGGCGAGATGATTTCATCAGGAACTTCCTCCTCGTCATCACCGCCAATCTCACCTAAAGGAGAAGGGTTAGGTATGACACACATATTAACATTCATACTGGAGTCGACAGAGGAACGGAGCTTTTCTAACCAGCTAAAGTGCTTATTTCTATTTTGTAAATTAATCATGAGTGACCGGATTCAGATTTAGAATTAACTCCTTATTGCGGTAAGAATCTCATTCATTATATAGTCTCTGAATTGAAGCAAAGACTTTATGCTGATAATGGGACGTTCTTTGATATATGGACACTACCGGGTATTGACAATTCCTTTTCATTGCCTTCTCTTTCAACAGGACTGTCGCATGATTATGCAACATAATGAACTTCAGGGGGGTTAAACTATGAATACATAGTGACAAACCTACTTTTTTAAGTATTACAATGACCTTGTGAGTAAACAGCGTACCTGTTGTCACATCGCCAAGGTTGTTATCTTCGGGAAGCCGCTTGAGACGTGTTCTTCGTGCATCGAGAACAGCAAAGCTGAGGCAGGGCTGAGTGAGAAGGAACTCTGAGATGGATGAGACATGGGCGTGTGTCTCATCTGGATGTTGGTACAGTTGTAGCACATACAGGACCTGAACACAGAAACAAGACGAGAAAACTACATAAGACATTAACTGATAATTGTGTGTGTCAGTGCCTGTGTATATGTGCACCAAGCACAGAGATGGGACAGAGAAGATCAAGACCCTTTAAAAAAAGTGAGGATGTGAACGGTCCTTGTTCGCGAGCATAAGGCCACTCAAAAAAAAAAAAAACCAACTGGTTTCTCATCACCAACCCCTGAAAAATATGATGAGGGTGATTTTTTTTTTTTACCCTGGGCATATTGGGGCGAAAACTGCGTGGGCAAGACCAAAATTTCAATTTTAGTACTTAAGAGTTTACTGATTATAAAAAGTTGTGAAAATGCACTCAATCTCTAGTCCACTGCATTGATGACATCGTTAACTTTAATTTGATACCAAATATGCCCATGTTTATCTATTTTTACCATGACTTTCGACTAAAATTATGTAAAAAAAAACAAAAAAAAAACCCCAAAAAAAACCCCAATTATTCAAAACACAATTTTATGATGCGCGCGGTGATGAGAAACCAGTTTTTTTTTGAGAGGCCTAACACAAGTGGAATTCCGCCCTTCACACCCCTGATAGATGAACTCACAGTGAATTAGGTGAATGATGACAGGAAAAACCTGAGAAGATAAAGGCTTGAAAGTGTAGTGGTCAGCGGAAAATGTCATGGAGAAATCGGGACTTAAACCCGGGACCCTCCAACTTCGAAGCGGAAGCTCTACTCCTGAGCTACTTCCCCTGGCCTGACATTCTCTACCTTACAACTACCCTGGATCGGTATGGTATACATAGGGGGGAGTGACACTATCAAGTGAACAGTCCCTCTGAAGGTTCTGCGCACCCGACGGGGGAACGAACCCCTACAAATGTAAGGAATAGTGAACATGATACATGAACAGAGTATGAGTTGATTGGATGTAGCTACCTTGCGGTTGATGTCTGATAGGGTGAGGTAGGTGGCGCTGAAGTCAATACCGGCCTTGAGGCACGGCTCTGGGTATATCTCTGTGTTGTAACCCGGCGGTGGCAGAAACTGCAGTGTCTGGAGGCAGGTCCATGACTCACAACTCCAGATTTTGATCTCTTGGTTGTGGTTTGTACCAGTTACAGCAAACTTCCAAAACTGCACCCTGTGAAAAGAAGAGCCATATTAATGTTTTGGCTAGGGAAATTTATTTTTCACGTTAACAATTTAATCAGATTTTTACTGGAAATGGCTATGTCACACAAAACCAGAAGATTTCAATTAAATTTCAAAGTTTTATCAATAATAAGCATATAAATAGTTATGGAAAAGATAGGAATATGATTCACTGCAGTAGTAGAGGTCTTCATGTTAAGTCCGAAATGAACACACTTGCTGAAAATCATGAGAACGACTACCTTTATAAATATATCAATATGGGCGGCTCCTTCATGAGCATGATACCAGATTACACCCTTCTTACTTCACTCGTCTCAAAATTTATCTCAAAATGGAATAAAATTAGACTGAACATACTCAGGATTTGGGCGTTTGTGGTCGTCCAGGAAGAAAAGACTTGTGACCGGCTTCCCATCATGTGGCTGCCATTGGTGCAGACAGCGAGGTGGGGATTTGTCCTATACACCATGAAAGATATCATATCAATTAGTGCACGATACTTTAAAGGACTTTTTCCATATGAATGTTATCTGCTCTACCTGTTCCATTACCCCTATGTACTATGTTTAATAAACAATATACTTACCATATCGTTATGTTTAAGCACATGGTACTGAATTAGCGCCGGACTTGAATAAGTATCAGGGTTAAACGGGTGATGAATAGCTCTAAGGGCAGATCTTAAATTAACACTTGCCTTGTGTAAGAGCTAGGACATGACACCTCCAAATATATTTGCAACTCGGCGGTTATTCAGGAAGATACGGTACTACCCGGTACTAAATTTACGGTATTAACAAAATGTTCATATACAAACCTGAAGATAAACCTGGAAGAACTTGACTTCGCCATCTAGACTAGCTGTTGCCAGAGCTGTTCCATCTGGGGAAAAGGATGCATCCACAATAGGCTGAAATAAAGGCAAATCAAAACCTCTTTTTATATTTTCAAGCAACTCCTCATTGAGACCCGCAACATTGAACTAAGGCCTCTAAAAAAAAACCCAACTGGTTTCTCATCACCGCGCGCATCATAAAATTGTGTTTTGAATAATGGGCATATTTGGTATCAAATTAAACCTAACGATGTCAGCAATGCATATTTTTCAGGGGTTGGTGATGAAAAAAGGGTTTTTTTGAGTGGCCTAAGGCACGACTTTAAAGTGGGTATTCAATTCACCCTGGATCCACGAGGAGGAAAACAAGATATCTTTCATTTTAAATATTACACACCCCGTAACCCCTACAGCAGAATAAGCTGGTCCACAGAGACCTGGGGGTAATACCTACCACTTTTTGAGTTTTGAAAATCCATTTTAACTTTCCTAGGTTGCAGGCCTCTCAGGGCTCAGATGGTACCCATCTCATAACTGTTCTTAGTGATAACCGCTGTTATCCAGCTTAAGCAATGGCAGTGCCCATTGGACATTCTGCTACCTGGGTATTGACTATACCGTAATCTCCCGCGTATAAGGCGCGTCTTATACGCCAAACAAAATGCTGCTGAGTCTTAAACATGAGACGGATATTGCCTTGAGTTTGGGGTGCGCCTTATAGGGGGGGGGGGGTAATTTTACTATAGAACAGTACTAAATCTGCCCTTAGAGGTGCGCCTTATACGTGGAATTGCATTCTCTTAGTTGGGGATGCGCCTTATACGCGGGAGATTACGGTAGTTGCCTGTTATAAGCGGGGTGCGCCTCATACATTATGTTCTTACCTGTGTGTGGTCATCTATTGTCAGGTAGCCGCCCTCAATATCGTCTGGAAGATGAGGACCTTTCCCATACTCCTTGGACACTGTATCAACATTCCACATCTCAGCCTGCAACAAATATGGAGCTTGAAATATGTCGGCAGCTATTGCTATTGTATGAGTCATTAAGTTTGATCATTTCTTGCAGGGTTCTCCCCACACTGCACTGACACCGACGTCGTCTTATTGCCACCAGTGCGAAATTTAGCAAGTTTATTTTTCCACACTAAGCTTGTGCCTTCAGTATGCCAACTGGGCACCTTTTACACACTGAGCTTGTGCCTTCAGTATGCCAACTGGGCACCTTTTACACACTGAGCTTGTGCCTTCAGTATGCCAATCGGGCACCTTTTACACACTGAGCTTGTGCCTTCAGTATGCCAACTGGGCACCTTTTACACACTGAGCTTGTGCCTTCAGTATGCCAATCGGGCACCTTTTACACACTGAGCTTGTGCCTTCAGTATGCCAACTGGGCACCTTTTACACACTGAGCGTGTGGCTTCGGTATGCCAATCGGGCACCTTTTACACACTGAGCGTGTGGCTTCGGTATGCCAATTGGGCACCTTTTACACACTGAGCGTGTGGCTTCGGTATGCCAACTGGACACCTTTTACAGTGTGAATTTACAGTCTGTGTTGAATGCAGTCGTGGATATAAAATGGCATGACATCAATATATCACACATGATTACATTCAGTATTAGCCAAGTAACTTCTAGAACTATGACGTTCAACTTACATATTCATCATGGGTGAGTACAAGGAGTTTGCCCACGTCGTCAGGCAGGGAGCTGTCACTGGTTGTGTTGGCTCCACTACTGTCTTCCTCGTCTGGGATATATGGACACCAGATGAGACGGTGGTTGTCGCTGGGGTGTGTCTTCTGTGGGCGGTTTATTTGGAGGACTAAACTTGTACTGGATAAATGTTAAGGGTGGAGTAAACTGGATCTTCTTTATGTTACCTTTAGGGAATACGTCAAGAGAAATTAGCGGAGAAATTTCCCCTACCAGTATTCACAGAACACTGATTGTGAGGGGATGAATCACAGTAAATGAATTGTTCTAAATTTCAATCAGTTAGTCCTGGGGTGCTTTCATAAAAAGTTTTATGCCTCTGGAAAGTAGTTACTTCTAGAAAATAGCGGAAGCATATCTAAAAGAAGGGACACTATCGACAAGAGCATACTTGACTACTGTGCTACTCATCACTGAGCACTAAGAAGTGGTACTTTAGGTGACAATTGGCCCATTGGCGGTGCAAAAAAAGGATACTCGATCTTTCTGCTTTCACCCTCAAAGATCTCATAAATGAACATGTTCCCGACTTCATCCACGGCACCCAACATCACTAAGGGTATGTGTGCAAATGAGATGTCCTTCACTTTACCTGTGAAACCTTTGAGTAGAGCGCGTTCATTTGTCTTCCTGTTGATCACACGAACAATACCTCCAGACTGACCTATTGTAGAGATAATAATAAAACATTTTAGAAAACACTTACCGGTAGTATGATCAAATATACAACTTGTAGTCAGTTTCTATCTACATTTCATGGTCATGTGCTTAGAAATTTCATGTCACAGAACATTGACTATATGGGGACTATATATCCGATTCACACCCCAGCTTCATACTTGACCTAAAATGTGCGGATTGATGTTAATTTTGAGCAGTTACCGAGTAGAGGCAGGCATGGTAATTCTGAAAACTTACATCCCTATTTTACATATGTAGGGGCAGTATTTCCCTGGACTCGGTGGCAGACCCCCAGGGGCGGGTCTCCTGGTAATCACTGCCCCCCCCTAGTGTGTATCATACCGATCCAGGTGTGGATGGAAGGTGGAAATGTCAGGCCAGGGGAAGTAGCTCAGAGGAAGAGCAGCCGCTTCGAAGTTGGAGGGCCCCGGGTTCGAGTCCCGGTTTCTCCAAGAACATTTTCACCGACCTCTACACATATAAAACCTATTGAACTAGACATTTCCAAGCATCAGGTGCAGCTTACAGCTTCTCTGGAAGTTCAGGGTGTGGTTCATAATATAGAATAGCATTTTGCAATGCAGGTAACCCGAAAGGCTTCTTTTAGGCCCCTTCTGATACTAACCTCATGTTTTCTTCAAGCGTTATCAATTGTTAAGCCTATGGAGAATGCACCCATTATCGCTTGTTTTTTTGATTGGTGAATAACTTCTCTCTTGGCAAGTTAATCATTGTACAATACGAGCAGGTCTTGAATAAGGATCCATATTTTCCATAGAAAGGCACGAGAGATTGTAATTATCCTCCATTTTGTTATAATCGAGCAGTTATGGCACCATAAGTCGATCGTCTCGCTGTCTGCCATTTTGGATTTTGGTTATCTCTGCGCATGCGCGACACAATTTTCATGGGTATTTGGGTCAATACGCACCACCCCCGATCTGCCACACATTGAAACTTCGAGCAGAAGCATCATCTTGCACGTAAATACAGTCAACTCTCACCTAACGGCCACCCCTCTATTGCGGGCACCTCACCGATGCGGCCATAATTGTAAAGACTGTATTAAACTTTTCTTTAATTTAATGTAGTAAACTCTATCTAATGCAGACACCTCTCCATTGCGGCCACCTCGCCCTACGGCCACTAATTTAAGCCTAAAATTCTGCTGTACTCTCTATAATACAGCCACTTTGGCACCATAATTTCTAGACATTACAAGAATCAAACAATGAAACAAAAAAAAATAATCTGAAGGGTGGTGGAGTCTCTGCAGCAAGGCCAGGTCTCTTGGTCAGGCATGTGTATTCTGAGCTTTGAGGAGCTATCCTTTCACACGTTAGCCAACTACCTGTAGCCCGCCCCCCCCCCCATACACCTATCACACACACTTTCCCTGGTCACGACTTTTTGGATGGGGGTCGCACTCACACCTCAGAGCTTTGTGGGGAGAGTGGGGTTACGTCAGCTGCAAGACTTCTACTAGCACACTGAGTACATGTAGTGGAGGTGTGGAGTTGTTCACTGACATATGAAGGCCTTGATGAAGTGTAACAGTGACACATCTCCCACCCTTCTAGCAAAGTTTTATATGCTAAATATATGACTACCTGTGGTTTTGTTCATGTATAAACCACGGCTTAAATATGGGAGTTTACGGTAGTAGTAGAACAGTGGCAGAGGACCCCCCACCCCACCCTCTACTCCCTGCACATACCTGCCTGGCCAATGGTCGAAGATGAGAGTTATCTATTTACTATAGAATTCAAAGTCTGAGAAAAGATGGGATAGAACAATTTGTAAACAGGATTTCACTGTATTTATAAACAATGTGTACACTGCTTGATACTAAGATGGACATATAGTTGGCATTCGTGGGACTATCAACTAAACTATAATGCAACCATCTTGCTAATGCGGCCACTTTTGAAAAGTCCCAATGGTGGCCGTAATTGAGGGAGTTGACTGTAGATATATTGCGCAATTGTATCTTCCGTCCGTAAGGGAGGTGCGAATTTACGACATGGCAAAGACACAGTAATCATATCGTTTTAATGAAACAAATCGATTCAAATTGTGTTCTCTTACATTTATTTATCATATTTCTATATTATAACCTTCAATTCTTTACAAAAAAATGTTTGTACAGAGATTACGACATTAGAGGCGGGTGCACGAGACGAATGGTGGAAAATTCATCAACGTTGGATCACTTTTTTTTTACCCAGAATGCAATGGTTTGCACCACTTCTGTCCAAAAGCGCGGGAATGTTGATCATTCACACCTCCTATGGGGCTTCAGCATTGGAGACGAACACTCTTAACTGCTATGGAGGATTGTGGACCCCTACCCTTACGTGTTTTGATAAAGATTCTGGCTTATCTTCAGCAGATAAGAATACAAACTCCCTTTCAGGGTAAGCCTAACATATTTACGTATTGTTCTATCAGCAAGATTAGAAAAAGATTTAACGCGTGCAATTCACGACTGGCCCAGGTCTTCCACTGTGTTATATAGACCCTTCCATGTGTGCTCTATGAACGGTCTTAGCACTTCCTATACAAAAAATTAACCAACTATATGAACCTTCTTCCACCTTACCTGCTGAAACAAGGCATAGAATCCATTGCCGGAAAGGGGGTAGTCATAACAAAAACATGGTGGTCCGATTTACATGTGTGCTCTATGAACGGTCTTAACACTTCCTATACAAAAATTAACCAACTATATGAACCTTCTTCCACCTTACCTGCTGAAAAAAGCGTCTTAATTGGCAATTCCCGTAGGAGCCAATGTGTTATTTCTACCCCCAATGTGGTTATGTCTACCACCCAAAATCTACCCCCAATGCAATCCAATGGAGACACTTTTTCATGAGAAACTAGGTCAAACATGTAAGGTTTTTTCTTCACCCTTTTTTATAGGTACCGCAATCTCCAGTGTATAAGGCGGAGCCCGCGTATAAGGCGCACCTAGAGTTCCTGGGCCCCGTTATGTCCTATTATGACCAAGGGGGCATGTAAGATATCAAAAGAAAGGTCTTGGTGTCCCCCTTGTGGATCCAATGAGAACTAAACCCCCCTATAAGATGCGCCTTATATGCGGGACATCACGGTAAAAAAAATTCTTTTTCGGGAATTGTTACCCTGTACAGACAGAGAAGGATCTAAGGAACATGCATCAACTTTCCATTAATTTCTAGACCCCTTTTTTATAGAAGCAATTCCCACTGAAAGTTGGCCATCTTGATGGGACTGAAACCCACTGAAAAGGCACCGCCAATGACTCAGGAGGACAAGGGCCAAAAATGTCTGATATGAACCTTTTTTTTACAAAAAGAAATTCGTTTTTTAACGACCGGAAGTAGGCACTGAAAATGACCTAGTTTTACCCCATACTTATAACCCTTTCGAGTTAATAATAAGGGTCGAGCTTATACGCAGGTATTTATCATACTTCTCACAAGTTAACTAAAAACTCACACATATCCAATATGAGAAAAGTAAGCTCACCTTTGAGGACATATGCGAGGTGCGAACCACTGCGGTGAACAGCTACCAGGTTACCAATATAGTATTTGTGTTCCCAGTCATAGTTTACCACTGGGTTTATTTTCACCTACATGAAAAGAGTATGGATGTTAGGGTAGGAGAAACATTGTTCATTACAAGGCAATGACTTTAAGATACATATTTGCAAAAAAATATGTAGACAATACTTTGCTGTTAACAATCACACCGCTACATTAACTACAGATTGAAAACCACTCAGATGCCAGGTCATACATGTACTCACTTTATTGCTTCCCGGGCTGACATGGTTTGGGCTACTTGCGGCACTAGTGATTATGTCCACTTCTTGACCGTATACTGAGTGACTATTGGAGAGGTCATCGCCTTGCAGCACACTGTAAAAAGCAAGCAGTTTTATATAGTATTGAGTCCAAAACTTGAGTGTCAACGGTAATCTATTAAAATCCTCCTGTTCTTAAAGTGTACTTAACAATGTATTTTGGGATATCCTTATAAAACTAGGCTAGCATGACTCACATTTCTTGGTTGGTGAAGGGCTGCTGTGGTTGTTGGTTCATTGTGCGGAGAAACTCTGCCAGGACCGCATTCCCATTAGTGTCTGAAGCATCTCCTCTGGAATATTAATGACAACTTTTATAACCTGCGTCCTTATACATGTACAGCTAAGGGGAACAGAGCCTTTGGATGAATGAAACACACGGTATAAGAATCAATATGGTCTGCGATTCGAGTCTTAACAAAATATTTACATTTTAATTTTCTTTACAGTTTTAAGAGAAAAATGAAATATTTATTATGTAGATTTCCTTGTTCTGTTCATGAAAACAATGGAGAGAACTTACGAGGCTGATTCCGGATGGGTGTCTAGGTGTGGACCACTGCTCTGGAGGGAAACATCTACAACAGAAACAGAGATTACTAATCATACACAGTTAGACAATAGGGAGGGCCCCTTTATAAGACCTCAAATAAGCATGGCTATATTCATAGGGGGTCCTATATTTTCAATACATTTTTTATCTATAAGTGTGTAAATGAGTAGGCATGAGTGTGGCTTTTAGATTACTGTAATCTCCTACATATAAGACACAGCTCGCATATAAGTCTCATGGCTGAGACCTAAAAGTAAAAGCGTGATATTTTGGTTCTCTGTAGTATCTGTAGTAACTCTGACTTCTCGCTGTGGGACCGTCTAGATTCAGGAGATGACGATTCGCTTTAAAACATATTCGCCCTACAATACATACACATTCGCTCTACACCCTGGAGGCTAGACCATTAGTAATCACACTAGTCTATGAATCATAGAGGCATGTGAATAAAAATGTCAAAGGCAGTAGATCTCTTTGAATTCTACACAGGGCAAAGGGAAACCTCTTAGAATTAACATGCTTTTGGAATTTTTATTCTATCGCAATTTTTGGCTGAGCTACGGACATTTTAATAAAAAAAAGTCAGGTTTTGTTTCGTCATAATTTTAAACTACCGGTATACAAAGAGGATTCCTCTGTGACCTTTGTCATGATTTCATGGCATTGTCAGTAGACCGTTATAGGTATTGTACTTATCATATTTATTTTTCACCTTGCCTCTACCATGTAACCCAGTGTCCGAGTCTACCCACAAGCCAAACCATACCAAAGACCAAAGGCTGGTGGTGTCAACTGCACTCAGTGACCCCGCCTCCTCCCACTGGAGGATACGCCGTCAATCACAAGCAGCTCGCTGCATGCTGGAAATTCCTAGCAGACAATGTTTAGACCAAACTCCTCCTGCTGGAGGACATGCCCATTGATCATGAGCAGCTCACAGCATACCGGGAATTCCCAGCAGCTATATTTAGAACCATACTGAACTCCGTGAACCCCAGTGCTATGTTTAGGATCCCTCCTACATACCTGCACTGGAGTTCCCCAGTTACTATTTTTAGCTCACCTGATACTATTTTTAGGATGAGCTGGGTGAGCGGCTCCTACTATAAATACCTGTAGAGGGAGCAGCTCACTCATCTTTCCACCTCCATACTTCATACCTCACACACTCACGTGAGACCAAGGCCCTTGGCTCAAGGGCTAGGCTTGGACACTGTTGGGCACCTTTATACTGTATCACCAACTATACCTCGTGGACTTCAATGAATAAAGTGGATATCAAACTGGATTCCTGATTCGTCTGTATTCATCCTTATTCATCATTTACGGACTCGTTGACAATGGTGGAAAACCCTCACGTATCATCCCACAAGTTACCACCTCTCATGAGCCATGGACAACAGTGAGACCCTACCAAAGGAGCCAGCCCCGCAACGTATCCCTACATCTCCAGACAGAGATCAGCAAGAAGCCACCAGTACACAGTACACCGCCCCGATAGACTCCTCGCCAGAGGCGCTCCAGCTGGACCCAGTGCTACCAGCCCATAGACGCACACATAAACAGACACCTGTGAGTTCAAACACCTTACATTTCTCATCTACCATAGTGGACACCAACACAGGTGCACCTACCAGTACACCAGCAGGAGCCCCACCACCAGGTTTAAACCTCACCCTACCTGGCTATTCACCCTCAGAATCACCACCCCTAAGATTAGGTGGTCTTCAAAGTACCACATACAGCACGCCTGAAAATCAATCACCTGGTTACCTCCACCTAGATAGCCATCTAGAGGAAAGATCCAAAAGCCTGCAGGAAGCCCTGGAAGCTGCTGGACGGTCACCCTCATCCAGCAGTGATTCTGACCCACAGTGTACACCTGACCTAAGTTGGGACAACCTCACTGTACCAGATATCCAAGCCCACCCATCAGTAGCAGACAATTACTGGAGGAGCAGGCTAGACTCAGCAATCCACAGGTGGAGAGAAAACAGACTCAACACAGGACGTGCACAGCAGATACCAACCGGCGCTACACCAAGCTACCAGTGTGGTGAGAGTCCCTCTGTTTTCCTAGACAGGATAAATCGTATTTTAGAAGAGCAGTGGCAAGACAGCCCCAATCTCACCAATTTGCTAAGGCCACACCAAAACCCAAGCCTGATAGCAACCCACCTGGAGGCAACCCTAGGCCTTATTACTCCTACTCTACCTCTGAGGAAGACAAGGCCACACCTTCAGTGCCAAATTCATCCCTGAGCACGCCACCAAGAGCCAGATCCTTTGAGAGGCCATACCCCACCCATAGACCCAGGAGAAGGGTACAATCATCCTCCCCTCACAGGCCAAATACACCTGTATTTTACAGACTTCAAAGAAGCTTGGACTCTGCAGCTAGAAGAGGCGACCTCGTGGCCACTACTCCCATCCTACACAGAAGCAGTCACTTCCCCGCCCACTTACAAACAGAATCCACCTCTGAAGAAGACACAGAAGTAACCTTCCCCCACCTGCACAGAGCATCTGCCCATCGAAACATGGCCACTGCAGCACCACCCCCAGAGTACAACCAGGATGACATGACGAGGAACATAGTCAGAGAATGCACCCAGGCAGTCAATGACTCCCTCTCCAACCTGTTAACAGGACAAATGAACTTATTGTCTGCTGAAATAAAAAGGATTGGAGACGACTCCTCCTGCCAACTGTCAAGGATAAATGACAGATTGAATGACATGGACACCTGGAAATCACACCTGGAAAATGACATTGGCCACATACAGAGAAGAGCAGCTCAAGACAATGCTGATGTCCTGAGAAGGTCTGAAATAGCGTCAGCCAATCTGTCTGACAGAATCAACAAAAACATTGATGGAATGAGAACCGAAATATTCAGGGCCATTGATAGGACAAGAACACCTACCAACCAAGGCCCAAACAGCCATTTCTCACCCACCAACACTAGGCCACCCCCCTCAGGCCAACCTTCACAGGTTATGAGCACCTCTACCAGGACGCCGACATCATTACCGGTAGGGTACAGGCTCAGCCCGCCAAGCCTTTTCCAAAATACAGCCCGAACCACAGGTGCCACGCCCACCCAACAAGGCGCGACACATGCAGGTTTTGGTAGTTCGGCCACAACCCACCAGATGGCGCCCCCTACCACTCGTCCATCACCGGTAGCCGCCACATCATTTTCAGGCAGTGTTTACAACCATGTATACACACCCCACCAGGCACACACGCCCTACAACAACCCTATACCAATGTATGGTTTGTTTACAAACACACCACCTGCCCAAGCAGCTGCCCACCACCCTGCAGCTCAATCCACACTAATGATACCAAATCTAGGACAATCCAATTTCTCCGCCCCCACTGGATATAGGAGTTTTGAACCTGAGCGACTCACATCTGCTCAACTGAGCTGTTTCAACAAACCAGAACCCTTTGACAAGCCCTCGCCCTACAGGTCTGCAGCCAGATTCCTGGCAGAATTCAAATTCTATATAAGAAATGCATACCCCCGCAGCCCGACAATGCATGCATCCTGTATGTATACCTTTTTAAAGGGCAGAGCAGCACAATGGTTTTTCACAAACATTTTTGACAAACCAATCATGTATGACACTGAGGCAGTCTATACCGCCTTTCTCAGCAGGTTCAACCAACCTGACCCTACCACAATAATCAAAGGATATAGAAACAGAAAACAGCAACCCAAAGAGACTGTAGAGGAATATATAGCAGATATGACCTTATTGCTATCCAACAGCAACCTGGATGAGTCTGTACAAGTGGACTACCTTATAAATGGCCTCAAGGATGAAATAAAAAATGTTGTACTCTCAGACAGCCCCAAAAGCATTAGGGAAGCCGAGACAGCAGCATTAAGACAAGAATTGGTCATAGAAGCAGCCAAAGCAGCCCATGCCTCAAACCAATCTTCAGACTTGTGTGCTATGAACTACAATAGCTACAATGGGCAGAAGAACAACAGCTACAATGGCAACAACAACAACAATAACAGATCCAGGAAGGACCAGTACAATAACAACAGTTATAACAACAAACCCCCTGGAAACGGCAACAATAAGCAGTATGATGATAAATCTAAGTCAGGATACAACCAAAATCAGCAAGGTTATAACAACGCCAGATCCGGCTCAAACAACAGATCAGGCTCCAAGAATAGATATCAGTCACCAGGCAGGAGCAAATCTCAGGAAGGCAACAAAAGCAGGTCCAAATCCAGCGACACAAGAAACAATTTTGTCTTCATCCCTGTTGCCTCCACCCCCACCAACACCCGCCAGGTGTCCTTCCAGAAACTACTAGTCCCTGCAGATTTCCCGATCCCTGATGATTGGACCCAGCAACAAAAGAAATCTAGGGACCCAACACCAGGCAGAAATGACAGCAAAAAGATAGGAGACAACCATCCTGACAACCAACCTCCTGATTCTGGACAAGGAGAACACTACAATGACAATATTGAATAGGACCCAGGGGAGGGCCACCATGCATCTTACGGCCCCGCCCCCACTTTGGACAACAAAATTGGAACGTCCCCCACATGCCATATTTCACACATGAATGATGGAGCAGAATTAAATTCAGCAGAACAACAGAACCACGACCACCACCCTGTGAATTGTGATGAAGACTCCTCATCAGACAGTGAGGACCTCTATGAAAACCAGAACAAGAGAATTTCCACCCTCCAGTTGAAAGTCGAGACCAGTAAGTATGGGCAGCAAGGTAAGACCTCTTACATTAATACTGAATTGACTAAAGGCGCAGTTAATGTTGATATCAATGGCAGTTCTTACAGAGCCCTTGTAGACTCTGGAGCCTCCCTTTCCTTTATCAGCCAGAAAATGGCAGATAAAATCATATCAACCCCCAATTTCAGACATGGTAGGAGATCTCGCATGGTTATCCTACTAGCTGATAAATCCTCAGTTCAGGTCAACAATTCCATCACCATAACCTTTCTAATCAATAACACAGTTTAAAACAAGACTACATGTTGTCCCAAAGCTAAACCACCCCATAATTCTTGGCGTAAACTTTATGACCAAATATAGGGCCAAAATTTCCTTTGGAACCAAATCTCCTTCACCACACTTCATAAGAGCAGCCAAAGGTCTAACCATGCCACCAAATTCTGAATCCACATTCAATGCAATCGTCATAGGACCTGATTCCTTGATAGGTAAAACAGGCATCACAGAAAATGTTGACACGACATTACCGGTACTAATCAAACACGCCCTTGTTGAACCAAGGTCAACAAGAAAAATCATACCGGTAACAGTGGCCAACCCAAATGATTTTTCCATCAACATCAAAAAGCACATGAACCTAGGCATTTTTGCACTTAACAACCTAAACAAAGCTATTCCCATTGGAAAACTGAACAGCCAACACTCCCTCAACAGCATAATCTCTGACAAAGACATGCTCCCCATCAATTGTGGAGATGATCCTCTGGATCAGCTACCCAAAGGGGACGACCCTCTAAAATATACAATATGTGACAAGCTCACTGAGGCCCAAAAACAACAAATCAAAAACATTGTTGAATCAAACAGGGAGGCCTTTGTATTAAATGAGACTGCCATAGGATTAAATGTTGAAAATGAAGTCAAATTAGAATTAATCCCCGATTTCAAACCCTGCAACAGACCATCCTATAGAATGTCACCCAAGAAAGAGATTTTCCAAAGAGAGCTGTTAGATAAACACTTACAGCAAGGTGTCATTGAAGAATGCACCAAGCCCTGTGAGTGGAACTCCCCAGCCTTCTTAGTACCCAAACCCCAGGGAGACAGGTCTGTAGCCTCAGGATGGAGAATAGTCGTGGATTATAGATGGGTCAACCAAAACCTAAAATCTTTTTCCTACTCCTTCCCCAGAGCAGACGACCTCATGCAACAAGTTGGCAGAACAGGTGCTAAATATTTTTCCAAATTGGATGTATACAGCGCCTACCATCAGATTCCCCTAGCTAAGGAATCAAGGCCTTTGACAACCTTCTCCGCCAATGGCACAAGGTACATGGCCAAAGTATTACCCCATGGGTTTAAAAACTTCTGGTTTGTCATTCATGAATGTAATGGAACAATTGCTCATGAAGTGCAAATACAGAAATGCAGTAGCCTATGTGGATGATGTGGCCATATACAGCCCCACATGGGAAAGACACCTGCAAGACCTAGATGAAGTGCTAAAACTTTTCATCAAAGGAAACATCAAATTAAAGTCAGAAAAATGTGAATTTGGCACCACCAAAATGGAATTCTTAGGTTTTACCTTAGATCGACACGGCATCTCACCTTCCCCAAACAAAATCTCACCGGTTAAAACCTTCCCAGCACCTAAAAACATCCACGACCTTAGGTGTTTCAATGGAATGGCACAATTTTATAAGAGATTCATTAGAGGCTTTGCCCATATAATGAAGCCCTTATATGAAGCCACAAAGGGTACCTTCAAATGGACCACTCAATGCCAAACAGCCTTTGAAAAAATCAAAGCATCAATTTGCACTGAGGAAATACTAAAATTCCCAGACTATAACAAACCCTTCATCATCTTCACAGACTCCAGCAACTTCAGCTTAGGAGCAGTTATTACACAGGTAGATGAACATGGTTTTTATAGACCCATTGAATTCTCTGGGAGAGGTCTAACACCTCAGGAAACCAGATATGGAATAACTGACAAAGAGTTACTTGGGATAATCTTCGCTGTCAAAAAGTTCCACCATTATGTAGACGGCACTCACTTCAAAGTATATTCAGATCATACAGCCCTAGTCTCCCTCTTCAACAAAAAGGAGAATATCACCAATGGTAGATTGGCAAGATGGGTAGATACTGTTATGTCCTATGACTTTGAAGTGAAATACCTACAAGGCAGAGCTAATCTAGTGGCAGATTGCCTGTCCAGAAGAAAATATCCCCCTGGCTCTGATGATCCAATACCAATTAGATCACAAGGAAGAATTATCCTCCCACCAAAGAAGGTACAATTTTCAGATATATCCATGACAAAGGTTTTCAGATCAGACGACGCAATTCCCAATAATCCCATCTGTTTGGGACCTCCTAGATCAATATTAAAAGGAGGCAAAATTTGGGGAAGCACAAACAAACCACCAAAAGGCGTCATAGCAAGAAAAGGCACCCCAGAAAGGCAGCAGGGTGTGAATCCTGACCTGTGTGTACTCACTCGAGCACAGTCCCAGTCCCAGGACGACACACCTCCAGCAGCCAGCCAATCAGCGCCCAGTAAAAAGACCCGCCCACTCAAGCCTAAGTGCAGCAGTCCTCGCCCCAGAGGCAGGCCCGCCAAATCTAGGTTACCTAGGGTCTCCATCAAAGCTGCAAACGCCAAGAGAGCTAAGCTCTCCCGCCGTGTGCTACCTCTAGCTGAAAGGGCAATTCAGGAAATCTGTAAACACCAATCCCTGACACCTTCTAGAGAAACACTGATTAAAAGCCAAAAAGAAGACCTTTTTGCATCCTCCATGGCAAACTACATTGAAAAAGGTAGCCTGCCACACGACTCAGGATTAATGAATCAAATACTACATAACCACGACCAATTCATCTTACTGGATGAAGTCCTCTTTAGAATTACTGATACCAATTTGGGCAAGACCTTAGAGCCCACACTGCAAATTGTAATTCCAGAAAAATGGACAGAATCTTTAGTGGAGGCAACCCATTGCTCTCCCCTAGGTGGTCACCTAGGTGCAGTTAAAACCTATACAGCCATAAGAGCTAGGTATTACTGGAGATCAATGTTTAAAGAAGTTTTTGACTTCTGCGGCACTTGCCACACATGCCTGACCACCAAAAAGAGACCCAAAAACCTGAAAACTCCAATGAAATTACGTGACCCAGTGCTTACAGCATACTCTCATGTCACCATGGACACAATAGGCCCTTTTTCCAAGGCCACTGATGGCTCTCACTACATACACTAGGCACATAACTGCCTGGACAAGTGAAGAAAATACTGCTGCAATTGTGGCACTTGGTTTCTTCCAAAGAGTCATATGTATCCATGGCACTCCCTCAGTACTGAACACAGATAATGCCCAGCAATACGTCTCAAAATTATTCAAATATTTTTGTGAAAAATTCGGCATTAAACACGTGACAGGAAGTGCACATTGGTCTAGGTCTCAAGGTCTCTGTGAGTGCCAACATCAAACCATGGAATCATCCCTCAGAGCTTTTGTATCAAAATCACAGAAGCATTGGTCAACCTTCCTACAAGCTGTAGTCTTCAGTATTAATAATACTATAAGCAGCGCCTTAGGCTACTCACCAAATTTGTTAGTCTTTGGCAAGCAGACACACCTACCAACTGAAGTAGTTTTGTCCTTGATTAAAGCTGAAAAAGACTCAAGCACCAAGGAGAAAATTATGACCAGCCTACTACAGTTTAGGGATGATATTCAAATGAAAGCTGCAGAAAACATGATCTCTGCTCACAAAAAGATGAAAGCCAGACATGACACTTCAGCAGAACTCAGCTCATACAACACAATCCAATTGGTATATTTACATATACCCACCCTACTGGTCAAATGCACATCAAAAAAGTTGCAACCCACATACTCAGGCCCCTACATCATAATGAAGATGACTTCACCAGTTACAGCTATTCTAAAAAGGCTACAAGATGGAAAAATACTGAAGAAATCAGTACATGTATCAAGGCTGAGGAGACCAATCACAAGAGCTAGCGCCAAAGCCATCATGAAAAGGCTACAATCAGGGCCCACAAGCTCACTTCACGACCCCGACCAGGACGACCCCTCCAATGTGAGTCTCACCACTCCCAAAATAAAGAAAAAGAGAGGAAGGCCAGCCAAAAAGGGAACAATCTCCTTCAGCCCCATGCCCTCCAGAAAATCAAGAAAAATTCCTAAGCGTCCATTATAGATCACAAGACGCTGTGTCAAACACCAAGCATCCATATAAACAACCCTCCTTTAATCCCCACAGGCGCCACGCGCCCCAACAAAATTAATCAACCATTAATATACCAACCACTTAAACACACTGACAGCAACAGTCACAGCCCAACGCCCAACCTATTTATACTAACAACCATAAAAATTCCTATGCATCCAAAATCAACCCCGCCTTAATTAACTGTATATACAACCACCTACCCATCCTAAGTGGAACGCCAAACACTGGTAAATGGATTATCAAATAATTAGGTTAGGTTACCCACGCCACATACCGACCGCCCAAGGCAGCGCTGTATCCTCGGTTTGTGTATAAACTTCAAAACACACATGCGACGGCTTGTTACCACTTCAAGACCACTATTTCCAATGATAAACCTATTGTAGGAAGATGGATCTCTGACACCCACAACCCATGTTTACACCACTGTCTCCGCCAACCCTTAAGTGCTGTGGTGGCACATATACAAATCAATAACACGCCGCCCTCAAGGTCTTTAAAAACCACAGGGCCGCCATAGAAACCATACCACCCTGGCTAGGGATAAATACCCCCCGCCAAGCTTCCCAATATTCTATTTTTAGACAATACCTCACCACCAACCAATCCAGGCCAGGATAACCCTAATTTGCATAAGGGGCCGTCAACCCCCCTTGCATCCACCAATAATATTTGGCCTACGCCCCTTTCAGGGCAAGACATACCAACTTGGGAGATCTCGGACTGGGAAGTAGCCAAACTCAGTCTCAGGTTTATAAGCGCTTGCCCACCCACATCTGATCATAACACAACCTACAACCAATACCACCACACCTTAAGCACGGCAACAAGTGTCTGGGAAGGGACCATGGCAGACCCATCATGCAACCAGCCCAGGTAGGATTATCTTATGGGTCTATTTTAGCATTTAGGTTTTATTTAACAGTTGTTCTAGCATTGTACATGATAATTTTATTTATCATGGTGCCCAGGTACCCCTATTAACCAATGGCGGTGTGAGCCTTAAGTGTATGTAAAATGTGGAAGAACTTCTCCACTATCCTATAATTTTTAACATTGATAATCCAATTTACTAAACCTCTTCAGCCAAGCAAATTCCCCACCTTTACCTCTCCCCCATTCACAGCCCACTTAGACCTTTTTCCTTTATGACTTACAGCCTGGACCCACCGGCAAATAAGCACGGCCCAAATGCTACATGGACCATACACAGCCTCCTTGGACCACATGGGATCAGGAGTGATCTCATGGATCCTTTTGAAATTAGGAGCATAATCATGGAACAGCAACACCTCATCACCTTCCTCGCCCAGGAAGATATTAAACATTACCTCAGCAGCCCTGTGCTAAGACAGGAGCTGGACTTGAGCAACCACTCTATAGCAGCAACCATAAAAGCCTTCATGGTCGCTGTAGCTGGGGACAATCCCCGCCGGCCTCCATGGGGCAGGTTTAACCATAGATCTGCATCATACATAGCACTTTTATGTGCTCGCACGCTTCTAGCGTCAGAACAGCCCCTCAGGGACTTACCCCGCCAATACTCCAGAATTGGACGCGAACTGGCCATAAGAAATACAGCCAGCCTGGTATTCCAGTTTGCTGTTTTCGAGATAAACAGATTCCATGCTCAAGCACGTGTACCGCCCCTGACGGTGACAACAGGAACCAGTCCATCTGCATAAATCCATTCATGTAACAACAACCCCACCACCCACAGAATCCCCGACCTTTGTAAATACTTGACCATACTAACATCCCATTCTTTGTGACTAAGCTAATGCTATTTTTAAGTGAACCCCACCATCAAATTTCAAAAATCCTCAAAATTTCTCAATTTTTCTCATTTTTCTAGAACAGCAGCCATCCTAGCAGTCTGTATATTCTTACATCTGCTCCTCGGCTGCACCTCAACATCAGATACCAATCTGAACACCATCTTCAGACCCAACTATGGCGCACTGTTTACCAAGTTACCCCAAACATTACTAGCCAATTACATGGACTATCCATTGACCTTCAGCCTCAACTTGACCTTTGACCAGAACTTGAGTCAGCCAGAACTACTCAGCCCACTCATCGGCACTGATGCACCCCAATACATTAAGCACACAGCCCATGCCCTAGATAACATGATACAGAGCCTATTCTCCAAGTCAAAAACAACACTAGAAACCTTGTCAAAATTAATTTCCCCTCCAAACGTCAGACAAGCCAGAAATGCCCCAGGCCAAGTCATTGGTGACATTTTAAGAGCTTCAATAGGCCTCGGGACTCAACCAGAAATTGATATTTTAAATTCAGAGATGTCTGACCTGGATAAAAAGTTAGCCACCAAAATGCACGTGGTAGAATTAGCCACCCATTTCTTGTTAAATATTTCGGAATTTAATTACAATTCTGTCAACATCTTCTCAAAATTCCAAAACGACACTGATGATGCTCTATCTTTTATTTCTGGAAAATTAGAGCATTTAAATTCAAAGATCTCATCAATATTATTAAAATTAGAACTCCAATCCAGACAAGACACCTTCTATTCCATGTTATTCACAGCAGCAAATTCTCAAATAGAGTCTTTAATTGACCTCCAAAATGACTTGGAAAATCTGCTCTTAACCATTAATAATCTACTTGAGGGCACCCTACCCCAATCCACCATCACACACGACGACCTCAGTTTAGGTTTAAACAATTTATCCAGCCTCCTGCACGAGGCACATCACGGCATTATTTTAGAAGGCCTACCCATAAGTTATTATTATAAACGCCGAGTACATGTGCACTGGAGCCATAACTCGAGCCTGTTAATAACCATACCAGTACCCATAACCAGAGGGGGAAGCACCTTTTCTATATTTAGAATAGAAACCTTCCCCGTGCCTTTCGACACCTCCGACACTAAGTCAGTAGGTCACACCCAGGTGGAGCCACTTCCCGGCTACTTGGCTATGTCCAGGACCCACTCACACTACATACAGTTTACACAAGCTGACCTGGATATGTGTGACCTCGGCCACCTTATCAGCTGTAACCTACCCCTACCTCTGTTGTCAGCCACACACCCCACATGCACTCTATCTCTATTTTTAGACCTACCAGAGGCGGTGCACCATACCTGCAGTTTTAAAGCACACATGGCAGCACCCATACCAAATCTTATCCAACCCCTATCTCACAGTACCTTCCTATTAATAACCGACCATCCCACTTCCATGCTCCAATGCACAGATTCAGGCCAAGTCAAAATTAAAAATAGTGCATACTCAGTCATCTCAGTCCCATGTCTGTGCTCCATTAAAAACGCCGGCATGATTTTAACCAATTCTGATTTATCTTGCACCCAAAATTTCACCCTAGAGCCCATATCAAAAGCCTATTTCAATTTACCACTGTGGCGACACTTTGGCCAACCTCCAGCCAATGTTTCCGGCATCACCATGGCAACCACCACCCAGACCCTTCACCTGCCCAATTTTGAAAAATTATAACACCTACATAATAAAAAAATAGCACCACTCTTTCAAGACACCCTAACCCTTAAAAAGGCCGCACAGGGACTTAAGGACCAATCAGCCCTCCTATCCACCAACTCCCTGATGCATCTAGGATATCACCTCCAGTTCTCACCCTGGATACATTTGGTATCACCCCTCCTGGCACTACTTTGCTGCGCATTAACCCTTAAGAACCATCTTCGTGTCAATCAATTGGCGCGCTTCATCACACTAGTCTCAGCAACTTGAACACCCAAGATGGCTAATGCTGAAAGTTGGGATCGTTTCAAAGATCTGATACGCCAGGCTAACAAGGACTGGCCAGCCCCACCAACGACCCCAGACACAGACTTGGAATATATACAGTCGCCTGACCGCTACCAGAGCATGTTCACCTGGATTTTAATGGCAACCCTCCTATACATCACATGGATTACCGCCAAAAGGTGCCTGCTACCTGGCCCTACTGCAAGCAGGACAGCCACAGGACGCCTTCAATTGTGACCAAGATTCATGCCAACGGTCAAACCTTTAGCTTCACCGTTGGCAAGATGATCTACGGACAAAATCGCTGGGCCCCCACCATCACGGCCCCTAAGGTCTCCCCAGCTCGCCTTACGGCACCCCTGGGCAGACACTTGGATCTCCATTGGAAGTCCGACATCAGGACGATAATCGGGGGACAAGTCCGACAGATCCCGCTACAGCGCTATCCTCCGGTACCACTTCTATGGAGAATACCACTATACAGGATCTTGAAAGGAGCCCACCACATGACAGTGGTCATCTCTTCAGAAGGACAACCCGACTTCCAACTGGCCTCTAGTGATAGTGACCCCGCCATACAGCTACCCTGTGAGTCCTGGCCGGCTGATCGCCATGACTCCCCGGCAGAGCTCACAAAATACACCCCACTCCGGCATCAACCAAAGAAAGACAAATACATGTACAAACCACAGGAGATGATGCTCACACCACCCGCGGTAAGTTTCTTCAGAAACCTCCTTTGATCCTCATGTGGGAATCAAATAGCCGCCGGCCACCCCCCATATAACCTAGTAATGGACTCTCCCGGTCGCCAAATCCACCGGATAGCCCCATCTAACACCTTCATGTGGGGATCATCCCCATCCTCAATAGCTCCAAATCCGACCCCACCCTCAATTCAAACCAATTTACAACATCTCCAGTACCACAGCACGGTTTAGACCCACAATAACACAGTTATTTCGACTCACTGTGAAGGCCCACTGCACGATGAGACGTCGCCATCTTGTTTCTGACGTCGCGTCTGGTTCCCCGCCAAACGCTGCGTCAGAACGCCGGCGCTGCGTCTCACCACTGCCGTCGGCCTCCCCAATGTCAGATCTCTTTCATTTTTCCCACGTTGGCATGACAACATTAACGTCAGTCAGGACACCCGCACTCAATATCTGCGTCAAAACAATAACATAAGCACGTGTTAGCAATATCACTAGACTTGTTTTCGACCCAAGTTAACAACACCACCCCGCATGAGAATTAGAAGACCGCCCATGCCAATTTAGAAGCCCAGAATAGACAACATAACTTCTAACTGGTGGTGGACTTTCAAGTGTATCATTAGAAGGTAATCACAGGCAAAAATCAGGCTCCAGGCGAATATATATATATAATTATCACAGTCTTTCTCATCACATAATCAGCACGTAATCACAGTTTTTCGCATTTGGCTGCCACCTTCTGGAATGAACCTTTTCTTCATCTTCCCTCCTCCTCCTCGGACTGCCAAGGCATCACCACCATGCACCAATTCCTGAAAAAGAAAAATTTGATGCCCCTTCTAGAAAAACCACTACACACACCAAAATTCCAAATTCCATACCAAATTCACCTGTAAGTCACCAACTCAGAACATAAACAAGTTTCAGTCATTGAAATCCAAAAAAAAAAAAAAGGGGCACACTTAAAATGTACATACCGTCCACACTAGCCAAAAACGGAGCATGGTCCACTCGATCCGCCCTCCGGGCCATCGAAGGGGCCGGTCACCCGATGGCAGTGGACAGGGGACCACCCTACAGCCACCCAGAGGAGCACGATCCTATAATCAGAAAACAAGCTCAGTGTCAAACCACCGGCACACTCCCGAGTCGCTCACCACTCCAAAATTTCCAAAATCAACTCTCATAACGGTACTCACCCAAAACGGCCAACAGCCACTATGGCTACGAACACCAAGCCCGAAGCCATGACGATAATCTGGGCACGGACAATCATGTTTTCGTGTCCTCCTTAAACTCTGTCAAAGTTAAACAGTTTTTCTCCCAGTCAAATCAGGCCGCTTTCTGATCCCAAAATAGCCTCCGCTCTCTTTTATATCAGGATCCAAAACGGGAGCATAAAGTTAATTTTTGGACCATATTTTTCAAAAAGTGCATCACCAAAATTCAAAATTTCAGCCAACCAAACCCACCTTTAGACCCCAAAACAATCCAACCCAAAATTGAGACATCCCCTACACATGACCCAATGAGGCCATGGCAAGTCTACACCATTGACCATGCCGTTTGACCATGTCCTTACACGAACGCTGAACAAACGCCAGCTCAGTGGCGCCAGCCAATGTCTATCTCATGAACTAAATAAGAACAGGTCCCCATGCAGTGGCGCTACTCGTGCCGCGCAGCAGAACTAACCTGCACCCTGGATATTCCAGTTTCCCGCTCACATTTGGCCATGAGTCTACACTGGCTCGGTGACACTGCACATCAATATGCACTGCCTAATTCACTGCCTTACCTGTCAATTTGGTATTTTTGTTGGTCGCCTTGTGGCCCATGCACTATGATCGACCCTACAACTAAAATTCCCACCTTCTCTTGTTCTGTTTTTCAATACAGAGGCCAACGACCTAATCGAGGAGGCGGAGACCGCATTGACAGGCCAGCAGGAGTTCCCAGCAGCAGACCAGGCACGCCCATACCAACCGGCCTGCCCCATTGGAGCACACGAGTCTGCTCTCCAATAGGGCCACCCACTAAATTTGCCACCCAAGGAGCAGGATGTCCACACCTAATGTACAGCTACAGCTGCCCATGCAACATCAACAAAGACAATAGACCAGAAACTTTCAAAACAATTGGCTCGCCCCAGGTCTGGAGACCCCTAACCAAAATAAACCAAGCTTCATCTGAGGAGGATAGTGACTCCAGCACCTCCCTCTCAGCAGAACCAATAAACATGGACCCTGCATACAGTTCCGATCTGAACTTGCAGCCTGACTCAGGCAAGCCTAGCAGAATGCATTTCAGCAAAATTGTAAACTTTGTCCCCAACACCAAAAAATCCAAATCCAGGAGAAGACCCTCACTAGGTCGCTCCCTCAACCCAAACGTCTTTAACCACCAAGACCCACCACCAAAAGGTCTTGTAAACCAAGGTCGCCATAGAAGAAGAAAATAATTTCAATAACCATCCTCTATTTATTTTTATTTATTTTTGAAACTTTAAAATTATGGACTAAAAGTGTAGAGACACACTTCACTCACCGACCGCCCATGGACACTATGAACACTGACTCAGTCAGCCTAGTCAACTGATTTTTAAAGCCAGTTTTTCTTGTTTGTATAAGGCTATGATACATAACCATGAAAACATGCTGCATTTTTACATTTATTTTTCTTTCAAGAACATTATGAAGACCACAAGCCAGGCAGCAGGTTTTTGTGATCTTAAGATGCCATAAGGTTCTTTTCCTTTCACACTGTACCTTTTCAAACCCAACCATGTCAAATATTTATGGGTTTTAGCTAGTTTATATTTTTCTAAAAATTTTACAAGGAAGCGCTGGCAACCAGTATTTTTGCAGGATCAACTGAGATCCAATCTAAATATCAGCCAGAGCCACCCTTTTTATTTTTGTATTAACCTTGTCACTCTCAACCAATGATAACCCCAGGTAGACTGAAGGCTAAACATGCTAAATTTTCCTTTAACTAAGACAAACCCTTTTTACAATTAACAGATACTTCTACGGATAAATCAACCAAGACCAAAAATCCCAAAATTTTTTTTTTCTTAAAAAAATTCCTCAAACATATTACCTAAAAGCCTTCAGACTCCCTAAGCCTTATCAGTATTATAAGGACTGATTGATTGATTTTGCCAGTCATCAATTACCTTACCTCTGTCTTTATTTATTATGTTGTATTGTATATTGGCTCAAGACCTAAATACTAAGTGCCTACCGGTACGGCAGCAGACTTCAATATTAACTTGTCTACCTCAAGGTCTGCCTTAAAGCCAATAACTGCATGTTTTAGGATAGCTTTTTCCTTTATTTTTGTGTGGACCTTAGAAATAGATAAATAATCCAGCTCTTGTATCCTACCACAACCTGAATTATCCATGTTTCCCCTTGCCACAAATTACAACAACACTTCTTGGCACAGTTTTTCTTTATACTGTTTATAATTTATTCATGTTAAACCAAAAATCAGCATTAATAGCCCCTTAATACTACAAATTTTTAACTTAAATGATAAGATGTAATACCTATTAATTACACACAAGATTTTTGTCAGTAGACCTTTTTCTCACAAACTTCCTCCTTAAAACCTCGCATGGAATCGAGTAGGAATGTGGGGATTTGTCAGTAGACCGTTATAGGTATTGTACTTATCATATTTATTTTTCACCTTGACTCTACCATGTAACCCAGTGTCCGAGTCTACCCACAAGCCAAACCATACCAAAGACCAAAGGCTGGCGGTGTCAACTGCACTCAGTGACCCCGCCTCCTCCCACTGGAGGATATGCCGTCAATCACAAGCAGCTCGCTGCATGCTGGAAATTCCTAGCAGACAATGTTTACACCAAACTCCTCCTGCTGGAGGACATGCCCATTGATCATGAGCAGCTCACAGCATACCGGGAATTCCCAGCAGCTATATTTAGAACCATACTGAACTCCGTGAACCCCAGTGCTATGTTTAGGATCCCTCCTACATACCTGCACTGGAGTTCCCCAGTTACTATTTTTAGCTCACCTGATACTATTTTTAGGATGAGCTGGGTGAGCGGCTCCTACTATAAATACCTGTAGAGGGAGCAGCTCACTCATCTTTCCACCTCCATACTTCATACCTCACACACTCACGTGAGACCAAGGCCCTTGGCTCAAGGGCTAGGCTTGGACACTGTTGGGCACCTTTATACTGTATCACCAACTATACCTCGTGGACTTCAATGAATAAAGTGGATATCAAACTGGATTCCTGATTCGTCTGTATTCATCCTTATTCATCATTTACGGACTCGTTGACAGCATGGTCATGGCACTTGTCACTTAAATCCCCATGTCCCATCTAAGAGCCTATCATGTCCCATGTCGAATTAAGAAAGCACCTATGTCATGTCACTAATTGTTTTGCCTCCTGTCACTAAGGCCCATGTCACATGTCGATTTTAAGAAATGGACATGAGACCATGTCGAATTTAGTGGTCCATACCCATAAACAAGCCACAGTTTCCCGTCAGAATAGGACCCAGTTTGCCATGAGAATAGGCACATGCAGTGAGGGGTAATGCTTGTACGTGCATAACGCTATGACGTAACTATGGCATTCCTGCGCTACAAAGTCCGGCTGCAACTCCCATACTCATACTAAGGGTATGGTACGGTGGGACAGACCTGTGTCAGTCTAGGGACTTGGGGGGGGGGAGGGGTGAAGGGGTTGGTGGCTAGGGCGAGGATGCTCAAAAAAGGTCTCTTGCCAGATATCTATAAGGTTAGGTACAATAAAAACTCCAGTCATGATAAGCGATTAAAAACACGGGGGGGGGGGTTGAAAATGTTTTGACTCCCCCCTCTGGGGCTGTGTACAAATGACGTCATGCAGGAGGGTGGGAGTGGGGGTTAGGCCTGGCATGACAGGATTAATTTACTTTCAGCATTACAAAATTGGCAAAAAACATGACAAGGGTGGGGGGTCAAAAATGGTCCAAAAAAGCATGATGTCATTTGTACTCTGCAGTAGGAACATCAAATCATGCGGATCCTAGATCCCTGTTGATCATCCATAGATTTCTTTCATATTTGGTACACAGGGGGTTTAGATTATGCTCCATCTGTTCTACATGTTTTTGTTACTGTCTATAAGTTCCTTCACATACTATTTGATATTTTAATTAGACGTTGACCTAATAAGGACTGTAGTTAATTAACAAATTTGTGAATGTGAAAAATTAAAAGTCCAAGTTGTAGGAAATTTTGTTTTCTTGCTGGTAAAAAATCAAAGGTACACTGTACTGCCAATATTGAATATAGGATAGCATTTTGCAATGCAAGTAACCTGAAAGGGCACATAATCTCTTCTTTTAGGCCCCTTCTGATACTAAGGCCACACCAAATCAAAATATTGGACTACTGTAGTGGCCCGTTTTAGCGCACCTGCGGTAATATATTTCAGTCTATGACTTGCCCTGCGTTTATATGAGACCTGCGGTTATTTGAAGTATAAAAATGTATGGAAAATCAAATTTTAAAACCTCCCTCTACCCTGCACTAAAACGAGACCAGCGCTAAAACGGGCCACTACGGTATGGATTTCCCGCACCTTAATTTCTAAAATACAAATTTTTATTTTTTAAGAAAATTTATTGGTCTATGGGTTCCGCCCGCGTCATTTTCTGGGAAATTGCAGATTTTTTCTTCTTTTTTTACCAAGGAGCTTACAGGATCAATCAATAAAAGTACAGAAATGGCAGACCACTCATTGGATAGGTAAAGATGTCACCGGTTTCATTGTATAGGCCTATTCTGCACTTAGGAAAAAAATGCACATTTTCAGCAGGGTTCTCCGCAGAATGTAAAATCACACCGTAAAATCCTGCAGCGAGCTGGCGTAAAATTTCATTTGGTAACCTCCTAAGCCTTTGACAGCCAAGGTCATATTCATGGCAAGAACTACATTACAGTTTCACAGAGGAATGTGTCAGTGCCCGCGCATATGTGCACCACACAACAAAGAAATTGAAAGTATTTTCATAAATATGGCCGTAACTTCTGTTCTAATTGGCCGTTTTGCAAAATTCAAAAACCTATATGAAGCTAAAATGACACTGGCGGTAATTCTGAGATGAAATCACACCGGCGGCAGTAAAAATCATGCCGGCGGCCCACCGGCGTCATTACAGTGTGAGAACCCTGTTTCAGCAAGGGACCCAGCCACAAAAAAAAAATGAATAAAAAATAGCCCTCTCAATTTTTTGGCCATGCAAAATCCATAGACAGATAAATTTTCCTAGAAAAATAAATAAAAATTCCGCCCTCCCGCCTCTTTTTCTAAAACAGAAAATCCAGACCAAATTTTTAATTTGGAATGGCCTAACCTCATGTTTTCTTCGAGCGTTATCACTGTCAATGGTGAAGCCTATGGAGAATGCATCCATTATCGCTTTTTCATTGGCAAATAACTCCTCTCTTGGCGAGTTAAGCATTGCAAAACAGCAGCAGGTCTTGAATAAGGATCCAAATTAACCATAAAAAAGCATGACACACTGTAATTCACCTCCATTTTGTTATAATCGAGCAGTTTCAATGGCACCATAAGTCGATTGTTTCGCTGTCCGCCATTTGGGATTTTGGTTATCTCTGCACATGCGCGACCCAATTTCCATGGGTATTTGGGTCAATATGCACCACCCGGGGTTTAGGATGCGAATTAACGACAGGGCGAAGACATAATTTTTTTTATCTTTTTAATACCGTGATCTCCCGCGTATAAGACGCAGTGCGCGTATAAGACGCACCTAGAGTTTTGGAAAATTCTCAAAAAAATGAAAAATTAATAACTTTGATTCTACTGAATGAATTTTAAAAATTCAAAAACCTATGTGTAGCTTGAGCCCCCCGGACCCCCCTGGGCCCCCTTATATCTTATTATGACTAAGGGGGCATGTAACATATCAAAAGAAAGGTCTTGATGTCCCCCTTGTGGATCCAATAAGAACTAAAACCCCACATATAAGACGCGGCTTATACGCGGGAGATTACGGTAATACATATCAATTCAAATGGTATCCTCTTGCAAACCTTTATCATATTTCTATATTATAACACTGAATAATTAAAAAAAAAATTAATAACCACAATTTTTACGACAATGGAGACGCATGCGTGGATCGAATGACGGCAAATTAATCAATTTTTTGCACCACTTCTGTCCAAAAGCATGGGAAAATTGAGCTTTTCACACCTCCTATAGGATTTAACATAGGGCTAAAAGTGTTTGGTGTATATTTCTCCGGATGGATGGACACGACAACATATACACTTTGCCCAAGTCGCTGACAATTGGGGCGGTTTATTAACAACTTTAAACCTAACAGACAATGTCAGAACAAAAAAGAAAAATTTTATGACCAAATGTCCATGGTGTCCATGACTCAGTCCCTTTGTTCAGTCTCAGTGCAGTGCCACCTGGTGTGGCAGCACAGAACCACCTGACTCAGGTGGTGGGGAGGTCCCTCTAGTGGGGGAAATATACCCCCATATCTTCCCCGTTCCTTTGAACATATAGTAGTCATTTTAGCACAAGTTTGGAGGTGTTAGAGCCAGAATAACAAAGGCCTACCCACTGAGGCAGTGTGGGTAGCCCAGGGGGTGGGTGCCTTGGGATTAGCTATGACACCTTTCAGCTTGCAGCATGAATGGGCACACTGTAGTGACTACATAATAAAATTGATACAAAAAAAGAGAAAGAAATAGCAAAAACGAAATTGAAAAATGGCTTCTGCTATGAACGTCTAGATAAAAAAGAAAAAAATGAAATTGAAAAAAAAATCAAAGAGAAAGAAAAAAAGAATTATCAAAATGGCAAATAAATCATAGAATATATGGTTAAAACATATGTAGGATGTGTGATTTAATTGTATTCATGTATGGATTCAATATAGAAAGCCCATCTGAATTTTTTTTTTTAACATTTTTTCTTAATAATTTTTTTTTCATGTAATTTTCAATTAAGTGTAACATGGAAAGTGTCATAATTATGCATGATTAATGAAGAAAGGTGATAGATGTGGGATGGACCCTGGTTTAAAGGTTGGGGCCATCAGTCTCATTTTCTAGGGCCATCGGTCCCACTTGGGGCCATCGGTCCCCGGGGCCATCGCTCCCACAATCGAACAGGCAGTAGAATATCCAGGGCCCAGTAGACTGAGTTAGTGAGTAGTGCGAAAGGAAAGCCTCCCCGGGAAAGCCCGAAACTTTCGACGAAACTGTCGAAAGGTCCCATGGCCATGACCCCTATTAAAATTCAATGTAAGAAATTATCTAGGGATGGGCATCCGAAATCTTATTTGTAGATAATCTAATAATAAGTTGCACTGTTGACAAGTCTGACATTTTACCAATAGAATGCTTTTTGAATTATGAAAATTGAGATACCATAGCCAAAGATATAAACATTTCAATGATAGAATTAAAAAATGTTTAAGGTTAGGGCTATTTCACAGCCCTAAGATGTTATTGGTTTCTATGTTCAAAGGGCTAGACTCTATATGAAATTACATGTACATGCAAAAGTGGTATGCTACATGCAAATATAATATAACACTTCACATCCTGCATCATAGCTACCGTCAATATAATACATGTATCATATGTTTATACTATTATACATGTAGGTGGCCCTGAAGGGGTTAATGGTCACAGGTAAACAGTACAACCCACTCAACACCTTGTGCAGCAAGCTGGAACCTCTCCTTCCAATAAGCCAATGACATAATTACTACCTAATTAAGAGGATTATATCTGGTCCATCAGATGTGTGAGCATGTACATGGCTATTTCTCTTAAGGCTAAACTCACCTTGAGACAATCTGTGCATTTTACTTTTTCATCCCAATACATGTATAACTTTCATCTAACAAAGGAGTTTTGTCATTATAATGACTAATGACTTTACCACATCCTGACATTTTAAAATCCTCTTGTAACATGACAAATACCTCTTTCAGATTTGAAATATTAAACTGAGTTTTGTCCTTAAAACTTTTAAGGAAGCTACCTCAACCCCTAGATCCAGGTACCTTAGACTTGTCCAAGGTACTTGTCTCAGTCTAATCCTATGTGAACACTAAGGACTTTTATGTGGGCAAGTCTACCCATTTTGCCACATTCCATTGCATCGACTCCCCTTACGTGACTATGTTATTGGCTAGCCAATAACATAATGATATTTTTCTGCCATGGTTTTTCACCTGACTGAGCAGAATATAGGACAATCAGCACCGCACACACTGCACTGTGAGGGCAGTGCAGTTTTGACTTTGGCACACATATTTATTGATTATATTTCACCAGATCAAGATATAAGAAAACCAAAAACATCATATTAAAGAAGACACTTTGCCGCTCACAGCAATATAAGTTTTATAAAAATCTAAGCAGGGGATGCATCTTAAAATTTGAGGGAAAGTTGAAATTCATGGTTCTTGAGTAAAATCTGCAGGTCAGGATTTTCCTTATTTTTTGCCAAACTCACTGTTACTCTTTTGTTTCTAGCACATTGGCGCCAATAGATAGCCTAAAAATTATTTCAGATTATTGATCAGCACATTTTTCTGGTCATTTTGGTGGGGGTTTAAAAAGGTGAGAGAAATTTTCATATATAAAAAAAATACAGAAAAATGGGGAAAATTCTGAATTTTTGGGAATTTTTTTTTTAAGACCTGTATTTTTAGCTTCAGATCATTGCAAGGGATATTTTAATTGAGTAAGAATTAGTATAGTTATAACAATTTTGAGAGATGGTGTCAGGCCCAGAACTATTCTCCTCACGGAAAATATGACCAACTTCACGGCCTGTTATGAAGAAGAGTATACATTACAGAAGGAAATGACTATGTTTTTTTTTTGAATCTATGCCCTTTTCAACATAAGATAGAGGAATTTCATTGAATTTGATAGGAGCAAACCACATAAACATAGACCCTGATGACTGCTCACTTTACTAGTATAGTGACAGATATACAGGTAGGCTGAGTGGTTCATGGGCGCCCGTCCCTAAATTATCTAGGATATCAATCGTAAAATCTAATAACTCTATAAAACCATTGTAAAAATATCACATTAAAGTTTCTTTAGAAATGAAAAAACAACAGAATCATTATTCAAATGAGGTGTTTGGGCGAGACGCCGAGAGCTTACCGCTGCCAGACGAGCGCGGTGGTTTGCCCAGGATATCCTTCAGAAGTTGGGTTGCTTCGTTCGCGACAGATGATACCGAGCTGTCTGGTGACTCCATACCTCAAAATGGTGTTTTTAAGATTGGAAAGGTTGGAATAGTGTCTTTGGCGTGAGTGTTTAAATGCATGAAACTAGATAAATCATTAAGAAATCACACACAACACTCTCACTTTGGCGGCCATTCCCCGGCTTTATATCGACGGTGACTTCCGGTTCCTATCTTATTTTCGCATAAAATCAAATCTTTGCTCTACAAGTAAGTCACGAAGTGCTTCATAGAAAAATACATGAAATAATCATAGCATGGTCTCAGACATTTTCTGTTGGTAAAATTATAATGAAATGCGAAAGAATTCAAAAGAAATTAAATACGACACTAACTTCAAGAACCAGCCATTACACCGATGGCGCGTAATTTCGTCTGCTCCCCAGAACAACACACAAAAATTTAAATATTCGTTAAGCCTTAAGGTAAGCTATTTATCATTCAGATCAACAACATTGGTGACACGATCTGCGAAAATGGGGCTTAGTGCATGGGGTTATAAGACTCATTCTCCCAGTACATATTACAAAAATTTGTAAAAACTGTAAACTCAGTGTTTGCAAAAAAAAAATATTGGTCACATTCGATTGAGCTCATTGTGAATTTTTCAATTCTTTTGGAATTATCTTTCTATCTTGTGTAGATCTAGAACTAGAGATACAAGACAAATAGTGTCCGAAATATTGCAGCAAGTAGCACTATAGAAGTGGTAGAAATAGGTGTCAGTTTTTGTGATGTGAGTCACTGATTGCAGCCATGCACTGACCACTCAATCTGTGTCTGGTGTTAGTTTTCTGGTGTCTCTAGTGGTTGATCAATATGTTTTTTAAAGCTCCAATATAACCTTCATATTCAACTTACCGAAAATGTTTAATAATTGGAATTTTTCCTCCCCGATTTCGCTGGTGGGTACCTTGATATCTAAACTATAAGGATAACTATTTAAATACAAGAAAAATACCCTAATTGAACCCTAAATCGTCAATATCAGCAAGGTCACGATTATCTGCCGCACTCCCACCAGGCAGAAAGTGTCAACCCAATGTGCCAGCTTTTCTCACCCTCCACAGTGGCTTTATCAAAGTGCCTACCTTGGGCTTGGCTGGGTTCAACCATTCGGTTCAACCGCAATTGCCGATATCACTAGCCTACGGTGACTAGCACGAAAGAAAGTAGTGTCGACTCGAAGTCTGGGCACAGAGTAACTTCTGACTGTTACGAACCCAAGAGTTTTTTTCACGTGACGTCAGTTTGCAGTAAATAATGATAGTGGAGATTTGCCACTGGTCGCCCTACTCACGCTGCCATTCGTGCGGACGGTAACCACGGAACATAGCAATTCTCCAAGGTAACGTGTCACGTGCACACGGGCCACGCCATATTGTGCGGGGGACAGATTTGTCTGCTTCAGACCTATGCATACTATTTGCGGTCCAAATTCTCCCAAATGGTGACACCAATGGCATTTTCTTCCACACAATGAATAGCAAATGGGAGCGGAGATGATTTCATGTTTATGAGTAAGAGGTTGGGGCAGTATGATGGCCGTATGATGGATTTCAAATATGAGCAGGACTCCAGTGTAGCATTTTTATTATGATCCGAAAAGGGGAGCGTAGAGCGCAGAGCACCAGTTTGTCCCCGGCTTCCAGTGTGCCGACGTTGGCACGTTACCAAGGTAACCGGACTTTCCGTCTCAACGAATAGCCTAGCAGTAGCATAGGGAATGCACTGTGGCAAACTATGACCCTGCACATACTATAGCTAGGGATCCACTGCTGCGTATTTCTTACGACTTGCACTCGTGCATGTGTCCTCGCAGAGCACTCGCAAATATCAAATGCGACATTTTGCATATGACATCGGCACCACTATGAGCGTGGACGTGTGTCACTACATTCTGTGACCCTTTTTAGGGGGTGTGCACATGTAGCTCTCAGTTATTAGGCTATATATATGGTTTAAGTTGATGCATCAATTCTAATATTATGTACATAAGATTCTCTGTGCTGTCATTACCTTAATTTCAAGGAGGTATTGGTAGTTAATTAATTACAGCTTAATTAAGATGAACATCAACTTCTACTGATAACTTTTACCTCATGGCAAGTAAGAGGAGCATTCAAAATATCATAAGGAATTACATTAAACACTTGAGATGATGTATGTCAAGTTTGAAGAAAATTGAACAGTGCACACATACCTATCTAAGCTCTGCAGATTTTCTCATTGATTAATTTCTAAGGTTTTTTCAAACTTTTTTTCTTCAAAAATTCATAATTTCTGTTGTATACATCATAGAGACACAGAAAAAGTTGCAAAATGTCCGCAATATTGAGAAAATGTGTAGTTTAGGGTAACAGAAAAGTGTTAAAATTTGAGTAAAATACATGGATGTGATCACAGACCATACCCTCTCTTTGACGAAAATCTACCCAACCTTGTCTCATGAAAGGTCCCCTCACAGCATCAAATATTACTTGATTTCAAAAATTCCAAAAGCCTTATATTCCTCATATGCCCCTTAATACAGCTAGGGTTAAGCCAAATATGTAATAATGATTTTTAATTTTTCATTCACATACCTGACATACTCTTCATTTTCTCCTATTCCTGTAGCTGATTAAAAAAACCTTTACAACACTAAGGCCGTTTTTTTTTTTTTAGGGAGTGGTAATTATTTATCAACAGTAACAAATGATAATCAGGAGAAGGGGTGGAGGGTTTCCGCGCAGACATGCAGAAATTTTTTACGCCCCCCCTCGACGGCAGTCAAAATTTTTTGCGCCCCCCCGCACCGGAGCCGCGGAGAGTTTTCACGCCCCTCTTTGATCTATAGTAGCGTGCGGGCTATTTTGCTAAAAAAAGGGTGAATTTTTTTAGCCCCCCTCAAGAGGTGTCAAAATTTTTTTAGCCCCCCCCCTCGGGAGGGGTCTGAAAATTTTACGCCCCCCTCAAATCCACCACACCCCCCTGTTGATAAATAATGACCACTCCCTTACCTCTGGCCGATGAGATTTTTCAACATTTAGGGGTAAAAAAGGTTTTAAAATGTCCATGGAGATGAACAAATATAAAGTTTTGACCTTTACATGTGACACAATTATAAAAAATCAACCTTTTCTTGGCTAAAATGTACATTTTGTGTCCCAAAACATGACTCAACATGGGCCTTTGTTTGTTTGTTTTTTTCCCCTCTGGCCGATGGGATTTTTGGGCTCTAATTTCGGATTTTTTTTTCTTTTTTCCCCCCTCTATCCGACCAAAGTTGACGGTGAACAATCCCGTAATCCAAGTTATCAAATTTAGTTGGCCTAAATGTCTGAATGTCTGACTTATATAAATATTAAATATCTTATATGGAAGTTGAAGAAAGTGCCGTGTGGGAGCGGCAAAGGTACTAGAGCAGTGAGTGTGAGACTTGCCTCACTCGAGTCAAGTCAGACATACTTCCACTTCCACATTAGGGTAGGTACATCACATGAAAATTAAGATAATGAGTTAGAGCTAAACCCCTGTGTCTATGTTGTGCAGGAGAGTGTGAGGAATTCAAATCTTTTGGAATGGTGTTGATATCTCATTTTGTTCTTGTAGAATTGCAGAATTAATATCTAGAAATCTGACATTTTTGTCCCAAGTATTCAGGCAATTTGTTGTGACTTTCTGGATCCCAATTACCGTAATCTCTCGCGTATAAGCCGCGTCTTATACGTGGGGTTTTAGTTCTCATTGGATCCACAAGGGGGACATCAAGACCTTTCTTTTGATATGTTACATGCCCTCTTAGTCATAATAAGATATAAGGGGGCCCAGGGGGGTCCGGGGGGCTCAAGCTATACATAGGTTTTTGAATTTTGAAAATTCATTCAGTAGAACCAAAGATTAATTTTTTATTTTTTTGAGAATTTTCCAAAACTCTAGGTGTGTCTTATATGCGCACTGCGTCTTATACGCGGGAGATTACGGTAACCATAATAAATGAAGAAATGAAAGGTCGGTAAGTTAGTAAAATGTCAATTCCATTGGAATGAATCACAATATCAGCACGAAATATATAAAACTATCTGACCCAGATGTTGACCTGTACGACCTAATTTCCCCGTGACCTATATATCTGACCTACATTAGCACATGACCTAGATTCTAATATGATTAAATATATAGGAACAGAGGCTGTAAAATATGAAGAAGTAGACATTCTGATAACCTAATCACTGGTATTTGACCCTAACAAAGGTATTTGACCCTAACATTAACCTCTAATGGGTTTCCTATTGACCTAGTTTCTGGCTGACCTATATATTATTCCAAGGTTGGAAGTCTTTGGGGATTTCCCTTATGTCAGGGATTTTCAAGTCCCAAATCCCTACACATTCATATACTAAATCAATATTTAGATGGGTTCTTATTGAGCATTTCAGGGATTTTTGGCCTCAGTGACTTTCATCCCTGATATTCGACCGACATAAGTGTGTGACCTAGATTTCTTGACAAACTTTTTTTCTGTGTGGTAGCAAGTTCACATGGTTGGGAAATCGCCAAAAACCAGTTAATTGCTCCCAAAATATGGGAGCCTGTAAAACAAGTTTATCTTAGCAGGTATTGTAAGTGTCACACATGTATAATGTACATGGGTCATGCAGTGGCGTTTTTAAAACTGCCAAATCACCACCGCGCACCTTTTACACAGGAAAATGTGATTTTGAAATTTATTTTGCTGTCCCCAGCTGTACTTTTCAGTCCACATGCACAAACTATACCTTATATGAAAAGCCATGAAATATACAATTACTTTCTTTTAGTTTCATTCTACTGTAGCATTTCCGATATTGAGTTCTTTCGCACTGCGCGCGAAAGCCCAGAACTCTATGGAGGTTGCTTATATTATCACTCACACTCACAGTGTACAAATTCTGGGAGGATTCTCACACTCAAACTTCATCAGGCCTTAGTTTAGTCACCTACCTAACTACGTGTATGGAAGACAGCACTTGACACTGTTTAATTTCCTTATTTTGATGAAGTTGATGAGCAGAATCTACACTTGGCTGAAGCCACCTTGGCCACAGCCACCTAGTGTCAGAACCGAGAACTAGTTATTTCTAATGCTGATGGAGCCCTGTGCCGCATCCACTTGTTTGTTTTTAATTAGATAATGACAAATATGGCTTTTAGGATGGAAATTATGCAGATGCCTACTTAATATAATTTTATCTTAGAGATCTATCCCAGTTTAGTTTTAGGCTATTTTATGGCTCCAGGCCCAGTTCCAAATTTATTTTCATTGTCATGTGGGTGGCACGGATGCGCACGGCCCGGTTCCGCGAGCGTTCTCCCGTACGCACAAATTTCCCAGATGTCAATGTTAACGTCTACTTTGCCCTTGTCTTACGAATTAAAGAGAATTAATTAGATTTATAAGTCACCAGTTAACTTTTGTGATATTTAAGGGACTGACCCAGCAACCTAGTGAACTTTGCCAGTTTGGCCTGGTTTATTTTCCCTTATCAAAACAAATCAGTTTTCTCCAAAATACAGCTTTGGTGTTTTAGGCCATATAACTTAAATTATCAGACCCCCTAGGTCAGACCTTTAGTTACCCAGTCATACCATGCATTTATTCTAAACTTTAATATAAACCAATGCATTTTGAGCCAGAGTGGGAGCTAGATCTTTCCATAGAATTGGTGGGAAATGGCCATTTTGCCTCCAGTCCCACATGGCCCATAGGAAATCTCTGTTTTTGGCTCTAACTGGACAATTTAAGACATTTAGACATTTGTCTCCCACTAATTTATTAATTTAGATTCCTCTCCCGATACTTAGAAATTGGGAGATTAAGCCCTTTTTATTATTTTGGGGTTTTCTGTGCTTTTAGCACCAGATAGCCTCAAGAATCCTGGCTGGTGATTGGCTGAAACCGGTCAGCTGACCAGCCAGCCAGGAACCAGCAACCAGCCCCTATATAAGCAGCAGATGTGAGCTGCTCAGACAGAACCTCCCAGGCTCTCACACTGCAAGGACCTACCCTATCCAGGGACAGCTATAGTCTAGGCCTTCAGTCCTTCAAGATCTTCAACACCACCAACAGGAACCTGCCCTTTCTAGGGACATCTTTAGTCCAGGTTCCTGTTCCCAAATTTCTTCAATCTCCAACAGGACCTGCCCTTTCTAGGGACATCTTTAGTCCAGGTCATGTCTTCAAGTTCTACACCTTCAATAACTCCAACAGGACCTGCCCTAACCAGGGGTCTCATCTTTAGTCCAGGTCCTGTTCCCTCATAGAACCTGCCCCTTATTTGGACTGGGGATCAACTTTAGTCCAGGTTGTCTACGCCAAGGTGAGAGTCCCTTTGACTCCCTTAACATTTCTTATTTCCAGTCAGTTAAGAGAAGATGTTCGAAGAGCCATACCTTTGATAACTTAATTCAGTCCTCTTAGACATTTTATTCACTTATAGAGACATTTTATTCACTCATAGTCATATCATTCAATTATAGACATTTATTCCAAACTCCAGTAGTCTACCCAAGTGGCTACCCCTTTATTAAGAGTCATTTATTCAGAAACATAGCCTACCCAAGCAGCTATCCCTTTATTAAAGAATTCTCACAACTATTCTAAATTAGCAGCATACCTGAGTGGCTGACCCTTCATTATTAAGTCACTATTTAACTGTTAACTTTAAGCACTCAATCATTTATCCATTCACAACATCAACACCATATCTGTACATTTCTATCACACAATTTATATAATAAAGAGTTGAACTGTATTTGAATTGTTGTCATCTGTTCCTGCTAGTGTTAATACCATCCATTTTTCATTTTGGACAACTTGATTTAGATGACCTTTTCAGTCATCCACTTCAGAAATCTACAAAAATGTTTTGAAATGGGCCATTTTCCCTGGGAAAGTTTCATATAGGTAAAATGAACCATGATATACCAAAATAACTTCTTATATGTGTTCATTTAATCTTTTTTCTGGGAGAATATGCCAATTTCAGTGCAGTTTAATTTCTAGTGCAGCAATTTGTTGGGTTACAAAAAATGTGTCACAAATGATGAACACTCCCAGGGGAGTGGTGCAGGCAGTGTTTTATGTACCTAACCTGGGCCGCCGAGGTGGTGAATACACATTCGCTGAAAACAGGGTTCTCCACAGGATGAAAAAGCACACAGGTACTTTTCGAACACTAATGCGCAATGGCAAACCGCAAAGACAATTTTCGAAAATTTAGATGATAGTCCCCAAAAACGATGGTTGGTTGAAGTTTTGAGGGAAGAAAACTTCTTTTGGGCCTAACTTCTGTTCTAAAAGACCGATTTAGAAAATTCAAAAAAGTATCAAAAGCTCACAGTGAGCACAAAAGCACACAGGCGGCCATTTCCAGGACCAGCACACGGGCGGCAGTGGAAAGCACACGGAAGTCCCGCCCGTGTACTTCCTATCTGTGGAGAACCCTGGCTGAAAAAGCTCTATAGCTTTTTTGGGTTTGAGAGTTGAGGAGTCTGTAAAGTGTGGCTGGCCCCCTTTTCAGTTTCCCTCTTTATACTGATGGCGTCCCCAGATAATAAGCTATGTCTTGGTATTATCAGATAAATAACTGGTACTGGCTGGTCATAATCTGAGTTGAATCTTTCACCTCTGTGACTTTTGAACCATCCACCATTGTTGCGTAGATTCCTAATGCAGCCAACAGGTGGCCAAACCGAGTGTTTAATATGATGGTTCTCGATGACATTGATGAAGAGATAACTCAAGAACCCGTAGATACAGTTTATATATCTTTATTGCATAGGCTTAACAATTGATGTTTCGTAGTGAACGATACTTCTCGCTTGGCTAATGAGGTGACACACATTTCCATTGTGAGAGATTCCATACTCAACTTACAATATGATAAATAAGTCCTTCCGTTCGTGCACTCTGATATTGCCATAGGAAGGCTATTGTTCTAGGCTTGGCATGCCTGTATATTAGTTAATCTGTAGGGTGCAGCACATAGCGCTGCATGGCTATGCTATTGTATCCCGAAGGGTGGCGCTGCACAATCTGCGTCCGAGCTGGGTGACTGTCAGGGCTGCTACTGATTCTACTGCTTAGGGATATGGATGTCCTGTCCCATGGGCTTGCTAGATCGGGTTCATACTGGTCTATGGGCCTCACTATGGGATCCCCCTGTGGTTATCCCGTGTGATGGGTCTTCTGCCTGATGGTTATCCCTTGCATGTTCCTTATACATTCTGGACTATTAGTAATATGGTTTACACGTAATTGTTTTAGTGGGGTCTAATTGTACAGAAAGGCGAAATACGGGTGGTTAATAGGTAGAGGGGATAATTGTATAGGACTTACTATAGAGTGGGATTTATAATGAATTTAATGTATGTATTATGCTGACAAGTGTAATGCCACCTTGTGAGGTGTTGGAAAACTGATACATCAGTCATTCCATTATAAATGAACAGATTCTAAGAACTTTCCCTGTATGACCCCCTCAGATCTCGATAATTTGCCTTCTATATTGAGATGTATATATGTTATGACCACATGCAAAATTGTAGCCTCCAACTCCCATATATGACGGTAACCTATATAATCTCAATATCGTAATCTCCTGTGCATAAGGCGCAGCCTGCGTATAAGGTGCACCTAGAGTTTTGGAAAATTCTCAAAAAAAGGAAAAATTTTTAACTTTGGTTCTACTGAATGAATTTTCAAAATTCAAAGACCTATGTGTAACTTGGGCCCCATAGACCCCCTGGGCCCCCATATTTCCTAGTTTGGGTAAGGGGGCATGTAACATATCAAAAGAAAGGTCTTGGAGTCCCGCTTGTGGATGCAATGAGAACTAAAACCCGCCGTATAAGACATGCATTATACGCAGGAGATTGCAGTAGATGGCAAATTATGTGATATGAGTTCTACTTCCAGATCCTGTGGTGGAGACTTTGAAAATGCAATTCTGAACACTTGCTCAGGAAACCTGCCTGAAATTCAAGTATTCATGCTAGATATTCATTATAGGACTATGGAGGGATATAGAGGATTATTTCAGGATGTATATTAGGGTTAGCATTATAGAAGTTCATGCTGCCATTCCTGAATTTGGAAAGTGTAAAGTGTAAAAGGTAGGCATTCTGACTTGTTGTATGGAGAAACCAGGCCTTAGGCCGAGAGATCTGCCTGCTTACAGGCAGAGAGCAACATGTATTCCTGGCTATAGTGGCTCAAACACCTGGCTGTTCTGAACAAAGTACTCACTGTCAGTTTCTAGAAATTGTCCCTCATACTCACAAACATGTAAGTTTCCATGTAAAGCAACATGTAATGAGCAACGCACATGATATATCCAATAAATCTGACATGTTTATGATTAGCCTACACTATCACTCCTTCAATGGTTTCCATTTCAGCCTGCTGGAGTAAGGGAGGGGGATTTGAAAATCACCTGGATTATCAATTATTACATGCATTTCAAGTTCTTTGTGTATTGTGAATCTTTGGATATACATTGAGGGAAGCATTGGACCTGCCAGTAAGTACTTCTATGAGAATTGGTCACTCTGCCAGATTGGCTGAGTAGATAAACTACCAACAGACACCTTTGGTCTCTGAGGGTCAGGACCCTCGGAGGTCTACAGAGTACCAGGCCTATGATACAGTGTACTCGTAGGCCAAACAGGCCTAGGCCCAGAGCATCGCCATTGCCTTCAAGGGCATGGGCCATACTGATGCAGCATGCCATGGGCCATGGCTGTAGCCTTGGTGGCGTAGAGTAGACTAGTTCAACTCGTTGGACCACAAACCATAGAGACCGTAAAACTTTTTATCGATGCAGGCCAAGGTGGCCTGCATCATGGCATCTTTAATAGGCTGGCCTGCGTCATGGCATTTTAGCCTTAGCCACTAAGGGGGATGAAAATTCATGTTGGCTTCCCATCAAGCCTCAACTGCTCAAGATTGAAAGAGGATTAAATATGAAATAACAGCATATAAACCTGCTAGAGAATATTCATTTAGGCAGTGAATGCCTAAATGCACATGGAAATGCAAGTAATAATTAGCCTACCATCAGGAAAATGTTCGATTTATACATGGATTAAAAAAATAAATCTGGGTCAAAAATACCATCAGTGTAAACCTTAGACTATATAGATTAGAAATCTGTGTGAGGCTTGTAGGTTTGATGAAGCTAAAGTTATATTTGGAGCCATTTACATAATACATCTGCACTGCATTTGGCACTGCACCACTGCATTCCCATAGACTCAGCACTGCATGGTGCACAGAGTCAATTTTGAGCCGACAACCGACTTTCAGTGCTAATTTATACATACTAATATCAATTTTAGCCCATAAACACCTATACAACAAATGATTGAAAATTGCATCATCTACAAGATGCCATATGTGCAACCAAACAAAATACCTTGAATTACTATAAAAAAAACAATCATTCTTACAGTGCAGATCACAGTTACTAAACTTCCCAACCGACATCCCCCCAAAAAATATGGAACTTCAAGCATAGGTGATCCCCAAACCACCTGGCTAGGTCTAATCATTGTAAAAGAACAAGATCTATGCTTGGAGAGTGCTGGAAGTAGAGCCTAAAATGGTTCCCGGCACGTGCCACATTCATTGCTGCAGCAGCAGGCAACATTCTGTCCAAAACTTGTGTTCTCAAAAAGAATGAAAATGATCTATTTGGCTCATGTAGTAAACTGACACGTCTTTATAGGTTTAATTTGTTCTCTTTTATTTTCACTGCAAGAGTTTATACGCATTGTTATATTCATTAGATTTTTAATCATCTCGTGTGCACATGTATTTCATACATGCAGATGTCAACGACCAAATACATAACAGAAGCAGCAACATTGGAGAAGAAGTGTAGAACATGGAAGGCCAATCCTCGGCGCTCACTTGGACTACCCTCAAGTGATGAATGGGCTCGACACGTGGATGGATTCTCTATACCAGTGAAGAATGAACCAGAACTTAAGAGACGTGTTGCACAAAAATCACGAGCATCAAACTCCAAGGGTATTATATTTTAGTTGTCAGTTACCAGGGTTTCCATTCGTCAGGTAAATGTCAGTTAAATAATTTACTGGTAGTAACAGGATAGCAACCTTTTCATGCCCTCATCTGAGACTCCCAAAAATTATCTAGTTTTCTTTCTGTTGTAAGTCAATAACAGTCAGGAAATGTCAGTTAAAACTGTGACTGATAAATATACGGAATCCTGATTACTTTCTGCATATAACGTAGGCACAGACCTATCTGCTGTGTGCAGGTCTGCTAGTGCAGGTGTGAAAGTTAGGATCAACCTCAGCTGTAACCTCACTTGTCTTTCCTAATTGATTATGAAGCTATTCATAGGAGTATCATTACAACCAAGGTACCATTTTAAAGGGCCTGAAGAGATCTATTGGATGCATATTTCTAATTTAAGATCAGGTACAGAGAAGAAAATCATTCTCCACACTTAAGTTGAACCAAAATTTTAAAACCATTTTATGATATGAAGATGACATAGCACATGTTCTCTGGTTAAAAATGGTCTAGAAAATGTTTAGATTTATCTTTTCTAAAGGGCCCCCGGATATTTGACAGACAGCCCCAAAATTGTGATGTGTGGTTCACTCAGAGATTCAATCTAGCTTCCCAATGTTAGGGAGTTCCATGTTTTCCAATACTATATCCCATGTATTATATCTGTTTTGCAATGGGTAGGTGTGATAAAAAGAATGGGATTTGCTTTTTGAATGAAGTCTTTATGTCAATTTAAAGGGAAATTATGACTATTCAAACTCTCGGAAAGGACCCCACAATTCTGCCACGATTCTCGTTGACCACTAAAATGGGGGGAAAACTTGAGTCTAAATAAACCATTTTGAATTATTATACAGGGATAATATCCATAATATTAGGCATAATCTAGCCTCTCAAAACAGAAAATCATTAAAAATAGTGAGAAGTGAACTACATTCTCCTGCATTCAACTTGCTTGATCACAAATTTGGACCCTATTTAAACTCTTAACTATGGCAGAATTATAGGTTCGATTTGGCATCTTCAACCAGTCATAATTCCCCTTTAAATTGACATAAAGACTTCATTTAAAAGACAAATCCACTTCTTTTTATTAGCTCTTTCCATTGCTCAATAGATAAAATTCAAAGAATAAAGTTTTGTAAAATAGGTAAGTGCCTATATAAGGCTTAAAAAATGTTGCGTTCTGGTAACGGGGTCAAAGGTAGGTAGGAAACTTTCTTTAAAGAATTTTTAGGGCCGAGTGAAAATTTGCACACCTTTCGATAATAATTCTGCTTGTAGGATCCAATTCTTTCTTTTTCTTCTCTCTATAAGCACTGACAAATCTGATTCTCCCTCAAAATTCCCATAAAAAAAGTAGGGTAGGGCCAAAAAAACAAAAGTAGGTACGGTAACTTGAACACATTTTTTTTTTTAAATTTAAGGCCTAATGATGGCTCTGTATCCTGTATATGATGGTTATTCAAAAGTCTCAAAGATTTGCTATCCAGCCGTACCTATCAATAAAATATAGACAGATATATACCGGTATTGAAAGTACCCCAGTGTAGGGGCCAGTATCATTGTATATATACTAGTGCGGATCATCCGAGAGATGTGCTCGTGTGTTGCTTGTTCCTTCTATGCCAACCAGGTGTCCCTTCGCGATACCCGTTTGGTACAAGAGGGAGCAGCACCACGCCTCGCATCCAGCTCCTCTCAGGAAAACAATAAAGGCCATCCGAGCAGATGGAATGTTAAAGGCTTTGCCCAACCCGAACCTCTCATGTTGTGTGTTGCTTATAGTCACTAAGCGAGCCTAAGAGCCACCCAAATCGATACACCAAATGCACCGTTACACTGGTGCCGTGACCAGTGGTGGAGCGTGGCCAGACGGCCGAAAGCCGAGGAAGACGAGATGCGAGTTCTTCAAGCTTAGGGCTGGAGGAATTCGAAGAGGATGGCATAGCCTCTCAGCAATTGTTGCTTGACTGGAAACCGGTTCGACAGTTCCTGTTCGACTCGGCTGGTGTACAGAGAACATTCTCAACACCCAGTATGATGACCAAACCCAACACAACTGGGGATGGGGTCGTGAAACTGTACCGGGGTACCCCTAGCCACACGGCCTCGGATACCGGTTTGTTGGGTGGGCTGATCAAACCTGCTCGGTTGGACTTGAGCCATTTGTCTCAGGTGATAACCAGTAGGCGCGGATTAGAATCGGGTATTTCTGTAGGCGCCTCTAGTGTTATAAAGACTCCGAAGGCCTGAAGTCCTATCCAAAGGACTGGAATGCAGAACGGGGCATTAAAGCCAACCGAGGATGGGGTACCAAAAGGAACCCGAGTACGGCGAGATCAACCCTTAATGACATTGTCGGATCACAAAAGCGATCAAGACGATGGAGGGGATGGTAAACACAATAGTGTTGAGGCAGACGACGTTAATAACGGGTCTGTCCTTTATCAGACTCAGTATTCAACCCGGGAGGGAGCCAAAAATCCAGACATGGTCGTTGGATGGGCCCCGGATATAAGTCGACTACGGCTTATCTCAAAGCCAGAGATCAGGTAGAGCTACAAGCTAAGAAGCAACATGGAGCATTCATGGCTGCTCAGAAGAAAATTGAGGATGAGACCCGGGAACGGATCAGTAAACTTCTTTCTATAGAACAGGAGGCGATTCTGAAAGAGTCCGACCTAAAGTACAGACTTTCCTCTCTAGCCCATAGAGTGCAATTACAATCGATGGAAAAGAGGGGAAGGGAAAGTAAGTTGGCAGAACTCGGAAAAGAGGAACCTAATAAGCGAAGAGCAATTGATAAAGCTAGATCCGAGGAGGTTGCGAAAGCTCGGGATGTAAACAGACTACAGTCTGAGTTAAATGCGATGGAGGAGAAGTTGAAGAAACTCCAATTACGTAAAGCCGAGACGGAATCTAAGCTTGTCACTGAACAAGACGAGATCTGTAGGGAAACGACTGAGTATCAGAGATCTCAGAAAGAAAAGAGTGAGAAGTATCGGATGCTAAAAGATACTTTGAAAAGAGAGGCACAAGCTGCTCAGTTAGAACGAAACCGAGCCGTTGAGGACAATGAAAAGATTCGATCCGAAATCTTGTCTGAAAATGCTCAGTTACGAGAGATACAGAGGAATCTGACAACTGATGTTGCGACTCTGACTCTAAACAAGTCTGCCATGGAAAGCTTCTTGCAGACGGAGAAAATAAATCCTCCTCCAGTGGGCTCTGACCCGAGATTGGACCTTTGTTAAACAGGGTGACTTCGGTACCTGTTAAACGCCGAGCAGCCTACGAGTGCATACAATCCATTTGTGAATGACAACACCACTCGTAATGTGGATCAGGAAGGGGTCTATGTCAGAACCCAGGATCCAAATGGTAGGACTGGTAGGGTCTGTATCAGCGAAGTTCTGATTATCCCTAACTTGGACCTCGACTTCGTCAAAAGAGACAACTCGGACGCAAGTGCCGAGACTAGCGGGTTCCACATAAATGTGGAGCAGACCGAAAACGTTGGATTGGATGCTGGCAACCCGGGCGCTTCACAAAGTATGCAAGGTGGAGGCCAGCAAAGTCAAGCAGGTGGCATACCTAATGCTAGCGAACAAAATGGCACTGCCTATACGAGCAGTCAAGGGGCGAGTGGTACCTCGAGTATTATCCTTAATGGAAACAGCAGCAGAGGTGGAAACAGGGGGGCTAGACAATCCCAGTGGGGCTATGGTCAAGCGCCGCCACCACCGCCGAATAACAGTAGTTTTGGTGGATTGGGAGGCAATCGAACCATGAATGAAACCAAGGTGATTGAATGGAGCAAACAACAGTGTGGAAGACTGATGTATGCTCACAACTCAGCCAGGAGGGTAGCCGTCATTCCGAAGGAGTATGATGGTACCCGACCATGGAAGGAATGGTTTGAAGACTTCATTGATGTGATGAATTGTAATGGGTGGACGCCATAAGAGGCGAAGCCACATTTAGTTAGATGCCTAAAGGATGGCCCAGGTCGCTTGGCCGTGGAGCAATGGCGTACATGGTACGGCCTAGTAGGAAGCTTTGAGCAGTTAGTAGAAACTGCTAGTGGGCTGTTGTGTAACATGGTCAAGGAGGATCTGATGGTTCATTTTAGAAAGCGAACTCAAAAGCCTCCGGAAGCTTTTAGAGCTTATGGTATGGAGCTTCACGCTCTACTGAGTAACACAATTCGTCAAAGGGTTGAGAGACCGAGAAGAGCAGATAGCTGCAAGAGATGCCTGGAAGGAGGGATCCACATTACACGGCATGTTTAATGGAATAGATATGGCTGTGAATAAATGAACCATGTTAGCAGGGGATGTTCCTAACATATCAGGACACACCCCCATAGCCGCTGCGCTGCATTGACCTGAGGAGACTAACACCTCGGACGATTTCGAGTTAATTGACATTGAGCAGGAGGATGGTACATTCTGCGTAATGCAATTAAGAAGAAACACTTCCGGTAGGAAATACATTCCTAGGAAGGTGTTTAATAAGTCGAAGGATACGAAGACAGTACCCGAGACTTCAAGTGTGCCCAGAGCTAACGGCAAAACAACAAAGCCAGCTGATAGCGCTCCGAAAGCGAGTGGTCAGTCACAAGACATGACAAAGGTAATGGAAGAAATGGGCAAAAAGATAAATAAAGCATCACAAGCCAGTCGGTCTAGACTGAAAATGGGGCACTACTCATCTGAGTGTACTGCTGCAAAGCCAGTTATGGTGGCTTATTATGAAGCCGGAGAGGATTCCAGAGCAAGTCTGCAGGATACAGTAGCAGCAGATATTGTGGAAAATTAGAGGGGGTTGTATCCACGGCATTGGGTATAGCCCCATCTAGAAACGAATGCCAAAACGCTACCGGGGGTAAGCCAGTGGAAGAATTCGGATCAGATTTACCTGGAGGTCGGGTGACTGTGGGTGCACACCCCAGCATACTGACCGGGGCCAGGGACCCTAGTGGAGATATGTGTGTTGGAGGAGACAAATGGGCGAATGGCCATACTGGAGGAGAGGAAGGATGGATTAAAGAGTTGATCCGAGTGTGTGGGACACGCCTTCCCCCAAGTCATCCTTGTCTGGAGTTTTTAAGAGGACTCGGATTGAACCTTGGTGATTCCGGACACTTTCATCAGTTTACCAGCAACCCATCCTCACTGGGAGGGAGAAGGTGGTATATACAAGTAACTGTGGAAGATCGGGTAGGAGAATTCTTAGTGGATACTGGAGCTAGCCATTCCTGTGTGTCCAAAAGGTTCTTGGACTTGATGGCCGGCAGTCATGAAAACCTCAAAACGGGGGTAAATGCTTGCACGGCCGATGGAAGCAGTATGAGGACTTTTGGGGGAACTTTTATGCCTATCCTTATAGGAGGCAAAGAATTTGTTCTTTCGCCTACTATAGCAGAGGTTAGTGACGATGGAATCCTCGGGTTGGAATTTGCAAGCCTATATGGGGCCATGTTGGATCCGAGGGATGGAATGATGAGCATCCGGAACCCCTATGGCTTGCATGTACAGTGCGTATTGAGACAAGTGTCTTCAGTAGCTTCGGTTATACACATGGTGATAATCCCTCCGGGTACCACTTGTGATGTCCTATGTGGCGGATCAATGGGCCAGAAGTGTGAGATGGGAGTTTTTGAACCCGACACGATATATTTATCGAGCATCGGGTTAAACTCAGTTGATACGTTAGTGGCAAATGCAGCATGGTCTGTATTACCCATGACTAACCAAACTGGTTCAGTGATCTACTTAAAATGAGGCGACAGCGTAGGGGTGATGAGGTCAGTGGAACATGTCAATGAAGCCAAGTTTAAGAAACCATTAAACCCTGTTAGTAAGCATCCTTTGGATGAAGAATTCAAGAAACTGATAGATAAATCAGATTTATAGGATGCGGAAGATAAACGGCAATTAGGGGAACTCCTCCGAAGGTATGAGAATGCCTTTGGTATGGATGGAGGACCCGTAGGTAGGACCGATAAAGTCTTGCACACTATCGATGTGGGTGACGAAAGACCTTTTAAAATTCTGTATCGCAGATTTCCTCTAAAGAAGTTGGTCCAGTCCTGTATGTATGACCACAAAGAAAGACAGTACTATCCGTTTTTGTGTCGATTACCAGAAACTAAACGGAATGACAAAGAAAAACTCGTATCCCCTACCAAGGATAGACGAGACTTTAGATAGCTTGGGTGGGAACAAATGGTTCTGCACTCTGGATCTAAAATCCGGGTATTGGCAAATACCGATGCACCCTAAGGACATAGAGAAAACTGCATTCTCTAGTCACTTAGGATTGTTCGAGTATAATGTCTTGCCCTTTGGGTTGTGTATTGCACCAGCTACGTTCGAGGCTATGATGTGGAATCACTGCTCAGCGACTTGTTGTGGAAAAAGTGTTTGGTTTACTTGGATGATGTTGTCGTGTTCGGCTAGGCATTCAAGGAATGCCAGGCTAATCTACAATTGGTCCTGGATAGGATTCTAGCTAACGGCCTTAAACTCAAGCCTAAGAAGTGTAATTTGTTTAAGAAAACAATAACATACTTAGGAAGGATAACTACCCCGAGTAGGGTAAGTGCGGATACGGAGAAGCTAGACGCTGTGGAGAATTGGGAAAGGCCTACGTGTGCTAAGGAGGTTAGATCATTTTTAAGATTTTGTTCCTACTACCATGACTTTATACCAAATTACTCTCATGCGAGCATCCTATGCAATGCTTAGCTCATTGGACACCCAGAAGGGCTCGGGAACCTTTTCCATAGACCGATGAGCAGGAGGAATCTTTTAACAAAATAAAAGATTTGTTTAGAAACACACCGGTATTGAAATATCCCACACCCGAGGGACATTTCATACTAGACACTGATGCTAGCAATAATGCCAAAGGGGCGGCACTCTCTCAGGTCCAGAACAGAGTTGAAGTCCCATTAGCATTCGCTAGTAACATGTTAAGCAAGACTCAGCGTAATTATTGTACCACTAAAAGGGAACTACTGGCGGTAGTGGTGTATACGAAGAAGTATAAACATTTCCTTTGGGGGACTGACTTTACTTTGCGTACCGACCATTCGTCTCTAAGGTGGCTTCTTAACTTTAAGGACGCCGAGGGGATGATTGGACGATGGTTAGCTCACTTATCCGAATTCAGATTGGAGCATAAGCAGATTGAACACTACATGGGTGAAAAGCATATCAATGCGGCTGTCTTATCGAGAAGGCGAATCCGGAAGTGCCAAAATGCCACTTGTGAGGACTGTTGGGCCCACAATGCTGTGGTTGCCGGGTTGGTATACAACTATACCACAACCCGGATCCCATGGGAGGAGGCTGTATGTAGCTATCTCGATTGGTCTCCAGAAGTTTCAACAGTCGGATCCCACCACTGCACGCATCTTGGAATACTTACGGAAAGGTATTAAGCCAGTAAGGCCAATGTTATCTCTGGAGGTCAGAGAAACGAGGCGATTTATTGCTCAATGGACCGAGCTAGAGATCCAAGATGGCATATTGTGCAGATGGAAAACCACTTCCACCTGCAATAAGCTATTGCAAATCGTGATTCCTACCTCGATGAGGAGGGACACCATGTATTATTGCCATGGCCACCAAACGAGTGGTCATTTCGGGAAGAAAAGATCTATAGAACGTCTGCAAAGAAGTTACTACTTGCCAGGGATGAGGAGCGACCTTCTTCGGTGGATTGTAACTTGTCCCGACTTGTAAAAACAAACTAGGACCCGGCCTGAGCAAGTTACCCTTGTCTCAGGAGCTGTTTGGTGTCAGATTTGCTCGAATAGCAATCGACATCATAAGTGGATTCAATACGACACCTAAGGAAAATAAATGAATGATGGTCGTGACAGACTATAACACAAATTATACTCGGGTGTTTCCCCTTCCGAAATCATAAGGTCGCTACATGTGCTGAAGCATTTGTTAAAGGCTGGGTGCTACATTTGGGTGTGCCCCTTATGATTCACAGCGATCAAGGTAGGGAGTTTGAGTCAGAATTATGGCAAGAAATGTGCCATTACTTAGCTATATGCAAGACCCAAACCAACCCATACCAGCCACAATCTGATGGCCAAGTGGAACGGTTTAACAGAACTCTGATACAAGTTCTGAAGCCTTTGGTGATTAGCCATCAGGACGATTGGGATGAACTGTGTGAGTTTGTAGTACACGCCTACAATAACACCGTCCATGCAGCCACCAATTGTACCCCTAACCTCTTGGTGTTTGGCGAGGACATAATGCCCGCTGATTTGGTGTATGGAGTAGTTGGAATTAATCTGAAAGCTCCTTGTAGTGTACTCTTTGTGGAATCACTTCATGACAGATTTAAACAGGCATACGAAGTAGTTCGAAATGAACTACTTAAGAATGCTAAATGGCAGAAGGTTGGTTATGACACTAATGCTAAAAGAATACTTTTAATCTAGGGGACAAAGTGCTAAGGTATTACGAGCCACTCGAAAGATTAAAGCTCGTGACACCTTGGGAGGGTCCATTTAAGATTATAAGCATTGTCTCCAAGTCCACGGTGATAATGAAGGATTGCTACACTGGTAAAGAATGGAAAACCAATGTGGGGAAGCTTAGACCCTGGAAGGGACACGAAGCAGCAGAGAGGGAATACGGATACCGACCCCCAGAGTCGACCCAGAGGAGGCCTGAGGTGATAGTAACCGAGAAACATCCCAGGTCGGCCCAGGAAGCATCCGAGGACTCGCTGGGTGAAGGTATTACACGTAGGAAAGGTCCTGCCATGGCTGCGCAGGACCCGGAAAAGGCTGTGGGTAATGCCAGGAAAAATAAAATGCTGACCGAGGGTGTCAGACGTAGTCCCAGGCTAAGGGCTGCTGTAACCTAACCCAGTACACAACGAGTACCTGTGTGTGGTTCGCTTCAAGTGAATGACATATGTTGTAGCGGGTCAGGGCGCCAGAAGTATATTCCCTCGGTGGAGTATCCTGTGAGTGGTGGTCGGATAATCCGGTACATTCGCTATCTAGCGATGTATATACCACCAAGCTCCAGAAGATACCACCCCGTTAGTAGTATGCTTTTGGTATACCGAGCCGAGCCCCAGTCCGGATCTAGTCTACGTGAGGGCGTCACTGGTGGCGGCGGGAGATTGGACAACTAGGTCACTGGATAGCTCGCAGCAGGATCTCATGAGACGAGAGTTTTGATGCCATATTGGTTCGACCCAGTCGGTGGAATAGTGGTGCTTAGACACCATTGATTTTCGCTCCGGTTGTTCTGCGTCCTCCCGCGGCTAGTAGTCGCAGTGAACACCTCTCTTTAGTTGGACAAATCCTTCGGCAGGAGTCCAACTTAATTGTCGCAAATTTTAAATTGGAAGTTGTTCCGCCGTAATGGCACAGGGAACAATTGACGCTGCGCATCAAGCCGCCAACATTGAGTTGGACGAAGATGAGGCTCCAGCAGCTGCGTCTCGGGTGGAGGAAACAATGGAGACCTCCGATGCTGGCCTCGGACGCAAGCCAGAAGTGGAAGAGGCTGCTAACTGTCTCGCTGCGTTGTGGACAGCCGAGGCAGATAGGCACCGTATGCCTCCTCCACCACCTCCGTGTCCAGTAGCATCTGCGTTGGGTTCTTCGGAGCCAACCGACTCGACGGCAGAAGTCGTGGATATTTTGAATATCCCGTTGTATCCTCCGGGATACAAGACAATGACAGAGCGCCTCACCCACATTGACGAGAAAGCAGGGATCCTTTTTTACGAGCTGGGGAACCTACATCCCAATGCACCCTTCTATGTTCAGGTACGGCGAGGAGGCTGATGTCCCTGGACAGCCGGGAGAGATACCCGAGGACTTCAGGACACGTCATAGACTTGTGTTCTGAAGAACTGGCGGACAACATGCCAGTTTCATGGCTGTGAAACTATAAACGTCTCGCTGGAGCCATGATGTTGGAGGAGCTAGCACGGGCTGTATGGGATTTCCTGGAGGACCACACAGTTGCGGGAGTCGGAATCCGACATGGACACTAACTCCACCATCGCGCCGTATGCGGTGGCAACAGGGCGAACTAGGAAATAAGTTCGCAAGCCTGCAGCGAATGGACTCCTAACCGAGTCGGATCTCGAGGACGAGGACATCCGGATAGTGGATGAGAGGTCCAAGTCCGAGAGTGAGCTGGGTGCCAATATCCCAGAGGCAGCTGGTTCGGTTTCGGACGAGAACATCGCCTGTCAACAAGCTGCTGTGGAGGAAAAGCGTCGTGAGCTTTCCGCACAGCAGAAGGAGCTGTCTACTCTTCGCCGAGCCCAGCGCAAGCAACAGGCCCAGCTCAAGTCGGGTACTTCCTCGGATACTGATACCACCACTGGTAGCCGAAGGAGTACCAGGGGTAAAGGAAAGGGGTCGGTCATCTGCTGTTGCCTCGGTTGTGACTACGACTGGTACTGTCACCACCAGTCGAGTCCAAACCATGGGGGCGCAGATATACTCAAGCAGCGACTCGGGGAGCGAAAGGGACCCAGAGCTGCCCGAGTCGGCCAAGTCTGAAGTCGATGCAGTGACGACATGGGAAGACATGACCATGGATGTCCCGAAGGATGACAATCAGAAGTGCATGTGGAAGAACGCAGCCGTTCCGTCGCTGCTTCGCCAACTGTCCTTATGACATGATCCACTACATGTGCCCGGGCACCGTCAACATGGACGGTGACAGCGATAATGAGGAATGGATAAAATCCGGACCTAACGATACACCGGTGGGGAAGTTCTACCTGATTTGGATGGACCAGCTCAAATCCAAATTGGGTATATATGGTGTATAACTAAGAGGCGAGAATGAAAGTTCAGTGGGCTATGACTTAGTGGGGACCCAGTGGCAACTGTCGCAAGTGCCCATTCTAGTCTTGCCAGCTCTTGCTCACCGGAGAGAAGATCTTCAGCACCAAGCCTCGGTTCGCCAGGCATATCGTTGAGCACCATATGCACCACAAGCCCTTGCTGAGGTGTATCCATGGTGATAGACCCAGCAGGTTGTGTGATGGCACCTTCGTGACCAAAAGGCGCAGGGACATGGCTTTGCATTTGCAAAAAGCCCATTGAACTGGCCTGGAGAAGACCCAAAAGCGTGCGGTCAAGTGCTTCAACGAGCTGCTTGCGAACTGGGCCGAACTCCCGGCGAACCAGGTGAGGAAACTCACATTTGAGCCCAAGTTCTGCGCCTGGAAGAGTGGTAACATCACCACTTATTTTGGCGTGAACCCCTCGAGTTCAAAGTTTCAGCTTCCGACCGAAGGGCACGCAAAGCTGAAAAAGTGGAGAGGTGACGACAGGATGGAGAAGGAGAAACAGGCTCATCTGAAGGGAGCTGCCGGGGCGCAAACCTCAGCCACACCGATCCGAAAGCCCCGCAGGCTCTAAGGATCAACCAGACCAGCCAACCCAGCTGATCATCGTCAGTCAGGGCAGCAAGTCTTGGCGCTGGACATGCCTGGTTACCAAACGTCACGTGTGGTTAGCCGGGCCATACCACCACCGCCACCACCTGGTTTCTCTGCTGGAGCTCCAGCAGCCCGGATGATTGGCAGAGCTTCATGGGCCACAGCACTGGACACAGTGCATGGTGGGCCGGTGAGGGCACCACAGATGCACAGTGCCAAGCATACCGGGAGTATATGGCGAAGTTCCCTGCTATAGGACCCGAGTCCCAAGTCCTGACCTCCTTGGGTAGAGCTAAAGCTTGGGGGAGGGGCCAAGGTGGATGCGAGTCCACCCGACCACTCCCTGGCTATGGTCGTGGACGAGGAGGTGCTACGGTTGAGGGTTCTGTTGTCCCTAGTGCAGGCGCGCCACCTGTTGCTGTACCCCCTCCTGCTCAGGTACCAGCCGCAGCTCCATCTGTGGACCCTCGGGTCCCCGTAATGGTGCTGGTGGCTAACACTCTTGCTGGACTCGAGGACCACCGGGACGAACGCACATGCAGGATCCAAAACGATCTCATGAGCCAATGGCAGGCACTTCACCATCAGAAGTCTTTCGACTACTGGCGGGAATCAAGGAACAGGAGATGAAGCTAGTCGAAGAGGCTTACAAAGCCTGTGTCAAAAAGAGAAGGGAAGCCGAGAAGCTTAAAGAGTTCCACGCCGCTGAGAACTTAAAATACCTAACAAGGTACAAGGAGGCGGACCTGAAATTCTTCCTCTGCTTCGGTAAACATCTGGAGCAGCGGGAGGTAGTTTGTCTGAGGGCGTTGTGATTTGAGTTTGTGTCTATTAGACATGGACCCGAACACCGGGAACCTTAAGCTCCTCGAGGAATGTAGCAGCTCGGCTCCAAACCAGGAGTCGGCCGAGAAGATGGACACGGATGATGAGTCTACTGACTTGTAGGTGTCCATCTGCCGGCTACAATGTACCAGAGGATAAAGGCATCTCTTATAAATTCCCCCTGTGGAGTGGGGACCTTCATGTGAGGGCATGGAGGAGCAGAATAACTTCATTGGGAGTCCACGAAGGAGACTCCCATACCAGATTCGTAAAAGGCGACAAACTTGGGGTTTCTTGTGGCTTAGGGTGAGCATGTGGGCAGCTGGTGTCCATATGCGCGGGCCCGGGCCTACATGCTTGTCTTTTGCCATGGGATTCCCCCTCAGTGAACCACGTCTGAGTGATCAAAGGCCGTGGTTTGTCTGGCCCTGCCTATGGGACCAGGCAAATAAAAGAACACTTGCTATCTTTCGAAAAGAGTAGGGGAATGAAGCCCCGGTAGCGGTTTTCCCCCTCACCCCTCCTCATAGATGCGGTCATTCATCTCATAGATTCGATCATTCATAGATTCGGTCACTGCTGTGTCGGGCAAGCAGCATATAAATACCTGTCCAAACAGAAAAGAAAGGACTTGACAATGTCTGAGAAACCTTGAATGTCTGAGTTCCTTTATGGCCCCCGGACGTAAAACTAAACAAACAAACAAACAAACAAATCTCTTATAAATATGCCAGAGATCAGTCTCAGATGACCACCCAGAACCTACAGACTGGAATGACTACCTGCCGCTAGATGGACGCTACCCGGACCACTTGTGGACCACCACTCGAAAGGGGGCTCCATCTACACATCTTCATCAGGGCACATCATAACAGCAACGTGGCTTGCCACCACACTTATGTCGCCGGATGGAGCTGCAGAAACCAGTCATTCCAGGTTCGCCGGAAGTCAAATTTTTATTGTATGGGTGATTCTACTATCCTGGTAGGACACTTATTAACTTTTTATAATTGTTTTTATATATTATTATAAAATATAAAACAAAACAATTTTTTTTTCTTTTCTTCTGGTTAATATGAAACTACAACAAGTTTCAATCACTCTCGGATATGTCTATAAATATTGTATAAGGTTAATAGTATATGTTAATAATTGTATAACTTTGTAAAAATATTACTTAAAAAAATAGGTCGATGGTACATAAGGTGCCACTTCCTATCCGGTTATACTTATATATTTCAGGTTATATGTGACGATGCCTATTTATGTACTTAATATTTATAATGCCCCTCTATTGTTATATTAGTTCTTTAACTACTATATCTTAGACTTACCTGTGTAAATAATTAATATATATTATACAAAGGTTTAAAATAGTCTACAGTCAACCCTCACTTCCTCGACCCTATGATTCCTCAGATCCCTCATTACCTCAGACAGAACATTTGGTATTTCCTCTATGTCTTCTATTATATTTGGACTTAACTCTTCAGATAATTTGCTTCCTCAGACATTTTTCCTTGCATTTTCCATATCTGAGGAAGCAAGGGCTGACTGTATTGTAACACTTACCCTAGGTAAAGTCTAGGGGGGGTGGTGTAGGGGCCGGCATCGTTGTATATATACTAGTGCGGATCATCCGAGAGATGTGCTTGTGTTGCTTGTTCCTTCTATGCCAACCAGGTGTCGCTTCGCGATACCCGTTTGGTACAAGAGGGGGCAGCACCATGCCTCGCATCCAGCTCCTACTAAGGAGCCGGACGATCAGCGGAAGGGGACTGGACAAGGTCCAGTCCCCTTCCGCTGATCGTCCGGCTCGTACATGGGTTAGACAGCCTCATGGAAGCTAACCCTGAGGGACATGTTACTAGACCTTCTCAGGAAGGCCATCCGAGCAGATGGAATGTTAAGGACTTTGCCCAACCCGAACCTCTCGTGTTGTGTGTTGCTTATAGTCACTAAGCGAGCCTAAGAGCCACGCAAATCGATACACCGAATGAACCGTTACACCAGTAATCACAAACTCAGATAGCTAGAAAAGATAGTCCTGAAATGAAAAACGTCAACGTCCCTGTTTCATGTTTTCCATTTTCTGCATTTTCTTTTTATCTACAGAATTAATGACTCAGAACTCCACTGAGATTAGCGACTACTCCAGCTCAGATGATGGTAGTTTTGACGATATACAACCTCTTGAGACCAGATCTCCATCAGCTGCCTGCCGAACAGTTGCTGTCCAGCATTCTGCCAAGCGAAAAAGAACACGGATATATTTGTCTCGCCCTGATATCTCAAAGCAAAGAGAATCAGAATTTGATATAACAGCAGACAGTCCCGACAAACCAGCTAAGCTACTGAAAAGGGACAAAGGAGTGTGCAACCATATACAAACAGACAGTCCTATAAACAAACGAAAAGGTTTCATCCAACCAAGCTTTTCACAGAGCTCCAATACATCGGAAAAGGTTAATTCTCTTGACAAAATATGTTGTGTTTTTTTTTTTCCCTTTTATCTTTTGTTGTATATGTAATTTTCTCTCCCCTGATGTGATGGTGTGAAACACCTAGTCATTGTTGTCACTACTTTTTCTGAGATTATAACCAATATGTCATATTTGCAGGATTATTCCATATGTGATTATGAGTCACAGACGCAAACCTCATCACAGGACAAAGACTTGCCACAGTCAACCAAGGTAAAGCATTGTAGAGGCATTATATTATAACCATAGTTATGGGTACCGTCTGGCGTGACGGGTGAGTCCAGTCGCTGGGTGTTCCTCAGGTTCCGGATAGGTGGCAACACCGATCTGGGCCTGTGGGGACATCTGGCGACGAACACCAAGGTCCGTATATAAAGACCGGGGCTCAGCTGCTACGTCAGAGGCCCTCCTGGCCTCCGACCATGTAGAACCATTCATTAACATCAGCTGCCCCTTCATCATCTTCCGGGTAGCCGTTAAGTGTCTTAGCAATAAACTTCCGTTGGCATACACTTGAATTACCACCTTACTCCTTCTTTCCTAATCCGTAAGGCCCGAACCACCGAACTAGTAATACAAACCATTACATTGGTGCCGTGACCAGTTAATTCTGGTGTATAGCCCGGACGTTATAACGTCCAAACGGCTAGTACATGGGTTAGACAGCCTCATGGAAGCTAACCCTGAGGGACAATTTATTGTCCAAGAGAATGGCAATGGTCATTAATGATCCATACCCATTCGAACCCACGGGATGTAGATGCTGAATCCTGGAGGGAACCCCGACCTCACTACAGAATGGATAGTGAGGAAAATATACCAGACTCTGTACGGAGAGAACAATCCATACAGAGACAGAGTACTTTGCTGGGTCAACAATCACTCGTTGACGAATTAAGCAATTCGATGTTCGAAGTTGGTGGTAGCACTAATCCAGAACATCCGGCACCCATGCCAAAAAGGGTAACGTTTGGAAAATTACCATACAGTATACCCAGACCCGGACTACCTATTCTAGACTACAGCGCCATAGACGGCGATGTGACATATGCGGTACCGGAAGGTGAGGAATTTAAACAACCGGATGTCCTGTTGTTAAACGAAACCTATGTAACTTTGAATGAGAATTCAAATACCTTGGTCAAAGCGAAAGATGAAGTAATCAATGAGAAACTGCATCTGGAAGAGGACTTAATTGGTATGCGAAGTGAATTCGAAACCAGAAAGAAGGAATACATGAAAGATGAAGAAATAAAACTTCAGGAGATGAGAAAGTCATTTAATAAAGAATATGACAATAGACATGCTCGTATCCAAACATACATAGATACGAATGATTAGCTATGACTTGATAAGGCCAACTATGAATCTGACATAAGTCTGTATCAAAGCGAATTAGAGAAATTGAAACTTCAGTGTAGTAAGCAAGCTGAAGACAATGAGACAATCCGGACAGGTATTATAGCTTATAATAAACAACTGGAGGAAGATAGACAGAAATTCATTAATGAGCTTCAGGACCTGCAAAATACTGCAATGACTCTAGACAAATATGTAGAAGCCGCACAACTGACTATAGGTAATATAGATCCGAATGTGGTATCTTCAATGTTGGCAAATACAGCCCAAGATGTAACGCCCACCAGATACAATCCATTTGTAACTGATGGAGCGGATAAAGATGTAGATTCCGGTATTTATAAGAAACCGGATCATTCCGCATCCAGCAGAGTGGGTGTGCCGAACAGTACAACCGTACAGGTCGGCACAATTCAAGGATCCACAAGTAATGCGCCTGCACCTCATGTTTCTAAACATGATCCGGTTGTAGGTCCGGCACCGCCGATACCAGATCTGAGTCATAAGATTAATCCGACTCAAGTTAATACAGCAGCAAGTGGACCAAACACAACTCCACCGCCCCAACCTCGTGTACCGGGACCAATAAGAAATTTACTTATGCCACCTTTGTATTTTTCTCAACCCGCACTCCAGCAGGCCCGAGATTGCCTAACCCCAACCCAGGCCCAAACAATGTACCTAATAGTGGACAAGTTCCAAGGCCAAACCTACCACAACCCAATGTGGTAGGGGGCACATACTTACCTAGACCAACTCCTCAGGGATATAATAATAGTAACTATAATCCTGGAGGAGGGGGGAACTTCTATTCAGGAAGTTCATGCAACCAGGGAGGGAATCAAAATAATTCCTATCCCAGGTATGCGCCTTCCGTAACATCTGGAAATACTGGCTATAGTGGAGGCTACCCTAACGGTTCCTCTGGGAACTACCCTAACAACGGACCCCCAGGAGGTAACCCTGCAGGCGGGCCCTGTGGACCTGGATCCTGAGGATCAGGATCGGGAGGAGATGGCAGGAAACCAAATCGGAGGACATCCATGCCAGCAGGGATGCAAAACATCTTTGATAGAAGCCAATGTATCCAAAATTTGGGCATTGACTGCTACCGAAAGGGAGCAGATGGCATGGAAGTCATGAACTGGAGCATGCGAGAAGCAGATAGAATATGAGGATGTAATAATCCGGCTCGTAGACAGGCAAGAATACCCCCTCCCTATGATTCGAATGATCCATGGAAGGATAGGTATCAGGCTTTTGTCGATGAAGTCAACTGTAGTGGTTGGACAAAAGAAGAAGCTCTGCCTTACCTAATCTGTTAGTTGAACAAGGGCGGAAAAGTAGCCCTCAACCAGTGGAGAGCAGCGTACGGAATATACGGTACCTACGATCAATTAGTCGAATGTGCCGCATACCTCTTTGGTTCGATCGTAAGAGAAGATCCATGGGTAAGCTTTAAGAAAAGGACCCAGAAACCCAAGGAATCTCACAAAGTCTTCGGGTTGGAGCTACAGGATCTGCTATCAAAAGCACGTCCAAATTGGGCTCATGATGATGATTGCTATCTGCAAGAATTGTTCATACAATTCTACAGTGGATTGCGAGATCCGGATCACAAACAAGTAGTTTGGGATTCCTGGAAGAATGAAACATCTTTCAGTGACCTCTTCATAGCCATCAATGGCTACGATATGAAGAAAAGACTAGTGGGTCTAGCACCTAACCCGGTACGAGCTGCTCCATTTCAATACGGAGCTGGACCTGCTCAAGTATTTGAGACCTCCCAATTGGCCCCCGTTGACTTACAGGAAGCTAATGAGGAAGACGAATATGTCTCCGATGACAACGGAGAATATATTGGTTCAGTCCAGGTTGCTGGAAAGTATTACCAGCAGAAACGGTATCGAAAGGTGTATCCAAAAGGAAAAGGAGGATCCGTTGCAAATAAAACAGCACCCGGACCAATCCAGGCTAGAGACACTGGTTGCACGATTAACAGATGCTCTGAGAAGGCCCCGAGTGGATAAATCCCAGAGGAGATGCTTTAGATGTCAGAAATTAGGGCACTATGCGGCCAAATGTACAGCTGATAAGCCTGTTCCTCGTAGACAGGAAGGTATCTCTGGAGTAACCACAGAGGAAAACTGAGAAGGGGTCCCCCTATGGGCAGAGAAGGGGATCCCGATGACAAATCTTGCCATGATATCGCCATCCATGACGATAGTTCGCATGTAGTAGCAAATTCGCCTAGCACCGGAGTGGTTGTAGACACCCGGAAGGTTAGGGAGGCCGATACAACAGGTGCCCAGGGAGTACAGGGGAAACCCAATATCAGTAACGAGGTAGGCGGTTATTTTTTTAGCCAGGGTTGGTAGTGCCCACCTACCCCCGTGTCATCCTTGTCTGGAATTCCTAAAAGGATGTGGATTGACTTCCGGTGTGAACAATAACGTCCCAATCATCAAGGACACGCCCTCTGTTCTGAACGGAAGGCGGTGGTATGTTTGCTCACTGTTAACGGAAGATCTGCTGAATTTCTCATGGATACGGGTGCTAGCCACTCCTGTATCTCCAAGAGGATCTATGATCTCATAATGAATGACCATGATACTCTCATATCGGGAGGAAATGCTCAGACGGCCGATGGTGTAGCCTGCGATGTGCTCTTGAGGAGCGATCCTGCTATGCGCAATAAGCCTGCAGTGATAGAACCGGATGTAATTACTTTGTCAAGTATCGGATTAATTTCTGTAGACACTATAGTAGCGAATGCATCCTTGGCGGTAGTACCGGTTTCCAACACTGGGAATGCTACTATCTACTTAAAAAAAGGACAGGTCTTCGGGAATGTAACACTTTCGGAAACAGTAACTGATAGTAAGTTGAATTTACCCAAGGTAACAGATAACGATGATATTTCGGATGACTTGTTAAAGTTGTATGAAGAAACTTTATTAGAAAATCTTGAACATCGGAAAGAGTTTCATGATTTGCTCCGTCAGTATAGAACTGCCTTTGCCAAACCCGGTGAAAAATTGGGTACGACAACTAAGGTAGTACATAAAATAGATACTGGAGAAGCAGAACCATTTAAAATACCGTATAGACGGTTACCTTTAGCAAAGAAAAGAGTAGCTGAAGAAGAAATAAATAAGATGTTGGATAAAGACGTAATAGTCCCATCCAACAGTCCATGGAGTAGTCCTGTATGTATGGTAAAAAAAAAAAAAATGGTACCATACGCTTCTGCATAGACTACAGAAAGTTGAATGGATTGACGAAAAAGAACTTGTATCCATTACCGAGAATAGATGAAACCATTGACTCCTTAGGAGGCAACAGTTGGTTTTGTACCCTAGACTTGCAATCCGGATATTGGCAAGTGGGAATGAATCCATCAGATATGGAAAAACGGCATTTTCGAGTCACATTGGATTATTCCAATATAACGTAATGCCTTTTGGCTTGTGCAATGCACCAGGTACATTTGAAGCGATGATGGAGACTCTTTTGAGTGACCTTTTTGGAAAAGATGCTTAGTATATCTTGACGACGTAATAGTCTTCGGAAAGACATTTGAAGAATGTTCTAACAATCTCAAATTGGTATTAGAACAAATTATTTCTAATTGTCTCAAATTAAAACCCAAGAAATGTCATATGTTTAGAAAGTCCATAAACTATTTGGGCCGTATCATCTCGGATGAGGGAATAAAAGCTGACCCAGATAAAATCAAATCAGTTACGAATTGGAGTAGACCTAACTCACCTAAAGAAGTGAGATCATTTTTAGGCTTGTGTTCCTATTACAGGGAATTTATTACGAATTATTCTAGAGTCAGTTACCCATTACAAACAATAGCTAACTAGACTCCAGGATGTACCAGGGAAAAATTTCCTTGGACGCATGAACAGGAATCCGCTTTTCTAAAGCTAAAAGATCTGTTCACGAGTACTCCCGTATTGTAATATCCGAATGAGACGGATCATTTCATACTGGATACAGATGCTAGTAATGACAGCATTGGTGCTGCCCTTTCACAAGTCCAAAATGGAAGAGAGGTACCGATTGCTTTTGCTAGCAATACACTGAGTAAAACTCTACGCAATTACTGCACGACCAAACGTGAACTGTTAGCAGTAGTTGTATATACACTTCTTATGGGGGACTGACTTCACTCACTCTATGTACAGATCATTCCTCTTTAAAATGGTTATTGAACTTACGAGATGCTGAAGGTATGTTGGGTCGATGGTTAGCCCATTTATCCGAATACGGGCTTGAACATCGCCAAATTCAGCATAGACCCGGAGTGAAGCATTTAAATAATGATACCTTGTCTCGAATACCAATCCGGAAATGTGATAATCCGGATTGTACCGACTGTGGAGCTCGCAGAGCAGTTTTAGCAGGGATTCGAAGACCTTTCGAACCCCTAGTTGCCAGTTTACTGGAATGGTCTATGGATCACATATGACAGTTCCAGGAGGCTGACTCGATAACTGCACAGCTACTGTAATTGGTACCTAAGGGTATATGTCCCGTCAGACCAGAGGTCTCCCTGGAAAATCGAAAAATGAGAAGGTTTCTTGCTCAATGGACCGAGCTTGAAGTCCGGAAAGGCGTGTTATACCGTTGGAAGCCATGTAATAATGGTGAGAAACTCATACAAGTGGTTATACCACATGCAATGAGGCATGACATGTATTATTGTCATGGACATCGGACCAGTGGTCATTTCGGAAGGAAACGCTCATTAGCACGACTTTCTAAAAAATACTATTGCCCAGGCATGTCGCGAGATTTGCAAGAATCGCGAGAATCGGAGTAGATATCATTAGTGGATTTAACACAACCGCTAATGATAATACTTGTATGATGGTAGTGTGTGATTACTATACGAAGTATACCAAAGTTTTCCCACTACCGGATCACAAAGCAGTTACTTGTGCCGAAGCCTTTGTAAAAGGCTGGGTACTGACTTTCAGTGTACCACTTATGCTACACTGTGACCAAGGTAGAGAATTCGAATCGAATCTCTGGCAAGGGATGTGCGAATACTTAGCTATTTGCAAAACTAGAACCAATCCATATAGGCCACAGAGCGACGGATTGGTCGAAAGGTTCAATAAAACCCTTATTCAGGTCCTAAAGTCACTTGTAAATGAAAACATGGAAGATTGGGACGAGCAATGCCATTTTGTGACACATGCTTACAACAGTACAGTACATTCAAGTACCAACTGTACTCCGAATCTTTTAGTTTTCGGAGAGGATTTAATAATGCCTGCAGACTTGGTATTTGGAGTAGTAGGTATGGATCTGGAACTACCTTGTCACCTAGTTTTCGACGAATGTTTGAGGGACAGATTCAAGAAAGCATATGAGTCTGTCCGAATTGATTTAGAGAAAAGTGCCAAATGGCAGAAGGTAGGATATGATACCGATCTAAAATATCGGAAATTCAAATCCGGAGATCGAAGGCCAAGAAGCACCTAGAGAAAGCTCTTCGAACTGTCAGGTCTGAAAAGGAACTATCCAAAGAGAGGATAGTCGTCTGCCGCAGCCCTCGACTTGCCCAGAGGACTGCAGTGACCTAACCTGTATACACAACGAGTAATGTTTACATTTAGAGGAACAGATAACAACTGACCTGAAAGGCCTAATTGTCGTCGCTATATGATGTACCAGTGGGTAGTGGACAGATAATCCGGTGGATTTGCTTAAGCTTTCCATAAACTCCACTTAAATCCCTAGACGAGTCAATGGCATGAGCGATGATTACCTAAAAACATTCAGTTTGTTTATGTTCCGCTCGTAGCATGTGCGTTGCCGCATGACGTCACTGCGTCCAGTCTCGGCTGACCTCTCGTGACCCCGCTCGCAAGTGAGGAAATGACGTCACGAAAGCTGGCGTGTCGCCATATTGCTTTTTGGTAGGAATCAAGACGGGCGAGCGATCGCCCATCTATTGATTTACCACCCTTAGGCAATCCAGCACCGTCTACAGAGTCGATGCTCCAGGAGGAGCCTCCGTTACCTGTCGGCCCCGACGCCGTAAGGTCGGGAAAAGGAGTGTTGAACTCCCGTAAAGATTCCTTCAGTTATGGCTGAGGAATCTGTAACTGCAGCCAAGCTATCCGGTGACCTGGATAAGCTGACTCCGACTACAGATGCTTTCCCGGAAGTATTGTCACCTGTTACACAGGCGGATAATGAGCTGATGGAAGTGGAGGAATCCGCTGATCGCTCGTTCGAAGAGAAGCTGGCTTCATTTTCATTGAATGAGCCTGAAAAACTGGTATCACCACTTCCTACCGAGGGATCTGGAGACGCTTCGAACCCAGTAGTACTGCTTGGAGCAACGGGATCCGATACTACCCAGGTAGACGGATCCAAGGACCAATGGAAACCGGCCATGGACGACCCGTTTCCAGCTTTCTATGATGGACGGTACCTGTATGTCCACCCCGACTTACAGCCACAGGTTGTAAATCCGGACGGTACTCCAGTCAAGCTGGACCCGAATGGCAATCGAGGATGTCATGCACCCGCAGCAACTCGAGAGGACACCACCGGAGTGGCTTAGAGAATGGCCATGGTTCCAACGCGGACTCATGGTAGACATTGCCTTCCGACAGACAGTGTATGAGGCAAACAGAGCCTTCATGCTGGGAGCATATCCCAAGCCTGATAGGTCTCAGTGGAATGTCACTAAACCGAACACTGACTGGGTAGGTTGTATCTCGGAACCCAAAGGCCAGACCTACCCACGCCCTAGTACTGTCCAGCAGGACTTACGTACCATGAGAGAGTACCGGGAAGCAGCTTTCACCTTCGAATAGTGGGACGACGGCTATTACGTAGCCGAAGCCGAAATGACCGAAGTCCAGAACTCCTCTCTCACAGGACTGGACCGAAGTGCAGCTCTACGTACGATCATTATCCGTTGTATGACTGCAGAAGAAGAAGCTCGCGACAAAGCCCGAGCTGAGGAGGAGGTACCCGCACCTCCAATTCCCGACCTGAAACTAGGCGCTAGAGGTTTGGATGCTTCCAAATCCACTTCTAGCAGCACTACCGGTAAGCCTGCAGATCCGGTAGAATCAAGTACCTCGGGTGAAGCCGAAAAGCCTGAACCCGGAACCAAAGATCCGGATCCGGAAGATTGGAGGGTGTCCAAGAATAGGAGGTCTGCTTCTCGGCGGCTTAAGAATCTGCCCGATTCTGCCAGAGCCAACCCGAAAGCCAGCACCTCAGGCACAAGTAGTTCGAGCACCGCCATGGAGGTGGTTTCCTCGGACGACGATCCTGTGGATGAGTCCTCAGTGGAGTACGATGAGAAAGTCACCCCATCTACTCAGACTGAGGCCGAACGTTGGGCTAACGCCAAATCCAGATATAAGACCCGGATCCCAACGTGTTTTCAGATTGCGCGTACGGAGTAAAGAAGGATGGTTCTACTCTGTATGCCTGCCCCGATCCAATCAACAAAAACGGGGAATCAGACGATGAAGATTGGATGCGTCTTACGGACGAGGATTCCAATCCGAGCAAGGCCTATCGTAAGATGTGGCTAATGCTTAATCATACTGACGGGTATTATACCTAAGCCCACTTCCACCATCACCCGGTCTACATCTGTGACCCGAGTTATGGTAAGAAGGGCAAGAAGTGCACAACAAAGGTTCAATATAACCGGCGTAGTGATCTGGAAAGACACCAGAAGAAAGGTCATGCTGAAGGATTAGATACAGCCCGTAAGAGGATTATGGACATGCATCAGGAACTCATGAAGGAGTTCGATAGCCTAAGGGAGGATGCTTGGTCAAAGATCCGACTAGGGGACCAAGTCCTCTGCGAAGTTCCGAAGACCAAGGACTCCAAACTTTGTGCCAAGATTATCCTTACTCCTGGAAAAGGAAAATTGGATATGCATGAGTCTCTTTGGCAGAAATGCGAGGAGTCCGGGAAGGAAGGCAAGTGATCCAGGGATAGAGTTAGGAGAGACCAGAGTCGGGGCGGATCCGGTAATGGTCAGTCTAAAACTAGTACTCAACCCAGGGCAGATGATCGTTCTAGATCCCCCTGGCACTTCACCCACATGAGCAGACCCAGGGTACTCCTGTTTTTAAGAGACCCGGACCTGCCGGATATGCAGGAGCAGTATCTAAACCAGGGAAACTAGATACATGAAATTTCCCGTCAATGGCACAAGGATCTGGACCTGAGAGCCAGACCTTGGTCCTTGGAAAAGGGGGTCGCCTGGTAGCGAAAAGTACCCCAGCACCTGCAGCTGCCGGTTCTGCAAGTGCCGCAGCTGCTCAGCAGGTATCGTTCACCCCTGAACAGGTATAAATGTACATGGAAATGGGGTTGAAACAGAATCAACCACCTACCTACTGTGTCCCAATAGCACCAGCAGGAACGTCCGGAAGTCCCACATCCAGAACTGTCCCTCAAGCAGCGTTAACACCTCCCAAAGTTGTTACGCCGCCTGCAAAACCGAAAGATCCGATTACCATTAAGACTGGTAACGCAGAAATTTGGTTCGATAAGTCTCGCCAAGGGGAAGCGGATGTCCAAAAGGCCATCTATACCCACTGGGAGAAATGTGTCAAAGGAAGAGCTACAGAATTCCATCAGGGCCTTCTGAACGACACCGTGTTGTGTTTAAAGCAGGTAGGCGATGCTAAGAAGGAACACCTCGAATCCGTTATCCGGGAGGAAGTGAAGTCACGGGAGGAAGCTGCCGTAGCTGCCAAGGAACAGGCAGCTATGGACGTACACGTATTAGAAAAATGTGTAAAAGAAGAAATAACACGGAACACTAATCTGAACACTAAGTTCATGAGAGCTTTTGACAAGGCTAGGGGATATGGACGTCCAGTCCGCACGATGCTACCACTCAGAATGACGGTTTGGCCTTGGGCCTATGACGTCATTCAGAACACCATTGCATGGCAACAGTCACAATTGTAATTGTTACTGTCACTAGGTGACAGTGACAACCGGTGTCCATCGTACTGGGTACTATGGAGACCAAGTGTCTAGATAGCTGTTGACACTTTTAAGGAGTAGTTTCATCCCATGGGGACTCATCAGGCATCTGCTTGTGCAAGAAAAGTGACTAAGTTCATGAGAGTGTTCGGCGTCGACATAGACAAATCGGCCCTAGATCTTCTGAGGAAGAAACACGCTAAGAAGTCAACTTAAGTGTGTTCCGGGTTATCCAAAATTTTTTTCACCTTAAATTCTGATAACCAGACTTAGTGTTTTGCAGATATTGATTATCTATCTGCGAATGTTCCCCATGTGAATTAACACTTACGATTATTCTATGTGTTCTGGGTTCCTTCATAACCAGAAATACACTGATCAGGACATAATTTTACTGTTATCTCCTGATGGTTCTATTCGGATTATGAACTTACTATAAAAATCCGCTTAGTAGTTGTGTTGCTGGAAGTTACCACCGGATGCTGATACGTTAACCTGATGCCTACTGTTACCTGTTCCTGATCGCTCTACCTGATGGACTTATACGCTATATAACTACCTGATGTACCGAATGGACTTATTTACACTATCTATCTACTTCCGGATCAACTATTTGGACTACAACTTTGTCAACCACACCACTAAAGGACTATTCTCACTACATGTTGACCACCAGATTATTTACTTAATGAAACGGATTGTGACAGATGAACCCGCAAAGACCCCTCCATGGGAGCAGGAGACACCAAAGGTGACCCTCGACCTTGATAAGAACAAGAAAGCCGAAACTCCTGATCATGTATTTGAGAAAGAATACAGAGCACTCAGGAACAAGTACAGTGACCACGAAGCGATCTTCACTGATGGTTCCAAAGATGGTAATAGAGTCGGATTTGCCGTCCACACCCGCTTTGGGAACCTGAAGAAAGCGCTTCACAAACAAAGTAGTATCTTCACCGCTGAAGGAAATGCTCTGTTACAAGCTTTAAATTGGACCAAGGTCTCAACGATGAAGAACTTTGTCATCTTCTCAGACTCGCACCCATGTCTGGAAGCCACACGTGACCTATATCCAAAAAACGCTATAATCCGAGCCATCCGGGAAGCATACACAGAGAACAAAACAAAAAGCAAAGATGTGGTTATGTGTTGGGTACCTAGCCACATAGGAATTGAAGGAAATGAGGCTGCAGACACTGCTGCCAAAAATGCTCTGAGGAGGCCCGTAGGGGCTGACCAGATGCCATACACAGATGTCCTACCCATGGCTAAAGTCCATGTTCAGGATAAATGGCAGCGCAGATGGAACGCTGCAAATGCCAACAAGCTGCGAACCATCCGACCAACGGTTGGCAAAAGATACATAGAGGACAACCTGACAAGACCAGAACAGGTGAAACTGACCCGTCTTAGGACTGGTCACACCAAACTGACACACAGTCACCTTCTGAAAGGTGAAGTGGCACCTGTATGTCAGGCATGCAACACTCAGCTGAGTGTGGAACATCTCATGCTACATTGTCAGGCAACCAAGAGAAGCAGGAAGAAATTCCTGAAAAATCCAACGACAATGAACAGTGTTTTCCACAGCACTGGAAACAAGGAGATTCTTGATTTCCTGCGGGAAGCCAAGCTCATTGACAAAATATGAAAAACAAGGAAGCCTGATCCTATCAGGCAATGCCCTATAAGTAAATAGGGAAAAACAGAAAAGAAATGAAACATAGTCTCTCTGCTAAATTTTAACTACTATTAGCGGAGGTTAAATCAACCAAACCAAACCAAACCAAACCAAACCATTCGGATTATAATAACCAACATTAGCACTTCTAGAGGATTGTGGGTAGCTGCCCCTATTCAACTACCGTGTTTCTTTATATCATCTCAACTGGATTACTATAGACTCTAGCACGTCCATCCCGTGGTTAGCTGACCACACCACCTATCTACACCGCATCCGGAATATTTCAATACAACACACGTCACTTCATCTGATACTTTTGTGTACATATATTGTCATGATCATTACCTTATTATTCGAATGACCATAAACCTCATTTGTATACCTGTAGTGATATGATACTATAATTTTCATACAGGTTGATAATAATACGGATCTTTTGTTATTAGTCATATTACTTAACATGATCCGATACATATTATATTACACCAGATTGTCATAATAATCCTATATGACATATTATTGTATAATATTAATTATCTGGTGCTATGATGGTTATTTAAATGCATGACAATGTAATATATGTTTCTTTATTCGTTTTCAAGTGTATAAAACAAAATGGTTACATATCAAATGGTTTCTAACATAGAACCTTTAACGGATTAACTGGCTTAAACTAAAATGTATCATTAGATAGTATGGTTACGTTTAAAGTCTTTATCAAGACTATATAATTATCATGTTTGTAATAATAACAAACTCACTAGGATACTATTATATGGTTTATTTCAAAATTTAACAGATCCGTTACACATATCTGTTATCCATCCACATTGTCGAACTGTATCGACTTTCCTATTGTTTATTTGTAACTATTAATACTATCGAGTATGTTAAATACCTTTCATATGATACCTTAAAAATGTTGTTGTTATACCTATGGTTATACCTCTATTATTAGGGTAAGACATAATGTAATGTTATCCCTATATAATTATATAATAGTTATAACTCCTGCCTAATGTCTGGGGCAGTAGTGTAGAGGCATTATAACCATAGTTATGGGTACCGTCTGGCGTGGCGGATGAGTCCAGTCGCTGGGTGTTCCTCAGGTTCCGGATAGGTGGCAGCACTGATCCGGGCCTGTGGGGACATCTGGCGACGAACACCAAGGTCCGTATATAAAGACCGGGGCTCAGCCGCCACGTCAGAGGCCCTCCTGGCCTCCGACCATGTAGAACCATTCATTAACATCAGCTGCCCCTTCATCATCTTCCAGGAAGCCGTTAAGTGTCTTAGCAATAAACTTCCCTTGGCATACACTTGAATTAACGCCTTACTCCTTCTTTCCTAATCCGTAAGGCCCGAACCACCAAACTAGTAATACAAACCATTACAGCATCATTAAGTCATTCTGTTTGAGGCATGTATCCCTAAATCTAGAATTATTTCAATCTTGTATGTGGCAAAGAGATAGCATATAGTTGTATCTTAAAATGTGCCATTCCACAGATGTCAGGGACGGAATCACGACTTATATCAAGTGCAAACAGTCCAACGTCAGACGGTGAGGTGCAGCACGTTAAGAGGAGGAGCTCACAGTGGCTTCAGAATCTGCAGTGGGATGCTGGCAGTCAGACCAAACCTGTTGATGAGGATCACACTCTACCTCCCCTCGAAGACTCTGCTAAGAAAAAGAAACAGAAGTTCTGCAAGTAAGATGTGAACCAGTTGGCATATGGTGTTCTGCTACATGTGTTACTTCTAGTTGCTACTTTATTTGAGTAATACCTCGCGTATAAGGCACACCTCACCCTGAATTGAAGGAAAGGCTATAAAAGGAGAGATGGGGACTGACTTTTGAAATTTTGATACTGTTCTATATAAATTACCGCCTATAAGGCACATGCATATAAGACTTGGCTTATAAGGGAGGTATTTTGGTACATTGTATTTACCTTTGATATATTTTGAACATGTTCAAAATCTGGGTGTGTCTTATAAGCAAATTCCCCATAGGTACAATGTACTATTATATTTAAAACTTTATGTAGAGATGGACTCGCAGACTGCCTACAGAAGTTGACCAGACGCAAACAGTCCACACAGAATGTATGGAACCACAGGATGGCTACAGCTCAGCACGCAGTCCCAGGTAACTGACGCATCACATAGTTATAGCATCGGCTACAGATCTTCTTGTATGACGATTTAGGAGCAAACTAGCCCAATGTGGCCATTACGCAAACAATCCAAAGGACTTGTATTCATAGGCATCTCTTGTTACGTAAAAAAGTTCAACAAGATACTTGTAACATAGATAATCATGTAGTTATGTACATGTATTTGCTTGATGTCGCCCTGAACTCTTTAAAGCTGCTACAAAATATCTTAAAAATGCAACAACACTGAAAGCTGTCTTCAACACAATAGAAACAAAAGAACTCCTGAACTTCCTCAAAGAATCAAACTTATATAAGTACATATAGATCATATATACATACGTGTAATTTATAAAAAAAAAAAAAATAAATAAAAATAAAAATAAAAAAAATCGAAAAATGGCTGGGCCTGCAGCCTACCATTAATATTGAATAGTTTAAAATTTTTGAATGTCTGAGTTCCTCGATGGCCCCTGGACGTAAAACTAAACAAACAAGATGTGGTATGTGTTCTTCTGATTTCTATCTCAGAAGATTGTACCTCACTTTCTAATTTATTTCACGGTATTTAATCTAGTAAGGAGTGGGTGTTAATACATGCAGTGAAAGATTCAATGTTCAACTGTGCTCACTGCATTGGTGGGAAGGTAAACTCTATTGGTTAATTAGTTCAAAACAAAGTCTCCAAGTGGCAGCACTGAGCAGTCTGCAACCCTGCAGGCTTCCCTTGAGAAGGAGTCATTGCAATAGAACACAGCAGTCTGATTTCTTAACTACAGGTGGCACTACTGAGCTGATGCAATTAGGTGCTTGTTAACAAAGATAAAATGCTGGAAACATTCTTTTTCTAGACATCTATTTCATTGAAATAAGCATGGTTTAAACTCTCAAAATCGGTTGAGAAGTGAACAGTATACACAAGCAAGTGGGCTGATTGTAGATATACCCAAAATGAAAATTCTTTATATTTCATGTATTGTAGCAGCTTTAAGATGTTTAGGATAGTAATTGGATTTATCAACTTTTTGTTTCTTTGGAATCATATTTCTCTGTTGTTGTTTCTTTCCACTAGACGTGAGTAAGAGTCTTGTAGTGGAGCTGCTAAACACTGAGTGGCAGTTCTCCATGCTGGTGTGTCGGTGCAGAGAGGTGCCTTCAGCCTCTCCTGGTTTGACCGTTCATCAGGCCAGCCAACAAAAGATGACAGTCTTTTTTGCTACAAATACGGTGAACCGTCTCAGATTAAAGATTGGTTCAGTTGTTCAAATCCATCCACCCTGGTAAGACCTTTGCTTCGTACCCTATTAAATAAAATGTGTGATGGTTAAGATTTAATGCTTGATGTACCGTAAATTCTGTCGTATAAGCCACACTCTGAGTTCTTGGATAACCTATAAGCCACACCTAGGTCTTGATAATTAGAAGTTCAATACTGTTCTATAGTGTCAAATAGCCTCATATAGGCCACACCCTGAGTTTGGGAATCTCCTATAAGTCGCAATAAGCATCTGGTTTTTGTATAAGCCGTAGTCCAGAGAGGCTCGGACTGTAGGGATGGCCTACAGTCCGAGTTAGGTCTATGCAAACTCTGGTAGGCACACTGAAGTAGCAGTCCAATACATCTTAATGTCCTTTGTTTACAGTGGTATTTCATATGTAGCGTTTAATCACAATTATATGAAAGGTTGTAAAATATTCCCAAAACCCCCGCCTTTTTAGCAGCTCGTAATCTCCTAAAAATTGAAAACACTATAAGATAGGATTTAAACTTTCACCGACATGTTTCGGCTATTGCTAGCCTTTGTCAAGGTAATTTTAATAAGAACAATATGGACTTATTTGTCCTTGGGAGCCTTATTCAGGCTACCCTAGTAACTGATCATTCTTTTCATAACAACTTTAAATATAACCATGACATAAATGACTCCTATTCTGATTGAGTGGTGAGTATTAATAAATTATCAACAAGAAGGCTCCCAAAAAAGGGGGGTGTGTGCCTATAATAGTCAACGATCTGTAGAGAAAAAACTTTGTTGAACATGCCCTAGGCATCAATATCATTGTTTGTTCTTTGTATATCACCAATGTACTATTTTCATATAGTCCTGATTGTGTGGTTAGAATTTTAATTTCATCCTATCTTCTCTGGAGGTCACTGGTAGGGATTTCTCTGGTGTGTTGAAAGAGAATGGAGGGAATTCGGCCGAGGGCCATGGTATTGGTACCCAGTCTTTTATATCACAGTTTGATGAAAGGTCTATGGTAGGTCGTTGGGGGTTGGCCTTGGGCTCTTTTGTGGCAGTGGGGAATTGTAGGCCCAATAAATCCTCTACGGTATTATAGTCAGTGGTGGAGAATTCTCTTTGATCCTCAAAGTTGTTGGACAATGATAATAGTATTTCTGGGGTCCACGGGATGGTGGGAGTGCTTTGTCCAACGTCCTTTATTGAGTTATCATCTGGTGAGGTTGAGGGGGGAGTCTTATTGGGCTCCTTTTTAGGTTTCATGTATTCCTGTAAGTCCTGATCCAATACAGGGAATGGTGTTGGTAATCTTACTGCCTGTGGGTGAATTTGTGGTTTTCTTTTGGGGATCACATTATAAGGGCCTGGTCTTGGTTTTGACATAGCATATACGAGTCTCTCAGGAGGTGGGCTTCTTTCTTTTTCATAGACACTGGGTGCCGGTACAGTTCTAAATTTTACAGCTGATGGATTAATCTTGTTGAAGTCCCATTGATGACGATACTGACTCATAGCTGATCTTTTTGCGGCCTGTTTTTCTTTTTTGTAGGAGGTGGCTTGTTTATTTACCGCTCCTGGTGGCTGGCATTTGGGTGGAGGAAGATACATTACACCGTGTTCCGGGGGTTCTTGGGGGTGCTGGCGGCGTAAGTGTCTGTTAAGATTAGACTTACGATCAAAGACCTTGCCGCAGTGACCGCAGGTGACTTTGGTCTGTCCATGCATGCTATTCAAGTGTAGTCTAAGAGCTTGTTTTGATCGACAGATTCGATCACACAAGGCACATGCCACCTCCACCTCCATTCTCCTCGATGTGGTGTTGTGTTGTGACGTTAGTGGCGTGTCGTGACGTTGCGTCATGACGTCACTAGTGCGTCTTGACATTGATTCCCGTCGGTTGCCAAGTTGCTAGGAGACGTATCCATGCCTCCTCCAATTTAAGGAGGGCCGCAGTGGTTTGAGCAGAACTGTCCAATATGGTGATTCGCACAGAGTTTTCTCCACAGCCATTTTGGGTGTTGAAATGTTCTGTTACCGGTGTGTCCTCAGTTGAAGCGCCTTGTCTTCTGGTGTTGGCATCTATGCCATTTAAATGTTGTCCCAATCTTTTCTTAGCGGCATGTGATGTTTGACCAACATATTTTTTGTGGCACCGGGTGCATGTCAGGACGTATATGACATTAATAGTGGAGCAGTTGTTGTGTCCCACTATCCTATATGTTCGACCAGTTGAACTGCTGGTGATGGTGTTGGTTGAATTCACTTTATAGCAATATTTGCAATGTCCACAAGAAGAACACCCTGGGGGTAATGTTACATGAGGATGTGGGGTGTGCATGAGGGCACTCTTGAGGTTTCTTGATTTTCTGTATGCTATCCGAATGTGTGGTGGGTGTTTGGCATTTTTGTTGGGATCAGCTTGTAGGATACCATAGTTGGATTTCAGGATCTTGGGAACAGGCATATGTTTTGGATTGTATTCTGTTATGTAGGTTACAGCCCCACTTGTGGGTTTCTCTGGTGGATGTAGAAGGACTTCTCTCTTCACAGCATTGGCTTTGGCCATTGCTACCCTCAAAATCTTATTTGGATAGCCATATTTCCTGAAATTCGAGATTAGCTTGGCACTGTCTCTCTCATAGTCATCATTTCTGGCGTCTATTTTCTTTAATCTCAATAGTTGTGAGAATGGTATGGAGCGTTTCAATGCCATGGGATGATAGGAGCTGAAGTGTAGGTATGTGTGTGCATCGGTTGGTTTGGTGTATAACCTAGTCATGAGTTTGCCTTCAGGAGTGATGAACACTGTAGTGTCTAGGAAGTTTACTTCATTTTTGCTGATGTCCCCCGTGAACTTTATGGAGTGGTGGAATGTATTGATAAAATCTAGGAACTCCTCAGCTTCACTTTGACTTGGTAAAATAGTGAATATATCGTCAATAAACCTTAGCCAGACCTTAGGTTTGATCTGTGATTGGTGTAGGAGTCGATCTTCCAATGCTCCCATGAACAAATTGGCGTAGTTTGGAGCCATCCTCGTGCCCATTGCGGTACCATGTATTTGGATGAAGTATCTGTCTTTGAAGCGAAACCCATTGGTGGTGAGGATGATGTGTATGAATTTGGCTATGATGAAAGTGTGTGGATTCTTGTCTATCCTCTTGTTTAGGTAGTCCACTGCAGCATTGATGCCTTCAGGGTGTGGGATTGATGTGTACAGAGCTGAGACGTCCACTGTCATCAAGACATCACTCGGGTCCAATGGGGGAAGGGCTTCTATGTGGTTAATGAAGTCTGTTGTGTCCTTTATATAACTTGGTAGCGATTGGGCTAGAGGTTTGATAATCTTATCTACGTAGGAGCTAATTTTTTCCGTTGGTCCATTACACGCAGAAACAATAGGTCTGCCAGGGTTATTCCTCTTATGTATTTTTGGCAGGGTGTAGAAGATGGGTGTCCTGGGATACTGATTTATCAGTGACAATTTTTCTTTCTTTGAAATATGGCCACACTTCTCCAAATGGTTTACCTGTTGAATAAGGTAAGTGTTGAAACGGGTAGTGGGGTCAGCCGGTACTTCTTCGTAGAACTGTGGGTCTTCAAGTTGTCTGAAGCATTCTCTCTCATAATCAGTGGTATTTTGGAGAACTACTGCACCCCCCTTGTCAGCACTCTTTATGATGATGGATTTGTTTCCTGATAATGATTTTATGGCTGCCAGTTCTCCAGTTGTGAGATTCTCTTTTGTGGTTTTAGTTTTATTGAGAGATGACACCTGGTGGGTGATAGTAGTTGTATAGCAATCTATGAATTGATTTTTCCCGGGGGGCGGGGTCCATGTATTTGGTGGTAGGTCTGGGCGTAGAGTGTCAGTGAAGGGTGGGAGTTGTTCATCTTTGAAAAACTCATTGAGTCTGATTTTTCTATTGAAGTCTACACAATCCTTCAGTGTATGAGCTGGGTGGGGATCCCTTGGAGTGGGTATGAAACTGAGGCCTTTGGCCAAGAGTGATTTTTCATCGTCTGACAACACATGTTTGGATAGGTTTACTACTGTGTTGGGGTTACCACTGGAGTGGTTAGGTTTGCGGAAGTGCCTATTTTTTCTTCTGCCTTTAGGCGGAGCTCCTTGGTCAGGGCCTCCCTTTCTGCCTGTACTGCGTCCAGTAGGATCTTGGCGTGTTCCTCTGAACATGACTCTTTAACTTTAACGACAGTTTTGTCGTATTCTGAGTTGAGAGTGTTATCCCTGGTGACCCAGAAATCTCTTAGGATGGTGGCTAATTTGATACTAAACTCACAATGGGCGGTTTCCCAAGCTATGGAGAAATCGGCTGTCATATCAGGGACCTGTGCATTGACATTGACTACTAACCCTTTCAGGCTTGTATGATTCTGAATGTGATTGGACAGAAATTCTGAATGATGTGCAGCTTTTGCTGAACCTAGGGCTAGTTTTTTTAGGGTTTTATACCAGATCCGATTTGGATTGTTTAAAATCTTCAGAAGTTGGGGGTTGGCTACTTGTTTTGGGAGCCTTCTTTCCTCCGACTCATCCGTTGCTGGGTCACGGGAGTTGCCACGGCGACCGCGACCTCGGCCGCGGCCTTGACCTCGGCCGCGGGGACGGCCTTGACCTTGCATGTTATGACGACCGTTGTCAACGGATTCAAATTCACGTCTTGTTCTTTTCCTATCGTTCTCTAGTGAAAAGGAGATATCTGTACGAGATAAGTTGAAGCCGCTGACTGATGCTTGCGCACCTATGCCTGTTGGGGATCCGCTTCTGGAATTCGTGACAGACATGTTTCTGGATGGTTATTAATCCCGGTGAGGGGAATTTGTCTGAACAACCCGGTAGGTTTCTTGTAGCGGTAGGTAGGGGGATCCCACACTGGGATGCCGAGGGTATATGAAAAAAAATATGAAAGGTTGTAAAATATTCCCAAAACCCCCGCCTTTTTAGCAGCTCGTTATCTCCTAAAAATTGAAAACACTATAAGATAGGATTTAAACTTTCACCAACATGTTTCGGCTATTGCTAGCCTTTGTCAAGGTAATTTTAATAAGAACAATATGGACTTATTTGTCCTTGGGAGCCTTATTCAGGCTACCCTAGTAACTGATCATGCTTTTCATAACAACTTTAAATATAACCATGACATAAATGACTCTGATTGAGTGGTGAGTATTAATAAATTATCAACAAGAAGGCTCCCAAAAAAGGGGGGTGTGTGCCTATAATAGTCAACGATCTGTAGAGAAAAAAAAACACAATTATACATTAACTGAGTTGACTTATAATCATTGTCTGATTTCAATTGTAATTAAAGAATTAAAACTGTAAATTCCTGACAGAAATTCCAGGAGTGCTGCCCTCTTGTGAATAAAGCTTGAAGCTTCCTCCACTGCTAAAAAGTGGAAGAGTAGTAATTCTTCTGAAGAGGGCCAAGGTGCATTTAAGGCATTTTAATCATTTAACAAGAGAAGGCAGGAACACAAGTTACATGATATTTTTACATGTACAAAGGAATCCAAATTATCAAATAAGAGCACTACTACTGCTGCTGTGTATAAACAGAATGCCGTAGGGCTGTGTACGAGGGCTATAGCCATGGGGCCCTGAGTGGGAAGGGGCAGGGGCTGAGTCTGGGTCTGTAGTAGTCTAAAGTGGGCCTACTGATTGAAGGCTGTTCAATTAGCACAATAGGTGTATGGATTGTAGTGTAATTACTGGTAGGAACACTTGTTATGATTAGTCAGCTGAGTAAGCTGTTAACCTCTAGTGTCTGTGTGGCCTAGGTACATGTATACAGGTACTAGTACTACAGGGGTGCTTCCAGATGGACTGTAACATTCGGTACGTTTGACCCCTGGCTTTGTATCTTACGGAGTTCCGCTCCAATTAACAACTGGGTTTAATTTAGTAAGGCCAGACCCAGACACATGTAACACAGGAAGTCATGTGACATCTGTTTGTAGCATAGGAATGGTGCACTGTGGAATACAAACAGAGGTCTGAGGCTCTGTCTAACAGAACAACCTGCCCTGACCCATTTATGATGTCACAGACTGGTAGCCAATCCGATAACCCCGCAGGTTACTCAAGTAACTAACGCACGTCAGTATGGCCAGGGGTTGAACATACTGAGTGGTATACAATCCACAATTTACATACAACAAAAACAAGATGGTGGTCATCTGCTTTACTTTAGAGAAATCTCCCTAACACAGTCTGTATTACTGCATAATAAGAGGAGTTGGACTGGTTCATGCATAAAGTGAGGAAAGTATGGTAACATAGGTATACTTGTGTAACTTTGACAACCAGACAATCAATAGTTTGGGAGTAGGACCTACTCAAGCATTTTGCAGCTGAAATCAAATAGAAACGGACATAAGTTAAGTCTGGCTGAGGGACACTCTCCTTCCCTCCCTCAGCCAGAATGTCCGGGCTAATAAGCCGTGGCATATACAAGAGAATTTACAGTAACACTTAACTTAGGAACCAGCATGTAGTATCTAAAATCCAATATAAAGTTGTGAAGGTAGCAATGTTGGATTTGAGAGTTTGGTTTTATTAGGTTTAATTGGAGATGATCTCGACCAATGCAGTACATTTCTATACCAATTTTGCTCATGCTTTTGTATGTTTTTCCTAGTTTAGTTTTAGCAATTGCTTCAAATGAGAGACTTATATTACATACTCACATTCAAAGCGTTTGTTCCTTCTTCGGCAGGCAAAGTTTTGACTCTTTAACGGAAGGCAAGGTGATTCTCTGCACGCTGTTCTGTCACCTATTTCCTCCACAGGGAGGTACCGTCAGTACAGAAGACGCTTACCTTTCCATTGATAAAGAAGAGGAACCAAACAGTACTGTGCAGCTTAAACTACAGAACATAGCCAATTGGAACTGTCCTTGTCTGCAAGGTAAATATTCTATAAGTACAAAAATATATTTCTGGCTTATACATATTGTCGCCTCAGTGCAACAAGGTTGTATCTGCATGTATCAAGTTTTACAGGAGAGGCAAACGTATGGTTGCAATTACTACTGTAAACGTAGATATTTTTGCGCTGTACATATTTTCGCGAATTTCACGGAAATACAATATCCGCAAATTTAAGTACATCATGAATGTTTATCCCATACTGTTGGTTCATTTTGTGCAGGGGGTGGGAGTGGGGAAGTGTTGAAATCCTCCTGCTCTGGTAGTTCTGTACCACATTCTGGTGCATGGCACAGAGGGGGTAATCTAAGTTCCAACCCACAAAAGAAATTACCCCTTACGTGATTTGATAAAATATGTACCAATAATATTACACATGATGGAAATAGATATTTATTTTCACCGGCAACTTCCATAAGCATAGAGGATACTGGTTGGGGAGGGTGTAATGGATCTTGTGCAGACAAGCTGGGGGATTAAGAAAATCGGAAATGCACAAATTTAAATGCACGCGAAAATACATTTTAATGCAAATTCGCGAAAAATTTATACACGCGGAAATATGTACGTTTACAGTATGGCACACAGTTGAAACTACCTTATTTCATAAGAGCCCTGTAGACACATGTATCATAGACAGAGCTTCAACACTTTCATAGAAGGTAGATAAGGGCAAATAGATGTTAAAACAAATGTCAGTTACAACCTTGTTGCACTGAGGCGACGATATATTGTACCGTAATCTCCCGCGTAGAAGGCACATTTTCTATGCCAAACAAAATGCTGCTGGGTCTTATACGAGGGAGGGGCATTGCCTTGAGTTTGGGGTGCGCCTTATATGCGGGTTTTTCGTGTGTGCCGATGACAGCTTGAACTCATAGAGCCAGCAGCGCGGCAGCCCAGTCGGTGTACAGGCGCTCGGTGGGCATTATGCCGACCGTGTGCCGATGACAGCTTGAACTCATAGAGCCAGCAGCGCGGCAGCCCGGTTGGTGTACAGGCGCTCGGCAGGCATCAAGCCAACCGTGTGCCGATGACAGCATCGAATCATAGAGCCGGCAGCCCAGTCGGTGTACAGGCGCTCGGCGGGCATCAAGCCGACCGTGTGCCGATGACAGCTTGAACTCATAGAGCCAGTACCGCGGCAGCCCGGTCTGTGTACAATGGGCGGAGGAGGTTGCCTTCTATGCGAAACAGCCCCCCTGTGAGTTGGGGGGGGCACCTTGTACGCGGGTTTTTCCAGAAGAGGTAGGTGTGCCTTCTACATGAAAAGGCATTCTCTGAGTTGGGGGTTCGCCTTCTACGCGAGCTGCGCCTTCTACGCAGGAGATTACGGTAGCTCATTCTTAAGTCGGGGGGGACAACTTATATGTAGGTGAGGCTTATACGCTGGAGTTAATGGTATGGAATTAGGGATTAGACTTTACTAGATCAATCAATCAGCCTTATGAAAGTTCATGCTAGTAGATATCTTTTGTTTTTCCATGTTTAACTCCTGCATTTACAGAAGTCAAGAAAGGAACGCAATATGTTCAGCAACTGCGTTCATAGAATGTGAACTTTTAACATAAAAGACAGAGGTTGGCAGGTTGTTGTCACAAATAAGTTTTACATTTATTTCATTATTAGATGGAACATTCCGTAACAGCTGCCAAGCACAAATGGAACCAAGTCACACAGATTTCTCACTGCGCATGTCATCAAACACTTGCTGTCTGTCTGTAGGATCTCCTGTCTGCCGTCTGCACACCGAGATACTCTCACAAACAGGGAGCCAGGTGACGATTGGTATCCTAGAAAGTATCGAGAACCATGGAGGTTTTGGGGTGTGTGGCATTGCTTTGGCAGCTACTGTGCAGAGAGTCTTCTACAGGAATATCATATTCAAGTAAGCAAAGATATCAAAGTTTTCCATTGATGTACCTAGATGTTTAGTCCAGCAGAAAATGACTATGATCCCCATGGGCTCCATAAGTGTAAAGGATAATTAACTTGTCAGGCCACACCAAAAAAATAAGTTGGTCTAGGGATTTCCCTCTCCATATTTTCGGAAATACAAATTTTTTTTTGTTGAGAAAAATCTTGTCTACGGATTTCGCTCGCTCCACTTTCTACAAGTTTTCTCTTTGAGATGTTTGGCAAAAACAATTTTAAAATAAAATTTTTTCGCTCGCCTCAGTTTTCCATTGGACGCCAAAAAAATCTTTAAAAAAAAAGAAGAAATTCGCTCGCTCGCACCATTTTTTCAAAACCAAATCCGTAGACCAACTTATTTTTTTGGTGTGGCCTCATAGACTTTGTATAAAGAATGCTTTTGTTCTAAGTAAACATGTGCACCGTTGCATGTGTAATGGTTCGAGTTTTTGTATGACTTCTGTTGAGTTTGAGATATATTAATATCAAGCAAAACCAGACAAGTTAGCTTGGGTTAGTGCAACCTGCGCATATTTATTCAGGAGTCACATGAGTTCGAAGTGGTGCTATGAGGATAGCTCGCTGCTCAGCAACTGTTGCTCTGGCCGCAGCCAGAAGCCGACTGAACTCCCTACGCGGTCCCAGGTAGGGACTGGAGCAGCGACGACCAGTGCTGCCACCACCCCATAGCGGCCAGAGATCGAAGCGACCTCTGGTCCTACCGGTGGTAACCACACCGACTGACCTGCCTTCTCGAATAGGGAGCTAAAACCATATGAGACGCTCCATGAGCCCCTATACCAGGGATGTAAGCCTTCAGGATTTCCTGATTTCTGAAATTTTTTAATGACATTTATTTTCCTTACATGAGTGGTAAGGAGGGCTATTTGTGAAAAATAGAAGGCTTCTATATCAAGTTAATGTATAGCTTCCTGGCTTTTGCCTATTCCAGACTTACATCCTGCTACACGTAGGAAATAGTCTAAAAACTACAATAGGGCTCAAGTAAGTATTTACACAATAATAAAGTGGAGTGAAATATATATTAAGTATGTAACACTGAACCTGTAAAATAACAAACATAGTAGTAAATATACTACTTCGAAGTAAGATAAACTTTAACTTCAAGGGTATGTTAAGTTAAATTATACAATATCATATTAAACATGTTACAAGTACCTGGTTTTAAATAAGTATCATGAGATTACAATACCTATATACACTTTTACCCGAAAAAGAAAAGTTTTAGAACTCACATATGAGTTACCTTTTTAGATTTATTTTTTTTAGTCAGCTTGTCGAACTGATTTTAGTTTTATACAGTGATATCAAAAGAATAAAGTTTCTAATTTGACTATGTTTTATATTTGAACACGGACGGTGAAATTCGAAGTGACTTAGAGATATAAGAATATAGTACCATAGTGAGATACCAAACATTTAGTTGGTTTACAGATCAAAGGTACATAATACTGTAGTTCAATGTCATACACATATATTACATTATGAGATCAACTCATTTATGCGTAGTTAAGTAGTAGAAGTCACTCTTCGAAGTATTTAAACATAGATGTATAGGTGTAATACAATGTGGGCAAGTTCGAACCCATCCTTTAAACAGTAGTATGTAATAATAATATAGTTAAAGATGGCCCACCAGTGTAGTGGGTCCATCTGTACAATAAAAGTTAGACTTCAAGTGTCTTCATATTCATATCACTGCTTGTCTGCAGATCCATTCAGCGTGTAGGTCGAACTTGGTGGTGGCAAACCGCGTTGCTGTTATGTTGTGCCCTGATGAAGATAGGAAGATGTAGTTCATCGAAGGCGATTCAAGGCTGCATCAGTCCGGTCATCAAGGCCATCACTGCATCCGTCCGGATCTTAGGTGAAGAACTCCAACTTAGAAAAGAAAATACCACTAAGTTGGATCGGTAGCAAATCAGTTATTTATCGGGAGTTTCCATAGCGCAGGACTGGTCAGACTTAAGATTTTCTGGTTTAGTACCAGTCGGTTTATCAGACCTAGCAGGTGAAGCAGTCGAAGCAGAGCCGGCTGCAGCACTTGGTCCAGACCTAGGATTCGGTGACTTAGATGGTCGATTCTTTGATTGCTGTTTCATCAGCATCTCGAAGGCAGATTCAGGTATGACATCCCTTTCGGAGATGAGGCACCAGAAAGCCCCCATAAACTTAGCATCCATGAAGTCCATTTCTTCCCTTAGTTTCCTAAGTTTCAGATCACACATGCCCTTCGTATGTGTAAAGGCAGCTTCCTTCAGATTTCGATCCACGGTCTGGCAATCATCATCAACTTTAGCATATGCTTCTGTTGTGATTCGCTCAGTCTCTCTCAGTTGTATCTCGTGAAGGCATTCAAAGACACCTTCAGTCAAACTGCGGAGATAAGTCACGCTCTGGTTTAGGTGACGTTCTTGCCAGGCTTCAAACACCTCCTTCTGAATGTTGATGGACTCCTGACATCGTTCTTTTATGTATTCATCAGGATCCCTGACTTCCAGGTCAGTTGCTTTCCGAACCCTATGGAGAATAGGTCGCCAATACATTCCAGCTGATGACTGTGGTGGAGGTGTAGAACTATCCCCACCACTGGCATAGTCGGAGTGTGCAGAGCTTGTAGTTACCGTACTCAGAGTTGGGCTGGCACAAGTGACAGCTTGCGTATCACCTCCCCCACCTGCTACATGTGAGGGCATGAAGGAGCAGAATAACTTCATTGGGAGTCCACAAGGAGAAATCTCCTTCCATACTAACAGTGGGCATACCAGATTCGTAAAAGGCGACAAAGTTGGGGTTTCTTGTGTCTTGGGGTGAGCATGTGGGCAGCTGGTGTCCATATGCGTGGGCCGGGGCTTAGATGCTTGTCCTTTGCCATGGGATTCCCCCTCAGTGAATCACGTCTGAGTTATCAAAGGCAGTGGTTTGTCTGGCCCTGCCTATGGGACCAGGCAAATAAAAGAACACTTACTATCCTTCGAAAAGAGTAGGGGAATGAAGCCCCAGTAGCGGATTTCCCCCTCAACCCTTCTCATAGATTTGGTCATTCATCTCATAGATTCGGTCATTCATAGATTCGGTCACTGCTGTGTCGGGCAAGCAGCATATAAATACCTGTCCAAAAAGAAAAGAAAGGACTTGATGTCTGAGAAAACTTGAATGTCTGAGTTCCTCGATGGCCCCCGGATGTAAAACTAAACAAACAAACAAACAAATCCCCCACCTGGAGTAGGCAGTGGTTGGTTCGGGTCTTTCATGGCCACCTCCCTTCCAGGACCAGGATGTTAGGCCTTCGCAGTCGGTGCTCGGTTCGAAGGTGAACCCATCGCTCCTTTGACCTTCCCGCCAGTAGTCAGTACCTGCGACTCCTTACCTGGGGTCGCGACTGTCTGAAGGGCAGGGAAATCATCCTTCCTTTCACCTCTAACAACTTGTGCAGCGGTGTGCACATTGCGGCCTTTCTCAGTTATCTCTACTGGCGTTCGAGATTGGTCTACCCAACCTCGATCCCAGTCGTCGTATGTATACTGGGTTCCTGACCTGAGCCAGGTCAGGAAGTCACCAGCATTCGATGGTTGCATCAGGGGGGAGATTTGCTCCATACCTCGAGGACCAGTCTGAGACATGATCTCATCGAGGGTTGGAGATCATTTCCTCTCTAAAGTTTCTAGTAGAGCAGGCGACTGCGACTCTGATCTCGATCTCTTCTTTTCTTTCTGGTGCGGATCAACCCTGGGATGGGGCTTCACCTTGTCGTGTTATCCAGGGTATCCCTGTCCTTTCTCATGACGTTCCCCTCCCAGTGAGTTTCAGGTGTCATGTCGAACTTGAGAGATTTCACATTCCTCGTAAAATAGGCATCTTGTTTGCCTTCGGACACATGGCAAAAGTACTTGGTTGTGATGAGCAACTCATTCCATTCCTTCTGCTTCAGATCGTACCATGCACTCATGAGGTTCGAATGCAGCTTATGGACTTTGGCCATGGCGTCTTCGGCCTTCAGTCCATGCTTCTTTACTATGTGCACGGTTAGTCGGCCGCGACGACGCGTGACATAACCACTGCACTTCTTGTTCTCATTCTTCTTGTTTGTACATCTGTACATCGGTCCATGATGCCTATGCACCTCAACAAGATGTCGATAGAAGCGATCCATAGAGGACCACTTCTTCTCGGTTTCATGCATGTTGACGCATACTTCGAAAGGACAATTCTTTCGTCAGCTGCTATAGTTCGAAGCTGCATACTCGAGCTTCGTCCTATGTTTGTAACCATAGTAGGTTCTCGGTGTCTTTGAAGTATCACTCAAACTTGCTACCCACACTCGGTAAAACTTCGGGGGTGTCGGATCGTCCATAGTCAATCTCATCCAGTCCTCATCATCACTTTTGTCATGACGATTCCTGGCGGGTGGGATTGAATATGAATCCGCATAGCGAGTGGGTTTCAAAGTATCTCAACTTTCATTAACAAATAACATTACACAGTACAGGACATATACACTCGTTGTGTACCAGGACTCAAGTAACGGCAGACCTCAGGGCAAGTCGTGGGCTGCGTCTTTCTCCTACTCAACATTTCTTTTTCAACCCAGAAGTCCGAGGTGGTTTATCAGAAGATACCAGCGTCCTCTTCCTACCCCTACTCCTGTGTCCTAGCGAGACATTCTCCTTGTGATCGGATTTTAGGTTCACATCAGTTCTCTTAACCTTTTTTTTCGAATTATTCTTTGTTCCAGTCCTCTTAGACTTCTTTTTATTCAATTTCTCTCCTTTACGCTATGTTTTTAACATTTGAAGTGTTTTCTCAGTGATTCTACAAACATTACAGATCATGGGACTTCAGGACTAATCCCAACTACACCATACACCAAGTCTGCAGGCATAATGATATCCTCGCCAAAGACTAAAAGGTTTCGAGAGCAGTTCATCGAAGCATGTACAGTGCTATTATAAGCATGTACTACGAAATCACATTGTTCATCCCAATCATCTTGGCATGAGTTTACCAAGGGTTTCAGGACTTGAATCAATGTCCTATTGAATTTTTCCACCTGGAAATCAGACTGAGGTCTGTATGGGTTAGTTTGAGTTTTACATATTGCCAAATAATGACACATCTCCTGCCATAGGTTTGACTCAAATTCTCTTCCTTGGTCACTATGCATCATTAGAGGTGCGCCTAGATGTAGGAACCATCCTCTGACAAATACACTATCACAAGTAGCGGCTTTGTGGTTGGCTAGTGGGAATACACGAGTATATTTCGTGTAGTAGTCCGAAACTACCATCATGCAGGTGTTTCCCTGAGGTGTGAGTTCCAGCCCACTTATGATGTCAATATCTATTCGGGCGAATCTTACCCCGAACAGTTCTTGCATCAAGGGCATTTTACCCATACCGGGGGCGGCTTTGTTCTTAGCACATTCGGGACATGTCATGACCCATCGGGTAAGATCGCTACTCATTCCAGGCCATTAATAGTGCCTGGAGAGACGTTCGAGTGACCTCTTCTTCCCGAAATGTCCACTTGTTTTGTGGCCATGACAGAAATGCATAATGTCACGTCTCATTGCCATAGGAATCATTATTTGCAGAATCTTATTCTTGGTAGAACAAGTCTTCCAGCTACAAAGCAACCTGTCTATAATTTCCAGCTCAGTCCACTGAGCTAGAAACTTACAAGTTTCTCGATCTTCAATAGAGATGGCAGGCCTTTCTGGCTTCTTACCATTCTTCAGCAGTAGAATTACTAGTATTATTGCAGGGTCATTCTGTTGAAACTGCTTGATGGTCTCAGGGGACCATTCAATAACATTTTCCACACAGAGGTCAGGCAAAGGTTTGATATTTCGAGCTTTCCCTCGGGTTTGAACCCCCGCCAGCTCCGCATTGTGCACCCCACAATCATCACAATCAAGTTTCTGACACTTTTGTATCAGTCGTCTAGACATGGCATCAGCATTTACATGCTTTGAGCCTGCTCGCTGTTGGATTTGGCTGTGCTCCAATCCGAACTCAGATAAATGAGCTAACCAGCGCCCAATCATCCCTTCAGCATCTTTGAAGTTCAAAAGCCACTTCAAAGATGAGTGATCGGTTCTCAATGTGAAGTTGGAACCCCATAGAAAGTGCCGAAATTTCTTAGTGTACACCACCACAGCCAACAACTCACATTTAGTGGTGCAATAATTTCTTTGTGCTTTATTCAAAGTATTACTTGCAAAAGCAATGGGAACTTCAACTCCATCTTGGACCTGAGACAGAGCAGCCCCTATGCTATCATTGCTAGCATCAGTATCAAGGATGAAATGCCCTTCCGAAGTTGGATATTTCAACACTGGCGTATTTACAAACAAATCTTTTATAGCCTGAAAAGACTTGTCTTGCTCGCTACCCCATGGAAAACGTTCCTTAACCCCTCCTGGAGTCCAATGTGCAAGTATCTGTAAAGGATAGCTTACTTTGGAATAGTTCGGGATAAAGTCTCGATAATATGAGCAAAAGCCCAGGAAGGATTGAGTCTCCCTGGCGTTTTCAGGCTTAGCCCATTCTAAAACTGATTGAAGTTTCTCAGGGTCGGCTTGTATGCCGTCAGGTTTTATATCCGGCCTAAATAAGTAATAGATGTTTTAAACAAATTACATTTTCTAGGTTTAAGCTTTAATCCATTGGCTTGGATTCGTTTCAAAACCAGTTTGAGGTTGTTAGCACAATCCTCAAACGTTTTTCCAAATACGACTATGTCGTCAAGATATACCAAGCAGCGTTCCCATAGAAGATCACTTAACATGGTCTCTCCATCATGGCTTCGAACATTGCTGGTGCATTACATAACCTGAAGGGTAATACGTTATATTGGAATAGTCCCATATGACTCGAAAAGGCTGTCTTCTCCATGTCCTCAGGTTTCATTCCAATTTGCCAATACCCGGACTGTAAGTCTAGGGTACAGAAATTCTTTTTCCCTCTGAGAGAGTCCAAAGTTTCATCTGTCCTAGGTAAAGGATAAGAATTTTTCTTAGTTAAGTTTTCGATAATCTGCCCAGAACCTTATGGTTCTGTCTTTCTTCGTAGTCATGCAAACAGGACTAGACCAAGGGCTAGTACTAGGTACTATAACCCCCTGCTTCAATTGATTAAGGATTTGCTTCTCCGCTTTGAGTTTCTTTTTCAGAGGCAACCTCTGATAAGGAATCGTAAAGGGTTTGGCATCTCCAGTATCAATGCTGTGTAGAACTTTATCAGTCCTACCCGCCGGACCTCCATCCTCCCGGAGGCAGGAAAATAGTCTGTTAACAGATTTCTAAGTCTCCTTTTCTCATCAACATTAATCAATGAAGAGTCACAAACAAGCTTGTCCAGCTTGTCTGTCAATTTCTTAACAGGTATCGGGTCTTTTAGAGACATTTGCCCTATATGTTCACTCTTAGATAAATAGATAAGGTCAGATCCTCGGTTTGTCACTGGGACGACTGTCCAAGCTCCATTACCTACTTGAGTATCTACAGATTCCAATCTTAGAGAACTCAACTTCTCCTGGCTAGGTTCAAACACCGCATTAGCACCTTTGAACGCGAGGTTCGAGGAGCACAATACGTCACAAGTAGTTCCAGGAGGAATCTTCACAGTCTGCACTACCGTAGCAACGGAAGACACATGTCTCAACATACAGCAGATTTTGCAGTTGTATGAATGCCTGACCTTAAACAAGCCATACAAGCTAGCAAAGTCCAGCCCAATTATTCCATCATCACTAATTTCGGCAATGGTGGGGCACATGAAGTCATATCCACCCATTCCGATCTGTATGAAGGTTTTACCAAAGAACTTCCTGGAGATACACGAATGGCTGGCACTAGTATCTATCAAGAATTCCCTGACCTGTTCCTTCACTGATACAGTAACGTACCATCTTTTCCCTCCTAGTGGGGAAGGATTCTCAGCAAATTGAACTTGTTCTTCAGAGTCACCAAGCTCCCATCCAAAGCTTTTCAAGAAAGCTAAACATGGATGGTATTTGGGAAGCTGTGTCGCACTCACCTGGGCCAGCTCTCTGACTCACCCTTCCTCGTCTTTGATGCAGGATTGCTCCCTCTGGCCCCGAATCCTCTGATTCGCTGTCACATCGAAGCTCCCGGCCCCAACTGGAGTGAGAGGATCCTTCTCACTTACCAGACTCCCAGGAGGAATTGGCTCTGTGGACTGTTCGATCTTGCTGTTTCCGGTATTCTGGCATTTCCTTTCTTTTGCCCTTAATCTGACCCCCTCTAGTTTTCCTCATTTCTTACTTAACTCTCACCCTCTTCGATAGCCGTAACGCGAGCAAGTACAGGCTTTGGAGCAATACATTCATGGGTATAATGACCCATCTCTTGACATCTGTAACACCTCAACTGAGATCGATCTACCCTCTGTCGAGGTCTTCTCATGGTTATTGCTTCTGTAAAAGTTTTAACCATGTCTTCCATCATCTTTGTCACATCCATATGTGATGGGGTTGCCACAGTCGTAGTAGCATTGGATGTTGTTGAAGTGGGTATGGAGGAAGACCTCAGACCTCGAGGATTGACTTCTTCCACAGAGGTGGGTTCAGTTTTGGGTCAGACATCCCGATTACGGGCTTTCTTAGTAAACATTCGTCGAAGTATATATTTCCTCTTCATGTCTCGTTTGACCTGGACAGCAGAAATGCCTCCATCTTCTTCTTCGATCTCTATAACCTCAATATCGGAATCACCCCTATAGGCCTGATGCACGGAAGAGACAAGGCCTGTCGGGGCCATAGCGGTAGCAGCTGCCTTCATGGGGACTTTACTTGCCATTAAGGTTCGAACTTTATTAAAGTCGTTTATTCCCTCAAAAAGGTCGGTAGCCCGGCATTCTTCCCTTTCCAAGCTGCCATGGTGGCTTGTTGCTGCTCCTTGTCTCTCAGTCCTTGTATGAATTGAGGTAACAGATCGTTGAAGAAGTACTCCTCATTCAAACCAACACTAGGACAGGCTTTATGCACAGGGGTGTGAAATTTCCGCGTTTCCGCGGAAATCCGCGGTTTTAATGCCCACCAGGACCATTCTTGGGATCTCTGCAAATCCACTGAGAAAATAAATTTCCATTTATGGGGGGGGGGGGGGTCTGAAATAGAATTTTCTCTGATGCAAAGTTTCATTCCAAATGGAATAGAGATATTATCCCAGTGGTGATTCCAAGCTTTTCTCTACATCAGAAAGTGGTTTAATATGTCCATGTACTGATTTGACCACTTTAATCTAATGTGAAAATATTAAGTAGAAGTCCCTGCGAGGTGGTATATTGCGCTTCAGAGGAAGTGAATTTAGGCATTTCACACCCCTGATGCAGCAGTGTCTACAGCTCGAATCTGAAAGCTCTGAAAGTCTCCTGAGGCTTTTGGGTTAGCTTCTTAAACGTCACCATGCACGAAAAGCTCGATCTCGGAATAAACCAATATTTACATGCTTTTAACTTGTCATATCTATGTAAAGAAAATTGTTATGACAAAAGTTGTTATTTTTCATAAATATTCCCACCTTTGTTCTGTGGTCTTATCTCTTAGTGAGTGTTTTCACACTCTCCCTCAAGGGGGCACCCCAGTCACCCTAAGTGACCATAGTGCTTGCCTACACTGATAAGGGCACTGATGATGCACACACTATCCATAAGGGGGCACCACTCCTGTTTTTATTTTAGGTCTTTGAAGAGATTCTCATGACACCGACAGAATAAGCTCACATGGACACTTAATGTTGACATATCAATCTATTTCAAATTCCATTTTGTTAATATAAATTATATAGAAGGTTATTATAGTGGAATTTTCGCTTGAAAAGAACAGTGCATGTTGTCCTTTAAAAGCCATCATAGGGTCCTCAGTTACCAAGTCATACAGAAGTACGCTTGCAAATTCCTTCCATGTGGTGGTCCCGTCATAGGTTTTAGGAATGAAGGCAACTCTTCGAGCAGCATTGCTGGTGCGTACCAATTTTCCAACTTGGCTAATGCTCCAGTCTCGAATCGTTTCTTTGTTATGGGCACACCCTGAAGTGTTCGAAGATCGATTCAGCAGATCATCAAGGGTAGCTTGAGATCGTCTCCTGCTTCCAAAAGTTCCGCTAGTGGCACCTGCCGTTCCACTATTGGACCTAGAAGCTCCCCCAGTAGCACTCGAAGTTCCTCCAGTATTACCTGAAGTACCTCCCGTGGCTCCTTGGTTCTGATTGTTTCCAGCTCCTAAATCACATGGAGAGGAGTCGTCTTCATACGAGATGTCGAGAGCTCCATCTTCACTGGTACGAACTGTGTCCGAACCCTGATAGGATCCACCGTTTTCATCAGTGCAGGCTCCCAAAGTAACACCTCCGACACTAAATCTCAGATTCTTACGTCCACCCCCATCAGATTTATGTCCAGGTTGATACACACCATCAACAGTGACGTTCACCCTAGCATTGTCATTGATAAATGGATGTCTCACCAAGCCATCTGCAGGTGTAGAAGTTGTCATTGGTGCGACACCTTTGAAAAATGTCTGATCAGAAGGTATAGCTTCATCTTCCTCGAACACTTCTAAATCAGCTTCATCAGCCACATCACAACCTAAAGTTGTGGTAGTATCTGTATGAAAAGAATTTTCATCGGTGTCGATATGAACATCTTCAATGTCCGAATTATCATCATCTGTTAGTTGACATTTCGTAGTAAACTGTGTGGCCATATCCTGTTGCGCTGTAGTCAACTTAGGTGGTGGTACCGTATTCTCTATACCTGTTATATAACAGTCTAGAGCATTATTTTTCTTAGTTAGTAAACACAGCTCCTGCTGGTGAGTGATTAGGTCTTCATTATAGTCCTTTATCTCCAGCATTAGCTGTTCATTGTCTTCGATCATAGCATTTCGAATCTGTACCAATTTTTCATTTTCAGTTTTTCTAAGATCAATGTTCGTTTTGATCACCTCCTCTTCAGCTAACAATTGGTTGCGTTTCTCTTCTTGATTCGCCTCCCATTGTTCATGCTCGATTTCTAGTCTGAGTTTCTCTTTTTTCAATTCGGCTCTTGTTAATTTAAGTTTCTTTTTGGATAACCAGACACTCCTTCTCGAGTGATTTATTTATAGCTTCTTTATTTTCTACATTTTGAACCAGATTGTTCAAAGTAAAAAATAAGATCTTTTGTTCATTTTCGTATTTCTCGCACTGTTTTTTGAGATTTCGAAGTCGCAATACCTTGCATTCAGAGTTTGGGTTAGCTTCTTAAACGTCACCATGCACGAAAAGCTCGATCCCGGAATAAACCAATATTTACATGCTTTTAACTTGTCATATCTATGTAAAGAAAATTGTTATGACAAAAGTTGTTATTTTTCATAAATATTCCCACTTTTGTTCTGTGGTCTGACAGATGCAGTTCCTGTCTTATCTCTCAGTGAGTGTTTTTACACTCTCCCTCAAGGGGGCACCCCAGTCACCCTAAGTGACCATAGTGCTTGCCTACACTGATAAGGGCACTGATGATGCACACACTATCCATAAGGGGGCACCACTCCTGTTTTTATTTTAGGTCTTTGAAGAGATTCTCATGACACCGACAGAATAAGCTCACATGGACACTTAATGTTGACATATCAATCTATTTCAAATTCCATTTTGTTAATATAAATTATATAGAAGGTTATTATAGTGGAATTTTCGCTGGAAAAGAACAGTGCATGTTGTCCTTTAAAAGCCATCATAGGGTCCTCAGTTACCAAGTCATACAGAAGTACACTTGCAAATTCCTTCCATGTGGTGGTCCCGTCATAGGTTTTAGGAATGAAGGCAACTCTTCGAGCAGCATTGCTGGTGCGTCCCAATTTTCCAACTTGGCTAATGCTCCAGTCTCGAATCGTTTCTTTGTTATGGGCACACCCTGAAGTGTTCGAAGATCGATTCAGCAGATCATCAAGGGTAGCTCGAGATCGTCTCCTGCTTCCAAAAGTTCCGCTAGTGGCACCTGCCGTTCCACTATTGGACCTAGAAGCTCCCCCAGTAGCACTCGAAGTTCCTCCAGTATTACCTGAAGTACCTCCCGTGGCTCCTTGGTTCTGATTGTTTCCAGCTCCTAAATCACATGGAGAGGAGTCGTCTTCATACGAGATGTCGAGAGCTCCATCTTCACTGGTACGAACTGTGTCCGAACCCTGATAGGATCCACCGTTTTCATCAGTGCAGGCTCCCAAAGTAACACCTCCGACACTAAATCTCAGATTCTTACGTCCACCCCCATCAGATTTATGTCCAGGTTGATACACACCATCAACGGTGACGTTCACCCTAGCATTGTCATTGATAAATGGATGTCTCACCAAGCCATCTGCAGGTGTCGAAGTTGTCATTGGTGCGACACCTTTGAAAAATGTCTGATCAGAAGGTATAGCTTCATCTTCCTCGAACACTTCTAAATCAGCTTCATCAGCCACATCACAACCTAAAGTTGCGGTAGTATCTGTATGAAAAGAATTTTCATCGGTGTCGATATGAACATCTTCAATGTCCGAATTATCATCATCTGTTAGTTGACATTTCGTAGTAAACTGTGTCGCCATATCCTGTTGCGCTGTAGTCAACTTAGGTGATGGTACCGACTTTTTTTGTTGGTCAAGTCTCATCATCTCTTCTCATTTGATTGCTTGTTGTCTCAAGTATTCTTCAGCAGTTATTCCCTGGCTTTGTCTTCCACCTATATCAAATATAGATGTACTTAAGCCTTCTAAGGACTTTCTGTCTGTAATCAGTGCTGGTACTGTAGTACTAGTGGTGGTAGACTCGTGTCTTCGAACCAAAGTATTCATCATCACGATGGGACTTCGAGTTGTCTGATCTGAGGTACTCAGTTCATTTTGTAGGAATAAATCCTGTAATGGTCCTACTAAATGTGGTTTCCACGGATTCGAAGTCATTTGTATATGGGCAGCTGTCACTTTAGGAGTTCAAACTACCTTTTCAGCAAATGAGTCGGCGATCGTTGTATAACCATCTTTGGTTTCAATAGTCAGGCTTCGGCCTAAACCAACCGTAAATGGTGGCGCCTTTACTTCAGAACCTAAGTAGCTGAAGTCTGATTCAGTAGACTCAGCACTGTCAGACCCCAAGTCTCCTTGGGTCGGAATGTCATGATTCGGTTTGACCTCCAGGGTCGCGCACTAACACCAAGACTGGTCATGGCACCAGTGTAATGATTCGAGTTTTTGTATAACTTCGGTTGAGTTCAAGATATGTTAATATCAAGCAAAACCAGACAAGTTAGCTCGGGTTAGTGCAACCGGCACATATTTATTCAGGAGTCACATGAGTTTGAAGTGGTGCTATGAGTACAGCTCGCTGCTCAGCAGGTGTTGTGCTCAGCAGGCCGCAGCCAGAAACCGACTGAACTCCCTACACTGTCCCAGGTAGGGACTGGAACAGCGACGACCAGTGCTGCCACCACCCCATAGTGGCCTGAGATCGAAGCGACCTCTGGTCCTACCGGTGATAACAGCACCGACTGACCTGCCCTCTCGAATAGGGAGCTAAAACCATATAAGACGCTCCATGAGCCCCTACACATGTCTCACAACTAGCTGTGGTATGTACATTTCAACTAAGCCACCACTTTTGGATAGATTATGTTATTCTGATGTAAAACGGTCATGTATGTGCTAGTTCTTCAGAGGGAAGCAGTCGCCCATCTGGAGTAGCTGTAGACGTGGCTCACTCTACACTCCGGGTTAGCGTCCTACTGCAGGATAAACGAGGCATGTGCTGCGAGGTTACGCTGCCGCCAAATGCTGAGCTGCACGACACATGGCAGTCTCTCTGTAAGGAGGGTGAGGGCAAAGTGTGGAGCTTCAATGGCCTTCGACAACATTGCCGTACCAACAGAAACAGGTGTGGTTTTATTTTCACTTCTCTGCTTGACTTTTAGATAACATAAGGTTATGAGATTTCTTTTTTGATATAATTAACCCGAAAGGGATTGTAAGAGCCGGGGTAAAAATGCTACTTTTCAGACACTACTAACAGTGGGAAAAACTAAGACGCTTTTAGCCCTATGTTAAATCCCATAGGAGGTGTGAAAAGCTCAATTTTCCCGTGCTTTTGGACCGAAGTGGTGCAAATAATTGACGAATGCCGTCATTCGATCCGCGTGCGCATCTCCATTGTCGTAAAAATGGTGGTCATTAATTTTTTATTTATTTTTTTAATTATTCACTGTTATAATGTAGAAATATGATAAATTATGGCAAGAGGATACCATTTGAATCTATATGTATTATTAACAGAGATGCCACTTTTCCTAACTTTTTAGGAATTTCGAATTTTATATTGTCATTCCTATAGGTATTTCCTTTTGTAAATTGAGAAAATGAGGATTTCCAATTTTTTTTGGATCAGTGAGTGGCATCCCTGTATTAAAAAGATGAAAAATTACTTCTTTGCCCTGTCATTAATTCGCATCCAAAACCCCGGGGTGGTGCATATTGACCCAAATACCCATGGAAATTGGATCGCGCATGCAGACAGCGAGATGATTGACTTATGGTGCCATCGAAACTGCTCGATTATAACAAAATGGAGGAGAATTACAGTGTGTCATGCCTTTTTATGGTTAATATGGATCCTTATTCAAGACCTGCTGCTGTTTTGCAATGCTTAACTCGCCAAGAGAGAAGTTATTTGCCAATGAAAAAAACGAGCAATAATGGATGCATTCTCCATAGGCTTAACCATTCACAGTGATAACACTGGAAGAAAACATGAGGTTAGTATCAGAAGGGGCCTAAAAAAAGAGATTAAGTGCCCTTTCGGATTACTTGCATTGCAAAATGCTATTCTATATTTGAATATACTGGTACCGACAATTTTTTAGCACAGTGCACGTCATGAACACAGAGTCTTAAATATGTAGATTGTGTTCTCTTAAAAGTCAGACTGCCTAATTTCGTTTTTGAATATTCTTTGCAGAGACCCATCCTTATTCCACATTATTGATTCAGTATCTCCGGCGGAAGGAGTCTCCATGCCTGACACATGTTCTCAAAGTGACTCCCAGCAGGTCTGTCTTTCTAAACCTACTCTTTGAAACAAATGGATATTTAACTGAAAAGATTATTAGAGAAGCACGATCTATGAAAATGATTAAACAGTTTGAGAAAATTGAATATTTCAAATGTGGTTATGTAACTAATAGATCTATTCATATCCCAGTCACAGCAGAGGCATGTTGGCCAAACAATGCAGGCATTCTGCTACCGCCTGTTAGCACCCTCAGGGGAGAGCGCGTGTAAGTTGGTCGGTCCTGCCCCTATACAGCAGCCTTCTGTCTTCTACCAACTTGCTGAGATTGATAGGGCAGTTTCAAGGAAGCCAAGGATAACTGTTATCTGTAAAATAATATTTATCTCTCCCCAGGTAAGCATGCCAGTTTCCTTCCACCGTATGCAATGTAAAGTAATCACCCAGTGTCCAATTTCATATTCAATCAATCCTATTATCATATACCATTTTATTATGCCATAATTTGTAACATATGATTGTATTAATGCATGAATATGTGAGGCATTAATACATATAACTCCATATGAGCGTTCATGCTCCACTGAACACCAGCTATGTCAAATATACATAAGTTAGAAGGCAAAAGCCACCGACCTCATGGTCCACTGACGATGCTCATGGTCCACTGATCATGAACAATGATGTATATAATGTTGAAAAGTGACTGCAACCGACCGTCATGGGTGGCTGAGCACCGCAGACTGCCGTCAAGGGTGTCTGAGCACCAAAGACTGAACAATAGGTTACATAAGTGACGGCGTCGTGAACTTCCCGTGGCTCTAGCGCCGCTCCAGGGCAACCCAGCTCAAATATTAAACCACCATAATAAGACGGTCAAAATGAGCCTAAGATGAAGGCTCAACTCGCATTATTAAGAAAGTTATGCAACCGAGACTGTTTCTACCTCCAAATGCACCACAGACAAACGGGCGCGAGTTACGCGCCCAGAAAGCGGGGAGTGGAAACCTGACATATTCAACTCCGCGCATGTGCAATTTGAAGGCTCTAGACATATAAACGGCAGAGTTATGAGGGTCTGAACATGCCAAACCGACCAAGTCAATGGGGGACGCGGCAGCGTTTATAGGGGTCCTTTGTGCGCCCACTGAGACCTGAATGACTCCCCACTAACAACCAGAGACAGGGGCAGATGCTACTGGCTCCAGTCAGTCTGTAGGGCCAAGCCAGGGGTAGGGTACTCATACCCCTGGTGGGCACCTCTTGAAATCAGAATCCTGAGAATCACCACTGCAGTAACATCTCCAGTCCAGCTCTCCTGCTACCTGCTATAGCTCTGCACTCTGTTGGGTTAGACTATGCCAGACAGGCATAGGACTACACCCCACTGGTGGCCAGAGGCTATCTTCTACCAGTCACCTACCAGAGGGTAAAGTTACACATTTATATTATCCCTCTAAGCAGCAGGTCAGGAGCTAGGTTGTGGGAACCCACCTAGAACTGTATGGGACTGTATTATTATTATTACACAGGTGGAGTGGAACATTACTGTATACTCATATTATAATTACTGTGTGTGAATTACCTGTATATTAACATTTGTACTACTGCTACATAAATACTGCCTAAGCTGAACAAACCAGTGATAACTGGAATAATACCAATAAGAGCTTGATATTCTTACTCTCTATAAACCACTAGTCATATGATATTTCTCATATTTCTCAAGTATGACACTATCATCCCAAAGGTACTTTAATAATTACTGTTACTTATTGGAATTCTTTCCTTTAGGAAAAAGGTCCTCAATACGCCAACCCCTACACCCTTAATTGTTTTTTGACCAGATGTACCTAGAGTATTCTTGGTCCCTGGTAAAAGTCCTGAACCCTCAAGAGCGTCATACTCTAAGTACATATGCAGCCTGGCAAAATCCTTCACCCCTATTAGGACTCTGACACTAAGACTCTTGTATTTCACACTCAAATCTACTTGAACATAAAATGGTCACGTAATACAACATATAAATATATATACTGGTGCTGGAGCCCCCCCCCCCCACAGCCCAGCACTACTAACTACCACCAATACTAAAGTTTAAGACTTTAAGGGACACAGTGTACATTATTGCACTTTGTCAGTTTTTTTTTCATCGATTATGAATTCAGGCCTAGACATGGCTGGATTGTATTAATATTCAAGGACGCATTAATGAAGCACTTCAGATTCATTGTAAGGATTGCATTCATGGCAGTTGACTAAAGCATCATGACAATATCAATGCACTTTGCAGCACATAATGGGTTAAAAGGTAGTTGACTATGATTAAAGGTCATGTATTCCGAGTTCAAGTTCGTATGTCTAATCTGGAAAGAACTACCAAACGACAATCTCCGGTACAGAAGAGGCAACAAGTTTTATTCAGGATCCTACGTACAATCAGACTAAAGTTTTCCGGATGCAAAGGTACCCGTATCAAAGGTATCCGTATCAGAGTATTCAGACAATCAGACAATGAGCTACCTATGTAAGTTCTCGGAGCCAGAGGAGAGAAGACACTCCTTATACGTACAGAACCCATCAAGGTTCCCCCGCCTCCTCCCCCCCCCGTCAGTCGCCGACCCGGCCTTATTTACAGGGCCACAGGGGTTGGGTGGCGACCCCTCGAGTCCAGGCCGAGAAGCATGGAGAGCAGTGCTGCCACCACTCACCCGGCATAACCGACCCTAGACCCTAGTGTCCGCCCCGCTCGGGAACTGTCCAACTCGTACCTATGTGACGCTATCCTGAAACCGTGCCCCTACACTACCCCCACCAAGACTATGACAAGGTGCTACACAATTAGGGTAGTAAGGCCACACCAAATAAAAAAGTTGGTCTATGGATTTTCATTTTTAGAAAATGGAGCGGGAGGGCGAAATTTTTATTTTATTTTTTCAAGAAAATGTATCTGTCCATGGATTCTGCATATCAAAAATGTGGAGAGGCTTTTTTTTTTTTTTTTTTTGGTTGGGGGTGGGGTTCCTTTGCTCAAATGTATTTATTTTTTTCTAAATGCAGAATAGGCCTATATAATGAAACAGGTGATGTGTTTACCTATCCAATGAGTGGTCTGCCATTTTTCTACCTCCATTGACTGACCCTGTATGAGAGCTGCTTGTTTAAAAAAAAAAAAAAAAAAAAAATCTGCAATTTTCCAGAAAATGATGCGGGCGGAATCCATAGACAAATAAATCTTCTTAAAAAAATAAAATTTGCTTTTTGGAAAATAAGGTGCGGGAAATCCATAGACCAATATATTAATTTGGTGTGGCCTAACTCAGTTATTGTATTAACACAAATATACAATCTAGGGCTCACGGCTAGTGTACGAGTTGTCTGGCTCAAAACATGGTAATAACTATAAGGTGTGTACTGAGTACCATAGTAACAACATATCGTAAGTATCACACCAGAACAGGTATAAAATACACATATACTCTCACATAGTTTTGATTATAGAACTCAATAATTCGACTGATATCATACAGTAGTACATAAAGTTAGGTTATTATGTATAACAACCTCAAACACTTTGAAGTGTACCTTAATATCAGACAACATGTCAGTCAGTATATATCACTTACTCTGAATAGTCATACTCCAAGTACCTGATAATAATGCTCACCTCTAGACCCCTTCTTTTTTTTTTCTTTTATACAAAAATAATCCAATGTACATAATTTACACTTATTTACATGAACACCTATAGGGTCTTGTAATATTGAGTATACCGGAAAAACAGTCTTGAACACATTCATAACTAAATGCACCAGTCTGGTTTTAACAATTGCCAGATTCAGATTAGTTATATATGGTAAACTACCAGGGTAGTAGAATACCTAACAATTATATTCAGAACAGTAACTTTAATACGTAAATATACATGATATGATGGGACAAATAACGTATTGTCCATGAAAGTCTCGGAATGTAGTGTTGTCCTGACTCATGTAGAGCTTCTCATCCACAGGTAGTGGTAGATTCTCTGGTTCCAACTCGTATAATCCTATAATAGTTCATAATCCGGAACTGTAGCCGTATTGTTCATCGAGTTATTGGTAATCCTATATGGAGTATTAGAATATATATATATATATATATATATATATATATATAACTGGAATCGATAGGATGCACTCGTATCCTGTGCTGTCCTATAGTCCTGAAATGCATGTACATAAGAACTGGTACAGCATAAATCAGAGTCAAATAACACAGCATTCCTAACAGCTACCACAGATCCAGATAGTCACCTGGCCGGATGTCCATCGTCAGGACCTTCTTCATCCCGGGTTGTTGATTCCTGGTGTCATCAGGGCTCCGCTGCGCGCCTCATCATTCCAGGTAGGTACTTATATCATAAATTTGAGAATCATACTATTCACAATGATGTATCAACTTAACCTTTCATTTCCGCATCGTCATCTTTATCCTTATCCCCCTCCTCCTTTTCAGGTTCGAGACCATAGTCCGAGATCTGCTCATCTAATAATTCCTTGGCATGCCTACGGGTTCCATCCCAAGCAGCCATGGGTATCCCGAATGCATCAATAAATCTTGTGCTTAACAAATCGGTTTCCGATCTTGCTTTCGCAACTTCCGACTTCCAATAATCATTACTCTTATTTATCTTCTTTTCCTTACTTGCTAACTCCTTCATCTTAATCTCATGTTTCTCATCCTTTCCCTTCTCCAACCAAGACAACTCCAGACTCTGAACATGTTGGGTCAGTTGCACCACTGAGGATACTACATCGTTCAGATATGCGACCAACCTCTCTTCATGTTGCTGCTGCCAATTCCGAACAACATACTCCTGAACCTATTCATCTGATATCTTATCGAAATGGTACGCAGAGGCATTCTTAGTTTCCGGAGTTCTGACTGTATATGAGCTACTGTCTGACTCAGGACCAGAAGGGTGTTTTCGGCGTCTTGATCCCGAATTCACTACTGTACTTAACATTTCTCCTGATGTAGTACTCGGATCCTTATATCTTTTGTCCTGAGAAGCATACCGAACATCCCAAGGTGTCTTAAATTTGGAAGAAGCAGAGTGTGCTGGCGCAACTTCCTTCTTAGTTCTCCCGTATTGGTCCAACATCTGACTCTCCTTACCAGGTGTTCCGAGTGTAGGAAAGTCCTTCTTACTCGACTCATCAAACTTAGGAGGAGCCCCGCCCTTAACATTACCCAATGGAGAGCGATGCTCCATACCAGACGCGGACGGAGCAGGTGAGGGACTCTCACTGCGGATCCTTTCCGAAACCGAACTTACACCCGAGAACCGAGCAGGACTGGGTCTCTGGATGCCCCGGAAAATGAACTTCCCAACCGACTTCGTATGGGATTGCTTAGCAGCAGTGGCTCCCTTCACATCACGGTAAGCCACATCCCCTCTGTACTTTCTCATCTCTGCAAACTGTTCCCCATCTATATTCAACCGACCCGACCACATCTTAACCTCAAATGCTGCCTCAAACTTTGAATTATCCATATAACACATGTACACCGGATGATGGTGTATATGCTCCTCAACAATATGTCTGATGAATCGGATGTAGCTGGAAAACCCAATCGGAATGCCCTTACAGTTCGTAAACAGACACTTCTCATTAGTCTTCTCTTCCCACATATCAATCGCCCACTTCAGTTTGCTGTAGGCATCAAAGTCATAATACCTATCATTCCGATTGTCTAGTGTTTGTTCAACCCAATTGACGTAGAACATATAGGTATTCTTATCCTTCCTAGTCATCTTCATTCACTCTTCCAAATCATCTTCCCCGTTTGCATCTATAAGAGGAGGACACCCGAAATATTTCTTATTCCGTTTGCACTCTAACAGACACTTCGGAACAAAATCTCATTATCCGACAGATTCTTAGCGGCCCCATGCGTGGTTAAGTTTCGTACCAACCTAAGTCTCGCCATGTCCGCCTTATTCTCCTCATCCATTCGGATTGCTTCCAACTCACTCTTTTGCTCCTCAATCTTATCCTTCAGTTCCTTATCCCGAACTGATTCATTCTGAATCCGTCTTTCCTCCTTCTGTAATTCGGTCTCTCCTAACCGGGTAAAGGATGGGTCATGAGGTGCAGTAGTTGACCTCGTACTCATCCGACCTACAGGAGTTGCTTCCGATATTAACTCATCCAACTTCTTCGTAGTAGTCGTAATAGGTCCACCGAGGTAGAGCCTCCCTGTCCGGGTGGGTGCTATCTCAACTCTTCTTAACGGATTCGCAGATCTGATAAAACATGGAACATTTCGCCATCCCCGTAGCCATGTCCATGTAGTTCGTATACCAGAGACTCGGAATTGTCAAACCTTCAGGAATCGTGTCCCTGATCAACCGACTCCACTTCTTATTTATCTTATGCGGCTTACTCAATTTTTCATCCCAAATCTTATTCCTATCGATGAGCACAGTGTCGCCGTTCGGCCACTGGATAACCCCGGTTTTGAAATTCAGATATCCCTGCTCGTTGTCGGGATCCAGGATGGTGGCGGTAATCTCCTTAGCCTCCGCACCTTCTTCCTTTCCGAGTGACTTTTTCTGAGCACCATCGTCTTCCCGAATAGCGGGTTTTGTACTCCCATCATCGACTTCCGAAGTAATAATCATATCTGTTCACTCTGTGTCCGTACTAGTATTCTGACCACTGATCCCAACAATCGTCTGAACCGCCGTTGCCTCTTCCAACAATCTCTCGTCTTCCGAGTTGACCGGACTGACCCGGCCCTCTCCGACCTCCACCTTAACTTCTTCAGACAACATACTTTGCGCCATTACAAAGCACAACAGAAACAAGAGCACCCGCAGGTACAACAGATTGCTGCTTAATGGTCTATCTTAGCGAATGTTCAGAAATTTTACTCCGCAGAAAAAACACTTCCCAAGTCGCCCCAGATGGCTGACGCTGCCGGCCACCACGCTTGATTTGACAAATTGGCGGATCTTTCGCGAGAACCCTAATTGCGCAGTCAAAGGTCATACCCGCTTTCTTAACCTCGTTCCTGAATCTAGGTCAGGCCCCACACATGCCCGCACACTCGTAAACAAAACAATCTGTCAAAGTCGTATCACCACTTTCAACTTAATCTCTTCAGGAGAGTACGTGTAGCATTATACTGACACGTCGGATACATCCGTCCATCACCCACGGGAACCATCAAGTTGCAGACGACAGAGCAGGTTAGAGCGATTCTGTTCACTTGGTACTGCATTCTTCATCACGCTGTCAACAGATTTGACACCGCTACTATCATAACACCTAACAATACATACAAGTAAACATATATAGACATTGTACAGGACAATACATCATTGTGTTTCAGGATTCAATACTTACTAGAACTTCAGATAGGGCTTAATTAGGTAACACCGCTTCTCTGTGCGATCCTAGCACTACGTCGTGCGACCTCCTTATCAGGTCTTTTCCTAGTATTGGGTGATATCAACCTCCATCACATTCTTCTTCCTACGTCTTCCCTTACGAGTACCTAACATAGGCATTTTCCTCGGCTTCTTCTTTTCAGATACCACGATCTCATCCAGGACAGTTTCCCTACTTGCATCCTCATCCTTCATGTCAGGTAAGTGTTCCAATTCGGGTAGATCCACGATCTCGAGTAACTCCATAACATTCGGACCTACTCCATACATTTCTTCTACCAATTTCCTACCCAATAGGGTCGTAACACTTCCACATGACATCTCCTCACATTACCATTCAGATCTTTTATAAAACATGTAGTTTCCGAGATAATCTGAGTTATCACATGTGGGCCATCCCAACTAGATACCACCTTCAATCTATCAAGAGGTTTATAGAATCTAAGGACTCTATCACCCACCCTGAAAAATCTCGGTTTTAATCCAGTATCATATCCCACTTTCTGCCAATTCGCTGATTTTCCTAACTGGTTCCTAACAAGTTCATAAGCCTTCTTAAAATTGTCCCGCAGAGATTCCACAAACATTATGCTACATGGGGTTTCAGGACTAATTCCGATCACACCAAACAGTAGATCTGCTGGCATTATGATGTCTTCACCATAAACCAACATATTCGGAGTGCAATTAGTAGAAGCATGCACCATACCATTGTATGCATGAACTACAAAATCGCATTGGACATCCCAATCATCCTGATACTTATTTACCAATGGTTTCAGGACTTGCAGTAAGGTTCTATTGAACCTTTCTACCAGGCCATCCGACTGGGGACGATACGGATTCGTATGTGTCTTACAGATAGCCAGGTAATTACACATTTCCTGAAACAATTCCGACTCAAACTCCCTTCCTTGATCACTGTGAAGCATCAAGGGGACCCCAAACTGCAACACCCAGCCTCTTACAAATGCTTCCGCACAAGTAACAGCTTTATGATCTTTTAGAGGGAACACCTTCGTATACTTCGTATAATAATCGCACACTACCATCATACAAGTGTTATCCCTAGGGGTTGTAGTAAATCTACTAATGATATCAATTGCAATTCTGGCAAAACGTACTCCGAATAGCTCCTGAACCAAGGGATTTTTTCCTAATCCCTCTCCAGGCTTATTCTTACAGCAAACAGAACAAGTGGCAATCCACCTAAGTAAATCTCCACTCATCCCCGGCCAAAAGTATCTCCAGGAAAGTCTTTCCAGAGATCTATTCTTCCCAAAATGACCACTTGTCACATGGCCATGTCAATAATACATAATATCCCAACGCATAGCATTCGGAATAACAATCTGAAGTATCTTATTAATCGGACTTATCTTCCATCTACATAAAATCCCATCTCTGACCTCCAACTCGGTCCATTGAGCCAGAAAATGTCCTCATCTCCCTATTCTCCATACTAATAGCAGGCCTTACGGGTTTTATCCCATATGGAACTGTTTCCAGGAGCTTCTTAACGCTAGGGTCTTTATTCTGAAATTGACGAATAGTCTCGGGTGACCACTCAATCAGTGTTTCCGGATGATCCCTATATGGTGTTCTTACATCTGCAATGACCGCATTGTGCATCCCACAGTCATCACAATCTTCCCGGTTGCACTTCTTAATGGGCCTCCTACTCAAAGCATCAGTATTCGTATGCTTAGCTCCCAACCTATGTTGAATCTGACTGTTCTCCAATCCGAATTCTGAAAGGTGGGCTAACCATCTTCCCATCATTCCCTCGGCATCCTTAAAGTTAAGTAGCCATCGGAGTGATGAATGATCAGTCCGCAACATAAAATCTGACCCCCACAAGAAATGTCTAAATTTCTTAGTGTACACTACCACAGCTAAGAGTTCCCTCTTAGTGGTGCAGTAGTTCTTCTGAGCCTTATTCAGAGTGTTGCTAGCAAACGCAATCGGAACCTCAACACCATCCTGGACCTGAGACAATGCAGCTCCAATGCTGTCATTGCTAGCATCTGTATCCAAAATAAAGTGCCCCGTTGCCGTGGGGTACTTCAACACCCGAGTATCCGTAAACAAAGCTTTCAACTTAACGAATGCCTTTTCCTGATCATCTCCCCACGGGAAAGGTTCCCTGGCACTTCTGGGTGTCCAATGTGCAATGCTTTGTAGGGGAAAACTCACTCGAGTAACCCGGAATAAAATCCCTATAATAGCTACAAAACCCTAAGAATGACCTCACCTGCTTGGCAGTCACAGGTCTTTCCCAGTTCTGCACACTGTCCACCTTTTCAGGATCAGCCTTAATCCCTTCCGGAGATATTATTATTCCCAAATACGTAATGGAACTCCTAAATAACTCACACTTCTTAGCTTTCAGACGCAATTGGACATCAGTCTCTTCATAACCTCTTCCAAATTATTCAGACACTGATGGAATGTTTTACCAAAAACAATCATGTCATCCAGATATACCAAGCATTTCTTCCATAACAGATCACTCAACAGAGCTTCCATCATGGCCTCAAATGTGGCTGGCGCATTGCGCAGACCAAATGGCATAACCTTATATTTAAACAATCCCAAGTGACTAGAGAACGCTGTTTTATCCATGTCACTAGGGTCATCCCAATCTGCCAATACCCGGATTGTAAATCCAAGGTACAGAACCAATTGTTACCTCCTAAAGCATCCAAAGTTTCATCGACCCTCGGGAGAGGGTACAAATTTTTCTTAGTCATGCCATTCAGCTTCCCATAATCCACACAAAATCAGATACTACCATCCTTGTTGGTAGTCATGACGACCGGGCTGGACCAGGGACTAGTACTTGATACTATTACCCCCTTTTCCAACTGGTCAAAAATCTCATTCTCACAAATAATTTTCTTCTTCAGAGGCAGTCGTCTGTACGGAATCTTGAAAGGTTCGGCATCTCCAGTATTGATATGGTGTAATACCTTATCATTCCTACCTAAGGGTCCACCCGAGTAACTAAACGCATCCTCATACTTTTGTAACAGATTCCGAGCTTCCATTTTCTGGTAACTATTCTCCAAAGAAGACTCCTTGATAATCTTATCTAGTTGTTCATCCAGTTTCACCTTTCCCGATGGAACCACTTCCTTTTAAGGTTTGCTAGCCGAATGAACAACCATATTTACCAAAGTCACTGCTCCAATTACCGAACCTTTCTTGAGATAGACGGTATCCATCCCTCGATTCATAACTGGGAGCACATTCCAAAATGGGTTTCCCTACCAGGGTGTCCACCGATTCCAATCCAATACTGGCGAAATGGACAGTATCCGGCTCAAACAGACTTTCCTGGCCTTTCAGGGATCTATCAGTAGTACATAGCACACCACAGGAAACACCCGGAGGGATCTTAACTGTGTCTACTACGCTAGCTACCGAACTGATCTGACGGAGCAAACATACAACCTGAATCGTACGGCTTCTTAATACTCAAAATGCCTTGACTCGGGTTCAACTCAGCCTCAAACAGGCTCGCAAAGTCTAATCCGAGTATACCATCATCCTTCACGTCAGCTATTATCGGACATAGGACAAATTCCCTCTGCCCGAGCTCCGCCTTCATGAATGCCTTACCAACCACTTGCATATCTGATCCATCGGCTGTACAAGCGTTTACCCCCGTTATGAGGTTCTCAGTCTTGTTCGGCAAGTGGCTGAGGAACAGCTTGGAGACTAATGAGTGGCTAGCCCCCGTGTCTACCAAGAATTCTCCAGTCCTACCCTGAATCGTAACAGGTACATACCATCTCCGACCTCCCAGTGGGGAGGAGTTCCCAGTAAACCGATCAAAATCTTCCGAAATGCCGAGATTCAACCCTCGTTGTCGTATGTGCTTCAAACAAGGGTGATCTGGGGGAAGGTGTGCCACACATGCACGAGCGAGTTCCTGAACCCACGGCCCCTCCTCTTCCCTAGTGGTAACTGGTACGCTCTTAATCTCCTGATCAACTGATTCACTAGGGTCCCTGGCCCTGCCAGACGTACTCATTCCGGATTCTTCAGATGACTTACTGTGGACAGTACTGTGGCTTACATTGATTCTACGGGTTGAGTCTTACGCCATAATCCCAACCCTCTCTAATTTTCCGAATTCTCATCTACCTCCTCAACGCCGGACACATTCCGGGCCACTGGTTCAGGGGCTCGACAGTCATACGCAATATGCCCCATTTTCTGACATCTATAGCATCTTACTCTAGATTTATCAAACCGAGGCCTATTCCACCGATGACTCTCAATCTCCTTCCTAAAAGACTTCATCATATTTTCCATCATACTTTTCATATCTAATGGGGGGTCCCGGGTTTCTTTCATCGGCATCACCGTCTTAACTTCAGGTGGTTTCTCCTTGATATTCTCATTATTCCCCTTCCTGGGCTGAGTAGTAAAACTACGTCGGGAGATAAATTTCTTATCAGTTCCCTTGGGGAATCGGATAGCAGAAATGCTACCATCTTCGTCCTCAAACTTCACAATTTCAAACTCACACTTAACTTCAGACACTGGAACTGCAATGACCTTCTCTGCTGGTTTCAGAGTAGGCATTACTGAGCTACTGCTTTCCTGAGGTACGAATCCTGTAATGAACGTTTTCTTCAGAGTCAAGTCATCAATCACATCAAACAGAATATTCATATTAGCTCCACGCTTCCAAGCTCTATACGCACAATCCTGATGATCGTTCTCCCTCAATCCCTTAATAAAGTGAGAGATCATTTCACTACTCGTGTAGTCATCATCCAGGACAATGTTAGGTCTGGCCCTTCGTAACTTTTTAAAGTAGTTTATTGGGAAAATACAATTACAAGTAAGAGTATCAAGTAAGGGTATCATCACTTGGTGTCCAAGCATTGTGTTCCTTCCACCAAGCCCCCTCAATAGTGCAAAATATCATCATCTTCCAAAAAAAATAATGTTGTTGTTATTGCTATCCATACAGTATATCACTATGCATTTCTATGATTATTGGTTATCAGTTATAACTGAAGCAAAAATGTCTTTCTGTTTATATATATATATATATATTTATATATGATGAGGTGAGATGAGGATGAGATGAAGATTATATTTCATTGCCTGAACCTGTTATCACACGAAGCAGTTAGGGTAGTCTTTTTCAATAGACTTTTTGAAGGCCACCAGAGTTGGGATTACTGTATATTCAGTTTTAAGTTGATTCCACCGTGTTACTGCCCTATAATATGCACTTCTTATAGCAACAGGCCTCAGACTATGAGGAATTAGTAGTCGTTTTCCAATATGAAATCTAGTGGGTATTATTCTTTTATCCAAGAGAATATCATTCTGTGCTAATAAAAATGCATAATACAACAAATGTGTGTCTCTTCTATTACACAATTCAATACAACCACTTGCTTCTCTAATTTCGACAGTAGTCATAGTTGGGTTTTCTTCTTATCTTACTTTGTATACTATCCTTTTGTAATAACTGTAATTCATTTGTTTCTCCTCTCTGGTCTCTATCCCACACAAAATCACAATAATCAAAGCATGGTACAATCATACTTTTATAAATATCTAAGGCTGTTGGCACATCTAAATATTTTCTGATTCTTGCTAATTGATTTACACAAGAGACTCTGTGATTTAGGAATTTAAAGTCATTATCCAATTCAATACCCAGGTATGGAAAACTATATATCCTTTCCAGTTTGGTTCCATTCAGATAGAACTCACTATTATCATGGTGGACATCATAATATAATAGCCATTTGGTTTTCTTTTCATTAATCGTAAGAGAGTTTCGTATACACCAGTCACTGATTGACTTTAGGGTCTGTTTCATCTCATTGGGTGTAGTAACAGACACTACTGCATCATCTGCATATAACGTAACATTTGCATTACATATGCTTGGAACGGAATTAATATACACAGAAAAGAGGACTGGACCGAGCACTGAGCCCTGTGGCACCCCATATGTTATTAATTTTGAGTCAGAAGCAATATTATTTGCTATTGATTTTTGTTTTCTAGAGGTGAGATAATTTTTTATAAATTTACAAGTATTCTCATTAAGCCCTAGAGCGGCTAATTTTCTAAGTAATTTCAAGTGCGAAACTGTATCAAAAGCTTTTTTATAATCAAGATATAAGCTATAAGTAGGCTTGTTATTAATAGTATTATTGATGATCTTATAGAGGTGCTCAGTGACTGCAGTCTGGGTCGAGTGCCCCTTTCGATAACCATGTTGGTGTGGACACAAGAGGGCGTTCTTTTCCAAGTAGTCCTGCAGCCTATTACAGATAATTTTTTCTAGTATTTTTCCTGGTATAGGCAATAAACTTATTGCTCTTAAGTCACTGACATCCAGTGAATTGGCTTTTTTGCGGAGGGGGACCACTGTCCCAACTTTCCACTGTCTAGGGAAGGTACATTTCTGTAGGCATTTATAATATAATACTAAGAGTACATTTGGGATAGATAGAAAGGCATCCTTTAGGGCAGAAGTTTTACAGTGTTTGATCGCTGAGGGCTTCTTTACATTGATAGTTTTTATCTCTGGTGTATTTTCAATTGTCGGCAGTTGGGGGAGAGCTTTTGCTAATTTTTCACCAATTCCTACAAAAAAACTGTTTATATATTCGGCACATTCATCAGGAGGTACAATTAAACCAGTGGTGTTATTTCTTAATTTAATCAAGGTGCTACCTGTCTTATTGAGTAAAAGTTTTCTAATAGCATTCCAGAATTTTGTTGGGTCTGTTTTCCTGAAGTTCAGAAGGTCACCAATCTCAGCTTTTTTATTATTAAAAATTTCAACCTTCACTCTTTGTTTTAAAAAATCAGCAATATGCCAATCCTCAATATTATTTGAATTACGTGCTTTTCTATAGGCCTTATCTCTATAACATATTATTTCTAATATATCGGCTGTTAACCATGGGGGTGTGTATTCTGGTATAGTCATGGACTTAACAGGACACATTCTATCAAGAACATTCATAATTACATCCAATATTGAATCCCACATAGTATTTAAGTCTTCTTTTAATAATATATCTTCCCAATTGTATTGTACTAAGGCATCCTTCAAGGTTAGAAAATCATATTGTCTATATGAATGCACCATGACTCGTTTTTTCTTAATTTTTGTTCGCTCGCATTTTAAGACTATATATATTGGGGTGTGATCAGAAATAAAAATATGTAGTCCTTTATGGGCTACATTATGTACATTTGTATATATATGAAAACTCATCTACCTTAGCTCCTTGTACATCTTTTTTATCAAAAAGGTTCACATTGAAATCACCCATAACTATCAACTTTCTATTACGGGTAACAGTCTTCCTGAGCTCACCTAGTTTTTTGTAGATGGCATTTTTGTCAATGTGGGCGTCAGGTGGTCGGTAACATACAAACACTTTATACTTAATTACATTTATTGTTACATCTACACAAAGAAATTTCGTATTCTTCTGTTATAAAGGATCGCTGTAAGTCTGGAATTGCTATATAATAATCTTTCAGATAGAGCATTAAGCCACCTGCTGTTTTATCTCTATTCGGGTATCTATCTAGACGAACATATTGGTATCCAGGAACATACATATCATTATCACTGATTGATGGTTTTAGCCAGGATTCAACAATTCCTGTCATATCAGATTCAATAACCAGTTTAAAAACATCTGGGCGTTTACCATGTATTGATCTGGTATTAGTGCAGAAGATTTTTAACCCCTTTTTCGGGGATATTTCATGTAGAAAGACCATGTCTTAATCACATGTATCATAGATGAGTAACATAAAGTGACATGATATGATTCCTAGTGTGAGAATGAACGCTGTTACATAGAGTATGCCTTGTGTCATGGCTATCATAGAACAATAGAGAGGTAGCACGCTCTCTTTCTTTTGATATAAATGGAATACACATCTGCACTTTTAGAGTGGCAGTTGGCCATTATGATGTGATAGTTTCAACCTAGTGAGGGGGCTGTAGTAAACACATACAATGTATACAAATATATATATATATATATATATATATATATATATATATATATATATATATTTATTTATTTATCATTAGATCATGTTAATATTAGTGGATAGAGAGAGTAAAAATTATTTTGTAATTTTATCTCAAAGTAATTTACCTAATGCAGGTCGATAGGCTTCTCCTGGCTTCTGAATTCTTTTCTTATACTGAGTCATAGGATCCTCAGAGACAATACTTCCTAGATACCAACTACCCAACTCTACCAACTGAACAAAGGTCCCATTCCCATGGAACTGAGATCTCCATTGATCTACTGCTATCCTTCCTGGGTCCTTTTTTAAGGCATCGTATTAGGATAGGCAGAGATTCTTCTTCAGAATACCCATCAACCACCCTGTCATCCGTAAAATCAGAAAACTAATCCCTCAAAGGTTCAGATCCGTCGTAGGGCTTGGTCTCTATTTGACTCTTCTTAGCAGAAATTTCCCTACTTCTCAACCTCGTACACTGTTCCAAGCTCCAGTCCGGCATTCGCTGTTCCTTACTCTTCCTACCACCCCCACCGGATCCTGTAGTCCCAAAGCATCCCGAATTCGAATTATTCGTATTACTCCAAGTCCCGTCACCGTACATATTTTTACTTGATTCCGAATCGGATCCAGTTCCCGAACTATGGTGAGTTCCTGGATCAGGGTTAGTTCCCGGATTCGGATTATTCTGATCGGAGCCTGCAGTAGTCGCCTTGGGTTTCGGAATGGGGTTATTGTTCAGATCGCTACCTCTGACTGGGGTCTCTCCTAAGCCTTCAGAGACCTGGTAGGTCTGGTTCCCAACAAAAGAATGCCCCTGGACATCGTCCTGTCCATCCATATATACGTCCGCCACCACACCACCTGGTGCCAGGTCATCCACACGTGTAGAGGACATGGGCTGCCCCCTAGTGTCGATATACTGATACTCCCCATCGGTCGTGAAATTGGCATCCTTCTGACCTACACTCAGACGTACATTCCGATCCTTATTGGATTGATAACTGTCTCTGAACACGTTCTTATCCGCGTTGTCATTCACAAAGGGATTGTTGTCATTCACAAAGGGATTGTATCGGTTCTTCAGAATGGGTTTCGGGGTAGAGGTACGGATATCGGTCTGATTCTGATCCCCATCCAATATACTACTCACATTCGGACGCACCACTTCGTCACTCTCCTCGCTCTCACTTCCTTCCATATTTCCCAATTGATACCGAATCTGAGTAATCTCATAGATCAAATCTTCACGTTCCTGATACAGGACCTGGTTGTTTGCTTTGATATCCTGAATCAACCTGTCATTTTCCTGAATATGATGATCTCTGAATTTCACATATTCAGCGTTCTGAGTCTGGATTTGAGCTTCCAAATCAGAAAGTTGGCTTTTAGCAGCCTCCAGACTCATCTGATGCTGGCCTGTAGTCCGATCATGCTCACCAGTCTTATCTTCCAATGCAGCACAGATGTGATTTAACTGTTCATTAGTTTGTTCAAAACGCTGCACTACCGAATCGTATTCAGATTCCTTTCCTCTAATCTGATCCTCAATTTCCTTTAGACGGAACGTTTCGGTTGTCCTACTACATTCCAGGTCCTCAAGGATTCTTTCCAAATTCAATTTCTCCCTCCGTAAGCTCCCATTTTCAGACGTAAAATCCCAAACAGAAGTTTCTAATTCCAACAATTGATTCTTCCTTCGTTCACATTCCTTTTTCTGAAATTCCAACAGTTTTTCATTCCTTATTTTCTCCTGATCACACGTTTTCTTCCATTCCAGATGAGCCATCCTCTCAGCTTCAAACCCACTTCTCTCCTCACGGTACCTGTCCAAGCCTATCGTACTCATAGGAGCCGGTTGGCTTGACCCGCCAGGATTAAAAATGGATTCGGACAACATAGCTGTACTGAACTGATTCAGAAAAACTCCCTGATTGGATAAAGGCAGGATCTGGATAGACTCCCTTTTCCTCCGGGGTTCAGTTGCTGGAATCTGAGCTAACAGAATAGGACTACCGAAGGTTCCACTACCTAATAGTTCCGAATTCTGAATATTCGGAACCGTCTGATTAACCGCTACAGTCCCTTCAAGGCCCATAGAGGCATCCCCACTGGCTTCCGAATCAGTACTTCCCGAATCCCCAACATTCTGAATCGGTTCCCTATAGTCCATATATGCAGCTCCACTGACATGCGGTGTTAACGGAGCCGACTCATTCTCAATACCCGAACCAACTTGTTCAGCCACGGCTGCGCACTCTTACTTAACCGATCCTGGTCACGGCACCAGTGTAAAGGTCACGTATTCCGAGTTCAAGTTCGTATGTCTAATCTGGAAAGAACTACCAAACGACAATCTCCGGTACAGAAGAGGCAACAAGTTTTATTCAGGATCCTACGTACAGTCAGACTAAAGGTTTCAGGATGCAAAGGTACCCGTATCGAAGGAGAGAAGACACTCCTTATACGTACAGAACCCGTCAAGGTTCCCCCCTGCCTTACATACAGGGCCACAGGGGTTGGGTGGCGACCCCTCGAGTCGAGGCCGAGAAGCCTGGAGAGCAGTGCTGCCACCACTCGCCCGGCATAACCGACCCTAGACCCGAGTGTGACGCTATCCTGAAACCATGCCCCTACACATGTAGTATACACACAGGCATAGGTCTTATGGGTTGCCCAGGGGTATGTCAGCGACTTTTCAAGTGTCAAAACAATCAAGGCGTGACACTGAGTGTGAAAACAACAGTACCGTATTCTCCCACGTAGAAGACGCACTGCACGTATAGGACGCACCCCAGCAGAACCTTTTTTACGTATAAGACGCACCTCTTGGGGCTCAATTTTGTAAATTCAGTACATTTCTATAGTAAAATTACCCCTCGTATAAGACGCACCCCCAATTTCAGTACATCCTATAAGACCCCCAGCATTTTGTTTGGCGTAGAGGACGCGTCTTATACGCGGGAGTTTACGGTATTATTGTGTTGCATATACATGACAAGCTGGCAGTACATATGGCCAGGTGCCCTGCCTTTGGTACTATGCATGTACTTGTATACTCAACTTACTGGGGATTTGTTTCTATATAACTATATATAGAGTCTTTACCCTCTACACTCCCCACGGCTGCATTCATGCATCATGACGACTGAGTTAGGGGGATTTCCGGAAAAACAGCACCCAGTAGTTATAAAATAAAAAGAGGATTTGAAAAATAATAGTAAGAACAAGGAAAGTAATGTTATGAGAAAATGTTTTAATACTATTGGAAATATTGGAGAGCCAAGCACTTATGGTATATACCAAGGGAGTCTACAGCTACCTCAAGGCCTGCAACATATGGGATCAGTGGTGGAGACAAAACAAGGATTAAAATAAGACTAAGAAGTGGTGTTTTAGGCTCGGCTCTGGGTTAAAAGTACAATACAGTGATGAATGCTCAGCAGCCGGATGTTTTCCCTGTGGGGTATCAAGTATACACAAGAGTACATAGTCTAACAAAGAATACACCCCTATATAGTGTTAAATGACCATCAACATAGTACACTCCTATATGGTGTAAGGTGTCAGTATGAGTACACAGTCCAACAAAGAATACACCCCTATATAGTGTTAAATGACCATCAGCATAATACACTCCTATATGGTGTAGAGTTCCAGTATGGGTGCATGGTCCAACAAGGATAGAATGTTGGCATGAGGGTGTGACTTGAAGGGTTAGGCCCCTATAGGGTTCTGGCTTGCCCGGCAACACTAGTGAAGGTGACGCCCCTATAGGATAGCAGGGTCCAAGTGGTGTAAGGTTAAAAAAGTCCAAAACAGCCGGTAGTCAGAGGGTATATAAGGCCAGGCTGGAGGCAGGAGTGTGCAAATTGGGCAGCAGCCATTGGGATCAACAGTGTGCCCTGGAATCAAGGGGAGACATTTATATTTGGCAGCTTCTACCAAGGAGTTCAATTATAAACTCTGAGGAATCTTTACATTGCTACTTGCTGGGCATAGTGGATAGATCTCTGGGAAATTAGAATTTACTCTGGGAAACACTTAGCCACAACTATGCTACCACCCAAACTACTACCATGATGGGTCTTAGTACTGGATTTTTCATGTGCTTTCTCTCCCTCACTGTTCAAAATTGTTCTTGGGAGGCTCTATGACATGGAGTCTGACTTGCATTCATGGTATGGAGATGTTCATGCCTGATTACATTGTGGATTTGAGATATTCATGCTGATTACATTTTGGACTTGAAATGTTCATGTGTGACTACCTTGTGGATTTGAGATGTTCATACTTGATTACATTCTGCAGAGATGGCATAGTTTCAGATTTTCTCTGATTTCAGAGTTTCAAAGGTGATATTTTACTACAGAAATAATAAGAAAAAAAATTTAGAATGAATATTTTATAATTCTGATATTTCTTAAAGATACACCCAACCATAACTGATTAATTTTGAAGGTATTTGTCACTCTGATTAGGGTATAACCCCCCTTTTGAAGTGCCCAAAAATAATTTTCAGAGTTTCACCAAATATCGAACTGACATCTCTGATTCTGAGCTTGGGATGTTTATGATTGATGACAGTCTAAGCTTGTTTATAGGATTGGGAGATTGATGATCAATGTTTTAGACCTGCATAACTTGGTACAGTGAAGGTGTGTTGTTTAAATACTGTGATGTTTGTGAATCGAAGTGCTATGGTTACGATCAGGAATTATAGAATTGATTTATTATGAACTAGAGTCACGACAAACTGCTTGAGCAGTCAAAGGAACTAATCACGGATATACCTTCCTGCTTGGCATCAATAAACCTTTGGAGATGATTTTACCCATTGTGTCTTCTTTCCAAATGGGCAGTGGGACTACTGGGCCTACATCATTATAATCCCTTCAGGTTGGCATTGATACAGTCTTAAATCAAGCTTTAACCCTATAAGGGCCATTGGTTCTCGTGACGCACCATGATCTGATATGAGCTGCATTATGCCTTTTTCAATTATGAGCTGCATTATGCCTTTTTCAATTATGAGCTTTTGTTGTATCTGGTTAAATAACAAGAACGCAGCTCTAATGACCTGATGCCTACAACTCTATTGACTGTCCAGGATCACCATAACAGAAACATTATATACCGCTAAGTTATTTTCCTAAAATGATAGTAAAGAATTCACTACGGGTCTGCCGTATATTTCTCAAGCTACCGGTATCTTAAAATCATTGAATATGCACTATCTATAGATGCAATGTTCCTTAATCTTCAATAAAACTTACTCAAACCTCCAAGCATGCGAATCCTCGTTTTACATGTACCGTACATAAATCAGAGGCCTACTGCACCTTATAAAATCATTCTGAACTTAGGGTGCATCTTATAAGTGGGGTGTATTTACTATAAAACAGTATTAAACTGTCCAAAACTAAGCCCTACCTTCGGCTTATTGCTACATATATTCCTTTAACTCAGGGTGCGCCGTATACATGAGCTATTACGGTACTTCAGTTGACTTTATGTTAAGCTCCTTTAGGTGTGTGTATTGTACAAACTGGCCCTTTCAGGAAGCCGCTGGCGTGAACCGTTCCCAACACTGGTATGTGATGGACAGCTCGTTGTCACCTGTGCCAGACACACCCACTGAAGGCTACTACAAAGTCAGGATTCAGCCCACCTGTTGGCTCTCACCCGCAGTGTTGGAGGAGCTTAGGGCACCACGACCGGTTGTTGTCTTTAAGGATGTGTTACTGCAGGATGGTAGGTTCTTAATTTGTTTGTTATACTTATCACGAAAAAAGAGAAAAGTTTTTGATTACCAGTTTCAACTCTCCCACAAGTGGAGTCTTAATCTGAATAAAATAACAAATGTTTCTTCCTTTGAACCTTTTCCAGCATCTTTAGTTAACCCTAATACAATGACCTTATTTTTACCCTGTACATATTAAATATTGACCTACAGAGCAAGATACATTATGTATCATTATGTAACATATAATGCCTCATGTTAACAGGTCAGTACGTATGTGATGGCTACAGTCGCTTGTACCCGTCGTCATCTGTTCGATCACTGACAGACCAGCTCACATTGTACAGCAGCATACCAGATGTACACAAACTATGTGCTGCGGTACCCGCAATCACAGATATAGCTCAACTGGGCACCATCTGCACTGATGACCTTGTCACCGTCCTAGGTATGGAACATGTTCCTACTCACAGATAGTGAAGACTTTATCTATATTCCTTATATATATGAAAAAAAGTGTTCTGTATAGATATTCATTTTGCCAGTGTTTCTTTCATTTGGAGAACTACGGTTCTAAAGATGCTGAGGCACCCCGAGTCTCTGGGAGGTCTATAGGATCGATTGGTTATGTCAAAGAGGCCTAAGGATGTATAGAATAGCAGTTCTTCATAGTGGAGCTAACTATATATTATTGCTCTCATTGCCAGGCGTGGTGACAGGAGTGAATGAAAACACAGCCTACACGTGGGATGCGTGTGGTCATTGTAACTCATCTGACCTTCAATCGAACCCAGCAAACAGGTGAGCAGTACCCACATAGGTGCAATGTTTCAACTTATTCAAATATGTTACCTTAAGTTACCCTGTGCAAGGATGCTGTTCACCAAACTAATCGCTTTCATTCTCTTGATGTTGAAAGCACGTCAAATAGTGATATTCCCCGTATGGCTGTACTATTCATACGGGTACGTATAAACTATTTCAAGGAACTCAGTTTTTTTCGCATCCAGAGGTTGAAGGTATGGCTATTTTTAAACCGAAAGGGTTATAAGAGCCAGGGTAGAATGCAGTTTTTAAGACACTACTAACAGTGGGAAAAGAGGAGACACTTTTCTGTGCAACGCTAAACCCCATAGGAGGTGCTAATGGGATCAACATTCCCGGACCATATATTTTTTTTAGAAAGCCAAAAATAAGGTAGAACATAACCCTAACATTGTATCATTAGTTTTTGTTCTCCATTTGAGCATTCCATCAATGTTGTGGCATGTTAGGGAATGGACATAAATCATAACATCATCTACACATAGTTTGAATATATCTTTTTGAGTCATCTAAATTCACCTAGATTCTCAAAAATATAGAAATTGTCTAGTAGTGTCACCTAGTGTTAATTCCAGGAATCATTTAAAGACACAACACCAGGTGCTGCACATCTAAGTAAAACATGCCTTATACACTGGAGATTAAAGTAATTCTGATTGATTTGGAGTGCATTAACCTGTGTATTGGTTGGATAGGCTCTTATTTAAGACTTGTGGACATGATGGAGGGCTTAACTCACCAAGAGAAAAGTTATTGACCGATGAGAATGTGAATGATAATGGTGTATTTGCCCATAGGCTTAAGCATTGATAATGACTATGCTCACCAAACCAAGTTGGTTAGATTTTGCTTTAGAGGGGATAGATGCCCCTCGGGTTACCTGCATTGCACAATGCTATTCTATATTCTATCTTATTAGTTCAATGCGCTGATGCTTGTGATTTTACTCTTTCTCTATGTACTGTTGCAGATGTGGTCTGTATTGTAGAGCATGTGGACGGAACATGGAAAAACCAGAAACCCGCATCAACTTGGAGGTGTACACACGCATAAAGACATCACTTCAGTCCAAACCGATTATGGCCAAAGTCAAGGTAGCACATAGTGTTTATTTCCCATCTTACTAACTTGACTTTAGTGCAGATTTGCACGTGGTATAAACGATTTGATGAGAATTTTATTGATGTAAATCAGTCAATTTGTTCTGTATTATAATCAATAATATCAGCTGTTGATATGCGTTGAAAATCCGACATACATTTTACTGAAATTATTCTGACGCTGTTGATTGGCTTTACCCTTTAGTTGCTACAACCGACCATTGAAGGTCTGCTGCCAGATGAAACCACTGATGAGGTAGGTATCATTTCCAAATGTAAAACCTAAGGTGGCTGGCGGGGATGGACTAAAAGTAATTAGATTTTCACCATATTCTCTCCAGACACCTAACATGATATGTACTTTTCATGTATGTAAAATTATATGGGGGTCCCATGCATATTTTTGAGTTTCAATCTTATATAGGTTTACATAGTGATTTATCACATAAATCCCAAGATTCATATAAAAAAGTAATTAGATTTCTTTATAACTTCCTCAGCACTTAGATTACAAGCATATCTTTTCAGTTGTGGCAATACTAATATATGGTCCCAGGCATATATCTAATGTTTTGGATTGTTGAAGTAAAAATTGTAAGAACTTGGGTAAAATAAACACATCTAGATCATATAGTTTCTTGTAACTGATCAGTTACAACCGCATCTGTGGCGCATCTGTTAGGTTTCTGCCTTGCTATCAGAAGATCCGGGGTTCAAATCCCTACCAATCCAAGCTCTCCAGAATTTTAAATACCGTAATCTCCCGCGTAGAAGACGCGCTGCGCGTATAAGACGCACCCCAAACTTAGCACGTGCATTTTCGCGTATAAGACGCACATTTTAAGGGTGATTTTTGTCAATCCAGTACTGTTCTATAGTAAAATTACCCCTCGTATAAGACGCACACCCAACTTGAGAGAAAACTATAATACCCCCCAGCATTTTGTTTGGCATAGAGGACGCGTCTTATACGCGGGAGATTACGGGGTATTTCGTTTCCCATGTCAGTGTGACTCCAGAGCCCCTGGTGTCATACTGCTGAACTAACAAACCCCACCAGCCACCTTAAATTAGGATCTATTTGTCAGTATATATATGGTATCACTAATCAGTTCATCGCGTAATCAGTCTTTTTTTAAATCAGGGCTATGATGTCCAGTGTGTGTTAGGGAAGGAACTAGGACGACTGCCGTGTGTGGTAACTGGCACGATACGAACATCAAGCACAAAAGAAGCCGTCAGGGACGTTAAGGAGGTCCACTTACAGCAAGTCACACTGATAACGTGATACCTGACCTGTGATGGACTGTGGTCCTTCAGTCATTATCGAGGGCCTTAAAGATGTAATTTCAACTAAAATGACGTGGTGGAAAGTGATAAATGAATCATACTGTGGCCACTGCTACCTACTCCCTGAACAAATGGTGTATATCATTTTGGCTAGAATGCTCTCTGTATGTGTAAAAAAAGAGATACTAAGATGTACAGAACTTCCTTTCTATGGTGGGAAATGTAAATCAACTTTCTTGCTAGTTCAGGGCAGATAAGGGCTTTAACAGAAGGGGGCTCCACCAGCTGGCCTCTACAATCACACCACCTGCTACACTACCTGAATTTATGTGTGTCCTGTGTTGTCTGTTGCAACTCCTGGAGAGTATTATTCTATGTCATATCATTTGGAATACAAGCAATATATGTTAACCCTTTTTTCAGACAAAATTTGTTCATGTGCTAAGGGCATGCAGTGCATACCTTAGCCACTAATGGGCCATTAGGTATCCAGTCTTAATGGGTGATCACTCATCCAAACACTTGGTATGTTATCCGGTGGTTTAATGTCGACCTACAGTAAAGATTTTGGCACTACCGTAATCTCCCGCGTATAAGGCGCAGCTCGCGTATAAGGCGCCCCCCAACTCACAGGGGGGCTGTTTCGCATATAAGGCGCCCCCCCTGAGTGAAGATTTTTGTCAATTTAGTACTGTTCTATACGCCTGGACGAACAGATAGTGCAAGAGTTTGCCAATAGATGCTTATAGCACTTCCGGCCACATGACTCGGGCACACACCCCCCTATACTGTATACTATAGGCCTGCTGGTGTGCCTTACCTCCAATCATCAATAGGTGTTGTATCTAATGCTATAATACACATGGCATACCTAAAAGATTTTAAACCTAGGGCCACCTTGCCTGAAATGTGTGGTAACTAAATACCTAGCAATAACCTTTTGGGTGATTATAGGTTAGTCCATTGGTACATGTAGTAGGCCTACTTTGACAGAGCAAGCAGATCGACTCTTTATGCATTTAGATTGATAGGCCCTACCCTATTAGTCAAACTACTATTAGACTATTGTATACAACTTTAGCAGTAGAAGGCAGTGACACTGGATGCTCATGTAATACATCAAAGGCCATGCCACCCCCTCCCCCTTGTTCCCATGGAGCACTATATTTAAACCACTATAATATAGGCACTTACCTACCCCCAGTGCATGCTTCTGCTGCAGTGGAGGTGTGAAACTGTGATAAAGCTGAAACTGGGGAGTGCTAAACTCTCCTTTCTTTGCAAGCTCATTGTGTAGCTATTTATTGGAGGATCTTAACAAACATGGGCTCATTTTAGAGGGATTGGTTAGGGGTTTAATAAGAATTTATTTGAGGAATAATTGATTTAGATAAACATCCTATTCTCCTCATGTGAAGTTACCCCATAACTTGGAAATCATTTTTTTGTATAAAGGCCAAATCTCACATAAAAGAGAATAGTTCCCACACTTTCTACAGAAAAAAATTGGTTTAGAAACTGTCTAGGGTTTCTCATTTCATAGGGGAACAGGATGTTTGCCAGACCCCACAAAAATTTTAGCGTACCATTCGCTATCACCCTTCCACTAGCTTCTCCATGTTAGGTCCTTGTCTGTTTGCTAGAATCCAATCCTATGTATATCATTTATATAGCAATGGATAGAGCTGATAAAAATAAGTGGATTTCCTTTTTAAATGAAGTCTTTACATCAATTTAAAGGGAAATTCTGACCGATTAAAGATCTCATATCAACTCCATAATTTTGCGCCAATTCTGTGAGATCGCTAAATCGCAGATGATATTAGGTCAAGATAAAATCCCTTTAAATTGTTAAATTTTGATATGATACATTGATTTTCAACCTTTTATGGGGGACTCTTCCATACATGAAAAGAAAATAGTCCAAAATAATGATTTAAGAGATGTAGCCACTCCTGTATAAGATATGCTTGATCACAAATCTGGGCCCTATTTAAACTCCTAATAGTGGCAGAATTTTGGGTTCGATTTGGGGTCTTTGATCATTCATAACTTCCCTTATACTTGGCATAAAGACTTCATTTAAAGAGCAAATTCATTTCTTTTGATGGGATCTATCCATTGCTTAAAAGATAAAATGCATGGCACAAAGTCTTGAAAACTAGGTCAGTGCCTATATAATATAGACTCGCCAGGCAGAGCTGTGAAAGCTGCCCGAGCTGCATGGCATTTGCGTGGTGGATGTACTCTAACCACCTAGTGGCAAAGGTGAGAATCATCCAGACGTTTAGTAAAAATACCCCCCCCCCCTATAAGGCGCACCCCAAACTCAAGGCAAATTACCTCCCACGTATAAGACCCAGCAGCATTTTGTTTGGCGTATAAGACGCGCCTTATACGCGGGAGATTACGGTACATAGGCATATTTCAAGCTGAGAAACACTGAATATCTTTTCATAGGTTTGGGAATGCTTTTAGGTTGTGTCATCCCTTGTAAATATGGTAAGACTGAAAAATGAAATTTTAGCTGGGATACGATCTTTAAGTGACAGTTGTTTTATCATGCCTTTCTCTTGGACACAGATGGCCTTTACACCAAACACCACCCTCAACAGATCGTTTAGATTGTGTGTGTGTGTGGGGAGGGGGGATGGTTGCTCTTCTGTTGTGTATCAATTACTTCTCTTATTCAAACTGGAGTATTAATTTTTAACTGATTTTAAACTACAAAAAAAAATCCTTTTATTTCCTGTCATTTCAATACAGGGGGCTGTGTACAAATGACGTCATGCAGGAGGGGGGGTCCCACTTCCCATGACCAAGCATGACAAGGGGGGAGGGGGGGGGTCATGGGCTTCATGACATCATGTCATCAAGAAATCACAATTTGCTTTGGTTTTGGCAACAACAAAATTTGTAAAGGTAGGGAAGTTTAATGCATTATCCATCTGACATAAATTTTATAATACCTATAGGCCCTACATGCATGCCTTCCTCAGACATCTCACTCAATGAGTGTCACTGCCATCAATGTCAGTGTAAAGTCAAGGTAATGTCCAAGCCAGGGTGCACTACTCTATCCTACCTTTAATCCAGGCCCCATACCAATTTAACCCCTTTTGAAAAGGACCACTGCTACCCTTAGGCAGCATATAAATTACCCCATAAGCGCCGCTGCTGCCTCAGGGCAGCATCCATAGTAATCCACAGGTTTCTTTAGCTAAAAAGGCATAAAATGTTTTTGACCCCCCACCCCTTGAGGTGTCAAAATTATTTTGCTCCTCCCCCTCATGCTGTTGATGAATAATGAAGACCCCCTTGTAGCTCTCCACCACCCTGTTGCTATTTTCATTGAGGGGATGCTTGGTGAGATGTAAAGGGGACTTCCCGCCTTTGTCTTCACATCTTTATCTAATTGGAACTCTATGGGACTTATTTACAGGTTCTACGGTAAAATGCTGAGGTGACTGAATTGCTTTGAAAGATCATAAATTGGAAGCATGATTGCAATCGATGGTCTTCTGAAAATTTGTGATGCTTTCTGAGATCTTGTATTGGACTATTGATCTAGACAGTTTTGGGACCTTTTGTGACAGGAAATACTTGTGTATGATCACTACCATAGTACTCCTTGTATAAGGCACGGAAGTGGTGAGCATGAGACAAATGTTGATGCCACAGCGGACCCCTGGGGTCTGGGCTGCAACCACCAGAAGTCACATCCACAAGATGGGCTAAGCTAGAGTCTGTGATAATTTTGAAAATAAAGGAACCGTGATAACATCCCTCTCTTATAGAATTTGAATGTTAGCCCTAACCCTAATGACACTGTCCCTACGCTGTAGAATCATGAAATGTCTAAAAATATAGGACAGCATTTTGCAATGCAAGTAACCCGAAAGAGCACTTAATCTCTTCTTTTAGGCCCCTTCTGATACTAACCTCATGTTTTCTTCGAGCATTCTGGCTTCCCTAGCCCACTTAAAGGGGTCTATTTCTCCTCTTTTCTCGGGCCTCCCTAGCCCACTTAAAAGGGTCTATTTCTCCTCTTTCCTATCCCCTCGGGATGTGTGTGGTGCACATATGCGCGGGCACTGACACATTCCCCCTGTGAAATTGTGTAATGTAATTCTCGCCATGAATATGACCTTAGTTGTCGAAATGGCGTTAAACATCTATTACTCACTCACTCACTCTCCTCTTTTCTATCCCCTCGGATGTGTGTGGTGCACATATGCGCGGGCACCAACACATTTCTCTGTGAAATAGTAATGCAGTTCTCGCCATGAATATGACCTTAGCTGTCGAAATGGCGTTAAACACCTATTACTCACTCACTCTTCGAGCATTATCACTGTCAATGGTTAAGCCTATGGAGAATACACCCATTATCGCTCGCATGTTTCATTGGCGAATAACTCCTCTCCTGGCGAGTTAAGCACTGCACAATATCAGCAGGCGTTGAATAAGGATCCTGATTAACCATAAATAGGCATGGGACACTGACATTCTCCTCCATTTTGTTATAATCCAGCAGTTTCTATGGCACCGTGAGTTGATCGTCTCGCTGTCCGCCATGTTGAATTTTGGTTCTATCTGCGCATGCCCGACCCAATTTCCATGGTTATTTGGGTCAATTTGCACGACCATGGCTTTGTGATGTGAATTAACGACAGGACGAACACGTAATTTTTTTTGTTTTTAATAATACATATCAATTCAAATGATATCTTTTTGCCATTCTTTATCATATTTCTATATTATAATTTACAAAAAATCGATATCCGCCATGTTTGTGCCAAAATTACGACATCTCGAGTGCACGCATGAGACGAATGTAGGCAAATTCATCAACGTTGGATCAATTTTTTTACCCAAAATGCAATAATCCGCACCACCTCAGTCCAAAAACGTGGGAAAGTTGATTATTTGCACCTCCTATGGGGCCTTAACCATTGGAAAGAAAAAGCGTCTTAAGGGAGTGATCATTTTTTAACAACAGGGGGGGTCAGAATTTTTTCAACCCCTTGACCCGGGGGGGTCAGAATTTTTTCAACAACTCTGATGGGGGGGGGTCAAAATAATTTCACCTGTTTTCAGTGGAAAACCCCACGCATTACTATAGGCTAAAAGGGGACGTTCGCACACGATTTTTGTCCCTTATGGGGGGGTCGAAAAAATTTTACTCTCTATCAAGGTATGCCTAACATATTTAACTATTGTTCTATTAGCAAGATTAGAAAACAAATGTTTGATTTCACCCATATTTTGCCAAAAAGAAATTGGTTTGTCTCATTTTTTTTTAACCGGAAGTAGGCACTGAAAACGACCTATTTTTCACGCGGCTCTTATAACTCCTTTCAAGTTAATTAGACTTATTATAGTTTGAAATATGTTGACATTTCGGACCAACCGACAGCCTTACATCCGTGTTGCGGCCCGGACCCCAGGGGTCCGCGGCGGCATCAACATTTGTCTTGTGCAAATGGTGCATTCTCCATAATTATAAGGACCCATAAGCTCAAACCTGACTTTTTTATGTTTCTCTTAGTTTGTTGATCAGTGCTAGTTCATCTTTTTTTACTTTGCATGTATCTTATCCCTAATTGCCACTTCACACCCACTATATGTCCCTTTGAACCATTTCAATTAATTTTGTCTATAGGCTATAGGCCTACACTATTTATGCACCTTGGGGGGGGGTATCTCTCTGCATGATGTCATGCTGAGGGGGGGGTCAAGTGTTGTATGACGAAACATGACAAGGGGGGAGGGGGGGATAAAAAATGGTCCAAAAATGCATGACGTCATTTGTACACAGCCCCCAGACGGTTAATGGAGAATGCTGCAGAATTTTGTCAAGATTTTTATCAATGGGTTTGTCATACATTGTCATTATTAACAGTCCTTTCCTGGTGAAGGAGCGATTCATCAGGTTTTTATGTCTTTGACAGTATGGACCAAATCTGTCTTCATGGCCCAGATTATTTAAAAACTTGCAACTTATGAACAATGTATAGTCGAACAATTAATCAAAACGTGTACATATAAATAAACCATAATAAGAAAAACTGCAGGTTCCTTGATATTTTCATTATAATAATTATTTAGTCAAATATGGTTGATTCGTCTCAAATATGGCATACATTTTTAGAACATCCAGGGCAACCCTCACTTTTTCGACCCTTTGATTTCTCAGATCCCTCATTACCTCAGACAGAAAATCTGGAACTACTGTAATCTCCCGCGTAGAAGACGCGTCCTCTACGCCAAACAAATGCCTGGTGCGTCTTATAGGATCTACTGGAGTTGGGGGTGCGTCTTATACGAGGGGTAATTTTACTATAGAACAGTACTAAATTTACTAAATTGAGCCCTAAGAGGTGCTCTTATACGCGAAAATGCTTCTGCTGAGTTTGGGGTGCGTCCTATACGCGCAACGCGTCTTCTACGCAGGAGATTACGGTACCTCTGTTTTCTATCATTTTTGGACTTAACTCCTCAGATAATTTGCAGACATTTTCCATACCTGAGGAAGCAAGGGCTGACTGTATTCAGTTTTGACCTTCAGTAAGAGCATGGACACGCCTTGTTTAGTGGGCTTCAAGTGCTAGGTATTCCAGTAATCTGCTAAATGACAGAGTCCTGTCAGTAGGGGGTCTACAATCAAACACTAACACTTCATTTACAATTCATTAAGACATTTATTCAGTGTTACAGCGAGACATTTACTCCACAGTTACTCTGTCAGAACATACATGTTCACATGTAAGATAGCATTTGTTACTACACAGACACTTCATTTCTCTACACAATTCACACATTGATGTTCACACTAGATATGGTATAACAATAGGAATGTAACCCATATTCAACAAGAAATACACATTTAAGACATCCTATCCCCCAAATAAACATATTGACGACTGAGGGAAACTAGAGTAAAACTTTTTTTTGTTTGGTGAAACAAGACATTGCTGTATAAATTACACATATTGAAGACCTATGACGAACAGAAGAGAGGGTGATACGGCGGTACATCTACAGATGGATCCTCTGTAGGGGACTCGTGTTAACAGTATCTATTTGACCAAGAAACTGAAAGAGAAAACAGGAATACAGATTATCAACAAAGTTTACTGTACTCTCAATACTGTTACAGATCCTGTAAACAGCTACCCCACCCACATATTGAGACACACACCAACTTTGGAAGAAGCTGTAAGCCGCACATGGACCAGCCTCGATTATCCAGGCCCTACTTCCGCTCTTACCTGGCTCTATTTATGGGCCTGGACCGACTTTTACTTGTGAGTAGTGACCCAGTTAAAACGGGCAATCTAGGGCGCCCATTCTGATATTAGAGATCCTATTGGTCAGGTTGCATTGAATATTCATAATACATCAGCTGGTACTGACATGTGGGCTCATTGAACAGTCAACCAACTGGAACCAGTGATCTTGTATGAGGAAAGGGCAATGACATAACTCCAGCTGAAAGAGTAGGGTAATTAGCAGTTACAACATGGACTGAAACTCAATGGGCGGCCCAGGCAGTATATTCCAATACCGTCTGGGGGGTCAGAGGCTGCACATGGACTTTAAAAATGCAGGTGTAGAAAGGTACTGTTCTATTCCCTCTATTGATGTTGCCCATAATCCTTTCTGTTCTAGGTTTCCTGTTAATAACCATAAGTAGGTCAGTCACATGACCTAGGTCGGGTTCGAGCGTGAACTATGGTACACTACAGTCGTCCATCTAGGGACTAGATCTGTTTGTGCGGCCGGTTTGACCTGGTATAGTGTCCTATTTTGCGTCTAATCTGCCCTAGATAACCGCCAGAACAGGTCTAGTTCTTCAGGCTGGCTCACTAGGGCAGACCACGCTCAGGGGTCTTGGTGCAGTCAAGTTCTGGAACTGGAAGTGGGAAGAACTGTACTACAGAAGGCCAGTGTGACATGCTCGTTCTAGAATTTGCTCAATGTTATTAATTGACGCTTAAACAAAATTTGCACATTGAAGGAAATTTGTTCTTCTGACACCAAAATTTGCCAGTTCCTTGGAATTTGCTCCTCCAAACCATTTGCCCCTTCACAATAGTTTTTTTACACCCCCCCCCCTCGACGGCAGTCAAACTTTTTTGCGCCCCCCCCCCCAAGGGTGCAGAGAATTTTCGTGCCCCTCTTTGATCTATAGTAGTGTGTGGGCTTTTTTTTGCTTAAAAGAGGGTAAATTTTTTACACTCCCCCCCCCCCAAGAGAGGTCAAAATCTTTTACGCCCCCCTCCTCAAGAGGGGTCTGAAAATTTTATTTTGGAGGGGCAAATCTTGGAACTTGCATGTGGCACCAGCTTTCCATACCCAACACATGAGTATTTGACAGTATGCCTTATGGGAAATAGGATCTAGACCAGGGCTGTTCAGGCGGTACCTAGGTCATGCCTCTGTGGCTGCCTTCTGAGCATGCCCACATATTAATGTGACCCGACCTTGACCAAACTGCAGCTAGACCATAGTTTGCGCTCCAACGCACCCCTAGTCTGGCCAATGCCATTAGTCACGTGACTGACCTACTTATGGTAATTAACAGGAAAACTCCTAGAACAGCAAGGATTATGGGCAACCTCAATAGAGGGAATTTCACTTCTCTGGTCTGATCCCATAAGCCGCAGGAGGCTTCTGGCTCACGAATAAGCTCATACACAGATGTTAATGCTACCATGATACCTTGTGTATAAGCCACCGCTTTTTACGTGAACCTGAGCATTACTGCGCCTTATAGAACATCCCAAAAATAGGGGGTGGATATTACAGACAGGGTATTCATTGTATAGAACAGTACTAAAACAAACAAAAACAGCCCCCAGATGCACGTTACAGGTTTTGATTTAACTCAGTGTGCACCTTATATGCGGGATGCGCCTTATACGTGAGGTACTATGGTAATGACCATTTGAAATGTACTGTACTGTAGTCTATGCCTGGCATAACATCTCAAAATGAATGTCCCTTTTGTTGTCTAGTACCGATAATGTTCATTTAGTTAAGATCAATTTATAATTGTTGGCTTGATTACATGATTATATATACGAGTACCGGTAGTATCTCACCTGTAAGGGTAACCCTGGTACTTGGCTCTGAACACAGAGAGCAGGAGGCTGAAGAAGAACGCTACAGACACAAGCCCAGTGATGGCAACAACTGCAAAATAACAAGGTACATCTCATCCGTCTCATCTGCACGTATATGTCCACATGCAAATATATATTTCTGATTATACGTTATTGCCTAATTCCATTTCTTACACTGTGCCTACAGTAGGTTAACAACACACTGGATCTATGAAATCTATTAGTACCCCGGGAATTACTGTAACTACCGTAATCTCCCGCGTATAAGATGCGTCTTCTACGCCAAACAAAATGCTGCTGGGTCTTATACGCGGGAGGGTTATTGCCTTGAGTTGGGGGTGCGTCTTATACGCGGGGTTTTCCAACATCTCATTTGGGAAAATGCGCCGATGACAGCTTGAACTCATAGCGCCAGCACCGCGGCAGACCGGGAGGTGTCGACGCGCCCGCCGGGGATAAGGCCCACCATGCGCCGATGACAGCTTAAACTCATATAGCCAGCAATTCGGCAGCCCGGTCGGTGTAGATTTGCTCGGCGGGTTTGACGCCGACCGTGTGCCGATGACAGCTTGAACTCATAGCGCCAAGCACGGCAGCCCGGTCGGTGTAGATTTGCTCGGCGGGTTTGACGCCGACTGTGTGCCGATGACAGCTTGAACTCATATAGCCAGCAGCGCGGCAGACCGGTCGCTGTAGATTTGCTCGGCGGGCAAAACGCCGACCGTGTGCCGATGACAGCTTGAACTCATAGAGCCTGGGGGTGGGGGGTGGGGGGGGTGCGTCTTATACGCGAACCCCCCCCCCCCCCCTTGGTGAGTTGGGGGGGCGTCTTGTACGGGGGGTTTCTAAATATCGATCCAGGGAGGTTGGATGCGTCCTCTACGCGAACCAGCCTACCGTGAGTTTGGGGAGCGTCTTCTATGCGCACCGCGTCTTCTACGCGGGAGATTACGGTAGACAAATTATGATTTCAAGGAAAGGTGACTGGTCATGTAAATTCTTAATGTTCCCAGAAATTGAGAGTGATTATACTGGAAAAAAGCTTACTTCTCTTTTTACCGGAGTCGCCCTTGATGTTGTTCGCTTCGTTCAGCAAGATCATCCCGATGACAACAGCAGCATCTAGTGGTCTAAGTTAAGGATATTTTCCCCCTTTTCAACAAAACAATGTTATCGATAGGTCCATACTTGTCTAAAAATATGATTTCTTAAGCAGTATAGCATAGTTAGATTTGTACAAAGTCACTTATGCTTTCGTTATTTCCCAATCATGTGACTTGGTTATCATGTTCCTTCACAGAGTGGATATCTTATTGAGTTACCGGGGCTAAATAGACAGCTAGGGTCATATGCATTGCAAGAAGACTATATAGACACCAATAGATGTCTGCTTGTACGGCCAACAGAGATTTAAAGAAAGGGTCAGAACAGAATAGATAAGATCGTTTTTGAGAAGGGCTTATAAAGCCTTTGGTTACCGGGATGGTTGTTTAACGCCATTTTGACAACTAAGCTTATGTCTACATCGACATGAATAGATGTGTTTATGTCTGCATGCATGGGCAAACAGATATATAAAGGAAGGAACAGAAAAGAAGGGCTTGGCAAGCCTTTGGTTCTTTTAAAATGCAATGCAATGGTCTCTGGCTGAGTGAGTGAGTAAATGAGTGAGTGAGCGAAAGTTCTTAAACAACATTTCAACATCTACGGTTCATAAATCCCCCCCCTCACCTACAAGGCGCACCCTGGATCCATGGTAATTCTATAAGATGCAGAAGACCTCTGATTTGTGTACAAGCTGTAGCTTATACGCGAGATACTAAGGTACAAGTAGTTGTTTCGTAAACAGACCATGCACAGAATTACTGGAAACAAACGATTTACAACAGCCTAAGACCGAAGTCTGATTTATGTAGCAACTGTGGGACTATAGCTGTAGAAATGAGTAATACCAGGAAGCAGATAATATACCCGTATTCGTATATACTGCTCTACCGTGCAGTAACAACTGGGTGATGACATAGGTTTTCCATCAGACCATTTCTATACTACCATGGCGAGAAGATTAGATGAGAGTAAAAATGTGGGCTTAAAGTAAGGTATGGCAGAAGGCAGTACATGCATTATATGAATGTACATCTGAACCTAACTGTAAGCATATTTTGTTCAGGTCCATCTATGCAAGTATTCCATAAACAAGAAAAATGTTGCAAGGACCACAGCTAGGAGTTGCCACTCTGTGACCGACATGTGACGTCACGGCCGAAGTATGACGTCACAAATTGCGTCACAAGGTGACCGTGACGTCACTGACAAACCGAAAACATAATGAAGTTGCTACGGTCGCTGCGCTCCCGGACGCTATGCGGCAAGCAACTCCAAAAAAAAGTATATTCAACATAAATACAATTCCGTAATACCCTGCTTATAAGGTACGGCTTCTACGTGAGGATGGACCTAGTGCGCCTACATCAACAAAAGTTGGAACTACCTCTGTTCCCTTTTAGGTGAGGACTACTAAACTACTGTAATCTCCCAAATATAAGGTGCACACCAAATTTAGTAAGTACTGGTTTGCGTACAAGGCGCACCAATATAGTCTGAATTATTATCTTGAAAAACCTTACATATAAGACACACCCCAAACTTTCGCCTTATGCTATAACACACACCTTCTCCTACTACTAAAAAAGCCAACCTGCATGCACAAACCATACACTATAGCAAGCCAGAAATGTGTGAAGTTTGGCGCTAACACCCTCCCCCTACCAAGTCTACAGTAGTACATTGACAAAGGAAGCCAAAAAAATCATTTCCCAATTGAACTTTCTCCTTACCCGCGTATAAGACTCCAGAGATGTCAGACCTTCAGAGGTCCGTCTATTTTCAGATGTTCAAACTTTCCTAAAATCAGACATCTCAGAGTCTTCTTCCAACTTGTGGTCATAATTTGGATGGAGAGAGTTACATTAATCACAGATAGCCTCACAACATTTCATTTCTCCTTCTAGGGAGCATAAGACTGAGCACAGTTCAGGCTTCAGCAGGTGGAATTTAGCATGCCTTGTGCTGCCCTCTAGCCTTTTCTAGATAAACCACCTTTCAGAGATCAGAGGATCTCTGAAATCTCATTTCAGAGGACATGAATCTAAGATGGCTGCTGATTGGCTGAAAATCTAATGCTGTTTTTTTTTTTAATTGTCTTTCTATGACCATCCATTCTAGAGATGGTTTTAATGATTTTGAGTGAGGGGAACATGTTGAAATAAAGACAAGATGGGTGCTTTTAGAAAAATTCATTATGCAGAATGGGTGTTTTCCTAACACCCAAAATTTTCAGAGGTTGGGGCAATACCCAACTGACATCTCTGTAAGACGCACCCCTAACTCAGGCAGAGCCATAAGGCTTATTGGATGTCTGGTTCGCGTATAAAACGCATCTTACATGCTGGAGATTATGGTCCTCAAACTCGAGCCATAAGTGCACCGTATAACCTTCTCTCAAGTTGGGGTGCGTCTTATATGTGGGAGGTGTGCCTTATACTTAAGATATTGCAGTAATACCAGTTTATGTTTATCAGAAAAAGAAAGAAAAAAGTAATATTCTGTTTATTAAAAGATACTGAGAGATAATATCATGTAGGTTTCTGCGATAAATTGGGATTCATAATCGGGGTATATGTAAATCTGCAAAGGAAAAAATATGAAAATACACAAATAATGTGGAAATAAGTAAATGAATCCAACAGAAACTAATTTTTCAAATGAAACAGCACAGTGAGGATATATGCAAGTATATTCTATCCTTACAACATAAATCTATAAAATCTGAGGCTTTCGAAATAAGACTTTGTCAATTGCTGTAAACCCAGTGTATGTACACTGAATCTCATGTATAAGCTGCACCCTGATATTTGGAGAATGCTATGAGCAAAAAACTGTCATATTGTGTGGTACTATAATACATGTTGCACCCGCATATAGGCCACATCGTGACTGTCTAAGGAAGCTCTAACACAACTATCAATTGTGTAGTACTGTAATACATGTTGTACCCGCAAATGGCTGCTTTAATATGTACTGTAGTATGGATATATAAAAGCACGCATTAAAGATGTCAGAGTCTATAAGCTGCAGCCTACACATAGGTTTCTGAAGTACCGTAGTACTTGCAAGGATGGAAGAGGAAAAAATCCTGAAATTCTAAATTTGAACCCCTCAAATATCTGTTGTTTTTTTCCTTTTTACAGGATATACAGAAATGAACTAAACTTATAACACGTGCATTATGAGTCTAATCATGCAAATCACTACATGCACAGAACCTGCCATGTTTGATGGCAATGTACAAGTACTTAGATCAAACTGCTACCGCAGGGATGTAAGTTAGGTATAGGCAAAAATCAGGAAGCCATACATTTACTTGACGTAAGTCTTCTATTTTCCAAACAGCCCCCCTTACCACTCGTATAAGGAAAATACATGTCATTCAAATTTTTCAGAAATCAGGAAATCCTGATAAAACCTGAAGAGTTACATCCCTGTACCGTCAATTCTCGCGTATACCAGTAAGCCACACCCTGATTTTTTAGGAAAAGTAAAAAAAATAATAAATGGTTTATCTTTTTTTCACTAATGAATGGATCTTCGAAATTCAAAAAGCTGCAGGGTACAAGGGGCCCCCTGGACCCTTCTCTGATGCTGGAACAATTGGGGAAATATTGGGTATGTGTCAGATGTAACCCCTCCCCTCCTTCCACCCACCTGTTTCTGCTTCTTGTGCTAGCCGCGGCTTATACGCAAGAATTTATGGTACCTTTGTAGAAAACAGTTTAAGTGAGTATTCAACAATGCTTCACTAAGCAACTTATTAAAACATACAAAACCAATTTAAATTGGTCTAATTCAAAAAGAATATTTATCCATCATCACTCTATGGGTGGACATTCTCAAAAAACAGCCAATAGCCTGACTGGCATAGCTAGGTACATGCATCATTATTTGCACCGCAGGCCAAATACTCCCACCAAAACTGCCCTCTTAGCACCCATTCACACCATACTTGCAAAAACCATGGCAATATTGATCAGTGCCATACGTTAGCCATTGGACACCATAGAATGTCCCCTACCCTTTGGCATTGTGATAAAGGTTATATCCACTTATGTCTGATACTAACACCATCTCTGATCCTCTTCTCGCTCACGCAACCGAAACAACCAACCAGAGGCCATGGAAATGGCTTTGACAGAGAGGGAAGCCAACCTGGTGAGAGCATTCCGCTCGTCACCACAATAAACTCTCCCCCTCCTAGGACTCCTGACTACTTACCAAGGGACAGTGTGATTAAAACAACACACCTCAGTGACCCTGTTATGTACAAAAATGTCCAACACCCCAGAGATAAGCTCTATATCCAGTGAATGTCATATGACTATCAAAACTATCACCCCTGTCCCCGATATGTCCAAAAAAGACTCAAACTCTGGTATCAGTAATCATGACAAACCTTCTCTTCTAGCAAACTTTACTGAGTCTTGTAACACTACCACACCCAATGGTTACCTGTGTTCTGTGCAAATGCAAATTCTAACATGAATAATGTGAACAATGATTGTAGCACTAAAAATCCAAATAAAACTGACAATGTGAAGTCTGTCGTCTGTTTCCTTTCAGCATACAACGTAGCTCGTAAGAACACGGTTGTTAATTTATCTAATGGAGAAGTAACCATTGAGGAAGAAAGTCTCTTAGGTAAAGGCCTAAATTTCTGCCCGACTCCTGGTGCACCCATTCTGGGTGATAAATATGATGATTTAGAGAAATTCCATAATAATATGAGGTGTAAATACAAATTTTCCTCACCTAAACAGTCGAAAAATGACAAAAAAGAGGAGGAAGAAAGGGTCAAAAGATTTGGTCGATTTTCAGGCAAAAGTCTTTTAGAAAAGGTAAAGAATCTAAAGCTTTTGGAATTGCCAATGGCATTAAAGCACCCACGGGAGGCTCAAGATTAGAAACTTTCATCACTATGAATGAAATGGATCTAGTAGATTGCACAACAGTAAGTCCTAAATACACAAACCTAACTTTAGGTGAGAAAAAAGCGAGGGATGTGTTAAGTGAGGACACCTCCATAGTTATCAAACCAGCCGATAAGGGTGGGGTGGTACTGATTCTAGATACTAAGGATTACATAGAAGGGTTACGACAATTGTCTGACACGTCCGGGGGCCATCGAGGAACTCAGACATTCAAGGGTTCTCGGACACTAAGTCCTTTCTTTTCTTTTTGGACAGGTATTTATATGCTGCTTGCCCAACACAGCAGTGACTGAATCTATGAAAGACCAAATCTATGAGGAGGGTTGAGGGGGAAAACTGCTACCTGGGCTTCATTCCCCTACTCTTTTCGAAGGATAGCAAGTGTTCTTTTATTTGTCTGGTCCCATAGGCAGGGCCAGACAAACCACGGCCTTTGATCACTCAGACATGGTTCACTGAGGGGGAATCCCATGGCAAAAGACAAGCATGTAGACCCGGGCCTGCGCATATGGACACCAGCTGCCCACATGCTCACCCCAAGCCACAAGAATCCCCAGCTTTGTCGCCTTTTACGAATCTGGTATGCCCACTGTCAGTATGGAAGGGGATTTCTCCTTGTGGACTCCCAATGAAGTTATTCTGCTCCTCCATGCCCTCACATGAAGGTCTGATTAACACCAGAAGATCCATAACCTCTGGGTCCACAGGCCACACCTACACCAGAGATGTAAGTCGGGTATTGAGAAAATCCCTGAAAAGCTATTATCGCAGGGTGGGGGGGGGGTGGGGGGGTGTTAAAAGTCTATATATGCAATGTGCATGTATAAAATTAATGTCCTTCCCCACAATACATGTATATGGAACTATGAGTCTAGTATACCCCCTCCCCAACCAACCCCACCCCTAATCTCTTTCAACCTATAATGCTTCAGAATTGAGGGTGGCTGAGGGTGAGTGTGGTGTTCAGACATTGAGTAGATGTATGGTGGTTGGGGTGGTGACATTGCACTTCTGAAGGGGTTTCCCCAAATGGCTGTATGGAGGGCAACTGTAGACTAGTCTTGAGACTGAGTATTTTAGACCAATCAGAGAGCAGCATTCCCTTCACCTCCCCTAGTAGAGTATGCCACTGAGATCCCCTATTCCCTGTCCAGGCCTTCCCCTACCCAGTTGAGTCTCTCTGCTTACACCAGGGGGCCTTCCTGTTCCTCAGTGGAGTCACTGGTTAAAGCAGCCAACACAGGCCTGGGTATGTGTATAGCAGAGGGTTATCATTAGGGCAAGAACACATATTTCTCTTCATTTTGATGAACATGGATATTCACACTGACTGTTATGAATATGAGAATCAAATCTGGCCCTGAAGACCTTACATATCCCTATTTTGACTTAATCTTAAGATTTTTGAAATCCCTATTTTCAGGGAATTCCCTGACAACTTACATCTCTGCTACACTGCAAAAACAAAGGTAACTTGCAGAAGTAGAAATATGATATACGGCCTCAGCTGCAAACGCTGCAAGAAGCAATATGTTGGCCAGACACTGCGCAAACTCATGGACCGCTTTGTCACCCATGTCGGTAACATCAAGAACAAGAAATTGGGAACTCAATTGGGTTTCCATTTCAACACCGATGGCCACCAAGGTCTCCAAGACATGGAAATCCATGTAGTGGAGTTCATTTTCCGAGCTCGACACTCAGACATTGCGATCAACATTCGCAATAAAGTAGAGAGGATCTGGATGTTAAAATTGAAAACTCAGATCCCTTATGGTCTGAATTTAATAGACGCTCCGAACTATTAAATTCCTTACACTGCTTAACAACCTCTCCAGGGGATCCCCCTTTTCTCCTCGTCGAAAAACACAATCTCTGCTACTAGATAATCTTGATGTTACCATCATACTACCACAAAGACTAGAAGAATGAGGGGAAAAAGGGTTAGGATTTTTATTATGGGAATGCATTAATGATATTAGGGGAATATTTTTCTTAGAACATATAGGATATTTTCAAATACAATCGTAGGATTTAGGGTATGCCATCTTTCATCCTTACATTATTTTATACGGTGGATTACATCTATATATGATCATTAGTAAAGAAGTAGCGCAGCAGAGCTGCAGTGCCATCTTTCTTTTGGATTTAATGTTATAAATTGCAAATATATAATTCATGTGATTTCATTAGTGTATGTTCAGATATATAAAATGTCAGAGATTGATAGAATAATACAATTGTAAAAATGTAAACTAATGAGGAAGAGACTATAGTTTGTAATCATTTTGTTTTTAGGTGGCAAAGGGTTATTGCATAATATAACTAATAGAAAATAATGTTGCCTGTAAGTAATTAGTAGCATGTATTGGCTAATTGCTGACAAATAGTGAATAATTACTAACATATATTAACTAAATGCTGACAAATAGTGCATAGATACTGACATGTTTTGACAAATACCAGTCAAGGCAGGATGCACAATTGAATTAATGGCTATTTATCTGTTATATATTGACTATTTGCTGAAAGATTGTGAGTAAATACTGACATTTATTGATAACTGCTGATATATAGTGACTAAGTACTGACATATATTGACTAATTGCTGACAAATTGTGAGTAAATACTGACATATATTGACAAATTGCTGACAAATGGTGAGTAATCACTAATATATATATATCGAATAATTGCTGACAAATAGTGAGTAATTACTAACATAATATATTTGACTAAATGCTGATAAAATGTAAGTAATTACTAGAATGTATTGACTAATTGCTGACAAATAGTGAGTAAAAATAGAGCAATTTATATATTAAGAATAGGTCCAATAACATCTTGTTTACTAATGGTGTGTGCTTTTGTGCTTTAATGTTATAGAATGTGTAAGTACTGACATATATTGACTAATTGCAGGCACAGTGAGTAATTGCTAAGATTATATTGATTAATTTCTGACAAATGGTGAGTAAACACTGACAACTATTGACTGACATTGACAAACAGTTAAGGCCACACTTTTTCTTTACTTTGCTTTATGGGCACCCAAGATAATAAAACCATAGTGTTGTAGATTTTGATACAATAGTAGAGAATAGTCCTGTAAGACATGGCGCGGCGACTCGTAATCTTGTGTCTAGTTTCAGTTGGTGAGACAGATAGGGCATACTATCATCTGGACTTTTGGTAGTATATAGCACAATTTCAACCTGAACTACCCACTGCAGCTAAGTACTAATAGTCTGTAGACTGTCCATTCTGCATGCACCTCACTCAGCTGCCACAGGGACCTGTCTTATTCAATGTTCAATGCCATAGTCATCAGGTGTGTCATTATGAGTGTACACTGTCTCAGATTGCCAGGAGCCTGCTCTGCCTCACCACCCCCCCCCCCCACACACACACACCCAACTGCCAATCACTGTAATAGTCTGTACCCCGTCACGGGCCAGTGGTCAGCAAACCGGCCAGATCACTCCACCTTTCTGTAGAGGGGGAGCACAGTGTAAGTACCTCGGTGTACATACATGTTTTCAGTGTTCCACAAAATCGTTTATATAATGAAAGTAGTAATCAAATTAATCTTTCATCACCAATAGTACCGTAATCTCCCGCGTATAAGACGCGTCCTCTGCGCCAAACAAAATGTTGGTGCGTCTTATAGATTAATCTCAACTTGGGGGTGCTTCTTATACGAGGGGTAATTTTACTATAGAACAGTACTGGATTGACAAAAATCACCCCTAAGAGGTGCGTCTTATACACAAAAATGCTTCTGCTGAGTTTGGGGTGCGTCCTATACGCGCAACGCGTCTTCTACGCGGGAGATTACGGTAGATACATATTCTTGTACATATTTCAATGTAAACTAAAAGTTTTACACAGAAAAGAATGTAGCAGTTCCACAAGGTGGCCTTACACTTCAACCTCCTCTGATTTACAAAAATGCACATATGGGAACACACACTTTAGCACTGATTTCTCCATAGAGATCTTTGACAGTGAATACTTTGTTCAAATACAGAAAATATGATCCAATTGTACCATAACCCACTGAGATAAAACCTGTACTACATATATATAGTAGTTTCAAAATGAACAATTCTAAAACAAAGGCTACAGGGATGCATTTCTGAATCTTAAAATGCTCTAATGCTAATCTGCCATAGGGCTCCAAATGATGAAATGTCTTATCTGTGAATAAAATCAAAAGTATGAGATATATTCTGAAAATTCCTTCACTGATAAGTAAAGTACACACACTGTTGTTATTACATTAGAATAGTGAGCAGGAATAGTCCATAGCAGAGGAGCCACAAACAAAAATAGATTGCAAGGCCTCCCTATCCCTTACACCGTGGCGACTGTGAACCATACACTAGTCTACTCATCTCACGAGTAGTACTCACTAGTCGCCGCGCTAAAAACGTAAGTTCGGAGAATGAAATATAAATATATAAACAAAATATGAATAAAATAAAAGCTACAATCGCAGGATTTCAACTATTCACCAGCTTTTTTAATACTACATCGAATGCATTCCTGGTATGATTAGCTTCATTTTGATACCAAATACACCTAGATCTACCCGGTACTTTTTTCTGTAACAAGTGGTATAGTTTTGTTTTTGGGTGTCGGAGAAAACAAAAAATAGATTTTTCAATTTTTATTGGGGATTTTGACTTTTCCACGTCGTTGGGCCTGCAACCCCAAAAATTAGAATGTATGGCCTAAGTATTGGGCCTAAAAAAAGTCCACCAAACCTTCACCGAGAAAATTCCACTTCGCCGTGTGGCTTTGCTGTAGGGCCTAGGTCAATCTCGCCAAGCTAAAAATTCAAAGTTTGTCAAAATCCACAAATCTTCAGTGAGTGTGGAACAACATGGAGACCCCTCGTAACGAAAGCAAACATAAAAATTTTGAGGGGAAGCCCCCCCCCCCAGGAAACTAGATGACCGTGGTACCAGGACCCATGGCCCTAGGGACAGTTGGCCCGGGACTGATGGCCCCAGAAAATGAGACTGATGGCCCCACTTTCAAATTTGATGCCCCTGTGTATAGTATGATCAAATAATTCACATATATTTGTTAGAGAATGAATGTTAACATGTTGTTGACTGCTTATGGAGCATGTTTGATGTATTTTAGCACAAGTTTGGAGGTGTTAGAGCCACAATAACCAATGCCTACCCACTGAGGCAGTGTGTGTAGCCCTGTGGGGTGGGTGCCTGGGGATTAGCTATGACACCTTTCAGCTTGCAGCACTGACTGGGCACACTGTAGTGACTACATAGTGACTAAGAGAAATCAAAGAGAAATGGATTATTAAAAAATGAAATTGAAAAAAAGAACAAATTAAAAATAAAGGAAATTAGATAGAAATTGGAAAAACGAAATTGAAATAAAATGGAATACACAAAAAAAAAATCACATTCTTCACAACTGTCAAATGTCAAAGAATGTGATATTTGTACTGATGTTATTGTATGTGATTGCTATCTCATTAATGTTATTGTATGTGATTGCTATGTCATTAATAAAGAAAGCCATGTGTACGGGGCTCAACAATACTGAATTCTTCTATTTTATTAAAATGGCAAATAAATCATAGAATATATGGTTAAAACATATGTAAGACATGTGATTTAATTGTGTTTATGTACTTTTTGATTTTTTCAGCATTTTTTCTTAATAATTTTCTTTTTTTCATATAATTTTCAATCAAGTGTAACATGGAAAGTGTCATAGATATGCATGATTAATGAAGATAGGTGATAGATGTGGGATGGACCCTGGTTTAAAAGTTGGGGCCATCAGTCTCATTTTCTAGGGCCATCGGTCCCACTTGGGGCCATCGGTCCCCGGGGCCATCGGTCCCACATTTGATGACCGCATCGTCTAACGAAGCGTATAACAATTTCACATATTATCACTCATACGTTTTGTCAAAATATACTGATTAAGATTTCGTCCAATTTCTTGGTGCCATGCTACAAAACACAGACGAGTTGTGAAAATCCAATAATCCATCTGTACTGCGACAATAAAGCAAGGTTCCTTTAAATTGAGAGCAGGAAAAAAACACTTCTTCACCCACAAGACCAAGGCCTCTGAAAGCAGACATCATAGCGCAGCACCTGGGACCCGGCGCCCAAGGTTATTTTTCTCTACTTTCAAAAAATATTAAGAATACTTCTCGTCACTTCTCAAAAAAATAAAAACAGCACGTAAATATATATTTCATATAGTGTTTGCAATTTCAAAGATTAGACAATAAAACTTAGGAAATCATCCAAAATGACCGATATCTGCCGAATTCTCGTTCAGTACATTACACTGATGTCAATTAGACTTTTATACTTTTTACAGACTTTTTTTTTTTCAACAGCATGTTATTCTTAAATGTTGACTTGAAACCTACAAAACATACACATTGAATTAATGCTTATTTTCCATAGAACACACTGGAACACACATTTTTACCATTCGATGACGATTTTTCTAAGGAAAAGTAGCATAAACACGCACACCTCTACCAATTTCACGGTCCAGACCCCAACTACCCGGGCCTCCCTAGCCCACTTAAAAGGGTCTATTTCTCCTCTTTCCTATCCCCTCGGGATGTGTGTGGTGCACATATGCGCGGACACTGACACATTCCCCTGTGAAATTGTGTAATGTAATTCTCGCCATGAATATGACCTTAGTTGTCGAAATGGCGTTAAACATCTATTACTCACTCACCCCAACTACCATAAGTGCATTTGTCAGTTTACAACAGTATAGAGATATAGCAACAAAAGCACGCACTAATTACTAACATATATTGACTAAGTACTGACATATATTGACTAATTGCTGACAAATAGTGAGTAGGCTTAAATAGGCCCTACCGAATAAAACACAGAAAGGCGACGAAACACAAAACACGGCATACACTCAGTCACCAAGTATTAGTAGTTTCAAATTGTTAGCATATGAGTGGCTGCAGGTATTGATGTGTAAAGCTTATCAACAGTGATAATGCACTGATAACTAGCATTTGGATCTAAAAAGTCTAAGCACCTGATCAAGCAATGGCTGCCTCCATTGTATAACTTGATTGATGCTATAGGGGTATTCCATTTCTATTGTTCAGATTCCACTTTTTACAGGGATATTGCCAGGGTCGCGCCCGCGCGCCATAGGTGCATTTATATCCAGAATGGCGCATTAAATTGCCCCTAAGGTGCGCCCATTGGCGCATCTGCTTAGTGCAGATATAGAGCTTTCAGAAGCTGAAAGAATTGTGTGAATATTCCTATTAGAGCCAGAGTTATTGAATAAGATGCCCAACGGTATGTTTATTATAATTATATCAATGTTAAAATTTTAAGTAATATTGAAAAGTTGTTTTCAAATTGTCTAACTTAAACTGTCTACCTGAGAGCAGAAATATACAAGTGGCTCTAAATGTTCTTAAAATTGGGGCTTTTGGAAAATTCTCTAACAGTTTGAAGGCCCAGCTCAAAGGCATGTTGGTCTGGATCACAATATCAAGACAAAATGGCAAAATTACAAGCTGACCTGAACCAAGTGTACCCAAATCCAAGACTAAAGGCTAGGCTCGCGCTAGCCATTCGCCAGATCGCCAGTGGCGAATCAAACTACAATTTGGCTAACCATTTTCCCATTGGATTCGCCAGACTGGCTAATCCTTCTCCCAATTCACAACTGGGAATATGATATATGGAATGTAGCATACCGTTGGAAAGCTTATAACATGACAAAACCAGTCATATGCATTCCCTCTTCATACAAATGAATATGACATTTCTGTGATTTTTCTCTTTAAAAATCTTGATAAAACATTTTCTGATTTATGATTAAATTGTTTAATATCTGTTTAGGGCTATACACAAATCAAGCCTATAGTTCAGCTCCTACTCAATGTTTCTGGGAGTAGCTGGCTATGTCCCCTTTCAAACACAGTTTTCTGAAGAGACACTGTTGCACTTTCTTCCATCATTAAAAAAATAACAAAAATTTTCAGAAACGTGGATGAACCCTTTAATGCCTAGCCTTATATTAAATCCATATCTATGTGGAGCTCTATCGCCGAACTGAGCTGCATGTAAACCCCCATTCAAAAGTGGAGTGGGATATTTAAAAGGTCTGATCATATTGAAATATCACTACCTTTGTAAATACTCTGTGGTACATGTACCTAAAAATAATATGTTCTAATATTATATGAAGGTTGATCAGATCAATCTGGCTAATTGATTACATATCTGGCTAATCAAAAATGAGGCAAATTCGCCAGACTGGCTAAGAGAAAATATGTACTAGTGCTAGCCTAGAAAGGCATGGCCGATTTAATTTCTTCAAAGCTTCCAGTGACATCTCCATGATCATGATGGATACAAATATATGATATTTTCCAGTTGTTTTTTGTTTGTTTTTTCTTCTTCTTGTTTTTTCCCCTCTCCAATCACTAATGAAAACACACCAGCATTTTATTCCTCTCTGCATTGTATTTATTCCCGAAAAGAGTAGTTGTCTCCTCACAATTTCTGTTATGATTTTGAACTCAAATTGTTGTGAATTAATTGGGCCCAAATAATCGTAACAATTTTGGTTTTTAGTACAGTACAATTTGGCACGTCTCTACTATGGTATATTAAACACTATGCATACAATTGAAAATGGGATCCTTCATGGCCCATTATCTCCATAAATGGCGCATTAACCTCCCCAGAAGTGCGCCATTAGCTCATTGCAAAAATTCCTGGCAATATCTCTGTTTTTAATGAATAATGTGCTATTAATCTTTTTAATGTCAATACTTAGTCACCAAGTCACAGTAGTGTATACTTGCAAGCATATGAATTCTATAAGGGAGCAATGGAACATATCTATATTATGAAAAAAAAATTGCAACAATGCATTGTGGGATATGGATCTGTGGTAGTTTTTCCCTCCGATCAACCTTGCACTAGCGAAAATTCATTTCAAAATTTTGAACTGGGACAAATTTTTGTCAAAGCCCCAACCGGCATACACTGCAAACGGCCTCCCCCAACAAAACTTTGAGAGTCTGTCCACCTGTTCAGCGACTGATACTTATTTCTATGCATTTCTACTACAAGTACTGCAGGTTTGGTGTGTGAATTGTTTACTGAGTTCGCAATGGCAGCCTGTGGGCGTAAATGGAGGCAACCTGGGAGCGTAAATGGCATCATATACAAAAACTGTCATATCTCCCTTAATAATAGGAGTTTCCCATAGTGTGACCTATAGATTAAGGGTAGCCCGAGCTGGCGAACGTCACTGCGGTCTTTGTTTTTAATTTTGACAAAGAATAAAAATTAGAAGCTATTATTCAGCCATTATGCATTGGAACATCATGCTGACCTTATGATGTAATAGTGACAGCAGATCCAAGGGTCTCTCGGCTAATAAAAATGTGTAGTCTATTATATCAACCTAGCAATACTGTAGGCCTATTTAGCTATCTTTTAAAGACAAATACTTTATTTCATGGCCAAAAACAATGTTGTAGGGGTGTAGCAATCTTGTTTAGTGTACTTTGCTCTTTCTTCATTATGATGCATGAATGAAGCCCTAATGAGTAATGAGGCTGGGGGGGGGGGGGGTAATTGGGTATGGTGATGTATAGGCTGATGTAAGGATCTAACCCTGACCCTACAAATTGATATAAAGTGTTATTGAGTTCCTAGCGTCAATGCACCACTATAGCAAGGTACATGGGTATTAGTCTCGCACTACAAATTAATATACAGTCTTAATGAGCTCCGAGCGCCAATGCACCACTATAGCAATGCATTGAGTGCCAATACAAAGACTGGGCCGTGTTTCCGCGGCTCAGGATGGTACTGCAGGTAATGTGAGCTCTGGGAGTTATATAATAGCAACAGGGCATCTTAGGACAGCGTTTCCATGCCTAAGGACGCCTCTGCAGGTAATGTGGGCTATGGAAGTGTTTGTGTTGCAATCAGACGTGTTAGGGCCGCGTTTTCACTGCTTAGGACGCCTCTGCAGGTACTAGGCATTATAAGTGTGAAAAACACAATTAAAACACGCCCAAGAGAAGGAGCCTCGACTTCACTGGCTAGACTTACAAAGTGCAGGTAATTATCTGTTTTTTAATTAAAGAGGGGCATACGCACATAGGATTACTATGGGTAAATAAAAAATATTTTGCTTTTAGGAGACCTACAACTTAGTCTACTACGCTAAGAAAGTCAACCCTTCTCTCCCTGGTATGATGAGCCATATTTCAAAATGAAATATGGCAATAAGGAATGATTTCACTCTTTATTTCTCAAATGGAAATAATTTTTGGCATCATTTTTTGCAACCACTCTCGGGACCTAAAATCGGCGCTTTTTACCCAGTGCCTCACATGGCCAATCCAAGGTGTGAAACACCTTAGATTGACCAGTGAGTACTGGTTATCCTTAGTTCCTGAAGTGTGGTTTAACTGTCAACCCATGTTATTTCTTTTGTTATATGGCATCAAAAAGGGTGGGGGGGGGGGTTTGAATGATAGTTGTTTCTTTTGTTTTATTGTGTCAAAAAACGTTGGGTGGGTGGGGGGGGGGGATAGAATGATCATTAATGTCCACCAGGCTAAGCTAATTTTTGGATACGAGGAATGTTAATCAGATTGAGATAATATCTCTGAGCCGCAATCTAGTTCATAAAGTTGGCAAAGAATGAGAAGTAAATTTTACCTACAGGCATAAAAATGAACTTACATTACACTAAGCTACAGTTGTCTAGTAAACACAACTTTACAGTTGGGCAATGGTACCCATTAATCTACCTGTGTTTAACTTATGGCTATAAGACAACTAACCTTCAAGGTCAGAATGACTTTGTCTATGTCTTGTATCAGAAACGTAGCACCCAACAGTCAGGTGGCTGAGTATGAGTCTTTAACAAAGGATACTGAGGAAGATGACAATGTACGTCTCCACTATAAACTGTCCTTGACTACTGCCATGAATATAGTGCTGCAATCAAATATACACCTGGTTCAACTTCAGCTCTATAAATCTCAAACTCAATTATCAATACTCTAATGAGGGGAAATTGCAGAGAAACCATCTCCCTTCCCTGAGAAAATCTCAACCATGACATCAAGCTGTAGTTTCGTTCTCGGAATTAAAATTCTTTTTTTTAATACACTTTCCATTTGACAGGGTTGGGAATATCATAAATACATGTAGCAGTCAATGGCAGCAAACCCCTTAATAGCATGACATATGCTTTACAAATTTATATTTAATTAAAAGCTTACATTCATATATAAAGTGGGTATCATTTTAATTAGTCTTAGTTCTACTCTTCTACATGTGCATGTAAAAGAAAAATTATGGTCGTCATTACAAACTATGCACACGGTGCAAGTATCTAAACACCATGTGGACAAGATGGTAAACACATGGACTCCTACTGCAAGGCATCAAGTCTTCAGGCAGTTTGTACGGATGCAATCAAACATATCCATGTTCTACAGGAAACATCAAGCAGTTTGACTCATGCTTTTAGATGATTGATCGATTCAAGTTCTTCCTCTTTCTAAGAATATGCAATTCTAAAGAATATTTTCATAGCAGGTAGATGAAGAAAGTGAACTCACAACTTGTCCAGTTTGAGGATTTTTGTGCATGAAGGGTGGACCGCGAATGTGATTCCACATCTGTCCAGACGTCATGGCGAAGATAATTGACTGAAGGGGAAAATAATTCACATATTATTTACTACAAAGACATAGACCTAAGCCTGTATATATACTTTTTAAGGCATACTGTACCTTTGTGTTCAAGCACCCCGGCCTCAATTTCCTCGGTGCTCACACATGACAGGTGTTTATCTAAGATCTAGTTTAAGTACTTAAGAGATTTTTCAAATTCCGTTGCTTAAACATGACGATACGGTATACATGCTGTAATATGATCCATGTAAAATAAATCCCATATGTGATTGAGTTGAGTAGGCTTAATCCCCATATTTACCATTGATATATATCTGTAGTGGCTGCGACATGTGGTGGTAGGATGTCAGCCTTAAATTTACACGGTCAGAGTATCAAATCACAGAGAACAAGGCCTAATGGAGAGGGGGTTTACCACCTACTTTTATTTAAGACAACTGATGCTATTACAATCTATGGAACAGAAAACGAGGCAAGAGGGATTTACATTCCTTGCACGTGCAAACTTGACCTGATCCACTATAGTTAAAATACATATAGTTAAATGAACTCACCAATGCTGCGATGCCCCAGGACGTTTTGTTGTACAGGAACTCAAGGTTGTTACGTTTCAGGTAAAGCAGACCTCCAATTAGCGAGAAGAGAAGCGCCAAGGCAAGTGTGCCGGAATAATTTGGAGGACGGAATACTCGGATCTGTAAAAACATATATTAACTACCGTAATCTCTCGCCTATAAGGCGCAGCTCGCCTATAAGGCGCACCCCTAACTCAGGGAGGTCTGTTTCACGTATAAGGCGCACCTCTGAGGGCAGATTTTTGTTGGTTTCGTACTGTTCTATAGTAGAAATACCCCCCTATAAGGCGCACCCCAAACTCAAGGCAATGTCCCTCCCACATATAAGACTCAGCATCATTTTGTTTGGCGTATAAGACGCGCCTTATACATGAGAGATTACGGTAGTAAGAAATCCCTACACATAATGTACTAAGTTTTTATTAAGTACAAGATATAGCTATCATGGATATACTAAGAATCCAACTAAACACATGAATACAAAGTGATGTTTTTGATCATGTATGGATTTGATGACATACAATTTTGGTTATTTAGGAGAAAAGCTGTCTACTTACATGGATGTCTGTCCGCTCAGTAACCCAGCGTGCAATGTTCTCTGCCGCAAAGCCAAGTCTATTCACAAATAAAATATAAAATACTGGAACTCTGCTCCGAATGATACATAACACTTTAAATGATACATAACGCTTTATATTATACAGTATAAGCAACTTGGACAATTTAGGGTGTATGGAATGATAATTTATCTTAATTCTTTTTAATTTATCTTTTTTTTTTTTAATTTAATTTTTTAATTCTATTTTCTGATTTATAGAATAATATGACTATGCCTAATGAACCTTTGTTGCTTTTGCAATATCAGCAGAAGGAAAGCGGACTCAATTTTGGAAACTGGCACACCACAGCCATACCGTGATAGGACAGGTACCAGTTGGTTGTGTGCATGGGTGACAGTACATGAAGCTGCACCTACCTGTGGATGTCCATTGTGTCACTACGCTTAGGTTTGCCTTTGGGTGGGAAGTGCATGAACACTGGGGCCGAGTTCAACTTCAACTGGATAAGAACAATGATACATAGACAAAGGTTCACAACAACTCGTCTGACAGAGGGTCATATCACGAGGTGAAGCAAAGTCAGATAACCATGAAAGGGCAGTACTTAACGACTGAACCTTTTTATTTATTTATTTTAGTCATGAAGATTAAGATTCCATTTTAAGCGACATAAGGTTTTCTTTTTGATATGGCTGTTAAGATCAGGAGGTAGAGGATAGGTCTGTCACACAAAACGTTCTCAAGAGATTACTGGGTTCAGGAATGCTGTGAAGCGCATATTCTTTTTTTGATTTTCAATCATACAAGTACTTACACTCGAGAAAACATCGGATCCCTCGTCATAGTCTACCATGGCGAAGAATAGCTTGTTAGAGTATTGCTGACTGTAGCGCCATGAATTGGCTACAATCAAGTACTCATCATTGGCTTGCCTAGTGACAAAAATATTTGAACATTTTGAGTGAGAGGTACAGAGGAAAGACATTTGCCGGGGACCCAGGCTTACATCTTTTCATTATGGTACGGTATAAGATTGATCCCCCCCCCCTATTTTTTACGCTCACTGGCCAACAAAAACCAGGAAAACTGGACTTTGGACATATTTTCCCAGGAATCTAACATGATTTAATACAAAAATCTTGGAAGCAAAACCAGGAATTCCTGGTAAACCAGGAAAAGTGGCATCTCTGATTGCTAATTTTGATAACAGAGAGAAATGAACAACGTGCCGTGCATCATCTTTAATAGAGAATAGATGGGTGTCTGGAATCTAATTAAAAGAGTCACGTAAATGGGCATAGATTTTCTAGTGGAGGTCATAGGCATAGGACATAGGCTTTCAGTGTATGATTGGACAGGCTTGAGTCAGTCTATGAGGCTATCTAGAGGTAGGTGACTTGTGCTGCCCTCTATAGTGAACCTAGAAAACTCCTTGGTGGTGCCATCTCATGGGGACAAGAGGAACTACCGTAATCTCCCGCGTACAAGACGCGTCCTCTACGCCAAACAAATGCCTTGTGCGTCTTATAGGATTTCTTCAAGCTGGGGGTGCGTCTTATACGCGGGGTTTTCCAACATCTCATTTGGGAAAATGCGCCGATGACAGCTTGAACTCATATAGCCAGCAGCGCGGCAGCCCGGTCGCTGTAGATTTGCTCGGCGGGGAAGACGCCAACCGTGTGCCGATGACAGCTTGAACTCATATAGCCAGCACCGCGGCAGACCGGGAGGTGTCGACGCGCTTGGCGGGTTCAAGCCGACCGTGTGCCAATGACAGCTTGAACTCATACAGCTGTAGATTTGCTCAGCGGGCTGGGGGGTGGGGGGGTGCGTCTTATACGCGAAGCCCCCCCCCCCCCCTGCTGAGTTGGGGGGGCGTCTTGTACGTTTTTTTTTTTTACAAATCGATTCAGGGGGGTTGGATGCGTCCTCTACGCGAACCAGCCTACCATGAGTTTGGGGAGCGTCTTCTACGCGCACCGCGTCTTCTACGCGGGAGATTACGGTAGAACCCAAAGCTAGTACAATTTGCATTTAAGTGAAATTTCTTTTAGACCTTCAGGAAAATATGGAATCTTTAAATGAAATATGCATTGCAGGTAACTCGAAAAGCCAATTTTTTTTTTTGCTTGAGAGAAGAGTTATAGGAGCGGCCTTGAATTAAAGACAAATGCTACCCGGTACACAGAAGCCACCTGGTGGCAGAAATCAGAACTCATCAGTTTTTAATGGGTTTTCTCATCCCAGCTGGGTCACTTTACCTCTACATATTTTTTTTCTGTTTATTTCTGATCACTATAAATGCATTAAAGATATTTATATGTCATTTGAATTCCCATAGGACCCTGTAGTTAAGGGAAAATTTACATTTTTGAAAAATTTACAACTTTTTCATTTCAATGGTGACCCCCCATTTTTCTTCTTTTAAAATGTTCGTAAAGATGTCCTTTACATGTTCAGAGAGTTTCAGAGATGAATCAATAGATCATTTACTATAATGCAAAATATGAAAAAAATGTTTTTCTTTATATATCAAGCTAATACTATCTAGAGTTATTTCAGATTATCAATAGAAGATCTAACATTGGCCAGCCTAGCGTTTGTCTTCACGACTTTATGGGGGATGCATAAAATATCATGAAAATTGAAACTGTATATATATATATTGTTGTATTATCTCCCTTAGATAAGCTGGTATCAGTGAGAAACTTAAGGCATGCCTACCATCACTGCAAGGTGACGCTTCTTTGCTACAATGTTAAAGTATATGCATTCCATTTGGAAACCTTTTTTCTTGACCTTTTGTGGTGTTGTTAACCACATTAACTGGCTCTCCAAGCAGATGTGTTGTGGTATTAGAAATATAATGCAGCAATGTAAATTGCTGATAACTCGAAAAGTGAAAAGCCTGTTATTAGCTCGCAGGGGCCATCCATAAATGACACAGGGATGTAAGTCAGGCATGGGCAAAAATCAGGAAGCCATACATTTACTTGATAAAAAAGGCCTTTTATTTTTTCCAAACAGCCCTCTTAACGCTTGTATAAGGAAAATACATGTCATTCAAAATTTCCAGAAATCAGGAAATCATGATAAATCCTGAAGACTTACATCCCTGATGACATCATGCAAAATTTGACCTTTTTAGACCCCCCCCTCGTCATTTTTTTTATTTTGCCAATTTTGCAATGCTGAAGATATATGGAAAATTTATTTCGTCATGGCAGGCCTGACCCCCCCTCCCCCTTCAGCATGACGTCATTTGTGGATGGCCCCCCCATGAGTTGTGCACTCATCCTGTTGCATCAGCCCTCCCTCACCCAGGTTATTCGCACCAAGCCACTATTCGCATAACTCCCGCCAAAACTGAGCTATTCGCACCACATTGCCAAAAAAGGCGGGAAAGTTGATACATGGATCATATACCTTCACCACTGGAGGCAAAAAGTGTCTTATGGCTGCCAACCAACTGAGTCTGTACATTATTGACAATTTCTCAAAATTTACAAAACTTGGTAATGAAATACCTTTAATGGCACTACGAATTCCAGGGCTTTTGACAGGATTTTTTGCAATGCGCCAATTGCACACTTTTTAGCAAATACAATGCGCCATTCTGTAAATGAATGGCCATTCTAGCCATTTAAATGCGACATTTAAGCATTAAATGCGTGTATTACGCACTGCGCAGCCCTGTCAAAAGCCCTGGAATTCATTTAGTAATTCTGCATCTTATATATAAAATTTCCATCTTTTTTAAAACCACCAAAATGACTGAAAGTGCAATGCCCCAGGGTGTCTCCTTATAACTCGCTTTTCGAGTTAACTACGTTATAACCAGGTTACACTACTCGATATCTGCTTGGAGCTACCGTAATCTCCCGCGTATAAGACGCGTCCTCTACGCCAAACAAATGCCTTGTGCGTCTTATAGGATTTCTTCAAATTGGGGGTGCGTCTTATACGCGGGGTTTTCCAAAATCTCATTTGGGAAAATGCGCCGATGACAGCTTGAACTCATATAGCCAGCAGCGCGGCAGCCCGGTCACTGTAGATTTGCTCGGCGGGTTTGACGCCGACCATGTGCCGATGACAGCTTGAACTCATATAGCCAGCAGCGCGGCAGCCCGGTCGGTGTACAGGCGCTCAGCGGGTTTGACGCCGACCGTGTGCCGATGACAGCTTGAACTCATAGCGCCAAGCGCGGCAGCCCGGTCGCTGTAGATTTGCTCGGCGGGTTTGATGCCGACTGTGTGCCGATGACAGCTTGAACTCATATAGCCAGCAGCGCGGCAGCGGTGTACAGGCGCTCAGCGGGTTTGACGCCGACCGTGTGCCGATGACAGCTTGAACTCATAGCGCCAAGCGCGGCAGACCGGTCGCTGTAGATTTGCTCGGCGGGCAAAACGCCGACCGTGTGCCGATGACAGCTTGAACTCATAGAGCCTGGGGGTGGGGGGTGGGTGGGGGTGCGTCTTATACGCGAACCCCCCCCTGCTGAGTTGGGGGGGGGCGTCTTGTACGGGTTTTTTTTTTTACAAATCGATTCAGGGGGGTTGGATGCGTCCTCTACACGAACCAGCCTACCGTGAGTTTGGGGAGCGTCTTCTACGCGCACCGCGTCTTTTACGCGGGAGATTATGGTAGTTCCTGCCTGCATGCTGATGTCATTCCCACCACCATCCTCCTCTTCCTCCTGTTCGCACCACCTGCCTCAATGTGAGGCCTCATTTGCATGTATTTGCACCACCTTAGCTTATTTGCACCACCTCAGTCAAAAAGGGCGGGAATGTTGATCCATGGATCAACATCCCATAGGCTCAGCACTGGGTATCAAAAGCGTCTTAAATGCACTCCACACAAACTGGCATTGACTTCTATGTACTCATGACAGGATATCTCACAAATAAAAAAAAAACACTTTACTCAGACATTCTAAGCTCCAATTCCATGTACAAATTGTGAAGTTTATTGCATCATTTAACAGTTTATATGCCAATTTGATATCCTCCACCTCCCCTTTTCCCCCATGTCTACTTAGGCACTAAAAAGTTTGTTTTTTTACCCGGCTCGTATAACTCGCTTTTTGAGTTAAAAAGAATTGACTGCATCATTCTGTTGTCATTTTCATAGATAACTTTAGAATAAAATTTGGCTGTATTCCTGTCTCTGTAAGGGTGTTATTTCACATTAAATAGCGTTGCTTTGTGACGTTTTTTGGTACCATAATCTCCCGCGTATAAGACACGTCCTCTACGCCAAACAAAATGCTGGGGAGTCTTATAGGATGTACTGAAATTGGGGGTGCGTCTTATACGAGGGGTAATTTTACTATAGAAATGTACTGAATTTACAAAATTGAGCCTTAAAATGTGCGTCTTATACGCGAAAATGCATTTGCTAAGTTTGGGGTGCGTCTTATATGCGCAGCGCGTCTTCTACGCGGGAGATTACGGTAAGTACTGAAAAAATAACTTTTTTCCCAAAAAAATTGGGTATGAACAAGAAAAAAGAAATGAAAGGTAAAACAAACAAGAGAGTGTTTATTTTAAAACAGTTGAGTCGAGAGTATGTCTTGGAGAGACAGAAAGGAAACGAGGCAAGGGTACAGAGCCTAGGCTAGATGACTTGCCCATGACTTTCCCACTATGTCATTAAGGACACATTTAGCTGCTTGATTGTCTTCCTCCCCCTCCCAACACAACTACCAGCACAGCTCTGAGTATTGAGGCATGCCTAAGTACCCCCCAACCGACCATAGCCCCCCGACCATAGCCCCCCGACCATAGCCCCCCTGACCATAGCCCCCCCCGACCATAGCCCCCCCCCGACCATAGCCCCCCCCACCCATAGCCCCCCGACCATAGCCCCCCCCCCGACCATAGCCCCCAACCATAGCCCCCCGACCATAGCCCCCCTGACCATAGCCCCCCCCCCCGACCATAGCCCCCCAACCATAGCCCCCTCCCGCCCATAGCCCCCAACCATAGCCCCCCCGACCATAGCCCCCCCTGACCATAGCCCCCCCCAACCATAGCCCCCCCCCGACCATAGCCCCCCCCGACCATAGCCCCCCTGACCATAGCCCCCCCCAACCATGGCCCCCTCCGACCATAGCCCAGCCCAGCCAGCCATAGACAGTCATTGTTGATCCTACAATTAACATCACAGACAGTGTAGCCAAGGTGATGTGACCTTGTTACAATTACTTGTTACATTTCCTTCCTTTCCCATGGGAAATGATTGGAAGCCAATTCTCTTAAAGGGCCCAGCTATCTCACTACTGATACTTACCATAGAGAAGCCTACTAGGCTCCTCTATGTACTCACCTACATTCACCTCCAATGCAAGACTAATGTTTTGTCTATGAGAGAATCTTGGAATTAAACCTATCAATAAACCAAATTGGAAGGCCTTCAAAATCAACTATATCAAAAGATATTTGCCCAGATAACCATGGCACACACTGCCCCCATACCTACTCTATGCCCTCCTCTTCTAAAAAATCTGAACTCTGTCTATAAGTGGGGTTAAAGACAGTTTGATTACCCTTTTATTTAGGGTAAGAAGAGCCCTAAATCCCATGCATTTCTCCATAGGGAAAAAACCCAACAGTAATTACCATGTCACAGCCATCAAAGTACACCTTAAATGTAAATTCTATTACATGGATAGCTTTGTCTTGCTTTTTGTCTCACTATATGACTAATTTTTGGGGGTTCAGTTGTAACAGAAATAGGGGTAAATGACAGGTTTTGATGGTCTATGCAAATTCTTGGAATCTAAATATAAGAAAAGCATACCCCATGAAATGTTTTTTTCATCATTTATCAAAAGATTTTCATGTAAATAGAAATATGACTCATGGGGTCTTTGAAGGGTGTGATAGGGCATATGCTATGTAATGGAATAGTCTTTTGGTGGTGCATGTAATCTGCTAGAGGCCAAAATAGCAATTGAAACTTGGTAATCATAAGAAACTCGGCTAAGGGCTAGTAGACAAGAGGTCAGAAAGGTGGTGTCAAAAGCCCTTGCCTCGTTTAATATCCTATGACCTATATAATACTTTCAACTTGTTTCATGCATATTTTCTAGGACATAGAACCATAAATGTAGAAATGGGACAGAAAACATTGATATTGAAAAGGCCCTTCAGAAAATGAGTTCAAGTAACCAATAGAGCCGTTAGGCATAGATCAAGTAGATCTATGGTATTACTTGACTCGTTAATATAACATACTGAATCAATCAGGTATTAGACCAATGAGTTTAAAACAATGTTGGCAAATCATAATGTATCAAACTTTTATACTGGTAATGAGATTTTATTTTATTTTAAGTCTCACCTGCAGACAGCGCACTGCCTCTGTGCCTGCAGTGCAGTTAACATGAGGATGACGGAGTAGTTACGTGGTGCGGTGCGCAGGTACTGCCGGAACTTGTTACCGTCCATGCGGATCACAGGCTTCTTGTTGCTCCAGTCCATAAGAGTCTCTACTCTCTCTGACAGGACAGACTAAAACGAAATTCAGGTGGGGTCAATATTATTAATGTTGAGTTCAGTATTTCTAAGATGATTGATTTGTAAGTAAATAAGGCTCAGAAAAAATAACAACCCCACCTATAAGGCTCAACCTACATTCAGGATTATTTCATTGTCCTCACTGGAGATTGTCGCTGCCAATCTGAGTTGCCAAATTATCTCATTTCTTACTAGTATTTTAGAGCCATTCTGTTAAACCCTGAGCAATCTCTCTCGTTCAATAATTACTCACCCTCCAGTGCCAGTGTTCTACTTTGACTACCTACTGGCAGACACCAAGTCCCAGTTAAATCACAGTTAACGAGACCGTTCACAATAAAATTGAATGCGTGCTATAGAGCACTTATGGCCCAGGTCTTCCACCAAATATCATAAAAAAAAATATAGAAATTAAACCTACCTAACTGTTGACACTATAGTGACAGTATGTCCAAGTTGTCAATGCTTAACCCTATGGAAAATGCACCCATTATCGCTTGTATGTTTCATTGGCGAATAACTCCTCTCCTGGCGAGTTAAGCAAAGCACAATATCAGCAGGTCTTGAATAAGGATCCATATTTTCAATAGAATTGCCAGAGAGATTGTATTTGTCCTCTATTTTGTTATAATCCAGCAGTTTCGATGGCTCCGTGAGTCGATCGTCTCGCTGTCCGCCATTTTGGATTTTGATGTTCTGTGCGCATGCGCGACCCCTCCTTGCCGGAGAAATGATATCTTCTATCGATTTAACTTGAAATTAATGTAATCTCCTGCGTATAAGACGCGTCCTCTACGCCAAACAAAATGCTGGGGAGTCTTATAGGATGTATTGAAATTGGGGGTGCGTCTTATACGAGGGGTAATTTTACTATAGAAATGTATTGAATTTACAAATATCAGCATTAAAATGTGCGTCTTATACGCGAAAATGCATGTGCTGAGTTTGGGGTGCGTCCTATACGCGCAACGCGTCTTCTACGCGGGAGATTATGGTACATCCTAAAGAATATGTTTCCATGATTTTTTGTTTAATTATCCCCCAATTGCGATAAGCAATTCCCATCTAAAGTTCCAATTCATGACCATCAGTTTTAGACCGAAAAGGCGCCGCCAATGACCCAGGGGGACCTGGGCCAATAAACTGATGTTCACAAAATACCTATATCCAACATTTCTCACTCCATTTTCTCAGCTTCTGGGTAACTTGAAAACAAAAGTGCACGTAATTTGGAATATGAATTACATAGACTATAGTAGAAATCGTGACATGGGGATCACACTTAGTTGTATTATGAAGACCGCTGCCATTTTGTTCCTATGGTATGATGTGAGGAAGACGAACATAGGATAGCTCTGCGATAATACAAACACAAACGCTGCCAGATTGTTCCCTGAACCAGGCTCTTTGCCCAAGATCACTGGCAATTAGGGAAAGCCGAGGACTGAGGGCAGGGGACAAACAAGCATCTCAGGGCTTTGTTAACATTCTGACACAACAAATGATTTTAGATTTCCTCAAAATAATCACTAATTTATACAGAAATGCCACAAACTGAGTGTGCTTATCCCGATTATGCATAGGCTAAAGATCTCAGCCTCTCCTCGTCCCAGATGGCGTACCGGATAGGAACAGAGATGAGACTTCAGGCACTGAGATACGTCTATGGGTCTTAAGATCTCGGACCACCAAAATAGAAGTGAAGCCAGTGACGATCATACAGTAAAAGAAGGCATTTCAGACATGGTAGGCACTTACCTAGTTTTTCAAGGCTTTATCCCATTACACTTATCTAATGAGCAATGGATAGATCTTGAGAAAAGAAGTGGATTTGCTTTTTAAATGAAGTCTCTATGTCAATTTAAAGTGGAATAATGACCGGTCAAAGGTACCAAATCAGACCCAGAATTCTGCCATAGTTAAGAGTTTAATTTGGATCCACTTTTGTGATCAAGCAATATGAATCCAAGGTAGACTAGATCACTAAAACAATTATTTTGGGCAATTTTCTTTTCAGATAAGCAAGATATACCTCCAAGAATGTAAATAATGATACATTTTATCATAATCAAACAATATAAAAGCAAATTTTTGATGTCATCTTTTCTCTTGAACTGCGCACTCTGACAGAACTATGACAGAATAGCGTCTTTGACTCAGGATGTTTGAATGATCATAACTTCCATTTAAATTGTCATAAAAACTTAATTTAAAAAGCAAAACAACTTATTTTTATCACTGCTATCAATTTCTCACTATATAAAATGCATACAATAAGGTCATAATTGATAGGTAAGTGCCCAACATGGGGGAGGTTGGGACAAGTGCCCAGAGATAATCTCGCCAAAAAAGTTTGCAGGGTCTGTCAAACATACTGCAGCCCCTTAGAAAAAGATAAAACCATAGTGTTGTAGATTTTAATACAATAGTAGAGAATAGTCCTGTGAGACATGGCGCGGCGACTTGTAATCTTGGGTCTAATTTCAGTTGGTGAGACAGATCGGGCATACTATCATCTGGGCTTTTGGTAGTATATAGCACAAATTCAACCTGAACTACCCACTGCAGCTAAATACTAATAGTCTGTAGACTGTCCATTCTGCATGCACCTCACTCAGCTGCCACAGGGACCTGTCTTATTCAATGTTCAATGCCATAGTCAACAGGAGTGTCATTATGAGTGTACACTGTCTCAGATTGCCAGGAGCCTGCTCTGCCTCCCCACCCCCCCCCACCCCCCCCCCCCCACACACACACAACTGCCAATCACTTGTAATAGTCTGTACCTCGTCACGGGCCAGTGGTCAGCAAACCGGCCAGATCACTCCACCTCTCTGTAGAGGGGGAGCACAGTGTAAGTTCCTCGGTGTACATACATGTTTTCAGTGTTCCACAAAATCGTTTATATAATGAAAGGAGTAATCAAATTAATCTTTCATCACCAATAGTAGATACATATTCTGAGATAGCATTATTTCAATGTAAACTAAAAATTTTACACAGAAAAGAATGTAGCAGTTCCACAAGGTGGCCTTACACTTCAACCTCCTCTGATTTACAAAAATGCACATATGGCAACACACACTTTAGCACTGATTTCTCCATAGAGATCTTTGACAGTGGGGCTGTGTACAAATGACGTCATGCATTTTTGGACCATTTTTGACCCCCCCTCCCCCCCTTGTCATGTTTCGTCATACAACACTTGACCCCCCCTCAGCATGACGTCATGCAGATAGATACCCCCCCCCCCAAAGTGCATGATTAGTGAAGGCCTATAGGCTATAAACCAATTAAAATGGTTCAAAGGGACATATAGTGGGTGTGAATTGGCAATAAAGGGTAACATGCATGCAAAGTGAAAAAAGAACTAGCACTGATCAACAAATAAAAAGAGAAACATGCCAAACACTGTCAGCTCATATAATGTATGGGTCCCTATATGCAGGATGTACCATTTCCTTGCCTTATATTTATACACGGAGTACTATGGTAGTGATTATACACAAGTATTTCCTGTCACAAAAGGGCTTAAAAACTGTCTAGATCAATAGTCCAATGCAGTTAATAGTCTGCCTTCTTTACAGTGAAAGTTGTACACTTGTCAGCAAAGAGAAAATCAAGAACAGTTATTATTAAGGATCATATAGTTCAAGAGCTTGAATGTATTGATATATTGAATGTATTGATTTAATCTGTAACTTGAACCATATACAAGTGTACTAGAAACAGGTTTCAGGCAGAACACTCTGAATTTAGTGAGTGGCCTAATAGAAAAGTAAACTCAGAAAGCATCACAAATTCTCAGGAGACCATCAATTGCAATCATAGTTCCAATTTGTGATCTTACAAAGCAATCGAGTCACCTCAGCATTTTACTGTAGAATCTGCAAATAAGGTGAGTCCGATAGAGTTCCATTCAGACAAAGATGTGGAGAGTAAGTTTGGGGGGGGGAGGTCCCCTTTACATCTCCCCAAGCATCCCCTCAGTGAAAATAGCAATAGGGTGGTGGAGAGCTCCAGGGAAGTGTCCGTTATTTATCAACAGTGGGACCCCGGGAGGGGGTGTATTGGGGGAGGAGCAAACTAATTTTGACACTTCAAGGAGGTGTGTGGGGGGGGGGGGAATATCACACCTTTTCAAAAAGAAGCCTGTGGATTACTATGGATACTGCCCTGAGGCAACAGCAGCAGTTCAGGGGTATTTTAGATGCATCATTTTAGATCCTGAGAGCAGCAGTGGCCCTTTTCAAAAAGGGTTAAATGGGTATAGGTAGGATAGAGTAGTAGTGCTCCCTTATAGTGGCCTGGACATCACCTTGATTTTACACTGACATTGATGGCAGTGACACTCATTGAGTGAGATGTCTGAGGAATGCATGCATGTAGGGCCTATAGGTAATAAATTTATGTCAGATGAATGCATTTCCCTACCTTTACAAATCTTTTTACAAAAGTTTTTGTTCATGCCAAAACCAAAGCATATTGTGATTTCTTGATGACATGATGTCATGCAGCCCATGACCCCCCCTCCCCCCCTTGTCATGCTTGGTCATGGCAAGTGGGACCCCCCCTCCCCCCCTCCTGCATGACGTCATTTGTACACAGCCCCAGTGAATACTTTGTTCAAATACAGAAAATATGATCCAATTGTACCATGACCCACTGAGATAAAACCTGTACTACATATATATAGTAGTTTCAAAACGAACAATTCTAAAACAAAGGCTACAGGGATGCATTTCTGAATCTTAAAATGCTCTAATGCTAATCTGCCATAGGGCTCCAAATGATGAAATGTCTTATCTGTGAATAAAATCAAAAGTATGAGATATATTCTGAAAATTCCTTCACTGATAAGTAAAGTACACACACTGTTGTTATTACATTAGAATAGGGAGCAGGAATAGTCCATAGCAGAGGAGCCACAAACAAAAATAGATTGCAAGGCCTCCCTATCCCTTACACCGTGGCGACTGTGAACCATACACTAGTCTACTCATCTCACGAGTAGTACTCACTAGTCGCCGCGCTAAAAAGCTAGACATTTTCTAGATAATTTTTATCCATAGAACGAGGGGAACCATTTATTTTTAGGTGCTCAGTGATCTTCTCATCATAAAATGGTTCTAAACTTTTGGTTGAATTTTGATGGGGTCAAAGGTAAAATTCCCTGCATTCAATCTTGTACAAAAAATATTCATTTTAAAGGTCTAGCCAAGCCTGTTAAAATGAGCCCTTGTTTGTAAAGATCCTCCAGTAAATAGCTTCAGAATAAGCTTGCAAAGAAAGGAGAGTTTAACACTACCCAGTTTCAGCTTTATCACAGTTTCACACCTCTACTGCAGCAGACTCACATACTGGAGGTATTTCAGTGCCTAGACATGGTGGCCTCTGATTGGTTTATATTAGTGTTTGAAAATTATTGAAACCAATGTTATTATGCATCCATAAAATCTGTAACTTGTTCTGATTTAGGGAAAAGAATTATGAAAGGCCTATCCCATGTCTGGGTAGGTTAGAAAAAATTCAGAAGAAATAGTGACAATTGGCAGTTCTGCAGCAAATTCCAAGATGGATTCTGGGGTGAGTTTGTACACAGGCCTACAGAAAAAAACTGGATTGGTCAAACCATATTTTTTATTGATTCATAATGAAGAACTAATATGTTCCTAGAGATTTATGATTATTTTGAAAATTTTGAATCTGTTTCTATCACATTGCTGGGGTGTTATCTTGTACAGACTTAGCAGGTTTAATCATTAGCCAATGAGAGAACTCTAATCTATTCACTGCTGTCCTTCGGGGACCAACTGGTTCCCATCTGATAGGTCTTATCAGTAGAAATCGCTAGTAACAAGCTCCAGCAATGGCGGCGTCCATGGGACAACCTGCTACCTCGGAATATCAAGATATAGTGGGAAATGTTTTAGTGGTCCGAGACCTTAAGATTAAGCACCCATGTCCGACTAATGAGCATGAAAGCAGACCCAGTTGCATGGTAGGGCTAGAACTACAGTTCTATTATGCTCAAGTGCAGTTGGGCCTGCTCTCTGATTGGTCAATTGCGGGTGCTTAGTCTTAGGACCCAGTGGGCTTCCCTAGCCCACTTACAAGGGTCTATATCTCCTCTTTTCTATCCCATTAGATGTGTGTGGTGCACATATGAGCAGGCACCAACACGTTCCTCTGTGAAATTGTGTAATGTAGTTCTCACCATGATAGGGATTATTTTGAGGAAAATCAAATATTTTTCTCATGTTTGAACGTAAACATCATCAACATTAACATGTCCTAAGATGCCAGCTTGTCACCTACCCTTATAGTGCAGTCATTATGTGAAATGGTTTGGCAAATTCGGCAGAAATTTGAAATTTGGGATACAGGGGTTTTTGAGTATGCTGAATCCAAATCTAAGTGGATACATTAACTTTGATGAAGTTTTCTACACATAATGTGACATTGAAAATATAAAGTATAAAACCCCTATTTAATCTGACAGTAAATACATATAAATTATATCACAATGATATCTATGTGGATAAATAATGTAGACCAAAGATATCATGTACTTTGATTTAATAAAGGTCTAGATTAGCAATCCATGACTTTTATTTTCATAAAATATAACTATTTTGCATATCATAATCAGGTAAGAGTAAGTCAATAATTCTAGTGGTCTCAAGTATCATGCACATAATTTAATCCTGACTAAACTTCTATTTTATTGATCAGAGGTTATAATAGTGGTTATTAAAATCATTTGGACTGTCTCTAACTAGCTTAATTTATGCAAATTCTTGTGAAAGAAGCCACTGTAGGAAGTGTTCTTCTATAGTCCATGTCATGTGAACAACCCTATTGTCTACAGCCATATAAATAGGAGGAGGGGGAATAGGCCACATCAGCCGGAAATAGGCTGGATAGGCCAGGAATGTGCTACATAGGTCGGGAATGAGACAGTATATGAACTAGTGGCCACCATCGTAGAGCGAGATTTTGCGTCACTAGGGTACACACATTCTCCAAACATAGCTCTTGGTGTAGCGGTGGAGAGTGATTGTGTGAGAACTTATCTTACAATAATGTCAAACAGACTCGGGCCCACTTGAAATATGTCACAGAGTACATAGGTCACTCTAGTTTGGAGAGTAGCAGTAGACATGTTAAATATATGTGCATCAAATAAATATGCTGATATTCATATAGTTAGAATCAAACAATGGATATATGTATATCTCAAATAGTATGCCGTATAATTCAAATAAAAAAAATAAGGAAATAGCTAGATGGGCTAAGAATGAGCCAGAAGGTCGGGAATGAGGTAGATAGGCCGAATTTGAGCTAGATAGCCCTGGAATGAGCTAGAAGGGCAGGGAATGAGCTAGACAGGCCAGAAATGAGCTAGCCAGACAGGAAATGATCCTGGCATGAGCTAGATAGGCCAGGAATGAGCAAGATGGACCAGGAATGTGTTGGATAGGCTGGGAATGAGCTAGATGGGCAGGGGATGAGATGTAAGACGCACCCCCCCCACCCCCCACTGTCAACCTGTTGAGTCTATGCTGTCATCGGCACACGGTGGGCCTTATCCCCGCCGAGCGCGTCGACACCTCCCGGTCTGCCGCGGTGCTGGCTATATGAGTTCAAGCTGTCATCGGCACACGGTCGGCGTTTTCCCCGCCGAGCAAATATCTACAGCGACCGGTCTGCCGCGGTGCTGGCGCTATGAGTTCAAGCTGTCATCGGCACACGGTCGGCGTTTTCCCCGCCGAGCAAATATCTACAGCGACCGGTCTGCCGCGGTGCTGGCGCTATGAGTTCAAGCTGTCATCGGCACACGGTCGGCGTCAAACCCGCTGAGCGCCTGTACACCGCTGCCGCGGTGCTGGCTATATGAGTTCAAGCTGTCATCGGCACACGGTCGGCGTTTTCCCCGCCGAGCAAATATCTACAGCGACCGGTCTGCCGCGGTGCTGGCGCTATGAGTTCAAGCTGTCATCGGCACACGGTCCGCGTCAAACCCGCTGAGCGCCTGTACACCACTGCCGCGCTGCAGGCTCTATGAGTTCAAGCTGTCATCGGCACACGGTCGGCGTCAAACCCGCCGAGCGCCCTTCGACACCTCCCGGTCTGCCGCGGTGCAGGCTCTATGAGTTCAAGCTGTCATCGGCACACGGTCGGCGTCAAACCCGCCGAGCAAATCTACACCGACCGGGCTGCCGAATTGCTGGCTATATGAGTTCAAGCTGTCATCGGCGCATGGTGGGCCTTATCCCCGGCGAGCGCGTCGACACCTCCTGGTCTGCCGCGGTGCTGGCGCTATGAGTTCAAGCTGTCATCGGCGCATTTTCCCAAATGAGATGTTGGAAAACCCCGCGTATAAGACGCACCCCCAACTTGTAGAGATTCTATAAGACGCACAAGGCATTTGTTTGGCGTAGAGGACGCGTCTTATATGCGGGAGATTACGGTATTTCTCTTATTTCGACCAAGAAAAGTAGCATGAGACAGTAGCAGAACCCTGGTTACACAGACAGAGATGTAAGTCAGGTACTGGGAAAATCCCTGAAAAGCTATTATCGCGACACTGGGAGAGTTGGCTGGCCCCCTGGTATAAGCAGAGTGTTCAGGGCAGACTATGACCAGCACAGTATCATGGCACCTCCTGGTGTTAAACAATTGTACTATGTTGCTGACTGATGATTTTAGACCAATCAGAGAGCAGCATTCCCTTCATTTCTCACTGGGAGGGTTTGCCCCTGAGATTCCCTGCCCAAAGTCTCCCCTGGACCAGTTAGTCCCTCTGCTTACAGCACAGTGGAGTCCCTAGTTGCATTAGACAACTGAGGACTGGGTCTGTGTGAAGAAAATGACTAGGGAAAGAAGGCTGTGAATAAATTCTGTCCCTGAAGACCCTAGACATTCCTATTCAGACTACATTTTAACATTTTTGAATTCCCTATTTTCAGGGAAATCCCTGACAACTTACATCTCTGCATGAAAGACTGCCAGAGGCAAAATGGGTCATCCTGGAAATAGCGACCTAGCCCTTGATAGCTCCTGCGCAGAGACAAATGTTGATGCTGCTGTGGTTCTTTAGGGTCCCAACCAAACCACCCATGGCTAAGACTTTACTCAGTCATCTTTATAGGCCCAAATATTTCAAATACATGTAAAGGTAAAATTGAAATTGCAATCGAAAGTAGTTTTCCAAAGAAGAGAAAAAAAAGGAAAAAGAGGAAGGAAAACACATATACAGAATGAAAGAAGAGGGGTTCGGGGGAAGAGCCCCCGATTTTCACAGTCATATAGAATAGATCATTCATAGTCCCCCGTAGGCCTACACATAGAAGTCAAAAGTGCATGCGAGCATGGTACCGACACGCCCCTGAGGAACCGCGGGGCTTGAACATTTGTCTCCAGCGTGAGGTCATGAGACTTCCGGCCAGGGCGGAAATATCTGTTTACCCCCAATGCCTGCCAGGTGCAGAGCCTCAGTCAGACTCAGAGGTGGTGACTGTAGGCAAACAATTCAACAACACTGTGCAGCAGTGGTTTGTGTAAAAAGCTGGCTTGCGTATTTCGCCGATGTTTGCCATTGCTAATCTATTTCCTATGTATTTTAATAGTTATTCTTAAAGTGATCTTCAGCTACCCATCAGCGCAATCTGGGTTCAAAAAGACCAATTATTAACCGAGATACATTGAGTTAGATATAAGGGTAATGTTGAAGCTTTTATAAATATATCAAACATTGGAGAAACATAAAAATAACCACCATAAACATGTTTTTTGAACAAAAATTATCAGCATGTGACATTTCATGAAAGTCTGACTTGGTCCAGTGATGTGTTAGAGCTGTCCAAAGTTTGAGACATTGTGTATCTTTGCCCTAAGTGACGGCCACGCATGTTGGTGCGATTTGACATCTTTTCATGAGCATTTGAAAGCTATTTGGGATATACTTGGAGGATATCAAATAATACATTGAATAGCCAAGATTTCAAATATTTCAGAAATATAAATTTTGTGAAAATTGTACCATGAGAACCCTTTATTATGGGAGACGGTTTGTTATGAATAACCTTTCTTAATTACCTAATCAGGTCTTTGGTAGTCATAACATAGGCTGGCTCCCATTATAGTTTACACTCAAATACAGCTCATTTGCATAATATTGGGGTGTTCCGCACTGAATTATTGCTGTGCTGTGATTGGTTGAAAAGATTTCTCTCTCTTTGATCCAATGTGTTGAATTTAGTTGAATGTTTTTGCAATAGGTAGTGTGCAGATAGGACCTGGGTGGGACTTAGTTCTCTCAATACTCACTAGATAGTGCCACCTCACTGTCCTTACTGCATGTGCCTATTCTCATGGCAAACTGGGTCCTATTCTGACGGGAAACTGTGCTTTGTTTATGGGTATGGACCACTAAATTCGACATGGCCATTTCTTAAAATCGACACATGACATGGGCCTCAGTGACATGAAGCAAAACAATTAGTGACATGACATACCGTAATCTCCCACGTATAAGGCACAGCCCGCGTATAAGGCGCACCCCCAACTAAGGGAGGCCTGTCCCACGTATAAGGCGCACCCCTAAGAGCAGATTTTTGTTAATGTAGTACTGTTCTATAGTAAAAATACCCCCCCTATAAGGCGCACCCCAAACTCAAGGCAATTTTCCTCCCACGTATAAGACCCAGCAGCCTTTTGTTTGGCGTATAAGACGCGCCTTATACGCGGGAGATTACGGTAGGTGCTTTCTTAAATTCGACAAGGAACATGATAGGCTCTTAGAGGTGACATGGGACATGAGGATTTAAGTGACAAGTGCCATGAGTGAGTGAGTGAGTAATAGATGTTTAACGCCATTTCGACAGCTAAGGTCATATTCATGGCGAGAACTACATTACACAAATTCAGAGGAATGTGTCGGTGCCCGCGCATATGTGCACCACACACATGACAAGTGCCATGACCATTTTTTAAAATCGACATGTGACATGGGAAACCCCCCATCTACACCCCCTAGGGCCCTTGTTTCATGAGGCTACATATATTACAAGTAACAGAGCTGGGGGAATGTTTGTAATTTCTATTGTCTCCCCCAATTGTTTACAATTGGACAGACCCCTAATGTCTTACTTGTTACAGACACTTATAAATGAGAAAGAAAGCACACACCAGTGACACCTGCGCAAGTGGCCACTGGCAGTGCCCATGCATTGCTGCACTCCCATCACAAAAACTGAAACACACTGCCTACCATTTCTATGGCCCCGGACAGTAACCAGGTATCGCAGTAAGTCGCCAAGGTAACCTGTCACATGCACACGGACTGCGCCATATTGGGCGGGGGACAGATTTGGATACTTCAGTATTACGTCCATCACTCAATGTTCAAACTATCAAAATATGTAAAAATCAAAGCATATCAAATCACACAGTAGAGAGCTATGAGAGAGAAGGCCATATTCCCTCAATTTGGATGGGATTGGGGCATTATTATGGCTGTACTGGCCGTTTTAAACATGCGCAGGGTTCCAGTGTAGCATTTTTATTATGGTACGTAAAAGGAAGCGCAGAGCACCACTTTGGCCCCAGCATCCAGTGTGCAGACGTCGGACCATTGTCGTAGTTACGGGACTTTTCGTCTCAACGAATATCATAATTATTACGCTATATATAAAAAGGCATTGGTTCGTCGCTGGTCCCCAACCCATTAAAATAAGCTTGACTGCTTGCCAGGAACAGATAAACCAAAAGAGGCTAGACAAAAATATGTACTTTCTTTTTAAGTTAACTCGATTTTTCTCTAAGATATCAAGAAATTTAATATTATGGGATATACCTACCGTAATCTCCCACGTATAAGGCGCGTCTTATACGGGGGGTTTTAGTTCTCATTGGATCCACAAGGGGGACACCAAGACCTTTCTTTTGATATCTTACATGCCCCCTTGGTCAAAATAGGACAAAATGGGGCCCAGGAGGGCCCAAGGTGGCCCAAGCTACCCATTGGTTTTTGAATTTTGAAAATTCATTCAGTAGAACCAAAGTTATGAATTTTTCATTTTTTTGAGAATTTTCCAAAACTCTAGGTGCGCCTTATACGCGGGCTGCGCCTTATACGCGGGAGATTACGGTATTCAATGAAATGTCTCCTTATCTGCCAAATCGTTGGATTCAAAGGCAAAAAAAAAGTAAATAGTATTTACACAATGCCTCAAAGTCATCATAGCTATATTTTTCTACAATGTTCGCCATCTTGGATCCTGAATCATAAAGATCGGAGCCTGTCCTGATGTGACTAATGGGTGAAACTGCAGATCGATTGTAAATCTGGATAATCCATACTATGGGCTTTAATTTGATAGGTCATCCATTATATTTGGACCATTAGTTCCTGAGAAACTACTGACAAACTAACCTCTGAGAGAATCTGCTGTGAGAGTACAAAATTGTTTAACGTTGCTATGATACTGGTCGCTAAGTTAAGCGCCGCTAAGATAAGTGCTTCTAGTGTAAGACACCAGTGGGCACCACAGATTTGTGCTATGAAATTATCAAATGCCCTGGGTCATAGCTGTCCCCCCCCCCCTCTAGTGCTGAAGGCTAGTGCTGAAGTAGTGCTATAAAGCTTACTTGCCTCACTATTTTTCTTATTATATCTTTGGTTCTACAAAGGATAGAAGCATAGTTCCAAAAGTATCTGAAATGTCTCCATGAGCTTATTAACAGAAAGCGCCCCAAAAATGTGCTATGTGCTATTTAAATTTTTTGTTGAAGTGCCTACTGTAGGCACTTACCTAGGTTTCAAGACTTTGTCCTATGCATTTTATCTTTTAAGCAATGGATAGATCTCATCAAAAGAAATGGATTTGCTCTTTAAATGAAGTCTTTATGCCAAGTATAAGGGAAGTTATGAATGATCAAAGACCCCAAATCGAACCCAAAATTCTGCCACTGTTAGGAGTTTAAATAGAGCCCAGATTTGTGATCAAGTATATCTGATACAGGAGTGGCTACATCTCTTAAATCATTAATTTGGACTATTTTCTTTTCATGTATGGAAGAGTTCCCCATAAAAGGTTGAACATCAATATGTCATATCAAAATTTAACAATTTAAAAGGGATTTTATCTTGACCTAATATCATCTGCGATTTAGCGATCTCACAGAATTGGCGCAAAATTATGGAGTTGATATGAGATCTTTAATCCGTCAGAATTTCCCTTTTAATAAATTGATGTAAAGACTTCATTTAAAAAGGAAATCCACTTATTTTTATCAGCTCTATCCATTGCTATATAAATGATATACATAGGATTGGATTCTAGCAAACAGACAAGGACCTAACATGGAGAAGCTGGTGGAAGGGTAATAGCGAATGGCACGCTAAAATTTTTGTGGGGTCTGGCAAACATACTGCCATTATTACTGGTCTCCTATGAAATGAAAAACCCTAGACAGTTTCTAAACCATTTTTTTCTGTAGAAAGTGTGGGAACTATTCTCTTTTATATGAGATTTGGCCTTTATACCAAAAAATGCTTTCAAAGTTATGGGATAACTTCACTTGGGGAGAACGGGATGTTTATCTGAATCAATTATTTCTCAAATAGATTCTCATTAAAGCCCTAATCAATCCCTTTAAAATGAGCCCATATTTGTTAAGATCCTCCAATAAATAGCTACACAATGAGCTTTAATACAAAGAAATGAGGGTTTAGCACTCCCCAGTTTCAGCTTTATCAGTTTCACACCTCCACTGCAGCAGAAGCATGCACTGGGGGTAGGTAAGTGCCTACCTACTGTAGGTAGTGGCTGGTGGGCGATAATGCGGGAGCATCCAAGAAAACCTGGCCAAGGTGGTGTAAGATTACAGTAGTGAGTGTATCTGGGCGTCGAGTGTACCCTTAGACCTGCAAAGCGGTCCTCATGGCCATACATATGACGTTGGCCTAGCCTTAGGTGGGCTGTCTAAATGCGATACTTTATTTGAGCTGTTTAGGCAACCTGTTTGACAGTGTTTTCCTTGCTAGCATCATGTCACTAGTTTATTTTATCACCGTCATTCAACAGTCAAAACTAACTTCCCGAGTCGGCAAGCTTAGCCATCCGGTGCTCGTTTTACCTGATCTATGTCCGGTGAATCCCTTGAAGTAGGAGATATTGTACATCAACACTTACGTCCTTTTTCTTTGGGACTGCTGTTGTGATGCATATCAAGGCACATATGCACGTCGTGAGGAGAACCACAACTTTAGCCACGTCTGCCATGTTTGCTTGCTGCTCCGCTCGCCGGCTAGGAGCGAGTACGCTTGGAGAGTGGAATGCAGCGGACGTCGCATGTTTTGATTGGTAACTATTTTTAGAAACGGGTGAACACTCACCTAACACATTTTCTAGCGTCGACCGGATAACGTTTTCGCGCGCCTCTTGTCAAAGAGCATCATGGTTTGGTTATTTTTTAACAACAGGGGAGCGGTGGTAGATTTTCGCATGTGCACGTTGATTTTTGTCCGGTCCTCCCCTAGGGAAGGGTGTGAAATTCTTAACTCCCCCTTTCATTCTGTCTAGTACCATGAAGGGGTGATTTTTTTTTTTGCCCGTCCCCCAAATCCGGGTCCGGGAGTGTCCTCACTGCACGTTTCATGGTAGACTGCATGAGTATCGTCTGAGTCACAGGTAGGCCGTTCTCAGACTGACTGCGATGTATTGGCTTTTTGGGGGTAAAGGAGATATCACCAAGGCAACTAACAGTACAACATATACATGTCAAAATGGCCGCCGTAAAATTTCTCACTGCAGATTTCATTAGAAATGTGACCAACACACTTGATTAAAGTGTCTAATCAGTTCTTTTTTTTCAACCCATTCCCGAGGGCCAGGTAGTTTCCTGTTGGGGAGTAGATTTGCCAATGTGATGCAAATTTTATGACAAAGGAACAAAAATTCTCGCGACATGTCGCAAATTTTAACTATTTGGTTTTCAGTAATAATTCTAGATATAATTCTGCCCAACATTTTGTTACCAGCTACCTCTAATTCATATCCATTTGATTATGTTATATGATCGGAGTCTTACTCCTTTGTGTGTCAAAGGGTGGTTAGCATGGATAAGATGTACTGGTACCTGTGTTACCAACTCACATAACCACTCCTTGATAAGCCCCCTTTAAAACAAGGATGAGGCCAGTCACTACCACTATGGTATATGTATACAGTTTTCCCTGGGGTGAAACACTGTTCAGCTCTTGAGATCGAAGTATTTGGCCCAATTTGTGACACAATGTTCCCTGTTCTTTTGCTCGCCCTGCTGATTGTTTCAAAAGATGTCATCATGAAAACAAATACTTTCCTTTAACTCTTCCTTTACCAACTACGCATTAATGCGTAGTTTTGGCCGATTTTGGCCAATTGAGTACACTATAACCTCCACAAAATCCATTGAAACTCCTTGAATTTTTTGTTAGACCGAGCTTGAGTTGGGTTCTCCAGAGAGTCCAAAGAGTTAGTCTCCATCTCTTATACTTTTAGCATGGCAGTTTTACAAACTTGAAACAAAATCTTAAATTACTCTAAAAGTTTTCAAAAGATTTAATCAATACTTAGGCTAAAAATCATGAAAAATGTCAAATAGTATTAATTTTTTGGTGAAAATTGACTTTGTACATTTTTTCATGCTCAACAAAATGGCATGGAAAATATTTGTGTATTTTGATGCATTCATTATTGGCCATTTTGGCTGGTTACCATGGCAACAGGTATGAAACAATGACGATTTTTCATGGTTTTGGTTGCCATGGTAACCGATAAAGAATGTCTTCCAAAATTCATTATCTGCCAAAATTTCAACAAAACAAAATATTTACTACAATATGCACTTTACATCATTGCAATTGATACAGGGAGTGCTGAGATATTGCAGTTTGAAGTTAACTCATGAGATCAACTTTTCTCATCATATCATCACATTTATGATGATATATCTCATTAATCAAACTAGATAGAGGAAACTCGGGTGTTGTTCTATCTAACTGATTAGCCTAGCTTAACCGGTCAACATCTCCCTTATAATATGAATATTCACATAATTTCAACGGTTTTTGAGAGTTTATCTTATAAACTAAAACCCAAAAATTTGCTCCGAAATACTCTGGTAAAGGAAGAGTTAAAGGGGTGCTGGGAAGGGTATGGTACACCACAAACAGCACTCTGTGGTGCTACACCATACACATCACGAGAGTGAACAGGGCACCAACAAAGTTCTCAGTAGTAAAAAATGTTACATGCTAAAATCACTGCAACTCGCAATCAGAATTTCCAGATTTAACTCGTTTTCACCCATTGATGAAATCAACCCTGACAAGAATTATGTCTATAACACCCTTCAAATTGATATAAAAACTGAGATTACAATGAAATATAAAGAGAAAGACAAGCTACAAAAGTTTATTTCTGTACAATATACAAAAATTTTGAAAAAGAAACCAGAACCACGTGCCTCAATCAGAACAATTCTTCCATTGGTCAGGAGTGGGTCACATGGAATATTTTACTATGACATATCTATTTTAGCTGCATCAGTAGTAGCCCATGCTAGCTGCCCCTTAAAGGGGGGCTAGCACGGGAAAAAACAATATGGGTACCTGCTCAAAGAAAAAACAATATGGGTACCTGCTCAAATTCACGGGAACCAGCTAAAAAAAATGTGACGCTCTGATTGGTCAAGGGGTAGTCACATGACCTGCTAACGCGGGTATGTCTTATCCGTGCTAGCCTTCAAATTGATATTTTACCTAAAGGTAAATCAATCAACAGCAGTGTATTCACAATTTGACTGCTCAAAAGATGACACATAACTGATATGGTTCAAAAGCTGCTAATATCACCTGGTATAATGAATGGGCCTGATGTAGCCTCTGTTGAACATAGTTAAATGTGGTGGGAGTCATTTTCTTTCAATCTATTCTGAGGGGGGGGGGGGGGTCATTTTTTTTTCAACCCATTCCTAAGGGGGGGGGGTCATTTTTTTTCAACCCATTCTGAAAGGGGGGGGGGTCAGTTTTTTCTGACGTATTCATTCTGACAGATTGTCGTCCCCCCCCTGCCATAAATAATGAACGCTCCCTAATTTGGTGCAACCCGCACAGGTGAGACATAAATCTATCCAAACATGTAGGGCTACGAGAGTGGCTAGTTTCATGGGAGCAGATCTGGTGTCCAGCCAATGACAGAAGGGACTGCATATGACCGCAGCAATGGCACTTTGGGAGCAGTGTTGTGTAGTGATATTGGATTTTAAAAGATTTGAATTGAATTTTGAACTAAATAATCAAACTCCAAGATCTAATAGAACTAGAAAGCAGGGGAGGGCTAAGGATACAGACCCTACGCCGTAGAAGTCTAATGATAGTATCTGTGCACCCTCCACCCTTGGAGTAAACTTGGAATGTGGGACAGAGGCTGCAGGCACCGCTGGCGCTGGAGTAAGCCAGGGGGAGAGGGTTGTGAGGTAGGGCCTTAGACAGGGGGGTCACAAGTCACTTGTCTATTTTAAGAAATAGCTCTTGTCCCCTTGTCGATTTTAAGAAGTGGTCTTGTCCCCTTGTCGATTTTAAGAAGTGGCCTTGTCCCTTGTCACACAGCTCTATGTCCCTTGTCGATTTTAAGAAATGGACTTGTCCCCTTGTCGATTTTACCCATCTGGGGCCCTTGAGGTCAGACAGCCGCTACTCACCTGTGATTGGCTCCCATGAGTTGTGCACTCATCCTGTTGCAAATCCACCACCCCTCCCCTGTTGTTAAAAATGATCACTCCCCAACTCGTTTATCCTCTATGCCACCCCCCCCCCCCGCACACACACACAGAGACAATTTCATCTGTGAAAAGCTTATTTCTGAGTTGACTTTCAAATTTCAAAAGCCAAAATGATGAAGGGATATCATCCACTTATAGCATTCAGGGGCTGGCATTCAATGTATTTGAATTTTATCTCGATCAAAGTGGCATCGATTGGCACTCAAGGGGCTGTGTACAAATGACGTCATGCATTTTTGGACCATTTTTTACCCCCCCCTCCCCCCCTTGTCATGTTTCGTCATACAACACTTGACCCCCCCCCCCCTCAGCATGACGTCATGCAGAGAGGTACCCCCCCCCAAAGTGCATGAATAGTGAAGGCCTATAGGCTATAAACAAATTAAAATGGTTCAAAGGGACATATAGTGGGTGTGAATGGGCAATAAAGAATAAGATACATGCAAAGTGAAAAAAGAACTAGCACTGATCAACAAATGAACAGAGAAACCTGCCAAACACTGTCAGCTTATATAATGTATGGGTCCTTATATGCAGGATGTACCATTTCCGTGCCTTATAGTTATACACGGAGTACTATGGTAGTGATCATACACAAGTATTTCCTGTCACAAAAGGGCCTAAAAACTGTCTAGATCAATAGTCCAATACAGTTAATAGTCTGCCTTCTTTGCAGCGAAAGCTGTACACTTGTCAGCGAAGAGAAAATCGAGAACAGTTATTATTAAGGATCATATAGTTCAAGAGCTTGAATGTATTGATATATTGAATGTATTGATTCAATCTGTAACTTGAACCATATACAAGTGTACTAGAAATAGGTTTCAGGCAGAACACTCTGACTTTAGTGAGTAGCCTAATAGAAAAAAAAATTCAGAAAGTATCACAAATTCTCAGGAGACCATCGATTGCAATCATAGTTCCAATTTATGATCTTACAAAGCAATCATCGAGTCACCTCAGCATTTTACTGTAGAATCTGCAAATAAGGTGAGTCTGATAGAGTTCCATTCAGACAAAGATGTGGAGAGTAAGTTTGGGGGGAGGTCTTTTTACATCTCCCCAAGCATCCCCTCAGTGAAAATAGCAACAGGGTGGTGGAGAGCTCCAGGGGAGTGTTCGTTATAAGTAGTATATACATGCAAACTGAGCGCAATGGATTAGCTACTAACTAGGTCATGACCTACTGGTAGACCGGAAGTGACCTAATTTCAGCCAATCAGAGGGCTGGATTTGACAGGAAGTGACGTCATAAGGTCATGACCTAGTTTTTTCGACCAATCAGAGAGCTGGATTTTGTTTGACCTAGTTGCATAAATTAAGAGAATTGCGCAATACCTAGGGTTGACCTACTTGCAAACCGGAAGTGACCTACTAACCTACTTGCAAAAACGTATGACCTACGTATGAGGGTGTATTGCGCAATGCTTGTAAGAATTTACACAATAGCCATGACTCATGTTCTGATGCAATATTTCTACGGATTTACGCAATAGTTATGACTCATTTTTGTTATCTCTGTTCATTTCATACATTAAAATAAAACACAACTCATTCATTTCACATAAAAGATTATATTTTTATTAGACACAATATTTACAGATGAAGCCAGATTTTCCATTTCCGGGGCGTGCACATATACAACAGAAACATTTGTTGTGTGTGAATTTACTTGCTTGATACCAGCTTTGACCAGTGAGACTAGTTTTCCATGTGTTGTGGAAACAATAACTGTTAAGTTTGGCTATGTTAGATATAGCATGCTCGAACAAAGCCTGGGCCAGGAAGTAAGTTTGACTGTGTTTGGGTCCAGGTAAAAGACCAGATAAAAAACCATCCTTAAAGTTTACCTCGAAAGAGAAATGATTTCTCACTCCAGGTATACTTAAGGCGTGAAGTTCCAGTGAGACCTGCAGACATGTGAAACAAATAGTTTTAGCAATAGCAGATACTTCCAGTTTACAGTTACACTGATAAAACACTCCTACTATGGGATTGCATTCTAACTCTTGGAGAGTAACAGCAAACTTTCTTACACTTCCTAAAGTGTACCTTGTGTAGTGTCTTGGGCAGCCAGGTTCAGTGTGCAATTGATATACTCCTATACACCAATCATGCGATATCAAGTTAACTTTTTTCACTCGACAATAGTACATGCAGTTTCTGTAGGCGTCCCAAAAAGCTGAAGAGAAATATTTGTACATTTTAACACTAGTTATACAGTGGTCAACAGTGTCTGGTTCAGCTCCTCTAAAATAAACAATGTTTTCTGCAGGTATTATTTCCCAAAAGAAATTCTCTGAACATCCACATGCTACAGAACTTACATCATTGTCAGGTGTTATAGAAGAAGCTTGATTATATGAAGCAACACTTTGTAAAACTGGACGCATGTAATAGTCATAAGGTGGAGTTTCTGTGGTTTGCTCCACAAGCATAGCTTCTAAACGCTATGAGTAAAGAAATTTGGTACCACTTTTTTTCTGTTCCAAGTTAATTTCTTTAGCGTCGGATTTTTATTTTTTTGGTGAACATTTACAGCGTTCACTTTTGTGAAAAGTTTTTTTGGATTTTTTTTGGGTGATACAGTTCACTTTTTTTTACTTTTGTCAGTTTTTTTCATGATACAGTACACATTTTTTTAACTTTTTTGTTTTTTCAACAAATGTTCATTTGAACAAAAAACATTTTTCAGTTTAACACTGTTTTCTATGGAAAAAAATGTTCATTTGAACAAATGTTCGTTTGAACAATAGTTCAAATGAACATTTTCCAGTTTAACACTGTTTTCTATGGGGAAAAATGTTCATTTGAACAAATGTTCGTTTGAACAATTGTTCAAATGAACATTTTCCAGTTTAACACTGTTTTCTATGGGGAAAAATGTTCATTTGAACAAATGTTCGTTTGAACAATAGTTCAAATGAACATTTTCCAGTTTAACACTGTTTTCTATGGGGAAAAATGTTCATTTGAACAAATGTTCGTTTGAATAATTGTTCAAATGAACATTTTTCATTTTAACACTGTTTTCTATGGGGAAAAATGTTCATTTGAACAAATGTTCAACTGAACATTTTTCATTTTAACACTGTTTTCTGTGGAGAGAAATGTTCATTTAAACAACTTGTTTAAATTTTTTTTCTTTTGACAAAATGTACAACTGGAAGTGAAACTAGAAAAAGAAACCATTTTTTTATATAGAAAGGGGTAGGGTACTTACACCGTCTTCACATACTTGTCTCTTTATGTACTGATAGGTTAGACCTTGTTTTTTTTAGAGTAAGTGGTAATGCTGTGGTTAACTACTCTAAATCCTTTGTTGACTACCGTGACAACATTTTCACTGTCCAGTACTTCTTTGTACTTGTCAGTGGTTAGGGGGTTTTGTTTTTGAATTACACCTTTGCAACTCATTTTAACGGGCACATTCACTCCTGTGCCTATGTAACATTTGGAGTTCAAGGCAGTCATTTCATCACCTTCCCACTCCACTTTGAACAACCCGGGGGTTCTCTTGTCAAATGCCAGACGGCTCTTACAGCATGGTTGAGGTAACCACAGCTCACCCAACACTTTGGTCTGAACATAGGTCTCTCTGTGGTGACTGTTGTCACATGATTCAGAGGGCAACCATTTGTGACGTTCTCTGAAGAAAGCTTCACGTTTCTCAGGAATAATGACGTCTTCTATTTTCTCTGCACTTAAAGCAAAGTAAAAACTGTCAGTGTCCATTTCACACATTTCAAAATCTTTCTCATCTATGTATTCAAGGAGAAAGTCGTAATAGAAGGCCAACATTTTAAGTTTGGCGTATTGGTATACCATGAAACCTATTTGAACTGGGAGGTCGTAGGTTATGGAGGTGGCCAAACAGGACAGTTCTACCGTGTTGTCGCTTATGTCTTGCACATCTTACACTGACCAGTGCATGGCCAAACGTCTTGCCTTAGAGGGGTGAAGATACTTTGTTTGAACAAAGTTTTGTTTGTTGCATATGGTTTTCCTGTATGAACCATTTCCCAAAAGTTTGTACAAATCTGACAGAATCTTACAGTCTATGTTTTCGTCACCCTTCCTCCTAGCTTTGGTGACTTCGTCCATGAAGGGTAAAAAAGTCTGTTCTGGTGTGTATTCTACAACAAGGTGTACTGTTGTAACTACCAAACCTTTTTCCAGGTACCACTTCAAGAGAGGAGTTCCCAACAAAATTCCCTCTGCGTGGTAGCTGCCTATAAGTTGGCGTTGTGGTTGCTTTAGCTTACCTGCTGCTTCCAAGTAACGTTTCATATGTTCACCTACGTCATTTTTCCCTACCAAAGAGTTTTTGAATACAGGTGTCATTTCGCTGAATTTTTCTTTCAAAGATTCAGGTGTTTCTATGTCTACCTGGATAAGCCCAAAAGTTGTTCCTCTTGAAACCCCTCTCAGTATTTCATCCTGACTTTTTCTGCCTTGGCACGATGGCCTTTTGATTTCCCATTCACTTTTTGTTTTTCTACAAGAGCTTTCAGTTTTTTCTTTCATCCACATACACTCGTACTTTTCCTCTACTTGGTAACCCAACGACTGAAGATATAGGGTAGTTAAAATCGTGTTTTGGTTTTTTTCTTCTAACCATGCCTTTCCATTGGATTCTTTTAAAACTGATTTAGTGAGGTGACATATGTGGCCATGCCAGTAGCACCCGTGAAACTGGTATACTTTTTTTGAAGCTGGATCATAGCCGTCCACTTTTATTTTTCTTGAACCTAATACAACTTCCCCGTAGTTGTATTGGTGTAATATTTTCACGTTGTCTGTGACAGTTTTGTAGCGCAACCATTCTGTGGCTGAGTAGCTTATCTGTTGACTGCAGACAGCTTGAAAATCGTTTTCTTTCCTTCGCACCACATAATAACCTGTGCAGTGTTCTTCACCCATGCACTTGAGGTACAAGCTATTAGCATCTACCCCTACTATGTGTCTGCATACTTTACTTTGTGACCCGTATTTTTTTTGTCTTATTCTTGTTTCTCCACTTTTGTGATGTCTGTGAAATATAATAGAGGGCCCCCCTAATAAGTTGCGTCTGAGCAAGGAGTGAACATCCTTTTCTTTCTCACCGAAAAGAATGTAAGGTGTGGCATTAGGTGCAGTGTTGTTGAAAAGAAACTTCAAGGTGAGACCTGGCAAAGTTAATCCGTCTTTGAACATGTCTACCCCACGGTCTATAAAAAATTTTGTGTGCTCGTTTATGGCTAAAACAAAGGGTTTAACGTCCAAGTTGTTGTAATTTATCAAGTAGTCCTTCATAGTTTTCATTTTGTTTTCTGCCCAGGCCTTCTTACATTGAAGGTAATCTTCTTTGCTTATTCCACTACCTGATAAAGAACTGTAGAAGTAGTGGCGTGGAGGAAGAGCTTTGTTGTTCAGTTTTCTTACATTGTCCATCCACTCGTAGGGAAAAAAACCTTTTTCTGCTTTCCCTTTAAGAAAGGCTTTCAGGTAGTTTGCGTAGGAATAACCTGGTGCCAAATAGTTGAACATGTCAAGGAAAAGAAGATGGTCTGTGTACACTGCTATGTACTTGTTGCATTTTTTCTTTCTATGTAGGTAAGAAGTTTTTCCTTCACTTCAAGAACATGGGAAATTTTTTTTTAATTTTTTTGTTCTTCGCTGGAAAAACTTTGCTAGCTTTATGTTCTAATTCCTTTTGTTTTTCTTCTAGAGAGTCTAGTTCGTCTAAAACATCTCTAAAATTCTCTTTTACCTGTTCTCCTATCAACTGTCCCAAGTTGTTTATGTGTTCCAACACATTTTTCACCAAAGGATCGTCGTCCCTGTTGGAATTTCTAACAAAACACACTGGTTCTGTATGTCCAGGAAAATCAGAAGCTACGCTGGCAGAAAGGGGTATGTGTGTTTTTTCTATGACAGTGTTAGCATTATCTGGGGATGGATTTTCAGGTTGGACGAAGTAGCTTTCAAAGTCAAAAACAATTTTATAGGGGTATATTTTTTTCTCAGGTGAACAAACTATTCCCAGTTCCTCTAAAACTTGAAAAACTGTTTTGGATGGATTGTAAGCTCCACCTTTGTACCTGAAGCTGACTTTGGTGCAATCTTTTTTCACCCCATTGTGTTGCTTTAAAAGGAAACTACGAGTGAAAACTTTATGACACTTTTCACAGGGGTACATCTTACCATACAGTCCCATGTTAGTTATTAAACTTACATGGTTCCTGTGTAAGTTCAAGTTCATGATTTTTTTGGATGAACACATATTTGACCTTATAATTTTAGGTCGCCCCTTTTTTTTACCAAAAGAGGGAAGGTAAAAAATTCTTATGTTAACTTCAAACACCTTTTCTAACCTGTCTAAATCTTTTATGTCAACGCCCTCAAAAGTCTCCTTGCTCACCCCTGGATAGGCTTCAAGGAAAAGCTCTTGAGTTTTTTCTAAAGATCCATACAGGAAGAAAGACAGACATCTAAAGAAACACAAGTTGTCATTGTATCCCCTTTTGGTTTTAGGATCTCTGTGAAAGCGCTGCATACCTCTTTGCCTTAAACCTGGTGGAACAGTGTTCATTTTACCTAAGAGAAATTCTCCTCCCGTAGCCCTTATTAGGGTAATGTTGGCATTGACATTGCCTATTACACTCCATTTAGTCGAGGGTCTTTGAGTGTCTTCTTTTATGTTGTTTTCAATTAAATCTAAACACTCTGCAAAGTCTTTGTCGTCCCTTATGAAAATGTAAGGGTCTCTATGACTTTCACTGTCATAGAACAAAGACGAATTGTTGGCAGAAGCATGGAAGTACATAACTTTCTCTTCTTCTTCCTCCTTAGAGGAAGACAACAACCTTCCAAAAGAGACAGCCACTTTGTAAGCCATAACTTGATTTCTATGAATAGAGGTAAGAGCTTCTATTACCTGTTTGACTCCCAAGTCTTTGTTAAAACTTGTCATTCTGACGTTGAAAATGGACTGAAGCTTACCTAGCACAGCCAGACCTGAAGCTATGGACTTGAAGTTGTCACGGTAACTGCTTTTATGCAAAGAATTTATTTCTATTTCTTTTGGAATTTCTAAGCTGTCGGAAAAAATTTCTCTCTTACAAGAAATTGAGTTACACAGAGTTTTACCACTGTTTTCCACAGTGACCAAACGTGGAGGTCTAGGGGTGTTACACATTGGACAGTTAACGGTGTAAAGTTGTTTGACCTTTTTGGGAGGCATTTTTTTGTGGTTTCTTTTTCTAGTTTCACTTTACGTTCAATATACAACTTAAAACTAAAACCTGTCCTAACTATACATGGCGTACATTTAGGTTTGACTTAAGAACTTAAACCTATGCTGGGCTATGTCGACTGAACATGGAGTACATTTAAATCTAACTACGAATCAACTAATATACATTATCATGTGAAAGCACTGAATGAGGAGCTGTTGACCAGACACTATACAAAGTTGACCACTTACCCAGAGTAGAAATCGGTCGTCTCGTCTAGGAAGGGGCCAACACGTGATTTAATGTCCTCCAGTATGAAGGGGGACACAGTGTGTCCACAGTGTGTGTCAGAGGGGGGCATCCTGTAGCTGGAAGACACCGAGGCATTCATTTCCTCGACGTAGCTGGTTGTTCCTATATGAACTTTAGAAGTTCCCTTGTACAAGTTCACCAAAATCATAGCCCATCCTCCACGGGGGTCGGTGCAGTTTTCGTTCAAGGACAACAAAAGATTGTCCACCTTCCTCTCTCCAAGGGCAGCTCGGCGGTGCAGCTCCTTGAACTTTCCAAGGATGCACTCTATCTGGTCCACTAAGTTCCTGAACTCACGCGCCTCTAGATTTAAGTACCGCTCGTAAGGTTTGTCCAGGTACGTCCTCAAGCATACTCCCCTGATACTAGGTTCCCTGTATATTTCTATGCAGGCGTTTTTATCCCCTTCCGGATAAAAAACTTGGTCGGGGGCAGGTGACTTTTCTTGAAATCCAAATCGAGCAGGCTATTTCTTTGCCACCAAAGGAACTAACCTGAAGCCCGCAAGCTTGCTGGAAGTACTGGGGGCAGTGCCCTCCCCAAACTTTTGCCTATGTGACTTGTCTTTAGAAGAAGGAACACCTGGGGCAGAACCAATTGGCTCGGCGCCATAGGAAGAAGTTCCTGAGGAAACTGAAGCAGGGGCAGAGACAGGGGTTCTCTTGTTGTAGGCGTGTTTCTGTCTTTTCTTCTTAGGCTCCCCTTCACTCTCACCGGGACAGGTTCTTTTCTCTGGCGGGGTTTTAAGGAGCTCCTCTACCGGAACCGGGAGAGAGTATTGGGGAGAAGGACCAGTCAGATCTATCACCTCTACCTGTGAATACCCCCCTCGGTGAGCAGGTGAAGGTGTCCCTTGTGTTAAATCCACAACTTCAATGGGGTTGACAACTGGTAATGATGATGTGAGGTCTATAACCTCTATCGGACTGACCTGGGGAGAAGGTTCCTCCGGAGTCACTGGCGAGTAAGTGGCGGACGTAGGTGCTTCAGTGGGGGGTTGGTAGTTTAGAGGTGCCGGGGGATTGATGAATTCCCTGATGTCAAAATCGCCGTCGCCAGCTTCGTGAGGAGTGCGATCCCGGACGCGATCCAGGAAATCAGTGATTTCGCCATGAAGAGCTGCAAGAGCGGTTTCCTGTTCTCCTGCATCAGGCACTTCAGTTGGAAGCCGAGCAGGAGTTGCAGGTGGTTTATCAGCTGAGGCTGGAGAGGTGGGAGGAGGGGCGACGCCCGACGTCTTTTCCACTGTCTGTTTAGGTGTGGGAACAGTCAGTGGAGCCAGTTTTTTAGCTGCTACTCTCCTGACACTAAGTCCCGTCTTCATGCGACCAGGCATTGTTCTCCTTCAAGATGAAAGGGTGGCAGGGCTGGAAGGTGCAGGAGCAGGACGGCGAACAGCAGACAAACGTCAGAAAAGGTTTGATGAAGACCGAGCAGCTCAAGCCTTCTTTATAGTAACTATCCTGATACGATCCTGGGACGTTCCCTTGTCATCCAGATAAGGTACAACCACATCCATGAGTCGTAGATGACCGTGCTTTTCCATTCATAGTATGTTTTACACTCAGACAGCATTGTTTTGGAAAAAAGTAAAAAGCTAAACTCAAATAAAAAACCGTGATAACGCTCAGTCAACGTTCAGGGTTAGGTGTGTAAGACGAATCTCGTTGTAACCGTTTTGTGATTAACGCAGACCATTCGTCATTTTTCAAAACGAGCTTCTCTCAAGCAGATATGGCTAACTTTTGTCCTTTGCCTTTGTCTTTGACCGTTGGTCACAAAAGGCATCAGGAGGTGTTTATTTCAGACATCAGGAGGGGCGTAGAAGAAGGTAAGGTGTGGGCTGTGTGGAAATTCTGTCCTGAAAACTTGAAAAGGGATCTTTACATCCCTCCTAACTGTAACTTCAAACAATGCTTCTTGCACAACCAAACCACTGCATTGGTTCCTAGTGGACCCTCTGTGAAAAAACGTATCTCAGAAAATGGGGAAAGTTTTTTTTCAGGTGTTCTTTTGGGACATGGTGCCATGGTACACTTGATGTCCAGTCAACCTTTGGGGGGAGGATCTGGTAATTCAGTTTTCATCGATTCTACTATGGTGAAGGCTTTAATTAAAGCCACTTTACTTCACTCAGACAAAATTACACACTCTTTAGGTTCAAAAATTTTCTATGAAAGAGGATTCAGGACAGAGATTGGACACAATTACCATGGGTGCTGTCATGTTGTCAGAGTTATAACTGAAATAACTGCCTCCCATGAAAAAGGTCAGCTCAAGGTGGTAACAGCCTACCCTGTATCTCATTGTTGGTCCTCCTAATAAAACTGAAAAGAAATAAACGATGATCCTCCGGGTAAGGCCCCAGGGCTAAACCCACCCTTCCACATGTTTTCCCCTCTTTTCATCATGCTCAGGCACTGACCCTGACGTTTGTTTCGTCCTTGAGCAATAAATCATTTCAGAAAAGTGCGATAAGGAAAGACTGACAGGTTTCCTATAAAGGTTAAACAGGGACTAAACCATCATTTGACACAACAACCTTCGTCCTACCATGCCGCGTTACTCCCTGCAGTGTGTATTAGAACAACGTCACCCCGACGACACTCAAGTTCTGACGTACGTTAGGGAAAGAAAGGAAATTATATGTTGCTCTTCAAGCTGTTTCAGGTATATGTGCAAATACTTGAAAGAAACTGTTCTTCACCGGAAAAAATTAAACTTAGTTTTTTCTTCAGTTGAATCAAGTTTTACATCCAAAGACAGAAAAACCTTGAGGGAAATGGTTTTGAGGCATAACTTGTCAAAATTTTCAGCGGTGGAAACCTTGGGTTATGCCCTCATGTATGGAAGAAAGGGAAAGGGCCCACTGAAAAACCCCTTCCATTTGGAAGCATTGAAAGCGCCAGAAGAGCATCACGCCAAAGAAAATACCCGCCAACTTAACCAGCGTCTTGATTTCTTCATGTCTATTTTGGACCTTCTAGCTGAGTGCTTAGAAACCAAAACTTTGTTTTCCTCCTGCCACATATTTCACATCCCATCATCGTCCCTGGATCGTTTCAGTGTGGAGGAGAAACAAAAAGTGTGGTTTTATCTGGCTATGTGGTGCACCCAGCTTATCTCCCTTACTCATTGTTTTCACCACAATCAGCTCGCTTTACACACATCATAACAAATTTAAATGAATGAAGAACGATGTAACAGGCTGACCTAAAGAGGGGGAACGTAATGGTAGAGTAATATAGGACAGGGTAGAATAGGGTAGGATAATATAGGGTAGGGGTAGGGTAGGGTAGGGATGGGTTGGGGTGGGCTTAAAAAACTATGGGGTGGGGGGGGGGATGGGGGCACCCCTCAAGTATGGGGGGTTTAGGGCTTGTTGGCCCGGGCTGGCCACCAAAATAACCCACCTAACCCACCTAAACTACTTTTTGTTTGAGGATAAAAGAGACGTGACTAAACATGGACTGGTCATAATAGACGACCTTAACGATCCCGAGTATGTTCCCACCATAATGAAGCTTTTCACTGTGGGCTCTCACCATCGCAGTTTAAGTGTAATTTTTATTACACAAAACTTGTTTCTTAACAATCCTGCCTTCAGAACGTTGAGCTTAAATGCACACTACCTAGTTGTTTTTAAAAACCCTAGAGACATGAGTCAAATAGGACACATCAGCAAACAGGCCTTTCCTGGACAAAAATCCTTTTTGACGGAGGTATATAACTCAGAAACCAAAGAGAAGCATTCATACATCCTATTGGACTTTAAGCAGAGCACACCTAACGAGCTCAGGGTAAGGAACAGCATAACAACTCCTTGGAATACCTTGGTTTTCATTCCTCAAGCTTCAGCTTCGAAAAGAAAACGATAGAATGGTGACCAAAAGATCTGCTTCTGGAGGAAAATTCAAAATTTTAAGGAAACATTTCCACTTGTTGAAACACATATCCAAGTGTTCCTCGCCAGAGTGTTCTCACATAATTAAAAGTCTCAGCGATGAGGTCATCAGGTTGATGAGTCAAATTTGTGTCAACGTGATGAACAAAAACCTGATGCGTAACGAATCAGACGCAGTTAAACGTTTAACACCCTACAAGAAAGAACTGAAGACAGTCACAAGGCACAAGGCTACCGTAAAGCAGAAGAGGAAAACCTTTGAGCAAAAGGGTGGATTCTTGGGAACCATTTTGGGTCTAGCCTTACCCCTGATTACAGGTCTCATAGGAGCATGTCGATAAGAATCATGTCTTATTCAAGGATGGCCCTCGTAAGGGCGGATCTTGTTCCCCGAGAAAAAACCCCTTCTCCTGTTACTCCTACCTCTCCTCCCCAGCCTGGACCTAGTGTTCAAGACCAGTACTACAGCACTCAACTTTTAAGAGAAGGTTTAACTCCTGATTCCAGCCTGGTTCAAGTCCTAAACCACCTTCAAAGTAAAGCACACGAGGTGCTTAACTCTCCTAACCTCAAACTGAAGGAAAAGTTAAGACAGTACAATCAACTTATGATAAAGTCGGGAATTTTAACTAAAAAAGCCAAGGCCTTAGGACAACGTAGGGAAGGGCCCTATCCTGGTCGAGCAGTAGGACAAGGACCTGCAGCAGCAGCAGCAAGGGGTATAAACAATACTTTAGAAGACACCGACGACGGCGACGACGATGACGACACTTTCACAGAGACTAGAGACGTTCCACAACTTCCTGACGATTCAGACGGAGAGAGTGTAGACGAAGTCAAAGGGGGGGAAGGACTTGGACCTCGTGCAAGAGACAACACAGTGGGTATGGACACCGACATAAAAGAAAGAATACCCGCAACTTACAGAACAACTGCTAAAAATCTCTACAGAGAATTATCTCGTCACGGAAGTGAGATATTGAATTGGAACAGAGACGGAGAAATTTATGTCAACGGGGAACGTGTCCCTGGAACTGACATAACAGATTTGTTAGCTTTTGCTGCCAGACCAAAGTCGTTGAAAAAGGACCAACCTAAAGGAAGCCAGGTCTTCATAAGAGCAGTTAAAAGGTTGAACCCCACCTTAAAATTTGTCAAAAACAAGTCGGCTTTTGCAGGACACAGTCCTTCTTTTGCTGCCAGTCCCTTGAAGAGGGCATCCCCTATCAAGAAGAGGAAAGTAAGTCAAAAAGGAACTGGACGTAAGTTTATATGGCGCACAAGGCTTTGAAGAAAGATGTCCTCAGGTTTTACACAGATCCTAAACAACCTGGAAGTTTTACCAGTGTATCTAAACTTCAACGTCATCACTTCAAGAAAACAAAGAAAAAAAACATAGAACAAGCTTTGGAAGATGTAGACGCATACACCAGACACAAACCTTACAAGAGAAGATTTCCTAGAAGAAAAACACAAACATGGGGCATAGACAAACAGTGGCAACTTGATCTCATAGACATGCGAGAATTTTCAAAGGAAAACAAAGGATACCAGTACATTCTAGCGGGAATAGACGTGTTTTCAAGGTATGGTTTTGGACAACCTGTGAAAAGTAAGAGAGCTGATGACGTCACAGAGGCTTTCAAAAAAATGAGCAAAGAAAGAAAACCTCAACAAATTCAAACTGACAAGGGCAAAGAGTTTGTCAACAAAATTTTCAAAAAATACTGTGAAGATCAAAACATCAATTTTTTCACAGGAGAAAATGACGACGTGAAGTGTGCCTTAGCCGAAAGGTTCAACTCTACTATTCAAGGAAAATGTGGAGATGTTTCTTTCAATAACTACAAATGGGTTGACTTGCTGCCCGACTTGGTTAAGTCCTACAATCTAACTTACCACAAAACCTTAGGAGCTGCCCCTTCAGACATGAATAAAGACAACTCAGAAGTCTTGTTTTACAGGTTGTACGATCAACCTCAAAAGAAAAAAGTTCCTGTCCTTCAGTTGAAGAGAAAAAATCAAGTGCGAATGTTGAAAACAAAGAAAACATTCAACAGAGGGTACAAACCTAACTGGACTGAGGAAATATACACAGTGGACGGTATTTCACCCAAAGGGTACCACCTCAAAGATCTCCTTGGAGAAGAGATAAAAGGAAGCTTCTACGAACCTGAAGTTCAGAAGGTGCAAGTCCGTCACGGAAGACGCTACAACATAGAAAAAAATAGTAAAATACAGAGGAAAAGGCAAGAAAACAGAAGCGTTGATCAAGTGGAAGGGTTATGGAGACACGTTTAACTCTTGGGAACCTGTCAAGAACATAGACAAATGGCGTTTACCTTAACTTTACCTAGTAACTCGTCTATGAACGTGTTTCCTGACAACACTTTAACTAGTTACAACACAATTTTGGCAGAATACATTAACTCTCCTACTTAGTTAGAGTGTGCTCTTCAAGAAATAACCTGTCCTACCACGTGGTACAACGTCAAAGAAGAAGCCATTCTCTTGGCAGAGGGAGAAAATGACGTGAAAACAACCTCCGCACTGTAGTAGCTTTATTAAACAAACGCAGAAGAGAATTTTTTCCTCTGGGAAAACCAGGAGCCCATAGTGTCTTCAGTAGATCTTCAAGCTCTACATCGAATCTATCAGCCCAATCTGCTTTGAAAAGAGGAGTAAAAATAACAAAGAACCTACGTCATGTCGACCCTGTGGGACCGACTGAAACCATTCCTCCTGCTGGTCCTGAAAGTGAAAGTCCACAAACTCCTGCTGCTGCGCCTGAGACGCCATCTGGAGGATTCACTCTTAACCAACCGACGCCAGAAAAGGAGGAGAAGGAAGAGGAGGAGGATAAGGGGGAACGTGGCACGGCAGGCAGAGAGAAGAGGGAAATATCGCCAGCTGTAGCTGAAGTGATGTCTATGGATGAGAGGGGTAGAAGGTCTGTTTCTTATTTCGAAGAAAATGCTGTCTTCACAGACTCTGCTCATGTTTCTCCTCTGTCTCCCAGTCAGTTACAGGCTGTGAAAATATGTACACGCTTCAAAGAAATAAGCAGATTCCTCTCTAAGTATTACTTCAAGGAAGGAAGTACCTACAATATGTTTGCCTTAGAAGGTGTGGACCTGGAAAGCAACTCAGAGTTGATAGGATACTTGAACAGGACCATAAATAAACTACAGAGCATGTTGGTAAGAAAACTAAGAAACTACAGGAAAAACAACAAAGCCACCGTGTTTCACTACAACAAATATACAATGAAAAGTGTAGTTTCCTTGCCTCCTGGTGTGGTCATGCAACTCCCAGAAAACTTAGGGAAACAATTAGGTTTCGACGGAAGTGTTTTCCTGAGTGGAAAGACACAAAGCCCCTACATGGTAGACCTTCAGTACAAAAGTCGATGTGCTTTCGTGTACTCTGACATAGTCAAGCACAGTCTTGTGGGTGATTCTAAAGCACCCCTTCTAAGGCAAATCAACATAAATCGCTACAATGGTGACATGCAAACCATAAGTTTTCAAAACTTGATATATCTGCCAGTCACTAAAACCACCTTCAGACAGATAGGGATATACTTAAGAGACAAGACCGGGGAACAAATACCATTTGAAAGCGGATCAGTGTCGGTGGTACTTGCCTTCAGACATCTTCTAGGATAGGGGTATACAACCATGCTTCACTACTATGGAACCCCTCCCTACCTGGCCCCTAGGGGTCAGTATGCTGAATACTACAGAAAATCACAGTTTGGGAACGGCGCATTACCGGCATACGGAGGAACGGGGAGACAAAGAGGACATGGACTGGGATCGTTAATCGGTGGTTTACTGAGAGGAGCTGTTGCCCTCTTGAAAACTATAGGACGCTCAGCTGCCAAATCTGCAGGTAAAGCCTTGCTTTCTACAGGAGCTGGAGTCTTGTCAGATGTGGTAGGAGGAAAAGGTTTCAAGAAAAGTGTAGTAAGGAGAAGTAAAGCAACAGGAAAGGAGTTACTGAAAAGGGCTGCTTCGTCTGCTCAAGGATACATAAAAGGTACATCTGGACCTTCTCCAGCCAAACGACGAGCAACCGGCAAGCATGGAGGACGTAAGGGGCAAAGAGGAAGAGGTAGAGTTCAAGGCAGAGGGAACACCTTGTTCTAGTCATGAGTCTCATTCATCCCAAGGGCCAAGTATGTGCAGTAGGAGAACTATATCTGCACGCCTTACCTGTCACTCAGAAGGACATTTTAAAGTGTCAAGTAATAACCAAGACTACCAACAATGCCCTCACTCCACACACTGAAACCTTTGACTTCACCTTCGAACGAAGCAACCTGTACACAGACATCTCAGAAACTGAGATGTACATGGAACTGGAAGCCGTGGCAGCCGACGGAACAACCCACCTTGCCATCGACATAGAAGCTGCTCCAGTCAACAACTTGGCACACACTCTCTTTGCATCCTGTCAGTTGCTTATAAACGGAGAGAAAGTCACCGGCAACAACGAAGACTATGGTCTCAAGGCCTACATTTTGGACACAATTTGCTGCAACAAAGAAGACAAAGAGACTCGGCTGAAAGGATGTCAAAAGTACATGAAAGACACCTGTGGACACATGGAGACGAGAGGGGGCGCCAATGCAGGATGGACGGCACGGAGAGCAGAATTCAGTGCCTGCAACAAACACGCCTTAGTCATGAGGCCCCACCTGGATTTGATTAAACAGTGCAAGGTACTGCCTCCAAACTGTGAAATCAAGTTCATCTTCGAAAAAAATCAACCCAATTACTAAATGATGCAAGCAGCCGATCAAAACTATTGGATCAAAATCACCAAAGCTGAAATGTCACTTCTCCAAAAAAGTGTCGACGACGAGGTGGTGAAAACTCACGTCAGCAGTGTGAGGAACCCACATTGGGGCCCTTTCAACTATCACATAGCCAGGTGTAAAGTCACTAAACACACTTTGGACGGTGGCTCACAAGACTACAGTTGGACTCAACCTGACACTACTCAAATCCCCACCAGGATAGTCTTGTGTATGATAAAGGAAACAGCAGCTGCTGGGACTAAGACGGAAAATCCTTTCAACTGCAGACATTTCAACGTGAAGGAACTTTGCGTGAGATATGACTATCAAAAGTTTGAGTTGAAGACTGACTTCAAAACAGGCAACTGCATCAGAGCCTACAGTCAAATGTTCACAGACAGTGGGTTGTCGGCTTTGGGGCAAGACTGTGGCATAACTTTGGAAGATTTCAAATGTGGGTATTCCTTCTTTGTTTTCGACCTCACCCCAGACAGAGCACCTGAAGACAGTCGTATAAATCTCATCAAGCAAGGAAAGCTGGGCATTTCCCTCAGGTTTGCCGCCCCGACTGCTCATGCCATATCTGCCATCTTGTGTTCCTTCTACGACAACAACATCCAACTGACAGCTGACTGTCTTCCTGTCACAGACTACCACATGAACTAAGAAGAATGAGAACTTCAGACATTACAGCTGCACTGGGAAACCATCCACACACAAGGCGTTTCTACCTTGGAACTTTTGCCAGTAATCAATGTCCTAAAAAACCAATTCCCTCTATGTGCTTCGTCAGTAACACAGATCCAAGTTCTAAACCTTGACAGCACTGGGTGGCCTTTTACATTTCTCATGAAGGGAATGTGTTCTACTTTGATCCCTATGGTTTACCTCCATTAACTATATATCACCAGAGGTTCATGCAGAAGTCGTCAGATGGTCACAGGTCGTTCAGCAGAAAACAAGTACAAAACTTTTACGCTAAAACGTGTAGAGCCCACTGCATTAACTTCCTTATACAGACATGTCGGACCAAGGACCCACACCACACTGTGAAAAGGTTTTCTCAGGTGCCCTTCAACTTAATGGACAAAATAGTAAGTCCCTTGTTGAGGAAAAGAGAAAAGAAGAGGAGATGGACTTCGAAATGAGTCCAGAAGAAGTAGCAGTGAAAGAAGACGTGAACAACCTGTTGGTGAAAGGGAAAGTTAAACGTGAATTGGACATGATAGACGGGCTTCAGAGCACGGCGGAAGTAATAGACAGGATTCTCATCGTCATGGGTGAGTTAATGGACAAAGTGGTAGCCCTGGAGGAGAATGACATAGGAAGAAGAGGCCTGAAGGATTTGATGGAGAGAATGCGTGCCTTAGAGGATCGTAGCCAAAGTCCAACTCCAGCTAAGACCGGGTGCAGTTGGTACTGCAACAAGAATTCATTTTCCATCTAAAACCCGTGTACTCTGCTTGCAAGCATATATCATTATAATCATTCAAACCTAGCATGTACTCTCATTTCAAGAAAGAATAAAAAAAAGATTAAATTCAAGAAAGAACCGAGTTGTGTGTTTGTTGCATTTTAAACTGATAAAAAAAAAATGAGTCATAAGTATTGCGTAAATCCGTAGAAATATTGCATCAGAACATGAGTCATGGCTATTGTGTAATTTCTTACAAACATTGTGCAATACACCTTCATACGTAGGTCATACGTTTTGCAAATAGGTTAGTAGGTCACTTCCGGTTTGCAAGTAGGTCAATCCTAGGTATTGTGCAATTCTCTTAATTTATGCAACTAGGTCAGGTCACTAGGTCAAACGGAATCCAGCTCTCTGATTGGTCGAAAAAACTAGGTCATGACCTTATGACGTCACTTCCTGTCAAATCCAGCCCTCTGATTGGTTGAAATTAGGTCACTTCCGGTCTACCAGTAGGTCATGACCTAGTTAGTAGCTAATCCATTGCGCTCAGTTTGCATGTATATACTACTGTTATAATTCAGAGATGCCACTCACTGGCCGACAAAAACCAGGAATTTAATATAATTTAATGCAGGAATCTTAGAATGAAAACCAGGAATTCCTGGTAAACCAAGAAAAGTGGCATCACTGGTTATTTATCAACAGTGGGATTCCGGGAGGGGGTGGATTGGGGGAGGAGCAAAATAATTTTGACACCTCAAGGAGGGGGGGGGGAAATATCACACCTTTTCAAAAAGAAGCCTGTGGATTACTATGGATGCTGCCCTGATGCAACAGCAACAGTTCAGGGGTATTTTAGATGCATCATTTTAGATCCTGAGGGCAGCAGTGGCCCTTTGCAAAAAGGGTTAAATTGGTATAGGTAGGATAGAGTAGTAGTGCCCCCTTATAGTGGCCTGCACATCACCTTGATTTTACACTGACATTGATAGCAGTGACATTCATTGAGTAGATGTCTGAGGAATGCATGCATGTAGGGCCTATAGGTAATAAATTTATGTCAGATGAATACATTAAACTTCCCTACCTTTACAAATCTTTTTACAAAAGCTTTTGTTCTTGCCAAAACCAAAGCATATTGTGATGTCTTGATGACATGATGTCATGCAGCCCATGACCCCCCCTCCCCCCTTGTCATGCTTGGTCATGGCAAGTGGGACCCCCCCACCTGCATGACATCATTTGTACACAGCCCCCAACTGGGCAGAAAGTTGCACATCCCACACTTCATCCCAAGTTTCCTTAGTTTTCTATAGGGCTGACCCGGGATACATTATTAACCAATGAGATAACTCCCTACATTCAGTGCAGAATTTTTTGGGTACATTATGTAACACCTGGTACCCATCATGCGGGTTGCTATTAGTCCTTATCTCGCCAGCTCCCAGATAAAGCAATGGTGGACGCACTAGGCCTCAGTACTAAGTCCTATTGGTCTCGACGAAAAACAGGCATTTGATTACAGGGGGCGCCACCACGCACCCAAGGCAGACATGCTTTGGAGGTGAATAACAAACCAGTGTCCAGCATTGGCAGTCTGTGTGGCGAATCATGGGGGTGCAAGAATTATCATTTTTCTCTGAAACTATTTCATCGAATTATTTGAGACTTTTGGCGAGTCATCTAAAGATATACAGGGATGTGGTCTGTGAATATTAAGTAATTCCCCTTGGTAGATTTTAAGAGATTGAATTTTGAAATCATTATTCCATTGCATTTTTCACCTGCCAATCCGCACAACCCACACCCAGAACTTCTTGAATAATTAATCACAGTTTCCCTCATAACTCCTTCACAAAACTTTCAGGGAGTTATCATCTATTAGTAAACTAAATGTTTGTGAAGTTTCGAAGCATTCTGACAAGGGGAAGTATCAAAGATAACAGTTTATGGCAATGGTTAGTGTCAGACTTGCACCTCCCCTATCATATGGGAGCCCTGTGCAAGGATTCACCACCTTTAAATGGAGGTGCTACTAGTTGCAATGGACTGCAGACAACTTTCCCGTACTATTGGCCACAAGCTGGTCTGGAGCTGGTTCCGGTAACACACCCTGATAAGAACTGGTAAGATGGGACCAGCATGTCCCTGGAAGTGGGTGTTAACCAGGGACAAGGTACCCACCATGGTGTGTCTTATCAGTGGGTTTTACCTCAACCAGCAAAATTCAATATGGCGGCTCCACTAGGCCTCCATACTGGGTCCTATAGCTTGGTTTTCGTCCATACGAATAAAGTGTAACCCTTGGGGGAAATGGTTTGCCCTTGTTGTTGGAGGTAGAATAGAAGAAAAAAAAAAAGACAATATTAGTTGGGCAGAGAGGGCCCATATGGCCTGGCCTTGCTGCGCTTCATGCACTGCGGGCATCTTGGGCAGCAAGGCCATATGGGCCATGTGTGCCCTACTCGTGTTTTTGGTTATCATTGACTACCGTAATCTCCCGCGTATAAGGCGCAGCTCACGTATAAGGCGCCCCCCCCAACTCACAGGGGGGCTGTTTTGCATAGAAGGCGCCCCCCTGAGGGCAGATTTTTGTCAGTTTAGTACTATTCTATAGTAAAAATACCCCCCCTATAAGGCGCACCCCAAACTCAAGGCAATTTACCTCCCACGTATAAGACCCAGCAGCATTTTGTTGGGCCTATAAGACACGCCTTATACGCAGGAGATTACGGTTGTGATTTCATTTACAATGTTGTGGACAGTTTTTATATATGAGTATGTACAGTTCACAGACCTTTTGTGACTTACTTTTTTTTAAAAATTTAAACAAAAGTTTAACCATACGTAAAACAGGGAGCCAATGGTCCATATTGTTTAGGTGTGGGTCCCTGGGTGCGGGCCCAGATTTCTCCTTGGGAGTCGTCCCTGCACTTTCTTCCCAAAATTTACTCCATCTATTTCGACAGCTGTTCCAGACAAGGGGTATATTTTACCAAAGGCCTAACCTGAAAGTCGACCCTTAGCGCAGTGCATACTCGGAGAGACGGAACACACGTCGGCCTACAGCGTACCAAAGGCCCATAGAATATAGAGAGACGATTATTCTACTCTCTCTGAAAGGCCCAAAGTACTGACCTCAGAAATGTGCTGAGGTGGCCCATAAGAAAAATAGTTGAAGAAATAGTTTGCTTCCCAAAAACTAAGGTGAAAGGAAACTCACAGCAAGTACATGTTCATCTATTAATGCATAGGTTTATTGAGGTAAAATGCAATAAATCCTCCAATTTATCAACAATGATGACATATAATCAAAGATTCGGTGTATAATATTGCTAATGATGACACATAGAATCACATTCAATTAACCTCCTCATGATAAATCGGCTAACAGACATAATTCATCTGTTACCTTCTTCACTCTTCTCGCACAAATGCATGATTGTAATTAGCTAAACACCATAACCTTCTGTTTTATTCATGCTCATTTTTAAAATGTATAAAAATTAAACAGATAAGGGGGAAAAAGCTAACTCAAAAAACTCTGAAAAGATTAGCATTTTATGTAGTATCACAGATATGCAATAATACGGCACCCTATTTATAACAGGGGAGAGGTGGTGATTATATGAATGTAGATACAAGTTTTGATAATACTGCAGTAGTTTACATGAAGCCTGTTGGGGCTGGTGCATTCTGGTGCATGCCGAGAGGGGGTGCACCAGCCGGGTAGGAGGCAGCAGTGCATAGGTCGGGGTTGCCAGGATAGCCACGGTCAGTTGCGTAGTCACGACCTGATGGGTAGGCATAGGAAGTGTGGCTAGTGTACATAGACTGATGACCTCCTTGCTTTGCTTCCACTGGGATTTCAATTCTGCCCTGGCCCTGGATAGGAAATCGAAAGAGCTGAGTAAAATCTATTTGCAAACCATTTTACTGCTGTGTTGTCCAAATCCATATAGGTGACAAAAACACACGCACACGCACACCCCCCCCCCCACACACACACACAAACACAAAAAAAAAAAAAAAAAAAAACGGACAAAAACCCCTCTATCTTCCATCTTTTCTTCAAATGGGTGGTATTATGAAACGTATCAAAAGGACTCGCTGTTTTTTCTGAACTTTATCAATTCTGGGAAAGTTTGCCGATTATTTGCTAGGCACTGATTATGATTCAGAGCCTTACAAAATCAGTTTATCTTTAACTTCTTTCAACATACACATAAATATAATTCTAAATTTTCTATTGGTGTGTATTCAAGTCATCTATTATAAATCTATTGTTATAGGCTTGTAGAGTAAATGCTAGTAATAAAGCTGCTGTACATGTACTTACGGCTGAGTGCAGGCGCTGACTCTCAATAGAGCCATAGAGATGAGGCACCAGGGGGCGGCACTGTGTATAAAGACCTCCAAGGGCAGCGTATCCTTGGTGACCACCAGCAGGCACAGCATCAGCAACATCAGATCGCACCTAGTAAATATATAGGTATGACCTATTATGACCCCGGGCTTTACATGAAAATAACTTTTTTTGCAAGGCTTATTCAGAGTGGTTTAATAGAAGAATTTCAACACCTCTACCTTATAATTAGTGCTATCAAATAGGAAAGACTATAGAGCTTATTCATAACTTGAACCATAACCCAGCAAATCTTAGTGAAGTGGAGTCAGGCTGTGTGAGCCTTCACACTGTTCGTCGTATGAACCAAGAATCTCGTCATGTGTCGCTAGGTCTGACTCAGCCTGACGCAGACTGACACTTGTATAATGACTCATCCTCACGCAGTCTGACGCATGGGTTATGACTCATCCTCACGCAGACTGACACATGTGTCATAACGCAGTATCACACAGACTGACTCAAAGCAAACCCAATTTTGGGTGGGTTGGGGGGGGGGGTGATTTTCTTGATTTAGATCTTTTATTTTTCAATTCTTAACATCAATTCAGCTGTTTATCTTGATTCCATTTCCTTGCTGTGTCCTGTTGAACATGCTATCCTCTTCAATGGATGGATTCTGGGCCAGTAGATCTATGATTTCTGGTAATACTCTTGGGAACAGCTGTAAAAGTGAAAATGAATGATTATGAACACAAAACAGCACCAACCAATGTCAAACCAACCCTACCCCCACCCCTGTTGATGAACAAAGACCACTTCCTTATTGGCCCAACTTACCACATACCAGAGCATATTAGGAAGCATCCTTAATCTCCCAAATTTCCATGGAACTTGCTCATGTATAATATCTACTAGTGACTATGAGGTGTTGTCTCTAATACTGAAATTAAACAGCATGGCATTAGAGGTTCAGAAATAGAACTGTGAAGTAGAAGAGTGTGACCACCTACCTTACATCTGTTCTCCCTGGCTGTCTCTGCCTGTCTGTTGTGAACTCAGAATGAGAACAAAGAAAAGAGAGGGAAATTTGAAATGGACCAATCAAAATGCAGCATTCTGCAGAGTGTGTCACTGTGCGTGAAGGTGTGTCAAGATGAGTGAGAGTTGACAGAGGTTGACGAATGCTCATTCAGTCTGCCATGATCATATTGGATATAGCATCTGGCCTTATTATCACTCAATGCAAAGTATTTTAACCATCATACTAAGTATTTCTATTTATTTGCCCTAATCATATGTGACCTAGCTGATCACTGAACATTAAACCATGATATGCTATTAAACCAGGGCCAACAGATACATAGATACTGTGTAAAATGTAGGTATTTACAACTTAGTGCTATATCCCATAGACAAAACAAATTGGCCTTTCTGTCCTAATCATGCCCAATATCTCATATTAATGGCTATCATTACTTTCCTGATTAATACATATTTCATGTCACATAAGACAGCTACTTGATCTGTATAACATAACTTATCATTTTGACATTCAAGTAATGGGCCCACTCTGCAAAGTACATGCAGTAAGAATTCATATAGATTCCATATTGTTGGAAATTGGTGAAGATGGGTCAGGCTGAGTGAGAGCTAGCAATCATTGACACATGCTAACATTTGCTCACCAAGTTTTACTTCACATCTTTATTAAAATGAGTGAAGATGTGTGGAGCTGTGTGAGAGTTGACAGGTATTGACACATACTCACTCAGTCTTCCTTCACATCTTTATTTAAGTGAGTGATAGTTTGTCAAGCTGAGTGAGAGTTGACAAGTATTGACACATGCTGACACTTGCTCACCCAGTCTTACCTCACATAATTATTGAAGTGAGTCATGCTTCGTCAAGCTGAGAGAGAATTGACTCAATATCACGAAATATAACACAGTTCGTTATCACCCAAAAGTACTCACACATGCATCACCCAACTTGACTCAACTTCACGATGATTTGCTGGGAAGGTAGATATATCCTAACAGCTTTTACGTCGTCTTTTGCATCATTAAATACTGTTCAAAAGAGCCTGCGAACAGTACTGTCTGTGTACTTACCGTAGAGAGAACTCTGTAAGCCCGGTGCTTATCTGACTCAAATGGGAAAGCACTCAGAATCATTTCCACCCCTTCTTGCGTTTGGCAGTCAGAGAGAACCCTAGAAATAAACCAAAAAAACTACAACATTGCAAATGTAAATCTTTCCAGTCTCTCATGAGGTACCAAAACAGTCCGCTTTTCATTCTGAAGGATACACACGATTATTTTGTTTGTCATGTCATGAATAGATCTACATAGTAGCATTATAATAGGATGTTTCTGAATGATTCGTTTCTCTATAATCTAGTCCTGTAGAACATAGGTATGTTATTATTCATAAAAAAATGAATAAAAACTGATGGGAGAATCGCAGCTTTCTCTGAATATATGTAAAATTAGTGTCAGACCTCTTGACACACTCCAGTGCTTGAATCTTGTCATTGTGAATGCTCATAGCTCCAATGATGTCTCTCGCTTCACTGCAAGTCATTCGACATAGCCTCTAAAAACAGACAAAATAAACTAAGGTGTTTTTTCTTTTTCTTTTGATAAAGTGTCTCTACGCTCTATTATGCATTCTGCCGTTTTGTTGTCATGGCTCGGGTGCTAAAACTATGCATAACACTGATATGGACCCATTTATTGCTCAATGAGCCTATGTTAATACCGGGTAAATCATCGGGACTAATGAACAGGGCATTTATCAATGAAAAAATTTGCATTGTCTACAGCCATGCTTTATTGATAGATTCCAGTTAGGGAGTGGTCATTATTTATCAACAGGGGGGGGGGGTGGTGGGTTTTCACGCAGCAGCGCGAAAATTTTTTACGGCCCCCTTGATGGCAGAAAAAATTTTTTGCGCCCCCCCCGCGCCGGGGGTGCGGAGAGTTTTCGCGCCCCCTCTTTGATCAGCAGTAGCGCGCGGGTTTTTTTTTTGCTAAAAAGAGGGTAAATTTTTTTAGCCCCCCCTCAAGAGGGGTCAAATTTTTTTTAGCCCCCCCCTCGAGATGGGTCAGAATTTTTTACGCCCCCCCCCCTCAAACCCACCACCCCCTCCCTGTTGATAATAAATGACCACTCCCTTAAGATCAACAGAAAGTTAATACAATGTACCTGCTCTGAGGTTGTTTGTATCAACCGACTGGTTTAAGTATCAGTGCTACGTATGGAATTACGGTATATCTGTTGGCTGATCAGCACAGAGTAGCAAGTGTAAACTTAAGCATTCTCATTCTCCATTTTTTTTTAAATGGAACACACGGGCACTTACAGGTTCCAAGATCTGCACAGCTCTGATTTTATCTGAGGGAATACCGATGGCATAAAGGATTTGTGAGGCCTGGAAATAAAAAAAAAAGTAGATGCACGTCTACACATACTCGTCTTATTCTTATACTTTGACTACCACGGTATTTATTCCAACATATTTTAGCTCAAATGTATTAAACTTACAAGATCGATCTATCAGCTCATAATATTCAAATCAGTTATTGGCTTCCCCAATTATGGATTAGTCAATCAGCTCCTTCAACTTCATTTTATTTATTCTTCTATTTACCATCAAATGGTAGAACATTTTCCACATCGAAAAGGGTAAACATGAAATACAAATGTATAACATGAAAGCCATAAACATTACCTGGCCTGCACTAAAGAATCCACGCGAGTTGAAGAGAATTTGTAATTTTCTTTCAGCTGAACCAGTCTCCTGAAGAAAAAGTTAGAAATTAAGAGTTCATATCAATGTATGCTTTTCATCGTAACATTAGTGTACATTGTAAAAGGAGCAATATCAAAATGGATGGAACCTGACTGAGGGCTTTATATGAATCGAAGAGACAAAGGCACGGGGAAATAGCTAGACACGAATTTCCGTCAGGGATAGATGATACTCAGTCTAGGAAATAGTCATCTGCAGATGGGGAGTGGGGATTCATTATCCTAAAATCAGCTTTTAAGGCCGAGTCATTTATCGCCAGCTGGGGGGTGGGGACTTGTTATCATAACCCCCCCCCCCTCACCACTAAGAACTGGTTTTGCAAAATGCCCCCCCCCCAAAAAAAAAAAAAATCAGATACCTTGTACCTTGCATGTCTAATGATGCATCGGGATGATTACTCAAATTGCCCATATCAAGTTTCTGCACTCTACCCGCATTTTGCACTCGTCCCCGCAAAGGACCTCTTTTTCAAAAGGCCCCCCCTCCTGAAGACCCACATCCCTGTACAGTGGTATTTTTTTAACAAGAGGGGCTGGGGGGGGGGAGTTTTCCGTCCTGCCTTGCTTGGAGGGGTCTGAAATCCCTCCTGCCCCTTTCCTTTATACGCGCTCAGGCTTTTTTTTTCTACAAAGGATAAAAACGTCGTCCCTCCTAAGACCCGGTAAGAGGGGTCTTGAAATCTCCCCTATCCCACTGTTGTTTGAAAATGACCATTCACTAGGCCTGAGTAAGACTGAGTCTATCAATTATCAGTCTAACTCTGTCACTTGTCTTTGTACCGTAATCTCCCGCGTATAAGGCGCAGCTCGCGTATAAGGCACACCCACAACTCAGAGAATGCAAGTCCATGTATAAGGCGCACCTCTAAGGGCAGATTTTTGCTAATTTAGTACTGTTCTTTAGTAAAAATACCCCCCCCCTATAAGGCGCACCCCAAACTCAAGGCAATGTCCCTCCCACATATAAGACTCAGCAGCATTTTGTTTGGCGTATAAGGCGCGCCTTATACGCGGGAGATTACGGTATAGGCCGTAGAGAGGCAAAAAAGCTGTACTTTAAATTTGGAGGAAAGGGTTGCTAACATGGGCATGTGAGCACTTTTTAACCATTAATACTTAGAATTTTGTGATATTTTTTCACCTGTCTGAGATAGGCCAACTTGTTTGCTTTCCAATTTTCCCAATTTAGAAATCAAATGTCTAAAATTGAATATTTTAGGGCATTTTTTTCCAAACCATTCCTGATTTTGAATGTATTGAACTCCAGGCTAACCCAGTGACCATGGTCAGGATAGGCTTACTTTCTGTCACTGCTGACTGAGATTAAGGGTTTCCTCCACTGAGTTTTTTTAGCCCCCCCCCCCCACGAGAGGATTCTGAAATTTGTATGCCCCCCCTCAAACCCACTGATGACTGATTTGTTAGGGAGTGGTCATTTTTTATCAAATGGGGGGGGGGGGGCTGGTGGGTTTGAGGGGGGGCATACAAATTTCAGAATCCTCACGTGGGGGGGGGGCTAAAAAAATTTGACCCCTCTTGAGGGGGGAGCTAAGAAAATTTACCCCTCTTTTTAGCCTAAAAGCCTGTGTGCTACTATAGATCTAAGAGGGGCGCAAAAATTCTTCGAGCCTCTGGTGCAGGGGTGGGCGCAAAAAGTTTTGATCGCCGTCAAGGGGGGGGGGGGGCGAAAACCCAACGTCGCGTGTCAGCACGAAAACCCACCAGCCCCCCCCACCCATTGATAAATAATGACCACTCCCTAAACTACAGGTTTCCTAAACTCTCACAGAGGAACGGAGATGAGAGTTCAACTTCAGCATTTAGCTTTGAAATTAGTAACTCAAATTCATTTGAAAGGAAATAGGCCAGTCTTAGGGAGTGGTCATTTATTATCAACAGGGGGGGGGTGGTGGGTTTGAGGGGGGGCGTAAAAAATTCTGACCCCTCTCGAGGGGGGGCTAAAAAAATTTTGACCCCTCTTGAGGGGGGGGCTAAAAAAATTTACCCTCTTTTTAGCAAAAAAGCCTGTGCGTTACTATAGATCAAAGAGGGGGCGCGAAACTCTCCGCGCCTCCGGCGCGGGGGGGGCGCAAAATCTTTTTACTGCCATCGAGGGGGGGGCGTAAAAAATTTTCGCGCGTCCGCGCGAAAACCCACCCCCCCCCCCCCTGTTGATAAATAATGACCACTCCCTTAAGTGCAAGGACTCCTCTTGTATGGAAGGGGGCATGGTGGTGGTGGAGGCTTTTATTTTTATCATATCATTCATGTTTACAAATATTTATCTGTAATTAGGCAATGAATAGACAAAATATGGTGTACCAGCCATCTTGTTAGACAGCTACTTTCCATTGCTTGATTCTAAAGAGATTCCCTACATGTAAGGAAATATTAAGTAGCAATTGTATTGATGTGTTGTCGCCAGACACAAACATGGGTCGTTACCTTGTTTATGCATAATTTTATAATATGTTCTGACAGAGTTTAGGACTTTTTTTAAAAATATGTCCTAGATCCTTTAGCCAACCAGCAGGCCATGTAGAGCTCACTTATACAATTTCAGTGCACTTTAAATAAAGTCTCTACTCCAAATATTCACAGAAATATTGACCTTTGACCTATAATCATAGGTCAAATGATTAAGAACTAACAGGTTTGCATAAATTGTGGACTAAGTTATCATGAAAGCTATGTTTACTGGAAATAATTATCGGTTTTCTGATAAATTTGCTTGAAAATCAATTCATGACCTTGGCCTTGTCTATATTGTGACCTTGACTCTTCCTGAAGGTCACACAAATCCACTCCCAAGTTCACAGGCTAATTTCCAGTCATAAGGCATCAATATCATATGTAATTAAGAGAATTATTTACGATTCTGTCATCTGACCTAAAAGCCATCTATCTAATTGCTCGAGAAGCTTAGCCTTAGCGGAACAAGCTCCAGAAATTTCAAGCTGAAATATTGAACGGTTCTCGAGATACATCAATAATAAAATCCTTACATTTGACTATTATGGCTGGTTCCAGAAGCTGTGCCCTCTCAGAATCAAGAAATGTGCTACAACATGGGTACCTACCAAAAGATCGTGCACAAATCCGCGGGACCTTGCGGAAATTTTTGCAACGATCTGAGCTACTACACTCTACAGCTAGTCTTTGTAAGACTCTTAGCGAGTGGTCATTATTTATCAACAGGGGGGATGGTGGGTTTGAGGGGGGGGGGAGTAAAAATTTCAGACCCCTCCCGGGCCGAGGGGGGGGGGCTAGCAAAATTTTGACCCCTCTTGAGGGAGGGGCTACAAAAATTTACCCTCTTTTGAGCAAAAAAGCCCTCGCGCTACTATAGCTCAAAGAGGGGCGCGAAAATTCTCCGCGCCTCCGGTTTCGGGGGGGGGGGGCGCAAAAAATTTTGACTGTGGTCGAGGGGGGGGGCATAAAAAATTTTCGCATGTCCACGCGGAAACCCACCACCCACCCCCTTTTGATAAATAATGACCACTCCCTTACCCAGAGATGCCACTCACTGGCCGACAAAAACCAGGAAAACTGAACTTTGGACACATTTTCCCAGGAATTTAACATAATTTAATACAGAAATCTTGAAATGAAAACCAGGAATTCCTGGTAAACCAGGAAAAGTGGCATCTCTGCTTACCCTGGTCCCTATAGCTTAGAATACTAAACTCTCATCTCTGTAGAATACTAAACTCTCATCTCTGTACCGCCATGAGAGTTTAGAAAACCGGATGTTTATTGGTGGGTGAAGAACTCTCAAGTGTGGAGGGGACAAAGTACAGAGCTCCAACCTACTTTCAAGTCTATTTATATCTCCACTATATTCCCGCTCAGCTGGGAAGGTGGCAGAATAACAAGAGGTGTGTGCAGAAACCATGCTCTAAAATAATTATTATAAGCCATCCGATTTCCAAAATAGGTGAGTGTGTAGCTAAGGGAGTGGTCATTATTTATCAACAGGGGGGGGGAGGGTGGGTTTGAGGGGGGGACGTAAAATTTTCAGACCCCTCCCGAGGGGGGGGCTAAAAAAATTTTGACCCCTCTTGAGGGGGGGCTAAAAAAATTCACCCTCTTTTTAGCAAAAAAGCCCGCGCGCTACTATAGATCAAAGAGGGGCGCGAGAACTCTCCGCGCCTCCGGCGAGGGGGGGCGCAAAAAATTTTGACTGCCGTCAAGGGGGGGGCGTAAAAAATTTCCGCGCGTCTGCGCGAAAACCCACCACCCCCCCCCCTGTTGATAAATAATGACCACTCCCTAACAGATGAGCCTTTGCAGGGACCTTCAAAATTTTGAGAAATTTTTAGTTTAAATGGCCGAAAATCTGTGGTCTTTGAGCAGATACACAGCAGCCACCCACCAGAAAACATCCGGTTTTCTAAACTCATACGACGGTACAGAGATGAGAGTTTAGACTTTAGTATTTTAAGCTAGGTCCCTACTGTCCTGACCCAGAGGGGTATTCAATAGGCGGCACGCCCAGCCATCGGCGCGCGCCCGGACCGAATGTGCTCGCACTCCAGCTAGAGATGTTTGATGTTTGAAACGTGTTTATTGGCCAATAAATATCACATCACAATGGCGCTCTTCTTATAAATCAGCCATATTAAGTATACACAAAGTTCAGTCACCATGTTACATTTTCGTTTAACAACTAGAGTATGGACAAGTGGGTTTCCATGAATCTCAAAATACCTCCTTTTAAATCCGGTATATACCTCCTTATATAATTCACATGCCTACATAGGATCTCCTTAACTCAGTATTCTCCTTTTGAACACATCTTTTTCCTCAAGATTTTGTACCTCTGCAGATAAGCTGTCCCACAATAACATACCTCTATAAAGAGGACTTTTTCTATATAGTTCACATGTTGGACGACTGACCTTTAATTTCAATTTATTATTACCTCGCAGTATCCTAGTCAGGACAATTACATTTTCTGGATCCTTCACATATTGATGTATAATCACCCGTATCATTCGCTCTCTTCTAGCTAATAATGGTACGGTATTAGTTCTAACTAACAAATCTTCTACATGTACATCTTGAGGATCTCTGATTCGCATACACATACGTAGGCAATTATTCTGTATCACTTCTAGATGATTCACCATTGTTTCTGGACCACTATCTATTATAAAGTTACAATATTCAAACGTCGGCAGGATCATATGTTTATATATTTTCAATGCTGTCTCACTGTCTAAATATCGCACAATGTTTGACAGTTGGGCCAATTTTGCATTGGCCATAGACTCCACCTTCCTACAATGTAGCTTAAAGTTTAGGTCACTGTCTATAATTACACCAAGATAATTAAAATGCTTCACCGTATCAATTACCTTTCCATCCAGATATAGGATAGGTACGTGTATTCTTATTCTGTCAGAGTGACACCATAGTGCTTTGGTCTTTTTTACATTCATTGTGAGCATATTTTTTTCACACCATTGTTGTACTCTTAAGAGATCGGCCTGAACTAACTCAGCCATTATATCCGTACTACGGCCATTCATTACGACGGCTATATCATCCGCATATAGATAGTACTCACTGTTTTGGAAACATTTTATGATGTCATTTAAATATACAATAAATAGTAGAGGGCCCAGTACTGTGCCCTGTGCCACACCACAGTTCAATATTCTTTGTGTTGATGTATCTCCATTCGCCTTGGTTACCTGATATCGATTCATTAAAAAACTTTTCATCCATCTTATACAACTCACATCACACCCAATGTGCTGTAATTTTAAAAGTATGATGTCCAGATTTACCGTATTAAAGGCCTTTTTCAGGTCGAGAAATATCACCACAGAGAAAACACCTCTATTCCTGGCTTCACATAGATATTGAGTTAAACCAAACGTCGCATTTACTGTAGATCTACTAGGCATAAAACCAAATTGTTTTTCACTTATTAAGTCATTGTCTATTAGATGCCTCATAAGTTGAGCATGTACATGTTTCTCGATTAACTTAGAAAAAATATTGGTCATTGTGATGGGCCTCCAATTGGTGACATCACTGAGTGGGCCGTCTTTAGGTAAAGGTACAACATATCCTATCTTTAACTCACTCGGGATACTCCCTAGCAACAACGATCTATTAATGAACTCCTGCAATAGTTCCGGCCTGGTTAATAAACAGTCACGCAATACATTAGTTCTTATATGTGCAATACAAGAGCTCTTACTTCCATCCACTGTCTTCAAAACCTTTATACAGGAGGCACTCGAGATATTATCAATACTCATTTCCACATCACAACCTGGGTATACCGGTATATAAGGAACATTGTCTTCAAATTTCTCAGCCAGCTTATTTCCAATCTCGACATAGTATTTATTAATATAGTTCGCAATACTGTCATTTTTCACACTACTGCCATCAGCATATTTCAGGCATATTACCGGATTTAGATCTTTACCTTTCCAGTTGCTATTTATAACCTTCCAAAAACGCTTTGGGTCATTTTTATATTTGTTCAAATTATACAGAGTTATTCTCTTGCGTTTTGCATCAAGTTTGACCTTTATAGCCTTTTTTAGCCTTTTTGCCCTAATTATATGTTGATTGTGATATCTGTCGTCGGCCTTCCGGGCCTTTTTAAAACATCTTTTTTTCCTAGCAATCAATCTATTAATTTGCTCATCAAAAAATACATCATTCTGTCGCACTACTCGTGTACCAATAGGATGGTTTTGATTCAAGTATTCCTCTACATTTGATACAATCACATTATATATATTGGCCTCCGTGCTATCGGGTGCATTGACTAATGTCCAATCCCTTTCACTCATGTAATTGTCCAGTGCCAATTTCGAAAAATTACGATAATCCCTTCCTATTACAGTTGCTTTGGGTTGTTTTTTAACCATAACTTGCTTCCTTATCACATACACCGGGACATGATCCCCACAGATGTCATTACAAAGTCCGATTTCCTTTACATTATTACTATTCGTGTAAAAATGATCCAGTGTAGAACGACCGTGGGGGTGATAGTATGTAGGACCAGTTCTCAGATATTTCAACTTATTCGCCTTCAAAAATTTACTCATTATTCTGAATTTGGCACAGTTTCTACTTCTGGCATTGACATTGTAATCTCCCATTAGCCATAGGAGAGGAGGTGCGCCTGTGGCGCGCGCCGCGTGGCTGGCGTGCGGCTAATGAATACCCCTCTGTTGTTAGTCTATAGCATGCCTGCATGGATTTCTTTTTTCAAACCTTGGCGAACTTAAATCGTTAACCTACCTGATTAATTGTAGACAACAGCTGCTGGAAAAGATGTTGTGGTAAAGCTTCTTTCGCCATGATTACAATCAACCTTCTTGTTCTCCGGACTGCTCACTTCGACTTTGACTGTGCTCGGCGTGCTCGTAGACATGTAATGACCCTTTGGCGTGCTTGACAACAACAGAGCGACGACCCGGAAGTAAAACATGGCGGATGATTTGCGCGGGTGCGGGTCACTTCTTGGGATTTTGACCTGGCCGGAAGTGGACTGATGTCATACCGCGCAGCAGGGCCGATGGTCAGCTTTCTGTGTCTCTGAAGGACACAGCAGCAGCTCATTATGTAGTCTCCTTGAAGGGTACAACCAACTGACCAATCAGGAGCTGGCTTCTGCTGCAGCAGCTGCACAGCTGCATGAGACCAAGATGCTGAACTTTGTGATACCTATTCAATGCATAAGTGCACTGATCTTTCCAGGGTAAAACTTAAAGCAGTATCTTTTCTTTGAAATAGTTGCAAACAAGTTGATATTCTTCTATTCATCACTGCTCATTATTTGCTCACTTAGGGAGTGGTCATTCTTTATGAACAGGGGGTTGTGGGTTTGAGGGGGGTATACAAATTTAAGACCCCTCCGGAGGGGGAGTAGTATAATAGTTGGTCTTTTCTGGATATTATCCAGAAAAGACCACCATATTTGGATTATCCAGAGAAGACCTCCTATTTTTAGTTTATTTATAAAAGAGGTCGTTTATAGATATATTTAATTTATCTATAAAAGAGGTCGTTTATAGATATATTTTAATTTATCTATAAAAGAGGTCGTTTATAGATATATTTTAATTTATCTATAAAAGAGGTCGTTTATAGATATATTTAATTTATCTATAAAAGAGGTCGTTTATAGATATATTTATAATAGGATTATTTTGGAAATAGTTATCATATCACTTCAGGTTTTAAATACAAAAGAGGTCAAGTCACAAGGTTCTCATCTGTGCTTTTGGTATAGAGGAATGAACTGAGATGAATGTACTAGGATCAGGAAGGATTGAAGGAGGAGGATTGTGGAAGGATTGAGGGAGGAGTGGGTTTTCTGGGTTTAACCTGACATGTAGATAATAAATTTAGATAATAAGAGAGATAGAGAAGACTTGCCTCTTTCAATTATTTTTGTGAAAATCAAGGACAACGACAAACTCCATTGATTTTTATATGTCAGTATTTATTTACTTTTTGATATCAATAAAAATATATACAGTCCTTTAAACGATAAGGACGGTCTTTAAACATATATGACCCAAAGAACGAGGATGGATTGTACATCGAAATGGTATAACTGTTTCATTTTATAATACGAAGAAAGGTTTTAATCTGGTAGATAATGTATTGCTTTATTTATGTTTTTCCAGCCCAAAAAATGAAACATAAATTCATCATTGATGAAGAGAGAAGCATAGAATGAATTACATATGCGTTCTAGTAAACAATGAAATTCATTTCTGTACATTATTGTTTGATAATTTAGGTTAAAACTTGTAGATTTTAACAGTGTTACCACATTTTTATATTCTTTAGATTCAAGTACTGTATTTAATGTAGTAGCACTGTTAGGGTTTATTTTAACATAAGCATTTCCGTGGAATATTATTGATATATTGCTATGCCTTGAATTTTCTCGACTTTTCCATATGACTCCAAAATAATCAACTTCAAAACTTTTCAATAACTTATCGAATTCTTTTAAACTTTCTATTACCTTATTTAATAAGGGAGAAGATTGAACACTGTCGTTTTTCCATTTTTTTCTGCCGTTTCATTTTTTAATATAAAAGTAATAACTTTAGTATTTTCATATGGAAAAATATTATTGTTTTTATATGGAAACGTATTATTTTGAGTTAAACAATAATCACATAAACAATCTTCTAAGGTGCTAAGTAAGTATAGATCCATGTTTGTATCGTATTCCATTTTGTTGCTTGTTTTGTATATGTTTTTATTCTGTTTATCACAACAATATTCTTGCTTAGTTTACTTTTTATTAGAGTATTTTTTACATAGAAAGAGCGACTTTATGAATAATGTGATTCATTGAACCAATACCATTGTAAATTTTCGCCACCTAGTTGTTTGTTAGAATCAACTTTAAGAATTCCTCTAAAGACATTAATTCATTTTTGGAGGGGTTGATTTCATCAGAACCTTTTTCATCAGTTGGTTCTTCTTCCGCCGAATAAAATTCTTGTTCTTCAGACGACGTTTCATCAGCTAAATGAGATTGTTCTATATCTGATTCACTTTCTCCAGAATCACTTTCTTCATAGTCGTTTTTTTCTTTCAATGAAGCAGATATCTTTTTGCCTGATCCAAAACCTTGATCATTTCTTTCGGTTTTATCAGGTGTACATACTTCTTCTAGCTCAGGGATGAGAATTTTTTCTAATATTATTTGAGCTATTTGATCTCCATGTTTTATTTCGAAGACTTCATTTCCAAAATTAAACAGCAAAACACCAATTTTTCCCCTGTAGTCTTCATCTATTACTCCTGCTCCTACATCGATGAAATGATTAAGAGCAAGTCCTGATTTTGGTGCTATGCGACCATAGCATCCTGTAGGTATGCAAAGTATTAATCCTTTACGGTGAGAGGGACAAGGGAATAACGCAGTGATGGACTTGGGCCAGTTTAACAGAACTACCGGCCTATTTATTGAAAAAACAAAAAAAAAAAAAAAGAAAAACAAAGAATTTTCCCAGCTGTGACCAAGCACCAGACCCTCCAGCATGAGGGTTGGTAGCAGCAATGTAGGTCAGCACCTGACAGGTAACACACACCTGTCCAGGTAGCACACACCTGTAGTAGGAGCAGTGGCTCCACCTGAGTATCAATACCGGTAACAATATAATCGTTCCCTTACATTAATCCTTTACGGTGAGAGGGACAAGGGAATAACGCAGTGATGGACTTGGGCCAGTTTAACAGAACTACCGGCAACTCCAAGTAAAGGAATAACATAATTAATTAAACATGATGAAAAGAAACATGGAAAATATATTATGCCTATTAGAGTCATATCCTAATAGACCACTCTCCAAACAGCTTGACACTACCATGTCCGTCTCAATACGTGTGTGATAGGGTTTAGTCAGGTACAATAAGGCGGCCATACTGGCCCAGTCCCCGGCCTGGCGTATGTCCTCCAATGTGAGACCCATTTGGTACATGTATAGGGCTCCTGCTCTCCTGAGGGAGTGCATGCCAGCACGTTCTGAAGGCAGGTCGGACAAGGTCATCAACCTCTTCAGAAATTTCAGCAATTGACCGTAAGTGACTGGTACCAGTTCTGAGTTCTTGGGAAGTACAAAAACCGGAGCTGAAGGGTCGGAACTGGGGAATTCATTCAAATGACGTCTGACCAGACTCGCAGCACATAGAGGAGAACCGGGAGCATAAGTGATTGGTACCTTGTGTACTCTCTGGCCATGCTGAATAGTCTTAGAACTAGACACGGTCAGCTCCATGCCCCAGTCTGTGAAACTAACCGCTCCGCGCCTGAGATAATGAACTCCAACAGCTGCGATAGAATCTGGGACTATATTACATTTCCTGAGTAGTCCTCTAAAGCTCAGTGCCAGGCAAGTCCATAGGACTCTGTCACGAGTTTGACTCATGTCGACAAATTTATACATATTGAGTATGTCTTTCAAAGTGAACGATGGGCGCACCGGTTCCGGATCACCTAAGACCCTGCGAACCCCGGCTAGAGTCATAATGAATTCAAAAGAAGAGCGGATAAACTTGACATCATAACCATAGTACATATTCAATGAGATCACTCCGCTAACGTAATTTTGGATAGTCGAGTACTTAAGACTTCTCGCCATGTCTACGACATAACGGGACATATGTTGAGCATCTGTGGGGAGCGCTGGTCTGAGGATCGAGTTACTGAAGCTTATGTAACGCTTCCACTGGGAAGCCTTTGTCCTCCACGTACTGGGGGCCCATGCCTTGGACCTATACTCGGCTGCTTCCAAGTCTAATTGGCGCACTCGCTGACTAGCGTCTACAACAAAGAAATACGGGTAAGTCTTTAGAGCATGTGGCCCTTGAAATCACGTCTGCTAGAACATTCTGTACACCAGGGATATGAATACTCACTAAGTGACAGTTAAATATAACACATAACCAAAAAATTTTTCTCAACAAAATCATTGAGGCGTCATTGTCACTTCTACCCTTGTTGATGGCATGCATAACTTGTGTATTGTCAGTAACACAATATATTTTGTGATCTCTCCAATATGGACCCCAGCGTTCTAAGGCCTCGTATATGGGATAGAGTTCCCTGACATTAATATTGGCTGGTATCCTGGTATCCCAGCTGTGACCAAGCACCAGACCCTCCAGCATGAGGGTTGGTAGCAGCAATGTAGGTCAGCACCTGACAGGTAACACACACCTGTCCAGGTAGCACACACCTCTAGTAGGAGCAGTGGCTCCACCTGAGTATCAATACCGGTAACAATATAATCGTTCCCTTACATTATATCAGTTTGTACCAATTTTTTTTCTTTAGCAGGAATAATATAATCATAAGCACTATATAAATCAAACCCTGCAGATTTTTTTGTGGATCTGGTTGGCTTCAATGCTTTTGTTGATGCTTTGACATAATGCATAATAGGTTGGAGAATAGGTGAGGCAGGCAGTAAAGCAGATTTTTGGCATGTTGTTACTAACAGTGTATTTGGTTTGTCTTTTACAAGAGTTATATAGAAAGAATCTTGACAACGCGCCATTTTGCTGAACGTTATTTCAGTTGTTTTGTTGTTTAATATAACGCTATTCACAGAGATGTTTTCTTTGTTTTAGTTCATTTAAGACGATCTTTGCTGTAATATTTAAGATTTTCATTGTAAATTTCTTCATATATTTTGCTGTAAGCTAATTGAGAGAGTTTTTCACCTTTTTCAGTGTTTTCAAGCTTAAAACGTTCTTCTAATTTTATAGGATAAATTTTTTGTAATACAAGTCGCGCAACAGCATCACCACTTTTTATTTTTAGGTCTTCTTCTCCGAAGTTAAATAAAACAATGGTAATATACCCTCTGTAATCTTCGTCTATTATTTTTTGGTTGATAAACACAAAGTTATGTTTTCTTGATTTGCATAGAGGTAAAATTATACCATAATAACCTTTAGGGATAGCAACTTTACCTTCTGTTGTAATTGTACATGCTGTATTATTAGGAACAGTATGGTTATATGAACTGTACATTTGAATCCCTATGTTATTTTCCTCTTCAGTAGGAGAGAAGGAACCTGCTATTTTACTGTATTTTAGAACAGACATTTTCGTTCAGTTTTATATGACATGATGTGATGCCTATTGTTATGATTCTCAAGGAAGTAAATAACCAAACAAACAAATTGAAATAATTTTTTATATGATTTTATTTTGATTGTCACATGTGTAAAGACAGTTTTTCATTTTCAGTTTGTTCCTGTTCTTTTATTGAATTCAAGGAATATCATGTTTAGCACATCATTTCTGTTCATGTCGTGTACTGCTTTCATCAGTTGATGAGTAGCACTGCACTTAGATCTTTGCCACATTTTTAAGACATTGAAGGTTAATTGAGCTATGTCTTGTTCGGGCTGGGACGATATTGTTCTTCTTTCGTCAGACGTGATATGTAGATATGTAGCTATGTCCTTCCAGTCTCTTGACATTTTTTCACTCAATAAGCTGAAATACATTTGCACGGAGGTCGATTCCACGTCATACTCTTCTAGTTTTTTTTCTTTGAAGAAATTTTCAGTGAATTCCACCAAGTCTATTCTGTAGTTTTCCTTTAAACTTGTTCTTAAGTTCTTCTGTTCGTAAGTAGTAAGGAACTTCTTTCCACCATTTATTCAGCATCTCAATGCCCATAGCAGTTGGAGTTTTCGTCTTGTTCATGCTTTCAAGTTTTGCATGAGGGATGCCAAGATATACTCCTAAGGTCATCCATTGACGTGCTAACGATACAGAGATTTTTTGAAGAAAGATATCTGAATATCCTAAATCATCTTGAAAGTAATAAGTAGGTAAAGGCATTTTTTACGTTCAAAGGATTAGAGTGACAATCAAAAGTAGGAAAAGAAATAAATCAAAAATACATAGACAAATGTTTAAAGGAAATAAATTTATATTTAAATGACACATGTACTTCCTCGACATATGTACTTATGAAGTACTTTAGATGCTCGTAACATGAGGCTTATATTTTATCTCAAGGAAGTAAAATTAAGTTCCAGATTGTTACAAAACAGGTATATCGGATAAATGTATACTAAGTATAAATAGACATAGTAACATAGAAGAAAAGAAAATAGGATAAAAGATTATAGTAGTTATTAATCCATATATGAAATAGTATATAACGCTCATGAATCCATATGTAGTACAAAAGAAAAGAAGCAAAAACAAAAAAAAAATCATATATTTTAAGACTACCAATATTTTTCATTTTAATCATTTTTTTATTTAGATAAGTTGCAAGACAAAATATCTTTCCATGAAGACAGATATTGTTTCACTTTTTCTTTATTTTCTTCAGTTTATCTTTCTAAGTATATTGGATTTATGTCCAAAAAATTGGTGATAGAAAGATCTCTGTCTAAAATACCATGAACATTTATTTCTTCTGGCTTCAGATCTCGTTCTGCATGACAAGCTAACATGTCTATCACACTTTCAATTAAAGCATATTTTCCCATATTTCCTTCTCTGTAATATTCAGGATGATGATCATTGTTTTCATAGTGATGATATAAAGCATTTTCCCAGGTTGTTTTTTCTTGGGAATTTTTTGGTCCATTTTTAGTATGGAACTTAAAGGTGTAACCTATGGCTTCTCTCATTGAAAACTTAGATAAGTCATGCACCATTATTCGTTCTGTTAAACACATTTTATCTGTTTTGTCAAATACGTTTTCTAAAAGGTAAAAAGTGAAACATATCATTTGTCTATGCCTTAAAACCTGTTCGAAATGTTGCAAGAGAAGTTTCAAGAAAAAATTGTTGCAAGTTATTTTTTCTTTTTTAGATTTTATGTATTTAATGGCTACATCGTCTTCCCAGTTTGCGTGTTTCAACAGTTTTTTTATTTTAAAAGTGTTCTTTCCCATGTCAGCGTAGTGTTTTGCTCATGAAGCCAGACAAAAGTTTCTCTTGTTTTTCTGTGATTCGTTGCACAAGAATATTATTTTTGTTTCCTAAAGATTTTATTATTTCTTGATTCTCTTTTCTCTCTGCTCTGAGAATGCGAATTTGGTTTTGTTGCCTTTTTCTTGTTTCTTCAAGGGTTTCTATTTTATGTATGCAATCAGTACACACTCCGTCTTGTAGCGAAGGCTTCCAATCAGAATAACTGTTCATGTTACTTTGACGCAGATCAATGTTCACATAAAGTCTGTTTGTTCTCTTATCTCATCTATGTTTTTATTTCTTAATCACTTTCATGTTTTTTTTCTGAATTTAAATGAAAAGCTTTGTTTGGCTTATTCCTATAAGTCTCCATTAAAACATCAGAAGGCATAGAATCTGGCACATCACAAGTTTCGCCGTTTGTTACAATTTTACTGCCTTCTTCTTCTGAGTCATCACCGTCGGCTACTATACGACCATACGGATAAGAACCTCTCCTGATGTTATATATTCTCTCTGCTTTAGCTAAGTTGTATGCCTTCCTGTGAGCCATTAAATTCATATTTTCATTTCGTGCTTCTCTTAATTGTAAAGTAAGATGGAGTTTATTTTTTTCTTCCTCTTTTATGACATTAATGTGTTCACGTCTTTCTTCTTCTAATAGAGATATATAAGTGCCTTGATGTAAGCATATTTTTTCAAGTATTTCATTGCGCTTTACTTCAAAAATGACATTGTTCCCTTTTGTATCCATGATTAAGACTTGAGAAATAATCTTAATTTATATATTTTTTTTAGGTCTCACACGAGAAAGATGTTCATTCAATTTTTTGAGTATCTCAGGATCTTTTGTTTCTTCAGTGAATACATTTGAGTCGGGCAAATGTTCTTGATTTTCTATGGTAGTTAGTAATTGATTATTTTTTTCTTACATTATGTTATTAGTATCTCGGTTTTCATTTATTTGAGTAGATTTTAAGTTATGGTTAGAAACAGAAGATCCTATGACAGGATATGTCCATGTTTTTCTGTGATTTACATTAGTAACAAAACAAGACAGGAAAGTTTGAGTTTTTTCATTGTTATGATAAATATTTCCGCTTTCTGTACAAGACAAAAATATTTCATCTCCTTTCTGTAAAGAAGGGGAGATAGATTGTTTACGCGTTTCTAAGATAATGACAACGATGCTTAATATAAGAGTAAAAACTACTCAACCTGCTCCTACTTTACCGTTTGAAATCAAATTATTTATTTTGCTTAAACTTTTCATGCTTCCTTCTTTTGTTTTAGGTTCGCTCATTTTTTTAAAAAAATATTTTTTTATAATGATCAGTTCCAACAAATCGGCAAATAATTTCCAAGACAAGATGAAAAAGAAATAATACATTAATCTTTTTTACTTTTTTGTGTTGTTCTTGTAATGGTTCGTCTCGTTAATTAGATTAAATCATAACGAAGAGAGAGAAAAGTTTCCGGGTAGGCAACCGAGCTTTTATTTCATAGCTTATGTTACATACGATCACAGCCTCAGAGGACTACATGCTACTAGGGCATTCGGTTACCCTTTCGGGTAACAACCTGGTTGAGCAGTGGGTAAACCACTACTGAAGAACATGGGCTTACCCAATGTTCTCCGGGTAAGTTACTGTTGTCGGTGTTGACTACATAACCTGTAGGAAATGATTTCACTGCAGGTATAGTATCAGCTGAATAAACACCATATTTTCCTTCTTTTTTTCTTTTAATTTTCTGCAAGAAAAAATTTATTTCCGCTCCATTCATTTTTAGGAATTATGCTATTTCAGATTTTGCTCTTAATATATTGCTAGAATCTAATCTCAGGAGTTCATGATGTTCTAAATATATGATAGCTGCTACTCCATGGGTTAATTCTTCTTCTAGTTTTATGACAAATCCTAAAGAACCATTTTCTGAATATTCGAATGTGCCTGACGTTATTCCATTTTTAGATATGTCAAAACAGTAAAGACAATGTCCTTTCTTGAATTCATCAAAAGAAATATCTATCGTATCGTCTCTGAATATTGAACCTGTAGACCGTATAAGAGCTAGGTAGGCCATATTGTATAAATCATTAGGGTAATCTAATTCATAGTGATAAAAAGGAGTTCCACCATCGTTCACTTTTAGTTCTATTTCCTTAGCTTTGAAGTGCTCAAATTGAAATGGATTACGATTATGACTTCCTGTAAAGGCATCTAAATGAACTAACCCTATGATGACTCTTTTTGGAAGAGGAGTGTTGTTTACTATATGAGAGGCTTGCAAAATTGATTTTTGAGGACCAAAAGTGACGTATTTCATGTCTATTTTGTTAACAGGATAATCCCAATACGGAGTAACCATTCTAGCATCCATTATTTTTTTATGGAATTTTTCAGACACTCTTATTCTTTTAATGAATAAATGTATGCCATGTATGTCTATTATGTATTTTTGTGTACCTAATTTAGACATCAAACAAAAGTCTTCATCTGCTCTATCAAATTCTATAGTAAGAGGCAGATCTCCAGGTAACACTTTGACCTGTGCAAAAAGGTCATTATGAATTCGTCCTATTACTTCAAATAATTTCCCGTTTTTAGTTTTGTTATAACATGCTTTCACTCCAGAATTATGATCGTCGCTGTTAACATTTGTTACTTCGTTAAAATCTTTATCGTCTTTGTAATACATAGCCAAAGCTCCCAAGTGTTTAGCAGTGGTTGGATCATAACTTAAAATATATTCCAGAATAGATCTATATCCGTGCAAATCATTGCTGTCTGATATTCGTATTCCTGCTATAGAAAGTTTCACATTTTTAAACATAGTAGAAGCAAAATAATTCACTGGAAAAACTTTAGCTTTATCGTTTATTGTCCCATCGTTAGCTGGGGCATCTGGATTTTGTTTGTCGGCTTTTAATATTTTGCCAGACACTCGAATAAAACTGTCGTGCAAAGAAATGAAATCTGTATGTTTAGATTTTAAAGTGAATTGAACTGTTGTGCTGTTAGGAGAAGCAGTGAGCTCAACTTTTTCATAATAAGTTTTAACTCTACTTATATCTGTTGGAGGAACATGAGTAAAATCAAATTCCGAGGCTACACAAAAACAAGGATCTTCGTCTAACAATGACATTTTTTTAAGGTGATGAACAAACTTTAAAAATATTTGTTTATTTTTCTCTTTTTTTAAGTAATCTCAGGTTATTTTATGTTAACCAAAGATATCTTTTTTGAAATTTCTTCTATTTCTATTTCTTTTTTTTATTTCTGATCGTTTTATTAACTTTTCTTTTTTTGGTAACATATGAAATAACTTCTTTGCCTAAATCAGACAAAGTTTCTTGAGCTTCTCTTTTTAAAGCTCGTTTAAAGTTTTCACCTTTCATGACATTTTTTGCTACTTTAATTCCTCCTGTTAAGGCTCTTTTTCCTATTCCTTTTGCGGCTGATGCCACAACAGGTTTCACCAAAGGAATAACTGTCTTAAATAATCCTTTTAAAATACCACCTAGCCCCTAACCTTTTTGATTTCTGCTTCCTATGAAGGGGGTTAAAGAATAGTATCCTTTTCCATACTGTACATCATAAGGATAAGATCGCTTAGTTAAAAAATGTTTATAATCTTCAGGTGAATCGTTAGAATACATTTGGATGTTTTTTATTTATTTTTTTGATTTATCTCAAAACAATTTATCTCTACCAGTCAGATGCCCATTCCTTAGAAGAATATTTTGGGTTTTTTTTTGCTTCTTCTTCCAGATCGAGTTGAATAAGGGGATGGCATTCCTGACAAATATTTATTTGTTTTAATTTTCCCGAAGACATCTTCTTGTGGGCTTGGGTAAGATACTTTTACGTCTTTTTCTTTCCTAGGTTGCTTTTCTTCATACGGGAGAGGAGGGATATTTTTTATTGGAGTTTTCACTATGCCTCCGCTGGCTTCTCCTATTTTGTCTTCTTCATTTGCAGAAAGATAGTCGGTGTCGTTATTTTTATCTTCAGTATCTTCTGTAGTTGTTTTTTTTAGAAGGGGCTTTTCTTTTTCTTGAAGAAGAGTTTCATCGAAAATGCCGTCTTCAGAAAATTCATCGTCTGTAGCATCTGTAGAATAATTGCTTTCTTTTCTTTGTTTGTCTTCCATGTTTTGATCTTCTAAAGGATATTTTTTTATTATATAAGTACGATTGTTTTTTTTAGCTTTTTTTGGCTTATTTAAAAACCACGATTTAGGAATATGATTAGATATATTGACCCAAAGTTCTTCTGTTCCTATAGGTTCTGTTTTTATGCTTGCATTTGAAAAGAATTTCATGATGCTTATCACATTAGAATTTCTTATTAGTTAACCTCTGATGATAATTTCTCCATGTTCATTCCATAGATAGTTCAGTTCTATCATTTTTTTGAGAATTTCTTTTATGTAAGGAATTTGTGCTTGTCTTATGTTGGATAAGATCTCAATTATTGATATACCTGGTTTTATTTCTTGTTTTTTTTTCTGTAGGAGCAGAATACATGAAAGCCGAGTCTTTAGCTATATTTTGATTTGTGCTTAATATCTTATACGGTTTCACGTCATACATTCTTTGCGCTAATAATTCTTGTTGCCTTTCGAGAGCAGGATTTTTTTCTTGGTCAGTGTTTTTTTCATTAGTATCATTTTTTGATGAAGATAATTTTTTGTAAGTTGCTAAAGGTATAACTATACTTTTTTTGAAGCTAGCCATAATATTAATTTTTTGCACCTGTCAATCCTCCTATTAAGGACACTGCTAAAGGGAGGAGAAGAGAGAGAAATCCACCTTTTTGTTTTAAAACTGCTTTCCTTTTTTTATTATTCACACGCCTATTAATAAGATATCTTAAAGTGTTTTTGTATTTTTTTTTAACTTTGAATAAGCCACTGAATTTAATTTAATGTTTCCTGTAAGAACATTAAAAATGCACTGACATATAGAATCTAAATCTTCTTTATCTGCATATTCTATTAACAAATCTCTTTTTCTTTTGTTTTTTGTGTTTCCTAACATTGTCAAAAAAGCTAATCTTTTGACTGATCTGATGTTTGCTGCTTTCTTGATTTTTCTTTTTGGTCGTTTGCAGCTAGTTTTTTTTTCTTTTTGCTACAACTGATTTCTTTTTTATTCTTTTTTTTCCTTTTCTTTTAGAGACAGGCATTTTTTTCTTTAACGGTGGCATTCTTATAAATCAACTATGACACAAAAACTTTTATTTTTTTCATATATTTTATTCAATCTCACGAACTTTAATTTGGTTCATACATGTATAGTTGTTTTCTGTTTTATATTTTATTAGGTATGTACACCTCTTGTCCTATGTCAAATATGTTGCTCCTAAATCTGTATTCTTGAGGAGTTTTTTGATGACCATCTATTAAAAGATAGGAATGTGGTTTCCTAGTTGCTTCATTAAAAATATTAACAAAAGTTTTATAATTTTTAGGCAACAGTTTTCTCCCTAATGTTTGAGGGACAGTTTGATCTAAAGGTGAATTAAAATAACTAAATAAGTCGCATTTCTATTAACAGTTTGCCTTTCTTTTCCTTCAGAATAATAATTTTGTGAAATATATATAACATTTATCGATTCATGATGACATGTTTGAGTGAAAGGTTTTCCTATTTCAGGATTATTTCCACATTCTTTCATTAAATCATCTAAAATAACAAGTCCATTAAGGTCAGGTTTTATATATTTATCAAAAGAAGAAGGAATACCGTTCAAAAATGTTATGCTTTTCCCCTCCATGAAGTCTTTTTTTGCAGGAGGGGTTTGACCATAACACCATATGATATAGTCTATTTTTTTTTCTATTGTTCGCTCATTATTTTTTAATAAATCATACACAAAAGTAGTTTTTCCACTGTTGCTTGGTCCTGCTATGATCATAGAAAATGGAATTCTAATACATGCATTAAAAACAGGGAATTCTATGTCTTCCATTTTTTATTTTCCTTTTCTTTTGTTTAATTCCTCTTTGTAAAAACTACCGCTCAATATTTCATTATTTTTATCTATTAACACATAAGTAGCAGGCCATGTTCTAAGAACATATGCTATTTGAAATATTTCTTCTTTCCAATGAGAAGAATACTGTAAATCTAAATATAATGTTAAAGTAATTGAAATATATAAATTGTGATGATATGTGTCTGAAATGGTTTGAAAGTTTTTTATGTAATAGACTCCAATCAACAAGAGTCAATAACAAGTCTTCTGACACAAGGGTTATGGATTGTGGAGTAGCTCAGGGTACAGTATTGGGACCATTGATGTTTAACCTGTATTTAAATTCTATAGTGTCAGTTATTGAACACTGTCAATATTTCCTGTATGCGGATGATGTAGCATTGGTGGTAAATGGAAATGATGTTGAAATAATGTCAAATCTATTACAGTCTGATGTCAATATAATTGGTGAATGGTGTAAGACAAACATACTTACAGTTAATGTCAGGAAGACCAAATTATTATGGTGTCATTCAACAAGACAGCGTATTAACCCTACGGATATCTTTATACAGGGTACTAAATTAGCTGTTGTACAGAGTTTTTCATACCTTGGTGTCTTAATAGATAGTGGTTTAACTTTTAAATCACACTGTAAAAAAGTAGATATGATGGGTACAACTAAGCTGAAACAATTGAGAAATATAGTGAAGTATGTTGATAGAGAAAATTCCCTGCGTATTTACAAACAAATGATTGTACCAACTTTAGAATATTGCAGTTATATACTAGATAGTGGACCCAAGACCATTGTAGACCATATTGATATAATCCAAAATCACTGCCTTAGGACTTGTTTAAAAGTAAGAAATGCCCAAGATATGCATGTAGCTGATTTACTACAGCAATGTAAGGTGGACACTCTAGATATAAGGAGAAGAAAGTCCTTAACATGCCTGATGTATAAATATGCACAAGACATTGATCATATACTGGTACCTCCTAGATTATTAAGAGGACATGATAAGAAGAAGATAAAGGTGAATAGGCCAGTCTATGAATCATACAGGGTTAGTCCGCTATATAGAGGTAACCGTCTTTGGGAAACCCTGACGAGTGATATACAACATAAGGATACTCTAAACAACTTTAAAGCATGTCTGAAAGGAGTGGTATTAAATACCTTGGGCAATGTCTGATTTATATGAATTTTATGTATTGACTAGTGTAATTTCATATGATAGTTTCATGGAAACTACCTGAACTTCAATTATGACTCACTTGGACCTATGTACAACTATAGTATCAATTATCCCACATGGCGACTTGTTGTAATAACTTATGTCTAAGTGTTTCGAGAAGCCAATAAACAGTGTTGAAACTTCAAACTTGAAAGCAGTCTTATATTTACTCATTCGTACTTTATCTCCTACTTTAAAAGGCAGTTTAATTCTTTTGCTGTACAAATATTTTCCGTATTGCTTTAACCATATTTTTTTTTCGTTTGATTTGGTTACTTCAGAAGGACTTATTCCTAAAGTTCTATGTTTACTATGATTATAACTTTTGACTAACTCCTGTAGAACGTCTATATATCTCAGACTCTTTTTGAAAGAAAGATATTTATATATTTTGTCTTGTATGGTACGATTGAATCTTTCAACTATAGCACATTTAGTGTCTTGAGAAGTACTGAAAAATTTTATTTCATTTTCTTTTAAAAGATTTTGAAAAACACCTTTAAATTCGCTTCCTTCATCTAATTGTATTAAGTTGGGCTTAACATTGCTTTCTAACAAAATTTTTTTGAAGCCGTCTAGAGTGACATATGCAGTTTTGTTCACTGAAGGTTCAATATAAGCATAACGTGAAAAACAATCTATACAGGCTAATAAATATTTTATTCCATTGTTTTGATCTTTAAGGTTAAAAATACTTATTAAATCAATTTGCCATTGATCGTTTATCCCTTTCACTATTGTTTTTCTTCGAAGAAATTTATATGTTATTTTCTTATGTGAAGTATAAGTTCTAGTGTTACGGAGAAAATTTAGCACGTCCTTTTTCACTATATTTTCATCTATTTTTTTAGCTGCTTCATATAATTTTTTCACAGAAGAAAAAGATGAAGGATGAGAAGGAGTGAAATAAATCTTTTTTAAAATATTTTCTTTGTCCATGTTTGAAAAAATATTTGCTTATAAACATGAAAAGAGAACCATCTCAGAGTAGTAGGTGATATAATTTTTAATGAATGAATGACATCTTTTGCAACAGCATTCAGACAAAACATTTTTCACAAAATTTTTAAATAAATGAATGACACAACTTTTTTCGTGCACGCGAAACAAAATGGAAATCCGATACGCGTCCATTCCAAGAAAAAAAAAGGTAGAGACATATTTTATCCCCTTATGAGTGGAGCAAGAGCACAAATTTCTCTTTCTAGACGTACTTTTTGCTGACACATAGGTTTTAAAATATATGTACCATAAAAAACTTCAGCATTAGCGCAAGTTCCTCCATTGAGGTGTACTTTCTGCCAATGCATAAATTCTCAGAATGGGGCATATTAGCACAGATTTTAACCCATTTTTACGCGTGAAAAAAGTCATTAAATGCAATGCAAGTTTCCGGATTTCCGTGAAAAAATGAAACAAAAAATCTTTTTGCCTTATAAAAGAAACATTATTCTATAGCATAGACATTAGTGTATATAGGAATAAACCCATCAGGTATTCTAGTTTTGTTTGTGTTAATTCCTATAGTTTTTTGTGCATGTTTTCCTACGTTTCCGGTTTTCTTCAACACAGTTTTACCTTTAGTGGAACAAATAGTTTTCTGTTTTTTTCCTTTCTTGACTTTTTTTTCTTCTTTCTCACTTTCTTCATCTTCTGTCATGCTAGTCCCTGCTTTTCTTTTATTTCTTTTTTTGCTTCGATTTTCATTTTCGTCTTCAGGCAAAGGAGAGGCTGTCAGGTTGTCTTTTCCTTCTGATTCTTCGGAGCTAGAGTTTTCTGTGTCGCTGATTTTTTCGTCGATAATTAGCTTCAATTTATTTTCAGTAGACTTAGCTTTGTTCCTCATTTTTTCTTTGAGATATTGTGTATGGCATGAATTACATCTCAAATGATTTTCGTCAGCAGAAAAATAATGGAGAGAATGAAAAGGTTTATGACACCTTATGCATTCTTGAACCATGCTTTTTTGACATTTTTCACAATATTTTTTATCTTGAACTATTCTCCCTTTTCTTCCACAATATTCACACTTAACAGTCATTTTATGTATATTTTTATATAATTCAAAACAAAAATACTTTGACCGTAGATATGTTGTAATCTTTCTTGCTGTAGCTCTTATCTCACTAAGGTTTTCAATCGCTGTCACTGTCACTAGAGGCTATGTTATCGTCGCTGCTGCTGTCACTATGAGACTGATTTTTCTTTCTTTTTCTTAGTGTTCTTAGTCTTTCCAGGCTTTTCTTCTTCACTCATTTTTTTAATTTTATCCATTTTTTTTATCTATTTTATTCCTTAGTTCAAAGAGTAAATCATATTCTTCTTTAAGAAGAGAAATACTTTTGTCTTTTACCATATCATGAAAATGTAAATATATTTTTCCTTTGAATTTATTTATGTCTATTCTTTTCCTTTTGCCAAAAGCTAAAGTAGGATATTTAGATGATTTACTCATTTTGTTTGTTTGCGGATAGTTTGCTATTCTATTTTTGTCTTTATCTCACAAACTTTTCTTCTTTTAGAATGAATATCTTCAAAAGGAATTTCTTTCATTTTTCTTTTTAAAGGGGGAATCTTACAATGACCATATGCGTAAGATTTAATTCCTCCTCTTCTCAAATATCTTTTATCTTCAAAAGGAGAAAGAGATATCTTTTTTTGAGACATAGTGTATACTTTGTGTTTTATGCTTCTTATGTTATCGAATTCTGCTTCTTTTATTCTATTTTGGACTAAGGTAAGCTTAAAGTCATTGTGCCTTATAGTTTCTACGCTACTTTTTTTGACTCCCTTTATTTTTTTCTCTTCTTCCCCCTTTTCAAATAAAATTGAATACATTTTTGGCCGGAGAGCAATAAATTCTTTTATTTTTTTCCCTCCTGCTTCATCTTTAAATTTACCTAAGACCTTTTTGTTCGTTTTATCATACAAAAAATGATTTTTAGGTAAATTAGAAAAATCAAAAAAATTATTTAGATCTTTTATTTTTTTAAGATAATTTGTATCTTTTATGTAATACACTAAAGAATCTGTGTCTGTATATAACAGTTGAATATGTACGTCTTTGAATTTAGGCAACATGACATTATAATGGAAATTAAACATCCACAGTTTAGATAACTCTAAAACAGAAAACCCAATATAGATCGGTTTGTCTAGTAAAAGTTTTTCTTTGCTGCTTTGTATTCCTACAAAGTCCTTTTGAAATATATGAAGAGATTTAAAAGTAGGTTTTTTTTTATAAGATTTTCACTTTTTTTAGGGTCTGAAGTTAATTTCATGCTAGTTCTTTTCTTAACATTTTCCATTGTTTTACCAAATGCTGCATTATTTAATAACTTAAAGAATTCTTTTTCAAAAGCAGAGGTAGCCAAAGTTCGTTCTCTGTTATTAAATAAAATGTAAGATTTCATCCAATCTATCTGATGAAAGCTTAAAACCCGATGAATTTTATTTATCTTTAAGCCTAATGCAAGGTATAATTTTAAATTACGATAATGCACTACATAATTTTTTTTGTCTTTTAAATTGCATATAAGCTTTTTTCCTCCTTTCTTGTAGGACGTTTCAGTTTTTTTCAATATTTCTTTTGCGTATGGAGATAATTCTTGTTCTTCTATTTCTATTTTTTGTGGAGCTAGAGGAAAATCGTTGTGCATGTCATGAAGACAGTCAGGGTAAGTTAAACTTACCTCCAGTATGTATCCTGTTTCATTATGATCTGAAATGCTTTCTATGTTTAGTTTTTGAATTTGATTTTGGGTTAGCCATTTAAAATTTGAGTGAGGCAAAAAATCTGCTAAACATTTGCCATAAAGGTTATTGCAGTCTATGTAAAAGATGATTTCGTCAGAAGAATTAGCTTTCGCATACCTATGAGAAACATTAGTTATGCCACCCCTTATACCGCCTTCTATAAAATTATATATTTCGATGTCAGAAAGCAACTCTAGTTCAACTTCTGTATGTTTTAACATAGCTTGATAACTCAAACTAGGTGCCGTTAGAAAATGAGCAGGGTCTAAACCATAATAACTTAGGGCCTTTTCTCTAAAAGATTCAAAAACATCACATAAAAGCAAAACGTCTATTTTCAAGTAGGTTTTCAAATAATCTTTTATGTTTCTACATTTTAATGCTTTAAACATATGAATTGCATGACAGTAATCGTCCTCAGTTATATTTTTTTTGGTTAAAGTAGAATAAAATTTGTCTGTAGGCGGCAATTTTTTTTCTTTCAAAACAGACCAAGAATCAATGTAATCATAGCACATGACACCTTTTCTTATCATATAAGGAATCATTTTTTTGTTTGAAGTATATTTTTTGTTTGAACGAAATCTTTTAAACCTTTCTCTTGCCAAAGTTCAGCTAATTTTGAAAGGGACGTAGGTAAAAATTGGAAGGAATCTATTATTCTAAAATTTTCGAAACTTAAAGTAAGGAATTTTTCAGATGATTTAGCAATCACAGATATGGTGCTCTGGTTTATATATTTATATAATTTTTGGATGAGAAAATGAGTGTCATAATTCATGCTGTTGTGAATAATAATTGGTATCTTTAAATTGTCCATCCTAAGACTAGTGTAAGTAAGATTACATCTATTGCAAGCATAATTTAAATCTCTTCCTTTTCCTTCTTGTCCTATGTGAGCATGATCTAAAACTTTTCTTATACCTTTTTCGGTGAAAGATATCCTGCATATGTAACAATTTTTTTGCTTCACTATATGTGAAATATCGTCAGAAGACAAAGACAAAGGTTTTCTCTTATGATCTAAAATATACGAAATTTCAGCTCTTTTTTTATATAAGTAAGAAACAAATTTTTCTATCACATTTTTTCCTACGTATATAACAGGATCTTGTCTGTATTTTTCATATTTAGAAATTAATATAGCTCCAAAAGCATTTAATTTGTGTTCTTTTGAGCAACACGATTTCCCTTTGTATATTTTGCTGATAGTGCGATTATAACATTCAAAATCTGCATATATCACAAAAGGACTTTTAACTTTAAATTTATGGTCAACGAATTTTAAGAAAGTCCCTTTCGGTGGAGTAGAATAAGCCTGACCACTGTATACGTTAGTTTTGCAATTGTTGTTAACGTGCATTTCATTTTTTTTTTTTGAGCAAAATGATATCAAACATTTGTAACAAAAGTACCTAGTTTTTTTTCCAAAAGAATGGTCTGATAAATTTATGTAAATTTCTGATAAGATAATAGTGATCATTAAATAACAATAAATCAATATGTCTTCCTTCAGTAAGGGGAGAAGAAAGGACTGAAATATACATAGGGAAAGGCTGAAATTCTTTTTTTTCAGATTCTAAAAGGCCAAACACATTTACAGTAAGATTATTTTTCTTTTCGAACTTTGGAATTTCACTCAATTTCACAGGAAAAGAAAGAAAAGAAAGATTTAATTTTTCTAAAAAAATATCGTACGACTTAGCCAAGTTTGCATTGTGAGGAACTTTATGTAATCCTGCTAAAACAGAGTATACGAAGCATTTTTTGCTGCTTCCTTTTATATTAAGAACTGATTTTTTTCTTTGAATAATGCTTTCTTTCCCTTTTTTCTCCCCTCCAAAAGGATTATATTTAAAAACAGAGAGGCGTAACACTTTTATTTCTCTTAAAAACCATCCTGACCCCATGTGCAAAAAAGAATCGAAAAAACCTAATATCACAGAAAAGGAATTTCTTATTAATTCCTCTACGTTATGAGAATCAAAGTTTACTTGAACAGGACTTTGGAACCATGGTTGAATTTCAAAATATTCATTGTCTTCTAGATTATATTTTCCTAACACTGTGCATAACGATAATTGAAATTTAACCCCCCCTTCTTTTTTTTTTCTTCAAAATTAATTTTTAAATTTTTTTGGTCTGATTAAGTAAAAATAAATCAGGATCATATTTGTGAAGAGCAGGAGTTAAATCATATTCTACGATTAAATTTCTGAAAGCTTTACTTTTTTTCATTTCTTATAGGTCTAAAATGAAGAACTAAAAAAACTGTTCCATATTCAAATTGAACCAACTTTCCCACGTCGTCACATATAGTTATTTCGATTTCTTGTATTTCACTTTTTTTTACCTTTTTATAGTACGGAGAGACAAAAACTTCATTTATATCGTCTCCGAACTTTTCACTGCAACGAATAGTCCTCAATAAAGGAATTTGAAGATCGCATTAATCCTTTACGGTGAGAGGGACAAGGGAATAACGCAGTGATGGACTTGGGCCAGTTTAACAGAACTACCGGCCTATTTATTGAAAAACAAAAGAAAAAACAAAAGAATTTTTCCCAGCTGTGACCAAGCACCAGACCCTCCAGCATGAGGGTTGGTAGCAGCAATGTAGGTCAGCACCTGACAGGTAACACACACCTGTCCAGGTAGCACACACCTGTAGTAGGAGCAGTGGCTCCACCTGAGTATCAATACCGGTAACAATATAATCGTTCCCTTACATTAATCCTTTACGGTGAGAGGGACAAGGGAATAACGCAGTGATGGACTTGGGCCAGTTTAACAGAACTACCGGCAACTCCAAGTAAAGGAATAACATAATTAATTAAACATCATGAAAAGAAACATGGCAAATATATTATGCCTATTAGAGTCATATCCTAATAGACCACTCTTTCCCCAAACAGCTTGACACTACCATGTCCGTCTCAATACGTGTGTGATAGGGTTTAGTCAGGTACAATAAGGCGGCCATACTGGCCCAGTCCCCGGCCTGGCGTATGTCCTCCAATGTGAGACCCATTTGGTACATGTATAGGGCTCCTGCTCTCCTGAGGGAGTGCATGCCAGCACGTTCTGAAGGCAGGTCGGACAAGGTCATCAACCTCTTCAGCTGTGTTCCGCACTCAAATAAGCCTCTACGGCTGGGGTATAACCGGAGACAAAATTCACTAATTTACCCTCATTGACATCATCAACCACTTTATGATCGTATTTAGCTAGGGCTTTTGCTGGGAAGGCTCCTCCTTGAGCTTTGAGGGAAACGAACCTCATGTGTGCCCGATAGCCGTCTAAAGTAACCCGGGGCAAACCAGCTGTGTTAATGAATTCAGCTACACAGTTCATGCCATTGACCAACTCTTGCAAGCTCATGTCTTCAAACTTTTTGTCCGTATCTATGTGACAATCAGGCCTCAATTTATTGGTTGAGCGTTTACGTTTTGAGGTGTCGGAAAACATTTTAAAGTTGTTAAGCCAGTCTAAATCCGGCATACCTGTGGGGGTAGGATTGGTGAGTAGACTGCTCGCGTTGTCCCCGAGAATCCCAAGTGATGCTGAAGACAAGCCGGCACTAGCTAGACCAGCTTGAAGTGTGTGTTGAGTTGATCGCAATTGTTGACTGGGTTGCTGGTTGGGAACCACCTCATACACCATGCCTTTATGTATAATACGCTGAGGCAGGTTAGGAGGGTGCACAGACTGTAAAGGATTTCTACCTTCCCCCAGGGGTGTGGGTCCTTCATTCCCACCAAGCGGACGTAAACCCTGGAGCGCAGCAGAATTACCCTTATTTGCATCAGTATCAGTGCCCAATCCAGACCTACTCTTCCTCCAAGCAAGGTATTCTAGGTATGAAGGGTCTCCGTTGAGCGTGCGGCCACCGGAGGCTTTGTTGACACCCACACCTCCGGTGAGCGATGGATCTCCTGAGCTTATTTTGGCTATATTGGGAATGTTTGGGGTAGAAAATTCATGAAACATACCAGTTGAGTCTCTGTAGTACAATTTATCCACCCTATGGGCCTGCGGAAGGCCTTTTTGGCCTGAAATAGCTGCTCCAAGTGCCTGCACTTTGTCAACAGGAAGGATAGGTCGGCCATCTTGGCCTCCGCAGCAAATATTTAGATTCGCTTGTGCTTGGTCCGACAGAGCGTCCATGCCGGGTACCAGCGGAGGAACAGGTGCGTTCGATTCCCCACTTTCGTAGGTTACCGCACTGTGTTCGGCCGCTTGTGCTTGGTCTGACAAAGCATTATTGCTGGGGACCAGCGGAGGAACGGTAAATGATGAAGCTTGGGAATCGAACGCACCCATAGCACCTTGCCAGGCACGTACTCCATCGTTGATTTCTCTAATGGAACGATTATTCTCTGCCCGAAGACCTGCTAGCTCCAGCTCCTTCCTCCTAGATAGTATGTCAATTTTGGCCTTTTTGGCCTTCTCCTGCCTAATCTGGTGTAGCAGCTCCAAGTCTGGGTCTGCTGTGGGGGGGGGCTGTCCTCCATGTCGCTCTCCGTGGGTGCTTGGTCGCTCTCCCCGGCTGTTTTATGTCCAACCATCCGGTCTCCTGTCATCCAGCGAGGGTTGGGGCTTGAGCACTCGGGACAAGCTTTCTTGTTACCATGGTATTCGTACTCGCAAGCCTCACATACCACCATGATGAAAGAATTTTTCCCAGCTGTGACCAAGCACCAGACCCTCCAGCATGAGGGTTGGTAGCAGCAATGTAGGTCAGCACCTGACAGGTAACACACACCTGTCCAGGTAGCACACACCTGTAGTAGGAGCAGTGGCTCCACCTGAGTATCAATACCGGTAACAATATAATCGTTCCCTTACCTACAATTTCATTAGTAACTATATCAGTATAAATATAAATATTAGAAGAAACGTGATGCAAATTAGGTACACCTCCCGCATGAAAATATTTATAATGTTTGTATCTTAAAGTAGTGCTCATTAAAATCTGAAAATCTAATAAACTATTCAATGGAAGCCCTAAAAAAGTTATAACGTTACTGTTTTCGATCTCAGCTTCGTTGTCTATTTCTTGAGATATATCCAATCTGAGTACGTTACTTAAATATTTAGACATAATAACTTTGTCTCCTCTCCCTACCTTTAAAATGGGTTTTAAATTTTGCAGCTCAGTTTTCACATATGGTTCTCTACTTTTTCGATAAAATTCATCGTCGGGGTATGCGTCTATTTTTTTCAAGGCTGCATTTATGCTTTTTATTAAACTATCTAAAGAAGTATAATTTCCATATGGAATTTTTTGCATGACATATCTTTTTTTAATTTCTATTTGATCTAATGAAGTTATTTTATTTACGTCTTGCTTCAACCTGAAATCTTTTCTTTCTACTACCAAAGTCCTATTTTTTTCTGGAAATTCTGGGAAATTATACCAGGAAACTGGTATGTTTACTTCTACTAATCCCACTTCCCATTCTCCTTGTAAAATTAAAATAGAAGGTAATTTAACCCAAAATTTGCTTGTTTTATTTTCTCGGGAGGGATGAATAGTATCAGAAGGTAAATTAATGTAAAAAGGAGAAGAAACATTCATTTTAAAAATATATCTTATTTTTAAACAATAAAATCTTTTTTTGATAACTTTAAAAGTATTTCTTATCTCAGGGGAAAAAAAAGACCACTGATGGCTCATATAAACAGGATATTTTCTGTAAACTGAAGACCTCTAGTGAGCATTCCTAAAACTATCTTAAACTATACCATATTTAGCTCTCTATAGACCTCTAGAGGCTAGGACTGACATTACTTTACTAGATCAGCAGAGACCTCTAATGTGAGTCACTAATACTATGTGCATGGTTTTACACTGAAGACCTCTGGTGGCTGATATAAATTATGTGCATGGTTTTACACTGAAGACCTCTGGTGGCTTATAGAAGGCATTTTCTGCTTACTGAAGACCTCTAGTGAGCATTCCTAAAACTACCTTAAACTATACCATATTTAGCACTCTATAGACCTCTAGAGGCTAGGACTGACATTACTTTACTAGATCAGCGGAGACCTCTAGTGTGAGTCACTAAAACTATGTGCATGGTTTTACACTGAAGACCTCTGGTGGCTAATATAAACAAGGCATTTTCTGCTTACTGAAGACCTCTAGTGAGCATTTCTAAAACTATCTTAAACTATACCATACTTAGCACACAGAAGACCTCTAGAGGCTATGACTAATATTTCTTTACTAGATTAGCGAAAAGCTACTTTTTTACTTTTGTGAGTTTGTTGCGAATCGTTCCCATACAAGCATTGTTACAATTAATTTTACCACAAATTGTATGTATGTAACAGGAATTAATTATGTGAAAATGAAACAAATTTAATTTTTAGCTCTCAGTGAACAGTTGACTCAACAGCAATTTTTAATGAACTCACAAAAGCAAATCTTTAGCTTTACCTTTAAAGCATTAATCGCAATGCTTTTCCTGCAAAGAATTCCCTGTAGTCTGCGTCAGAAAAGTTAATCTGATTTCGCTGCCTCCTTATTTATTTTGTTACCTTATTCGTTGTCATATAACTTTGCTGCCTTATTGGTTAACTTCGTTGCCTTATTCGTTATACTATATTACCTTAAGTTATTGTAGTTTTGTTTCTTTATTCTCAGAGACTTTTTGTAAGCTACTGCTGTATATGTTATGAAATATTTCATTTTTAAAATGTAACATAAGACAAAAATATTTGTTTCAAACTTTTTATTTCTTATCAAATAAACAAACTTTTTTTTTTCTTGATTCAAAAGAGAAGTGTCAAACGAATTTCGCATCAACCATAATAAACATTCATGACCAATCCATGGTTTTTCATGTACCCATTTAAGAGAACAATAAGGACATTTTACTATTTCAGTGCTATGGTACAAATTTGATTTTTGAACAAAATAATCGAAACATTTTCTATGGACAGGCTTATTGCAACAAAACATATAAGCAATATTTTTAGATGTTTTAGAAATAATCATTTCAGTGCTACATAATTTACATAACATGTATTCCAGTGACATTTTATGCAATTTTTGCCTTGTTTTATTTCTTAGTTCTTTTGATATTTCTGATAATACATAATCGCTAGGATCTAAAGAGTGATCATATTTTCTTTTCTTAGGTTTCATTAACATTTCTACATCATAAATATATCTGACGTCAAGTAAGTCACAAGCAAGATCCATCATAGTGAAATAAAAAGTTTGATATGGCATTAATATACAGCACATTTTAAGGACTCGCGGCAAAAGCATGATATCACACAAAACTAAATTGCCTATTTCATCCTGCAAATAAAAAGACAGGAAATAATCAGCGAAATATACAAGCGCCTCTACTTTGATTTTTTTTTAACCGTGGCAAAGAATCAAAATAAGACAAAGCCGAAAAAATTTGTTCAGCTTCCTTGACTGACATATAAGGCTGGGTAGGAAAACTGACATCTATTATATCCTTTTCGTTGTCTTTAAAATGTATTCTACCTTCGAAATAAGAAATTCTAGTTTTTAATAGTTCATAATTAATTTTTGTGATCATTTTTTTCCAAATCTTTTATCTGAAATTCAAATAATTTACTTTCACAAACTCAGGTTATCCTCTCTTAACTCGTAAATAGAGCAAAATGTAATATTCGGACAATATCTTTGTCCTTTGTGGTTGTTTTTTGTCAACAACCCAAACATTAGGACATCTTGAAAATTGATCTTTTATTGTGATTATTATGTCAACAAACCACAACTTAGATATGGATCCCTTGTGCGATTATTTTTGTTATGGATCCCTTGTTGCGATTATTTTCGTCAACAAATCACAACCACCACAAATGCAACATTAGGACATCTTAGATATATGAGTCCCTTGTTGTGATTATTTCTGTTGACAAACCAAACAATCAAAATAATTTGATATTAGTCCCTTTGTTGTAATTATTTTGTAGACAAACCACAACTAACACATATGTAATATCAGGACAACTTAAATATTAGTCCATTCTAAATCCAACTCTGTGTTTAATCTCAAAAACATTTCTGAGAGTTCTAAATTCAGAATAACTCAGTAGAGGTCACAGTCAAGTTTCTAAAGCTAACAGAAAACTTTAGACAATTGAAACTTTCATAAAGTTATAAGAAAGCTATTCTAAGACCACTAAATCCCAACTGACACAACAATTTTCAGTAATATTGAAAGCCTACCTAGCCTAAACTGATATAAATATCAAAATCTGACTGAGTACTTACCCTTAGAGACTATCACACTATTAAATCCAAAATAACGCAATATCCAATAAAAATGTTTCCATAGGCAGAGCCTTTTCTACAAAGGTGGGAGAAATGTTTTCTGAGACCAATAAAGCTTAAGAAACTTAAACAATAAATACCTATCCTAAGTTAACAAAAATGTCTGACTGAGTATTTACTTTTAGAAACTCTCAGACTAGTAAATAAAACTGGCAAGATGCTATGAAAGCCTACCTAGCCTAAACTGATATAAATATCAAAGTCTGAATGAGTATTAGTCCTTAGAGACTCTCACTATTAAATCCAAAATAACACAATATCCAATGAAAATGTTTCTGCAGGCAGAGCCTTTTTTACAAAGGTGAGAGAAAAGTTTTCTGAAACCGAATATAGGAGGCTTTAAATCGAGCTTAAAAGGAGACATCTTAGCAACATTGGGCAGAATGTGAATTATATCAGAAATGTATGAGATAGGAAAACATTGTACACGATAGTTCATGGAAACCATCTGTCTTTCATAATATTCATACCCTATAAGCTGTCTATATGATATATTGTATTTTGGCGACTGATTATAATAACTGCACATGTAGTGTTATCTTTAGCCAATAAACAGTGTTAAAACTTCAACTTCTATTGATGTCAAAGAAACTCAAGCAATAAATACCTAACCTAAGCTGACAGAAATGTCCAACTGAGAATTTACTCTCAGACTAGTAAATTCAAAATAATGCAATATGTTATGAAAACCTCTCTAAAGTCAGGGGGAAACTGATAGCTCATCACAGCAATTGCAGGTGGGACCATAACCAATCTGTCCCTTTGCACCAGCATTATGTTTTGTGTTGGTTATGCTAGGAATCGAACCCAGTTACCTTCAAGGGCTGTGATTGGCTGTCAAAATTCGGTGTGCAGAAATCTTTCTGAAGCTAGGACAAATCAATTTTAAAAGTATAGAAACTTCAATAAACGCATGAAAATTCTTTTCTGAAACTGCTGAATCAAAACTAACACAGCAAAATTTAATTCCATACAAACCATCCCTAGCCTCAGCTTGAGAAAATAGCTAAGTCTAACGCTGTATTTGTTCTCAGAGAGTTTTTAATTCAGAATAACTCAGAAACTCTCAGACGTGTAAATTCAAAGCCAAAGCAGAGGATAAACGAGAGTTTTACCTGTTCTGCCTTCAACCAAAAATAGCCATAGGCTGGCTACAGGCAATCTGCTCAGCACAGTACAGGGGCGTACCTCTGGTAGCCCAAGCAGTGCACTGTCCAGAATAGTCTACCTCCTCCAGTACAGTGGCGTATCACCATGAAAGCCAAAGCAGTGGAGAAACTAGAGAGTTAGTTTTACCTGTTCCGCCTTCGACCAAAATAGCCATGGGCTGGCTACAGCCAATCTGCTCAGCACAGTACAGGGGCGTACCTCTGGTAGCCCAAGCAGTGCACTGTCCAGAATAGTCTACCTCCTCCAGTACAGTGGCGTATCACCATGAAAGCCAAAGCAGTGGAGAAACTAGAGAGTTAGTTTTACCTGTTCCGCCTTCAACCAAAATAGCCATGGGCTGGCTACAGCCAATCTGCTCAGCACAGTACAGGGGCGTACCTCTGGTAGCCCAAGCAGTGCACTGTCCAGAATAGTCTACCTCCTCCAGTACAGTGACGTATCACCATGAAAGCCAAAGCAGTGGAGAAACTAGAGAGTTAGTTTTACCTGTTCTGCCTTCGACCAAAATAGCCATAGGCTGGCTACAGCCAATCTGCTCAGCACAGTACAGGGGCGTACCTCTGGTAGCCCAAGCAGTGCACTGTCCAGAATAGTCTACCTCCTCCAGTACAGTGGCGTATCACCATGAAAGCCAAAGCAGTGGAGAAACTAGAGAGTTAGTTTTACCTGTTCCGCCTTCAACCAAAATAGCCATGGGCAGGCTACAGCCAATCTGCTCAGCACAGTACAGGGGCGTACCTCTGGTAGCCCAAGCAGTGCACTGTCCAGAATAGTCTACCTCCTCCAGTACAGTGGCGTATCACCATGAAAGCCAAAGCAGTGGAGAAACTAGAGAGTTAGTTTTACCTGTTCTGCCTTCAACCAAAATAGCCATGAGTGGCTACAGTCCATCTGCTCAGCACAGTACAGGAGGGTACCTCTGGTAGCCCAAGCAATGCACTTTCCAGAAAAGTGACTTCAGCTTCACCGGTCAATGGCGTTATCCTGCTGACAAAAGACTTTATGTATTATCACACAATGCTCTGATTCATTATTATACACTATTCCTGTTTTAATCCAATCCCTCAATGACTAATCATATCAAACTCATAAGCTATTCAACTTTCCCATATTTCAGAGCCTCCCAGCCTCAGCTAGGAAAAACATCTAATTGCAACTCTGTATTCAATCTTAGAAACATTTTTGAAAGTTCTAAATTCAAAATAACTTAGTTGAGACCTTTGCTTCAGAAGGCCTTTCTTAGACTGCTAAATCCTAAACTAACACAACAATATTCAATAATATTAAGAGCCAACCTAGTCTAAGCTTATAGATGTAACAAAGTCCCACTGAGTACTTACCCTTAGAAACTTTGACATAATAGCACAGTATCCAATGAACACCTTTCTATACTCAGAGGCATTTCTGTAAATGTGGCAGAAACCTAGCCTATGCTGAGAAAAATGCCCAATTGAGCATTTACTATCGGAAACTTTCAAACTGTTAAATTCAAAGTAGCAAAAATTTTCTGAAACTATCAAATCTGAAGAAAGTCATACAATAAATACCCAGCCTAAGCTTACAAAAATGCCCAACTGATTATTTACTCTCAAAACCTCTCAGGGCACTTAAATTAAAATAAAACAATATGGCATGAAAACTTCTCTAAGGCAAGAGAAATTTCTACAAAGGTGACAGAAACATTTTTTTAGACCATCAAATCCATGAAAAACTTAAGCAATAAATACCTAGCCTAAGCTTTCATAAATGTTCATGGAGTCCAACAGTTTAAAATCCAAAGTATCCAGACAGAAAACTTTCTAAGTCCAGCTTTGCATTTAACTCCAAGCCTCAAGCCTACAGTTAAGTCTAACTGAGAAAACCTTTCTAAGATATAAATTGTCCAAACAGAAACCCTTCTAAAACTTCCTAAGTCAAAATATAGAAACAACTTTACCTTGCTGAAGTTTCCCTCTAGTGGTCAGGGTGAGACTGAGAGCCTGCGCCTTATATAGCTCTAAATGCTAAATCCTAAACTAACACAACAATATTCAATAATATTAAGAGCCAACCTAGTCTAAGCTTATAGATGTAACAAAGTCCCACTGAGTACTTACCCTTAGAAACTTTGACATAATAGCACAGTATCCAATGAACACCTTTCTATACTCAGAGGCATTTCTGTAAATGTGGCAGAAACCTAGCCTATGCTGAGAAAAATGCCCAATTGAGCATTTACTATCGGAAACTTTCAAACTGTTAAATTCAAAGTAGCAAAAATTTTCTGAAACTATCAAATCTGAAGAAAGTCATACAATAAATACCCAGCCTAAGCTTACAAAAATGCCCAACTGATTATTTACTCTCAAAACCTCTCAGGGCACTTAAATTAAAATAAAACAATATGGCATGAAAACTTCTCTAAGGCAAGAGAAATTTCTACAAAGGTGACAGAAACATTTTTTTAGACCATCAAATCCATGAAAAACTTAAGCAATAAATACCTAGCCTAAGCTTTCATAAATGTTCATGGAGTCCAACAGTTTAAAATCCAAAGTATCCAGACAGAAAACTTTCTAAGTCCAGCTTTGCATTTAACTCCAAGCCTCAAGCCTACAGTTAAGTCTAACTGAGAAAACCTTTCTAAGATATAAATTGTCCAAACAGAAACCCTTCTAAAACTTCCTAAGTCAAAATATAGAAACAACTTTACCTTGCTGAAGTTTCCCTCTAGTGGTCAGGGTGAGACTGAGAGCCTGCGCCTTATATAGCTCTACTCCAAGTTCTAAAAATAAATTTTCACGAAATAAACATAATATGCTGTGGAGGACCAATGGCTGAGCAGAAGAGGTGGGACTCCTACCAAGGAAGACCAATCAAATGTCAGTCCAAAAATTTATAATCTAAAATCTTTCTCAGCAAATTCAAAGTAAATAAGTATCATAAAATAAATAGAAACTTTTCAAAGCAGAGAGAAAACCTCTCTGAGATTCAAAGTATCCAAACAAAAGCCTTTCTAAAACTTTCTAAGTCCAGTTCTGCATTTACCTCCAAGCCCCAAGCCTACAGCTAAGTCTAACAGTTTGCTTTTACCTAACTTAATACCTATGCCTCAAACCTACAGCTAAGTCTAACAGAGAAAACTCCTCTGAGATCTAAAGTACCAAAAGCTTTTATCTATCAGAACATAGAAACAGACTCACCTTGCAAATGCTGCTCCCAAGTGCCTAGTGCCCAAGTGCTCAGTGTCCATGTACCTTTTATAGGTCCAAAAGAGGAGGAGCCATATAAGCTATGCAGAAGAGGCGGTGTCCATGTACCTTATATAGACCCAAAAGAGGAGGAGCCATATAAGCTATGCAGAAGAGGCGGGACTCCTCAGTACCCTAGCTAGTGTGTAGCCATATATGACATATATCAACATAATATATTCTCTTCCTTATAAGGCGTAAAAAGTAAGACGTAGAAAACCATATACGGCATAACATATCAACATAATATATTCTCTTCCTTATAAGGCACAAAAATAAGACGTAGAAAACCATATATGGCATATATCAACATAATATATTCTCTTCCTTATAAGGCACAAAAATAAGACGTAGAAAACCATATATGGCATATATCAACATAATATATTCTCTTCCTTATAAGGCATAAAAGTAAGACGTAGAAAACCATATATGGCATATATCAACATAATATATTCTCTTCCTTATAAGGCATAAAAGTAAAACGTAGAAAACCATATATGGCATAACATATGCAGAACGTCATGGAATTTTCCTGAAGCACACTTCCATCTGGTGAGATTCATAGGAACCATCCTGCAGCTCTCTGCACCTTTCAATGTAGCTTGTCTCTTTGAATGCTATAATAAAAAACTCGTGTGAGCAACTCATGAAACCAAAGCATACAGTGTACCATTATGCTACTCATCTTCCATCTGGTGGGATTCATAGGAACCATCCTGCAGCTCTCTGCACCTTTCAATGTAGCTTGTCTCTTTAAATGCTATAATAAAAAACTTGTGTGAGCAACTCATGAAACCAAAGCATACAGTGTACCATTATGCTAATATTAGCATGTGCATCTTAACTTTAGTTATATTTTTAATCCATATGTATTCTCATTTACAGCAAGCCTATCCTTATGACGTAATAAACTACAGAATATTTCTTTAAAAGGGTTAAGCATTAGACTATTGAATTAACATAATATATTACATGAATCTTTTGTTAAGACGCAATAAGCTGTGGAAATTTCCATTTCAAGAAAAAATAGGTAAAAACCAGAGTAGCCAAATTAACATAATATATGCTATTTTTTACCTAGATCTTTTGTTAAAACTCAATAAGCTAAAGGAAATTTCCCTACGCAATAAGCTGTAAGATATTTCCTTTAAAGGGCTAAGCCTTAAAAAAACCCCTCTACATCTAGTATGTCACCCTTTACTGAGAGCAGCTCTGCTGGATACTATTTACGAGGCACAGAAATAAAAAACCTTCACCAGTGTCTGCCTTCCCTTGTTTAAAGGGACAGCTGAAACCATCATATATCAAGCCTCCTATGGAAACCAATCCTGTTCAAACCTAACTGCGCAATAAGAATGGAACTTTCCATCTTTTTATCCAAAGCTGCAGGGATAGGCTAACGTTAGCTCCGCCCTTTTCTTTAAAAAAATCCTAACTGTGCAATAATAATGGAATTTTCCACCTTTTTCATCAGAGACAAAAAAGCAAGCCATAAATAACTGTTCAAACCTAACTGCGCAATAAGAATGGAACTTTCCATCTTTTTATCCAAAGCTGCAGGGATAGGCTAACGTTAGCTCCGCCCTTTTCTTTAAAAAAATCCTAACTGCGCAATAACAATGGAATTTTCCACCTTTTTCACCAGAGATAAAAAGGCAAGCAATAAATAACTATTCAGACCTAACTACGCAGTATAAAGCTAAATATGGAAGCACAACATTGATTCTACTTAACATAATATATGCATTACGTCATGGAATTTTCCTGAAGCATCATATTTACGCATATTGAATATGTGTAAATATATAACGAAAGATCTACTTTTGGTTAAAAATTGAACAGCATGCTATAGCTATTCTATTATAAAGAGCAGCTCAAATTCTGTATAAGCTGCTTACTATGTCTATACATAAACAGAAAACATCATACTATAGCTATCCTTTTACAGTGAGCAGCTGAAACTCTGTATAAGCTGCTGACTGCAATGACATAGCGAGCAACTCATTTTGATACATGTATGGCTGAAACCTATATATAAAAAGTCAAAAGAGTAACTCATGCTGCTCCTCTCCTTCTCACACAAACATACTAACACACATACGCTGCAGGCTTGGAGCCAAGTAACATAGTGACACATTCAACATGGGAAACTACATGAGAAACATAAATGGGACCATTATGTCTAATATCAATGTATAGGTCAGGCTCTGTATATAAGCCAGCTCCATGCATAGGTCTAGAGGAAGGAGTTCTTGATAATATATAAACCAATCAATCTTATGTATAAATTTCCCACTATAACTACTGTTTAGTTGTATTTAAACAAAAATAATACATGTATGGCTGAAAACAAAAATAATACATGTATGGCTTGATGGGAGTGCTGAGAATCTGGCACTAAAGAACACATCTGGTCTAGTTTTACAATTTGCACAGGAACAAATTGTATGTTTAAAGAATGACATAGCACAAACAAATTCGGCACAAATGGAGACATTTAAAAAGGCAATTGTAGAAGAATTTGCAAAATTGTTGGATGAACAGAAGGAAGATTTTAATGGGAGATTGGAGAATGTAGAAGATGCTCAGGCAGCTGTTGAAGGCAAACTGAGTGTACAGTTGGGTTTCATTGAGAATGAGAAAGCAGAAAGGAAGAAAGAGATAAGTAGGTTAGAGAATGAAATTGATGAGAAAGCTTCCTGTAAGGAACTCAAAGAACTTGAGAGTACTTTGAGAGGCTTGATTGTATCAATTGAAAACACTGTAGAAAGTCTTGATTCTAAATTTAATATGGAAGCTTCCAGACTGACTGCAAGTATTCAGACTGCTACAAGTACTATGCATAACAGAATAAACAAGGAATTTCAAACCTTGGATGGTGCTATAAAGGAAGTAAATACAACACTCACTGGTACCATTGTGAAAAATGAAAATGACTTGAAAACATTGACTAGCCGGGTGGGTGGGAATGTGTTAAAGTCTAGCAAACATGAAAGGGCTGAATATGCCCATGTAGTATCGTCAATGAGAACTGTCAGGCATTGTACAAGTACCCCTGATCGTAATATTGTCGTATATGGTATGGAAACTTACCATGGGCAGAATCTTCTCCCTGTAGTCATGAATCTCTTCAAAAAACTTGAAATAAGATGTAGTGAGGGTGACTTCATTGAAGTTGTTAGAATGAGGAAAGAAACTCCTGTAAAGGAAGGTGATAGGCCTCCTCTTGAGAAGGCACCACTATTAGTGTGCTGTAGCAATGCATCAATCAGGGCCACAATCCTATCAAGAAGGTGGAAACTGAAACCTATAGCAGATGAAATGAACACCAAACTGGGTTTCGCCAAGGACGAAAGTAAAGAAATCAGAGATTCAAAACAGTTGGGTAGGGCAATTGTATTTGCTGCGAAAAAGAAGGGCCTAGGAGCCAAAATAGAAAAGGATGGGATTGTAGTGCAGGGAAAGCGGTATCATTACACTAAACTAGATGAAGTACCTGATGAACTGAAATCTGATCTATCGTACGGACCTCAGTCAAAAAGACCTCAAAACAATGTGAAAAATGATGACATTCGAATGCAGGAGACAGAGCTCGGTATAATCTATCAGGGAACCAATTGTTTCATGTCTAATTGGTACAAATGCAAAATCGAATTTGTTTATAAAGACAAGAAGTATGAGTACAGTAGTGTTGAGCAAGGGTACTTTCATATAAGACTACTAGAACTCGATCTGGTGAAGGAGGCTCAAACTATACTCTTGAAACATGACCCAAGACAGATCAAAATTGATGGTGATGTGCATAAAATTCCGGAAGGACATCCCTTCATCCAATTCGAATCAACCTTGATGGAAAATCTGTTGAAGGCCAAATTTGGTCAGAATAATCATGAGCGTGACTTATTGTTAAATTCAGCTCCCAAAACCTTGATTGAGGCTACTGGGTCACGGAAGTGGGCCTCAGGGTGGCCTTGGGACCCAAAGAAAAATGGTGATCGATACAAGGCTGGAAGTCAGTACCCAGGCGGAAACCTGCATGGGCGCTTGCTGATGAAAGTGAGGGACTATTATGCTGCTGCCGGTAAAAAATGAAGATAATTAAGGTACTTTGGAAAGTGAACTTACGATATTATAGTACCGGTGATACTGACACTAGTATATCTGACACTAGTATATCTGATATTGACAATGGTGGTCCTCTCAGTAATGGTAGCAGGTGATTCCCGAGCCTGTGGAATGGCTAAGTTAGTTCAGGATGCTCTGAATGATGTGGTAAACTATAGGGTGACTGAATGTGCCCGAGCAAGTAGAAATATATCAGCAATACATCAAAAGGTATTGGAGAAGTTGCACACTGGTCATTTTGACCTTGTTATCTTCCTAGCCGGGGCATGTGATGTTACATCGCTAAGACATGTAAATGGTAGAAGGGATGTGTTCTTTCCTTACTCTGATGCACCAAATTGCCGTGCCACTGTTGCGGTAAGGCTTAGCACTATGATACACAAATTGAAACTGAGATTCCCAGGTACCAAATACATACTGTGTACTCTCTTTGGTATGAACCTCCAGTTGTTTAATAAAAAGACAACACCTGACCCAATGCAGGATGCTCTGAACAGGAGTATAAAAATGTTAAAGGGGGATGTACAGTATATAAACCAGTTAAATGATGTACCCACATGCAAGGTACATACCCTGTTCCATAAAAATCGTTGGAGCAGGGGCAAAAAGGGACGCAAAGTGGGTAAAGGTCCTAAAATGTCCTGTCAGTATGGGGAAAAGAAAATGAGAGATGGCCTACATGCAAATGAAGCAACCAACAAACAAATTGCATTGAGAATGGCTACGACAATTAGGAAGGTGTTACCTCCACCTGATTTGCACCCTGAGAATCTTGTACCACAAGAAGGTGAGAATGATGATGAGAATGATGAAGACGACATTCTCTGGGATGAGGTAACAAACCAAATCATGAAAATTTGTTTGGGATGATATGGTTAGTGACGATAGACTCGGACTGGACACTGGGTAACTGAGTCTGAGGGATCAGTTCGTTGTTGTCTGAACCTTCAAGAACTTTAGGACCCTTATGAACATTTTTGATGTTGTTTCTAAAACTTATAAGTAGATTCTCTGAAATGATAGTCGATTAACATATTAGTATAATATTATACTAGTATAATTAAGTAAGGATGTATGAAGATGTAAGTGTTATTTGAGAATTAATATCGAATGTATAAAATAATTGTATGTTTAGAATGCCTATTTACTTATACTTTCTTTTGACTTATAAAAGTCATACCACAGGCTTAATAAGAATTGTACTAATGAAAGTGATGTGTGTAGTAATAAATCTTAAGTTGATAAACGGATCAAATATAACCTTCTTTTCTAAACAGGTAAGACGGTGACTTGGGTGTTGGTGATTTTCTTGGGTGCTTTGGAAGATTTTCAAAAGAGGTGAACTTAAGGGCACCGTTGTACAAACAGTCATTTGGTTAATATGTGACAATTTTTTGGGACCTTCACTTAGAGGTGAGTAAGAACAGTATTATTAATCATTTATTTGTTGTTAAATAACATGCCTTGTTGATTTTGTACTAATTAACGTTTTACTTATTTTATGTTGTTTTTGTTGGTTTATGTTTTCTGTTTTCATTCTTTTTAATTGTGGGTAAGTTAAATGGTATGGACTAAATTAATTGTTCTTTGCTCCTATAATAAGGGTAGTTATCGATCGGATAAATATGCTTTGATATTTCTAAAAATAATTTTTCCTGAATGTAATTACTATGATTAATTTTTTCTGAAGATGGAGCGGAAATGTTTGCTTGCTTTTTCTTGCCGCTGAAGTTGCTCTCTCTCTTATTCAATATCCCACACGGCACATTTAATTGGGTAGTCCGTAGGGGGTATTCTGGGATCCCAGTTTGGTAACTCTGGGATCCCTCTATTTATTTGTATATATTTCTTATTATCTTTTTCATTGTATATTTTGTATGTCGACTACCACTAGAGTGAATGATTTTTTGGAGATGAAGGGTTTGAAGATGGTGCATTTAAACACGAGAAGTATGTATAATAAGAGATCTGAAATTTTTGATCAATTGAATGGCACTGACATTGTTACGATGAGCGAAACATGGCTGCATGATGACTATAATGATGATATGATACATTGGGAAGGTATGCAACTTTATAGATTAGATCGTAGACGCAAGAAAGGGGGTGGTATTGCTGCCTATGTTAGAGATGATATTATTGTAGATGTAATGATAGATAGGAGCCTGAGTTGCTCAAACAAAGACATTGAATGCCTTGTTTTGGACCTAGATTTTAGAGATGGAAATAAGCTTAAAGTGATTATTGTATATCGCCCACCATCTGGTAAAATGGACCCGTTTTTTGTACACATGTTAAAATTAATGAAGCATGCTGAAAACAACAAAAAAGAACAATGGCTTATGGGAGATATAAACATCAATACCTTGAGAGAAAAGCTGCCAAGTGCTGTTAGGCTGTTGGATTTGTGTCGCTTTGAGGGCTATCATAAATTGATACATCAATGTACGAGACCCTATAAGAAAACTATATCATGTTTAGACAATATTCTGACAAACTATAATGATGATGTTACCTCAGGGGTTCTAAATTTTATGGTTAGTGATCACCTGCCTGTATTTAGTGTCAAATGTAAAATGAAAGTTACATATACAAAGAAAATAATGTATATACGTAGGTACAAGGATTTCAATGAGAATCTTTTTAAAGATTGGTTATGTGAACTTGATTGGGACTCGTTTTATTCATGCTCTGATCCTGAAGAAGGCTGGAGGATGATTCAAGCACATATTGAAGACTTCCTAGATACCTACTGTCCATGGGTGAGAGTAGAATATGTTGACAGGCGGCATAGGTGGATGACCCCTGAAATAATGAGCCTTATTCATGAAAGAGAAAATAATGTTGGTTTGTTTCTAAAGACTAGAGATGAACATTATCTAATTGTAGCTAGGTCTCTACGTTGTAGAATTAATAGGGCTATAAAGTACTCGAAAGCAGATCAGTCCAAGCTGGCCTTGGAGGATTGTAAAAATAATCCAAAGAAATTTTGGAGAATTGTGAATGGTATATTGAAACCTGAAGTTGATGTTGAACCACCCGAATTAATTGATGATAATGATATAATCATATCACAGCAAGAGTCTGTGGATTACATGAATACATATTTTTCTAGTATTGGTAAGCAGCTATCTAATGATATGACTGTAAAAGGTTATCCTGAACGCGTTGTTTTCAAGGAACCAGAGGATGCATTTGTACCTCAGCTTAGAGTTGAAAAGGAGCTTGTTTCAATCTACATTGACGAGATTAATGTTCATAAAACATCCGGTATAATGGGCATCAGATGTGATATTTTAAAGGTGGCTTTAAAATTTCTTTTAACACCAATGACTTGGCTGTATCAGTTAAGCTTTGATTCAGGGATCTTTCCTGATATCTGGAAAGTTTCTAGGGTAAGTCCTATTCCAAAGGATGGAAACAATAAACTTATCAAAAACTGGAGGCCTATCTCTCTTCTACCGGTGCCAGGAAAGATTGCTGAAAAAATTATGCATGGTCATATAACAGATGTTACTAATAGAGCTGGTACAATGTCAGTGCGTCAATATGGTTACAGACAAGGTTTAGGAACAGGAGACGCTATATTTGCCTTTTTAAACAAATTATATGAAAATAGAGATAGAGGACACCTATCTTGTGCCAGTTATATTGACCTTAAAAAAGCATTTGACTCTGTACATCATTTATATCTTATTGAAACTCTGGGGGAATTGAGACTGGATGATTGTAACCTCAATTGGTTAATGAGCTATTTGACGGGAAGAAGTCAATTTACAAAAATGGGAAATTATACATGGTGTAGGGGCCGGCATCATTGTATATATATTAGTGCCGTTCATCCGAGAGACGTGTTCGTGTGGTGCTTGTTCCTTCTATGCTAGCTAGGTGTCGCTTTGCGATACCTCGTTGGTACAAGAGGGGGCAGCACCATGCCTCGCGTCCAGCTCCTACTAAGGAGCCGGACGAGCGGCAGAAGGGGACTGGACATGGTCCAGTCCAGACGCTAATACTTTGTCATCAGAGAGATTAAATAAAGTCCTACCCGAGAGGTAGGGGTTTCTGGGGCTTTGCCCAACCCGAACTACTCGTGTTGTGTTGGTACATCTAGTGGTAAGCGAGCCAAAGAGCCACCCAACATATAAGTCAATACGAACCATTACACTGGTGCCGTGACCAGTCGGTTCGGGGGTGGTGCGCGGCCACATTGGCCGAAAGCCTTGGGAAACCCGAAGCGGATCCCCCCAGCCCTGGGCTAGAGGGATTCGAAGAGGATGATTACACATCCCAGCATCTGTTGTTAGACTGGAAACCCGGTCAACAACAAATGTTTAATCAGGAGGGTGTACGAAATATTTTTTCTACACCCGACCTTAGGGACAATGCCACCAGAGATGGCATCGTAAAATTGTATCCGGCTACACCCCAGACAGGAGTACCGGATACCGGATTGTTCAGGGGTGTGTTAAGACCCCCAACTTTAGACTTGAGCGATTGGTCCCAAGTTATAACTAGCAGACGCCAGCTAGGTCCTATGGTACCAACAGGCTCGGCTAGCGGCTTGGGTACACCAATTGCACAAAGCCCTATGCAGCGTACTGCAACCCCCCAGGGTTCAGCACCAGGTGGTGGAACCGAAGTAGCCCCACTAATGACATCGTCGGATCATGACAGCGACGATGGTAAAACCAAAAGGGACGCAATAGTCCCAGACGCGAAATCAAAAGATAAGCCTAGTGGTACCGGACCGAAAAGCTCGGAAAGGCATCACCTAGGCCGATCTCTAGACGAAGGCTTGTCTGACTCCATGTTTTACCCTGGAGGCAGTCGCAAGTCTATCTACGGACGTCGGATGGGTCCCGGGTATAAAAATACTCAGGCCTATTTGAAAGCCAAGGAACAGGTAGAGTTACAGGCAAAGAAGCAACATGAACAATTCATGTTAGCCCAATCCAAAATAGAGGAGGAAGCTAAGTCCCGGATCGGAAAATTACGATCCGTTGAGCAGGAGGCGATTCTAAAAGAATCCGACCTCAAATATCGTCTATCCTCCGTATCCCATCGGTTGGAGCGGAAGGAAAGAGACGCACAGGAAAAAGAAAAGAGGCTGGCTGAGTTGGAAATCGAGGAAGCCAATAAACTTAGAGCAATCGACAAGGCTAGAGCCGAGGAGGTTGCTAAGGCTCGGGATGTAAATAAATTACAAACTGAGTTGCACGCAATGGAGGAGAAGCTTAAGAAACTTCAACTCCGGAAGGCTGAGACAGAAGCCAAGATGGTCTCGGAACAAGCCGAGATCAGGAAGGAGACTACTGAATATAACAGGTCTCAGAAAGAGAAGGGTGAAAAGTACCGCCTACTTAAGGATACTTTTAAGCGAGAGGCAATGATCGCCCAAGAAGAAAGAAACCGAGCTGTGGCTGAAAATGAAAAGATTCGATCCGAAATCTTGGCAGAAAACGCACAGCTTAGGGAGGAACAGCGAAACCTGACTACAGACGTAGCTACCCTCACAATAAATAAGTCCGCTATGGAGAGTTATTTACAGGAGCAAGAGCAAACACATGCCCCTCCGGCGAGTAGGGTCACAAACCCGAACTCGACGTTCGTGAAACAGGGCGACCCGGTCTCCTGTTCTACACCGAAGAATCCGCAGTATAATCCTTTTGTAAATGATAATGCTTCGCGGAACGTAGATCAAGGGGGTGTTTACATCAGAACCCAGGATAAGCATGGCCGAACTAGTAGAGTCCGGATAAGTGAGGTGCCCATAGTCCACAACCTGGACCCGGACTATACCCCTAGAGAGGCTTCCGACAGTAGTGCGGAGACCAGTGGGTTCCACATTCATGTGGATCCTAGTAACGACCCGGGGCTGGGTGCTGGTAATGACAACACCCAACCGAATCCATCAAACGATGGCGGCCAGTCAACGGGAAACCAGCCATCCGACGGCGGATACCAAGGCGCGCAAGGGGGGGCCGCTGCTTCGGGTGCCACAAGCTATAATGGTACCTCGGGTACCGGCCCCAACCAGGGTAGTGCGAGTTATACGAACCACAGTGGTACACAGTGGACGTATACGCAACCTCCACCACCGCCTCCACCTGGCAATTCGAGCTTCGGTGGTATAGGGGGCAATCGGACCTTGAATGAAACCAAGGCGATTGAATGGAGCAAACAGCAATGCACTAGATTGATGTATGCTCCCAATTCTGCCCGAAGGGTAGCCGTTATTCCTAAAGAATATGACGGTACTCGACCATGGAAAGAGTGGTTTGAAGATTTCATCAATGTGATGAACTGTAATGGATGGACCCCATACGAGGCCAAGCCACATCTGGTGAGATGTCTGAAAGGCGGGCCGGGTCGCATGGCTGTAGAGCAATGGCGAACCTGGTACGGCCTCGTTGGGAGTTTTGAGCAGTTAGTAGAAACTGCTAGTGGACTGTTATGCAATATGGTCAAGGAAGACCCGATGGTCCGTTTCAAGAAACGCACACAGAAGCCGAATGAAGCTTTCAGAGCATACGGTATGGAACTCCATGCCCTGCTAAGTAAGGCCAGACCCGGTACTGAAAACCAGGACTGGTATATGGACGATTTGATCACTCAATTCGTCAAGGGTCTAAGAGACCGAGATGAACAATTAGCAGCGAGGGATGCCTGGAAGGAGGGCATAACACTACACGGCATATTTAATGGTATAGATATGGCCGTGAAGAAGCGAGCTATGTTAGCTGGGGACATACCTAATGCCAGCGGCTTGGTACCCCTGGCATCGGTGACCCAGCAGTCGGAGGTCGATACTCCATCAGACGACTTCGAATTGATTGATATCGAACAGGAAGACGGCACCTTCTGTTCGATGCAATTAAGGAAGAATACTTCAGGTAGGAAGTATATTCCCAGGAAATCTTTCAATAAACAAAGGGACTCTAGACCCTCATCCGAGGTCAAGAGTGACCCGAAGGCTGTCGATAAGGCGGTCAAGTCCATTGTAAGCACTGACAAAGTGAAGACTCAGTCCCCGGACATGACCAAACTTCTGGAAGACATGTGTAAGAAAATTACAGATGCCATCCAAGCCAATCGGCAAAGACCCCGGGTGGATCGCCGAACGGTTAAGTGTTTCAGGTGCCAGCGCATGGGACACTACTCATCTGAATGTACCGCTACTAAGCCGGTAATGGCTGCCTTCTATGAAGCCGAAGACGACGGCGTAGAAAGGGAGAATGCTAGGGATTCCACAGATGTGGAAAACTAGTGGGGGTTGTGTCAACGGCATCTGACATGGCCCCGAGTGGGAACGAATGCCAAAATGCTACCGGGGGTATCCCGGTGGAAGATTTCGAGTCAATTACACCTGGAGGCCGGGTGGCTGAGGGTGCGCACCCCTGCACCTCGGCCGGGGCCAGGGACCCTAGTGTTGATATGTGCAGGAGCGATCATATGGAGGCGAGTGGCCGCACTAGGGGAGAGGAAGGATGGATCAAAGAGTTGATTCGAGTGTGTGGGACACGCCTTCCCCCAAGTCATCCGTGTCTGGAATTCCTGAGAGGACTCGGATTGAATCTTGGTGATTCGGGAGACTTTCACCAGTTTACCAGTAACCCCTCGCCTTTAGGGGGGAGACGGTGGTATGTACCCATATCTGTGGAAGGCCGGGTGGGGGAATTCTTGGTGGATACTGGAGCTAGTCATTCATGTGTGTCCAAAAGATTCTTCGATTCGGTGGCCGGCAGCCATGAGAACCTCAAAACGGGGGTAAATGCTTGCACGGCCGACGGAAGCAGTATGCGTACATTTGGTAGGACGTTTATGCCTATCCATATAGGAGGCAAAGAGTTTGTTCTTTCGCCAACTATAGCAGAGGTTAGTGATGACGGAATCCTCGGATTGGATTTTGCAAGCTTATACGGGGCCGTCTTGGACCCGAGGGACGGTAGTATGGGTATACGGAGCCCGTATGGCTTGCATGTCCAATGCGTATTGAGACAGGTGTCTTCGGTCGCAGCAGTGGTACATACGGTGAAGATCCCACCGGGTACCACTTGCGATGTCCTTTGTGGCGGATCCATGGCTCAGAGGAATGAAACTGGAGTCTACGAACCCGACACGGTGTATTTGTCAAGCATCGGGTTAGACTCAGTGGATACATTAGTGGCTAATGCAGCTTGGTCCGTATTACCCATAACTAACCGAAGTGGTTCAGTGGTTTATTTGAGGCGAGGCGACAGTGTTGGAAGGATGAGTTCGGTAGAACATGTCGCCGAGGCTAAATTTAACAAACCACTAAACCCAGTTAGTCAGCATCCTATGGATGAAGAATTCCAAAAGCTGATTGATCAGTCGGATTTAAAGAATACGGACGATAAGGATTGCCTAGCGAGACTTCTACAAAAGTACGAAGGTGCTTTTGGTAGGGAAGGAGGCCCGGTGGGTAGATCCGATAAGGTGTTGCACACCATAGATGTGGGCAGCGAGAAACCTTTTAAAATCCCGTATCGTAGACTTCCCCTTAAGAAGAAGTTAATCTGTGAAGAGCAAATACAAAAACAGTTGGACCTAGGGGTAATCGTGCCTAGCTCGAGTCCCTGGTCCAGCCCTGTTTGTATGACTACTAAGAAAGACGGTACAATCCGCTTTTGTGTCGACTACCGGAAATTGAACGGTATAACAAAGAAGAACTCGTATCCTTTACCAAGGATAGACGAGACTTTAGATAGCTTGGGCGGGAACCAATGGTTCTGTACCTTGGATTTACAGTCCGGATATTGGCAAATACCAATGCACCCCAAAGACAAGGAGAAGACAGCATTCTCCAGTCATATGGGGTTGTTTGAGTATAATGTCCTACCCTTCGGATTGTGTAACGCCCCCGCTACATTCGAGGCTATGATGGAATCCTTACTGAGTGACCTTTTGTGGAAGAAATGCCTGGTTTACTTGGATGATGTGGTCGTGTTCGGCAAGTCATTCAAGGAATGCCTGGCGAATCTGCAATTAGTCCTCGACCGGATACTATCAAACGGTCTTAAACTTAAACCCAAGAAATGTAATTTGTTTAAGAAAACCATTACATACTTGGGAAGGATCATTACTCCTAACGGGGTAAGTGCGGATCCGGAAAAATTAGAAGCTGTAGAAAATTGGGAAAGACCCACGAGTGCTAAGGAGGTGAGATCATTTTTAGGATTTTGTTCCTATTATCGTGATTTCATACCGAATTACTCTCGTGTCAGCTTCCCCATGCAGTGCTTAGCTCACTGGACCCCGGGTAGGGCACGGGACCCATTCCCATGGACCAGCGAGCAAGAAGAGTCTTTTAATAAAATAAAAGATTTATTTAGGAATACACCCGTGTTGAAATATCCCACTCCCGAGGGACATTTCATCTTAGACACCGATGCGAGCAATGATGCGGTTGGGGCAGCTCTCTCTCAGGTCCAAGAGGGAGTCGAAGTGCCAATAGCATTTGCTAGCAACACGTTAAGCAAGACACAGCGAAATTATTGTACCACCAAGCGAGAACTCCTCGCTGTGGTGGTGTATACGAAGAAGTTTAAGCATTTCCTTTGGGGAAGTGACTTTACTTTAAGAACAGACCATTCGTCTCTTAGGTGGCTCCTTAACTTTAAGGACGCCGAGGGGATGATTGGACGTTGGTTAGCTCACCTATCCGAATTCGGATTAGAGCATAAACAAATAGAGCACCGACCCGGTGCTAAACACATCAATGCGGATGCCTTGTCAAGACGGCCTATCCGAAGGTGCCAAAATGCCACATGTGAAGACTGCGGGGCCCACAATGCTGTGGTAGCCGGGTTGGTATTTAATTATACCACCCCCCGTATCCCCTGGGAGGAGGCTGTATGCAGCTATCTCGATTGGTCCCCGGAGACCATCAAGAAGTTTCAACAGTCAGACCCCACCACTGCGCGCATAATGGAATACCTACGGTCAGGCATTAAACCGGCAAGGCCTCTAGTTTCCCTGGAGGATAGGGAAGCGAGGCGGTTGCTGGCTCAATGGGCCGAGCTAGAGATCCGAGACGGCATACTATGTAGGTGGAAGACAACTCCCACCAACGGTAGGCTGTTGCAAATAGTGATACCCACCCCGATGAGGAGGGATATCATGTATTATTGCCATGGCCACCAAACGAGTGGCCATTTCGGTAAGAGAAGGTCGATAGAGCGTCTACAAAGGCGTTACTACTGGCCCGGTATGAGAGGCGACCTGCTCCGGTGGATCGCCACTTGCCCGGATTGTTGTAAAAACAAACCGGGACCCGGCCTGGGTAAGCAACCCTTATCACAGGAATTGTTTGGTGTCAGATTTGCTCGAATAGCGATAGACATCATCAGTGGGATTAAGACGACGCCGCGAGACAATACTTGTATGATGGTCGTAACTGACTATTATACTAAGTACACTCGGGTGTTCCCCCTTCCCAACCACAAAGCCGCCACATGCGCGGAGGCATTTGTGAAAGGCTGGGTGCTGCATTTGGGTGTTCCCCTTATGATGCACAGTGACCAGGGAAGGGAGTTCGAGTCAGAACTTTGGCAGGAAATGTGCCATTACCTAGCCATTTGTAAGACCCGAACAAACCCGTACCGACCACAGTCGGATGGGCAGGTAGAACGCTTCAATAGAACCCTCATACAAGTACTAAAGCCCCTGGTTAATACCCACCAGGATGACTGGGATGAACAGTGCGAGTTTGTAGTACATGCCTACAACAACACTGTCCATTCATCAACTAACTGCACCCCAAACATGCTAGTGTTCGGCGAGGACATCATAATGCCCGCCGACTTAGTGTATGGAGTGGTTGGAATAGACCCGGAGGCGCCCTGCACGGTGCTGTTTGTAGAGTCATTAAGGGACCGGTTCAAACAGGCATACGAGGCCGTTCGGAAAGAACTGCTGAAGAGTGCGAAGTGGCAGAAGGTGGGCTATGACACCAATGCTAAACGAATTCGTTTTAATGTTGGGGACAAAGTACTAAGGTACTACGAGCCGCTGGATAAGCTGAAGCTCGTAACGCCTTGGGAAGGTCCATTTAAAATCGTTCGCGTCATCTCCGAGTCCACGGTGATGATAGAGGACTGCCTGACGGGTAGGAAATGGAAGACAAATGTCGGAAAACTTCGGCCCTGGAAGGGGCGCGAAGAGGCGGAGAGGGAGTTCGGTTACAAACCACCTGTATCTGTCCCTAGCGGACCGAGCGTGGTAGTACCGAGGAAGCGCCCTAGAGGCCGGCCGAGAAAGACGCCGGGAGACGAGGTTATAGTAAAAAAGAAGACGAAGGCCAGGAAACGACCTAATCGTAAGAAATGGAAGAAAGTCTCGCTGAGTGAAGGCATTACGTATGGGAAGGGTCCCGCTCTGACTAAGCGAGATCCAGAAAAGGCCGTACGTAAAGCCGGGAAAAATAAAATGCTAACCGAAGGCGTTAGACGCAGCCCCCGGTTGAGGTCTGCTGTAACCTAACTCAGTACACAACGAGCTGCTGCGTGTTGTCCGCCATAGGCAGGCAACATACGTTCCACGGCCAGAGATGTCGAACGCGCCCTCCCCGGGTGGCTGTATCCCGTGAGTGGCGGTCGGATTAACCGGTACATTCGCTTTGAAGCGTTGTATACACCGCTAAGCTCCAGACGATAGCACTCGGGTAGTAGGCCGCGTCTCACATGTCGAGTCGAATGTTGGTTCGGATCTAGTTCCCTAGGTGGCGCTGCTGGTGTGGCGGGAAAGCGCGGAACTAGGTCACCGGATAGCCATGGCGGGATCTCGCGAGACGAGAGGTCTGACGTCATACTGGTCATAACTAGAGCGGACTCGTGGTGGTTAGACGCCACCCGTTTTTGCTCTAGTTATTTGTCGGCGGTTATACAGCCTGTAGCTGTCGTGTTAGCCTAGCTAACCCCCCAAAAGCCTCTCTGTTGGACGAATCCTTCGGGAGGAGTCCAACAAAACTTGCCAATTAATTTTGGAAGTCGAACCCGGTGCCATGGCACAGGGAACGATTGACGCTGCGCGTCAAACAGCCAACATTCCGTTGGAACAAGACGAGGACCCGAAGGTCCCGTCTCGGGTCGAGGAATCTATGGATTCTTCGACAGAGGAGGCCGCCCGGACGCTCACGGCTATGGCCGAGGCAACCGACCAGGAGAGGATGCCACCTCCACCCCCGCCACGCCCGGAGCGCCCGTCTACAACAGACGCTTCGGGTAGCAAAGTGGATGTCCTGGACATTCCAATGTATCCTCCGGGATTCAGGACTCAGATCAGACGTCTAGCACACGTTGATCGCCAGGAAGGTATCGTGTATACCTCCTGGGGTACGTACATCCCTATGCACGCCTCCATGTTCGGATGCGGGCCCATGGCGGTGGAGCAGGGCGTGCCCGAGCCCATACCAGATGAACTTAAAACTATGGTAATGGACTCGTGTAGTGACGAGCTGGCTGACAACATGCCAGTTTCTTGGCTCTGCAACTACCTAAAGTTGGCGGAGAATATGGCGACTAACGAGAATTTAGCTCGAGCCGTCTTGATCTCTGCGGGCATCATCCAGAAGGCCACGGAGTTAAGGGAGTCCGAATCCGACATGGATACAGACTCCACAGTAACCTTGTCGTCGGTGGAAACCGACCGGGTCAAGCGATTGACCCGTAAACCTGCACCCAAGGGTCCTCTCACTGAGAGCGATCTGGAGGCTGAAGATGTCCGCATCGCCGTCGAGAGGTCCACGACCGAGACCGACCCAGCTGCCGACATCCCAGAGGCACCTGGCGAGATCTCGGAAGAGGACATCTCGCGCCAGCAGGCTGCTGTAGAGGCAAAGCGAATCGAGCTTGCCAAGCAGCAGAAGGAGCTCACCGCAGCTCGCCGGGCCCATCGCAAGCAGCAGGCCCAACGAAAAACAGAGATCTCTTCCGACTCTGACTCCCCAGTCAGCGGAAGGAGGAGCCCTCGGACAGGGGACAGGAGCCGACGCGAGTCGGATTCCAGTCCCGAAGTTCCGGCCCAACCGACTAAGGTTGTGCGCCGGAAGAAGAAGAATGGAGCGAAAGCGTCTCCGGTAGAGCCCACGCCCCCCACCAAGCCGAGGGGTAAGGGCAAACCGAAGACGCCCGCTCCCACCACTACAACCACCACGGTAGCCACCTCGGTTACTGCATCTTCTGCAGCCAGCACGTCGGGTGCAAAGACGAAGTCCCCTACCAAGGCTCCGACTGGTACTACCACCTCCAGCCGAGCCGGCCGTAGGGGAGCTGACATATACACGGACAGCGAGGAAAGCGAAAGCGATCCAGAGCTGCCCGAGTCTGCCAAATCTGATTTGGAGTCCGTGACAACGTGGGAAGAAATGACCACGGATGTTCCCAAGGACGACAATCAGAAGTGGATGTGGAAGAATGCAGCCGAGGGGTTCAAGGAACGGACTCCCCGCTGCTTCGCGGACTGTGCTTACGACACAGTCCATTATATGTGTCCGAGCGCCGTCAATAAGGACGGTGACAGCGATGACGAGGAGTGGATGAAGTCCGGCCCCTCGGATACGCCAGTAGGCAAGTTCTACCTGATTTGGATTGACCAGCTCAAGTCCAAATTAGGCTCGATCTACAGCTACGAGGCCCGAACGAAAGTCCAGTGGGCAATGACCCAATGGGGACCAACCGGCAACCGCCGAAGGTGCCCGTTTGAGTCTTGCCAGCTGTCTCTCACGGGTGAGAAGATGTTCGAGACGAAGCCCCGCTTCGCTCGACACATCGTCGAGTTTCATATGCATCACAAGCCTGTGATGATGTGTGTGCTCGGGGACCGCCCGAGTAAACATTGTGATGGCTCGTTCAGCACTCACCGGCGCCGAGACATGGCTCTGCATTTGCAGAAGGCCCATGGCATCGGCCTGGAGAAGACCAGGAAACGAGCCATCAAGTGCTTCAGCGAGCTCCTTGCAAATTGGTCCGCGCTGAGCATCAAGGAAGTGAAAGAGCAGGCATTCGAGACCGGATTCTGCTCGTGGAAGAGCGGCAACTTGCTGACTTACTTCCAGACGAACTCCTCGTCCACAAAATTCGGGATGCCCAGCGAGGTGCACCTGAAGGTGAAAAAGTGGCGAGGAGACGACAAGCGAGAGAAGGCCAAAGCCCGCTCTAAAGGTCCAAACGGAGGCACAGTCACGACTACTGCTTCCAAGAGGACCCGAGCAGACCGGTCCGTGAGCCCTTCGGGTGGCAAGGACCAGCCCAGACCAGCCAACCCAGCTGATCGTCGCGAGTCGGGACAACAGGTCTCGGCTCTGGAGATGCCTGGCAACCAGGCCCGCAGGTCGGGTAGCCAGGCGACCGCATCGGCGACTACAGCCACCTCCACACCTGCACCCGCGGAACAACGCCCGGGCGAAGCCTCTGGCGGCCTGGATGATGGGGGCGAACTGTTCGCTCCCCCATCCGGGTATTCTACTTGGTGGGCTGGAGAGGGATCCTCCGGCAAACGCCCCACGTACAGTGAGTACGCGGCGAAGTTCCCTTCAATGGGACCGGCTGGACCCGAGTCGCAGGTCCTTACCCCCTTGGGCCGGGCCAAAGCTCGTGGTAGGGGCCGCGGTGGGCTGGAGTCCACCCGAGGCTCTCCGGGTGGTGGCCGAGGCCGAGGAGGCATCACGGTAGAGGGCCCGTCTGCTCCTCCAACAGGCACCCCGCCTGTCTCAGTGGAGGCCCCAGCGCCACCACCAGTGATAGTTCCACCGACAGGTCCTCGGGTACCCCTAATGGAACTAATCTCCGGTACCCTGTCAGGTCTTCAGGATCCGAACACGTTTGTCGACCACCGCGATGTCCGAACGGTTCAGATCCAGAATGACCTGATGGAAGAATGGCAGGCATTGCACCGCCAGAAGTCTGTTGACTACTGGCGTGTGATGACTGAAGCCACCGTCAATCTGGTCTACGAGATCCAGAGGCGGGAGGAAGAGAAAATCAGGGAGCTGGAAAGGAAGAAGGTCGAGGAGGCCCTCGAGTCCTGCCGGCGGAAACAGAAGGAAGCCGAAAAGCTTAAAGAGTTTCACGAAGCTGAAAACTCCAGATATATCCATCGATTTAAGGAGGCTGACCTCAAGTTTTTCCTAGCATTCGGGAAACATCTGGAGGAGTGGGACGGCTTACCGTCGTCTCTCATCTTCGTACCAGAGATACCCCCGGATGCCCCGCCAGCCCCGGCTACTCCACCGGTCCTGGCCACTCCACCGGTCCCGGCTGCTCCGCCGATTCCGGCAGCTCTCTTGCTCCCGCCCCCCACTTGGAACCGGGCTGTCCCAACTGCCACGGTTGCTGCACCAGCATCCGAGGCAATGGACAGTCCGTCCGCAGTGATGAGGGCCTTGAGCTTGGGGAGCGAGACTCCCAGCGAGGCTTCAGCGGCGCTCTCTACGAGCAGCTGTAGCAGCTCGGCTCCATCTGCCTCAGTGGAGCCGGCTGAGAAGATGGACACAGATCCTGAAGATCTTTGAGTGTCCATCTGTTGGTGTCTCCTTGTACCCGAGGGTAAATGCATTTAGTATGCCAGAGGCACTGTTCCTTACGCTGGACTCCTGATACCTGGATCGTAACCTGCAGCGAGGATGGACGCTAACCCGAACACCCAAAGGACTACAACATCTAACCGGGTCTCCATCTTCCCATCTTCATCAGGGCACATCATAACAGCAACGTGGTTTGCCACCACACATATGTCGCCGGGTGGAGCTGCAGAAACCAGTCGTTCCAGGTTCGCCGGAAGTCCGGTATATTGTAAGGGTGATCCTGCTACCCTGGTAGGACACCTATATTTCATATTTTGTATAAATCTATTTTTATATCGTATATTATATTCTTGTAAGTAAAAGTCAAAATTTTTTTCGGGTTATTTACCCCACCTCGGGTCGGGAAAAAAAAAAACATTGTAAAAATTTATCAATATCACCTTACTACACATCGAATATTCTTCGTCGCGTCTCATGTTTAATAATAACACACGTGTAACATTATCACCATAGGTCGATGGTCCATAAGGGGCCACTTCCTATTTTTGTTATTATTTATAAACACTTCGGGTTATATACGATGATGCCTTATTATGTACATATAACTTATAATGCCCCTTAAATGTTCTATATTTAATACGAACTGTGTATATATAGACTTACCTATTTATTTATAACACCACTGTATAAAGTCAACAATAGTTACTTGTTAATTACACACAACCCTAGGTAAAGTCTAGTGGGGGTGGTGTAGGGGCCGGCATCATTGTATATATATTAGTGCCGTTCATCCGAGAGACGTGTTCGTGTGGTGCTTGTTCCTTCTATGCTAGCTAGGTGTCGCTTTGCGATACCTCGTTGGTACAAGAGGGGGCAGCACCATGCCTCGCGTCCAGCTCCTACTAAGGAGCCGGACGAGCGGCAGAAGGGGACTGGACATGGTCCAGTCCAGACGCTAATACTTTGTCATCAGAGAGATTAAATAAAGTCCTACCCGAGAGGTAGGGGTTTCTGGGGCTTTGCCCAACCCGAACTACTCGTGTTGTGTTGGTACATCTAGTGGTAAGCGAGCCAAAGAGCCACCCAACATATAAGTCAATACGAACCATTACAATCGCAAGTAATGCCAGTTCGTTTTGGAGTCCCACAAGGGTCCGTGTTAGGACCTCGGTTCTTTATTCTATTTGTAAATGATATTGGTACTGTGCTACAAAATTGTGATTTTTATATGTATGCTGATGATCTAGTTTTACTAACTTCTGGTTGCAGTGCTGATAGGGCCCAAGGAAAAATGCAGAGTGCTTTAGATAGTATACTCTCCTGGTTTATATCAAAAAGATTAACGATAAATATTGATAAGTCCAAAGTGGTCTGGTATGGTAGTAGTCATAAGTTAAATAAGATGAAAGTACCTTCACTTAAAATTGGTACTACTGAATTAGAGGTGATTGAGAACTATTGTTACCTAGGCCTAAAAATAGATAAGACTTTGAGCTTTAATAGTGCATTGAAGGATCTCAATTCTAAAGTAAGCCATAGACTGTTTAGATTTAGTAAACTGAGGCACAATTTGACTGAAAATGTGGCTCTTACTGTCTATAAAACTACTATTATGTCATTATTTGATTATGCTAGTTTTGTATTTGATGGTGCAAATGAGGACTGTCTTAAAAAATTGGATCGGCTTCAGCTGAGAGGTCTGAAGATTGTATTTAGGGGTAGGAACCTGTCTGAGGCTGAGATGTATAAATTAGCTGATATACCAACTTTAAAGAGGAGAAGGGAGGTAATGCTATTGTGTTACATGTTTAAACTTGCAAAGAATCCTGAATATCTTGAGAATGAACCAAGACGGCCTGGTCTAAGATCGGATAACAATGTAAAGTTTAAAGAATACACTGCTCAAAATCATGGTTACAATAAATCACCTATGCATCGTGGTATAACTTTATGGAATAATTTAGGGAGCTGGTATCAGCACAGTAAAGATAAGATTATATTTAAAAAGAGACTATCTGGCATAACTGACCTGACTAAAGTCAGTAAGAATCCTGTTAACATGGATGATTGATATGTTTTAATGAGGGAGCTGTTGTAATGACTACCCCCTCGTGTAAAGTAGGAGCTGTTGTAATGACTACTCTTACTGGACACTGAGTATGTTGCCTAATCTTGTAAATCTAGTAATGGTTGTCGTATAGTTATCGTGTGCTGCAATGTTATTGTTTGTGGGAGCTGTTTTAAAGACTACACCCATTGACAATCTTAACTGCTTATTTTGCCGAAGTCACTTCATAACTACATACTTCAAATCTTGTATTGTCTTACTCTTGTATTCTATACTAAATGTAATTAGTAATGAAGCATGTGTTCGAGCCCGCTTTACCCTGTTATCCGCTGTGTCACTGTTGTGTGGCCATTAAGTCCTATGGTAGTCTTGTTTTTGTGTACATAATATATATATTCTCTACCTGTTTGACCTCATTTCATCATGTACATTCATATATGTCATAATGTGAAAATAACTGGATTTGTAACAGATGAATTGGATGAGGAATCACCTTTATTGTCATTATCCACTTTTGTTAAATTGTGTCGGACAATAAAATTAATTTTCAATCCTCAAAAAATAAATATTTTAGATAGGAAATGGATTTAATTCCACATGACCTACAAGATGCCAAGGATAGTTCATATTATTCTTGGTAGAGGGGGACAAAAAATCCGCGTTTTGAATGAAAATCTATCGTTTCAATTGTAAACTACCGCTGTGAATTCCTCTAATAACTCGGCAAATATTCTTTGCTGATATCAATGAAATATATCAAAAAATAGAAAAGAAAAAAACTCTATCCCTAAAGCACTCAAACTGATAAAATATCTATATCCTCTTAAACTGAATGTCTATTTGTTCATAGACTTAAAAGTGTAACACCACATTTATGATTTCACTGCTGAGGTGGAGTATATAAGGAACGCATTGTCTAGGGTTAATGGGAGAGGTCCGGCCTTCATGTCACAAACCTCCACGCTTGTATAGCTCCAGGTGCTAGCTTCAGTGTGAACAAAATCATGACTATGCTTGCGACCTTGTCGACTTAGAACGGTTGATGCTCCCACTGTTGGTTGAAGCGTGCATGCTCCCATCAGTTGGTTGAATGTGTCCCTGGTATAACCCAAATGCCAGGTTAAACCCATAAAACCCACTCCTCCCTCAATCCTTGCACAATCCTCCTCCTTCAATCCTCCCTCAATCCTCCTCCTTCAATCCTCCCTCATCCTCCTGCACATTCATCTCAGTTGAGTCCTCTATACCAAAGGCACAGGAGAGAACCTTGTAACATGAACACCACTTGACCTCTTTTGTATTTAAAACCTGAAGTGATATGATTACTATTTCTAAAATAATCCTATTCTAAATATATCTATAAACGACCTCTTTTATAGATAAATTAAATATATCTATAAACGACCTCTTTTATAGATAAATTAAATATATCTATAAACGACCTCTTTTATAGATAAATTAAATATATCTATAAACGACCTCTTTTATAAATAATCTAAAAATAGGAGGTCTTCTCTGGATAATCCAAATATGGTGGTCTTTTCTGGATAATATCCAGAAAAGACCATCTATTATACTACTAGGGGGGGCTAAAAGAAAAATTTGATCCCTCTTGGGGGGGCTAAAAGAATTGACCCTCTTTTTAGCAAGAAAGCCCGGGCACTACTATAGATAAAAGAGAGGCGCAAAAATTCTCCTGGGCTCCCGCTCATTAGGGCACAATAAATTTTGACTGTCGTCGAGGGGGGGACAAAAACCCATCACTGTGTCCTTGAAGGATACAAGCAGACTATTACATCCTTGAAGGACACAAGTAGACCACTGCGTCCTTGAAGGATACAAGTAGGCTAGTGTGTCCTCCAAGGACACAAGCAGCCCACTGCATCCTTGAAGGCTATAAGCAGCCCACTGTGTCCTTGAAGGATACAAGCAGACCACTGCATCCTTGAAGGAAACAAGGAGATCACTGCGTCCTTAACAGATACAAGGAGACTATTGTGTCCTTGAAGGACACAAGAAGAACACTGTATCCTTGAAGGACACAAGCAGAACACTGTGTTCTCGAAGGATAAAAGCAGAGCACTGTGTCCTTGAAGGATACAAGCAGGCCAATGTGTCCTTGAGGGATACAACCAGACCATTGTGTCCTTAAAGGGGGGCTGGCACTGCAAATTAACAACATGGGTACTGATTCAAACAGCGATCATAAAATCGCGGGAATCCGCGGAAAAATCGCGATGCCCTGATTGATCAAGTGGTGGTCACGTGACTTTTTAATGCGGGCATGCATTACCATGCCAGGGCCCCTTTAAAGGATACATTTATATGTGAGTAATCAATAATTTTCTATGGACATGTACATGTTCTGTTACCGGATGTGCTGAGGGTGATTGAACAAAATTTGAGACCAAAATTTGTGATTACCGGAATCGTCAACAACCGCATGTCAATGACATCCCTAGGATTAGTGCACATTTAAACTGCACATTTAAACTGCACAAACATGCCAAAGAAGGTAAATGACTGGGGACCACCCTCGAAAGTAGGTCATGAGGGGTGTGTTAGGTTGTTAACTTTTATCTCTTATTACGTCTGCACACATGTCAGATTCTTTGAAGATTCAGAGAAAAGGTGACTTAATGTTACAATTTTAGGGGGTATATTCAAAGATTATTTTTTGGGGGATTTTAGATGCAAAAATTTGATTGGGGGTTCGGGGGCAGAGCCCCGAAAAAGGTTAATTCTTAACTCTGTAATGGTTCGTATTGACTTATATGTTGGGTGGCTCTTTGGCTCGCTTACCACTAGAAATACCAACACAACACGAGTAGTTCGGGTTGGGCAAAGCCCCAGAAACCCCTACCTCTCGGGTAGGACTTTATTCCACTCTAGTCTACAGGTTAAACTACACGTCTGGACTGGACTAGATCCAGTCACCTTCTGCCGCTCGTCCGGCTCCTTAGTAGAAGCTGGACGCGAGGCATGGTGCTGCCCCCTCTTGTACCAACGAGGTATAGCAAAGCGACACCTAGCTGGCATAGAAGGAACAAGCACCACACGAACACGTCTCTCGGATGAACGGCACTAATATATATACAACGATGCCGGCCCCTACAACTCTATGTCTGGTTTTCAGCGGTACTGAATGCACCGTTCATGACCTGTATTTTGGGACTGGTCCCCCGTCATTTACCTTATAAGCGCGGCTGACTTTTCAACATGGAACCTCGCTATACTTCTAGAACACATGCTGCACTGGTCAGCTTGTATCCTTCAAGGACACAATAGTCTCCTTGTGTCCCTTAGATACCAGTACACAGTGGTATGCTAGTGTCTTGAAGGACATGCTGATCTTCTATATCCTCCACAGACGGGCTGGTCTGCTTGTATCCTTCAAAGACACAGTGGTCTGCTTATATCCTTCAAGGACACAGTGGGTCGTTGTATCCTTCAAGGACACAGTGGGCTGCTTGTGTCCTTTTAGGACACAGTGGGCTGCTTGTGTCCCTCAAGGATGCTGTGGTCTGCTTGTATCCTTCAAGTTCAAGGGCACAGTGGGCTGCTTGTGTCCTTGGAGGACACAGCGGGCTGTTTGTGTCCTTGGAGGACACAGTGGGTTGCTTGTGTCCCTCAAGCATGCAGTGGTCTGCTTGCATCCTTCAAGGACGCAGTGGTCTGATTGTATCCTTCAAGGATGCAGTGGTCTGATTGTATCCTTCAAGGACACAGTGGTCTGCTTGTATCCTTCAAGGATGCAGTGTTCTACTTGTATCCTTCAAGGACGCAGTGGTCTGCTTGTATCCTTCAAGGATGCAGTGTTCTACTTGTATCCTTCAAGGACACAGTGGTCTGCTTGTATCCTTCAAGGATGCAGTGGTCTGCTTTTCAACGTTTTAAAATGTTTAGCCATAATAAGGAGCCATAGGGAAACATTTTATAACATTTTTTGGGGAGTGGCAATTATTTATCAACAGGGGGTGGTGGGTTTTCGCGTGGACACACAATAATTTTTGACGCCCCCCAGGACGCCCCCCCTTAACAGAAGTCAAAATTTGTTGTGTCCCCCAGTTTGGGAGTTTGTGCACCCCTCTTTGATCTATAGTAGTGTGCAGGCTTTCCCAGTCAACAAAAAACGTTGCAAAACATTTTAGTACGTTTCCCTATGGCTCCTTATCATGGCGAAACGTTTTAAAACGTTAAAAACGTTATTTTGACGTTAAATAACGTTTTTTTGTTGAGTGGGTTTTTGCTAAAAGCAGGGTAAATTTTTTGGGCCCCTCCGCAAGAGAGGTCAAAATTGTATTAGCCCCCCCTTGGGAGGGGTCTGAAACTTTTATGCCCCCCCTTAACCCACCACTCCCCCCTGTTGATAAAAAAATGACCACTCCCTAAAAAATTTTGACCCCTCTTGAGGGGGGGCTAAAAGAATTTACCTTCTTTTTAGCCCAAAAGCTGTGCACTACTATAGATCAAAGAGGGCTGCGGAAATTCTCAGTGCCTCCAGCACATTGGGGGGGGGGCACAAAAAAATTACAGTCAAGGAGGGGGTGAAAAAAATGTTGAGCGAAAACCCACCACCACCCCCCTGTTGATAAATGTTGACCACTACCTTAGACCTGCCAGCTGTTGTGTCCTTGAGGGACACAAGACTAGCCCACCCCAATGTGTCAACAAAGAATTGGTGTTGTGTCCTTCAGGGACACAAGGCTAGCCCACCCATGCATTGTGTCAACAAAGCTTTGAATCCAGGATCATCATAAATGAGCATTTCTTTCTATCACTATTTTGATCTGTCAAATTCTATAACAAAGAAAAATTCTGCCTATTTATTCAGAAATCAGTGTGTTTGTGCTTTGAATGCAGGCTGTAGAAGGTCCACCATCTTGGTTTTAGCAGCTGCCATCTGCTGCTGCAGAGACTGGCTCCTGATTGGTCAATTGCTTGTATCTCTGAAGGACACAAGGGCTTGTATCCTTCAGGGACACAGAAAGCTGACCAACGGCCCTGCTGCTCATAGCGCCCCATAAACATTTCATTCCTTGAGAGACCCATCCGGCCACATCCCCCGGATAACCCCCCCTTTCAGATGAGATCTCATCTGAATAATAATCTTCTATGTAAGTTTCCATAAGTTTGAGATGATCTCATCTGAATGTAATTCAAATTCAGATGAGATCTGGCATATATCCTTGATCGGGGGCTCTGCCCCCGAACCCCCATTTTGGCAAGAAAGCAACAGAGAGGTGAACCATAATTATTTGATGAGACACAGAAGGGGTGGAAAGTGTAGAATGTCGTAAAAGTTATGTTGTCAATCGTCTGTACGACGATCGACGTTCGTTTGCATCTTGGCGCGAACCAGCGCGAGAACCGCAACTCATGATGTACTTCTAAAGCATATTATTCAGTAAATACAAGTCTTATATACAACACTGGTAGTCTATAATTCTTCATGGTGACAGCGGTGGGCAACTAGACAAGTGGACATCAATGACAAGTGCAGCTAAGTGAAACTCAACTCAAACTGTCATTGTCAGTCACTCAACTAGGTCAAGTTGTGAACTCAGCAATACCAGGGTGTGTGTGTTTACTACTGACAACTACTCAGAATTGTTGTCATATGAACTATTGTGTAGGACTCATTGACTCTACATAGGCCTATGCTTTACTCAGAAGTGCAACAGTGTCCATAAGTGAAAGTGCCACTCAAAATTTTGGCTAGAACTCAGAATAGTAGTTCAACATGGGTGATCAAAAGGCTTCTGGGGAAATTCCCTTTTATCCAACCTTTGATGAAAAATCAGCAGATCTGTCTCAGGAATGGGAAGACTGGCTAGAGGGGTTGGAAGCTATGTTTGCACTGCAATCTTTTACGAAAGACCATGAAAATGAGGAGAAATATGACAAACTGTTTTATTATCTCAGAACTACTAGGAAAATTCTCAAGAAATTGGACAATAATGGGGTTGCAACTAGAAGCTATAAGTTAGCTAAGGAGGCACTCACCAAGCATTTTTCCCCTGGAAAAACCTCATTTGCCCTCCTGCATAAACTCTATCACACTAGACAGGAAAAGGGGGAGACTATGGATAGTTTCTACCATCGTGTCCGTGATGTCATGGACTTGCTAGACCTGACAAAGAAGAAGGTGGAAGAAATTGAGGAACTTCTAATTATTGCACAACTCGTAAACTGCACTCACAATGATGGCATCCGGCGTAAAACTTTGCGCACTCGTGGGGCAATAAATCTGACGGAATTCCTCGATCGGGCTCGAAGTGATGAGTCCGCACTCAAAGAGTCGTCCGAAATTAGTGGTACAGCTAACGACGCGGCGGCTGCTCTCGCGGTGAACAAGCATCACCATAAGAAGAAATCGGGTCAAGACACTCAGTCTTCGGGATCGTCCCAGAAGAAGAAGACATCCGCACCAGCTCAGTCAGGCAAATGTCCATTCTGCGGTGGTGGTCCACATGACCGTCATCGTTGTCCTGCAAAGAACTCAGTCTGCCATAATTGTAAAATTAAAGGACACTTCATCAAGGTGTGCAAGAAACCGAAGTCCGTTAATGAGGTCATCGAGAACGATAACTACTCGGAGATACTGCAGACGCAAGAGACCTTCCTCGGTTCAGTCGACACTCCCCAGGGGGCGGTGTCTAAGAAGGTCACAGAGGTCGTCATCAGTGGTATCCCCACTCCTATGCGCATCGACACCGGAGCAGAGGCTACACTCATAGATAGCCAACTCTATGCCGAAAAGTTCAGCTCGGAGGAACTGCTGGCCTCCGACTGTGTGTTCCGGGGTGCAAAACAAGGCCAGTTTTCAGCACTAGGCTTCTTTAATGGAGTCATTCAGCATGGACAGAAAAAGGTCAAAGAGCGGATCTATGTCATAGAAAACGCATCTAACCTTCTCAGCTGCAGATCATCGACAGCACTCGGACTGGTAGTATTCACATGCTCTGTCTCACAGTATAAGGAGCAGTACCCAACATTGTTCAATGGCCTGGGTAAACTCGAGAAGACCTACAAGATTCAACTCAGGGATGACGCAGAGCCTTATGAGGTTATGACTCCTCGACGCGTGTCCATCGCAATGCACGACAAGGTAGGCAAGGAGCTCGAACGCCTACAGAATCTTGGAGTCATCACTCCGGTCAGCCAACCGACGGACTGGTGTGCACCAGTCGTGGTAGTTCCGAAGTCGAACGGAGACGTTCGCTTGTGTGTGGACCTCACCAGACTCAATACGGCTGTTAAGAGACCTAGGCATGTGTTGCCATCAGTTGACTATGCTCTTGGACAAATCGGTGATGCCAAAGTATTCTCCAAACTCGATGCCAATAGTGGTTATCATCAGGTTGAATTGGACGAGGAGTCGCGTCTCCTCACTACATTCATCACTACCCATGGTAGGTTTGCCTACAACCGACTGCCATTTGGTATCACCTCAGCATCAGAGTTTTACCAGAAACAAGTCTCCAACATCATTGCCGGACTCCCGGGAGTTGTATGTCTCATGGATGACATCATGATATCTGGTAAAGATGAAGCTGAGCACGATCAGCGTCTACATGCAACACTCAGCAGACTCGCAGCTGCAGGAATCACACTCAACAAAGACAAATGTGTCTTCAAACAGTCATCTATCAGCTTCCTGGGTCAGATCATTTCAGCTGAAGGCATCAAGGCCGACCCAGAGAAGGTAGCAGTGATCAAGGAGATGAGTATTCCTTCCGACGTATCGGAACTCCGCCGTTTTATCGGCATGGTGAATCATCTGGGGAAGTTCACACCAGACCTCTCTACAGTAATTCAGCCACTATGTGAACTCCTAAGCACCAAGAGTGAATGGTTCTGGGGACCATCTCAACAGGAGGCGTTTGACAACATCAAGGACATACTAAGCAATACTCCTGTACTGGCACTGTACAAAGCCGACCTTGAGACCAAGGTATCCGCCGACTCGTCCTCGTACGGACTAGGGGCAGTGCTGATGCAGAAAAACAACTCCATTTGGCGTCCTGTTGCCTATGCTTCCAGATCTCTCTCCGAGACTGAACGCCGCTACGCTCAGATAGAAAAGGAAGCTCTAGCAAGCACTTGGGCATGCGAGAAGTTCCGTGATTACCTAATCGGTAAACACTTCACTCTAGAGACAGACCATAAGCCGCTAATACCTCTTCTTGGTTCTAAAGACTTGGACCTGCTCACTCCAAGAATCCAGAGGTTTAGAATGCGTCTTATGTGGTACGACTACAGTATCATCCATGTGCCGGGCAAGGAACTCTATACAGCTGACACCTTATCCCGAGCCCCAGGCAAAGGGCCATCAGAGGCCGACATCCAGTTCCAAGAAGACACTACGGTATATGTGAACTTCGTTCGCAGATCTCTTCCTGCATCCGACCAACGCTTAGAACAGATTCGTCAGCACCAATGGGAAGATGATATTTGTCGAGAAGTAGCTATGTACGTGCGGGATGGATGGCCAGACCGATCACAGGTCAAGGGTATTGCGAAGAAGTATCTACCCTTTCAAGCAGATCTCAACATCGTGGACGATCTGTTACTCATGGGTACTCGCATCGTCATCCCATCATCTCTCCGCCCAGACATCCTCAGTAAGTTACACGAAGGGCATCAAGGTATCACCAAGTGTCGTCAGCTGGCACGAGACAGTGTTTGGTGGCCCGGATGTAGCACAGATGTAGAAGAGTTAATCTCGAGATGTCATCACTGCCGGATTAAGAATCCGAACTACATGGAACCACTGATTCCATCTACTCTACCAGACCATCCATGGCAAAAGGTTGCCACAGACCTGTTCCAGCTAGGAGAGGTACACTACATCGTTGTCGTAGATTTCTACTCCAGGTTTGCTTTCTACAAGAAACTAGAATCTACAACTTCGAATACCGTTGTTGAGACTATGAAGTCGATCTTCGCAGATCAAGGCATCCCTCAAATAGTGTGTTCAGACAATGGGCCTCAATATTCAAGCCAAGACTTTCAGAAATTCGCTAAAGAGTATGGATTCCTCCATATTACTAGCTCACCAGGGCATTCCTCCGGGAACGGTGAAGCCGAAAGGGCAGTCCGCACTCTAAAGGACATCATCAAAGCACCTGATCCTTATATTGCACTCCTTAATCTGAGAAACTCACCAATCAGAAATGGGTTTAGCCCAGCGCAATTGCTCATGGGACGTCGCCTTAACACTAAAATCCCAATCCTTCCATCTAAATTGGGAATAAACCCTCCAGATATGGACACCATCCGACAACGCGAGGAGGAATATAAGCGCAAGCTAAAGGAAAACTTTGATAACCATCACAGAGCACATGATCTCACTCCATTCAAACCAGGAGACGTGGTTACCAGATAGGAAAGAGAAGGCAACAGTAAAGGAATCTCATCATCACGATAGGTCGTATATAGTTCAAACGCCTAAGAAGACTCTTGTGCGAAACAGAGTCCAGATGAAGGAACTGCCAGCTCCACAGTCAGCTCCACAGCCAGCTCCACAGCCAGCTCCACAGCCAGTTCAACAGGCATCTCAGCCGGTGGAAACTCCACCAGTACCGCCAACACCTACTACACCAAAGGCAGTACCAGCTAGTCCAGCCAAATCAGTGACTCCTAGCCAATCACAGTCACCTAAGATCACTCGTACCAGATTGGGTCGAGAGATCCGTAAACCAGACAGGTTTAAAGACTAGTTTAGGGACATGAACGCTGAGGGTTCATGCGTGGAAGACGTGCTAGAAACCTCTCTTCACAAGTTTAGTTTTGTTGGTTATTGTTAAAACCCAAGTATCTGTATTATCATAAAGTTCAAAGACTAAAGGTTCTAGTCTATGTTTTATACTCAAGCATTATATCAAACTCCAAAGACTCGTATGAGATTATATCTAACTAAAAGACTTATTGTATCAAACTCAAAGACTCGTATGAGACATATATCATATCATCATATCAAAACTCAAAGACTCGTATGAGATACATCAAACTCCCTCATTTTATTAGACTCAATACTCACAGTATATATCATACTCAAAGACTAAAGAAAGGGAGATGTAGAATGTCGTAAAAGTTATGTCGTCAATTGTCTGTACGACGATCGACGTTCGTTTGCATCTTGGCGCGAACCAGCACGAGAACCGCAACTCATGATGTACTTCTAAAGCATATTATTCAGTAAATACAAGTCTTATATACAACACTGGTAGTCTATAATTCTTCAGAAAGAGCCACCTGGAGGATGAAGAAGGAAATAAAGGCGACATCTAGAGGAAGGAGTGGGAAACAGAGGGCCAGGTCAAATCTGCAAGAAGTGACCCTTTTGCATGATTTGCTGGTCCCTAGACTAGTCTCCAGAAGCAGATCTTCGGCAAATCCGCCACTCCGTACCTACAGCGGTTTTCCATCAATATGCAGTGCATGCTGGGAGGGGGTGACCTCGAACGCTAACTACACTATCTTAGCTTGTTCCCTCCACCCCCTTCCCACCCAGCCCGGTCTGGCTAGGTACCAGTCACTAACTATGCTTGGGAGTGTAGTAAGTTGACTCAGGGATCAACATTGACCTACATGGGGAGAAACAATAGGGGGTGGCCTTACAAACCAGCGTTGATCCCTCGGCCATTCCCCGAACGCCTCGGTAGACTCCATGGGCTCTACCTAGATGGCGCCATGGTCTGATAACCACTAATGCATTGGCTAATAGAAGGGTGAGCAGGCTCAGGGGTAAACCTGTCACCAGTTACCCCTCACCCCAGCAGATTGATGATTTACACATAGTTATCATGAGAATTTCATGGGGAATAAGCTATGGCCTGAAGCTGAGTATTCAATAAAGATATTGCAGTGGTCTGATTAGGGGCTGTGTACAAATGACGTCATGCATTTTTGGACCATTTTTGACCCCCCCCTCCCCCCCTTGTCATGTTTCGTCATACAACACTTGACCCCCCCTCAGCATGACGTCATGCAGATAGATACCCCCCCCCAAAGTGCATGATTAGTGAAGGCCTATAGGCTATAAACCAATTAAAATGGTTCAAAGGGACATATAGTGGGTGTGAATTGGCAATAAAGGGTAACATGCATGCAAAGTGAAAAAAGAACTAGCACTGATCAACAAATAAAAAGAGAAACATGCCAAACACTGTCAGCTCATATAATGTATGGGTCCCTATATGCAGGATGTACCATTTCCTTGCCTTATATTTATACACGGAGTACTATGGTAGTGATCATACACAAGTATTTCCTGTCACAAAAGGGCTTAAAAACTGTCTAGATCAATAGTCCAATGCAGTTAATAGTCTGCCTTCTTTACAGTGAAAGTTGTACACTTGTCAGCAAAGAGAAAATCAAGAACAGTTATTATTAAGGATCATATAGTTCAAGAGCTTGAATGTATTGATATATTGAATGTATTGATTTAATCTGTAACTTGAACCATATACAAGTGTACTAGAAACAGGTTTCAGGCAGAACACTCTGAATTTAGTGAGTGGCCTAATAGAAAAGTAAACTCAGAAAGCATCACAAATTCTCAGGAGACCATCAATTGCAATCATAGTTCCAATTTGTGATCTTACAAAGCAATCGAGTCACCTCAGCATTTTACTGTAGAATCTGCAAATAAGGTGAGTCCGATAGAGTTCCATTCAGACAAAGATGTGGAGAGTAAGTTTGGGGGGGGGGAGGTCCCCTTTACATCTCCCCAAGCATCCCCTCAGTGAAAATAGCAATAGGGTGGTGGAGAGCTCCAGGGAAGTGTCCGTTATTTATCAACAGTGGGACCCCGGGAGGGGGTGTATTGGGGGAGGAGCAAACTAATTTTGACACTTCAAGGAGGTGTGTGGGGGGGGGGGGGGAATATCACACCTTTTCAAAAAGAAGCCTGTGGATTACTATGGATACTGCCCTGAGGCAACAGCAGCAGTTCAGGGGTATTTTAGATGCATCATTTTAGATCCTGAGAGCAGCAGTGGCCCTTTTCAAAAAGGGTTAAATGGGTATAGGTAGGATAGAGTAGTAGTGCTCCCTTATAGTGGCCTGGACATCACCTTGATTTTACACTGACATTGATGGCAGTGACACTCATTGAGTGAGATGTCTGAGGAATGCATGCATGTAGGGCCTATAGGTAATAAATTTATGTCAGATGAATGCATTTCCCTACCTTTACAAATCTTTTTACAAAAGTTTTTGTTCATGCCAAAACCAAAGCATATTGTGATTTCTTGATGACATGATGTCATGCAGCCCATGACCCCCCCTCCCCCCCTTGTCATGCTTGGTCATGGCAAGTGGGACCCCCCCTCCCCCCCTCCTGCATGACGTCATTTGTACACAGCCCCTTATGCTGACATGCATTTATCAGGGAGAATCAGGTGTTCATTCCAGCCAACACCAATGACACCAGTTACCCCTCAACTGGAATCCAGGAAGTGTGTGACTGCAGACCTCGTGTACATGCTCAGTGGCCAAGCTCCTCCCCTTTATCTGAATATAAACATAGACCTTGTTGACATATACTTTGTGATTAAGCCAAATAAGGTATGAATGGATGATTCCCTTTGAGAATAATGAATTTGATTCTTTCCCATGAGATATTTTGCATGGTATGTGTAAATGATTTTGGGTGACATTGTCTAGAAACGATGCACCTAACAAAAAGGTTTTGGGGCAAGACTGAGGACTACAGAATGACACCATCTACCCCACACCAGTAGGGAGCGGTCATTTAATAAGGAGTGTTATTTAAAGGGAGTGGTCATTATTTAACAACAGGGGGGGGGGGGTTGCTGGTGGGTTTGATGGGGGGCGTCAAAATTTCAGACCCCTCCGGAGGGGCGGGGGCTAAAAAGATTTTGACCCCTCTTGAGGGGGGGCTAACAACGTTTATTCTCTTTATAGCAAAAACGGCAGCAACCTACTATAGATCAAAGAGGGGCGCGAAATATCTCAGCGCCTCTGGTTCGGGGGGGGTGCAATAAATTTTGACTGTGTTCAGGGGGGGTGTAAAACATTTTCGCGCATCCGCGAAAATAACCACCAGCACCCCTGTTGATAAATAATGACCACTCCCTAAAAACCTGACTCTTTTTAGCAAAAAAAACTGTGCGCTCAAGAGGGGTCAACATTTTTTTAGCCCCCCCCTCTGGAGGGGTCTGAAAATTTCACGCCCCCCCTCAAACCTACCACCCCCCCCCCTGTTGATAAATAATGACCACTCCCTAAGGCCAGTATCCTGGGCAGGTCACATGATTCTGTGCCCTGTAAGCCTAAATCACAGACAAGCCTTTGGGCCTACCAGTATGGACCACCTACAGGCAAATCTGCTGTTGCAACAGACTCAAGATGATCGAATTTTATCTCACCTCGTGCCTTCCTTACGGCCGACACTCAAGGGTGAGAGGTCCCGCGGGTTGTATCCACACCGAAGTGAGATTACCCTTGTGGCGTAGTTGCCCGGACCCTAGTCTAATGGGGAGGGGGGATGATGGTGACCGAATCTATGGGAAGATAGAAAGCACGCCCCTACACATTTACCGAGGCAATGGTTCTTTAACATCCGTCACTACATAGGCATAGTGAGAGATGGACAGGCCTGTTTTAAGTCATTTGTCTGCCATGACCGCCGAGAGACTTTCCAGCACAGCCTAGCCGGAGCAGGGAGGAACTCAACTGACACCTTACGGCGACGTTTGGAACCACCACTGTGCCCCAGCCGGGCCGGGAACCGAACCCACGACCTTACGGCCTGTGAGCGGACGCGCTACCGACTGCGCCACGCCTCCCGGCGCAACAGACTCAAGCAGAGCTAGGGTATAAATATATTTCCTGTGAACACAAAAGAGGTGTAATAGTCAGTGGAACTACATCCTGCAACACCTTACATATTACTGTATTTGTTAGTAGCCATATTGTATATATAATTCCACTGGAGTTAAGAGTGCTGATGCTATTGTCTTTTGTATACATTAAGATAAATTACATTTGACCATTTGTAGCCAACCTTTCACTAGTTTAAGGACAGAACCTGTAGGGAAACTCTCCCCATGAAATGCCCTGCCATCTAGTGTGAAGATCATTCAGTGACCACATGGCCACAACAAAGCACAACAACATTGGCTCCGCCCACTTTCTAGACTAAAGCATGCAAGGAAAAATATAAGACACACAAAATATTCATTTTTAGGGAGGATGTGTCAACTAGATTTTAATATTTCAGCCATTCTCAGTAAAAATTATTTTTTTATTGCCCTTCACTGCAGATCTGCAACTTGACCTAGTTAGACCATTCATACTCTGATCTAGCTATACCCACACAGCCATTCTGAAACGTCGGTCGTGCTCTTGGTAGACTCTTACCGTAGGCACCTCGCACACCGTGACCAGCGGACGGTGCGTTCGGAGTACGGCCGAGGGATCAATGCTGGTTTGTAAGGCCACCCCCCATTGGTCTGCCCCATGTAGGTCAATGTTAATCCCTGAGTCAACTTACTACACTCCCAAGCATAGTTAGTGACTGGTACCTAGCCAGACCTGGCTGGGTGGGAAGGGGGTGGAGGGAACAAGCTAAGGTGGTGTAGTTAGCGTTCGAGGTCACCCCGTCCCAGCATGCACTGCATGTTGATCGAAAACCGCTGCCCGAACGCCTCGTTAGTTACCACATTCTTTTTTTGGAGTGGTCCATGACGCGAGTCGGAGAGTTTAAGCAGGGACGGTTTAAGCTGAGACGAGGTTGAAGCAGGGACACGTTGTAGGCCCCCCTATCTCTGTCTGACACATCATTGAAAACAACCAGCGCCTATGGCGCTGTGATCGTGGCGTCTAACACAGCTGCGGGAAAGTTTGCTTTTGCCGACCCCTCAGTTAGCCATATTCAAGATAATGATGCATTGTGGGACTGCCTCAATGAGCGTAAAGGGCGATGTGGAGGTTGGAACTAAACCAAAGATCCACCTGACAAAATATGTTTTTATTACTCTCCTCTAAGTAAGAGTTAGATTACCATACCCGTTTCAAACTGACTTAGATGAGGAGAAAGTGAGGATAGACTATTCAAGAGTGAAAAAGTAACATCAATTGGGGGCAGAGTTAGGTGGAAAAAGTCACGTCAGAAAGAAAGAAGCAGACGAACAGACAGACTCTAGGTCCACGTCCGTCGGAAGCGGGGGAGGTTTCATAGAAGAAGGAGGTAACCAGCGCCTGCGGCGCTGCAATAATGATGGGCCGCGGGAAAGTGCCGCCAGCGTTCACAGCGTATATCTGACTTTGGGTGAACTTTCAGTTGCATCAGACTCATGATAATGAGTCTGATGCAATAATTTTTACTGAGAATGGCTGAAATATTAAAATCTAGTTGACACATCCTCCCTAAAAATGAATATTTGTGTGTCTTATATTTTTCCTTGCATGCTTTAGTCTAGAAAGTGGGCGGAGCCAATGTTGTTGTGCTTTGTTGTGGCCATGTGGTCACTGAATGATCTTCACACTAGATGGCAGGGCATTTCATGGGGAGAGTTTCCCTACAGGTTCTGTCCTTAAACTAGTGAAAGGTTGGCTACAAATGGTCAAATGTAATTTATCTTAATGTATACAAAAGACAATAGCATCAGCACTCTCAACTCCAGTGGAATTATATATATAAACAATATGGCAATTGTGACATGGAGCTTAGTGACAGAGACATGGGGAAATAGAAATTTAGTGACATGTGACATGGCCTTTTCTTAAAATCGACATGTGACATGGGGACCCCCCATCTAGACCCCATGTATAGCAAATACTTTCATCTTTAACTAGATAAGCTTTAGTAGGTTAAACCAAATAGTTCAAATACATTAGAAATAAAACTTTAAGATTCAAATAAGAGATCATGTGTCACACAGATTCAGTACACCCAGGCCATTGTCTCCCTATCAAGCTAATCCACTCCCCTAACACCTGAAACAATAGGCAGGTACTTAGGGTGATTAAGATAGGGGCAGGGGGCAGCTTGTCACCCCTATCAGTCTTATCAGTGACCATTGTTATGTGGTGGATGATAGTAAAGATAAGAGATTACCCATAAATCCCTGACAGAATCCAAGAGGTCTAAAAGCTAGATTTTTTAATCTAGGGGATAGAGTTTTGCGTCTACACCAACCTCTTGCCAACCTGAAATTAGCCAGCAATTGGGATGGACCCTTCACTATAACTCAGGTTATTAGTGATTGTACAGTAATTATTAAATCACAGCTTGGTAAATGTTACAATTCAAATGTAGCGAGACTACGCCCATGGAGGGGGAGGGATATCTCCACCGAAATGTACGGCGATGGTCTATTGGAAGTAATGGAATAAAGTCGTGTTAAGCAACTCGAAGTGGTACCGGCCCAAAAGCGAGGACCCGGGCGGCCACGGAAGGTTGCAGACCCAAAGAGGGTGCCCTAGAAACAATTTCTTGTGAATTCACATGAAATTCACGTGTTTTCACAAAAAAATTTGGTGTAATTCACGTTATTGATCACGTGGATTTGTGAGCAGCAATTCATGTGAAATTCAGCAGTCACATGAAATTCATGTGATTTCATGTGAATTTCACATGCAGGCCTACATGCATCTGACAATAAAATGTGAAGAACTTGTGAAATTCACAAGATTTCACAAGAATTTCTGCTGAACCAAATTTTCACCAAATTTACTCGTGTCAAAGTGGTGAAAAGTCGTTCCTTGTTTCCAGGGTGGTGCCCCCTGTCGTAACATCCGGAAAGCAGGTGGAGGTAAAAATAAGAGGAAAGGTCCTTCTAAAGCTAAGAAGACCTTGGAAAAGGCTCTTATGGATACCAGGTCAATAAAAGAGGCCTCAAAGCCTCTTAGACGCAGTCCAAGGTTGCTCAAGACTGCCGTAACCTAGCCTGTTAACACAACAAGTGTGTTGTCCTGTACTATGTACTGTTATATGTTATAACCTTGTTCAATGTATATTTGAGCCGGTCACGAGTTTCTGGAAACTGACCCATGACAATGTACCTATGGTTTTGGACGGATAATCCGGTGGATATGCCTATGCTATCCATAAACTCCATAATACCTAGCGAGTTGTCATGGCTGAGACATGAATACAGGCAGAAGACCGATCGGGTATTGTATTGTCCTTATGTAAGAACGCGTGACCTAATTAAGGGCACACGGGAAAGTTGTTGACCCATTTTCGAATGGTCACGTGAGGTGCCGGTTTGATCATGCGCAGCGATTCAAGTTCGAGTATCCCGCCATATTGTCTTATTCCTGCAAAGGAAGAAGACGTGGCCGAGGGTGGTCTTACTCTTTTGGGAGTTTGATAGCCTGTGACAGCCGTGTTTCGAGGTGTGCCCTCGTTAAAAGGCACCCGCCTTTCACTGGGTAAGCAGTCTTAACTGCTTATCCGGTGGATTGGGATATTATATCCCCGAATAGCCACTTCTGCCGATGGCAGAAGAGGCCGTCCGCCTTGGCGGTGGTGCCGGTGCTAGCAACCCGCCGGAGTCCCACTTATACATATGACGATCAGCAATACGATGCTGATTGTGATCAATTGGATCAACAAATGAATGTTGATCAGTACTTCTCTGGAGTAGACGATAGCGACATAGAATCGTTCTATGACGCATCCGATAACTCCAGGCAAGTGAGTCCTGAACGCCGTAGTGTTCAGCAATCAATTGATGTAGGTGAGCCTTATGTAGCCCCTCCATCCGAAAGTTTGAGTGGAGAGCTGGCAGGAGTTCAGTCTCACGACAGGGCTCTAATGCCACCTCCCCCTCAACTACCGCCCCGTCTAGGTGGGAGTACCTCATCCGGTGCTTTGGGACCTGCTTCTCTGGTTGACAGGCCAATGTACCTAGAGCTACCCTACCAGACAATCCCGAGTGGCATGATGTAGCCAGTCCCTATGACGGATGGATGTTAGCTATTTCTGAGGAAATGCTGATACCCACCTGTTATGGGACACCCAGAGAAGTTGACGAGCGTGTTGTCAATGTGCTCATCCGCAATGGGCTAATACCTTTCCGGAAGCCTGGCTGGTTGATTACCATCAGATGGCCAAAGGACTGGTAGTCCATTTATGGTTTCGTAAAGCAGTCTGGGACGCAGAAATGGCTTTCGGAAGGACTACCTTCTATAGGCCTTCCTATGTGTTACACCGGTGTCAATGCAGATGAGGTCTCTAGGTACATAGATAGAGACCAGATCCTAATGTTAGGAACAGCGGAGGAGTATGAAGCAGCAGGTAACACTGTTGTGGATTACTGTCCAGGGGTCCCCATTACGTCTCAAACCATTGAGGCAGAGGAGGCCCGGATTGGTGTGTCTCCACTAGACAGAATCGGGGTGATACAAGACCTCGTAGTACGTCTATTGGAGAGGCAGTATGCACTGGCGCACCCGGAGCTTGTCCCCGGGCCAGCACCCGTGCAGGTAACGGCCAAAATGGCTGATCGGATGGAGCGTCTCATGTCTTCTGCTGAAACTCCTACTTTGGGAGATACAGCAGAAGTGCCTGAGGAGGCTCCACCAGGTGCAGATGGTTCCCCTAAAACTGCTCAGTCTACCCCTACGAAGACTGAACAGAAGTCAGGGAAAACAGCTAGTGGAAAGGGTAAAGGGACCCCCACTAAGAATAAGGGTAAAGGGAAGCAGTCAGGAACCGAACCCTTTACCAGCACGAGTGTGGCCGACAGTACCCGAACCCGTCCGGTGTCCCCACGCTCGGCCAATAAGAAGGGAGCTAAGGCTTCAGATGTCTCCGGCAACGAGACGGATGCATCCGAGCCTGGCACCTCTACTAATGGCAGATCCCGCAGACGGAATAAGAAGAAGGTTAACCAACATAAACCTGAACCTATCGAGGTAGACGTTCAACCCGAAACTCCGGAAGTTGAACAGGCTGTCCCAACCGTAAAGGTTGAGCTCGGTGTGCCAATCGTCAAACTACACGACGTAATGGCCGATTTGAGTGGAGACGCTCAAGATGCCGCAGCCCAGGTTCTCGCAGGTCAACAACCTGTTGTGCAACCTGTGGATGTACCATCCAACCCCGAGGGAGAGGAGCCGGTTGACCCAGTTGTGGACGTCACTCCGACCGACGAGCAAGAGGCTGCTATCTGGGAAAATGCCAATAGCAACTTTGCCGACTTCATTCCTCTACACAGGGGACACCTGAAGGGGAGTAAATCCGTATGGAGGCTACCCCCTCGGATCACCTGTGAGAGGCGTGAGGATATGGAGGAGTGGCTTCCCAAGAAGCTCTCTGACAGGAAACCGGCCAATATGTACTGGATTTATTGGGAATTCGTTAAGAATTCACCCAATGGCCTGTACAACTATGACCAGAAGGGTAAACTAAAGTTTGCTCTGGACGAGTACTACGGGGAGGATCGCAAGGATTGTCCCTTTCAACGTTGTACTCAAAGTGAAGGTGAGGTTGAATTCTTCATCGAGAAAGACGAGTTCCTTTGTCATCTCGTGGAGGTTCACATGCACCAGAGGCCGGAATATGTCTGCGATCGAGAAGTTGGCAAGAAATGTGCTAAATGCACAGGATGTGTCACTCCCCGACGCGGAGACATGGTCCGGCACTATGTGACTTCGCATGGAGAGGGTCTGGAGGCAGCCATAGATAGAGTGATGAAAATTCACTCTGAGCTCTATGGCAACCTTAAGAGCCTCAATGCCGAGAAACTTGCTTCTCTCACACCGAGAACGAAGCAGTTTGCGCCAACGGTTCCTGGTACTAACCAGAAGCTGAAGGCCTGGTTTGCCCAGACTCCCGGGTCTGGCAAACTAGAATATGCTCAGGAGGAGTACGATTTGTTGAATGAATGGAGGAGTAATAAGGCCCGCCGCCGAGGTGGGGCTTATGTAACTCCATCCGGAGAACAAATCTGAAGCCGCAGGGATTACCGTCAGGGACCCTCTGTGGCAGATAGGAAGAGACAGGCGTCCGAATCTCCTAGCCGATCCAGGTCACCACTGGAAGCGCTAGAGAAACAGACGAATGGGGGATGGAAAAAGCCACATCTTCCTTCTCATACTGGAACTCCTTCCAACTATGGACGAGCACCAGCCCCACGAGGTGGTGCAAAGAACCCGACATTCTTTGGTGTCAGTGGACCGGGTGGTCAACCCTCCCGAACACGTGCGCCTTTGAATGTCAGAGACCCGAAGCAGTACCCTGCTATGGGCCCACCTGGACCACAGATGCAAATCTTTGATCAGTACGGGAGGGTCAAGCAGGAACTGCCGGCAGGAGGAGGTCAAGCTCCGCTAGTGTGGCTACTACTGCGATTGCTTCTTCGCATACGCAAGTAGCTGTCACTGCGAGTGGGTCTGGTTCGCAGCCGAAGCCTCAGGGTCAGGTACCCCCACCTGGTGCTGTGGTTCATCGGCCTAAGATGATCCAGACGGTGGAGACCTTCTTCAAGAAGGAGAACAAATTGTCTTGTACCATTCAAACCAAGCAATTTGAGACGTTGCAGCACCACTTGGAAAACCTCCATTTGGACATGTACCGTTGGACCGTGTCGAGCACTCTCCAGTGCATAGATGCGATCCAGAAGTCAGAGATCAACCGAATCTCTACTCAGATAAAGGCTGATGTTGCCAAAGAGAAGCAGGAAGCTGCTAATCTGCGGCAAGAAGCCTTATCCGAGAAGGAAACAGCTTCTCAGATGCTCGACCTGGAACGAGCAACGAACATGAAGAACCAACAAAAGTTCTTCAAGGTTTTTGGAGTTATCATGGATAACTGGGACGGCAAACCTGGACATGCTTTGACCTTGTTCAAAGCACGCCAGAAGGTAAAATTAACACCAGCTGTCCCTGCATTTGCTGTACCTACGGATGGAGCTGGTGTAGACTCTCTTGTTCAGCCACAGGCTCAACAACCGGGTCCAAACCAGGCACCCGAGGAGAACATGGAACAGTGAAAACTGTTGCATGAAGGTTGGACATAATTATGTGTCCTGAGGTATTATTACCTATGTATTGTTTGATGAGAATTTTTTTTTTCTTATCCAACCTGCATCGATTCGGGTATAAAACTGTATCCTAATCCGGAAACTGAAAGCAGAAAAACAAGTCACCTTGGAGAAGGAGTACAAATGCTGTCAATATTATAACGACTGCCTATTATTGAACTATGGACCTTTAATACCAGGATACGTTAATATGGACTCTAAACTACAACCGGATTTACTACTACACTACTACTACTACTTGTCAGCTAGCATTACAGGCATGCGGGTTTAGCTACGTCCATAAAGTCCATCAATAGTCTACAACTGGATCTACTACTACTTCCAGTTAGCTAGCACTACAGGCAACAGGGTTTAGCTACGCCCATCTACATATTCTTCTATAGCACTTCAGGCATCAGGGTTCAGCTTGCCCAAAATCTACAAATTCCTGGATTAACATAGCACTTCAGGCATCAGGGTTCAGCTCGCCCATACCAAGACATCAGCAGCATCCGGCTCCACTTATGTTCTCCTACCAAGAAACACGAAACTTTGTTAATAGTATTGTATTGCATGTAAAACTGTATTTATGACTCTAATATCTTTTATAAAGGTATATTATTATATAAAGGTACTTACCTATAAATATACTGGATATGCGTATCCTAAAAGTTATTTAAGGTAGTACTAGACCTATAACTGTCTAAATAGGTCATTCCTGGTCTCAACATATTAAGAGACTATACTTCTTCTGTACTTTGTAAATATCAAACACTAAGGTATAAATTGAGCTACGTCTCAAATATATAAACATTTTTCTATAAAATAGAGAAGGTCCAATGGATTTCTCTAAACTTAGTATTATATTACTCAGGTTAATACCTTATTGTGTTCATATGGTATCAGAATGATTATTCATATCTGATCGTTATTGTTAAGTTCACTTTAAAAGTGGACAAAGTTGTTAATTTAAAAAGTCAGAAATTTTTTTTTCCGGGTTTAATAACTGTAATACCCAGGGTTCAGCTCGAAAGGGTAACCGAATGCCCTAGCAGCATGTAGTCCTCTGAGGCCGTGATCGTATGTAACATAAGCTATGAAATAAAAGGTCTGTTGCCTACCCGGAAACTTTCTCTCTCTTCGTTATGATTACTTAATCTAACTTAACGAGACAAACCACTACAGTTAATATGGTATATATACGGAATGACTTTAACTGTCTTCCATTACTACTGTATACGGTATTATAAATATCACTATACTTTTATGTGTATAATGTAACATACACCACTACTCATATGACATCAATATGGATGCGTTTAATTAATATGTCATGTACATACTATTGTGTACATATGTTTAAAAACCGTATCGGTATTTATCATATATCCATATTTGTTCTTTAATTTGAGTGAGACAACCTGTAAGCCAGCCGTGCACCCTGTATAATATATTTTTGTTGTAAATACTATAACTTAGTTACTACCCATTATGTAACACCTTGTTATAGTCTTGGTGGGGGTAGTGTAGGGGCACGGTTTTGTAGTAGCGCTCATGGCTTATGGGTTGACTAGGTTCCGAGTGGAGCGGCCTTTCGGGTTGGAGACCTGGTACGCCTGGCAGTCGGTGGCAGCACCGCCCCCAGGCTGCTCGGGTCAAACACAAGAGGTCGCCACCCAACCCCTGTGGCTATATAATAGCCATTTCGGAACCTAGGGACAGAATCCTCCCGGATTCTGTAGGAATAACATTGGAACTTACTGACTCCGAAACCTTACCTGGTAGTCATAAATCAGAGCTATCCAAACGACCTCATACCCATCTGAAATACCTTTAGCTTCCTGTACTCTAGGATATTGAGTAAAACTTGTTGCCTTCTGAACCGGATATCCTTGTATTCGTGATCCTTTCCATACCCATCGACGGTCATACAGTACAAGGTGAAGACACACTTGTCCCTGTTCAAAGTGATTCCGCTGTCTTGCAGTCGGTTCAGCAATTTAGAAAGGCGCTCATTATGCTCTTGTTTGTCTTTGCTGATCATGAGGATATCGTCCATGTGACATAACACTCCTTGTAGACCTGCCAGTTCTTTGTCCATTCACTTTTAGAAGTGCTCAGGTGTGGATGAGATTCCGTATGGTAGGCGCCTGAACATGGGTCGGGACTTCAGAAAGTGTAAGATTTTGCCCTTGAAGGGCCTTAAAAATTAATTTTCTAATTACTTTATATAACCCTAACAAATTTGTGAAGGGACATCCCCTTAGCTCAGAAAACCCAAAAATACAGACTGAGGACATCCGGTTCCATTTTTATTGCTTGTTTTGTGTCATGTAACGTTCGGTACCAAAATGATGAAATATGGAGGTGATTAAAGTTGCTGTCAGTAATATAGCATGTCCCATTATGCATAGCAAACACATGCAATAGCAAAGCCAATATGTCTATTATTGACTTCAATTAGGAAATGGAACAAAAATTGAGTTATGCATGCACAGTAGACTCCCTCTTACATGATGATAAAAGTACTGGACGTTACGTAACGTCCGGTACTTTTATCAGAATTATTTCACATAAGCTGCTCTCACATGGAGACAAATGCTGATAGACACACAATTTTTTCACCAAAATAGGGGATAATAGGTCCCTTTATATAGGTAATAACAAAAATGTTGAAGGTTTATTTTTCCATGTAATATAACTGATTTAGATTTAGGTACCGGATGTTATAAATTACAGACTTCCATTTTCAAAGACACATGATGAAAAATTCTCATTCAGTAACAGGTCCAAACCTCATTGAAATGATACCTATGATCATATACAATATAAAAAATAACTTTGGGATACTCCGGATGTTCTTTATTCAATACAGGACACTTGTAAAAAATACAAAAAGTCAAAAAAGAACAAATTTGGCCATTTTTTTCACTTTGGCAGGCTACAAGTCTGAGAGTTTTCTCCAGAGCCATAAGAGTCCAAAATGACCCTAAAACACAAAATCTACTCCTTTCTGGCGACCTGACCCACATATATCTACCGAAAGGTGTTATGAACGTAGCTAGTTTGGCACTTTCATCAATCAGTAACACTTGGTGGAAGCCAGAATTAGCATCTAGCTTGGAGAACACACTTCCACTTGATATACTCTCAAGAGTCTCCTCTACCTTTTTCATGACATAGAGTTCACGTCGGACTCCTTCATTGAGCTTAGGGTTAGGGACGACCACCACAGGCGCGCACCAGTCTGTTGGTTCATCTACGGGCACGATCACATCTGACTTTACGAGTGCATCAATTTCTTCCTCTACCTTCTTCATAAGAGGCAATGGTACCCTGCGCGGGGTAAAGAGGCAGAAGGGTTTTGCGTCATTTTTGAGTTGAATAGTATACGCTAGCATGTTCTCGTATTGAGTTGAAATGTGGAGACGCTACCATCCTCGAAGATGTATATGTAATAAAAGATGTTAAGTCGCTACTCCTCGGACAACCCGCCATCGAGAAATTAGGACTAATACCTAACATACCTGGTGCATACAGGATCAGAGCCGTGAACAGTGATAATCCTAAATTGGACACAAAGGATAATGTCATCAAGGCCTACCCAAAGCTCTTCAAAGGACTCGTTAAGCTCAAAGGCGAATATACTGTAGTTGATGCTCACCCGTAGCAAACAGTGTGCGTCTGGTTGGCTGAATTTTACCTTATGACTTCTTGTAGAGCGTGACGGGCATCACCAATATTTCTGCTCCTGAGGATATCTGGACCTGTCTTGAGCTTTATGTACCAGCCTTTACTTGAATCTGTCAATTTGTCATTTTGAGCGGGTTTCGATGACGTCACATTTACTTGGCTAGTCGTCACGCTGCCAATGAATATGTGCGATTCATTGTCTTCGGGACTATCGTCCCTTTCCCCCTCGATGATTTGATAAATATGAGATTTAGACATGCGGCAAACCTTGGAGTAATGTGCTTTTAAGTTGCACTTCTCACAAGTATGACCTGCTGCGGAACAGTTCTTTTTGCCTTTTACATGCTCACTTCCACAAAAACCACATTAGATTTTGTCGCTGGTTTTTGCCTTTTTATCCGCTGGCTTGCTCGGGCTGCATTTCTTCTTGGATTTGCTGTGCACAACATCGATGTTCACAGTCTTAGACTCTTGGAGTTCATATCATGTAGTCTCCTTCTGATACAGGATTTCAACAGTTCAACTTTTTCACTGCAAGCACCCATGACTCCAATGTCTGGGAGGTCCCCCTCTTGAGATGAAACCAGAATTGTTCCCTGAGTAACAGTTGCAGATCCCTTTTACCAAAATACTCAGTGTACTTTCTGATGACTGCAGGGGTAGACATTAACACTGGCCCAGTGGCCAATGGCCAGTAGTTTTGAGATTTGGCCAGTGATTTTTCCCAAAACAACCTTCCTACTGGCCCGGGTAGCCAGTGGAGTTTCACCCCATAAAGCTTACTGTATCTTATATAGAAAAAAACACAACTATGAGGTTTTATTCATCAAGATGGATATTTGTGATATCTATCAGAAATGGCTCAGGGGAACATTACTTTTCTGATACCATTTGTGTCATTAGGAAGGAAGGGTAAATTGTATATCTGAACATAGAACAGGTGGCTATAATTATGGGGATTAAACTGGGATTGAGTTTTAATTATAGGATTCAATGACCTACTTTCAGAAGTTTCCAGACTAGTTTCAGTGTCAAGAAATCTTCAGTTCTGACACCATCTTGTTAAGTTTCTGGGGCTTTTATATTGATAGAGAGAAGTAGTTTAAACTCATTTTAAGCCTTGTATTGAAGTAGAACAACCTCACGCCATACCGGCTATTAATTATAGAATCTTATCTCACGTTTCAGGCCCAACAGCATGCCTTTTTGGTCATAACCCCGTTCTGTTATAGGGGTATAACCGCACTCTGAGACCTTTTATTCTTCCCCAAGAAGCTGCTGGTTTGAACCTGGACATGTTAATAAATTGGAGAAGGATACAAAGTCACCCTCGCCATACATTTCCAGTTGAACCATTCAGGGTTCCATGGGGAATCGATCCCCGGCCGCTGTGGCAGGAGACGAGCTCGCTGTCCACTATACCAAGCCGACCGGTACTAGAAACCAATGTACATGAAGGATTTGAATAAGTTTTCCGACATAGCTTAGAATCCAATGGTGCCAGGTGGAGTTATTAACAGGGAAACATCCTAAGATATCCTAGATGAACATGTCATGCCTAAATTCGCCATTTTGTTCGAAATAAATAAGAATCCAATGATTTTACATAATGATCCAACGCACACGGCCATTCCGTCTTGTTGACCTAGTTTTTCAGCCGAAAGTATGTCAGTTTACATCCGGGCACCTACCCGCTTCGCTGAACAAGACGGAATGGCCGTGTGCATTGGATCACTATGTAAAATCATAGGATTCTCATTTATTTATAAGAAAATTGAGACAAAATGTGGCGGTGCTAGAAGTACAGGACTTGACATGCTTGGATTATACCCGAAAAGTGTTTGGAAAGAAGAGGGTATGACGAGTGGAGTAAAAACAATGGCTACGGTGGCTTGGCAAACCGTGCGGATCGCATGCACTTAGAAAATGTCTTCTCCTGGATTAATTCTGGGGTTATAAGGTAAGAAATTCATACATAATGGATGAATAAGTGCGATAAACGCATTAATGCATTGATATTCTAGGACTCGGTGAGGTTAGCTGGAAATATTGATAGAATATCAATGCATTAATAGCTTAATACACCAGGCGGCATGCCTGTTTCGCGCGTCGTCACACTACGTAATCCTTGCTTTCAGCTGAGATCTCAGCTAAATCTAGTTGTTCATCTCAGCTGAATTTTTGTTTTAAGTTGAGATCTCAGCTTTATCTCAGCTGACAGGAAGTGGACCATGGTCTACTAGGAAATAATAGCCCCTAGGACGCAGCCTGCAATATCAGCTGACTACGATGGAGTCCGCTCTCTGTGGTCAGTTAATGAGTGCCTGCCTGAGGGGGGCTCAACAACTTTTGACCAATCTTTGAGGGTTGCATAGGTCTAAGAAGTGCAGAGGGTTGGAAGAACTTTAGACTGCCATAGTCATTTGCATGTCCATGTGACCCCCCTACCCCCTGCTGATGATAATGACCACTCCTTCAGAGGGAGGCCTACTTGGATTCACCCTTTTCAGAACCCCCAGCGCACAATAATCTCATACTTTCTCACCTCCTCTCACAGCACCTATATTAAGAGCTAGGACAGAGTCATTTATTGCCAGCTGGGGGAGGGGGGCTTGATGGATATTGGCGGATCAGCAGATTTTTTTCCGACCCCCCCAGCACTATGACAAAAATAATCGCTAAGGACTGATTTTGCTGTAATGAAAAAAGTAGTATAGTATGTATCGGAACAGGACTATAGCTAATCTAAGGATATTACTCACTCGGCATGCAGCCAATCAGAGGCCTCCATTTGGTCATGTGACCTGTTACCATGGCAACATGACCTACTTAGGGGATTAGCGACCACTTCTCAGCCAATCAGAGGCCAGCATTCTGGTAACCATGGTAACATGACCTACTTAGGGGATTAGCAACCACTGCTCAGCCAATCAGAGGTCAGTATTCTGGTAACCATGGTAACATGACCTTATTAGGGTGGTCATGTGACCCCTTGTTTGTAAACAACAACACGTGGTGTAGCCACATGGTCCCTTGTTTGTAAGCAAAGGGGCGGGGGTAATTATGTAAATGAGATATATCAAATGCATTTCATTTTTTTTTATATTTTATTTTATCAGAAATATAAATACAAGTATATACATTCATGTTAAATCATAATCCAGACTGTACATAGTTTAATCTTTGTATACGGTTTTCATGCAAGCGTTCTTTCGAAATGAAGGAATGGTGTGAGTCATACCCCCTGTCCACAATTCATCTAAATTACAATAGAAATCCGCTGAAGTATAATACCAAGTATGCCATTCAGTTTGTGCGGACATGACGCTTCTCAATAGAGCGTTCTGTATATTTTCAAAATGAAACTCTCTACGGAGCACACGATCTAAACACTCTTGACAGAAGGTGTTGAATATTCTCTCAGAGTTATGACAACACATATCCCGTAAAAAGTCTGAGTTTTCCTCGAGAAGAATTATTAAAGCGTTAGTAGATTCTAACGTATACCGCCTTTTGATGAGAGGACAGGTTTTCTGATTGTGAAATTGATATAGTCCTAGTGATCTGTCTGCGAAGACATCGGTCCCTCTCCAGAAAACATCTTTGAAACACTCTTTCAATGAATCGAATGTCCGATTAGAAATGAGTCCTTTAGGAACATTTTGTTTTAACAACGGTGCTTTAAAGAACAGCACATCTGTTGCATTGATTATTTTCCATGTGTAAAACGGTTCGCAAGTGCACATATTATCCTTTTAACAATATACGCGTAGGTGAGGTAGTACCTTGAACGTTAGAGGTTCCAGCCAGAAGAGTTATATCATGGGCGGCGGGGTGGTAATAATGTGCGATCTTGTACAGCATCCAAGATATTTTTTACCTGCCTCAGCGTCTTTAGCCAGAGCTGTGATGTCTATGGATTTAGGTGTGAGCAGCAGCAGCAGCATCATCAGCAGCAGCAGCACCACCATCAGCATCCAAACATCCGTACGGATCGAAATAAAATTCGTTGTTAGCATCACCTGTGAACAGATCAGCAAGGATCTCGATATCCGTGGGGGAATATGGTGACGGTGTAGTAGTCTGTAGAGATGTCAGTGTTTCCATGATGAAGGTGGCAGAGAAAGTGTGAGGGAACAAAATTTCACTCTCCCTTATGTACCTGTCCGAGATAAGCCTCTCAACTGTGGTTTTAAATCGATCAAAGACTTAAAAGAGATTTAATCCCATTTTCACAGAGACCTTCGCTCGGTAGGGTATCTGTCTGTTTTGATTTTCACCTGCCGTTTGCTGTAGGCACACTCCCTTAGATCATTAAGTGTGGTTGGTCCCAGAGTGAAAAGATAAAAGACTTAAAGGCTGTGATTCACATAGTCACAGAGATTCTTTCTCGGTAGGGTATCTGTTTGTCACCCACCGTTCACTGCAGGAGGGTTTAGCTTAGATCATCAAAGTGTTGTCTCATGGTGACAAGAGGAGCAGGAGGAAGGGGGGTTAACTTGTTGATTTTGTTAGACTTAATCTACTTACCGCATGTGCACCTTTGTAATCACAGACAGAGTGGCAGACACGCGCCCTGGGGTATTTTCCTGTGATGCATAGACAGGTAGGTAGGTAGGCACCGTAGTACCTTGCATATTAGGCTAGGTGCGACCCCCTGAAGTTTAAGGGTGTACCTTATAGGTAGGGGTTACTATAAATCACTACTGAAATGTCAAACAAAAAAATAAAGCTTGCAGATACACTTTATAGCATTCCCTCAAGTTGGTGGGCGTACCTTATATGTGAGGTACTACGGTAGGTAGGTAGGTAGGCGGGGAGGTGTGCATGTGTCCACCATTATTTGGCGCCACGCACGCTGCTGCTGCTGCTGCGCACTCCACACCTCGGCTAGTGAGTGATCCAATTAAACCCTTTGACTTCTCTGTTACAAGATTACATTTTCCCCCTACTGTTAACCACCCCCTGTAGTTTTTGTATACAGACTTTGAACGTCTTAATCTCCTAACAAGCCATAATCCCCTTATACATGTAAGTCGCATTAAGGTAATTATCACAGTTGTTACACCTGTTTATCCCACCTGATACCCTTGTTCCAAAAGCATTTTTGTCCCCTTGATGCGGGGTGAAAGGATCCAGGTGAAAATGGGATTAGATGATTCTCTCAACTATATAAAGAGCCCCGATTTTTCTTGAAAGGGCAGAACATGTCCGCTGTCTCTTTTGACACCACCACCACCACCACCACTGCTGCTTGCTGCCACCACCACCGTCGCTGTAGATACCTCGCCGCCTGTTTACCACCTACACTCTAGGAGAAAATTCGAGCCATCACTCTCTTTATTATTTTCTTTTTGAGCTTTTATTTTATTTTCACTCTTTTTTTTTTAAATATTCCACTCAAGATGGAGCGAGATTTAAAAAAAACGATTAGGGAAACCCCATCTAGTTTCTTATCTCAATGTAGAGATTGGCACATATTTCAGTCTCATGTCTCTTTTAAGGCGATGAATAATTTAATGAAAAGCAAAGGTGAGGAATTTAGTTGCAGAGCCAGTATCAGCAGCAGTAGTACCAAAAGTAATAGTAGTGATAGAAATAGCGAAAGCAGTAGGAGCAGAAGAAGAAGAAACACCACCAGGGAAAGGAGTAGTAGTAGTAGTAGTAGAAGAAGTAGTGACTCTTCTTCGGCAGCAGTAGCAGCTGCAGTAAAAGCAGTAGAAACAGCAGCAGTTGCAACAGCAAAAGCAGTAGAAGAAGTAGTAAAAAAAGAAAAAATAGAGGTATGGCCGAAAGCTGTCTTTAAAGAAAGGAATTTACTCCATTACTGTTTGATAACCACCCTTAGTGCACCCACTCGTAGGGCATTTCATGAAAATAAAGGGTGTTCAAATATGGTGAGAATAAGCGCTATGAAAAGATTCGATGAGGACATTGGTTATTTGGGGGTAACCGCCGCTCCCACTCGGCGGGTGCGTGTGGTGGCCGACGTGAACACGATCTGGAATTGTTTCGAAGTCGTCACCTGTTATCCGGCCTATTACAATGAGGCCAAATTCAAGAAGAAGGGGACGTACTACTTTCAAGATTACATTCCAGTTTGTGTTTGTTGCCACTGTGCTGTTACCCCTGATACCTTTTTGGATACAGTTATGTTAAAGAGGAGAGGAAAAAGGCAAAGCAACAAGCTTTGCCCAAAATTAATAGTTAAAGAAAAAGGCAAAGCGACAAGCTTTGCCCAAAGAGAAAAAAAGCTTGCCCCCCTTTATTTATTTATTTTTTTTTAATAAATAATTTTTATTTATTCGGAGTCTGATAAAAATTATTTTATGGATATATGACATGTGTAAAATTGAGTGAAAATAAAATATATTGCATAAAAGAGAAAAAAAAATATGAGAGACGGTTATCGGGTGTCGTGAAACGTAACAAGATAGAATAAAACTCGCAACGACTCTTTCCTGACGACCACTCGTCACTGAGCGTTCGACTGAGGAACACCACGACCGTAGTAGTAGAAGTCACCATCACTTCTCTTTGAATACTACTACTACTACTACTACTACTACGACACCATAACGACCGCTGAAAAATGTCAAGTGGTAAAATCACAACCTTCACTGAAATAGATTTTGATCCCGGACTACAAGGACCCTTCAGTTGCATCATCAGTGGTCCATCTGGTTGTGGAAAATCACGCTTGGTGAATCGATTTCTGAGAGACGTTAGCAATTTGGTCACACTGCCGGTGGAAAAGGTCTTTTACCATTACGGTGAGTGGCAGCCGCTCTTTGAAAAAATGCAAAAAGACTACGGAGTGGAATTCAAAGATGGTCTTCCCAGCAAAGAAGACATAGCGGGAGAAGAAAAAGAAGAAGAATCGACCGTGCCACGACCACACACTCTACTGATATTGGACGATCTGATGAGCAGTTCCAATCAGCAAGTGGTAGCCGACATCTTCACCATATATTTCCATCACTGGAACATGAGCGTCATATATATTACTCAGAACCTATTCTAGAAATCACCCGAATTTCGAGTCTGAACGCTCACTACATGATCATTTTTAAGAACCCTCGCGACATGGGACAAATAGGCGCTCTGTCTTGTCAGGTGTTTCCCTCCAAGGCGGCGGCCCTCTCCAGTATATTTACCCATGAACTCAATCATCCTCACTCATACCTGTTTCTGGACTTTAAGCAGACAACACAGGACAACCTGAGAATACGCTCCTCCCTTACGTCCATAGACGATCAGATCGTGTTTGTTCCGCTAGACAAAAAGGGAAAGAGAAATTAATGGCTACTCATCGACTCAGAAGACATTACGGCACCCTTAAACACTTGGCAAAGTGTCCGCCGGAGGATTGTGAGCATTTAATAGGCTCTGGAAGCGACGATTTGATCACGACGTTGAGCGAAATCTGTCAGAATTTACTGGAGGGAAACATTCCGCTCACCGAGAACCAACTGGAAAGTCTTTGAGAATCTGCTGACGTGTTGAGGATGGTGAGCAAAAAAGCTACCACCATCAAAAGAAAGAGAAACGTCTTGTTTCAAAAGGGTGGTTTCCTCATTCCGTCTCTGATAGGTTTGGCCTTACCCCTTATAAAAACCGTTCTCCATATATAGAGCTCCTCATTCGACACCTCACCACCGCAGCTGCCTCGATGATGACAGACCTCGAGGAGCAACACTACAAGCCCTTGGCTCTCGTAGATCCTAAGTCGCTCTCGTTAATTACAAGGACCACCTATGGCTTATTAGTACAGACAGGCGCATTACACCAAGTGTTACAGTTTATCTACAGGGACTTGGACCTAGTGTTGAACGACCCCACTTTGAAATCGCGCGAAAAAATGCTGAAATACAAGAGGTTGTTGAATAGGTTACAATTCTTTCTCACAAATCCCAACAACCACACGATTCCTGCATCCGCTCTCGTACCACCACCGACCCCCTGAACTTCCCTCCTTGAGGTGTTGCTCGAACAAGTTCCACAGAGGAAATGCAACGCCAGCACCAAGCCGTTTATGAGACTGCAAAAATCCAACTTGGTCAAGTGGAACGACGACAGTTCGGTGAGCGAGATGAAACGGATCCCGCCAGTCAAATTAGAATAGTGGACTTACTGAATGACGCCAGCAGGTTGAGGAAGACAGCGTCGAGACCCGAGGGGTACACGCCATTCAAGCTTGTACTGAGCATGGAAGATCCCACCGGTTCCTTGATCGGAAACCAAGTCTATAAAGCAGGCGCTCCTAACAAAGCTTCGGACAGAATACCTGCCGGCAGAGGCAGGAACGAATGAGTTCCAACGAGGAAGACGACGACTACTACTACTACAAGGATGCCACTTGCCTAGTCGGCGCCGCCACCTCCCGTCGTAAGGACGTCGACTATGACGATGACGTTTACAAAACTCTGACTTCCAGCAGGAGATCGCCTGCTACACCTCGCCCTTCCTCCGTCAGGACGAGTAATCAAAGCAAGAAAAAGAAAGGATGGAGTCGCCAAGTGTACTCCGACTCCGAGATGGCAAGGACTAAGAAACTGACCAAGAAGGAAAAAGAAAAGAGACGAGTGGTGGCTAAGAACACCAACGTCAAAGCACCCTCTAGTTTCACCAGCGTCACATAACTCCAGAAACACCATTTCCGCGGCCAGAACTCGGCTTTCATCTGAGACTCCTTGGGATCTCTGGATGCCTACACTAAACATAAACCCATCCGGAGAAAATTCTCAATGAACAAGACGATAATATAGGGTATCGATAGGGAATCGATCAACAGTGGCAGTAAGATCTGATGGACATGCAAGCTTTAGTGTCGCACAAAGACGGCTTCCGGTACGTGGTCACGGCCGTCGACGTTTTCTCCAGGTACGCATGGGCGACTCCCGTCAAATCCAAAGGCGGCGCAGCTGTCACCGAGGCGTTCGAGGAAATGACTGCCAAGAGACATCCGCGCTCCGTTCAAACAGACAAGGGGAAAGAATTTCTCAACAAAACCTTCCAAGATCACCTTAAGAGGAAAGAAATAGAGTTTTTCACCAGCGAAAACGACGACATCAAAGCTAGTCTAGTGGAGCGTTTGAATCGAAGTCTGAAGGAGAAGCTGTGGCGCTATTTCACACACAAGCACACATATCGCTACCTAGATGTACTGGACAAGGTGGTGTCTTCTTACAATCGCACTTACCACAAGACGTTGAAAATGTCGCCTGCTGACGTCAGCACGGAAAACAGGGAGACTATTTTCTACAGACACGACCTCCCTATTAAGAAACAAATCAAGGAAATATGGAAAAAGACGCACCCTGGACATTCCGACACCGACGTCATTGTTCCAGGAGACAGAGTTCCCTTCGACAAAGGTTACGAGGGAAACTGGAAGGAGGAAGTGTTCAACGTTGCTAAAACGTTGGGTGCTAAAACGTTGGGTAGCAGAGGGTTCGGGGTGTTTTATCCGGAGGAGGTTCAGAAGGTCTCCAAGAGTTGTTACGGCAAGACTTACCTGATAGACACATTTGGATTACTTTCCCTTGAAGTCCAAAAGGTTGGACAAGGTCGGCATCTACTTAAGAGACAGAACCGGCTGATCCATACCATTCATGAGAGGAGAGGTGACGGTGACACTTCATCTGAGGCCCATCAAATGTTAAAGGTGCAAACATGATACGTAAACGAGCGCCGTACTTTTCATCAAAGGGTACCACCGGACAAGGATACAGCGATTACTACAATGCTCAGTTCGGTAACGGAATCAACGTGTACAGCAGACAACCTTTCCAGAACGGTCACGGTTCAGGTGGCACCCTCTTAGGTCTCATGCACCCAAGGATATGATGAAGGGAGGCACTTTCAAGAACAGCATGAAAAACAGAGGAGTAGATGCTCTGAAGAGTCTGGCGGGTGAAAAAACGACGCCCAAGAAGGCGGGGGGGCAAACGTTGGAGGCGAGCTCCTCAAATGAGAAACGGCTCTTGCAAGAGACAGCGGAGGGACATTTTTGATCACTTGGGAGGCGACCTATATATAAAAGGACTAGAGTTCACCGGCGTCAGTCTACCACTGATGTGAAGAGGGAGCACAATGGCTTACGTACACGAAAACAGCAGCGAGTGCGCGCTCTCTGAGCGCGACCTGCACACCGTAGCGCCAACTCAAGCTACTATCCTAAAGTCAACCTTTGTCGGGCTAGAAACGGAAAACTCTTTGGGAGACAGGAGCAACATCAATTTCACCATCAGTAAGTCACAAGAGTACACGGACCTGAACGAAAATTACCTTCATCTGGAATGTGAGGTGGTGAAACCGAACAGCGACGCACTGGACGACACCAACGTGGTGGCTCCGTTGAACAACTTGGCTCACTCGCTCTTCAAGGATGTCCAAGTCTCTATCGGAGGCTTCAAAGTGTCTGGTAACACCGAGACCTACCCGTACAGAGGTTACCTGGAAGGTTTACTCAACTATGACAAAGGCGTCAAGAAGAACATCATGAGCGTCCAAGGTTGGCACCAAGACAGGGCTGGTCACTTCGATGCCTTGACCAATGACAACCCAGGGTTCAAGGCTCGCCAGAAACTCATCTCCAACGGCTGCTTTTCGCTGATGTCGAGACTCCACTTTGACCTAGCTCATCAACCAAAGTTCATAGCTGGAGAGACGGAAATCAACCTCACTCTGAAACAAGCTGCCCCCGGTTTCTATCTGATGAGTGTGGGCACCACCGCATACAAACTCAAGATCCACAAAGCTAAGCTCTATGTGCATCGAGTGGTTGTAGCTGATTCTGTGATGGAAACGCACGAAAAAGCAGTGATAGAACGGGTCCCTTCAACTACCCAGTAAACAGAGTGGAGGTGACAACCTACGCCATCCCTGCGGGCAACAGAGATCACACCTACACGCACTCTAACACAGGTCAACTACCCAAGTCCATGATGATTTGTTTCCTAGACCACAACGCCTTTCAACGGAAATTACGCCTGTTTGAACTGAAACATTGCAACGTCAACTCGCTTCAAGTGATAGTGAATGACCAGAAGGTGCTGAACGATGCCTCCGTCCCCGACTTTGCCAAAAGGGAAGCGGCAAGGGAGTACCTAGCACTACACATGGAAACGGGGATGTACGAGGGTTCACGCTCCTGCGACATTTCCTACAACAATTTCCTGAACGGTTACACGCTGTTCCCCCTGGATTTAATCCGGACAGATCGCACGATGGGTGTAGAGTGAACCTTATAAAGGCGGGTCAGCTTAGAGTGGAGCTCAGTTTTGGCTCGGTGCTGACGGAGACCACAACGGTACTGCTCTACTTGGTGTACAACAACGTCATCAAGCTGACCAGAGATCGAAATCCCATCACATGAACTGAAGAGATGGAAAAAAAGTGCATGAACACACTTGAAATAGACAAAGTGTTGAAGGATAACATTCACACAAAACACCATTTCCTAGGTGTTTTCTTTTGTGACACTATCCCCGAGCACCCTATCAAGAACACTTGTTTTGTGAGTAATACGGATCCACAGCATTTACCAGGTCAACATTGGGTGGCGTTTTACGTGTCGAGGACAGGAGAGGTGTACTACTTTGATTCATTCGTCTTACCTCCGCTGAGCGCAGAGTTCTTTGCTTTCCTGAAACTTTCTGCTCCGTTCAAGTGGCAAAGAAACCACGTTCAACTACAAGACACTACTGCTGACATCTGTGGTCCTCATTGCGTCCATTTCCTGATTGAAGCATGTCAAACAAGAAACCCCAAGAAATGCGTCATGAGAATGAGCAAAAACCCAAAACTGAGCGCCCAGTCGGTGAGTCAGAGGCTCGCGATGATGATGATGTGAGGAATTCGGAAAAAAAGAAAAAGGAATGCTGCAAGCATCTACAATTCATGCATACAAAGGTCTTATATCTGGCCGAAATAGTGTTAGATTTATCCAAACTAGTGCAATGTATGATGGAGAGAGTCAGTGACTGTGAAACTAGCAAAGTGAGACTTTGCGGTCTGTTCGGACGAAAGAAAAAATGATTGATTAACCCTTTCGTGCCCAGAATTATTTTAAGAAAGCTGATTTATTCAACAAGCTTGACATAGTAGAGGCTATTACCTATATAATGTCCAAATTAAAGTATTGATTCAAATGATAGCAAAGAGGGCAGTACAATTGCTTTCAGAAAATGTAATATGAAGAATAGGTGAGAGTATTATATGAGGCAGTAAGGGAATGATGATTGTACAAGATGTTGAAAGGGCTAATTTGGATAAAGGTGCCAAGAATTTTTTTTAAAGATTTTGGTAGGATTTAGAACAATTCATAAAGCATTATTTTGACATTTTAAAGAAAGCTATATTGATGGAAATTGAAAATAGACATGTATTATAATTGGATTCCTTGGAGAAAATCACAGGAAAAATATTTCATCAATAATTTTTGTATTTTTATCAATATTTTTTTAATTAAGTGAATTTTCTGTATTTTCCCATTATTCTCATGGCCAGAGCGCGCACTTTTCATGTATTTTAAGCCTATTTTTCATTCATTATTTTCTGCATTAGGATCTATCAATAATTATTCACCTGATGCACCATAACAAATTTGGTATCGTTGGAAAGCCCTTCATATTATGAGTCTTCTAGTGTTAAAATCATCTTAATATGATCAATATTGGACTCATGGTGATCTATTGAACATATATGCATGCTTGAGAGCGCACTTTTGCTAATCTGGGCACGTAAGGGTTAAAAATGATGATTCATAAAAATAAAAAAAAATATTTTGTGTTTTATTTCATACATAACTTTATTTAAAAAAACAAACTAGTCGAGTTATCATTATCATCACTTGCAAAGAATTCAGGAGTATCTGGTCACAAATCATAGAAAGTGTGCATATGGGGCCTCACATGTCATTCGCCCAGACATGTGCCCAGAATCATGAAAAATAATTCTTATAAGTATGCTTTTTTTATGATAGCAAGGACACATCTGACATAAATGATAATGTGATTTTCTTAGTCTACAGGTCAAAATAGTCTGGACCTGAGATTTTCATGGAGGTATGATGATTGTTTCTGTAGGAAATGAAGCCCCCAACGTGGCTTGTAACTTAGGCCCCTAAATGTCATTCGCCCAGACACAATTTCGCCCAGACAATTTTGGGCCCATTTTACCCGGAGCCCAAAATATTCATATGGGACCATCAAAACCCATATGTAACACAAAGATCTCATCCAGCCTGACACTTTGAGCCAAAATAATAGAGGGGGAAACTAAAATTCAAATAGTAGGGGCTGGAATACCTCCAAATTCGTCATATGCAAACCTTCTATGATTTTCGACCATCTCATTTACATAATTAGCCCCGCCCCTTTGTTTACAAACAAGGGACCACGTGGCTACACCACGTGTTGTTGTTTACAAACAAGGGGTCACTTGATTGCACTAATCCCCTAATTAGGTCATGTTACCATGGTTACCAGAATGCTGGCCTCTGATTGGCTGAGCGGTGGTGCTTATCCCCTAAGTAGGTCACATTGCCATGGCAATGGGTCACATGACCAAATGGTGGCCTCTGATTGGCTGCATGCCGAGTGAGTAATATCCTTAGATTAGCTATAGTCCCGTTCCGATACATATTATACTACTAAAAAAAATTAAAAAATTGGTTATGCGCATGGAATGACGCATCGCAATGGGTATTTGAATTGCCCATATTTAGTTTTGACCCCCAATGTGAAGGTTTATTGAGTATTGGCCACCCCACTAAAGGGCTCTTTTTCAAAATGCCCCCCCCCTATAACTTACAAGCCCCCCCCCCCACCTGGCAATAAATGAGTTGGCCCTTATTATGCAGCCCATTTCTGATATAAAAGTAAAATCTGATCAAAAACCTAGTGATAATAATCAATTACAGCAAATACATGTAAAATGGCTAATTTCTGCGATTCCCCCCCCCTTTTTTTTTTTTTACCAAAAAACCTTTTACAATGTTGCAGGAGAGATACTTGTCTATTTAAACACCAAATAATTCTGATTTGGTGAAAATCATTATTTTTACCCTTTAGACCTCATTATCTCTGGTCTAGAATGTATGATATATGACTGGTTTGGTGAAAACACATCACATATGAGTACAAATGTATATTGAATATCTACAGAAAAGGTCTTTGTGTGTTTCTTGTTTGTTCCTTCAATAATTTATTAAACTATAAGGTGTATTTTATCAAATATTATGTCAGGTCACATGATAAGACTGTAAACGTCTTATCATGTTATGCATCCATGGTATGCACCTATTTATACCAGAAAAATCCTCATACAAACACACTGCCCCCTGGTGCAAAGAAGATCACTATTCATTATACATATCTACTATCCCTTAGACAAAGTGACTAATTCTCTCTCTAGGCTTACTTAGTCAAGTTAGGTTGTCTGAATAGGTTAGTCAATGTTACTATTAGAGGTATACATTTTGAGTCATATATTAGTCGTTTTGCCCGATTAGGCATTGGCCCTTATTATGCAGCCCATTTCTGATATAAAAGTAAAATCTGATCAAAAACCTAGTGATAATAATCAATTACAGCAAATACATGTAAAATGGCTAATTTCTGCGATTCCCCCCCCCTTTTTTTTTTACCAAAAAACCTTTTACAATGTTGCAGGAGAGATACTTGTCTATTTAAACACCAAATAATTCTGATTTGGTGAAAATCATTATTTTTACCCTTTAGACCTCATTATCTCTGGTCTAGAATGTATGATATATGACTGGTTTGGTGAAAACACATCACATATGAGTACAAATGTATATTGAATATCTACAGAAAAGGTCTTTGTGTGTTTCTTGTTTGTTCCTTCAATAATTTATTAAACTATAAGGTGTATTTTATCAAATATTATGTCAGGTCACATGATAAGACTGTAAACGTCTTATCATGTTATGCATCCATGGTATGCACCTATTTATACCAGAAAAATCCTCATACAAACACACTGCCCCCTGGTGCAAAGAAGATCACTATTCATTATACATATCTACTATCCCTTAGACAAAGTGACTAATTCTCTCTCTAGGCTTACTTAGTCAAGTTAGGTTGTCTGAATAGGTTAGTCAATGTTACTATTAGAGGTATACATTTTGAGTCATATATTAGTCGTTTTGCCCGATTAGGCATTATGCCTAGATTAGATCAGACTTGACTGATTAAGATTTTTATTCTGAGTATACTACCATACATTATATAAGCCTGATGATACCATAAAACCCTGCATATAAGCCACACCTGTTTAAAAGCTGCACCCTGAGTTTGTAGTTTGCCTTGGAAAAAAATTCATAACTTTGTTTTCTAATCAATGAATTTTCAAAATTAAAAAAACCGTATGTGGTCCTGTGGGCTACCCCAGCACAGGACTCGGCTTGTGCTGGGGTAGCCCTATAAGGCCCCTTGATGTCTCGATCAATTCAGTCTAGAGCACTCCCACAGCCATGACCCGTGCATTATTCCCTAACTAATTCATGTTAGCCTGGTGATAAAACCCATTCCTATACTTCTGTGTTCAAGCCTGGCGACAAACCCATTTCTATACTACGTTATACAGGCCTGGGGATAATACCCATTCCTATACTACTTCATGTAAGCCTGGTGACAATACCCATTTCTATACTATGTTGTACAGGCCTGGTGATAATACTCATTCCTAAACTACTTTGTACAAGGCTGGTGATAATACGCATTCCTATACTATTTTGTATAAGCCTAGTGATAATACCCATTCCCATACTCATTTATATAAACTTGGTGATATATAATACCCATTCCTATACTACTTCATGTAAGCCTGGTGACAATACCCATTCCTATACTACTTCGTGTAAGCCTGGTGACAATACCCATTCCTCTACTACTTCATGTAAGCCTGGTGATAATACCCATTCCTAACCACAATATCTAATATGATTTACATAGGCAAACCCTTTCTGAGTAAAATGAGATATTAGATATTGTGGTTAAATGGGGATAAGAACAAGTTTTATACATGTATCTGGAGTGCATTTAAAATTTTCAGTTAAAAAAGGAACTTTGTAATTTCAATCTTCCATCTTCCCGACTGTCTGGAACACTCAAATCTGAACTTAAAAACATGTATTAGGGCTTAATGAAAAGCGTATCATGTCTTCTTTCCAACAAGACCAATAACTTCAGGATCCAGACAAGGTAAGATAGTCTCAGAGCTTATGGATTGAGCATATCCCTTGAATAACATGGTAGCAAAATTGTCTCAAAAGTGGTCTGAACCCGCACATGGATAATGAGCAAAAGCCGGTAGTGCATCCCAAGATAATCAATGTTAACATCTTGAATCTTGTTCAGGGGACCCTAAGGATCAAAAAAATACCTGGTGTGTTGGGATGTGGTGGGGGGTGCATGGTGGGCCCTATCAGCCCCCGGCCTATACTAATGTGTATAAACATGACGATGATACCCATCCCTATGCCTCTTTATCCATGTGATAATATCCATACTTATATAAATACTACCTTTTACGCTTGAATAAAGAAATGAGTATATGCCTGATTACAGGAACCAGTAATGCCTATGCCCTGTTTGTTCTTCTAAAACAGTGCCAATTCCTTGCAAAAGGTCCAACAGTATCAGGAATTATTAGTTTAAGGTCGAATAACAGATGGCGATTTGAGGCACAATCATGAACAATCATTTTGCTGCGTTTTGTGTAAATGATTTGAACTATCCTGCATTTGATTAATGATTACATCTATGTGTATCACACACTTTCTGTCCAAAAAAAAACCCTTAAGAGTGTGCTTGTATGTCATACTCTCTTCTGTAGTTATATCTGTTGCGATTTAAGGCAGTAGGATTCAACCTTTACTCTCATGGTCAATAGATTTATTGGGGATTTCATGCTCAACTACGGCGCACTTGAGTTTCAATGATCTGATTGGTCAATGGGTGGTCACGTGACCTTTTAATGCGGGCGTGCATTCGCCATGCTAGCCCCCCTTTAAAATTGAATTATGCACTACAAACTAAGTCTTGAATAAGCGCTGGTCTTGAATGAGCACAGGGGGTAGAGGCAAGTTGAAATCTATAAGCGCCGGGGCGATTATACAGGCCAATATGGTAACGTCATCTATGACATCACAGGTAGCCAAAAGTAGGCCCACTACCATATGGAATGATGCCGGGACTAGAAAGAGCCTCTCACTATGATTGACGCCTGACGTCAATATGTCTATATATATACGTGCAACCAGGCACCCAGAATAGTCCTAAGGGAGTGGTCATTATTTATCAACGGGGGGGGGGGGGGTTGAGGGGGGAGAAAAATTTCACATCCTTTCTGAGGGGGGGGGGCATAAAAATGACCTTCTTTTTAGCAAAAAAAAAAAAGAGGGGCATGAAAATTCTCTGCATCTCTGGTGTGGGGGTGGGGTGCAAAACTTTTTGACTGCCATTGAGGCGGGCATAACAATTTTTTCGTGAACCCCCCCCCCCCCGTTGATAAATAATGACCACTGCCAAATACACTCGAGGCGTTCGGGCAACGGTTTTCCAACGATATCTATTGCATTATGGGTAGGGGTGACCTCGAACACTAACTACCCCACCTCAGCTGGTTCCCTCCACCCCCTTCCACCCCAGCCATGTCTGGCTAGGTACCAGTCCCTAACTATGCTTGGGAGGCTAGTAACTTGACTCAGGGATCAACATTGACCCACATGGGGAGGACCAATAGGGGGTGGCCTTACAAACCAGCATTGATCCCTCGGCCGTACTCCGAACGCACCGACTGGAATGTTAGCATTGATCTACCAGCTGAACCGGATATAGAAGTGGTAATTACACCCCAGAGACCTCTGCTGTAGATTTATGTACTATGCAGGGAGTAAGTAGAATGTGCTGGTAGGTGATTAATACAGGTTATTATATTGGCGTAAAGATGTGTGTGCTGTAGGTCTATAACCGATGCCAGGGACGTGCTGTGGACTGTTAGGGTCGAATCCCACATGGTGATTTAGGTCTCAAATGTCACTAGGGGCCTTCCTGAGCCCCTAGATCACAAGAATTGTTTAACTTATACCAGTACTATACCAAATCCCACGGTGGGTTAATACACAGTAGGCAGCTATCCTAATGATCTAGGGGTTCAGAAAGACCCCTAGAATGCAAAGGACTTATAGCAGAGCTATTAGAGTCCTAATTCGCCATGTTGGATTCGACCTTTACGCTACCATATCACCTCATACCCCCGGATACAACACAAGTTATCATATCGTTAGCTCTACCACACTTCAACTAAATTGTCGGTTAGAAATAAAGATGGAACAGGCATTTGGTGTCATGATGCGTGGATGGAGTCCCATTAAGCACATGTACATGTTCACCCCGACATGGATGCACCATACTTACATTTAGGCTAATTTAGGGAGCGAAACACTAAAGGGAGAGACTAATATGGTGGGCCCTGTTTGAGCACAACGCTGGAAAGTATCCCAATTCAATGTAGTCCACTGTGTTGTTTCTAAATTGTTCAGCGAATGGTGCATATTTCATGTCATACCTGTAATTCCTCCACCTGCAACCGGAGAAACCCACCTAATAGGCTGTAACAGGACTTCAGCTAATAATATGTGTGCACACTTGAATATTGATTGATTGATTTGTGTCTTACAGCACTTTAGCGGCACTAAGTGGCTATCCCGTGCTTCACAGGTTGATAATTTAACAGAGGAATGTGTCAGTGCCCGCGCATATGTGCACCACACACATCCTGAGGGGATAGGAAAGAGGAGATATAGACCCTTTTAAGTGGGCTAGGGAAGCCCGTGCACACTTGAATAATATGGACTATATCTATCTTTCTATTCTTCTCTTTTGTAGTCATTGTAGAGTAGGCCTAGGCGTATACCACGGCTAAAACATTTCAGAACGATTTTGGATGTCCAAACTTGATAATCTGAGTGCCTTTATCACAGGATAGACGCACTGAGAGTTGACACTCGAATATTGACAGTGTTCGTTTTCTATACTATTCTTATATGTGACAGCAGCTCAGGTTTAGCTTTGACAGTGGTGCATACAGGAGAAACCTCAGCATGGGTAGGACTAGAACCTGGGATCTTCTTATCCAAAGTGCTTCATGCTATCCATTAGGCAATGGGGCTGGACAATGATGTTGGGTATGTTTAGGACCCTTTGGATACCATATATATGTTTGTATGTCAGTGAATGCAGAATGCATTCTGATGCATTCTAATGCATCCTGAAGGTGCACACCATGGCACCCGTTGATTTTAGGGCCAGATAAAAAGCCCTCGGCTTCACCTTGTTGTCAATGGACCATTCTGGGTATTATTATTATTTTTCATATTTACTAAATTCTTCACCATATAAAGCCTAAGCTCTGCCCATGATCTACACTCAATAATCTCCTGTATTCCCCAACAGGAACCAGGATCCATTAGTCATCACAAACACACTTCCTCCATGACACTCTGTGACATAAGGTACACGGATGTAATAACATTCCAACCTTATCTACATCCACACAGTCCAACTGGAGGAAGTGCGATCCATCTGTGGTGCCATATTTGGAATGAGAGGATATTTCACAATCTCCTCTCAATTCTCATTAACATAATCTACCCACAGGTGGCACTCTCTCTTTATGACATGTGTCACTATTCTATTGAGCCACATGTACAGAACATTTCACAACACTGTGAGCTGCTCAAGCCCTTAGTATAAAAGGCAGCTTGAGCAGCTCCCAATCAATCTATTCTAAGATCAATCTCTCCCAACTTACACCTTACACCTATACCTAGAACCTACGACAGGTTGAGCTATAGGATCGGAGGCAGAGCTTATAGATATTGGCGAGTGTTATCATTGTTACCACCTTTATGAAACACTCATGTCAGCTATGCAATAAAAGGATCAAATGAACTTCTCTGGATTCCGTGTACATTCACTTCACCACTTGTAACCGTCTGTTGACACGATGGTGGATGAACCCTCCAAGAATATCCCACTACCAACCTCTCATTAAACATGAGCAATAGTGAGACATCACCCAAGGAGCCAGCTTCAGAACAACGCACCTTTACATCACCTGGGCTAGACGCGCCCAAACACCCCACAAGTGCTACTACACATCACTTCTAGAGGCAAATTTCATCACCTGCAGCCTTCAAAATGATCCAATTATATCCACCCGACACACCAAGGAACACCACCCATGGTAGGAGCTATACAGCGCCACGATCTGACGCTTACAGCGACAGCCCCAGGAGCAGCCGCAATGATTAGGATTCAGGGAACGGAACTACAGCACCTATAGTCACCGCCCCCCACTCTACAGGACCCGACCACACGACCGCCCACCACTACTCCAGAAGTTAACTCTCAATTGACTCTCACACCTCCAGGACTCTTGCACTGACGATGAGGAGCACAGCCAGGATACCTCGATTCTGGAGCCTAAAAGCAAGTCTGGTCAATATGGACAGCAAGGTAGGGCCATTTTCGTTGATACAGAATTGACTAAGAGTGCAGTATCTGTTAGCATGGACAGCCACTTGTATAGAGCTCTCGTTGATTATGGCGCTTCCTTGTTTTTATTAACCAGAAATGGTTGATAGAATAGCAAGCACACATTTTGAAATATTTTTTGGGGTTGTTCTTTTATCTGGCCCTATAAAGTCAACTTGTGCATCCATAATCATCATATATTACATTATTAGGTATGCCCATTTGTATAGAGTATACATCGTAGGCCTACATATGCCCACGTGTGTCAGTGCTTCATAATCGGTTTGATATGATGCATTTTCCTCACTGAAGAGTCTACACAAGAAATGAAATACCACATCTAGTCATCCTTACCAACTCCCCTCCTCAGCCCTACCTATATTTGCCCCGTCTATTCCTGGAGGTTCTGGTCGACTCGTTTGTTACCTAGCCACTGCCCTTAATACCATGCACGGCTGATTAACGCTCCGAGCTAACCACCGGAAACGAGAACACTTCTCCTGGCCATCTCGTGCACGTGACTTCCCATGAGATGTTGGCTGATCAATGAGTTGTAGTACACAGAGTAGCAGACTACGGTATGTATTTGTAGTAAGCGCACAGTGTAGAAGGTACTAGGGTAACTGGCAGTTATCTCATCCAACACGAAGGGCCATATGCAGACAAGTGTGAACACATTTCCTCGTTCTATGCTGTTAATATACTATTCTACTTTAAAATAGTATTACAGAATCTTAGCTAGTGCATAGTTATTTACATAGACACGACTTGGAGTTACTACATTACTTGGATTACATAGAAATAAGCCAAAACTGTTAGTTTGGTACTAGGGTAACTCCTGAAGTTACCCTAGTACTTGCTATTGTAAACAGAATGACTTACCCTAGTACTGAAAATCTAAAAGCCCTCTACACTACTATTCTAGAGATTGTTACCCTACTGTTATTAGTTCAGAGGATTGTTCATGTTGTATATCACATTTAAACAATGTAGCATTACTTAGATTAGTAGAGGTATTGTGTAATGCCCCCTTTTAGTTCTCTATACCAAATATAGGATCCACAATATTGGATGGGTCAACTGACAGTTACCCTACTACCTTCTGCACTGTGTAGGGAGGACAAACCAAGCCCTAGATTTGGGCCGGACCCACTTGGCAAAAACGTATTTGTAACTAACTTTTTGAAAGATTTTGAGAAAGTTTTGCTGAAGTGAAAAGTTTTTCAACGTTCAGAGAAAAAAAAAGCTTTCAACGCTTGTTAGTTACGTTTTCATAGAACCCCAAAAATAGTTTCTTGGGTGCAGAGGAAAGTTATTTTTACATCTTTTACACCTTTTTACAAACCGTACCCGAACTTAAGTATAACAAGAATAACATGTTTCCCCACCAATAAGTGGTTATACATTGGCAATGTTGATTGGATTTGTGTGAATTGTTAAGATAAGAGTGCATATAATATATGGGGCTCCCTATTACTGACCACCACCTGCACATTCATCTCATAGAAGGTGGTTTTACTGGATATGCTTAGCCCTCCCCCAAGAAAAAGGTGTGTTTTCAGTAACCGAACCGACCCTAACATAACAGGGCCGATTTTTTTGGGGTAAAAACACAACGGCCGGGGTGAATTTTGACCCTCGTGGGAGTGGTAGGGCAAATTTTTTTTTCGCACATATGCGCGAATACCCATTGATCCGTCCTTTTGTTGAGAATGTACCACCTAAGGTAATCACTATTTTTGTGAAATCTATCACGATCCCCCCACTCCTTTTCAAAATGACCCCCCCTATATCTACCGAGCCCCTTCCCCCACCTGGCAATAAATGACTCAACCCTAAAATCACGTTTATTTATAATATGCCTATATATTGGACAGGAGTAAGACTCCTCCGAGGATTTCAGTTCATGTTACTGGAAACACCTTTTTTTTTGGTCTTACCCTTCTTTTACCCTTTCCCATTGAATACATCCTATTCATTTTACAATGCTTCAGTGATTTGTCTCTCTGATTTTAACAATTATAACGATTTGTAATCTTTAAGAATATCTTTTGATCTTACCCAGGAGGCTATTTCTGAACAGACAGCGACCCAGTTTTACAGTGGTCTGGCTATTATTCGGGTCTACAGGGGGAGTTGCTGTTAATACAAATCTAATGACCCCTACAGTAGATTACCCTGTACTTGGTACAGGGCAATCTACTGCCTATTTACAATCCGGGCTGAGAGTGTAGTCGTACCGTCATTCCCATAGAAATAGCACTGGCATTTTGCAGTCGTACGATGTGTGCGATCGTAGTGCCTTAAGAAATGGCCTCCAAAGGTTCTATCAAACCACGTCTCCGCTGGGTAGATTCAAGAAATTTGCCTTTTTCGTCTCAAACATTTTGTTAAAATAAAACAGGAGGTGCGCCAATTTCTTCCTTTTTTTTTTTTTTGGCTTATCCCCTTTTTTTCGCCGCTGGGGATGGTAGACTTAATATCTTCAGCTCACAGAGTGGAAATAATGGGAATAATAACAAAAATGCAAGCATGTAATTGTCTGTGCGTAAAATGGTGTTTGTGAGAATGACATTTGAGCTATGGGGGAATATTTCTGTCTGTTAGGCGGATTTCTACTACCCTTCCCCAGGTAAGATGGTCACTCCTTTCGTATGGAATTAAATATGATCGGTGGGAGGTACTAGGGGTAGAGGTCACTCAGTGGCTTACCAGGTTTTTCCATCCACACCTAGACCTTGCCCGCGTGATAGTTCATCTGACAAAAAAAAATCCCACAAAATTTGATTTCATTTGTAGGCTACTTGTAAGCAAGAATGGTATAGCTTCTTGGCGCAAGTGCCGAGTGTACGCTTATGGCCGATGGCGCAAGCTTTACATCCTATAGACAGGAGGGTATTGGGCAAAGATAACGAGGAAGAACCTGTTAATACTTTTTCTGGCAGAAACATGCATAGCTTAACTCGTTTTCATAGTATTGACAACAATTTTACAGCAGAACACATGGAAAACACCTTTTAAGTTGTAAAGAGGTTGGCAAGACCCCCTTGGGCGTCATGGGCCTTTATGCTATACATGGGACAAGGGAACGTTCTTTTAATCGATAGTGGGGTATGGTCAATTCTTAAAATCGACATGGGACATGGGACACCTCCATCAAGGGCCCCTCTATTTCTACCAATATAATACTTTAAATAGGGGTAGAGGGCAAGAGAGTAAAGAAGGATTCAGTGAAAGCCGTTGGAACACAGAAAAGAATCCAAGTTAGTCAGTCTAACTTAACTTAGTCAAAAGAGCTAAATGATCTTAGTTAGGGCTTTTGTGGTGGGTGTGCACCACAGATGGTTCTATGAATGTCTAACTTATGGCGATTTGTTATTGCCCTATATGCTCAGGGCTATCACAATTCAACCTAACATCATGCTTGACAAAACATACCAAATAAATTGATGAGTTATCAAAGGAACCGGGTAGCGAGATACATAACACCTATTCTGTGGTAATCTAAATATATACATGTATGCACACTATGCCTGTGGATATACCCTGCCTGTAAGCCTCATCCTCAGTTTATGACAATGCTATAAGCCAAAGTAGGCCTCTTAGATAATCTATAAGCCAGCAGTTAAAATGAGGCAAACCAAGAGAAGTTGGTTACTTTGACTAACAGTTAGTCATATTTGACTAAAAAAAACTTGGACACTTAGTCACATACTTTTGACTAACTATTGTTGGAAAGTTATCCTTTTTGACTAACATCTGACTAAGATTTTGAAGATTATTTTTTCAGTGAAGAAAACTCTGTACAAAAATAGAAGGTTTCCATCTGAGATGAAATGAAGTTTGACTCTATTCCTCTCACATGTCTGCAAACCCAGAATTGCTACCTGCAGGGCCTAGTGGGCTCATTGAATGGGAATGCTGACAACCTTTGGGGAAGTGAGCTTATCGGTACTGCCGTGTGGTGGCGTTAGTGGGTTTACTCATTGTGGGAGCGAGGCTGACTGTGAGCCCAGGGCGTCCCCTGGTGACAGAAATACCCACAGATGTGTGCAGGAAACCAACAAGTGGCCATTTACTTCTAGTCAACGATCAATGCGCCGTATGGCCAAGGCAATTTGGGCAATTTCACCGGTCATTTTTTCATCCTCTATCGGCACATGTATCTAATTTTTACGTTTATCGGCTAATCTGAAACCCATTCAGATATATCATCTATAAATCGATATCATATTAAAAAAAGACTACAGGTAATTAGCTGTGCCATTGCCCGATCAAGACTTTCTAAGGAAACAGGCAATAATTTGAGTAACCTTACTAACTTCACCGTGATGTCTGAAGGGTGGGTATGCTGAGATGGGGGTTTGGTTAACGACTGTGGCAACCCCCTAGGGGCACTCAAATATTTATCTTCAAAGTTGTGTGGCTGGGGGCTTGGCTAAAAGAAGTTACTTAATGAAATCTTGCTCAAAAAGGGGTCTGGATGTACATTCACTATCTGTGTAAGGCCCACTGTTTATTTATACAGAAAGTGGCCGGGTGGATGGGTACTACAGACAGTGTTCACTTTTACCAATAGCGGCCATTTACACAGATAGTGGTTGTATACCACCCCCGATGTCGTTGTATTCACCATGAAATAAGAATTCAGACCCGAGAAAATAGTCTACCAAGTAATCTATCTATTACATTGTCACTGGTAATTTCCAGAGTATGGTATATTTCAAGCATACGGGCGATCATAATTATAACTGCCCCTAGCTTTGGCATTTGATGGAAAGTACAAGCACCAATCAGAGCAATTGAATTGATACATTGATTTTGGGCGCGTATTAGGGGGTAGATCACTTACATGTGGGATAGGAAGGTCAAGGTTATAAGGTTAAACACCTTGGAACTAACTATACCTCCATCAAAGCATCCATCAACCCTTGGGAACTGGGGGTGGGTAGTAGGAACCCAGACGCTGTAGTCACCTGCCACTAGGTGGGTGGTGCTTACCGCGGGAGGACCTCCATGTCTAACTCCTGAGTGGTGCAGCAGGAGCCTAGGAATCCTGAGTGGCACAGGAGTACTTCAGGGACATCTGTACATCCAGTGCTTTGGAAACGATTCCACGAATTATAGGCGTGAGTACGATTATATACATACAGATATCCGCTATCTTCTAGATGGAGTTTGATCTCATTGAGTATGCCCATGTTGCATACGCATTTGGACTATACCCCTCCTCCTTTGCGTACATACTCAAACCATATATGGACCCCCCTTCAATTCCTGTATTCTATATACAATGGTGTTTTTTTATAATGCACCACACAGGACAACAGTGGGACATATTTTCTTCATGGAGATCTATCATCAACTCCCCCCCCCTTCCCCTGCACTCTACATGTGATATGTACACAACCAACCTTCTAGTCCCTCTTCTCCAAACACACGCCATTCCCACGCCAACATAGAAGTATCCCCATTTCTCCTTGGACATTGAAAGGGAATGAAAAATTACCCCTTTTTTCTTTTTTTTAAACACAGGTGGTGTACATGTACCATGGGTGTACAAGGGCAGGCCTCCCCACAATCCTCAATCAATCCTATATTACCAGGTTCTATGCATTCATACTCAAACCCTCCTACCCCCCTCCCCCTGCACCCATCTGTGTGCATTTGGGTTGACCCCCCACTCCCCCCTACATAATTAATGGATGTCCCCTAATGAGTATAAAATGCTATCTTCAGTGAGCAGAAAAGTCCCAAGATTTATTTCTCTCATGTAAGCTTCATGGAAGATTATTGTGTACAATGTATTAATGCATGATAATGCACTTAATACATTTACGATATATTTGGCCCTGGAAAAAACACCCAGTTATGTCACTGACCCCCTGAGACCCCCCCCCCCCCCATGCCACTGTTTGTCACTGATACCAAAAACCCCTCCCCCTTAGCAGTGACATAATTGTTGAACGTTCCCCAAAGAAGACAACATACCTTGAGTCGTCCACCTGTCAACTTGCTTTACTCATATTTACATGTATTCTAAAAGCCTACAAGCCTAATAATGTTAAAATAGTGGACGTCTCTAGGTGAAAATGGACCAAATGGAATGTTATTGGAAAGGGTGAGAAGCTAGAAATAAAGAGTAAACATGGATTTCAGAAATGTGACAGATGCAAAAGCCCTAACAAACCCCTGATGGAGAAATATACTCCTATATATGCCCAGTTTCTGGGCGTATATTAATCATTTCATGTTGCTTTACATCCTCAAAACTTGTATATTAGATAAAAAAAAAACGATTGCCATGGCAACCCTTTTGGGAACAATGCCTTTCTGTGAGGTTCTCCTGTCCTACCAATGACAGTTAATGTCATTTCTTACCTACATTGACATATATATTTTTCACCAATTTGCGTGTCAAAATCCAAGGAAACAGGCATTCCTAAGGAAGAAATAGATCTTCTCTTTCCATGGAAACGGAAGTGATGCTACACTTCTCAGCTAAAGGAATGCCAGAAATGAATTTCATAGGTTCTTTATTACTAAAAATATGCGATTTTAAGCCATTACACTTTCAGGGGTCATATCACAAGAGCTCAATTTTGAGCAGTTTGCTCTCCCACTATTTGCAGACTACTAATTTATGGTGTTTCCTGTGGTTAATATGCAATTGTTTTGTGAAAAAACCCAAATATGTTTCAAATTAGGGGTAGGCCTACACATGCCTACAGACAGTCTTCCCATCCATAGGTCAAGAGACCAGCATTAGCTGCTATGATGTAGGTATTCCGCTGAACCACCTTGTTACAAGTAAAAGGTTTTGAAAACTAGTGAGCCTTGCAGTCAGCAACTCAGTGGAAGGTGCATGATTGCATAGAGAACTGGGGAAACTGTTGATATGAGGAATACTATCCATGGAGGGCATTTCTCAACAATGTTAACTAGCATCATTGAGGAATGCTCTCCTTCTAGTATCATGAGTTTGGACAGTGTAATGCACCGATTTAATGGAAATGACTGAAATTTCTTTTCTTAAAAAAGGAAAGAGATGTCATCAAGAATACCAAGCAGTTTTGAGTATGGTGGTCTGGAGGGATTCTGCTGAGACATGTACGTCTTTTGTGGCAGCTCACTTTCATCTTTGATGTAGGTGTATTGCTGAACCACCTTGTTACAAGTAAAAGTTTTTGATAACTAGTGAGCCTTGCAGTCAGCAACTCAGTGGAAGGTGCATGATTGCATAGAGAACTGGCGAAACTGTTGATATGAGGAATACTATCCATGGAGGGCATTTCTCAACAATGTTAACTAGCATCATTGAGGAATGCTCTCCTTCTAGTATCATGAGTTTGGACAGTGTAATGCACCGATTTAATGGAAATGACTGAAATTTCTTTTCTTAAAAAAGGAAAGAGATGTCATCAAGAATACCAAGCAGTTTTGAGTATGGTGGTCTGGAGGGATTCTGCTGAGACATGTACGTCTTTTGTGGCAGCTCACTTTCATCTTTGATGTAGGTGTATTGCTGAACCACCTTGTTACAAGTAAAAGTTTTTGATAACTAGTGAGCCTTGCAGTCAGCAACTCAGTGGAAGGTGCATGATTGCATAGAGAACTGGCGAAACTGTTGATATGAGGAATACTATCCATGGAGGGCATTTCTCAACAATGTTAACTAGCATCATTGAGGAATGCTCTCCTTCTAGTATCATGAGTTTGGACAGTGTAATGCACCGATTTAATGGAAATGACTGAAATTTCTTTTCTTAAAAAAGGAAAGAGATGTCATCAAGAATACCAAGCAGTTTTGAGTATGGTGGTCTGGAGGGATTCTGCTGAGACATGTACGTCTTTTGTGGCAGCTCACTTTCATCTTTGATGTAGGTGTATTGCTGAACCACCTTGTTACAAGTAAAAGTTTTTGATAACTAGTGAGCCTTGCAGTCAGCAACTCAGTGGATGGTGCATGTTTGCATAGAGAACTGGCGAAACTGTTAATATGAGGAATGCTATCCATGGAGGGCATTTCTCAACAATGTTAACTAGCATCATTAAGGAATGCTCTCCTGCTAGTATCTTGAGTTTGGACAATGTAATACACCGATTTAATGGAAATAACTGAGACTTCTTTTCTTAAAAAAGGAAAGAGATGGCATCAAGAATACCAAGCAGTTTTGAGTATGGTGGTCTGCAGGGATTCTGCTGAGACATGTACATCTTTTGTGGCAGCTCACTTTCATCCTAGTTAATGGGTCAATCTATACATCCCTGATCATGAGGCATATGTGACCTCTGTCACATGACCACTCTTTTATATTCAAGTGACAATAGACCTCCTCGATCACAATGTGTACACGATGTACAGATTGCAACCGTTAAAGCTGCCACAATAGTTGGAATACTCTTTTCTATATACAGATGACTTTATACCTATTTTACTCTAACCAAATGCCATTCATTCTGGTTAGATGGTCTGTAAAGCAAACAACTCAAGACTGCTGCTCTATCCATTTTTTTGAAGGGAACGGGATATCTACTCAGCTCAATAGTGTTGACTAGTCTATCCAGGTGGCGGGACTGAACAGTCAGGCCTCCAGTGCATACTGGTCCCAGAGTTAAGTACTAGCATCCTAGACTCTGGTCTTCTGCCCTATGTATGGATGAAACACTAGAGGGAGCTGTGGTCTGACTGGTCAGCATGCATTGTGAATCGGTTTGGGGAATTTAACACCCTATATGTAACCTGTCCAGAATAGGGTAGTGGTTAGAACACTGGACTCATAATGCAGGGTGACTGAGTTCTACCCTCGCCTGATGCTTTTGATTTTGATTGTGTTGATTAATTGCAATAAATATCTATAAAAATAAGTGTAATAGAAGACTGTGCAAAGAAACTATGATTTTAAAAGCAGAGGTTTCTGGTAATATTTTCTTACAAAATAGATAGTATTGACTTATGGTGACTTGAACCCACATCCCTGATATTGGGAGCTCAACTGTCTACTGCCTGAGCTAGTGGGGCTGTTGTTGATTTGTGGTAGACAAACACCTCATATTGCCACATAGGTCTTCAGCCCAAGTTATGTTGATGGGTGTGGACCACTAAATTTGACATGGTGACATGGCAATTTCTTAAAATCGACATGTGACATGAGAGGTTCTTAGAGGTGACATGGGACATGGGGATTTAAGTGACATGTGACATAACCATTTCTTAAAATCGACATGTGACATGAGAGGTTCTTAGAGGTGACATGGGACATGGGGATTTAAGTGACATGTGACATAACCATTTCTTAAAATTGACATGTGACATGGGGGACCCCCCATCCACACCCCCATGTTGAGCTGAATGCACAGTCACAGATGATTGTGTTTGAGATTTGTTGTTGTCAGGTGTGTATACTAGATTTATACTCCACCTGGCTCTGCACCCTATTCGGTATGTTCGACCCCTGGCCAAACTGACTTGCGTTAGTTACTTGAGTAACCTGCCGGGTTATCGGATTGGCTACCAGTCTGTGACATCATAAATGGGTCAGGGCAGGTTGTTGAGTAAGTTACAGAGCCTCAGACCTCTGTTTGTATCCCATAGTGCACCATTCCTATGCTACAAACAGATGTCACATGACTTCCTGTGGTACATATGTCTGGGTCTGGCCTTACTCAAGTAAACCCAGTTGGTAATTGGAGCGGAACTCCGTAAGTTACGAAGCCAGGGGTCGAACGTACCGAGTGTTCCTACTGTAGGTTTATTTCCATATTCTACAGTTTGGGGGCCAACAGGAGGTTTTATGAATTAGGTCAGGTCTGGGAGGAGGTTTTGTGAAATAGGCCAAGCGTAGCAGGAGGGTTTATGAATAAGGTCATTTTTGAACAGCAGATGTAATTCTTGGGAAAATTCTGTTCCATATGGGATCCGTACCCACGCACCAGACAGTGCTGGGATCCTGAGTCTCATGTGCTAAACATTACACCATGAGTCCTCAGCTGATACTGTGGGTGTTAGATCATCTACTGAGTGGCAATATACTACTTCTATGACTGAGTAATCAATTATAGATAAACAGGGTGATTTTACTTTGAAAGTTTGACTGGTCAATCTAGTGTAGTGGTTAAGGCCTGGGACTAGAAATCTAGACCACAGAGGTTCAAATCCCTGGTGTGATTTTGTTTTATTCTCGGTTGACCACGGTCATTTTTGCAACAAATTCTAAAAATAATGTATTATAATGAACATCCTCCAATTGCCAAAATGATAAAGGGGGCTTCAGGGGGGCCTTTTACAAAGACTCCTTTTACCTTGTATGTGTAAGTTAAAAACACTTTCCCATGCAGCCTTGAACCCACATTCTGTGATTCAAAGTGGGACATGCTAACCATTATACTAATGAGACTGCTGGTGATTGTAGACTTGAACACCATATTTATCATAGCTTTGTATCACAGCCAGTGTAGAAGATTCAAATCTTCTTCTAGGCCTCAAATCTTCTCCTATAAAACCTCCGAGGCGAAGACGATGAGGTTTTATGGCAAAACCTCCAGCTCTAAGGAGGTTTTCCATCACGAAACCTCTATACTCCTGGTACAATGCACACCTGTACCACTGCACCTATATGCAGGTGTGACATAAGACATGAATTGGGCTGTACTAAACATAGGGTCCACTTTTTATGTTGCCCAATGATGTATGCATCTAATTAGCATGTGCAGGCTATATCCCACAATGCAGGGCGCAGAAGATCAGGGGTTACTAGGAGTGAGCTAGTGACACCTGGTATCAGGTTGGCCTCCAGTGCAGAGCTCCCTTTCAGCATAGTAGAACTACTTGTAGTACTACAAGTAGTACTACTTCTAGTACTACAAGTACTATGATTTCCATTGAAGTTCCCTTGAACTTAGCATGGTTAAAGCTCACAAAATAAATTTGGAGCAGTTTTTAGAAATAATGCAACAATGTAGAGACCCACATTTTTGGTTATGATACGAACTACATGTATATCAGAATATATGATTTACTAGCCCCTGTGCCGGCCTATTTCCCAGGTATGCGCGTGGAAATGCAATGGACAATTTCCTGCTGATGGTCTTACTTCTACTGTCACATCTACAGATTGTGCATTCCTGGTTAGGTAAGTGGGCACCTTTAGTATCTATTGTAAAATGGCAATGGGGAAATGTAGACATGCAGGATCATGCTTCACAGACCATGACTCGTGTACTATCTCTTTAAAATATCAAGTTAGAACATCACACACATTTCAAAGAAATATCCCCATCCTATGTTAAGCCTAGACCCTCTCTTTATGCCAGTTATAGTGTAGGTCAGAAAAGAACTAAACTGTGTCCAATTGAGTTTTGAGATAGCATCCTATAGCTATTAAATGCGACTTTGCCTATTAAGCAGTTTGAGCACTATATGTGTCTGTTTTCACCAGCACACACGGCTGGATGTGGTGTCTCTGACAATAATGATGAGCTGCTCCTTAGTAAACGTGTCCATGGAGGTCACGTGTCTACAGCTGACCAATGGCCATGGGTGGTCTCAGTGCGCGTGCGTGGTACCGATGGTCACATGACATGTGGAGGGAGTGTCATTGGCAGACGCTGGATATTGACGGCTGCTCACTGTTTTGAGAAACGGTTAGAAAATGTTTTAAGTGATCCCATTGTAATTTGTATCCAAAGATATCCCAAGTAGATAGCCCAAATGTCTGCTATCACATACAAGATCAAATTCATTACACATATCTTGGTTCAATATAGAAAAATGGTTATGGTAAAAAAATGAATTTGCTCCACTCTTGGCGACTTCTTTAGGCAAAGGTTTTGGCAGAACTGGAATATTGGTTATTGAAATTCCCACACAAGGCCGTCCATGGTCTGAACCTGCGCTGGGCCATCTGTAAAGCTTCGATCGTATCACCTGGTGTCTGAACAATGTCTGAAAGTATGTGACCTTGTCTTAACATTTCCTTGCAGGCACATGCCTGTCTTGCAAATTACAAATTAAATATGCAGTGAAGTTGACATGTCTGGAAGCAACATACCGTTATGTAAAGGAGAATCGTACCTTATATTTCCCATAGAATGGATCTGTAGGGAGTACCATCATTGGATCATCCATCACCCCATTCTGGGCTTGTTGATAAACAACAGTGGCGGATTAAGGGCGGGGGGCGCGGGGGCGCGGGGGCGTCCCCCTTTTCCTTGTACTTAAGAGTGTACCTAACCTTTTTAACCCTAGAATTAAGCCAAAATTAGGGGCTAAATGAGGGGCGCCCCCTCCTTTTCAAAATCCTGGATCCGACCATGAACAACTTTTGGACCATCCACACATTCAAGATGTTGAGCACAAACATAGAGCCATAATTTGTGGGCAGTATACCGATTAAGCGATAAATTGAGAGAGAGAGAGAGAGAGAGAGAGAGAGAGTGTGTGGGAGAGAGAGAGAGAGAGAGAGAGAGAGAGAGAGAGAGGGGGAGACAGAGAGTGAGAGTAGCAGGCACATTTATTCACTCGAATAATATGGTCCCGCACAAGTTCAGATCTCGATCTATATTGTATAGCTGTTCTGTAATCTTCAGTATGTTGACTCCCTGTTTGTTCACACTGTTTAACTGGAAGGTTAGAAATATGCAGTTGTGAGCAGCAAAGCCTATATGCCTAATATATCGAAATAAAATGTTGTTAACCGATTCATTTTGTCCCTGTCATGTGTGTTACCAGACACCTAGCTTGGTGGTCGGAAAGTGGGCAGGTGGTAGTCAGTACAGGACGCAAGGTGGGCCATGTCCGACATCTAGGTGGCAGCACCTACACTGCACAGAAAGTTATGTTCTACCCCAGAAGAAACCGTAAGTACCGGGAACCGTAAGTTACAGAGCCCTGCAAAGGACATCTGTTTTCTGCCTACTTTTTTCTAGAGTTTGTTTCCGCAAGTTTTATTTTCGTTTCCTCAAGTTCTATTTTCGTTACCACAAGTACTATTTTCGTTTCCCCAAGATTTTGTTTCCGCAACGAAAATCAAAGTTGTGAAAACGAAAATTCAACTTGCGAAAATGAAAATTTAACTTGCAAAAACGAAAATTTAACTTGCGAAAACGAAAGTTTAACTTACGAAAACGAACTTCAGATATAAATATGTAGAAAACGGATGTCCTCTCCAGGGTTCCGTAGTACGTACCCTGATCATTATATATGTGTAGAGGCAAGGAGAAAGGGTGCTCCATGCTAGAAGTCAACTTTAAAATTCAGATCACTAGCTTTACAGTGATATATTGCATGAGAAGATACTCCTGTTAGTTTTGGAGGAATGGCTTGCTAAATATGGGTAGGTATGACCATTTCGTGAATGTCAATAAGCCATAGCAATAAGTCCCATTAGTCATGAGATACATCTGTAATTAGCATAATTTATATTAATTAGCTAAGTAAGCATAAATTTTCATTCTTTTGCCCATAACTTTCGATGTAGAAATGGTATTTTCATTCTGTTTACACCATAGTGGACCTTATGAAATGTTCCTTCAAATGGGATCATCGATTTTCTTATTTAGAAGGAAAATAATGTTTCCATGGTAACAGAAATCAACAAAAATGCCTATTTTGGCCCAAAAGCATTCTTTTTAATGCCAAATATGGACCCTTTCCCCCTAAAATAGAATGTTTTATAAAAAATCATTGGATTGTCCATAAAAAAGTAGCCTATAGCAATTTTAGGCATATTTTTCCTTTTCCAGCCCATAGTAGAGCCCCCTGGTGGCTAAAACAGGTACTAAATCCCACAGGAACCCCCATTTCTGCTTTCTGGCGCACATATAAACATGGCCTTTGGTGATTTGGAAGGGTTGCCTTTCTTGGCTATGAAGTTGAGTTTAATACGGAAAACCTACGGCCAACTTACGGTCTCCATAAGAAAAATTACAAGTCATGGATTTTCTTAAAGCTACAAGACCTGAAATGCATAGCTTGTTCTTTTTCTCCGTTTCTATCATAAGCCCAATGGTTAGAATGTGTTGGTTAAATCTCATTCTTTTTTTGTGAGCTTTAGTCATTCAAATTCCAATGATATCGATATGCAAAAATAAAATGCTTCCGGCAAGGGCTTCCAGCATTTTATCCATGTTGACAAATATCTAATTAGACCAGCTTTGTGACCTCATCTATTAGCAGAAATCAGACTGGTATTCCATGGTGGAAGGAACTCTGCATTGGAGGCCTCACTACTCAGTCCTGCCACCTGGGAGATTAGTCGTGACTATTTAGCTGAGTGTTGTCCCTTCCCACTAAAAGGCCAAATCCCACTACATGAAAAATGGGTCTGAAATGTCTGTGATTCTGGATATCGGCAACATTGGACCCTTGCCAATTTCCTAAATCACAAGGGTACTCACTGCACTTCTTACCACTCCAAATCCGACTATAGCTGATAGTAGCAGGGGAATCTCTGTGATTTTCATTACTGCACAGATAAGTTGCTAGAATGATTCACAGAGATAGAGTATTTGATATTAAAATCACAGTTGTCTCTGACTATTTTCCGTGGTTTGGAATGGTCTCCTGTATAGCATAAACAAATGTAGCTTGCATAAATCACAAGCAGAACCCCATTATGACTGTAGTATGTGGAACTTGGCTCCTGATTTATCAAAGACACACCTCTTCTGATTTCCTAGAAACTGTTGTTTTCTTCTAAATCACAGGGATTTTGAGTCTATCACAGAGATTTCAAGCCCTTTGTGAAGAAAATATCAAAAACTTTTGATGTACTATACTCCCTAAATACCAGCACTTTGACAGGGATTCTTAGCCTTTATAGGTCTTCCCTAGATGATGTTACCACCCCAATATCGGCTAAGCACCCACATATCCTATTTCACAACGATTTCCCAACCATTTTCACGTTGTGGGATTTGGCCTAAAGAGGAGAGAGCAGCTGAGACCTAAGTCCTTAGCTGTATGCATTACACCTCACATTCACCAGAATGAATGTCACTGGATTTGAGGAAAAGAGCTATAGAATTATCGGATTTAGATACTAGAGAAAGCATTCTAACATTTATTACAGCTTTCACAAAGTATAGGGAATTGAATGACTGTTGTGTTATAAGGGGTAGGGGTACATTGTGGTCTGGGCCTTCTTATTCATATAATTGCAGTTATGTCTAGCTTAAATTATGGGAAAATCACTCATGGAAAGAACATATGGCTTATGGGGAAATGACTTTCTTTTGGACTCTACGATGGACTATAGGTACCTCCGTGAGAAAGGAACCCCCGGCTCAGACAATTGTAGTGTATGTACGTGAAATACGGATACATTATACAGGAATGATCACAATATGTTTCATCTTAAATTCAATTGGTACCTTGTATAAGTCGGTCTTGCTAAGGTTATGAATTACAGCACTTGGAACAGCAAGAGGTGAATTAGCTTGTACAAACATTATCTTAAAAGCAGCTCACTTAATATTTCAGACTATTCAAAGGGTAATATAGGACCTCACGACATAGCCTTGATTCGACTTCAGCATCCCATCAAACCTGAAGACGGAATCATCCCAATTTGTTTACCAGATAAACACCAGAGGGTAGCACTTGGTGGAGGATGCTATGTGGCTGGATGGGGAAGGACACATGTGTTTCAAAGTAAGTTCTATCAAACCTAACTCAACAACGTCCTCTCTGCATGGCCTCACTGTAGAGCCAATAAAGTCTGCGATGTGAAATGCAAAATGAAGGACGTCTTCCTTGCAACTAGTCAGTAGTGGCAAAGTCAAAATATTATTATCATTCCCCAAAAAGTATAGGAACAGGTTCAAGATCCCCAAAGGGTGACCTTCATGAATACAACTGCAATTTAAAGGAAACAAGAATACACTTGGAATAAAACCTACAGTATTGACTGTAACAAAGATGTTGTTTTTTATAAATCGTTGTCAGAAAATTAAGCCCACAATTACTATAGTGGAGGTTCCACTACACGGTTTTTTTGACAAGTCTCATGGAAAGTAATTACCCAGACAGTGCCTAAGGTATAGGCTGTTGATAGTTCTAAATTGTCTACATGAGATTTTAAAAGATATACATGAGATTTGAGGGGTCACTTGTAACAACAGTGAGTGTGTTACCTATAGTTCTGTTTATATTTACTCCACACCTGAGACTTAGATGTCACACTGATCAAGTAAGGGTTTGTGCCCCTGTTCTGTTATATAAACAACACCACTGCACAATATAAATAGCAACACAGCAGCCTGACAACAACTGCTGGGTCTTGTCCTGGAAAAATCAACCCTGTTTGATATTAAATTGCAGAGACTCCCCATCTGCAATATTTACATAACATCAGCTTTATTGAGTAAACAAAAACATCTTTTTGACAACATAAGCATGCCTGAGATTGCACAAAATAACATCCCCAGATAAACAAATAACTCCCTCAACATACAATTTCTACCTTGCAATGATAATAAATACCACATCTCAGTCTGTGTTTGTGTCCCATCTTGTGAGAATAACTGTGATTCTCTGCAAAAATCGTCTAGTGGAGCTTCACCTATTCACACAAAGGATATAGATTGGTTTTTGGTGAATTGTGTTGTGTTGAGGTACATTGCCGAACAGAACATCCACTGGAGAAGTAGACTTGGGCACAGTCTCGATATCATGGGTAGATCTAGAAAGTTATAACGGCCAGCTGAGCTAAACTAGTGGAGGAACACCTTAGATAGCAGTCTTCTGATAGTAATTGGTAAAACCACCAGGTGGCAGCACCAGGTTTCTGAGGAGCTGCTCAAACTCAGGTCAATATAATGTACTTTCTGCAGTGCTCCTTCAATTTTACCATGGGAATAATGTACCCTTGTGCACTGAAGATTCATAGCATTGGTTTTCTTTTTAATACATGCATATACACTACAAAAATGGTGTTTAGATCCTAAACACAATTCTAAACATATTCTTTCCTAAACATGTTTAGCCAAACAATGTGGTTAGGTCAAATGTTTAGAAATATAGGTGTTTAGGTTCAAAATATGTGTATAGATATCAATGAAATTTTGCGTTTAGATGTTTATGAATTTTTGTGTTTAGATGTCTAAGTGATTGGGTGGGAAGTAAGGGTTTGCAGTAAGGGTAGCCATTAAAAAAAATAAAGGAATATCTTTTGTTTGTTTTCTCATTTACTGGAGGACATCAGCAGGTATTTACACTGCAAAGTCTCCAAAGATGTCAGCCACAGCTATACACACACACACACACACACACACACACACACACACACACACACACACACACACACACATATATATATATATATATATATATATATATATATATATATATATATATATATATACTGCATTAGAATAGGAGACTTGAGAAAGTGCAACAGGTTGGCAGGAAGGACATTGCTTTATACAAAATAACATGACATTGGTGTAAGTCATGGAGCTCATTGATTATTTTTGGTAATGATGGTGGTATAAGTTGAGTTTAGTTAATTTTCTATTGTTGTGTCTGTTTTCATAACATTTAATGAAATGACACTATGATAAACAAGGAGTTTCGGGATATTTGTCACAACAATTGATTATAACTGTGTGCAGATAGTCCATTCAGAGGTAGTGCTGCTACCTGGTGTGGATTTGACATCCAAGTATCTAAACATATTGATGTTTAAATCTAAACACCTAATATTCAACTGTTTAATCTCTAAACGTCTGTACATGTTTAGCAAAAATGTTTATGAATTTAGAATAAAAGTGCTATTTTCCTAAATGTGTAGTCGATGATACACCTAACTGACATATATGTTTAGGTTTTTGCAGTGTAATTGCCATTTTGATGATAGCTTTAAGGACCAGCTATCTTGTAACGATGATGAAGCCAAAACATTATTATTTATAATGTATTAAAAAAAAAAGATTTTATCCCACTGAAATCGCTTACTAGAAATTACACCAAACATCATTCCTACATATCCGTCATTTGAAATTTTTACCTTATATATAATTCTCTTTGCCAACACAAACATTAGGGCCATCATCAATATTACGTCACGTAAAGCTTCATGTGACGTCACGTCAGAGGTGTTCAAAGACGCTGAATATGGCCATCCCATCTACCCAGTTATGTGCTGTCTCCACAATGGGTCACACCTCCTGTAAGGTGAGTGAAAGCAACATAGGAACTGTTATTTCATATAGTAACAATTAATCTTTTTGACCAAACATTCATTCAACTATATCATACACAGTATTCCAGAGTGGTACATTATCATTGACACAATTGCTATTCAAACAAATTGTACAATACAAGGTAGCCCTCAGTCCACACCGTATCTGGTCACGACTCTCATTATCAACAGGTGTCTAGAGTTTTTAGCCTCATATGGGCAACCACACTCTATGAAAATGTCCATATAACAGTTCCCTCGTTTTAATGTAAGTCGACTAAGAATGGTTGGAAATCACACTGATAACTTCACTTCAATCAGATAGTTATCACAATTAACTAGATAACATTTACCTTTTGGAAATCTGTTAATTACACAATGCCCGATACTATGGTAAAATGTCATAGCGATACCTGAATGAGATACAACGTTGGCTTCTATTTCAGCTGAGGTAATTAATCAATTAAGGAATTAAATGATTAGAATCATTACAATGAAAGCATGCATACACAGATAGTTTAGTTATACTTTGAGAGAGCTCCACATTAGATACCCCCCTTCCCTTAGCGGACATACCAACTTGAATTATATAATAGCATACGAGTCTTAAGTACTATATGGTTATAAAGAGGAAGAGGAAGAGAGAAAGAGAGCTGGATTACGGTGCGGGAGATGCTCCATGGTCCAGCTTATATTTCATTACCTTATATGAATTAATCCCATTTACGCCTCCCGGAGTCGTTATTTGTATAAAAGGCAAATACAATAGAGAACTGATAAACTAGGGACCACACGTAGTGAGCTGCTCCATTACTATCAATAACTATAATGTGAAATCAGTTTCTTTGTCGTTGCTCATCAATAATTATAAGTAGCTCTTTTTATGCTATGATGACCAATTTTCTATTGTCCTGAAATTCTTAATGGAGTCTCACTAAGAGAAGCCTATGACGTATGTCTTATATGGCCTAATTAGTGTTGTTTCCCATGATGTATCACCACTTCCACATCACACATCTGGTGTTATACCACGATTTCTTGGTTACTCAGTGTTTTTGGTGGCTATTCCCATCCACATATCTGTCTATATTGCACAGCATTAATGCTGTAGCATGACTCTTGGAAGGCGTGCGGTTATCCATGGATAACCTGCACCCCGTGCGGTTATGCATGGATAACCGCATGCCTCTCATGTCCTTACATGTTATATGTTACATGTTAAAACCCACGAAATATTCCAGGCCAGGGTAGGGATCGAACCTGCAGTCTCACATCCCAAATCCAACTCCCTATGCACTGCGCCACAGGGACTGACGACATACGCTCGGTTCGAACCACGTCTGGATATATACAAAGCCCTGGAAGGAGACGACTGCGGGCTGACCGCTACCATAACCGCGGGATGCATTCAAACATAGCCAAGCCGACACGGCCGCTGAAGGAGGAGACGTGGTGGTCTAGCGGTTAGCGCGTTGCGCTCAGCCGTCAGAGCTACATGGATCGAGCCCCAGTCCGGGCGCATCTTTTATCGCCGTGTGCGCTGTCGCTGTCCGCTGCTGGGCGAGGAGGTGTATTATACACAAACATAACAGTAGGACACATCTTTTTTCGCCGCTAGAACTAAACCAACCAAAGGAGGCCTAGCCGGGCGCCGAGGCATGTGTACCGATCGTGTACAAACACTATTTTTTGCCATGTGCCGCTGCCAAGGCTAGCCGAGACCGGGGCTGTTGCTGTCCGCTGCCGGGCACCGAGGTGTATGTACCGATTGTGTACACACAATGGCTGGCATCGAGTCCCGGGGAGGGGGAATAATTTTTGTTTTCAACTTGAATTTATTGGTATTATATTGATTATTTATTGGTTTCGTGGTATAAAATAAGTAGTCAATGGATAACTCATGACTCGTGTGTGTTAGCACAGGCTAATAACACTCGGCCTACGGCCTCATGTCATTATCCTTCACTAACACACACTCGTCATGAGTTATCCATTGGTTACTTGTTCAATACATGTCTTAATGCCATCCACTAACACAGGGGCATCACTCCTTCTAATGTATTTGACGGGCTTGTATTTAATAAAACATAGTTGCCTACAGTATTGCCCCCTGGGTGGGAATTATGACAGAGTAAGTTTGCCCTCAGATTAGATAAAACTTATGATACCAATTCATTGTCGTCATTGCTGCAATGTGGTTCATCTCACACCTTTATACCTGTTATACCGGAGGGAAAGATACAAAGGATAAACCCATACCAGTGAAGGAAAAAAAGATATATAAAAGAAACATGCATCCAACTTGTGTAAGGATAGATTTCACGAGCATTACTCAATATATTTAACGTCAATAGATGTAGATCTAAATCCGCACACAACGGCTGTTATGTAACATAATATGTCTTTGCTCATTATGAACACGAAATACATCCAGACGCTTCAGCTGAAGTCATAGAGTATATATATATAGGACGGGTCAAATATCACTGATATAGTACATACCTTTATGGTATTTTTTAAAGTCAATGATATCGTTATCCTGGTATTACTACCAGTCAGCACCACAAGGAGGGTCTTGCCAAAAAGGAAGCGATAACCAAAAAAAAATAAAACGTGCACTTTTTTATATTGCCAATTGTCGTCAAGGCAGACAGTCAAATTCGCACGGCAGTCTAGAAGATTATGTGTGGTTATGTCATCCAAATAAGGTGTATTTGCGATTTGCATACATCAACCATTCGTCTAGACATAGGAAACGGGTAGATGTATGTCCAGGAGGGTCTTGCCAAAAGAAAACGAGGAAGTATGTCTGTAAATTTTTTAAGAGAGTACTGAGGAAAATGTGTATGGCATAACTCGTTTTCATAGTATTGACAAAAAAGTTACAGTGGAATGTATGGAAAACTTTTTTTGAGTTGTATAAAAACATGCACGCTTCATCCAAACGATTATCCAAAACAATCTTTTAGCAATACAAAAACGTGCACGTTTTCCTTTTTGGTTCACGTTTCTTTTTTGGCAAGACCCTCCTGTGGTTTCCATTTTTCAATATATTCATTGAACATTTATTTGGCAATTTTGTGAAAACGTGTTAGGCCATGCACGTTTCTATCAGTACTCTCTGAGAATATTTAACAAGTTCTCCCTCGTTATCTTTTGGCAAGACCCTTCCAGTGTTTATTATTGAACCTCAAATATAACAGTGAGTCGTGATCAGGGTGGTTCCCGGGATTACTGCTGGCATCAGCGACCTCCGGCACCAATCTCGTACTCGTGCTGGTTTTGGCCGGCTTCTGGGGTGCACACGTCTGTTACAGTGTGCATTTCTCGCGGGGTTGGAGGTGCCAGGGCTACGCACATACAGCGTCCATGTTGGGCACTATATGGTCTGCATCGAAACATTCATTACAATATTCATATTACAGGTGCATCAACACAGTTATATTAAGGGCAAATCCCACTACGTGAAAAGTGGGTCTGAAATGTCTGTGATTCTGGACATAGGCAGTCATGGATTCTTGTCAATTTCCTAAATCACAAGGGTTCTCACCCCACTACTCCCTACTGCTAGCCAATATTGGGCAGTACATCTCTGTGATTTTGATTCTATTGCTGCTTTTGACCGCTGTATCTCTGTGATTTTGGTTCAACTGCTGTTATTGTGCAGTAAAGCATTGTGAAATACATCTCTTTGCTGGTAAATCATGACCTCAGACAAATTCACAGAGATTTCTGACCTTTTCTGAAGAAAATATCAAAAATATTTGATATGTTCTACTCTATAAAAATCAAGACTTTGGCAAGGCTCCTCAGCCGTTAAAGGCCCTCCTTAGACGATATTAATCTCCAATATTGGCTAAGGAACACTGCATGCATAAATCACAAGGATTCTATGGTCATTTTCGCGTTGTGGGATTTGGCCTTAAATAATTAGATCAGATAATCATCGGCTTCCCCAGCTTGAATGTCAGGAAAGACTAATCAGACTTAGCTCCCTAAATGACAAACAAGCCTCACGTGTCCCCATCACGAGCCATTTGCTTAACACTAAACACAATAATTCACAGTTATTTGTGCCTTTTTATTAGAGGGGACACCGCACAGAACCTCACAGACTGACTGAGTACTAGTATCTGCGTCAAGGCTCAAACTATAAGGATTCAAGACCCGCCCTTTCTTTCAGCACTGTCCATTCCTTTTCCTCTGATACTGTGCTCGTTAGACCGTGTTCTAGATTAAAGGGAACGTCATCAGCATTATGCCCACCTTTGTATTCCCGCTGCCGCATTTGACAGATGGAGACTTTATCCCTTGATCATGGAATAGAAAAGAAGTAGTCTGAGGATGGGAAGAAGTATTTTTTTGTGTGTGTGGGAGGAAATTGATATACAGGGAGGAAGGTAAGACTATTGATACATGTATCAGGGAAGAACTGTAATTGCACCGTAGATATTCTTTTATTGAATATGTATAGAAACTCCGACTATGATCACAGTCTTACAACTATAATACCCATAGGTGAGCCAAATGATTACCAGTTTCCTTATAAATATTTATGAAGAGAATTTTATCATTATATTTAATAACAAAGGGGGCCGCAAGTGTGTAGAACTATCAGGAGCTTAATTCAAAACATCCTGGGATCGCAACCCCAGCGATCTTAGTGTAGGCACATATCATAAGACCTGGCCAGTCTACCCTATCTAATGCAGTGGTTGCAGGCCTCTCTGGAGCTTAATTCAAAAGATCCTGGGATCCCAACCCCAGCGATCTTAGTGTAGGCACATATCATAAGACCTGGCTGGTCTACCCTATGTAATGCAGTGGTTGCAGGCCTGTCCAGAATAGCTAGTCCTGGGATCACTTCACTATTCCATTTCCACCACTAAGATCACTGCGATCTTAGTGAAAGAAATGCATAGTGGTTTCACCAGGGTACAAGAGCACTTACAGGGAACACTCCTGATTGAAAGAGTGAATAGCCTGCTGCATACATAAAGAGGGGAGGGAGGACGTTTGCTGAGTGTCCTTGAGGGCTCTTAGGGCTACTCATGCGTTAAGTGCACTGTAAGGTAATTCTTCCCTTCTCTCTCTTTGTCCTGGGGGGAGGGCACAATGCTTCTAATAGGCAAGCATAAATCATACATTCATGGGAACAACTCTTGAATACTGTATGGGGGTCAACTGCACCCTGTGCTCTTTTGTTAGCCCATATGGGGACGGGGAACGATGGTATAAGCACTCTTGTGAAGAAGAGTGACTCTACAGCTATTCCTTTATTTTGGGACTCTTACCCCTGTGCCTAGTCAGTACTTCTTGGAATAGTGTAGGAGGGCTGAGGCTAAGATCGATGCGATCTTAGTGCTGGCTAGGATATGTGTACCCAGTCAACTCTTAAGATTGCTTAATAGGATAAGGCTGATTTATTCCTAAGATCGCTGGGGTCGTGATCCCAGGATCTTTTGAATTAAGCTCCAGGAATAGCAAGTCCTGGGATCACTTCACTATTCCTTTTCCAGCACCAAGATCACTGCGATCTTAGTGAAAGAATTGCATAGTGGTTTCACCTGAGTACAGGAGCACTTACAGGGAACACTCCTGATCGAAAGAGTGAATAGCCTGCTGCATACATATAGAGGGGAGGGAGGACGTTTGCTGAGTGTCCTTGAGCGCTCTTACACTGTTACTTTGGTGTTCAGCAACCAAACACCAGTGTTTAGGATCTAAACACATAGCTAAACACATTCTTGTCCCACTTTTCTAAACACATTTTTGGCTAAACGCTTTTAACTTTAAACATGTTTAGCTATCAGCTGTTTGATTTAACAAGTGTTTAGTTTTGATAGGTGTTTAGCTTTAAGGTGTGCAGCATGAGTAAAAGTTTAGATTGGTAGTGTTTAGCTTTAGGAGGTGTTTAGATACAAAGTGTGTAGCTTTAGGAGGTGTTTAGATACATAGTGTTTAGCTTCAGGAGGCGTTTAGATACATGGTGTTTAGCTTAGGGAGGCACTAGCTTTGGGCCATAGGGTTGTTCACCAGGGTGGGAGGGGGGCTATGGCTGAATCATTTCATTTTCATTATTTCCATCATTTATTTTTCATCATCTTTTCATCATTTTAATCTTTATTACTGTAGCTGGATACCGCCATATTCATTTTCCATGGTAAAACTGCAAGATAGAAATGATACACACAATACAGGAGTGGGTAGGGAGGTAGGGACGGTCCCTGGAGGCTTGTACACATAAGAAGAGGTAGGAAGAGTGGGTAGGGAGGTGGGGGTGGTCCCTGGAGGCTTGGACACGGGAGGAGGGGTAGGCCACCCATACCTCCCTATACCCCCTCCTCCCATGCATCATGCCCCTTAGGTAAAAAAACAACAAACAGGAAAAAAACACAAAAAACTACTGAGTCATCAGGAAACTGGGTGATATACAACTATAAAAACGAGGATACTATCCTTTTACTCATTTCATACATATTATACTTATCTTATCTGCTTATGATTCTTATTAGATGGCTAAACACCTGATGTTTATCTTTCAAATAGTATACATGTTTAAGACTAAACACATAGAGACTGGATGTGTTTAAACTCAAACACCTAAACACTATGGTGTGTAAGTGTTTAGGTGTGTGACAAGTAGGTGTGTAGTTTTCAGGATAAGTGTTTAGAATCTGATGGTGTTTAGCTGTAAGTGTTTGAATATCATAGATGTGTAGGAATCACACACCATGTAGATAGTGTGGTATGTATAAACACACACATTTTTTGCAGTGTAGGGCTACTCATGCGCTAAGTCTTTGTCCTGGGGGGAGTGCACAATGCTTCTAATAGGCAAGCATAAATCATACATTCATGGGAACAACTCTTGAATACTGTACGGGGGTCAACTGCACCCTGTGCTCTTTTGTTAGCCCATATGGGGACGGGGAACGATGATATAAACACTGTTGTGAAGAAGAGTGGCTCCACAGCTATTCCTTTATTTTGGGACTCTTACCCTGTGCCCAGTCAGTACTTCTTGGAATAGTGTAGGAGTGCTGAGGCTAAGATCGAAGCGATCTTAGTGCTGGCTAGGAAATGTGAACGCAGTCTAATCTTAAGATCACTTCCTATGTAAATTGCTGCGATAGCGGCCAAGTGGACTCTCAATGCTATCCAATTAAGCGATCTTAAGATTAGACTGGAGCTTAATTCAAAACATCCTGGGATCACAGGGGTAGAAATCCCAGGACCTTTTGAATTAACCTCCAGTACAGATTATTAGTCTGCAGTGTTTGCACATATCTCAAAACTTCAATAAATTGACCATCCACACATGAAGTAACGTGTAATATGTGAGAATGTCACAACACTTGTAAAATGATTGATTGGTATCCAAAATAGTGACATCAAGCAACATCGATTTCTCCTGTGAGAGATGTTGGCGAATGATTGAGCACAGCTCAATAGCCCGGGTACATAGCCCTCCGTATTCCACTGCTCCAAACATGAAATAAAATTAAATTCCGTGTCTGCTGCTGATTGTAGGGTGACTCTGGAGGGCCCCTGGCCTGCGTGTCCAGGGGTGGGCGGTACCAGCTGACCGGTGTGGTGTCCTATGGGCCCCCATGTGGGCTGTACACACAGCCCTTACCTACTGTCTTCACAGACGTGACCAGCTACGTGCCCTGGGTGCTGCACACAGTGAACATATACGGTTTGTGACCTTGACCCTGACCCCTGCCTAACCTTGACATTGGACATGACATTGACCCTGCGGTCCTTCACTCTGCTGAACTGAATGGAGTCTAGATATCTGCTTATGGCATGGGTGTTGTGACTAGTGTTACATTGTTTTGAAAGTATAAATTTCCTATTGAAATTAAATTGTCAAAAGAAATAATCATATCAAATTGGTCTACCAAAAAGACTAATATATCTATGTTATTGGTTGATCTCTTCGATTCAATAAACCTATTCAACACACAGTTTGTTTCTTCCTTTCCACCTTTTTTATGAGGAAATGTCAATTATTAAAAATTAAGATCTGTCTTATGTACATTTGTGATGGATATTCATGGCATGGTTACTATTGTGACACTGTCGCGTGGTTCATTTATTTAGTATCAGAATCATGAGTCCGACCACTCATACCAATGTGATTTCCTTTCTTCCTAATAGCTTTGAGGGGGCATAACTTTATGGAAGTGCACTGCGCCTTTACGGTAATAATACAGAGGAAGGTAAGAATTTTAATCCCATAGAGGCTTGCGGTATGATGATATGGTAATTATTACACCCACAGCCAGGGGCGTAGGAAAGAAAATTGCAAAGAATTCATAATAAAGTGGACAAGAAGCTAAAACTTTGCATCTCATATTAGATAAAAATAGTAATGGAACAGGAAAAATGGGGGACTGAGCCTCAAATCAGCCCTAAAATCTGATAAAAATTACTATTCTATACAAATTCTATATCGGTATATAGGCTTAATTGTGCTTGAGCCGACAGTTTAAGGTAGTTGTGGTGCCCCCCCCCAATGATGATTTGCTTCCTACGTCATTACCCTTCATACTCTATTGTTTAAATACCTAATGGCCCATTAGTGGCCCCTAGTGGCTAAGGTATGCACTGCATGCCCTTAGCACATGAAAGAATTTTGTCTGAAAAAAGGGTTAATTTATATTGCTTGTATTCCAAATGATATGACATAGAATAATACTCTTCAGGAGTTGCAACAGACAACACAAGACACACATAAATTCAGGTAGTATTCTGGCCTAGCGGGAGACAATATTGACCAATGAGAATATTCCTTTCATTCAGTGTAGACTTTTCAGGGTGCATTACGTAACACCTGGTACCCATCAGCTTGCTGTTATCAGTCCTTATCTCACAAGGTATCAGCTTCAGCAGGGTTGGCCCACTAAGGAATCCGCTAACCGGGTGTAATGGTTCGAGTTCTTGTTTAACTTCGATCTAGTTCGAGAGATATTAATGTCAAGTAAAACCAGACGAGTTAGCTCGGGTTAGTGCAACCGGCACATGTTTATTCAGTATCTTCATAAGTTCGGAGTGGTGCTATGAGTATAGTTCGATTATGATCAGGTGTTGTCCTGGCCGTAGCCAGAGACCAACTGAGCAGCGATGACTAGTGCTGCCGCCACCCCGCAGTGGCCAGAGATCGAAGCGACCTCTGGTCCCACCGGTGGCAACCGCACCGATCGACCTGCCCTCTCGAATAGGGAGCAAACACTATATACAAAGCTCCACAAGCCCCTACACTACCCCCATCGGATATGACTAGGGTAGAAAACCCGTAGGAAATAGTTTAAAGTAAACTATATAAGGGCTCGAAATGAGTATTTATACAATGGTAGTGTGGAGCAAAGTATATAGGAACTAATTAACATTATTATATTAACAAACCTATGGTAGTAAATATTATATACTACTTCAAAGTAAAATAATTTCTAACTTCGAGGTTAGGTAAAGTTAAATTATACAACAATAGTTCGAAGAACATTTGTTATAAGATATATGTTACAAACACCTGATTAAGAATGATACACGTTGAGTTTTACAAGAACATATTAGCACAATTACCCGAAAGAAAAAATTTTGGACTCACGTACGAGTTAACATTTTATAATTTTTTTGGTCAGTTCGTCGAACTGATTTAGTTTTATATAAACATATAAGTACCTATTTACACTAAGATATGGCTATGTTTAACTACAGAACACGGACGGTGTAGGTATAGTGACTTAGAAAAATAATATAATAGTACCGTTATAGATACCAACTCTTCGAGGTGGTTTTACAGATCATAAGGTACAAAATACTGTAGTTTAAAAATACACATATATTATATGATATGAGATCAACTCATATAGACATAATTATACAGTAGTAGTCACCTTTTTGGGTTAACTTAAACATAGCAAAACAGATACAAAATGTGGGGAAGTATGAACCCACTTATTAGATAATAGAAACATATATATATATATATATCGATATCGTAATTAAAGATGGCCCACCAGTGTAGTGGGTCCACCCGTACAATAATAATTAGACTTTGAATGTCTTCTTTCTTTATCACTGCTTGTCTGCAGATCCACTCGGCGGGTCGGTAGAACTTGGCGGTGGCAAGCCGTGTTGCTGTTATGCTGTGCCCTGATGAAGATGGGAAGATGTAGATCATCAAAGGCGATTCGAGTCTGCATCCGTCCGGTCATCAAGGCCTCTTTTGTGTAGGCAGCTTCTTTCAGATTCCTTTCTGTGGTTCTACGGTCCTCATCAACTTTGGCGGTAGCCTCAGTTGTGATCCGCTCAGTTTCCCTCCGCTGGATCTTGTGAAGGCATTCGAAAACGCCTTCAGTCATGCTGCGGAGGTATGTCACACTCTGGTTAAGGTGGTGTTCTTGCCAGGCTTCGAACACCTCCTTCTGTATCGCGATCGACTGAGTGCATCGCTCCTTGATATATTCATCGGGGTCCCTGAGATCCAGGTCGGTAGAACTTCGTACTCGGTGCAGGATAGGGCGCCAGTACATTCCAGCATTGGTGTTTGGTGGGGGTGCAGGAGCACCTTCTCCGCCAGTGACCTCGCTGGACTGCGCTGCACTGCCGGCTGCAGAACTCGGAGCTGGGCTTGCTGTTGTGGCAGCTGGCACAGTACCGGCCACACCTGGGACAGGTAGTGGTTGGTTCGGGTCTTTCATGGCTACCTCACTACCAGGACAGGCGTTTGGCCTTAGCGCTCGGTGCTGGGTTCAAAGGAGGGCCCATCGAGCCTCGAACCTTCCCTCCTGCAGTCAGTACCTGAGACTTTGCGCCAGGGGTCATCATGGTCTGCAGGGCAGGGAAGTCGTTCTTCTTCTTTTCTCCCCTCACAACTTGTGCGATAGTATGCACGTTCGATCCTACAGTGATTGGTGTCGGGGGTATCTGGGGTTGATCCACCCGGCCTTGGAACCAGTCATCCTAGCTATATTCGGATCCTGATCGAAGCCAGGTCATAAAGTCCCCAGCATTCGATAGTCGCATCAGTGGGGAAATCTGTTCCATACCTCGAGGACCAGTCCGGGACATGACCTCGTCGAGAGTGGGGGAACGCTTCCTCTCTGATGCATCTGGTGGCGCAGGTGACTGCGATTCGGATCTCAAACGCTTCTTATCTTTCTGGCGAGGGTCGACCCCGGGGTGGGGCTTTGCCTTGCCATGCCTATCCAGGGTATCCCGGTCTTTTCTCATGACTTTCACTTCCCAGTGCATTTCGGGACTCATGTCGAATCTATGGGACTTAACGTTCCTCGTGAAGTAGGTATCTTGTTTGCCCTCAGCGACATGGCAGAAGTACTCAGTAGTCATAAGGAGTTCGTTTTGCTCTTTCTGCTTCAGACCAAGCTGACATGAGCTTGGTGTGCAATTTCTGAACGCGAGAAAGGGCTTCCCCGGCTTTCAGTCCATGCTTCTTAACAATGTGCTCTGTCAGGCGTCCGCGCGGGTGGGTGACATAGCCATTGCACTTCTTGCTCTCGTTCTTCTCGTTACTGCATCGGTAGATCGGCCCATGATGCATGTGCGCCTCTACGAGATGACGGTAGAAGCGGTCCTTAGTGGACCACTTCTTCTCAGTCTCATGGAGGTTGACACATACCTCGAAAGGGCATGTTCTCCGTCGGCTACTATAGTTCGAAGCAGCGTATTCAAGCATTCACTCCTGATTGAAAGAGTGAATAGCCTGCTGCATACATAAAGAGGGGAGGGAGGACGTTTGCTGAGTGTCCTTGAGGGCTCTTAGGGCTACTCATGCGTTAAGTGCACTGTAAGGTAATTCTTCCCTTCTCTCTCTTTGTCCTGGGGGGAGGGCACAATGCTTCTAATAGGCAAGCATAAATCATACATTCATGGGAACAACTCTTGAATACTGTATGGGGGTCAACTGCACCCTGTGCTCTTTTGTTAGCCCATATGGGGACGGGGAACGATGGTATAAGCACTCTTGTGAAGAAGAGTGACTCCACAGCTATTCCTTTATTTTGGGACTCTTACCCCTGTGCCTAGTCAGTACTTCTTGGAATAGTGTAGGAGGGCTGAGGCTAAGATCGATGCGATCTTAGTGCTGGCTAGGATATGTGTACCCAGTCAACTCTTAAGATCGCTTAATAGGATAAGGCTGATTTATTCCTAAGATCGCTGGGGTCGTGATCCCAGGATCTTTTGAATTAAGCTCCAGGAATAGCAAGTCCTGGGATCACTTCACTATTCCTTTTCCAGCACCAAGATCACTGCGATCTTAGTGAAAGAATTGCATAGTGGTTTCACCTGAGTACAGGAGCACTTACAGGGAACACTCCTGATCGAAAGAGTGAATAGCCTGCTGCATACATATAGAGGGGAGGGAGGACGTTTGCTGAGTGTCCTTGAGCGCTCTTACACTGTTACTTTGGTGTTCAGCAACCAAACACCAGTGTTTAGGATCTAAACACATAGCTAAACACATTCTTGTCCCACTTTTCTAAACACATTTTTGGCTAAACGCTTTTAACTTTAAACATGTTTAGCTATCAGCTGTTTGATTTAACAAGTGTTTAGTTTTGATAGGTGTTTAGCTTTAAGGTGTGCAGCATGAGTAAAAGTTTAGATTGGTAGTGTTTAGCTTTAGGAGGTGTTTAGATACAAAGTGTGTAGCTTTAGGAGGTGTTTAGATACATAGTGTTTAGCTTCAGGAGGCGTTTAGATACATGGTGTTTAGCTTAGGGAGGCACTAGCTTTGGGCCATAGGGTTGTTCACCAGGGTGGGAGGGGGGCTATGGCTGAATCATTTCATTTTCATTATTTCCATCATTTATTTTTCATCATCTTTTCATCATTTTAATCTTTATTACTGTAGCTGGATACCGCCATATTCATTTTCCATGGTAAAACTGCAAGATAGAAATGATACACACAATACAGGAGTGGGTAGGGAGGTAGGGACGGTCCCTGGAGGCTTGTACACATAAGAAGAGGTAGGAAGAGTGGGTAGGGAGGTGGAGGTGGTCCCTGGAGGCTTGGACACGGGAGGAGGGGTAGGCCACCCATACCTCCCTATACCCCCTCCTCCCATGCATCATGCCCCTTAGGTAAAAAAACAACAAACAGGAAAAAAACACAAAAAACTACTGAGTCATCAGGAAACTGGGTGATATACAACTATAAAAACGAGGATACTATCCTTTTACTCATTTCATACATATTATACTTATCTTATCTGCTTATGATTCTTATTAGATGGCTAAACACCTGATGTTTATCTTTCAAATAGTATACATGTTTAAGACTAAACACATAGAGACTGGATGTGTTTAAACTCAAACACCTAAACACTATGGTGTGTAAGTGTTTAGGTGTGTGACAAGTAGGTGTGTAGTTTTCAGGATAAGTGTTTAGAATCTGATGGTGTTTAGCTGTAAGTGTTTGAATATCATAGATGTGTAGGAATCACACACCATGTAGATAGTGTGGTATGTATAAACACACACATTTTTTGCAGTGTAGGGCTACTCATGCGCTAAGTCTTTGTCCTGGGGGGAGTGCACAATGCTTCTAATAGGCAAGCATAAATCATACATTCATGGGAACAACTCTTGAATACTGTACGGGGGTCAACTGCACCCTGTGCTCTTTTGTTAGCCCATATGGGGACGGGGAACGATGATATAAACACTGTTGTGAAGAAGAGTGGCTCCACAGCTATTCCTTTATTTTGGGACTCTTACCCTGTGCCCAGTCAGTACTTCTTGGAATAGTGTAGGAGTGCTGAGGCTAAGATCGAAGCGATCTTAGTGCTGGCTAGGAAATGTGAACGCAGTCTAATCTTAAGATCACTTCCTATGTAAATTGCTGCGATAGCGGCCAAGTGGACTCTCAATGCTATCCAATTAAGCGATCTTAAGATTAGACTGGAGCTTAATTCAAAACATCCTGGGATCACAGGGGTAGAAATCCCAGGACCTTTTGAATTAACCTCCAGTACAGATTATTAGTCTGCAGTGTTTGCACATATCTCAAAACTTCAATAAATTGACCATCCACACATGAAGTAACGTGTAATATGTGAGAATGTCACAACACTTGTAAAATGATTGATTGGTATCCAAAATAGTGACATCAAGCAACATCGATTTCTCCTGTGAGAGATGTTGGCGAATGATTGAGCACAGCTCAATAACCCGGGTACATAGCCCTCCGTATTCCACTGCTCCAAACATGAAATAAAATTAAATTCCGTGTCTGCTGCTGATTGTAGGGTGACTCTGGAGGGCCCCTGGCCTGCGTGTCCAGGGGTGGGCGGTACCAGCTGACCGGTGTGGTGTCCTATGGGCCCCCATGTGGGCTGTACACACAGCCCTTACCTACTGTCTTCACAGACGTGACCAGCTACGTGCCCTGGGTGCTGCACACAGTGAACATATACGGTTTGTGACCTTGACCCTGACCCCTGCCTAACCTTGACATTGGACATGACATTGACCCTGCGGTCCTTCACTCTGCTGAACTGAATGGAGTCTAGATATCTGCTTATGGCATGGGTGTTGTGACTAGTGTTACATTGTTTTGAAAGTATAAATTTCCTATTGAAATTAAATTGTCAAAAGAAATAATCATATCAAATTGGTCTACCAAAAAGACTAATATATCTATGTTATTGGTTGATCTCTTCGATTCAATAAACCTATTCAACACACAGTTTGTTTCTTCCTTTCCACCTTTTTTATGAGGAAATGTCAATTATTAAAAATTAAGATCTGTCTTATGTACATTTGTGATGGATATTCATGGCATGGTTACTATTGTGACACTGTCGCGTGGTTCATTTATTTAGTATCAGACTCATGAGTCCGACCACTCATACCAATGTGATTTCCTTTCTTCCTAATAGCTTTGAGGGGGCATAACTTTATGGAAGTGCACTGCGCCTTTACGGTAATAATACAGAGGAAGGTAAGAATTTTAATCCCATAGAGGCTTGCGGTATGATGATATGGTAATTATTACACCCACAGCCAGGGGCGTAGGAAAGAAAATTGCAAAGAATTCATAATAAAGTGGACAAGAAGCTAAAACTTTGCATCTCATATTAGATAAAAATAGTAATGGAACAGGAAAAATGGGGGACTGAGCCTCAAATCAGCCCTAAAATCTGATAAAAATTACTATTCTATACAAATTCTATATCGGTATATAGGCTTAATTGTGCTTGAGCCGACAGTTTAAGGTAGTTGTGGTGCCCCCCCCCAATGATGATTTGCTTCCTACGTCATTACCCTTCATACTCTATTGTTTAAATACCTAATGGCCCATTAGTGGCCCCTAGTGGCTAAGGTATGCACTGCATGCCCTTAGCACATGAAAGAATTTTGTCTGAAAAAAGGGTTAATTTATATTGCTTGTATTCCAAATGATATGACATAGAATAATACTCTTCAGGAGTTGCAACAGACAACACAAGACACACATAAATTCAGGTAGTATTCTGGCCTAGCGGGAGACAATATTGACCAATGAGAATATTCCTTTCATTCAGTGTAGACTTTTCAGGGTGCATTACGTAACACCTGGTACCCATCAGCTTGCTGTTATCAGTCCTTATCTCACAAGGTATCAGCTTCAGCAGGGTTGGCCCACTAAGGAATCCGCTAACCGAGTGTAATGGTTCGAGTTCTTGTTTAACTTCGATCTAGTTCGAGAGATATTAATGTCAAGTAAAACCAGACGAGTTAGCTCGGGTTAGTGCAACCGGCACATGTTTATTCAGTATCTTCATAAGTTCGGAGTGGTGCTATGAGTATAGTTCGATTATGATCAGGTGTTGTCCTGGCCGTAGCCAGAGACCAACTGAGCAGCGATGACTAGTGCTGCCGCCACCCCGCAGTGGCCAGAGATCGAAGCGACCTCTGGTCCCACCGGTGGCAACCGCACCGATCGACCTGCCCTCTCGAATAGGGAGCAAACACTATATACAAAGCTCCACAAGCCCCTACACTACCCCCATCGGATATGACTAGGGTAGAAAACCCGTAGGAAATAGTTTAAAGTAAACTATATAAGGGCTCGAAATGAGTATTTATACAATGGTAGTGTGGAGCAAAGTATATAGGAACTAATTAACATTATTATATTAACAAACCTATGGTAGTAAATATTATATACTACTTCAAAGTAAAATAATTTCTAACTTCGAGGTTAGGTAAAGTTAAATTATACAACAATAGTTCGAAGAACATTTGTTATAAGATATATGTTACAAACACCTGATTAAGAATGATACACGTTGAGTTTTACAAGAACATATTAGCACAATTACCCGAAAGAAAAAATTTTGGACTCACGTATGAGTTAACATTTTATAATTTTTTTGGTCAGTTCGTCGAACTGATTTAGTTTTATATAAACATATAAGTACCTATTTACACTAAGATATGGCTATGTTTAACTACAGAACACGGACGGTGTAGGTATAGTGACTTAGAAAAATAATATAATAGTACCGTTATAGATACCAACTCTTCGAGGTGGTTTTACAGATCATAAGGTACAAAATACTGTAGTTTAAAAATATACATATATTATATGATATGAGATCAACTCATATAGACATAATTATACAGTAGTAGTCACCTTTTTGGGTTAACTTAAACATAGCAAAACAGATACAAAATGTGGGGAAGTATGAACCCACTTATTAGATAATAGAAACATATATATATATATATCGATATCGTAATTAAAGATGGCCCACCAGTGTAGTGGGTCCACCCGTACAATAATAATTAGACTTTGAATGTCTTCTTTCTTTATCACTGCTTGTCTGCAGATCCACTCGGCGGGTCGGTAGAACTTGGCGGTGGCAAGCCGTGTTGCTGTTATGCTGTGCCCTGATGAAGATGGGAAGATGTAGATCATCAAAGGCGATTCGAGTCTGCATCCGTCCGGTCATCAAGGCCTCTTTTGTGTAGGCAGCTTCTTTCAGATTCCTTTCTGTGGTTCTACGGTCCTCATTAACTTTGGCGGTAGCCTCAGTTGTGATCCGCTCAGTTTCCCTCCGCTGGATCTTGTGAAGGCATTCGAAAACGCCTTCAGTCATGCTGCGGAGGTATGTCACACTCTGGTTAAGGTGGTGTTCTTGCCAGGCTTCGAACACCTCCTTCTGTATCGCGATCGACTGAGTGCATCGCTCCTTGATATATTCATCGGGGTCCCTGAGATCCAGGTCGGTAGAACTTCGTACTCGGTGCAGGATAGGGCGCCAGTACATTCCAGCATTGGTGTTTGGTGGGGGTGCAGGAGCACCTTCTCCGCCAGTGACCTCGCTGGACTGCGCTGCACTGCCGGCTGCAGAACTCGGAGCTGGGCTTGCTGTTGTGGCAGCTGGCACAGTACCGGCCACACCTGGGACAGGTAGTGGTTGGTTCGGGTCTTTCATGGCTACCTCCCTACCAGGACAGGCGTTTGGCCTTAGCGCTCGGTGCTGGGTTCAAAGGAGGGCCCATCGAGCCTCGAACCTTCCCTCCTGCAGTCAGTACCTGAGACTTTGCGCCAGGGGTCATCATGGTCTGCAGGGCAGGGAAGTCGTTCTTCTTCTTTTCTCCCCTCACAACTTGTGCGATAGTATGCACGTTCGATCCTACAGTGATTGGTGTCGGGGGTATCTGGGGTTGATCCACCCGGCCTTGGAACCAGTCATCCTAGCTATATTCGGATCCTGATCGAAGCCAGGTCATAAAGTCCCCAGCATTCGATAGTCGCATCAGTGGGGAAATCTGTTCCATACCTCGAGGACCAGTCCGGGACATGACCTCGTCGAGAGTGGGGGAACGCTTCCTCTCTGATGCATCTGGTGGCGCAGGTGACTGCGATTCGGATCTCAAACGCTTCTTATCTTTCTGGCGAGGGTCGACCCCGGGGTGGGGCTTTGCCTTGCCATGCCTATCCAGGGTATCCCGGTCTTTTCTCATGACTTTCACTTCCCAGTGCATTTCGGGACTCATGTCGAATCTATGGGACTTAACGTTCCTCGTGAAGTAGGTATCTTGTTTGCCCTCAGCGACATGGCAGAAGTACTCAGTAGTCATAAGGAGTTCGTTTTGCTCTTTCTGCTTCAGACCAAGCTGACATGAGCTTGGTGTGCAATTTCTGAACGCGAGAAAGGGCTTCCCCGGCTTTCAGTCCATGCTTCTTAACAATGTGCTCTGTCAGGCGTCCGCGCGGGTGGGTGACATAGCCATTGCACTTCTTGCTCTCGTTCTTCTCGTTACTGCATCGGTAGATCGGCCCATGATGCATGTGCGCCTCTACGAGATGACGGTAGAAGCGGTCCTTAGTGGACCACTTCTTCTCAGTCTCATGGAGGTTGACACATACCTCGAAAGGGCATGTTCTCCGTCGGCTACTATAGTTCGAAGCAGCGTATTCAAGCTTCGTCCTATGCTCGTAGCCGTAGTAGGTCCTGGAGGTTTTTGAGGTATCACTCAGGCTAGCTACCCATACGCCGTAGAACTTCGAGGGTACTGGATGGTCTGTACTCATTCTCATCCAGTCTTCATCATCACTCTCGTCATGACGATTCATGGCAGGCGGGATTGAGTACGAGTCAGCGTATCATTCACAGTGGCCGAAGAACCTCGGAGTGAACTTCTCAAAGCCCGACCTGGTGTTAGACCAGATCTCCTTCTGCTCTCGAGTCGTAGCGTCCTCGAGGGGCTCGTCATTCTCATCGATGTGTTCCAACAGTTGTCGGTTCATTTCCTCCAAGGAGTTGTCATTGTCGCCATTTCCATTCCCATCGACTTCCATGTCGGAAATCTCACCCTCCTCCGTGACTTCGAAGGCGGGGACCGGCGGTGGGGGCTGTGCCTTCTTCGGAGTCGTAGACTTCGAGGATGCACCTGCCTTCTCCGGTTCGGGTGAGGTCGATTTGGTTGCTTTCGAACCTGATCTATTCCGAGCTTGGGAAGACCTGGTGGACGCACCAGAGTCCTCGCTGACGGAATCCTCTTTTGTCTCTTTCTTAGAAAGTCGTTTCTTGTTTCGTCGAGGTTTGACCTCTTCGAAACCTTCTTCCTGGTCTTTCTCCTTCTTGAGTTTCTCAATGTTCTTCCTCAAGTTGGTCTTCTTCTTGAGGAGTGCTTTCCTCTCTTTCTCCATCTCGGCCTGTTTCTTCTCGAGGTCCTCTAGGGTCTCTTCGAGAGGATCAGGCCGAGCAGCGTCTGGAATGGCGTCGGCGTCGGCGTCTTCATGAGAAGACTCCTTCGTCATTCGAGTGTCCTCCTTCACCAGTTCTTCATCCTCCAACATCTTGTCTTCGGATGGTTGAACTGGCGAGCTGGCCATCTGGTACGCGTAGGTACGCTCTCGGTTTTGAATCGGGGGGTGCTTCTGTCCCCAACGGTAAATGCTGGGCAGTCGCTCGTCTATCGGCATCAGTCCGTAGAGCAGCGGAGTATCGAGGGACATTCGAATCCTCTCGTCTTCCGCGATCTCGTCGACTACTTGGGTCAGTGCGTCCGAAGTGCACATGGCCTCAGCTAGGCTGAAGTAGTTGCACCAGTAGGTATCCCTACCGATGTCGTCGATTTGGTTATCAGACACGCCTTTAACCAATCGCATCTGCAAGTCCATAGCTATGCAGTCGGGTGGCAGACCTCTGCCTCCAAGCATCCGTGGAGCAATCCAACGGATGTACCCCTTCGTAACATTGATGAATCCTCTCTGTGCCGTGTCGAGTCCGGGGACTGTGACTGGCACTTCGAGGATGACGTCGGCCAGTTCGGGCATCACTACCTCCACTCGGGAGTCTGTTCCTACGCTCAAAAGAACTTCGGAACGGTGGCTTAGTCCCTCAGGGGTCCGTGGGGCTGGTGTAGAGCCATCAGTAGCTGTCGATGTTGAAGCAAGGACTTCCGAAGTGTCCATTGCTTCTTCCGAATCGGTCCATTGAGCTAGAAACTTACGGGTTTCTCGATCTTCTATAGAAATGGCTGGTCTTTCTGGCCTCTTACCATTCTTAAGTAGTTGAATAACTCGTTTTATTGTAGGGTCACTCTGTTGGAACTGCTGGATGGTCTCTGGGGACCATTCAACAACGTTTTCCACACAGAGGTCGGGCAATGGTTCGACCTTCCGAGTTTTACCTCGAGTTCGAGCCCCCACTAACACAGCGTTGTGTGCCCCACAATCATTACAGTCGATCTTCTGACACTTTCATATCGGTCTTTGGGACAGAGCATCGGCATTTACATGCTTCGACCCTACTTGGTGTTGGATTTGGCTGTGCTCCAAACCAAACTCGGATAAATGAGCTAACAGTGCCCTATCATCCCTTCCGCGTCTTTGAAGTTCAAAAGCCACTTGAAAGACGAGTGGTCTGTTCTCAACGTGAAGTCGGAACCCCATAGAAAGTGCTGAAACTTTTTAGTATACACCACCACAGCCAATAACTCACGTTTGGTGGTGCAATAGCAAGAGGAACTTCGACTCTGTCTTGGACCTATCATTGCTGGCATCTGTATCGAGGATGAAATGCCCATCCGAAGTTGGGTATTTCAACACCGGCGTATTTGCAAATAAGTCTTTTATAGCTTGAAAAGACTTGTCTTGCCCGTCACCCCATGGGAAACGTTCTTTAGCCCGACCTGGAGTCCAATGCGCAAGTATCTGCAAAGGATAGCTTACTTTGGAGTAGTTCGGGATAAAGTCTCTGTAGTACGAGCAGAACCCCAGAAAAGAACGTATCTCTCTGGCATTCTCAGGTTTAGCCCATTCAGAAACTGATTGAAGTTTCTCGGGGTCGGCATGAATGCCATTGGGTGTTATGATCCTATCTAAGTAGGTAATAGATGTTTTAAATAAATTACACTTCCTAGGTTTCAGCTTCAATCCATTGGCTTGGATTCGCTTTAAGTATTTCAAGATTGTTGGCACAATCCTCAAACGTTTTTCCGAACACGACAACATCGTCAAGATATACCAGGCAACATTCCCATAATAGATCATGTAGCATGGTCTCCATCATGGCTTGGAACGTAGCTGGTGCATTACATAACCCAAAAGGTAATACGTTGTACTGGAACAATCCCATGTCTTCTGGTTTCATTCCAATCTGCCAATACTCAGACTGCAAGTCTAGGGTACAAAAATACTTATTCCCCCCAAGGGAGTCTAGTGTCTCATCTATCCGAGGTAAGGGATAAGAATTCTTCTTAGTTACCCAGTTGAGCTTTCGATAATCCACACAAAACCTTATGGTTCCGTCTCTCTTTGTAGTCATACAAACAGGACTAGACCAAGGGCTAATACTAGGTACAATTACCCCCTTCTTCAATTGGTTGATGATCTGCCTCTCCGCTTCGAGCTTCTTTTTCAGAGTTAACCTCCGGTATGGAATCTTGAAGGGTTTGGCATCTCCGGTGTCAATGCTGTGTAGGACTTTGTCGGTCCTACCCACTGGACCTCATTCTTCGCCAAAGGCGGGGGAGTAGGTTGTCAACAGTTTTCGAAGCCTTCTTTTCTCATCAGCATTGGTCAGCGAGGAAGCGTCGACCAGCTTGTCAAGCTCATCCGTCAGTTTCATCACCGACTTCGGGTTAACCTCACTTTCGAAGTGGACTTCGGATATGCACTCAGCAAGGGACATCTGTCCCACTTGCTCATTTTTCTGTAGGTAAATAACATCGTGACTTCGGTTAGTGATGGGAATAACAGCCCAAGCTCCACTACCGACAAGGGTGTTGACAGATTCCAATCTTAGGGAACTCAGCCTTTCTGAATTGGGTTAGAACACTGCGTCGGCTCCCCTGAATTGTGAGTTTTGAGGAGCACAACATGTCACAAGTAGTCCCCGGAGGGATCTTCACGGTCTGTACTATAGTCGCCACAGAAGACACATGTCTCAAGACACAACGGACTTCGCAGTTGTACGGGTGCCTAATTTTCAACAATCCATGCCGGGGATCCAACACCGCACCATACAGACTAGCGAAGTCCAGCCCAATTATCCCATCGTCGCTTATTTCGGCAATGGTGGGGCACATGACAAAGTCATGTCCACCCATTCCGATCTGTATGAAGGTTTTACCAAAAGTCTGCATCCGGCTACCGTCCGCCGTGCAAGCATTTACACCCACAGGGAGTGCATTGGGCTTGCCTGACATCAGTTTGAAGAACTTCTTGGAGACACACGAATGGCTGGCACCAGTGTCTATCAAGAATTCCCCGACCTGTTCCTTCACCGATACAGTGACGTACCATCTTTTCCCTCCCAGTGGGGAAGGATTTTCAGCAAATCGAACCTGCTCCTCCGAGTCACCAAGCTCCCATCCAAAGCCCTTTAAAAAGGCCACGCATGGATGGTCTGGGGGAAGGTGTGTCGCACTCACCCGGGCCAGCTCTCTGACCCACCCTTCCTCGTCTTTGATGCAGGATTCCTCCTTCCGGCTCCGAGTCCCCTGACCCGCCATCACATCAAAGCTCCTGGCCCCGACTGGAGTGAGAGGATCCTTCTCACTTACCAGACTCCCAGGAGAAATTGGCTCGTTGGATAGTTCGATCTTGCTGTTTCCGGTATTTTGGCAGTTCCTTTCAGGGATCACACCGTTTGCCCTTGATGCGACCCCCTCTAGTTTTCCTCATTTCCGATTTCAGCCTCGCCTTCATGGACAGCCGTCACATGGACGAGAACGGGCTTCGGAGCTGTACATTCGTGGGCATAGTGGGCCATTTCCTGACATCGATAGCATCTTAACCGAGACTGGTCCACTCTCTGACGAGGCCGTCTCATGGTCATAGCTTCAGTGAATGTTTTCATCATTTCTCCCATCATTTTTGTAACATCCATCTGTGCCGGAGTGGTAACAGAGGTAGTAGTGTTGGATGTTGTCAAAGTAGGCATTGAGGAGGACCTCAAACCTCGAGAGTTCGTTCCCTCCGTGGGGGTGGGCTCAGCATTAAGTCTGATATCCCGACCAGGAGTTTTTTACCAAACATGCGTCGAGGTATATACTTCCTCTTCATGTCTCGTTTCACTTGGACAGCAGAGATGCTTCCATCCTCCTCTTTGATCTCAATCACTTCGATATCGGAGTCACCCCCATCAGCCTGATGCATGGAGGAGACTGGAGTGGTCGGGGCCATAGCAGCGGCAGTCGCCTTCATGGGGACTTTCCCTGCCATCAGGGTTCGAACCTTGTTAAAGTCGTCTATTCCTTCAAAGAGATCGACCAGCCCCGCATTCTTTCCTTTCCATGCGGCTAGGGCGGCCTGCTGCTGTTCCTTGTCCCTGAGTCCTTGTATGAACTGAGGTAGTAGGTCGTTAATGAAGTATTCCTCATTTAGGCCAACATTGGTGCGGGCCTTATGCAATAAGGTCTGTAGTTCGAATCCGAAAGCTCTGAAAGTCTCATGAGGCTTTTGGGTCCGTTTCTTGAAAACCATCATAGGGTCCTCGGTCACCAAGTTGTACAGTAGTACACTCGCGAATTCAACTAAGTCAGTGAATGTGCCACATTCATTGTAGACTTCATTCCATTTGACCACTGCTATTTTCCCTGGTCCGGCCTTCAAACATCTGACCAAGGTGTGGCAGTGCTTCCTCGGGAGACCATGCGTTGCAGCGCATGTCGTCGGTAAAGTTTGAAAACCATTCCTTCCACGTCACAGTCCTGTCATAAGACTTTGGAATTATGGCAACTCTTCGAGCAGCGTTGTTGGTCCGTACCAGTTTACTCACTTGGCCAACGCTCCAATCTCGAATCGTTTCTTCATTGTGGGCACACCCGGAAGTGTTCGAAGATCGATTCAGCAAATTGTCAAGGGTGGCTCTAGATCGCCTCCTGTTTCCAGAAGATCCTCTAGCAGCACCTGTCGCTCCTCGGTTGGGCCTGGGGGCTCCTGCAGTGTTATTCGAAGTACCGCCAGTAGCTCCTTGGCTTCCGTCATTACCCGCTCCCAGATCTTGGGGGGAGGAGTCGTCTTCATATGAAATGTCGAAAGATCCATCCTCATTGGTGCGGACTAGGTCCGAACCCTGGTAAGATCCGCCATTTTCATCAGTGTAGGTTCCCAAGGGGACATCTCCGACACTAAATCTCAATTTCTTATCTCTACCCTCATCAGATTTGTGTCCAGGTTGATAGATACCGTCGCCGGTAACATTCGCCCTAGCATTATCATTGATGAAGGGGTCATAATCCGGTAATCTCTGTCTCACCAAGGCTTCCGCTGGTGTCGAAGTTGTCATTGGTGCCATACCTTTGACAAATGTTTGGTCGGAAGGTATGATATTCTGTTCTTCGAATTCATCCGAATCCGAATCGTCGATGATATCACTGCTGGCTGGAGTTGTATCTGTATGAAAAGAGTTTTCTCCACCCTTGATGTGGACATTATCATGGTTAGAAGTGTCCTCGGTGGTAAGTTGACTTGTTGATGTCGTCTTTGGTGGTGGCACTGTATTTTCTAAACCTGTTACATAACAGTCAAGAGCCTTTTTCTTTTTAGTAAGATGGGCTATTTGCAGACACAGTTCCTGCTGGTGGATTAACAAATCTTCATTGTTATCCTTTATTTCCAGCATTAACTGTTCATTGTCTTCGATCATAGCATTTCGAATCTGAACTAATTTTTCATTCTCGGTTCTCCGGAGATCAATATTTTATTGGAGTTTATCTTCTTCGACTAACATTTGGTTACGTTTATCTTCTTGATCAACTTCCCATTGTTCATATTCGATCTCAAATTTGAGTTTCTCGTTTTCCAATTCAGCTTTGGTCAGCTCGAGCTTCTTTTGGATCACTAGATGTTCCTTTTCCAGAGATCTGTGTCTAGCTTCCTTGTTTTCTACATTCTGTTCGAGATTGTTCAGAGTGAAGAATAGGATCTTTTGTTCATTTTCGTATTTCTCGCATTGTTTTTCGAGATTTCGTAGACGCAGTACCTTGCGTTCAGAATTTTCCCACTTCTTTTGTTGGTCACGTCTCATCATCTCATCTCGATTGATTGCTTGCTGTCACAAGTATTCTTTTGTGGTCACTCCTTGGTTATGGCTTCCACCTACATCAAATATAGATGTACTTAAGCCTTCGAGTGACTTCCTATCCGTAATCGGTGTAGCTGTAGCAGTACTAGTGGTAGTAGCTACATGTCTTCGAAGCGAAGTGTTCATCATCATGATGGGACTTCGAATTTTCGGATCTGAACCGGTTGGTTCTGTTAAGTCCATATTCTTCGGGTTCGAAGTCAGAAGTATGTTGGTAGTTGTCAACTTAGAAGTTCGAACTACCTTCTCTGTCAAAGAATCAGTAAATGTCGTGTAACCATCCTCGGTTTCAATAGTGAGGCCTCGGCCTGTATCTACCGTGAATGGTGGCGCCTTTGCTTCAGATCCAGTGGAGTCACCACTGACGAACCCCAAGTTTCCTTGGGTCGCTCCATCATGGTTCGGTTCGACCTCCAGGGTCGTGCACTAAAACCAATCCTGGTCACGGCACCAGTGTAATGGTTCGAGTTCTTGTTTAACTTCGATCTAGTTCGAGAGATATTAATGTCAAGTAAAACCAGATGAGTTAGCTTGGGTTAGTGCAACCGGCACATGTTTATTCAGTATCTACATAAGTTCGGAGTGGTGCTATGAGTATAGCTCGATTATGATCAGGTGTTGTCCTGGCCGTAGCCAGAGACCAACTGGGCTCCCTACGCGGTCTCAGGTAGGAACTGGAGCAGAGAAGACAGGTGCTGCCGCCACCCCGCAGTGGCCAGAGATCGAAGCGACCTCTGGTCCCATCGGTGGCAACCGCACCGATCGACCTGCCCTCTCGAATAGGGAGCAAACACTATATACAAAGCTCCACGAGCCCCTACACGGGTATAGCAGGTGGTATGATTGTAGAGGCCAAATGGTGGAACCCCCTTCTGTTAAAGCCCTTACCTGCCCTGAACTAGCAAGAAAGTTGATTTACATTTCCCACCATAGAAAGGAAGTGCTGTACATCTTAGTATCTCTTATTTACACATACAGAGAGCATTCTAGCCAAAATGATATACACCATTTGTTTAGGGAGTAGGTAGCAGTGGCCACAGTATGATTCATTTATCACTTTCCACCACATCATTTTAGTTGAAATTGCATCTTTAAAATCGGGGTTGCTTCGTTGCTGGTAGGTTTACTGCAGGCAATGATAGAGTTAGGCCTAGTACATGCCAGTACCAGATTAGTCAAAAGAAGCTATTGTATTCTTTTTTTCAAAGTTAACTCTATTTTTCTCCTCAAAATTATGACAAAGTATGTTTTAAAGATGTGACAGAGGCTTTTTCATTTTGTCACTAAGTCAATTTGTGCAAAATACTACATTGAAGAAAAGTTCTTAAAAACATAATCTTCCAAGAAGCTCTGCTTGGAGAGTGATGTGGCTGTAGCTAGGGCCGCATTGCCTTGGTGATATGAGTCAGTTGGACGCAGTAGTGCAGTCCCGCGCTGATAATGCTCCCGTGCTTGTCAGTAGCCTTTGATTGTCTCTATTATCTAAAGACTACTGAAACTTGAACACTAGTCTGGCAATCAGGTCGAGTCTTTTAATATTTCCCGATCTCATTCGAGGGTCTTGGGTACATCATAGTACCTGACATAATGGAAAACAGTATGGGTATATTCAAAATATTTTATCCTCGTAACAGATAATCGATGTCATCTACTGTGACAATGGTAAGATATCTCTGCGATTTTGGCCAGGGATATAACTACAGTAGGGTGTATAGAACACAAGCATTCTTTTGCAATTTTAGGCCTTAGAATATAACATCCCAAAGGTTAGATGAGAAAACACAATAGTGTCCTTTTATTCACTCCTCTGTAGTTATATCCCTTGCCGATTTGCAGAAGGTCCCAAAATGGCAAAAGATTCAAAATTGCAGAGTTATTTGAGCCACTTTTCGCCATGTGGGATTCAACCTATAGCATTGCAAAGATTTGTATAGGCATAACAAATAATTATAGGCTAGATATCTAAATATTTACGGGAGTACATTATGTTTGATTCCTAAGGAGCTGCGCAAAGATGTTAGAGATGTGGTACGACTCTGTTCATGAAGTGTTTGATGGATGGAAACAACATGCAGTGAAGATGTGACTTTACTGCAAGTTGTTGAGAAATTAGATTCGCAAAAAAGATGATGAAGTGAGATTAAATTGACCTGCATAAAACATGAAATGAGAGAGACTCACCTGAGCCACCATGTTGGTTTTAGTAGGAATCACTTTCATCTTGTTGACATTGTAATGGTCTAGTATTCCGAGTTTGTATGTCTTATGCAGAAAGAACTACCAAACGACAGTCTCCGGTTACATAAGAGGCAAAAAGGTTTTATTCAGGATTCCTAATTACAGAACAACTAAAGTTTTCCAAGTTCCGAATCAATTGTACCAAAGTGTTAGCTACCCATATAAGTTCTCGGAGCCAGAGGAGAGAAAGCACTACTATTCATACAGAGTCCCTAAGGATTCTGTCTCCGCCAGTCACCGACCCGGCATTATATAGCCACAGGGGTTGGGTGGCAACCCCTTAAGTCTAAGCCGATAAGCCCGGAGAGCAGTGCTGCCACCGCTCGCCCAGCACACCCGAGCCGGATCCAAGTGTCTTCCCCACTCGGGAACTGACAAACTCGTACCTATCTAATGCTATCACAAACCGTGCCCCTACACTATCCCCACCAAGACTATGACAAGTTGCTACACAATAGGGTAGTAACTAAGTTATGGTATTAACACAATAAAAATACAATCTAGGGCACATGGCTAGCATACGAGTTGCCTGGCTCATAACCTGGTTAAACTGTATAGGATATACATAATTAGATACCGTATCAATATATCACAAGTGTCACACCAGTCCAGGTATAAAGATATACATGTAGTCAACATAAAGTGATGTCATATAACACGTTAACATAGCTAATATTGTAGAGTAAGTACAACAATACCAGATTATTTTATATAACAACCTCAACGATTTGTGTGTACCTTGATATCGAATGTGTTGACAACTATGAATGGTGACTAAGTACGTATCAATTACTCAGAATGGTTATGAATAAAGAACAAGATAATCATATCACCTTTAGACCCCTCTTTCCTTTTATTTTTTTATAAAAATAATTTCCTATATATGATGTGATAAACAAGTAATGAGACAAGAATAATATTTGAGGACAATTGGGGTAGAACAGACCCCCTTATTTATTACTAAATAAACAAAAAAAACAAGATATTTCCCTCCTGGGACCCAAGAAACCAAAATGGCTACCTGTGGGGTGTGTGACAACTGTGTGGTACTGTGAGAGAGAGGTTGCCCCCAAGGGGTCAGGAGTTGGGACACCTGCCCACACACAGTGACCAGTAAGGTCCCAGGTGGGAATTACATGTACTAGTAACCCCTGTCATAATAATTATAATAAGGGTGTTATAATTATCTTGGTACTAGTTATTATAACGGTATATATGTGTAGCGGTTCTGCTACTTAGGTGTCTGCTACTCTGGGACTCACATAGGGGGCAGGCCTGCATAATCTCATCTAGGTCACCTGACCCCCCCCAGGTAGCCACCACACACACACACAGGAGGCCACCATATTGTTTTGGTTGGTCCCCAATTTTTTCCTGACCCCACCTGACCCCACCATGCCCTGTTGGAGGTACAATAACTTCAAATGCAAATCAGGTGATGACTGCCAGCAGAAACATGTCTGTTACCACTGCTGGGATGCCTCCCACAAGATGAGAGCCTGTACCAACGTCAAAAGTTGTGAGTTACCGGGTGGAATTAATGCGAGCACCCCCGTAGGCGCCTCTTGTCTCATTAGCATACGCGAAGAAGAATGGTGCCCGGATGTAGCAGTCGAAAACTTCGGCGTTGTAGATGATATTATTGCAAATACTGTTCGAACTCCATCATCTTCCTTAGAATTAAGTGTTATTGAATCAAATTTTTCTATTAATTCAAAGCATTTTGTAAAAAATGAATGCTTTCCCATCACGCTGTTGTCGTCTTGTCTAAATCCAAGATGGCCACGGCCGGACGGAGAAACGCACGAAAACGCTAAGGTAAATCAAAATATCTCTGGATTATGGGTGAATGGACAGGTTTCGGTGTCAGCCGACCCCAGAAACTGTCGAATCGGCCCTAACTTAGGGGGGGGGAGGGTAGTGGCCATGCTCAAATTGGTCCTAAATGCCCTAATCCAGACCTAGAATGGGTTACTGCTGACATTGTTAACCCTCCACCACCTGCCTTTCGTGTTCCCGGTGTCGTTGAATGTGTTCCCGGTGTCGTTGAATGTGTTCCCGGTGTCAATGAATGTGTTCCTGGTGTCAATGTGGGGGTTCCCGGAGTCATTGAATGTGTTCCCAGTGTCAATGTACCCAATGTTGTTGATTGTGACCCAGCTGTACCCAATGTTGATAGTTGTACCACCTTTGTACACAATGTTGATGTATGTACCCCTACTGTCTGTGCCAAAGGTTCTATTTTTGATGGCAGTGTTACAGATACGGGACTGTCCCCGGCGGGCGACATTAATGAATGTGTTGATGCACAAAATGTCCTTTCTGACCCTGTATGTAGTCATGATATCACTGCGGGTGACTGTGTGTCACCCGCCGGTGATGGCTACCCTACTAGCTGTGTATGTGATCCTGATACTTGTGTTAGCAATGTTGTTGTCAATGATGTAGCAGATACTGTTCCAGTGTGTGGTAACACACCCGTATGCCTTGTATACATACCTAGTGTCACTGAACCTATAGTAGTTTACAGAGACTGTGTCCTCAGTATTTGTGCATGTGAGCACAAAATTGGACCTGTCCAAGCTCAGCTTAGCCCTTGCAGGTTAGCTGCAGAATTCTACAGATACAAGGGCAATATGTGTGCTCAAGATGATTTTGTATTAGCTGGTGTTTACAGTGGGTTCACTATAGTAGACACCACACGCATAGACTCCTATGATTGTACCAACTACTCCAGTATTCTGGGTGATGAATTCAATGTAGAAATGAGTGAAACAATTCTCAGAGAGTTGCAGGAGGGCGAAGTCACCTTAGCTATTGACTCACCTAGGTGCATTCATAGTCTGGGTGCAGTCAGGAAAAAAGATGGCACCCTCAGGCCAATCACTGACTTGAAAAGGCCTTTAAACAGATCCATAAACTTCATGGACCATACCTGTGACACTTTTACATATAAAGGTGTAGATTACCTCATGGAGATCCTTAATCCCTATGACTACATTTGTTCTATTGACTTATCTCAAGCCTATCCCATCATTTTTACATCTTGTGCTGATCCTCACATACATCATATTATCGCGCGAATTTTGTGGAAAAAACCCATCGTATGTGCAAGATGTTTTCATGTCACTATGAGATGTCTTTGCATGTATATATCATACATCAATATGATGTACTTGAAACTCATCAAAATGATGTTAATCTTGACATGTAAGCTGACTATGGTTTATGTCATAAATTAGATGTTACTCATAGATGTAATTTCCACATCAGTGCAACTATGCAAATGTGACGTGATATAAAGATGGCATCATTACATAAAAGATACTATTGAAATGGGAATACTGACCACAAATCATAGTCAGATAGGATACCTCAATGAGAGATATCCCAAGACATAAGAATATTATGTCTATTAGATGTGAATATCGCATCCTGCATGGACACTCTGCACAGGATATGCATAAAATACCTGTTTAGTGAAAGGTATTCGCAGGTATTCTCTATCCATAGAGAGGGCACTGCACACTAAACCTAGCCCAGAGGCCAGGGTGTGATGTCTACTTGAAGTCAATATTGGTTCTTATATATTTTCTTAAGGCCTAAAAGAGGTGTCTATCATGTGCATTGTTTGTTTAGTCATTATTTCTCCTTTGAATGTCACAGAAACAACAGAGTACATATTGAAGAAGACCTTTCTTTCAGTTTATTTCAATAATGGCAGGCGGTTGGTTCACTTTGATCCAACTATTTATTGGGGAATGTGGCAATGCAGATCAGGTAGTGAGTAAAGTGCTAGATGAGACCCCTTGTGTCTGATACCAGAACTATCTAGGGGATATAATCGTGACATATCACTGACGTCATATTGTTACAAGAATACAACAGCTTTGAATTCACATCATAATATTTCATGTAATATTTACTATTCTTGATTTATTCAATAAACAAGTATTTGTAGTATTGCTGGTAAAACATCATTTTTCTCAAGAGCACAGAAAAATGAAATAGATGTAATTCTGTAATGTCCCAAGTTTAACCAGATCAAGATGTAATTTTGACATCATTCATGTGTCACTATATTACATTGCAAAACAACTACTATGAGATGCATTATTGATATCAATTGGTGCACATCTTTTTAACATTTCTAATATCATAGCATATTTATGACAGCATATGATGTGTATGATTGCACCAGATAAAGACATGATTATGACGTCAAATAGGACATGTCTTTTTTACATCCCATATAGGACGTATCTTTTACATCAACATCTAGTAAATTCATCACGTAAAAATCTTTACCTCCTAATGACATAATCATCTGGTCGGTTTCACGTAATAACGTGAATATGACGAGTATTGGACGTCTTTTTTACGTAAGGTGCTAGCTGGGATAGGAGTGTGAACATTGATAAAGACAATGCTTCTTACCAATCCTTTAGATGGGATTTAGGAGAGGGTGAGCAAGTATTTGAGGACAGAGTCCTTTCCTTCGGTCTCAAATGTGCGCCATACCTGTTCACACAGGTGGGGGATTACATTGTCAGGTGTATGCATTGCCAAGGATTCTACCAGGTTTCTAACTATATCGATGACCTGACAGTTATGGGACCCACTTATGATCAATGCGCTTATGCTCAAAGTGTCCTGATTTCAGTGGTCAGGAGTATGGGTTTCCATGTCAAATGGCCCAAAGTTACTTGCCCATCCCAGCGTTCAGTCTGCCTCAGTATCATGATCGACAGCGAAGCAATGGAAATCAGCCTACCAAGTGAAAAGTTATGCTTTACCAGGCCTTGTATGACTTTGCTTTGAAGCGGACGGCAACTAAGCGTGAACTCCAGCAGCTGGCGGGCATCCTCGGCCATTGTTCCACTGTGGATCCGGGTGGCCGCACCTTCAGTCGCAGAGTGATTAACTTAACCAATAGCGTCAAGGAGGCACACCATCGAGTGAGACTAAATGATCAGTTCCGAGCAGATTTAAGGTGGTGGATAGCCTTTGCAGGGGTCTTTAACGGCAAGGCCAGAATTTTGTGCCCCAAGACTCCTTCTGCTATTATTTCATGCGACTCATCGTCCCGGGGGTTTGGGGCCTACCACAAGGGAGACTGGCTCTATGGTGTCTGGTTCTACAAGTACATACCAACACTTCCCTACTATGCCGACCATTTCTTCCTGGTCCCTACATTTGATGATTTGTCTCATGACATTAACATCCAGGAACTTTGGCCTGTACTGATGGCCCTAGTCAGGTGGGGTCCATGGTATAGGGACTCTACCATCCTCATCTTGAGTGATAATACCCAGGTTTGCAGAATGTTGAGCTCTGGTAGGAGTCGTAACAATGTCAGCATGGACCTACTGCGGGAATTGTTTTGGCTCGCCTTCATGTACAATGTCAATATCAAATGTTCCTATATCAGGTCAGGTGATAATATTGAGGCTGATTACATTTCTCGCTTAGCATACCCCCAAGTTGCAGCAGTCTCACCTCCAGTTCCCATGTGTTGTAGGTCTGTCCCAGTTACGTCAGGAGGCCCGGAGTCTACAAGACCAAGCCCTGGCTGAGAGCTCGTACAAATCGTACAGGTCTAGATGGAAAGACTATCATGAGTTTTGTGCCTTATTTAACATTCAGCCACTTCCATGCACCCAGGAGAGTGTTTGTTTATATGTGGCTTACCTAGCACAGCACAGCACCTGCATGGTTACACTCCAGTCAATGCTACCAACTTCATGGTCAAACAGACAATGTTAGGGGCCAAGCGTAAGCTGGGTTATTCGCCGGTGCAGGCTATGCCTTTGGAGCCTACACATCTCCTCCAATTCTACAAGCAGCTGGACATGTCAGTGTCCTTCCATTTGTGTTGGTGGACGGCAGCCATTACTGCCTTTCGCGGCCTTTTACGCAAGGCACATGTAACGCGTTCCTCTCAAGCTATATGTCTACAGGATGTATCTTTCCATGACTGGGGACTACTCCTGACCTTGCCTCGTACAAAGACAATTCAATATGGTGAGCAGGTGCTTGAAATCCCGTTCAGCATCATACCAGGATCGCCTTTATGTGTGAACTCCTATGTTCACCGTCTCATTGACCACACTGGGGTGGGGGCAGGTCATGAGGTGTTTCAGTACTGGGAGCGAGGACGCTTACGACCAATGACTTATTCAGCCTTTGCCACTGAACTCCATCGCCTGTCAGAATTGTGTGGTATTGTTGGCAAAGTGCCCACCCATTCCCTCCGCAGAGACGGAGCATCGTACCCGTCCTCGATTGGTTGGAATCTTATTGACAAAAAATCCCGAGGTGATTGGCAAAGTCTTGCTGTATTGTTATATCTTGTTGATAGCCTGACTCAAAAGGTGTAAAAGGACAAGGTTGCAACCTCCTTTCTTCGTGTTTGTGTTTAGTTTATGTTTTTCCTTACAGTAGGACAATTGTCTTTTGGAGGTCTTGGGCATTAAGAGCGCCAATTGTGACAACTTAATCACTGTTTGGTTATATATCCTTAGTTAAGTATAGCAGTCAAATATGGGTGTTATAATTATTTTGGTACTAGTTATTATAACGGTATATATGTGTAGCGGTTCTGCTACTTAGGTGTCTGCTACTCTGGGACTCACATAGGGGGCAGGCCTGCATAATCTCATCTAGGTCACCTGACCCCCCAGGTAGCCACCACACACACACACACAGGAGGCCATCATATTGTTTTGGTTGGTCCCCAATTTTTTCTTTTGTGTTTTCTTAATAAATTAAGGGCGTTAAGAGCACCAATTGTGACAACTTAATCACTGTTTGGTTATATATCCTTAGTTAAGTATCGCAGTCAGATATATGCACAGATAGATTATAATACAAGTACAGACTATAGTACTATAAATACTTTACATTATTTACATGAACACCTGTAGGGTCTAATTATTACTCAATGTACCGGAAAACCCAACTCATGAACGCATGTTCAATGTATGACAACCTTAATCTGGTCTTAACAATTGCCAGATATATACCTTTACTTAGTAATCTACCAGGATAGTAGAATACCTCCCAAACATAATCAGAGTAGTATATTCTTAATACATAAATGTAAGATAAGATAACAACAATATACAGATATAGAACAGTTAGCAAACTGTCCTGATAGTCTTTTGTTATATGTTGTCCCGACTCGTATCGTAATCCGCATCCTTCCGGTAGTGGTAGATGTGTAGCTGTAAACTCGAATAATCCAATAATAGTCTGTTATCACAAACTGATACCGTAGTGTCCATATATGTATGAGTTCAGAAATAATATTAGCAAGCACTTCGACCTGCTAGTAGCCGTATATGTAGTAATCAGTTCATATATAAGTAGAACTCTTAATCCAGCACTCATATCCTGTGCTGTTCTGGAGTAATCAATTGTCCTGGATGCTCATACCAAATCCAAAGTCATCATAGATGCTTTAGCACTCGTATCCTATGCCTTAAGCAGAGTTCAAACGTAAAGGATTGGTATACCGGTATAGCATATTCAGAGTCCATCACACGGATTCCATATCAGCTACCACAGATCGCACTCCCCCAGAGGAACATCAATAGTCAGGAACAACACCTTCCCGGGTTGGTTGCTTCGTAGAATCAGCACAGCTCGGGAACACATCTCAGCTTGTCAGGTAGGTACTTATTTTACTTATTCCATACATTCAGAATTTCACTTAATTAGCATACATTGTCTTAACTTAATCCTCCATATCCTCATCATCAGACTACTTCTTTTCGGGTTCCAAACCGTACTTCGCAATCCGCTTATCTAACAAATACTTTGCATGTCTGCGGGTTCCATCCCATCCTGACATAGGTTTCCCGAATGCATCAAAGAAGCGCATACTTAAAGCATTTGTTTCAAAATGCACCTTTGCTACTTCCAACTTCCAATAATCATTATTCTTATTTACTTTCTTCTCCTTATCCATCAAATCTTTCATCTTTTGATCGTGTTCCTCATTCTTCTCTTTATCAATCCTAGTGATTTCCAAACTCTGTACTTGCTGAGTCAGCATCACTACCGAGCAAACCACATCCTTCAGATATTCTACCGACATCTCCTCGTGCATCTTCTGGCACTACTTAACCACATATTCCTGAACTTTGAACGATTCATCAGAAATGCGATCAAAGTTGTAGGATGCTGGATGATTTGTATGCGGAGTTCTTCTGGGACACATCTCACTTTTAGATTCCAGGCCTGAAGACTCGGAAGGGTTTTGACCCAGACACTACCAATGAACTTAACAAAGACGCCTCAAAGGGGGTATCCTGAACTACATACCTAACATCCTGAGGAGCCCTTCAGACCATCCAAGGGGGACTTCTGTTCCATTCCAGATATTGGTGGCATAGCTCCTTCATTTCTCAATGACTCCGCACTCATACCCGAAAACTGAACCGGGTTTGGCCTCTGAATACCCCGGAATGTGAACTTTCCGGGTGTCTTCGTACGGGCCCCGGTATTTCCACATTGCCTCAAATTGTTCATTATCAGTCCTTAACCTCCCACTGGTTATTCTGATCTTGAAGGCTGCTTCAAACTTGGAGTTGGCATGCTTAGTCACCTGACAAAACCTCTGGACCTTAGCTGTCAAACTCCGGAAGTTCTCCTTCTTCCAACAATCCCAAGTGTTCATCAGCAACTGATGAAGCTCCAGAACCTTCTCAACTGCTATGAACATCTGATGATCACTCTTCAGATGTCACACCAACTCACTTTTCCTACAGGTTTTGATTCCCAAACACACCTGTCCTGTTCTTCCCTTATCCATATAACACATGTATACCGGATGGTGGTGCATGTGTTCCTCCACAAGATGCCTAAGTAATCTTATATGACTGCTGTACTTAACCAGGCTCTGCTTGCAGATGGTGAACGGACACTTCTCATTTACCTTCTCCTCCCAACTGTCGATAGCCCACTTTAACTTACCATAGGCATCAAAGTCGTAGTACTTATTCCTATTGTCTAACGTCAGCTCTATCCAATTGACATATTAGGACTCCGATCTTTCCAAGTTGGTTTCATCCACTCTTCCAGATCAGCCTCCCCATCAATATCAACCTGAGGAGGGCATCTGAAGTACTACTTATTCCTCTTACATTCCAATAAACACTTCGGAATGAAGTGTATGAACCCACTTTTCACATTCTCCTGAATCTTCTTCTCATCCAATGTCAAATCCGGATCGCTATCGTACAATTCAGGATGGTCTATATCAACAGACCAGTCCCATTTGATACCGCTATCCTGATTGGACTCGGCATCATCCTTAACAGAATCTACATCCCCTTGCAATATTGTTTCTGATTTTGTATCAGATGCAGTGTCCGTATTTATCCTCCTTATTCTTTTTCTTTTCCTCATTCTTCAGTTTCTTCTTGAGGATGTTCTTAGCTGTCTTACTCATGCTTAACTTAAACTCTTCAGATGACAGATTCTTACTAGCCCCATGTGTAGTCAAAGATTCTGCCAATTGTGCCTTCGCCATTTCCACCTTATTCAACTCATCCAACCTTATCGCTTCCAATGCAGTCTTCTGTTGTAATAGCACCTGATCTTGTTCCTCCAACTTCTTCAATTCAAGATCCCGAACTGCTTCATTCTGAATCCGTCGCTCCTCCTTAGCCAAATCAGTCTCATCCATATGATCAAAAGATGGGTTATGGATCTGAGAGGTTAACCTTGTCGGGTCGAGACATCCTTTTTAATATGATGATTCTCGATGACATTGATGAAGAGATAACTCAAGAACCCATAAATACAGTTTATATATCTTTATTGCATAGGCTTAACAATTGATGTTTCATTGTGAACAATATTTCTTGCTTGGCTAATGAGGCGATACACATTTCCATTGTGAGAGATTCCATACTTAACTTACAATATAATAAATAAGTCCTTCCGTCCCGTGATTATGATCTCCATTGTGCACTCCAATATTACCATAGGAGGTCTATGGTTCCAGGCTTGGCATGCCTGTATGTTAGTTAACCTATAGGGTGCAGCACAGGATGCTGCATGGCTATGCTATTGTATACCGGAAGGTGGCGCTGCACAACCCGCGTCTGAGCTGGGTGACCGTCGGGCTGCTACTGATTCTACTAATAGGGGTATGGGTATCCTGTCCCATGGGCTTGCTAGGTCTGCTTCATACTGGAATCAACCGGTCTATGGGCCTCGCTATGGGATAACCCTGCATGATGATTATCATGCATAGTGGTTATCCTGTATAATGGATATCCTGCCTAATGGTTGTCCCTTGTATGTTCCTTATGTATTCTGGACTATTAGTGGTATGGTTTACGTATAGTTGTTTTAGTGGGGCCTAATTGTACAGAAAGGTGAAATATGAGTGGTTAATAGGTGGAGGCGATAACTATATAGAGATAACTATAAGGTGAGGTTTATAATGAATTTAATATATGTATTATGCTGACACAATTCCCCTCTTCGGTTCAAAAGTCTCCTGACTTTGTAAACATGGAGTGCAATGTTTTTAAAATATAATCATTTTAAAGTATAAAACAAAACAAGTGACTTGGAATAAGTCTCTCAACCAGGTGTCAGTAATCATACATTTTAACATGTTGTGGCATGTATTGATACCGTGACATCAAACACAGAGGTGGCTAATGGCGCGACAAGGCCCATTATGCGGGTTGTTAAATAATCGCCTTAGGCACCGCGTCATTCAATTACCAATTGATAGCATTTGTATGGTTGTAATGAACGTTGATCCCCTGCGTAGGTTTGTTTTATGAGACTATATGACGCCTCTAAACAGTCTACTTGGGAATAAATACAACCAATGAGCATTACAACTTGGGCTAATTTTAACCTTGTATGATGGGTTGCCCATTATTTTAATTTCAGCAAGGGAAACATTGTATTTGTTATCAATAATGGCATACAAACGACAACCGGTTGGTAAAATATCGGCGTATGTAAATTCCCATTACCTGCAAATCTCTATATGACGAGCATTTGAGGTAATTAGGACGTTGACTTGCCACAACCAGAACAATATTTGCATTCACAGATCAACTTTGGAGACTCTGAGCTTGTCTACTACAGCGTCCCACATAGATTCCTGAGACATTTGTTTGTGCCTGACCCGATCATGTGAGTGTCCCTGTTTTGGTAGATCACATACTTTTCCCATCAGTCGGTGGGTGGTCGGCAGAGACACAGCCAGCACTGGTCGTTACTTGTGTCTTAGGCCTGGGATGGGGGTTGTGCTGGTCACTGTCCATCCCTAAGATGGTGACCATTAGGCCTTTACATCAGGGCTACTTTCGTGGTGTTAGTTGGTCGTTGCTTGGTAAGGAGGATTGTGACACAATGTGGACTTTAAGCTATACTATGGCTTGTTCTACCGATGGAGGATTAATGGGACTGTATAAGGGAGTGCCCTTGCGTCGATGGACTAGGATTGGTCAACCGAATGGTAATTACGGGTTACGTGGTTGAGTGCATTGCTCCATCCGATGAACAAGATATTTGCCAATATTTGTAACATCACAAGATTCAGAAATAACATCATATCCAAGTACACAACAGGAAACCAACCCACAGCGTGCAATGACCTTCACATCTAGGTCGTTGAGTCTTTGGCTGAAACGATGCCGGTGGCGTGATTGAGTATGAGTAGGTGTGGGTGGATGAGAGTGGGTCTGTAGCATTGGGCGGTTTTGGGTGGGGTCTGGAATGCGCCGGTGGGAATGTGGTGGCCATTTTGGACGCTATATTTGGGGTCTCTACTATGTAAAGGGTGAAGTAGGCTGATGGTGACTGTGGCCATCGCTCTTCCAATCATATACAAATTATATCTCTGTCCCATTCAATCTTTTGTTTTATCTCCTTTTATTTTGTTTTCATGTCCTTTATTTCTGATTTTCATTCTTCTATCCAATTCTAAAGCCATTTTATTTTATTTTGAATGTTTCTGGAATGCTTTCTGCTCATACAATCTTACCAAAGGATGAGCATGTTCATATCTGGCCTCCTATGTAGATGTAGTTGTTCCATCTATATCTAATTATCTAACTTTGGGCAAATCATCCCTTGGAGTTCAACCTATACTGATTGTCCAACTTCAATCTTACCTTAAACATTCTTAATTACCCTGAGAGTCTAAAGTGTGGTTTGTTATTTACGAATTATTTCTGGTTTTCCTCCTAGTCTCCTTGAGTAGAGCTAATGAATTTGGCAACCGAAAAATAGCAAGACTCCTTCTTTAATTTTGTTGTATGGTATGATATACTCATTCAATTCCACTGGTCAATATATATATGACTACAACATGTCGTCGTGTCCTCTTTAATTGGCTTTGTAGGTATTACATATACGTCGGATTGACTCTCAGTGAGTCAATAGAAGTCAGTGAAAATGCTGTCAATACTGTCGGGTTAGTAGTGTCAGGGCACTTAGTGTAGATAGTCTGCAGTACATATAACCGGTTTAATAGCCAATATAGCTGGAGGTGGATTCATTATTCTGTTCTAAATCAGATCTTTAAATCAGGTGGTGTTTTGAATGATTTCTCACATATATCACAAATGAACCTTTGAAATGCCAGGCTATACATGTGTAGAGGTACATATTGTTTAACCATAGAGTTGGGTACCGTCTGACGTGGCGGGTGAGTCGAGTTGTCGGACGTTCCTCAGGTTCCGGATAGGTGGCAGCACCGATCCGGGTCTGTGGGGACATCTGACGACGAACACCTGGGTCCTTATATAAAGCCCAGGGCTCAGCCGCTACGTCAGAGGCCCTTCTGGCCTCCGCAGAATATAGATCACTATTAATCATTATTAGCTGCCCCTTCTATACTATCCGGCAGCCGTGAGTGTGCATTAAGTAATAAATCTAACCGTTGGCATACACTTGAAATACTGTCTTACTCTTTCTTTCCGAATCGTAAGACCCGAACCCCCAGGTCCGTAAGGCCACAACCCCTTACACTGGTGCCGTGACCAGTTAATTCTGGTGTATAGCCCGGACATTATAACGTCCGAACGGCTAGTTCATGGGTTAGATAGCCTCGCGGAAGCTAACCCAGCAGGGCAATTAGTTGCCCAGGAGAATGGCAATGGATCATTAGTGCTCCAAACCCATTCGAACTCCCAAGATGCAGAATCTGCATCTTGGAGAGATCCCGAACCCCACTATAATGATAGTGAGGAAAATCTACCAGACTCTGTACAACGTGAACAGTCCATACAGAGACAGGGTAACTTAATAGGCCAACAATCACTTGTTGACGAGTTAACTAATTCGATGTTCGAAGTTGGTGGTAGTACTAATCCAGAACATCCGGCACCGATGCCAAAAAGGGTAACATTCGGAGAACTACCTTATAGATTACCCAGACCCGGACTACCAATATTAGATTACAGCGCTATAGATGGCGACTTAACCTATGCGGTACCGGAAGGTGAGGAATTTAAACGACCGGATGTCCTGTTGTTAAATGAAACTTATGTAACTTTGAACGAGAACCTAAATACCTTGGTCAAAGCTAAAGATGAAGTATTCCATGAAAAACTTCAGCTGGAAGAGGACCTGTCTGGCATGCGAAATGAATTCGAAGCCAGAAGGAGTAAGTACATGAAGGAACTCGAAAATGAAGAACTAAAACTTCAGGAAATGAGAAAGTCATTCAATAAAGAATATGACAATAGACACATTCGTATCCAAACATACATAGATACGAACGATCAACTAAGTCTTGATAAGGCAAAATTCGAATCCGAAATATGCCATTATCAGAGCGAGTTAGAGAAATTGAAAATTCAGTGTAGTAAACAAGCTGAAGACAATGAAACCATCCGGGTAGGCATTATAGCTTACAACAAACAACTGGAGGAAGATAGACAGAAACTCACGAACGAGCTTCAGGAATTGCAGACTACTGCAATAACCTTAGACAAATACGTAGAAGCCGCCCAGCTGACTATAGGTGATATAGATCCAGCTGTTGTGTCTACGATGTTGGGAAAAACATCCAAGGATGCAACTCCAATTAGATACAACCCATTCGTTGATGACGGGGCTGATAAGAATGTAGTATCCGGAATCTATAAGAAACTGGATAATACCGCAGGTAATGGAAACGCACCTACACCAGCAGCTCCTATGCTGGATAAAATAGGTCCAGCACCACCAATACCAGATTTGAGTCATAAAATTAAAGCGACTCACGATAGTGCTATCGGTGCTAACAATAATACACCCGTAGCACAACCGAGAGTACCGGGACCACCGAGACATATGTTAACACCACCTTCATATTTCTCCCAACCCGGCCACAGTACACCAGCAGGCCCAAGATTACCGAACCCACCTCCGGATCAAGGTAATGGTCCTAATGATGGACGTTTTCCAAGACCAAACCCGCCACAAAACAATGTTAACGGCGGTACGTACCAACCAAGAACAACTTCCTATGGATATAGACATAATTATAATCCATCAGGAAGTAGTAATTACCAAAATGGTAATAACTATAATCAGGGATGGAATCAAAATAATTCTTACCCTAGGTATGCATCTTCTGGAACAGCTGGAAATGCCGGTTACAGTGGTGGATGCCCTAGCGGTTCATCCGGACACTATCCTAACAACGGTCCACCAGGAGGGAACCCTCCAGGCGGCCCAGGAGGATCCGGATCCGGAGGATCCGGATCGGGAGGAGATGGCAGGAAGCCAAACAGAAGAACTTCCATGCCTGCAGGGATGCAAACCATCTTTGATAGAAGCCAATGTATCCAAAACCTTGGCATTGACTGCTACCGAAAGGGAGCAGATGGCATGGAAGTCATGAACTGGAGCATGCGAGAAGCAGATAGACTACGCGGATGTAATAATCCGGCACGTAGACAGGCACGGATACCCCCTCCATATGATTCCAATGATCCATGGAAGGATAGGTATCAAGCTTTTGTCAACGAAGTCAATTGTAGTGGCTGGACAAAAGAAGAAGCTCTGCCGTATTTGATCTGTTGGTTGGATAAAGGTGGAAAAGTAGCCCTCAACCAATGGAGAGCAGCATACGGATTATACGGCACTTATGATCAATTGGTCGAATGTGCCGCATACCTATTCGGATCAATCGTTAGAGAAGATCCATGGGTAAGCTTCAAGAAAAGGACACAGAAACCTAAAGAATCTCACAAGGTCTTTGGTTTGGAGCTACAGGATTTGCTATCGAAAGCGCGTCCGAATTGGGCTCATGACGATGACTGTTATCTACAGGAGTTGTTTATACAATTCTACAATGGATTGCGGGATCCAGATCACAAACAAGTAGTTTGGGATTCTTGGAAGGATGATACTTCCTTCAGTGACCTGTTCATATCAATTGATGGACATGACATGAAGAAACGATTGGTAGGTCTAGGACCTAACCCGGTAAGAGCAGCACCATTTCAATACGGAGGTACACCTGCTCCGATATATGAAACTTACCAATTAGCCCCGGTTGATTCGCATGAGGCTGATGAAGAAGATGAATATGTCTCCGATGAAAACGGACAATATATTGGATCAGTCAAGGTAGCTGGAAAGTATTACCGACAGAAGCGGTATAGGAAGGGACATTCGAGAGGGAGGGGAGGATCCGTTGCTGGTAAAACAGCTTCCGGACCGACTCAATCTGGCAATGTAACCTCTACGGCGAAGCCAACTGTGGCAGCCACTGTTGCTCCTACTAATATGATGGAAACATTAATAGCCGGATTAACAGAAGCTCTAAAGAGACCGAGAGTTGATAAATCTCAAAGGAGATGTTTCAGATGCCAGAAACTGGGGCACTATGCTCCCGAATGTATGGCTGAGAAACCTGTCCCTCGTAGACAGGAAGGTGTCTCTGGAATAAGTACAGAGGAAAACTAAGGAGGGGTCTCCCGACGGGCAAAGAAGGGGATCCCAGTGACAAATCTTGCCATGATATCACCATCCGTGATGATAGTTCGCATGTAGTAGCAAACTCGCCTAGCACCGAGGTGGTTGTAGACACCCGGAAGGTTAGGGAAGCTGATATAACAGGTGCCACGGGAGCACAGGGGAAACCCAATATCAGTAACGAGGCAGGCGGCTATGAGCTAGCCAGGGTTGGTAGTGCCCACCTGCCCCCGGGTCATCCTTGTCTGGAATACCTGAAAGGATGTGGATCGACTCCTGGTGTGAACAATGACGTTCCGATCATCACGGATATGCCCTCTGTTTTAAACGGAAGGCGTTGGTATGTTTGCCTTACTGTTAACGGAAGATCTGCCGAATTTCTTATGGATAAGGGAGCTAGCCACTCCTGTATCTCCAAGAGGTTCTATGATCTTATACCGGATGAACATGATACTCTCAAATCGGGAGGAAGTGCTCAGACGGCCGATGGCAGTACCTTGCAGACGTATGGTAGAACTTGTGTGAAGCTACAATTGGATGGAGTACATGACTATGTCATGAGCGCCACCGTTGCGGATATAGCAGATGAGGGGATACTCGGGTTGGATTTCGCATCCCTGTATGGAGTTATGTTGGAACCCCAATCAGGAGTGTTGAGTGTGAAATACCTGTATCCTGTAAAGGTTAGATGTGTACTGAGACAAGTGAGCAGTATGGCTAGTGTGGCACACACTGTGCGAATCCCTCCGGGAGTAGCCTGTGATGTGCTAGTAAGAAGTGATCCTGCAATGCGCAATAAGCCTGCAGTGATAGAACCGGATGTAGCTACTCTGTCAAGTATCGGATTAATATCTGCAGACACTATTGTAGCAAATGCGTCCTGGTCGGTAGTACCTGTCTCCAATACTGGAAACAGTACTATCTACTTGAAAAAGGGACAAGTTTTTGGAAACGTGACCCTTTTGGAAACTGTAACAGATAGTAAGTTAAACTTACAAAAGGTAACAGGAAATGATGAAATTTCGGAAGACTTACTCAAGTTGTATGAAGAAACTTCATTAGAAGATCCGGAATACCGGAAAGAGTTCTATGATTTGCTCTGTCAGTATAGGACTGCCTTTGCCAAACCTGGTGAGAAACTAGGCACGACAAATAAGGTAGTACATAAAATAGATACTGGAGATGCAGAACCCTTTAAAATACCGTATAGACGGTTACCTTTAGCGAAAAAGAGAGTAGCTGAAGAGGAAATAAACAAGATGTTGGAACAGGATGTAATAGTCCCTTCCAATAGTCCATGGAGTAGTCCTGTGTGTATGGTAACAAAGAAAGACGGTACTATCCGCTTTTGCATAGACTACAGGAAGTTGAATGGAGTAACGAAAAAGAATTCGTATCCATTACCGAGAATAGACGAAACCATTGACTCCTTAGGAGGAAACAGTTGGTTTTGTACCCTAGACTTGCAATCAGGTTACTGGCAAGTGGGGATGAATCCTTCAGATATGGAGAAAACTGCATTTTCGAGTCATATTGGGCTATTCCAATATAACGTAATGCCGTTTGGTTTGTGCAATGCACCAGCAACATTTGAAGCAATGATGGAAACAATCCTAAGTGATTTATTGTGGAAAAGATGTCTTGTATACCTTGACGATGTCATAGTCTTCGGAAAAACATTTGAAGAGTGTTCTAATAACCTAAAAATGGTACTAGAACGTATTATCTCTAATGGTCTCAAATTGAAACCTAAGAAATGCCACATGTTTAGAAAGTCCATAAATTATTTGGGCCGCATCATTAGTGATGAAGGAATAAAAGCTGATCCGGAGAAAATCGAATCAGTTACGAATTGGAATAGACCTAAAACACCCAAAGAAGTGAGGTCCTTTTTAGGATTCTGTTCCTATTATAGGGAATTTATTCCGAATTATTCTAGAGTCAGTTATCCATTACAAGCAATAGCTAACTGGACTCCAGGAAGTACCAAGGAAAAATTTCCTTGGACGCATGAACAGGAATCTGCTTTTCAAAAGCTAAAAGACCTGTTCACGAGTACTCCGGTATTACAATATCCGAATGAAACGGATCATTTCATACTGGATACTGATGCTAGTAATGATAGCATTGGTGCAGCTCTCTCGCAAGTCCAAAATGGGAGAGAGGTACCAATTGCCTTTGCCAGCAATACACTGAGCAAAACTCAGCGCAATTACTGCACAACCAAAAGAGAGTTGTTAGCAGTAGTCGTATATACCAAGAAGTTCAAACATTTTCTATGGGGAACGAACTTTACATTACGTACGGATCACTCCTCTTTAAGATGGCTACTGAACTTCCGAGATGCTGAAGGAATGTTAGGCCGATGGTTAGCCCATCTATCAGAATATGGGCTTGAACATCACCAGATTCAGCATAGACCTGGAGTGAAGCATTTAAATGCTGATGCTTTGTCTCGAATACCAATCCGGAAATGTGATAATCCGGATTGTACTGATTGTGGAGCTCATAGAGCAGTGTTAGCAGGGATTCGAAGACCATTCGAACCCCTAGTTGCCAGTATACTGGATTGGTCTATGGATCACATACGACGTTTCCAGGAAGCTGACTCGATAACTGCGCAGCTACTGCAATTAGTACCAAAGGGTATACGTACAGTTAGACCTGAGGTCTCTCTGGAAAATCGAGAAATGAGAAGGTTTCTTGCTCAATGGACCGAGTCCGGAAAGGCGTGTTATACCGTTGGAAGCCATGTAATAATGGTGAGAAAATCATGCAAGTGGTGATACCACATGCCATGAGACATGACATTATGTACTTCTGTCATGGACATCGGACCAATGGTCATTTCGGAAGGAAACGCTCGTTGGCACGACTTTCCAAAAAGTACTACTGGCCTGGCATGACAAGAGACTTGCAAAGATGGGTAATCACCTACAAACCCGGACCCGGGATGGGCAAACTTCCCCTATCTCAAGAACTTTTCGGAGTTAGATTCGCAAGAATCAGGGTAGATATCATTAGTGGATTGAATACAACCGCTAATGATAATACCTGTATGATGGTAGTGTGTGATTATTACACAAAATACACTAAAGTATTTCCACTACCGGACCACAAAGCAGTTACTTGTGCCGAAGCCTTTGTAAAAGGCTGGGTACTAAGTTTCGGTGTACCATTAATGCTACACAGTGACCAAGGCAGAGAATTCGAATCAAATCTCTGGCAGGGTATGTGCGAATACTTAGCTATTTGTAAGACTAGAACCAACCCGTATAGGCCACAAAGCGACGGATTGGTAGAAAGGTTCAATAGAACCCTTATCCAAGTTCTAAAGTCACTCGTCAATGAACATATGGACGACTGGGATGCGCAATGTCATTTTGTGACACATGCTTATAACAGTACGGTACATTCAAGTACAAATTGTACTCCGAACCTTTTAGTATTCGGAGAGGATCTGATAATGCCTGCCGACTTAGTATTTGGAGTCGTAGGGATGGACCCGGAACTACCTTGCCATGTAGTTTTTGTGGAATGTTTAAGAGACAGATTTAAAAAAGCATATGAGTCTGTCCGAATTGATTTGGAGAAGAGTGCCAAATGGCAGAAAGCTGGATATGATACCGATCTAAAGCATCGGAAATTCCAATCCGGAGACAGAGTTCTCAGATTACATGAACCACTTAGACACATAAAATTAGCGTCTAATTGGGATGGTCCCTTCATGGTAACACAAGTTATCAGTGATTGTACCGTAATTATTAAATCTGACCTTGGTCGACTTTATAAGTCAAATGTGGCCAGATTAAGGAAATGGTCTGGGAGGGAGACCTCCACAGAAATGTATGGTGAAGGTTCCGGAAAGATCCTGAACCAGAATCGTATAATAGACCAGGTAAAGAACACTACAGTGAAGCGAGGCCGTGGTAGGCCTAAGAAGTATTCCGAATCAGTGGCACCCACGCCAACACCGATTAAGCGTGGGGGAGTTAAAAAAGTCTCGGCAGGTGAAGACAAAAAGAAGAGGAAAGGTGTCTCGAAGGCTAAGAAACACCTAGAAAAGGCTCTTCAAACTGTCAGGTCTGATAAAGAACTATCCGAGAAGGGGAGATACGTTCGTCGCAGCCCTTGAATTGCCCAGAGGACTGCAGTGACCTAACCTGTATACACAACGGGTGTAATGTTTACATTTAGAGGAACGGATGACAACTGACCCGAAAGGCTTATTTGTCGCCGCCGCATGATGTACCAATGGGTAGTGGACGGATAATCCGGTGGATTTGCTTAAGCTTTCCATAATCTCCACTTAAATCCCCAGACGAGTCATCGGCGTGAGCGATAATTACCTAAAAACAATCAGTTTGTTGATGTTCCGCTTGTAGCACGTGCGTTTCCGCATGACGTCACCGTGTCCAGTCTCGGCTGACCTCTCGTGACCTCGCGAGCCGCGGGGAAATGACATCACGAAAGCTGGCCTGTCGCCATATTGTTTTTCGGTAACGTTCAAGACGGTCGAGCTCGCTCCCTTCTTGGATTTTACCGGCTAGCAACCTCCTCGCTGCTCCTCCAGAGTCTGTCTCCTGGTAGACAGACTCCGTCTGTGTCGGCCCCGGCGCCGTAAAAGCCGGAAAAAGGAGCAGTTTACTCCCGTGAGTGATTCCCCAGTCATGGCTGAGGAATCCGTAGCTGCAGCCAAGCTATCCGGTGACCCGGATAAGCTGACTCCGTCCGCAGAAGCTTTTCCGGAAGCTTTGTCACCTGTTACACAGGAAGAGAGCGAGATGATGGACGTGGAGGAACCCATGGATCGCTCGTTCGAGGAGAAGCTGGCCTCATTCTCACTGAATGAGCCAGAGAAACTGTTGTCTCCACTCCCACCCGAGGGATCCGGAGGGGCTACGAGTGTTGAACCCGCAGCGACTGGGTCCGAGACCGCACAGGTCGACGGACCGAAGGACCAGTGGAAGCCAGCAGTGGCTGACCCGTTCCCGGTAGAATACGACGGTCGCTACCTGTACGTCCACCCGGAACTAGAGGCACAAGTGACCTATGCTGACGGTACACCAGTTAGGTTGGACCCGAAGGTGAGGATAGCTGTCGAGGGCGTCATGGTTCCCGAACAGCTGGACAGGACGCCTCCCGAATGGCTCCGAGACTGGCCGTGGTTCCAGCGGGGACTCATGGTGGACGCTGCTTTCCGCGAAGCAGTGTACGAAGCCAACAGAGCTTTCCAGCTCGGAGTGTATCCGAAGCCGGATAAGACTCTGTGGAACGTCAAGGCGACGAACATCGATTGGGTAGGCTGCGTCTCGGAACCCGAGGGGCAGACTTACCCACGTCCTTGTGCCACCCGGCCCCAGTACCGGACCACGAAGGAGTTTCGGGAAGCCGCTGCCAACTTTGAACAGTGGGACGACGGTTATTACATAACCGAGCAGGAGTTAGTGGATGTTCAAAACAATTCACTAACCGGCATGAACCGAGGTGCAGCCCTTCGGACGGTTCTCGTCCGCCGAATGACTGCAGAACAGGAGGCCCAGGAAGAGGCTAAGAGGGCAGCGGAAGTACCCGCACTTCCTATCCCCGACCTGAAGCTTGCCACCCGAAGCACAGCCGGTTCTGCATCAGCCACCGGCAGTACTACCACCCCGGTAGAAGCCTCGACCTCCAGCGCATCCGGAACCCAGGAACCGGAGGAAGACTGGAAGGTCAGTAAGAACAGGAGGTCCGCTGCTCGGAAGCTCAAGAATCTACCGGATTCTGCTAGAGCCGAGCCGAAAGCCAGCACCTCAGCCACTGGTAGTACTGCCATGGAGTCGTCAGACGAGGAGTCGGTGCACGAATCCTCGGTTGAGTATGATGAGAAGGCCACTCCATCAACTCAAACCGAGGCCGAGCTATGGGCTAACGCCAAATCCGGATTCAAAACCCGGATTCCGACGTGTTTCTCCGACTGTGCCTACGGAGTAAAAAAGGACGGCTCTACCCTATATGCCTGCGCGGACTCAGTTAATAAAAATAATGAGTCAGATGATGAAGATTGGATGCGTCTTTCGGACGAGGATCCCAATCCGAGCAAAGCCTATCGAAAGATGTGGCTTATGCTAAACCACACCGAAGGGTATTACACTTATACCCAGAGGAGAAAGCTGCGTTGGGCTCTTGAGAAGTGGTACGGTGACGACCAGAAGTCCTGTCCCTTCTCTATCTGCCAGGATGCGAGTGATGTCTCGGTCCGGACCTGGAGTACTCCAGCCCGGTTCCAAAGGCATCTGGTAGAGGCCCACTTCCACCATCACCCGGTTTACATTTGTGATCCGAGTTATGGTAAGAAGGGCAAGAAGTGTACTACGAAGGTTCAATATAGCCGACGTAGCGATCTGGTGAGGCACCAGAAGAAATGCCACGCAGAAGGTTTGGATGGGGCCCGAAAGCGTATCATGGAGCTTCATCAGGAACTCATGAAGGAGTTCGATAGTCTGAGCGAGGATGCTTGGTCTAAGATCCGACCAGGGGACCAAGTCCTCTGCGAGGTTCCGAAGACCAAGGATTCGAAACTCCGCGCAAAGATAGTCCTGACTCCTGGAAAGGGTAAGCTGGACATGCACGAGTCTCTCTGGCAGAAATGCGAGGAATCCGGCAAGGAGGGAAAGAGAGCTCGTGAAAGGAGCAGAAGGGATCAGAACCGTGGTGGTAACGGTAATGGTCAGACCACCACTAAAGTCAGAGCAGACGACCGCTCTAGGTCTCCTCTGGCTCGGCACCCCCACGAGCAGGTTCAGGGCACTCCGGTGTTCAAGAAACCTGAACCTGCCGGATACGCTGGCGCCGTATCAAAGCCTGGGAAAGTTAACCCCCGTAACTTTCCGTCCTTGACCCAGGGACCTGGACCTGAGAGCCAGACCCTGGTCGTTGGAAAGGGTGGTCGACTTGTTCCCAAGAAGACCTCAGCACCTGCTGCCGCCGGATCCGCATCCGCTCCAGCCGCCCTCCCAACCAACTTCACCCAGGAGCAGTTAAGCCTTTACCTGCAAATGGGATTGAAGCAGAGCCAGCCTCCTACCTACTGTATGCCAACAGCAGGCGTGTCCGGGAGCCCCACACCCGGAAGTGGTCCTCAGGCCGCATCGACTTCCCCCAAGGCTGTCGCTGCACCTGCGAAACCAAAAGACGCCATTACCATTAAAACCGGTAATGCGGAAGTTTGGTTCGAGAAGTCTCGCCAGGGGGAAGCAGATGTCCAGAAGGACATCTACACCCACTGGGAGAAATGTGTCCGTGAGAAGGCAACAGAATTCCATCAGGGTCTTCTTAACGATACCCTGTTGTGTCTGAAGGAGGTTGCGGATGCTGAAAAGCAGCGCCTCGAGACCTCATTCGGGACGATGTAAAGTCCCAGGAGGAGGCTGCCACAGATGCCCAAGAAAAGGCAGCTATGGACGTACACGTCTTGGAGAAACGTGTCAAAGAGGAAATTACCCGGAATACCAACTTGAACACCAAGTTCATGAGGGTATTCGGAGTTGATCTCGACGAGTGGGACGGCACTCCCGAGTCGGCTCTAGCTCTTCTTAAGAAGAAGCATGCGAAGAAATCCGCCTAAGCATGCTACGGGTTATTTTCTAAAATTTTTTTTTTCTCTCCACTAAATAACCACATATAGTCTTTGCGGAACCCTACAGGTCTGCGAATGTCTTTCATTAGTATATGAACACCTGTTCTTTGTGTTCCGGGTTCCTTTTATGACCAGCTTATTGTATAATTCAGGCCGTATAATTCTTATTGTACCCTGAATAGTCTATTCGGATTCAGAACTTCACTTACAAACAATCCGATAGTAGACTTGCTGCTGTCAAACGTATCCGGATGCCGGTTCCAGACTTCTGCTGCTATCTGTGCTAACCACTTACTAGGATGGACTTTACAATTTACCTCTACATTTCACCTATACTCCCGAATGGACTTATACTACATATTACTACTACTTCCGGACCAGCCTATATTGGACTTTGTACTTATGTCAACAATACTTAAATGGATTACGATTCTACACTGTTGACAAAACCGGATCTGCACTTTACTTCTACTATACACCATTCGGATATACTTATGAACTATAGCACTTCCAGAGGATTGTGGGTAGCTGCCCCAAATTCATCTACCGTGTTCACTCTAATAACCATAGACTTTAGCACGTCCATCCTGTGGTTAGCTGACCACACCTACCTCCTAGTACCCGGAAAACTACAGCAGAAGACTCCAGCAGCATCTATAATTTTTTTATATTGTACATAATATCATATGTCTATTTTTCTATAATGTTATTTGTATGTGCATATCCACACTATGGTCATAACTTATTATATATTGTGATACGGGTATATACATATCTATTGGTACGGATCTCAAATTGCTGTTCATATTAATAATATAAGATCCGATAAACTACACCAGAACGTAAACATTATTGTCCTGCGAGACATATTGTATTATAAATATATTAATCTGGTGTTATAGAGGTTATTTGGTACACGGTGATATCATATATATTATTATATTCATTACTACACCGTGATTTTTTTCTTTTCAAGTGTATAATACAAATGGTTCTACTCGTACTACTCACAGAATCCTTAACGGATTCATATAATTATATGTCAATAGATAGTGTAGTTACTTTTAAAGTCTTTTTCAAGACTATATAATCAAATGTGTTATTAATAACTACAAACACATATGGATGTTATCATGTGATTTATTCGATATTGGACAGTTCCGTTACATATAACTGCTATTATCACATATATACGAGTTATGGTACTTATCCTAATACTTATACCGTAAACATAGATTCTTACTATATGGTATAAAAGGTTAATTAACAGTTCCGCTACACATAACTGTTACTCATTCAACTAATTCGTATCATATTACAACATCCGGTCTGTTATTCTGTAACTATATACACTATCAAATTTGTAAAATTGACATTCAAATCATATTTAACCTGGTGTTAATGTTATATCTATGGTGGTACCTCTATTACTAATGGTTTAGACATATAGAAATGTTATCCTAGTAATATTACTATAACTATAACACCCTCCTAAATGTCTGGGGGAGTGGTGTAGAGGTATGTATTGTTTAACCATAGAGTTGGGTACCGTCTGACGTGGCGGGTGAGTCGAGTCGTCGGACGTTCCTCAGGTTCCGGATAGGTGGCAGCACCGATCCGGGTCTGTGGGGACATCTGACGACGAACACCTGGGTCCTTATATAAAGCCCAGGGCTCAGCCGCTACGTCAGAGGCCCTTCTGGCCTCCGCAGAATATAGATCACTATTAATCATTATTAGCTGCCCCTTCTATACTATCCGGCAGCCGTGAGTGTGCATTAAGTAATAAATCTAACCGTTGGCATACACTTGAAATACTGTCTTACTCTTTCTTTCCGAATTGTAAGACCCAAACCCCCAGGTCCGTAAGGCCACAACCCCTTACACATGTATGTAGATAACCTAGGCGATGAGGAGAAGGGTCTCAGGTCAATTTTCAATTGATCTCTTGCTGCATTGGTTGTTGTTCTCATGCATGTATTTAATATGAATTAGATAGAAAATAGAAAGAAAAATAGGGTAGGGTGGTTGCTGGTCTCTTGTCGTCTTCACTGCACATGTCTGTGTATTATGGTGGAGTGGCGAAGAGAAATTTGAGTATCCGACCAGTTAACTGCTGACTCAATAGCTGTTTTCTCAACATGTGATTCAAAATGTCTGACTTGAAGTCAGTGTATAATATAGGCTCAGTGTCCATAAGCTTGAGACTTACTTGTAATGTCAGTGTCTGAGTGATTGAGTTAATTTGGTCAATTCTAAAGTATCTCAGTGCTGTTTTAGTAACATGGTTTCTACATCTAGTACATAGAGGTTTATTTCTCACCATGGAAGTCATCCTTATTTCCCTTTAGAAAAGATGTGCTTAGAGACGGTTGTGTCTTCTTATGTCTGTGACAATATTGTCATCTCTGCACGTTACTTACCCATTGCTATTTTGTGTATTCTAAATAGTGATTAACTTGTTCGCCCTTACAATTTGCTCTTCCACAAAAGGTGGTTTACCACAAACTGTGTGGCTTAAGCAGTCAGCATGTAGCAGTCTGAAGTAGGTGTCCATGTATTCCTCCACTGACTCATTGGGTCATGTATTTAATGAGTGGGTTGGAATATTTTCCAATAGCGTACGACGCTGTGAAAGGTGTCCCTAAGAGTCGAGTAGTGACCTGTGCACGATGTAGTATCACCCATATCGTGGTCTACTCCTGAATTCAGTCTTTCTGTCGGTGTGGTCTTTAAGATGGTTTACAAAAAACAGTCCATTTATCTGACTATTGGTGATGTAAGTAGTTCAGTCGGTGTATGATTTGCATTCTTAACCTTTTCTTTTTCCAAACCTTCCTCATTATTCTCTTTCCTGATTAGATGCTTTTATCAATTTTACTTACCAGCTTTGTTATTCTTATGACAAACACTAATCCCATTTGTCTGCATCTATCCCATTTCCAATAAGTGAGTGGGTATTGGGTGATGCTGGGTGGAAGCAGAAATCCTGGTGTTGAGTCAGGTATTTTTTTTGGGGGGGGGTGGTTGGGGATAAAGATTGTGTGAGTGAGTGATGAGAGAATGTTTTTCAAATGATACTTCAATGGCGTATCTTTCAGCCTCAGAGTCACATTCACAGATGTGTTTGAAAAATATATTCATTTATTAATGACCAATTTATAACATTCCATCGCTTACTCTTAATGGTGCTATGATAAGGAATCATGAATACACAATGGCAAATTCAAGCAATGTTACAATGACGTTCACAAACAATGTCCTCGTCTATTTCGCTGTCATGGATATTTATATTGACTATGAATAACACCATTTCGGAACAATACATATTTTTTCGTATGTTTAGTACATACTTTTGCACAAACTTACCAAGCATGACTTAATGACTACACCCTATATATATTTTGGGTCTTCAATCAGCGATGGTCTAGGTAAGCATTTTTATGAAAAGAAATTTAAATAGTAAATATGTACTTCTCTATGTCTGTATATGTATATAAAATATTACGAGCAATGCATTGAAGAATATACACATGGTGTGCCTTGTAAGATACCAGATAGATCATGCTCGTTGCAGTGTGGCACAGAATTCCACATATGCATTACTCCCGTAAATGTTTATTGAGCGATTATTTTAGTTATTATGATAGATGATGTATATATAGTTCTGGTACTCTTGTTGAGTATTTGTTTTCAACTTCATTGAGTATATTAACTTGTGATATCAGTTCATCATTTGGTCCATTCATCCCTAATACTGGATGATGATTTATGTATATAGGTCAGTATGTGCGGGTACATGCCTATCTGCGCTGAAAACAAAAATGTCAATATTGTTCTGCATCTCAAAGTCATGTTTTCATTGCAGATGTAATGCATGGATGTTCTCTTCGCAATCATCAAAGGATGCGAAGAGATCATAGCAGTCGATTTCACCCCAGTCGTCGTCGACAGTGAAAATCTTTAGAGGGGCAACGACGGCTACTGGAACAGCTGATATATTTTCGAAGCTTACAGGATTGCTTACTGTGGGGGTAGAGGTTTCTACCTCCCAGGCTTCCTGAGCGTTTTCGTCGTCATCTTCCTTTATCGTTATAGGTGAGAGGATGGGCGGTCCCTCTGGAGAGCCTTGGGGTGAGTTCACGTCCATTGGGCTGTACGCGCAGTCCCGTGCTGTGTCCCTGTCCCAAGCATCCGCTGGGCTCTCTCCGGTTGACCTCCACGCTTTCAGGCGAAGTGATGTCTTCCGGAGGGCGTCCCAGTTGGGTCATCTCATCAGATACGATTCCCCGAAGACGTCCCGGTTATGTACCATGTCTACCTCGCGGTCTATATCTGCATCTGTCTGAATGCCATGCCCGGAATGGTTAGACCAAAAACTGGGATAGTCTGGGGTTTTGTCATCGCTATATAAAAATAGATATACTGGTATGAGTTCACAACTATATGTAATATTATTGCATGTCGTAACGTCTATGGGACGATGCATTTGTCAACTAACCGGTTTTCTTACCTTATTTCCTAGGAATGAATATGATTATTAATATTTATACATTGCTGTCTGTAACTACATTGTCGAGCGTTGCTGGGGGCAGTTGGTGGTGTTTACCATTGCATATGATTATCATTCCGAATCTGGGGGATTCATGATCCCTTAATGATTTCCATATTTGGAATCGTTGCTTAATTGGGATGTATACCTTGTTAGGCAATACAATTTCCATGACAGACCTCTCACATAATGTTAATGAGATTTTATTTTCGTGTGCCCAGATCAGCTCGAGGTGTTGCTTCAGACAGCCGCTTTGACGAACGTTCAGCATGGGTGTTCGTGAGTTTATTTTGAATATATTTGGTTCATACCTGATTGATGTGAGTGGAATTATAATTCTTTTCCATTTTCTGTACAGTTTCAGTGCTATATATGGCATATTAATGTCTACTGGCTTTTCAGTCATGTGTTTGGCTATCTTACATTTCATATTATGATATAGATGATCATGATCAATACCAACACTACTGTGAAATCATTGTATCTATTGCTGATGTCCATTATAGAGGGTTCGGTTTTCAGAGTTTTGTCAGATTTCTTATTCACTGTGTCTAGCGATTTTAAAAACTGATTTCCATGCTGAGCAGAAAAATTGTCCAAATTCCAGTTATCTTTCTCCATAAGTACAGACATATCAGTAGCGAGCATACTGATAAGGCTATACTTAGACCTTCCAACAATGGGTGTGATGTTATGGAATCCATTGCTGACAATAGACCTTTATAATGGTCCAATGAGTGAGCCTTATTTCTAATAGATTTAGCTGTGTTTCTTAAATCTAATGCGTGTGTGGTGAGGGTTGCTTTCTCCATGTCTAGGTGTTTGTGTAGCATGCTTAACTCTTTTGATTTGAATATGAAGGGTATTAATGATGTTCTTGAACCTGAGATATTTAACAATCTGCTGCTAAAATGATGTATTATGGGCAGATTATATGTATGGTACACTACTTGTCCTTTGAACGATTTGATTTCACATGATATGTTGTTACCTGTTAATATCAGTCCACCAGTCAACACTTTACATTGACATGGAACTTTAATAATAAAGTATGATCCTAGATTGTGAATTATTCTTGACTCATTGAATTGCATGTCATTACAGATATGGGTTCACCAGTTCTTACTACGAACTCGTCTAGTCCTATGGGTGTTGCGGTGGGTGCTAGTGTTGTGCGGGGTTGAATTATATCAAAGTTACATAATTCATGAATCATTCCTGCATGGTCAAAGTTTAGTGTGAGCAAGCATGTAGGGTTGCTAACATTCCTAATGGGAATAGATAGTGGGCATATCATTGTCCTGTCTGTGTGACATAAAGATTGAAGATCATTATTTATTTCTGCGTATAGTCCTACTTTACTAGATATAGCTAGGCTGTTGTGTTCTGTAGCTAACCTAGTGTAACTGTTGCTTGTGCTGTGGTGTGGTTTGATTGGTACCGATATGATTTGTATTCTGTATATGTCGTACACTTCGTTCTTTGAACAGAGTGGTAATTTCAATCTTAGTCTTTACAGGCATTATTATTGATAATAGTTCTCCTGTCTTTAACAGTTCCATCTGATGTAATAGATTCCCTAATCTGTCGTTGTAACGTTTCATTGTGAGGAGTTTCATTATGCCTGAATAGACTAGCATATAATTTCTGTCGTTAAAATATACCTTAGTCAGTAGTGAATTGTAGAGGTTAGTCATGTTGTATTCTACTTTATTGATAGAATCTTGAAGGAAATCTAAAGTCATGTCTGTCAAGTTTTGTCTCGTTGTTTGAGATAGTAACGAATTGTAGTTATAGTCCGCTAGGTCGAAAATGGTTTGGGATACTTCTTTGAAAGTTCCGAATTCAGGCATTGCGGCGTTGCTGATTTGATCTACCTTTTGGGTGAGCGTGTCATACTCTGGCTGCGTTGCCAGGCCTGCGATTGATTTTAATAAATCGCCTATTGGTTGTAGGATAGCTCGTTTCATTCTCTCGTGTTTTCGAGAATGGATATCTAGTTGCTTGTGATAGCCTAGCATCCTTCTATACTCTACTTCTATCATATGGTCAATTTGAAATAGTTTTGTGTGGATTAGACTGTAGTGTTCCCTGTCTAGCAAAGCTTCACTAAGTCTAATCGGTTTTGGCATTGTTCTGAATAGTTTGAAGTAATGTTACGCCATGTAACATCGGGGTTGTCTCTTTCCTGAAGATGTCTCCGTAGTTCTGTCTAACTACGACTTCTGAACAGGATGTCATGTAGAACAAAGTCAGTAGACTTACCAGAATCTGCATTGTAACCATTCTGAATGGTGTATGCATCTTGTCCTAATGTGTCTATATTACTCCAATAGACTGTGTGTGTTGTTGTTACCTGTTGTGTATGAATGCGTCTTGTTGCCACGCCTGCTGGTGAGCAAATGATTTGTGATTTGTGCTTGAGAGTATGTGTGCAAATGTTCTTGTAATGGGGGCTGATGCGGGTTGGGGGGTGGTGGGGGGTTTAGTTCTTAAGATAGTATGTTTGTCTGAAGCAGGCTTTGTTCCGCGCAAGTGCTATTAATTAAGACTTTATTAAAACTCCCTTTTCTTTAAAGATATTTATACATTTCTTCATAGGCGTGATGCCATTTTCCCTTTGAGTGCTTCCTCCAGTAGGCGTGTTGCCTTCTGTATGTTGCTATTATATTACGCATTGCAGTAAACGCTAGGGCTTGGCGGCCTATGCCACTCAGCCATGGGGCTGATCTTGCCTCCATCTTGAAGCTCTCTATTAGGGTGAGCGCTCCCAGGAGCGATACCAGTCTGGCTATTGGCTCCTTCCAGTCGCTTATCCTTATTAATTTAGATATCTCACCGTATATTATTGCAGAATCGACTGGCTTGCGCAAGTCGACCAGTCTAATTACTGAGGGGTGAGTGAAAACCGTTTCTAGCATAGTTTCATCTAGAATGGCGAAAAGATGCTGGTTTTTGTGAATTAATTGTCTAGCACTTATCGGGTCAAAGGCACGAAGTCCCTCCGGGCCGATAAGTGATTTGACTGTCCAGGGCATAGGTGTTCCCAGGAAATGATCGCTATTCAGCGGGTAGTGTTTAATTTCTTGATGACTAAGAAAAAATGAGATAAATAAGATATCTTTTACTAAGCAAGCTAAACTTTTAGCTAAGGGTATATAGTATTAAGTTTATGTTTAATAGTAATGTCCAAGGTTATTCCTGCATGAAATAAGTCTGACCATTATATAGTATATATAGTGGTGACATCTGTCTATATAATACACACATCAAACCACTATATAGAGGGCTACCGATAGGATGGGGATTAGGATGTGGTCTTAGAGGGAATTATTCCATACCTGAGCACTACTATGGATTCAAAGCTAAACCTTTACAATTTCAAAATTCCTGAGTGATATACTTATAGCAAGTGCACAAAATCTCACCTTGTTATCTATTATTTATAGTGGATATCTCACTTTTTATCGACAGTCACCGAGTGGCGACGCGAGCTGGCTAATTCTCGTGTTAATCTTTCCACTCTTGGCCTTACTGGCTGGTGCTGCTCCTAATTAACATATATTGTTATGAGTTGACTCACGGAAGGCCGTACTTGCCAACCATTCATAGGTTAAAACAATACCTATTTTATTAACAAAGAGCTACAAATACATTATTTGTCCCTCTGTGGAAATGGATGGAATTAATATGGATTCTTTTCATATTGATGTGCTTGCTCAGTTAATCAAACCTATCGTGGCTTGTCCATAACCTGTTCCTTTAAAAGACAATGAGAGATTGGTGTTTTTTCAGCTCTTGCAGTATATCAAGTCTCAAAAACTGGGGGGTGTTTTCAATACCACAGTCTTTGGCCATAGGACGCTATTTTCACGCTGCTTGGATACCCTTGCCGCTTCATCACCCTATCAGTCTTTGTCTCTTGCTATATGGGTTACTTTTTAAACTGATGTCACTAATGGTCTGCCATACCAGACATGAGTGTCCTTCATGACAGTTGATGCGCATTGTTACGCATAATAGAACTTTTCCAATGTTGATATTTACATTGAATCTATTATAGATGTACACTCATACCTACTGGAAAGTTACAATTTTCAGATGATTCAATTTGCTCTATGGAATAATCCTAGGTCTTTGTTCTCTTACGCTTTGACTTCATGATTTTTGATTTTTCTTTTAGGATTGGTATGTCACTACATGACAGTTTTGCATGTCCAATTATGTCTGGGTCTGATAACTTTCCTATAGATGCTGGTCTCTCTAACCTTTTTAGAATTGCTTTTTGTGAAGCATAACTTGAAGGTTTCCTTAGGCGTTCAATATTGATTGATTTCTGAATTGTTTTGCCGTCTGACAAACGTCTTAAATGTACTGTGTGTGGAGAGCATACTTCTGTGACCATATTGGGTCCTGCATATGTTGGTTGAAGCTTTTTACTGGTGCTTGGTGCCAGCAGGTTGGGAACGTACATATATACTATGTCACCTGGATTGTAGGCGGTGATGGATCTTATTGTCTTGTCATGCCTTTCTTTCATGATCTTGTGACAGTTTCTCAGATTATCTGAGGCGGTTTTCTGAGCTGATTCTCTTTGTTTTATCATGTGTAGAACCATTTCCTTTTCATCTTTGAATTCTGTTTTGTTAAACAGGGCCAATGTCTGTTGGTAGCAGTGCTTGTTTCCCGAAAATCAAGAAATTGGGTGAGTAACCAGTGGCCTTACTAACCGTGTTGTTTAGGCTGAAAACTACTGATTGTAGGTACAAATTCAAGTTTTTCTGGTCCTTGTAGATATATGACCTCAGGGTGTTTTCTATTGCCTGATTACTTCTTTCACACAATCCTTGACTCTTTGAGTGTTGTGCACTTCCAAAAACCTGTTTAATTCCGAATTTTGAACAGAATAATTTTGTCAATTTTGATGTGAAGATTGATCCATTGTCACTCATGAGTACGCTTTGTAGTCCATGTATACAAATTACCTTGTCAATGTAGTCTAATGTGAATGACGCGCTGCTCAATTCCTTGCAATCCCAAGCGGTGATATGCCTGGATGCGTGATCCATGACTACCTGTATGTACCTGCTTCCGTTCCTTGCTTCCAGTAAAGGTCCTATACTGCCTACAGTGACATGACTGTACATGGTGAGTATTGGCTCTCTTATTTTCATTGTTAGTTTCAAGCGTTTGGGTTTCTTGTTTGTGATCAGACATGTGTGGCAAGTTCCAACGTAGTTGGTTACGTCGGTGAACATGTTGGGCCAGAAATACCTATATTTAATCAGTTTATAGGTTTTTATTATGCCTAAATGTCCTCCCAATGGAGCGTTATGTAGTGTCTCCATTAATCTATGGGTCCATATTTTGGGTATGACAACTTGCAGTTCTAATTCTTTTTGTCGTGTCCCAACAGTATCTGTCTGCTAAGGTGGTTGTCCTCTGGTAGCTTGTTGTTTTCTATGTAACTCCTCATGTTGGTGCAGAAATAGTCCTTGCCTTGGGCCTTAATAAGGTCCTCTCTTGTTGGCGTTAGCTTGTTGTGTTTTGAGAGTTCTATGATCGATTTCTCTGCGAGTGGAACTGCTTTGGCAATTATTCTAGATCGTTTTATTTTGGCTGCGGATCTCGAAATTGCGGGTTTGAATTTCTGCGCGGGTCTGACCCTCTTTCTGGGTTCAGGCTCAGTCTGAAGCTTCGGAGAATCCTTGTATGTTATGGTAGGGTCCTTTTCCTGCATTGCCTTTGCTCTTGTGATTACATTTAATTTGTGCTCCTTTGTTGAGGCTTTCGACCTTCTTGTTTTTTTGTATTTTCCGATGCATGTGTATCCTGCTTTCTTTTCTTTATCTCCCCATGTTTCTCCGTCCTTCAATATTGATCTGGGCTTGAAATGCAGTATTGGAGTATTGGGTGAAATGAGAGAATTCTGTGTAACGATAGAATTTATTGATTGCGTACACGACACCTATCATTTCGCGGTCTGTTGTGCAATATCGCTTTTCTTGATCTGTCAGAGCTCTACCTACGCATTCGATTGGTCTATAGAATCCATTTTCGTCTTGTTGGGTCAGGCAAGCTCCGATTGAGTACTTTGAAGCGTCAGTAAAGATTACAAATTTCTTGGAGTGGTCTGCAAATTTTAAGAAAGCATCTCCGTCTATCGCCTTCTTTATTGTCTTGTATGCTCTATGGCATTCAGCTGTCCAGACAAACGGTGCATTGTCCGTGGTCAGTTTATAAAGTGGTGACATTACTTTTGCAAAGTCCTTGACAAATTTCTTATAAAAATCTGCCATTCCGTTGAAACTCTTCACTTCGGATTTGTTTTGTGGTATTCCAGTGACCTTGAGTGGCCATATTTTGTTTTGCGATGGTGAGACTCCTTTTTCAGATATTCTGAAGCCTTAGAAGTCTATTCTTTGAAATCCGAATTCACATTTTTGTGGTTTAAATTTCAGATTTCCCTTGATCATAATTTTCATAACTTCATCCAAGTCTTGCAGGTGTCTTTCCCAAGTTGGGCTGTACATGGCTATATCATCCACGTAAGCACATGCATTACAGTATTTGCATTTTGCCATTAGGCGTTTCATTATATCTTGATATCTGTGTCTACTTATGTTCATTCCCATTTGGATGGAATTCATTACCTAGCATTTCCCATTTGCTGAGAAAGCCGTTATGTATTTTGACTCTTCTGCCAATGGAATTTGATGGTATGCGGCGAATATGTCCATTTTACTGTAGTATTTTACTTTTGATTCTCCAATAGTATTTATTAGATCTTCAGCTGGAGGGAAACTATATGAAAAGGTCTTGAGGCACTTATTCAGCCCCAACCCCTGTATTCTACGGGAGAGGACTCATATGAAAAGCTTTCTGTTCTTAGGGCCAGGGTCGATGATAAGTCTGATCTCATCTGCACCATGCCTAGTTTTCTATGATCTACACCCGTATGAAAATTTTCATTGTATGCTACCCAAAGAAAATGTCATTTCTCCTACATTCCCTTCTCTCCCTAGTCTCCTCTCTTCCGCTTTAGCTTTTCCCTCTCATTCACATGTTTCTAATTGCTCCCACTTACTGTTTTTTCTCCATCTTCTGCCCTATCTGTATAATCCCTCCCTTCTACCTCAAGTTTCTACATGCCTTCCTGTTTTAAATATCATCAGCAAAATTTGGGGGTCCACTTTATAGGCAACAATATGTCATACAATAAAGGACCACTCAGTCAAGGACCTAACCTGACTTTTCCATGTATATGACTTCACTGATTGAGACCTCCTTTAAATGACAGTATGAAACTATGTGTTCACTATGTTTTCACATCTCCACCATTAAATAATTTTTAATTCATGTTATGATGAAAGTGGATACTTTCATGATAACATTTTCAGCGGGTCTTCACATGAAAATATTTTCTATGGTCATTCCCATATGAAAATCTTTCAAAGAGCCAAAAACCATTCATCAAGCTGGCTCATCTCTACCATTAAATAATTTTTAATTCATGTTATGATGAAATTGGATACTTATCATTCATTTTGTGATAACATTTTCAGCGGGTCTTCACATGAAAATATTTTCTATGATCATTCCCATATGAAAATCTTTTAAAGAGCCAAAAACCATTCATCAAGCTGGCTCATCTCCACCATTTAATAATTTTTAATTCATGTTTTGATGAAAGTGGATACTTAGCATTCATTTCATGATAACATTTTCAGCGGGTCTTCACATGAAAATATTTTCTATGGTCATTCCCATATGAAAATCTTTCAAAGAGCCAAAAACCATTCACCAAGCTGGCTCATACGAAATATTTTCATCCAGCTGACTCATACGAAAACATTTTCATCGACCCTTTCCATATGAAAAACTTTCATATACAACAATCAATATTTTCATCAAACTGTCTCATATGAAAAATATTTTCAACTGCTCTTCCGTATGAAAATGTTTCATACATCCAAAAACCTTTCATTGAGCGCTTTCATATAAATATATTTTCAGTGATCTTTCCCATATGAAAAACAATCATAAACCTATCCACTTTTTCATTGGACTGTCTTGTATGAAAATATTTTCAGTGACCATTTCCATAAACTCTTATCCTTTTTTATTGATCTGTCTTATATGAAAATATTTTTAGCGACACTCATCCTATAAAAAAACATCAGCCTTTTCATTAAGTTTTGTTATATGAAAATATTTTTAGGAACTCCAACCATATGAAGAACTTTGATCTACCTAGAGAATATTTCATTGTGCGATCTTGTATGAAAACATTTTCATTGACTTATTTTTGATGAGAATGTTTTCAAAGGGTCACTGTCATGCCCCTCCACCTCCACAAAATGTTTTAACCAGTCATGCCATATGAAACTCTTATACACACTTTATGAATAAGCTTTTCAGTAGATGGCAGCACAGACCAGATATAACCAATTATTTTCAGTGGCCTGTCCCAGTGAAAATCTCTCTTTACACTTACGAGTTTCTCAGTAGATGGCACTATGAAAAGTCACTACATATCACTGATTTTCACCAGGAAACCTGGATGAAAACAATTTTCACCAGCCCTTCCCGGTGAAAATATCTAATCCATTCATAAATAAGCTTCTCAGTAGATGGCAGCACAGACCATATATAACCAATTATTTTCAGTGGTCTGTCCCAGTGAAAATCTCTCTTTACACTCATGAGTTCCTCAGTAGATGGCACTGTGAGCTAAAGCAAATCATTTATTATCAAATTTCTTATTTCTTGTTTCATATTGGTGGCAGTGTCCTCTCCGTATGTTATACACAATATATGTATGCGTCATATAACATGCGGCATTATAACCTCCCAGTAATCAGAAAAATGTTATACAATGTGTAAAAATGTTTTTTTAACATTTTAAAACACGAAGCCATAATAAGGAGTCATAGGGAAAAGTTCTGAAAGTTTTTTTGTTATATAATGGGAAGCAAAGAAATCTGGAAGTGATAGGGGGCAATATAATGGGGATGTACGGAAATTGAATCGGAAGGCAGGGGAATGGAGCCCCTTGTATTTAGAGTTATATATTGCAGCATTTATGTGGGATTTTTTGTTTTCATATGTTGAGCTGAAACAGGTAAATTTCTGCATGTATTCACATCTAGACCTCCATATGTTTTCTTTTAACTTATGAAAATGTGAGCTGAAACAGAAACAGGCATACAGACAGCCATATGTGGCATAATTATGTGGTACTATATCTCTGTGGTAAAACACCCACCAAGAAAGGTATTGTGTCTTTGACAATAAAGATAAGAATAAAAATATATAAATCAAACTTGTTACAGAACATACAGCAATTTGCTATTGTGCAGACAGTACAATATGAGATGGTCGATCCTTCTTGCTGGACAAATAAACTATTCAGTTGATCAGTGTTGCTCACTGTATCTATCCTAACATTGACCCAAATACTAACCCTTCCCCACACCCTAACCCTAGACTTAGGTTGAACTGGAGTTGAATTGGAGTTAGGTTTAGCTTTAGTATTAGTGGAAGTTTTGGGCTCAGGTTATAGGATTTTAGGAGTTGTTATGAGGATGTGATAGTGTCGGTATTGTTGTAAAAATTAGTGTTAGACTTGGATCCAGGATATGGGTCAAGGTTAGGTCTAGGGTTGATTTTAGGCTAAGAGTTTCAATTCCCTGCACAGCTAAAGCTAAAAAGTGTCTATCATTGTCTGTCTGCTAGTGCGTTAGCCGACATGCCTACCAAAGGGTTTGGCATATTTGCGATGCTTGACTATAAACAGGGTTAGTGGAAGGGTCAGGATTATGATTAGAATGAAGTGTGGTAGTAGGGTTATAATTGGGCTAAGGCTCAAATTTTAGATTAGGACTAAGATTAGGTTTAGGGTCAGGGTTAAGCATTACTGAATATCAGTCGGAATTGTAATTGTGGGAGTTAATTCAGGAAAAGCGCTTTTATATGTCTCTTTTTTGGTGGGTGCACTCACACTTTACTCCAGAAATCCCAATGCAGTGCTCAGTGGCCATCACAAGACAGTCACTCATAGATTCTAGCGTTACACATAGCATTAGTATAAAGATTAGGATTAGAGTTTAGGTTAATGTCAGGATCAGGGTCAGGGATTTAATGAGCATTACTCTAAAGGTACAGATAAGTTTGAAAATAGGGTAGGGGGTTAAACACCATGCTCTGAGGAGTAATCTGGACTGTTTTGGTGTGTGGTGCCATCTACTGAGTAGCTGATGAATCAAGAATGGATAGCATATTTTCACCGGGAAGGGCTGGTGAAAATTGTTTTCATTGGGTCCACTCTGTGAAAAATTAGTGATCAATGCAGCTCAGAGAATTCTTTCGTATAATATTCTCCCTGCAGTGAATAAATTGTAGAGGGGATATAAACTGCTAGGGTAAAGGAGGAATAAAGCTACAAATAGAATGTAGAAGAGAGAGATAAACTAGCCCAGTGAAGAAATTTTATTTGTTACAAATTCATGATTTTGAGCTCAAGAAAGGTTTCTCATGTCTAAGCAGGAGAGAATACCTTCATACAGGATAACTGGAGGCTATTGCAAAAAGAATTGAATTGGAATCTCACTGCCGTAACTCACCTTCTAGTTCCTGGCTGTTCTGCTGATCAGAACCAGCTTCTCACCTTACACTCAGAATCAATCCTCTTAGTGTGAGTCATACTGGGAAGCATTCCCCAACTCAAGACCACTTCAGAACCACTTCTATAACCAATTTCCTTGCTGTAAAACAGGGGAGAAGTCATTGCCTGTTGGTAGTCAGTTCCCATTTGGGAATAGCACCTCTGATACAATGAATTTTATTTTCATGGTGTAGGGAAGATTTTCATGAATGGAACTCTATGAAAACATTTTCTTTGAAAGGACCTGTGAAAATATTTTCATATGAGACCACACAATGAAATATTCACTGGGTAGATTAAAGTTTTTCATATGGGAAGAATCGCTGAAAATATTTTCATGGTGGAGAGAAGATTTTCATATGAGTACTTGCTGAAAATATTTTCATGAATGGAACTCTATGAAAATATTTTCATTGGAAGGGCCCATGAAATTATTTTCAGACCACACAATGAAATATTCTCTGGGTAGATTTTTGCTGAAGTCGCTGAAAATATTTTCATGGCGGAGGGTGGATTTTCAAATGAGCCCTAACTGACAATGTGTGAGTGTATGAAAACATAAAATATATTTGTACTGTATATTAAGCTAATAGATGATGCATATCGGGGCCCTAGGGCTGTATATGCTGTATATACCTGAGCCGCGGAGCGGCGAGGGTATATACAGCATATACAGCCCGTGGGGCCCCGATATGCATCACCTAATAGGTTTATACCACCATTTCCTCCATTTTGTATCAATTTCTTACCTGTAATCCAAAGAATATAGCCAGGCCAAGACATTTTGTAAAAGCAAGCGATACGGCCCGGGTCAGCGCTCTGCGCGAAGCCATTGTTTTTGTTCCTTGTCGGGAGAGGTACCGCCGTGTTTACAGTCACTTTTCGTATGGAATCCAGCCATGACATGTTATAATATTAAAATCCCAAGAAGTATTCGATCCATAGACAAGGAATGCGTGCTAATTTTCTCCATTTTCTTCGAAATAAATAAGAATCCATTGATTTTCCAAAACGGTCCGAAATTTTCGGCGTCTTCCTCGTACGGCGAGCGGATGACCTATTTCCACATCCGGGCCCCTGACACACTTTCGCCGAACAAGGAGGCGGGTGGGAATGGCCGGACCGCGACTCGCGTACGTTGGGAAAATCAATGGATTCTTATTTATATCGAAGAAAATGGAGAAAATTAGCACGCATTCCTCGTCTATGGATCGAATACTTCTTGGGATTTTAATATTATAACATGACAAGCTTGGAATCAATACGAAAACTGAATGGAAACGTACCACTAGGACCTCAGGTTAGAATTTATTTATTTTCGCATTGAGTTTCATCACCGTTCAGTGTGGCGCTATGGCTAAGGCCTTCGCCTACCACCACTGCGGCCGGGGTTCAATTCTCCTACGAGCTGGGACGAATTTTCACACTGAAAATATGGCTAGACTGACTTTGTATGTCCGCCAGCATTTCCCAAAATATTCTAAGTCCAACTTGACCCTGAAAAAGTATATACCAAAAATTTCAAAAATGCACAAGGGTGGTATATGCAGAATAATGCACGGCTAAACTGCATATAAACCCACCGGAAGTGCCGAAATCGTGGTATAAATATATATATATATATATATATATATATACACACAAACACACATATACATCCAGGTATGTAGTCTGGTCTTCTGAAAGAACAGAGGGAGAAAAGGGGGAGAGGCAGGAAAAAGGACAGGAAGGGAGAAAAGTGGGTACGGCTGAGAACCGGAAGGGAGGTACTTTTATTTTAGAGAGACGGTAGAGAAGGGTGTAAAGGAGGGGGAGAAGAGGGGAGGAAGCTAGAGGTGGGAGGGAAGGGGATGGAGTAGGCAGAGGAGGAAAGAGGAGACATGGGAAAGATGGAGAAGGGAAGGGAGGAAACGGGGAAGGAGGGAGAAGGAGGAATTAAAGGGGCAGGAGTAGAGGGAAAAGCTAAGGAGGGAGGAGAAGGGGAAGAAAGGAGAGAGAAGGAGGGGAGACAGGACTGCATGGCAAGGAGCAGAGGAGAAATGACATTTTCTTTGGGTAGCATACAATGAAGATTTTCGTACGAGTGTAGATCATAGAAAACTAGGCATGGTGCAGATGAGATCAGACTTATCATCGGCCCAGGCCCTAAGAACAGAAAGCTTTTCATATGAGTACTCTCCCGTAGAATACAGGTGACCTGGGTGATTTATTGGCATTGCGATAGTCTATGACTATGCGCCAACTATCGGGTTTGGAGAGATCCATTTCTGGCTTTGGTACTAGGAATGCTGGTGAATTGAATTCACTTGGATATTCTAGTGGTGAAATAACTCCTTGCATTATCTGCTTTTCTAGTTGTTCTCTCATTATTTCCTCCTTCATTGGTGACAGTCTGTATGGGGGTTTGCATGCTATATTGTTTTTGTCCTTCAGTTCTAATGTAATTGTAGAGTCTATTTTCTTTCCAATGACGTTCTCATTGGTTACAAAGGCTTCTCTGTTTCTCATCAATACTTCTTCCAGTTGTTCTTTTCGGATTGCTGACAATTCATCATTCATTTTGTATTTTAGCTTTTCACTTGGTCCTCTGAGATGTTTCAGAACTTCTTCTCCACAGTTTATAAGGAGTGAAGGTTGTTTTTCTTTTGGATTTTCTAGTGGTATTAATTGGGCTTCATCTTGTAGTGGGTTAAAAACTCTGACTGGGGTGAACTTTGGTATTTTGATTTGTTCCTCTGTGACATTTGCTATAATGACTCTTATCAAGTTGTTATTTCCTTTTGGTTTGACCATGATGTATTTCAATACATGTGGGCAGATGAGGGGAAAGGTCCCTCCCTGCGGGAATTTTAGTACTGCTTTTGGCACTAGGGGAGGTACAAAGGTTGAAAATGTGGAAAATAGGTCAAAAATTGTTATTTTGTACTTTTTTACACAGAAAAAGATGGTTTTCTCAAAAACATTCTATTTTCTGGCACTTCCTGTACATTTGAAATGTAAATGGAACGTTTTGAATCCAGAACTAGGCCTAAATGAAGGTTCTCATAGAAAATATGTTGCCATGGCAACCAATATTATATTCCAAATAGAAGAAATTAATGTCAACCGATAGAATGATTCATGAGGATTTATATGCCGAAAATAGCATAGAGATACCCTTTCTAGATTTAATTCTATGGCCAAAAGCACGGAAAGGATCAGTAATATTTTGATTGATTATCTAAATAATCATGCTAATTAGATGGCTGATTTAATCAAATCAATGAATGATAGAGCTTATTAGCTGTATTGATACAGTTACGTCATCCCATATTCAAAAAGCAATATCTCCGAGACTAGAAGGACTACCTGCAAGTTTTATACCTCATTTTAAAGCAGACAACTTCAATTTTAAATGTCATATTCTACCTTAGAGGGCCCTTTCCCTTCATCTGTCCACACATATTCTTTTTCATGATGGTTGTTTTCGGTTATTCCTATCACTCCTGATAAGTTTACGTGTGAGGCTATGCATTTGATCGAACCGCTGTATTTTCTGATGAAATTTAGTCCTAGGATTATTGGTTTAGTTCTTCCATTATGTACAGCAGGAAATTTACTGTTTCCTCGCCAATTTTCATGTTTATTCTCACTGCTGACCTCGCTGTTACTCTGCTGCAGTCTGCTAATTGAAGTGTCATGTTGGTTGGTTGTCTGTACACGTTTGGGTTCATTTGATGTATTTTGTGATACATGGATTTAGCACTCGATCTTCTAATGGTGCTCGGATTTTAATTGCTGGTCCACGCTTGCATACACATTTCTTGAGTGTCAGGAATAATTTATTTTCATCTTCACTTTTTGTGTCCGAGTCATTTTGGTTTGAGTCTAAACTGTCTATTGTGGTTGTAGAGATTTCATTAAATTGTGTGGCATTGAGCATATTGATGCCCATCGGGGATCCATCGGTGGGTCTCTTGCCGATTCTCCCTGAAACCTATTTGTCATTGCTACCTTCTTGAGTATCATCCTCACTGTAATGATCACTCTCTTCCTGTGCGTCCTGTTTGGCGTTTTCTGATTGCATGTTGTTGAATCTTCTATTGTATTTTCTGTCTTTGTCTGACTTACTACGCTCGTCATTGTATCTTCTGTTACTTTGTTGCTTGTTGGAATTTCTATTGCTTTTTCCTTTGTTGCTACTTCGTTTGTCGTTGTTGTTGTTGTAACCCTTGTTGTTGTCCCTTCTTGAATCGCGATGATCCTTATTATCATATTCTTTATCAATGCGGCGATCGCTGTTGCAGTCTTGGTATCTTCCTCCTGATCTCGATCTTGATCCCTGATAACTCCGGTTACCAGATCTAGATCTCGAATTTGAGTAATAATCTCTGTTTCTACTCCTAGTTATTCCATGTCTATTGTCATTGCGTTGTCTGTCGTAATCGTCCCGTCTAGATTCTCGAGATTTATTGTGTAGTTCCGGTCTCTTCTGTCATATTTTCTGTCGTCGTTATAACGACGGTTGTTATATCTTGAAGAATTCCAATCTTTCATCTGATTTAGTCTCTTTTCTTCTTTTCTCTTTGATTCAATGAATTTCAGTTGGGCTTCCTGCTGTAATTCTATTCTTACTTCTGCCCTTTCAACATCCCCTAGGCCCTTAATCATGGCTTCTAGCTTACCTGCATCGTTCTGGTCACTGTTATTTAATAGTATCTGCGTTTCTGTGCAGTATTGTGAGATTGTTTCATTGGGCTGGCGATTTCTGTTTCTCCAACCTTCCTTGATGCTTTGTGGCGTCTCGCCTTTGAAGTGTGCATTCATAGCACCTGTTGTGTGTGCTATTTCTCTGGTGGCTTGATGTGGTTCGATATGCGGTTATTCGTTGTTGGCGGTGCAGTGTTGGTGTGTATTACTACTCTATTTCCTTGTGCATCGGAATATCCCTCGATAACATTCTGCTGTTGGTATGGAGGTGGTTGACTGTTTTGCTGGGGGTTTGGATTACCTTGTGGCTGATTGACTTGATCAGTCATTTGTGATCTATCTCTAGGTCCCTGTTGGTAATTTTCTGGTCTTCCAGGGCTTTTACCCTGCTGGTTGGGGCATCCTAGATTGCCACTGATGACTGGGGTACCTAGGTACACATTGTCATATACTGCGCCATGCTTGTAACTTTCGGTGATGTGAGTGATTGTCTCTAAATCGTCTTGGTTGCATGCCGATGCGTAACCAAGGTTGTATATGGGGTCTGGGACATTACATTCCATCATCTCTAAAACTCTGGTTATTTTTTCTTCTAGATTACTAATCTTGCCATTTATAGTGTTCACTTGGATGGTTGTGTTTTTGAGCTTTTCCGCCAAACTGTCAATGCTTGATCTGGTTGTGTCAAACATTGATTTGGTTAGAGACCTCTCATTTTCTTGGTCTCCCATGATTCTACTATACAGGCTGTCCATTGTTGATTGTAAATCAATGCGCTGCTTCTCCAGAATTGTTTCTGTAGTTTCTCTTTGGCTGCGTAGGGTCTGATGTATATTTTCTGACTGTGTGCTTTGGTTTTTGATTGATGATTGCAGTGTTGAGCATTCTAGCTTCAGTTCTGCTCTGATCTTGTTAATTTAACTGTCAGTGTATTCAGTCAAGTGACTGTCTAGATCCCTGATTCTATCATCCATGTTGGCTATTTCAACGATTTCTGATTTTCTCCAATTTAGTCTCTCTCTTCCTTCTTCTAATGATAGATTTGCGTTGGTGCTCTTCTCTGTATGTTGCTTTATGGGATTAATTTTAGCTTCTGTACATGTTCCTGGGTTTATGTAATCGTGCTCTGAAAGCGTGTCTACATTACCAATTGTTGGCAATTTCACTGTGTAATTGCCTATACAGTCGGCATTCGCATTGGTTGTGTTTGTATTTGATAATACAATATCTGCTGCTAAATCGCCTAATTTTCTTATAGCTTTGTCTTTTCCATTTGATAAATTCCTTAGTGCTAATTGATTACGTGCCGGCTGTATGGGTACAATACCTATGATAGAACGTGTACTGACGTTTGTTTGGATATATAATGGTGTATTTACATCCTGTCTTTCTGGTGTTTCCTCGAAATCGATTGAGCTATCAACGTGGAGAGGGGTGTAATTTGTGATGGGGTTTTGATTTTTTTCTTTTTCTTTTTGATTGGAATTGCTTTTGTAGTTGGTTATAAAAGTTTTGATCTGATGAGCGATCTGCTATTGGGGTTGAGGTTGTTTGAATTGTTGTTGTCTATAATTTGCGAATTACCGAATTCTATGGGGCTGGTGTTAATGTCTAATTGTTGTTCATTTGTGTTAGTATCAAAATTTATAGTTGTACTTAGCTCATCATGGTCCAACATCTGGTCATGTTGAATGATGGCCTCTCTTGTAGTGGTGTTGTCGTCAATAGTCTCTAGATAACCTAATATTTTCTTTTGTATGGAAACTCCTCTTTGTAATGTGTATCTGAGTCTACTTCTTCTTTCTAGTTTTTCGTCTAAATGGCTTTTGTGTCGAGTAACAGTGATATTTCGAAGATTGTATCCTGAATTTTGATCATTCATAATTCATGAACGATATATGTGCCGAAAAAGACGGGTTCTTCACCAAAATGTCGGGTCGAGACATCCTTTTTGATATGATGATTCTCGATGACATTGATGAAGAGATAACTCAAGAACCCATAGATACAATTTATATATCTTTATTATATAAGCTTAACAACTGACATTTCATGATGAACAATACTTCACGCTTGGCTAATGAGGCGACACACATTTCTATTGTGAGAGATTCCATATTCAACTTACAATATAATAAATAGGTCCTTCTGTGTCGCGATGATAAGCTGCATGGCTATGCTGTTGTATACCGTAAGGTGGCGCTGCACAACCTGCGTCCGAGCTGGGTGACCGTCGGGGCTGCAACTGATTCTACTACATAGGGATATGGATGTCCTGTCCCATGGGCTTGCTAGATCTGGTTCATACTGGAATGTACCGGTCTATGGGCCTCGCCATGGGATCCCCCTGTAGTTATCCTGTGTGATGGGTCTTCTGCCTGATGGTTATCCCTTGCATGTTCCTTATACATTCTGGACTATTAGTAATATGGTTTAGACGTAATTGTTTTAGTGGGGTCTAATTGTACAGAAAGATGAAATACGGGTGGTTAATAGGTAGAGGTGATAATTGTATAGAAATTACTATAGAGTGGGATTTATAGTGAATTTAATGTATGTATTATGCTGACAGTGCTAGTGTAGTGCGGGGTTGAATTATATCAAAGTTGCACAATTCATGAATCATTCCTGCGTGATCAAAGAATAGTGCGAGTAAGCATGTGGGATTACTAACATTCCTAATGGGGATGGATAGTGGACATATCATTGTTCTGTCTGTGTGACATAGAGATTCAAGATCATTATTTATTTCTGCGTATAGTCCTACTTTACTAGATATCGCTAGGCTGTTGTAATCTGTAGCTAATCTAGTGTAACTGTCGCTTTTTCTGTGGTGTGGTTTAATTGGTACTGATATGATTTCTATTTTGTATACGTCGTACACTTTGTTCTTCGAGCATAGTGGTAATTTTAGTCTTAAGCGTATGGAGTTGTGTCTAATGTGTCCAGTAACCATGTTCTTTTTATAGTAGTATGAATTTGGAAGATTGCAGATTCTTAGGCTGATGTTACTGTCCCTTAACTCTTTAAGGGCAGAGCAAAAATGGTTGTCCTGGCCATGGGGACGGCCTCTGAAAAAAGTATAGTTCCTAGAGGATGAGTCTATTTTCAATTCCTATACAAATCCTATATAATGGGCATCGACTATAGTCAATGCTAGGCCTACCATGGTGTTGACTATAGTCGATGCTAGGCCTACCATGGTGTCGACTATAGTCAATGCTAGCCCTCAATGGGTTAATGATCCGTTTAGTCTGTTCAATGTTGCCTCTAGGGTGTTTACAGGCATTATTATTGATGATAATTTGCCTGTCTTTAACAGTTCTATTTGATGTAATAGATTTCCTAATCTGTCATTGTAGCGTTTCATTGTGAGCAGTTTCGTTATGCCCGAATAGACTAGCATGTAATTTCGGTCATTGAAGTATATCTTTGTCAGTAGTGAATTGTAGAGATTGGTCATATTGTACTCTACCTTATTAATAGAATCTTGCAAGAAATCCAAAGTCATGTCTGTCAAATTTTGTCTTGTGATTTGAGATAGTAAGGAATTGTAGTTATAGTCTGCTAGGTCGAAAATGGTTTGGGATACTTCCTTGAAAGTTCCGAATTCAAGCATTGCGGCATTGCTGATTTGATCTACCTTTTGAGTAAGTGTATTGTACTCTGGTTGCGTCGCTAGGCCTGCAATCGATTTTAATAAATAGGTTGCAGAATTGCTCGTTTCACTTTCTTGTGTTTTCTGGAATGGGTGTCTAGCTGTTTGTGATAGCTTAGCATCCTTCTATACTCTACTCCTATCATATCGTCAATTTGGAATAGTTTCGTGTGGATTAGACTGTAGTGCTCTCTGTCTAGCAAAGCTTCACTGAGTCTCATTGGTTTTGGCATTGATCTGAATATTTTGAAGTTAATTACAAACTCGAAATCTAGCAATGTTACGCCGTGTAACATTGGGGTTGCTTCTTTCCTGAAGATGACTCCATAGTTCTGTCTAACTACGACATCTGAACAAGATGTCAGGTGGAATAAAGTCAATAGCTTAAAAACATGTATTAGGACTTAATGAAAAGCTTATTATGTCTTTTTTCCAACAAGACTAATAGCTTCAGGATCCAGACAAGGTAAGATAGTCTTAGAGCTTGGGGATTGAGCATACCCCTTGAATAACATGGTACCAAAATTGACCCAAAAGTGGTCTGAACCCACACATGGATAATGAGCCAAAACCGGTATTGCATCCCAAGATAATCAATGTTAACATCTTGAATCTTGTTCAGGGGACCCTAAGGATCGAAAAAATACCTGTCGCGTTGGGATGTGGGGGGGGGGGTGCATGGTGGGCCCTATCAGCCCCCGGCCTACTCCTTTCACATAATCCCTAATTTTCTATTGCTTGCTTACTTCTTTCACACAATCCCTGACTCTTTGAGTGTTGTGCACTTCCGAAAACCTGTTTAATTCCAAATTTTGAACAGAATAATTTTGTCAATTTTGATGTGAAAATTGATCTGTTGTCACTCATGAGTACACTTTGTAGACCATGAATGCAAATTACCTTGTCTATGTAGTCTAATATGAATGATGCACTGCTCAATTCTTTGCAGTCCCAAGCGGTGATATGCCTGGATGCTTGATCAACGACTACTTGTATGAACTTGCTTCCGTTCCTTGCTTCAGGTAAAGGTCCTATACTGTCTACAGTGACGTGACTGTATGTTGTAAGTATTGGTTCCCTTATTTTCATTGGTAATTTCAGACGTTTGGGTTTTTTGTTCGTGAGCAGACATGTGTGGCAGGTTCCGACATAGTTGGTTACGTCGGTGAATATGTTGGGCCAAAAATACCTGTATTTAATCAGTTTGTACATCTCTATTATGCCTAAGTGTCCTCCTAATGGAGCGTAATGTAGTGTCTCCATCAGTCTGTGGGTCCATATCTTGCAGTTCCAATTCTCTCTGTCGGCTGAAAATTGAGGAATTCACTTTGAACAGTATATTGTCACTGACAATGAAATTGTCATGTCCCAGTAGTATTTGTCTGCTGAGGTGATTGTCCTCTGGTAGCTTGTTGCTTTCTATGTAACTTCTCATGTTGGTACAGAATTCGTCCTTACTTTGAGCCTTGATAAGATCCTCCCTTGTTGGTGTTTGAGTTTGAGTTTGAGTTTTAAAAAATTTATTCATTCAAATTCAACGTTGTATTTACATTGTATAATGTTATATGGGTTATAAGTTATTCATCCATGTATGTATAACACCCTTAACACAGTCATTATGACCAATATGAATTTGTTGAAAAGGCTGCCGCTTGATGAATATCAGTTTAAGTGGGCCACCTTACCATGTCAATGTTCAGTTTAAATCTAACAATTATAATTTTTAATTGTTTTATATTTGTTTTATATATATAAAATAATATGTAACAAACATTATGATGATTGAACATTGTAATACATTCTAGTGACATTGAATATATTTTATATATCTTATATCTAATATAAGAGAACATTATTAACTTATTGTGTCTTGAGAGTTCTATGATCGCTTTCTCTGCAAGTGGGGCTGCTTTGGCAATTAATCTTGATCGCTTTATCTTAGCTGCGGATCTCGAGATTGCGGGCTTGAGCTTTTTAGCGGGTCTACCCCTCTTTCTGGGTTCAGACTCTGTCTGAGGCTTTGAAGAATCCCTGTATGATATGGTAGGGTCCTTTTCCTGCATTGCCTTTGCTCTTGTGATGGCATTTAAATTTGTGCGCCTTTGTTGAATTCTTCGATCATCTTGGTTTTTTTGTATTTTCAGCTGCATGTGTATCCTGCTTTCTTGGCTTTGTCTCCCCATGTCTCTCCGTCTTTCAATATTGATCTAGGCTTGAAGTGTACTATTGGGGTATTCAGCGTTATGTCGTCTTTGTTGAACATTTTGGTGATGGTGATGTCAGAGAATTTGGTCTCTTTGAGTGGTATTATGACCTTTCCTTGTGTTTGTATTGGTAGTGGTTCATTCTCCTGCTGTGGGTATTTAGTTTGGGATAGGTAGTCGGCTATTATGTTTGCCTTCCCTGCTAGGTATTTGACTGTGAAATCGCACGACATGGACAAATCTAACCATCTTGCTAGTCTGCCGTTTGTGATTGCTTCCTTTTTGTTGAATAGTGAGACTAGGGCTGTGTGATCTGAGTATATTGTGAAATGAGTGAATTCTGTGTAATGATAGAATTTACTGATTGCCTACACAACACCTATCATTTCGCGGTCTGTTGTGCAATATCGCTTTTCCTGGTCCATCAGTGCTCTGCCTACCCATTCGATTGGTCTATAAAATCCATTTTCGTCTTGTTGGGTCGGGCAAGCTCTGATTGAGTACTTTGAAGCATCAGTGAAGATTACAAATTCCTTAGAGTGATCTGCAAATTTTAGGAACGCGTCTTCGTTTATCGCTTTCTTTATTGTCTTGTATCCTCGATGGCATTCAGCTGTCCAGACAAATGGTGCATTGTCTGTGGTCAGTTTGTAAAGTGGTGACATTACTTTTGTGAAGTCTTTGACAAATTTCTTTATTTTGTGGTATTCCTGCAACTTTGAGTGGCCATATTTTGTTTGGCATTGGTGTGACTCCGTTTTCAGATATTCTGAAGCCTAAGAAATCTATTCTCTTGAATCCGAATTCATATTTCTGTGGTTTGAATTTCAGATTTCCCTTGATCACTATTTTCATCACTTTCTCCAGGTCCTACACATAGGCGCATGTGTTGCGGTATTTGCATTTTGCCATTAGACGTTCCTCCAGTTGTTCCTTTTGGATTGTTGACAATTCATCATTTATTTTGTATTTTGCTTTTTCATTTGGTCCTCTGAGGTCTTTCAAAACTTCTTCTCCACAGTTTATCGGGGTGAAGATTGGTTGATTTTTCTTTGAATCTTCTAGTGGTATTATTTTAGTTTCATCTTGTAGTGGATTAAAAACTCTGATTGGGGTGAACTTTGTTATTTTGATTTGTTGTTCTGTGACATTTGCTATAATGACTCTTATCAAGTTGTTATCTCCCTTTGGTTTGACCATGATATGTTTCAATACATAGTCCTTTTCATGATGATTGTTTTCGGTTATCCCTATCACTCCTGATATTTTCACGTGTGAAGCTACAGTTCCTGTTGTTTGTTGTTCCGAGTTTGGTGGTACGATGGTATTCTTCATCAACATGATATTAGTTGATATTTGTTCCCTTGAGTCTATACATTTGATCGAACCGCTGTATTTTCTGATGAAGTTTAGTCCTAGTATTATTGGTAGGTTTAGTTCCTCCATTATATACAGTAGAAAGTTCACTTTTTCCTTGCCGATTTTCATGTTTATTCTCACTGCTGACTTAGCTGTTACTTTGCTGCAGTCTGCTAGTTGAAGTGTCATGTTGGTTGGTTGTCTGTATACATTTGGGTTCTTTTGATATATTTTATGATACATGGTCTAATACTCTGTTTTCTAATGGTGCTCGGATTTTGACTGCTGGTCTGTGTTTATATACACGTTTCTTGAGTGTTAGGAATAATTTATTTTCATCTTCACTTTCCAAGTCCGAATCATTTTGGTCTGAGTCTGAACTATCTATTGTGGTTGTAGAGATTTCATCAAATTGTGCATGTTATAATAAGCATGTTAATGCCCATCGGGGATCCATCGGTGGGTCTCTTGCCGATTCTCCCTGAAACCTATTTATCATTGCTATTCTCTGGAGTGTCATCCTCACTGTAATGATCACTCTCATCTTGTGTACCTTGATTGGCATCTTCAGATTGCATATTGTTGAACCCTCTATTGTATTTTCTGTTATTTTTCCCTTTGGGATTGAAACTGCCTGAGCAATTGGCTTTGGAGGTTTTGATCAAATGTGCAATCTGGTATTGTGCTTTAAGGGGGAACACAACCCCCTTAAAGCGCCATTCCAGTGGCCATATCCATGTAGTTGGTATGCCACAGATCCGGAATCTTCATATCCTTAGGAATTGCTTCCCGTATCATCCTACTCCATTTCTTATTGATCTTATGGGGCTTAGATAACTTTCGGTCCCAAATCCTATCCTTCTCAATGTAGGTCGTATCCCCATTTGGCCATCTTATTGTCAAGCCACTTATAACCCAGTCCCTTGTTAGAATTACTACATCTCTCTGTCCCCATTCCAGAATCGCTATGATCTGGTCAGCCCCACTTACACTAGATATCAACCAGGTATCAGTACCCTTTTGTCTACCCCAACAGGTTGTGCTCCCCCTTAAAGCACGATTTACAGTTATACCAGCCCTACGGGACCCGCCTAACAGGACTGCCCTGATATTAAAAACAGCCCACTCCACCATTTCCCTTCCCGTGACCCCCCAATCCCAAATTGTTATTGGTGACACCGATGCAGAATACCAAATTCTGGTACTATATCCATCTGAACTAACTCACCCCTTTTCTGCTACCCATCCAATAATTCCTATGTCAATGTTCTCCACCTTATATTTTAGCTATTCATAAACATTAGACTATAAATCACCATATTGTCATTCACATTTGGCAGATACTTGTTTTTGCTCACACCTGTCATAGAAGGCTTGGCATAAGCCTACATTTTTACCTGTGTTATTGTAGATTGCGTGTCCATGGAAGGGAGTTAATAGTTAGTATCACGACTTCCTATGCAGTGTTTATTATCTAGTCTGCAGTATGATTTAAAAGGAAGGGAGTTAGTAGTTAGTACCATGACTTACTCTCCTACTCACATCTTTGTATTTGCCTTGTTACCGCCTAAAATGGAGGGAGTTAGTAGTTAGAATCATGACTCTCTACCATGTTGTATCTCCTCACAAATGTTACCTATGCCATCTTAATTGACAGTTTTTCAAAGTCAATGCATAGCAATGCAGCACACAGCCCATTAACAAATAAATTTGCACGAGTACTACAAAAGTAGACCCCATGGACCTTTCTAGTAATCACTACAATAGCTGCACTTAGCTAGACAGATAGTTATAGGACCTTAAGTCACCAGAGCAAGGGACGCTCCGTATTAATTAGGGGGTATATGTTAGCCCCAGATTTACCTTTTTCAATGGCGCATTGTCCGCCATCTTTGATTACACAATGTTACGTCATATTATGTCATAATTATTAGTTATAAATTCATAATTCATATTGATATGATTATTAATGTGTATTAGGACGATATTATATTATTTCTCATATTGCCAAGCGAACCCCATATGTCACATACGTTATAGTTTACAGAACGCCAGCCAGGTGGTGGCACTGTATGTTTGATCACTCATAATGCAACCAGAGGCATATTGGCCCACGTAATAACCAATCACTGTACAGATATGCTAATTACCTGGATCACGTGGGTGGCCAGCACATGTAGGAGCATGATATAACATGTAACAAGCCGCACTGACCAGACACTTAGACTCCAGGCGTACTACTATTAATAAACGCCATCTTCATTCAACTGGACATCACAAGACTCACTTATTCATTCAAAGAAGGCATTAAGAGCCTACGTAATGTGTGTAGATGGATATTTATATGATTTCTAGTATTTTCAGGCATTCAAATCTAGAATTTAGTCTGGCAGAGTCTGATAGGTCTACAGTGAGGCATCTATGTTATGCAACTAAAAGCATGGCCATAGAACACAACACTTGGTGTGTGTCATATAGGTAAAGGTCGAATCCCACAATGCAATCTAACCCTGGAAAGTTCTTGCAATTCGGGAACTCTTGCAAATAGGGAGACTTGCCTTTATTGCAAATTGCAAGGCTTCTAACATGCCACTGCATTTTACAAATCCGACTGTTGCAATTGAACTGACCCTTCACCCTTGCAATGTAGCTCTGTAAGCTGCATTAAATTGCAATGCCATTCTCCTTGATATTGAATTTGCAAGCTGTTGTAGGTAAGCACAGTGCAGAATGAGACCGAAATTGAACTCTGTGTGTAATTTATACAGACATTTTGCATAGAAATTGCAGGGTATTGGTCAAGTTTAGATTGCAAAGTGGGACTTGGGTTGCATGTTAAACTGAACACACACCCCTATTTGTCAATGATTTTATCCACATTTCTGTAAATTGCAAGCAAATTCTGTAAATTGCAGAAACTTTTCACTTAAGCAAGGGAAAATATCTAAATATAAAGATTGTAACTTCAGTGCAAATCTACAAGGGATTCCTTGCCATTAAAGCCCCCCGTAGCTGTTATAGGTCTTGCAATATAAGGAGAGAGCCCCAAATTGCAACAGATGACTAAATTGCAGAAACTTTTCAGCCAAAATTGCATCATGGGATTTGACCTTAAAGGTCGAATCCCATGATGCAATCTAAAGGTCGAATCCCACGATGCAATTTTGGCTGAAAAGTTTCTGCAATTTAGTCATCTGTTGCAATCTGGGGCCCTGTCCTTATATTCCAAGACCTATAACGGCTACGGGGGGCTTTAATGGCAAGGAATCCCTTGTAGATTTGCACTGAAGTTAAGGTCAAATCCCACGATGCAATTTTGGCTGAGAAGTTTTTGCAATTTAGTTATCTGTTGCAGTCTGGGGGCCCTGTCCTTATATTGCAAGACCTATAATGGCTATGGGGGGCTTTAATGGCAAGGAATCCCTTGTAGATTTGCACTGAAGTTAAGATCTTTATATTTAGATATTTTCCCTTGCTTTAGCAAAAAGTTTCTGCAATTTACAGAATTCCATTGCAATTTACAGAAATGTGGATAAAGTCACTGACGAATAGGGATGTGTGTTCACTTCAACTTGCAATCCAAGTCCCACTATGCAATCTAAATTTGCCCCATACCCTGCAATTTGTATGCAAATGTCTGTATAAATTACACACAGAGTTCAACTTCAGTCTCATTCTGCACTGTGCTTGCCTACAACAGCTTGCAAATTCAATATCAAGGAGAATGGCATTGTAATTTAACACAGCCTACAGATCTACATTGCAAGGGTTAGGGGTCAGTTCAATTGCAACAGTAGGATTCGTAAAATGCAATGGCATGTTAGAAGCCTTGCAATTTGCAGTAAAGGCAAGTCCCCCTATTTGCAATAGTCCCTAAATTGCAAGAACTTTCCAGGGTTAGATTGCATCGTGGGATTCGACCTTTAAGATCTTTATATTTAGATATTTTCCCTTGCTTTAGCAAAAAGTTTCTGCAATTTACAGAATTCCATTGCAATTTACAGAAATGTGGATAAAGTCACTGACAAACAGGGATGTGTGTTCACTTCAACTTGCAATCCAAGTCCCACTCTGCAATCTAAACTTGCCCCATACCCTGCAATTTGTATGCAAATGTCTGTATAAATTACACACAGAGTTCAATCTCAGTCTCATTCTGCACTGTGCTTGCCTACAACAGCTTGCAAATTCAATATCAAGGAGAATGGCATTGTAGTTTAACGTGGCTTACAGATCTACATTGCAAGGGTGAAGGGTCAGTTCAATTGCAACAGTCGGATTTGTAAAATGCAGTGGCATGTTAGAAGCCTTGCAATTTGCAATAAAGGCAAGTCTCCCTATTTGCAAGAGTTCCCAAATTGCAAGAACTTTCCAGGGTTAGATTGCATCGTGGGATTCGACCTTAACACTGGAAAGTTCTTGCAATTTGGGAACTCTTGCAGATAGACTTGCCTTTACTGCAAATTGCAAGGCTTCTAACATGCCATTGCATTTGACAAATCCAACTGTCGCAATTAAACTGACCCCTAACCCTTGCAATGTAGATCTGTAAGCTGCATTCAATTGCAATGCCATTTTTCTTGATATTGGATTTGCAAGCTGTTGTAGGAAAGCACAGTGCAGAATGAGACTAAAATTGAACTCTGTGTGTAATTTATACAGACATTTTGCATACAGATTGCAGCGTATGGGGCATGTTTGGATTTCAAATTGGGACTTGGGTTGCAAGTTGAAGTGAACACACATCCCTATTTGTCAATGAATTTATCCACATTTCTGTAAATTGCAAGTGAATTCTGTAAATTGCAAGCGAATTCTATAAATTGCAAGTGAATTCTGTAAATTGCAGTAACTTTTCACTTAAGCAAGGGAAAATATCAAAATATAAAGATGTTAACTTCAGTGCAAATCTACAAGGGATTCCTTGCCATTAAAGGCCCGTGTATCCGTTATAGGTCTTGCAGTATAAGCAGAGAGCCCCAAATTGCAACAGATGACTAAATTGCAGAAACCTTTCAGCCAAAATTGCATCGTGGGATTCGACCTTAAGAGTTTTTATATACTAAGCATCTAAACATGATTTACATATCCGCCTAGATATATTCATATAGTGTAGAGTATTGTAACATGAGCTTGGAGCCTTCTTACTCCAGTGATGACTGTAGAGGTGAACTCACTGAGATACACTGCATGAAATTGCTTTTGAAATTCAAAACTAATTAAGAACAGGATTCTCTCCAATATCCATCCAGTCACACAGCCTTCAGCAATTTAAAAATTATTGACTTCTCCAGCTTGAATGTCATTAAAGACTGTTTATAGAGAGCTCTCTACATGACAAACCAGCTAGTCTCCTGTGTCTTCATCACTACCCACCTGCTTAACACTAATCATGCATGCCAATAATCCCTACCAATTCATGTCATTCTATCAGAACTTCACAGGGTGATTAAGTATCAGTATCTGAGTCAAGGCTCTAGTTACAAGGGCCGGATTTAAAGACCTCATCAATGTGTAGTCACGTCTCATGTCCTCCCTCTAATTCTGTGCAGTTACTCATCAGATCTAAATTAAAGGGACCATAGTCAGCATAACGACGGCATTGGTTTCAGCTCAGAGGCATTTGACAGCTAGAGGTATGTATCATTTAGTTGGGGAGTCAAAAGGGATAAGAAGCGAGCAAGATAAGGTATGGCAATTGATAGAAGGCAAAAACAGCGGGTGAGAATAGACCCAGAGGAATAAAAGTAGAGTGGGTTGTGGGTAAATGGAATGTGACGTAGGTCCTGGCTCTGGTGCCTTTTAAAAATTCACTTATTATCTGAATATAAGCATGCAGTGATTACCTCGCAGAGACGCCAGCTGACACCTCATGTGAAATTATTTCACAGATGATAAGGTTGAATCCCATATGGCGATTTGGGGCTCCAACAGCTCTGCGATTTTGTCTGCTGTGTTGTGTGGCCCTTGTTGAGACCTGACACACAAGGATCACTGCAACCTGGGCCCTGACCCACTGTGGGATCAACAATGAATTGAACAATTATTGTGTTTCATGGCATCAGCAAGGGCCATATAATGCAAGAGACAAAATCGCAGAGATATAGGAGCCCTAAATCACCATGTGGGATTCAACCTCTATCTCATTATGCTTTCAATTACATAGTGGTTCCATAAGGTTGAATCCCACATGGCGAAAAATGCCTCAAACATCTCTGCGATTTTGTCAGTTAGGTTTTATGGCCTCACTGGTGTTCTAAATTGCATGTGATGATAGGAGAATTGTGCAATATCAAAGTCCCACTGCAACCTGTACTAAGGTTTTATAACCTTGCGATTTTAGGATAGGAAGCATGCCAGACACAGATATGCCCATTAGCCGGGACAATAATATATCGCAAATGCTTTACAATAAAGCACAACAGTATCCTTGTGTTCTATGTACCTTATTGCAGTCACATCCCTTGTGAATCTGGAGTAGACCCAAAATTGCAACAGATTCAAAATCGCAGAGATATTTTAGGTATTTTTCGCCAGGTGGGAATGATCTTTTCTTTTGTAGTTGTACAATGATTAAAAGAAAGACACCTGGATAAATGAAGTATGTGTTGCATTGACACACAATTCCTTATGTTGAACTTTTATTTCGTGATACGCTATGAGGTTGTGGAGCATTTTCTCGGGTCTTGAAGAAATCTGATCAACTTCTGTTTATTCCCTCCCTACCCTAATTGTCTACTAGTAAAGAATGAAAGCGAACCCTCATTCTTATGCTCATAATGTGCCTGTTTTATGACATTTCACTACTTGTATTCTTACAAGGAAGACATGGCACGTGACAACCTAATCTATCCCAATATTCATCCAACCCGGCATCGAAGCAGCCCATACGGCCAGAATTACAAGACAAAGGAAAAGGGTTGTGTACACACTCCTCTTACAAGGTTACAAAAGAATATATAGGTCAAATCCCACGATGCAATTTTGGCTGAAAAGTTTCTGCAATTTAGTCAGCTATTGCAATTTGGGGCTCTCTTCTTATATTGCAAGACCTTTAACCCATTGAGGGCTAGCATTGACTATAGTCGACACCATGGCAGGCCTAGCATCGACTATAGTCGACACCATGGTAGGCCTAGCGTTGACTATAGTCGATGCCCATTATATAGGATTTGTATAGAAATTGAAAATAGGCTTGTCCTCTAGGAACTATACTTTTTTCAGAGGCCGTCCCCATGGCAAGGGCAACCAATTTTGCTCTGCCCTCAAAGGGTTAACAGCTACGGGGGGCTTTAATGGCAAGGAATCCCTTGTAGATTTGCACTGAAGTTAAATCTTTATATTTAGATATTTTCCCTTGCTTAAGTGAAAAGTTTCTGCAATTTACAGAATTTGCTTGCAATTTACAGAAATGTGGATAAAATCGTTGACAAATAAGGGTGTGTGTTCAGTTTAACATGCAACCCAAGTCCCACTTTGCAATCTAAACTTGACCAATACCCTGCAATTTCTATGCAAAATGTCTGTATAAATTACACACAGAGTTCATTTTCGGTCTCATTCTGCACTGTGCTTACCTACAACAGCTTGCATATTCAATATCAAGAGGAATGGCATCGCAATTTAATGCAGCTTACAGAGCTACATTGCAAGGGTGAAGGGTCAGTTAAATTGCAACAGTCGGATTTGTAAAATGCAGTGGCATGTTAGAAGCCTTGCAATTTGCAATAAAGGCAAGTCTCCCTATTTGCAAGAGTTCCCAAATTGCAAGAACTTTCCAGGGTTAGATTGCATTGTGGGATTTGACCTTATCACATACAAGTGACGACAGACCTGTGGTGGAAGCTGGGTGCCCAGTAAGCAAGGGTATATTGGGTCAATGTCAACCATCATCGGCACCATCGCAATCCCACATGGCGAAAAATGGCTCAAATATCTCTGCAATTTTGAAACTGTTGCGTTTCTAGGATATACCCCAAATTTGCAAGGTTATAACTGCAGTAGTGTGTATAGAACAAAAACACTCTTTTGCGGTTTTAGGCTGGAGAATGTATAATCCACAGAGATATAAACATGAATAAAGGCAAAATACCCCAAAGATTACATGAAAAAGCCAAACAGTGTCCTTGTGTTCTTTTCCCCCTACTGTATTTACATCCTTGCAAATTTGGGGTAGGTCCCAAAATCGCAACATATTCAAAATCACAGAGATATATCAGCCATTTTTCGCCATGTTGGATTTGACCTAAAAGAATATATCACATACAATCGACAACAGACCTGTGGTGGAAGTTGGGTGCTGAGTTAGCAAGGGTATATTGGGCCAATGTCGACGATCATCAGCACCATTGCAATCGCTATACCAACCAACCAGTAAATAGCTAGTTATTGCAACAGTACCATAACATGTTTATTGACTTAACAAAATATGGGAGGAATTTCACAAAATAACGGTAAAAACTCCTGGAAATAAGAGATGTGTAAAGAAGATAATCCCCTAGAAGTAGGGGGGGGGAGGTTAGGCCAAAATGTTTTTGGGGACACCTCCAAAAGTTGCTACTCATCTTGAGAAACAAGAATCTGCAGTTCGTTTTTGATTTTAGGCACTCTAACCCCCCTGACCACCCCCTCCGAAGATAAAAAGGTGGAAAAATAAATTAATTCAGTTTTATTGCATTATTGCTAATATTAGCCCTTTAATCACTCTAGGATAATCAAAACTGTACTTCATATCAACAATAAAAAATCAAGAATTCAAAATAACATGATTTTGAATTTTTCTGAAAATCCAATATGGATATTTTCAGCACATTTCCATCCCTAAATTAAAAACCAACACTTGTTTTATGTCATGATAGGTAAAGTACAGTCTACGATCATGAGGAATGCATGCAGATTCAGATTGAGCTGATTTGGTCTCCAATTGGGGTCATCATATTGTATTTATAGCCCCATTTACAGCTATTTCAAAATCATAGGAAATTGGTTTTCTGGCAACTGAAACACATTAAATCACTACCAGGACGTAGATGATAATGGAGATAATATGCAGACATAGGCCTATAGTCCTTGAATGATTCAAAATGACCATATGAGTCAAGATATTGATATTACATTACAGTGTAAAGAATAACCAAATTTACTAAGCACTGTATATATGACCGCTATACTTAACTAAGGATATATAACCAAACAGTAATTAAGTTGTCACAATTGGCGCTCTTAACACCCTTAATTATTTATTAAGAAAACACAAAAGAAGAAAATTGGGCACCAACCAAACAATATGGTGGCCTCCTTGTGTGTGTGTGTGGTGGCTACCTGGGGGGGGGGGTCAGGTGACCTAGATGAGACTATGCAGGCCTGCCCCCTATGTGAGTCCCAGTGTAGCAGACACCTAAGTAGCAGAACTGCTACACATATATACTGTTATAATAACTAGTACCAAGATAATTATAACACCCATATATGACCGCTATACTTCACTAAGGATATATAACCAAACAGTAATTGAGTTGTCACAATTGGCGCTCTTAACGCCCAAGACCTCCAAAAGACAATTGTCCTAGTGTAAGGAAAACATAACTAAACACAAACACGAAGAAAGGAGGTTGCAACCTTGTCCTTTGAAACCTTTTGACTCAGGCTATCAACAAGATATAACAATACAGCAAGACTTTGCCAATCGCCTCGGGATTTTATGTCAATAAGATTCCAACCAATTGAGGACAGGTATGATGCTCCGCCTCTGCAGAGGGAATGGCTGGACACTTTGCCCACAATACCACACAATTCTGCCAGGCGATGGAGTTCAGTGGCAAAGGCTGAATAAGTCATTGGTCGCAAGCGTCCTCGCTCCCAGTACTGAAACACTTCCTGACTTGCCCCCAACCCAGTGTGGTCGATGAGACCGTGAACATAGGAGGTGACACATAAAGGCAATCCTGGTATGATGCTGAACGGGATTTCAAGCACCCGCTCACCATATTGAATTGTCTTTGTACGAGGCAAGGTCAGGAGTAGCCCCCAGTCGTGGAAAGATACATCCTGCAGACATATAGCTTGGGAGGAACTCGTTTTATGTGCTTTGCGTAAAAGGCCGCGAAAGGCAGTAATGGCTGCCGTCCACCAACACAAATGAAAAGACACTGACATGTCCAGATGCTTGTAGAATTGGAGGAGATGTGTAGGCTCCAAAGGCATAGCCTGTACTGGCGAATAACCCAGCTTAAAGAAAAAATTGGGCACCAACCAAACAATATGGTGGCCTCCTTGTGTGTGTGTGTGGTGGCTACCTGGGGGGGGGGGGTCAGGTGACCTAGATGAGACTATGCAGGCCTGCCCCCTATGTGAGTCCCAGTGTAGCAGACACCTAAGTAGCAGAACCGCTACACATATATACCGTTATAATAACTAGTACCAAGATAATTATAACACCCGAATTTTGCCTATTTCTACATCACAATAGCTTGGTGACTTATTCATTGCATTTGCTATATAGCAGAAATCAGGCTTCAAATCTATCTCATTCCATATTTCAAGAATAATTCCTAGTTTATATTACATGTATGTGTCAAGAGCTAGCTTCATGTGAAATTTTATAAGCCCTTTGTAATCTGCATGAAGCATAAATTAATGCACTTTACCCATTCAATTTCATTATGTATCAAAGCTGCCCTGGTGAGTACAATGCTAGTGTTATATTCATGCATCATGGCTATCAGACTGGGTTGAAACATTTGCAAGAGGATACTGCATTAGTTTGCACTAGGTTGCATTTCTAATAGCGTCCTGTAGTCACTGGCCTCCATTTTGCCTGTACTCAGGCTTTCAAATTTTCAGTTGCCTCCTTTGGGCCTCAGATTTGTGCAAAAATAAAATAGGGCTATAACTTAGGTGCACCCCCATCTTTTTAAAAGTACACTGCAAAAATGGTGTTTAGATTTTAAACATGTTTAGGTCTAAACACGTTTAAAACCTAAACATATAGGTCAGTTAGGTGTCTCATCGACTACACATTTAGGAAATGAACACTTTTATTCTAACTACATAAACATTTATGCTAAACATGTTTAGATGTTTAGAGTTGAGACAGTTGAATAATAGGTGTTTAGATTTAAACATCAATATGTTTAGATACTTGGATGTTGAATCCACACCAGGTAGCAGCACTACCTTTGACTGGACTATCTGCACACAGTTATAATCAATTGTTGTGACAAATGTCCCCAAATCCCATGTTTATCATGGTTTCTTTTCATAGAATATCATGTGAATAGAAAGGGCAATAGAAAATCAACTAGATTCACCTCATGCCACCATCATTACCATAAAATAATCAATAAACTCCATAACTGACACCTATTTGATGTTATTCTGGAATAGATAAGGCAATTTCCTTCCTGCCAAGCTGTCGTACTTTCTCAAGTCTCTCATTCTGATGCAGTGTGTACTATATGTACACATATATAACTGTGGCTGACATCTTTGGAGACTTTGACGAGTAAATACCTGCTGATGCCCCCCCCCCAGTAAATGTGACCCATCCTTAAAAAATGGTACGGAAGTCACACATAGGAAATGTTTAGTTATTGGTATATTCATTTACAGCTCATCAAGAGCTTTCATTTGGTATATAACACTTGCATATTTGAACTAGGTGTACCTCTGTGGATCTTCTGTCGGTAAATTCAGTCATATCAATTAAAAATTGATTAAACTGAGATAATTGACATATCAAACATATAATAATTTATGAATCCTATATAATTCCTATGTAATTCTATATAACCAAGAAAACTATAGCTATGTTTCTTTGTCATTGGAGGCTTAAATTCAGTTTAGTGGGCAAGGATTCTGAAAGACTTCTACCCATATGTTAGAAAAATGATAAAATATCAATTTTAAAAAATCTGATATTTTTTACACTATACCACTTGAGAAGCCTATATCTAGGCTTCTACATGTGCGACTTCAGTACCACTTTGTTGGGATGGGTCACAAATGAGAAAAAACAAACAAAATGTATCTCTGTTTTTTAATGCATACATGTCTGCAAACCTTAAATGTCCATCAAATCATTTAAACATCTAAACACAAAAATTCATAAGCACCTAAACACAAAAATTCATATATCTAAACACAAAAGTTTTAACCTAAACACCTACATTTCTAAACACTTGACCAAAGCACATTGTTGGCTAAACATGTTTAGGAAATTAATGTGATTACAAAAACGTTGCAAGAATATGTTTAGAATTGTGTTTAGGGTCTAAACACCATTTTTGCAGTGGATGCATCTGCCACTGGTAGTAATGTCATTTCATCACCTGGTTAGTAATTGCCTTGCATATAATCTATAATGCAGGGTATTAACATTAAGAAACAGTACTAGGTGATTGGTATCAGGGTCAGGTATCTGCTGAAGATGAAGTTGGATAACTTTTTGTTGGTATAAAAATCACCAATGAAATAGCATATCATTTTCATAATTGCTAAACATGAGACCCACATATATTATAGATCAGTGAAAGACAGTACATTACATTATGTGTGTGTATACCTGTCAGTCTAGTCAATCACTTATATGCTATTCTTCAACTGCCTTTTGTTGATCAGTTTTGCTGATGTTGGGTAATTTGTAGGCAAAGTCAAATCTTTAGGTTGTGGTCATACTGGGAAATTAAGGACAGTAAAGATGATGGATCAGTAGTACCCATCAAAACATGCCCCCTAATATCTTTATAATGGCAAGTGATAATGAAATGTAGGCTTATCACAAATGTTGAATACGAGAGCCCCATAGGCTTAACCAAGAACCTCCGTATCACACACCCCAGTCAAATAATGCTCCCCTGTATCAAACTACCAGGGAAAGCATCCAAATTGGTCAAATAACTGATGATTAAATGATTGATAGTCATGAATCATCGTCAAATGGCTGGTCAGAGGGGCCCAAAAAATGTATGTAAAATCCTTTTGTGTATACATATGTTGGGCTACAATGCCCATATGTGACCCATCTGGAGAAAACGTGCATCTGGGGGGGGGGAGGATTTTTAGTTCTGCATTTGGCCACCAGGGGGCAGTGTATGAGTAAAACACTGACAAATATAGCAAAAAATGGCTTAGATCACCTTTTGATGGGGAATTCAGTGGTATGCTCAGAATTATTCCATTTCTATTGAAAACATTCCATTTATGGAATGCAAAAGAGATCTGTTGCCATGGAAACATAGATAATTGGCATATATGGCAAGTTATGGTTGCTATGGAAACCACTCCATTATTCTAAATGGAAATTTTGGCCACAAATGTGTTGGCTATTTACATAAGGAACTCAGAACTGAAAACAGACCCGGAAAATTCCCTCTAGAACCGATTTTATGATAGAAATATCACATTGCTTTGTTTATTTTTCCACAAAACTGTATTTTTTTTGCATTATCACTATTTAAGCTAGGATATAATGTATTTAGAGCTTATTCACATTTTTCAATTGCTAACACCGACCTAAGTTTGACAAGCAATTACAGAAGAACTACCTGGAATATCTTAGCTCAAGATATCTCATTTTAAAGCACATGCCTTCAACTTTAAAAAGCCATTTCCCCCCTGGAGGCAGGTTTTCCCCCATCTGGTCACATATATATGGGAAGGTTAAATATATTTCATAGGATGCCCACAGTACAATGCCATATTACATGGTCGTAGACGTGTCCATGTACTATATATTCAATGCTATACTTGGTTACAAATGCGATATACTGGCCCAAATAGGACACCAATGCAGCTCAATCTGAATCTTCATGCCTTTCTCATTAGTCTATGCCTTACTTTACCTATCATGACATAAAATAAGTGTTGGTTCCTAATTTAGGGATGGAAATGTGCTGAAAATTTTTAGCTCCTGGAAGTCATATTGGATTTTCCGAAAAATTCAAAATCATGTTATTTTGAATTCTTGATTTTTTTTTATTGTTGATATGAAGTACAGTTTTGATTATCCTAGAGTGATTAAAGGGCTAACTTTCCAACTTTTTATCTTCGGAGGGGGTGGTCAGGGGGTTAGAGTGCTCAAAATCAAAAACGAACCACAGTTTCTCATGATGAGTAGCAACTTTTGGAGGTGTCCCCGCATTCCTATCATTGATTTGACTGAATTTAACCTCCCCCTACTAGAAGAGACTCTCAAACCTGGCATTATATTTACAGTTGTCATCGTGGTCTATACATTGAACGAGTACCTGCATGGTGTATCCATAGATCTGAGCAGCAACATACCCTTGGTACTGCACAGGATAAAGATGGGTGGTTCTTGATCCTTTGGTAACCTTGACCTTGGGTTTTGCCCTGTTCTTTGCTCCTACCGTGCTTTGCCACTTTGAATAATTGTAATACGATATAGTTTGCAAATAAAGCCAAGCTCTACCCTGGAACTTATAGAAATGTCTTATCTATCATCACTAGCGGCACCTTATTTGAGCGGAAAATGCCCATTCTTGATTTTCTTTCAGAGGTGTATAAAAAGACAAAAACTCCATACTGAAGGAAGCTATGGTTCAACCTGTGGTCGAGTATAAGAAATACTAACATGCCCATTGCTCAAAGTTCAGCACTTTGAGGTATTTTATACCGCGACAGTCATTATAAAGAGCGTGCCACAACAAATAAGACAAATTAGGTGAAGTAAAGTGGGACATTACACCTCATTCTCCCTGTCTGTGGATGGTAATTAACCTATAAACTTACTTGTCATCAGGTCCCGAGAAAACCAGCTGGGTTCAAACCAGAATGGATGACTCCCAGAGGAAATAGGCCCTGGTTTATTTTCTTCCAGCACATTTCTGTTCCCCGGCTTCTTCAATTTCCCCCAGCCTGCACAGCCTGGATTAGCCTTATAAGGCAGTACCAAACACTGATCCTAGGGACGTGTGGAGAGTATGCGCATAATTGACGGATAGTCCCCTTGATATGTAGCTTTCTTGGGGAGGTGGATTTTAGTTCAATCCCAGCTAATATTAACCCTTATTGCTCAGTTCGACTGGGCTGTCACCGGCGCTCCTCTGACCCATCTATCACAATACAACCTTAAGAGCCAGACGGCAGCCATCTTGTTAAACCGACCAACATGGCGATAGGGTCATGTCACTTAATCGGCAAATGTCACAACACTTTGACATTTCCCCATTAGTGGTTCTCATAGTTTAACTTTAAGCAAGATTGCATCATTAAGACTACATATGAAAAGAGATGTCCCTGACAAGAACAAGTGATCCATGTCAGAACCGGTTAGTTGTTCATGGCAGAGTTCAATGATAAGGTCAAATTCCACATGCTCGATCTAGATCTTCAAAACCTCTGCATGTTGGTCTGCTGCGTACACTGCAGATCTAGCTGTGGGTGTTCCTTACCTCCATGATACCTCCCTCCTTCTACAGTGGAGGTATGGAACACCGGTCTTCATGTTACGTACTAGAATGCAATGATCACTGTAAACTGGGAGTCATTTCTTAATAATGTACTATTCAGTCCATGGTGACGTCCCTGCTGTAGGTGACCGTACTATTAGAGGCCCCACCTATAGTAGGCAGGACCATTTCACAATGCACGATAGTACAGACCAGGTTTTAAACCTCAAGTAAGAATATAGTTGAATCTTGGTCCACATTGGCTTATATATACCTCCCTGTAGCTGTTATCATTGCCATTGGTACTATGCTAAATTGAGGATGGCCATTAGTGAAAAGGAAGATGCGTTTACATAAATTGGAAGATGCCTTGAAACCACTATTTACCCCAGCAGTTTAAGTTCACATAATGAACATTCCGTGAGAGACAAACCCGTCCCTTTACCACCGAGTTCATGGCATCTTTTATCTTTTTATTCAGGATGGAATTTTGGATTGGCACGGCAATTAGTTTCAATGCTGGCCAAATGGAATCTATTTCTTTCCCTTTCAAGAAATTCTCCACTATTATGACATCATTTCCATCGGAATCAGCTACTTTGCAAGAAAGCTTTCGCCGCGTGCAGAGAGCGTGTTACTGGGTGCTTGAACATGCACTCCCCTCATATAAGATAAGTGTCTGCCTATATTTGTGGCTCTCTAGTCTGTCTGGAGGGTCTTGCCAAAAAGAGAACGAGAAGGAACCTCTATGCTGTCTTTAAAAGAGAACCTATTATCCCATGTATGATTAATTTTTCCTGTACTCATATCTTTCTGACCATATATGTTGAGTTGTAACCACCATACTCTTTTAAACGAAATGAATTAAAGGGTATGCATTCAGCAATGCAAAAACGTTTTTGTACTCTTTTGCTTTTTGGCAAGACCCTCCTCAGTCTATCAGTCCTTTGACGGTACTTATGGTCCTGGCATTCCCTTACCTCTCCACCCCCCTCTCTTTCGCTGTTTGTATCACATATCGATGTGCATCAAAGCTGTGTCTAACTGTTGTGGGCATTGAAACGCCACTATAAATGATCAGAGTCCAACTACGGCGTGATCTTGAAGTAATGTGGTTTTATTAAGTAAGTATATCAATAAGTGACCACCTGGAGACGACTGATGTTACTGGTGTTACAACTGAATGCAACTGATGATCACTAGTGGTTGTTCCAGGGCTTATATCCCAGCCCTGGAGCAACACAGGAAGTCAGTGTCTCCATGGTGACCGGTTGGTACATATAGTAAACAAATCATTTGTGGGGAGTATCACATGGTAGTGAAGCTAGCTGCTGATTGGTGCAACGGGAGCTTTCACCAGCCTCAGGGGGTGCCGCCTGGCGGGCCTGAGGTGTGAAAGCAACGGCACCTTTTAGTCCAAAGTTTATGTATATGTCCATATATGGTAAGTATATAATTCATTAAGGTGTGAAAGCTGTCATTGCTTTCTGACACCAGTTTTATGTCTATATCCATATTTGGTAATAAGGTAAATGTAGAGCCTAATGCTTGGCGTCTTATGAGGGTATAATCCTTCTTAGAATTATGCTGGTGCAGCGGTACCAGCATTATTGATGGATGAATAAAAGTCCATATTCCATCTGTTACATATTTCATATAATAAATTATAATATATACAAGAATTAATAATACATTCTTGCTATAACGTGTATTTGTCCTTATTGCAGACTGTTTACCATCTGTGTGGTTATAATTCATTTATATATAATATAATATCACCTATTAATAATAATCATCATAGTTGTTATGTGGCGGATAGTAGGGTGACACTGTGTAAAGTGACTTTGGTTCAACAATTCAAGGAAATCGACACAAAGAACTGCCAAATAGAAGACAACAATATTTTAAGTTAACCTTAATTGTGATATAGGCAGTACATCTTTTTTAATGATACCATATCCTGGCTACTTTAATAGACTACTAATTGAGATATATAGGCTCCCTTGTGTCAGCATAATACATACATTAAATTCATTAGAAATCCCACCATATAGTAATCTCTATATAATTATAGATATCAACATGGTAGTTTTGCAAATCAATCAATTAACCATATTGCTTGCAATGTCACTCAGTGTCTGCATGTAGAAATGTCATTGTCCATGATGACGAGTGGCATTATTGAAATCAATCATTGTCAATCATTGTATATGTATAAAACTATATGTCAATAAGTCTTTTCATTTTTTTTTCATAGAATATATGTTAGTTTGTGATGTCAGTCCATCATCTTGTTTGCTCATCCGTCACTTTAGATGATAATTCATATGCTATAACCAGTCTGATGCAATAATTGCTGGCATATAATTGTTTGCACTGAAAAACAAAAATGTCATTGCTATCCTGCATTTTAAAGTCATTGCAGATTCAGTGCATGGACGTTCTCTTCGAAGTCATCTAAGGCTGCGAAGAGGTCATAGCTGGTGATGCCACCCCAGTCGTCATCGACAGGAAACATCGTTTGTGGGGCGAAGACGGCTACTGGAGTGGTCGTCAGGACTCCGGCAAATGTTGTTTGATTGCTTACAGTGGGGGCAGGGGTTTCTGCCTCCCAGGCATCTTGGGCAGCTTCATCCTCATCCTTTACTGTTATTGGTGAGAGGATGGGCGGCCCATCTGGCGAGTCTTTGGGCAGGGCTATGTCCATTAGGCTGTCCCTATAGTCCCGTGCCGTGTCCCTGTCCCAAGCGTCAGCTGGGCTCTCTCCGGTTGATCTCCACGCCTTTAAAGACAGTGATGTCTTCCGGAGGGCGTCCCAGTTTGGTCGCCTCATCAGGTACATCTCCCCAAAGACGTCACGATGGTTCGACCAAATACTGGGGTAGTCTGGGGTTTCGTCATCGCTATATAAAGATAAATGTATACCGTTATGAGTTCACAGTTTTATGTAATATAATTGCATACTATAACGTCTATGGGACGATGCATTGTGTCAACTCACTGGTTTCTTACCTTATTTCCTAGAAAGCAAATATATATGATTATTATACATTTATACATTGCTGTCTGTGACTACATTGTCGAGCATTGCTGGGGGTAGTTGATGGTGTTTACCATTACATATAATTACCATTCCAAATCTAGGGTATCCATGGTCCATTAATGATTTCCATATTTGGAATCTTTGCTTAAATGGGATGTATACCTTGTTAGGTAATACGATTTCCATGATTGACCTTTCACATAATGTTATTGAGATTTTGTTTTCATGTGCCCAGATCAGCTCGAGGTGTTGCTTCAGACAGGTGTTTTGACGAACGTTTTAATGAATCTATTGTCGATAATAGACCCTTATAGAGGTCCAAAGAGTGTGCCTTATTTCTAATAGATTTAACTGTGTTTCTTAAATCTAATATGTGTGGGGTGAGGGTTGCTTTCTCCATGTCTAGGTGCTCGTGTAGCATGCTTAACGCCTTTGATTTGAATACAATAGGTATCAGAGATGTTCTAGATCCTGAAATGTTTAACAGTCTGTCACTAAAATGCTGTATTTTAGGCAGATTGTATGTATGGTACACTACTTGTCCCTTAAATGACTTGATTTCACATGATATGTTATTACCAGTTAATATCAGTCCACCAGTCAACACTTTACATTGACATGGAATCTTAGTAATAAATTATGATCCTAGATTGTGAATTACTCTTGCTTCATTAATGCATACATGTTATTACAGATATTGGTTCGTTAGTTCTCACTACGAATTTGTCAAGTCCTATGGGCGTTACAATGAGTGCTAGTGTAGTGCGGGATTGGATAATATCAAAGTTGCACAATTCATGAATCATTCTTGCATGATCAAAGAATAGTGGGAGTAAGCATGTGGGATTACTAGCGTTTCTGATGGGGATGGATAGTGGACATATCATTGTTCTGTCTGTGTGGCATAGAGATTTAAGATCCTTATTAATTTCTACTACTTTACTAGATATCGCTAAGCTATTGTATTCTGTGGATAATATAGTGTAACTATCGCTCTTGCTGTGGTGTGGTTTGATTGGTACTGATACGATTTCTGTTCTGTACACATCATACACTTCATTCGTTGAGCAGAGTGGGAGTTTTAGTCTTAGGTGTATGGAGTTGTGTCTAATATGTCCAGTGACCATGTTTTTACCGTAATAATATGAATTTGGAAGATCACAGATTCTTAAGGTGACGTTGCTATCTTTTAATGATTGGTTTAACCTGTTTAACATTGCTTCTAGGGTGTTTATGGGCACTATTATTGATGATAGTTCGCCTGCCTTTAACAATTCCATTTGATGTAATAGATTTTCTAATCTGTTGTTGTAATGTTTCATGTGCTTACCTCTAATAATACAATAATAATGTGATAATTCCGGTCATTGAAGTACATTTTCGTGAATAGTGAGTTGTAGAGATTGGTCATGTTGTATTCTACACTATTTATAGAATCTTGCAAGAAATCTAAAGTCATGTCTGTCAGGTTTTGTCTTGTGATATGGGATAGTAGCGAGTTGTAATTGAAGTCTGCTAGGTTGAAAATAGTTTGGGATATTTCTTTGAAGGTTCCAAATTCAAGCATTGCGGCATTACTGATTTGATGTATAATCTGTATAAAATTGGAAGAGCGATAGCCACAGTTTTCAGCTTACCCTTTTAAGACTGGGTAGGGACCCCAAGCAAACGGCGTCCAAGATAGCCACCGCATTCCAGCCGGTGCATACCAGACCTCACCCAAACTGCCCAACGTTACACAACCACTCTCATCCACTCATATCCACTCACACTCACACATACCACTGGGCACCTTTTCTATAGCTGTGGTAGAGGAAGGAACACAGAGATGTTGCCTCTGCTGTGGTCTTCAAAGTTGTGAGACAGATTTATTGTTGGACAAAAGGCACATTGACTTCTGAGCATGCTCAGACTGTAACCAACAGGTTCTGATGTAGTAAAAGTATTTAATTCATAGTGTGACCACTAGGGGACACCACTGTTTAGACAGTCTCTTAGAGTTTGGCATATATATAGGAAACGTTATATTCAACACTCCTTCTCAGTTCTTATATATAAATATAATGTTCTCATATGAATTGTCTTTCACATCATAAATGAAAAATAATAATGATAATAATTACAAGATATGAAAGTAGAAACTTCATAGACTAAGCTTGAACTTTAGTAGCAGAAACGTCTTGTAAATTTGAGAGGAGCGGTTACTAGCATGTGCACTCTCTCACCCAACTTTACCTTGGGTGCAACTAATCTGATACTCTAAGAAGCTTTCTTAGCTTCTGATGCTTTCTTTGGATAAGCCTTTAGTCAGCACATCAGCTGGCATTTCTGTAGTTGGCAGATATTGCAGCTTCACAGTTCCCTTCAGTATTTCACCACATATGTAGTGATACTTGATTTCAATATGCTTGGTACGTCCGTGAAACTGTGGATTCTTTGCCATTGCTATGGCTGACTGACTGTCATCGAAGATGGAGGTTGCTTCTGTAATAGGGCCATCCAGTTCCTTCAAGAACTGTTGTAGCCAAACTGCTTCTCATGCTGCAGATGCCAATGCTACATACTCGGCTTCTGCTGTTGATAGAGCTACACAAGACTGTTTCTTACTCCTCCAGCTTATGGGAGCTTCAGCCAGTGTGAAGGCACATCCAGATGTAGATTTCCGATCACTTTGATCACCTGCCCAATCTGCGTCACAATAGCCTATCATTCCTTCTTCAGAATTTCTACAGTACTGAATACCATGACTACTGGTTCCTTTAAGGTATCGCATAATGCGTTTTACAGCTTTCCAGTGTTGTTCTGAAGGATGACTGTTATATTAAGCCACTTGATTGACGGCAAATGTAATGTCAGGTCTTGTCCAATTGGACAAATACAGCAGGCTTCCAACTGCTGACTGATACAGTACCGGATCAACAGAGCTGTCATCATCACCTACAGAGCTTGTCAGTCTAACAGAAAGATCAACTGGGATTGACACTGGTTTAACTTCCTGCATGCCAAACTTCTCAAGAATCCTGGATGTGTATCCAGTCTGACTTATCCATATGCTCTCAGGTGTCTGTCTGATCTGAACTCCTAGGAAGGTGTTCAGTTCACCCAAGTCTTTGGCATCAAACTTCTTTGAGATGTTCTTCTTAACTTTCACCATCATAGCTGGATTCTCTGTTGCTATGATAATATCATCCACATAGACAGCTACGATTACTGTTTCATCTTCTTTACCTGTGTAGATGCATGGATCTGCTGTTGACTTGAGACCAATACTTTTGAGATGGTTGGCAAGTGTTATATTCCAGCACCTTGGTGACTGTTTAAGTCCATAGCTTGCAGACTAAATGTTCTTCACCTTTCTTAACAAAACCCTTAGGTTGTTTTACAAACACCTCTTCCTCAAGTGTTCCATTTAGGAATGCTGTAGTGACGTCCATTTGGTGAAGTAGAAGGTTCTTCTTTGCAGCTACAGCAAGCAGTGCACAAACTGACTCTGTTCTTACAACAGGGCAAAACATCTCATCATAATCTAGACCATATTTTTGATTGTACCCTTGTGCCACAAGCCTAGCCATGTACCGCTTTATGGTTTCATCAGGACTAAGCTTGGTTTTGAACACCCACTTGCTGCCCACAGTTTTTCTACCTTCAGGGAGTTTGACTAAGTCCCAAACATCATGCTTCTGCAATGATTCAATTTCTTTTTCCATGGCTGCTTGCCACTTTTCCTTGTCCATTGCCATGGCTTCCTTGTAGCTAGCTGGGTCCTTCACATCTGAAATCATGACCCACTCGCCATAGTAGTCTGGTTGCTTTTTCGGATGGCTCGACCTCCTGGGCTGAAATCATGAAGGTCAGGATTCTCAATGGGAACCTCCTGCGGCACTTCAACTTGAGCTTCCACTGGAGCTTGAGCTTGAACCTCATCTGCTTCTTCCTTGACTTCCGGTGATTCTATGATGACATGGTGACTTCCTTCTACAGTCTCATCTAGACTATCTTTATCAAATAACATCACGACTATATAAAGCTTTCTAGTGGTTCATGTCATTAAGACGATATCCCTTGACATTGTCTCCATAACCAAGGAAGATGCACCTTCTGGATTTTGAGTCAAGCTTACTATGCTCATCTTTTGGGATGTGTGCATAGCATGTCACAAAAAGATCTCAGGTTAGCAACATCAGGCTTCTTTTCTTTGAAAGCCTCAAATGGTGTCATATCCGGAACAGCTGAAGTTGGACTACGATTTCTCAAAGAAACTGCTGTTGACATCGCTTCTGCCCAAAAGGACCTGGACATATCTCCTAACATAGCTCGCCCCATCTCTACCAAGGTATGATTCATTCGTTCCGCTACACCATTTTGTTCAGGATTCTTTGGGACGGTTAGCTCATGTCTTGTTCCCTCCTTCTTGAGGTACTTCTTGAACTTGTTAGAAGTATATTCACCACCATTGTCGGTTCTTGACGTCTTTACCTTCTGACCAGTCTCCTTCTCAACCAAAGCCTTCCATTCAAGGAATTTGTCGAACACCTGATCTTTGGTTTTCAGGAAGTAGATCCAAGTATATCTGGTCTTGGCGTCAATGAAGGTCAAGAAGTGGTCAGCACCACCAAGTGACGAGGTCTTCATCTTACCACAAACATCACTATGTACAAGACCTAAGCGTTCATTGCTTCTTGTACCCCCATCTTTTGGGAACGGAGTTCTGTGGTTCTTTGCTTCAGCACAAGGCTCACAAAAACTCAACTTCTTGGATGAATCATACTTGAAACCTTTCACCATACCATCCCGTGCCAACTTTTTCAGGGAGTCCTCATTTAAATGGCCATAACGTCTATGCTATGTGTTCTCATGCTGGGTTGTCGCAACAGAATGAGACAAACAATCAACATAGTACAACGATCCTGTTCTAACGGCAGCTAACACAACGTGGCCATCGGGCTTGTCTATACGACACTGATTGTCCACAAATACAGTATGTAACCCAGCTTCACTTGCCTTTGTGACACTAACCAAGTTGTACGCTAGGTCTGGAACATACAATACATCCTTAAGCACACACTCTTTCATAATACCAGATAAGTTCAACTTCACAATCCCAACACCAATAGCCTGCAACCCATGACCATCACCAAGAGTGACATCAGATGCTCTGGTGTTGTGCAGCTTACTAAAGAGCTCCTTATCATTGCACATATGAGCTGTTGCTCCTGAATCTACTATCTAATTATGTCCACCTTCTACAGAGGTCGAGAGTGCATGCTGTGCAATGAAACAAGAGGAGTCGTTATCATCAATGGAACTTGCTTGGTTAGCCTTCTGTCTACCATGCATTTATCTTCCTCCTCCTGGCTCCTTCTGAGCCTTCTGAAGAAGCTTTGGACAGTTCTTCTTATAATGACCAGGCTTTTTACAGTAGTAGCATATACAACTTTTGCTCTTACCACTGCTGCTATCACCACTGTTGGTCTTACCACCACTGCCATTACCACTGCTCTTACCACTATTTCTCTTACCTACACTGCGTGATGCTAAAGCAAAACCTTCCTCTAACCTATCCTTTATCTTACGTTCCTCGTGTCTGAGTCGCTCTGTAACTATCTCCATGGATGGCATTCTATCAAGGGATTCCAAATGCAGTTGTTAACATGTCAAAATCTTCTGGCAAACATGCTAACAAATGGATCACACGGTCCTCTTCATCGAGCTTATCCCCAACTATTGAAAGTTCATTGAAAATTTCTGTCATTACTCTAATGTGCTCATCAACCGACTGTCCTTCTGCTATTTGCATCGAGTAAAGTTTGCGACGCAGCACAAGTTTGTTCGCCCATGACTTTTTCTGGAACTGATTCCCCAAACAGTCCCAGACGACTTTGGGATCTTCTGGGTCCTCCCCAAGAATATACAATAGGGTTGGGTCAACTGATAAAACCAAGTGTGCAGAGGCCTGGTCTTTATGTTGCATAAACTTACGAAGGTTATCTGGTTGATCTGCTGGTGGTGCTGTCTCTGTGCCAGCAACTATACCCCATAAAGCATCTCGTTTCAACAACATTTTCGCTTGGACCTTCCATGTGGCATAATTAGGCCCTTTCAATGGCACTATTTCAAACTTCTTGGTAGCCATTTTGAAACTTGAATTTACCAAAACAATTTAAAAAAGCAAGGGCAAAAGTCTCAAAACTGTCACTATGTAGTACGGAAGGACAAACATAAATGCTAAATGTCTAGACAACCAGTGTGTGGTAGAGCAATGTCATGTTGAAGGTCACTGAGTGGTAGAGCCAAAAAGACCAAAGTCTCAAAAATGCAGTGTGGTAAACCAATAAATGTCACAATGTCCAAAGGTCACTAAGTGGTAAAGCAAAATATCTCAAAACTAGCACTGTGTGCTAGGCTCACAACTAAACAGGCCAATGTCACTGAAAGTACTGTCACTGTGCAATGTCACTATGCACTGACCATGTGCTGTCATCATAAAGTTTGTCAAACAATGTTACTGAACTGACAGATAGTGTTCCTCCATGTGGTGAAGTCAGTATGAAGAACCATGTGCTGTCAAACAATAAAGTTTGTCAAATATTTCTACTTAGCTGACAGAAATACTGTGTTCCTCCATGTGGTGAAGTCAGTGTGCAGTGTGAAGAACTATAAATGTAGACTGGGCCCATAACCTATAGCTGTGGTAGAGGAAGGAACACAGAGATGTTGCCTCTGCTGTGGTCTTCAAAGTTGTGAGACAGATTTATTGTTGGACAAAAGGCACATTGACTTCTGAGCATGCTCAGACTGTAACCAACAGGTTCTGATGTAGTAAAATTATTTAGCTATATAACACTAGGGGGAGACACCTATAGTGAGTTAATAGTTCATAGTGTGACCACTAGGGGACACCACTGTTTAGACAGTCTCTTAGAGTTTGGCATATATATAGGAAACGTTATATTCAACATTTTCAGCCCCAGATTCAGCAACCTAAATGTAAAAGTCACTGCGCGCTGTGGATTGGTCTTCTGTCATGTACTCAAATATGGTATTTCTCAGAAATTCATAATGTCACAACTATTGGCAAATGTTTTGTCTATCAGATGGAGCAATGCAAGCAACCTTATAACCTGTAGTGATCAGCCTTGGTCCACTCCTCCAGGGGCACACCTATAAAGTTCCATTGGATCCTCCATCGGTAATACAAGCCATAGTATAGCTTTAAAGTCCTTGTTCTGTCACAATCCACCTTACCAAGCAATGACCAACTAACACCAGGAAAGTAGCCCTAATGTAATGGCTTCATGGTTACCATTTTAAGGATGGATAGTGACCAGCACAACCCCCATCCGGGGTTTAAGACACAGTACTGACCAGTGCTGGCTGTATTTTCGCCGACCACCCACCAACTGGTGGGAAAAGTATTTAATCAAAACAGAGATGCCCATGTGATTGGGTCATGCACAAACAAATGTCTCGGGACCTATGTGGGACGCTGTAGTAGAAAGCACAGAGTCTCTATGTAGACTATTTAGCGGCGTCATATAGTCTCAGAAAACAAACCTACTCAGGGGACCAACATTCATTACAACCATGTATAAATGTTATCAATCGGTAATTGAATGACATGGTGCCTAAGGCGATTATTTAACAATCCACATATTGGGACTTGTCGCGCCATTAGCCTCCTCTGTATCTTATTGACACAGCATTGGCAATTCCTAAGTCCCTGGTTTTGTTTTGTATTTTAAAGTGGTTATATTTTAAAACAATGCACTCTATGTCTGCAAAGTCAGGAGACTTTAGACCGATGAGGGGAACTGTGTCAGCATAATACATACATTAAATTCATTAGAAATCCCACCATATAGGAATCTCTATATAATTATCGGCACTACTTATCATCCACCCATATTTCACCTTTCTGTACAATTGGGCATCCATTAAAACAACTATATGCAGACCATACCACTAACAGTCCAGAATACATAATATATAGTAAAGAGTATACAAGAGATAACCATTAGGCAGGATATCCATTATGCAGGATAGCTATTATGTATGATAACCTTCATGCAGGGCTATCCCATAGTGAGGCCCATAGACCAGTTCATTCCAGTACGAACCAGACCTAGCAAGCCCATGGGACAGGATATTCATATCCCCATTAGAAGAACCAGTAGCGGTCCTGACTATCATCCAGCTCAGACGTAGGTTGTGCAGCGCCACCTTCTGGTGTACAACATCATAGCCATGCAGCATCATGTGCTGTACTTAGTAGATTAATTTATCATACAAGCATGCCAAGCCTGGAACCATAGATTCCTATGGTAATATTGGAGTGCACGATGGAGATCATAATCATGGGATGGAAGGACTTTATTATTTATAAGTATGGTATGATATGATCTCTTACAATGGAAATGTGTATCATCTCATTAGCCAAGTGAAAAGTATTGTTCATGGTGAAACATCAATTGTTAAGCCTATGCAATAAAAACCTATAAATTGTATCTATGGGTGCTTGAGTTATCTCTTCATCAATGTCATCGAGAATCATCACATTAAAAAAGGATGTCGCGACCCGACAATCTGTACCCAATCACCTATGCTGCACAGATCTCTCCAAATCATGAGACTATCTTGAAGTAGCAGGCGCAGCTCTTAAAGGGGCCAGCAGGGTCTGCTTTGGCCCAGATCCCAAAAAGCAACTAACGGTGAGGTCAGATCTGGGGGACCCCACTGCAGGGGTAAATGTTCACTTTTCTTAAGCAAGGATTCTCCAGGACAAACAAGAAGATTTCAAACCAAGAGTATAGACCAAAGAAAATTCCCATATTTATATTTTTGATACTTCTTAAACGCACTTAAAATGGAAAATGATTTTTTAAGCATGATACATGCCTTATACTCTATTGTCTAAAACATGGCTCATAGGTACCATCATATACCATTATATTCATGTCCATTGGAATTATATGGAGGTCAGCAGTGAAGATTTTCTCACCTCAAATGCTGTTTCATTCAATTATAAGCCTAGATACCTCAACAAACATAATTATACAGTTAGTTACATTTTTTATTATCACTTCCAATTTCTTTATTGTCAAACTGCAGACACTATTGGGTTTTGATGTAATTACCACTAGTTGATTTTGGGGATGTCTGGCAAAAGTTGGCCACTTTATTTTTTTTTCAGGAAAAGGTCTGGCAAATTTTGAATATTTTGTCTATAACTTTGAAAATTCTATATCTCCATTTTAAATTTCATCAGCTTTCCAGGGGTGTATTGCAAATGATTCTGACAATAATATTTCCAAATCAGCTGTTTATGCTACTTGAAGGCTTGTACCAGGACCATCAATGCACCTCCTGGGGCCCTCACCAAAATAAACATGATCTACCTAGTCCATCTCCCCCATCTCAAGGTCAAAGCACCAGCTCTCATGTCATCAGGTCACGTGTTAAACATGGGATCACGTGACCGTTTGCCTTAGCAACAAAATAGCGAGGCACACTTTTGCAGGTTACACATGCGCAGTGGGAGCAATTGATTCTTTTGGTGGTAGGAGGACCGCCAAAAGGGCCACCAAAAGGCGAGCAGAATGGCTGCCCTGAGGCGATATAAAAGATCTGAGCTGCTCTAAAGGCCACAGAAAGGAACTGCTCTCTGTGTGCTGTGACTGTCACATCTGGTTTTGTCATTCTCACCTCTTTTGTTCTGCGCTGCAAAAAGAAACCTGATTCTTGCTCCTAGAGGGCCGACAAACACCTCAAAGCCTAGATGGCATTTTGTAAGCTTGTTTTGTGTGTGGTTCTAATCATGGCGGTAGATTATCTGAAGACGATTTATGGTCAATTGACCGCGATATATTTATACTGTGCAGTACTGGTATAAAAGTACCATTAGACTGCAGCATATGGATTTCATCACTCTTTTCTTTTCTTTGACGCTAAAGGTCGAATCCCACATGGCGAAAAATGGCTGAAATATCTCTGCAATTTTGTCCCTAGCATTGTATGGCCCTTGTTGAGGCCATAAAACGCAAGGACTACTGCAAACTTGACCCTAAACCACTGTGGGATTCGGAATTAGTTGATCAATCCTTGCATTTCATGCCCCCCCCCACATATTTCAGCCATTTTTCGCCATGTGGGATTTGACCTTAAGCGTTAAGGCTGAATCCCACAAGGAGATTTAGGTATCTCAGAGATTTTATCCCTTGCGTTCTAGGGGTGTTCCTGAGCCCCTAAATCGCAAGGATAGCTGCCCCTTTGGTCATAACTCACTGTGGGATTCAGTATAGGTTGAACGATCCTTGCAATCTAGGGGCTCAGCAAGGTCCCTAGAATGCAAAGGACAAATTCGCAGAGGTATCGCCATGTCAGATTCGACCTGTTCCAGGCATACTGTTCTGAATCTCTCACCAAAACCGCAATTTTTCTATGACTCAAAAGGTTGAATCCCACTTGGCGAAAAATGGCTCAAATATCTCTGCGATTTTGAATCTGTTACGATTTTAGGACCTACCCCAAATTCGCATACAGTTGGGTGTATAGAACACAAGCACTCTTTTGCAATTTTAGGCCAGAGAATATATAATACTCAAAGATATAAACATGAATAAAGGCAAAATCTATCCATTAAATACTGGAAATTGGACCAGGTACGTTGGAACAGGCTTCTCAGGGATATAAATTTCATTGATAAGGACGAGAAAAACAACAAAATGTTGACGGTATAAACGTAGCTAACAACATTAAAAAAAATGTGTCTGGCATGTTGTCTTTCCAACCGTAAGAAAAACGTCCTTTACAGGGTACGTTTTTAACCCACACCATTTACACACGTTCCCAAATGTTATAAACAAGTTTATGCCAAGTGTGTAATATTTTTTTAGTCCTACATCTGCTGTGTGCAAGCTTGGACCATATATGTATAATACTTAACTGCTAGAGATCCATATGGATGAGGATTGCATGGGATCTAAAGGCCAAATTCCACTACGCGAAAAATGGGTCTAAACCGCCTGTGATTCTGGATATTGGCAGCCTTGGAGTCTTGTCAATTACAAAATTCACAAGGGTTCCCATACCACTCCTACCTTTATCAAACCCTACTACTAGCCAATGTTGGAGAGAAATGTCTGTGAAATTCATCACTGTACTGACAAGTTGCAATTTTGATTCACAAGTACAACATTCTTATGACTATAGTGTGTGGAACTTGGGTCCTGATTTATGAAAGAAGTACACAACTCTTGTGATTTACTAAAGATTCTTGTTTTTCTCTAAATCACAGGGAATTTCCGTATATTACAGAGATCTCTGGCCTCTTGTGAGGAAAATATCGAAAACTTTTGATGCATTTCACTCCTGAAATAACAACACTTTGGCAAGGTTTCTTATCTGTTATGGGCTCTCCTTAGACGATATTGCCACCCCAACATCGGCTAAGTAACCACAAGTCCTATATCACAAGGATTCTTTGGCTATTTTCGCATTGTGGGATTTGACCTTAAGCAACCCTGACCGACAATTACCATGACCCCCTGGTGGCCTTTCGGAAACTGTTTTATTATGTTACACCCACAGTCCACGAGGCCTCTGTTGCAGAAATCCATATAGGAAATGTATGGCTCAGGCGCGACAGATGCCAAGTGGACTATCGACATTAGCGTTAAATAGAGTCTCCTCCGCCAGCTTGCACCATGCAATTTCCACGTGGTGAACATGTTTTAATCGTTTGAATTTATTGAAAGTCCATTCTTTAGACAATTATTGATATACAGGGGCGTAGGAAAGGGGGGGGCAGGGGGGCTGGGCCCCCCAATAATGAGGAGGTTCCCTATTTAAGCCTATATAAAAATATAGCAGCCCCCCAACCGAGACCCCTGGCCCCCCCCCCAATAAAAATGTGCTTCCTACACCCCTGATATACAGACATGTGTGGGGATATCTTTGTTGGGTGTTTATAGAAATGACTTCTGAGTAATCGTTGAAATTTTTGGATTTTGAAACTCGGTCTTATGGTTATTATCATGGACATGTTTGCGAAGTTAATGCAGTTCCGAAATAGGAGTCTAGACCCATACCCAGTGGTTCCTCCATTTTTAATGGTGCTGGGTGAGGTAAGATCCATTGATAAATCAGCCCATGATGGGTACCTTGTACCTGGTTAATAACCACTCCCAGGGACATGCTGACCCACATTACCAGTTCTTATCAGTGCATGTCGACAGAACCAGCTCCAGTCTCATCTGTAGCCATTAGAATGATTTACACCAAACTATCTTTTATGGTAACTTGATTTCAGAAGAAAGCATCCCTTCCCAAACCAATTATCTCCTATTTATTAAGTGAGTTCTGTACTGTAGGCCGCTATTGCGAGGAATCGCCAGAGAATGAAATAGCCCCCTCCCCAATCACTAACTCTTATCAGTGATAACTCGCTGGTAACCTACTCCACTGCATTGGATCCACTCACTAGTCGTTCTAAAACTTCGGTTTAAGTAGTGCCATATAAAATGGGAAAATATAGTGCATAATTTGAAGAATCCCCCAATAACGTGAAGCATCATGCTAGGCAGAGGGTGACCCCCCCCCTGTAGATTCAACAATAACAGAGTTTGATGATTTTTAAGAAGACGCATGAGAATATCAATATCCCCAACTATTGAATAATGAACACTCCCTAGTTCTTCTTAAGACTTTGGTTCTATATTTGTACTTTGGATGGAATTGTCTCAAAAGGTTCGACAATAAAACTTGCATATATAGGCTGTTCTCTATCACCAAGCTATACACCTCGCAGGGTAACGCGCCCCTGTATGAATTCTGGATCGACATGGCAGTGCATTCATTATGTTTCCATCTTATTCCTTACATGTACCTGCAGTAAATACCTACATGTATAGTAACGTGAACCAGAGGCAATATCTTAATCACACATCTCCCGCGATGAAAAGGCAACACAAATATGCCTGATAACAATGCATGAGCTATATGTTGCACGCAAAAATCGAACATCATTACTTCCTTTTGCTGTGTCCACTATTGCAACGAAATAGGACCTCTGTATTTTTATACAAATATTTTTTACCTTACCATTCAGCCTTCTGTTACAGTGAAGGAAAGTTCTCTGTCAAACCTTTTAAATTAAGGATGGGCATTGATTGTGTAGCCATGCAGTGGCCTGCCGATTTTAATGATTATGATACTATATATATATATATATATATATATATATATATATATTTATATATACACTGACGGAAAAAACAGCATCGGCCTGAGTTTCACATAGTCTCTGGCGCTGCCTGAGTATCATGAGAGCCTCTGCTAGAGGCTCTCCCCTGACATGCCATACTCATGCTGAGCCTGCTTCAATGCCACACATTGGGAAAAAGGATCAGCATGAGTATGGCACAAGGCTCAGGCATGGTGCCATACTCAGTCTGAATCTAACTGAATACTCCAGCAAAGCAGGGGTCTAGCCCCTACACTGATGTCTGAGATTATATCATATCCTAGCACCAACCACACCATGTGCCTCATTAGCTCAGTTGATATGGCACTGAACTCTGCATCTGAAGGTGGTAAGTTCAAGCCCCATTGAGAATTTTTGTAAAGTCAATCTTGGTAAATCAATCTTATTGCTACAATGTTAGCATGAATATGCATTCATAATGGCTTTGTGAGAAAATTGTTCCCTATTAATCCCCCCCCCCTCACCCGTTCTTGCACATACTCAATATCCTTTCTATTATCCTCTAGTCCTTGTAACCATGATGTCTAGGAATATAATCTTATCTATATAGGAATATAAAAGGAATTAATCACTAAAACATTTAGAGTATGATCATATCTTTGCAGTAAATGTAAAAGTGACATATGGTCCCAGGCATATTTCTAATGTTTTGGGGCTTGGAAAAAGTAGAATACTAGCTTTCAACACACAGAGGGAGCAGATCATATGAGATTTCAAGTGGAGATCTTTCAGCACAGTCAAAATGGTGTAGTGGTAACATGTTTACCTTCATATGAGAAGGTCCTGAGTTCAATTCTAGCCCAGGGATGCTCTTCAAAAGCTGCAAGTTTTCAACCCGAAATTTTTGTTATGCAAACAATTTATTTTCTTGTTATTTTCTGACTTGGCAGATGCTGAAGATTCTGTCAGTTTTCAAGCAAGCATCTATTTCAATTAGTTACAAAGTTAGGTCTTAGAAAAATACACTGTAATAGATAAGATGTTTCCTATTAAACTGAAAAAATGAAAAATGTTTATCAGCACCACCGAGACTTGAACCTGAGACCCCTCACATGCAAAGCAAGCATCCTACCACTGTGCCACCTCTACAACTGGTGAGCCAGGTTGCAATAGGCATATAAGTAGGACTGTGCCATACTTACTAAGGACATTGTGGACATTTGTGACATGATCAGCGAAAAGGGGTCTTAGTGCAGGGTACAATAAGGCCCCCTTTCCCAGTACACATCACATTTGTCCTTACTATGGGCATTTTTCCTTACTATGGTCACTCCAGTCTGTGTTTCCTATTAGTCTACTGGGCCTCATATGACCAATGACATCTCACTGTAGTAGGTCTATGGTTGAAATATCATATTGATAGTGCCACTTTCAACACCTGCCCCGCTAGCACAGATAGGAGCACAAAGGAGTCACAATAAGGAGGTACCCGGTTCAAATCCCACCAAGGAGCAATAAGGACACTGAAACCAGGAATGCACGAACTATTCATCGATTAATTAGACTGCCTTAGGAAGTTGAATGTTCAACCATCTGAAATCCTTGTGTGTATGAAATAATGGGCTTTTGTCATATGGTGACCTTAATTTTTTTATACTTCTTTATAGTGTTCAACAAACCACTTATGTGTTGGGCTTAATACACCCTACAGCTTAGTAGTTCAATAAGGGCTACAAATACAGGGCTACATAACCAATACAATTTAGACTGTCTGTAAGCCCTACAATGCAGTGCTGATTAGTAACTCATTAAGTGGGGTTGTGTCATGTTTTAGACAACTGTGATTTTAATATCAAATACTCTATCTCTGTGAATCATTCTAGCAACTCATCTGTGCAGTAATGAAAATCACAGAGATTCCCCTGCTACTATCAGCTATAGTTGGATTTAGAATGGTAAGAAGTGCAGTGAGTACCCTTGTGATTTAGGAAATTGGCAAGAGTCCAATGTTGCCGATATCCAGAATCACAGACATTTTAGACCCATTTTTCACGTAGTGGGATTTGGCCTGTAGCACATTACTTGAATAAGCTTTAGTTCAAGGTGACATGGAGACTTGCTTGATCTTAATTACTCTAATATATCCTAAGAACCTGTGCTTTGAATCACACGATATAGGCATTATATTAACGTTAAGTCTTTAGCCTAGCAAATTCTTGTATCACTAACTTTAGTCCTGGCGACTGGGGCATAGGAGGTCGACATCTATATCGTGCATCTCACATGATGAAAGATTAGGGTACAGAGGGAGAGCTGTGATCTGCCGAAAACAATGCATAAAGCATACGTCTCACGCAAACATCCAGCAATACATATCCCATTCCCCTTGCTATGGGCATATCCATAAAAGGATACAATCGTAGTGTCATGTTTTAGTGCCTGCCTTGTTATCAGTTCATCTCAGTGCACGCATACACGTGTATGGCCCTCCTGACACTCCCACATTGACTAGGAGGGCAAATTCCAAACCACCAAATAAACATGCAACCCTCTTGTGCTTACTAAACAAGGCATACAGCTTTATTTGATATGGAGTAGATTCATGTCAGGAGGATGTTGCTCCTGTAGTAAAAGGAAGAGCTGGCTAAAAATGCCCTCATTTCCAGTCCTTTCTTTTCATGTAGCTATAACTTGTCCCTTTTGTTGCTCACAAGTGGTCATTTAAGTATGATGCTAAAAAGCCATCTTTGAGTAGGTACCTAGTTGGGAGAAGTCAGTCAGTATAATATACTATAGAGTGTGTGACATGAGTAGGTACCTAAACAAGGCAGGCGACTTCTGAGACTGATGTGGTGAGTGCAAGTACTTTGGTGAAGCAGTGCATGACTTGTTTAGAAAAGAGGGCACATACTCACAGCTCTTTTTACAATGGGAGCAACACCCTCCTGAGACGATAACAGTATCAAAGCCCCAGCTCTAACACAGCTCTGATGCAGGGAAGGAAGAACTCCTCTCCCCTGCGAGGCCACTATCTTTGCAAGACAGGAGTGGGGTGCCAGATGGGGAAACCCACATATTGCCATGCATATGGATGCCAGAATATTCTCTGGTATTAGTAGAATTCTTTTTTCAAGAATAAGATTTTTATTTAGCTTTGGACTCATCTGAACTAGAACCCTAGGCCTGCCTCCCATCAGTGCACTGACTCTCCCTTCCTGTCCCTCTCCCCATCTCGCCTGCGGCCCCTGTCTCTCTACACACTATGCCTTTCCTGCCTCAGGGTGCATCACACTATGGGGCAGGAGTATGCCATTAAGAGACATCGAGCAACTATCTATCACTTAGGGGCCAGATAATGGCGCTGTCTTCTAACCATTTTGCCAGTTGGGAACCTTTTTACCACAGACGGGCCTGAACTTGCCCTCCCCAGACATGGGCTTTATTTCAGATATGGGCCTCGCAACCCAAGGTTTTATGCATCTATTGCCCTTTCCTACCCCCGACCCACCTCTCCTTTATATCCATTAGGATGAAAGTGAGCCTCACCTTCAGAAGTGTGCATGGTATAGGCAGATTATCTGGTCCCTGATCGCATCCTCACGCATGCGCCCTCTATGAGGCAGTCCCGGAATCGGAAACGACCTATTGATCAGCGGGGTCATGGAAGTTCCGCCGGAAGTAGAGGGCGTGATGTGAACACTGGATCTGGGGAGTTATCGCAGGTGGCATCTGACTTTGAAGGTTGGGTGGTGTGGTGGTGGGTGGAGGCATATAGGATTCAGTATAGAGGCCTAGTGGAGCCACCATCTTGAATTTCGCTGGTTGAGGTAAAACCTACTGATAAGACATACCATGATGGGTACCTTGTCCCTGGTTAACACCCACTTCCAGGGACATGCTGGTCCCATCTTATCCATTGTTATCAGTCTGTGTCGCCAGAACCAGCTCTAGACCAGCTAGTGGCCAATACGACGACAACAGAGGTAGCCTTGAATTGGCTCAGGGGGTGGCAATCACATATACATGTATATTTCACTTTGCAGAAACAATCAATCAGATGGGGGGGGGGGTTGCTACATGTGCTCATTTCAATGTTAGAAATGGTGTAAGGAAAGGGGTAACCTATCCCCTCACCTATTTACAGATATATGTAGATGACCTTTATGGTGTATATATTTGTAGAACTACAGCTTAATAAATGTGAAAAAGTAAAATACTTAGTCAAAACCTTAATACAGGATGATGAGGGATGATGATGATGATGATAATATTCTTCCCCAATGCTAGTTAGAAAGTTTCACATGTGCAGTGCTGATGTAAAGATTCAGCTTATCAGAGCCTACTGTACCCCATTGTATACAGCCCAGTTATTTTTATTATCACAACAGGGCTTCAATGAACAAAAAGTGTGATCCACTACTCCGTTCTAAGTTGTGAATGCCAACGTCCGACAGACCGTCCGAGAGCTGTCGCAATTGTCAAAAGTAGTTGATATTTGCGTTCCTTGTTGCACATTTGCACGTTAATAGACTACCAACATCAGAGAATAAGGTCATATAATTAAGCTTGGTGGATCCCCCACTAGTGACAACCAGTACATATCTTATATATGGAGAATCTAGAATCAAGATCTGCACGTTCACATTTATAATCCTTAATAGTAACGCATTTATGCATGAAAGCATGAACTACTATCGCAGTGACGAGCTACACGCCGCGTATCCAGGACGGTTTCCTCCTTGTGGACATGTGGCCTTACCGATTCACGTCATATTGCAGGCTGATTTCCTCTTCTAGTCACATCACCTGATCCTCTGACCTTTCAAAATAAGACTTTCCTGATTACCGTTCAAAGTAGATTCAGATTACCAATGAGTGCTCCAGAAGCAGCTCAGGGTAATAACAACCTAAATTAGATTCCAAAGAACAAACCTAATTGTTAAAGCTTTTAATGAGCTGCATTGCTGTGCTCAAATGGCATAAAGTACTGAAACCACACGTAAAATGGAATTATACATGTCAAATATAATTTTTATACCAGATAAATATGAGAGAATATGTGACTGATGCTGACAGTAAGAAGTGGCTCTCAGTGTTAATTTTCACTGATTATACTACCTTCTTGGATATCGTCATCGGATTCCATAGTGTATAACTGCCATTCAGGAGGCATGAGGCTTTTACTCATTTCTCACTGAGTAGGCCTATACAGGACATGAATAATGCCTCACCTGGTGATTCAGTCCTTCGATCTAGTGCTTCTTCTAGGCATTCATCGCAGATGCAGCCAGTCCTGTTCTGGTACCGCGGACACAAAAACCTATTCTTATCTGTCATTTACATTTACAGGAACCTTGGTAGATAACAAATGCACCTGTGTCCAGCAACATTAGTCCTCTGAGTTACTATGAATTTTGGACATACATATATGATACTTTTGTGCGTCTTAGGAGGAATGTCACTCTGACATAGATAAATGGGTCCCTGGAGGCCGTTTCACCGCAAACTTTATATCATATAAGAACACGGACAAAAAAGGCGGACCCTGACACGGACTCCACCTTTTTTTTATTTAAAAACTGTTTCTGTTTGTACTCCGTCACCCCTCCGTAAAAAAAAAATGAACACGGACCCTTTAATTAGAAGGCGGACCCTTGAACACGGACGTCCGCGTTTGACCCTCCGCCTTCATTTAATTAATCATTTTTCATGTTAGGTACTTGTGCCTTATCCATGATTTTTGGCGGGGTTTCTCAGGGAATCCCCTGTGACATCATGAATTATGGGATATCAATGGCCGCCTCCACCTTCCGGGAGACACCGTTTTCTTTCGACAATAAAAAGCTGCTCAGAAGGTGAGTTAAAGTCAGCCAATTTTGTGTGAAAGATGTACTCTGACACGTAGGGTATGGTTATCTGTCGAACTAAGTGTGTCAGTCAGTTTAAAGTGTACATGAAATGTGTTTTTGGTCGGCGTTCAGCGTCTAGCATTTGTCAATGTAGTGAATAAAGGGCTACAGTTTTCCAGAAATGAGTTAAGCTTTTGTTTTATTTATTTTTTCAGTCGTCCCGCCAGGCGGAGGAGGATGAAGACCTGTACTATGACGAACACGAGGAAGTAGATGAGTTCGACGAAAACTACGATGAGGATCTACTCAAACCCGGTGACTTTCCCAGAATGGGTGCAGATCAGGACATTGCTTATATGGTATATAAATTCAAAAATTCCCTCGTCTGCAAGAAAGCTCAGGGGGATATCGGGGAAGAGGCAGACATTGATTACCTGGTGTATAAGTACCGCAGAAATCTTCTCCGCGAGCAGTCTTAAGGTGTAATATCTGAAAGAAGACAGAAGGGTAAAGCTCCTAGTTCAGAGCACCCGTCTCATTTTGGTTTAAGACCCAGCAGACCTATTGTACCCCCTCTAAAGGAGGACGATGTTTTGTGTGACCCTGACTATGTCCCTACAGACGATGAAGAATGTTTCTCTGCTCCTACCGGCCGGGGACAATCTGTGATGCCTCACCACGGCCAAGGGGTAGGCCTCGAGGCTCTGGCAGTTCAGGGAGGGGAGCTAATCGAGGTGCAAGAGGAACCCGAGGAAGTAGAGGCTCACAAGGTGCTAGAGGAACCCGAGGTCGTGGACGTGGCGGTAACATTTCTGGAAATGTTTCTACTGCTTCTTCCACTGATTCCACAGTTAAGAAATGGAACAAACTTGAACTTAAGGCTCTTATCTGGGGAGCCAACCACCTGAAACCTATATTAAAAGGAAAGTTCAAGGCAAGCTCAGACGCAAGGACGATGAAGAAGTTAGCCTGGGAGGAGTTAGCGGGTAACTATAAATCTTTTTATTCTATTTTGATATGGGTATCCACTAATAAATCATATCATTTGTTTCATGTGTTATCCTGCATAAAAAGAAATGGTATATATTGTCAGTTAAGATTTGCCATGTATACAGTTGTGACTGTACATTTTTTTTGTGTATTTTTGACCATACAGTTTAACTTAATCAGACATTTTTTGTTACTGTAACAAATTCTTTTTTTTTCAGAATATGTTGATTCCATAGGAAAACGTGAGTGGAAGGTGAAACAATGCAAAGATAAGCTCTTGTATTTCAGCCAAGACGCCAAAAGAAAGGTAGGTCTGCTGTGAATTATATATATATATATATATATATATATATATATATATAATATATATATATATTTACATTATACATTATACCATAATAGTATTTGTTAACCTGTTAACTTTTCACACCATGATATACTCTCTCTATATGTGTTAACATGTATATATATCATGTTCTTAAATAAATGAAATTAAATGGCACCATATGTTCTAAAGTTTTACTTCTTTTGTTTCCTAGTCCCTAAATGCTATGCTATATCTCAATTTTAATTGGACAGAGGCAGTACGTCGACAATAAATACAGAAGTGGTAGTGGGCAACGAGAGGATAAGGACTACTTAACCGATTTCGAAGAGGCTATACTGGATTGGGTAGGGGAGGATGTAGTACTAGGTAAGCTAAAATCAAAGTACTTGGCCTTCTGGCATACATTTTTATTTTCCTAATGAAACATCTATTAACTAGATATCCATATATTGATAAAAATACAAATCCTGCTTCCTCTCCCATCCCCCAACACTCTTTATGGGTGAGACCAATCCTGATTGGTCTATGTATTGATACGGTCAGTACCACTACTACTCACCCACCTCCTACTCCTACACACACACACACACACACACACACTGCTACTGCTCACTGAACATACCTGTGGGCAGTGACCCACTACTGCAGCCTGCTAGCCTAAGGGCACACACACATGGGACTCTTCCACTGCTTCAATTTTTTGTTTTTTTATGCATCATGGTGGTTTGTTTGGTATGCCAACAGTCATACCATGGCAACAAAAAGCACTGTCCCAACTGTGGGGTGCTAAACCACAAACTCACGGAGGAGACCAGGAGTAATGCAGTTTTTCATGAGGAAGAAGGGGGAGACCAAGGAGCTTCCAATATGGCCACCCCCTGGGAGAGAGAAGGCAGAGCAATACACAGCCCCCAAAGTCACTAGAAGCTTTTCTCCAGGAGAAGATTGCTATAGCAGAAGAAAAGGCAGGACTACTCAGGAAAAAAGGTGACCTCTTAGCATTAGAAGAAAGGCTAGCCTTAATTGACTTAGAGAATGCAGAACTGGAGGAGGATTACAAAAAATCTCTCAAAGACATACAGCAGAAGCAGCAGAGTGCTGCACACAAGAGGAGGGGTGCATTCGTAAATTTTCATGATTTGACTGCACCTAATAGCAGCTATTACCAGGGAGAAGCGTTTACGAACGCATCCAGGAGCAGCAGCAGATACGCCGACGACCGAGCGGAGTACACAGCGTTTACTAACGCAGCCAGCAGCGCCAAAGCCGAAGACGCCTGGACCTTGCCGAGCGCCTCCGAAGGCGTATCCAACCCGAACACGGCCGGACACATACGGAGATACCCGAACGCCGCCGAAAACGGGCTCGGAGAGAGTCGGGGACGGTCGGCAGATGTACGGAGAATACCGAACACCACTTCGGGTTTCTTCGGAGACATAAACTCCTACAGCGGATTGAAAAAGAACGGTCACGACTTGGATTACGATAGGCACCAGGGAGCAAACGCAAGCGGCATATTAACCAACGAGGATATACCGAGCGCTGCCGACAGCCTAGGTCGGAAACTTTCGGATTACGTCGGCTCGGGCAAGTTCGGCAATGTCCGTGAATGCTCGGGAGTGCAAGATGGCGTTCCTTCCGCTTTCGCCGAGGGAGACAATTTACAGCAGGAGTTTATGCTTTTTTTGGCTGGAAAACAGCAAAAATTGCTCAATCAGGCTAAGCAGAACCCAGTAGGCAGTGCTACAGTCCCAACCACAGCAGCACAGGAGGTACTACAGCTGTATTACTTGGATGGGACACCCTACACTGGGTCTTTGCCTGACACACAACATCAACAACACAGGATCACACCACCCAAGCTTCCCCCCTCTGCTACCATCCAGGCTGGATTATCAACTGCAGGCCTGACAGCTGAGAATATGGGCGTGGAGGGGGACCTTGCCGGCTACCTGGATGCAAAGGACCAAGGTGACTTGTTATCCACTTTATTTAAGATAGGTGAAGCTTCTAAGAAAAAGAGGTCACAACACTGGTTAAGGCCAGATTACCACATTCCCACTGACAAAGTCTACTCTGATATGACATACAGAGAGCTAATATACGGTATGACATGTGTCCAGGAGAAGTTAGCTATTGCTAATTTACCACAGTGGTCTGCAAAAAGTTACGGTGACCATATGAGATTCGTAGCTAGGAAGGGCCTCAATGCCACATATACCTCGAGTGCACTAGCTAAATATGAGCATGATCTCACTACTAGAGTGATTTCAGGGGAGTTACCCGGATTTCAGACAGCTGAGCACGCATCAGTCTCTGATAATTTGGGCTCCGATAACCTACAGGTGGTACAGGATTTGAAGGCTGAATTAGCCAGATTAAAAGCAGGTAACAAACAAGGCACTAAAGGTAAAGGCCCCTCTACTCAAAACAGAATCAATTGCCCTACGGATGTTTGTGCTTTGTTCAATTTCACTAGATGTTGGTATAACCCATGTAACAGGCAACACGTATGCACGGTGTGTAAGGGCCCCCACCCAGCAAAAGGGGGGTGCAAAAACCAACCAGCAACCACAAGCAGTGGAGCAAACAATAATGCGGGAGGGGGGTCAACCTTTTTCGCACCACCGATCCACTCCCGCGTATCTTGATGTACAAATAATATTGACGGTGCCCATGATATTCCGGATTCCTATGGTTCCGCGGTCAATGTAACAACCAACAATTTACCAGACATTTATTGTGATAGAGACTCGCTTGTGTGTACTTCGGACATATCAGAATTATTGTCAATTTATGGAAACTATGCTCCATTGTGGGATATTAACTCCACCCATATCCTAAAAGGGGTCAGATCTCAAATGAAACCCGCAGGCTGGTTATCAATGCTTAGTGGAGGTCCTAATTCAGTTTATGGTACAAATGGTTGGGATTATGACGCCGCATTCCTAATGGACGGCATAATGCACGGGTTTAAAGTAGTGGACCCAAACACACATATTAGTGAGTATAGCACTGAGAACTATGTACCCCAAGAAGCAAGGAACTTCATTGATAACCTGTTAAAGACAGAAGTAGACCAAGGCAAATTGTCTATAGTCACAGCAGCACCTACTTGCATCCACGCCTTAGGTGCAGTTGAGAAAAGAGATGGCGGTTATAGACCGGTAACGGACGCCAGTAGACCAGAAGGTCTATCTATTAATTCACATATGAACGAGACATTCCACCACTTTAGTTACACTAGCATCGATGATGTGACTAAGGTGCTCCGACCCGGTATGTTCATGGCAGTCACAGACATTTCTGCAGCGTACCGCTCTATTATGATTAGGCCAAGTGATAGGCAATTCCAGGGCCTACAGTGGACATTCGACTCACAGAAAGTGTATTTAGTGGACAACTTCGTGTCATTCGGCACTAGAATGGCTGCATTCCTCTTTAATAGGATTACTGACAGCATAGCTCGTTATATGAGAGCTAACGGTTATTATTGCTTTAATTATCTCGATGACTTACTTACCATGGGTAACTCATATGCTGAGTGCCAAAAAGCACAGTTGTTTCTACATAGCACACTCCACTCGTTGGGTTTTTTCTTATCCTATAAGAAGGTTCTTTCACCTGCACAAGTTCAAATTTATCTAGGGATAGAAATTGACTCACTACAAATGTGCCTCAGACTACCGGAGAGTAAGATCAATAAATTGCACAGTGAGCTATGTTTCTTTGTTGGTCGCCGAAGGGCAACCAAGAAACAGCTGCGCCGTTTATGCGGGATCTTAGCACACTGCTCTACTTTAGTCAGGGGGGGCAGGACATTCTCGCACAGAGTCATAGGCATGTTATCTGCGTTCACGAGCACTAAAAGGTACATAACCCTCTCTACCGGGTTCTTCAAGGACCTAGACTGGTGGCTAAGATTCGCAAAGTGGTTTAATGGCGAAGCAAAAATTGTCAGCACTCTACCGTCCACAAAAAGTGACTTATACATGGACGCATCAGACAGGGGCTACGGTGTCAGGTACGGCAAGGACTGGATATGTGCAGGTTGGGGATGCAGGATCAGTATGAACACAGTATGAACATAGACAGTCATGGACACTGCCTCCCACCACCTAGTCAATTCGTGCCTGAAAACATAAACATCAGGGAGCTATACCCCATCTTAATGGCAATTAATAGGTGGGGACCTTTATGGCGCAATAGAAAAATTGTCTGTTACACGGATAACACCCATGTAGTAAGCGCACTGAATAAGGGCAAAAGTACAAATACAAGAGCGATGGACTTCCTGAGAGAACTGTTTTGGCTTACAGCTCTTTATAACTGCCATATTGTAGCATTACATATCCCAGGACGACTTAATGTCCTTGCAGATGCCTTGTCAAGAGTGTTATATTACCCGCATAACCTTCCTATGTATCTATGTTGTAGCGGCGGCTAAGCTATGCGAAGATTTGGACATGAAAGCGGCAATAGCGAGAGCGCATGCTTGGAGCGTTTCCACCTGGAAAACTAAATGCAGCCAATGGAAAAGATTTATTGTGTTCTGTACCATCTCTGCCTCTATAGTCGTACCCACTTCGGTTCAGACCATGTGTCGATATTCAGTGTACCTGTCTTCGGACTTGAAGTATAGCACTATAGACAATTACGTGAGTGCAGTGATAAGTTTAAATACACATTATGGCTACGACGTAGCTTGGATAAGGACAAATTTTATGTTTAAGTGTACTATGTCAGGTCTGCGCAGGATCCTCGGTGACCCTATACCCACTAGAGTCACACTGTCAGTTTCGCAACTCTTGGACATGTTTACAAAGGTGAATCTAGCAGTACCTGACCATTTAGCTATGTGGGCATGCATCGTTACTAGCTTCAGGACCCTTCTCAGGAAGAGCAACCTAGTAGTAGACAACGCAGCAAAAGCATCACCACACTTTCTAAGAAGAAAGTCTGTATCATTCACTAGCTGGGGAATGATTGTCACGGTTTCAAGCTCAAAAACAATCCAATTTTGACAGAGAGTCCACCACATCCCGGTCGTAGGAGTCCCTAACTCACCACTTTGTGCAGTATCTTTACTCAAGAGACACTTTGACAGTACCCCTACGACAGACCCTGAAGCACCCGCCTTCCTAGTGCGCAAAGGGAATTCGCTGGTCCCATTACAATACTCAGCACTACTTAAGTTCCTGAAACACCTACTAAGTACTATTGGGATAGATACAAACAGGGCCGGAATACATTCTCTGAGACGTTCAGGCGCTGCCTTTATGCACCTGTGCGGTATCCCACTAGAGGACATCAGATACACCGGTGACTGGACAAGCTTGTCTGCTCTTTTGTACTTAGCCAAACCACTTGGTACCAGGATAGATATAGACAATATAGTCGCCACGGCACTGAAAGCTACTTTTTAGACATACTAATGTGTAGAGTATCAGGACTATATCATTGTTCTGGTGTTGCCGGGTCATTTGGACTCAGTTTAGCCCAGACCGCAGCTACTCGTCCTTCATTACTGTTCCAGAATCAATGGGTGAGACCAATCCTGATTGGTCTATGTATTGATACGGTCAGTACCACTACTACTCACCCACCTGCTACTCCTACACACACACACACACACACTGCTACTGCTCACTGAACATACCTGTGGGCAGTGACCCACTACTGCAGCCTGCTAGCCTAAGGGGGCACACACACATGGGACTCTTCCACTGCTTCAATTTTTTTTTTATGTAATTTCTCTGTATTAATATGTTATTACTTGTTAATAAATAGGGCCGGGTCATTTGGACTCAGTGTAGCCCAGACCGCAGCTACTCGTCCTTCATTACTGTTCCAGAATCAATAAGAAAAACAAATTAAATGTACAATTCTTTTATGTTTCATATTTATATTGTGAATATGGGTCTTTGTTGTTCTGACACTACTTATATGTCCAAGTTTATGAAAAGATGATTCATTTATTTCAAGGGATACCCGGCATGCAGCCGCCTAACCTCAAAGGGGGAGGGAGGACCGACCAGGCATGGTCATTTTACGATCCTGAGAGAGACAACCGGGAGGACTATGGAAATCTAGCAATGCCCAGTGATGCCATGAAGGCTGTGATGGAGGGCGATCTACTGGCCACGGACGAGGAAGGCGGTGAGTTCTTTTTTCTGTCCTATATCATAAAATGGGTCTACCTTGTGTATTCTATTTCTTCATGGAGAAGAATATTATATATTTTGATACAGCCTACGAAAATATACAATGTGTATATGAGTTGTCATAGAACACAGGAACATGGATTGCCATTTCTATAGCTCACATAGCCATTATCAGCTGGGGGCCGCCATTAGACCCCGACAGCACTATGACTAACACCTTCAGCCCCCGACTCTGCAGTATATGCCAGGGATGCCTCCCATTGGTCAATAATACAATAGCCATGTGCCGTATACAGACACTTGTTAGTCAGAGAAAATGTAACATGCTTTTAGTTAGAAAAATAAAAAAAAAATACTGTTTGTGACTTTATTCCTTCAGATCCACTGATGGAGGAGGAGGATTACAATGAACCTGTGGAGGAGGAGGACGTTTTCCAATCAGTGGATCATTACAGACATGAAGACGGGGAATCCCTTCTACCTCGGGTAGTCGTCAAGCAACCCAATACCTCGTTGGCAGATGACGACGACCTCAGAACTCCCCCGCCCCCTTGTGTTTCAAGACAGATAATGCTTCTTTTCAACAAAAGAGAGATTGATAAGAAAAAGGGTATTCAGTCAAAGAGAAAGCCACCAGAGGAGGAGCTGTCTCCCCACGCTAGAGAGAGAGTTGATAGACGAAATGAGCTTTTAAAGGAAGTGAAGAAAATAGTTACTAGAAATACCCCAAAGAAACCACCTACTACTTCTAAACCAAAGAACATTGAGAAGCCTTCTACCTCCGTGGACAAACAGGTATTAGAAAAACCTCCACCTCGAAAAGAACCTGAAAAAGTGGTCCCTATATCTGAGCCAAAGCCTGTCTCCTGTCTTTAAGACCAGCACCCCAGCAGTCAACTACAAGGAAGGCATGGACAAAAGTTCCAGCAATAAAAGGAAAACAGGTTCCATAGTAGACCTGGCAGCGGAAACATCAGACAGTAAAAGGAGAAAACTTGATTATGGTAACCCAGATGATTTGCTGCCATCGTTAAATAACATGTCAAACAATAGATGTGATGCCACGTTCAGGTCTGAATTAAAAAATAAAATCCAGTTAGATATGGAGGAAACAAGGAACCTTATTATGGACCACAACAAAAAACTGTGTGCAGCTCTTATGAAACATCAGGACGAGTTGGCACAAAACATCCAAGAAACTGCCACTATTATGGTCAAGTCCCTCAAAGGAGTTACGAGTGGAATAACTGCAGCGCTCCGTGAGCATTCACATGAGACAGCACGCTGTGTGAGGGAACAGAGAGATTCTATGTTAAAGGCCCAAGAAAAATATATTGAGGAGCAGAGGAAAGAAGCTGAATTAACCAATGCCATTGTCACTAAACAGGTTCAACTAGTAAAGGCCTTGGAAAAATTGAGTGACTATATGGTAGAAAATACAGAGAAGGTCGCTGAGTCTCAAGGAAAGATGAACGCTGAGGTGGTCCATATGCAGGGCTCCGTCGCCTCCCTCTCACAGTCTTTCAGTGGTTTAATAATTAATGTCGACCACTTGCAGCAAAGATGTGCGACAGGTATGAGAACAGTAGAGACTGTGGATGATATCCTGAAGGAAGTCACCACGACTGTTAAAAAGTTGAACCAGGCTGAGACTTACTCTTTTGACCACAACCTAATACGAGGTGAGATAACATAATTTTCGTTGACTTTAACAGGTATACCTTGTTATATCAAGAACATTTTAAAAACAGAAAATGAATGTTATCAATAGTTTCACTGTGAATTAAATCGGCTTCAAACAATATAGAAAATAATTAATTGGTTTAATTATAGTAAAGGTGGATATTAAGTGACTGTCTTTCTTTTTCAGCTCCATCCATCCGCAGTGTCGGAACCAAAACAGAGGAAGTTATATTCCAGACTCCAGGTCGCGTGTCAGAGGAGTCGACTGATTTGCCTGAGGAGGGGACCGATAAGCCTGGACAGGGGACTGATAACCCTGAGGAGGGTACTGAAAGGCCTGAGGAAGATACTTCTTCGCAGAATAATGGCGTGTCTGCCTTCCTGACTCACCCATACACAGGTAAAAATGAAGTACAATTTAATAACCCATGCCCACATTAAACATGTAACCGAAAAAATTTACTGTAAGTGTATCATAAAAAGTAATTGATTGATAAGTTTACTACAGCTCTGTGCTGGATATTATAATATGCTTTTATATAGCAAAAAATAATCTGTGATAGCTTGCTGAATCTAAGTCATGAAAGACTGAAATTGATAATTAAGTAATGGCTGATACCACCATCACATAGGCCATGACATAAACGCAAATGTCCATGAGCAGGGAATAAATTTGCCTCGTATTCACCTAGGTGAGGCCTCTCTGCTTTCAACTCCGCCTATAAGGCCTTCTTGGATACGGACAACGTCACCTCGGTTGAATACAATGGAAATTTATTCCCTGCTCATGGAGATTTGCTTGTTTATCTGTAAAGCTATACTATGTTGTATCATCTGATCTTGCAGATGAGGGAGTCGCCAACTACCACACAACAGAGCAGGTGTTTGAAGAGACAGGTTCTATTTCAAGAAAGATTTCTGCTCCTCTCATTATTCCAGGTGCAGGTTAGTCAATATATAAAATTATCTGCACATAACACATAGTTACCTTCCTCTCTGTTTTACATAGTACATAAAAAGAACTTAAAATAGTAGGAGAATAAATAATTAAAATGTGCATCTACATATGACGTCTTAAAAACAAACTTACTGAAGACGGACATCTAACCCTGCTGGACCCCTATGTGATATTACTTTTCAATACAAGGATCATGTGTTTCTAATTTTTTTTATTTGCAGCTATATGTCAGGAGGCCACAGACAGCAATGACGGCCTTGGTCTACCCACGTTCACAGTTAAAGCGAGCGATGACTTCGTAATAGTCCAAGACACCGCTATGGAACAAGTACAATGCGCGGGAAGGTATAACAAACAGACTGAAACACGAGCAGAAGAACCTACAGAAGGAGGGGACACGAACACAAGAGCTGACACGAAAGCTGAAGGGGAAGGAAGTGGAAACATAGAGGAAGATGCTAAGTCTGCAGGGGGAGTGGAATCTACGGATGATGCTGGGTCAGTTTCTGACCGGGACAAAATGCCTATGCGTAAGTCCAAAAGGCTCTGCATAAAGAAACAACTGCATGACTTCCAAATGTGAAGATGGACATCCGCGTTCATGTTATGGAGACTCATATATGTAAGGGGTAGAATATACTCTAGAAGTTAAGTTTAACTGTTTTTCCACGTTAAGGTTCATATATATGAAGTAAAAAAGGTGTTTATTCTTGTCTGTGCCAAAAAATATGACGTTTGTTGACCATTTTCCTGAACAAAAGGATAACTGTGATTTAAAATAATAGTCAGGTTTTATGTCCATGTCCTGAAGTAAGGTTGTTCATCTCAGTGTGACGATGTAGTATTTGTCAAAGTGTATGTATGATAGACAGAACATGGTACTTTTCTCCAGAATATATAATGCTTAGTCTGTCAATAAGAAGATAACATTTTGTTTTCTTACGCATGTGGGTATTACTTTAATGTCAGAAAAAGGTGAAGCTGTATCAGAGTTTACAGAAGAGGAGAGATGTAATAGTCTATAAATATTTAGAGAACAGAAACAGCCGACAAATAATTGATTATTACAAGTGCATGTAATTTTTATCTTGTTTCATTTAACCCAAATGTATGTAAAAGACTTAGGACCTAGCACATGGAGAAAATATGTACATATCATTTGTTAACATGTATCACATCTAAGTGTGCTAAAAACATATCCACATTAATTTATTATGTACCATATAGACAAGCAGTATTTTATTCTTGGCTCGACATGCCTCAAATACATGGAGAATCTCTTTCATAAAAATAAATCAATATAAGGTTACTGTTGTGCTTCTCAGTTCATTTAAACCTTTCTAGGTTAAAAGGAATATATTTCAGCGCCTCCTGTTTGGACCAAAATGATCCTGAATGTATTCCTCTCTCAAGTTTTTGAAGGTCACTTGTGGCTTGGGGCCTACGTTTTCAGGTTGATCTATGGGGGGAAACTTCCTCTTGAAGTTGTCCTTAGCCGGGAAGTCCCGCAGGAGTTTGATCTTGGCGATCCTGGCGACATTATGCAGGGCCACACATGATTCAATTATGCAGGCTGCCTGGAAAGGACAGTGCATGAGGTACCCCACGCTCGAGTCCAGACACCTAGAAAATTTAATTTTTTTTTAAGTATTGAGTCCGTTACAACAGGGAAACAAGAATTGTTTTTAGGACCATAGTCTTCATTAAGTTAGAAACTGATATGGTTAAATAAAGAAAGGTACAGTGATATCTTACCTCCACCTCTGCTTAAGTTGGCCTATGGTCCTCTCTACCTTGGAACGTGTCTTCTTATGCCATTTGTTGTATTTGACATCCTCGTCTGTCACCTCTGGTTTGACGGGGGTGTAGAGGTAGTCTGTCAAAGTGTACCTTTGGATAAAATAAATAACATAAAGAGGATATCCCTAATAAGGAACAGAAATAAATCTATTTTCTTATAAAATACACTGTATCAATTTCAGTCTTAAATAGAATATTTTTTTTTCTTGTTACGACACAATGCAAAGGTAAAGAACAGCTCAATAATATCTTACCCTCCGTCTCCCAGAAGAAAGAACCCACTGAAGTCTCCCCTCTCACCCAGGTATTTGACTTGTGAACCATTCATCACATACACATCGTTGCACGACTCAGGGTTGCTCGCATTGACATGCATAATAATGCAGTCCCAGTCACAGATGATCTTCACAAAAAAGAGAACAACAAGATAGAGAAAAGGACTGTACATCATGCTATATCAATTCATGGCTAAGTTCAAAAACCCGAAGAAAATTTTTTTATATACTAAGAAAGACTGTAACATGTATGAATTAAATAAAATCTCACCATGGTATTTATGGAGTAGTACCCCTTGTAGCAGTAGTACTGATTTTCATCAGAAACCACTCCTTTAGGGCATTCGATAGGTACATGGGTGCCATCCACCAACCCGAAGACCCCTGGCTTACGTTTCTCATGAAGGAACAGAACAGACTTGTTGTTCTTGTCTAGGACTGTGTCAGGCCATACCACATAGTCCTCCAGGGCGTCGTGGAAGTAATCCGTGATCTCCTGCACGGACCTGCAGAGAGCAGAATGAGAAACTCCGTGCCAGTCTCCTATGGTGGAATAATTGGCCCCAGTAGCAAAATACCGAACTGCTATACAAAACTGAAACAAAAATTAACTTAAATAAAGTCAAAATTTAACAAATATAACAAGAAGAAGGGGTATAGAGCTATGAAATTGAAGAGGAAAATAAACATAAAATATTTTACTTGCTTTTTACATGTTAACGGGAGACAAAGACAGGGGGAAACATCTTTGAAAGTTGGAGGTTAAACATGTGTACATTAAAAAAATTTTTTTTTCTAAGTATGGCCATAAGAAAAGAAGGGAAAGGAGGAGGGGTACATTTAAATGACATAAAAACATTCTGTAACAGTAGAAGTAAAACAATGTATGAGCACTCACTCGAATCCTATGTGGGACAGCATGGACCCCTCTCAAGATCCTATGCTTTGGTGGAAGGTAGGCCACATAGTTCTTTATTAATTGTCTGGTGACTGCTTTCGTGAGCCTATATCTCTGCAGAAATTTCTTTTCTGTGAAGAAGGACAGTGGATCTCGCCTCAGGTAGAATTCCCGTTTGACAGAAAGAACATAATACCTCCCCATGTTGTGACAGCCAGTTGAATGTTTCGCGACTGTCTGAGGGTCAGGGTTCAAAGGTCGGGTCAAGGTCGCTCCCATCAAGTTCAGGGAGGCTGGGTAAAATGTAAGGCGGACATAAAATTAGATATTTTGGTTGTCACGGACATGAAAGTGGCTTAAATAGGGTCCGTTTTGGGTCACCTACTGGTACCTTACCCCTCCGCCTTTTTCTGTCATAAGACGGACTGGAGGTGGACTTTCTTAGGGTCCGCCTTGTGAGCTGAAACGGTGAAAAGTCCGCGAAAAAAGACGGAGGTCCGTGGTTTTTCGCGGAGGTCCGTGTAGGGTAATATATTTAATTAAAATAATGAGCAGAAACGGTTTTTCAGAAGACGGACTCCGTCAAAGGAACGCGGACGTCCACCTGGATGCGGTGAAACGGCCTCCAGGGCTACAACAAAGTGATACATCGCAATTCATTTTGGCATGTTACAACATCTGAAATTGGAATAGGTGCAGTTCTCATACAGTGCAAGATGTATTCTATAAGAGTGCAAGGGCCATAGAGGGTGAGTAAAGCTTACCCAGGTTGATTAAGCCCCACGCCGAAGTTCATTATATGCATCGTTTTGTGATTTTGCATATTGCAGGTCACCTTTGGTTTCACCAGTCTATTTTGTTGTCCCCATTACCACCAATCTGTCCTTTTGGATATCTGAAATATTTAAATTCTGACAATGTGGGATATAACAGAAGGAGAGTTTAAAGAGTGGTTTAATGTCTTTGTCCATTCATCCATGGATCTGACACAAGGACAATAGCTCTACAGAGCCGCATTTCTCTTTGAATAACTCTATGCGGTAGTATACAAAGGGCCTGAGGGCATGCTGTACAACTTCTATGGGAACGTGATAGTTCCGTGTGTATACAAAGGCTTTTGTTAGGATCGATGATCTACTCAACATTTGTTCAACCCGGATTTCGTTACCACGCTTTATGAGCAAAGGTGGGCACTGGGTCAATATACTACATATGTAGCACGTTGGTATATTCAGAGAAAGTACTGCATGTCGCGTTATGTGCAGGTTAATATACATGGATCAACGGACATAACAGTCAGACATGAATGATGATGTCGACGGTGATGATCATTTACAAACCACACAAGGGGATCAGGTCGGGGACAGGTCCCATACGCTTCAATGGAACAAAGCTGGAGCCAACATTTCTAGCAAGCGAACGGGGTTTTAATAAGTATAGCGTTAGATCCATTTGTTTCATTTAGACGGCCATGTTGGCTCTGTTTGTACTATGCATCAAACCCAGCACATATGTTATCACATGCTTTGCAGAGAAAAAAACTACGGATATATATACATCCCAAGAAGGTAGCCAATATGTGATCCTGTCAGCACGTTGGGGGTCGCCGTAACCAGCCCAATCCCCTATATCCCAGAGTCCCACACTGCGGACTAGACCACCCAGTAAACACACTTACGTTTATTAATGTTCAGGGAATGTAATTTAAGGGGTCAAATAACGCAATTTCTGTACGTTCTCTGAACATAAAAATGTAAGGTTTTTTTTAGGTAACTGAACGTAATGTAACGTAGATTTACGTCCACAGAACGTTCTCTGAACATGATATTTACGTTATATATATGTAATATATTTACATTATCTTAATATAAAAAAACATTTTTCACCCATTGGGTAGATATCTAGTGAACATCATTGAATGTTTATATACGTATTGATGTGCATCTACGTAACCTTAGAGATGTAAATAAATGTTTCTTTTACGTCATACATATGTTCTAATGATGTATTATTTTTACATTACATTTCACTAGAATTTTAACATTCATTTACATCATTGCCTGATAGGTTTTTAACTGATGTCAACAGCACAGGAGCGTTTTTTTACATCTTTACACATGATATCATCCTAGGAATTTGATGTTTATTTACATCATGTTCTGATGAGATTTCAATCATGGTATTACATCTACTCATAATGAATTCTGATGGAAATTGGAAATTATGGTAATAGCTATCGTTCAACAAAATTTATCCCCATTGTATTTAAAAGAACATGCTACGTATATATATCTGAACAGAATCATCCCTTTTCATTTGAGCCCATTTCTATGAATAACAAGGACAAAGCAACACATGATTAACAGTACAAATTATTTTATTAGCAGTATTTATTGTATGTATTTTTATGCAGAGGATAAGAAAAATCCTGCTATTTCTGCTGTTCCTAAAACACAAGGTAAAGTGCTTACAATGAAGTATAAAGGGATAATCATTATCAAAATGTATATGGTATCAGCTTTAAAAAGAAGATTATCTTAGGGACCATCCCTTAATTATGTAGGAGTATTTTCAGCTGAAGTTCCAGGTATTTTGAGGTTATCAACCATCAGTAGTCATAAATACTATCTCTCTAATTCATGTATGGATATGATTGATATAAAAATATTATACAAAATAGCTTCTGAAATGGGTCCAGAGGGGGGAAGCCCCAATGCATACATGGTGAAACAGATGGGTGGGGGTAAAATCTTCAGCAAAATGTGCATATGCCCTTAATGGATGGTCCCTTAGTTGGCACTGCAGATTAGGTACTTGCATAATTGGCCATGTCTGGAACAGGCCTTTTGGTAAAAGGAGTCCTTCATGGTGCATGCTTTGGAAAGCTGCACCAGGATTTGCCTTTCTATGGCATGAACATTATTAAACCTATTGCCAAAAAAGCCTATTCATATGGATGGTTTATTCAATGTTTGAGACGGCAAATAGAGAATTACATGTCTTTCTGTGCATAAACTCTGTGTACTGATTTAGATGTTTAACAGTATACATGACTCTACTTCAATTACTTGTTTAAGTGCAGGGATTCTACAATTAGGAAAGATACTATGAGGGTTAGGACCCTTCTGAAACCTACATTTCTTCTTCAAAATGATTTCAGGTCCTGTATAATCACACAAGGGAGCAGGTATTTGTGAGCAGATAGGGTAAAGTGACCATGAGTCATCCACTTGGACCCACATTTCAGTTATGAATACATACACTTGTAGACAGAGAATCATTTGGAAAGTTAGGGAACTATTGCAAGCCTATATCAGAGGTCTGTTGCCACCTTGTAGCTTTTCTAATCTTATTTATCATTATTTGAAAAGGGAGTAGGGGCAAGCTAAGTATTAATAGCTCCAGTATTTCTGTATTGCAGTAGTGGCTTGGTATGCATAGCTGTTGGACTTCCTCTATTGACACTATCTGTTTGGTAGCTTTTGTTTGAGCTTCTGATCAATGTTCATTGCAGCCTTTCAATACAGCTTCAATATAACCATCTATGACAGGCTTGCACTCAGGCAGGAGGATCTCTGCAAAAGAAGAACAATATATTAGCAAATTCCAGTCAGTAGTTATTGACATTTGTCTCACTGCTTTTCTATTAAAATGATGCCTAGGCACAACACTGTCCATCTATTATATTCACCTACATTCATCTGAGAGGGTACTGCTATACATTTATTTCATCAAGCCAATACTAGAGAAGGTACTATTAGCAGTATGGAAAAGTGGTCTGGTCTTCACAGGCAGGGTTTGGCCAGTGGTGGCAGTAGAAATATATATCAGAGGGTGGCAGGTGTTTAACAGCCTGCAATGCATTTATCAAAGTGTATATACATTTTGATAACTCTAAGGACAACATTGTAGTTATAATCAGCCAATTCATATGGCCATGGGTAAGATATTGACCCGAAAATCTGGCTAGCCATCATCTGCCAATAAATATGGATGATTTCTAGGGACTTTGATTTAATAGCTGTGGCCCGAAAGGGCTTAATTCAAATACACATAATCAATTTTACTGCACCTTTGGCATTAGTCAATTCATGTGTGATCCTTTGGGTATTCCTCACGACCTGGACAACCTTGGATTTGCATTTTGAGCGGTTACTAGATTAAATATAAAAGAGAATAGAATGAATGTACTGTCATGAATAATACAAAATAGGCAAGTGCTTATTGCATTTACCAACATGAAAAGTTGAGAAAGGAAACTAAATGTAGTTTAAGTGGCTGCAGAAAAAAAAGGCCAGAGATTTGGCTAAATTGGGTTAATGTGGGACAATCAGTTCAAATCATCCCAAAACATGTGGACAAAGTTGGCCCAAGATTGGAAAACCTTGGGTCGAATAGTCAGATTGACTTTAGTTGGGCAAATTTGGTCAAATCAGTTCAATATCAGACACAATAGGTTGCATTGAGTCAAATAGAGCTGTTTAGACCCAATCTACCCATTTTAGACCTACCTGACATCTCTCTGGCCAATTTGACCCATCTTTGGCCAATTCAACTCTTTCGCAGAGGATTCGACCCAATATACCCATTTTGGTTAATACCACTCAATTTGGGCCATCCTGGGTTAATTTACACACACTGGGTAAATTATACCGCTTTTGACCCAATTTATCCAAATTGGGTCTACCAGGCTCATTTTGCCCTATCTCTGGCCATTTGACCCATCCTGGCCAAATTTGATTTATTTTGACCAAGAATCACCAGTTTTGACCCAATTTGTATTCCTTTTTGATAAAGATAGTTTTCTTTTTACAAAGCTATATATAGTGGTTGGATGGTTTAACATTATCTGCAGTGATACAGTTAGCGGCCATTGATACAGATAGTGGTTGTACAAGGGTTAATAGACCTACAGAGTTCACCTAAACTGGACACACAACATGACATGGGCTCACCCTGGTAGAAGTATGCAACTACAGTGGGAGGGCTATCTTTAAACACAGTGACCACACAAGTATAGGGTTCTTATTATATCTTCAGGTGTATATACCATGATACTTAATGGAAAGGAATGGAGAATTGCGATAATGTACAGTGGAAATAATGATCTAGTGAATGACATTATTCCTCATGGATAAATGTAATAGGGCTTGTGATAGAAGTATTATTCAAAAAGATTGTTCAATATTGCAGCCAACAGGGCATACTGGTAGCAGAGATACCAACCTATAGATGATGGAGTTTCAAAACTGCTGGTTGCAAATATAGGCACTGAACAGGGCTCTATATCTCATTTAGGGGTTGCCACATTTGAGGAAGTTAGATGCAGAACCTGCCATATTTATCAAGGAGGGTGAAAAGGGCCAACTATTAAGTCACAGCTTTGAAGAGGTGTCATGTTGTACTGGGGGTGACTCCCTTTCTCTTTTATATATTTTTCCAAAACACTGTTCCAAAAGTTGCACCCTTATCAGTGAGCAGAATTCAGTAAAACGACCACCCTTATCATAGGCAAAGTTGTGCACAATCCTGATACACTCATTGCAATATGTATCTCTTTGTTATGATTGATTTTTATACTCCTTTACAGATAGATCTAATAGCCACAGCCAAATTGCTGCAGCCTCCCCATGTCACAAAATGGCTTGTCCTATAGGTCTATACCAGAGGTCATTTGCCTGCACCCAATGTACTAAATTTAGCTGACCAACTTTGCACCTCAATCACCTCTGTCACTAGAGGGAGGCCAAGGGCCAAGTCAGAATGATTGAGCTCTTGGGTACCCCCTTAGCAATAAACAACTATCATGTACAATGCTTATCGTTATGTTATAGGTGTGGCTTTGGTAACACACAGGTACCTATCACGGGTGGGGAGTTTTTCATGTCATCTGCAGAATCCTAAGTGCTCAGTACATTGTTATCATGTCCACAAGAGTCCTCAAATTCCTCAAATATTACATGGCTTTGCATATATACATGATTCCACTGTAATCAGTGGCAGTATGCAAGTGACTTAGGGGATCTGGCAGCAGTGTGCCAGTGAACAATGAGAGCCAGTAACAGTGTGTAAATGACCTAGAGGGTATGATCACAATGTGTTAGTGACCTAGGGGATCTAGTAGCAGTGTGCCAATGACCTACGGGGTATGGCAATAGTATGCGAGTGAACTAGGTTGGCCGGCAACAGTGGGGTGTGACCTAGGGGGTATGGTGACAGTGTGCCTGTGACATAGGGGATCTGGCAGTAGTGTGTAAGTGACATAGGGGTATGGTGGCAGTCTTCCAGACATTATAGGGGTTACAGCGGTGGTCTGCTAGACATATACTGGTTATGACAGCAGACTGCGAGTCCTGTAATGGGTACTGTAGCAGTTTGCAAGAAATATAGAGCAGTAAGACATAAGAGTAAGAGTTACTGCAACAGTCTGGGAGACATATAGGATTTATGGTGACAGTCTGCGAGACATATACAGGTTACAATGGCAGTCCGCTAGTCAACTGATGGGTATTGCGGCAGTCTGCGAGACATACAGGGGGTTACAGTAGCAGTCTATGAGACAAATAGGGGTTTTGGTGGCAGTTTATGAGTCCTCTAGGAGGTATTGCCACACTTTGCAAGATATATATGGGTTACGTCAGTCTTCAATCCTCTAATGGGTACTGCAGAAGTCTTGTAGAAATATTTGAGTTATGGCAGAGGTCAGCGCGTCCTCTAATGGGTACTACGACAGTCTGCCAGAGATATGTACGGGTTACAGCAGCAGTCTGTGAGACATGTATGGGTTACGGGGGCAGACTATAAGTCCTCTAATGGGTACTACAGCAGTCTTTGAGACATATACGAGTTACAGCACCAGTGTGTGAGACCTCTAATGGGTACTGTGGCAGTCTGTGAGAAATATAGGGGTTACATTGGCAGTCTTCAATCCTCTAATGGGTACTGTTGCAGTCTGTGAGACATATACGGGTTACAACGGAGGTCTGCGTGTTCTCTTATGGGTGCTGTGGCAGTATACAAGTCCCCCTATTATATATAATCATGTCTCGCAGAATGCCACTGTAACCCCTATATGTTGGACAGACTGCTGCAGTACCTCTAGAGGATTTGTAAACTGCCACCATAACCACTATATATCTTCCATGCTGCCACTTTAACCCCTATATGTCCCCTAGACTGCTGTAACCACTTTATATCTCGCAGACTGCCACAGTACCCATTAGACGCCTGCTGCTGTAACCGAAATATGTCTTGCAGACTGTCACAGTACCCATTGGAGGACTTACAGACTGCTTCCATTCCCAATATGTCTTGCTGACTGCTGAAATACATCGCTGACTGCCGGCTCAACAAATTTATCCCACAGACTGTTGCAGTATCCCTAGAGGATTTGTACACTGTAGCCATGACCCTACCATTGTGTCCCCTATATGTCTCACTGACTGCCACCATAACCCCTAAATGTCTTGCAAACTGCTGCTTTAACCCCTATATGGCTTATAAAGCCACTTGTGGATTTACAGTCGGCTTATTTGCCACCACATCCCCCGTCTTCTATTATAAAATGATGACTACCAATTTATGTCATGGCTGATACGACCGTCACTATAGATTAGTACTAGAACCGCCGTATTCAATGGGGGGCATTGAATACAATGTGTCTGTATTCAATGGGTGTCCGCCATCTTGGATTTTGAACAGATCTGAGCTGTTTTTCTTTATTTAAAGGCAAAATAACCCCCTAGGCCATGACATAAATGCAAATGTCCATTCCAGGGAATAAATTTGCATCGTATTCACCTCGGTGAGGCCTGTCCGCATTCAACTCTGCCTATAAGGCATCGTTGAATACGGACAGCCTCACCTCGGTGAATACGATGCAAATTTATTCCCTGGTCATGGACATTTGCTTATGTATTCAATACATACCTGATACAAAATGTGTACGGCAAATTCTTGCGTTGTTGACCTTAGCCTCTGACAACCGAGATGGCATGTTCTCTTATGGCTTCCTGTGGATTGCAGTGACTCATAGGCCCCTTTGATTTGGTTGGGATGGATGTCTTGCCATTGAAATAGTGTAGAATTGGCACTTTTCCATCATGTTTCGGCAGCCATGGCAGGGGCGTGAGAAGCAGTTTCAGAGTGGGTGGGACCAGGGGGGTTTTCTGCAATTTTTGACCTCCCTTTGCTTGACTTTTTAGTTTTGACCTTTTGAGGAGTTGGCCAAAAGTAGGGGGGGGACATGTCCCCCCTGCTTTCCGCGCCCATGCATGGGGAGTACAAGGAGGCATATTTACTGTGGAATGGTATGCTGATACATACTTTACTACTCAGCAGCATACACAGTGGTGGCCACCTGAGAAGTACCAAGGACAGAAGCACTTATATTCTCATATAGCTGTGTCAACCTGCTGAATAACAGCAGAGTTATGGGAGTCTTTTTAATATCTGTGCCCTAGCCCTAACACCAAGGGTTATTATAAGCAGTGTCATGATAAATTGCCTTTGGTGGTGCACAATGACACCCCCTTTGGTTTGGCTATTGGAGTATTGTGCACTCAGCTGTGACCAGGCCCTTCACTACATGGCACAGGTAGTAAGCAGGGTGGGATTAGTTGGGCAAGGTGATCAAAAGTAAAGTGCTGCCCCAGCAGGTATATTCCAATACCGCATGGAGGTCACAGGCTGTAAAAACTATGATCAACTAAATTGATATTCTCACTTTATGTCAAGAGACTAGGTCAAACAAATACTCCTTGTTTTGGGAAATGAATATTGATCACTTTTTAGCCTCCCTCTATCTGTCTCTGTCTCTCCTTGTCCTTCTGTCTGTCTCTCTATCCCATTTTGCTTATTTTAAGGGAAGCATATCAGTCTTTTTAACAGGGGGGAAATTGATTCATAGATAGACAAATTGTGTAATTATACCTTTAAATGACCATTAATCAAGGCCCTCAAGGGCCCATGATTTGGGCAAAAACCCTTTCCTTCAAATCATGTTCCTCATAGTACTCAAATTACATAAATTTACATTTAGGCACGAAATTAATTTACGTAGATGAAGGTTCAAATGATGCTTACTGAATCCCCAACCAAAAAGGCAAATGACATGATTTCATGTTAAATGATGTAAATACTTTACGTAAATAATATGTACAGAAAACGTTCAGAGAACGTTCTGTGAATGTAAATTTGCATTGTATTATGTCCAGTAACATGAAAAAACCTTTACATTTTTACGTTCAGAGAACATTCTCAAATTACATACAAATTACGTATGTGCGTTTACTGGGCAGACGGGCGGTAAGTGCACTGGCAAGATATCAAAGATTATAGTAAATAGTTGAAACCCGAGGAATTCGGCAGTAAATTGTAACATTGTTTGACTGGATTCCATCCCGTGTCCACGCATAGAAAACTGAGTAACCTTAGCTTACTCAAATAAAAATATTTATCAGAGACTTATTTGCAGTTTCAACTAGTAAAACATGAAAAATCTGTTTTCAACATTTTCATCATGTTACCTGCACCAAGATATGTCGAGTACAAGCAAGAGATGAACCGAGTCTGGGATGGGAAACGCAGTTGTGAAAATTAAATGAAGAAGTTCCAGTAAAGTAATTGGCATATCTATCATGGCGTGTTTTGATGGCCGAAATTAAGTCATAGAGTGGAATGCAGAAATAGCATAGGTAATATGATAGATATCGTGTCACTCAGTGAAGCCCTAAAGGCCGAATTCTTCCCACATGGCGATTTAGGGTTCCAATAATTCTGCGATTTGCTACCTTTTGCGATTTTTGGGACTAGCTCAAAATCTCAACAGATACAGCACAGTATGGACTTAAGAACACAAGCACACTTTTGCAATCTTAGATCAGAAACTATGCAATACACAGAATTATAAGGTATGGTATCTCAAATAGTATATAACACAACAGTCTGCTTGTGTTCAATATATCTCCTACTGGGCTTATACCGGTACGTGTTGCTATTTAATTGTAGTCTCGGAATGTACAACAGGTATAAATCGAGCCCTAAATCACCATGTGAGTTTCGACCTTAAAGGGGGGTGAATGTGCCGCAGTGCGGGATCATTTATATGAAGAATATATCATTTGAATACCATGGCCTATATTGCCATTATTAGAGGGCAATCCGTCAAAATAAATGGAATCTCTTCTCCCATACGAGATGTTCCGCAGGGAGATGGGATTTGTAACAACAGAATATTTCTATCGGTAACCCTCACCACCGTTCATTTCCAATGACAAGAACACTCACATCGTTCATTTCCGACTATGAAATCAAGCATGTTTGACTTTCATCGGCGAAAATATTCTGTCATTTACAAATTTCACTCGCCCTGTGGACACACCACTATAGGCTCGATAAGGTGTTTCCGCAGGTGATATGACTCTCTATGTTACCCCAGTAAGTTGGGCCTTTCCACACAGCCCACACATTAACCCAGATATTGATGACAACTCAAAAACTATGACGGTGACTTGCAGATGACTGAATTCACTCAAAGGTTTCCAAAGAAATGACCTTTAAATGTGTTGCCATACACTATGTGTGCAACTTGCACCCTTACACGCTCTAGGGAGAACAATTACAGGCTTGTAACCAACGTTTTTTACAGACTAAATAAAGGAATAATCAATCAATCAATCAATCAATCGTATATTTTCCTTTTAGAATGATCTACACAAACGGCACTAAAGTGACTCAAACGTTTATATAGATATGTTGTGTGCTGCTAGGTGGGGGGTAGTTTACGGGAACCACTCCTTGTTTTCCTTTTGCCTGAACAAAAAATACATGCATCGGCTAATTCCCAGGAAACAAGGCACGTGATTGCCACCACTTTGACACATGTCAGTTTGGTGAAAATCTGGTGTCGTGACAATTCATGTGTAGAACACAAGAATTTCATGTGAATTTGTCTTAAGATATCAACACAAGAAATACTCGTGTCAAATTTATTCTGCACTAGGTGGCAGCACTATTCTGTTTTGACAGTTTTATCTTCCTCAAACCATTGAGAACTTAATCTGTTTAGTCTAATACTTCACTGATACTCTAACCTGTAGTTACTTCTGTATATGTATATAACCTTTTTGATATTATCTTCATGTATTGATTATTGACCATAAAAGCAGCTAAAACAAAAAGTAACAATGAATAAGGTGACACAGACACCATTTCTGTGGGCGTAAAATCTGCTCATATGCCTGGGCACCAACACCAACTGTAAATCACATGGCTCCATTGCCCTTGCATCTCAGGTGCACTTTCAGTGAACTGTTAAGAAAAGTGATGAATAATGCTGATGACCAATGCATTGGAGCACCTATATTTGCGAGGTTACCTTTCTCTGAGATAAGAGAATGGTAATCTCAATATATAACCAATGCCTATACCAGGTGGCTATCACTTTATACATCACCACCACAGACCCTCCATCAAATGAAAGTTTCTTTTCTATATATCACTCATATATAAATCTTAAGTTTTAATTAATTATGCTAATTACCAATGCCAAAACATGTGTAAATCTTGTGATTTCATGTGAATAAATCATGTGTTCAAAACATGTGATTTCAGTAGTCTGGCAGGTCACAGAATCACAAGAATACTTGTGTTTCATACTCGTGAATGACACCATATTTTCACCAATATGACAGGTTCCAAACACGTGTTAAACACAAGATTTTGTTTCCAGGGTTGCTAGGACAATTAGACGAGGCCTACTGCACAAGTATTCGTATTATATAGAATGCCAGTTGAAGTGACAGTTATTTTCATGTAGATGTAGTATTTCTGGGCCGAGTATGTAGATGACAAACCCAACCCTACATTGAAAATGGCGACCACACGCTGTGTAATATAGAAACTGTAGATCTTCTCCCACGTCAAGTGCTATCTTCAACACCAACCTGACTCATACATCTGTACATTGACAAGACCAGTGGGCAGGGTCCATCAAGAAAAAAATCCACGGGTTATCAGAAAACAAGACTGCCTTTAGGCTGGGCACAAGACCATATCACTACATCGGAGCAGTCCCCTGGTACCAACAGCTCTAACGTCCTTTATATGTCATCCCTATACCACACGAACTTTCCACGTTGCGGGGGAGATAAGAGATGAATTTATATACCATTGTAGTACAGTGGCCCAGGAGGGTCAATATGTGAATTGAAAAATGAAATCAACTTTCAGAAATGAAATGTAAAATGAAAATCCAAAAGTGATTATCAATGTAAAAAAAAGGTACTGTCAATCTGTCAACCCATGCAAAACACCTTGTGAGAGCCGTCCTTTAACATGGAATTTGCACAGTTCAAGAGAAAATGCTAAGTCAAAAGTGATTTTCAACTTCATGCTGTCAAACTGTCAATCTGTCAACTCATGCAAAAGACCTTTGGCAGGTATCTTTTACCATTGGGACTGACATATTCCATATAGCATTGGTGGAGGATGTGTGAGATGGGGTATTAGCAGTCAGGTTATCAAAAAGTGTGCAATTTCAAATTTTGTAAGAATGGTCAGTTTCTCAGAAAATGTCACATTGATGGGAATGCATATTTTGGATTGGACTTAAATTAATTAGATTTGGGACAGTTTGGGAGAAAATGCAATCTGGGACTTTTCGATGTGAATTTCAGAAAAGAGGTCATGCTGAGAGAAAAACAAACCTTATGAAGTATGAAACTCAGAATTTCAAACAATGGTCAGATTAGCAGAAAAAAACACACATGTGACATTTCAAGCTCGGAATTTAAAAGACCCTTTAGCAGATGAACACACAAATCGAACTCAAAATTTTTCAAAATGTTCAGGTTAGTAGAAAAAAACACATTTTCACTTTTCAAACTCACAAATTTCAGATAAGAGTCAGGTTGGCAGAAAACATGCACTATAAAGTATCACACTCAAAGTTTTAAATAATTGTCAGGGTAGCAGAAAAACACACATTTTGACTTATCAAACTCAAAATTTCAGAAAATGGTCAGGTTAGCAGAAAAACACCCATTGTAATTTTTCAAACTCAAAATTTTGGAAAAGGGTCAGGTTAGCAGAAAAAGACAGATCAGAGTATATCAAACTCAAAATTACAGAAATGGGTCAGGTAAGCAGAAAAACACACATTGTGACTTTAACCTTTTTGTGCCCAGAATTATTTGAAGTTTTTACATTATTTCACAATTGTATCACCTTGTTGATAAGAACATGTGTTACTTTGATCTTCTCCTCTGATATGGGCTCTGCATTACATTTTCCCAATACTCATAACCCAGTGAACAATGCTGAAGACTTTCTGTTAAGGGCAGGGTATTTCTGGTCAGGTCTGGTAACCATAGTTACCAAAACCTTCCATTTGTTGTTATTTTCTAGTATATGGTCTCTCTTGTGCTATATAATCATATATTATAGCCATAATCCCTACAATCCTGAGAGCTTAGAGAACTTGCAAAGCAAATTCTGCCTGCATGGGTACTGCCAATTAGGGAACATAATGTGTTAGTAACACTGCATGGCATATCATTACTGATATGATCAGTTGTTGTACAATCTAATGGGAGTATGGGAAATTGTGTGTGTATGACCCATCATCATTTTGGTAACATGTCCGATGTAAGCTCCCTGGATAAATCACAAAAAATGACAGCTCATTTTCAGTTTTTGACTCCCTGTTCCTGGTATAATAGAGATAGAGCCAAATGGATGGTTGTATCCCAACTAGGAAGTCATAAGCCTTCCAAAGAGGGTCTAACTTTGCAGATTGGACCAGTAGAAGTTTCTGGGTGAAAATGCCATTCATATATGCATTTAAGCCCAAAACCGCGCTTAAATGCGCGCCTGGGCACCTAGGGGTTAAAACAATGGTCAGGTTAGCAGAAAAACACACACATGTGACTTTTCAAGCTCAGAATTTAAAAGACCCTTTAGCAGATGAACACTCAAATCGAACTCAAATTTTTTCAAAATGTTCAGGTTAGTAGAAAAACACATTTTCACTTTTCAAACTCACAAATTTCAAATAAGAGTCAGGTTGGCAGAAAACATGCACTATAAAGTATCACACTCAAAATTTTAAATAATTGTCAGGGTAGCAGAAAAACACACATTTTAACTTTTCAAACTCAAAATTTCAGAGAAGGGTAAGGTAAGCAGAAAACACACTTTAGGGTAAGGTAAGCAAAAAACACACTTGATAACATATCAAACTCAAAATTTCAGAAAATGGTCAGGTTAGCAGAAAAAACACAAATTGTAATTTTTCAAACTCAAAATTTTGGAAAAGGAAACTGACCATTCTTACAAAATTTGAAACTGCACACTTCTTGATAACCTGACCCCTTATCCCCCATCTCACACTTCCTCCACCAATGCTACATGGAATATGTCAGTCCCAATGGTAAAAAGATATCTGTCAAAGCCTCTTTTGCATGAGTTGACAGTTTGACAGTTTGACAGCATCAAGTAGAAAATCACTTTTGACTTAGCATTTTCTCTTGAACTGTGCAAATTCTCAAATTCTATGTTAAAAGATGTCAGTCACAAGTTGTCTTGGATGAGTTGACAGATTGACAGCACCTATTTTCAAATTAAAAATCAAATTTGGATTTTCATTTTACATTTCCTTTTTGAAAGTTGATTTCATTTCATATTTCACATTTTGACCCTCCTGGGCCACTCTATTAAGTATGTGGCCTATGAGTGTTGCCTTCAACATCTGTCAAGGGGCCAAGCCTGGGAAATTTTGATAGGTTATTTTTGTACAGGGCGAAATGAGATAGATGACCCAGGCTGTCCTATAAGGGGTAATGTCATGGGGCGGGGGGGGGGGGCAGTTCATGGCGCTATTTTCTTCTGAATATTTACTCTGGGAGATTCATCATAGAAGACCAAGTGACAGAAAAGAGACAGGCCCTATCGGTCATCCCGCTGTTTTGGAATTGCGGCTCACCTACGCCAATCTCGCTGTAAGTGGGCCGTCCGGCTTAGACTTTGTGTTAGTAATATACTAAAATGGGGAGTTCTCCAAGGCGCTGTAACTAGAGAAGAGACTACAGAAGCTCTCTGCTTATACGTTAAGCTTATAATAGGCCTATGTCTTATTAACACCACTTTAACGTTCAGAACCATCTTATGAATGACTCACATTCCTTTGTTTCATGTTCAATAGAGTCTCACGGATACATGTTAGGAATGTACTAGTGCTATGTATAGGAATCAAGCAGAAAGCATTATCAAGCACTCAGATGATTTCCTCTATTAACTGCAGATTTATTTCAGGGGTACATCATATATCAACTGGTCATGCTGGCTTCCATCAGTGGTAGGACCAGGTGTAACGGAGGAGCCTTGTTGCTAGGGGATCATGGGTGTCTATATTGGGAGAAGGGATCCAACACACACATGAGGGAGCAGGAGACTATATTACCATGGTTACCTGGGGAGGGATACATGTGTGAGAAGGTTAGGAGCAGGAGATGTGTTGCATGCTGATTGGTTCAGGGGAGTGTAGGAATATTGTATTGAAGTTGTATTTAGCTGTGTGTGAGGATGAAATAAATCAGAACTAAACTGCACTTGGACTGGGTCTTACTTCTTCACTATTTTACACTGGAACCACCGGCGGGACCAAGTAAAGTGCAGCTCTCATGTAAATAGTGGGAAGTAAGACATGTCAGGAGGATGGAGGAGATGGATACTGTCCAGTCAGCATTGTAATTGAGATACTTAGGCCTTCATACAAGTGTGTATAGCGGTCAGAGGTGGCTGGAAGGCTGCTGGCAGTATGGCAGAGGAGGCAGATGAAGAGGATGATGTCCAGGTTCATTACATTGGTTCTCTATTTATCTCATGGAGGGGAGGGTGTGATCTACAGTAATATCTAAGGAGCAGGACACCAAAGTCAATGTGGAGGAAGTTGTGGGTGCATCTGCAGTGATACTGGTGTATTGGTCTACATTTTCACAATATCAAGAGAGGAAGACAGCAAGAGTCCACAGCAAAATGGTGCAACAGGAGTAGATGGGAGTTAGGAGCAGCTCATCAGTATCTATGGTAGGAGCAGCTCATCAGCATCTACAGTAGGAGCAGCTCATCAGTATCTATGGTAGGAGCAGCTCATCAGTATCTATGGTAGGAACAGTAGTATCGTGAGGAGCAGCTCAGCAGCAGTATCATGAGGAGCAGCTCAGCAGTATTATCTTGAGGAGCAGCTCAGCAGTGGTATCAAGGAAGAAAGGCTTATATCATGAGGAAGAGGTGACAGTGACTAAAATCATTTCTTGCTTGGAATCTCTGATTCCATGGTCAGATTATTATCAGGAGGGAAGCAAGAAGCTGGTGAGACAGAACTTTTATGGCAATGGCAGAAATATCATATTGAACTTGAAATCTAAAATAGTATCAACCAGGGACATGTAACATATTGGGAACTTTGAACAATTTATCTCAAACTATATCAAAAATGTTTTAATGGACTGTATATTACCAGTCACTGTGTAATTTTGCTGGTAGGTTCATTATAACATCAGTAGCTGTGTAATGATGCTGATATGTTCATTATAATGTTGTTGGCTGTGTAATGTCACTGATATGTTCATTTTAATTTTTTTGACTGTGTAATTTCCCTGATAATGTTCATTAGGAGAGAATCAGGGGTGTGTGGAGGTCGTGGAGTGCATCAGGAGGGTATCAGGGGTGTGTGGAGGTCGTGGAGTGCATCAGGAGGGTATCAGGGGTGTGTGGAGGTCGAGGATTGTATCAGGAGGGTATTAGGGTGGTGTGAAGGTGAAAGAGGATCAGAATGACTAGGAGGTTGTTGGTAGTTGTAAGAGTGCATCAAAATGACTAGGAGGTCGTCGGTTGTTGTAAGAGTGCATCAGAATGGCTAGGAGGTCGTTGGTTGTGGTAAGAGGGCATCAGAATTGCAGGGAGGTCGTTGATTCTTGTAGGAGTGCATCAGGATGACAGGGAGGTCTGGTTTGTTGTAAGAAGTGCATCAGGATGGTGGTGGGTTAGCTGTGCATGCAGAGGATAGGAGCATGGTATACACATGTGGTGATGTGTCTATTGGGATGTACAACAGGGAAGATCACCAGGGGATTAAGCACAAGGTGGTCTCAGGGATAATCTGTAAGAAGGAACAGGCAGGATATAATTGAATCTGCACCCTGTCCAGATGTGTGGATATATTTACAGCAGGATGCTGCAGTATACATTTTGACATGGCACTTTTACTCCTTGTAAATGTGCATATGTAGCACGATATTGCTATCTGTGAGGACACATGGATTTGAAGGGTTAAAGGATGTAGAACTGTATTAGGGGTAACAACTTCAATGGCTAAATTCTCAAGAAAGTAAATTAAGTTGGTAATATATGGCTAAGGGTTGTTAAGATATGGAGCAGGTGACATCATCACTGCTAATATTTGATTGTCTGTGACATGTTATAGAAAGGGGTGTGAAACTGTTTTTTTTTTGTAAAGATTAGGGTAGACATGGTTATATAAACTTGTATAGAGAGGAAGTGTAATAGGTCTTTATGAATTTGGTGTAAGGGAGTGAGTGAGATGATGGGTGATGTGTACAAATGTGAGTGAGATGATAAATGCTGATTAGGAGAGTCTGCATTGTCTTATAGGCGAGTGTGGGAAGTAATAGGTGTGGTACAAAGGTATAAAGGAAGGAGGGGATGATGCGTGCAGGAGGGATGGTGTGATGCTGGTATGTCTATCTGCATTGTCATGTTCTCAGGGAGAGGAGGGCATGTGCAGTGAGGGCTGGCGTGATACAATTGTACTGGTCTGACAGTCTGTAAGCAGTGAGGGCTGGCGTGATACATTTGTAGTGGTCTGACAGTCTGTAAGCAGTGAGGGCTGGTGTGATACATTTGTACTGGTCTGACAGTCTGTAAGCAGTGAGGGCTGGCGTGATACATTTGTAGTGGTCTGACAGTCTGTAAGCAGTGAGGGCTGGTGTGATACATTTGTACTGGTCTGACAGTCTGTAAGCAGTGAGGGCTGGTGTGATACATTTGTACTGGTCTGACAGTCTGTAAGCAGTGAGGGCTGGTGTGATACATTTGTACTGCTCTGACAGTCTGTAAGCAGTGAGGGCTGGCGTGATACATTTGTACTGGTCTGACAGTCTGTAAGCAGTGAGGGCTGGCGTGATACATTTGTACTGGTCTGACAGTCTGTAAGCAGTGAGGGGGGCGTGGTTTAGCTGTAATTGGGAGAATGGTGGGTTAAAGGTTCAGGGCATATTATGGCTAAATACCTCTATTGTTGCTGTGTGCGCATAGAAGGTCAAATTATGAAGAGGGGTAGTCATATATATGCATTTCTGGGGGGGGGGGGTGATGGGATATATTTTAGAGGGGAAGGGGATCCCTAATTAATAATATCATAAAAACAAAATTGAAAATTAAAAAAATTTGGATTTTCATTGATGTCTATTGGTGAAGGGATTTGTTAAAGAGCCTTTGAGTGGTTCACCATTGGATGGGAAGGTGATGGGGAAAGGGAGGCTAAGGCCACTCTTGGTAAGCGGTATTGGACAGAGCTACTCAGATTAGCCCTGGGAATGAATGAAATGTCCCAGTTGGTTATGAGTAGAACTGTCCAATACACCTGGGAATAAACATTATTTATAGTACAGAGGGTTCTTCAGTTGTGACGGACCAACCTAACCAATCGGGGCAGGCGGCGGTGGCGGCCCCAATCAAAGAAGCCATCATGGAACAGGCGGCGGAGGTGGTTCCAGAATGGTCAGGTGTGTGCTGAGGAGCAGGTGGCGGAGGCGGCTCCCCACCAGCACACAGTGTATTGTTACCACAAACAGTGGATAAGGGGCTCAATGACAGTTGGCGGCGGATGCGGTCCTGCCAACTCCATTACAGTGGGTGTATATTTGGATATATAGGGATTGTGGCAGCGGATGCGGTCCTGCCAACTCCTTTACAGAGGGCAGATGCCGTCCCCTCTAATATTGTATATTGGGATGACATATAGGGATTGTGGCGGCGGATGCGGTCCTGCCAATTCCTTTACAGAAGGCGGATGCGGTCCCCTCTAAGACTGTGTATAGGGATGACGTGTAGGGATTATGGCAGCGGATGCGGTCCTGCCAACCCCTTTACAAAGGGCGGATGCAGTCCTCTCTAAGACTGTGTAGTGGGATGACGTGTAGGGATTATGGCGGCGGACGCGGTCCTGCCAACTCTTTTACAGAGGGTGGATGCGGTCCCCTCTAAGTCTGTATAGGAGATGTACAGGGATGGGCTATAGAAAGGGAATGTTCTAGTGAAGTGAGAGAAAGGTGCCGGTATTGGTAATAATCGTATCCTAGAGTTATGTATGGAAGTTGTATGGTAGCTATGTGCGCATGTACTGGTAGAATGCCTGAGTTGTGGATTAAGTATACTCTGTTCATGTGCTGTATGAAAAAAGTACTTCGATGGTGTGTAAAGATTGTAAGGTGTGTGAGTGTGGTAATATTGGGTAGCATATATATATATGATGATAATGTAGTCAATGGATGGCACAATGGTGGATAGGTGGAGGGCAATGTGCTGTATAAGGGAGTATGATATTGTCATACTAGTAATTGTGCATGATCAAGTTGTCATATGAGAAATATCATAAGACTAGTGGTATATAGTGTAATTACCTCAAGGCTCTTATAAATAGTGTTATTTCCAGTTGTCACTGGTTTATTCAGCTTTAGGCAACATGTAAGAAATATCAATCATACAGTAGTTAATATGTAGGTAATTTGTACATACAGTAAATATACAGTAATTTATAAAGTATAATGTTCTGTTCCACTCCACCTGTGAGGTAATAATAATACAATGTCCAGCATAGTTCTAGGTGGGTTCCCACACCTAGCTCCTGACCTGCTGCTTAGAGGAATAATGTAATAATGAATAACTTTACCCTCTGGTGGAAGTCTTGAGGAAGATACCCTCTGGCCACTAATGATAGAAACCAATGCCTGTCTAGCATAGTTTCACCATAGTGCAGTGGTATAGCAGGTAGCAGGAGATGACTGGAGATGTTACCTCTAGAGCGGTTCTTGGTGTTCTGTCCTCTAGGAGGTGCAGACAGGCTATTTGTAGCAAATCTTGGAAAAGCACCTCCAGACTGACTGGGGCCAGTGGCATCTGCCTAACTCTGCAATTGTTAGAGGGGAGTCTTTCATGTGTCACTGGGTGCACAAAGGACCCCCATGGGCGCCGCTGTGTCCCCCATTGTCTTGGTCGGTTGTGTAACTTCAAACCCCCATATCTCGGAAGTTTACGCAGTTACAACCGCCATTTTGCGCATGCGCGGAGTTGAATATGCCAAGTATAAACTGCCCGCTTGATAGGTGCGTAACTTGCGCTGGTTCGTCTGTAGTGCACTCGGAGGTCGATTCAGTCTCCCTGGCGTAACTTCCTTAATAATGAGAGTTACGCCTTGATCTTGGGCTCATTTTGACCGTCTAATTATGGGCTTTCCATAACTGCCTTGATATTTGACCTAGCTTGCTCAAGAGCGATGCTAGAGCGACCGGACGGTTATGGCATCGTGCTTATGTAACCCATTGTTCAGTTATTAGAGTGCTCAGACACTCATGACGGCGTCAGCGGTGCTCAGGCACCCGTGATGGCCGGTTGCATTCACTTACAAGTTATTAGTTTGTGCACTGAACCATGAGGTCGCACACTGAGACCCTCATTTTTATTATATTGTGCAGTGAACCATTAGGTCGGAGCCTTTGATGTCATAAAGTGTGTTGTAACCGACCTGGCTGGTGTGCAGTGGGGCATGAACGCTCTTATACAAAGTTTGAGCGCTCTTATAGCTCTTAGAACCAACCTATGTATTAATTTCATAGATATTCTTTGATTAATACAAAATATGTTAGAATTTATGGAATAATAAAATGGTATATCATAGAATACTCCCTCTCCCCCGAAAGAATGCGAAACTCCGTCATTTCGCCGAGGGAATGTACAATCTATATATATTTTTACCTTATTTTGGAGTTATATACTGTTTGTAAGAGGATTTGAAGTAATGGGGAGTGCTTCAAATGCAATTTTTGTGGTAGAGCTTTGTCAGTATAAACAATTTTCTCCTGGGTATAAGTACATTTCCGAGTTTCTATATCTTACCATACCTGAGCGTATTTGCTTATGTAACATCAATTTTGGGTACAATTTTCCATTTTTATGTACAACATACAATTTGGCAAATAGTGTGCAATTTTGGCATTCAATGTTCAATTTAGCGTGCAAATTGAACATAAATGACAATTTAGTGTGCAAATTTACAAATTCGTGTGTAATTGCGTTCAATTGACAATTTTAGTATGCAAATATATAATTTTCACGTACATTTGGCAATTTTAGTATGCAAATATATAATTTCGCGTACATTTGGCAATTTTAGTATGCAAATATATAATTTCGCGTACATTTGGCAATTTTAGTATGCAAATATACAATTTCGCGTTCAATTCACAATTTTAGTATGCCAATATATAATTTTGCGTTCAATTGATAATTTCTGTATGCACATGTATAATTTTGCGTACAGCTTGGTTACACATAAAAATGTTGATTTTTGTAAAAAAACCTGATTTTAGTGTATGAATTGGGTACAGACATACAGTATAATGTGCAACATACAATTTAAGTGTGCAAATTGGGTACAAACTTACAATCTAGTGTACAACATACAATTTTAGTGTGCAAATTGGGTACAAGCGTACAATCTGATGTGCAAACATACAATTTTAGTGTGCAAATTGGGTACAAGCGTACAATCTGGTGTGCAAACATACAATTTTAGTGTGCAAATTGGGTACAAACGTACAATCTAGTTTACACTATACAATTTTTGGGATTTGAGACAAATTTTTCCGAGGACCGGAAAAACAAAGTACTTCATGTACAATAGGCTTGTTTGTCTCTGAGTTACTCTTTGATTTTGCTATATGGGTGTATTGATTGGCAATTTCGGCAGTGGGCCGCTGCTTTTAATTGACTTTCCCCTAGCCTTCTTGAGTAAGTGTCCCTGAAAGAGATTATTTCGTGAGTATCTTAAGTAAACATTTTTCATGTCAACAATTTTCCTCAACAATTTTTTTTTTTTTTTTTTCGTTCATTTTTCCAACAATTTTCTTGGATACCTAAAGTGTGTTACTTTAAGTAAACCTTGGTATAGTATACAAGTGCTAGTGGGTACAAAAACTGTCTCAGTTATCTACCTGCATTCATGTATATTAATGTTGGATTTGTACAATTTACAATTTTTAATTTGCAATTTCACAATTTTGCGCGTATATGCGCGCATTAATCATCGATTTTGTGAGAATACCATAGATTTTCATATTATACATCAACAAGTGGCTGTGTATATTTTCTAAATGTTTTTCTAATACTTTGATAATTTCATTGACAGTGGAGGTGTGTCAGGAGTGAGATGTGAGTCTCCTCCCTGATGTGCTCATGCAGTGGTGACACTTGAGGTGTTAGGTGCCAGATTCTGGCATGTGTCTGTGGCAGTGCCTAGCTTGGTGTCAGTGGACAGTTCAGGGTGGGGGGGGGTGTGTGTGTCCATTTAAGGAGTGGGTGGCTGGTATTGGAGTATCAGTTCCTCTCTGGAAACCTCTGCTGCAACACCATGGCTCACCTTCAAGCTATCTTTGCTTTGCCTGTCTCCCAGGTGATGGTGGTGGGGAGTCCGGCTAGGGCCCTGGTGGAGGCCAACCAGACCATACACTATGGCTACATAGTGAGGAATTTCAGAGAGATCAGTGAGCATGGTGATGTGTTGGTCGACATGTATTCCTGCCACTATTTCTTGGGCTCAGCCTTGCGTCGGGGGGCCACTGTGGCCCTTTTGGCTAGGGCCTTGAGTAATCTAGGGTTCTGGCCCATGGACTCTAACTTCGGACCGCGGGAGCGAGTGTTGTGGGATTATTTGTTGGCAGTGTCCTTCATCGATCTTGCGGCATCCGGGGACCCATCTATGGCAGCCGAGTATGGACTGGGATCGATGGAGGCCCGACTTGTTGAGTGGGAACATGACCACGGCCACATGTATGGATCGGACTCGGACTCCCACTCTCCCGTTGATGTTGAACCCGAGGCTCTGTGGTAGAATCCCGACTGACTGAAACCTAGGGTGTAAAAACCCGCCATCCCAAAGGCCCTTTTCAGGGCCGGCAAATTGTCCGAAAAGTTCTGAATACTGTCTCTGATATGTTGTCTCCTGGTGGTGGACTGGGGGCAGTCTAGGCTGTGGGCAGTCTAGGCTGTTTCCACAGTCACCGGGGAGGGCTGGTGGTTTAGAAAATTAGCAATAGTCTGCATGTTTGACCTTGCGGTCTCCTCCTGTTGTTCGTCAATAATTATATCTGTTGTATTTTCCAGTGCTGTCATGGTCACCGGGCTGGTGCCACAATCATTCTGGAGGAGCATGGAGTAGTACAGTCCTTTGTTTTTAAGGGCTGGTATGGTACTGAACCTAGTGCGCCAAGGTAGGTGTATCACCTGAGGGAGGTGATAAGCAAATTCTCCTCTCTGTGTTGTTATAACTGCTGGTCCATTCCAGGTAAATATAGCCTTAGGTAGTGGGAAGGTTTTAACCACTATATCCTTATAGGTCGGGGCAGCTGCTGATTTAATCTCATCAAATTCATGTGGTATTGGCCTCAGGGGTAGCGCGAAGTTTGAGTCTCCACAATATATTTTAAAATATATTGTGGGATTTGTGCGCTTGGCCACATTTTTCTTGCCACAGTGTGTCTGCGCAAATTTGTTAAGGTACTTCATTATTCTGTAGGCTGAGTAAATGGTCAGGGTGAATAATATAGCAATTATCAGGATGTGGGTTTCCTGAATTGTGAGGAACGGGGTGTGGGTTTCCTCTGTAGGGGTAGATTTGGTAGGATTCTTATCTGGGAGCAATTTGTGTAGGGGCAGCTCGGTGACTAGTCTGAATGCTTTGGCTGTAGGCAGGTAGGCTACAGTCCCTCCTAGTCTGTACAGTTTGAGTAGTATGTATACTATAAAAATGTGAGCTGATATCCCTAGGATGAGTCCTAAGCTTTGGAAGATTGGATGCTCTGTAACTCGACGTAGGTGTGATTCTACGTAGCGTGTTTCCATTGCCATATCGAGGTTGGAGGCATCTTTCAATAATGTTTTGGCAAAGGGCTCCAAATTTAGTTGAGTAATATCATCCATGGTTGGATTTTCCTGTAGTTTTTCTAAGGTTCTAGAAAGGTTTACTACTGGGAAATTTGGAAGATTCTCTGTTTCATCTGGTTTGGTTCCAGAAATTTGGTTAAGTGCTGCCATGAATGGTAAATTAATTGTCTTGAGAATGTAGTGAAATGATAAGGTTGAGTTACAGGGCAACCTTGTGTTTGGAAGAGAAAATTCTCCTACACTGATTGTGCACCCACAGGGTACACCTATGATTGAGTAGGACTGGGCTTTTCGAGTTTCAGACGTTTTACCATGGCAGTTGATAAAGTAATGGGGTTCATTAGTAGTGACCAGATACTCATCTTCAGAAATGGAAATAGCATGGGTGGTAGGTGCTTGCAGTGGTGAAACTGTAAACTTGCAATGTTCCTTAATCTGTTGAGCCTGGTTAGTAAAAATGGCTACAGGGCATGTAGGCCTGTGTTTATAAATTCTACCATTTACATCTCTGCATACCTTTACTGTAGTACCTTCACATGCCTGCATATCTGCTGAGTCCAATTCGATGAATAATGATTCGTCGTAAGATACTGCTAGAAACTCAGTTGTGGTTTGCAATTTGGTGACTCCTCTGGTGGGGGTCTCCTGTGTGTCTATAGGCATGGGTGATGTAATCATTTGGTACAGTTTGAAGGTAGAGGTGGTAGATTGAATTATAATGTCCAGATGAATATATATATGGTGAGCTGAGTAAGTGTATGAGGTCAGCTTCTGTGAATAATAGAAATCTAAGTCATTAATTGCGACTTGTGCTCCAGGGTGTGTAATCCTAAGTTTGTTATTAATGTCAATTAAGTATCTAGCAAGGTCTGAGGGTGGTACTATATCAGGGGTTAGGATTCCTGATGATAGCATCCTCAGGGCTGCATTTGTCCTTTGCAGTGATTGAACTGTATTCATTCTTGCTGCTATGATAATTAATGCATCATTTAATACTTGCATTTTTCCCTTTGAGTTTTCTCGTGCCTTAATTATGTGTCAAGTGACCTGGACATGTTAGAGGCCCACAGGTTGACGGTGTCACCTATGGTGTTGATTGTGCTGTCCAGTACCTTCTTATCTTGGATGTATGCTTTAACAAACTTATCTTGTCTGTCTGTGATCTTTTCAATGAGACTAGCTGCTTCCTGATCTTGTTTAGCAAATTTTCTTAGTATTTCATCTATGTTCTTGAGCTGTCCCATTACTTGGTTCACATCTTCCACTGTGGCTAGACCTAGCACACCGCGAAACAGGGGTGCTAGAAAACCCAGTATGGCCTCTCTTTTGGCCTTGTCCAATGTGTTTATGGGGTTGGATAGGAACAATTTGATGGAGGCTACTGTTTCATTTATCTCCTTGTCTGCAATTTCCAGCAAGGTGTCAAGCTCTTTGGCTTGTTGGATAATTTGACCAGAGGTATGATCTTGTAGAGTAGGAGTGGTCAATTGGAGTATTCTATCCCTTATGGATCCTTGGGTAACGGGTGCCCGAGGTATCTTGTAGGGGATAGCTAACAACAGTGTTGTGGTTGTATATCCATTGACCAATGGTTGAGGGCTAGGTTTGAATACTACTCCTATGTTTTGTCTCACCACAGGTGTATAACCTGCAGTAAGTGGTTCTATAGTATATAATAACAGCATAGTTAGCAGTATGGGTGAAACTCTCAGTCTCCCCATGGTGCTTGTGTAAAGCAAGTTTGCTGTTCAAAGTCTTGTCAAATTTGTAGTGATTTGGTGCTGGTAAAGTCTAAGTGTATGGTGCAACACTTTAAATGAAGTGGTTCAAACTGAACCTTTGCAAGATTGAGCTGTCTTGGCAATATGTCCGGTGAGTCTATAGAGATTGACCAGTAAATGGTAAGGTCAGGTTGAAGGTGAAGTAGGTGTGTTCTTTATCCTAGTGCAGTCTCTCCTAATGGAGAAGTGGGCTGGCTAATTCCCAAGTGGGGTCCTGTAGACTTGTGTTCCAGACTGCAGCTGGATGAAGACTGATGGTGGGCTATGGTCCACAGTGCTTCTTATGTAGCCTACCTTACCCACATCCATTGTGGGCCTGGTATTGTGTCTCTGGAGTCAAGGCCTTTGATCTCCAGTGTCTGCACCTGTGGGGTTCTATTGTGTAATCTGTGTACTGGTAATTAGCTCCTCCTGTCATCCAGGACAGCCATTCATGACCGTCTAGACAGTTGTCTGAGTGTAGCTTATAAGGTCAATTGATCTCTATAGACTGCTGTGTTGGCATAGCGCGCTCTTTCATGTGGGGATTAGGCTTTAGACACTCCATTGTGTTACCCTTACTCTTCTTAGACTTCATGTCTGCTTTACTTGGAGGGTCCCAGTCTTTGACCATTCAGAGGCAATAACCTACTGATATATTTACAAATTTGATTGGCTTTATATACATATAAGTAATTAATTATCAGTCACACATGTCTTATGTGTGGATGAAGAGAATTTGTAATACATTTTGAAAATCTTATGTTCTTTTGGTATCTCAATCTGTTTCTAATTTCTTGAAACTGCACCACACCTAGATGTTTTTCTTAGTATGTGGTGTGCAGGCCTAGGCTTGATAGGGCCTATGCCTGTGGTTTCTCTTGTAAGGGTGATATCATTTTTGTTCCTTACAATTTTGTTGTAGTATTTGGCCTCATGTGGAATAAGCCTGTGTGCAAATTCATTGTTTCTGACAGCCACAACCTTTTTCAGTCTGTCTATGTGCACTGGTCTGGCCACCAATAGATTGGTGTCCAAGTTTTTGAGTTTGGCACTTGTCAAACTAGGTCTATCTACTACAACATATGGTCCCATAAAAAGGGGTTGGAGTTTCTTACACTCTGTGTTGGTCAGGATTCTTGGTATGTTTAGGTACACCATGTCGGTGACCTTGATTTCCTGTGGTGTAAGTTTCTTATCATATCTATCCTTTCTTTCCTTTTGTAGCTTGGCAACCCTTTCTATAGCTTTCCTCCTAGAGGTATCTTGATTTGTTATCATGTTAGCTACATGGTCTGCTACGGTGGATATGTCTTCCTGTATTCCCAGCCCTAAGTCCATTGGGGTGGCTGGGTTTCTTCCATGGAGTAGGAAGAAAGGGGTGAATCCTGTGGTTTGGGATTCAGTGTTGTTTAATGCAAAGGTTATGGGTTCAATAAATGAATCCCAATTGTTTTGGTGCTTTGAGCAGAATGCTCTGAGCGCTGTGCCGTTGCTAGCATTGAATCTCTCTACAAGCCCATTTGATTGTGGTCTGTATGGTGAGGAGAATTTATGTTTGATCTTGAGGTGTTTGGTCAACTTTGTGAACTTTGCACCTGTATAACATGTTCCATTGTCTGTTTGAAGAGTGGCTGGTGTTCCATGATGACAAATTATATTCTTGTAGAACTCTGCTGCTGTTGTTTCAGCTTTTAAGTCAGTAGTAGCCCAAGCTGTTGCATATCTGGTAGCATAATCTATGCAGACTTGTATATGTTTGTTTCCCCTGGCAGTTGTGGGAAGTGGTCCCACCGCGTCGAGGTTTAGGAACTTCATTGGTGAAGCCATGTACTCTCTCACTGTCATTGGTGTTTTGTGTGAGTGTACTTGCCTTTTTGCTGTGAGGCATGTGTGGCAGGTGGAAACATATTTTGTTGTGTCTGCTAGCATAGACTTCCAATATACCCTAGGTCGGAGTGCTGACAGCATCCTACTTGAACCAAGATGGCCGCCAGTAGGTGAGTCATGGAAATACTGTAGTGTACTTGTTACCCATTGCTGTGGTATAACAATCTGAAGTGGTACAGTATTGGTTTTTCTCCAATTTATGGGGCATATATGGACTAATGTACCATTTACCAAGGTGTATGTCTGGCCTTGGTTGATGATTCTATTTCCTGGTGCTTTTGGTGCAGGCAATGTCCCATCCTCAAGATATTGTATGAGGGGCAATAGGTCCTTGTCCTTCCTTTGTTCCAAGCCAAGGTTTGTACCTGAGATGGATGTGTCGGGAATCTGATCCAGTAATTGATTTATATCTAGCACATGTTGTTTTATTCTGTCTCTTTCTTTTTCTTTTTCATCGACTATTGGCCTATCTTGTGCCTTTTGTTGGGGTGTGTCACTCTTGTTTTGGTGTGTAGGCTCCTTTGGAGGGCCTATTCTCGCCTTGGTGGGAGTGGCAACCTTTTTCTTCAAAGGCACAACTTGCTTTTTGTCATTCTTCTTTGTCTCGGAGTTCTTTGACTTAGTAGATGCAGTGTCTTTTGTGACATTTTTCCTGGCAGGTGGGGTTTTGGTAGGTTTGTTTCCTGTGACCTTTTTCTCATTTAGAATAGTTTGTGATTGTGTGGGGGGTTTTGGTGTGCCCTCCTGAATCATTTCTCTAGTCTTTGAGCGTGTGGTCATAGGACACAAATGGTTTGATGTTTCCTCTCCCTGCATTGATTCAAAGAATCTGACTGATTTGGAAGTTGCTTGAGTAATAGCATATAGTGTGTCTTCTGAATCTTCATCATCTGAGTCAGGTGGGGTGAAGGGTGGCTCCTTAGGAGTTGCCTTCAGCATCTGATTGAGTGATGAGAATTCGATAGGCTCGAAGTCATTATCTGGAAAGAGTTGTGAGTATTCTCTCTCACAATGGCAAAACACATAGTGTGTAGATTGCTTCAAGATACCCTTAATGGGTGTCTCTGGCCTTTCAATGGTGTTGGGTGGATCATCCCTTTTGAATGGTACTTTCTTTGTTACTTTTGCAAACTTGGTTCTACTGGCTGCTCTAACTCTCCTTGGTGGGGGTGGAGGGTTAGTCATGGGTCCAGAATCTGGGTATTCTCTTCTAGACATAGCATCTGGTGGTGTGTTATCATCACCTTTCACGTGTTGGATGGTGAATGAAAATTGTTGTATGTCTAGAGCCCATCTGGCCCATCTATGTGTGAGTCCTGTATTGGTTAATAGTGGGATTAGGGCTGCATGGTCTGTGTATAATTGGAAGTGTCTAGTCTCTAGATAGTGTCTGAAGTGTAATACTCCATACAATACTCCCAGTAGTTCTCTCTCTGTGGTATTGTAATTTCTCTCATGTTTGGAGAGGGTTCTACCTGCAAAGGCTACTGGTCTGAGCACTCCTTCATTATCTCTCTGTGAGAGTACAGCTCCTAAACTCACATTGGAAGCATCAGTTGCCAAACTGAACTCTTTCTCATAGTTTGGATATCTGAGAAGAGCATTGGTACAGAGGGCGTGCTTCAATGTTTTGAAAGCATTATCTGCCTCTTCTGTCCAGACAAATGCTTTGAGATGTGTTTGTAGATCATACAATGGTCTAGCAATTTGGGCATAACCTTTGATAAACTTTTTGAAGTATTGGCATAGGCCTGTGAAGGATCTGACATTTTTGACTGATTTTGGTGTTGGGAAGGTCTTGATTGATTCCACCTTTGTGGGAGATGGTTGCAGTCCCTTGGGTGTGACTCTCATTCCCAAGAAGTCTATTCTGTCTATGAAGTATTCACATTTTGATTTCTTCAGTTTGAGTTTACCAACTCTTAAGCTGTTGAACACATCTTCCAGGTCATGGAAGTGTTGTTCGATTGATGGTGATAATACCAATATGTCATCTAGGTATGGTAGGGCACATTTGTATTTGAGTTTGTTCAGAATTAATGTGACTAGATGGCAGAATCCTGCAGGTGCGGTCGCTAAACCCATTGGCATCCTTTCGTAGACATATTTTTTGTCATTTGCTATGAATGCGGTTTTATGCTGATCCTCCTGTCTTATAGGAATTTGAAAAAATCCCTGTTGGGCATCTAGCTTACTGAATACTCTTGGTCTGAGTGACCCTATCATGTCTAGAGTGTCATCGGCTCGGGGTGTAGATAAGGCTTGATTTATCGTGTTCTGGTTCAGATAACGAAAATCTGTGACGAGCCTATGGCCTCCCGATGATTTTTGTACCAAAAAGGATCTGGAAGCCCAGGGGCCCTCAGCACATTCTCTCAGAATGCCCTGTTGTACTAGCCTTTCACACTCTTCCCCTATTGCGGCCTGTTTTTCTGGTGTTTGTCTATATGGTAGGAAATGGCATGGTACTGCCTCAGGTTTTACATGTATTGAGTGGGTATACAGGTGTGTGGCACCAATGTCTCCATCTTTTCCTACAAATATATCATCATACTTGGTCAGCAGTGATTCTAATCTATCATGCTGATCTTTGGATGTGAGCACAGATTTTGGTGGAACATTCTCTTCCAATTCTGGCTCGAGGTCATGTGCCTCACTATGTATAGCAGCTATTTCAGAGAGTCTGATTGAGTTGGGTTCAGGGTCAGCATATGTGGACTCACAGTCTGAGTCTGTGTCACTGAATTGAGTTACATCCTCAGGCCGTATGGCTGAGATGGATTGATCAGTGTGTGGGGTAGTGTCTGACACCTGTTGAGGTTTTTCTAAATCAGATTCCTTGACTTCCTGAAATAGAGCTATGATGGCACCCTTTTTGATTTTATGTGGGCGCCTGCTGGTGTTGAGTAACACTAGGGGGTGTTTGTTATTTTCCCTGGGGGTTACTGCTGCCCTTTGAACTAGATATGGGGCATTGTTATTTCTTTGGAGGTTATCTACTACTCCAGTTTTCCCTTGCAGTGATTGAGTAGAAGTAATTTTACCCAATACTGCAAGTTCAGAGAATGGAGGGATGGTAAAATTGGTATTGGAATCTGACACCTTGGATTCTAAAGTTCAGCATAGCTGAATGTCTAACATGACACACCGATCCATCTGCCAAATGGATGTTGATTTTAGATTTCCTCAGTTGGATTTGGAATCTCTTTTGGAGATCCATGAGGAATGATTGTCTGACACAGGTGATAGTAGCACCTGTATCAACCAAACATTGTACATCTGAAACATCATATAGATTTGCATTTATACAGCCATTTTGAAGAAGTACAATAGAAAGCTTGGTACTCTCACCTGTATCCTTTGATGATGAATCTGGTGGGGTGATGTGTATCACTGATGGATGTCTCTGTCTGTTAGATGGTAGATTGGCACTAGCAATTGTCTCTGGTTGGATCCTTGTTGATCCTGATTGTTTGTTTGTTTTTGGGGTGTCACAGCGCACTGGCCCATCGGCACTGTGACATCCTAGTTTTCCTGGTTCTGTGGGGTGGTTGAGATGCTTGCCACCAGGAGCTTGGAGATTTGATCCATTACATGAGGTGGTATTTGGGGGTTACTGTGTTGGTTCCCCTGGTATCCTCTTGTGTCAGGTTTGTAATCCTCCTGGCGTGAGTTGGAACCCTGGTTATATTGACCAGAGTTGCTGTATTGACCGGAGTTGTTGGATCTCTGGTTGTTGTAGGCACCATTGTTGTTGTAGGATCCACTGTTGTAGTTCCTGTGTGGACTATGGCTTCTACTGTTGGATCCTTGATTATAGGATCCAGAGTTGTAGCTCCTATGTGGACTATGGCTTCTACTGTTGGATCCTTGATTATAGGATCCAGAGTTGTTTGAACCCTGGCTGTTGTTGTAGGAACCATTGTTGTTGTAGGACCCAGAGTTGTAGTTCCTATGTGGACTATGGCTCCTACTGTTGGATCCCTGGTTATTATAGGATCTGCCATTACTTGGGGTTCTGTCTCTCCTATCACTGTATGAAGAGTTACCATTGTTGGAGTTGGAAGAGCTGTTGTCTTTCCTACTGTTGTGACCCCCCCGGTTGTTGTTGTTGCCCCCCCTACCTCTACCTCTATTGGATTGGTAGTTGGGTCATAGTTATTTCCTCTATATCTACCGGTAGGGTCTTTTGATGTAACCTTAGCCTCCTGTTGCCTTACATGGGCACTAGACATTAGGTTAACATCTTCATCTGCACTAGTGCTGATTTCCTGGACCTTCTTCTTAGTAGGCTGTGGGTTAGACTCTGCCTCCCTTATCTTCCTAGATCTTTCTTGGGTCTCAACCTCTAAGGCTAGGTCTAGGGCTTGGTCAAAAGAGTCTATTTTCTTGTTCTCAAGAGCTACAGAGATCCAGGGCCTCATGCCTTGGGTAAATGCCTTGCTTAGGATTTCATCGCTTTGGCGTTGGGCATTACACACTTTCCTGAGATGGCATGCATAGTCTAGGACAGGTTCATCTACCTTTTGTGCACGGAGTGCTGTCCTTGAGATGATATTGTCTCGAGTAGCAAAATACTCTTTTAATTTATTCACTACATTGGTCCATGTCAACATATCAGGTGTGGCACTTTCCCTGAAGGATTCAAACCAAGCTAGTGCTTGTCCTTCAAGGTACTTGGGTAAATATGTTACCATGGTGTCACTGTCTGTTACTTTGTACTTATCCTTCAGATATTCTGGGAATTTGTGATCAATAAATAATGCTGTTGACATGAGTGGTGATGGGTGTGAAAAGGTTTTGGGTTTTGTTACCTCATGTAGCCTGATCTTTCTGTCGTCCTGTTGTTTTCTGTCTATGAGTTTGGTCATGTTGGACACCATGGAGATTATGATGTCATCCTTGGATCCAGAGGCAGATGGTGTGACAACAGGTGTGATGGCTGGTGTGGGAGGCTGTGGGGTCTGGGATGATACCATCTTCATGAGATCTGCTATCTGTTGTTGTTGTCTCTCTAGGGACTTCCGCTGATCTTCCATGGCCTTCTGTTGGGCATCTATTGCTGCATTCCTCTCTGCCAGTTGTTGGTTGAGGATCCTCTCCCTTTCCTCCTGCTGGGACTTGTTGGTCTCTAGGGCAGTAACTGCATCTTGGATGGCCTTCTCATAGGCCCTTATCTTCTCAGCTGTCTGATTAGGTTGGGGGCCTTCATCGGTGTCCATGATGGAGGGTGTGGGAGAAGTGTCTCTGGAGGAGTGGCTGTCAAAGGCCGGAGCTGGGGTGGAGGATCTAGATGAGGGTGTGGATCCACCCCCTGAGGCAGATCCTTCTTCCCCTGAGGTAGATAGCGTGAGTTGAGCGTTCTGTAGAGATCCCTGGGAAATGTTGGATCCCTGAGAACTGGTTGTTCCCTGAGTAGACAGGGTGGGTGGTGTGGGGTCTACTGAGTGTGGGTCTGTTGTACTGGAGGCTGTGCCCTTTGTGGGTCTCCTAGATCTAGGTGAGAGGGAGACCTCTTCAACAGGCCCCTGACTACGTAAGGTCTTTGTGTGTTGTTCTGCCAGCTTGACTGATAAGACCTTGATGTGTGGGGTAGACCTCAGTGACGTGTGGGAGACCTCAGTGACGTGTGGGAGACCTCAGTGACGTGTGGGAGACCTCAGTGACGTGTGGGAGACCTCTCTGACGTGTGGGAGACCTCTCTGACGTGTGGGAGACCTCACTGACGTGTGGGAGACCTCACTGACGTGTGGGAGACCTCACTGACGTGTGGGAGACCTCACTGACATGTGGGAGACCTCACTGACGTGTGGGAGACCTCACTGACGTGTGGGAGATCTCACTGATCGTGTGGGAGATCTCATTGATGTGTGGGAGATCTCACTGATATGTGGGAGATCTTACTGTTGTGTGAGAGATCTCGTTGATGTGTGTGAGATCTCATTGATGTGTGGGAGATCTCATTGATGTGTGGGGGATCTCACTGATGTGTGGGAGATCTCATTGATGTGTGGGAGATCTCATTGATGTGTGGGAGATCTCACTGGTATGTGGGAGATCTCACTGGTATGTGGGAGATCTCACTGGTATGTGGGATATCTCACTGGTATGTGGGATATCTCACTGGTATGTGGGAGCTCTCACTGGTGACCTTGGTGGGCATGGTGTCAAGGTCACTGGGTGGGTGGAGTGGGGTTTACTGTGTGTATGATTGTTTTCAGTAATGTTGCCAGCTTATTTTTTTTTTTTTAGAGAGCATTGGGTAATTTGGGATCTTAGTAGGATGTTCTCCACCACTTTGTCATACTAGTAATTGTGCATGATCAAGTTGTCATATGAGAAATATCATAAGACTAGTGGTATATAGTGTAATTACCTCAAGGCTCTTATAAATAGTGTTATTTCCAGTTGTCACTTGTTTATTCAGCTTTAGGCAACATGTAAGAAATATCAATCATACAGTAGTTAGTATGTAGGTAATTTGTACATACAGTAAATATACAGTAATTTATAAAGTATAATGTTCTGTTCCACTCCACCTGTGAGGTAATAATAATACAATGTCCAGCATAGTTCTAGGTGGGTTCCCACACCTAGCTCCTGACCTGCTGCTTAGAGGAATAATGTAATAATGAATAACTTTACCCTCTGGTGGAAGTCTTGAGGAAGATACCCTCTGGCCACTAATGATAGAAACCAATGCCTGTCTAGCATAGTTTCACCATAGTGCAGTGGTATAGCAGGTAGCAGGAGATGACTGGAGATGTTACCTCTAGAGCGGTTCTTGGTGTTCTGTCCTCTAGGAGGTGCAGACAGGCTATTTGTAGCAAATCTTGGAAAAGCACCTCCAGACTGACTGGGGCCAGTGGCATCTGCCTAACTCTGCAATTGTTAGAGGGGAGTCTTTCATGTGTCACTGGGTGCACAAAGGACCCCCATGGGCGCCGCTGTGTCCCCCATTGTCTTGGTCGGTTGTGTAACTTCAAACCCCCATATCTCGGAAGTTTACGCAGTTACAACCGCCATTTTGTGCATGCGCGGAGTTGAATATGCCAAGTTTAAACTGCCTGCTTGATAGGCGCGTAACTCGCGCTGGTTCGTCTGTAGTGCACTCGGAGGTCGATTCAGTCTCCCTGGCGTAACTTCCTTAATAATGAGAGTTACGCCTTGATCTTGGGCTCATTTTGACCGTCTAATTATGGGCTTTCCATAACTGCCTTGATATTTGACCTAGCTTGCTCAGGAGCGACGCTAGAGCGACCGGACGGTTATGGCGTCGTGCTTATGTAACCCATTGTTCAGTTATTAGAGTGCTCAGACACTCATGACGGCGTCAGCGGTGCTCAGGCACCCGTGACGGCCGGTTGCATTCACTTACAAGTTATTAGTTTGTGCACTGAACCATGAGGTCGCACACTGAGACCCTCATTTTTATTATATTGTGCAGTGAACCATTAGGTCGGAGCCTTTGATGTCATAAAGTGTGTTGTAACCGACCTGGCTGGTGTGCAGTGGGGCATGAACGCTCTTATACAAAGTTTGAGCGCTCTTATAGCTCTTAGAACCAACCTATGTATTAATTTCATAGATATTCTTTGATTAATACAAAATATGTTAGAATTTATGGAATAATAAAATGGTATATCAATATGGGGATGATGTGTGAGGATTGTACTGTGTGTAATAGTATTGATTTTGGGTACTATAAGGTGGTCAATGTACTGGTATAATGAAGAATATGTCAATGTGCTGTATAGAAGGGTCTATTTGGATGATATACAAGAATTGTAAGGTGCACAGCAATGGTGATATTGTATAGGGCATGGTAATTTTGTTGTTAATGGGACAACATGTATATTGCATTATTAAATGATGGTACTCATTGGTTTTATATTCACAGTTGTGAATAACTTGATGGGGGAGGTATGTAACGGAGGAGCCTTGTTGCTAGGGGATCATGGGTGTCTATATTGGGAGAAGGGATCCAACACACACATGTGGGAGCAGGAGACTATATTACCATGGTTACCTGGGGAGGGATACATGTGTGAGAAGGTTAGGAGCAGGAGATGTGTTGCATGCTGATTGGTTCAGGGGAGTGTAGGAATATTGTATTGAAGTTGTATTTAGCTGTGTGTGAGGATGAAATAAATCAGAACTAAACTGCACTTGGACTGGGTCTTACTTCTTCACTATTTTACACAGGTACCGGATCAAGCAAGGTTGGCCCCACTTTGGCCAAAACATACTGAGGTTGGTATGGCGATAGTGTAGATAAATGCGGCAACCCTTCCTTAATAGTTCAAAAGTTTAACCCATGGCGACACTTCATAACATAAGGTCATCCTGGAAATGACTATGGATTTGTATCCTAGTTGACGAGTCACTATGGCCTCTGCACTACCTCTACGATGTTGCGTGGCTGTCACTCACAAATCACACACCTGCCTGCCGCCCTCACTTAATCACAACCTCTATGACTTCTTCTCTCCTTGCTGGACCCATGTCGTAAGCACCATGCTCCCTTCAGGCCTATGTGTGCGCGTGTGCAGGGGGGGGGGGGTGCTACGTCATGCCTCCAGGCATGCGCAATGAACACTTCCGTTTATAGGAGACGCTGATGGGGAGAATATCGTAAATCACCAGTTGTCGTCGCCAGTGAATTAGAGACCTGCTCCAGGCCGACTTGCGGCATGCTGTGGTGGAAAAGGGTACGGTCAGGCGTAGGTGGGGTTGAGGTGGGTAGCCTTAGCAGCGGGGAAAAGGGTTGGTGTAGGGCCAATCGGGGCCACCGATGGCGGACTGGATACAAATGGGTAATACCAGTCAAAGACTAGATCTCATGCATAATGGTGGGGGTTACCCAGCCAATTCAGCCCACATTAGGCGGCCATTACCTTTTTTTATCGATATTTCCATTGGAACATCATGGCGACGGCGACGGGAAGCAGCTAAGTGCATTCTGGGTATTCTGCCGGAGCAGTAGGCGATAATAAAGTCACTGAAATGGAGGTGGAGGGAGGTAAGACCTTGGGGAGCTCTGGGACCAGATAGAGACGCACCAGGGATCCAGATAAGAGCCGATAAGCCTCCCATGAATAACAAAGGGCTGGATGATCATGGCTGACCGGCTGACCAGAATGCTAGCTACAGAGAAAGGCAACTGCCAAAGAACCGGCCATGAGTGGATTGGGCGGGAAGGGGGCGGATTTTCACAATGCTATATGCATAAAGCCAGGAGGTTGGACCAACTTTATAACCGAGGGCTCCTAAACTTGTACCATCCTCCTCACCATACAACCCTGGCTAACAGATTTCCAAGTCCCCCCTTTCCCTACATCAGGATACAGCGTGCTATCCAGGCCCCTATCTACTGTACCATTATTTCAGCTTTACACATGGCTGTCAACCAGCATTATGCAGTTGAATGAGATCGCCATTTTCATAATGATAAAGGCGGTTATAAATTTGCATGATCCGATCCCACTCAGTGTCTAGCCCCATGCGAGCTTTTCTTATGATAACAGGAGGAACAAATTTAAGAGGGTAATAGTAGACAAGTATGCCGATAAACTTGCAAAGGACTACTAGACGTCTCTCCATCCTCTTACAGCCTCATTTGTCTATACAACGTTCGGGACAACGTTCTTCAAAATCTTGTTGACACATTGTTTACGCTAGGATGTATGCAACCCCATCCTATGTCATTTGTTTCCCACACTATACTGCTATAATACTCATGAAGCATCTACCATTTGTGTATAGCTAACGCCTCCAGAGAAGTGTGTTGCCGCATATAGGCCTACTGAGAATTAACGTATTAAAGCCTATATATCTATACAAATCGATATAGACACCGGGATGTGTGCACCCAAACTCTTGAATAGTAAATCAATACACAAATGAGCCTATCAGGGAAAGGTATGTCTGCAGTCATTGTATTTCTATTAGAAAAGGGATTAGTATAGTTTCCAGTGCCCATACACATGATGACTGCGGACCAGGCTTGTATGGTTTCATACATAAAGTGGCTATTTCCTATAACCTTTGTCTTTCTCTAGCTGAACGTCTATATATGTCACCCGGTATTTTGTATGTGAAGGCCCGGGTTCTATAAACAAAGCAAACAAATGATCAGCGACCAGCTTGTGAAGCGCTTTCTCCTTGTGACATTTCTGCACAGTCTAATTCTATTTCCTCCATCAATCTATAATCAGAACATGACATACAGACCTACTACGTACGTCATGTCCTTAATATAGATCTTCTTCACAAATTTCTCTGGTTCATAAGAAGCATTCCTAAATGCCCCATATCCCCATCTACACAGAGGAAAGAACACTGATCGCTTTGACACATACTGCACAGGTCACAATTTGTCTCCCAGATGACATGTATGAAGGCATGTCAAATGAGGTTGACCCTCTCATATTTGGTTTGTCAACTCCATTTGACATGCGTAATAAAGACACGTCACATATTTCTGATCCATTCACCTGAGTGCTAGGTAATACTGTGAGACAATTATGTAAGGGTCAAGAGCAGTCAATAACTATGTACCAATGGTTCAATCAAGGGAGGCCTATAATAGAAGGCAGGGGATATCATAGTCCCACAGGCCTGCAACACTAAGGCACTTTTTCCTATCTACAGAACTCCTACTTGACTGAGGACCTCTATGCAGTCCATAAGACAAGGGCATGGAGGTGCATGGCAATGCCATATGTCTCCCTGTACTGTAGATACTGAGATTATAGATTGTGGGTTAGAATACAGTCCTTTGGTATTTTCACTGACCCACACATAAGGTGTCTAACCACTCCAGTTGGAGTATTCAGGATGGTGGGTGTCTATTTTGATATTCAATAACAAATGCAGATTTAACAACGAAATAGAATTCACTACCATTTATTGATAGTATTTACAGACCTTAGTGATCTATTCTTCATGAAAACAAAATGACACAGATACATCAAATGTCTCAAGTGTTGGTAGTACTTCTTGGTAGTGATTAGTCCTGGTACCAAAATGGTTGTTTGCTCCATCTAGTGGAATATCCTAGAACAATTATGTATGTCAAACCATCACATGTCAAGTGCCTTCGACATGGCCGTGACCCTGGTCAACTCACAGATGACATGGCATTTTAAGGCATGTCAAATCATATGAGGATTACTGTGTGCTACAGTTGTCATGGTGACATATGTGCACATGTCCCAATGACCTGTGCTCTCTGTGTCAAATCAAGTTGACATGGGTATACATGTCACTTTGTCAGGAAGAATTTTCTCAGTGTATATGGCCCACCTATGCGTCTCCGTGAGTAGCTGTATAAAACCTCCTCCCCTTTTGGCCGCCGGGTAAGAGCCCTGCCACAAATCCACACTAAGCTTCCAGCATCCTCTTCACACTTCGTCACCTCCTTCGTGTATAGTCGCTTATCAAACTGCTCCTTTTGTCCATTAACGCTATAGAGCTTAAGCCCCTACATCCACGTCTCACTTCAGGCACACCCCTCTCACCATAAATCATTGCCTTTTTCACCTTTTAATGTCTCTCACATTCCTTTTTATTTGATTTTCTCCGCAGGTAAGATAGTTTGTTTATTTTCATGTGGCTAGGTTCATCCATCCCCTTACATGAGGCAGGCATATTTCAGCTAATATATCTTTGCATTCTAATCGAAATCAAGAATCCCAATGTGGATTGCCCTTTTTCTGATTGTGTGTGAGGTGGACTTTCAAGTTTCCTGAATGTTTATGTATGTGACCACCAAAGGTATCTGAACCTCTCTATAGCAAGTAAGCCCTACAGCAATCAGCCCCGTGTTTCCTCAGCCTTGACATATCTACAACCATCCTTGAATACCGTTGTAGCGTCAATTTCTATAAGCAAGTATGGTGCATATCGGTCCATAATTACATTCTATAGGCGAGGATTACAGATAACCAAAGAAGGTTCAGCGATAAAGGTGAAAGACTGCCGGGTTAGACACAGTACTTGGACCAAAGAAGAAGACTGCTGATCTTCCAAATACAGGGACCTGCACCAGGGTGGGACAAGAGAAAGAACATTAGGTTAGACAGAGAAGGAGGCATAGGGAACCTGGGCCACATACCACTATAGGTCAGGAAGGCAAATAGGGGACCTCTGGGGAGACCTGCTGGTTCTCTGCAGATATTTGTCAAAATAATTCTCAAAAATGTCCAAAAAGGTGTCGTATATTTAAGGAGGTCAACCTATGGTATATGAAAGTTTATAAAATCAAAAATACCGTATCAAAACATTATGGGTGGAGTCAATGAGTTATACGGGTTGACTCCTGTATTGATTGTCAAAGGGCACCACTCTCCACCACCTGACTGAGACACCTGACTGAGACACCTGAACTAGGTCACACAGGTGTACATACCTGAGCAGGCAGGCAGGCAGGCAGGCAGGCAGGCAGAACAGACTGTTGTTTTTTTTCTTTGGGATTTAATTTTTTCCATAATGCCTGTTGATTGTAATGCATGTGGTAAAGAGTACCATGGCAACAAGAGGTCGTGCCCGGGTTGCACCTGTCCGAATCCATGCTGGAAACTGGGGGAGGAGATGATCGGCCACTCAGCACCAGTGACTGGGGAATCAGCCAGCCATTGCGGCCGGGAGGCCGCGCAGGACGTCGAAGCGTCCAGGCAGGACAACGGTCAACAAAACCAAGCCCAAGGTACAGATATTATGGATTCGGATACGGCTTTCCAAGCAGAAATGGACAACTTGAACTTGCATCAATCAGAGCTAATAATAAGCAGACATTGTTGGACATTGATAGGGGAGAACGGGCATGGAGTGGACTCATGGCTGCTTTCAATCCCGGTGACCCCAGCAAGCAAACTCATAAATTTTCTCTCCTCTCGGGTGATCATGCGGGCAAACCCGAATCACAGGATGATGAAATTGGCAAAGGACCATATCTAAAGGCTTACATGATGCATAGATCAGAGGATGTTGACATTGATCTGCCGTCTTCACAGTATATGACTGGAGTTAGGAGAAAGGAACCGAACACAGCACACAGTGACAACAACCAAGATGGCGGCACAGGCCTTCCGGGGGTGGAGAGGGCAGCCCCTGCAGGGGTTGTTTCTGCAAATTATGATGTTTTTCGGCCCTCTGGGGGCCAAACAGCCCTATATTCTTCAAGATATGGTATGTCACAACCCAATTCTACTGTAGTTTCACTGCTGGGGGTGAGTGATACCGAATTCAACCAGTCGGTCATCCACGGTAACCAGACCGGGACCTAGAACTATCACCCGGGCCACCAGCCGCATCAACCGGTCCATTTGCAGCATTTGGGGGAAGTAGCAGGGCCTACTCACTCATCTCAAGGTAGTGTCAGTGCACCCTTAAGTGTTGTTAATATTCACGGTGGTAATATGAATTCTGTCATTGGCCTGGGGGAGGTAGCAGGGCCTATTAACACCAACCAAGGTAGTGCCAGTGCACCCCCAGGTTCAATATCTCAACCACCTGTGGATATTTCATGTACAGCTTATTTGAGGTGGGTGGGACAGCAAAACCCTCATCAACCACCAGCGCAACCAGCACAACTGCAGGCAGTTAACTTGCAGTCAATGCAAAAGCTGATTGCAGCACAACAAGAGCAGCTATTATCAATGCAGCAGCAACTACAAATGCTGCAGCTTGGTCCATCCCCCAGTACACCGTCACATCAATAGGAGTGAGTGAGTAATAGATGTTTAACGCCATTTCGACAGCTAAGGTCATATTCATGGCGAGAACCACATTACACAATTTCACAGAGGAATTTGTCAGTGCCCACGCATATGTGCACCACACACATCCTAAGGGGATAAGAAAGAGGAGAAATAGACCCTTTTAAGTGGGCTAGGGAGGCCCGAAAAACATTATAGGAAATGAGATATACTCAAATTCTGAATGTGATTTTGAGTTGTTTCTGTGTCTATGGTGGTTTTGTAAATTTCAAAATTTTCTTTGCAAATTTCACAATTTTTACGGAGCCCAAAGTACATGGGAAAAGGCTAAAATAATATCAAGCAAAGCCTTTTCCCTGATTTTAATAATGTCATGAGTGCTTCAAGTCAGGATCAGTAACTTTGGCTGGAAAATATGGCATTTTGTAGCAATTCTATATGCAATAGACCAGCCCTGTTATAGATATTTAATTAGATATTAAGATGTTTTTAGAATTTGAGACAAAAACCAACATTTTCAGGATTTCCCATTTCCACTTCAAATGTGAATAAAAAAATCATCTATTGACTATATTCTTCTGAATTCTTTTTTTAACTTGAAATCTAAACTATATTCTTAACCTTTACAGCAATTTAAAGATTTTACAAAATTTTGCCCATATTTTACAGACATCTAAATTTGCATAACAGGGCATTTTAATGATTTTTTCCAACGTAATTATTTCAACATATCCCTTAAAATAACCTTACGATTTGTAGAAAAATGGACCAAAATCTGCAAAATCATTAACTTTGTGTCATTAGCTTTTCAGTGCCTTCCTGACCTTTAGCCGGAGGGAGAGGGGTGGTGGTAGTGGGGAGGGAACATGAGAGGGGGGTGACAGTACATGCTAGTTCTTGTGCACAAAAAGACCCTACTCCGTCCCAGACTCATTGAATTAGACATAGCCTAATGAAGCAGACCCAACAAAAGATGCTGCCCACCCCCCAGAATCCTACACCAGTGCTTTAATGGCCTACTTAATCCGCATCTCGTAGTGCCCTCCAGGATCTGTTTCCTAAAGTTGATAGTTCCTTAAATACGTTACTTGCGGTGATATCGGTATTAAGGAAGTGGTCATTATTTATCAACGGGGGGGGGGGTGGTAGGTTTGAGGGGGGCCCGGCTACCAAAGGACATTTCTAATTTGTATTTTCAACGAATATCATAAAAATGAATGTTTATTTGAAATAAATGATAACAAAAATGCATGCACCTTTGTTATATCTTCAGCAAGTCAGTAGCTCAATTCATATCCGAAAAGTTGAGGAACGGGTCCCTGCTATGACGCCACCCATTTGCCTGGTCACGTGGGCTCAAAGATGTGAGGGTGGAGGTACACCCATTCCAGTATCTCATTGAGGGAACTCCCAGCGTATCCTTCTCCTTTATCTAGGTCTCTATCTATGGATCCACCTATTTACAGTGTTTCGACGCCCCCCCCACCTGCTAGATTCAAGGGTTATAATTAGAAAAGTATATTCTGTCACAAAAAAAACACTTTCTGGCATTGTTGCAAGGAAAAATTGGCGGTGATTTTCTCTAACGCCCATCCTTCCACAGCAGGCTATATAATCAAAAAGCCTCACTCATGAGTAAACTGGTGTTTTTCTTTCCAACTCCATGGGTGGAAAACTTTTTTTTTCTCAAATCTTCTCAGGAATTTATGCAAGGAAACATATTTTGGAAATCTATCTTGATGGCGGACCACATAAGAGTCTCTTGATTGAGGTGAACTCGTAGTCAGAGAAAATAGATGTTCTGTTTTCTTAGATAATAGTAGAATATTCTCGCTGAGTGACTTCCGGAATTAGTTCCATCACTTTACCACTGTGATATACTTCTCATACTGCTGTCTACGGTTGTCTTAGATGGTGTGTGTTATTATTGATTGCTAAGCACCACTGTTTACAATAAGATCCTCTCAATACGCATTGGTTATGCCATAGTCTCATTTAAAAGATATATCTTCTTCAGTTGGTGCAAGAGATGCACATCCCCCCCCTTTCCCCAAAAAATGAACTCCAGAGTTGGAAAAAACTAAAACCGCAGGAAGAGTGGAAAGGACAGAGTAAAACTGCCACTCCCTAGTATGGAAACAGTAAGGTTATCATAAAGTTAAGAATAGTAACTCTCCATGACAGAAATACGCATTGTTTTCTACCAAAGTAGAGTACACGTCTATATAAGGCAGAATATAAAATACACACATTACACAAGACCTTCCGTTATAAAAGCCAAATTTTTTTTTTTTTTTTTTTTTTTTATATGGCACTCATGACCATACGGACAATGTCCTACCACTTTTAATATCAACTGTTTTAGCCAAGGCTGTTACACAGTCAATTCACCCTCAGCGTCTCGATCCCCCCTAGGATCTTTCACCCTAGGTGTAAACTGCACCCCAGCAAATGAGTGCCTGGGTTTTTTTTTTAGATAACACAATAATTTCTAAATCACAGCCGCCCAGAAACTAATTTTTTCTTGGCTACCACCATGACATTAATCTGACCTATAGACTACACAGACACCCCTGGAGCATAAATCTAAAAATGATTAAAATTGATTTTTATGATCTTCAAATAATATAAATAAAAAAGATGACTATTATATAAACCAATCTTTTTAGGTATATAATATTCCAAGATCGCGCCTGACGAGACACTCAGTTTGAAACCACATGACCCAAAGCCAATACTGGCCTGTGTTTGTCTGTACAAGTCACTAACACCCATCAAATGAATTTTCCATGGACTCTGTTAGGAGTCTGAACTGTGATCCTGTTCCACATATCTGGTTGGAGAGTGTTCATGGCCAAATTGCATTATGGGTAACACAGATCTGTAAGCTGCACTCCTATTGGTCAGCAGCCGGAGTTGTCATGGTGAGCATCAGTTGGATGCAAAGTCAAATCTTGACACTTTGTGGTAGCGCCTCAGAGGGGACAGTACCCATACCGTTCTACACTAAAAGCCAAAATTTGGTATAATTATGTAAGACTTGCATAAGGCCTTCAATGAGAGTGGGAGGTAAGTGGCAGTAACTGATAAGTCATTTTTCATATTTGAAGGGTCAGAGGGAATACTCCCTTGTCACCACATTTTTATGTTTTTGATTGTAATCTATGTAGGGATATTTGGATAATATTTTGTCTGTCAATATTATAGAATTTAGTGCACCATCCATCATAGTTGAAGTAGCACTTTACTGTCCCTGGTAGACGGTGTGCTCAATCAAGCCAAACCATCCACCAAACTGTTGTGTACAGTTAATCAAATCTAGCAGACCATCGGCCAAACTATGCAGAGAGTCTACCAAAATCTAGCAGACTGTCCACAAAATCTAGTAGACAATCCGTCAAACTTGACCCTGCTAGCACAGCTCATCTAAACCACACCTTCATCAGGTAAGGGTGATGAGTTTCGTCATCAAATCGAACTGTGAAGTTTGGCAAAGTATCCACCAAAGTTCACAGACCATCTGTTATAGACATGGCACTGCCATCCACCAAACCTGGCAGACTGTCTGCCTCTATGAGGTGCCCCCTGACCTTGTTCAAATGCAGCAATATGCTGCATCCATTAACTTTTCCAGCCCTACTGTTTTTGGTCAGGAATCTCCCCGTTCTTGTCTGAAATTTCCATATAAACATCTTTATATTACTGACACTGCCCTTCCCATTGCCCATCCTCTTATGTTCTTGCTATAATGATATGTCACTCCAGGACTGGTGGATAGTCCATCGAAAACGGTGAAAAGTCTGCATAATACTTAGGTGTCATTGTATGAAGAATCAGTGACAATGGGTAAGTAACATGAGAAGAGCTTTAGGGCAAATGCCCATTTTCACCACGGCCCCATGATAGATAGCCACACAGGATTTCAGGCCACTGACAAACTGCATCCCGACAAATATCTCAAGGACATTTGGCCACTAGGACTAGAGGTTCTCAGAGCAGGAGGCTCCATTTCTCATGCCCATCGTCTTAACCATTCAGATTTAATATCTCAATTCAATTCTGGTACCCATTTATAAGATTTAAAAGAAATGCTGTCAGACTACCTGTCACACAGCTGTAGATGTTGCAATACCTCCGGGTATTTCCCTGTGGCCCTTGTACCATCTCCATAGCCAATGGAGGTGATGTAACAGGGGGGCAGGATGGATGTAATCATTCAGCAAAACTGGATTGTCCAATGGGCGCGGCCATTGCTGGAGCTGTTTCCCCCAGCTCTTATCACTGATGACAGTTATCTGATGGCTACCACTGCCCCCCGAGAGGACCGCACTGAATGGCTGGGATTATTTGATTGGCTGATAATTAATCTAGGTAGGTCCGTATGTAACCACTGGGGGTACCGGCCTCCACGTCTTACCCAAGATCTCTCGGGCTGATCACCCGTGGTTAATACCTGTGCTGGTTTCACTTGTTTCTGCTTATTAAACATATATGACATCACACATACTATTAAGACCATGTAAGTTGTCATGGGGACTGCATTTACACCTCAGGCTACACAAAACAATCCAAGTCACATCAAATGGATCCACTCTGTTGCCCGGGGGGGGGGGGCACTCCCTATCTGTTCTATAGTAACCATGTGCGTACATATCTCTTGAGTTGGTACCCCTTTTAGCGTGGGAAAATTCAACCAAAATTGACCCCTTTTGACGGGAAAAGGCTTGGAAATATACCCCCTTTCCTGCTGTTATAGAGCAAGAAGACAAACTCTGAGATTGGGGACCCTTTCAACGGATTTCTCTCTTAAAATGTACCCCTTTCCCAGTCATATTTTCTGATAAAAGTACCCCTTTCCCATCCAAATTTTGACTACTGGTATCTGATTGAAAGTGGTAGTGAATGATAAAAAAGAAAGATCCCATGCATGAAAATAACCGTAACTCTGGTTCTAGTTGGAATATTTAAAAAAATCTTTCACTGTTGGAAAGCCCTAGAATAATGTACCCCTTTTGGACCGGTTTCGGCCACAAAAGGCCCCTTTTAACGGATCCGGGCGGATCCGTTCATTTGGCCAGAAAAGTACCCCCTTTCCCGCCAGTTTGTGTACGCACATGGTTTCCATATATTCTCAAGTGGCCCCCCGGGGCTCTGTTGTTCATCAGTCGGTAAAATGTCAGCACAGCCCCGAACCCCCTTCTCCAAGGAAATGTTTTTAATTTCGGGGGTTGTGCCCCTGAACCCCCATTTTCTTTGATTTAAATGCAAAACACAGTAACAAAAGATGAATTAAATCACGATCTACTAGCCTTTGGCACAAGTACCGACCGATAAAACACAATCTAGCACCCGAAAGACCCATAGTCCACTGGGCCTCTTCGTTCAACTTTGGCCATACATTTCCTACACAAAAGACAGCCGAAGAGGCCCAGTTGACTATGGGTATAACAACCTGTTGACAAAATCTGCCAGTGTCTGTTGCGTATTGAAAACCTTGAGAAGTGTCAGATACCTTTCAAACGATAAATGTCTCATGCCCACCACATTCCATACCTGCATTCCATAACGCTTGTACTTCCTTAAGCACATTGATGTGCAGTCTCCACCATAATGAAGGCATACTGGGGATCCCTTTTTTGTATGACCACTAAGTGGAGGCTGCCATTACTTGCTCTGGAGCTTGTTTCAATAGTGTCTACGACAGGTTCAGGCCCCTACGACTTGAGAAGGGCCAAATCTTACCAGGTGATCTTAGGACTTTGGGCATAGTGAATAACTAGCTGGCTACATTACTGGGTGATCGTACTGCCTGCTGGCTAAATAGCCACCAGAGCAATGACTCAATAAGGGACCCTGCCCAGGAAATTGTTGTCATGGTGACTCCTTTTTAAGTGATAACTCATTCCGTCATCTTTCGCCACTGTGTGTTAGACTCACGTGGCATAGCAATTGCTATTCCTGGTGATCTTGTGCTATAACGACGTCGTGTTCCATCTAGCGACATGTGTGAGCCACTTCACACAGGTTGACGAGGACTCATGACAATTTGCTGGGTGGTATAACAACCCTCTATGTGAATACATAGTGGGTAGTCGTAGCTCCTGCTGTCTGCACTCCTTTGCTCAAATGCACCCCACCTGTACTCTTTCCTCTGTATCCATGTATGCACTCTATATGCCCTGACCTCAGGCCACTCATAGAGGTCGATGGGCCTTACTATATATATATATATATATATATATATATATATATATATATATATATATAGCAAGGTGTTGAGGAGGTTATGTATCTTCAACCTCATGTTAAAGGTAAAGGAACCTGCTGCCAAATAGAAGCTTTCTGTACAATTATGATATTTGTAGGTATATTTGACCACTTTTAACAATATGATCCATTTTCATGATAATTGACCGTGTGTGCACCCTTGTAACCAGGTGGCATCACCTATATATAGATACTGTAGCCCTATGCTCATTTGAACAGTAGCGTACAAACCATACTATGGGGGAGGTACGACTGGGCACTATTTAGCCATTTAGTATGGGTGCCTGACCTGTATGACTGGGTGCTATGACTTCATAGTGGTCTGTATTAAGCCATGACCCTGTTTCTATACTTTTGGGTTTTGGATGGCACCATTCATCATTGCTAGAACAGAGCTGGTGAATGCAAATGGAGCAAACAGTTCCTGTGTTTCTAAAGTTGCCTTCGCCAGCTCTGTTCTAGCAGGTCTGTTGGTGAAGGCAACTATGGAAACACAAGAGCTTATTAGCTTTAGTCACTTGCCTTCTCATAGAGTTCAGTCCAGTTCTGTTCTATCCACTCAGACTAAAGCAACAAGATTTGAACAAGACACAGGAAACCAGAGTAAAAAAAGGATTTCCCCTGGGAAACCCCTTTCTGATGGGGACACCCCCCCTCCCTCTTATTTTGTTTTTGTGTGCAGTGAATCCTATGGTGTGAGTGAGTGTGGGAAGGGCCGGGAGGAGTGGGTGTGAGTGAGGGGAGGAAGGGAGGGAATGAGTGAGTGAATGAGTGAGTTAAGGGGGGGTGGGCAGGAAGGAGTGAGGGAGTGAATGAAGGAGAGGAAGGGAGTGAATGAGTGAGTGAATGAGTGGGTGATGGGGAAGAAGAGGGGGCAGGATGGGGTGAAGGAGTTTGGGAGTGAGTGAGGCAGAGGGATGGAGGGAGGGAAGGAGTGAATGAGTGATGTCTGGGGGAGGAAGGGGGAAGGGTCGATTTAAGTAGTGGAAGAAAGTTGGTTGAATTGGAATGAAGTGGATTGCATTGGAATGAAGTGGAGTGGACAGGGTTGAGTAGACCCAGATTGTCCCAAGTGGGGTAAATTGGGTCATAATGAGTCAATATAGTGTCATAAAAAGGTCATTAGACCTGATGGACCTAAAAGGCCAAATTGAGTAAAAGTAGCCAAAAATGGGTAAATTTGGGTCAAATCAGGTCATTTTAAGTCTAATTGGGTACAAGTGATCCAAAAAGGTTAAATTGGGTCAAAACAGAGCAATGCAGGTCAAACTGGGGAAAGGTGACCCAAATAAGTAGGTAAATTGGGTAAAATCAGTTGACTCTAAGACAACTTAAGTAAAAGTGGCCTGAAGTGGGTGTACACATTGGGTCAAAAAGTTCAATCTAGGTCAGATTAGGGAAAAGTGGCCCAAATTGGCTAAATTGGGTCAAAACAGATCAATGAAGGTCAAAATGGGAAAAGTGAACCGAATTGGGTAAATTGGGTCAATAAGGTCCATCTGGGTCAGATTAGGTAAAAGTGGCCCAAAGTGGGTAAATTGGGTCAAAAGAGGTAAATCTAGGTCAAATTAGGTAAAGGTGGCCCAATGTGGGTGAATTGGATCAAATTGGTTAATATGGGTCAAAATGGGCCAATTTAATTAAAATTGATACTAAAGTGGGTCAGATGGGGGTCAAAGCAGGTTAAATAAATGAAGAATGGTTCAAATTCCCCATAATTGAACTTCACTCTATCTAGCCTAATTTTGGACAGATTGACCCATTTTTGGCCTATTTGACCTACTTTGATGTATATTGGTCTGATTTCACCCACTTTGCTATTGGTAAGTCAATCATACTCACTTTAGCCCATTTTGACCTATGTTGACCTGATTTTACCCAATTTACCCACTTGAGACCACTTTTCCCCAGTTTGACCTAGCTTGCCCTCTTTTGACTCAATTTACCCACTTTTGGCCAATTCTACCCAGTTTGACCTTGATTGACCTGTTGACTTAGTTTACTCATCTTAGTCAATATGACTCTATTTGGACAAACATACTGCTCTTGGTCCAGGCTGAACCCTCTTGGGTCATTATGACCTATTTTGATCCATATGGACCTGCTTTTACCTAATTCTTTCGCCTTGAGTCAATCTGACTCAATTTGGCCCAATTAATCCATCTCAGACCGATTTGACTATTTTGATCCATATTAACCTGATTTGACACAGTTTACCTCACTTCACTCCATTGAACTCAAAACTCATTCCACTTAACTCAAGTGATATCAAGTTAGTGGGATTGACTGACCTCCAGTGACCTCCAGATTCCACTTGACTCACTGCACTCAACTCTACCCCATCCACTCCACTCCATTCCAATCCACCCAACCCAACCCATTCATTTAAATTCAACTACATTCACTCCACCCAAGTCACCTCCACCACTCTACTTCTTTCTTCCCTCTTTCCTTCCCTCCTGCTGACTCCCTCCCTCCCTCCCTCCCTCCCTCCCTCTCTCCCTCCCTCCCTCACTCACTCACTTATTTAATCATAACCTCCCTCTCTGCACTCATTCCCTCCCTGTCTGCCTTTTCTGTGCCCACCTGCCTGCATCCCTGTGTCCCTGTCTCCGTCCCTCATTCACTCACTCACTCACTCTCTCACTCATTCTCTCACTCACTCATCCATAGCTTTGACCCTTGATTCCTGTATCCCTCACTCATTGCTTCCAAGCATACCTTTACCGATAAGGAATTAGGCAAAAACTGCTCTACTCAACAGAACTCAACAGAACTGAACTGAAAGGGCCAAATCATGTAAAAAGATACATTATCATATCTTGTAAAGTATTAGTCAAAAATTCTCATGAACCCACACAAAATAAAGAAAAACAACTCATAATCATATATCCTGAAAATCATAATCAACAATGGAGGAGAAATACACTTTTTCAATTTCCATCACCACCCCCTAGGGTAGGAGGCAATTTTGGTTCTGAAACACTAGATTTGCTTTCGCCTACAGAGCACTTAAAACTCAAACTAGTTCTATCCAACACTATGGAAACACTGAGGCTGTCAGCTCTGTTCTATTGAAATTAAGCCTTAGCTAGTGCCCACTAGAACTGAACTCAAATGGCACCATTCTTTATGGGTTTTCTACAGAAACACTAATGCAGATGGCGCCATCCAATTAGAGTATAGAAACAGGGTCCAGTAGTTGAATACATAGCAGGGCCTATTTTGAGGTCTGTACTGTAGCTCACTATGTAGTCATTGCTATGGAGCCATTTCATACACCTCCCACTACGATATGTGTGTGTCCTGCCGTGGACACTATTGAAACAAGGTCCAAGTGTCTGGTGAGATATGCAATAAAAACTCACTGAGGGTAACAGTTACAATCTAAGAATTCTATAGGAAATTAAGGGAATTATCTTATTGGTTGATAATTCATTGTGCTACAGCCATGTCGTGCAATATTGGCCACCTACGTTTGGGAGAAAGTCGGCTGGTTCCTGAATTGGCCTATTTTCTCTTTCTAAATTATAATGGAATACTATGTCCTTCATCTAATCTGTTCAGGGAGTTATCTGTCCCATAAGTGAGACCACCGACTTATTAAGGACTGCTATATCCAGACTTGACTGTAGCTGCCAATTTAATAATAAAAACAGTCGTGCTCCTTGGAATCTTTTGATGTATAATGGCAAACAATGATGTTAGTACTTTGGTGAAACTCAGGGTGTCATGGGACAGACCGTTAGGAACACTCAATGTATTCTCTAACTGAAGCAAGGTAATTTTCTGCCCTGCTTATACTTTAATTGAATTTTGAATGATAGGAGTGAGTCTTATTGATCATATAACCTGCACAGGGGTGCAGGAATGAGGGCAGGGCGCATTTGCCAAAAATACAGAGAATGAGGCGGGGCCTCCCCCAAATTCGCCCACAGCTTTGATCAAATTCTTAAGCTGTGACATTAGCCTAGGTCTAATATGATATGGCAGTGGGACATGAAAAAAAAATGATCACGTTTGTGATCAAATCCAGTTATATTTGCAAGCAAATGTCTCAGGCAAATGTGGTTGATACATTGGGCTATCCATTTCACATTGAAGCTTACGACCCTGCTTGTTTCCTCATGTGCAATACCCAAAGCTATGAATTTCGTTAGGCTACTATCACGATTGTTGCCTCAACAGTGTCTCTTTAGAGTTATATTCTTCACCATAATTATTTAAGCTGTTTGTATCAGCTTTGCTGAGGAGCTCGAATTCTAAGCTGACATCCCTTAGTGGAGTTGAACCAGTTATACATATTGCAAACCCGGGGTTGGAAGTGTATTAGAATTCAGCTAGTAATGCAATATTTGAGATCCCACCTCTCTCATCTACCCCCACGATACCCACAAATGTCTTATCTCTCAAATTTCTTTATCCGGTCTTTATCCCCCAGCAGTCATATCCTCGGAGATAGCCCCAGGTAGCACGGATACATTGGGCCAATGTCGGCTTATATTGGGCCAAGCATGGACAAGCATGGCCCAATGCTCCATTGCTGATTGGGACGGCGTACTGCATGGGACAGGGGCCGAACTCGGACCTTGAATATTCCTTAGCACTCCAAGCTACCTCATTAAAGTTCCATTATTTCTACGCAATACTCCCTCTCTATCCGCCTCTACCTGTCCCCCTTCAGGCAGCAGCCATTAAAAGTCTATTCTGTGTGAAGCTTTGAGACTATACTCAGATACCAGGAGGAGGCCGTGGTCAGGAAACGGAAGGGCGAACACTCAGACAAACGGAACCACCAAGCGCCCAAGTACCAAAGTCGGCCGTCTAGAAATGCCATTTAAAAGATGAATTATAACCGAAGCATGCCTTTGAAGATTTTCTTTTACTGCCCCCCCCCCAACCTCTGCCCACCTCCTACTCTCAATCGGCCTCTCATCCTCTAATGACACAGGATTTACTGCTCGACTTCAATCAGCAGCACGGAAAGCTCTCCTCTGCTGGTTAGTATTGGGGAAAGAATAAGACACTGTTGTTGAGAAGTGTCTTTGATGCGAGTGTACCTACTCTCTATATTCGTCTTTTCAAGGAGCTTATACCTCTCACGATGAGATGCCCTAGAAAGGGGAACAGAGATATAAGGAAACTGGAAAGGTTTGGCTCTTTTCTTGTTCAGAAGATTTTCCGATTGATACCAAAGAGAAACAGGGGCCTCAGGGAGGGATTACCCACATGACTTGTCAAGGGAGCAGTATAGGCAATTCCGTTCTTCTCACGAGCTGCTCCCTTTACACTATCTGTCCAAACACCGGGACAGTGGGCGTGTGATTCACGGAATCATCTCTATATTAGTACACATTAGTATTACATACAATGCTCGGAATTCCCATGAAAATGTATCCCGTGACGCATTTACATAAAACTTGTCTTCATTATAAGGAGAAGTTAGTCGCCCCCCCCTTCCCCGATGTGTTCATATGGTGTTCGCTATATACAAGTGTATCTTCAGGCTGCTCTGAGCAGCTCTATACCGGCTCTGGTAATTGCTCATTCATACAGAAGCTAGTGAGGAACTCAATCTTTCCACATGACCTAATCCTTATAGACAGACCCCCCCCCCACTTCCCAGGAACAGGTATTAGTTGACAGAATGACGCAGCACTTCGTGATCACCCTACCCTTCGGTGATTGCGAGCATTTATATAGCTCCCATGTTGGTAGAAGACAGCAACATAGGGCGAACACTGTATTTATGGCTTTATTATAGGTGTTCAATCCAATATAAATTATATCGGTGTCTGCTCATTATTCCTTCTGCAGTCGATGTGAGATGGCATTTCCTAACTCTTTCTATTGGAGCTATGTTTGTAAAGAAATCTCCAGGCGAAAGTACATCTTCTATGTATTTGTAATGCACCGGGGTGGTGACTGCTTGACATGCTTCTCCTGGATTAGTAGTTCACATTTTATCTTACGCTCTGCCCTATCCACATTCAAGTATTCAAAGTAAAGCCACATAGAACAGCAACGTCAATACATGCATCCCTGTGGTAATACATCTTTAAGGAGGGAAGCCAAAGTTGATTACAGGGAAAATAATCATTCAATTAACAAGTGACGCACTAAAACAGAGGCAGGAGTTTGATCATGTTTGATGGGGCCTAAAAGGAGCTTGTAAAGGACCTTGACAGAGACTGATGGAGGGTGTAGGCAAGGCTCAATGGGCATTTTTTACTTGTAATCACCCCTGTAGAGGAAGCGGTACAACGTCATCGATTTTGTGATGGTACGTCATCAATATTGTGTCAGTACGGTGACGTCATGTAACGGTAAGTTAATCGCGGTGCTGATATGGAGAGATAGGAGCTTGTTACCAGTGGGGAGGGGCTGCCAGGACAAGAGAGGGTCCTGGCGATAGGGTTTACATATAATAACAATATGCTAAGAAAAAAAAAGAACGCAGGTAAATTGTATTGGGACATTATTGCTAGTTACCACCATATTCATGAGGATGATTCTAAAAACATAAAAAGTATGGAAGGCAAGAAACCTATATTACATCTCTTGTCAAGAAAATCATTTATGAAATAATGCAGTTCAAAATAATTCATCATCTCAGATACCCCATACATGAATGAATGGCAGCATATTTTAGTCAAGGTCTAAGATACCCATACATGATGATGAATGAATGACAGCATATTTTAGTCAGTGCCTGAGATACCCTGTACATGAATGAATGCGAGCATATTTCAGTCAGTGCCTGACATACCCTGTACATGAATGAATGACAGCATATTTCAGTCAGTGCCTGAGATACCCCATACATAGATGAATGCCAGCATATTTCAGTCATTGTCTGAGATACCCTGTATATGAATGAATGACAGCATATTTCAGTCAGTGCCTGAGATACCCCATACATGGATGAATGCCAACATATTTCAGTCATTGCCTGTACATGAATGGATGATATCCTGTACATGAATGGATGACAGCATATTCCAGTCAGAGTCTGAGATACCCTGTACATAATGAATGACATCATATTCTCGTGCATGACTGCATGGCAAGTATAGCTAAGGTCTCACAAACATGAATTGTATTGTGGTAGACAATAACCTTCCTTTGATAGGACAGTGCAGTACACGCACATACACATGTAATAAATTCAGCACAGCCAACCGATACAATTACAACAGGCTGGAGGTTGCCACAGTGTGACCGGAAATAGAATTACATCGGAAGTCATAGAGGGCCATGGAGCTATGGATTGGAGGTCAAACTGCACCACAAACAAGGTCTATTTAACGTTTCATTCCAACAGGGGGTGTGCAGGTAGCAGCCTATAGGAAGTGGTAATCCTGGGATAGCAGGATACTAATGACAGCGGTTTAACTAGTCCTCAGGACTACAGCGGTTGCCGCATCCGCACTGACCTAGATACGCGCAGGCTACGCGGAGACACTAGGTAAGTACATGTTTAGTCCTCAGGACCAGAGGTAGCCCTATGACTATGAATCTAGTCCCCAGGGGACCATGACTGTTTTCTAGTCTTGGAGACTACAGGTATAACAGTCTAGTCCTGGACTGACTAGTCCTGAGGACCACTATACAGTCCTCAGGCCTAATATTCTATGCCAGGGACTATGGGACAATGGCTGCTTTTTCGCGCCCAGGGCTATACCTATTTGACTGTGCAAACGTGTTGACAGGCACCCCTGGGGCCTAGGGCATTGGTCCCAAGGACTGTGTCTCTACTCCCAAGGACAATGTTGTAGTCCCCAGGACCCCTGGGGCCTAGGGCATTGGTCCCAAGGACTGTGTCTCTAGTCCCAAGGACAATGTTGTAGTCCCCAGGACTGTATCTTTAGTCCCTTAGACTACACAGAGCAGTCCTGCGGACTAAGAAGTAGTCCTCAGGACTAAATTCCTATAGTCTTGGGGACTACACCTACATAGTCCCAACTGCATTAGGTATCAATAGAATAATTCATAACCCTAAGTACGGGCACCACATATTAGTCCCGAGGACTATCTTTTAGGCCCCAAGACTACATTTAGTCCATATGACTATGCATCTAGTCTCAATGACTACAACTTAACTAGTCCTCAGGACTACAGCGGTTGCCGCGTCCGCACTGACCTAGATACGTGCAGGCTACACGGAGACACTAGGTAAGTACATGTTTAGTCCTCAGGACCAGAGGTAGCCCTACGACTATGAATCTAGTCCCCAGGGGACCATGACTGTTTTCTAGTCTTGGAGACTACAGGTATAACAGTCTAGTCCTGGACTGACTAGTCCTGAGGACCACTATACAGTCCTCAGGCCTAATTTTCTATGCCAGGGACTATGGGACAATGGCTGCTTTTTCGCGCCCAGGGCTATACCTATTTGACTGTGCAAACGTGTTGACAGGCACCCCTGGGGCCTAGGGCATTGGTCCCAAGGACTGTGTCTCTAGTCCCAAGGACAATGTTGTAGTCCCCAGGACTGTATCTTTAGTCCCTTAGACTACACAGAGCAGTCCTGGGGACTAAGAAGTAGTCCTCAGGACTAAATTCCTATAGTCTTGGGGACTACACCTACATAGTCCCAACTGCATTAGGTATCAATAGAATAATTCATAACCCTAAGTACGGGCACCACATATTAGTCCTGAGGACTATCTTTTAGGCCCCAAGACTACATTTAGTCCATATGACTATGCATCTAGTCTCAATGACTACAACTTCATTTGCAAATGCTAGAGACATAGTCCTGAGGACTAGATTTTAGTCCTGAAGACTTAGTGCTAGTCCTGAGGAATGCACCCGCCGCACACCTAGTGCTTGCCGTGTCAGCATCCATGTATGTAGGTCAGTGCGGACGCGGCAGCAGTCTTAGCCCTGAGGTCTAGTTAAACCGCTGTCATCGGTATCCTGCCCTGGGATATTGTGGTTGGTTTGTTCAACTTATTGTGAATCTAAACTCATTGTGAATGGTCAAAGTGCAGTAATCCTTGAATTTCTGTTATCATAGAGATATTGGAGCCCCGAATCGCCATCTGGGATTCAACCTTGAACTCAGTGTGTGTGCACGTGAAATGTGCCTTATACATGAGGCGGTGTAGTGGACCTACACAAACATCTACTGTGGCTGTACTGAATACATTGTCATTGACTGTCCCTCAACTGCTGTAGGTAATATCCATACTAATACATTAAAATTGGTCTGCCCTTGGATTATTACCCCCCCCCCCCCATGTAACCCTGCTATCCTGGAATTGCCATTGTCCTTGAATGACTTCCTATAGTCGATGATGTCCAGCCTGCATGGTCTGTCCTTGGACCATAAAGTCAAATGAACACTGAAAAAAAATTCTTACTCACTTCAGTCTGGATCCAGACTCAAGCAATGCCACCAAAATGAGTATGGTTTGAGACTCAGCCTGGTTCTGGGGTGATACTCTGGCAGATCCTGAGGCTGATCCTGGGGTGATACTCTGGGTCTGCCAGAGTATAATCACAGCATCAGGCTGAGTCTCAAATCATACTCATTTTGGCGACATTGCTTGAGTCTAGATCCATACTCAAGTGAGTAAGAATTCAGTGTAATACACTATGATGTTCCTTGCTATTGACACCGTTCCTGGCCAAGGTAGTATGTATTAGTTGCTATGGACACAGTCAGTGAGCAAGGACGTATGTATTGACACTGTCCTTGAACAATGCTGTATACATTATCATTGCTTGTCGCTGCCACTTTCCTTGAACAAGGTTGCCATATGTTATCACTTTTTGTTATCCTTCTGTCCTTGACCTATATATTACTATTGTCAGCTAGTGACACTATCCTCCAAAAAGGCCGTATATATTACCATTGCTTGGCACTGCCACTGTCGTTAACAAAGGTTGCATACATTGTCATTGCTTATTATTGGTACTGTCCCCTACCAAAGTTACTTGTTCTGTCATTGCTTGGTCTCTAATTGTCATTGCTATTGCCCAAGGTCATATATATTGTCATTGCTCCAAACTCTCAATGTTGAGGTGAAGGTCAAGATTATGATACATATACCCAACTCAAACCTGAGAAAATTGTATTGGTAGTAGTCAGTTTGCTGGAGTATTGCTCAGGGTCGGATCCTGCTGCCCTCATCTGCGCCCCCCCCCCACCCATCACCCCTCCCCACTAACTGCTTCACTACCCAGCCCATCACCCCTCCCAACTATCTGCCTCACTACCCCGCCCAACACCCCTTCCCAATATGCCTCAAGTGGATCTCTACCCCGCCCATCACCCTTCCCCACTATCTGCCTCACTACCCAGCCCATCACCTGTCCCCACTATCTGCCTCACTACCCAGCCCATCACCCCTTCCCACTATCTGCCTCACTACCCAGCCCATCACCCCTTCCCACTATCTGCCTCACTAAGTACCCCGCCCATCACCCCTCCCCACTATGCCTCACTATCCAGCCCATCACCCCTTCCCACTATCTGCCTCACTACCCCACCCATCACCCCTCCCCACCATCTGCCTCACTACCCCGCCCATCACCCCTTCCCACTATCTGCCTCACTACCCAGCCCATCACCCCTTCCCACTATCTGCCTCACTACCCCGCCCATCACCCCTTCCCACTATCTGCCTCACTAAGTACCCCACCCATCACCCCTCCCCACTACTTGCCTCACTACCCCGCCCATCACCCCTCCCCACTATGCCTCACTACCCCGCCCATCACCCCTCCCCACTATGCCTCACTACCCCGCCCATCACCCCTTCCCACTATCTGCCTCACTACCCAGCCCATCACCCCTTCCCACTATCTGCCTCACTACCCCGCCCATCACCCCTTCCCACTATCTGCCTCACTAAGTACCCCGCCCATCACCCCTCCCCACTATGCCTCACTACCCCGCCCATCACCCCTCCCCACCATCTGCCTCAGTATCCCGCCAATCACCCCTTCCCACTATCTGCCTCACTACCCCGCCCATCACCCCTTCCCACTATCTGCCTCACTAAGTACCCAGCCCATCACCCCTCCCCACTATGCCTCACTACCCCGCCCATCACCCCTCCCCACCATCTGCCTCACTATCCCGCCAATCACCCCTTCCCACTATCTGCCTCACTACCCAGCCCATCACCCCTTCCCACTATCTGCCTCACTACCCCGCCCATCACCCCTTCCCACTATCTGCCTCACTAAGTACCCCGCCCATCACCCCTCCCCACTATGCCTCACTACCCCACCCATCACCCCTCCCCACTATCTGCCTCACTACCCCGCCCATCACCCCTTTCCACTATCTGCCTCACTACCCTGCCCATCACCCCTCCCCACTACTTGCCTCACTACCCCGCCCATCACCCCTCCCCACCATCTGCCTTACTACCCCCCCCCCATGTCTCCACAGCAACCTGCTCACTTGACGACCTGTGTTTAATGATTTTGAAAACGAGACCTCTTTCATAAATACCTTAGGGAGTGGTCATTATTTATCATCGGGGTGTTGGGGTGGTGGCACAGAATTTTTGCGCTCCTCTTTCATCTATAGTAGCACACAGGCATTTTTTGCTAAAAGGAGGGTAATTTTTTAGCCCCCCCTTAACAGGGGTCAAAATCCATTAAGCCCCCCCCTCGAGAGGGGTCTGAATTTTTCACGCCCCCCCTCAAACCCACCACCCCCCTTGTTGATAAATAATGACCACTCCCTTATAACGATATGAACAACAGAATGTATGGAAGAAGTTACACAGGACGAATTTTACTACCTTTACTGCTGAAACTGTTGAAGCAGTCCCCATTGTATATCCAAATGTGCAGTAAGGATGCACGTTTTGAAACGAGAGCAAATCCTCTGAGCTAATTCGCAGCAGGTATAGAGAAATCTAGTCAAAGTACATGTGTAAATTGAAGCTCAAGGACATCAATAGAAATCACAGAGAGATGTAATACACATGTGCATAATTCAATAAAAATTAAACATAACAAATCAGCAATGTCAATGTCAGAATGAAAGACCAATGTCCCTGTTTCCAGAATAACACTTTTTGATATGTAGAGTGAAAACATTTACTTCAAAACACCTCCTTCAGAAAGAGGGAAGCGAAATGCCCCTACAATCACTAATCGAAAGAGTAGCGGAAGTTAAATAGAGTACACATATTTTGACGTCAGTTTGGACTTTGATGAGTTGATCGTAGTTGCGTTTCAGTCTAAATACACAGTAGATGGAACACCATAAACACTGTACTAGGATTGACATTACAATCACCACTCACTAAATATTGCATAGACTATCCCCGTTATAATACACTCCCTTCCACAAATGCACATACAGAACTCCGACCTTGTGGCCGTACCAAACTCTACTGGAGAGCATTTCCCAAGATGTTACGACTGCACACATCCACTACGGTTCCAAACTGTCAAAACTAGATTGGTTGATCGGAGTCAATGCACTATGACTGCTCTGAACGATCAGCACACACTGTAGAAATTACCTAGGGTTTGGGAGAGCAGTCATACCAGTTTAACCATTAGTGACCATCAGATGCAGGACTTTAATGACATTAGTATGAAGGGGTCCCACTACGACTTGAATAGGTCTACGTACCATCTTGGGAAACGCCTTCCTGGCGACAAAATATGCAAATGTCAGGTTATAGACAGTTAAAGGCAAGGCGTGGGTGTGGCAAAGATGCCAGATTGATAACCAGATCAAGGAACACAAGCTCCTCCTGGCCTGCACTCAAAAACAGGTGGTTGCAAAGTGTGATACCTGGCTGTCTACCTGCCATTTACCTGTGGTATCCCATGTGCCGACTGCTGGCCGTCCATCTCCTGCTCCATACCTGTCATGACATGTGAAATATGCAGCATCTACATGAAATACGTTGGAATGAAATTTGTCTTGTGTAACGTATATTTGGACAGCAGACCATCATTTTGATAATTCAATATATTAATGAACAAACGTACAATGACTCTATGTCCATTTCTAATCTGTCTGACGATAGTCTTTATATATCTATACAACCAAAGGCCTAGCTACAGTAGTATGGGCACATTATCTTCCCATTTCACCTTCCATTTTTCATTTCCTACATTGACCTTTATTTGGTGCAGTTATCCAGCAAACAAAGGATAAGGAGAATCACACGGTGTTGCCGTGAAACACGTCGTTCATATACATATCTCCGTATCCCTGCTTTTCATATGTTTAGATCAATCCGAAACCTGGGCTCTGTCTCGTTCACCCAAACTCTATTGAGCTGAAAAATTCTCGAATTCAGACGAGGCGTTCGGTGTACAGTTTTCTGACTAGATCTAGTGCATTATGGGTAGGGGTGACCTCGAACGCTAACTACACAACCTTAGCTTGTTCCCTCTACCCCTCTCCACCCCAGCCATGTCTGGGTAGGTACCAGTCCCTAACTATGCTTGGGAGGGTAGTAAGTTGACTCAGGGATCAACATTGACCCACATGGGGTAGACCAATAGGGGGTGGCCTTACAAACCAGCATTGATCCTTCGGCTGTACTCCGAACGCCTCGAGAATGACTGAATCGAGGCGTTCGGAGTACGGCCGAGGGATCAATGCTAGTTTGTAAGGCCATCTCCTATTGGTCCTCCCCATGTGGGTCAATGTTGATCCCTGAGTCAACTTACTACCTTCCTAAGCATAGTTAGGGACTGGTACCTAGCCAGACCTGGCTGGGGGGGGGAAGGGGGTGGAGGGAACCAGCTAAGGTGGTGTAGTTAGCGTTCGAGGTCACCCCCACCCACAATGCACTGCAAATTGTAAGAAAACTGTACCCCGAACGCCTCGATTATACTCGCAAAAAGGCAGATAGTTCATCTTACGTCCGCTGACGCTACCTGGCGCAGTGGTGGAGCAGCCCCCGCATGCAGCAGCAGCGCCCAGTGTGGAGCAGCAGCTGTGTGGAGGGAGCTGTAGGGTTGTGGGTAGGAGGCGGGAGGACAGAGCAGGGGGAGGGGGCAGCATGGAGAGAAGGGCGGGTATGTCTCTCAAGCATGGGAGGAGACCGTCAGTCAGGGATGTGAAGCCGGGCACACCACGGCCAGCCGTGGAAGTAGTGCAGCCAGTGTGTAGTAGACAAAGTCCATGTGGTCAATGGAGACTTATGATAGACCCCGCTTTGGGGGAGAAATTACCTCTCACCACTACTAATGGGCCCCTTCTAATGCATATAGCACCCATACAATCTCCAGGACTTCCTTACTTCTAGCAGTTTAAGGACATGCAATTAGGACTATGACAAGGACACGTGTTACATCTTCGTGGCCTCCCCACTACTTTTGGACATAAACTAAGTCCAAAGCAATATGTTAATGACCCTGGTGTTGATTTCTGCACTCATGGATAAACCTCCAGGATAAACCTTATATATATATATATATATATATATATATCAATAGAGCTTTAGGCCATCATCATAATTATGTCCTGTGGAGTCATACTTCATAGAAGTGACAACTCAGACTTGTTACTACGACGTAAGGAAGTAAGTGATTCAAAGTATGAAATATCATAGCTGAAGTATCCACAGACTAGGAGGATAGGAGGTCTATGTTCCTAAATGCTGTTCGTGTGGAGGTAAAGTGGTCCTGGGGTGGCCAGTTTGGAAGGATCCCGACATCATTTGTGAGTATCAGAGGACAGATGTAGCGAAGCTCATAAACCAGTGAAACGTGGTACAATGGGAAACATTAAGATGCACAAGTACACATTTCAGGTAACTAAACTGCACAATTACTATGTGTTACATATGTAAAATTGCCTCGTTATTGCAGCCTTTTTATACATAGCAAACTCTGATACCATTCTAAATGTCAACAATACCACCGTAACTATAAGCATATTGGTAATTCTGATATATGTGGCTGGTCTATGCCGACGGACTTGCTTGATGAAAAGGCAGCTGTCTTTAATTGTAGTATGTCAACAGCAAAATTTGTTTTGCATCCCTCCTCCCTTAATGTGAGGTATTTACCCCCTAACTATGAATTACATTTCAAAGAAGGGAGCTTCTTTAAAAAAAGCAATGTCAATTACAAGGCCATGGCTTTGGAAGACCTTCCTCCGGGGGCACGTGAGGCACCTGGAGGATATATGGATGGCATTTGCATATGAAAGGTAGCGGGGAAAGGGGTACCTTTTGGTCCAGGAGCGGACCCACCCTAGCCCGTTATAAGGGATCATTTGGACCCAATTTGGGCTTTAGAGGGCTTTCGAACGGCAAATCATATTTCAAAGACACTTCAAATGGAATAAGTTAGGTTTAATATCAGGGGTTCATCGTATTTTCTAAATCTCCAACTATTTGTCAGGTGCTGCTTCATCAATCAGTTCCATTCAATGGTTTATCATCCAGAACATACAGTATGTAAATAAATATGTTTATCAATTGCGTGCTCAGAGTAAGGTGGACAAAGGAAGTATTCACAGTTTGCCCTAGATTGCCATGTTGATCCTTTTCGCTTTAAGCTAAATGAATTCTCCCAAAATATACAATACATGCATAGTCTAGAATAAAAATCCTATCCATAGACTGATAGAGGGTATAATAAAATGTGTTTTATTAGAAAACTGAATTCTAAACCATCATGATATCATAGGGGAAACCTTGGTGATACTTGCCAAAGGAATAGATACATCCTGCCTGGAAGAAAAGCTATGAACATCTCACTGTACCCTAGCAGTGCACGCGCTACTGGGATACATTTTGTTAAACTATGACGTGACCAGTTCTATGCGTCATGTAAGTCTGTTGCTTTGCTCTATGCGTCATGTAAGTCTGTTGCTTTGCTCTATAATACTATCTGTTTCATTAACGATACCAGATTTTTTTTTATTCTACATATACAGAATGATCAAAATACGCATTAGGAAATGTTTTTATTCTACATATACATAATGATCAAAATACGCATTAGGAAATGTTTTCTTTTAACCTGACATGTTTCTCCTTAGATATTAAAACCTAGAACTCGGCCTAGGATGCAGCAAAGTGTTGCAATGGTAATTGAAGCGCCCCAGCAAATTGTCGTTATCTGTCGCCATGATTGGTCATCAATGGTGACTCCTTTCTGAGTGATAACTCACTGCGTCATCTTTCGCCACTGTGTGTTAGTCTCACATGGCATGGCAATTTATCACAACAGTCACCAACATGATCTCACTCACTGCGTGAGTATGTGCCACCCCTTGTCATCCCTCACAAAGCATGGTGACTTATCACCACCATCGCCAACATGGATCTAACTCACTGCGTGAGTATGTGCCACTGCCTGTTAACTCTCACTCAGAATGGCGGCTTATCACAAGCATCGCCAACATGGATCTGACTCACTGTGTGATTATGTACCACTCCCGTGCCACTGGCATCAACTCTCACACAAAATGGCGACTTATCACTACCATTGCCAACATTGGTCTCACTCAATGCGTGAGCTTGTGTCACTCCATGTCAATGCTCTCTAGGAATTGCATCATCTGTCACTTACTCTCACTCAGAATGGCAACTTATCACCACCATTGCCAGCCTTTGTCTCACTCAATGTGTGAATTTGTGTCACTCCAAGTCAATGCTCTCTGAGGATTGCATCATCTGTCAGTCACTCTCACTCACAGTGGCAACTTATCACCACCATTGCCAAAGTTGGTGAGACAGCACCACTGTTCAACATGTAGCCTATCTAGGAAGTGTGGGCATGAAGTATAAGTCTCATACGTATCAAATGTGCTTTGTTTCACACTGATTTCCATGTAATACTTCAGAGTTGAATCAAACAAGATTATATAGAGAGAATATCAATTGAATTTAGATAGAGGTATCTCTAAAATGAAAGCAACTATCCATAAACACCTTTTCTCTGGTTACAGGAAAAATACATAGGGAAATATCAACATGAACACCTTGTCTGTGGTTAGAGGGAAGATACATATGGCAATACCTTCTCTGGCAAAACATACTTTGATCTGGCAGATGTGAGGATGCATGATTACCAATGTCGATGATCATGAGCTTTTCATCTAACAAGGTGAGTGATCGCCATCACTGGTGAGTCTGAGTGATCACCACTCTCACCATCCATGGTGAACCTGCGCTATGACATGGTGCGCGTTTCATCTAGCGAGGTGAGTGATCAACCGCCTTGCCATCCCTGGTGAGTGTGAGTCATCACGATCCTCGCCAACCATGGTGAACATGCGCTATGGCATGGTGTGCGTTTCATCTAGCGAGGTGAGTGATCACTCGTGTCGCCATCCCTGGTGAGTGTGGGTGATCAAGATCCTCACCATCTGTGGTGAACCTGTGCTATCACGAGGTACGCGTTTTATCTAGCAAGGTGACTGAACACAATCCTTGCCATCCGTGGTGAATGTGCATTATGACGTGGTGTGCGTCTCATCTAGCGAAGTGAGTGATCACTCATGTCGCCATCCCTGGTGAGGATGAGTGATCACTCATGTCGCCATCCCTGGTGAGGATGAGTGATCACGATCCTCACCATCCCTGGTGAACATGTGCTATGACGAGGTGCGTGTTTCATCTAGCGAGGTGAGTGATCACCCGCATCGCCATCCCTGGTGAGTCTGAGTGATCACCATCCTCGCCATCTGAGGTGAGGCCATGTGATCACCACCATTGCTATTCCTGGTGATCTTGTGCTATAGCGATGTCGTGTTCCATCTAGCGACATGTGTGAGCCACTTCACACAGGTTGACGAGGAGTCACGCTAATTTGCTGGGGCTATACCAGCCCTCTGACCAGCTGGTGTACACATATGCATAGTCCGAAGTATAATACATCAACTAAAAGCGCAATTTGTATCAATATGATGTAGGATCTGTCCGCAATAAAAGGAGAGTTCAACATTTTACTACTGTGTATTTTATGCAACAAAGCCAGGTGCCTATTACCCATCTCAACCAACAGTGACCACAGCTGGGAAGGCCATTTGAAAAACACACTGTTCATAGAAAGGCATATTGGAAAGAATTGCCATTGTCTACTTAACATAATACGTTTTATACCATGGTTATCACATTCTTGAATGATTTGACGGTGCCTGGAGCTGATAATGAAGTTTGAATAGTATGCGCTAAATGAACCCATGTTGACACTTGGATTGAAACGAGATGACAGCAAGTTGACATCAAATATTTAATTCAATATTAACAAAACCATAGCATTAGAAGCTTAATCGCTACACATGATGAATAATGATATTATATTCTATCACCTACCTTTAATTCGTCATGATTTGACCTGTATATTTAGAAGGATTGAAGATATAAAAATCAAATCGAGCGAAATTTCTCCGTCATGTTGACTGCGTAGCAGACGGATTGTTTACCGCGGCGAGACACAAGTTTTCACGTTCGCATATGCTCTATGGGTATTCTGGCTGTCGCGCGCAGTCCTTACCAGCGGTTCTACTATGAAAATACCCCTCGGACACACGTTGATGTAATATTTTGCGTCCAGGCATTCTGGTCGTCTTGCCAAGAAACCAAGATGGCGGAGGACGGATTACGTCGACTCGCAAAAAATAACATTGATTTTCATAGCTTTATAAGGTAAATATATTTAATTTAATTGTGGAAACCCTGGTATAAACACCATATATAACAAATAGAGGTGCACACTGTGATTCTAGGGGCTAGATAAGAAGACACTCTGCCTACGGCCTTGTGCTTCTTATCTGCCCCTAGAATCACCTAGTGCACCTCTATGTGTTATATATGCCCTTAATAGTAGCAGCTGAAAGAGCTCCTAACAAAATAAAACAAACAAAAAACATGGGTTTCTTTATATATACGGGGTACACTTGCACAACTCCCCACGTTGAATAATTTTGTAGAAAAATTTTTGCAGCTTAGGGCCTAAACCCATTGCACGATTGTAAAACTGGCCGATCATTTGGGTACAGATCAAAATCGGTTGCATAATCGGCCATTGTAGGTGTTTAAAGGGGCATCTAATGAACCAAATGACAAATTCGGGTAAAAATCAATGCTATACTACAAAGTAATATCTCAAAAGATAGTGGTACTGCCTTGAATATAATGATACAATCCAATGCATTACCTGCAAGGATTTTCTAACTTGTTGGATGTGTTAAAATCGGTAATGAAAATAAAAATTAGCAGTGTATTGCACAATCGGGCACAGAATCGGTGGCCTTTTCCCAGAATATACCACCAATTCACCTAAAACTGATCAATATTGATGTGCATTATGCAATATTTGGCCGATAAAGGTACCAATTAGTGCAAAATCGGGTAATGGGTTTTGGCCCTAAACCATAAAGAAAAAAAAAGAAATGTTCCACACAGTTTTCTCTGGCCAGTGGCAAGCTGGGCAGGCGTCCCACTTCAAAAGGGTACTGCTAGAGACATTCACTAGAAAAGTAATGTTACAGACATTTATACACTATTGGTCCAAGTTACACTGAACATGATTCAATGATTGAGGCAAAAGTATCAATGATTGTGTAGCTTTAGCTTTATCCTACGGTACCTATTGTGATATCCAGGAGGGTGTTGCTCCTATAGTAAAAGGAAGAGCTGGCTAAAATGCCCTTGTTTCCAGTCCTTTCTTTTCATGTAGCTATAACCTGTCCCTTTTGTTGCTCACAAGTGGTCATTCAAGTATGGTGCTAAAAAGGGATTTGAGTAGGTACCCAGTTGGGAGAAGTCAGTCAGTATAATATACTATAGAGTGTGCGACATGAGTAGGTACCTGGAAGTCATTTCTCAAACCAAACGATTAGGTCCCTGCTGGATCGTATCAACCTTGCCTCTCACATAGGGCTATTCTTGTATATACATGGTCAATCACTACGATTGGTGCAGATATAGAAGGAAAAGGTATGCTGCTGTATAGCCAATCGTAGGCATTGTAGGGTCACCCACTCCCCCTTCTTGGCCACTGGCCCCAATTGGCTTGAAATAATTCTCTATCCTAAGATATTTACTGCAATGCCTATTAGTTACTCGGGAAGATAACGCTCTTCTAAGGGGATCCCTTAAAGTATGAAAATAACGCTAAAGACAAAATTAATGTTGATGAAAACAATTTATCTTGCGGTAAGATAAATTACCTAATTTGTGCAGAACACATTGGAACTTTAGTTGTGAAAAAGGTTGCATGAATTCAGATATTTTCTAGGTGCTCATTATGCACACAGGGTGTTTGCTCGGACAGACAGATGGCTGAAACATGTATCCAGCCTGGGAAGGTTCATCTCCCCATACGGGATTCATGTCGAGCTCCATTTTTATTTAGTTCAATGTAGGGCATAATCTGTATTTTACTAGCCATGATGAGTGACTTATGTCCAAGGGGTGGTTCCTACTCAGTTTTCTCTGAGATATTACCTCTTTTAACATAGCAAATCCAATTATAATACGAAAACATTAGAAAAAATCAATGAGACGCATCAGATGCTAAAGAAATTCCATTCAAAGCCTGAATCCAATATGGCTGCCTTATTCCAATAATTATGCTTTTATTTAACATAGAAACAAAGATAAAATGCAAATACCCAGTAGTGCTATTTCAGGGCCAAGGAAGTCAAAATGACTACTTTTGAGAAAACTGTATCTTGAATAAGCACCTGTCTTGTATAAGCACCAGGAGTAACCATACCTCCAAATCAATAAGCACCGGAGCGGTTATTCACGATGATATGGTATATACTGATAAAAGTGGCGGATTTAGAGGGGGGGGGGACGGGGGCCCACTCCCCCTCCTTTTTGCCAGTACTTAAGAGATCAATTGCATAATTTGTACCCTAAAATTTGCTCAAAAGTAGGGGGTGTGCCCCCTCCTTTTGGGCCGCGCCCCCTTCTTTTTCAAATTCTGGATTCGCCGCTGGGTAACCACAAAATATCTTAATTTAACCCCTTCCCCTCTCCCCCCTAATTCCTTTGATAATGGGAGTCCGAAGGTTCCCCATTCAGAGTATTTAGGTAGTAGAAGTAATGTCAGAAGTAATATTTCCACATTCACTTTAGGTACGGCGCATAAAAACCAAAATCAGTGGGTCCAGTGAGTTAGCCTTGCCAATATTTACAACTTTTGACTGATTCAAAAATGTCAATTTTCTCCACAAATATGGCAAAAACTGATTGAATATTGAATTGGTTACTATCATTTCAGTCGCTTCAGAGTGTGACCACCATGGAAGTATGATATTTTCAAAATCTAGATAAGACTGTCGAACCTTCTGGCCCCTTTTGCTATGCTAATGGCCATTTAAAGAGAGCAATTATCTTCGCAGAATTTTCTATAAAGGGTATATATATATAATAGAACGAGGGGTTGACAAGGATACGGTGATACCTGTCAGTTGATAAAACGTTGTTAATTAGGTACTAGTGGTTATATTTTCAATACATTAACCCTTATCCTGCCTCTTCACTCTTATTCCAGATGTCGTTTTGCAGGAGGGATAGGAGCTTGATGATGGAAAATGGAAATCATAGACTACCAGCACATCTGACCAGGGAATATCATACCTTTATTGACACAAGCTAAAGTTAACGGATAGCTGCAGATTGGCAATACCTTGAATGTGGACAGAGTAGCTTTACAGATCGACGATACCTGAGCTAGTGCTCACCTGAGGCAGTGAGTGAGCAACTCAAGGTGAAGTGGCCTGGTATGGATTCTCCTGTAGATACAGCACAAGTGGCAGCAACAGCCTTTGTTGTATTGTCAGAAGCAGCTCACGGATGGAACCCCATCGATTTTGATACGTAAGAAGTATGATCAACTTGGCCCTAGATGCATTTTGTTATTTTTCAGCTATACCCTGGTTTGTGAATAATGCCTAGACGGTGTGTCAGATACCTAAGGCTAATGCCCTGGAGGATATTAGCATGGAGACTGCTTTACATCCCTACCTGTGTGTTTATGGCAGGCGTTGTCTATGTCCACATGATGCTGGTGGACAGTATGCGTCCCCAGTATTACCTCATTGATGGTGTTTCAGATGGCCACTCTGCTCTTGTACAGCCTACGGGGACCCAGCCTCAGTGGGAGCATGTGCAGCATGTTGCCAGGCATCATAGTCTTCTCACAGTCATTGGAAACAAGAGAAGGACAGGTGAAATGACAGGGAAATTTGATGAAGGCAAAGGGTCACCTACAAAAGTCCACTCAGGGCAATTAGGGCCTGGTCAACCAATTGCTGCCAATGGGGCCAAGACATCAAAACACATTTCATCCATACTCAAAGGCACTCTAAACAAGAAAATCAATGGAAGTATCGCTAACATGATCATGCACAATAATTCTCTATCTAAAATAGTCACACCAGTAGCTAAAGGTACTAGTGTCCCCCTGTTGAAGTCCTGGGAGGGGAAGACAGTGCGGGAGTGTGGTGGACATTTCGTAGGTTATTCAGGGTATATTGTACAACTTAAAGAGGTACTGGTAATACATCATTTGGCTACGTCTGAGGCCAGGGGAGGGGAGGATATCATGTCCGTTACTAACCGTCCTGAGTCATTTGAGAGCTATACCTTCACACATGGGTTCTTTATGCTACCCTGTCCTGAAGGAATATTGAGATCCAAGTTTCAACCTGACAAACACATTGGTTACATAAAGTCATGGTATGATGCTCTTGTTTTTGATGGATCAAATTTTCCTGACCCAGTCACCCCTGAACCAGTAGAGGTTGAAAAGCCCAAACTAGCGAAGGGTGTAAAAACAAAAAAGAATATCCTGAATAAGAGTAAGCCAAACAATATTGGACGAATCAATAATAAACTGATAAATAGCACATTTGCCAACAATAAAACTAACAATAATAGTCAAAATGATATTGAGCTGCCCAATAATTTACCTGTCAATAACAAGACCAACAGTAACCTAGATAATTTATTGCGAAAACTCCTCAGCGTTTTCATAAATGGGGAAGATAATGCAATCAGAGGCAATATCACAACAGCTGTTCATATGATAAAAAATAATGTTCAAAATCATGAGGTAACAAAAACCAACATGACAAACCAGTTCCTGGAGAGCAACAAAAAGCCAGTTTCTAGGGTACCGGCTCAAACCAAGAAAAATATCACCAAAACTATCAACCTAACTGAACTAGTGCCCCCAGGTTCTGAGGTGAGAGATGACCGTTTTACCATCACTATAACACGCTATGAGTATGCCAACCTGTACTGGACACTGGTGGACATTTATGATGCCTTTCTGACATTGACACATTTTGGCCACACACCACAGACCACTCAGATACTCTTCCTGGATGCTAAACCTTGTAGTCATATGGACCCTCTTTGGTCCAATTTCTTTGGAGCTGTCACACGCCTGGCTGAGCTGCCGAGAGCAGTGAGATTTCATGAGATGGTATGGAGCTTCCAGCGTCACCACAGTCCTATGCTGGAACGAAAACCACTCCTTCTGCATGACAATTTCAGGACACAATTTTTGATGGCTTTCAATGTGAATAGGCCCTTTGGCTACTCTGGTGGTAGATATGGGAAGGACTGCTCTTTAGTTGGAGCTCGTCGTCTTAACATACTTTTTGTGTGGCGGCATAACTATGTAGCACACCCTCGCAACCCAAGTGGTGTTGTGTCTAGAAAGATTGCAAATGAAGCTGAGTTACTGAATGCAACAGTTAAAGCCTTCCCTGGGTACAACGTGCGAGGAGAACAGCTTGACAAGTTGGACATGGGTGAGCAAGTGAAGATTATCTCTGACACTGACCTGATGATTGGCATGCATGGGGCTGCCTTTGCTTTTACATGGTTTCTTCCCATAGGTAGTGGTGCTGTGGAGATGTTTCCAGCTAATGGCGGTAGTAACTGGCACATGAGACACATAGCCGAGAGCAATGGCATCCACTATGATACATGGAAGAATAAAAATCCTAAAAATGAATTTTTCCACTCTAAAAGCACAAACATACCACCAGATGTTGTCATTGGTCTCATACATGATATGGTTGAGACTATCTGCACCAATAAAACCAAAGTAAGAAAGCCTCCACCAAAGGTTCCTGCAAATGTTAAGAAACAGATACGACAGCTGCATAAACAGAAACCAGGTGCTGTCAGACGCACTGAAGCTAAGCGACATGCCAATGCAAAGGTATCAAAAGATAAAACCAATGTTAGGTATCAAAGTGTAAAACATCATCAAGGTGCATATTTAGGTCCTAAATATCCATAAAAACATCCATAAAGAAGGTGCTATAAGTGAAAACGAACCCCAACAGGCCCTTACTCCAAGACCTATGGGGCTTCAAATGCCATCCTAAATGTCGAAGTGACAGACAAAATGACAAACAATAGGAAAATGCCCAAAGGCAATTTAATAAACTTAGTATGACTAATTTGTATAGGGGCCTCCTGTGATACCTAATAGCTGTGGCAATAGCTACTGACTGCCATCCTCCTAGGTGATGACACACAAGTATGAACATGTCTCAAAAGCAAAACCTGCCTGTGGTACAAACACTGCTGATCATGTCCATCAATAAATTGTATGATATTGTACATATAAAAGAACCTATATTCATAATCGTATTGTGAGTGTGTGTGTGAAATGTGAATATATATGAAATGTTGGTGTTATCCTACTGTCATGTTCATACAGATTGCTTACAAAGCTGAACTGTCCACAGGACATCCTTTATACATAATTATGTCCAGATTTACAAAGGATCTATATGCACCCTTCACGTGCTCTGCTTGCCAGTCAAAGATAACAGGCTAATCCCGAAGGTCTACCAAGCTAGCATTGCCTGAAAGCTGCAGATGGGATCATACAAATCCTATACAAAGTCAGTTGAATAACACATTAAATGATAATCACTAATCAGTGTATGATGCAATAGAATAAAATGTGAGGTTTAAATTAGGGGAATTGGCACATCTTAAGGTAAATGGGTTTACAAGTTATAAAAGATTTTCTTTGCTCTTTACTTCATGAACTCTGTTTTCACCGACTGGAAGACTCCTTCTATTTACAGTGTTTCCTTTACCAATGTGACCAGATAATCTGAGTGTAGCTCAATTCCTGGAAAAGCTAAAATCCCACATTGTGTTAGTGGGCTAGAAATGTGCTGTATGAGGTTTACTCCACTTGCCAATAACTATCAGACAGGGAAAAGCTAAAAGGCATTGACAAATTGAAGCACATGTATATGCCTACTATGAACCAACGTTACAGACCTTAGAACTCTGTCTCAAACATCAGAAACACTGAGGTTCTGTCTACAACTTGTAGGCTCATAAGGCAGGGGAGGCCTTCTTATTTGCAATATTGGGAGGAAGTTTGCCAATGTACCAAAATCACAGGATTTCCAGGGCAATTCCTCATGCTGTGGGGTTTGAACAAAACAATGGAGAATATGATGTGTGGCTTGAATAAAGATTTAATAATGACGGGGTGGACAAATGTCGGATTTCTCATTTCATATTCTAACACTGACCAGAGCATCATTTTAAATCAACACCCATGCTTTTCATGTACAACACATATATGTAGCACCTATTTCAGATTAACTCAATTTCAGGCAATATATTTGAACGGGCAAACCATTCATGAGCTATATACTCGTTGCTTGCCCTACATTAACCAGCCATTCTTTTTGGGTGGTCTCAACACCAGGTGTATCAGAAATGGAAATATGCATGTAAATATATTCTAATAATGGTTAACCTTAAACAAACCTTCTTTGGACTGATGTATATATTTATTTCTCAGCGATCTCCATGCACTAGCAGATGACCGATGTTTATATACTGGTTGTCGCTGCTTGGGTTGAGTATTGTGTTAAAAGAGTCTTGTGCAGACTGCACAGAATGCCAATAATAAATGACTATATCGTTGAGGAAATGCTCACCAATAAAAGCTGTATTAGATGTCCCCCTAGGCAGCAGTACTGCAGAAGAGTAAAAGAAAAGAATGAACAATAAAACTCGTACATGATTAACAAAGCTCATCTAATAATATCCTCCCTGAGAGGCTCCCTTCCCACCTATTTGAGGAGAAGACGGGAATTTGTCATCGAACATGGAGGTAAAATAAGCACCCATCTTTACTCATGGATTGATATGACATGACTACCCTGGGCCTTAATGTCAAGGTGATGCTCAAAACCAACACGTTGCTTTATTTTATTTCACTATTTCACTCCACTTTCTTCCCCTGTTCTCGTCAATGTGTTCTAGGTTTGAAGTTGCAGCCTCGAGTATCGCACATGAACGTTTCAAAGATAAACATCCAGCTTGATCAGAATTGAAGAGAAAGTAATCAGCAGCATATTTTGGATATCGGAGCCTTGAGCCAGTGACACATGAAAGACTCCCCTCAAACAATTGCAGAGTTAGGCAGATGCCACTGCTTCCAGTCAGTCTGAAGGGCCAAGCCAGGAAATGGTACAAATACCACTGGCTGCACCTCCTAGAGGCAGAATCTCCAGCACCACCCTAGAGGTAACATCTCCAGTCATCACTCCTGCTACCTGCTATAGCTCTACACTATGCTGGGTTAGAATATGCCAGGACAGGCATAGGTCTAAACCACTAGTGGCCAGAGTATACCTGCTACAAGACACCTACCAGAGGGTAAAGTTGAACATTACATATTATTCCTCTAAGCAGCAGGTCAGGAGCTAGGTGTGGGAACCCACCTAAAACTATACTGGACATTGTATTATAATTATTATTACCTCACAGGTGGAGTGGAACAGAACATTATACTTTATAAACACTTGTATATTTACTGTATGTGGAAATTACCTGCATATTAACATGTGTGTAACTGATATTCTTACATGTCTGCCTAAAGCTGAATAAATCAGTGATAACTGGAAATAACACACATTATGAGAGCTTGATGTATTTACACTATATACCACTAGTCATATGATATTTCTCATATGACAACTTGATCATGCACAATAACTACTATGACACTACCATCACTCAAATCAATAGCTGTTTTAATGCCTGCAAGTCACATACTACCATCAGATAAATCAATAAGGGTGGATTTTCCTACCATCACTGGGGGCCTGATGGTAGGCCGTTTCTAGTGGTGTTAGGCCAGTCAGTAATAGGAAGTACTATGCAGTCCTTCACTATTCCACTTCCAGTACTAACACCACCCCTTATTTTATTCTGAGAAACGATAGTGGTTTCCCCTGAGTGCAAGAGCACCTGTGTGAGGGGACATTCCTCGTCACAAAAGTGAATGCACCTGCTGACAGTCCTTGTGGGCTATTGAGGCTACTCATGAGTTAAGAGCACTTGAATGGATTTTCTCATAGTCCTTCAGGGCTCTTGAGTCTACTCATGCGTTAAGGGCATAGTAACGTCATATGCTTCCCTTCTCTCTTTTAGTTGGTGACATACATGAAGACATTTCAGGGTCAAGTGCACCCGACAGGGTATATATAATAAGCAGAACCCCAGTGTAGCCACTCTTGAGAGAACGAGTTTTTCCAATGCTATTTTTTTGTCTTCCACTGCTATTTTCTCTCTGTGGACCTGTTACCACTGTGCACAGTTATTTTCTGCTTGGAATAGTGAAAGCAGGGCTGATGCTAACAGCCCTCACTAAAAAGTAGCTGGCTATCAGAAAGGAAGGCAGCCTGGAATAAGGCAGGGAAACCACTAACATCGCATAGGTAGTAATGGCAGAGCCTTTTGAGTTAACCTCCAGATCTGGCAACTAAGGACATATAAAAGGACGTTACCTATCCAGATAATTAGATATTTTTGCTTGTTGTTTTCTCTGCTTTCTCAATTATATTCCAAAAGCTCCACTACCTTACGAGAATCCCTTTTTGCCTATTCATGTAGGTAGGTCAACATTGCCGTGCATGATCATGGCCTCTCTTAGGGTACTATTCATAACTCATCACGATCCTTGACACAATTTTATGAAGTAACACCACCAACAATAACTTGAGGACTTTGAAGTCGCAATAAGTTCATGCAAATGGCATAGATTCAAACTAATGTATGGAAGTCATGGTTGGGGCTGAAACATGGTGGGGGCTGTAACATACACGCGCCTTGCAATAGCCCTAGTGATTTGGAGTATAGTTGTCTATGCAATCTACATTATATTATCCCTTTTCCTTGGATAGGGTTATTTTGACCGTACAGATGGAAAAATGATATATTTGACTGTGTGACGTACACATCCTAACAGGAAATGCAACATTCTTTTCAATATATAGTGGAAGTATGGTTTTTGCCTTATGTGTGTGAACCGACGGTAGGTTTACCAGTCAGTCTTTCCAATCACTACTCTTTGCAACCTAACAAATATAATAAACCATGTTCTGGGTTGGCATACTATTTAAATATAGTTTGTTGTATCTAATCTGATGCACATGGAGTTATTTATTTTATGTGAATAACTTCTTCCCGTAGAGATAGCATTGCGCGGCCGATCGCCACACCCCCAGTGGCGTAACGTGTGTCGATCCACCACAGCGGCAGATCCACCACTGCAGCCTCGTTCTGGGTGCATGTAAACATTCAAAATGGCGGACCGCCGCTCGTACGGGGCACTACGGTAACGGATTTTGATAATATTTCCTTATTTAAACCCTCTAAAAACATAAAATAAATATAGAACTAAACTCCCCTGGTATCCTCGGTGGCCTATCCACCCCTCGGGAGTTGTCTCCCTCGTGGTGGATCGACCACCTCGTACAGCACGGTCGTTTAGTTCTATTTATATACTGCATGAGCATCATCTATGCAATACAACACAGTTGACCAATTACATGGCGCCAGAGGCCTTAGGCTTCTACACCTGAATGCTAGAAGTATAAAATCAAATTATGTCTCGATTTGTGCGGAGCTCTATCTTGCGGGTTTAGATATATATAAAAGGTTTAAAAGTGAGGATGATGAGTCTGACTTTCAATTTGCAGGTTATGTATGATATAGATTAGACAGACAAGTACTGAATGAAAAAAGGAAATATTAAAACCGGAGGTGGGGTTGACATTTATATTAAAAATGTGCTACAACATGATTATCAGGCTTACTCACATCTCAATAGATCTGATGAAACCATTGAGATTCAAAATGTCTGATCATAAAAGCACATATGAAGCCATTAATTTTATTTAATGTATATCGACCATCTGATGGCTCAAAGTGTGATTTCATTGATGCATTAGCGGATATAATATCTCAAATTGATGATAGGGAGAACCTAGAGATTATTTGTATGGGTGACATGAATCTTAATGTAAGTGAAGATTCTGATACTGTTGACAACGTATTAAATAGATTAAAAGGTTTTGGCCTTTAACAAGAAATCAATGAAAGTACAACGAAAAATGCAACCCTTGATCTAATTTTTACAAATTTAAGACCAAACTTTATCAACCCTGGAGTTACCAATAATTACATTTCTGAAGAATTCACCTACATTGAAGGTAGATCGTACATGAAACTCCCAGATGATCTTACTAAGAGAATTTGATGCTTATGACTGGACTACCTTTAACAATACTGACAATGTAGATGTTGCATGGTATGAAATGGAAACGGCCATTAGAAGTATTTTGAACTGGTATTGCCCCCTTCATAAATTCTTAGTTAAAAAACATAGGGATTCCTGGATGAATCAGCAAGTCTATGGAGCCATAAGGGAGAAAAAGAAACTGCTTTGGTCTGCTAGGAAATCAAAGGATGAGAACAAATGGGTCTGTGCAACCGATTGTCGAAATAAGGCAAAGTAAAATAATTGATAAAGCCAGGAAAAACTTTTTTAAAGAACAAATAGAAGAATACAAAAATGACCATAGAAAGTTCTGGCATATTATTATTAATGATTTAATTCCTAGCCATCCTAAAACTAAACAAGAAATTACTCTAGTGGACCATGAAAACAATAATATGCCTGTCCCTAAGGATCAAGTCCCAAACTTTATTAATAAATACTTTACTCAGATAGGCCCTGTCCTAACAAAAGACTTATATATCCCCTGGAACCCTTACGATGAATCATGCATCAACTCATTGGACCCTTTTGTTACTAATGTACAAGAAGTCAATAAACTTGTACATCAATATCATAAAGTCATGAGCAATGATAATATTTCTACCAAGGTTCTAAAAAACGGTGTTTAAACATTCACCTGAGATGCTTGTAAAAATCTTCAATTTATCATTTGCCTCAAACTCTGTACCTGTTTCATGGAAAATATCCAAAGTAACCCCCATACCGAATTATAGACCCATTTCAATACTACCACTGCCTTGTAAATTATTAGAAAAAATTGTACATAATCGAGTTTATGGTTTTTTGGTGAGAGAAAATATTCTAACCCCTCGACAAGGTGGATTCCGCTCAGGTTTCAGCACAGTGGATACATTATCAAAATTTACTGATGATATTAAAAGGGAACTTAATGTTGGTAATTCTACTGTTTCTGCTTTTATAGATCTCAGAAAGGCCTTCGACACCATAGACCACTCAGTCCTATTGACTAAACTGCATCATTATGGAATACGATCAGATAATTATCATTGGTTTGAAAACTACCTCACCAACAGACAACAACTAGTGTATGCTAATCGCCTTAGCTCTGATTTGGAGGGAGTGGTCTGCAGTGTCCCCCAGGGCTCTATATTGGGCCCTTTGCTTTTTTTCAATATATGTAAATGATGTAATCAAATGTACTAAATCCTGTAATGTTAGACTCTATGCTTATGGTACTGTCATTTACTCCTCCCACAACAACTTTAATCAAGCTAAGGTTGAGCTTCAGCTGATTTAGAAAACTATTTCACCTGGTGTATACAAAACAAGCTATCTATTAATGTTAGCAAAACTAAAGTCATGTTATTTACATCCTCCTCTCAAAAACTAAAAACTGCTAACATTAAAGCTTAATAATCAAATACTCCAAGTTGTTCCTAGCTATAAATATCTCGGTGTGACATTAGACCCTCTTCTTTCCTACAAATATCATCTAAAAAACCAAATCAAGACCACTGCCTATAAAACCTATAAACTGTGTTTATTAAGGAGGTATCTGAATGTAAAACTTTCTGTGAATATGTATAAAATACTATACTACCATATATGGAATATGCTGATATCTGCTTTGCTACAACATATGGTAAATATTTAGACCCATTACAATATGCTAAGAATAGGTGTTTAAAAATTAGTTTGAAGGTGCCTCACATTACCAACACCAATTATGTTCATAATATTACAGCCTGTAACAAATTAGTTGATAGAAGATTTGCCCATATTGTAAATTATATGTACAGCCTATCGAGATCTATGGGTTATAAAGTTGTTAATAGACTACCAACTAAGCAACATGATGCTCCTTTATGTTTCATACACTAGAAGTGTAGAATTCCATGGCACCATAACATGGAACACATTAACATATGGTAGAAGGAACGCTGATACCCTTGAAATATTCAAAACTGAAACAAAGAATTACCTCAAATACTTACTACCCTATGGGTAATGTTTTATTCAATTCAACTACCCCAACCTATCTATGATCTATCTATCTTCTGCTCTCTCCATCATATTCCCTAAAGAATCAGATATAGAATTGGTGTCAAGTTTCAAAGTTTTAAATGTTTAAGTAGGATCAACCCGTAACACTAATATAGTGGGGATGAGGTCCTTTGCCTTCTTTTTGCCACATGAAATTTTTGTTATAGTAATATTAGGTCAGTTTGGACTTTACTGTACCTGTAATGCCATATTTTGTTCTGTATATAATTGAAGATATATATCTAAATGAAATGGAAGACCTGCTGAGGCTTTCATCTCATCATTTTCTTCAAAAATTGAAGTCTTACTGTATCTGCCTAGACAATTCATTGTCATATGAAGTACTTACAATCAAACATAATTATTGATAAGATTGTATCATTTGATATTTACGACCGTTATGGCATATCTATCTATACTGATATATAGCTGATATCTCAATATAACTTGATTTGATATTAACCGTATTATTGTGAACCAACTCAAATGGCAAATAAAGAGAATTAAACAAAAAAAAGGCGCCAAATCTGCAAGGTGTAAAAATTACAATGGATTTTGAGGCATAGATCACAGCATGTACGTATGTGGTCATGAACCGGACTTAAACGATGTGGCATAAGCAGTGTAAAACCAACTAAGAATGCAGATTGCCTCAGTTTTTATTGTTTGTTATTTGAGTCACAAGAATGATACTCCCTGGTCTGATACCTCCCATAATCATACAACAACCAGAATAGACCTATGTGTAATCCCTCCATTAAGGGATTTCATGGCGGCAACAAAGGATTTCTTCTAATGCCATCTAGGAAGTGCTAGCTTGGGCAGGAAAGGCTTTTAACTACAAATCCCTCACCACATTTTAATGATATGTTGTCTGATGCAACCCTAGTGTACTAGGGTTCAAAATGGGCCATGGTAGGCTAGGGTGCTGCATACGATTTGTGCAGTAGTGATGTTCTTCAAGCCAGCCACTTCATTTTAATGAGCCATTTGAAATAACTAAAAAGAACAAAGCACCTCCATCAGATATTTCAAAGTATACTGTACTTTTATTCATCACATATCTAATGTTTTCAATGAATTAAGCTATACAGACAATACAGGGCAGTGTACTATGGTTATTGTCGAGTATTTGCAAAGTGACTTTTCAGCAAACACTTGGCACTAGGGTAGACCGCAATGCATGACCCCAAAAGAGGCCTAGAAATTAGGTAGTACTCAACATGTTTTCAGACTACGATATTATATATTTTTCTTATTGTATATGACTTCCTCTCTTTCCAAAAAAAAGTTCCAGACGGAATACGACCTCGTTTGGCCGAAATGGCCGTTTCCATGGCAACCGCCTCTAAAAACCAGATTTTGCTCTAAAAGGTGCATTTTGGCTGCCTAGGGGGCTTTTTGAAGACCACCTATCCCCCTAAATCAGCTACTAGCTTTTCAATGGAATTATTGTTGTGTTGCTAGGGTGAGTGGTTCCCTAGCAACGGGCATTTTATGTCAAAATTCCTTAGAAACCAGGTGAAAAATCATTTATTACAGTAATCTTCCCCTACCTACTCCATTCAAATTAACCCTTTATGTGTTTATGGTATTATGGCTGTGTTTCTATGGTTCATTGTTGCCTAGCAACCAATATATCTACCTAGCAACCAATGAAATTTACCAATATTGCTGTAAGAACCAAATTTCTCTTTCCCAATAGTCATTTAAAGTTGCGCTATCAAAACTAAATTCTTTCAAAGGCTTTAGGTGGCATCAGTTTTTGTTGCTAAGGGAAAGTGGTTGCTTAGCAACAGAAATTTTTGTAACAAAATACCTAGAAACCAGTAGAAATGTCCATTTTAGAGATCGCCTAACACTTCTGGCTGTGACTAAAGTGATCCACATGAAGCAGTGATGATATATTGATGTTGCTATGCCTATAGTTGCCTAGCAACAGAAGGTATCTACCTAGCAACCAATATGAAATGTGTTATTTAACCATATATGATCATAGCTACCTGAAGTACTGCTGTCTGAAATATGCAAAGGGTTATATGAGTTTGTGTTAAGATTACTAAGGGGTGTGTAAGGCTATCTGAGGGTAACTAGAAGTTATATGAGGCTGTGTTATGGTTACATAGATGTATATTAGGCTGTAAGAGAGTTTCTACATGGCTATATTTGGATGTGGTATGGTTACTAAGGGGTATATTGGACTGTCAGAGAGTTACTACATGGGTATATGTGGCTGTGGGATCATTATTAAGGAGGATGTGAGGTTGTCTGTGGGTTACTAGGGTGTATATATGAGGCTTTGCTATGGTTAGCTAGGGTTATCTTCGAGTATATAAGACTGTATTATGGATACTAAGGGGTATATGAGGCTGTCAGAGAGTTTCTACATGGGTATATGTGGCTGTAGGATTGTTGCTAAGGAGTATGTAAGGCTGTCTGAGGGTTACTAGGGGTTATATGAGGCTGTGGCATGGCTACCTAAGGCTAATTAGGACTGTCCGAGGGGGTATGTGAGGCTGTGTTATTAAGGAGTATGTGAGGCTGTCTGAGGGTTACTACAGGAATATATGAGGCCTTGCCATGGTTAGTAAGGAGTATATGAGGCTGTTTGAGGGTTACTAGGGTGGATATGTGAGGCTGTCCTATAGTTACTGAGGAGTATGTGCGGCTGTCTGAGGGTTACTAGGGGTTATATGAGGCTTTGTTATGGTCACTAAGGAGTATGTGAGGCTGTCTGTGCGTTACTAGGGGTTATATGTGACTGTGTTATGGTTACTGAGGAGTATGTGAGGCTGTCTGAGGGTTACTACAGGGATATATGAGGCCTTGCCATGGTTAGTAAGGAGTATATGAGGATGGTTGAGGGGCAGAAACGTGTATATATGTGTCTGTGTTATTAAGGGCTATTTTTGGAGCTGCTTGTGGACTTTTGGGGGTTTTGCTAAACATGCAGATGGTGAATGTTTCTATTCATACAGGACTTTACAGCTCGTGGCTGATATGTGAATGTGTTAATGTTTTGACCATCGTGATATTGTGATACTAGAAACTATAGAAAGAGAAAAATGGAGAAAGAGCCTACCTTGGGTATATATAATAAAGACATGTGTATGTGGCTAACTCTCCTCTGACTCTCCACCTTCCTCCCACTTCCACACACACACACACACACACACACACACACACACACACACACACACACACACACACACACACACACACACACACACACTGGGGGACATGGGATTCATGCCAGTAACTGGGGTCCGTGCTTTCTGAAGGATTTATCGGCTCCATAACACCAGAGATTGCATTGGTATTACCGTTAGAATATATATATATATATATATATATATATATATATATATATATATAGAGAGAGAGAGAGAGAGAGAGAGAGACATGTATATACTTGTATCATAGACATGGCACCAAGAACTCAGCAGATGGTGGTGTGGGTGGCCATTGTGAGTATGGTCAGCACAGAAATCAACATTACCTATCACAAATCCAATGTCACGCTAACGTTAATAAAGTCACACTCACGTTAATAGCGTATTTAGGCTAAGGTTTGCCAACTTGTAACATGTAGGCCAACGTCTGACCTACCATTTCCTACCTTTCTAGACGTCTATACGTTGCAGTAAACATCGTGATCTTAACCTCTCTATTATCTCTAGACTTGCAGATATCTCTAGATATGCAGTATGCCATTCCACCTCGTCTCATTTGTGTTTTCATATCGGAATATAATAATCATGAATTAAGAAGGCCACAGGAAAGATTTGAAGGCCAAGGGAATCAGTGAGAAGTTCCAGGATGGGATGCAAATGCCTGAGAATGAGTTCCGTTAATGAAATACACCACCTGCAGCTTGATCCGTTCTTTTTGGCTAGATATTAACGTCAGGTAACCCCAAGACCCTGTTTCTATATTCTAATTGGATGGCGCCATCTGCATTAGTGTTTCTATAGAATACCCTCCAAGAATGGTGCCATTTGAGTTAAGTTCTAGAGGGTGCTTGCTAAGGCTTAATTTCGCTAGAACAGAGCTGACAGCCTTAGTGTTTCTATAGTCTTGGATAGAACTAGTTTGACTTCTAACTGCTCTGTAGGCGAAAGCAAATCTAGTGTTTCAGAACCAAAATTGCCTCCTACCCTAGGGGTTGGTGATGGGAATTGAAAAAGTATATTTCTCCTCCATTGTTATTTATGATTTTCAGGATATACGATTATGAGTTGTTTTTCTTTTTTTGTGTGGTTTCATCTGAGGCTCGTCACCATGAACGTGCCCGATTCACGGTCGTGATCATCACCGATCATCTAGCGCACATTCTAGGATTCGGGAAGAAGACTTATTTCTTGACGCCGACCACCGCCCTCTACATCATGGACCCCTTTGGAGACGTGTACTCTGTGTACGTGAACACCGACGCCATTCAAGAGAGACCCATGGGTGACATGCACATGCCTCTGTTACGCTGTGTCGCAGTCTACAGAAGCGGAAAGCGAAGAGGGGGAACACAAGCTGTCAGTTTTCTACATTTGGATTACTTTCCCTTGAAATCCAGATGGTTGGATGAGATCGGGGTCTACTTAAGAGACAGAACCGGCCGACCCATACCATTCATGAGAGGCGAGGTGATGGTGACACTTCATTTGAGACCAGTCGAGCATTAATTGAAGAGGTGCAGACATGATACGCAAACGGGCGCCGTACTTTTTGTCGTTGAAGCATACCACCGGAGGACAGGGGTACAGTGATTACTACAACACTCAGTTCGGTGGCGTTAGCGACGTATACAGCGGCGCTCTTGGGTCTAATGCGCTCGGCCACACCGCTTTTGAAGACCGTGGGAAAAACACTGTTCTGCGCTGGTGTGGGTGTGGCCAAGGACATGATGGCGGGAGGGACTTTCAAGAAGAGTGTGAACAAAAGAGGGGTATGTGCTCTGAAGAGTCTGGTGGGTAAAGTGCTCTCCCCGGGAAAAAAAGCGGCAACCAAACGTCGGAGGCGCTCTCCTGCTTTTAAGACGGGCGGAGGTTCCTGTAAAAGATGCCAGGGTGACATTTTTGATTGCTAGGCGACTAACCTATAAATGAAAAGGACTAGCGGTCACCGGCGTCAGTCTACCACCGACGCGAAGAGGGAGTGTAATGGCCTACATACACGAGAACAGCAGGGAGTATGCGCTCTCTGAGCTCGACCTGCACGCCGTAGCACCGACTCAGACCACTATCCTGAAGTCGACCTTCTTTGGGTACCGCTGATGGCGAGACTCCACTTTGACCTGGCTCATCAACCAAAGTTCATAGCTGGAGAGACAGAAATCAATCTGACTCTGAAACAAGCTTCGCCTAATTTCTATCTGATGAGCACCGGCGACACGGCATACAAACTCAAGATTCACAAAGCACTCTGTGCCTCGCGCACTGGTAGCTGATGCTGTGGTGGAAACGCAAGAAAAGGCTGTGATAGAACAGGGTCCCTTCGACTACCCAGTCAACAGAGTGGAGGTGACAAGCTACGCCATCCCTGCAGGTAACAGAGATCACACCTACACGCACTCCAACACAGGTCAACTGCCCAAGTCCATAATGATTTGTTTCCTGGACCACGACACCTTCAACGGAAGTTACGCCAAGAATTCGTTCGAACTGAAACATTGCAACGTCAACTCGCTTCAAGTGATAGTGAACGACCAGAAGGTGCCGAACGACGCCTACGTGCCCAACCTTGCCTAAAAGGAAGTGGTGAGAGAATACCTGGCACTACACACGGAAACGGGGATGTAAGAGGGTTCGCGCTCCTGCGGCATTTCCTACAACGATTTCCTGAACAGGTACACGCTCTTCCCGCTGGATTTAACTCCGGACAGGTCACATGATGGGTGTAAAGTGAACCTTATAAAAGCGGGTCATCTGAGGGTGGAGCTCAGTTTTGGCGCGGCGCTGGCAGAGACGACAACGGTGCTCCTGTACTTGGTGTACGATAATGTCGTCGAGCTGACCAGAGATCAACATCCCATCACAGACTACCATATGAACTGAAGATGAGAGAGAAGTCCATGAATACAGTCAAAATAGAAGGAAAACGTTCACACAAAACATCATTTCCTAGGTGTTTTCTCTTGTGACACTATCCCCAAGCACCCTGTCAAGGACACTTGTTTCGTGAGTAACACAGATCCTCAACATTTACCAGGTCAACATTGGGTGGCGTTTTACGTGTCGAGGACAAGTCATGCAGACAAATATCCTATGTCTGGCCGAAATGGTGTTGGATTTATCCAAACGAGTGCAGAGTATGTTGGAAAAGGTCGAATGTGGGTGCATTGACAAAGTGTGATGTAAAAGTGATTGATTAAAATGTTGTTTCATGAAAAATAAAAAAAGATAAATTAAATTATTTCGTTGTGTTTTTATTTCCTACATATGTTATGACACATAAAAATATACAAAACCTTATTTGCATAATTAGCCCCCTTAGGGGTCACGTGACTAATCCCCTAATTCAGGTCAAAAAGGGCTAAAGTGAGTCCAACTGACCTACCAAGAGCAAATTGGTTGAAATCAGGGTGATATGGATCCAAGTAGGTCAAATTAGAGGAGCAGCACAGGGGGCCCTCTGGGGTCATTTAATTCGTAAGATTACTGATAGCTATAAGTTGTTTTTTTATGTTGTCCAATGTCTCTGGGTATGGAAAAGTGATGTTTGACCAATGAAAGCTTGTGCAGTCACTGAGAAATCTGCAATTCTTTACATCCATCTTTTGAAATTTTAGCCTCGTTTTTTGAGAGCTAAAATACACATTGGTCTACCTGTTCTGGCACTAATATTCATCTTACAACAATTCCAATGGTAGCTACCCCCATAAATTGGACCCAACGATCACATTGCAACTAACCATTTGTTGCTAGGACAGACGGTTACCTAGCAACAGCTGATTTTAGCTAGCAACGGACCCTTTCCGAGACAAAGAAAGACCTTTCCTAGGAATGACTTACAGAATGGAGATCATGGCTATTGCTTCTCATTTTGGTATTGAGAAGGTCAATGCCATTGTAGAAAATGCAATATTGTACCAAAACACAGTGTGCTAATCAGGGAATGTAGAAAAAAAATGATATAGCAAGTATAATGTGAACATGCAACTTCAGCATTATCTTCTATTGGAAAAATATTATATACTGGATAATTGTAGTGTGTCTTATATCCTCAAAAACATCTGAGGCTTTCACTTTACTCCTAGAGTAGCTGATTGACTAGCAACAACAAATTTACTTAGCAACCTATATTGACATAATGCGTAATGCATATTGCACGTCCATATGAACTAGCTACAAGTTACCGGATGAATGAATATATTGTTCTTGGATTATAAGTTCTCTTGAGCTTAAGCTTCGGGGTCTTTAATGAATAATTTATTGGGAACAGGGGTCGATGGTGTTAAATTGCTATATCTTATTTTCTCTTTCTTGGGCTGTCTTCTATGTCTGTATGTCAATGCCCTTGTGTCTATCATATGTCATAATTGCCTTCTCACATACCTCATTGTCCTTGTGCGTCTCATGTGCGTATATAAAATTCTATTGCTTGATGTAATGAATATCAAGTAATAGCTGATGTGATGGTTTATATAGTTAAAATTGGAACTTATTGTAATATTGAGATTTATGCTGCAAGCTGGACTTCGATTATCCACATTAAACACTTTTTCAAACCTAAGAAAATTGAGAAGTATATTTATAAAAAGACATTTGGATTTGATGAGAATTAAGCATCCATGGACTCAATGTATTTGAAAACAATTATACCTCAAAATACCCCCCAAAATAGGAAATAATTATATTTAACAATTGTGTAGTTGGTTATTGTTTAGAAAGTACTAGCTTTTGCATAGTAAGTAGCCTACCAACTGACACACAGATGCTCCAGATATGAAAAGATATCCGCCAGGTATTCTAGTGATCACAGGTTTTTTTTTACTAAAGATGTCTATTGCTGGGCAAAAGACATCATGAGTGTATTGTTTGTAAACCAACCACATTCCAAGGACCATGTGATAGCCAAGTTCATGTACATGTGTATATGTAGATCCAATGAGATGAGATTCAAATATTAGTCAGCTATATTTGCTTGAAATATATGATCCTATCATAAAATGTCCCCATAGAAAAAAAGAAATCACCCAGCAACTCATTTCCTTTTTCTATTTTGGAAAATAATATAAACCATACCTAGCGGCCTACAAATATTCAGATTACTACTATTCTATAGTATGGTACTTTGAGTAATATACTTTGAGCTACAGCCAGAGCCTGAAATGACCTATAAGCCACACCTTATTCAGGGGCTTCATACAGGTTCTGCAGACTTAAATACAAAATCAACTGTCATTACTTTGGCTCAAGAAAACATCAGCAAAGTATCATTGAAAGCAGTTTATGTATCAGGTTGAGGAGACAGGTCAGTCTGTGATTTATGTACATCTCATGTGAGTCTCAAAACACAGATGATATCTTAATATTTAATTGGGTGTCATTTGGTAACCTGTCATACCTTAGTAATTGCTGTTATAATAAGTGTGACGTAAAGCTTATGTGCTTGATTACCCACTATCAGTGATATCATTCCATTCCTGTCAAGGAGAAGTCAAGGAATGCTACCAACATTAACATGTTAAGTCAAGTCGCTATCAAGAGCTATATTAACCATAGATCCAATCAACCACAAGGCATATACCTGTCTATACAAAGTTATATCAAATATAGAGACTGATTCAAATTACCTACTGATAATGATCAAAGCTCTCCCACCAAAATGGTATGACTAAGATTAAATATTGCCCCTGTGTGATGTTACATGCTATCATACAGAACACATAATCACCATCTTGAACTCTCTCATTCTAAAGCATACAAAGAATATCTTGGGTAATCCGAGGCTTGGTAAATACCTTGCTTCCAGTATGTATCTACCTATCAATCAATCCTTTTGAGTGATATTTAGCAACATTATTAGAATAAATTAACAACCAAGAATTAGAATTATAGGAACTGTAACAAGAAGGGACTCCTTATTTACCTAATACTACCATAGAATCATGTGTAAATGGCATGGCTTCTACATGAATCCAACCCTTGTCTTGTCATATACAATGTAGGATGCCCCTGTGCCTCGTAGCCTTAGCCTCAAGTCAATTACCTTAGGCCAATGCTTACAGTATTTGTCTGTGACTTTGGGTGTGTGTAGAGGGTGAGGAAATTACCTCCTTATGGTCATTCAATGCCTTCATATGTCATTCTTCTCCAATGAAATGCTGGTCAGTCAATTGGCAAATGCTGCATCAATGTATCATGCCAACCCTTCCAAGTATCTCAGTACCAACTGAGAAGGTGGAGTGTAAAAATGAATATTCAAATACTAAAGCATATTATGAATATACAATGTGGCAATGCCCTGAAATATGTAGGCTATAGTAGTTCCATCACTTCACTTTGAACATATCTGGATAGAATGTTAATTGTTATATGGATGTTTCCATTATGTAGATGATGATCACTGGTGACAGACAGATGGTCTATGTCTTTTTAACTCTTTCCAGCCGGCTAGTGTATTAATGTACTACCAGGTCAAATATGGCTAGTACATTAATGCACTATGAGGAGAGCATTTAAAGTATCTAATAACATTATTCTGGGCCCCATCAATAATTATTTTCAATAAGTAATGCCAGGTATCATGGTATCATACGAAAGGAAATTACATAAAAACTACAAATCAGTCATTTCTTTTATACATTTCACAAACATTGGTTCTATTCCCGAGGTCACCCTTACACTATTTATCAATATATATTTGCCCGGGACCTCAATCTGCTGTATTTTAGGGACTTTTAACAATGATAGAGCTGGCTGGAAAGAGTTAAGAACATTTCTATGGCCTAAAATAAAGTCCTAGCTAATGTCTTGTAACATGACCTTCCATCAAGGAGAATGGTCACAGGTAGAGTCTTTTGGTTAGTTTGCTAGGCACTTTCTGTTTGTTGGATCATATGGCTGGTACTTGTGGCCTTATAGCTGAGTCCTACCAGTAAGGCTCTGGAAAGGTCCACTTCTGCCAACAGAAGTGATCTTATAAAGCAGCTAATTCACCATTGACAGAATGATGATATCAATTGCAAGATCCATGCAATCACAGTTATCTGATGCTGCTTAATTAAGCTAGATTTCCTTATTAGAACTTCTAGAGAAGGTTTGTGACAGAATAATCATCACACATTATATCTAATTCTGATCAAAATCTATATAATATTATAAATAACATAATTTAGAGTAATGCTTCTTAAGGGCCGTTCAAATATTACGTAACACAATTTTGACCACTTTTTAACCCCCCTCCCCCTTGTAACAATATGGGGCTTCTAATCAATATTCCTAAATTTATTTGCTCCTTCTCAATTTAACAAGAATTATAGGAAGATCTCTAAAATCACATTAAAATGCTTGTAAATTGTCAAATTTAGCCATGTGATGTATTCCTCATTTTTATCATGTAACACTTGTGCAGACCCCCCTCATTCTGTAACAAAGTGTAACAAACTTCATGACCCCCCTCCCCTACTGTGTTATGTAATATTTGAATGGCCCCTTAGCAAATATTTGATTGCTAAGATGTAAACAGGTCTAGCAATAAGGCTTTGGCAGCACAACTTAAGATTTATTTTCTTTATAAATCGATGGGTTCCATAATCATGTTTTCATATCTGAGTAGAGCAGTTGTCTGTTGGTGAGCCACTTGCTAAACAAAAGCTAGCAAGGTTTCACCACTTGCTAAACAAAAGCTAGCAAGGTTTAAGCAAGTGCCAACTCTTTGACTATTGAACAACTATCTGACACATTTCCTATTACTCCAGGGATATTTCTAACAAGATCTACTCAGTTCTGAATAAATTGAGTCCAATGATGGTTAACTCTCTTCACAATAATACATATTGGTCTATGAACAAGCTCCCCTGTATAAGTTGCTATGTAAATTTGTTGCTAAGGAATCACTGCCCCACAAGTAGAGTAAAACCTCAGATGTTTTCTCATTTCATCATTTTCAGGATATAAGACACACTACAATTGTCCAGTAAAGAATATTTTGCCAAAAGAGGATAATGAAGTCGCATGTTTTCATCATACATGCTATAGGTCTATCTTTTTTTCTATATTTTCTGATCAGCACACTGTATTTTGGTACAATATTGCCTTTTTTACAATTGCATGGAGCTTCTGAATAGCAAAATAAGAAACAGTATCCATGATCTCCATTCTGTAAGTCATTCCTAGGAATGGTCTTTCTTTGTCTCGGAAAGGGTCCGTTGCTAGATAAAATCAGCCGTTGCTAGGTAACCGCTTATCCTAGCAACAAATGGTTGGCTCCAATGTGATCATTAGGTCCAATTTAGGGGGGGGGTAGGTACCTTTGGAATTGTTGTAAGATGAATATTAGTGCCAGAACAGGGTGATCAATATGTATTTTAGCTCTTAAAAACAAGGCTTAAATTTCAAGAGATGGTTGTATAGAATTGCAGATTTCTCAGTGACTGCACGAGCTTTCATTAGTCAAACATCACTTTTTCATACCCGGAGACATTGGACAACATAAAAAAACAACTTATAGCTATCAGTTATCTTACGAATTAAACTCCTAAAATATGGCTCTTTTGAAGGACTTGCTGCTCTACTAAATAGGCAAAAAATGGATCAAACTGCCCAGAATTAGGCTAGATGGCGTAAAGTTGAAAAAATTGGCCCAATTATGAGGAATTTGAACATTTTTGGCCTATTTGACCTACTTTGACCAATGTTGCCCTGATTTGATGCATTTTGCTCTAAGTATCAATTGCACTCAATTTGGCCCATTTTGACCCACATTAACTAATTTGAACAAATTTACCCAATTTGGGGCAATTTTACCCAAATTGACTTAGATTGACTTGATTTGACCCAATCTAACCACTTCAGGCCACTTTTTCGCTTTTGATTTATGTTGACCTGATTTTACCCAATTTACCCACTTTTGCCCACTTTAACCTAATCTGACATAGAGTGATCTGATTTGACCCAATATACCCACTTTGGGCCACTTTTCCCCAGTTTGACCTGCACTGCTCTGTTTTGACCCAATTTACCCACTTTAGACCACTTTTACCCAATTTGACTTAGATTGACCTGCTTTGACCCAATTTAACCAATTCAGGCCACTTTTTTCCCTTTTGACCTAAGTTGACCTGATTTTACACAATTTACCCACTTTTGCCCAGTTTTACCTAATCTGACATAGATTGACCTGATTTGACACAAACTTTGAGCCACTTTTTCCTTATTTGACCTGGATAGAATTTTTTCAACCCAATTTACCCACTTTGAGCCACTTTTTCCCAGTTTGACCTGCATTGCTCTGTTTTGACCCAGTTCACCCACTTTGGATGACTTATACCCAATTTGACTTAGATTGACCTGATTTGACCGAATTTAACCAATTCAGGCCACTTTTACCCAACTTGATCTAGATAGACCTGATTTTACCTGATTTACTCATCTTAGGTCCATCTGATTTAAATTGCCCAATCTTGGCCAATTGAATAATTTTGACAAATTTGACCCAATTCAGTCAACTTTGGTATGGTGAATATGACTCGATGAGGGCCAACATTGCACAAGTTTAAACATTTAGCCCAATTTGACATCTTTTGACATATTGACTTATTTTGACCCAATTCAATCGAACTTGGCCCATTCAACCTCATCCATTCCACTTCATTCCAATCCATTCAAGTCAATCCAATTCCATTGACTATATCTAACTAACTTCGACTCACTTACTCCATTCACTCACAAACTCACTCACTCACTCACTGCACTCACTCATGTCATAGGATGATTATTTCAAGTTCAATGGAACACAGTCTCCCCCTGACTGCCACTGTATTCACTGCAGACCAAAACAAAACAAAAAGGGGTTTCCTTGTCATAATGAGATTCCCCGGGGGTTCCCCAAGGGAAATCCTTTTTTTTACTCTGGTTTCCTGAGTCTCGTTCAAATCTTGTTGCCTTAGTCAGAGGGGATAGAACTGAACTGAACTCCATGAGAGGGCAATTGACTAAAGCTAATGAGCTCCTGTGTTTCCATAGTTGCCTTTGCCAACAGACCTGCAAGAACAGAGCTGGGGAAAGCAACTTTAGAAACAGGAACTGTTTGCTCCATCTGCCTTCGCCAGCTCTGTTCTAGCAATGATGGATGGTGCCATCCAAAACCCAAAAGTATAGAAACAGGATCCAGATTATGTCCGTATATTACCGTCAGTTGTCAGTTGCAACTCTGTAACACCTCTTCTTGCCTTTCATCTGAGAAGGTTGTAATGGCAGCCATGGGTTTCTAAAACAAAAACCATGTTATTTACATTTGTATATGTCTCACCCTTGGCCATTTTCTCGACACCAAACATGACAATGTGTATAAGGAGAATCAGTATAATTTATATAATAGGACTTCTCTATATCTGTAGGTGTAATCTTATATTGGCCTACGTGTGCAGGTTATACATAAGAATCTACCAACTACAAGGCTTTAGGGCTTCAGTTCTACACAATACTTCCCTGTCTCTGTATCAACCCCTTCCTCCCTCAGATTCCCCCATCACTTTGTCTGCCCTCCCCTCCCTTACCACAATCTTGCTGTCAATACACGAGCTATGATCTTACACACGGTATTGTGCAAAGGGAACACGCTCCTGCTTATATAGAGGAGCAGCAAAGGGGGTCCTCAGGGGTCATTTAATTCGTAGGATTACTGAAAGCTACAACATGGTTTTTTATTTTTTCTGATCTGTCTGGATATGGAAAAGTGACATTGTGGGTGTGAATTCTCGTGCAGGCACCTAGAAATCTGTACTTCTATGCAATCATCTCTTCAAATTATAGGTCTCTTTTTTAGGGTAGGAAAACATACAAACCTATCTGTTCTTACTCTAATATTGATGTTATAGAAATTCTGATGGTACCTACCCCCCCTAAAATGGACCCAAGGAAAATGCTGATGCCTTCTATTTGTTGCTAGGACAAGCGGTTACCTAGCAACAGCCACTTTTACCTAGCAACGGGCCCTTTCCGAGACATTTATTGATTGAATTACTGATGGTATCTAGTCCCCTAAAATGGACTCAAGCAACATGCTGAAGCATTCCATTTGTTGCTAGGACACACATCTGCCTTTTACATAGCAACAGGCATTTTTTGCTATAAGAAATGAACTACACTTGGAATGAGTTAAGGAGTCAACAGTAAGGAAGCAACTTTGTATAGATATGATACTGAGAGGGTTAATACACTAATTTAGAGTGGAATGTTGATGGTACCTGCCTGCCTCCCTTAAAATGGGCCTAAGGAAAATGCAGATGCTTTTTATTTGTTGCTAAGACACAGTTACCTAGCACTGGCTACTTTTTCCTAGCAACAGGCCCTTTCCAAGACATTGATCGGATGATACCTACACCCTAAAATGGAACCAAGGAAGATGTTGGGACTTTCTATTTGTTGTGCAGCTACCTACCAACAGCAGCTTTTGCCTAGCAACAGATCCTTCCCGTGACAAGAAAAGTGCTACACTTTGAATGAGCTAAGGAGTTCACAGTATTGGAACAACTTCTAATTTGTATGATATACAGCTAAAGATTGTCAGCTAAAGTTGGGGGTGTACTACATAGGCGAGGATATCATATTATAGAACAACACTTAAAGCTGGGACAAGATATGAAATATATAGATTTTCCAACTTCTGCATATCTATCATCACCCCACTTGTGAAAGTGTCCTGCCAAAATCTTAATCTATTCAGTGCATTCTAACCATGTCAAATTCAAGAATATATGTGTGTAGCTTCCAGCATTTTATTCATGTCAACAAGCAGTCTTGATTGTACCAGCACAGTTGGTCCATCTGAAGCCATGAAGCAGAGTATTCTATAATGGTGGTGAATTCAATCTGGATGCCTGGCAGCAAAGCAAACACCACTCAGTGCTGCCACCATGAGGCTGTGACTAGAACTAATTAACCAAGTGGTTTCCCTTCCCACCAAAGAGGATAGACCAGCTGAAACTAAAGTCCAATGATGTGCACATAATGAGTTTATCGTGCCATAATAAATGCCACCCTATGGTATATAATCCTCTGAAATACATATCAGACCACACTATATTAGCTTTTATACCAGCTTTAACTAAACTGCCTAAAACCAAGCCCTGAGTATACCTTCTAGTATCTCCCTGATCTAAGTGTTGTCTTTTGGACAATGCTGCTGTATCTTTTACCCCGAAAGTGAGGAGTAATAATGGCAAAGGAAGTAGTAGATCACTCTGACAATGGCCTAGTATCGTAAGAAAGAGGATGCTTAGTATATCCTGCATACATCACAAACACAGATATGGTACAGATTATTAAGCAGTGGTAACTGCAAAGTTGTTCTTTGCACTCCGCTGGTCCACAGACAGCATCTTGAATAGGGACTTTGAATGCTTTCAGATTTTGCATCTACATACTGAAAGACTTTGATGAGGGAAGTCTGATCAGGGACTCATCCATCGGTATAGATATTATAAATGCACCCTTGTTCATTTAATCCGAGTCACAGGGCCACCTAATGCCTTAAGAGGGCAATTAATTGGTCTGAACATATACAACTACTGATTATCAGATATGAACTAAACAAACCAGTAAACAATTCTACTTCTGTCCATAACCCTCAGCCTACCCCACTGAGAGTTGCAACAATAGCTAGAGATAATCGCCTTGAGGTTGTCAGTTTTTGCTTGGCAACTGAGACCTAAGTTCCCAAGCTGCTGCAGGAATAATTCAAACCATGATTATGGAGCCAACTGATAATTACTCATTACTCACTTACAAGAATGTTCACTGATTAGAGAGGGATGTACCCTGAAAGGGCCCATACTTCCATACCCTGGTTTTCCCCTACCCTATACTGACTTTTTTTTTATATTGTAGGTACCAATCATGAATCTATGTAGTAGGAGGCTATCTTCCCTCTTGGACTTTTATGTATGGCAAATTCCTGATTTCCTCTCCAGAAATTGGCAGTTTTGTTCATCTCGAATGATATACTTGAGTGTAAGTTTATAGACATTGTAACAATTCTCAGAGGGACTGGTTATCTGATACCAGATACACTTTGAGAAAATCTGACAACCACCTTTGCTCACTATGTATCCTTATTATATGATCATTGGACAGGGACATGGTATGCTAATGCTTTATGGGTGCATTAACCAACTGTTCTGTCCTCATTGTAATTGTGGTGATTGCACCTATGAGGCTACACTTATATCTAGGTAATAAATGTCCTGTTGCACTATGACTAAACTATAGCAAGACCCTGTCAATGGACCATTCTGGGTATTATTAATATTTTTCATATTTACTAAATTCTTCGCCATATAAAACCTAAGCTCTGCTCACGATCCACACTCAATAATCTCCTGTGTCCCCAACAGGAACCAGGATCCATAAGCTATTACGAACCCTACTTCCTCCCATGGGACTCTGTGACATAAGGTATACGGATGTAATAACATTCCAATCATATCTACACCCACACAGTCCCACTGGAGGAAGTGCGACCTACCTGTGGTGCCATATTTGGAATGAGAGGATATTTCACAATCTCCTCTCAATTCTCATTAACATAATTTACCCACAGGTGGCACTCTCTCTTTATGACACGTGTCACTGTTTTATTGAACCACATGTATAGAATATTTCGCAATACTGTGAGCTGCTCAAGCCCTTAATATAAAAGGCAGCTTGAGCAGCTCCCAATCAGAGCTTGGATATTGGCGAGTGTTATCATTGTTACCATCTTTATGAAACACTCATGTCAGCTATGCAATAAAAGGATCAAATGAACTTCTCTGGATTCCGTGTATATTCACTTCACCACTTGTAACGGTCCGTTGACAACCCCATGTAATAATGTGTTATCAAATCTTGTTGTATGTAATACTGTTAACTGTTGGCTGTTTTGGGAAAAGCTCACATATGTGTAAAATACTATAGCTAATATAAAGCTTCTCAACTCAACTCTCACTTCATGAGCAACCCTCTTATATGACCACCTCATTAGTACAGCCGAAACTGGACCCAGTCAGTACATACAAATCATCCTGTTTTATAGGAAAGCATGTTGATATATATTTATAAACATGGTCCATAGAACTGGTTGCTAGGCAAATGGGTAGATGCAAATGGGTAAATGCAATTAGCAGCCCTAGGAATAGAGTACACTGTTAGGGGGTTTATGTTTTCTAACAAGAACATGTCTTGTAAATTCACAGGAGAAAGTGCAGTATTCCCAAATACAGTGAGCCTTACTGTACAGCCACAGCATTGCAGCTGTAGATACATGTATACAGTAAGTTGTGCTGTATAATTACTCTTACATACACCTATGCCCTAGGCCTATCACCCTGTCACATAATTGGAGTAAATATGATGGCCCTACCAAGGGTTTACCTTGATAGCCTGACCTATATTTTCTCCCACTGGAGGGTAGCAGTATACCATATCTTCAGTATGCATATTCTTATACTCGACACCTAAATCCTATATTGTCTCCAGAGCAAATGAATTGCAAAATGCTAATAACCACAATAGGTTCAATCTAGTATTGTGCACAAATGATAATGTACAAGGTTATCTGAGATGAAACTAGGAACAACAGTAATATGCACAGCTGACACCATAACTGTGTCTAAATCTTAAATACAAGTGTTTGGACTCTGAGATTGAAAGTGCCTGTTGCTAGGCGAAAGCTGCTTGTCCTAGAAACAAATCACACGCTTTAGCATGTTCCTTGGATCCATTTTATGGGCGTAGGTGCCATCCCTGGTGCCATTTTGACAGGATCAATGTCCCAGAAAGGGCCTGTTGATAGGTAAAAGTAACTGTTGCTAGGTAACTGTTAATTCTAGCAACAAATAGAAACCTTCTGCATTTATACTGGCTCCATTTTAGGGGGTAGGAACCATCAGAATGTCACTTTAAATTAGTGTATGGACCTTCTTAGGATCATATCAATACAAAGTTTTTTTCCTTACTCTTGACTCCTTAACTCATTCCAAGTGTAGTTCATTTCTTATAGCAAAAAAGGCCTGTTGCTAGGCAAAAGGTAAATGTGTGTACTAGCAATAAATGGAAAGCTTCAGCATGTTCCATGGGTCCATTTTAGGGGACTAGATACCATCAGAAAATCAATCGATCAATGTCTCGGAAAGGGCTAGTTGCTAGGTAAAAGTGGCCATTGCTAGGTAACCATGTGTCCTAGCAATAAATAGAAGACATCATAATTTTCCTTGGGTCCATTTTAGGGAGCGGGGTAGGTACCCAGCAAATTGTCGTTATCTCTCGCCATGTTTGGTCATCAATGGTGACTCCTTTCTGAGTGATAACTCACTGCGTCATTTTTCGCCACTGTGTGTCAGTCTCACATGGCATGGCGATTTATCACAACAGTCGCCAACATGATCTCACTCACTGCGTGAGTATGTGCCACCCCTTGTCATCCCTCACAAAGCATGGTGACTTATCGCCAACATGGATCTAACTCACTGCGTGAGTATGTGCCACTGCCTGTCAACTCTCACTCAGAATGGCGGTTTATCACAACCATCACCAACATGGATCTGACTCATTGTGTGATTATGTGCCACTCCCAGTCAGTTGTCACTCAGAATTGTGACTTATCACCAACATCGCTAATATGGATCTCACTCCTTGCGTGATTATGCGCCACTCCCAGTCAATTCTCACTCAGAATGGCAGCTTATCACCACCATTGCCAACATGGATCTCACTCACTCCGTCAATATGTGCCACTGTCTGTCAACTCTCATACAGAATGGCAACTTTTCACCTGCATTGCCACATGACATGGATGTCACTCGCTGTGTGAGTGTGTGCCACTATCATCAACTCTCACACAAAATGGCGACTTATCACCACCATTGCCAACATTGGTCTCACTCAATGCGTGAATTTGTGTCACACCAAGTCAATGCTCTCTGAGGATTGCATCATCTGTCACTCACTCTCACTCACAGTGGCAACTTATCACCACCATTGCCAAAGTTGTTGAGACAGCACCACTGTTCAACATGTGGCCTATCTAGGAAGTGTGGGCATGAAGTATAAGTTCCATACGTATCAAATGTGCTTTGTTTCACACTGATTTCCATGTAATACTTCAGAGTTGAATCAAACAAGATTATATAGAGAAAATATCAATTGAATTTAGATAGAGGTATCTCTAAAATGAAAGCAACTATCCATAAACACCTTTTCTCTGGTTACAGGAAAAATACATAGGGAAATATCTACATGAACACCTTGTCTGTGGTTAGAGGGAAGATCCATATGGCAATACCTTCTCTGGCAAAACACACTTTTATCTGGCAGATGTGAGGCTGCATGATTACCAATGTCGATGATCATGAGCTTTTCATCTAACAAGGTGAGTGATCACCAGCGTCACCATCACTGGTGAGTCTGAGTGATCACCACTCTCGCCAACCGTGGTGAGCATGTGCCATGGCATGGTGTTCGTTTCATCTGGCGAGGTGAGTGATCACTCGTGTCACCATCCCTGGTGAGTGTTGGTGATCAAGATCCTCACCATCTGTGGTGAACCTGTGCTATCACGAAGTACGTGTTTTATCTAGCGAGGTGAGTGATCACAATCCTTGCCATCCGTGGTGAATGTGCTTTATGACGTGGTGTGCGTCTCATCTAGCGAAGTGAGTGATCACTCATGTTGCCATCCCTGGTGAGGATGAGTGATCACGATCCAGGCCATCCCTGGTGAATATGTGCTATGACGAGGTGCGTGTTTCATCTAGCGAGGCGAGTGATCACCCGCGTCGCCATCCCTGGTGAGTCTAAGTGATCCTCGCCATCTGAGGTGAGGCCATGTGATCACCACCATTGCTATTCCTGGTGATCTTGTGCTATAGCGATGTCGTGTTCCATCTAGCGACATGTGTGAGCCACTTGACACAGGTTGACGAGGAGTCACGACAATTTGCTGGGTACCATCATAATTTCTATAACATCAATATTAGAGTAAGAACAGATGGATTTGTATGGTTTCCTACCCTAAAAAAGGGACCTATAATTTGAAGAGATGATTGCATAGAAGTGCAGATTTCTAGGTACCTGCACGAGAGTTTACACCCACAACATCACTTTTCCATATCCAGACACATCGGACAAGATAATTAAACATGTTGTAGCTTTCAGTAATTCTTAGAATTAAACTCCTTAAGTAAGGCCCTTTTGGAGCATCTGCTGCTCTACTAATAGGATGACCCTGGAACTGCTATGAGAAGGCTTCATGGCCATTGATTAGCCTACATCGTGTAGGTGGGGCGTTTGATGGTGGCACTACAAGCCATATCTACAAAGGGGTCCATTTTAAGCGTCACTATTTTACTCAGGAGCAGCACCGTTTATTAGTGTAGATATACATGAGACAGTTGCTTTGGTTCTTACAATGCCTGCAGTACCACCCCCACCTTTACCGCGCTAATCATCACTTAGCACCTATTTCTACCTTCCTAACTCTCTGCTGATTGTCTCATACCTTACATCCATCCATGCTGATATAGAATATAGTATCTGACAGAAAATGGTAGATGAATAGTACTTATGCCGAATGTAGACATGGCCGGGGATGGTGACATATATGTGTCCCTCCAGCATTTATATAGTGCAGGATTCAGGTGTCGAGTTGCTTAAAATGATCAACATTGAGTGGTGGCTTCGGGCACTTGGTTAATAGCCCGTGTGCATGTTTATCCCTTGTATATGGCCTTATAAAAGAGTGCATCTACATAAAAATATGCATCAGACAATCTCGCTTCATATGCTTGTAGGAGGGTATTGTCTATCACAAACACAAAGTCAACTACAGTCCATTGTTTAATATATACTGGGATGCGAAAAAGTAGTTTCCCCACTTTTACACCTACAAAATGGTGCTGTGCCTCTCATAAATAGCCGATCTGCACTATTCTTTCAGCATATGGAGTAAGGCAATCATTTCAGGTATTATTATTATTTCTAGGGGACAAGCAACAGTATTTTGTCCAATGCTGAAGAGGTTCCATAAGTAATTTGAGTTTGCTAGGCTTTAGCTGCATGATATGGTGCATCCAGTGTGACATTTGATACAAGTTTGAAAACTATGAAATAAAAGATGGTTGTGTTTCCATCAGCTGTCCATACCATTTCCAACCTTCATTCGGCTAGCAGTGTTTTTATTTCTAATGGCTAGTTGATAGAGAGGTTACGATCTAGAATGGTAGGAAGTGGTAGGCTAGATGTTGCCGTATACAGTGAGAACCATGCAAATGTTAACCTTTCTATTGTGTGAACTAGAAGAGCCGATGATAAAACCTACTAGTCATTGCCCACGTAGTGCCACAACTAGGAGCTGCCTCTGCCCCTGTTTGCCTTCAGACAGTTAACTAAATCACCACGCTATGCATAGATAAATCCCCATTTCCCGCGGACAGAGCAGTTACTGCTGCTTGGCTACTTGGAGGCTGACCGGGTCTGACCCCATCACCGTCTAACGGCTGGGGTATGACATTAGCTTCACCCCGATGACATCATAACCCTGGGCACAACATTAGGCAATGCTGTAATCCAAATAGAGTCGTCAGCACGATCAGCTGCTTGGGCCAAGGTCTGGGCCGTGTGGTTCCAAGGTCGTATCTGTACCTGGCACATCCACTATATAACATACATGGATTATGATCACTCTAGGTATCTACCACGTAACGTTGTAGGTCTCATTCAATCACAGAGCCTGAATAATTCCCATCATAATTCCCATCATAACTTCTGCCCCACCCAGAGAAGTAGCACAAGTAAATACATGCAGAATAGGAATAGATGGAATAGATTCAATTCCCAACAATACTAGTATGTTCACGAATGTATGCTAATAAGTGAAACGTATTTGGAGAGGTGTGATAGATAGCCAACATGCAAGATCAACTATGTTAATTTTATGTAACAAAACAGTATACCTTTTAGTATTTTACTACAATCAAATATTCTCCCAGTCGACCTGATTTACGTAATACAATAATTTCTACCCATAAAAGCCCAATACTACATAATGTCCTCCCCTTAAATATTATAGCATGTGATCTCATAAGTGCTAATGATAATACATGTATAGGTCAAATCCCACAATAAGGGTTATTACAGGTACCAAGATTGTCTCAAAACCCACTGTGAGTTATAAAGTGCCTTGAATCTCTGCAATTTGGACCACACTGCTGTGATTTTTCACCCATCAGATCATTATCTTAAGGCCAAATCCCACTACGTGAAAAATGGGTCTGAAATGTCTGTGATTCTGGACATCGGCAACATTGGACTCTTGCCATTTTCCTAAATCACAAGGGTACCCACTGCACTTCTTACCACTCCAAATCTGACTATAGCTGATAGTAGCAGGGGAATGTCTGTGATTTTCATTACTGCACAGATGAGTTGCTAGAATGGTTCACAGATATATGGTTGAATCCCACTACGCGAAAAATGGGTTTGAAATGTCTGTGATTTGGGATATCGGCAGCCTTGGCCTATTGCCAATAATCTAAATCACAAGGGGTCTCACTCTACCTTTACCTTACCCAAATCCTACCAGTAGCCCATATTGAGCACTGGATCTCTGTGATTTTGATTCCATTGCAGATATTAGACAGTAGATCTCTGTGATTTTTAGTCTATTGCTGATATTGGGCACTAGATCTCTGTGATTGCGATTCTAGTGCTGTTATTAGGCATCAAAGTCCTGTGGAATATGCATTTAAACAGAGGAATCACAATGATACACTAAGTCACAGAGATTTCTGGCCCTTTGTGAAGAAAATATAAAAAACTTTTGATGTATTTCACTCCCCAAATACCAGCACTTTGGCAAGGATTCTTAGCCTTTATAGGGCATCCTTAGACAATATTTCCACCACAATATCGGCTAAGCAACCACATATCCTATATCACAAGGATTTTCTGCCCATTTTCGCATTGTGGGATTTGGCCTATAGCGTATTTGATATTAAAATCACAGTTGTGTCTGATTATTTTCTGTGGTTTGCAATTGTATCCTGCATAGCATAAACAAATGTAGCTTGCATAAATCACAAGCAGAACCCCATTATGACTGTAGTATGTGCAACTTGGCTCCTGATTTATCAAAGACACACCTCTTCTGATTTCCTAGAAACTGTTGTTTTCCTCTAAATCACAGCGATTTCAAGCCCTTTGAAGAAAATATCAAAAACTTTTGATGTATTATACTCCCTAAATACCAGTACTTTGACAGGGATTCTTAGCCTTTATAGGTCTTCCCTAGACAATATTACCACCCCAATATCGGATAAGCACCCACATATCCTATTTCACACCAATTTCCCGACCATTTTCGAGTTGAGGGATTTGGTCTTTAGGGGTGTTATTTCACATAATTATGACTAGGAAACTGTAAACTCCCCAGGTAACAAAATGAGGTTATTTTAACGTTAGATTAATGTCATTTCCAAGTAGAAAAAACGTTCAAAGATAGTTCAGCTTAACTCCATTTCGTGGACTCGAACGAACATTGAATAAATGTTGAAAAAATGTTGATTCAACACAAGAATTCTCATGGAAATGTGCATGAAAAAGACTTTGGAATAACCCTGATCCCAACCATGCCTGTGTATTAGCATAGGATATTTCCTTTGTTTTCACTTCTTCTGGTACATATTGTAGGGGCACAGTTTAGTAGTAGCGTCTATGGCTTACGGGTTGACTAGTTTCCGAGCGGAGCGTTCCTTTGGGTTTAGGCCTGGTACGCCTGGTGGGTGGTGGCAGCACTCTCCTCCAGGCTTCTCGGCTTGAACACGAGGGGTCGCCACCCAACCCCTGTGGCTATAAAATAGCCGGGTCTGAAACTAACACCTTAAGATCTCCCTGACTCCGAAGCCTTACCTGGTAGTCACAAATCGGAGCTATCCTAAAGATAAAACATCTACTTATATACCCTTAGTTTACTGTATAGTAGGATACTGAATAAACCTTGTTGCTTTCTGAACCAGACATTCTTGTATTCGTGATCCTTTCCGAACCAATAGACACCCGGTCTAAGATAGAACCATTACACTGGTGCCGTGACCAGGATTTGGTTTTAAGAAGTGTGCAACCCTGTCTGAACTAGAAGGGATTCAGTATCCGGAAGGTGAGTTCCCGGGAGACCATGAGACCCCGGGTATAGCCTATCAGGACAATAGGGACCCGTCTCGGAATGATGCCGAAGGATTGGATTCCGAGAGTGAGATTTCAACAGTAGGGTTGGATGTCACTGTTGATGACCATCCGATAGTGCTGGCTAACCAAACCGTGCCCTACATCAGATCATCAGATTTGTTAAGAGATGGCAATTTCGGTAGCCCTATTTTTTGGCTCAAGTACCCAATAGTGAACCACGAGGGTGGCAGCAGCACTCAATCTACTTTATGCCCTTGGCTGGCCAGGGAGTATTCTTGAATCAATTGAGTACGGCTCTACTTTCCGAATCTGTTTTTAATCCTGGTGGATCCAGCCAACCGGCTCCTGTGAGTATGGTTAGCTTGGACAGATACCGGGAAAAGAGAAACAGTTATGAAACTGAAAGGTTGGCCCATGTAGAATGGAGGCGGATGAATGATCAGGAGAAGTCCAGGGGTGAGAAATTAATAGAACACCAGAAAAAAGAGGGGGAGGGAAAGCAAAATAAGATAAAGGAGTTGGAAAGGGAAATTGACAAACTCCTGGAGAAGATCGGAGATCTGAAAAAGAATAAGGGATTGTTGGAAAGAACCGCTGAAACCCTAGAACAAGAGGTGGATACCCATCACGCTTGACTCAAGGAAATTGAGGCTAGGATTCAGGGTAAGAAAGCAGAATATGAAATATGCCAGAGAAATGTTGAGGATACGAGACTACATTTAAGTCTGGTCACTTCTACATTGGAAACAATGACTTGTGAGCAAGATGTGACTTTAAGGCGGTGTAGAGGTATGTATTGTCTAACCGTAGAGTTGGGTACCGTCTGACGTGGCGGGTGAGTCGAGTCGTCGGACATTCCTCAGGTTCCGGATAGGTGGCAGCACCGATCCGGGTCTGTGGGGACATCTGACGACGAACACCTGGGTCCTTATATAAAGCCCAGGGCTCAGTCGCTACAACAGAGGCCCTCCAGGCCTCCGCACCATGTAGATCTTTTCTCCATCCATCTTAGCTGCTTATTCTATACCATCCGGCAGCCGTGAGTGTACACTAAGAAATAAACTAACCGTTGGCATACACTTGAATTACCGTCTTACTCCTTCTTTCGAATCGTAAGACCCGAACCCCCCAGATTTCGTAAGGCCACAAACCCTTACACTGGTGCCGTGACCAGTTAACTCTGGTGTATAGCCCGGAGGTCATAACGTCCGAACGGCTGGTACATGGGTTAGATAACCTTAGGGAAGCTAACCCAGTAGGGCAACTGATTGCCCAGGAGAATGGATCATTAGTGCTCCAAAACCATTCGAACTCCCAAGATGCGGAATCTACATCTTGGAGAGATCCCGAACCCCACTATAATGATAGTGAGGAGAATCTACCAGACTCTGTACGACGTGAACAGTCCATACAGAGACAGGGTAAGTTAATGAGCCAACAATCACTTGTCGACGAGCTAACTAATTCGATGTTCGAAGTTGGTGGTAGTACCAACCCAGAACATCCGGCGCCAATGCCAAAAAGGGTAACATTCGGAGAGCTACCTTATAGATTACCCAGACCCGGACTACCAATATTAGATTATAGCGCTATAGATGGCGACTTAACCTATGCGGTACCGGAAGGTGAAGAATTTAAACAACCGGATGTCCAGTTGTTAAATGAAACTTACGTAACTTTGAACGAGAATCTAAATATCTTGGTCAAAGCTAAAGATAAAGTATTCCATGAAAAACTTCAGCCAGAAGAGGACCTAACTGGCACGCGGAAGGAATTCGAAGCCAGAAGGAGTGAGTACATGAAAGAACTCGAGAATGAAGAACGAAAACTCCAGGAAATGAGAGAGTCATTCAATAAGGAGTATGACAATAGACACATTCGTATCCAAACATACATAGATACGAACGACCAACTAAGTCATGATAAGGCAAAATTCGAATCCGAAATATGCCACTATCAAAACGAGTTGGAGGAATTGAAACTTCAGTGTACTAAACAAGCTGAAGACAATGAAGCTATCCGGGTAGGCATTATAGCTTACAATAAACAACTGGAAGAAGATAGACAGAAACTCACGAATGAGCTTCAGGAGATGCAGACTACTGCAATAACCTTAGATAGGTACGTAGAAGCCGCCCAGTTGACTATAGGTAATATAGATCCAGCTGTGGTGTCTAAAATGTTGGGGAAGACAACTCCAAATGGATACAACCCTTTCGTTAACGATGGGGCTACTAAGAATGTAGTATCCGGAGTCTATACGAAACCGGATAATGCCGCAGATAGTGGAACCGCACCTACACCAGCAACTCCAGCGCTGGATACAATAGGTCCGGCACCACCAATACCAGACCTGAGTCACAAAACTAAAACGACTCGCGATAGTGCTGCCGGAACCAACAATAATACACCCGTAGCACAACCAAGATTACCGAACCCATCTTCAGGTCCAGGTAATGGTCCTACTGATGGACGTTTTCCAAGACCAAACCCGCCACAAAACAACTTTAATGGCGGAATGCATCAACCGAGAGCATCTTCCTATGGATATAGATATAATTATAATCCATCAGGAAGTGGTAATTATCAAAATGGTAATAACTATAACCAGGGATGGAATCAAAATAATTCTTATCCTAGGTATGCGTCTTCTGGAAACGCCAGTTATAATGGTGGATGCCCTGGCGGCTCATCCGGAAACTATCACAATAATGGTCCACCAGGAGGGAACCCCCCAGGTGGCCCAGGTGGATCCGGATCGGGAGGATCAGGATCAGGAGGAGATGGCAGGAAGCCAAATAGAAGAACTTCCATGCCTGTAGGGATGCAAACCATCTTTGATAGAAGCCAATGTATCCAAAACCCTGGCATTGACTGCTACCGAAAGGGAGCGGATGGCATGGAAGTCATGAACTGGAGCATGCGAGAAGCAGATAGACTACGCGGATGTAATAATCCGGCACGTAGACAGGCACGGATACCCCCTCCGTACGATTCTAATGACCCATGGAAGGATAGGTATCAAGCTTTTGTCGACGAAGTCAATTGCAGTGGCTGGACAAAGGAAGAAGCTCTGCCGTATTTGATCTGTTGGTTGAATAAAGGTGGAAAAGTAGCCCTCAACCAATGGAGAGCAGCTTACTGATTATACGGCACCTATGATCAATTGGTCGAATGTGCCGCATACCTATTCGGATCAATCGTTAGAGAAGATCCATGGGTAAGCTTCAAGAAAAGAACACAGAAACCGAAAGAATCTCACAAGGTCTTTGGTTTGGAGCTACAGGACTTGCTATCAAAAGCACGTCCAAATTGGGCTCATGACGATGACTGTTATCTACAGGAATTGTTCATACAATTCTATAATGGATTCCGGGATCTGGATCACAAACAAGTTGTTTGGGATTCTTGGAAAGATGACACTTCCTTCAGTGACCTGTTCATAGCAATTGATGGACATGACATGAAGAAACAATTGGTAGGTCTAGGACCTAATCCGGTAAGAGCAGCACCTTTTCAATATGGAGGTACACCTGCTCCGATATATGATACTTCCCAGTTAGCCGCGGTTGATTCGCATGATGCTGATGAGGAGGATGAATATGTCTCCGATGAAAACGGAGAATATATTGGTTCAGTTCAAGTAGCTGGAAAGTATTACCGACAAAAACGGTATAGGAAAGTACATTCGAGAGGAAAGGGAGGATCTGCCACTGGTAACACAGCTTCCGGATCGAACCAATCTAGCAATGTAGTCTCTGCGGCGAAGCCAACTGTGGCGGCCACTTCTACTCCGACTAATGTGATGGAAACCTTAATAGCCGGACTAACAGAAGCTCTAAAGAGGCCGAGAGTTGATAAATCTCAGAGGAGATGTTTCAGATGCCAGAAACTGGGGCATTATGCTCCGGAATGTATGGCTGAGAAACCTGTCCCGCGTAAACAGGAAGGTGTCTCTGGAATAAGTACAGAGGAAAACTAGGAAGGGGTCTCCCGAGGGGCAAAGAAGGGGATCCCAGTGACAAATCTTGCCATGATATCACCATCCGTGATGATAGTTCGCATGTAGTAGCAAACTCGCCTAGCACCGAGGTGGTTGTAGACACCCGGAAGGCTAGGGAAGCTGATATAGCAGGTGCCACGGGAGCACAGGGGAAACCCAATATCAGTAACGAGGCAGGCGGCTACGAGTTAGCCAAGGTCTGTGGTGCCCACCTGCCCCCGGGTCATCCTTGTCTGGAATTCCTGAAAGGATGTGGATCGACTCCTGGTGTGAAAAATGACGTTCCGATCATCACGGACATGCCCTCTGTTCTAAACGGAAGGCGGTGGTATGTTTGCCTCACTGTTAACGGAAGATCTGCCAAATTCCTTGTAGATACGGGAGCTAGCCACTCTTGTATCTCCAGGGGATTCTACGATCTTATACCGGATGAACATGATACTCTCAAATCGGGAGGAAGTGCTCAGACGGCCGATGGCAGTACCTTGCAAACGTATGGTAGAACTTGTGTGAAACTACAGTTGGATGGTATACATGACTATGTCATGAGCGCCACCGTTGCGGATATAGCAGATGAGGGGATACTTGGGTTGGATTTCGCATCCCTGTATGGTGCTGTGTTGGAACCTCAATCAGGAGTGTTGAGTGTGAAATACCCATATCCCGTAAAGGTTAGGTGTGTACTGAGACAAGTGAGCAGTATGGCTAGTGTAGCACACACTGTGCGAATCCCTCCGGGAGTAGCCTGTGATGTGCTTGTAAGAAGTGATCCTGCAATGCGCAATAAGCCTGCAGTGATAGAACCGGATGTAGCTACTCTGTCAAGTATCGGATTAGTATCCGCAGACACTATTGTAGCAAATGCATCATGGTCGGTAGTACCTGTCTCCAATACCGGAAACAGTACTATCTACTTAAAAAAGGGGCAAGTTTTCGGAAACGTGACCCTTTCGGAAACTGTAACGGATAGTAAGAGGAACTTACAAAAGGGTACAGGAGATGATGAAATTTCGGAAGACTTACTCAAGTTGTATGAAGAAACTTCATTAGAAGATCCGGAATACCGGAAAGTGTTCTATGAATTGCTCTGTCAGTATAGGACTGCCTTTGCCAAACCTGGTGAAAAACTAGGTACGACAAATAAGGTAGTACATAAAATAGATACTGGAGATGCAGAACCCTTTAAGATACCGTATAGGCGGTTACCTTCAGCAAAAAAGAGAGTAGCTGAAGAGGAAATAAACAAGATGTTGGAACAGGATGTAATAGTCCCTTCCAATAGTCCATGGAGTAGTCCTGTGTGTATGGTAACAAAGAAAGACGGCACTATCCGTTTTTGCATAGACTACAGGAAGTTGAATGGAATAACGAAAAAGAATTCGTATCCACTACCGAGAATAGACGAAACCATTGACTCCTTAGGAGGAAACAGCTGGTTTTGTACCCTAGACTTGCAATCAGGTTATTGGCAAGTGGGAATGAACCCTTCAGATATGGAAAAAACTGCATTTTCGAGTCATATTGGACTATTCCAATATAACGTAATGCCTTTTGGTTTGTGTAATGCACCAGCAACATTTGAAGCAATGATGGAAACAATTCTAAGTGACTTGTTGTGGAAAAGATGTCTTGTATATCTTGACGATGTCATAGTCTTCGGAAAAACATTCGAAGAGTGTTCTAATAACCTAAAAATGGTATTGGAACGTATTATTTCTAATGGTCTCAAATTGAAACCTAAGAAATGCCACATGTTTAGAAAGTCCATAAATTATTTGGGCCGCATCATTAGTGATGAAGGAATAAAAGCTGATCCGGAGAAAATCGAATCAGTTACGAATTGGAATAGACCTAAAACACCCAAAGAAGTGAGGTCCTTTTTAGGATTCTGTTCCTATTATAGGGAATTTATTCCGAATTATTCTAGAGTCAGTTATCCATTGCAAGCAATAGCTAACTGGAGGTACCAAGGAAAAATTTCCTTGGGCGCATGAACAGGAATCTGCTTTTCAAAAGCTAAAGGAACTGTTCACGAGTACTCCAGTATTACAATATCCGAATGAAACGGATCATTTCATACTGGATAAGGACGCTAGTAATGATAGCATTGGTGCAGCTCTCTCGCAAGTCCAAAATGGGAGAGAAGTACCAATTGCCTTTGCCAGCAATACACTGAGTAAGACTCAGCGCAATTACTGCACAACCAAAAGAGAGCTGTTAGCAGTAGTTGTATATACCAAGAAGTTCAAACATTTCCTATGGGGAACGAACTTTACATTGCGTACAGATCATTCCTCTTTGAGATGGCTACTGAACTTCCGAGATGCTGAAGGAATGTTAGGCCGATGGTTAGCCCATCTATCAGAATATGGGCTTAAACATCACCAGATTCAGCATAGACCTGGAGTAAAGCATTTGAATGCTGATGCCTTGTCTCGAATACCAATCCGGAAATGTGATAATCCGGATTGTACTGATTGTGGAGCTCATAGGGCAGTGTTAGCAGGGATTCGAAGACCATTCGAACCCCTAGTTGCCAGTGTACTGGATTGGTCTATGGATCACCTACGACGTTTCCAGGAAGCTGACTCGATAACTGCGCAGCTATTGCAATTAGTACCAAAGGGTATACGTCCAGTTAGACCTGAGGTCTCTCTGGAAAACCGAGAAATGAGAAGGTTTCTTGCTCAATGGACCGAGCTTGAAGTCCGGAAAGGCGTGTTATACCGCTGGAAGCCATGTAATAATGGTGAGAAAATCATGCAAGTGGTAATACCACATGCCATGAGACATGACATTATGTATTTTTGTCATGGACATCGGACCAGTGGTCATTTTGGAAAGAAACGTTCGTTGGCACGACTTTCCAAAAGATACTACTGGCCTAGCATGACCAGAGACTTGCAAAGATGGGTAATCACCTGTCCGGATTGTTGTAAAAACAAACCCGGACCCGGGATGGGCAAACTTCCCTTATCCCAAGACTTTTTCGGAGTTAGATTCGCAAGAATCGGGGTAGACATCATCAGTGGATTGAACACAACCGCTAATGATAACACCTGTATGATGGTAGTGTGTGATTATTACACAAAATACACTAAAGTATTTCCACTACCGGACCACAAAGCAGTTACTTGTGCCGAAGCCTTTGTAAAAGGTTGGGTACTAAGTTTCAGTGTACCATTAATGTTACACAGTGACCAAGGCAGAGAATTCGAATCAAATCTCTGGCAGGGTATGTGCGAATACTTAGCTATTTGCAAGACTAGAACCAATCCGTATAGGCCACAAAGCGACGGATTGGTAGAAAGGTTCAACAGAACCCTTATCCAAGTTCTAAAGTCGCTTGTAAATGAACATATGGATGACTGGGATGAGCAATGTCATTTTGTGACACATGCTTATAACAGTACGGTACATTCAAGTACAAATTGTACTCCGAACCTTTTGGTATTCGGAGAAGATCTAATAATGCCTGCCGACTTAGTATTTGGAGTCGTAGGGATGGACCCGGAACTACCTTGCCATGTAGTTTTTGTGGAATGTTTAAGAGACAGATTTAAAAAAGCATATGAGTCTGTCCGGATCGATTTGGAGAAAAGTGCCAAATGGCAGAAAGTTGGATATGATACCGATCTAAAGCATCGGAAATTCCCATCCGGAGATAGAGTTCTCAGGCTACATGAACCACTTAGGCACATAAAATTAGCGTCTAATTGGGATGGTCCCTTCACGGTAACCCAAGTAGGAGGAAATGGTCTGGGAGGGAGACCTCCACAGAAATGTATGGTGAAGGTTCCGGAAAGATCCTGAACCAGAATCGCATAATAGACCAGGTAAAGAACACTACAGTGAAGCGAGGCCGTGGTAGGCCTAAAAAGTGTTCCGAATCAGTGACAACCGCGCCAACACCGATTAAGCGTGGGGGAGTTGAAAAAGTCTTGGCAGGTGAAGACAAGAAGAAGAGGAAAGGTGTCTCTAAGGCTAAGAAACACCTAGAAAAAGCTCTTCAGACTGTCAGGTCCGATAGAGAACTATCCGATAAGGGGAGATACGTTCGTCGCAGCCCTCGAATTGCCCAGAGGACTGCAGTGACCTAACCTGTATACACAACGAGTGTAATGTTTACATTTAGAGGAACGGATGACAACTGACCCGAAAGGCTTATTTGTCGCCGCCGCATGACGTACCAATGGGTAGTGGACGAAAATGCAACACCCACCCGGCTGTCTACTAAACTACCTACAGCTGCCAAAACAGCATTGTGACTGCCGCAGTCTGTGCAATCCGACCTCTGGCATAGCCGTACAGGGATATGACTAAGACCATCGGCGTTTAGATGCTTGGCCCCACTTCGATGTTCGATCTTAGAGTTTTCGAGACCGAACTCCGAAAGGTGGGCCAGCCACCTACCCATCATTCCTTCAGCTTCTTTGAAATTCAGAAGCCATTTCAAAGAAGAATGACCGGTGCGGATAGTGAAGTTACCACCATAAAGGTAGTGCCTAAACTTCCTGGTGTACAGTTCTCTTTTGGTGGTGCAGTAGTTTCGTTGTGTTTTACTTAGAGTGTTGCTAGCGAATGAGATCGGGACCTCCATTCCATCCTGCTCTTGGGATAGAACAGCCCCGATCGCGGTATTTCTAGCGTCAGTGTCTAAGATAAAACGACCGTCGGGTGTGGGGAATCTAAGTACAGGTGTCTCCTTGAAACTTTGTTTTAACTCGACAAATGCATGTTCAGCTCTCTCCGTCCATGCGAATGCCTCGTAACGACCTCTACTACCTTTAGGTTTTTGGATCACTAAGTCCTGCAAAGGACTTACGAGTTCCGCGAACCCCGGGATGAACAATGAAGGATCGGATTTCCTTCACTGTAGTGGGCCTAGCCCAAGTCATTACGTTGCTAATTTTCCCCGGGTTGGCTTCTATACCCTGTTAGACACGATTCGGCCTAGGTACTCGACTGAAGTCCTAAAAAGCTGACACTTCTTAGGCTTCAACTTCAGCCCCCATGCTCGAATCCTGTTGAAAACTTCTGCCATATTCGCCATTGCTTCATCCGTCGTTTTGCCGAAGACGATGATATCATCGAGGTAAATCAGGCAAATCTTACCCAGCAAACCTCTCAACATCTGCTCCATCATTCGCTTGAATGTGGCGGGGGCGTTACACAAACCGAACGGCATTCGATCGAACTCATAGAGCCCCCTCTGGTAGGAAAAAGCGGTTTTCTCGACGTCGTCGGGATTCATCCCGATCTGCCAATATCCAGATTGGAGATCGAGACAACTAAACCACTTGTTTCCTCCTAGGGCATCCAAGGATTCGTCGATGCGCGGGAGAGGGTAGGCATTTTTCTTAGTCACTCCATTCAGACATCAATAATCGACGCAGAATCTCATGGTCCCATCCTTCTTCGTCACCATCTGGACGGGACTGGACCAGGGACTAGTACTTGGCATAACCACCCCCGTAAGGCGGACAGCTTCAGTCTTTCTTCTGGCTGGGTCAGGTGGGTGTCACCATACATGTCTAACAGCCAGGTAGGGAGCTCCCCCGTGTGGGTGCTCGCGATTTCTGCCGTCTCGATGTCTGCAGACGCAGTGCACGCCGTTATTCCCTCGTAGAGATTATCTGACGGCACTACTAACGTTTGAACAATGGTGTGGCTGGCACCAGTATGTATCAGGAAGTCTAAAGAACGCCCTCGAATCTCTGCAGTCAGGTACCATCGTTTCCCCGACAAGGGGGCGGTTCCTGCTAGCATTCTCAACCCTACGTCAGTACTCAGATTGATCCCTCTCTTCTTCAGAAAAGAGAGACAGGGATCATCTGAGGGAAGCTCTGTTGCGCAGACTCTGGCCAGCTGCTGCATCAGGGCTTCTCTCCCGGCGTCGACTTTCACTTTCGATCCAGTCGAACCCTCGACCTCGGTGTTCGGGCTGCCAGCGCCCTGTTCCTTGGCCATTGAGGCTTTTTCTACACCGACTTCTTCGGAACCCGACCGGTGATCAACCGGTGCCACTGTGGTAAAGGGCTGGGACGGCCCTACCGGGAACTTACCTAGTTCCCTCGAATCTACTGTCGTCTGATCAGGAGTGCCAGCGGTGCTGATACCTTGGCTTTTCGATGGTCAGGCAGCTCGATTGCCAGGTCGAGCCGCCCGCCTCAGTTTTCGGTCGCGTCAGGTGGTAGTCCTTTAATAGGCTCGGGGCAAGTTCGTGAGAAATGCCCCTGCTTCTTGCAGTTCCAACACTTGGCGTCGGACGGAGGGGTACTCGGCTTCTCCGAGTTAGTAACAGGGACATCCCCTCCCTCGATAACCCTGAGTAAATTCTTCAATTGACTCAGCGAGAAGGTCTGTTCCAGTACCTTGGGTTTGGAGGCCTTGTTTGGCGGTTTCGATTTACCAGCGGATTTCTGACTTTTCTTAGTCTTACTCCCCGCCACGGGCTTCGAGTATGAGGACACCTCCCCCTGCCCCTCCTCGACCAAAGCGGCGTGGGCCAACGCCGACAATACATTTGTCGAGGTAGGAATCACCAACTTCGGCAGGAGTTGTCGTTTCCGCAACAACTCATCTGCCAAGTCCATGAGATCCTTGAGAGACATGTAAGTGCGCCATTCCCGAAGCACGTCTTGTTGTAAATCAACGTCATACAATCCTCCTATGAACAACTGGTTGACTTTGGTTATGAGCCATTCAACCGAGAAGTCCACACCTGGATAGGCATTGGCGGCGTCTCTTCTCCATTGTGACAATGGGATCTTGCAGGCTAGAAGTCATGGCTTCTGTTACCATGTCGACCAGTCCATCCAAAGTCCCATCTCCATGCTCCTCCCATAGCCACACAGTATCAGCTGCGGGGCCATTCTGGAGTAACATGAGGAGTTGAGCTAATGCCATACTCGAGGTCCAAACATTTACTCGACGGACGTGATTGAATCCGTGGTACCAACGGAGCCAATCATCCTTCCATGTAAATGGAGGGCACTCGACTGACCTAGTTCGGGCCGGTTCATGCCCGATAGAGGTATTTCCAAACATTCTGCTTGATCTTCTGACCTGATCAAGAGCGAACGTTGTACCTCTTCTAGGTATCTGATGGTCCATCCCCATGTTCCTCATAGTCGTGTCTGCACGACTATGATTCATCCCCCAAGGGTTACCGGTCTCGACCTCACTCAAATGCGAAGCCTCGAACCTGATATCCCTATACTTGGGTGGATCGACATGTTGTTGGGCCGTGGTAGGGGTCGAGAACTGCCCGATCACTCCACTTAGACCATCGGTGCGCGGCATCGAAGGAACAGGTCGGGCTCGACGTGATCTCGAATCTGTATTCGCGATATTGTCGATAGTCCCCACCATTCTGTTTATCTCTGCCTGTTGTTTTGAACGTTCCGCCTGTCTTAATTCCGATACTAGGAATTCCAGGCGGTCATGTTCCGGCTTCGAGAGATCTCGTTGTTCGCCGAGGGCAAAGAGTTGCTTAACCTCCTTCATGGCATGGTCAAGCCACTCCCTGTAGTCAGGATTTTCGACTAGGTCCTCTTGAGTGGCAACCCTAGTAGTGCTGCATTCACTACTTTGTTGCTTCTCTCGAAGTATAGTGGCACGCACTTTCGATTCCGTCTGCTCCTTCAGACATTCCTCGAGTGCGAGTTCATCACAAACTTCTTTATTCACCCTGGCTTCATCAGCTTCCCTACGAGACGATATCTCCCGTCGGAGCTCCCAGAGTATCCGAATCCTTCTGGTCCTTCAGTGATTGGGCTACTAGGGATTCAGATTTTAAGGAATTAAGCTCGGCCTCGTGCCTCGCTTTTTGTTCCATTATAATCTGATATTCCGCCATCTTATTTGCGTGTTCGATTTGTTCCTCACAGCAACGACGCATTTCTGCCTCGTCCCTGGCTCGAGCATCATCGTCAGCTTGCATCTGACAGAGTAACGACTCCCGTTCCTGACGTAGCTGTTTGACCTGCTTTTCATAAGCTGTTAGGTGCTCAGCTACTTCTTCAGTATGCTCGGCTGATTGTTGGTTCAGCTCATGCCGCAACTCTTGTAGTTGTTCCTCCAACATAGTCTTTTCTACTTCTTGTAGTTTCAACTTATGTTTAAGGGACGTCTGCTCGTGCTGGGCATCCCGAAAATCGTTTCGAGCTCTCTCGACACATTCTCGGCGGCTAGTAGCAAGGCGGTCGATCTTCGCTTTTAGTGATTGACAATCCATTGCTGTCAATCGACTACGTTCGATCTCCGACTTCGTTGCAAGTAAGGACTCTTTTTCGCCAGAGAGCTGCTTGACCTTCTCTTGAAGATCAGCAAATTCTCTATTTGCGATCTGAGTCTTATTCGAAGCCTCCAGCGCTTGCTGCCTAAGCTGTTCCAATTTCAGCTCTATTTCTGTACTCTTCTCCTGAGCTTTCGTGGTGTTACTCGCGAAAGCATCCAACTGCTGGCGACCCTGGCGCAGTTGGCGTTGCTGCTCTTGCAGCAACTCCTCGTTGAGTCCCCTGCCACTGTCCATACTTCCTTGTACCGACACGGGCGAGGGACCCTCGAAGGACCAACTGCCAAGGCCCATTGGAGTTCCCACGGGCGAAGCTGATTTTTCACGGGACAAACTCTGTGCCCTCAAGAAATTCTCAGCAGCCGGAGAGAGTTGAGTGGACACTCGCCAATTGAGTAGCCGGCTCCTTTGATACAGGCCCAACGGGTCAGACGATGGACCTATTATCAGAGAGTGGTTCAAACCACCACCAATTAGTGGATCATTCATATCCACTAACGGGCCTGCAGTCGCTTGATGTTGGTGATTGGGGTCATCACCTTCATCCAAGTGACCCTGCATGTCGAACTTAAGCTTGCAGTACCTATGAGGACTAAAGTTAACAACTGGTCACGGCACCAGTGTAGTGTTCTACCCCTCGATGTTCAATCGAATCTTTCTATAAACAACGAAGAACAACTATTCAGGTTCCAGTTAAAACTTTATTGTCCAGTAACACATAGGCATCAGCCGTTCTCGATCACAGTTACAGGTGGCAGAGTTTGAACTCTATAACAAGTTCGACACTAGGCCTTCTAGTGTCTACAGTTGATATTCCACATACACCTCCTCTGTGCAGCAGCACAGAGGAGTATTAGAATATGGTAGCCGGGCAGCCGCCAACCATTGCTCACGATGGTCAGTCGGGGCTGGACTGACCCTGAGGAAGGCCGTACAACGGCCTTATATACACCGGAGTCGAGGGCCATGTGACCAAGTGGTGACGTGGCGCTGGACTCCAGTGCCCCCAGGCGTCGGGTAATAGAGGTGCTCTCGATGTCGCCCACGAGGACCACGAAGGTACCTCGAAGACGACGCGGGACCACCACAGTTTTATACATTAATATGCAATGAAATATATCCAGATGAAAATTAACCAAGTTTGGTGATTCTTGGCATTGTGGGGTCAACAATCAACACAAGGGTGATGATTTTTTTTTTGGCTCCACATTACCAAGGCTCATAACTGAAGTTGTGTAGGGTCTGCTACACAGTCGGGTATAAGGTATAAGTCAAGGTGGTATTCAGTGTTACTGTTGACTAGAAACATGGTAATTTTCATAATTTTCATAATATACAAAAATGGGATGTATACAACCTGTTGATTATGGATAACTAATTTGACTAAAAACATGTCATAGTTGAGCTTGAAAAACAGTGGTAAAGGTGATGAATTTTATAGCACCGAGAGAGGCGAGCCAGAAGGGTATTTTTGGTGTGTCTCTCATAAAATTCATCAAAAATCATAAATTAACGTCACAATTGTGTCTCAGCGATTTGGATTTAAAATATGGTTATACGAAAATTCGTTTTGAAAAAGTGTCTATTTGTGTTTCTTGAAGTGTCAATTTGGGTGTATACTGCTGGGAAATAGGTTCTGATGTTCCTTATGGTGATATTGTCATTTGTGGCCTGAAAAGTTCCATGGCGAGGAAGCTACTGGGTTATAAGTTGCCATGTTGTTATGGTGTTGGTTGTTTCTGGACTTGATGGTACTGGTCCTTTCTCCTTGGGTTTGGCTTCTGGCACTGAAGGAAACGATGCTGTGTTGGTGGTAGGCCTGTTGAGGAAACAACAGGAAGAGGAGGCAATTCATTGACCTATAGTTTGTCTGTTATGGGTTGCAGACAGGCCATGGTCAATACAGAAAAAGGACGTGAGATCAATATCATTTTGTCAACGTACAAAACCTAAGTACAGAGCTCAATTGATTTATTTGGCTTAGCGCGGGTCCTGTATCCAGGGACGCTATGGTTAGTTTATCTAAATTCCACCAGGTGGTGGTAGCGAGCTGGCGCTGCACCATAATGGCGAAAAATCAGATAGGTTATGGGGATTAATACAGGTATGACCTGCTCAGGTCGACTCCTACCTGTCTCAAATATCCTGAAAAGAACTCTGTTGATGCTGATTGAAGGGAAACTTAAATTTTTGGGCTGAAATGGGTGGCGAGAAAAAAAAAATTTCTTTCCTGTGTCGCCAAAATTTTGATCCAGGCTGCTATAAAAGGGGGGGTGCTTGATGTCATAATGTTACATAACTAAAGAAGGAGGTATACGAGGTCGAGCTCGTCATGCCCAACGGCACAATCCTGCATATAACCATCACTATGTCGGGTGGATTGTAAGTATTTTTGATTTACAAAAGGGTGATATTTGAATTTTTGATAATTTTGAGGGTCAAGACGTGGGGCATTTTGGTCTAATCCACTTCTTGGATTGTATTTCAGCATCACACAGATCCAGTGGGTAATTGTCCCGCCCGGCAGAATGCCTAATGGCTATTGAGGTAAGTTCGATCTGAGCAAGTTAAAGTCTGAACATGTGCTAATGTTGTTGTTGTGGTAGAGATGCCACGTGCGGATGTCTCATGACCAATGGTAGTCATGGTGACGGCCGTGATGTCCGTCAGTTTCGGTAACTAAAACGAAACCAAGATGGCGCCGGGCTGCCGCGTATGGCGCGAAAGTTGTCTGGCTGATTACATCGATCGGGCCAGACGCTGCAGCCGGTGCCAATATTGATGAACATTAGTGTAGGCCAATCTATTGTGTTAGTTAGGTTTAGCTGTGGCTATGATGTTGTTTAGCTCACTGTGTTTTTGGGCGTCTTGCGGAGGCTGGGGGGTTCACGGACGGGGGGGGGCGGGGGTGAAGGGTAGGCTAGATGGGGGGGCGATCCCCACATAAGCGTCTTTGCGGCACATGTGTAAGGGCTACCTGCCATCCCCACATAAGTGTGATGGTATCTTCCAAACGCTATTGACATTTGGGTATAACCTTGGGACGGTCCCAAGTTATATGATTGTGGGGGGTGGCCGGTAGTCAGTGGGGTGGGACAGTGGTTTTCCATCATGAACCGAAGCCGGCCATGTTGGAATGGTGAGTCGAAATTTTACCTACCATAGACTATGTATGTGGCCCTCCAGCCAGGTTGAGTTTAAACATATATAGATAGTTGGGGCGCTGGGCTTCTTGGGGTTTAGCAGAGCCCAAATTGCTTTGCCGCCGTTTGGGCCCGAGCCTTCTATCTGGTATGCTCTCCTGGATCGGGGGACGATGCCGTGGCTAGACTCCCTGGGCATTCACTATTACAGCGTGGGGACACCTGTTCTATAAATAGAATGGGTGATTCCCCCGTTGTTATTGTTACGGGTATACTGACAAAAAGGTTTGTTTTGATTTTGCCAGTGCACATGTACACTACTGCAATAGTGACTCATACGAATTTTGATTTGGGGGGGAAAAAGGGCTTGGGTGGTTGAGCGGGGGGGGGGGCTTGGTTTTGTGTGAGAGAGAAAGGTGGGGTGTGGGGCGCGATGAATTTTGGGAATTTTGGGTTGGAAAAATGAAAAGTTTTATACAAAATTTGGGGGGGGGTCTGTTGTTTGGGGTGTGTTGCTAATAGGACACTGGTAGGCATAATTTCTAAAATAGACTAGCTTGTTAGGTTAATCTATGGCTAGTAATTGATGTATTTTACCCTGACTTTTTTGTAAGAGGTTTAGTGACTAGTGAGCTAAGATGGTTCAATACAGTGGTGGGGGCATTTGGCTTGATAACAATGAACAGCTTGCCAAACAGATCCATGGCCTTGCTCCTATTTGCCATGTGGGCCTAGAAGGCAATGGATGGGCCACCCTGGGTTGAGTCCATATGACTTTGGTGCCTTAAGGCTTAAAAATTAGTATTAAATAAATGGGTAATCTGAGCTAGGATGGGTTGTGTGTGGGGTGGGTGGGGTGGGTGGGGTGTTGCCAAAAGGTTGATAAGTAAGATCTAAAGTGGTCAGGCCGTCGTAGAAAGGCATGAAGTGGACTGCGAATTCAACTATCACATTTTACAAAGCACTCTGGGCGCACACTACCATTGGCATGTAATGGGTATCTGTGTCACATGATGGCAAATCCATCATTGTCATGCTAGAACGATTGATGACGCTACTAATGGACACATAAGACAAAAACCTACCTGAGCTGGTTGCATGGCAGCCTCGGCATTTGGCCCTGTGGTCTCCGGATACTTGCTCCATATGGTGACTGGGTTTGGTAAGTCTGGTATATTGTTTGGGAAGTGGGAAAGATGGGGGTAGGGTGAGGCTTATAAGCACTTCATGAGGTTGGCTAATTCCTCATTACATGCCTCCCGATGAGGTATGTCTCACCCATATATGGCACGGGGCCTGGCTATTGGTTGGTTTGCATATAACCATACTTATATATGCAAATTTAAGGGACCTAGGCCTTAAGTAGGGATGGTCATAGGATGATCTGAATATTCTGGTATAGTTGGGGGGTAATGGCTGTGGTGCTGAGATTAGTCAGCTTACCAGGGGTGCACTTGTACCTGTTGTGTTAACACAGCAGGGAAACGTGCTGAGTTATTAGATTAAGTGTCTCACCAAACATTCCAGTACCAATGGCAAACAGAGGTATAAACACAGATCAGGATGCAAGAGAGCTGCTCTCCTACAGTAGGCCGTCATTTGGTAATACCTTAGGGTATAGAGGAGCCCTGAGCGTGTAACAAACCGGCACATGCATGCCCCAATTTAATGGGACACAAACCGAGGATACGCTGTGACCGTGGGTAATTTATGTGGCGTGCCAACCAGATCATCCAGTTTACGGCTGCCTGAGCCTTCAGAAAATTAAATAAAAATTTTGGCAATGTCACCCACTTAGTTGTGGTACTAAGGTTTGATATTTTGGAGGGGATAAATGGAATTTGTGGAAAAATAAAACATAAAAAAAAGGGCAATTTGGTGGTTCTAATGAGTACTCTCCACTGAAATAATATATAGGAAATGGAGAGGGAACATCTATTACACGAAGAAAATTTGCCTATAGTGTCTGGGTGGTTCTACGTATGTCTGTTTCAAGGGTGGTAAGAAGGTTACCATGGGTGGGTTTGTTAGGAATAATAGATTGGGGAGTAGAGCTGGGGTGGGGGGCGGTGGGGGGCAATGCCTATACTCTGACTATAGACATTGTAGGATGTTTTTGGAGGAAAAGGGTTTAATCAGCCAGTAACACTGTGAGTCTAAGGTTCCTAACATATTTCAAAATATATGCTTGCTATTCTATCAACCATTTCTGGTTAATAAAAACAAGGAGGCGCCAGAATCAACGAGAGCTCTATACAAGTGGTTGTCCATGTTAACAGATACTGCACTCTTAGTCAATTCTGTATCAACGAAAATGGCCTTACCTTGCTGTCCATATTGACCAGACTTGCTTTTAGGCTCCAGAATCGAGGTATCCTGGCTGTGCTTTTCATCGTCAGTGCAAGAGTCCTGGAGGTGTGAGAGTCAATTGAGAGTTAACTTCTGCTTCAGTAGTAGGAGCAGGAGTAGTGGTGGGCGGTCATGTGGTCGGGTCCTTTAGGGTGGGGGTCGGGGACTATAGGTGCTGTAGTTCCGTTTCCTGAATCCTAATTATTGTGACTGTTCCTGGGGCTGTCGCTGTCGGCGTCAGATTGTGGCGCTGTATAGCTCCTACCAGGGGTGGTGTTCCTTGGGGTGTCGGGTGGGTATAGCTGGGTCATTTTGAAGGCGTCAGGTGATGAAGTTTGCCTCTGGGGGTGGTGTGTAGTATCACTTGTGGAATGGTTGGGCGCGTCTAGCCCAGGTGATGTAAAGGTGCGTTGTTCTGAAGCTGGCTCCTTAGGTGATGTCTCACTATTGCTCATGTTTAATGAGAGGTTGGTAGTGGGATATTCTTGGAGGGTTCATCCACCATCGTGTCAACGGACGGTTACATGTGGTGAAGTGAATGTACACGGAATACAGGGAAGTTCATTTGATCCTTTTATTGCATAGCTGACATGAGTGTTTCATGAAGGTGGTAACAATGATAACACTCGCCAAGATCTAAGCTCTGCCTCCGATCCTATAGCTCAACCTGTCGTAGGTTCTAGGTATAGGTGTAAGATGTAAATTGGGAGAGATGATCTTAGAATAGATGGATTGGGAGCTGCTTAAGCTACCTTATATACTAAGGGCTTGAGCAGCTCACAGTGTTGTGAAATGTTCTGTACATATGGCTCAATAGAATAGAGACACATGTCATAAAGAGAGAGTGCCACCTGTGGGTAGATTATGTTAATGAGGATTGAGAGGAGATTGTGAAATATCCTCTCATTCCAAATATGGCACCACAGGTGGATCGCACTTCCTCCAGTTGGACTGAGTAGATAAGGTTGGAATGTTATTACATCCTTGTACCTTATGTCACAGAGTCTAATGGAGGAAGTGTGTTTGTGATGACTAAAGGATCCTGGTTCCTGTTGAGGAATACAGGAGATTATTGAGTGTGGATCATGGGCAGAGCTTAGGCTTTATATGGTGAAGAATTTAGTAAATATGAAAAATAATAATAATACCCAGAATGGTCCATTGACAATTATATGGCCAAACGGGGACACTGTGTTCCTCAAAAAGGGTAATATCTGGATTCCGAAGACGGCTAAACCCGAAAAGGTTCCAAAGAAATGGAGGGACCTCATTAAGAAAGCCATTCCGGAAGACTTATCTGTCCCAGATATATGGTTGCTGAATTATATGGATTTAGCCACTGGTATGAGTGTAAATCAGGAATTCTACCGGACGGTAGCATACTGTAAGGACATATGGGACTGGGAACACCCTGATGCCACTGTCCAAGAGTGTACGTCATTATTCTGGTACAGGATACAGCCATCCCAGAATCCCCCTGAGCCCGTTAAGATTGATTCCGAATCAGATAATATGGTGGTTGACGAGGAAGAAGAAACTGGGGGGAGGGGCGGTGTCAGGTCCGTCTCTCAGGAAGCCTCCACTTCGGCTGACACGTTATCGGAAACTGAGTTGCAGGCAGAAGACGACAGGATTGAGAAGGAGAATATAAGAATGCATACTGAATCAAATGAGAAGTTGGAACAACAGGAGGAGGTATTACGGAGACAACGTGAGCAGTTGTCACAGCTGAGTGGTGAGTAGATGATGCGAAAGCCCGGATGCAGGCTAGGGTGACTACGAAAGGTACGGTTAAGGAAAACCGTAGCAAGAAGACGAAAGCCTTGATTAAGAAAAAGGAAAAGGAAGAAAAAGAGAGGCTTAAGAAGATGGAAAAGATAGATAAGAAGAAGGAGGAACAGGCTAAGAAGGAAGTAGTTCCGACCGAGTCTGTAGATGTTCCAAACACAGGTGGCGGTCCGAAACCTGAAGCTTCTGGCTCTAGTGAAACGCCAGAATCTGTTACTTGGGATTGGTCTACGGACATACATCATCCCAAGCTATATGAAGAAGAGGGTGCGCCTACACCGAATGAGAAGAAGATTTGGGATAACGTCAGAAGTGGGTTCATGCAAATGATTCCCAAATGTCTGGAGGAGTGCAAGCATAATACGAAATATTACAGCTGCCCTCCGTTTATAAATATGGACAGAGAACAAGATGATGAAGAGTGGATGTGGTACACCTGTCAGGACCAGAATCCGAATTATTTCTATGTAAACTGGGTAGAACAGACCATAGATAATCGGAATCGGGAATATTATGACTTTGATGCCTACTGTAAGATCAAGTGGGCCAATGATAGTTGGGATAAGTAAACCAACACTACATGTCTGTTTATGATCTGTGCCCGTGGGAGTGATAAACCTGAGAAGTTCAGCTCCCACATGAGATTTATCAGACATATTGTTGAGCAGCATATGCATCATCAACCCTTATACATGTGATATATGAACAAAGGTAGGAACAGCTCTATCTTTTCAGGACTCTCCACATTCTGAAAGAGTGAGCTAGTCCGGCATCTTAAGTAAGAACATCAGGTCGGTGTGAAGGCGGCTTTGAAGGCAGCTTCGGATCTGCATAAACTTCTGATTGAAAAGTGGGATGCCTGGAAGATGACAAACTTCAAAGGTTTGAATTCCAAGGTGAACAGACTCTGTGAGGTTGAGATGTGTGCCAACTCCAAGTTGGAGGTGGCATTCCAGCTCAACTACACTCCGGGAAGATTAAGAATCACAAATGATCAGTTCGGTGAGATGAGGGAATACCGGGGCAACAGTGCTTACCGGGATTCCAGTAAGGCTACTACAGTGAAGCGCATGAAGGCGCAGCCGGGAAAGATCTCATTCCGTGGGATCCAACGCCGGGTCGAAGTCTTCAGGATAGAAGTCTGCAGAGAGGGTCCCCTCTGTCTGGTTTGAGAGGCATCCCTCCCCCTGTATTTGATGTGAATAAGAACAAGGATAAGGACTTTCCCAAAATGGGACCATCTGGACCCGAGAGTCAGACCCTGAATCAGCGAGGTAGGGATAAGGCAACCAGAGTTGGGCGTGGCAAGCCTAGATCGGGATCATCTGAAGGTGGAACTGCCGGAGGTTGGTCCAGAGTGGCCCCGGCTGTTGGCACAGGTAGAGGAGTCACCATATCGACTTCACCTGGTGACGTTCTTACCTCATCTGTAGCTTCCGGAAGTTTATCTGAAAACCCCAGGCGTAGGAAGCATTCTGAAACTTCAGACCATTCTGAACGTGAGCCACTACCCACCCGTGTCCCATACGTAATGGATCCGGCCAGATACGACATCAGCAACATTCCTCCGGAAAGCTTTCAGATTCAGCAGAGTTGTATGACTGAATGGCAAAAACGTTATTATGCACTCTCTGTGGAATACCTCCAAGAAGTTCTGGGTTCGGTAGTGTATCTGACGCAGAAAATTCAGTCATTAGAGATTACTCGGATTGAGTCAGAAAGGGATGTGGAACATAAGGAAAAAATGAAACAATTAGAAGCTCAGGAGGCACGTCAGAAGAAATCAGCCAAATTTTGGACTGTGGAAGTTGCCAAGGCTAGGAGCGAGGTTGATTTCCTCAATCAGAAGTTCCTCGAAGCCTTCGGAAAACGATTATCTGATTGGAATGGCACTCGCCGTGAAGCTAAGGAATTATTAGAAGATCAGATTACTGCTTACGGACTTGAACCCCAGAAGCCTAAGAATCCTGAAACTAAATAGGATGCACATATGAATATATAAGGTATCTATTCTGGCTAGGTATGATGAGTGGTGACATGGTGTTACATGGATTATGACGGGAAGGTGATGGTACGAGGACACTGTGGTAGCTGTAGCCGGTGAGATCCTGATCCCTGTGGAGCTGGACACACCCGAGATGATGGATACGTTACCTGGACTTTATGACCAAAACCCATTGGTCTAGTTAAATCAGGACTGTTGACTGATGAGCAATTACTTCTAGTGCAACGAACATTCTGGATGCCGCGGAGATGCACTATCCTATTTTTATTGGACTCAGACCCTGAATCAGCCAGGTAGGGATAAGGCAACCGGAGTTGGGCATGGCACGCCTAGATCGGGATCATCTGAAGGTGGAACTGCTGGAGGTTGGTCCAGAGTGGCCCCGGCTGTTGGCACAGGTAGAGGAGTCACATATGAATATATAAGGTATCTATTCTGGCTAGGTATGATGAGTGGTGACATGGTGACATAGTGCAACGAACATTCCAGATGCCGAGGAGATGCACTATCCTATTTTTATTGGACTCTGAAAGATCCCGAGAGGCCCTGAGCCCTTATCTCTACATTGTTAAACTAGCCCATTGATAGGAACTATACTTACTGGAGGATTTTACGTCTTCGGGATCGTGGCACTACATGACAGACAACAGGAAACTTCCCGGGTGATATGAACATATTTATTATCATTCCATATAGCAATTAGATACATTTGTGAAGTATCCTACTACCCTGGTAGGTTACTAATAATTTAGAAATATATATCTGGCATATTCTTAAGTCCAGATCCACTACACCATTCCGTGCTCATAATTATAACTTATTTTCTGGTGCTATAAATGTGTAAATACCTAAATGTTGTTAATATAAATATATATATCAGACTTGTATCAATATATAGACATGTTCTAATTATTGGAGTCTGTAGTGTTTTTCTAAAAAGAAAAAAGGTTTTTTTAAGGTAACTTTCATTCCTGACTAAGGTTGAAACTAAATACTATTAATGGTATTCTATTAGGAATAATCCTAAAGTCAATACTTAAATGACAATCCTATTCTGATTAATGACTACCGCTATTCTAGGTTAATATGGGATATACGGAATGACATTAACTGTCTTCCACTACTGTGGTATACGGTATCATAAATTATTACTATAGGTGAATGTGTATAATGTAGCAGGCACTACTTATGATACGACATCCTGAATGATGCGTTTTCACATGAGACTTATATACTATAGTGTACATATGTTTAAAACCGTACCGGTATTCGTCATATATCCCTATTTATTCTTATATTTGAGTCAGGCAACCTGTAAGCCAGCCGTGCGCCATGTGTTTGATATATTATTGTTGTAAATACTATAACTTAGTTACTACCCATTATGTAACACCTTGGTGGGGGTAGTGTAGGGGCACGGTTTAGTAGTAGTGTCTATGGCTTACGGGTTGACTAGTTTCCAAGCGGAGCGTTCCTTCGGGTTGAGGCCTGGTGGGTGGTGGCAGCACTGTCCTCCAGGCTTCACAGCTTGAACACGAGGGGTCGCCATCCAACCCCTGTGGCTATATAATAGCCGGGTCAGAAACTAGAGAGACAGAATCCCCCCGGATTCTGTACGAACACCTTAAGATCTCCCTGACTCTGAAGCCTTACCTGGTAGTCACAAATCAGAGCTATCCGAAAGATAACACGTCTACTCGGAATACCCTTAGTTTACTGTATAGTAGGATAATGAATAAACCTTGTTGCCTTCTGAACTGGACATTCTTATATTCGTGATCCTTTCCGAACCAATAGACAGCCGGTCTGAGATAGAACCATAGGATTCATTTTCCCTCATCTCCTGCAATGCTACATGAGTCCCATTTTGCAAAAGGACCATGTGCCTCTTGAGTAGTATAGTATGTATCGGAACGGGACTATAGCTAACTACAGGATATTACTCACTGGGGATGCAGCCAATCAGAGGCCTCCATTTGGTCACGTGACCTAGACCCCCATGGTGCATACCCATATATGGTCATGTGACCTTGACCTTGACCTAATTAGTGGTGTGCATGCCCATATATGGTCATGTGACCTTGACCTTGACCTAATTAGGGGTGTGCATGTCCATATATGGTCATGTGACCTTGAGATTGACCTTATTAGGTGATTACCCCAGTCATGTGATGCCTAATTTGCATAATAGGCCACGCCCCCTTGACCTAACTAGGGGATCAGGACTATAGCTAACTACAGGATGCAGCCAATCAGAGGCCTCTATTTGGTCACATGACCTGGACCCCCGTGGTGAGTTCCTTATTTGGAAAATAGGCCATGCCCCCTTTGGCCACATCACCTTCACCCCGCGTGGTGAGCTCCTTATTTGGAAAATAGACCACACCCCCTTAGCCAATTAGAGGCCTTCATTTGTGACCAGATCATGTAAATGGGGGTTGGTTAAGCATGTAACCTTTTTGTTTGTAAACAACGGGTGATTTTGGGAGTTAAAAAAAAAAAAGTTTTTTAAAATGGGGGACGGCCCCTTAGGGTAGGGTGGGGTAGGGGCCTCCTTAACAACAGGAGGGAGGCACTACTACCACGAACACCCCACTACTACCTCTATGCTAGACTCCATATATAGTGATGCGTGAGGGAGTAGTCACATAAAAGGTGTGTAAAGCGAAGAGGTGGAGTGACGCGAGTAGAACGTCGGAGTAACGTAATGAGTGGGTGCCTGTTTGCGAGGTTAAAGCTTTTCCAATGGATATACGTTCTTTTCAGTAAGTATTACCTTGTTTACCAGTATAACCATATTTTATAACCTTGAACCCGTAGAGGAAAGGTCAGATGTGTGGTAAAGTATTTCTATTAGTTAGAGTTATGAGATATTATGTATGTTTAATAATGACAAAAAATAATTTGTATCATTACATTTTTTTTTCAAATATTCATGTTTTCATTTTTTTCATTTATAAATGTCGAGGGGTAAAAATATATCCAAAAAGGCAGACACAATGCATCTGTATAGAGTATGCACTAACGACTACATAACACCTCAATACTTTCTCAAGATGTCAAACTGTTTGGAGGCCGTAATGATAGCCAAAAGGGAGAGAGCTAAAGCATCAATGGTGGAACAACCAACAGCCAGGTAATGGCCGACACTTGTCATTATTTACTACACAGGAAGTTTAATAGGACAGTAAAAGTCGGAGGTTAAATACCATGGATGCTACTCCGACAAGGAAGAACTTAATTATTTCTATGTATGGAGAGTGGGTATTTTCCAGGATGTCTGTTGGTGATATTTGGAATAAATTTACAAGGGTATGTGCCATATTTGACATTGTCAATACCCTGAATGTGAAAGAACTGATAACATATCTTTTCAATATGGATCATAAACGTGTATTGGCTGACAAAAGCAAGACCTTTCCAGTAAAAATTCTATAATATAACTGTGAACAAAGTAAAAATGTTGAAATTTGTTATTTGTACTCATAATAACATTCATCCTAAGAAAAGCACTAGGTAACTGATGAGCGAGTAGTGTATATTGAACTATTTGTCTACCTATGAAATAACACTTGAATAAATGTGTTGAAAAAAGAGACTTGGATAAAGGTATCAAGGGGTGCATGACCACCTAGGGGTGGTTTATAATGTAAATGAGAATTTTCATAAATAAAAAAATTACATCTTATTTTTTTTTTACCTTATTTTTTTTAAATAAAAAATTAAAAGGATGAGAGTGGTGATGGTGTTGGATAAAAGAGGGTGAAGCGAGCAAGTGGTGCCTCGTCTAAAGTAGACCTTTGATAAAAGACAACAGAATAGAGACCATTTGTTAGTGTAGAACAGCTGATATGGTTCACAAGTTTGGTCTCGGTCAATACAGAAAAGACAGCAAGGTTAAATTCGTATCTGATCAACTCAACAAACACAATACATAGAGCTCTATAGACTTAGACAAGGTGCGGGTTTGGTTACCAGGGCCGCTTTGGTTAGTTCATGGATAACAAACTAGGTGGCGACACTGCGCTAGCGCTGTGCCGTCATGGCAAGATCGTGTATCAATTTATGCTTTATAAGCTCAAGTAATTGCTCAGAAGTGCTCCCACCTTTGTTTTGGGAGTATATGGGTGCATAACTGGATTTGGGTAATGTATGGTTATTGTTGTTTGAAACCACGGGTCGAAAAAATTGAATTTTGAAAGGTAGAAAAATGTGCCGAAAGTTTGGAGCGCGACATGCGGGTCAGTGCACTATAAAAGGTAATTTTTTTTAGAAGTTATGTAATAGTCAACATAGAGGTTTTTGAGGTAGAATTGGTTTTCCCCAATGGCATCACCCTCTACCTCACCAAAAAGTGCAAAAAGGCGTGTTAACACGTGTCAATGTTGACACGTGCAACAGTTTAGGGCGGCACCAAATGGATGGTTACCATGGTGACAGCTGTGACGGACGTCAGTTTCGATACATATTCAAGATGGCGTCGGGCTGACGCGACTGGTGGAAGAAGTCCAACCAGGCGCTGTGGCTGGCGTTCTTTGGATAAGTAACGGTGCATAACGTGTTAGCTGAACTTATCTACTGTTGTCACTTGATGTTATCGTAAGTAGATAAGTGGTTAGGGGTGTGTGCTGATATGTTATTTACACTTGGGGTTTGAGAAGAAAGACCCGTTTCCTTGGGGATTATTTTCTCCATTATTGAGCGTCAAAATGGCGGACGAAAGGTGTGGTCAATAACCAGTCATGGTTGACGTTCTTAATCATCTCCTTCAGCTTAGTCAAAAAAAGATTGTGGTTCTACCATGATCGGTGTACTGTGAAGAGTGATGAGCTATGTCAGGTGTATGGTCACATGATGCATGTACACGCGCACGGCACGTGAGCACACAGCAAAGGATGCCTATGATTGGTGACAACAAGTGTAACCATGGTGAAAACTCAAGGTGATATTCGAGAAGTGTGTTATTGAGTCTGTGGACAATATTGAAGATCTATCATGGATAACTGATGCAGTATTCTTTAGGGTGAGTACATCCTTAATCAGTGCTAATATTTTTTGATTATGTAGGGTTTTAAAATGGTGGAAATTTGGTAGACTTAAGATGGTGGGGTGGTTGCTATGGTAACACCAGAAACATTAACCGGGTTTCCAAAATGTTGCCACAGTGCTAGGTTAATGGGAACTCGACAACTGTTTTACACCAGCTTTAAGCTCCATGCCAGACCATATCGTAACAGTGTTCGTGTCGGTATGGTTTGATGAGCTATACGTTTTAAGATTACCTGTAGGAAATCCAACATCTCAAAAACAGTACAAGTAGGTGATGGAGATATTAAAACCCCACAAAGCAGAAAAGTGCTGACTTTTGTAAAGCGACAAACACAAGATGTGTGTATCAAGTAGAGGTAAAGTAGGAGAAACCATGATCCACAGTGATTCCCTTTTTTTAAAAAATGCGGAGAAATAACATAGGGAGGGGTAGACGCCAACTTATAAAATTACCATTATCCATGTTCATGTGGTTCATCTCAATGTAATGTGAGTAGGATCTGGTTATGTAAGTTGGTAGCGACTGTACCAGTGTATACCCTGTGGAGTAGACGTTGCTTGTATCAAAGCAAATCTGGAATACCTCTGTTCTATAAATAGAGTAAATGCTTTTCCCCAGTTTGATGGGTATGGGTACAGTGCTGTGTAGCTTGTTTTGATTCTGTCAGTGCATATGCACTCTCCTCTTGTAGTAGTAACCTATGGTACACTTAGTATCATGGCTCCCTTGTGGACATTATGTAGTGCATCTGATAGATTATTGAGGTCTAGTTGTATTGTCTTTTGGGGATTAAATTTAGAGGAAGCTTACCTTCTAGTAGGGAGTTTAGTGAGTCCAGTAGGGTGTCTAAATCACTTTTTTTTGTAAATTTATGAGCGTCTCAATCTGTGAGTACTGGTATTGAACAAATCTCCTCCACAATTGTAGATAATATTACTGGAACACACACTTTAGTACCCAGTATCCCTATCTACACCAGGATTAGATTTAACATTACCTGGCTACTCAAAAGCAGGCACACCAGCCAGACTATTCCTATTCTTATTGATGTTCAATGGATCAGGTACTTCCACAATTACTTGGTTCAAACACATTGAGAAGATGAGGACATATAAAAAAAAACCCATTTTATTAGAGGGAACAAAACTAATATTATATAAAACACTTCATAAACAGAACCTTTGAAGGAAAAGTTGTGAAGCTAGAGCTCTTTGATGGTGAACTGTTGCTAATAGAATGATTCACAAATGGAACTCTGTCTATCAACACATTGGAAGCTGTATTCCAGTAACCAAGACATCAATATCTATTCAGACATTTATGGTAAAACTATTTTGTTAACGCCAGAAATGTGTAACTGACATACCTCTAATTTTGGGCAATGATGAACTACTTTCTCAACCGCCATTTCTTCCAAGCATAATTTGCAGTTTTGCTACATATAAATGAATGGGGGCAAGAACACATTTGCCTTTGGAAATGAAGGGTTTATTGTGATTGACATTGTCCATCACACATATGTATGACAGGTAGGTAAATGACTGCAACTTGCTACCTACCTGCTGGCGTTCCTACTGTGAGATACAAAAGAGTGCTTACAACTTGCTCCTGCTCTGTAATTACCAAACCTGTGTCACCCTAGTTAGTGGTTCTCCAAGTACCCTACAGGGGGCAATACTGGTATTTTCTCTACTACTGCTACTACTACTACTACAACAACTACTACTACTACTACGATCATCTACCAGTGTCTACTGCAGTCTAATTCTACTACTACTGCTGCTGTCGCTGCTGCTGCTACTACTACTACTACTACTACTACTACTACTACTGCTGCTGATTCTGCTACTACTGCTGCTGTTGCTACTACTACTACTACTACTACTACTACTACTACTACTACTACTACTACTGCTGCTGCTGCTACTGCTACTGCTGCTGCTGCTACGCTACTTCTACTGCTGTTATTGTTACTGCTCCTGCTGCTACTGCTGCTGTCACTGCTGCTGCTGCTCTTACTACTAGCTACTATTGTCGCTGCTGTTGTACTTACTGCTGCTGCACATGCTCCTGCTGCACATGCACACGCTGGTGCTGCCGCTGCACTTGCTCCTACCACTCCACATGCTCCTACCTCTGCTCATGCTCTTGCTTCTGCTGCCCCTGCTGCCGCTGATGCTGTCAAAGGAGATAACGGACGTAATCTGCCCTTCCAAGAAAAATCGGGGCTCTTTATATAGTTGAGAGAAAGATCTAATCCCGTTTTCACCTGGATCCTTCCACCCCTGGATCAATCAAAATAAAAAAGGGAAAAATGCTTTTTGGAATAAGTGTATCAAAGTGGGATAACAGGTGTAACAACTGTGATGATTACCTTAATGTGACTTACATGTATAAGAGGATTATGGATCGTTAGGAGATTAAGGTGTTCAAAGTCTGTATACAAAAACTACAGGGGGTGATTAACAACAAAGGGAAAATATAATCTTGTAAGAGAAAAGTCACAGTGTTTTAATTGGATTACCAAAAGTGTGGGGTACACAGCAGAAATGGTGGACACGTACCCACCTCCCCAACTGCCTACCTACCTACCATAGTACCTCGCATATAAGGCGAACCCCAATTTGAGGAAATGGTATAAAGTGGAAAATATCTATAGTTTTCAATTCCAGGAAAAAATACCTCAGGGTACATGTCTACCTTTGTACGTACCTGCCGTTGTACATGTCTCCCTTTGTAACTACAAACGCCCACATGTGGTAGGCAGATTAAGTCTAACAAATCAGTTAATAAGTTAATCCCCCTTTCTGCTCCTCCTCTTGTCGCCAACATGGGGTGTGGGTAACCTTTTATGTCTGTGATTGGGGGAAATTAAACTCAGATCTTTTATATTAAATCCTCATGCAGTGCACAGTGGGTGACTATGGGATCAAATCCTTTAAGTCTTTTATCTTTTCCCTCTGGGACCAACCACACTTAATGAACTAAGGAATCCATGACTACATCAAACAGCAGGTGAAAATCAAAACAGACAGATACCCTACCGAGCAAATGTCACTGTAAAAAAAAATGGGATTAAATCTCTTTTAAGTCTGTGATCAATTTAACCCTTTTGTGCCCTGAACAATTTTGAGAAAGCTAGTTTCTTGACCATAGTGTGCAGAGTATGGTCTTCATCCATGTTATATTGAAAATAAATTACCCATTTGCATAGGGGTGAAAGGTGTATTCCAAAGGCTTCTAGAAAATGTGATATGAAACATATATCAGAATGATTTATGAAATCACAGAGAATACTATATTATGAAGGGGCTGAATAAAGCTAAATTGGATATAAATGCCCAGAATACCATTTTTGCCAATTTTGATAGGAAATTGGTTATTCTTAAATTATAAAGCATCAATCTGCCATTCTAAATAAGGGTATTCTGATGATAATCAAAAATTATCAATAGCATAATTGTAATCCTTGGAAAAAGTTATGAAAATAAGATTTTATGGCTATTTTTTCAATTTTTATCATTATTTTTATGTGATATTTCTGATTTTTTTCTGTAATTAATATATCCCCATGGCTAGAGCGCGCACTTTCCATGCATTTAAAGCTGTATTTAATTCATTATTTTTATGCAATATTGCCTACTAATAACTACATACTTATTGTACCATAACAAATTTGGTATCGTTTGAAAGCCCTTGATATATCAAGTTTTCTGGTGTTGAAATCATCTTAATCTGATAAATATTAAACCCATGGTGGTCTGTTGAACATAGACACATGGGTGAGAGCGCACTTTTGCTATTCTGGGCACGTAAGGGTTAAAACCACTGCTAAGAGGATTATTTTGGATGGGTACATAAGGGAGAGTAAAATTTTGTTCCCTCACACTTCCTTTGCCAGCTTCATCACGGGGGTCCAGGTCATATGACCAAATGGAGCACATGACCATATATGGGCATGCACAGCACTAATTAGGTCAAGCTCAAGGTCAGATGACCATATATGGGCATGCACCACGGGGGTTCAGGTCACGTGACCAAATAGAGGCCTCTGATTGGCTGCATCCTGCAGTTAGCTATAGTCCTGTTCCCCTAATTAGGTCAAGGGGGCATGGTCTATTATGCAAATGAGGGGTCACATGATTGGGGTAATCCCTTAATTAGGTCAAGCTCAAGGTCACATGACCATATATGGGCATGCACACCCCTAATTAGGTCAAAGTCAAGGTTACATGACCATATATGGGTATGCACCATGGGGTCCAGGTCACGTGACCAAATGGAGGCCTCTGATTAGCTGCATTCCCAGTGAGTAATATCCTGTAGTTAGCGATAGTCCTATTCCGATACATACTATACTACTTTCTTGTGTTAGAGGAGCAGTGTATGTTGATTCATAAGGGAAGATTGATTTCAATTTAAACCTCACCTATGTGCCCCAAGGACACGTCGAGGGTGAGAGGTCCCGTGGTGAAAAACCCGGACCGGTATACCAAAGGGAGTTGGGGAACAGTAAAAAAAAACCCAAAATACAACAGAAAAAATTAGAAAAAAAACAGAAAAACAAAAAGAAAAAGAAAAAAAAGAGCAACAGTATCTCGGTTAGGTATAGCATGAACAAGGTGTAACATTTGATTGGGTGATCTTACCTGTGTCACCAACCCAAGGAACAGGACAACCACCCAGAGCATCATAGTGCGATCTGGCGTGTCCACTCCAAGGGGGGCACATACGAGAAATCGAAAGTGAAATGTTGGCCTCCGTTTGGTCAAGGGTACAAGGCCTGGTCCCATTGTAGGAATGGGAAGGGAGGCGTATATGAGACCAGACAAGCACCTTTGTCCATGGGCGGTCGATACAGTACACCACGCCGTGGCAGGCCATAGTCGGCACGGTGATTAGCACCAGGCTTGGTGATCATCTCAGCAGGAGGTGGGAAGGGCAGGTGGTCGGAGAGGAGTTGAAGGGGGTAGGGTCTACTCCTCTCTGTCTTGGGAGAATGTGACACATTTTCATCAGGGACTTCCCATATGCATTGAAGCCAGTGCCATCACAGAAGTCTCCCCAGAAGTCATCATTTACTGTGTGTATGATTGGTCTGGAGCCCGATTCCAACAGAGCACTACTGAAACTGGGCTGGCTCCCCTTTCACTCCATGAGGATGTCCTCAAGTAGCAGGCGTCTTGTGGGAAAGTATAAGGGAAGATAGAACAAGAATGGATTATACAAGTTCCAAATGCTTCAATAATGGTATGTAGAATACCATGGACCGAAATGCATGGAAATATTTCATTCATTTGTGGGTATTCTTTCACCCAGATATATCTAGACATAGGAGCTATATAATGAGGTTGGTCCAACAGCTGCATTATCATTATTATGATTTATATTAGACATGTACCTGTATGCAGCATCCCGACCAGTCGTATCATAACATTTCCTGACATCTAGTGAGTCGTTTTGTAATCAGAGCATAACGTTCATTCAACATTTTTTAACCAGTTAAATCAACGTTGGTTTGAGTCCACATTTTGAATGTTGATCAACATTAATCAAAGGTTATCTAAAAAAAAGTTTTCTGCTGAACGTTTTTTAAATGTTAAACCAACATCTAAGAAAAAACGTTTCCTCAGAAACCCAAAATCAATGTTGAAACAACACTTTTTGACAAATGTTAGTCCAACTAACCATCAGTGAATGTCAATCAACGTTCCCTCAACGTTTCTTGTTACCTGGGTCATAATCTAGTAGACATCTGGAGTGACCCCCCTCCATTTTGACTCCTGTCATTATACCGTAAATTGCCGAAACTTTTCAGTTAAGCAAGGAAAAGTATCTAATTATCTGGATCATAATTTGTCACCCAATTCGCAAGAGTCTCATTGCCTTTGCACCTCCCTTAACAAAACAGAGGACATGTTGAACGACTAATATTAAGGTATATGTGTACATTGAATGTCGTCTAGATAGATATGAAATAAGAACATTTTATTATGATCTTTGTATAATCACACAAACGACCTTTGAATATGGATAAAGTATTCTGGGTAAATTGCTCCCATTTCATTCATTCTCTTCATCGCTACACGTGAACTGCGTCTATACCGACTGTAATCGGCAACTTCTATGTGTGACTGTGTACAGATAATAAAGATATCATGTGGATAATAGCGCAGCTTGAGTTCAGTTTCAGATTGCAAGATATATATTTCCCTTTTATACATGTGGAGGTAGTATAAGAGCCCAATGAAGCGGGAAAGTTCAGACGTGAATACCTAAAGCAAAGCAGACAATCCATTCTCAGGTACACCTTATGGATGCGACATCTGCACTTTCATATTTCCGACTTCGAGCAATGAGACATCTGGAAGCCATTTCGTAAGGAATTACCGTCGCAGCCGGCCCTATGGCTGCGAAATTCCTTTGGTATTCATCTTGGGATTTAGGTACGACCTGAAGGACCCAGTGGGAGTATGTTAAGAAATGACTTCCAGGTTTTCGATGGTAAATATGCCTCTAACTTTCGGGTCTCTTAGTAACGTTATGTTTCTTAAATTGCCCGATATAGAGGGTAAGGGCTCTTTCTGGGAGTTTTATCAAATCAAATTAGATTTACCACTCTCCTCTGGAAAATTTTATTGACTAAAACAAAGCTGACCCCCCTACTCCTTCTCACCTACAATATATAAGACAAAACATACACCACACAGTCACACATCCTCACACTGCCTCACCTGAGTTATAAACATCCACCACACTCAGTCACACATCCTCACACTACCTCACCTGAGTTATAAACAGCCCCTCGCACACAGTCACACATCGTCACACTGCCTCACCTGAACCATAAATATCCACCACACACAGTCACACATCCTCACACTGCCTTACCTGAGATATACATATCCACCACACACAGTCACACACCCGCACACTGCCTCACCTGAATTATAAAATATCCACCAATCACAGTCGCACATTCTCACACCTAAGTTATGAAACATCCAGCATCCACAGTCACTCATTCTTTAATTGCCTCACACTAATTTGCTTATCATTATACCGCACGTCTGCTTCACATGTGGCATGCCTTCTTGTTTAAGCTCTGCAGAACCTCCTGGCCATGGTATAGAGACTGGTTTTCCGGGGGGTGACCTAAGAGATGACCTCCCAGCTCACCTGGCAGGTGCCTGGTATTACTACCTGACCCTGGGGCTTTCTACCCATGGTCAAGGTTGAAGGTAGACAGGTAGGGAATCAGGAGACGGCCACAGATCAAAGGCCACAAGCTTAAATCTATAGTTATTACTGGTTGGTCTGAAATGTTGTACAATATTTTCTTCAAATGATTTGATACAAGGGGATCTACACTAGTTGGCCTAAATCTTTAGTCAGAATGTGCAGTGCATTGGAATTGATAATGCTATTATAATGCAGAACCAAACCTGCCTGAATGGACGAACCTTTTTTAACATGAAAATCTGGAGGTTGATTCATAACAGTTAAAATTTACCACTGTTTTGTATTAATCTCCAGGTTAGGCAGAATGGAATGCCCATATTATAAAACCACGCTATCACATAGGGATCCTGTTCTATTAAGGGCATAATGCATGGCTGGCCTTCCACTAGGTCCTTTTATCCCAGATTAAGGACCAAGCCGGAAGGGTGAGGTCCTTTATCTAGGGATAAAAGGACCGAGTGGAAGCATAGCCATGTACTATGATGTTTATACCATGGTTTCAACCATTAAATTAGTTATTCTACCTTATAAAGCCATGAAATGCAGTGATTTTTGTTGCGAGTTGACATGGTCTGATCCTCCGCCATTTTGGATTTCCTGTTGATGTTCGGTATGTGAGCATAATATATACTCCATTTACACTGTAAATACAGCAAAGCTGGGGCTGTCATGAAGAGAGCTGAACATATACAGCTATATTTAAGTCCTGTGGGGTGGGATCCATGATGGGATATGTAATTATCCTCAATTTACCCATTTTCTGTTGACGACAGAGCTCCGATTCAAATCAAAACACGGCTTCTTCCTCAGCGAGGGGACTGGACTGCGCGGATGCAAAATATTACGTCGACGTGTGTCCGAGGGGCATTTTCATAGTAGAACCGCTGGCAAGCAGTGCGCGCAACGGCCAGAATACCCTTAGAGCATATGCCAACGTAACAACTTGTATTAAAATTTTCCATGGTGCCTTTGCGCGTGCTAAATACATGGGTATATCAGGGTTGGGCACCGGATATCAGTGCTGAAACGTGATAACCATGGTATAAACATATATTATAGTGCCCTCCTGTCTTAGTTTTTATTATTGTCACTCTTTCAGTTTTTAGGTGGGATGATAATCAAGATAGAAATATAAAGTTAAATGGTTTTAATGCTACATCTTGCACAAGATGAGTGCATATGCAAAGCGGGGAGGGGGGGGGGACTAATGCTTAAGTCTATATGTGGACTACAGCCAGAAAGGGGTAGTGGGGGCTCACAGTCGTCAGCGAAAGTTTCTCCAAATCTAATTTAGACGCACATTCCTATCAATAGACATAACCTTTGAACTATTGAGGATAGATGATTGCTTCAATGACTGAAAGGAAAATGATAGATTCCTCTAAATGAGAACAATGCACTACTTCCCACAATGGCCACTAGGCACCTGCCGATTTTGTCCTTAACATTAGACTGTGGGTGGGTGGTGAGTCTGCCCCCACCAGGTCACTGTCAGACTGTCAGTTAGGTACTAGATGAGTGATGGATGGGCAGTGGTAATGGTCCACATAATATCACTATTGATGAGACTGGCATATCTAACGGGTGAAGGTCAAAACTGTATGATATAAGATAGATCCCCCTGGAAAACATCCCGGCCTGCGTGTACAGCTTCTCCGGGCGCCTCTGAAGATAATACCTACATGGAGATTAGTTCTCCTGAGTAAAGGTATATATGTGTGCATACATAAAGACCAGCTTTACCACTGAGAGTTATGGTGAAGCAGTATATGTTTCATGCTATGCTGCCATCAGAAAATCATTTAAATATAAGGATACCTTACAGAATTCAAAGCGAGGCTACATGTAACAAAAGATGCACCGTTTTAAGGCAGCATCCAGTGATGAAAGCAGAGTGTTCCTTTCTAAACTGCATTCACTACCCAGGTAGCACAAAAAAATTTGCCAACGTTGGCCCGACGCATTGGGCCAACATTGGCTGCCCATCGGGCCTACGTAGGAGTACCAGTAGCATTATTGGTGCATACATCTGACAAGTCACCTGTTAGGCATTGAATACTTATTAGTAGTATATAGGGGTAAACTCAGCACATAGCTACAGCTAATGAAATCTGTTCGACCTACTTATGAACCGGATGTGACCTAGTTTTGAGACTGGAAGTGAGAGTATATGGGCATGTGACCTACTTTCTCGAGCTCTGATTGGCTGAGAGCTATCATCATGTGATCACAACAAAAAAAAACATGAACAAAAACACACCGACCACATGATTTTACCATGTGGTCGGTGTGTAACACTAAGAACCCTGTTTATTTTATTTTATAGACAGCAAAAAAAAAAGGTAATCAAATAAATGCTTGCACATACGCTTCTACTACGTTGTCACAATGTTGGTTGTTACACATGTGAAAATCAACCTGAAGGCTTTTTTTTTGTGAATTTTTCACTTTTTTATTTTCACTACGCACACACCGTTAAACACATAGGTGTTCTTTTACACAAATGAAAGAAATTTACCTAAAATACCACTTTTTACAGACACAAGATTTTCCTTATTTCACCAGGAATGCTACAAAAAGTTTACATATTTACCTAAATCTTACAGAAATTCTACTTTTACACACAAGATTTGACCTTGCAACACGACTTTAACCTATGTATTCTTTTCACAGAACGAAAGAAATGCAACATTTTATGGAAATGTTACAAAATTTCTGTAAAATTTTACAAATTTACCAAAATGTTCACAAAAAATGCTATTTTTACACAGAAGATTTCACCGTGTGCAACAGAAAAGAGAAAGATTTTCAAATTTGCAAGGGCAAAGTGCTTACTCTGTCTTGACACATGCGTCTTTTGATATCCTTGTTTCTTTTGCAAATAAGTACTGACTTGATGATATACCACTCTGAAACCTTTGTTGGTCACCATAGCGCTTTTTTCGGTTTTTAACACCTTTTTGTAGTCTTCAGCTGTTAATTAGTTTTGTTTTTGAATCACTCCTTTGCAGCTCATTTTCTTTTCGACCCCTTCTCCACTTCCTTTTGAGTTTAAGGCCGTCATCTCATCTCCTTCCCACTCCACTTTGAAAAGACCTAGAGTTCTCTTGTTGAACGCCAGATGATGTTTACAACACGGTGGAAGGAACCAAGTGTACCCAAAGGTCTTACATTCTATGTTGCTTTCCCAGTAATAAGAGTTGTCACACGACTCTGAGGGCAACCATCTCTTCGTCTCTCAGGTTTGACAGCTTCCTCTCAACTTTTCGCGCTCAAAGCAAAGTAGAAACTGTCAGTGTCCATTTCACACATTTCAAAGTTTCCTTCATCTATGAAGTCCAGAAGGAAGTTGTAGAAGAAGGCCATCATTTTCAATTTGGCATACTCATTCACCATGAACCCTATTTGCACAGGGAGGTCGTAGGTGATGGCGGTGGGCAGCCAAGAAAGTTCCATCGTGTTTGCACTGATGTCTTGCACCTCTTGAGCAGACCAAAGCTAACCGCTTGGTTTTGGTGGGAGATGTGTACCGCGTTTGAAGAAAGTTTTGCTTGTTGCATATGGTATTAGCATAAGACCCATTTCCGAGAAGTTTATACAGGTCTGAAAGAATTCTGCAGTCGACGTTGTTGTCACCCTTTCTCCTAGCCGTGGTCACTTCTTCCACGAAGGGGAGAAACGTTTTAAAGACAGGGGTGCCCAAGAGGATTTTCTGAGTGTGATAACTTCCTACGAGCTGTCGTTGAGGTTGTTTCAACTTACCCGCGGCTTCTAAGAAGTGCCGCATGTGTTCACCCATGTCTTCCCTTTACACCAAACAATTCATTTCCACAAATTTTTCCTTCAACGCCTCCGGTGTTTCTATGTTGACCTGAATCAGTCCGAAAAGGGAACCGTCCATCACTCCTTTAAGAATCTCCGCTTTGCTTTTTCTACCCGAACAAGGGGGTCTTTTTACAACCCACTGCTCCTTTTTCACCTTGCATTCTTCGCTCTCTCTCTTTCTTTCAGCCACAGACATTCATACTTTTCCACCACTTGAGGTAGGCGGTGACTTGAGCCGTGTTCTTGGCCTTTTTCTCCATTCGCGCTTGCCCGTCAGGAGATTTAGTGACACAAGTGACCGTGCCAATAACACCCGTGGAATTGATAAACGGTCTTGTCTGGGAGTGAGAAGCCATCTACTGTGACAAGTTTTTTACCAATGCTCACCTCGCTGTAATTGTATTGGTGTAGTATTTTCTTGTCCTCAATGAGGTATCGGTAACGCAACCATTCTGTGACGGAAAGGCTGACCTGTTGACTGCAGACAGCTCGAAAGTCGTTCTGTCTATGGCGTATGACATAGTAGCCCGAGCAGTGAGTTTCCCCCATACACTACGCACTGTATCCACACCCAAGATGTGTCTGCACACCTTTCTTTCCGCCCTGTATTTTCTCCCCCTTATTTGAGTTTGTCCACTGTTGTGGTGTTTGTGGAAGATGATAGAAGGTTCTTTCTCAGCAAGTTGTGCAGGTCCTTTTCTTGCGTGCCCAAAAGAATGTATGGTGCGGCGTTAGGAGAAGTGTTTTCAAAGAGGAACTTCAAGGTGAGACCGTGCAAGGTCAAGTCGACTTTGAACATGTCTACACCTCACTTTATGAAAAACTTACTGTGTTCGTTGACGGCTTCCAAGAAGGGAGCCACATCAAAGTTGTTGCAATACACTAAGTAGTCCCTTATGGACCACGTCTTGTGTTCTGAGCATGGGCGTTGTCAAGTTTATACACCTGCCCGTTCTGGGCAGCAGTTGTTTGTTTTCCAACTTTCGCATGTCGTCCATCTACTCGTAGGGGAAATAGCCCATGGCCACTTTCCGTTTGAGGAAGGCTTTCAGGTAGTTGGCATAAGAATAGCCTGGAGCCATCTAGAACAGCAGGTTTTCAGTGTACACCACTATGTACTGGTTGCATCTTTTGATGGTTTTCACTTCCTGCTTGTCCCATTTCCAAAAAAAAGAAGTGAAACTCTTTCATTATCAAGTTCAGGTGGTATTTTCCCGAGTTGAATCTAATGACTGGCACCTTTTTGATGTAGGCGAGCAGTTTCTTTTTCACCCTTTCTTTACATCGTTTTCAAAAACTTGACAAGCTCTCTCCTCCATGTTTTTCTCCCTCTCTATCACCTCTTCCAACTAGTCCAGTATTTCTTTGAAAGCGTCTTTCACTGCAGCGCCTATGTTTTGACCTTAATTGTTTGTGTGTTCCAGCACCAACTGCACCAGGGGATCGTCGTATCTATTAGAACAACGCACGAAACACACTGGCATGGTATAACCTGGGAAATCTGAAGCAACACTGGCCGAAAAGGGAACGTGGTCATTTTCGATGACGGTGTTGTTGGCTTCCTTCCTTGGACGTGGTGCTTCATGAAGAAACATTCAAAGTCAAAGACTATTTTATATGGGTATATTTTCAACTCTGAGGTTTTTTTTTATGCCCAACTCCTCCAAGGTCTGGCGGGTTTATACATGTCCCCTTTGAACCTGAAAGTCACTCTGGTGCAATTTTTTTTCACACCTCTGTGCCTAGTGAACAGCTTATGTCATAGCTCACAGGGGTAAATTTGACCGTAGCGACCCATGTTCGCGATGAGGCTGACATGAGAATTGTAGACGTTGAGGTTCATGATGTTTCTCCTGTAACACTTTTTGCTTCTCACCACTCGGACGGTTATCTTTTTTTTCTTTCCCGACCATTTCAGAAAAAATGGGATGGGGGACACCCATTTAGTATGAAAAGGGGAGTGGAGTACGCCTTGCACACACACATATAACTTAACCTACCCTACCTTACTTTACCCTTACCCTACTCTACTTAAGAAGAAAGTTTACACACTAGGACTCTTTGTTTTCAATCTTCAACGGAAATTGAGAACGCCCGGAAAGCAGTGGAAATGGTCGATTTCGACCCTTGACTTCAAGGACCTTTCACCATGATTATAGCAGGTCCCACCTCCTGTGGAAAAAGTCACTTAGTTTTCAACCCCCTGAGGAATTTCAAACATTTAGTGACGTCCACTACTGTTACAATCAATATGGAGAAGTTAGGCATCAATTTCAACAAGGGAGTCCTGTTAGACAAATTCCTTTTTGATGAAGCTCGAAACGTTCGAAAACAAGGATGGATCCGGAATACGTTCCCACTGTGACGAAGCTCTTCACTGTAGGATCTCACCACAGAAACTTGAGCGTGATATTCATCACCCAAAACCTCTTCTTCAACAAGCCGGCTTACAGGACCTTGTGCTCAAACCCTCGCAACATGAGTCAAAAATCCTAGATAGGCAAACAGGCCTTTCCCGGGCAGAAATCTTTTCTCACTCAGGTATATAATGCTGAGACACAAGAAAAACATTCATACATAGTCCTGGTCTTTAAGCAAGCTAAACCTGATGCTCTCAGAGTAAGAAACAGCATAACCACCCCATGAAAAACCTTAGATTTCATTCCCAAGAAGCAAAAATGAGCAGTGCTGACTGGTCCAAAAGAAGCAGCGTAGCGCTCCTGTGAAAACACTTTGCCTTGTTGAAGCACATTTCCGAGTGTTCCACGTCCGACTGCACTCAAATCATCAGAGGGTTAAGCGACAAGGTGATCAGGGCGATGAGTCAAATTTGCATCAATGTGAGATGAAAAGGAGGCCATCAAACTTTTATAGCTGTACAAGATACAACTGAAAACCGTCACGAAACCTAATACACCCTTGGAACAAAAGAGGAAATTGCTCGAGCAAGAAGGGGGATTTCTAGGTACCCTTCTAGGTTTAGCCATACCTTTGATTTCCACCATAGTTTCTGCTACCACCCGTCACTGAAGAATGTCTTACGCTAGGATCTCTCTGGTGAGAGCAGACTTGTTACCGCCCAACATCGATTCGCCTGCTGCTGCTGCTGCTGCCCATGCTTCTGCTGCTGCTGCTGCTGCTGCTGCTGCTGTTGCTCCACCGCCTGATACAGTCCAAGATTGATACTATGAAAGCAACTCTTGAAAGAATGACTTCCATTAAAAGGCGGGAGTTTTAGAGGTGTTGACGCACCTTCTAAGAAAGGTGCAAGAGGTTCTCCAAGACTCTAGCCTTAAAGCTAAAGAGAGACTGCGGAGATACAACCAAATCATGGTGAAGTCCTCGATACTCATGAGAAAAGCCAGGGCCACGGGTAGAAAATTTGCACCATTCGCGACGGCTATAAGAAGAACAAGACCTAAAACGATGAGTCAGAATGAAGACGAGAAGGAGCAGGACATCAGTGACGACAACGACACTGACGACACCGCCGATCGTCCCCCCTCCTCAGGTGACTACGAATGGGACTCTGATTGCGAGGAGGAGGAGAAGGAGGAGCAAGAGGAGGAGGAGGGAACCCCTGTCCTTTCCCTCAGGGAAAAAGATAAATTATGAGGTGTTCCTTTGAGTTATCACGCTACAGCTGGGAAACTGTACACACAACTCCGCTCTAGAGGAGACGGAAAGGTGCTCAACTGGGATCGAAACGGTGAAATACACGTAGGTGGGGCACCTGTCGACGGCAGAAGCATAACAGAACTTTTAACTGACTCTAGCCGAAAGAAATCTCTGGCTGGCAGGAAACCCGTGGGACACAATCTGTTTGTCAGAGCCGTGAAGCGGGTGAATTCGTCCTTGAAATATGGCAGAAGCAAGAAACCTTTTGGAGAGGCTAGGTCGAAAAGACTTAGACACCACTCGCAGTAGACCCTGTCTAAAGCTAGGGGGATAACAAAAATAGACCTAGATCAAGAAGGATCAGGGTAGAACAGAATAAAATGGCACACCAGGCTCTGAAGAAAGAAGTGCTCAAGTTGTACACCGATCCTAAACAACCGGCAAGTTTCATGAGCGTGTCTAAACTACAACGGCAACACTTCAGGAAAACCCAAAGGAAAAACATAGAACAAGTCTTAGAGGGGGGGAATCTTACACCAGACACAAACCCTACAAGAGACGCAAGACACAGACGTGGGGAATAGATAAACAATGGCAACTGGACCTGATAGACATGCAAGAAAACGCCAAGGAGAACAAAGGTCATTAGTACATTTTAGTCGGGACAGACGTCTTTTCCAGATGGGGTTTTGCCCAACCCGTCAAGAGCAAAAGAGCCAAAGACGTACTTATCGCCTTCAGGAAAATGACCCAAAAAACAACCTTAACGGATCCAGACGGACAACCTTAACAGATCCAGACAGACAAAGGAAAAGAGTTCATGAACAAAACCTTCAAGAAACACTGCGAAGAGGAAGGCATCTCTTTTTTCACAGGCGAAAATGACGATGTGAAATGTGCTCTAGCGGGACACTTCAACTCGACACTCCAAGGTAAGATGTGGCGAACTTTCAGACATTACAACAACTACAAATGGTTGGACCTGTTGCAGGTCTTGGTGGACTCTTACAACAAAACACATCACAGAACGTTGGGAGCCGCTCCCACCGACACAACCCCCTCAAACTCCAAGGTGTTGTTCTGCAGGTTGTACGAACAACCTAGGCACAAATAAGTTTCACCTCTGAAGCTTAAAAAGAAAAGTAAAGTGTGCATGTTAAGGAAAGAAAACACCTTCAACAGAGGCTACGAACCCAACTGGACGGAGGAAATTTAGGAATTGGCAAAATTCTCTCCGAGAGGCTCAAGGACCTCCTAGGAGAAGAAAAAAAGGTTGCTCTTACCAACCAGTTCAGAAGGTGGTGGATTGTTGTGGTGGCAGAAGGTATGCCATCGAGAAGGTGCTGAAATACAGGGGCAAAGGCAAGAAGAGAGAGGTGCTGATCAAATGGAAGGGATACGGAGACAAGTTGAACACCTGGGAGCTGACCAAGAATGTGGAAGGATGGCATTCACCTTGACCCTACCCAGCAACTCGTGTGTTTCCAGAAAATGTATGACACTATGCTGACCGAATACGTCCAAACACCTTCACCCTTGGAGTGTGCCCTTCAAGAAGTGTCCTACCCCACCGTCTGGTACAATGCAACAGAAGAAACTTTGTTCCTCGAACATTTGCATCAAGTCGACCATGCGAGTCTTGAACAAACTACTACCCTTCCTCTTTCCGGAAGGAGGGAAAACACATGAGAGGGTTTTCAATGAAGATTTCTCTAGTCCGAATGTCAGGCATGGGGTGGTCATGACCAGATATCTAACTCCTACGCTACCTCACATTCGCCCTGAGGAAAAGGCTGCCATGCCGCCTAGTGAGAAGGAGGCGGCAAAGGAGAGCAAGGGGAAAAAAGGGGAGCGCAACACACACTTTACATACCTATCTGATCCATGTAAAACATACGCTCCCCTCACCAACCAACATAATTTGATCGAGTCGCACATCCCTTTTAAAAAGCTCACGCCACTGGTGGACAAGGTTTGGTCGGTCCTGAGTCGTTATCACGTCTTGGCCTTGAAGCCGGCTTTCGCAGAAAATAACAGCCACCTCGTGACCTACCTGAACAAGTTCTTCGAGGACAAGTTTTCCAGAGTGGTGGACGCTTTGAGCTCCGTGTAAGAGTGGGGCCAACGTTTTCTCCTATGACAAATACACTGTCAACAAGAGAACCTTCAGACAAATAAAAATCTACTTAGGGGACAATACCGGGCAACCCGTCCCTTTCGAATGCGGGCAAGTGGTGGTGGTACTTTCGACCTCAAGCTTGGAGACCGTCATGCAGCACTACTACGGACCGCCGGCTTACAAAGCGAATAGAGGGCAGTACACTCAGTACTACACCAAGTCTCAGTTCGGATACGATTTAGCACCGGCCTACGGAGGAGTAGTTAGACAGAGAGGTCACGGGCTAGGCTTTCTCATATCGGGACTTTTTCGAAGTGCCGTTCCCCATATGTCAGTTGCTCTGCCGCCAAGACGGCTGGAAAAGCGCTTTTGAACACCGGAATGGAAGTACTGTCCGACATGGTAGCAGGAAAGAACTTCAAGGAAAGTAAAAAATGAGACCATCACCAAAGCCCCGAACAATGCGCTCACTCCACACACGGAAAGTTTTGACTTTACGTTCGAAGCCACTGCCTTGTACAGACCTGAGCGAAGCCGAACTGTACCTGGAATCGGAAGTGGTAGCCGCCGACAGAACTCCTACAAGTCTCACCTCCTGGACACCTTGAGCAGCAACAGAGAAGCCAAAGAGACCTGCCTGCGAGGATGTCAGAAATACTACAAGGACACTGTGGGTCACATGGAGGCGAGAACAGCCGAAAACAAGGGGTGGACGGCCAGGAGGGTGGAATTTACCGCCAGGAGGAAACATGCGGTCATCATGCGCCCACACCTGGACCTCGTCAAACAGTGCAAGAAATTATCGCCCAACTGCGAAATAAATTTCATCTTTGAGAAGAACAACCCCAAATTTTACATAAGAAACATGCGGTCATCATGCGCCCACACCTGGACCTCTTCAGACAGTGCAAGAAATTAGCGCCCAACTGCGAAAAAAAGTTCATCTTTGAGAAGAACAACCCTAAATTTTACATGATGCAAGCGGCTGACCAAGAGTTTTGGATCAAGATAACCAAAGCGGAAATGAGCATCAAGCAGATGACAGTCAACGACGAGGTGGTCGACACTCACAATAAATGTGTCTTCGATCTGGATTTCCGACCATTCAACTACTACATATAGAGGTGAAAAGTGACCAATCACACACTGGACGGTGGTTCGCAAGACAAGTGGACTCAACCGGACACTAGTCAAATCCCCACCCGTGTGGTCTTGGCTATGGTCAAAGAGTTGGCATCGGCAGGCAGCAAAACTGAGAACCAGTTCAATTATAGGCACTTCAACCTGAAGGAGGCTGCTCTAAGATTTGAAGACCAAAAGTTTGAACTGAGAACGGCTTTCGACATTGACAACTGTGTGAGAGCTTACCGCCAAATGTACACCGACAGCGGACTCTTAGCACTTGGACAAAACTGTGACATCTCTGGAGGAGTTCAAGGAAAACTAAGCGAAGCGCTCAGGTTTGCTTCTCCCACCACCCACGCCATTTCGGCCATCCTGTGTTCCTTCTACGACAACAACATCCAACTCACGGCTGACAGACTATCACATGAACAAGGAATGAAAACTGTCAACATCACCGCCATGTTGAAAAACCACCCGCACACTTTAAGACACTACCTGGGAACTTTTTCCAGCGACCAATGTCCTAAAACTCCGAAACCCTCCACATGCTTTGTAAGCAACACCGACCCTAGTTCTGAACTGGGTCAACATGGGGTGGCTTTCTACGTGAAAGAAAATGGTCAAGTTTTCTTCTTTGACACCTTTGGCATACCACCTCTAACTATATACCATTGTGAGTTCTAGTCAAATCGTCAGACAGACACGGACACTTCAACAGAATGCAACTTCAGAACCTTTACGCCAGAACCTGTGGGGCTCACTGCATCCACTTTCTCATAGAGACATGTTGAAGCAAGGACCGCTCTCACACGGTGAGAACCTTTTCTCAACTACTGAAGAACCTAATGGACAAAATAGTCTAACCATGGATGAGGATGTAGTTTTCACGGAGCATCCCGCACATGTAAGGATCAATTACAGGCACATGGTTGATGACGTGCAACAAATAAAGGTGGGAGTGGAACTGGTCCTGGAACTGGTAGACAAGTTGGTGAACAAAATGACCGCGTTTGAGAAAAGAGTGTGTGTGTTGAAAAATGAAACACCGCCAGCAGCGAGAAAATCGTGGTGTTCTTGGAACTGTACTAAAAATTCTATTAGCATGTAGAATGTGTGTAACCCCTTTTTGTAGTGCAAATAAAAAGAGAAAACCATTGAAAAAAGCCTTCCAGTTGTTTTTCACATGTGTTAGCAGCCTACTAGAAATTTGTAGGTGCAGAACATATGGTGTAACCACACCCCATGGGGACCATAGAAATAAATCAGCTGCAGCCGGCTGCTACAACAGCTTGCGGTGTTTGTACATTGGGTAAGACTCGGTTCTTTTTTGTTTACATTTTCTACTGCAACGACCATGCCAACCACATGGTTGGTTTGTTTTTGTTTACTTTTATTTGTTGTGATAACGTGATCATCATGTGATGACATCATAGCTCTCAGCTAATCAGATCTCCAGAAAGTAGGTCACATGCCCATATGTGAGCCAGCAAGCAGAAATGGGGGTTCCTGCGGGATTTAGTACCTGTTTTAGCCACCAGGGGGCACCACTATGGGCTAGAATAGGAAAAATATGCCTAAAACTGCTATAGCTACTTTTTATGGAGAATTCAAAGATTTTTGATAAAACGTTCTATTTTTGGGGGAAAGGTTCCATATTTGGCATTAAAAAGAATGTTTTTGGGCCAAAATAGGCATTTTTGTTGATTTCTGTTGCCATGGAAACGTGATATTCATTCTAAATAAGAAAATCGATGATCCTATTTGGAGGAACGTTTCACAAAGTCCACTATGGTGAAAACAGAATGAAAATATCTTTTCTAGATCAAAAGTTATGAACAAAAGAATGAAAATTTATGCTAATTTAGCTAATTAGCATAAATTATGCTAATTATAGTTGTATCTCATGACCATGGAGACATAGGGCTTATTGACATTAATGAAATGGTCATACCTACCCATATTTAGCAAGCTATTCCTCCAAAAGTAACAGGAGTATCTTCTCATGCAATATATCACTGTAAAGCTAGTGATCTGAATTTTAAAGTTGACTTTTAACACGGAGCACCCTTTCTCCTTGCCTCTACACATATATGGTCACTCTCATCAAACAAGGAAAACTGTGCAGAGTGGTAACTAGGTATTTCAGTAGCTGTAGTTATGCACTGAGTTTACCCCTATATACTACTCCTTTTTTATTACATGATTAATCAATAAATAATCAATAGAATAATAATAAATAATAGTTGAAAATAAAAGGTATACTGCAGGTGGGCCAATAGTCTAGCAAAGCCAGCATAGCATTTTCTTCTATAGAGTCAAAAAGGTGGACTCGGCTGGGATGCGAACGCCTGTGCCAGACTGTATTTAAGTGTGATGGCGTATCCGTGTGGCCACCCAGCAGTACAGAGCTTTATCATGGCTGCAGTGGTTATGGGAGCCCTATCCGCTGTGACCTCTATAATTACAATGCAGTTCGCACCTGTGAAATTGTTGGGGTCACGGCAATAGTAGGACCTGGCATTCTACTAACCAACCTCTGATGTCTGGTGCTGTGGCCTCATAGGCAGCACGTTGGCATTCAGATCTAGGTTTGAGTCCACCTCAGGCAATGAAATTCTTGTTGGTTTTAAAGACTCATACATGTAGATTTTACACAATTTCTGCTCAGAAGTCTGGTTTCAGCTTCAAGAGTGCCAGAGGGAATAGCGCTGTGAATGTGTCAGAGTGAAGTACATAATGAGGGCACAGAGGTACATAGGTTACTTATATATTCTATAAACTAGAAGTACCTCTAAGTGGCGCCCCCTAACCGGAGCCACTCTGGTCCTATATACATGTTTATGGTGTAAGTTCCAGATTACCTAGTCTGGAGCTTAATTCAAAAGGCTCTGCCATCGCTACCTATGAGATGTTAGTGATTTCCCTCCCATATTCTATACTGCTATGGTAAGGTAGGCCCGCCTACCTTTCTGATAGCCAGCTACTTTTTAGTGACAGATGTTAGACTCAGTCCTCCTTTCACTATTCTAAGCAGCTAACAACTGTGCAGAGTGGTAACAGGTCCACAGAGAAAAAATAGCATTGGAAGGTAAAAAATAGTAGAGGAATAACTCATCTCTTAAGAGTGGCTACACTGGGGTTCTGCTAATTATATATACCCTGTCAGATGCACTTGACCCTGTTTTATACCATATGATGTCTTAGGCAAGTGGGTAGCAAATATTAGAGGGTTAAAGGATTTACATCTTACCTGAAGTCAGACTGTTGAAATACCACGCTTGCATCAAAAGGATCCCAAGGTCAGGGTTGGGGGGCCTTCCTTAAAAATCTTTACTGTTTTTGGTAGGCTACATGAAATGCGAGATTTGGCTATTTCAGCGGAAAACATTGAAATATAAAATAACTACCAAATGTAAGCCAGGAAGTGAGATGAAGAAAGAAATTTATGAGGCAAATGAAATGGATATAGAGAAGCCATTTTAAAAGGGGGGAAAGCTTTCTGTATAGTCTACAAAGAAAGAGAGTATTTTGAGAACACCATATGACATGTAACCCAGCTCTTCCAAATATTAATGTGCATGTAAGTTTAAGTCTATTCCCACCTATATGTACGGGAGAAAAATAAATCTACTAGGAGTTAGCTTGTATTTTAGAAGTACAGTGCCCCCCTACATCAACTAACAGAGAGAAGGGAAGCATGACGTTACTATGCCCTTAACGCATGAGTAGACTCAAGAGCCCTCAAGCAGTCTGAGAAAATGCATTCAAGTGTCCTTAACTCATAAGCTGCCTCAGAGGCCCCCAAGGACTATACGCAGGTGCATTCACTTTTGTGATGAGGAATATCCCCCCACCCAGTTGCACCTGCACTTGGGGGAAACCACTATCGTTTCTCAGTATAAAATAAGGGGTGGTGTTAGCACTGAAGTGGAATAGTGAAGGAATAGTGAAGTACTTTCTATTAGTTACTGGCCTAAAGGTCAAATCCCACGATGCAATCTAACCCTGGAAAGTTCTTGCATTTTGGGAACTCTTGCAGATAGGGGGACTTGCCTTTACTGCAAATTGCAAGGCTTCTAACATGCCATTGCATTTTACAAATCCGATTGTTGCAATTAAACTGACCCCTCACCCTTGCAATGTAGATCTGTGAGCTGCGTTAAATTGCAATGCCATTCTCTTTGATATTGAATTTGCAAGCTGTTGTAAGTAAGCACAGTGCAGAATGAGACCGAAACTGAACTCTGTGTGTAATTTATACAGACATTTTGCATATCAATTGCAGCGTACAGGGCAAGTTAAGATTGCATAGTGGGACTCGGGTTGCAAGTTGAAGTGGACACACATCCCTGTTTATCAATGACTCTATCAACATTTCTGTAAATAGCAAACGAATTCTGTAAATTGCAGAAACTTTTCATTTAAGCAAGGAAAAATAATTATCTAAATATAAAGATCTTAACTTCCTTGCAAATCTACAAGGGATTCCTTGCCATTAAAGCCCCCTGTAGCCGTTATAGGTCTTGCAATATAAGAAGAGAGCCCCAAATTGCAACAGATGACTAAATTGCAGAAACTTTTCAGCCAAAATTGCATTGTGGGATTCGACCTTAACACCAGCTCTTTTATTGTAGTAACCCTAGGTCTTATGAGATGGTAAGAGATGTGCCTACGCTAACGTTGCATAGGTAGCGATGGCAGAGCCTTTTGAATTAACCTGAAAATCTAGGCTTTGTACTCACTATAACTGCTAATTTAAGAATACATGAATTTTAAATACTCGTTAGCCCGAGCGATCGATAAATACAGGAGATACGGTCATGTAAAGAGGGTTCAATAGCCAGTATCTTTGTGTTCTGGCCAGTGAAATTTTAGAAAGCGGCCTCCCTACTGGCCCAGGTGGCCAGTGGGCTTTCCCCCACTAAAATCTACAATTTAAAACTAATACTTTATATGGGGTTTTATTGTTCCAGGGACATAAAGAAAGGCAACTTGTATGTGAATATTTCTAATAAAGTGCCCATATTAGAATTTCAAATTTTCTAATTATTATTTTTGTTTACATAAAACCTGGGTTTCCAGCTATAATTCATGGGCCAACAGCTGTAGCTGCACACCAATTGATTTCTGAGGCTGCTGACCCGGGTGGCTAGTGGCTAAAACAATTAGTGTCTATCCCTCTTAAAGGTTGAATCCTGCGATACAATATTTACTGGAAATTTTCTGCAATTTAGAACTCTGCAATTTGGTTCCTAGCTGCCTGTGTATTGCAAAATCTCCAATGTGAGACCGGTGGTCCTTCCTGGGGCTAGGCAATATGGCCGACTACAAGGGCCACCAGTGAAGGAACCTGTTACATAACACCTGAATGGAAGTGGTGACATCTAGTAATACATTGGGAACTGCTACTGCCCATTTATCACCACTTATATGCATGCATATAAGTAGCTTATAAATAGACATACGACAACTCCAATCTAGTTTGGGTGAATATTTTATTGGACCTGGCCAATAAACATACATAACTGGGCCAACACGCCAAACAGAATGGAGAAGAAAAGAAAACCCAGATATTACATGAATAAGGCGCTAACCATACGCCGATCAAGATGGATACGAGCTTGTTTGTATTTTGTCAAATAATGCAACACACTCAATGATTTCCAATCACCAATGTTCTTGATGTCCAATAGACTGAATCCTGCATCTGCCAAGGCTGATGCACCTCCTCTGCGTAGCGAGTGTGAAGACAACTTATCGATGCCTGACTTGGCACACAACTTGGGCAACTTGCCCAAGTACCATGAGTAACTGCCACGACACCATTGGCCATTTTTCATGTATGACACTACTTGTGAGTCACTGGATGGGTAGATCACCATAGATAACAGCAAGGTCAAGTGATAGTGAAGGCAGAAGATTGAGTCATTGATGAGTGTGAAAGGTATGAACAAGACCCGCTCTTTAAATGAAATAGTCTTTGTACGGCGAAGTCTGACGGAGACTTCCCAGGTCAAGTCTGACAAGCAGACTGCCAGTCCTTGTTCAACAACATTGGACTTACGTAATAAGCCCCTAAAGCACATGATAACAGCGATCCAAAATGCCACGTCCTCAGAACATGACATATCCAATAGTTTATAAATACACTTTAAGTCCTGCACTGACGCTGGTCGCGCCTGGTCTACATGATCACCTAGGGTCCTTCGAATACCTCTCATAGTGATGTAGAGTTCAAATGTATCAGGGTTGACATGTGAATATCCTAGAACCTTGTGCAACACCCAAAGTCCTCCTAGGTACTGTCTAATGGAGCTGTAGCGGAATCTTTCAGCTAGGTGTGTAACATATAACAACGCGACTTCTATACTAGCAGAGAATGGAACAAGCACACCATATAATATGCAAAATTCCATATAAGAGTTTCATTGACTCTTCCTAGTATGCTCTGTGGCTCCAGCCATCCACTGTGACTGGTAGTTCCGTAGTTTGTGAGTCAAGACATCCCCTGCAGCAGAAGTCATTTATCACAAATGAAGGCAATCCTTTTGCACACCTTTTATCTGTACAGCATGACAAAAAGTCAGGAACAACATTATCTTTAGATTTAACGCGAGTAGCAACAATATGAAAATTATGTACAACTGATGACCAAAATAATTCTCTAATCCACCATATACAGCGAACACTCCGTGATCTGCCCTTATTTATCATACTTTGGACTTGGGTATTGTCAGTTCTGACTATAACTTTTGTATCTGACCAATCATTTCCCCATCGCTGCGCTGCGGCAACCACTGGCCAGACTTCCAGTAGGTTAATGTCCGCCGACTCATCATATTCACAAGGGGGTTCAACCGTATGATGTAAAGGAAAGCGATTGTACAATTGCTTATAGGCAGGTAGCTTCCATGCACCTACTAACCAATCACCATTATAACATGAGCCGAATCCAGTTAGTGATGAGTCAGTGTCTATGACAGGATGACAATCAAAAGTACATAGAATTTTGGCAGAACCATTAAATACATAACTGAACCTTTTCCACCAGCGGATGTCATCCATAAACCAATCAGGTAGTTTAACCACCATGACGCTATCAGCCATGTATTTGAGTAGGTTAATGACTATGCGAAAATGTCCTGCCTCCCAGAATAACTCTACTAGCATGTGCCAAATGACCACACAGTTCTTGTAACTCTTTTTTGGTAGCAACAGTTTTACCCAAGAACTTGTCGATCAGTACTAATAAGTTGTCTAACTTATCTGGGGGTAAGCTGATTTCCATTTTCACTGTGTCAATTACCAGACCCAAATACTGGACTTTGGTAGCAGGGGATAAGATTTTTTTCCATGCAAAATGGAACCCGAGACATCGAAGCAGATCTACCAATATTGCCTGATGCCTTGCACACTCCTCATAGCTGTCAGCAACAATGACAAAGTCATCAAGGTAACCGCAAACATTGAAAATACCTCTTCGATTCATACACCAGATGACAAATTCGGTTAGTTGTGTAAAGATAAATGGTGCACACCTAAGACCAAACGATAAGGCTTGAACTTCAAAATATTCTGGCGCACCTTCCAGACTCCACACAAAACCTTGCTTGGAACGATCATCTGGATGAAAAGCCACACTCCGATAAGCAGATTGGATGTCCAATACACATAAAAACGAGCCCTCATATATGACATTAATTACATCATCTACTTGAGTATAATGAAACGGTTGGCAAGTTGTATACATAAAGTCATTGATACTTTTAAGATTATCATCGGGATCACCACGGCTGCAATCTGTTATGGGTCTTAAGCTGCCATCTGGTTTTAAAATAGCCCCAGTGAATGTATACACTGAGGTCTATCAAGAACCCTTTTGACTTTACCATCAATTAACTCCTTCCTTACAAGATCGTCCATTTGGCATTTTACACCTTCTTTGATTATGGAATGGTAATTTTTTTGAAAATGAGAACCATCATAATCCACATCAACGATTTTGAAGCCGTTACAAACACCGTCTAGGATATAAGCATAGTTACAATCAACTTCCTCAAAACCCATGCATTCATCAAAGAAGGCATGTGAGTTGAGTTGGAGGCACATGCCATCTAAGACATGAACGGCATCACAAACCAAAGGACAAGGTCTAAACCATTCAACACCATCGACAATTCTGGAAGTGTAGATAGTAGGAGTTAATATAATGTCTCCAGTATCTGGTAATGAAGAAGTGACATGATTTGAACCACAAGGAATTTCAAATTTGTTGACATCCCATAATAAACTGTATTCCAGTTCACTGGTATTGTCAGAATCATAGGAATTTATAATTCCACAATGTACGCCAGATTCTTTGGAGTCAATAAACCCTGAGTCAGAATCCACTAAGGCCTGATATCAATCATTTGAATTTTTAACAGTGCACTTTAGTTTTCGTGATTACCCCCACAAGAATGACATACATGAGGATGAGGGCAATCTTTGGCGTTACAACCATTATCACCGTTAAATGCATAGCAACAGTGAATTTCATCCGACTTTTTCTTTTTGTTCTTTCTTCTCTTACTGCTAGATCCCGCACTAGCACCAGCACCACTTTGTGATGCTGGAGGCTGGATACCAAGAACATTACTTAAGTGCTCAGCACTCAGATTCTCAAGACCAACACTGTTTGAGAAGATGTCGTGATCGAAATAGCAGAATGTGTGTTCACCAAACGTTTCTCCCCGCTCACGCATTGCAAGATCATACTGAATGAGAGCATCCTCATTGTAGAATGCTTTCTTGTCAGTTAGGAACTTAACATGATTACCATAGTTTTTACATGGGAAGTTTCTAGCCAACATGCTATTCAAATGACCCATGCTAGCAGAAATAACATCATTCAAGGCGGTTTTTTTACTTTGTCATGCGGCATGTGCTGTTCAATGTCATAAGTCACAAACTTACTGCCACTGGCATTGTTAGGTGAGAATATTACTACTAGAGCACCTTGGGCCTGTTGTTGTAGTTGTTGGTTAGGATACCATGCTGTTGGGTTTTGTAGAAACTGGGATTGTTGCCCAGACTGAACACCGGAAGCCTGAAACAGGGGTTGTTGACCCGGTAGAATTCCAGCAGCCTGGTATTGTTGTTGAGGATTAGGAACAACACCAAATTGATACACAGCCTGCTGTTGTTGGGATGTTGGCGCTGGGACACCATACATGTGAGAAGCAGTCAGGGCACCATATACCATAAGTGTAGGTGGGAATTTGAGCCTACCATCTGGTGCCCTTAATTGACCCACACCAGGCCAATTGACAGTCTGACTAACAGGTGTGACAGGTGGAGAGTAGGGTGTGCCATCTTTGTAAAACAGCTGAGGAACAGTATTTCCCATAGTTGGTTGGGGTGGAAACACACCCTGAGTAGCATTTGGACTAGTAGAACTGTCAGTTGCATGATATTGTGGATCAATACCACCAGAAGTGCCTGAAGTACTGTTTTAGGAGCTATATTACTATTTCTCCATTGTTTCCACAGTAAGAATTCATGATGATCCTTGTCTAACTCACCTGGAACTGTGTTTCACCCACTGGATGTTGTGGTTGATTCTCCCGGGGGACCGGGTGATTGTACCAGGAAGGGGGCTTGTTTTCACGGGTGAGTGACTTGTTAAATTGGGTGTTCCAGTCTCCTGGAGGTAATTTTTTACTCAAGTTAGGCAAATCAAACATACCTGAGCTGGATTCAAGGCCAGATTGGCCTGCGGAGGGTCCAATAACATTAGAATTAGGCCTTAAAACATTGCATAGGTCCAGCATTGGGTCTAACCGACCCTGCCGGACTAGTGGTACCATCAAGGGCAAAAATTGCCCCTCTCCATGCTCTTTCACCGTCCTCTAATTCACGCAATGATCTATTATTTGCCGCTCTAATGCTTGCCAATTCTAGCTCTAATTCTCTACGTTGGGAAATACGCACAATATCAGCCTTTCTAGTTTTTTCAGGCTCAATTTCGTGAAGCAAATCACTGTTTTCTCCCAAATAATCCGTAGAATCCACCATGTTGGCCGTCCTTCCCCCGAGGCGGCCGGTTGCTCTGCTTAGCCTCCGTGGTACCGGTTGCCCCCTGCTCATCACAGTCGGCTGAATCCGGTAATAATTCCAAATCCTCCAAAGAATAACGCTTCCCCGGGTTGGCCACCCCACAATTCGGGCACTTGGCCGCATTACCCTGGTAAGACATATTGCAGGTCACACATTTCGTCATGATGATTGGTACATTCAGATAAAAAATCTCCAATGTGAGACTGGTGGTCCTTCCTGGGGCTAGGCAATATGGCCGACTACAAGGGCCACCAGTGAAGGAACCTGTTACATAACACCTGAATGGAAGTGGTGACATCTAGTAATACATTGGGAACTGCTACTGCCCATTTATCACCACTTATATGCATGCATATAAGTAGCTAATAACGGGTACAGACAGGTATAAAGGCAAGGAGCCTCTTGCAGAGCGGGCTATGAATTAACATCTAGATAATTAGATAATTTTTTTTCTTTCTTATGTGGAAAGTTTCTGCAATATAAAATGTGTTCTATCATACAGAAAAAAAAAACAGGGGGGCCAATTCACATAAACTATCAGGTTCTAGCTGAGTGGCAGCTCTATCATTCCATATAGATATTAGCCCATAGTATTGTATCTAGACATAAGTGGCAAAAGTAAAATAAAATGTCAGATATCCATAATATTCTTCCTATTTATATCTAGCAAATCATCAACAGAAATGTTATGAAGTGTCTCCCCTTCTATTTGCACCCGTGGGATTTGGTAGGATCAAAGCTCCTATGTGTACCCTTACAATTTAGAGTGTAAGCAAGGGTGCAAGGTGTTTGGAGGGTTAGATTGCATCGTGGGATTTGACCTTAAGAGTAATGCATCCTTTGAATGTGTAGACTTGGACTCATTTGAAACCTAAGAACAGTAGGATGAATCGCACACGCCATACAGGGGATTGATGTAGTGATAATGTGGTGTAGAAACCAAAAAGCACTAGACAATATAAGATATGAACATGTAAATGGAGCTCAGCAAGGAGATGGACGCATGAATGCTGACTGTAAATGCAGGGCCAAAGGTACTGATAGAGGTTGTGAGGCCAAGCTAAAAGTGATTGCTGAGAGTGGTTGGCATTAAGACCGAATGAAAGGTTTAGACCTGGTTGAATGCCTTCCCTGTATCATATGGCGGTGATAAATCACCAGTGATCACTTTCAATAAGATATCCATTGCATGAGGCCCACGCATCCGCAAGAAATTCAGTGCATAATCTGCTGTGTTCTGGCCCCATACAGAGTGTGCAGTATAGCCATACCACACATGGAATTAAGAGTGTGCTCTTTGTGAATAGGAGTTCAAATTTTGCGGGTTAACGACGCCCATCGTCATTATCCCTCAAAGCTTATAAAGTAGTCTTTATGTAACAAGAGGCTTTCAAATACAAAGCAGATTAATCGGCTATATAGTCGTTAGAGGCAGCAAAATTGCCCAATCAATCTTTATCCCCCCATGAAGTTATATATGTAGGTACATATATCACAGAGCTAGAAAACGAAGCCAAAGTTTACCTGTCTTTATCATTCAAAGCCTATGTATGTATGTATGTATGTATGTATGTATGTATGTATGTATGTATGTATGTATGTATGTATGTATATATATATATATATAGTGGTTTTTGGGAAGAAACCTACCTCACAGGTTGTCTAACATTCACCCTCAAAGCATATTTAGAGTTGTAATCTGATGAACCAGGCTCAGAAATTGACCGGTCGTAACCCCTCACAGTTAAATATATCATCTCCTATATTCTTTTGATTGAGATTTTTTTTTTCTTTTTTTAGCGCATGGCCCCTCCAGTCGACCTGTAATGACATAGAAACTAATTACCTGGAAAGTGTAACGCAGAGGATGACCACGCAGCTAGCCTGTATTATTACCTGACTCTAGGCTGAGCCCCTCTACCCATAACCCAGGTTAAAGGATTGTGAGACATAGGGGAATGGTCAGGAGGGGTCAATTAGGTGTGGTCGTTCATGCTACATTATTACAGTCGAGGCGTTCGGTGTACAGTTTTCTGACTAGATCCAGTGCATTATGGGTAGGGGTGACCTCGAACGCTAGTTACACCACCTTAGCTTGTTCCCTCCACCCCCTTCCCACCCAGCCAGGTCTGGCTAGGTACCAGTCCCTAACTATGCTTGGGAGGGTAGTAAGTTGACTCAGGGATCAACATTGACCTACATGGGGAGGACCAATGGGGGGTGTCCTTACAAACCAGCATTGATCCCTCGGCCGTACTCCGAACGCCTCGAGTGTTCTCTTCTGATCAGGGTGATCGTTGTCAAGTTTAAAGGGTGCATTGCACAATGAGCAGATACCTTAATCAAATGTAATAATGGTAACATTGGTAGGTACTATCAGTTAACGAGTCATAGCGAGATGACATCAATATAACCATTTGTTTTGTTTTATATTCAATAGAGGATGTGAGGAGTTTCGGTCAAATATGACATTTTGATCCCTCATAGACTGATATTTAGCAAGGAATAAAATGACACCAGCGACCAGCAGTAACTGATGGTTATGTCTAATGGTAATGCTATGGATGCACCTTTGTACCTTAGCGATACTAGCAGAGATACCATTGGGCAATGCACTTAAATCTTTCCACAATTTACAATGATCAGGTTATAGTTATGGTTAAAATACTGATTTATCTACTTGTAAACATCATTTTTCCCTTCTTGCATCTTTAGCAATGCACTCTAACTATTATCAACGAGTGGTCGTTAGTAATGTGTTGTGAGAGGGACTATGATCGCTATGTTATACTGCAAAAAACACAGGTCACAGTGATTGGCATGTACATTTCATTGACAGTACAAGCACCCCCCTTTCGCACTCTACATGCCCTGATTCCTCACTATACTGGACCATTACTCGGAATGAGTTGAACAATCTTTGTGTTTTATGACCTCAGGAAGGGTCAAACAACGCAACAGACAAAATCACAGAGATATTGGAGCCCTGAATCACTATGTTCATTCGACCTTAATGCAGATGAATAGATAAAAGTGTCCTACTTTAAGGTCTAAAGCTGAGACGCCAGCCCCACACTATCTATCTATAATACTTCAGAATATAAATGAGTCAATAAAAAAACCAACAGAAACAAATTTGGATAGAGGAACTTAGCCCATAAGGTCGAATCCCACTACATGAAAAATGGGTTTGAAATGTATTTTGGATATCGGCAGCCTTGGCCTATTGCCAATAATCTAAATCACAAGGGGCCTCACTCAACCTTTACCTAACCCAAATCCTACCAGTAGCCGATATTGAGCACTGAATCTCTGTGATTTTGATTCCAATGCCGATATTAGGCAGTAGATCTCTGTGATTTTTAGTCTATTGCCAATATTGGGCACCAGATCTCTGGGATTTCGATTCTATTGCCATTATTGGGCATCAAATTCCTGTGGAATATGCAGTTAGACCAAGGATGGTATAGGTTGAATCCCACTTGGTGAAAAATGGCTGAAAAATCTCTGCGATTTTGTTCCTTGCATTGTATGGCCCTTGTGGGGGCCATAAAACACAAGGATTGATCAACTAATACTGAATTCCACAGTGATTTAGGGTCAACTTTGCAGTAGTCCTTGCGTTTATGACCTCAAAAGGGCCATAAAACACAAGGGACAAAATCACAGAGAGGCAAACACTGACGGTTACAGGGCTCAACCTTTTGGATTAATCCAACAAGCCTCCATCCCGATAAATAATCCGCTCAAAAATACAGTCAACCCCCAATTGGGACCGAGGCTTGATTGGGAATTAAGTGTCACTAAGTATACATGGACCTTGTCCTACCACTTTAAACATCACTGCTGCCTAAGTCGATAATTGGCCCCAACACAACTTATAAAAAGGGACCCCCTCCTTGGTAATCACCCACTGGAGCTATCCCCATCCCCCTCGCACTGATTGCTGAAAGGGTTTTTTTTTTCATGCAGATTTAAATAATAATTTTTAAACTGCTATTATCGCCTAACAAACTCTAAATACCGGCAGATTAGAACCCTTAGTGAAACTCTCAATTAATATTAATGACAGATAGCATGGGCATATTCAACTCTCCAACTACCTAATCTAATATTTTTTAGATGATGGAAAATTATGCCACATACACTAAAATACTGGTTAAATACAGATTTACCCTTAATTTTCTTCTTATTATTTCTAAAATCACCCAAAAGATACCTTATGGGACCACCAGGTGTTTTTAGAATTAATATAAGCAAATCTCATTTAACTAAAAATCACGCCTGACGAGACATTAAGCTTAACACCACATTAAAACAAACCCCCTAAAGGACACACAAAGTATCTGTCATCTACAACCCACAAGTGCAACCAGGTCAACCCTGAGATTTGACCCAGATAGGTCCACACACCATATTTGGTTTGATGTGACCTAATTAACAGTGCATTTGAACCAGAACGAGGCTGCTTCCCCCTGATTGGCCGGCACCTCCATCACCTGGGTTACCTCAGTGAATGCAATGAGTCAAAACTGACATTTCGTGGTAGCGTAGCATAGGGAGTAGACCTAATCCGTTGAAACCCAATGCCGATATTAGGCAGTAGATCTCTGTGATTTTTAGTCTATTGCCAATATTGGGCACCAGCTCTCTGGGATTTCGATTCTATTGCCGTTATTGGGCATCAAATTCCTGTGGAATATGCAGTTAGACCAAGGATGGTATAGGTTGAATCCCACTTGGCGAAAAATGGCTGAAATATCTCTGCGATTTTGTTCCTTGCATTGTATGGCCCTTGTGGGGGCCATAAAACACAAGGATTGATCAACTAATACTGAATTCCACAGTGATTTAGGGTCAACTTTGCAGTAGTCCTTGCGTTTATGACCTCAAAAAGGCCATAAAACACAAGGGACAAAATCACAGAGAGGCAAACACTGACGGTTACAGTGACACACATTATTATGTGGAGACCCAGAAGGAGCTAGAGGATGAGGAGGAGGAGAAGGAGAAGGAGAATAATGAGGCGGTGGCGGCGGTGGTGAGGAGGCGGACCATGAGGAAACAGAAACAGAGGAGGAGACGATGCTTTCTCCAGCGGTGGGTCAAAGATCACCCGATCTACTCACTTCGCTATCGCGAAGAGTTCTTTCTCTTTTCCTTCTACTGCTGCTGCTGCTGCTGTTGCTGATGTTGCGGGTGCTGCTGCTGCTGCTGATGTTGCGGGTGCTCCTGCTGCTGTTGCTGCTGCTGCTGCTGCTACGGGTGCTGCTACTGCTGATTACGGTGTTGTTACACTTGACGGGCAAGCTTCTTACTAGCCACCACCATTTTATAACCCCGTTCCTACTATTACCACTACCGATGTAAGTCCTGGTGGTGGTGGTGGTGGTGGTGGTGGTGGTGCTGCTGCTGGTGGAGGTGGTGCTGCTGGTGCTGGTGCTGCAACTACTTGCGCAAACACTGACGGTTACAGTGACACACATTATTATGTGGAGACCCAGAAGGAGTTAGAGGATGAGGAGGAGGAGGAGGAGGAGGAGGAGGAGGAGGAGGAGGAGGAGGAGGAGAATAATGAGGCCGCGGCGGTGGCGAGGAGGCGGACCATGAGGAAACAGAAACAGAGGAGGAGACGAAGCTTTCTCCAGTGGTGGGTCAAAGATCACCCGATCTACTCACTTCGCTATCGCGAACTCTCTATCAACCAACGGGTACTGCTATCCACCAGCAGGCACCGACTTTGAGCAGAGTCGGAGCGAGTTTTTTTTTACCCCCTCGGCCCTCCTCCTGTTGCCTGTTCTGCTGTTGATTCAGCTCTCACTGATGGTCCTCCTCTTTCTTCTTTGAAACCCTCTATGGGTAAAAAGAGGTTTACCAAGAGTGATAAGGACTGGGCATCCAAGAAGAAAAAATCAGAAGTGAAAAGTGAACTACCACCACCACTACCAATATTTCACCACTGTCCCAAATTTGAGTTCTTTGTCGACAGTTTGAATCTAGTGGTCTGGATCAAGAGGGTGAAACTGTCCAAGGAATGCTACAGCGCCATAAAGGGTACCTTGACACCCACCAGGGAAGTAAAGTTCATCCCTAGCACACTGCTTAACCTAATAGCGTCCGCCGCTGACGTTCAAGAGTAGGTACGGAAACGCGACAGAGCGGTCGCCGAAGGACGACCCAATCACAACACATGGTTTGTCGTCCTGGACGAGGAAAGCGACACATACATAGCGGTCAGCTACTACAAGGGTAAGAACGTCATCCACGTGCGCAGGTACGAAGGCACCGAGAAAACCCCGACACAGGACGGTGTGACTTTTTCCCCCAAGGGGCAAAAAGAACTAGGTGACAAAAAGGATATTATCCTTGAATTTCTTAACAGCGTTCAGTTAGAATGAGACTGTGTGTAGGTGTGTACATACTTTGTGTAGATACAACGTGTATATAGGTGTACAGGTAGATAGACACAGTCTATAAGAAAGTTAGACAAACAGAAACCTCGTTTCTCTTCACGTATGAGTAACTCAGTGAAAATGGTTCAATATATGTGTGAAAAGTGTTTCAAAATTTTCAAGAGGGTGTACAATAATGAGAGACACATGGAAATTTTGTCGTCTGTGTGGCGAAGGAAATTGCAAAAAAATCACCTGTCGACGGGAATCTCTGGACAGCGTGACTATCCCTCCCATAACACGCACTATACCGCAGGGTGAGAAAATGTTCATCCAAAATTGGCCCGCTATACAAACCGGAGTCAGGGCGCATGGGGCTGGCTTGAGCATAACAAACTTAAGACTACCAACCGGTGAGTTGAGTGACGCTGTAGATACAATGCGTCAGATTCACATCGCCCAAAGATTCAGATACAAAGTGGGCTTGTCAGTAGGGTTAATATTACAACACAGGGAAAACAGAGACAAACTACGCTACTTTCATGCCTCCCAAAACAAAGCAACTCTTTTACAACCCGTCCCCACCATAACTAATTCAGAAACTCTGGAAGACTTCCTCTCTCTCATGAAAAACACTATAACTTCCGAAGAAGTACAGAAACTTTGCGACTCTGACACCAAATGGAAATGTGAACATGGGGCCCAGAGAATTACCCATAGGGGGGAGGGTTACCCAATCGGGTTGGCTGAAAAAAAGAGGGGGTGTGTTAGATTTTCCTGACAGGGACAAGTTATACGTCTTTTGCTGCATATCCTTTCACTTATACAAGAATGGCAAACACGCTTCGAAATTGTTACGTCAGTTCGATTCCACTGCGAAACCCGAAACCTTTCCAGGTGTGATGATGAGTAACTTACCGACATTAGAGAGTTTGTTCGACGTACAAATAGCGGTTTACACCACCCGTAAAGTGAGAGGTCAGATACCACCTTTCAAAACTTTGACCACCTGAGGTAAAGTAAACCTTCACCTGTCCGCGAAACACGGTCTACACATGTCCCTCGTAACAGATTTCAATGAATACGCTGGCATCTACGAATCTCCCCAGTGTAAGTCGGCCTTCACGACTAACTTCTTATTGAAAAGACACAGGAACCAGCTTTCCGATTGCAGACAAGTGACCTTGAAGTATGTAGGTGGAATCTACCAGAATTCAAAAACGATTTTCGAAGCACTAGCAGATTCTTCCATTTTTCCTCCCGACGGTTGTTCGAGAATGTACCCATACAAAATTGCCTTCGATTTCGAAGCTTTCTTCAGACAGACCCAACAACCGTCGACCGAACACATGACAGTCCTGTGGGAACACGCACCTTTGTCGGCTAGCGTCGCGTCCGACTTTCCAGGACACAAAGGTCTGGTGTGCTTCGTGAGAGAGTCTGACGCAACTTCCGACCCCTTGTTGAACAGAGTTTTGAATTACATCAACGACACCGCCAAGGTCATCGGGGAAGAAACGCTGAAACTTTACAGCCCGACGTTAGCAAAGTTAGACCAGAGGATAGACGAAGCTCTTCACCTAGAGGAGGCGACGTTGAGTCCTTCTGGCAGCTTTTCTTTCACTCAAACTCGGGAAAAGCACCCTTTAATCCAAATGAAGAAGAGACTTCTGAGATATCTCTGGCAAGTTCCGGTCGTAGGTTTTAACTCGGGGCGTTACAACTTAAATCTTATCAAAGTACAGCTTCACTCGTTCTCCTCCTCCAACGACCGAAAGGACGAAGAATTCAGCGTCATAAAGAGAAGTAACCAATACTTGGCGATTTACACTCGGCACACAGTTTTCTTGGACATAGTAAACTATTTGGCACCTGGTTATAACTACGCAAATTATTTACTAGGTTTCACCAAAGACCTGCACAAAGGTCACTTTCCTTACGAATGGATGAAGTCTACCAGGAAACTGGAAAACAGAACTCTTCCACCGAGGTCTGCTTTCAACAGCAAACTGACCGGCACCAAGATGTCTGAATCTGACTACGTAAAATGTGAACAAGTTTGGTCCGACGAAAAAATGCAAACTTTCAGAGATTACTTGATCTACTACAACAACAAAGACGTGAAACACTTCATAGAGGCACTGAATAATCACACTAAATTTTTCAAGGATTGCAACATTGACATGTTCAAAGACGGCATCTCCTCTCTGGGTTTGACTTGACGGTACCTTTATCAAAGCACAGAAACTCTGTTCGTAACCTTTCATCAGTTCGACCTCCACTCTCTGATAAAAAAAAATCTGGTCGGGGGATCTTCCATAATTTTCCATAGATTTCACGAAAAGGGTACCACGCTGATAAGGGAACACAAGTACCGCAAAAAGGCGAGAACGTGCGAGCACATCCTAGGTGTAGACGCTAACTCTCTCTACTTGCGGTGCATGAGCGAAGCGCACTGCACAGGTTATTACGTGGTGAGACAACCCGACACCGAGTTCAGACCGAAAATCAGACAAAGACAGTCTAAGAGCGCTTTAGAGTGGCTACGCTACGTGGAGCACGCCTGCCGCGTGAAACTTCGCCACGCTTTCAATGGAGAGGAGGTGTCTCTAGGTTCCCGAAAAATTCGCGTAGATGGGTTTCACCCACCCCTTAATACCATATTCCAATTTCACAGGTGTTGGTACCACGCTCACAAGTGCATACCACCGCGCAGATATTTGTGTGCTTCAGACAGTAACAAGAGACGTCAGAGAACAGCTAGAGTAAGTGCTTACTTGAAAGCAATAGGTCACAAGTTGATCGTCGTATGGGAGTGTGAATGGAGTAAAATGAAACGTCAGGATCCACAGGTTACGACTTCTGAACAACACTGGAGCGTCGAAGACTTGAAAGTACATGGAAACCTCATGACAGAGTGTGACATTATATCCTCTGTGAAAAATGGAAAAATGTTCGGTTTGATTCAGGTGGACATTACCACCCCCCTCGCCTACGTGAATACTTCCAGGAAATGACTCCTATATTCAAGAACGTGACCATTTCGAAATCCGACATAGGAACTCACATGTCAGACTTTGTGTTATTCTTGTGTCTATTGGTGTTGAGTATTGGTGGATAGTGCGGCTTGCAATGTCAACAACATTAGTTAAAGATTTTATTTCAATGGAGGGTTTTAAAATGGTACATCTCAACACACAAAGTATGTATAAAAAGAAGGATCAGATATTCAAGAAATTGATGGGTACTGACATAGTCACTATGTCTGAGACATGGCTTCATGATGATGTCAATGCTGACTTGGTTGCATGGAGTGGTATAATATTGTATAGACAAGACAGACGAGGCAAGAAGGGTGGGGGTCTAGCTGTTTACCTTAGGCATGAATCAGCTCCTGTTGCCGATCTTGTGGATGATTTATGTGTCAGAAACCGTAACATTGAGTCTATGGTACTAGATATAAGTGTTCCAGGCCAAAAAGTCATGAGATTAGCCACAGTTTATCGTCCACCTTCTGGAAAACTGAATATATTTTTTAATTATATAGAAAAATTGTATAAAACTGTGATACCTGACAACATTGAACTTTGGTGTCTCGGTGATATAAATACAAATACATTGTTGGAAAAAGCTAAATCGACGAATACAATAGTAGACATGTGCAGAATCTATGGTTTACATAAGCTAATACATCAGTGTACACGGCCGTATAAAAAAAGAGTCTCTTGTCTGGACAATATAATGACCTCTTATGATGACACAATGCAATCAGGAACCTTGAACTTTATGGTTAGTGATCACCTGCCCGTCTACTGTGTTAAAACCAAACAGAAAAGTGTTGTTACTATAAAAACAATTACTACACATACTTATAAGAATTTTGATGAAGAGCTGTTCTTAGACTGTTTGGCTGAGGTAGATTGAGAGGAGTATTACGAACTAGAAAATTCAAGTGATGCATGGATGTTTATTCAAAATCATATAGAATGTTACCTAGATAGTGTGTGTCCTCTGGTCCAAATTATTGTCAAAGACATGGGTAATAAATGGATGACAGCTGAAATTTAATCCATGAAAGGGACATATGTGTATCTTTATTTCTAAGAATGCATGAAACACATTATCTTAAACGTGCCAGGAAATTGAGATGTAGAATTAATGTCAGTTGTAGATACGCTAAGGCGGACTATGTAAAGCATGAGCTGGATGAGTCTGAAAAGGATCCTAAGCGTTTTTGGAGAAATATTAATTCTATATTAAAGCCGTCTAGTGATAACCATCCACCTATGTTAATTGGTGAAGATGGTGAAATGAAAAGTTATGCTGACTCAGTCGATTACATAAATAGATATTTTGCTTCTATAGGTCCAAAGTTAGACAGTGATTTGCCTCCACCTTTAAATCCTCCAGTAGTCCATGACAGTCGGGTTGGGGATTGTCACCCCAAGATAAGTGTATGTCAGGAGGAAGTGGAGTAATTGATAGATGAGATCAATGTAAATAAGACATCAGGTATTGAACATATTCGCTGTGACATATTAAAACTTGCACTAAAAAATCTTTTACCGCAAATGTCTTTGCTGTACCAAATGAGCTTTGACTTAGGTATTTTTCCTGACAGCTGGAAGTTAGCATGAGTAAGTCTGATCCCGAAACCAGGCAATAAAAGATTAGTTAGTAATTGGAAACCCATATCATTGTTGTCAGTGCCTTTGAAGATAGCGGAGAAAATAATGCACTCACATTCATATGACATTATGGAGAAAGCGGATTTTTTGGATTGTAATCAGTTTGGTTATCGTCGTGGTGGAGGAACTGGAGATGCCATCTTTAGATTTTTTAATGATTTATATGATGATGTTGATAGGTCTCATGTAACTGTGACATGCTTTTTGGATCTGAGGAAAGCATTTGATAGCGTTCCTCATAATCTCCTAATACGCACACTAACTCGTTTAAAAATTCACCACAGCACCCTAAGTTGGATTGCTAGCTATTTAAAGGACCGTGTTTAATACACAAAAATTTGTGAGTTTAGATCATCTGTTCAGTCAGTTCAGTATGGAGTGCCTCAGGGCTCTGTTCTGGGGCCGTTGCTATTTATTTTATATATCAATGACATTGGGTCCGCGGATGATCTACTATTTTATACTTCCAGTAACAAATCAACCCTAGCCCATAACCGTCTGCAATCTGATATTTATAGGGTTTATAAATGGTGTTTAGAGAAGCGTCTAACAGTAAATGTTGAGAAAACATAAACACTATGGTTTGGTTCTAGGAGAAAGTTCCCTAAAGTTGTGTTGGGTACCTTTAAAATGGCAGAGATTGATTTGAAAACTGTACATGACTATACTTACCTAGGTCTACATTTAGATAATTACCTAACCATGCAATTGGCAATGAAAAATGTTTTCCAAAGGATTAATACCAGGCTGTTCAGATTAGCTAAATTGCGCCATTTACTGACTCTTAAAGTTGCAATATTGGTGTATAAAACAACTATACTAAGTTTGTTTGATTACTGCAGCTTTGTTTATGCAGGTTGTAGTAATGAAGATAATCTTGTCAAGGCGCAAAGACTCCAGAATCGAGGTCTTAAAACGTGTTTTTAGTATAACAGGGAATATCTGTCTGTGAAAGATCTCCGTACAAGGTGCGAGGATCCCTATTTGGATAGAAGATGTGATGAAATGTTTTTAGTATCGATGTATAAGTACTTTAGGTGTAATGGTATGTTAGATCATCATAGAGGTGACAGAGTCACTAGGTCAGATAAAAAAAAAAGTTTAAATTCTTAGTTAAACAACCTTAGTACATATAAAAGATCACCCCTATATCATGGTGCTGAACTGTGGTCGCTATTAGGAGCCTGGTATCAACATACTGAAACAAAACTGAAGTTTGAGCAGAGAATCAGACGTATTGAAAATCTGGGAGTACCAAATGATGGTCCTGGCGATGATAGTGATGATGACAATGTCAACTCCATTGATAAAGTTGGGAGCCTGATATTGATCAGTGACGACAGTTTGGATTCTGATCTGGATTCTGATCCTGAAATAGGCTAAGCAACAATAAGCTTTTTGTTGTTGTTGCATCTGAGTATCTTGTACTATTTGGTCTTGCATTAGCTGTAGTGGTGCTCTGATTGGTTAAAACAGAATACAAACAGCTTTTGTGATCATTGTTAATGACCTCATGAAGTTCTAATTCGCTTTCAATAACCTGAATAATCTTGATTACTGGTATTATTAGAAATATTAACCAATATCAGTATTATTATTATTATTATTATTATTATTATTATTATTATTATTATTATTATTATTATTATTATTATTAAGATGGCTCATGTAAATGTTAGTGTGCTGTTTTCTTACTTACCTGATCCTGCTAGTTTGAGCATAACATATTTTTGTTTAGAAGTTGTACGATGGTAACCCTCCTTTATAGAAGCTTATGCGCTTGGTGTATGTTGTGAGTCGCGATTTCAATAATCCTGGACATTTCTCTACCTCTGCCTGTGTTACTTTTGTCTTTGTTTGTCTGGGCCTGTTTTGTCTATCATTATCGATCATTATTACATAGATTTTTCATGACTCATTGTTGTGTCTATAATTGTATGTGTTTTTATATAATTGATAGGGTGTACAATTTGATATGGTATTTAATTTACCATATGAATATGATCTGTAGCTTTTTTCTTGATTGTATGATTGTGTTTGACTTACTGATAGTTGTTTGACTATAATTCCAGTTGTGCTTCAATTACCACAATTCTGTAAATTGTGAGAGGCTCAATAAACTTTGTTTTCAATTAAAAAAATACTTTGCGAACAAACGTGTCCCTCTTCAGATAGGGTTCATGGTGTAACAGTACGCCAAGTTGAAAATGTTAGAGTTCACGTTCGACTTTCTGGATAAATTTATCGATCGGCGCAATTAAGCTCTTTGTCAAATGGACACCGACAGTCTTTACATGGCTCTCAGCAAGAAAACGTTGGACGAACTCGTGAGACCCCGTCATAGTTCAGCGAGAAGCGGATTCCAACAGCGGTGTGCGATGATCACTTAGGTGCTTTCGTGAAAACAAAAACCCAAGGTGTGAAAGAATGGGCCCCCTTGCTTGTTGTCAGAGTCGTTTTGTTCATGACAAAAGAACTCCCGGTCTTTTCATATCTGAGTGGGAGGGTGACAGAATTCTAAGTCTCAACTCCAAGACTTACAATTGCTACGACAAAGACTCGGTAGGTGAAAGAAAAAAAAATGGAGTGCAAAAGGTGTCATGAAAAAACAAAACATTCAAGAACCCAAAGACTTCTTGGATGTTCTTTTAAATCGAAAAACTATCCACACAAATTTCAAAGTAATAGAAAACAAAATGCACACTTACACTATAGAAAAAAAGGTCTGAGTTACTTATATGTAAAGCGTCGCGTACATTCTGACGGTGTAACAACAAGTCCATTGAAATTATGAATAAAAATGAAAAAAATATATATAAAAAAATAAAAAATAAAAGTAGAAAAGCCGGTGAGATAATACCCTTTCATCGTTGTTTTAACTTGATATACTACGTCCAACGGCTTACTACTGCTACTACTGCTTCTACTGCTGCTGCTGCTACTACTATACATCCTCGTGTATCGAAGTTGAAAAAAAAAACAACAACAAAACAATGTGTAGTTGCGATCCCATTTTCACTTGGGAATTAATAGACGCATCTGATGTGTTGTTCTTTAAGGCACCGTTGTTAAACCAAGGTGTTCATAAAGTGTTCGTTTCTAATTGTGTATTCGATTCATTGAGTGTGTGTTTCAAATATGTATTTCAAAAAGTGGCTAGTACCGCCAGAGATTTCTTTAGAAAGTTGTGTCATTGCTCAAAGGAAACATTCGACTCCTTTTGTCAAGAGTGTGGTGACCGAATGTTGTGTAGTGAAACACCTTTATACCTTGGTGTAGAAGCTGCTCGACTGAGAAGTATCATGTCCAGACAAAGCGAATGGAGTACTTGGTATAGTTCTTCTGTGGATTCCACTTGTGATATAGATGAGAGGTGGATGGGAAATATGGCTTACAACTATCCCTCATTTCAAAAGGACACTTGCTCCAAAGTTGTACACCAAGATTACATCATGTACAGCTTTGGAGCAAGTGAGAAACAAAAGTTGAATGTACACATCTCAATGTGTAAGTTTTGTCATGTTCCTCTCCGATATTCAACCATGTTATGTAGAGAGTGTCAACTTGAATTCCCCGACTTGTCATTATAATTGAACAAAATGAAAAATATGACCCCTATTTGAATTTCCCGCCAAAAGGGAGGCCTCTGATTGGCTAATTTGAATTTCCTGCCAAAAGGGAGGCCTCTGATTGGCTGCAGGTCGAGTGAGTAATAAAGAGTACTGAACTATAGTCCGATTCCGATACATACTATACTACTCTATACCATCCTTGGTTAGATAGTGGAATCACAATGATACACTAAATCACAAAGATTTGTGGCTCTTTGTGAAGAAAATATCAAAAACTTTGGCAAGGATTCTTAGCCTTTATAGGCCTTCCTTAGACAATATTTCGGCTAATATCGGCTAAGCAACCACATATCCTATATCACAAGGATTTTCTGCCCATTTTCGCATTATGGGATTTGGCCTATACAGCATTGGTGTATGGACAGCAAATTAAGCACTGATTATTCACTTACCAATTAAACTTGCCTGAAAGTGCTTTCAATGGCATCTGACTTTGAAAATGTTCTAGTTCAATGTTATTTCCACAAATTGTCAGAGGCATGTCTTGTGAGAGTTTTTCCTCTTTTTTTCCTCCCTTAAGTGAGATTGCCTCCATTCCAATTTTCCCTGAATGTGTCCAGGGGTTGCCCACAAGCCATTTACAGTTAACAGGTAGGTGCTTTGGTTTTATCAGCAAGCCCTTCTGTCAATGAAACTATTTGTCATTGTCTCCCTCCTTTAAGAGGGTAATGGTAGGTGGGCAAAATCAGGATTTCAACTTGTTAATTTTAAATTGTAATTCGAACAGTTTCAAATGCAATATGAATACAACTATATTCAACATAACGTCATACATACAATTCAAACAATTCTGATTCATAAAACCTGATTCTCCTATTTGCCTGTCTGCGAGTATTGTTAAGCAACCGATATAGGAAAATAATTACTGCTGCCTACAAAATCGACCTTTTGATGAGAGACAGAGAGAGAGACAGACAGAGACAGACAGACAGAGACAGACTGAGAGTTGATAGAAGGGGTACAATCATAAAGGGGTATCAGTGAAAAGGATGCACAATCTAATCGAAACCTCAGATGCTTAATGCCCATAGTAGTACTATGGAATCCATTAACAGATCAAATTTGTTAAAACAAAAAGGCTTTGGTTCTGCTATAATTAATTACTCCCGCGTGCACCGAGATGCCTGCATCAAGCTCTTTTCAAATCGCACTAGATGTATTTGTGGAAAACACTGTAGCAATTACTCCTTTTTTATGTGAATTATTTGCACGTATTCCATGGATTTTTTTTATAAAACGATGGGCAGTGCTCTGTTGCACTGTAGAAGTGACATTGAGTGCATTATAGGAGTACAGTGTATGCCTGAACAAGGTCACAGTAGTGATAAACAAGTTGAGGGCCATTAACTCTTCTTCTACCAGATTCTGGTAGAAGAAGTCTACCAAAACCAAATAATTTTAGACCTTATTTGGGTGAGAAATTTGTGAATAGAATGTGACGTGAGCTTTCAAAAACTGAAAGAATTATCTTGATATTCCAACTATAAGTGATTTTATGACACAATAACCTATACTAACCTTTGAGAATCAGGCTACCTATATTAACCTATTTAGGCCTTATTTAAAGAGATATGGCATGATTTGTATGCCTGACAGATGAATATTTTTTAAATATTATCAATTTTCAAATTTAATTATTTCAGTTGAAAATATACTTATCTAAATGAAATAAATTGCATGGATTAGATAATTTTCAAGATTTATCAGATATATCATTGGACAAATATTTAGAGAAACATTCTTTCCTGTTGTCATGGCAACCAAAATAAACAAATGATGCAATATTTAGTTATTTTGTTGCCATGGCAACCAAAATTGTACCCATAATGCATCAGAATATGATCCTGATTTTGTTACCAATATTTTCGTCATGAAAAATTGGTCAAAATCACTAATTACTCCAAAATTGATGATAATTTTCATTTTCCCCTAAATATTGCTCTCATCATATCAGAAATAAAGTAAAACCCACATCACCATCATTCAAAGGGAAATCTGTATTCAGACCTGTGCTTTGGGATATCATGAGAGAATATACCAAAGAGCACAGCCCAAAAAAATCGTGGGATTCTAGCAAGTTTAGAGGAAGTTACAGGGGCTCAAAAATCGGCGAAAATCGGCCAAAAATCGGCGAGTAACTCGCAAAAATGCATGTCCGGTAAAGCAGCACAAACTCGCAAAAATGTGTGATTGGTAGAAGAAGAGTTAATTGGTCTACACATACCTTGATTGGGTGATTAATTGTTTGGAATGTAATGTACAACGTTTTATAAAGACAATAGACAACTCCTTCTTCCATCTTGACTGTCTGTTGTCTTAAAATGCACTCAGATGCATTCGTGCATTATAGGACATTATACCACGATTTGTGGGTTACACAGTGCTTTTTGATGGATATTCCCATCCACATATCTGTCGATATTGCACACCCTGTGTACTTTAGCATCAATTTTGTAAGGCGTGCTGTTATCCATGTAAGGCATGCTGTTATCCATGTTAGGCATGCTGTTATCCAGGATAACAGCACGCCTCTCATGTCCTCCCATGTCATATGTTACATGTTAAAACCCACAAAATTTTCCAGGCCAGGGTAGGGATCGAACCTGCAGTCTCACATCCCAAATCCAATTCCTTATGCACTGCGCCACAAGGACTGACGAGAAATGTATTATACACAAACATAACAGCGAGACGCATCTTTTTTCGCCATGCGCACTGTCGCTGTCCGCTGCCTGGCGACGAGGTGTATTCTACACAAACATAACAGCGAGACCCATTCAAAGCTTTAGCTGTCCGCTGCCAGGCAGGAGGTGTATTTTATATACAAACATAACAGCGAGACGCATCTTTTTTCGCCATGTGCGCTGTCGCTGTCTGCTGCCGGGCGAGGAGGTGTATTCTACACAAACATAACAGTGAGACGCATTGAAATCTTTAGCCGTGTGCCGCTGCCAAGCCTAGCCGAGACCGGGGCTGTCGCTGTCCGTTGTCGGGCACCAAGGTGTATGTACCTGTGTACACACACAATGGCTGGCATCGAGTCCTGGGGAGGGGGAATAATTTTTGTTTTCAAATTGAATTTACTGGTATTCTATTGATTATTTATTGGTTTCGTGGTATAAAATAAGTAGTCAATGGATAACTCATGACTTGTGTGTGTTAGCACAGGCTAATGACACTCGGCCTACGGCCTCGTGTCATTATCCTTCACTAACACACATGCGTCATGAGTTATCCATTGATTACTTGTTCAACAGTCTCGATGTGAAGAAAGTCGTTGTCTATTCTGTAATTATAATTCCTTGTACAAAAATCTATATGGAAAAGAAAGGTCTCGTCCAGTTATGCATAAAATACACCACATCTGTTTCTACCGGTGATTTTTCCATGTTCTTAATAAAATAATGGAACACTCATTGATCTTTACTCTCTTTTCTCAACCTAAGTAATTTCAAGCCAACATTCACTACCCTTCCCACCATATACCTGTGTGTATACCTGAGCAGATGTCACCTCCCATGCCGAAGCTTTACCCTTTCCCTATCATCCCCTCTTGAAGAGAGAAGCCTGTCAAATGTCCCCCTCTGTGCTTTAGTGATTGCGTTAGGGAAGTGAGGGATCACTTCTTCAAGAACACCTGACATTTGTTGCGTCTGTCTTGGCAGGCCTTCAGTCATTGTTTAGGGCAGCCAGCCAGCCAGCCAAATCCACCCAGCCTTTATGGATTGGTGCTTTGGAAGCAGACCAGCGACTCGTATCATGCATATAAGTGTTGATTGCCGGAGGAGAGCTACCTTGAAAGCAGAGCACCTCCGGGTAAAGATGCTACATACAGACCCAGAAGGAGGGCAGTGATTTCACCAGCAGACAGTATTGAGAAAAATTTAGCAACGCCCATAATTCAAGCATATTACCAATAGGGTGAAAGGGCAATTGGATTCTAGACCTACTTTGAAATGGGCCATTTAGACCGGAGACTATTTAACGACAAATCACCGGCCTGGTTGGCCAAACCCCAAAATTCCTTTCCCTGTGCTGTCTCACAATGAGAGTCTATGAAAATGATTTGACTTTTCAAAGGTTCAAGGCTGTAGTGACGTTGACGTCATACTTGCTCCTATATAACTGAGTCTCTACATCATGCGTCAAATACCATATCTCTACCTCTAAAGCTACCAGAGGAGTATAATATTAGCATCTAGCCTGATACCTCATTATCAGAGGATCAGGCCTGCACGATTATATGATGACGTTAGATCTTTGACCTGTGTGTGCACCTTCCCCTTGCCACTCCATCATTAACCAGGAAACTACCTGTCAAACACTAGGCCAGCCCTCTTGTTTGGCCCTTGCTAATTGGAGACTGCCATGACTGACTCCCCTCCCCAACTCTCTTTTATCCCAAGGCTGTACTCTGCTGTCTGCGAGGCTACATCTAGGCACTCTAACATTCCCCTTACTGGAGAGTGTTGCTCCTATTGTAAAAGGTAGTACTGGCTAAAAAAGGGCCTCATTTCCAGTGCTTTCTTTTCATGTAGTTATAACAGTTTCTCTTGTGTGACCCTCCTGGTGTCATGGAGGGTGTTGCTCCTATTGTAAAAAGAGCTGTGAGGATGTGCCCTCTTTTCTAAACAAGTCGTGCACTGCTTCACCAAAGTACTTGCACCCACCACATCAGTGTGAAAAGTCACCTGCCTTGTTTAAAACAGAGAGAGCTGCACTATCAGGTACCTACTCATGTCACACACTCTATAGTATATTATACTGACTGACCTCTCCCAACTAGGTACCTACTCAAATCCCTTTTTTAGCACCATACTTGAATGACCAGTTGTGAGCAACAAAAGGGAAAAGTTATAGCTAGATGAAAAGAAAGGACTGAAAACAAGGGCATTTTTAGCCAGCTCTTCCTTTTACTATAGGAGCAACACCCTCCTGGCCTGCTACCTCTCAACATATGTCGATTTCCCAATATCTTCCCTCTGTGCTACATAAGTAGGCATGCCCTGACTGATATTATGAGATGTTGTACAGCACAAAGAAGACCCATACGGAGATAGTCCACTTACGAATGTAGACATGTTTTTTACGAATCACTTTTTGTAAAGGTATGTACTATAAAATTAAATTTAACATGTCAAATGTTTGCCCCTGTCTTTTACTTTATTGTGGACTTTGTGGTTGCAAGAAATTCGCTGCGCACAATATCCAGAAAATTGCTTGTTCTAAATGAAGCCTTGGAAGATTATAGTGTACTACGCCCTACATTCTGATGTATACTGGTTTACAAATACAGCTGCAAATAATAGAAAAGGTTTGTTCGTTGTAGGGTGTCGTTTCCTCTCCCGAGACGGTGAGGCTGACCAGTTCCTGATTGGTACGAATACCCCTTGGTGCTGTGTGGTGATGGCTGGTTAAGTGTGGCCTACTGCTCATGTGTAGCTGTGTGGCAGCTAGATCTACAGAGTATCTTAAGAAGTACGACTGAACAGCTCCCCCATAGGCCAGGGTCAACCCTACTGACCACAAAATCTCGTCCCTTCCTACTTTCCTTCTAACACGAACTGGGAGAATACACTCTTGAACGATCAACACATATGTTGTTGATTGTTCTTTGGGAAATGGTGGCCGGTCTACTTTAGCATACATCACCAGCATCATAGTTATCAGAAAGAGAAGTGAATGGTTTTTGATGCATATTATTGATACTGGCTTATGGGTGATAATCACTCTTGCTGCTGCTTGGAAGATACAAATGCGTTGAAGTGCCTAAGAATATATGAAAATGTATAAGGCATATTTATTCTCAATAACAAAAATAAGTATACCAACTGATTCATCACCGAACTAAGCTTTAAATGCACAGTCAATGGTAGGCCGTCTCCAAGTGGACATACCCTAACCACGCAAAAAGCATTGGTCATAAAGGTCAAATCCCACAATGCGAAAAATGGGTGTACAACCCTAATTGTGATTTAAAACATTTGCAGACCTGAAATCTTACTATTATTGTTTATCAAAATGATAAATCATTTCATTGTTTATCAAAATGATTGATAATGCAGCACCTCCTTATCCAAATCCCAGTGCTAGCTGATATTGTGCAGTGCATCTCTGTGATTTTGATTCTATTGCTGCTTTTGGCTGCTGGATCTCTATGATTTTGATTCTATTTTGATTCTTTTTTGAAGAAAATATCAAAGACTTTTGATTTGTCCCCCTCCATAAAAGTCAGGACCTTGGCAAGGCTTCTTAGCCACTATAGGCCTTTTTTTAGACGATAATGCCCCTCCAATATCGGCTAAGAATCACTGCATTCCTAAATCACAAAGATATTGGAACGTTTTTCGCGTCGTGGGATTTGGCTTTAACCAGAGCACTGTGACTTTGGTCACCAAATGGCAGCTTTAATAGAAGGACAGGGGCTTAGTTCAGAACGGCCTACCCCATTGCGATGTTAGTGTTAGCAACATGGATACAACTATTATTTTATTTGAATAACTTCTTCCCATAGAGATAGCACACTGAAAGCCCCAAGGTCATCAGACTGACGATACCCAAATCTACAACCTAAGGTCATCAGGTTGAGCACCCAGGGTAGTCCACCTGATGGGTTTAGGTCAACACACTCATCCAAGGTAGTCAAACCGATTACATAATGTTGTTAGAGTGACAACCTTGGTGCTGACTACCTTGGATCCTCAATCTGACTACCCAAAGCTGTAGATTTGGGTATCGTCAACTTGAGCACCTAGAGTCCTCAGCGGTGAAGACCTTCAGTTGAAAACTGAAGGCCTAATCATCAAACATGAGTGGCACATACCTGCCACCTTGTTTATTTGTTACATATTGCCGGGCCTCCCCAGCCCCAGGCCATCTTTAAAAGGGGTCTATGTCTTGCTTTTCTATCCTCTCTGAGTGTGGGTGGTGTCCATATGCGCGGGCACTGGCACATATTCGTTCCTTGAATCTCCTCTTTCCTGTCCCCTCTTTCTTACATGTGTCTGGTGTCCATATGCACAGGCACAGGCACATGTATTCCTTTGTGACGTGATGTCTAATGTACTTTTTCCGCCATGAATATGACCTTAGCTGTCGGCTTGGCGTTAAACAACCATTACTCACTCACTCGTTACATATTGTCAACAGAATGCCATAGACTCATACTGGGGAGATGTAGACTGAGGGATTTCACTCCCTGTAAGGTGCTGCCCTCTCTTTGTATCTCTTCTGATGACCATAGGTCCTCAATCTGACGAGTTTAAAGATCTGGAGGGTTTTCAGTGCATTGCAGGGCCGATCCGCACACCCCCAGTGGCGTAACGTGTGCCAATCCACCACAGCGGCCGATCCACCACTGCAGCCTCGTTCTGGGTGCATGTAAACATTCAAAATGGCGGACCGGTGCTTGTACAGGGAACTACGGTACCGGATTTTGATCATTTTTCCTTATTTAAACCTCTAAAAACATAAAATAAATATAGAACTAAACTCCCCTGGTGTCCTTGGTGGCTGATCCACCCCTCGGGGGGGTCTCCCCCGAGGGCTAATGCCCTTGGGGGAGACCCCCCCTCGTGGTGGATCGGCCACCTCATACACCACGGTCATTTAGTTCTATCTATGTAGGCCATAAAGGAATCCAATTCACGCAGAAATATAACAACCAAAGCATCCTCTACTTGGATAACATTCAATTTTTGCGTTAAACAATAATCAAGCATTCTCTGCAGGGTGTTTCCCAAAAAACTAGGAATTGATAATTATTCTGGTAAAATTGCTGAGGCCATTCAATCGTATCAGGCTAGGCCTGGCTGGAGTGCCCCATATTACCCATAGTTACATGCCACCCATACAGAGTACATTCATCCATTTTTTTTTTGTTTGAATTAACTTTATTGACTTAATTCATATCGAGCATGGTATAATAACGGTACAGATTTCAATTCGGTAATGATAAGAATTATTACAAGTATGCATAAATATGTACCAATGATGTTTAGACTGAGCATATATCTTTATCACCATTATTAATAATGCGACATTGCCATCATCTTCATCTATGTTTGGTACTTTAATAAGAATATCAGACAACTATAATTAATCATCATGGTTCCTCATAGGCATATCATGGTTTCTTATTTAGAGAAATATGATTTCCATAAATTACGAACAATAGAATAAGTCAAACAGAAGGATACGGACCTCATCCCCACTCAAGTAGTGTTAGGTTGATATTCTGGTCCTTCTATACATACATACAACCCAGTAGACACCACACCAAAATTCTACATAGTGTTTTGGTAAAGTCCATGTTTGCGTTACATCTGTATGTGCTTTTCCAGATATAAAGTTCATAATATTGTAGGGATTCTGTTTGTAAGTGAAGTCAAGTGTATTTTTAAGTGGCAAACAATCAGTGTACAAATACGCCTTTCATTGACGCCAAAGAAAACAATAAATCAACAGAAATGGACACCACAGAGACAAGGACAAAATACTGTCTTTACTGCAGTCAGTACATTATTTTCACATGTGGCAGGTAAAGACGATCCCAATAATAAGCAACAGGGTGATTTGTATCATGCACATACACATCTCTTTGTTACAGAAAAATGTAGGACTTCATAGTAGAGGCTATATCATTATCCGTCTTGAGAAGTAAGGCTAATATGGAGCTCAGTATAGCTGGTCTCATAGTATCATATCAATATGTTTAATTGAATACCATGTACTACAAAGTCGCTGATTGTATGTAGATGATGAACACGTCAAAGAGATAAAGATATTATATTGACCTTATAAGGTGCACCAGGGGTACATCCTTGTATATAAGCTGCACCTTATGTGCAAGGTATCAACGGTAGTAATTAATGCATATAATTATTTTGGATGAAACCCCGGGCCCTAGACTTCTCTTGCATCTTGCAGAAAGTTCAAAGATATCAAACTTAAATAATTAATGGAAGGCTGGCCAGGTCACATTTACAAGTGAGCTGTGAATGGCTGTATTTAGACGTCGCGAGAATCCTTTACTTTTGGGTGGAAGGCAGTCAGCCATAGTTAAGCTTTACGACAGCTAGCATTGATTTGTAGACGTGCTGTTACAGTGTATACACATTTAGACAATCAACATCAACAACAACGTAATGTGTGAGCCGTTGTAGCACAAAGTTTATTGTGATTTACAGTAATTCCACAGCATATAAATGCTTATTTCATTCATTCTTTGCATCAACTGTGTAAATAGGATCAACCTTACTCTGGAAGGAAACCAGGGCACGGTACCAGGGTCATTCTGGCTTTGTTACAGAATCAAGCAAAGAAATATCTGTGATGCATTCCTCAAAATAAACAAGTGTGCTTCTTGGCCTAGCACAATTTTGAACACCTTCCTCCATATAAAGCGAACCTGAGTCTAGATATCGCTCTTACTGCAATATAAGAGTTCAATAGAAATCGAGATAAAGGTAAGACATACAACATGTATGCTGGGAATGAGGCACCTAAACTTTAATAGTTACTGGTGTATTGTCTGCAGCTCTTAATAGTTTATTAAGGTGGATGGCGGCCTTTCAAAACTGGTTTATTGTGCAGATATCTGCGCAGGTGTACATGACTAAGCAAGATAAATCATAGAGGTTTATGGACCTTCACTACCACAGTAGATTCAGTAGCAACTCTGTAGGACATTGGGTTACACATCAGAAGGTTGAGAGATCGATCCCAGACTGGGCATTAGTGAAGATTTTTATTAGAAATTCTTTATTGACAATAAAGTATAAAAACATATGATTTGGACATTTTTCTGAAATATTTTCTTTCTGAAGGATGGACATTTTGATATAAAAAAAAATCAAATGTGTCTGTATAGGTTCCTTAAGCCAGAATCGAACCCAGGATCATCTGATCCAAAGTCCAACTGCTCCATGGAGTCTGTGCTAATTGGCTCACTGGGAATCCAAACTTACCTGTAGCCTCACCACATGTTGAAAACTGATTTTCTACGTTTTTGATGATTCAAAACAGTAGAAATATGCCTGGGACCATATGTTAATATTGTATTTATGGCAAACATATGTTTATAATCTAAGTTCTGACATAGTTATAAAAAAAATCTATCCACTTTTGGATATGAATATAGATTTTAATGGAACAAATTACTGTATAATCTTGTGTAATGTTTCAGGTCCCGTATCTCAGAAATATCCATGGGACCCTCCAATTTATATTGGATGTATGAATAGTACCTATCATTTTGAGACTGTGTTGAGAGTATGGAGAAAATCTTTACTTTTACTTTTATGCCAAACACCTTAAACATATTGATCAAGGGTCCTCTATTTGTAGGTTGTTATGTTCTCCTTCCCCCAATGCGCTTGTAGAGGTCGGCGAAAACATTCTAGGAAACACCAGGTTTCAAACACTGGACCTCTCAACTTGCAAGCGAGCACTCTACCCCTGAGCTACATCCCCAGACCTGACATTTCCTACCTTCCACCTACACCTGGATAGGTATGATACGCAAGGGGGGCAGCTTACACCAGCTGACCAGCCCCTGAGGACTGGTGCAACCGGAACGGGGCAGATGGCCTACTACCATGGACTTACAGCCAGAGCTGGCCCCTACACGCTATTTTAAAGGTTACTGAATTAAGTCAGCAGGGCCTGATAGTTGACCCCATTGATTCTGATAAAGGCCTTTGGATATTGTCGGGTTGAGACATCCTTTTTAATATGATGATTCTCGATGACATTGATGAAGAGATAACTCAAGAACCCATAGAAACAGTTTTATACATCTTTATTGCGTAGGCTTAACAATTGATGTTTCATAGTGAACAATACTTCTCGCTTGGCTAATGAGACGATACACATTTCTTTTGTGAGATTCCATACTCAACTTACAATATAATAAATAAGTCCTTCCATCCAGTGATGATGATCTCCATCGTACAATCCAGTATTACCATAGGAAGTCTATGGTTCCATGCTTGGCATGCCTGTATATTAGTTAATCTATCGCGTACAGCACATGATGCTGCATGGCTATGATATTGTATACCGGAAGGTGGCGCTGCACAACCTATGTCTGAGCTGGGTGACCGCCAGGCCTGCTACTGGTTCTACCAAAGGGGACATGGATGTCCTGTCCAATGGGCTTGCTAGATCTGGTTCATACTGGAATGAACTGGTCTATGGGCCGCACTATGGGATAGCCCTGCATGATGGTTATCATACATAATGGTTATCCTGTATAATGGATATCCTGCGTAATGGTTATCCCTTGTATACTCTTTATGTATTCTGGACTATAAGTGGTATGGTCTACATATAGTTGTTTTACTGTGGCCTAATTGTACAGAAAGGTGAAATATGGCTGGTTCATAAGTGGAGGCGATTATTATATAGAGATTACTATATGGTGAGATTTACCGGGTATGATGAATTTAATGTATGTATTATGCTGACAATATCAAACTAGCAACATTTGTATACTGATTTGTGCAGAAAAATCCGTTTTGTGGGTTGGCACAGATTAAATGATCTTTTCTTTTTTTTGTTATTTTTCCTTTCTATCATGACTGTTCAAACATACCATCTGGAGGAATAGACACCTGACATAACGACCAATTCACATTGGACACCTCATATTCTGTTTTACAGTGCAGTCCACAGGCCCTAAAGAGGCTGTGCTCGGAGAAACTTCCTAACACTGTCTCACAGCATATCCGTAGGACCTTCTGTTATTATTCCGCCCTTTTTAAGGCCTTTCCCTTTAGTTTTACCCAGGAATGGCCCCACATCACAAACAACCGCTGTCAGCCTGGGGCCAAAGCTAGGGTAAAACACTGAGCAGCCTTGGCCAGGCTTCCTCCAAGGGGCATGTGAGACAACAGCCCCTGGAGTAAAGATACCTGTCTGCCCTCTGCCCACTGTCTGATCTATGTAGCTCTACATCTTCGCTTACTGCCGGCCATTTCTTGCCCTGCCTGTATCAGACCTTAGACGACCAAAAGTCTCCTGAATCAAACTACCTCTACCCCTTAACTAACACTAATGGACCAAAGCATGAATAGCCCGTCCTTCTATAAATCCTGCTTGCTCCCTTTAAACGCTTACATTTAAGTACCTAATTAAAAAGTGGTATCTTCTCATGGAGGGCCTAACACTCGTATATTGCTCACCCAGGGTATCAACTGGAAATTTCCAGTTGGACCTAGGGCGGCTTTTATTGGCTACATGGTTCGTGGTTGTGTCAAGGTATGGGTGGGAATGGAGGCAGGGTTAAATGATGTGTGGACTGGCAGTAAATGGTGGGAGGTCTACAGAGCTTTTCCCATTTAGCCGTTAATGTCTACAGTTCCGGCTGCTGACATCCACCTCCCACTTTCACCCCCTCACCTTCTCAAATCACCATTAGCATCTCCAGAGGGAATTAGCGCCGCACAAAGCTACATATATATATATATATATATATATATATATATATATATATATATATATATATCCAGGAATCTCCTCACGTGTGGCTAGACATCTCATGGATATTTCCCACTTTTGTCAACATGCATTATAGGGAGTTTCCATAAATAAAGTATGTACGTATCTAGGGTGAGGCGGAGCTTATTGTTTGAGAAATTCTGCGTACATAAGATTATACTCTTCAATTTGATTTGTACAAGAGCTTCAGGGGTGGGTGTTTGGAAAAAAATATGCTTAAGTAAGTATTCATTTATTTATACCGAGAGTATACAGGAGGCCGGGGGCCTGTTCCAGGTATTCCCGGTTGGAAGGCTTATACTATACTTGTTTACAAAAGTCTGCCTTAAAACTTTTATATAGTGGTAAAAATATATTTCTATTTTGCATTGGAGGGAGAATCCCCGCCCCCCTCCATAAAAAGTTATTTAAGTTATATGCCTCTTTTATGAAAACCCCCTTAACAGTGAATCGATCATTCACTGTTGAGCAGCTTTGAGCAACTTTATTGTACTAGAAATATACCTGATTTTATTCCTTCTTGGTAAGGTTGGCACCTACGAAAAAAAAGTGAAGGGGAATAATTTGATGCACACGCATTTTAACTGGAGACAGGCATTACTTTGACAATTGCTATTGAACTTACAATTTAATTTCATGTGTTATCACGGAGGGTTTGTATCACGAATTCTAACTCCACTATGCTATATTGGAATATATGAAATGTCAAGTTGCTAAATATGACCCTCTGAGTGAGCAGCATAAATAAAACACAATAAACACAGCCCAATTTAATTTGTCAGCCCAGGGCCCTTTTCTGTATTTTTAAACGATTATAATAAAGCGTTTCTAAAGGACCAGATGATTATTGTATGCCTACAATACTCTTTTTATGTTGTAAGGGAAATGGATTTGTATAGGATTGCACCCAACGAATATTAAAGAAGTATGTAATATAAATCATCCTGAATGTATTTCTGTATGAATTGTCATTGAGTGGCATTTCTGATTATTCAGACAGTCACTCCTATGGAGATTTAACATATAAACGGTTTTTATAATTTATCAAACGAAGTCACTTCTGCAAATCAAGTTGAATAACGAAAAGTTGTATTGAAGGTGATTAAGTATGTTGAATAATGTATGCCCATATATTAAAAAATATTTTGATCCATTCCAATTGCGAATAGATGGCATTTATTTAACTTAGTCCAACCTCGGAATCTCATCCTAAACTCCCAATGAGTAATGCCCAAAATGGGCATAAAGATTATTTATCAAGTCCAGAACTTCTCCTCAATATACATACAGAAATAGAATTCTTATGATTACTTACAAACCATTTCTGGTCAATAAATAAACTGTACAAATGATTATAAATAATCATCCAACTCCATTTAGAAATACTCCTTGCCTCGCGAATTCGTTTGGAAAAAATAGAAAAAGGCCCCAGGAGGTTGTTTCAATACAACATACCAAAGCACCTGGTCGGTCTGACAGAAAGACCAGAGCACGATTTAGAGAGGGTCAGTTAAAACGTGATGGTACCATAAAAATTGAGCAAAAGATCTACACCCTAAAAATAACTGTTGAATCTACCAAGGATCCTTGTAAAACTGAACAGTGAACCACCGTAATTATATATAGCAGGGAGCCAGTGTAGTGTTACAAGAAGCCCCAGGTGGTAGTATGATGGTACAAGTTATCTCTATGAAAATAACGACATCTCCATGAAAATGACAACAGATCTCTGGCAACTTTGAGACAAGGATTCTCTCTTTATTTCAACAGTTCTTTTTACAATATATGAAAACAAAGTGGCCTAAATGTTTGCTATTCTTTAGATAACTTTGATCCATCCCAGTTAAGGGATACAGAAGGATTTCGCTCTGTCAATGGAAGAAGTGGAAATAGGGAAATGCATATAAAATAGAGGATGTGCCAATACAAATCGTTACTTTTGTAACGCAAACATGAATGATGCCATCAAATACAACATCCGGTAAATAAACATTTTACTGTGGCTGTTTGTCAGCAATATTGCCTTCAGCATGGCGGCAAATGTCGCCAGGGATTCAGTACAGTCTGCCTTCACGTCCTCTACAACGGAGACTTCTACATTATCCTTTAAGCAAGTGTTACCTCCTATATTTTCTCCTTATACCACTATTCTGCCACCTCCCTTACTGTTATGCCCTCTCCTACCAGTGCATTATGAGAGCATATACGCACATGTGCATTTTTGGGATTTTTGGATATACTTTTTCGAGGTCAAGTTGGACTTAGAATATTTTGGGAAATTTGGGAGACATACAAATTCAGTCTCACCATTGTTTCAATGTGAAAAATCGTCCAAACCCGTCGCCTACCACCCGCAGTGGTGGTAGGCGAAGGCCTTAGCCATAGCGCCACACTGAACGGTGAAGAAATCCAATGCAAAAAAAAATAAGACCTTGACCGGATAGGTACGGCATTTTCACACTCACTTTTCATCTTGATTCCAAGCTTGTCATGTTATAATATCGAAATCCCAAGAAGTATTCGATCCATAGAAGAGGAATGCGTGCTAATTTTCTCCATTTTCTTCGATATAGATAAGAATCCATTGATTTTCCCAATGTACGTGGGTCGCGGTCCGGCCATTCCCACCCGTCTCCTTGTCCGGCGAAAGTGTGTCAGTGGCCCGGATGTAGATATAGGTCAAGAACAAAAACAATGGCTCCGTGCAGAGCGGCCACGGGCCGTATCGCTGGCACTTACAAAATGTCTTCTACTGTATTTATTATGGGGATATCAGGTAAGAAATTAATACAAAATGGAGGAAAAGGTGGTATAAATGCAATATGGCATAAATATGCCAGCACACGGGTGGTATATTGACAATATTGCACTCGGCCTAACGGCCTCATGCAATATTCGTCAATATACCACCCTTGTGCTGCCATATTTATGCTATATTCCATTATTGTGAGGAGACTCTTAGAGATTGACGTCCCCACAGCTTTATGGTCTGTATATAGCTTCTTATGTGAAATACAAGCAACCATCCTATTCATATCACATATCCCGGCGTAGAAACAGTAGTTCTGCGTGGGTCATCAGCAAACACACAGTACACTAATAGAGATTTGAAATATTGATTATAGATTTTCTGGATAGGGACTATTACCATCGAGATGAAATGGCTTACACAAGAAACCTTTTATCTAAATCACATACAGGCAAACATTTCGGGAATGGCTTATTGTTTTACTTTGATTATACTTGAATATATATAATGCACATACACAAAAATTACTGTGATACAAGCATTACGAAGAAAAGAAAAGGAAAAGGAAATCAATACCAGATATATCAACTTGAATGTACCTTTTTGAAAAGAGCAAAGCAATTCTATAATGGAGGGCATGGAAGTGCAAGGGGGGGCACTTTGTTTGGATATTCACAATTAATACATGTATGGGTCAGACCATTTCATAGCATTGCTTATTACATGACTTCTGTGATTTTGGGTGCTTTTTCTGGATATTCGCATGCACATACCTGTCGATATTGCACACCATGATGCATGCATCATGACTTTTGTAAGGAGGCATGTTATCCATGTAAGGAGGCATGTTATCCAAGGATAACATGCCTCCTTGCATGTCATATATGTCATATGTTACATATTAAAACCTAGGAAATTTTCATTGCCAGGGTAGGGGTCAAACCTGCAGTCTCCTGATCCCAAATCCAACTCCCTATGCATTGTGCCACAGGGACTGACGAGGAAGTGTGTGCTTGCTTGGTTAGCTTGTAGAGGTAGGCGGGACGAGTCCCGGTCCGGGCGTATATTCTTTTTCACTGTAGCTGACCGTGACAACTGCTGGACGGGTTCAGACCAAACCAACAGCTGCCGGGCACCGAGGTGTGTGTGCCAATGGTCTAGTGGTTAGTGCATTGCACTCAGCTTGTAGAGGTAGGCGGGACGAGTCCCGGTCCAGGGGTATATTTTTCGAGGTGTGTGTACCGATCGTGTACACACACTATGGCAGGTTTCGAGTCCCGGGGAGGGGGAACAATTTTTGTTTTCAACTTGAATTTATTGATATTCTATTGATTATCTATTGATATCGTGTAATAAAATAAATGGTTAATGGACAAGTCACGACTTGTGACTGATATCCAACAACGTTGCATGTTATTGTTGGATATCAGTCACGTGTCATGACATATCCATTAATTATTTGTTCAATATATGGCACTGGTATAGAAACAAGTGATATCCTGGTGATAGAGAGAGCACTCTACCCAATATCAACATGCAGCTTCCTCATATTTATCCTTGTGAAAGTTGAAACTGCTCGTGCATTTCAAAACAAAATCAATATTATAAGCAGCTTAGAACTACACGATATCATTTAATTTCAAATGAGGAAGGCACATATCTTCAGGTACAAGTCCCTGCATCAAAACAGTACAAAAATAGTAAAACATTAAGCCCATAAGAATGAAAAAGAAATTGACAACCAAGACAAAAATGTCTATAAATATCAACCCACATAATGAATCTAAACATAGATTCTGAGTCATCTAAAATACAGGCAGTGAATATCAAGTAACATACCGGAATTTAATGTTAATAATGTTAATTAGCGCTGTTGATAATGCCCTTATTATACTATTCCACAGATGCCTTTCGTATGGGAGCATACAGTTGTTACATATACCAGGAGGCTGTTGCTCCTATAATAAAAGGAAGAGCCGGCTAAAAATGCCCTCATTTCCAGTCCTTTCTTTTCATGTAGCTATGACTTGTCCCTTTTGTTGCTCACAAGTGGTCATTCAAGTACGGTGCTCAAAAAGGGGGATTTGAGTAGGTACCTAGTTGGGAGAAGTCAGTCAGTATAATAAACTATAGAGTGTGTGATATGAGTAGGTACCTGGTAGTGCAGCTCTCTCTGTTTTAAACAAGGCAGGTGACTTTTCAGACTGATATGGTGAGTGCAAGTTGAATGGTGAAGCAGAGCGGGACTTCTTTTGAAAAGAGGGTACCTACTGACAGCTCTTTTTACCATAGGAGCAACACACTCCAGGGACACGTCTAATCCATGACTCTTCAACTTCCAGTTCCATATCCTAGATACTATTTCTTACAGTGAAACGATGCCTTTTTATTATGGCTGTATTCAGAGGACGAGAATCTACCAGGAATGAAGGGAAACAAACGCGATTGGTTCTATAGTCAATACATTAATGGGGTCCATATTCTGAACCATTTACCCTCAGATCCCCCCCCACCTCTGTTAATAGGGCTCCCTATAGAAAATGTGCGAAAAGGAGGGATATGGAGGCTACATATGGAGGCTGGGGCCATTTGAATAACAGCTAGATTAGACAAAATATGGCAGGTTTACTTAAGTTACCCATTATCTAACTTTCTGTCCACCTCATTGATAGTGAACAAGTAATCAATGGATAACTCATGATGCGTGTGTGTTTGTGAAGGATAATGACACGAGGCCGTAGGCCGAGTGTTATTAGCCTTTGCTAACACACACAAGTCATGAGTTATCCATTGACTACTTATTTTATACCACGAAACCAATAAATAATCAATAGAATACCAATAAATTCAATTTGAAAACAAAAATTTTTCCCCCTCCCCGGGACTTGTTGCCAGCCATTGTGTGTATACAGGTACATACACCTCGGCACCCGGCAGCAGACAGTGACAGCCCCGGTCTCGGCTAGGCTTGGCAGCGGCACACGGCGAAAAATAGTGTTTGTACACGATCGGTACATACACCTCGTCGCCCGACAGCAGACAGCGACAGCGCACACGGCGAAAAAAGATGCGTCCGGGCCGGGATTTGAACCGTGTACCTCATGCGGCTGAGCGCAGAGCGCTAACCGCTAGACCACCGCGCCTTCTCCGTTCACTGCGTCTCGCGGTTATGTTTGTGTATAATACACCTCGTCGCCCGGCAGCAGACAGCGACAGTGCACACGGCTTTGTATCATAGCAAGACGTGGTTCGAACAGAGCGTATCTCGTCAGTCCCTCTGGCGCAATGCATAGGGGGTTGGACTAGGAATCTTAGGTTGCAGGTTCGAGCACTACCATGGCAATGAAATAGTCTGTTGGTTTTAACATGTAACATATGACATGGGAGGACATGAGAGGCGTGCTGTTATCCTGGATAACAGCATGCCTTACATGGATAACAGCACGCTTTACATGGATAACAGCACGCCTTACAAAATTGATGCTAAAGTATACAGGGTGTGCAATATCGACAGATATGTGTATGGGAATAGCCACGAAAAAGCACTGTGTACCCCAGAAATCGTGGTATAACACACAGTATGTGATCTCACAACTGTTCCAGACTGATTTAAAAAGAAATAAAGGCAGAGGTCTTGTATCCCCAAAAGAAAGGACAGCAGGGGCTTCAGTGGCACATGTTCTGTTCCATTTGACATTTGGCATAGACATTGTAGACAGAGGGAGGCAATGAAAATTCAAAGCTACCCTTCAATCATTTTAAGACAATCGCTACCCAGTACACAGAAGCCATCTGGTGGCAGAAATCAGAACTCATCAGTTATACTCTCTTGATAAGTTTTCTCACAACTTTTTTATTTCAACCGTGACCCCCCATTTTTCTTCTTTTAAAATGTTTGCAAATATGTCCTTTATATATTTGGAGAGTTTCGTAGATGAATCAATAGAAGATCATTCATGCAGAATATGAAAAAATATTTTTCCCATTCATTTCTATAGTTAAGGTATTTTTCAGTTAAGTAGTCATAAAATCAAAATAAGCACCATGGCATAGGGATTTTTTTTTTTTGCATTTTCTTATTCCTTATATACCAAACTATTACTATGCAAAGTTATTTGAGATTATCAATAGAACATCTAACATTGGTCAGTGGTAGCGTTTGTCTCTGAACCCCTTTTTAAATATTGTCAACAGATCTTTACATGTCATGAAGTGAGGTAACAGGAGTCCAGACAATTCAGTTGATGATCCAGCTTTATTGCAAGATTGGCATGAGAGTAGTCAATACAGTATAACAGTATGGTATTCGCCAGTCTGACCAAGCTATATCCTGGGGCCAAGGCACCTGAGTGTCATAGGGTCTAGGTTTGGAGAAGAATAAGATGCCCTGAGTGGGTTCTGCCTGTTTATAAAGGGAGTCCCACTCAGTGTATGTCATGTGCTATTTCTGGAAGTGTGCAGTGACTCAGTCTGGGGGATAAGCAGCTCAGCCCCTATCTGGTTGGATCCAGTCCAATCCGGAGTGGGAGGGAGGGAGCTGCTCTCAGGAGTGAGTCACCTGGGCAGGTGAGACTAAAAATAGCATATGATATCATGTCCTCCAGTGGGGGATCTGCAGGTGGGACCTAGGGGGGCTCACTGGAGGAGGACGGGGGTGAGTGAGTCAGACAGGGGTGAATGAGTCACCCTGTCAGGTTAAAAATAGGGTAACTTGGGTTCTACAGGGGGAAGCTTGGTCAGCTTGGTTTGAATAGGTCGTTGATAATTATAATACATAGAATAGTCCACTGACATATCCCCACATTCCCACTTCATCTGTGCACGAGGTTAAAGGGAGGATAATTATGAGGAATGAGAGGCTATATCGAGTCCACTGACATATAAAAGGTGGTACATGATGTTAAAAGGTTGATGTGTTGATTTTTCACCGATGACTGTGTGACAATCGTTGGATAAAATGTAGTTAGAATCGGTGTACCGCTAGTAGTTTGTATGATACTGTATATAGGATAACAACTAGTATTTCTTGTCTAAAACAAAAACTGTGTGAAAACATACACCCTTAGAAAGGTGAGGCAAACTTGGTACAAAACTTTCTAAAAATACATGGTGACAGATGTGAGGTAGTAAATACTGATTTGGTCTGCCAATGATATGTCTGTACAAAAATATATATTCCTGTGTGTGAAATGTATCACTGACGGTCATACAACAAATATATATATATATCCTGAGTAATGTGGGCAGCAGTGATACTCACTGCTGTGTGCTGCCTTGGGCAATCAGGGCAGCATCAGCAGCTGCTAACAATCAATAAATTAAAACAGAAACATGTACATGCTGTCTTGATATACAGGAATAAAAGACCAGAGTGATATTCGCTGCTAATATGTTGCCTTGGGCAATCAGGGCAATGACAGTAGCAATATTCCCTGAGGTTTGATTCTTGAGCTTGTGGGCTAGTTTTGTACTGTAAAATAAATGCATGCGCACAAGAAGAGAAAAAAAAATTGGTCCACCCAAAAGGTCCAGAATTTTTCGATTGTTTAAAATAAAAAAAAACATTCTGGGTAGGAATATGATTTTAGGCCCCAAGGTAGTATTCTTTGGGAGTTTTAGGTCATTGTTTTTTGTCAAGGATGGTATTCCCTATGGCACTTTGACAATAAAAGTTTTTTAGATTTTCACACAAAAATATTTTCTACTATGAGGAGGATTCACTATCTTCAGTGTCTGAGGATAGTAGCGCTGGTGGTGGTTGGTGCCAGGGTTTTGAAGATTTGGTGGTTAATTGTTGGTGGTGGTGGGATGGGCAGAAAGGATATGAAATTTGGATATGGCCTGTAGGATGTTAGCGGTCTGAATTTTATTTTTCTGGTTGATATGGCTAGGGTGCAGGGGCAGGTGAATTCTGGAGGTGTGTTGCTGTACATTCTGCAGCCAATTGCCTGATTCTGAGGGTTTGTTGGTGCGCAGGCTATGTCCTTCCAGGAGTTGTGGCCTGGGGGAATTGGGGTTCCTGGCCTGTTGGTCGATCTGATGGTTTTTCGGCCATTCTGCTCTTTTTCTGCTCTGGTGGTTTGGCTGCTGCAGTGGCTGTGGCTGGTCCTGATGGTGGCGGACCTGCTGGCGGATTCATCATCTCAAGCGCTGCTTCTCCAGTTGGGCCTGCCATGGGGAACAGAAAAACAGGGAGCACACAGGCATTAGAGGTCATTTTAGGTTGTATGTTTCACGAGCAGGTCCACAATGATACCAAAATTAACTCAGAGGCATTAAATATCAGTTTTATGATGAGGACCAGTATTTACAGAGCTTGGCAGATAGGGAGGCTTGTTACTAAGGACTCTAAGTTAGTTCTGTTGTGATGCGGCATTGGGGTGCCACCAGAAGGGCGGAGAACCATCCGTCAATGGTTTTGGACTCTAGTGTTGGTTCAAGGCACCATTCGGCGCTACTGAATCGGCGTCTCTTCGGCGTTCGTGTTAATGGTATGAGGCGAATGGTAAGACTAAATGGTGTAGACTTGCACCATTTCTTTGGTACGTCTTGCACTTGGGGGGGGGGGTCTAATTCATGTGTTTGGGCCTAGAAGGGGTTGGTTTGGTGGCAACATTTGGAAAAAACTGAAAGTTTAGATTTTGAGGTTTGAAAATTTGGCCGAAAAATGGATGAAGGTTCCTGCAGTAGGGTCTACTATAAAGGGCTGGACGGTGTTTTTAATGTCAAACCTGTGGAGATTTTTGAAAAGCTAGCTTGACGGAGTTTTGTCGGATTTTTGGATCTTTGTGCCGGAGTTTTGGTCGCCATGGAGATACTGATTAGCATGCTGGTGGTGGATGGAACCGTTTACCGGGTCATTGTCCTTGTGGGAGAGTGGAAGTGAGTACATTTCTTTTGGTTGGTGGGGGGTGTCGATTTTTTGGCTGTAGTGGGTGCTGACAAGGCTTGTGTTTATTTTTCAGCGTCTACGTGATCTGGGTGTGGGTGGGCAGGGTACAGCATGTGTGCCATCGCTGCCATGGCTGAGATGATGGGCCTCTTGGGGGATCTAGTGGGCCCTGCACCCTATGGTGCTAATTGAGGACAAGACTCCAAGGTATGTGTCAGTTTTGAGGGGGGGGGCGATTTCTATTTGTTTGTCACTTTGTTTGAATTTTTGGGTGTCTGCGCATCTTTTACAGATCTGGTTGTTATTTGGTTCCAGGGCGGATGGCTCGTTGTGGATTAGGCCATGCTATAAGAAGAAAAGGACTGGTTCCAGAAGGTGGCGAGGCCTAATGCAACGCTGTGATTGACACTTGATTTATCTGTGATTCCTACTGTGATAATTTATCTTGTACGGCCAAGAGAGCGCCAATCAAAACTGTGATAATTTATGCTAATAATATAGAAAAGTCCACCACCAGTTTGGAGTCTTGGTTTTTGATTTTGGGGCTTCTAAATTGGATGCCGGTGTTATTTGAATTAGATTGGTTCGGTGATTGGGGAGTGGAAACTCGGGGCATGTTGCAAGTCTACAGTCAATGTAAACACATGCTTATGTTATTGTATTGACGTGCGCACCATGTGCGAATGTCGGATTAGATGTAGATGTTACCATTCCAACGTTATGACGTGTGAAATCAGGGTCATAATGTGGGGTTTTGAGTTCAGGATAGTGTAGAGAGGTAGCCTCCAAAATAGGGGACATCTCGGGTACCTCTCCAGCTGGACCACTTTGACCTGCCCTGCAATGATAAAATTTACTTTGGCTTTCCAATTTAGGTCCAAGTAACAGCCAAAGGGTCGGGTCAGGTGGGGTTTTGATATCCTGGGGGCCTTAATAAAGGGGGGCCACAAGCTGGGGCTGAAGATCATGGTCCCCACCACAAACTCAAAACAGCGTCCTCGGAGTGGATCCTCAGGACGAATTGAGGCAGGCTGTCCAAATCATCTTGTCTGTGGTGTGGCCAATGTCTCCAGCATCTCAACACAAAGAGGCGTGCTAGGTACACGATCACAAGGACCACGGCCATGGTCCACATGGTATCATACCGTCCCGGCTGCTGCATGAAGTATGTGTCATCTTCCTGAGGGATCCTGGTAGGAGGCAGGGGCCAGTTCTCATTGGCCTTGTTTATCATGGCCTTGAGATTGTTCCAGGCTGCTGCATCTTCCATGGTTGGGGTGTTGAGCACTGAATGGATGGTGACCGACTGTGCCAGCCGCGTCATGCGCCTATGGGTATGACATGTGATTGCACAACACAAGGCAGCCAGCAGCGGGGTCAACAGGAGTAACCAGGGCGAGTACTCCAGGTGGAGGCCCAGGTGTGTCAGGGAACTTGCCAATAACAGGGAGGATTCATCAGACAGACCTTAGGCAGCTCTTTTGAGGGTGAGTATTTCTTTGATTAAAAGTACTAATTTCTGATTGTGTAGGTATCTTAAGCGCTGAAAGTTAGGTAGTTCCAGGGACCGAGGTATGGACCAGCATTATTAATGGAACATAGGTATGGTTTTGTTATTACTGAGTATGCTGTATTATTTATCGTAATTTGCCCTGCATTGTGGCATTGTAGGTGGGATGGTGAGGTGCTGGTAATTAAGAGATATGTGTCCTGCCTATGGGTTTAATTAAATTTGTTATGGGTGCAGCCATGTGTGCAGTAAAACTGCAGGTGTGATGGACTGTGTCAGGTAGATCTAAAAGTAGGGATAGGGTGCATGTGGGGTGGAGTGGTGACAACGGGGGTAGGGGTAGGTTGCAGCTGATGAAGGAGTCTTGTATACACATGTCCATGTCTGCCTGCTGTAGCTCCATGTAGTGGGCGTGGCTGTTTGACATGGCTATGATGGGGGGTAGGGGCTGTACTAGTGTAAGGCTTTTGGAGTCACTGTTGGATGTGTCGAAGGGGACTGGGAAGGTTTCAGTTCTAAAAATAGAGTAGGTGTTATCCCCTAGGCCTATGATTATTGGTATGGTTATAAGCAAGGTGGCATTGTTGCTCCAGTGAGCGCTCACCCTTCTTTTATAATAAAAACCTACCGGTACCTCTAGGATAGCTAGTGATATCTTTGTTGGCGCTGCTTAAGGTGCTGGAAAGGTTGTTTAGACCTAGCCTTAGGGTGTCGTGGGGAATTAAGGTGGGGGGTAACTTGCCTTCCATTTATTCATTAATGGCTGTGAGAAGTGTGTCTAGATCATCTTGGAGGTCAATGAGAGATTCAATTTGTGCATTAGCTACTGAAAACAACATGGAGTAGAATGTGTCCTGTCTGGCTTGGGTTTCTAAATTTAGAATAATTCCTGAAAAATTTGAATTTAAATTTTGAAGTTTATGGGCCAGCAGGGATAGTGCATTGTCTGTGTCATTTTGAAATTCTGAGAGTGTGCTGGCTCAAGCTCATGAGTTTGCAACAAATAAAAGTGAAAAAATTGTAAAAAAAAAATCTTCTAATAATTTCTCAATTGCAATGGAAAAAAGAGGTCTTCAGGAACATGCACAAGAAATTTCATGATATAGCTATGATTCTTTCTCGGGAAATTATCATTGTGAAAATACCTTGTAAAATGATAGTTTTCACCATTGCCCCTAAAATTGGAAAATTTTCTAATAAAAGGGCCTGTTGCTAGGCAACCATTAGGAATAGAACAAAATGGATAGCTGCATTGGATTCCTTGGTATCGATTTAGGAGGGGTAGGTAACCTTAAAATTTTCATAGGATAATTATTACCAAAGCTAGGGCTTCCCACATTTTAACCTGTATTTCATATGGCCCCATATGACCTCATATGACCCCATATGGCGTAACAGACGCGTAACGGACACTCTTAACATGGTCGTTTTGTGACATTGAGATAAAAACATTGTAGATATGCAGAAAATGCACATTTTTTAATTCTAAAAGTGTCTATTTACATCTACAGAAAATCCTCAATCGTCTCATGGCAATGTCAAGTACCTCTCTATCTGATTTGTAATTTTAAATGTTTTCCATAGAAAAAAATAACAGATAATTATTTTATTTGTATTTGTAAACAGTTTTTCCAGAATAAAAATGGAAAAATACATTAAAAACCCCTCGATCACATCATAGGAATGGTAATAATATCAACTTTGTCAGAGATAGCAATTTGATTTATAATAACATCTCTTTCTCTTTGCATTTTCGAAATGGAATTTCAATAGTGTGTTTGTGACATTCTTATACATGGGGCCTGTGGCATCCTCATGAGCTTCACCCTGCTTAAGGATTTGTAATTGTATTCTGAAATATTGAATAGAAAATGGGTCGCCAATTCTGCAACATGCATTTTGGTAGCTAGTCTCCTATCTATATCTGACACATCTGAATTTCAAAGATCAATTTTAGGTTGGGTTCCCAGGCCTATAGTAGCCCTGAGAATATCGCTAATGATTTGGCCAGGAGCATTTCTGGTCAGACGGGTCTTTGGGGGTAGATATTAGATTAAAAAGAAGGTCCAAAGATTTTTGGGATTTATCAAAAAGGTTGCTGATCATTAGGTCCAAGTTATTGGCTGTGTGTGTGATATAAGGCGAGGCATTGGATCTGACAAGGGGTGATACTTTGTCAGGTCTTTGGAGTGTGGGGGAGAGGGAGATATTTAGACTGAAAGCCAGGGGGTAATCCACTGGTGATAGCGATGAGAATGAGTGTAACTGCCATAGGGACTGCAGCCCTAAAAAGGTAATGGGAATTGTTTTAGAAAAAAATAAGGGAAAAATCCTTGTTGTGGGAGCTTTAATTTTTGGTTGTCGTGTGGGGTATATCCTTTTGTGTGAGGCTTGTATGTACACCTAGGTGAGTGAGGGCGTGGTATGTGTGTGTAAGTGGGGGGGGGGGTGCTTGGCTTTTATGTGAGGTAAAAATGTGTGGTTTGTGTGGTTTTGATTACTTATTGGACCATGAGTGGGCTTCAGCTCTATTGTATCTCTGATGGCCAAAATTCTGCCTATCCGGGTGAAATACCTGGGAAGGTCTTTAAGGGGCTTGTCAGAAACCAGTAGTACGCGCGCACATAAGTCTCTAAAATGTGTCTTCTGCCATTGAATATTCCAATGGGTCCCAGGAGGTCATGAATTGTCCAATCAGATTGTGACTTCCTCCTGAAGAGAAGAATTTTGTGTAAGCTACTTTTTGAATAAACTGGTAACCAGACAGAGGTGTGAGTACAGAGGGAAACAAATTAAGTTGAGTGTGGGTCATGAAGAGTATCAGTAACTTCTAACTTTTTACAGGTATTCTGGTGCTCACACTGCCATTGGTTAACAGAGGTACCTGGGTATCATGGCAACAAACTTTGCCATTGACGATACAAGAACGGCTGATAGTCTAGTACTAAGAATGGGCACATAGGTCAGGCCTACCTGGGCTTATTGCATGCTGTGGACGCCATGTTGCTCCTAATCCAGGGACTTGCTCACTTGGTGGGGTGATGTGGTTGGATTTAATGTTATTGTAAAGGTGGGTAAGGTGGGTGTGGGCTAAGGCTTATAAACCCCTCCGTGAGGGTGGCTATTTCTCGCTTCCGGATTTCCCTGTGGTGGTATGGCTTGCCCTATAAGGCTGTGGCCAAATTTTATTAGATGAATGCAGTTTAGGCTGCACTGCCCTCTATGCAAATTCTGGTACCTATGCCTAGGTAATGAGGGTTTATAATTGGGACCTTGGGGTCAGTTGTATGATAAGGTGGGAGTGGGTAAGGTCAATTGTACGTGTAAAGAACTGCTGACCAGGGGATCATGGATGTGTGGAACATCATGCATGAACATGTCATCTGCCTTAATTGACAGGTCATAACTATTGGGTTCTACCTGCATCACCGCCCTCGTGCTAAACAGAGGTATAAACATGGATTAGGCATGGGGGAACACAGACACCTACAATAGGCGTGTCACTGGTAAATAGGAGCCCTGAAAAGCTAACAAGCTGGTGTATGCATGCTTTTATTATAAAAGACATGTACCAGAGGATACACAGCTGCCGTGGGCAATGTAGGTGGCTACCAAACCATACTGAGGAAAAATTAGTTACATATGCTACCCTTAAGTGGTTAACAGTGCGCCGTGTAAGTCTGTTTCTGAATTTAAATTCAGAGTAATAATTCATGAGAAAAAGGTTTGTTTTTGATGAGAAGAAATAACAAAATAAATAAACAAAATAAAATACAGTTAGATGAAAGATATTTGGTATAGGGGTTAGTATTTTGGAATTTTCAAGATGCTGGCATTTTAAAGAGCCGCTGGTGCTGGATCGTTATCGCCAGGTTGTGTTGTAGGTCGGGATGTCACATGGGGTGGGGATAAATAGGTACTAGGTGTGTGTGAATGTTGAATTCCTGCAGAGAACAGGGGTCTGGCGCGTGGCTAGTGTGTGGGCCGGTGGGCAGGGGGGTTGGGTGGTGGGGTGGGGTGTACTTGATGGTGTGTGGGTGTGTGTGGTGGTGGGGGTGTTTTACATATTTTTTTGTTGAGTTTTAAGAAGTGATTGCTGCTTTTTCCTTCTTTGCCTTTTTGAGTGGAGATGGGGCAAAGGTGACAATACCTTTTTTGGCAGGCCATCCTCTCTTCTTTTTGGGAGTGGGGGCTGGTGTATTGGTATCAGGTATTGTACTCAAGTCAGGGTCGAAAAGGGTTGTCACAGGACCAGTTTGAAGCCTTTTTATGATGGCTTTGGCACTTGCCTTTGTGATTGGTCTTTTCAACCTGGATACATGTACAGCTTTTTTGAAAACTTTTCCATCCTGCAATCTTTTTATAATTGCAGTTACTGACAAGGTCATTTTGACTATGATGTATGGGCCAGGGTAGGTAGGTTGCAGCTTTTTGGTAGTGTGTTTCATCAGAAGGTTAGGGATGTGTAAATACACCAATTGACCAGTGTTGAAGGCATCATGCTTGGCTTTCATCTTTTTATGAGCCTTAATCATGTTTTCTGCTGCCTTCATTTGGATATCATATCTGAGATTTAATAAGTGGGTGGCTATATCTTCCTTCTGTTTAATGTCATTTGCAGAAGTGGTCAGCGCCAATGCAGCCTCTGTGGGTAGGTGTGTTTGTTTACCAAAGACCAAGAGCTTAGGAGTAGACTAGGGCGCTAGTAGACTGTTTTATTCATGCTGAAAATCTCAGCCTGGAGGAAGGTTGACCAATGCTTTTGTGATTCGGATACAAAAGCTCTGAGGGATGACTCTATTGTCTGGTGCTGATGCTCACAGAGGCCGCCTTGAGACCTGATCCAGTGTGCACTCCCTGTGACATGTTTAATGCTAAATTTGTTGCAAAAATTATGCAAAGAAATTTGAGGTGTATTGTTTGGCATTATCAGTATTTAGGACATAAGGTGTTCCATGGATACAGATTACTCTCTGAAAGAAGCCCAGTGCCACATCGGCAGCTGTATTTTCTTCTGTGCACCATGCTGTGATGTGTCTGGTAGCATGATCTGTTACCACTTGTATATGGCGGGAGCCATCCACAGCTTGGTTAAAAGGACCTATGGTACCCATGGTAACGTGGGAGTATGCTGTTAGCACTGGTTCGCGGAGTGTCATTGGTGATTTTAGATGCTTTGGTCTCTTTTTGGTAGTGAGACATGTGTGGCAGGTGCCACAAAAGTTAACACTTGTTTGAACATTGAGCGCCAATAGTATCTTGACCTGACTGCTGCATATGTTTCGACTGAACCCAAGAGTCCACCTAATGGGGAACAATGTGTGGATTCAATGATGGACTCACGATTTGAAGGGTGGGTTCTAGGGATTTACCCATGACAGTATCAGTGATTCTGAAGAGGACCTCATCTAGAATGATGAACTGATCATAATTGCTCAAGATTTGGTTAGTTAAACCTGAGTTGATTGGCAATTTTCCATATTCAATGCAATTTAGTATTGATGAGGCAAAAAGGTCTTCTTTTTTTTGTGCCTTTATTAAAACCTCTCTAGAAGGTGTGATGGAGGGGTGCTTGCAAAGTTTTTTAATTGCCCTTTCAGCTATGGGTAATGCCTTTTGTGAGAGCTTGGCTCTTTTGGCATTAGCTGCCCTGACTGATACCCTTGGTGACCTGGATTTAGGGGGTCGACCTCTTGACCTAGAACCAGCCGTCTTGACCTTTGTGGGTCGGCTCTGTTTATTTATAGTGGTTCTGGTCCGTGATTGGGCGGGGGCTGTGGGTGTGTCTTCCTGGGAGTTCTGTGACTGCGCTCTGGTTAGGACACACAGCTCTGAGTGCGCTGTAAGTGAAGCTATGTAATTTCTCTCAGAGCTATTTTTCTTTGCAATGACACCTTTTGGTGGTTTGCCTGTGCTTCCCCAGATTTAATTGATCTGGGAGATCCCATCTGGATGTCAACCTAGGATGAAAAGTTCGAAGCATGTGATGTTTGGTGATATTGAATATGTTAAATATGCATTGACAACAGGGTAATCAACAATGTCTACACACATCAACCAATTGGTGTTGTGTGTACCCCCTAGGTTGTTCTGCCAGGAGGTTAAGAAACAATGCACAAATTCCTAGATATTGCAACAAGCCGAAAGAAAAACAACAATATGAAGTGTTATAATTATTTCCTTCATGTAAATTTTATATGTATTCCATGCTAAAAACAATAGCCTTCACAATAGTCTTCATCATCAACAGTGATCAAGTCTACTTTTATCACGGTGCTTTTATATACGTCGAGAACATATTCTGCTTGTAGGTTTTAACTCTTCATCCATATTCATATCACCCTTATTCCCCCTTATTTAGCTGATATTGGATGAAATCATATGGGAATTGTGCTCGTATATGTCCCGGGGTATGTGCACCTTTGGAGTGCTTGCAGATGATACACACTGTAAAATACCTCTGGCTGGCATGTGCTCTCTAAGCTTTTATTAAAGCTGCTACAAGACGTAGTATGCGTTCTTCTGATTTCTATCTCATGATATTTAATCTAGTAAGGAGTGGTTGTTAATACATACAATGAAAGATGCAGTGTTCAACTGTGCTCACTGCATTGGTGGGAAGGTAAACTGCATTGGTTAATTAGTTCAAAACAAAGTCTCCAAGTGACAGCACTGAGCAGTCTGTAACCCTGCAGGCTTCCCTTGAGAAGGAGTCATTGCCATATGACACAACAGTCTGATTTCTTAACTAGAGGTGGCAATACTGAGCTGATGCAATTAGGTGCTTGTCAACAAAGATAAAATGCTGGAAGCATTCTATTTCTAGACATCTATTTCTTTGAAATAAGCATGGGTAAAACTCTCAAAATCGGTTGAGAAGTGAACAGTACACACAAGCAAGTGGGCTGATTGTAGATATACCCATAATGAAAATTCTGTATATTTCACATCTTGTAGCAGCTTTAACAATGAATAACAATTTATAACCAACCATCCCGATTTTATTGCTTATACAGTGTGTAGAACACATTTCTGTGTAAATTGAAAATGGAAGTATTAATTATCTCCGCTTATCAGTTTGTCTTCCGAAGACGATGGTAGTCTGACAACCAAATATTGGTTTGAATTGCATTTTAATTGAAAAAGCTATGCGACCAAACCTCTTCATGGGGGCCTAAATAATGATAGCACTTGCCTAATGGGATTTCTTATGGGAACTCCAAGCGCATTAAAGTCACTCAGGTTACCAATATGATTGCAGACAATTTTATGCAAACAGATTTCTAGGCTGTAAAGAGGCTGCTTCCTAACAAACCTTACATCACTCTGAAAGAGATGGGAAAACAACCATATTTGTGACAGTGATTGGCATTTGACTGACTCTACATGAAGTGGCCATCAAACCACCTCTGCATTGAATAAAAAAAAAAAAAAAAAGAAGTATAGCATTATCTACTGATTTGATTGTTATTATACGAGGTTTATTTGAGATGAGGTAGAATTCAAGCTGTTAGATGTTCGTTAAGTCTCATTATGCACATGTCTAAAACCAATAATTTAATTCACCAACATGTCTTCATGCCTTTTCCATAGTCGAACTTGTACATGTAGGACGTCTCAACGGGAAACAATGATATATCATCTTACAATATCATATCCCTCTTTCTGAAAAGGGATCTATATTATCGCTTGTAAATACCCCAGTAAGTGTGATTCTTTTGCCACATCCAAAGAAACGGATTACATAGACATCTTGCCTCTTGGACGACACCTGTCAGGGTAGGCTGCAAGGTATCAAGGCAGCACTGATAAGGATGTAGGGAAATAACTATATGATGGTGCGAATTTGGGCTATCCCTCTAAAGTAACCTGTGACTAACTCAAGTTAGTAACTTAGTCATATAGTCAGCCATAGTCGTGCATTGGGTCAGCAAGATATTAGCTGTAGTCGATTGACTATTGATCTAATATATCAATACATAGATTAGTGCCAATGATTACCAGATTACAGTCATTTAGCTATGGAACGGAAATGCAAAGTTGCAAGTTGCCACTTGTTAGTTGCCAGTTGCCATTTACGGTCATTGGTTGCCACTTATGGATCAGTGTGGATGGCATTTGCCACTTGTAAGATGTCAGCTTCCTGTTGCCACTGATAGATTATATGATATAACTGTAATCCGAAACTGGCAACTGGCAAATAAAAATGACATATAGAAACGTTGACTAGCCGTGAGCTATTATCAAGCCTAAACCGTCAAATGTCAACCATAGATAGTGAAGTTGCAACTGACAGCCCTGGGTTAGCGTTAAGCATTATAATTATTTTGAATCCTAACTGTTTTCTGTGCACACAAACCTGTAACATCCTCCATTTGTGTGCCTCAAACATATATAGAGTGCCTATCTCTCTGGCTAATATGTGGCTAATATATACATTGCCTATAGTTATCAGACTATGGCAGTCAGAATTGGCTGGTATAGTCAATACCGGCTATATGTTTTATTATCAGTGCCTCCCATACTGTACCCTGCGTTAAGGTCGAATTCCACTACGTGAAAAATGCGTCTGAAATGTCTGTGAATCTCTATATTGGCAGACTTGGCCTCTTGCCAATAATCAAAATCACAAGGGTTCTCCCCCAAGCTCTGCCTTAACCAAATCCTACTATAAGCCTATATTAAGAAGGAATTCTTTGTGATTTCCATTACTGCACAGCCAAGCGGTTAGCTTAAATCACAAAAATAGAGTGTTTGATATCAAAATCACAGTTGTGTCTGACTTAATTCTTTAGTTTACAATAAGGCCAAATCCCACTAAGTGGAAAATGGGTCTAAAACGGCTGTGATTCTGGCTATCAGCAGCCTTGGAGTCTTGTCAAAAACAAAATTCACAAGGGTTCCCATGCCACCACCATCTTTATCAAACCCCACTACTAGCCAATATTGGAAGGGAAATGTCTGTGAAATTCATCACTGTACTGAATAGTTGTTACTTTTAGTCACAAGTACAACATTCTTATGACTATAGTGTGTGGAACTTGGGTCCTGATTTATGAAAGGATAACACACCTCTTGTGATTTACTAGAGATTTTTGTTTTCCTCTAAATCACAGGGAATTTCCGTATATTACAGAGATTTCTGGCCTCTTGTGAGGAAAATATCAAAAGCTTTTGATGTATTCCACTCCTGAAATAACAACACTTTGGCAAGGATTCTTAGCCATTATAGGACTTCCTTAGACAATATTACCACCCCAATATCGTCTAAGTAACCACATAACCTATATCACAAGGATTTTCTGGCTATTTTCGCGTTGTGGGATTTGGCCTATACTGATGTAGTGGCTTTACATGCATAAATCGCATGCAGAACCTTCATATAACTACAGTATGTCGAACTTGGATCCATACCTCTTGTGAATTACAAGAAATATTGTCTTACTCTAAATCACAGGGAAATTCAGTTTATCACAGAGATTTCCGGCCTCTTGTGAGGAAAACATCAAAATCTTTTGATGTGACCCACTCCTAAAATAACAACACTTTGGCAAGGCTCCTTGGCTGTTATGGCCCTTCCTTAGATAATATTACCACCCCAATATTGGCTAAGGAACCATATCCTCTCTTAATCACACGGGTTTCCTGGTCATTTTCATGCTGTGGGATTTGGCTTTTAGTGTCTATGTCTTGGTGGATGTTCGAGAAAGGGACAGCTAGATAAAGACAAGGTATCTGTGCACTTATGATGTTCTATTATTTGGACTCACTGCCTAAGTTGCAGAGCCCCCTCCCCTTCTTTTTTACAGAAATGTAACTATAATATGGACATTAAGAGTCTAATGTTCAAAGGGAAATGCTTTGAAAACCAGGATGATATATCACATATGCTTTACAATAAAACACAACAGTGCCCTTGTGTTCTATGTAGACTATTGTAGTTATACCCCTTGCGAATTTGGGATATGTCCCACAAACGCAACACATTCAAAATCGCAGGAATATTTTAAGCATTTTTTGCCAAGTGGGATTCATTCTTCTGTACGTTAACCTGAGTGATCTGGAAGAATCTTTCTGGTAGTGGAAAATAACATAAGATTACCCTATACAAAAACTTTGGTTAAATGGGGAATAAGGCTGACGTAAAGAAGCAAGAGGAGAAACGTCAACAAGAGAGTCCATAATTTTATTGAATTATCCTTCAGAGTATATGCAAGATGATATCCAGCAATTACCTGGTTAAATTGGCACAGTTGTGAAATTGACCCCAAAAGGTCAGAAGCATCAGGAAGAGGTCAGAAGCAGCCAATATCGAGGGATGATATTAGGATGAGTAAAAACATAAGATTGGTTATCGAGATGGAAAGCAATCAAGAGACAATGATATGCTAAGATAAAGAGAAACAGCAGGTGTGGCATTGTTTTCCCAATCATAATGACTCTATTAATACCTCTCCCTCAGTGTGATTTCCATCCATGTTTGCTGATGAAAATGAGGCAACACACCTAATTCCTCAATTCAAGCTAGCCCCATGGATGCATGCACCTGCAGGAATTTCAACAATTAACTCGGTCCTTGGCACTGTTTTACGATCAAATACATCATGATCAGATAAATTTTTTGGATAATGACTATTAGAGTCTGGATTGGTACCACCTCACCACGTTTAGTGTGAGTTCTACATTATAGGTCTTAATATTATATGCAAGCACATGGATTTGGTGCTCAACAATATTCATCTCCTTTACTGAGTCAACTAATAAACTGTTTTCATACTTCTATGATTCATGTGGTTTTTCTGGAGGTTAATTTGAAACAGTGGTAAATTAGCACTATTTTGAATCAACCTACGGGGCCATTCCCTAAGACATCAAGGGCATTGCATAATGAATCAGGACCTACGCCACATTTAGAATGTAGTATTTGAATGCAGGGACACAGATTATTAAGGCCAAATCCCACAACATGAAAATGGTCGGGAAATCATTGTGAAATAGGATATGTGGGTGCTTAGCCGATATTGGGGTGGTAATATCGTCTAGGGAAGACCTATAAAGGCTAAGAATCCCTGTCAAAGTGCTGGTATTTAGGGAGTATAGTACATCAAAAGCTTTTGATATTTTCTTCACAAAGGGCTTGAAATCTCTGTGATAGACTCAACATCCCTGTGATTTAGAGGAAAACAACAGTTTCTAAGAAATCAGAAGAGGTGTGTCTTTGATAAATCAGGAGCCAAGTTCCACATACTACAGTCATAATGGGGTTCTGCTTGTGATTTATGCAAGCTACATTTGTTTATGCTATGCAGGATACAATTGCAAACCACAGAAAATAGTCAGAGACAACTGTGACATTAATATCAAATACTCTATCTCTGTGAATCATTCTAGCAACTCATCTGTGCAGTAATGAAAATCACAGAGATTCCTCTGCTACTATCAGCTATAGTTGGATTTAGAGTGGTAAGAAGTGCAGTGAGTACCCTTGTGATTTAGGAAATTGGCAAGAGTCCAATGTTGCTGATATCCTGAATCACAGACATTTCAGACCCATTTTTCATGTAGTGGGATTTGGCCTTTAGAAGGTGGTTGTCGTCGACAAATATCCTACTCTCAAAGAATACAAGAGGAAGATCTCCTGCTAAGCACATCACATCAATTATTACATCGGCATATTTTCTATAATTATTGACTCACCTATCAAACCTTGCAGTGTCTGCGGCTGCAAAAGGTGGTCAGGGGCGCCTGCAGAATGCATGCACTGGTACACTGAAAATTTCAAGTATAAAATAGTACTCTGTAGTGATCACTTTGATCCATCTTCTTGATGATGTCTCGTGAGAGCACCGCCATCTTTCAAATAAGTACTCATGATTACGGGTATGTATTCATTCCTAGGTCAACACACATATTTACCTTTCTGACCAAATGAGGGAGGAGTTTGTAAATTTGTACTCAGCAATTAAGATTATGTTTCATTTATCATTTTTAAATGATTGCAGTATTACCCATATTCACAATCAAGCCTTTGTTGGAGGCACTTACAGGCGTCTTAAGCTCTAATTAGGCATACATATAGCTGTGTATGTAACCAATGAGCTGTTCCCCACATTTATAACTATGGCTTTGCTGACAAAAGGCCCCCAAAAGGTACTGAGCAAAAGGGACGTCTATATCTAAATGTTTTTCATGACATTAACCAATAGCTCCTTTGTTCAATTGCGATTTCAATGTGATAACATTCTTCACAATTTCGATTGTTTTTAATCCAATGATCAAGAGGATTATACTATAGGTAAATAAATAAATACTTTCCAAGGTCAAAGAGTGGGTATTGTATATCCTATTGTTCTATAGAGCCCCCTGGTAACAGAAAGATTCCATCAAATTTATGAACATAGGTTCCACAAAGGATTATCCAGAAGCACGACCATAAGTCATCAAAAGTGATCACATTTAAAGAGGTCTATATTTTCAGTGTAGAAAAAAATGGCAGACCTGCATCGATATTTACGTTCTGTCACAGGTCTCCACATGCTCAAACAATAGCACCCCTCCAATACTTACCCCTTTCCACTGGTCGATCATACATGTAGCCCGCTATCCTGAATGTTCCAAGTATGGCTAGGAGGGTGTTGCGAAAGGACAGGAATTCAATTCTGTTGGAGGTGCTATTCCCAAATAGGAACTGACTACCCTTCGGTGATGACTTCTGCCCTGTTTTACAGCAAGGTAATAGGTTATAGAATTGATTCTTAAGTTTCTATCAATTGGGGAATGCTTCCCAGTATTATTCACACAAAGAGGATTGATTCTGAGTGTAGGGTGAGAAGTTTGTTCTAAGCAGCAGACCAGCCGGGAACTGGAATGTGAGTTACGACAGTGAGAATCCGTTTCCGATTCTTTTCGCAATAGCCTCCAGATCAATGAAAGAGGCAGGACGAGGGTGGGGAGGGAGCTGGGTTCATGGTGGTGAGACAGATATCTATATCAATACCAATATCATAGATAGATGAGCCACTCTAAGGTATGGGCAATACTATAGCGCTAGAATTAATATCAAGATGTTTCGCCAGGCCTGGACCCTCTACTTCACAGGATATTATGACAGTTTGGCAGAAGAACGTGGGTTGATGATGTCCACCAATAGAATTGTCATATATTTGGTTTGCTCTATATCCTCAGAGAATGTCAGCTCTTCCTTTTCTGATTTGGATGCAATAATTTACCATTATCAGATAATAGTTGGCGAAGCTGGATTTGAATAACGAGAATAATACCTTGGTTATTAGGCCTAAAAACAAAACTGTTGCGTTCAGGTAATGGGGTAGAAAAACTTAGGGTAGGTAGGAAATTCTTATTACATATTATTGATATTTTACATGAGAAGAGCCCTCTTTATAGGGGAACTGCTCTATGGAACCAGTTTCATGTATGTAGACCTCTGAGACCTATGAGCAGCTGATGAGACTTGTATGAACTATGAGTGAAGTTTGTATGTCTGCTATGTGGCTGTTTATGTTATTCAGTATTCTGCTTGTTCATGGATGTGGACATCTGCTAAATTTGAGCTGGGAGTAGGTGCCCTCTTTTCCAAAAAAGGTTATGCTTTGCTTCGTCGTTCAACTTCCACTCACAGTATAAGTCTGAAAAGGCGTCCTGCATTGCTTAAAAATAGTGTGTGCAGCACTATGAGATACCTACTTTCGTCACACATTCTTTCAAGTGCTTTTGTGTTGACTACTTGTGTGCAACACAAAAAAGTTAGGACTACAAAGAAAGTGACTGCTGAAGGGGAGGCACTTCTTAAGCAAACCTACCCTTTTCCATAGGAACAACACGTACCCTTCTTGTCCTACATGTTTTGGATACTTGATAATACATGTACCAGCACCTACGGCGCTGTGATAGTGGCCACTATGATTGTAACCGCGGGAAAGTGCTGTGTCTCTCGTATGACAATGTTTGCTTTTGGCTGAACTTTCAGTTTCACAATATTCGCGATAATGTTGCAAGGTGGGATAGTTTAATTTTCAAACACTAGGTGTCCCTGACCTACAGTTTGATACAGGCTACCCAGCGTGGATGTTGATTGGCTGTGCTATTTCAAATATGGCCAAATCGGCGGTCTATTATGATGCCGAAACTTGCATTAAAAAAGAGTATGGCATTAATCAGTCCTGCTATTCGATTTAAATAGTATCAAATATGAAAAAAGCTATAGTTTGACAATGAATATATGTCAGGTTTCATTCGAAATTGACCTGAAAGAAAGGGTGATTTGGGCAAGCCCCTGCCATTTTGGAAACCTCCCAGAAGTCCTGGCGGTTTGTTTTGAACGTGAGGTTGTAGTCAACAAGATCTTTCCTTTCAGAACCAATTGTATTTAACAATTCTGTGTTTGATAGATGCTATGCCTGGGCTTTACTGTCTGTTCTACTACAAGGTTGTATGTTCTACATACCATGACATATCCTCTTTCCATTTATTTCACGTTTTGACAGCTCCGCATGGTTGTGTTTAGGACATGTGACTCTCCTTATATGGAGCCAGAAAAATAAGGGGAAACTCCAGTATTTTAAAATGGTGACGATAGGCCGAAACACACGGTAGAACGGACCCCTCCCTCTGGCGTGAGTCTTACACACTAATGGTAGGACTGCCTCAATGAGCGTAGTGTGGGATTAGGGGTTCAGGTAGAAATCAAAGACAGAAGCAAAGAAAAGCGTTTTTATATTTGTACTGCTGAAGGGGAGGCACTTCTTAAGCAAACCTACCCTTTCCCATAGGAGCAACACCCTTCTTGTCCTACATGTTTTGGATACTTGATAATACATGTAACAAATTTTTTCTTTGGAGGGATGCAATTCCAAGGAGGGGTCTATAAGTGAATAAATTGTGAGAAATTCTCGGAAAGGTCAGTCTCGTTGGTGCATGAAAAGTGCAGACGAACAGACAGACGCAGTGCTATGACAACTCTACCAAATCCTAGGTGCATAATATCATTGGGGCCAATATCAGGGAGGCATGTCTGGGACTATTTCAATATAGATAATCTTTGGCCAATTACGATAATTTCTCACACTTAGCCCTCTGTGAGACCCTTATAAAACAGGATATGGGTACATCTAACCGTCCTGTGGGTGTACTACCCGGTAGTTTAAAGTAGTCATTCAGGCCTTTACACATATTTAAAGTACACAAATTAAGGAGTGGTAGGGTATATTAACCTTAAGATGGCCACATACCTTGAGACGTCCAACCCTAGAAAAAAGCCATAACATTCGGTTTGTTAATAAACCAAAATTACCAACTTGTAGCATTGGGAAATTATCAATGATTTCCCAATGTTAATTCAGGTGTAAATACATTTTTCATGGCAAAATTGTAGGGTGGACGTCTCATGTGGCCGTCTTTTAGTTAATCTACACCATACGCCCATCTTTACACAGAAAGCATTCGCATGACTACACACACACTGCAATGAATCCCGGTAATCCAAATTGCATTTATAGAGTCTGCAGTAAGCTCTGAAAGAAAGACATCACTCATTTTCACCTGATCTGAGATCTTTACAGCTTTTGAAAAGGATGTTTTAAGTTACATTATTAAGAACAAAAGCCGAGGCTTTACATTCTTTATGAGTTGTTCCTTTGAAATGCATCTGGATACATTGTAGAAGGATGACAACAACTGGATGAGTGTTTTGCGGGTGCATACAAAGTGCGGTCTTTTTCAATATCCCTGACAACAACACAGGCCTCATAAGCCACTGTGTTGTCGTCAGGGATATTGAGTGCCCTTGAGGTAGTATCATATGGAGGGCAGTGCATTCAGCGTGGTGCAGGGTAATTCAGAAGAAGGAGACCTAAAAATTGTAGTGCAATTCCTCAATGTACAAGGAATCTCTGTAAACATTTCATTCTTCTCTGCAATGTAAATGTAGGGTCTGCTTCCTCTCTGCAATGTTAGTGCACTGTCAGTATGACAACTCGGTATTGTCAGTATTGTTAAACTGATGACTTAGGTCGTCAGAATGATGACCCGAAGTTGTCATTTTGACCACCTAAAGTTGTAGTTTTAGGTATTGTCAATCTGAGGACCTAAAGTCGTCACCACTGACGAGTTTCCGGTCTTTCAGGTTTCAGTTTGTAAGGTCTGCCTCTTCTCTGTAATGTTAGTGTAAGGTCTGCTTGTTCTCTGTAATACTAGTTTAAGGTATGCTTCCTCTCAGTAATATTAGTGTAAGGTCTGCTTCCTCTATGTAATGTTAGTGTAAGGTCTGCTTCCTCTCTCTAATGTTAGTGTAAGGTCTGCTTCTTCTCTCTAATATTAGTGTAAGGTCTGCTTCCTCTTAGTAATATTAGTGTAAGGTCTGCTTCCTCTCTGTAATGTTAGTGTAAGGTCTGCTTCTTCTCTGTAATGTTAGTGTAAGGTCTGTTTCCTTTATGTTATGTTAGTGTAAGGTCTGCTTCCTCTCTGTTATGTGAGTATAAGGTCTGCTTCTTCTCTGTAATGTTAGTGTAAGATCTGCTTCCTCTCTGTAATGTAAGTGTACGGTCTGATTCCTCTATGTAATGTTAGTGTAAGCTCTGCTTCCTCTCTGTAATGTTAGTGTAAGGTCTGTTTCTTCTCTGTAATGTTAGTGTACTGTCAGTTTCCTCTCAGTAATGTTAGTGTAAGGTCTGCTTCCTCTCAGTAATATTAGTGTAAGGTCTGCTTCCTCTCTGTAATGTTAGTGTAAGGTCTGCTTCTTCTCTGTAATATTAGTGTAAGGTCTGCTTCCTCTCTGTAATGTTAGTGTATGGTCTGATTCCTCTATGTAATGTTAGTTTAAGGTCTGCTTCCTCTATGTGATGTCAGTGTAAGCTCTGTTTCTTCTCTGTAATGTTAGTGCAAGGTCTGCTTCCTCTATGTAAGGTTAGTGTAAGGTCTGCTTCCTCTCTGTAATGTTAGTGTAAGCTCTGCTTCCTCTCTGTAATGTTAGTGTAAGATCTGGTTCCTCTCTGTAATGTTAGTGTATGTTTTGCTTCCTTTCTGTATTGATAGTGTAAGGTCTGTTTCCTCTATGCAATTTTAGTGTAAGGTCTGCTTCCTCTCTGTAATGTTAGTGTAAGGTCTGCTTCCTCTCTGTAATGTTAGTGCGGGCTTCCCTAGCCCACTTAAAAAGGGTCTATATCTCCTCTTTCCTATCCCCTCAGGATGTGTGTGGTGCACATATGCACAGGCACTGACACATTCCTCTGTTAGATTATCAACCTGTGAAGCAAGGTATAGCCACTTAGTGCCGCTAAAGTGCTGTAAAAGACAAATCAATCAATCAAATCATGTAATGTTACAGTAAGGTCTGCTTCCTCTATGTAATGGTAGTGTAAGGTCTGCTTTTTCTCTCTAATGTGAGTATAAGGTCTGTTTCCTTTATGTTATGTTAGTTTAAGGTCTGCTTCCTCTCTGTTATGTGAGTATAAGGTCTGCTTCTTCTCTGTAATGTTAGTGTAAGGTCTGCTTCCTCTCTGTAATGTTAGTGTACAGTCTGATTCCTCCATGTAATGTAAGTGCAAGTTCTGCTTCCTCTATGTAATGTTAGTGTAAGGTCTGCTTCCTCTCTGTAATGTTAGTGTAAGGTCTGCTTCCTCTCTGTAATGTTAGTGTAAGGTCTGCTTCCTCTCTGTAATGTTAGTGTAAGGTCTGATCCCTCTCTGTAATGTTAGTGTAAGGTCTGCTTCCTCTCTGTAATGTTAGTGTAAGGTCTGCTTCCTCTCTGTAATGTTAGTGTAAGGTCTGATTCCTCTATGTAATGTTAGTGTAAGGTCTGCTTCCTCTCTGTAATGTTAGTATAAGGTCTGATTCCTCTATGTAATGTTAGTGTAAGGTCTGATTCCTCTATGTATGGTTAGTGTAAGGTCTGCTTCTTCTCTGTGATGTTAGTGTAAGGTCTGCTTCCTCTCTGTAATGTTAGTGTTAGGGGTGATATTGAAGTGGTTTGGATCTACCTATAAACTTAGTTTTCATTGTTAGCGTGCAGTGATGGAGGGCTGCAGATCTCCTACCAGTACTCCCTTTGGATAGCTGGCACATTGTTGCAGTCTCTAAATAAAATACATCATTGTACTCTATGCTGCCACAGCCCCCTGTTCTGCATGATCTATATTGCTTCATATTAATGCAACCTCCTTGGGGATACTGCGCAAGATACTAGTCCAAAGAGCCTATGATTTGGGTGATGCCAGGTATTGATCCTACGTACATGATTGTTCAGTATGATCTGGTACTTTAGAAATTTCACAGACGTTATTTACATATCCTCACATCAAAAAATATAATTACCCAGAGCAGAAGGCAATGTTTACGAGTAGACGGGCTCAAACTCTATGACTATAGCTTGGTACATTAAACGTTGCAAGACCAATAATCCATTGGGCTCCATCGGCCGATTTTGGTCATGCAATTTGCAAATAAACGTAGGCTGAAGAGGGCCATACAGTGGACTTATGGGGGGTTATGATTCCTTTGGCCTTTAAAATCGCCATGCTGAAGTGTACAAGGCACATCCTTTGGATAGGGCACGTTATAATTTCAGAGAATCCTATAGGGTGTGCCTAAGGCTTGATTAGAACCAGTTAAATGCCAATCTAACGTAGAATATCCTCGTAAGTTTGAAGTTTCAAAAGTTTCAAAAGTTTATTGGCCATAAAGGTTATAACAAAGATATTTTTCTGGATTCCAACTTTTGCCGATTGTATAGGGTGCACAAGGAACCCATCCTCGCATGCATCCCCTTGTGACAGTACTGATGTCACAAGGGAGACAGTACTGATGTCACAAGGGAGACAGGGGACTTTGGGGAATGTCACACCCTGGGAAGCTATAGAGAGAACAACACTGAGTATGCATTGCAGACTAGCTTCTGGCTGGTCCCTTGAAACAATTTCACGTGAATTTACCAGTCAAATCACATGTTGAACTGGTGCCATTCCCGTAAATTCACGTGAATAATTCCAGTGATTTCATGGGATTCTGTGAGCAGAAAATCATGTGATAACACAGGATCACATGAAATGACAGTAAATTCATTTGATATCACGGGAATATCTGAAAGTGCTTTTGTCAATAGTACCCTCTTTTTTGCTCTTCATTTATTTATTTTATTTTTTTTCAAATTTAAGATCGATAGCTTTATATTGTATTCATATCATATATTGGGCTATTGTACTTGTCTTTTATATAGCCTTAAGATACATAACTTTCATTGAATTGTTTTGAGAAGTCCACACAAAACCAGGCACATAGACTTAGATTTCAATTTGAGCCTTTATTTGGGTAGTGAATACATCAAGATAGGGGGGTAATGAATGGGATATATTTTGTCTACATCAAGTAGACTTATCTCAAGCTTTTATCATCATCCAATAACATATATAATAGAATGACCTCTACCTTAGGTCTTTATTAACACAAATACTAACATAGATGCTGAGATTGGGGATTGGGGTTCATATTTTGACCACCAGGGGACAGTAAAATAGCAGAAGTGGAGAAAATGCATATTGAGTGTGGGCAATACATCTTTTTGAGTGTAGAATTGAAGGGCCTTTGTAGAATAATAGCTGTTCAATGTGAATTTTAGAATGTAAATAATACATTTTCAGGGAAAATGGCTGCTAATGATACTTTCTGGTCACCATGGAAACAATATCATTGTTCAAAATAGAAATCTCTGGAACAAATGTTTGCGAATGAAAAACTGAAAACTGACTTCGAAAATTCCTTTCCGGAACCAGTTTCATGAAGAGATGACATTTGTTATCATTCAATAAAGGCATTCTTGCTACTGTAACAGTGATCACGCAAGCAGAACAGTTGCTGCCTATGGGATTAAGTTCCTAATTTAGGCACCAGGGGGCAGCACTATGGACAAAAAAACTAGAAATAGGCCTAGAACTGAAATAGGGAGAACGCACTGGTTTTGGGTGAAACGTTCTATTTTGGGTGTGAAGGTTCCAGATTTGCACTGTGAAAAATGAATGTTTTAGGGCCTTAATGGGCCTTAATGGGCATTTTTGTTGATTTCTGTTGTAATGGAAATATGATTTCCACTCTAAATATGGAAATAAATGAGCTCATTTAACCCTTTAAGGACAGACCAAAAATCGTCACCCCGGCTATGGGGACGGCCTCTGAAAAAAGTATAGTTCCTAGAGGACGAGCCCATTTTCAATTCCTATACTAATCCTATATAATGGGCATCGACTATAGTCGACGCTAGGCCTACCATGGTGTTGACTATAATCGACACTAGGCCTACCATGGTGTCGACTATAGTCGATGCTAGTCCTCAATGGGTTAAAGGAGTTTTTAACAAGGTGTACTATTTTGAAAACAGAATGATAATACCATTCCTCTATCAAAAGTTATGAGCAGAAAAATCTATGATTTATGCTAATCTAGCTAATTAGCCAAATTATGCTAAGTATGTATGTATTTTATGGCCAATAAGGGATAAATGAGATTTGGGATATGGTGATACCCACCCATATTTAGTAAGCCATTTCTCCAAATCAGGAGTATCTTCCCAAGCAATATATCACTGGAAATCTTGTGAATAAAATTCTAAAATTGATTTTAGCACAGACTACCCTTTCTCCTATAAGCACATATATAAAGTATAGCAGGCACCCCAGACCAGGACACATATACAAGGCATCCCTTAAGCAATAGGAAAACGCTCGCTGTTGCTGCACCATAGAGCAACATTATGGGTTCTGGCATTACCCAGTTATGATCTCACATCCACCCCTGTTCCTGGCATGTCAGATAGTTTGTCAGTATGGTACATCTATGAATATTGCTAGATAGTCTGAGATCAGAACAGTGATGGCAAAACATACACATTTATAGTAAACAAGAAACATCATTATAGAATTGGTCAAAGTTAGGGTTGCACCTTAGATAAGAGAGTTATGTTCTATAGAGCAGTGCTAAAGTCAACAAAATTTGTTTTCAATTCCTTGTAACATTGGCCTGAATTTGGAGTATGTACATGTATTTCATTTCATATGCATAGTGCACTATATATGGGAGGTATTATTGTACTTTCAGTATCATTAATCAGCATTCTCAATATCCCATGTTGTTCAAGATTTAAAAAGTGGTTTTCACTAAATTATGGCAATATTCTCGCTCAGTATATCTCATTTCAAAATTTCTACATTAAACTATAAAAAAGAGTGATTCCTCCTGCAGATAATTTTTCCTCACATAATCATTATTGATCTTTCAAAACCATTTTATTCCTAAAAAGGTGAAAAATAGACAACTTTCAAAATATCAGTAATATGGATGTGCTGTGTGACTTGTTTGCTCACCACGTGGTACAACATCAGAGAAGAAGCCATACTGACTGCAGAGGGAGAAAACGACGCCAAGACCAATCTCAGAACCGTAGTAGATTTATTGAACAAGCGCAGGAGAGAATTTTTTCCTGAAGGAAAACCCCAAAATTCAGACAGATAGGGATATATTTAAGAGACATCACTGGTGAACCCATACCATTTGAAAGCAGATCGGTGTCGGTGGTACTTGCCTTCAGACCTCTTCTACAGTAGAAGTATGGCCATGCTTCATTACTATGGAATCCCCCTTACCTGGCCCCCAAGGGTCAGTATCTGCAATACTACAAAAAATCACAGTTTGGACACAGACTTCTACGGAGGACGTGGCATGCAAAGAGGGCACAGACTGGGTTCATTGATAGGAGGTTTACTGAAAAGTGCTGTTCCCCTTTTAAGTACTATAGGGCGTTCAGCTGCCAAATCAGCAGGTAAGGCTTTGCTCTCTACAGGAGCTGGAGTATTGGCTGATGTTGTAGCAGGAAAAAATCTAAAGAAAAGTGTAGTGAGGAGAAGCAAAGCAACAGGTCAAGAGTTACTCAAAAGGGCTGCTGCTTCAGCTCAAGGGTACATAAAAGGTTGATCTGGACCTTCTCCAGCCAAACGACGAGCAACCACCAAATGTGGAGGACGTAAGGGTCAACAAAGAGGATGAGGAAAAACTGTTCTAGCTATGAGTCTCCTTCATCCCAAGGGTCAGGTATGTGCTATAGGGGAACTAGACCTACATGCCTTACCTGTCACTCAAAAGGACATCATCAAAAGTCACGTGTTAACCAAAACTACCAACAACGTATCACTCCACACACTGAAACATTTGATTTCACCTTCGAATCAACCAACTTGTACACATACCTGTCTGAAACAGAGTTGAACCTGGAACTGGAAGCCGTGGTGGACGATGGAACCACTTACCTGGCCGCCAACATAGAAGCGGCGCCGGTCAACAACTTGGCACATGCTCTCTTCGCCTCCTGCCAACTTCTCATTAATGGGGAGAAGGTGACAACAACGAAGACTAGACCCTCAAGGCACACATTTTGGACACTCTCTGTTCCAATGAAGAAGACAAAAAAACTCGCCTGAAAGGTTGTCAAAAGTACATGAAAGACACCAGTGGTCACATGAAAGTTCGAGGGCCTAACAACGCAGGAGGGACGGCTCGAAGAACAGAGTTTTCCTCTCATGACAAGCACGCCTTAGTCATGAGGCCACATCTGGATTTAATCAAGCAGTGCAAGGTGTTACCACCTCACTGTGAAATCAAGTTCATCTTTGAGAAGAACCAACCCAACTTCTACATGATGCAAGCAGCCAATCAAAACTACTGGATCAAAATCACCAAAGCTGAAATGTCCCTGCTTCAGAAGAGTGTCGACAGCGAGGTGGCGGAAACTCATGCTATAAGTGTGAGGAGTGCAGAAATGGGCCCATTCAACTATCACATAGCAAGGTGTAAAGTCACAAAGCACACACTGGATGGTGGTTCACAAGACTACAGTTGGACTCAACCGGACACTACTCAAATTCCCACAAGGATAGTCCTGTGTATGATAAAGGAAACAGCAGCTGCTGGAACTAAAACAGAAAATCCCTTCAACTGCAAACACTTCAATGACCAAAAATGTTTGAATTGAAGAGTGACTTTGAGACTGGCAACTGCATAAGAGCCTACAGTCAAATGTTCAGAGACAGTAGCCTTTTGGCTCTGGGGCAAGACTGTGGTATAACTCTAGAAGAGTTCAAGGACGGGTATTCTTTCTTCATTTTCAAACTAACCCCAGACAGAGCACCTGAAGACAGCCGTATTAACCTTATCAAGCAAGGCAAGTTGGACATTTCCCTTAGGTTGGCCACCCCGACTACTCATGTGATATCTACAGTCCTGTGTTCCTTCTACGACAACAACGTTTAACTGTCTTCCTGTCATAGAATACTACATGAACTAAGAGAATGGAGACTTCAGACATAAATGCAGTACTTCTACGTGGGAACATTTGCCAGCAACCAATGTACTAAAAAACCATCTCCATGTTTTGTTAGTAACACTCACCCAAGTTCTAAACCTGGACAACATTGGGTGGCACTTTATGTTTCACCCAAAGGTGCATAATCCTTAGTAAAGTTTCATCAGCAAGTTGTGCAATACCCCTTAGCTATTTCGTCATGGATGTTTTGTAACTTCCTAGCAATATTGCCGTGAGGTCACTTCCGGTTTGTAAGTAGGTCAAATCAAAGTATTGCGCAATATATGTAATTTATGTCACTAGGTCATGACATATATTCCAGCTCTCTGATTGGTTGAAAAAACTAGGTTGTGACCTCATGACGTCACTTCCTGTCAAATCCTGGCTTCTGATTGGTTAAAACTGGGTCAAATGGGGGTCACTTCCGTTCTACAAGTAGGTCATGACCTAGTTAGTAGCTGAAGCTATGCACTCAGTTTGCATGTATATACTACTCACAACATCAAAATGTGCTTAAACATTGGCTGTTACCTTGTCACAACATTTAAGCAAAATTAAATGTGATTAAATCGGGGAGTTCATGCAATGGATACCACCATTGACTTTATTGGTGTTGTGGTTAAAACTGTTAATGTTTTTTTTTCGTATTTAGGGGTTAATATGGACAGTAATTTAATTTTTGATATGCAAATTAAAATAATAAAAGGGAACATTTTAACAAACTCTTCAGGTTTTCTAAATTAAGAAATTTCTTAACTCAGGAACAAAGTGTGTTAATGTACATACAAGCACAATTAGACCTATTATTGAATATTGCTCCTTCATTAGTCCTAGTTGCAATGAGGACGGGTTAATGGCCTTACAGAGAATCGAGCCCTAAGGAGTTGTTTGAAGTGCAATATAAGGTAATATAGTGTTAGTGAGCTGAATGAAGTGTGTAAATTTGAGTAACTCACAAAACCGATTTCACTATTGCTCCTATTATAAATGTATAGTTTTACAGTATATAGCCAGTACTGAACGAGCATGACAAGTATTTGCAAATGGCTCGAGAGGCATATGGCATTAAAAAGGCTTTTAATTGTGTGTGAGTGTAATAAACACCCATATGTCCTGTTGGAAATAACCAGCATATGGGCTTCACACATCTTACTAGTATGGGCCTGCCTCCTAATTGCCCAGTCTTGATTGAATTGAGAATTACTTGAATAGCTCGCCTATAGCTCTACTGGTTTATTATAGGCACTCATATTCCTTGAATACGCCCTTATATTATTCTTTAAGCCCTGCTAATTTTAGTATATATCTTTTTAGTTCTTTATTTTTTAACAAGCTTGTTTGGTCGTTTTGATTGAAGAAAATAAGAATATTCCTACAAGACACCGAATAGAGCTGGCAAGTATATCAATGGATCTCTGGGAACTAGCAGAAAAACTTGTAATTGAGCCATCTGGCCTTCTTTATCTGAGTGCGTATCGATTTTTGTATCATTCTGTTCTAAGCTTCATGATATTGGCCACTATCGCACCCCAGAATCTAATGTCATATTAGAAACTGGGTTTCTACTATGAACACCAGATGTCCCGCATTGGATTGCTATATTTTCTTCTTTTAGCGTTTCCGCCCGGTGCTATGTTTTACTTTCCGTGTTTTGGGTTGGTTTCGCCTCAAGCTAAATTTACAGCAATTGCATGAGATGGAGTAAGCGCTTGCCAACAAGGAAGTGAGAACCATAGAGTATTGCTAATAAATTGTCATAAACACATTGATTACAACACAAACGTTGTTTTTCCAAGCATTGTAAGATTATTTGCCAATACTGTGGAAACAAGTTAGGCCCTCCCAATTCACAACTAGATCCTTTTTCCTGAAAAGTGACTGATTTTGATTACCTTACTTTCTTTCACCATGCTGACACCTTTTTTAAAAAAGTAAGGAAGTGAGGCCCCAGAGACCTGTTTCACAAGGACTATACGAGTAACATCAGTATTTATAAGAGCAAGATTACTCATATGGCTATCCTAAGATTGATCTTTGGCCTTTTGCTACCCGTAGGAGTGCTTCAAATGGAAATGGTGAGTGAAACGTATGAGTAAAGGGGCAGTGAACCAACAGAAATCGGACGTCCGCATCATAGAGCTCCACACTTTTCCCCCACGATCAATATCCCGCAACGAAACATTATTTTGAGCTCTTATTGATGCGAGCTCTAGCTCAAGCTCTTTACATTTTGCCAATTGTTCAAATTCTTTCTTCAGTTTCCTTTGGAAATGAAATTGACTTATCTTTATCATCTGAAGTTATCTTCACCGTCCGTGCAAAGGACCACAGGTGTAGTCCCACACACTCACCAATACACCATTCAACCAATGTTTGGTTGAATGGTAACATTTTTCTATCATGAAAAAACAAAGTAGAGACACATTCTGCACCTGGGTGATTGATCTTACTAGCTGGATGATTGGTCTACGAGTCACCTAACAACTGATCTTAAAAACTATCCCTATGTCCAATTGACAACTGTTTCTAAAGGACCAGCTTGTTCTGAAACACTTCTATATATTTCAAAATGACTGATCTTATGTGCTTACTAGTACACTGGAAGTATTGATGTTAAATAAATAAGGGTTGTGAAACAGGTCTGAAAAAGTGTGATGTGAGCACTAAGGTAACTTTTTAGGATGGCGGTGATTCATATAGCCTCTAAACCATCTCAGATCTGCTCTATTAGCACCTAGGTTTGAAATTTCTTGCAAGAGCCTGCGATGATGGACGGTATGAAATGCTTTCCTCGTGTCTATAAAATGACATGAGGAAAGCATCCCCCTATTTATGGCAGAGTAGATAAATTGAGTCTGCTGTGGAGCGGCTGGGGGTGAATTGCATCTTCAAGAGTAGATGATTCTCTAGCATGTATGACATGAGCTGTATGTGTACGACTCTTTCCATAATTTTCCCCTTTATAGACAGAAGGGTTATTGGCCTCCAACTACTAAGATTGCATAAGTCGCCTCTTTTTGGGATTAGTATAATGGTCCCAGTAGCCCATTTGTCAGGGACTTCAGTAGCTACACAGTAATCAACCAATTTTTTTAATTGTGTTATTTCCAATAGGAAGTCCTTCTAGATGTCTGTATTGACATAGTCAACACCAGAGGATTTGTGATGTTCAATCATTTTTACATATTTTACTTTATCGGTGAGCAGTGCCTGTCTGAATAAGAATTATCTTCAAGATTATTTGGGTCACCTAACACTTCATCCATTGTGATGTTACCTCGATACTCCTTGGAGGAATCTTACCATATAAATAGTATAGTATGTATCGGAACGGGACTATAGTTAAGTACTGTTTATTACTCACTCGACCTGCAGCCAATCAGAGGCCTCCATTTGGTCACGTGACCCATTGCCATGGCAACATGACCTACTTAGGGGGTCACCTGACCACCTTTCAGCCAATCAGAGGCCAGCATTCTGGTAACCATGGTAATGTGACATACTTAGGGGATTAGCAACCACCGCTCAGCCAATCAGAGGCCAGCATTCTGGTACCCATGGTAACATGCCCTAATTAGGGGATCATTTTACTTTTTTGCTCGACCTTTCAGCAAACCGCAAAGTCGCACTTTGTTAGTGCACCCAGAGTCGACCTTTTCCAACGTACTCTGCACTAGTTTGGATAAATCCAACACCATTTTGGCCAGACATAGGATATTTGTCTGCATGACTTGCACACGTTTCCAGCACCCTTCTTCCATCTTCACATCATCGTCATCATCGCGAGCCTTTGACTCACCGACTGGTCGCTCAGTTTTGGGTTTCTACTCATTTGCATGACGCTCTTTTTGGGGTGTCTTGTTCGACATGCTTCGATCAGGAAATGCATGCAATGAGGTCCACAGGTGTCAGCAGAAGTCTCTTGGAGTTGAATACAATTTCCTTGCCACTTGAACAGAGCAGGATGTCTCAGTAAAGATAAGAACTCTGCGCTCAGCGGAGGTAAACCGAATGAATCAAAGTTGTACTCCTCTCCTGTCCTTGACACGTAAACCGGCGTGCGACCTGTCCGGAGTTAAATCCAGCGGGATAGAGCATGTACCCTTTCAGGAAATCGTTGTAGGAAATGCCGCAGGAGTGCGAACCCTTGTACATCCTCGTTTCCGTGTGTAGTGACAGGTACTCTCTTACCGCTTCCTTTTTGGCAAAGTTGGGCACGTAGGCGTCGTTCGGTACCTTCTGGTCGTTTACTATCACTTGAAGCGAGTTGACATTGCAATGTTTCAGTTCAAACGGGTTCTTGGTGTAACTGCCGTTGAAGATATCGTGGTCAACTGCCCAGGTCATGGACTTGGGCAGTTGACCTTTGTTGGAGTGCGTGTAGGTGTGATCTCTGTTACCTGCAGGGATGGCGTAGCGCGTCACCTTCACTCTGTTGACTGGGTAGTCAAAGGGGCTCTGTTCTATCACAGCCTTTTCGTGCATTTCCACCACAGCATCAGCTACCAGTGCACTATGCACGTAGCGCTTAGCTTTGTGAATCTTGAGTTTGTATGCCGTGTCACCGTTGCTCATCAGATAGAAACTAGGCGAAGCTTGTTTCAGAGTCAGATTGATTTCTGTCTCTCCAGCTATGAACTTTGGTTGATGAGCCAGGTCAAAGTGGAGTCTCGCCATCAGCGGAAAGCGCCCTTTGGAGATGAGTTCTTGGATGCTCATGATGTTGTCCTTCACCCCTTTGTCGTAGTTCAGTAAACCTTCCAGGTAAGCTCTGTAGGGGTAGGTTTCAGTGTTGCCAGACACTTTGAAACCTCCAATGGAGACTTGGATGTCCTTGAAGAGCGAGTGAGCCAAGTTGTTCACCAGAGCCACCTTGTCATCAGCGTCCAGAGCCTCGCCGTTTGGTTTCAGGACCTCGCATTCTAGATGCAGGTAGTTTTCGTTCAGGTCCGTGTACTCTTGCGACTTACTGATAGTGAAATTTATGTTGCTTCCTCCTTCCAAAGAGTTTTTCATCTCTAACCCGACAAAGGTTGACTTCAGGATAGTGGTCTGAGTCGGTGCTACGGCATGCAGGTCGAGCTCAGAGAGCGCACACTCTCTGCTGCTCTCGTGTACTTAGGCCATTGCGCTCCCTCTTCACGTCGGTGGTAGATTGATGCCGGTGACCGCTAGTCCTTTTTATTTATAGGTCGGTCGCCTAGCGACCGAAAATGTCACCCGGGCGTCTTTTACAGGAACCTCCTCCCGTCTGAGAAGTGCCTCCGACGTTTGGTCACCACTTTTTTCCCTGGAGAGAGCACTTTACCTGCCAGACTTTTCAGAGCACCTACCCCTCTTTCTTTCACGCTCTTCTTGAAAATGCCTCCCGCCATCATGTCCTTGGCCACACCCACGCCAGCGCGGAACAGTGTTTTACCCAGTCTTCAAAAGCGGTGTGGCGGAGCGCATGAGACCCAAGAGCGCACCTCCGAAACCATGACCGTTCTGGAAAGGTCATCCGCTGTATACGTCGATACCGCCACCAAACTGAGCGTTGTAGTGATCGCTGTACTCCTGTCCTCTGGCGGTACTCTTCAACGACGAAAAGTATGGAGCTCGTTTGCGTATCATGTCTGCACCTCTTCAATTAACGCTTGACGGGTCTCAAATGAAGTGTCACCATCACCTCGCCTCTCATGAATGGTATGGGTCAGCCGGTTCTGTCTCTTAAGTAGACCCCGATCTCGTCCAACCTTCTGGATTTCAAGGGAAAATAATCCAAATGTGGAAAACTGACAGCTCGTGTTTCCCCTCTTCGCTTTCCGCTTCTGTCGACTGCGACGCAGCGTAACAGAGGCACGTACATGTCACCCACGGGTCTCTCTTGAATGGCGTCGGTGTACACGTACACAGAGTACACATGTCCGAAGGGGTACATGATGTAGAGGGCGGTGGTCGGCGTCACAAAATAAGTCTTCTTCCCGAATCCTAGAATGTGCGCCAGATGATTGGTGATGATCACGACCGTGAATTGGGGCACGTTAATGGTGATGTGCCTCGTCAGCGAGTTGTAAGAGAAGATTTCTTTGAACCCCCACACTAGGAAGTTTTCACCTCCAAGCGGGTCTTTCGTGAGACTGCTCAAGAACCAGACGTACTGAGCGTTAATCGCCGTGAAAACGGGTGGCACAGGAAATATGAGCGGGTTGAATGTTCGCAGCTTCGCTGTTTGCTCCATTTTCAGAACCAAGTTTTGCGCCAGCAGACTCCTCATTCTCCGCCTTTTCTGGAAAGTTGACAGGCTGGAAAGTCTTTGAACTGCGATTTTTCCCATGTCAACGCGACATGCTTCGTCTTCTTCCCAGGTTTCAATATCTGGTCCTCCAACTCTTTTTCTAAGAGCTCCGTCGTTGGGTTCTCGCCAGAAAAGTTCTCCTCCATTTCATTCAGAGGATTAGTGCTGTCGAGGATTTTCTTCTGGTTGATCAGCCTGTTCACCTTTGCCCAGTCTACCGTCATTGGTTTCATGTTGCGGACGTTGGCGTTTTGGTCTCTTTTCAAAACTTTTCTTGCCTTGTCCAGCGAGTTTGCTGTGCGCAGAGGAACGACCATGATCATGTCGTCGTCTCGCACATTGCTCGATTCTGTCGGGAGGATGATTTCACTGAGAGCCGCTTCATGGTCCTCTGACAGAAGGAGCGGCGAGTCGAAGCGCGTTCGGAAAGTGGTCAAGAACTCTTGCTAGGTAAGGTGATGATCATTTTTTTTTTCTCCTACGTAATTCGTTGAACTTGTTGCCGTAACCTTTCCAACGCACAAAAGCTAAGCGTTTACCCTTGATGGTCTTGTAGCGCAGCACCTTTTCTATCAGGTACCTGCTCTTGCCACGACCTTCTGAACCTCCTCCGGATAGAACACCCCTTTTATCTCCTCCCCGGTGTCGTCTTTCAGCTCGAAACCTCTACTACCCAATGTCTTAGCGACATTGACCACTTCCTCCCTCCAATTTCCCTCGTACCCTTTGTCGAAGGCACCTTTAGCTCTCTGTCGCCTGAAGCTATGAAGTCGGTGTCGGAGCGGCGAGCGTCTGTTTCTTCTTTTTTCCATATTGCCTTGATTTGTTTCTTAGTAGGGAGGTCGTGTCTGTAGAAAATAGTTTCGCTGTTTTCCGAGGTGACATCAGCAGGTGGCATTTTCAACGTTTTGTGGTGAGTGCAATTGTAAGAAGACACCACCTGGTCCAATATGTCTAGGTAGCGATATGTACGCTTGTGTGTGAAATAGTGCCACAGCTTCTCCTTCAGACTTTGATTCAAACGCGCCACTAGACTAGCTTTGATGTCGTTGTTTTCGCTAGTGAAAAACTCTATGTCTTTTCTCTTCAGGTGATCTTGGAAGGTCTTGTTGAGAAACTCTTTTCCCCTGAACGTCTGAATGGAGCGCGGGTGTCTCTCGGTAGTCATCTTTTTGAACGCCTCGTTGACAGCTGCGCCTACCTTTGGTTTTGGTGGGAGCAGCCCGCGCGTACCTGGAGAAAACATTGATGGCCGTCACCACAGAGCGAACCCGTCTTTGTGAGACGCCAAAGCTTGCATGTCCATCAAATCTAACTGTCACTGTTGATCGATTTTCACGGTGATGGTTTTGTTCCTCGCGAACTTTCTTAGAATAGGTTTATGTTTAGTGTAGGCCTCCAGAGACACCAAGGCGTCTCGGATGAAGGCGGGATCTCGGTGGCGGAAATGTTGTTTCTGGAGTTTGGTGATGCTGGTGAAACTGGAGGGTGCTTTCACGGTGGTGTATTTAGCCACCACGTGTCTCTTTTTTTTCCTTTTTGGTCAGTCTTTTAGACCTAGCCATGGCAGGGTGGCAGGATTGCTGGATCTCCTTTTCTTTCCTTGGGTGCTTTTCCTGAAGGAGTCAGGTCGAGGCGTGAAAATGGGCTTAACTCTCTTTTAAGTCTTTGATCGGTTAAAACCTGCAGTAAAGAGGTTTATCTCAGACAGGGTACATAAGGGAGAGTGACCGCTTGTCCCAATCACACTTTCTCTGCCTCCTTCATCATAGAAACACCGACACTCTACGGACTGTCAACTTTGAGAACGCAAAAACTGTTACAGCATCACCATATCCCCCCACGGCAATGGACTTGTATGCTTTTCTGTTCGAAGATGATGCTCACGCCGCCACCAAAGATCATATCGACCCGTGTCTATGGTTTAACAACGTTGCTGATGAAGGTGCTACTACTGGTGGTGGTGGTGGTGGTGGTGGTGGTGATAATGATGACGGTGGTGCTACTACCTCCTTCACCACTCTACATGTAGACTGTCAACTTTGAGAACCCAACAACTGTTACTTCATCATTATATCCCTCCATGGTAATGGATATGGATGATTTTCTATTGACAGATTATGCTGCTGACGCCGCCGAAGATTATATGGACCCGTCTGAATGGTTTAATCTTTCTGATATAGGTACTACTGCTGGTGGTGATGATGGTACTACTGGGGGTGTTGCTCTACAGCCTGTCGACTTTGAGAACCCAACAACTGTTACATCATCAGCATATCCCCCCATGGTAATGGATGTGGACGATATTATGATGACAGATTACACTGCTGACGCCTCCAAAGATTATATGGACCCGTCTAAATGGTTTAATCTTGCTGATTTAGGTACCATTACTGGTGGTGATGATGGTACTACTGGTGCTCACTCTAACGAGGACTTTTATATCGATGCATATGGATGGTTGAAAGCTGCTGATGCTGATGTTGGTGGTAGTGGTGGTGCTGCTGCTGGTGATGACGGTAATGATGGTGCTACTGCTACTACTACTGCTGCTGCCTCTGCTGTGGCTACTGCTACTGCTGGTAGTGAAGGTGCTGATGCTGGTGCTGCTGCTGGTGCTGCAGCTGCTGGTGCTGCTGCTGCTGCTGGTACTGATGGTGGTGCTAATGGTGCTGATGCTGATGCTGGTGCTGGTGCTGGTGCTGATGGTGCTGATGCTACCTCTACTGCTGCTGCTGCTGCTGCTGCTGCTGACGAATACACACCCCTTGTTACACCTGAATGACTATTGTACAGACATCCCACCCACTAAAATAGGCAAACTCACCGACTATCAAGCCAGTTTGATTAATTTCTTGTGTCCCCACTACTGCTTGTAGGGTTGTACAAGATTGTCGTACGTCTTTTCTAATCAGTCATTCGATTCATTGAAAGAGTGTTTCAACGAAGTTTTCTGGAAAGGTACCAATGTCTTTGCAGATAGATGTATAGGAGTATATCAATTTCACAATCAGGAAACCTGTCCTCTCATTAAAAGACGTTATACGTTAGAATCTACTGATGCTTTCATATTTCTTCTCAAGAAAAACTCAGACCTTTTACGACACCTGTTTTTTCATGACTCTGAGAAAATATTCAAAACTTTCTGTCAAGCGTGTTTAGATCGTGTGCTCTGTAGCGAGTTTCATTTTGAAAATATACAGAATGCTCTGCTAAGAAGTGTCATGTCCGCACAAAGTGAATGGAATACTTGGTATTATACTTAAGTAGATTTCTATTGTAATTTAGATGAATTGTGGGCAGGAAGAATGACTTACACCATTCCTACATTTCGAAAGAATCCTCACATGAAAACCGTATACAAAGATTACACTATGTACAGTCTGAATTATAATTGAAAATCAATGTATATACTTGTAAATATATTTTATCAAATAAAAATATAAAAATGGAAAAAATGATTTTTGGTATATCTCATTTGCATAATTAACCCCGCCCACGTGACCACCCACTAATCCCCAAATTAGGTCACGTTACCAAGGTTACCAAGAATGCTGGCCTCTGATTGGCTGAGAGGTGGTCATGTGACCCCCTAAGTTGGTCACGTTACCAAGGCAACAGGTCATGTGACCCCCTAAGTAGGTCACATTACCATGGCAACGGGTCACGGGACCAAATGGAGCCCTCTGATTGGCTGCAGGTTGAGTGAGTAATAAACAGTACTTAACTATAGTCCCGTTCCGATACATACTATACTACTCATATAAATCATTGATAAAATTTTATCATATGAAACAGTTTGGTTTTGATTGTCTTTAAAGGGTTTGGTAGCACTTGATTTGCTATTTGTGCCGAACAAAGCATTGATATGTTTTCAGAAATGTTTTGGGTCATTTTTGTTTTGTCCCATGTCGTCCTCACTCTTTTCCTACTCCCCTCAGTATAGCTCATGAGCCCCTAGGTTTTTCGGCATTATCTCTGTTAGGTACATGTCTCAGGACCTCAAATAACTTTACTAGAATCAGAATCCTCAATCTTCTGATTCTGAAATTTAATTATTTCAGGTAGTCTCAGTGAGACCAGTTTAATGGTCACCATTTCCTTAATGATTTTGAAAGATAGATGGAACCAGCACCAAATTGAAGGTCAGACCAAGCTCATCATCCCCAAGCTTTGATGAATAGCTAATTTGCATATTTTGAAAATTGATAGAAACATATTGATTTTTCGGAAACTTTTTAAAATATTTCACTTTCACAATGCTTAAAAGCCAGGGAAAGAGGTTTAGCTAATCCCTACCAATTCCAGAAAATAACCTAACATATTATGTTCTGTATGCTCAGCAGTTATGTAGTTATCAGAAAGAGTTTGGCAGAGAAGTGGCACTTGTGCTAGCATTAGTGAATACTTTCTGAGGCCAGAGACCCGTTAAATAATGACTGATTACGACAGGCAAACTGATCAACTAATTATTGTGAGATAACGGCTCTCTTGTAAATTAGGGTATTGTAAGTTTCTTGTAGAGTTAAAACAATTATTAAATGATAAAAAAACTGTACCCATTTGTAATGAAGTGCACGTACATATGGCAATATATGTATAATTATACAGTGAAGGTTATCATTGTTTTTCAGTCTTTGCGTGTTAGGAAATGACCTCCAGAGATAACTGAGATATACCTGGTCATTTATTGCGTAATATAATACGTCAGGCATGGATGTTACTCTCACCTTTGATACTTTATGCTTTACTAAATATATACTGGAATATCGTTAATCAACAAAAAAGGCTATAGAGTGCAAGTAATCATACAAGGTGTTTTATTTCCTTTATTTTCTTTTATGTATCGTTTGAAAAGAAAATATACAAAGTGTTTTTGGTAGAATGTACCCCTTCGTCGTAAGATCAAACAGCATAATTGTTTCTCTGCTTACTTTTCTCGTACTGCTTGTTTCTATTATAGCAGGCCTTAAAAAGCAATCATAGGTCATTGTACAGCGTAAAGGTCAAATCCCAGAACGCGAGAAATGGGCCTAGAAACCTTGTGATTTAAAATATCTGCAGACCTGAAATCTTACTGTTATTGTATATCACAAGGATTGATAATACAGCACCTCCTTATCCAAATCCCAGTACTAGCTGATATTGAGTAGTGCATCTCTCTGATTTTGATTCTAATGCTGCTTTTGGTCACTGGATCTCTGTGATTCTGAATCTATTGTTGTTATTGGGCAGTAAATCTTTCTGAAATACATCGTTTAGCTGGGAAATCATGACATGAGACAAATTCGCAGGGATTTCTAGCCTTTCCTGAAGGCCCTCCATAAAAATCAAGACTTTGGCATGGGTCCTTAGCTGCTCTACACCTTCCTTAGACGATATTACCCACCAATTAGCGTTTAATGTATGTTATGGGAAAGCACAAGTGGATTTACGGATTATTAACCCGTAAATCCACGAGTGCTTTCCCATAACATACATTAAGGCGTTTATCGAACATATTTCTCCATTTCTTACCTTATAACCCTGTATTTAATGTAGGAGAAGAAATTTTGTAAGTGCATCCGATCCGCACGGTTTGCCAAGCCGTCGTGGCCATGTTGTCACTCTGTCCGACATAGCTCCACCTTTACACTCATTTTTCAGGTATAATCCAAGCATGTCAAGTCTCATACTTCTAGCAGCGCCAAATATACGATCTCTAGTTGGTGTTCGCCTACATTTTGTATCCATTTTCTTATAAATAAATAAGAATCCATTGATTTTCCATAACGATCCAACGCACACGGCCCGGTACACGGCCATTTCATCTTGTTGACAAGTGGGGAGGTGCCCGGATGTAAGAACTAGGTCAGCCACGCATCGAGCAAGGAATGGCCGGACAGGGCGGGTCACGACTCGTATCGATGTGGAAAATCAATGGATTCTTATTTATTTTGAAGAAAATGGAGAAGTTAGGCATGGCATGTTCATATAGGATATGTAAGGATGTTTTCCTGTTAATAACTCCACCTGGATTCTATGCTAACGAGGTCTGTAAACATCAGGTAGGTCGGACAAATTTTTCATATCTTCCATGTGTATTGGGTTCTACCACCGGTCGGCTTGGTATAGTGGACAGCGAGCTCGCCTCCTGCCCCAGCGGCCGGAGATCGATTCCCCGTTGAACCTAAACGGTTTTAACAGGAAACGATGGAGGAGTTGACATTGTATACTTCTCCAATTTATGTCTGGATTGAAACCAGCAGCTTCTTGAAGACGAAGAAAAGGTCTCAGAGTGTGTTATGGCTGGATAAGGAACTTGGGTTATGAGCTAAAAAGCACTGTTGAGGCCCAGTTAGTTAAATAATACCGGCTAAGGAACTCTGCATATTTAAATCACAATGATTTTCTGGTCATTTTCGCGTTGTTCGAGTTGACCTTAAAAGGATTAACTGCATGTACTATGACAATGCACAAACTGAAGTAAATGCTTTTCTTCCCTTTGACTTTTAACTTTTCCGGCATGAACTTTGAAAGTACAGATTCACATAATTATCATTCCTTAGAGGTATTAGATTAATTCAATAGGTCTCTCTAGATGCGTTGACTTTATAAATTTAGGAACTATAATTCTATTAAGTGAGCGCCCTTCTGACTCAGATTGTGGTGTTTTAGATCCATCTGCATATAATGACACTAAGGGATACAGAGTCGTATATACTGATTTGTTATCCGGACAATGGGGAAGCTTTGCAAGTTGATTTGTTCTGAGTGATTTTGTTTAATTATTCTCTGTGCATTTCTCGAGCATAGTAATACAGCACCTACTAAAGCTATATGACAGCTGCAAATCACGCTGGATGGAGGGCTAAGTAAAATAAGTAAGTAAAAAATCTTGTTAATGCACTCCATCAACGGCTATCAAGCAAGTGGTCCTTTGTCCAACACCAAGTTTAAGTCTCACAACCCAAGATCAACTCTGCGGTATTGCCAGAAAATGTACAGCATTGCCTTCATTTAGACTTCAGTTCTCTTTAAAATGTGAATGAAGACATAAATAATCAAGTAGAAAAAGACAAATGAAGAGAAAAATAGCTTCCACATACTCGAGTCCAATTTAAATAGCTCCAGGTCAAAGGCTGCTTGGAGGTCTCAACCGTTCATTACTGTTGACAAGGCTTCGTACTTGGCTTAGTTTGAACAGAAATTTGATTATCCCTACGATTCTCAGATAACACCTAATAATCAGGAGGTCTTCCAAGGAGGCCTGCAGTCTGGCAACTGATGGAAATGGCATTGAATTGCATTTTAATTGGAAAAAAGGGTAACCAAATGCTGCTCCCGACCTTATAAAATCATAATCACTCTCGGCTAATGGCATTTCATGAGAATTCCAACCACATTAGAATCACTTAGCTTACTGGATTGCCAACAGTCCTGATTCAAAATAGCTTAAAGGGGAGAGACCCGACATCGTGTAGGAAGATAAGGAGGAGCCATGACATTAATGCTTGTAATCTGCTAATTGACCTCTCATATAGCGTTCATGTCAATGGTCTCTAGGCTACAATTCTGAACTAATACTTGAAAAATCTACTACGAATATCTTCGCTTCAAATCAGCATAGAAACACAAAGTAAGGTACCAAAAGTACATTTGTGAGGCTTAGGAATCCATTCATGCCATTTAAAACCATGTACATGGCAGCCATTTTGTTTTATTAATGACTTCTACCATACATAATGCCATAAAAATATTGAAAAATGAATATCGCCACTTCTGATCAACATCGAAATGCAGAACAAACTTACTAAAAATACATGTATTGTCCTTGTCGAGTTGAAGCTGTTAACCCTTGTTTTCTCATTCTGACACATTCTCATTGACACATACAGAATATGGTATAAGGTTACTGGTCATGGGGCAAGAACAACACTTTCAGGAACTGTTTTAGGCACCGAGGAGTAATAATAATGTTCAGGATCTAGTTGACTGAAACTCATTGAATTTCATTGGCATGTTTCCATGCATCTACATGAAAATGGGGGCGGGCTTTTTAGTTTCGGTGCCTCATAGAGGCTTCATGATAGTTTGCTAGATCAGAACTTTTGACATTTACAATACAAACTGTTGGTAGACATCATCCAGGGAAGCATTTGTAACTCAAATTGTGCTGATGGAGTACTTGCTGGACTTGTAACTTTGGACTTTCCCCATGCTTGGGCTGCAACCAAGATAAGCATGATGGAAATATGAGATTGTGCTGTATACTGGCACTGATATCAATCACCACCCTTTCTTCAATTGGTGACACCATTGCCGTCTGGCTATCAAAGTATTCATGAAGTCACATAGATGTTAAAACACATCAATGTCATCTGCAACAATATGCAATCTAGGATCTGACTGACACTACTGGGTAATGATTGTGTCTGTGTTATCATGTCTTACTTTCATATCTCTCCTTAGAATGACAACACCTGAATGACAACACCTGAGTTGAGTTTAACTGGGACAGATTCAATTCCTCTGAGAACAAGCTTACAGGACAGATCATCTTTGTGAGCTAACAGGTCTTGTACAATCAGGTTGTTACTTACAGTCAGTGCTAGCTTTGGCGGTGGAATTTTAGTATGTGGGTGTAAACCCTATCACAATTGGAGCCTTTTCCTCTCACTTCGATCTGATTGAGTAACATTTGAGCATGTCAAACAATTGTTTGGGTCAAAGTGTATTTTTATGAGAGAGATATGGAAATAACATCGAAAACAATCTTTTTTCTCTATAATGCACAGTGTCGAATAACCTTGGACATTTAGTCGAACAATCAGGTGATTCACTACTAAAACGTGTTAATAAGGCTACAAAGGGTATATGTACATTGTAATATATATATATATATATATATATATATATATATATATATATATATATATATATATCCGGAATGAAGGGGGGAACGGGATATACAGAACTGGCAACTTGAAATCGTCCACAACCAATATCAAAGTTCCCTGAGGCCTGTATTTGGTCAATAGACATACAGTCTGTCAACCATTGTCTTTACGAAGTCGTCTAACACTCACATTCTACGACCATTGTTCATTGTCTATCTGGATCATTTCACGCTTTTTGACATCCAAGACTGCATTGTAGTATGTGTACACTGATAATAAAATTTATCGTCAGTAGTGACTCTACCAGGATATATTGGCATTGTTCTCAGATGACAATATATGTTAGTCATATAATAGTCACAAGAAAAGTCATTCTGGTTATGTGTAATGCAGAGAGACTGATGATGCAACATGTTTAGGTGCACACAAAACATCATCAACAAAGAGCAAGTATTTTCTGGATGCGTGGACAAAGAGGAGGTCAAGGAGGACATTTATAATCAGGCTTCATCCCCACTTGTTCTTCCATTGAAACCCAGTAGACCTATGTCTGGCAATTGAAAGCTAGGTGAGTCATTGTTTGGTCTTGCAAGATAAGACAAATTCTTTTTGGCTTTAAACTCGCCATCAATGGCAAGGCATGTGGCAGCCATCTTGGATGGGTATTTCTCTACAATTACTTGCATTGTGATGCGTATCATGCTGCCCCTTCATGAAGCCTTCTCTGATATCATAAGGCATTTCATACACCAACTTTGAATAGTGCATCCCTTGCATTATGAAAGTTGCCAGCTGCAAAAAACATTGGAATAACCTCCTCTCAATACACAGGGAATAACACATAACTAATTCAAAACAGCTGCCATATACAAATCCTTACTAGCATCAATAGTACCCCTGACCTGAGAAATGTACTTTTGGCACTTTAATCTGTGCTTTTAAGTAGATTTTCAATATCTTTATAGTATTAGACTCAGTAGAGCTCATTAATAATTCCAAATGGCTGTCATATACAGGGGCATGGTTCTAGATCCCATGAATGGATTGCCCGATCTCAAAAATGTACTTTTAGGACTATATTTTATATTGATTAGAAGTGGAGATATTTCTTTTTGAATATCTTTATAGCATTACATAAAGTAGAACTCATTAATAATTCAAAATGGCTGCCATAAGCATGGTTCTAAAAATTGTATGAATGGATTCCTAAGCCTCACAAATGTACTTTTAGTAGATTATTTTGTGTTTCTATGTTGATTTGAAGCAGAGATATTCATTGTTCGGCATTCTGTAGCATTAAGCAGAGTAGAACTCATTAATAATTCAAAATGGCTGCCATATACAGGCTTCTTAATAGACTGAATGGATTCCTAGGCCTCATAAATGTACTCCTAGTACTTTATTTTGTGTTTCTATGTTGACTAGAAGCAGAGATATGCACTTTTCAAGATTTCCATCGAATTCTGGTGGCCATCTTGAATATCTCAATATTTCCCCAAACCCACCATGAACACATCATTGTGGATATGGTCGCAGAGACCCCATAGATGAATAATCAACAGAGAAAAAAAGTATATCGGATAATTTGGGGTGAGGCTAAAAATCCATGGCAAATAATGAAATGAAAAACATTGGTGAGTGGAGAGAAACACTGGTACAAAAAAGAATGCAGGTTAATTTTTATCAAATTTCAGAATAGAATTTACACTTTGTCCAATTTGAATCTCATTATCAATAAACTGGCACTTGATGTGGTTAGGACCACCAAGGACCCAGGGGATCATGGGGATCACTATTAATGGGCTGTGGATTCCTCTGTTAAAAGCCATCAATTTTGACAGGTCAGGTGAAGGAACCATTCTGATTGCCAATGAAATTGTGATCAGAATTTCCCACTTTCTTCCCACTGGTTTCTGTAAATTCCGTGCCTACATATTGATGTAAAACTTTCAAGGGTTAATGTATAAAAATGCTGGATGTATCTGATTAAAAAACCTCGTGGAGCTGTAGCTCATAACTAAACCCTCATAATCTAAAAGTCGCATAGTGCATTGAGAAATTACCTGTGGAGGAGTTCCCTTGCAGAGGGCACGTCGCTGGGTATTGTCTTGTCCCTGGGGCTTATTTTCATAACCTTCAGCAAATCCACTATATATGTGCTGCTCATAATGACCTCTATTTGTGCCTGAAGTGCCATGGCTGATCTACAAAATCCTATTTGATGAAGACATTTGAGCCTCAATCTTAAGGAGGAACAAATGAGGACAGTAGGCACCACTAGTAAAATTACCTGATCGTCACTGCATTTTCCAATCACCAGAGATATTAAAACAAGCCTTTGGTCAAAACGTGAACTGATCCGCATGTGGTGGAAGTAAGGCATTTGTCAGCTGGGTCTGTAGCTTAGTTGGTAGAACAGCCTATGTTACATCTCAATATGGAAAGCGGAAATGATTTTAAAGCTAGAGTTTGGTCCAAACCTGTAACCTGCGACCTACCAATCAGGAACAAATAGGGAGCCCTACTGACGAAATACTAAAAGAAGGCGCTTGCATTGAAGGGCATGGGTAATAAGCTCCAATGAATGATTAAATTTCACAAATTTTGTCATGAAACGGCCCAATTTCTTTTTTTCAACCGGCTGGGGTGGAATCACCACTTTTATATTCTACTGCGAACTTGTTTTCATTGTGTACTAGAATTGTTTGCCACATGTTTGTACTATATATATATATATATATATATATATATATATATATATATTTATATATATATATATATATATATATATATATATATATAATATGTAAAAAGATAACAGTTGAATCTACCACGCACCCTCGTAAAAACTGAGTAGTGAACCACCATAATCATATTGTAGTGAACAGTGTAACTTTTATAAGAAGCTGCAGGTGGCAGTACAGTTGTATAAGGAATCTCTGTGAATATAATAATGGATCTCTGGCAACTCTGGGACAAGGATTCCGTCGTTATTTTAACAACTTCTTTTTTTACAGTGTAGGCATCACATACTTTATGACATTGTATCTTACGGGGAAATTGAATGGATGCCCTTAGCATCTGAATTCGATGGTGACCATTATAAGGCTCACATTCGAGTGTGAGCCTATAGACCTTGACATAACAATAGATTGGATGAGATGTTACTCTTATCAGGAGCAAGTCTTCAATATTAATCTCTGCTGAGGACAATTAGAGAGCTCATCCATTGGAAAACCCCTCATTCCTATTAAATCAATGCAGGTGCAGAGAACTCTACCATTCGCTGAGTGTATTGAAAAAGTATTACAACATAGATACATCTGCAGTTTCCATATTCCTGCATTGATCCTTAATTCAGGCGCTGGAGTGCACAACTTCTATAGCTCATTCCATAAACATCATAAATACATAAATACATCTTCTGCATCGTCAATAGTAAATTTCATTGCATTTCTGAGTAAATGATATCATGGCCATGCTTTAGTTAGGGAATGATGCATGGGGCATGGCTGTGGGAGTGCTCTAGTGCATAATTCCCGCTATAACACAGAAAGATCACCCATCAGCCACCTGACAACACATGAATATCAATTGTGAAGTCTAAAGGTGAGATGAAGTTAACCTCCTTTGCCAGGAGTGCATTATCCATCTAGATAATTAACCAATCAGAATGCAGCATTTAGGATAATGCACTCTGACTTCGCCCAGCAGTGTTATGATTAGAGAATAGACAATGATCTTCTTCAAATCGAGACTGTCTGTTGTCCTATAATCTATATACTCAGATGCATTCGTGCATTATAGGAGTTGTCTATTGTCTTTATAAAACATTGTACATTTCCTTCCAATCAATCAAGTACCCAATCAAGGTATTCCTACACCAACTAATGGCACTTGACTGTTTTATATCTATAGTGACCTTGCTCAGGTGTGCACTGTACTGCTATAATGCACTCAAGGTCACTTCTATCGTGCAGCAGAGCACTGCCGGCTGTTTTATAATTTGCATTAGTGTATCTTAAGTTGCTCTATCCAAAATAGATCAGATTGAGTTCTATCTAAGCTTTTGTTAGCCAACTGCCTAGATCCAAATGAAAAGAGCAAGAAGTGCCGCTGTTTTTAAGTTTGAGTCCCCACATGGGACTCAAACTGAGTCCCATGTGTTCCATTGACAGAAGTAAATTTTGTTGTTTTCCAACCAACTTTGTTGCCATCATGGCCCTGATTGTATACCTGAATGGCAACATCCATGTTTACTAATGCAAAACTAATAGTGCAGACCCAGCAAAAACATGCTTCTGTTTCTTAACTTGACTTCTGTTCTACTGCTCTATTGGCTAGAGCTGGATAGGACAACTTTAGAAACACTCATGCAATGGTGCCATCAGAATCCTTGAATTTCAGCTCATCTATCATCAAATGAATCATTCAGGTTTTTGTGTGTATTTTTCTTATTTTGTCTTGCTGACCACCTAAAAGGGTTGGCAGCAAAATCTTTTGAAAATCAATAAGTTTGCCTTCATTAAAGGAGCAGATGGGACTGAGTTTGAGTTCTATGCTAAGGTTTAAAAACAGTGGCACTTCTTGCTCTATTCATTTGGGTCTAGGCAGTTGGCTTAAATGGACTCAGCTAGAACTCGAACTGAGCCATTTTGGAGAGAGTAACTTAAGAAACACTTATGCAAATGGTGCCTTCCATAACCCACTATAAAACAGGATCCATATATTTCAATTGATTTAAACATGATATAACACACAAATGAATAGGAAGAAGGCCCTAAGGATATACCAGTAAGAGGTGCACTAGAGGTGGATGCCACCATTGCATTAGCATTTCTTAAGTTGTCCTATCCAGTTCTAGCCAATAGAACAGGAGAGTAGAACTCAAGTTAAGAAACAGAAAGCTGGTTTTGCTCTATCTGCACTTTTAGCTTTGCATTAGTGGACATGGATAGTGCCATTCTTTTTTTAAAAGTATAGAAACAGGGCCCTGGTGACAACATAGTGGCTATATTGATTCTATAAGGCTTATGTTGTTAGGGATATAAGCTCTGTACCAATACCATGGAAGTTGGTCTATAATGTCTCCTATGAGAGCTGGGTGCAAGAAGTACAATGTACAAACAGTAAGTGAAATGAGATATCAAACAGAGGTAATTAGACGACATAGCAGAGGGCGACATTGTATTAGATAAACTATCGCATATGCCATACATGAAAGCGATTCATGCATGCTCCCAGGGAAAATAGGACTGATAGACACATAGGATCATAGAAAGAAAGTAAAGTACCCCTGATAGAAATTAAAGTACCCCTGCAAAAATATGTATACAGGGCAAAGGATAAGAAAATTTACCTGCAGAGGAATATCGTGCATCTAAAATACTTACGTCTGTCAAGGTACTCCCGACTTCCTTTACCTCTTATAATGCATGGGAAGGTATATCCAAAAAGACCGCTGTGTGTATAAAACAGTTGCATAGGGTACGATGTTAGGCCAAATTGAAATAACCTGCAGGAAAGGGTAGCAGGGAGTTGGAACCTGTGGAGGTTATAGAGTTACCACCAGCTGGCACCTTAGGCCAGTCAGGTGATATCCCATACCTCCATGAGCTCTAACTTCATCATGTGCCCTTCCATGCCAAACCTGGTCCCACAAAACTGGGTTAGGGTAGATCCATCCCACACATCCTTCTGCCGTCCCCAAGTGAACCTATATTGTAACTTTTTATCTTTGGTTCAAAATATCAATCATACCCCCTTGTTGAAGACAGAAGATAATGCCATCCTCATGAGAGAAAAAAAAAAGAAATCGGATAAAAAATTGTTTGTTCCTTGGATCCTTTTTATATTTAAGTGCCAATCATCAGGTATTTAATCAGCTGGGTCGGAGTTTGGTTTGTGCACACATAGTGATTTTCTAGATCTGGTGTGGTCCCATCAGCCAAGGCCAATAACCCATTCTGCCCCTCCCCCTACACAGAACCACCTCAAACACGGTTTGGTCGGATATCTCATGCATCATGCATGTAGTGTTACAGTAACTCTCTCCATGGGGACATGATTACTCCCGTCCTATAGGAAATATTCAGTGGCTGATAGGGCTTGTTATCTACAAATATGATACCTATGGGCTGCTGATGATATTTTGCGCACACTGTTAGTGCCTACATGTCAGCATATGAGGCCACACAGATGTGTAAGCATGGTGAGACATGTGAAAAAAATGTTTTTAAATAACATTCCCCCCGGATACATTATCATAATCTCAAACATCACATTTCCGCATTAGTCTATAATTAACGGAGGGTTTCAATTTACTGAGTTCCTATTCACGCTTGACCAAAGGCGTGGTCTTTTTTATCCCTCCCTACTCTGGCGCAAAGGCAATAACAATCATGAGTATTTGTTTACATTGAATTGTAGCGTTCAAAATGTTTAAGTTCAAACCGTTATGAAATGAACCTGTTAGCTTAAAATTAATAATGCCTTCTGCCTTTATCCGACTTTCAGGTTGCTGAAGTATTTCAATATCCAAAGTGTGCAGGGAACGAAGTCCCGCCTTTTAATGGTATATTGTAACTGGAGGGTGTTGCTCCTATGGGAAAAGGTAGTACTGGTGTCTTATTGCCTCTTCTGCAGAACAGGCCTTCCATGTAGTGATAACTTTCACTTGTGTTGCTCACAAGTGGTCATGCTAGTATGATGCTAGAAAAGAGTGATTTGAGTAAATACCTGGTCAGGAGAAGTCAGTCAGACAGTATAGTATAGTATAGAGTGTGTGACATGAGTAGGTACCTGAGAGTGCAGCTCTCTCTATTTTAAACAAGGCAGGTGACTTTTCAGACTAGTTTGGTGAGTGCAAATTTAATGGCAAAGCAGAGTGTGACTTATTTTGAAAAGAGGGCACATACTGACAGCTATATTTACCATAGGAGCAACACCCTCCTGGCCCTGCACTGGCAAGTGAGACTCTCAGCACATTTCAAATAAAATGCATGAAAAGATGAAAGGATGAAAAGGACATAACGAACATCCCATTGTTACATGAAAGGAATATGTTTATTGTCAATCCAATAGCAGCCACATACTTCAGATATTTTGGGAACTTCTCACATGATGCATGATGTATCAGCTCCTGTAGATAGATTCGCATAGACAGAGCGGAAATGAAAATAAAGCTTTTTGCTTCATATCAACATATGGTGAATACGGGAGTATAGTCGAAATCATTGATCTGGAAATCTCCCCAGATTATTTACATTCTGACTACATGACTCTACACTGTAAAAAATGTCATCGAAATAACAAAGGATCCCTTGGCCCAAAGTTGCCAGAGATCCATTGTTATTTTCGCAGAGATGCTGTTATTTTTAAGAGATTCCTTGTACCACCACACTGCCACCTGGAGCTTCTTTTAAAAACTACAGTGGCTCCCTGTTGTGCAATTAAGGTGATCCACTGTTCAGTTTTACGAGGATCCCTGGTAGATTCAACAGTTATTTTTAACAGTGTATGTTGAATTCAGTCTCATCTGATTTTAGTATTTGTGCGTATTTCATGCTTCAATCTTTTCAAGAGACAAGCATATTAGATTGGATAACCTAGAAATTGAATCCTAACACTAATTAGCAGCGACAGTCATTAATCTGAAGCCACACTTCTTTTTTCATTTTACCATAATTTTGAAACCATCATGTTGCCATACGGTTATGCTGAATGTGTAAATATGCTGCACCATTCCTCTGTAGATGATTTTACTGATGCCACCTGATGTTGCTAGTGGCTGTCAAAGAGCCCAGGTGAAGAGACGGCATTGCCCTATCCTACCAATATTCAATAAATTTATCAGGAGTTTGACAATGCCAAAATACTCCCTGTGGGATTCACGGTGTGCAGGTAGTTGAAATGGGATCCATGCTACATAATTATGTGGTCACTATGTTTTACACTATATTGATCGCATGTTTCTCACATGCTAATGTGTTAAATGCAAAACCCACGGTAGTTAAACTAAAATATACCTTGTAAGGAATGTAGACATAAGCAAAAATTCGCCCAACCAACATAGAGAGAATGAAGGAAGTCGGAAGAAAGCTCGGGGTCCCCAAAAGGGAGTCAGACCTTACCCTGACACCCTTTACATCATGTCTGACCCACTTCCAAGGACTGTGAGTCTCTTTCCCATGTACCAAAACAGAGTCAGGGTTAGGTGAGTGGTGATAAAAGTGAACAGGACTCCCATATGGATTCTAAGGGAGTCATTGCGTCATTAAGGGAGTTGGGACATGGTTGACCAAGAAAGAAGCTGATTGGCTGTTGTAAATATAGCTCCAGATCCAAACAGTGGGACTGAGGGAGCCTGAGCAACATGGCTCAAACACGGGAGGACTGATACACCAAGGTAAGTGAAAATGTATCATTTTATTGGATTCAATCTTCAATAATGTGGTGTGCTAGCAAAAGCAAAGTCATTGTTGATACCCCAGTCCACTGGGTGCACTGCTTGTATGACTAAAAGACATATTCACTGTGAAAAGATGGGATGTATGGTGACTGTGTGTAAACCGTGGGGTTCGGTGGTTAAAGGGGCAGTGGTCACTGTATGCTCACATTATATTCACAACAGGCATAAATAGCCAGCATTTACATTGTCAAACACCCAGTTGTAATACATCTTTATTTGTAATTAGCTATTTCTCATTTCCTGACATATATCTTTTTTTTCTATTTTCAGGATCTTATAGAATTCGAATAGACCAGCCTATTCATCTGCTGTCACACAGTAATATCAGGCAACCTATGGTGCAAATTGATGAATAAAGATTTATTTTCCCATACACAGACACAAAATCTACTGTGGCTCCCATTCACTCTAGACTCAGTGCCTTTACTCCCTTCAGAAAGGGAGTCGAGGTACAGTGACCAGGACACCCTTTGCAAAGTAAGTCATAAAGGGAGCCATTTTGAATGCAAAAACAGGACCCCCTTATAGGAAAAGACCAGCATTTTTATACTTGTATTTCTATTGTTCTATAGCATTGATCCCTATGGGACGATCATTGTGAGCAGTCACGGGTGGGTACCAGTGTAATCACTGGATTAGGAGGGAAAAACAAAGTCAGTATTTCAACTTATTGCCGTACATGGCTCCTCTTTTTTTTCTGTTGTTTATTTTAATTTTTTTTTTGGGGAGGGGGTTAATAAATCAATTACTGCATTAATCTTAAGGATTTGGCCATCCACATAAATGGGTGAAGGAGAAATTTTAATTTATGTCTTTATAGTCTGGCCCCTTGGGTCTTTATTTCTTTTTTTTCTTTAAAGTTAATTTGTTATATTAAATATCTCTTTTACAGCATGGTAGTATAATTTTCTTACTTTTATATATTTCTTTCTTTTCAGTTCTGTCTAGTCCTGAGATACTTTGCCACCGGTAGCTTCTACGGCCTAACCGGTGACTGACAGAAAGTGCCAACTTCGGCAGTCTGCAGGGCCGTGAAGGATGTTTGTCTGTTTTTCTATAGAAACAGGCACTCTTTCATCAAGTGGCCCCAATCATTTGAGGCCAAGCTGGACTTAGCTTTGAAGTTGTTCAGACACAAGGTCAAGTGCCAAGACCAAGAGGTAGAACAGCGAACCCCGTTTGTGTTTGGTTTTGTGGGCGGGACTCACGTTCCTATCAAGAGTCCGTCTGAGAATGAGAGTGCCTTTGTTGCCTTAGAAACGGTTACCACTCCATAAACACTACAGTAAGTTTTTCTCTCTTTCTCTTATCTATAACAAGGTATTTCTTTTCTTTCTCTCTTTTCTTTATATTTAAATTCATTGACTGCACTACGTTTATTCTAGAGAATGTTTTCTTTCTAAGAAGCTGACCCTTTCTCTTTATGTCTTTCCAGGTAGTATGTGACTACGATAAGCGAATCCTGTTCATTGACCCGAGGTGGCCAGGGTCTGTGCATGACGCGTATGCCTTGGCCTCCAGTCCTGTAGGAGATGAAATACAAGAAGAGGCGTGGGGTGATTTTGTTCTGCTTGGAGACGCCGGGTGAGCAAACTTAAAAGGCCTTCTTCAAATTTAATCTCTTTTCAAAGTAAAAAAATATTTCACTGAATTTCATTTCTTTCTTCACTTCTCTCCTGTCCCATGTCTCACTTGTCTTTTTGCTTTTCAGATATGGTTTGCGCAGGAACCTGTTTACACCCTTCAAGGATGAGGAAGGCCCTAAGCAGAGGTCTTTCAACACCAGGCACCGCGTGGAACAGTGCATTGGTATTCTCAAGCAGCGTTGGAGGTCAGTCTGTCAAGCTTTTTTTCCCATTTTTTTATATTTTTTTCTAGGCTGACATTGAAATAGAGTTGGTTTTTGCCTGTCATAAAAAAAGGATAGTAACAAAAAGAGCTTGTCTCTCTGAGTGTAGAAGTCTTTATTCTTTGAGTCTGTATTACAAATTACTGGGTTTTTTTCATTCCATTTTCCCAGGATACTGGACTCTTCAGCAGGGTACCTGCGTCATCATCCATGTAGGTCGTCGATGATAATAACAAGCTGTGCCTGCCTCCATAATGCGGCACTAGACCACGGGATAAGAATCATGGAGGACCCTAAAGAACCGTGGACACCAGTCAGAGCCCCTCTTCCCCAGCCCCGCCAGCGCACGCGGCAACAGGAAAATGATAGGACAAAGGATTTCCGGCGCAAATACGCAAACAAATATTTCTGAACTTTTGTAGTTTCCTTTTAAATTTCCTTTCAAGTGAAGAGAAATCAAACTCGCATTAAATGCTCTCAGGATGAATTTTTAACTTAGTTAAGTGTATGTAAGAAAGGCTAGAAAGTGAAACACAAAGATCATATCATAGTTCCTTCTTTTTTCATGACTAGTACATGTAAATGTTAAATAAAAACCTTTATCTCTGTATCAGAGTGTCTTTACCACTTCAAATTTTGTCTTGTTGTAAATACTTATGAGAGTAGCTAAACTTTTCTCTCATATCGACACATGGAAAGTAGTCTCTTAGTTCTTCTTAGTTCTCCTTTGTTCTCTTATCTTTTCCCTCTCTGCCTTCCTCTTAGCCTTCCCCTCACACAGAGCTAGCCATTGTGCCTTTGTACACTTAACTACTGATTTCCCTCTCTCTTTCTGGCTTCCTTTTGGTTTCTTGTGTAGTGTCATGCTGCGCTCTCGTTCTTTCTTCCTTGAAACCTCTTTCACTTTATTTCTCCATCTTTCATCTGTTTCCTCTTTCCTTCTCTCTTCCTTCATTTTTCTTTCATGCTCTATCTTTCTCTCCTGCTTCTTCTTCCTCTCTACCCTCCAAGTTTCCTTGTCCTTTTGTTTCTTGGGAACTTGAGTAAGCTTCATCCTTGATTTTGCTCTACTGAAGTCACTCTTGCCAGCCTTCCATATGTCTTCCTCTTTGATGGATGGCTTGGACGTACTATCGGATGGGTTGAGCTCCATGGCTGCTATCCCAGGAATACCTTTCACAAAAGAAAAGTAGACATCAGTTTTTGAGGCTTACATTATTTTTTATGATATATTTGGCTTCAGTTATTTTTTATGTTCCTTTCTGGATTTTTTTTTCTCACTCACCCCTCATGGCCTCCTCCTTCAGATAATCGAGAGCCTTAGCCTGCGTTCGAGACATCAGCATTTTCTTTGGCGGTGGACCGCTGCCGTCTTCTTTACCTCATGCCTTAGGTTGTTGTACTGTTAAAAGAAAGAGACGAGATGTACATTTTCTCAATGATTCCATAAGAGAGACTCAAAAGAAAATAAAACAATGACATGTTAGATGTATGTTTCTTATTTTTCTCTGTATTACCTTCTGCTTTTGCTTCTGGGTGAAGTCAGAGGTTTTATCCTGGCACTGCCGCACAGTCCTGTGAGTCCTGGCCTCCATATTAATGAAAAAAACTGAAAAAAAATAAAAATAATAAGGGTATGTGAATGGGGATCACCCCATGTCCCCATGTCAACTAAAAGAAATTTGTCATGTCCCATGTCAGTGAACCTAATAACCCATCTTGCTATGCTAACTTATGTGGGCGACACTGACATAAAAGGGACTGTGTGAGGTGATCTGCAAAGAAAACACACTCACATGCAACATCTCTCCAGGCCTGGCGGCGTATTTCTCTACCTGATCCAGGACCAGAAAAATGGAATTTCAGTGCAGCCCTGTTTAAGTTCACTGCATCCATGAGGGCCTCGACTTCTTCCTTCTTCCATCTGTCGGAGTTAACCGGTAAGTCATCCCTCAACGGAACGTCCTCTCCCTCGCTGTCCGAACAACTCGCGTTCAAGTTTTCTTCATTCTCAGGAGCAGCACCCAATAACCCACTTTCTTTTGTCGTCTCCAGTAAGGTCTCAACTGCTAGCGAAGGAGCGTACTGTACAGTTGATGCTTCAGAATTTACAGACGCGTTGTCCTTTGGTCTGAGAATGAGCTGCCTTTTCTTCTTGTAAGGTAAATTTTTCCCTTCCCTTACCTGTTTTTCACAGAAAAAAAAAATCCTTTTTTAACGTTCATTAAGTTAGACCGGTATCACAACAAGAAAAGTCTTCCTAACGAGAATTTCACATAAAATGTTGTTGTGCAACGTCTTTATTTTTGGTGCCATACACATGCTAAATAAAACCCTTTTTCTCCTCTCTCAGAATACTTGGTTTGAAAATTTCTTTGAAAAGTAGTCTCTAGGCAAAACAAAGGACTATATGCATAGGTTAAACAGCTTACCCTTTCCTCGGTCCTGTCCATTACTGACATTGAGGTGGGATACTGTGACCAAGACGTTAGCCTTTCATGACGTCAGTGAGAAGAAAAACAGTGTCGCCCCCTGTGCACAGCGATATCTTGGCTTAAATTCTCGTTGTGCTTAACGTGAGCTAACATGAAACTGTCTTTTTTAACTTTCCTTAGCTTTGGTTTTCGTATAGCATATGACATACTTTATTTGCCATAAGGAGACAGACTGACTTTGAGACATTTTTCCAGAAATATTTTTTTATTTCTTGATACAACTAAAGAAACAAAATGTGAAGACATCTCACTGTAAAAAAAATAACAACAAAAGAAAGAGAGGAACTTTTCTTGGAGTGGCCTGGGGAAGTATACTATATCGAGGTAACCTAATAAAGACGGGAGGGCTTTGTTCTTACATCATGCACGAGACTACTCAGATAACAAGAGCCTACTGTTTCCTGTTTTACAGATGCGTGAAAAAGTACCCTATTTTTAAAGCATGCTTGAAATCATATTTTATAAACATGATTGATCTGAGTCCTTAAGTAAGCTTCACACATACAATAAATTGGTCGTGTGAAGTGAACTACTAGAGTAAACACAGTGTGACTTTTACGTTCCTGTGACATAGACCGCTGCAGAGCTAATTGTCTTAAGACTAACATAACCCCTATCTTCTGTCTTTCCTCTCTTGGATTTACTTGAAGACAAAGAGAAAACCTTAAGCTAGAAATATTCTTTTGGTTTGTCCTTATATTTTTTCAACATATAACTCTAACATACTCAGTCTTTGTGAAGTCAGTCTGAAAAAATGTTTACCTGAAAGATAACTTAACAAAAGGGGTCTTGTGTTCTGTTGACCCCAAGTAGTTGCAGTAAAAGGTAAAACAAAAGTTACAGTGAACTCGTTGAGTGTAAGCAACAGTCTTTGTTTAGCTTATTTAGTCTTGCCACCAGTTTTCTTCACTCTTTTATTATTGTTCTTTTTGGCTTGATCCGCGACTCTCTTTCTGGTAGAAGGGCCGGCCCTCTTTGGCTCTTGTGGGGTCTCTCCTGTTTCTTTTGGGGTTTCAGCTGTGTTTCCTTCGTTGTCTGTGGCAAGGTGCATCCTGCCAAGAGTATGAGCAGCTTCCATTACTTTAGGGTCTGGATCAGTGTCAGACGTATGTGCCTCTTCCTTGATCTTACCTTTTTCATAGTCTCTATATCTTACTACAACACCCCCTGTAGTAATTGTATTGAAGTCACCTGTGCTTTTCGTCGCTTCTAAGTTGCAGACATTGTTTTTTTACGGTTCTGGATTATTTAGAGTCTGGGTTGTAGCAACGTCTCCTGTTTGTATAGTGTCAGGAGGGCTAGGAGCCTGGTCAGTCATGGGAGTTGTATCTTCACGTTGTGGCAGCTGAACAGAAGCAACGTGTTCAGTCTGGTCAGTCTCTGGAGGGATAGTAGCCTGGTCAGTCTCGGGAGTGACAGTAGCCTGGTCAGTCTCGGGAGCGACAGTAGCCTGGTCAGGCTTGGTAGCGACAGTAGCCTGGTCTGTCTCGGGATAGGTATCTTCACGTTGTTGCTGCTTTGTCTCCTGAACACTGTGAGCATGATCAGCCTGGAAAGTCTCCAGAGAGATAGGAGGATATGTCACTTTGTCCGAGTGGGAAGGTGCACCAGGTCCTGGGCAGACAGTAGAACTAGGCCCTGAATAAAGGTTCTGTGGCTGATGGGGATGTGGAATGAATTTCCTGGTGCAGGTGAGGTTTGAGATAAGTTTTCGTCTGAATTTGTGACAGCAGGTTGTCCTATTATTTGACAGACAATTCTACCTGGATTTAGTGACAGAGGATTCGACCCTTGGCCTGCTGGAGGACCCATTCCAAGTGTGTTTGACGAAGTATCTACACAGACCACTGCAAGAGACAGAGAGACAGAGCAATAGACATAAGAGAGGGAATTTTTATGAAAAAGACGAGGAACAAGAAGGTAAAAAAAAAATTGTGTGTAAGTTAATTCAAGTCGACCTGTTTATAGTTCATTATTATGGTTTTTTTATTTTTTTAATCTTATTGTGTTACTTCATCTACAACAGAGAAAACGTTGTGACAAATAGGTGAAGACTGACTACCTGTTGGGGCTGTAAAAGAGTTTAGTGTAGGACCTAGTGGCTCTGTAACAAGGAAAGGGAGTTCTGGAGTCTGTGTTTCCACTGTGACAGAACGTTTGACCATTTCTGTTTGGTGGAAGAGCTTACTGAGCACTAAAAACATAGAAGGGAAAGCACTTTCTTAAAATAGACCTAAATTACTAAGGATATCTGGAAACAAACTTTGTCGCTGACATAATATATGGCAGGCAGTTTTTTGGGTTTTTTTTCCACTGTGCCACACAAAGTGAAAAGACATAAGTTCTTTTGTTATGTGAGGATTTTAGGCTCAAAAGTGAACTTTTTCTCTCTGTGAAAGTTTACTTAGAAGAAAGAAAACTTACCCTTTATTATTTGGGACACATTCCGACTGCATGTTGCTTGGATGTCAATTATCTTCTCTCTGTCGTTCCCCAACTTCTCCAACACGTCCATGCACCTTGATATAGCCAAGACATGTTTTCCTCAGACGCACGGCGGTTCTCTTCCATGGTAGAAAGCATAGACTCCAAACGAGCCAAACGAGTGTCCTTTTCTGCCGAGTTCTCTTCGAGAGGCAAGTTTTCCACTGTCTTGTCTGGAGAGAAGCACAGCTTTTTACTGCTTCCTCCTCCCTTTTTCCCTGCTAACCTTGGACTGCGTCTCAACCCTGGGGGGAATTGTCATTGGGGGTAGAAGTAAACAGAATAGACATATCCTGATTAATCCCTGTGAGGTCAACAACGTCGTCAGCCTCTATCACGTCGACAATCATATCATCAGACTGATCTTTGTCCTGCTCCTCAGTTACCTTGGAAACCTTGGAAAACTTAGAAACCTGCAAAACATTCTTAGTAAGGTCCACATGAGCTGAAACGGCATTTCTTACAGCATGTCTGCCAGGCTTCTTGAAAGGAGCGCTCCCGTCGGAAGCTGAAGACAGTTTACTGCCAGACGCTTTAACAGTAACCCCTGTTACACCCTTGGTCTTAACTCTTTTAACTGGAACAGTGCAGGAGGAAGAAGCTTGCACGTTTTTTTTGGAAAGAGGAGGAGAAATAACTTGAAGCTTGACATGTTTCTTGTGAGGAGTACTGACCTTCCTGGTGGTAGAGGCTTTAGGGGAAGCAGCAGCCGTTTCTGCTATTAATTGTTCATCTGAGGGTATGAGCAAATCCTTCTTGCCAAAAGGAGCTGGTGAATTGGGTTTCGTGTTGGATTTAGGTAAGGGAGAACTCTTCTTCTTGCGGTTCTTCCTAGATTGCTCTACTTGGTCGGTGTAATATATTACCTCTCCTCCCTGAGCTGAAGACAGGAAAAGATGGACATTGATTAACTTATATCTTGGGAAGGGATAAAATCAGCCCCTTGTTTCCTTTTTCATGAAAATTAATTTTCTGTGGACTAATTGAAAAGACAAAGAGGACGGAGGTAGAGATAAGAAAGAGACAGAGACAAAAATAACAGTTTCACATCTTTAAGTAAGGACTGACATATCATAAATAATCTACAGCCAGGACAAAATGGCAGAAGGACAGAAAAGGGTTGTTTTGTTCTCACCTACTATTCTCTCGACTCCTTTGTACTTCAGGCGTAGAACCTCCGTCAGTGAGCAGCCTTCTACTGAATTACCTGCATCAATCTGATCAAGGAAGTTCTGGTTCTGCAATAAAGTTTTAAAAAAATCATAAGATATAAATGAAAAAGAGAGCTCAGGGAATTTAACTACAAATAAAAAAGTATATCGTTTCATTTAGTTAAAGGTGCTGCTTTATTTTTTCAGAGATCAACTTTATGTACACTGAACAAAAGGACAAGGAAAAGGATGAAGCTTACCTTGTTCTTCGCTCTCCAAGCAAAGTCGTTCAGGTGGTGCCTCAGTTTAGGGAGTTCTCTCTGTGAATTCTGGATGCTGTTAACTGTCACTGTAGAAAGAAAGGGAAAGGTTAACCTCATGTAATTTTTTAAGGTTTTTTCATGGAAAATGAAAAAAAAGGAGAAAACGCAATTTTTTTTTTATTTAATATTTCTTGGCAGATAAAAATAACAAAATAATCATCTAGAAAAGAAAAGAAGAAGAAGCCCACAAAGAGAATACAGGAAATTTTCTTACCGAGAATGGTGTCCCAGCCTTCCTTTCTTGTCTCAAAGCTGTTAGGTCCTCGAGCACAGAGGAGTGCCTTCTGATTGTAACATGAGTACATCAAGGCACGGTTCTCCGCGTCAGACCAAAACACGTCATGACAGCGTGCTGTTCCACGCCAAGTAAGACTTGAAGAACCCGCTTTGCTCTTACATTTAGGAGCTGGTTTAGAGGGAGACTTATCGTCAGAGAGGGAACTCGAATCCTCTACTACGTACTCTTTCTCTTTGCTGTCGTCCCCTCCTTCGTCATCTTCCTAGTATTCTTCTTGTTCCTTTATTTGATAACCTTGGAATCCTTGGAAGCAGGAGTTCAAGTCAGGGAGATCATAAGCTCCGACCACAGTGCCTGGTTGGTCTACCTCTTCTTCGTCGCAAGTGCTGCTACTGGGATCATACATTTCCCTCTCCTTCAATAAAAGGAAGGACAAAGGTTAAAAAAATGAGATCAAAGTGAGGAAAAGGATAAAAGAAAAGGACCACGTAAAGGGGAAGGGGAACTTCGACACAGACTTAACTTGAATACGTTTAACTTAGGTTAGGGCCCTTTTTACCTTATTATCACTCATGCCGGCTTCAGAAAAAAACGAGGAAACTCTTTTTTTCTACTATCACAACTACCTTATGAAGGACACACATGAAGAAAAGGATAAAAGACAGCATTTAGACCACTTTATCCATGTTTCACTCACTTTCTGGGAGAGTTGAGCCATGTTTAACGAGTGTTCATCGTAGTTGGCGTCCACGAAATAAACAAAGCGAACTTTCCATCCGGAAGTGACATAGAGCGGTAACTGGGTCAAATTACACTGGTTTCCCTGCTTATTTTCTCGCTGTGCACAAGTTTCCCTGAGACAGCGAGAGAAAAACAGCGAAGAAACAAAATTATCTTACGTAGTGACAATGACTCTCGTTAGGAAAAGGCAGAACATTGGTGCAATGGGTCTGGAAAACTTTCTTTGTAGTTCTTGCTGTTTCTAAGACCTTTTCACGTAACGAAGGTTTGCTGTTTGTGCAATGACCCCCAGATCCCTCTTTTCACTATATATGTAATTTCTTAAAGATTTTGCACTGTTTATATGTGTAGGGGTATGAAATTATATATATATATATGGGGGGATTCAACTTATGATGTATTTGGCCCTTTTTGGCTTCTGGGAGCTACAGCAAAATATTCAAAGCCCCATTCTTCTTAATTCTAATCATATTTGATAGAAAACATATAGGGGCTTAAAAAAAGGGCAAATTTGCGTATGTCGGCCTATTATTTTTAGAGATATAGGCCTTTGAAGGTGAAAATTCACCAAAAAATGTCATTTTTTCACCTTTTCCTCTATGTTCAAGGTCATGTATTATATGATAAATCATTTCTAGGACATCCTGATTTATTTTTTCCATGAGGGGACACTCATAGCTAATATTTCAATATCGTTCGGAGTTGATTGATCTCGTAAATTTTCCGCGGGAAGGCCTACTTTGAAAAATGACAGGTTTTCTAACCACCAGGCATATAATAAAAGTAGATTAGCTAGCCTGCTAAAACACTAGCTTTATTCTTATAAATAGCCACCATGAAAGGGGTCCTTATAGGGGTCTATTGGGCAGAAAAAAAATTGGCACTACCTTGGAACCCAACATCACCACAGCCATCAACGTAATTTTCAATTTTGAGAGTGTGACCAACGCTGAACGGTCATTTTCCTCAATTAATCAATAAATACTGGTCATTTCTATAATTATTCTACCCAAGCTATGTCAAAATATGTAGTTTCTCACCACAGAAGTAAAAAAGCGAAGAAAGGTTTCACAGGCTGGCCATAAGGGGGGGTTCTTCGTATGTTTCAGCGTTGGTCACACTTTCGCGCTGAAATCAGCACGGGAAAGAAAAACGACTTCCTGTTAACCGGCAGAAATGACCTACATCCAGGTGTCTTTGTAAACAACTCAGAGGAACCCAAGCTGTGAAACTGGAGCCAATCAAAGCAAATTGTCCTCAACTTTCCATTGGAAAATCACCACAAAGGTAAGGAAATTTGATGAAATTTTCATAAAATGTTGTTGTGGAAGTGTGCAGGGATATGTAGATTGCTTGTTGTGTACTGCAATGATTTAATTTGGATGCTAGGGGGTAAAAACGATCTGGGAATGAAGTTTCCTAACCGCTACGGCCATTGGCTTGCCTGGGATGAGCGATTAGGCTTGGTCCGGTCCCTCTCCCCGGTAGCTTCAGCGTTGGTCACACTTTGCTCGCATGGCAGAGAACGGTCGAAATAGGTGGAATTTGGTGGGATTTTGCTGTAATTAAAGACTGTATCTGTAGATTAGGGTCTGTACTACATCTTAGAATGGTTTAGCACCCTTTTCCTCCATTTTGAGACAACCCCCGGGCTTTTACGAAGCCAGGGTGGCGAAAATCAGCTGAAAAATACATGTTCTTAGGCCCAAAACTTGCTTATTTTACAAATTTTCATGTTTTTTGCATGTTAAAAATCCTGAACAGGCCTCCCCCCATTGTTTTATTCTATTTTGCTCATGTTTGAATGGTCAGCTTTCCCTCAGTGCAAGCCTATAGGTATTTAACCCGAAAATGTGACCAACGCTGAAGCCGAGTCAAGTTCGGCCCCACGTTCGCCCATACATATACACCGGAGTAAATTCTAGTCATCATTACTTAGATAGGACTAGTATCTAACCTCCTGGCCACATATATTCACTATTTGACATTTCCCCTCTTCTTTATGGCACATTTTTGAAAGTGTGACCAACGCTGAATCGATAAATTTTGGGCTATAAGGTATGAACGGTACACTTCCACTGCACATATGTCATTCATATTTGGCCATAAGATGGCCCTAAGGTTCCTCTAACTTATAGAAGTACCAACAAGTACATCCTGAATACTTCCTAAAAAAAAAAATTTCTGGTGGTTATATTTTTGGTTTTCACAAGGTGTTTGGTCAGTATTTTTCCGTGTCATGTCTGTATGTGCTCATTTTTTTTCTTATACCTATAGGACATCACTAACATCATATAAATGCCCCATAATGTGTGTTTCCTGCAATTTGTCACTCATTATTTACATTTTCCACTTGGTACCAAAATTCTCAAAATCTATTAAAAATACCAATTTTATATTTGTAGACTAACCTCGGACATTGTATAACATTATATAGACATCGTATATATTTGGAATTATTTTCTGAGGGTTTTTATGTGTTTCTGGCTATATTTTAATCACTGTTTGATTTATTTTACAGATGTCATCAACCAGCTCAGACACAGAGCCAGTGTCTCCAGAGCCGGTCAAAAAGAAGATCGCCATGACGCCCGCGGAACGTAAGCGGAAATCAAGGGCAAAACTCAAGATGGTCCGGGGCGAGGAGGCCATCAACATGAAGAATGCGGCGGACATGAGGGTCAAGAGAGCTAGGGACAAGCTCACTGACACGCCAGAAGAGCGTAGGAGGAAGCAAGATCTCTCCAACCTCCGCTCAAACAAGTGTAACGCTAAAAAGGTGTGTTGATCTTCCAGTGGGTTACAGGTAAAAGGTGTACAATAAGATTCAATAACAAATAGAGAAATCATAGGTATATCAAAATGTAATATTGGTATGGATAAAGTAGTAAGTATGTATTCACATGCATGTTGTATGTACTCAATTTCTCATTCCTTTTTCTTATTCAGCGTGAGCGGAAGAGGACGGGGCCAGACCCAGGTGAAGGTACATCTGCGGGACCTGCAGCACCACTGCCAGTGACCACACCGTCGGCAGCTCCCGCAGTGGCACCATCCCGCCAGGCTGATGCAGGTACTCCTGCTGGTACCTCGAGCAAGGGCAAGGGCCGTGGTAAGACAAGCGCCACCACGCCTGCCGGTCGCCCTGGCCAAGGACGTGGTGCCAGCATGCCGGTGGCGCTCTTCCTCCACGGACAGCCCCGCCCGAAGTACCCACAGGTGTCTGCATCGTCGTCTGGCGACACCACCGGTGTAAGTATAATACAAAGGTTCTAGACTTTAAATATTATAAAGTAAAAAGAAAGCCATCGATTAAAGGGATCTGAATAATAGTGTTTAGCAGTAGCATTTATCTCATTACCTGTACTCATGTGTAAATGTATCTGACTCCTCAGCATTAAAACCTTACATTCTATATTGTGTCATTTCAGGAGACCCCAGAGTCACCCGTAGTGGTCGGGTCATCGGACGACAGTGACGTCCCTGTGGCACCTCCCGTGGAGACTCCGGTCCAGTGCACGCCCTCGTCACCCGTGGTGGAGGAAGAGGAAGCAGCCAGCCGTCGTCCGGTCCGGCAGGTTACGCTTCGGCAAGAACCACCAGCCAGGCGTAGCGGCAGGTCGTCCGGAGGGCGGCCAGACTCCTCTTCCCCACCACCGGTCAATGTAGGGATAATGGAAGACATCGCGTAAGTATAATTATCACTCACCAGAACTTCATTTATGCATCATGCCAAGATTATGGGTTTGGTATAATTTTTGACAGTCTGCACGATGCTCCAATGAAGTGCTTGTATTGTATTATATTAATGAAGAATTTAATTCTTGATAGATTGTCAGTAGTGTGAAAATAGCATCAATAGGAGATTTTAATATGGCCATTCTAAATTTACAGCACGATGCTCCGCAAAGACTCCAACGAGTGAAATGTAATTGTACAGTAGTTACAGTAATAGTTGAAATGCATGTTGAATTGTTGCTTGTTGCCTGTTGAAATGTTGATTACCTTGAAGTTATCAAATAATTAATGCATGCATGAATTTTCGATACAATATATATATATACATGCATTCGATACAATATATACATGCATTATGTAGTATCATCAATGTACTTCTTCAATTAACACTCAATTTCAAATGAATAATATATATGTATAGTATAGAATCTCAATTTCTATCGATTCAGCGTTGGTCACACTTTCGAAAATATTAGATATTAGTCTAGAACTAACACTAGATCCAATACATTGAATATGAAAAAGCATGAATTAATCAGGCTACTTGATATTTTCCATATGCCACAATGTATTATTGTCAATTCATTACCTTCCAGCCCGTGCATACGGACCGGTGACCAGATGACAACCCCCGGACCGCCCCCCGACACAACACCGAACACCCCACCAAACCTGAAGTACACAACGCGAAAAACAACAACACCTAGAACTAACCGCCGCAACTACCAGACACGGGTGTTAGTGGGCAGGGCGGAGGTCGCAGAACAGGAGGTGGCCAAACTGCGCGCCCAGATCACCAAGGCCACCCGAACCCACAGCGTAGCACGCGAGTCTAAGCGTGTTGCACCGGATGGCGAACTACCCCCGGCTGTAGCGCACAGGGAGGAGCGCGTTGCACCGGACGGCGCAGACATCAACACACCAGCTGAGCCAGCAGTCCACCAGGTTTTGCTCCAGAGCATCACCCAGTTGGACAACCATACAAAGATCAGCCTCCTCCGCCAAGCACTGCCACTTCAAGTCCGCAAGGAAAAGGCTAAGGACTTGGCAGCGATTATGGGGGTTGACAAACGTACAGTTGCCAAAGCTCCTGTGGATAAGCCTCACCAGCACACGGTGAAACACGCAGAAAAGGTCAGGCGCGTGGTGGAGTTCTTGTCAGACCCAGAGAACTCCATCATGCTGCCAGGGAAGAAGGACTATAAGACTGTCAATGGTGTTCAACATCAAAAGAGGAATCTGCGGGACTTTGTATATTCCCTGGCAGACAAGTTCCAGGAAGCCAACCCTGACCTGGCCTGTCGACGCACAACCTTCTACAAAATCAGGAAGGACCACCCGTGGTTCATTATCATGGAAGACCAGCCTGCTAATGAGTGCCTGTGCGAAAAACACCAGAACTTTGTTCTCAGGCTGCGGGCTGCTGGCATCAATGACTGCCCGGATGTCCTAGTGACATCTTCCACCTTGGAGCAGTTCACACAGAGATTGAACGCCAAGGTGACGAGTGAGACCATCAAGTACACCACATGGATCCATCAGGCTGTCGTATACGGGAAGGACAACAAAACAGTGATGAAGCTCCGCCCACACGTTGTTGAGGCGAAGCCTCGTGCTGAGTTCATCAAGACCCTCACCGATGAATTCACCACCATGGCTGAACATGTGTCCCGTGCCCGTAACCAACACCGCGTTGTGCGACACCTCAGGGAGAGTCTGTCTTCAGTGGAGGTTACAATCCAGATGGACTTTGCGGAAAACTGGCTTGTAACATACCCCGATTCGCCACAGAGTGTGTACTACTCCAAGGAGCCAGTGACACTACACCCTGCGGTCATCCACTACAGAGATGAACCCACCGGCATCACCAAACACCACTCTCTGGCGATCTGTACTGATGACAGGAAACATGACACTGGTGCCATCCTGGCCTTTCTGCAAGTCCTGGCAGTGTTCCTCCGTGAAAACCTGCCCGAGGTCAGGATGGTCCACTACGCGTCGGACTCTCCCTCCAGCCAGTACCGGAACATTTCGGTGTTTTCGTTGCTGGTACGCCACGAGGAGCTACTTGGCGGTCTCAAAGGTACTTGGACTTACTTTGAGGCGGGCCACGGCAAGGGTCCCTGCGACGGCGTTGGCGCTGCTGCTAAGCGTAACGCAGACAACCTAGTTGCCAGGGACCACATAATAAGGAACGCAGCGGAGTTCGTCTATGAGGGAAACCAACTCGACAGCCTCGTCCACTATGTCTGTGTTCCGGTCGTAGACATTGCAGCCGCCCGTCTCACCATGGTCTCAGCAAAAGCAGACAAGGCAGTGAAGGGCACCATGCGTGTGCACGCTGCTGTCCCTGCCGAAGCCGGAAAGTCACTCGCTGTCCGTGACACATCATGCTTTGACAACTGCTGCTGGGACCATGAAACCTGTGAGTCCAAGCGTGGATGTCCGGGATGGGTGACACATCAGCTGAGGTTCATCCACAAGGCCGCTCCCCCACCAGAGCAGACTCGTGGCACGCGGCGGAAGAACACCCGACCCATCCGTGCCCCTGCTGAGATGGACGTCGCGGATGCCATCACTCCTCCTCTACCAAAGCAGGGCCTGGTCCAGATGAAACCTCGGCCTGCCAGAGCCCCTGCTGCTGTGGACCCTGACTACGATCCGGTCGTTCGCACCACTGCCTGCAAGCGACCCAGGGACGGCTCAGCAGTTGTGGGACGCAAGCACGCCCGAAGTGACCGGGTGCCTACTGCTGCCACAACCAACAAAGAGAATGTCGCCCCGTGTGCCGCACGAAAGCGTGCCGCGGAGCGCGTCATCGCCATCCCCACCAAGCAAGTGCGACCAGATCTACCCACCTCACCCCTCCAGATCGAGGACGGACCGCCCATGGACCCTCGCGAAAAGATGGTGTATGTACAGGACCAGTACGAGTATGGTGACTACGTCATTGTCGCTGAACTGCACTCAACAGATTCGTCAAAAGACACATGGTTCCCTGGGAAGGTGAAATGTAGGCACGACGTCGGTTACGAGGTCACCATGATGTTTCGTACCAAAAAGAAATACAACGAGGAGGAAATCATTCCTGCCTTCCGTTGGCCCAAAGAAGAACTTGTGATGACACTCGAAGTTTCTGATATCCTGGGCAAGGTGCACCCACCAAGGAGGTATGGCACCACATCCTACACTGCTGCCTACCTCCTGTCCGAAACCACTTTGGACCTTGCTGACCGAAAACTCAAGAGGAAACGAGACGACCTGACCTTGTAACTGACTGTCGTGCTTCATATCACCCTCCCATATCAATTGTCTATGATATCAGTTGCCTATCCCAGAGGGTTGAGACCATGGTGGCTGAAAAATAAACCAGCTACTATAGCCTCAATACATCTGATTTTCCTAATTTATTAACGCTTCAGCGTTGGTCACGTTTTAGTATGTTCATAGTAGAACGCTTACCATCATCATGTATCTTCCTGTAGGGTGTTAAACTGTTCTATATTGCTTAGTAGAAATGTTTGGCTGGTTCAAAAGGGCAAAATGAGTTATGATGGTGTATTTTTATGTAAGGTGTGGCACACTCGTAGTTGTAAATCTTGGGGAAAAGAAGTGAAAATTAATTTCAAAGTCATGATAGGGACCCTATATGTGCCTGAAATCTGTATATTTATTCTCTATTTAATAGAGGAAGAGGTTCTGTGCCTTGGAATGTAACAGGGATGTAATCCAATAAGTTATATTGAGTGTATGGTGAAGTAATCAATATGTTGTCACCGCTTCAGCGTTGGTCACGTTTTAGTATGGTCATAGTAGAACGCTTACCATCATCATGTATCTTCCTGTAGGGTGTTAAACGGTTTTGTAATGGTTAGTAGACCACTCAGGCTAGTTTATAAAGACAATATGAGCTACCTTTGTATACTTTTATGTTAGGTGTGGCTCGCTGGTAGTTGTAAGTCTTGGGAAAAAAAGTGAAAATTAATTTCAAAGTCATGATAGGGACCCTATATGTGCCTGAAATCTGTATATTTATGCTCTATTTAATAGAGGAAGAGGTTCTGTGCCTTAGAATGTAACAGGGATGTAATCCAATAAGTTATATTGAGTGTATGGTGGAGTAATCAATATGTTGTCACCGCTTCAGCGTTGGTCACGTTTTCAGGGATTCTGATGAATTTGAGGAGCTTTAGGTAATATGCTTACCAGCCCAATGAATCATGTTGTATGGTGTTAAACTGTTTTGTAATGGTTAGTAGACCACTCAGGCTAGTTTATAAAGACAATATGAGCTACCTTTGTATACTTTTATGTTAGGTGTGGCTCGCTGGTAGTTGTAAGTCTTGGGAAAAAAAGTGAAAATTAATTTCAAAGTCATGATAGGGACCCTATATGTGCCTGAAATCTGTATATTTATGCTCTATTTAATAGAGGAAGAGGTTCTGTGCCTTGGAATGTAACAGGGATGTAATCCAATAAGTTATATTGAGTGTATGGTGGAGTAATCAATATGTTGTCACCGCTTCAGCGTTGGTCACGTTTTCGGGAATTCTGATGAATTTGAGGAGCTTTAGGTAATATGCTTACCAGCCCAATGAATCATGTTGTATGGTGTTAAACGGTTCTGTATTGCTTAGTAGAAATGTTTGGCTGGTTCAAAAGGGCAAAATGAGTTATGATGGTGTATTTTTATGTAAGGTGTGGCACGCTCTTAGTTGTAAGTCTTGGGAAAAAAAAGTGAAAATTAATTTCAAAGTCATGATAGGGACCCTATATGTGCCTGAAGTCTGTATATTTATGCTCTATTTAATAGAGGAAGAGGTTCTGTCCCTTGGAATGTAACAGGGATGTTATTCAATAAGTTATATTGAGTGTATGGTAGAGTAATCAATATGTTGTCACCGCTTCAGCGTTGGTCACGTTTTCGGGGATTTTGATGAATTTGAGGAGCTTTAGGTAATATGCTTACCAGCCCAATGAATCATGTTGTATGGTGTTAAACGGTTCTGTATTGCTTAGTAGAAATGTTTGGCTGGTTCAAAAGGGCAAAATGAGTTATGATGGTGTATTTTTATGTAAGGTGTGGCACTCTCGTAGTTGTAAGTCTTGGGAAAAAAAGTGAAAATTAATTTCAAAGTCATGATAGGGACCCTATATGTGCCTGAAATCTGTATATTTATGCTCTATTTAATAGAGGAAGAGGTTTTGTGCCTTGGAATGTAACAGGGATGTAATCCAATAAGTTATATTGAGTGTATGGTAGAGTAATCAATATGTTGTCACCGCTTCAGCGTTGGTCACGTTTTCGGGAGTTTGCGAGGGTTCGGTGAAGGCCAAGATAAGTTCCTTGAGTTACTCATAGATGGCCAAGGGTCCTTTTCCTGTATAATAGACCTTCTTAAGATAAAGCAGAGTAATTTTCAAGAGAATATGATGAGTTTTGGTGAACTGAGGGTAAAGTTAAAATTGTGGATCGATTTTCACCAAAATTTACATCTCGCGCTATATTACACAAGACCCATAAATCCAAAAGTTTAGATCCCCGGTTTTTGATTTTTGGTCAACTTAAACTACTATATTGTAGTATTATTGAAACAGCATTTGGTGACAATCCAAGCATTACTCAGTGTGGTATTGATGTTATATCTAAAAACGTGACCAACGCTGAACGATTTTCTAAGGGTTTTACACCATGGGCTATAAAAACTGAACCCCTGGGAGTTGAATCCTTGAACGGACCTTTCTGATATGCCAAGATATAGGGCTTTCAATAAAATAAAGTGTTATTAAGTAATACTGAGTTTGTAAATCTATCAGTCCTGAGCCAGATATGCATAGAAAGTTGAATCCCCCCATATATATATATATATATATATATATATATATATATATATATATATATATATATATATAACACTCATTACTTTCATCAACCCATGGGACTCAGACTCAGGTCACAGGGTGTGATGGAGGGATCTGGATGGCAGGTGGCAGCACCTGCCTTCCGGTTCATATCAATTACACAAGGGGCCCACCACTCATGTGTCACATGTCACATGATGAGTTCTGCGGGCTTGTCCCATATATAAATAAGGGCAGTTTTCTTGTTACCACTTCAGTAGTGGTCAAGACCACTGCTCACATCCTAAGGTTGTTACCATAAGGGTAACCAAATGTCACGAGTATGTAGCCTGTAGAGGCTGGATGGTATTTAATAAACTTGGTTGCTTACACAGAACTTCTTCTCTTTTTATTATTTCTTAACCTAACTGAAAAGGTGAACCACTACAACATGCATCTCTCTCAGCTATCTCTCTACCATTTCAACTACAGATATCACAGCAGCCAAGTTAGATCAGTAGGAAGAGCACCTTTTTCAGGTGGAGACCCAAGCTTACTTTATAGAGAATGCGAACTGAATGATAGGTTTTTATGCTTTTATTTCTTTTATTGTCAAGTAGAATGGTATTGGTCTTATTTAGGAATATTGCCAATGCCATGATAGGAGGGAAAGAGCTGTCATTGCATATAAAGAGTGTAAAACCTTCCAAAAATAATACACATGTATATATATAGTGAAAAGAGGTTTCTGGGCTAGCCCACCTGGGCCCCATCTGGCAGCTCAGACATTATTTTACCAGCTTGAGCCCACGTTTGGGCTAGCCCAGAGGACCAGAGGAATCCCATCTGGAGCCCTTGTGGATGTTCTGGCTGGGCTTATATTTGAGAATAAATGAAATAATTTGAATAAAGTCATATGGCATTGATTTGTATAAATTATGTATATTCATACATAGTTTTCTATGGGACTTTTATGAACTACTTTCTTCCATGAGATAAGATCTAACCCCCTTGCCCCAGTGAAACCCTTGAACATTTCTCCACCATAAGGGCTGAGTCATTTATTGCTAGCTGTGGGGGGGGGGGGTTGTCTTGATGGACTTTAGTGGATCAGCAAATTTCTTTCCAACACCCCACCAATATGGTGAAAGTTATTGTGACCCCCCCTACTGAGAACCAATTTTGCAAAATGGCCCACTCCAAAATGCAAATGGAATGATGTGTTGCAATGAGTATTTGGATTTGCCCATATTTAGTTATGAATTCCCCTCCCAATGTGAGGGTTTATTGGGTGTTATCCCCCCCCCCACCAAGAAATTCCCATTTTAAATGACCCCCACTCATATCTAGCAAGCCACCCCCCTCCCCACTGGAAATAAATGACTCAACCCTAAGGAGCTGTGATCATGTGCAACTTCTATCACCTTTTTCTAGACAATGTATAATCCACTTTACATATATTACACCACCAAATTACACAGTATCCCCTACTTCTGATGAGGTCATCTGGCCAAAACCTGCTCACAGAGTGACAAAACTATAACATATTGGGTTGCTATACAGCTGACTGCACACATTGTCCCTTACCAGTAGTCACTTCACCATGGGAGACCAGATGTGTAGGCTGGGGTTCCCCAGTCTTTATTTAGACATCATGACAGCTGGTTACCACACTTTCTGAAACACAGAAAGTGACCAGCAGCACTGGGGAATCCCAATGAGGTCATACTTCATGGTTGACCAGTCATGAGAGGTGGGGGTTTCCCAATATCCATCTGAAATTATGACATCTTAGCTGGCGCGTTCAACTATAGAATATGGTACAGCAAGGGATTTCCCTCTTTCCCATGGTGTTCAGGTACAGTATAAATATGAAATTCATGGTCACAGTTACATACTTTTTATTCAACATTTTACTGAAGATGTAAAATTTATACCATCTATAATTGCCCTCACCATGTATTCGGATTCATGTTCAATGAACGTTGAATGTGCTCAGAGTTATTCAGTGAACACAAACTTTTTAGAATCCAAAATTCATACTGAGAAAAAATCCATGTCTTACCAATTACATGGTCAAGCAGATACATGTTGAATTTTCATGAATCAACCTCCTGACTTACATGGGTGGGTTTGATAAGGCCCACCCCATTCCAGTCATCACTGAACTCTTTGAAACGGGCTTCCCTACCAATGCATATGTATTTACCCTTTGCTCCTCTGAGAGTTTCTAGAAGACGGGCTACAAAGAGTCGCGCAGGTGAGATGCATTTTTGCAATATGGAGAAGTGCGCCTAGTAGGCTTTGGAATTGTTTCTTGGTTACAGTACGGCATCTATAAAAGCTGTTAACCTTTTGTTTTACCTGGAAGAGTTTTTCCTTTGGTACGGATAGAGTCATGTCTGATGTGTCAATCCGGACTCCAAGCCTGGTGACTGCATGAAGCGGGTTCTTGAGCCTTGTCTTTTGCCTCAGGGACTCACGTTGACCAATAGCTGGAAGGCGATGTTGAAGTGCTCCAGTGCAGTGGCCCGATCTGGGGAGACAAGGATTATGTCGTCAAGATACATTCTAGCATATACATTACATTTATGAAGCATTGCCACAATGGCGTCGGCGACCCTCTGCATATCAGATGCAGAGGCTCTTGACCCAAAAGAGACCTGGATGTCACAATAGAACTTTTGATTCTTCTTGAAGCAGAGTAAAGGCCAGTCAAGTACATCGGAATTCAGGTTCTTATAAGCACGACTGATATCAAGGCTAGCAACATAACAATTTTGTCCTTGTCTTATAATTTCTTTTGAGACTGCCTCAACCTTTGGGAGGCTATGTGTATGTTGTTGACCTGCCGCCATATTTTTCATTATGAATGCATTAACAGACCCTTCTATTGGAAAGCTCATGTCTGTGATAATACGGCGGTCATGTTTTTCTTTCTTTGCCCTTGTCATTAGTGGGGACACGTGTGCCCATTGGATGAATGGGGGGGCGTCATAGGGACCCCACAAACCCCCGAGTTGTATCTCTTTGTCAACAAACTCCTTGACCTGGGCTGGGAACTCGGTTGCACTAGTATGGTTTTGAGTGTCGCCCATGGGCGAGACAGGGCCAAGGTAGCCGAGTGGAAAGCCGAATTTGAAGAATTTGAAGAGTTGTATGTCATCAGGAGTATATTTTTTCCAGGCCTCTAGATTAAGTTTCGTAGGGAGGGGGACAGGCTTCCATAAAGTTCAGTAGACCAGTAGCTTTAACGGCATTAGAAATTTCAGCCAGGTCGCTATCACTACACTGTGGACCAAAGTCAGGCCAAAACTGTTGTCAATGTATTTTAAAGGCTCTGGGATTTATGTCCAAATCTGGGTGTACCACGTCAGTTTCACACATCAATCTTATCTTAGCGAAGTCATGACTCACCATGTGGCCGATGGGCGAGGTAGGGTGCGTGACTGGGGTGGTGTGTGCCGCCATCTTGGGCCCAGGTGGTGCTGGGATTGTGATGGCCGCTTTGCAAATGGCAGCCACGCATGGGGGCCGCCATATTGTTTACATTTTCCGCGGTGGCGTCAGTGACACGTGGGAGTGTCAAGGGGGCCTCTGGTGTTTACATCCCAGATCCTGCACATGTGTGGCCGTTGGTCAGCGTTAGGCGTGATGTTAAGTGTACATTGCCAGCCGATCTGATCAAGGGGTCTGCCGGCACTCCCGAGTGGGGGGCAGACCCTTCTAGAAGTTTTTTGGTGGCTGCTGTGGTGGGTGGGGTTGTTGTTGACGTGCAAACTCAGGCTGTGGTGGGCTTCCCTAGCCCACTTAAAAGGGTCTGTTTCTCCTCTTTCCTATCCCCTCGGGATGTGTGTGGTGCACATATGCGCGGGCACTGACACATTCCCCTGTGAAATTGTGTAATGTAGTTCTCGCCATGAATATGACCTTAGCTGTCGAAATGGCATTAAACATCTATCACTCACTCACTCACTCAGGCTGTGGCCTGAATGCACGTCTGTGCGCAGGGCTAGCCTGCAGCTTGCAGGCAGTATGTACAGTAGTGGTATATTTGTTTATGGCCTTCTTGATGGTGTGTACACTGTCGGCAGCCTGCCACTGAGTTGAAATGCGTGCATAAGTCACTGACCGTAAGGTTTGGGGGCGGGGCTTGTTGGCTCTGCTGATGGCTCTTATTGTTGGCGGTGTGTGTGTTACCTCCATGGCGCTGTATGTGTAGGGGGCGGGGACAAATGAGAGCATGTTGCGTGATTGCTATATTCTGCCCCAGTTATCCCAACCAAATTAAGTCGTCATTTTCAACACTATCAAACACAAACTGAGACCATTTCCGTACCCCGTCCCAGCGTAGTTCTCTAGCATCACGGGTGATGTCAGAGAGGTGGTCTAATAGGTGGTTGAGGATTTTTGGTGCATAAGCACCCTTTCTTATGAGAGTAGATAGAGCATCAATGTATTCAAACTCAGACATGCTTCCAACTTTTGCTTGAGGGTAGTGCAGCCATGGCGCTCCAAGTACATGTACCTTTTCGCAATGAATTGGTGTTGAAATGGGTTGTTAATGAACAAGGCCTTACCCTCGGAGGGTTGAAGTTGAAACCTGTCTCTTGTCAAGCGATGAATTCAATAAAATAAACTAGCAACTCGCCAGTAGAATTACAATATCTTTATTATTAAGCAGATGATAACGCTCCATCGCTGACATAGAAAGATGTATTGTTTTACAATACATATTGATAGTTCATATTGGTCTAAAGGTTAAATGACAATTGACAAGCTTGATACACTGAGTTCCATATTGGCCGTACCTCTCAAGATATACAGAATCCATCATGAGTGTCCAATGAGTTGCTCCCTCAGTTCTACACGGGATGGTCGTGTGTAGACTGGCTCCAAGCTAACTAACTGTATCTCCTACTCTAGCCCTGCGCGCTCTCTGACACTGGGGGCCCTGTGCTCATTGTTTATATTACTCTTATCCGGTGAACGGATATTCCCTAGGTTTCTGTTTCGTATCACTATCCGATCCTTTAGGATAACAGGCTAGAGGGCTCGTTATAATGAAAAGAGTATCCTATTATTTAGGATACCATAATGTAGAGTACACTCTTATGGTGAGTGTAGGTTTTAAATAGGCGATTAATAATTGGTTATTAATTTAGTGTAATCTATAGTCTAACATAGCCCCCCCCCCTTTAAGGTACCGACTCCGTGCGGTGGTTAATAAATAAAACGGGAATGTTAGACAGGAACTCAATGAAAAACATTACAACTCAATGCAGGGGTAGGGTGACAGCAATACCACAGGCTACAGCGCACTATAACCGGCACCGTATTCAAAATGGTTTTTAATAATGAGGTAGAACCAAGGAATGATAGCCCCTATTTAGTGAAGCACGCCATGTCTGGTTCCTGAGGGGTTAAGCATGCAAGAGTAAATAGACCCCATTCGATATTATGCGCCAGACAGTATTCCTGTAACCCTAATATAGTGGATTACAGTATGGACCACTGGTGGTCGGTGCAGTAAGGTTAAGAGGCATCAAATGGCATACACAGTCATTATAGGCCATTGATAATCATTGGACAAGGAGGGCCAATGATCGGTGCAGACATACGCAATAGTCAATGATAATACAATCGGTCAGACCCCGCAGACTAGTTCAAGTCTATTCCAGAGTAGTGTAACATTAAACATCTAAACGTCAACAGTTCCAGAAATCTATTTGACACACTTTCTACTGTGTTACAATGGAGAGTAGTTGGAATAAGACTGAAGGCATTCTTCACGGCCTAATGCGGAGTGAAAAAAAGGATTTAAGTACGAGTGAAGGTCGAGACGGTTATCCCAAGGATCTAGTGTTCATAATTATAAATGGTATTACTCCATGGGTAGTAGTTAAGATATCTAAAAGGGCTATGGAAAGGCAATGATACCTCAAGGACAATGAGGTTGCCCTTCATTGGATTAAGTATTTCGATGGGATGGAGTGTGTTAGTGATACCCTTGGAACCGGTTAGATTCAGTTTTGAATCTATACTATGGATGTACGTGTTGGGTTAATTACTGGGATCGTTAGAATAAGCTTCAGGATCCAGTACATGCGAAGACAGGCAATGGTTCTCAGTGCACCAAGATGAAATACTATAGCTTGGTCAAATAATGCAAGGTGTATCGGAGTGTTAACTATAGAATACAAGGTAAGTAACATTTTTATCAGCGATAATCTAGTAAGCTGTACAATCCTACCATCTAGAAAGAGTAATCGTTATATACTGTGAGCCAGACTATGGCTCTTATCGGCGGTGTATAAACTAGCTGCATAAATAGATCTTAGTTCTAGAATGGACGACATATTTTATAATCAGCGATGTCTAATTAAGCATTAATGCATTTATGCATGGTCTAAAATATATGGTATGAGATATGACTCAGTAATCAATCAGCGGTATACAATTAAGCTGTAATATTCTAAAATGTCAAATCATTAATAATTGTGTGTATATATATATGGGACAATGAAGTCCTAATCAGCGGTAATACAGTAAGGCTGAATATATCTTGGTGACTCCGTGAACCGATGATTTCTATAAAACACAGTAAGTCGATAGGTGTATGTTATAATGACATAAAATTATCAACTGAAAGAGAAAATATCATTAGTGATGTATAAAAATGCAAAAATAATGGATAAAGTCTCATAAGGAGTCATGGCAATCGCGCCTGTGGACCTTGGCCACTCATATAGCTATATCAGTTTATAGATTGGGCATAGAGATTTTAGTCCATCGTGAATGCTTATTCTAATCATACACTATTTCTATTTCAGGTTTGATTAATCGTCCTCTTCAGGGGACATGATATCGCCTGATGGCTCGGTATAATAGTCCATGTCGCACTCGCCATTATTATTATTGTCATTACTAAAACCAATATTGGCGGTGAGCTGTAATAGTGCCATAGCGGCCTTGGTGGCATCACCGTAGTGGGACTGGCTGTCTTGAATGGACGCAGACCCATTAAATGCTTCTCCAGAGGCTTTACCTGCCTCATCCTCCTCATCCCAGTCATATTTTACGTATGAATCGTCATAGTCACTGGTTTCAGACGCCAGGTCATAAAGTTCTGCCTCGGCATCTGCAACCTCAGGTACGAGTGGGACTGGAGGTGTTACGTAACCTCCCAAGGATGAGTCAGTATCCTTATTGTCCTGTGCGCCATTCCATGAGTCACGCACTCTAATCAACTGCCTAACACAGTCCCAACCTGGGAAGGACTTGTGGGACCATATTAATGGCGATGCGTATCCTGTCTCCTCCTTACGTCCTTGAAAGCGGTAGGACTCCCTAAGCAGATCCTCCTCGACGGGGACCAAGTCCAATTTGGACAGCTTGGCGGCCAAAATCGAGTCGTCATCGTCAACGTCATAGCCAATATTACAAATAAAAATTGAGTATATTAGATTTCAGAATAACGATTATATGGCATGCAGTAATTATATAACGATGCCTTATTACTAACAGTAGCTTCTACATGACTTACACTAAAATGTGATAAAAATTAGAATCTTAAAGTTATTCAAATTGTTTCTTTTGGTTGCTCTATACTGAGCTTTCATCTACATCTATATCCTGCAGTTTCATTGGCAGCTGATGGTGTTTATCTCTATGCACAATAACAATTGCACATCTTGGGGTATGATGGCTTCTTAAAGCCGTCCATATTGGGAAACGTTGCTTCAATGGCAAATACACCTTATTTGGAAGTTCAATCATTTCCATTTCAGTGCCGGATATACAAATCTGAATAACTCCGTTACATACATGTATTAAATCTAAGTATTGCATAAAACATCCTCTCTGTCTCACTACAACAGGAGGGGCACTTGAACACACTTTAAATATGTTTGGTTCATATCTGATACTGGCTAGGGGAATGACGATAGCATTCCATTTGTTGTAGATCTTTATTGCGACATATGGCATCTCCCAGGTTACAGGAGACATGCTTATTTTCTTCAGATATCTGCATTTGAGACATGTCTTTATGATATGTATAACCAGAATTATTGTCAGTAATGCTCTGAGTTCGCTGTACCCGGATGGGATATTACTCAATAGATGTGAGAATGCCTTATTCCTATCGGGCTTAACGTTTAGTGTGTTAAATGAATCTATTGCCGAATTCCATGCGGTAATATTTATCGCATTAGCCTTCTTACCGTATAGAAAAATAGACCAAAGGACTCCTATTTTCCTTAGCGTGTAAGCACTTATTAAGATAGATAGTGCAGACATAGCAAAGCTAGCAATTTCCATAAGTGGATGTGAGGTGATAGTGTCAACAGTACTGAAAAAGTTTTCAAAATCATCTGGTGATTTTGCCTCTTTCAGTAGTGTTTTGGCAGTGCTTCTTAAATCTAATGCATTCTTTTGCAGGGTGATCATTTTATCTAACTGTGAGTGTAGCAAGTCAATACCCTTTGATTTAAATATTTTGCTTCTCAGTGTCAATTCTGCTCCCAACTTGTTCCAGGCAGAATCATTGAAATGAATTACTAGGGGTAGATTGTAAGTATGGTGAATAATCTGGTCGTTAAAATCACCTTTAGTGCAGGTCACATTATGGTTTACTAGAATTAGTCCCTCAATCTCTATTTTACAATAGCATGGTACTTTGGTCACGAAATAAGATGCCATGTTATGAACTAGACGTTGTTTCCCGGCACACTTCATGATGAGTGTGTCGCTGTTTGACCTTATTAAGTAAGAGTCAAATGATATTGGTATTGCCACAGGTGACAGTTTCCTTATTGGATTTATTATATTAAAATTGCATAATTCCTTAATCAATGCTGTATTGTCAAGTAGTAATGCTAACATGCAAGTTGGTTTTTGAATGTTTCTTGTCGGAAGTGTTAGTGGGCAAATAAAAACACTTTGCTCCTTGCAAAGGGTTAAAAGATTACCGTCGAGCTCAAAGTATCTTCCTATTTTGTTTGATAACGCGATGTGGTGGTTATCGGCTGATAGTACTGTATAACCAGCACCCTCAGTGGTGTGTGGTTTCAGTGGGACCGGGGTCACATGTATATTATACAAATCATAGATTTCATCCAATGAACAGATTCGCGATAGTAGTGACTTAGTGGGATATTACAAACTCTAAGGCTGATGTTGTCTCTTTCTAGTGATCGATTCATCAAGTTTAGTGAGTTATACAAATGGTTCATTGGGACCAAGACAGCTGATAACTTTCCGGTAGCAATTCTTTCGATTTCATGTATCAGTTTGGACATTCTATTATTATATCTAATCTGAGTGAGAATTTGGGTTGTGCCTATCTGTAACAACAATTCATTCCTTTGTTTTACGTACATGGTTTTATACAGTTTGTTGTATAGGTGAGTGATGTTATATTCAAATCTTGTTATCTCGGTTTCTAACTCACCTAGTGCCAACATTGTGATGTTTGTATTTTCTATTGAGATAAGTTGAGTGACATAATTATAATTTGCCATTTTGTAGATAGTCTCTATCATGTCATTGTATGTGGTAAATTCCACGCTTACTTCTTTTTCTAAATGGGCTAATCTTTTATCTTCTTGATCAAATTGGTCTTCCGTCGCTACGCCCGTCACTAAAGATAGTAAATCGCCAATTGGTTTTAAGATAGCTTCTCTCTTATCTCGTGAAATATCAGAATGACTATCTAGTCTGTCATGAAGTTGGATGGTTTTCTCATGTTCTTCTTGTATTAGTCGATCTAATTCTCTAAACTGATTTCTAGTCGCTTCGTCCGAATGTTCGTCTAAGAAATAGTCAGTAATTCTAATTGGGTCCTTGATTAATTTGTACAGAGTAAAATCAACATTGTATCTGAAGTCATGGTGTGTGACACCATGGATAAGTGGCTTTCCTTCCTTTTTGAATACAACTCCATAATTCTGTCTAACTACAATATTGTCAGAATACACAGTATTGAAAATGCATAAACTTACCAGTAAATACAGAGAATGCATGGTGATGCGGTGTATGAGGAGTGCGCTCCTCTGTCACATAGTGTAGGTGTGTACTGTACGCTCGCTGTGTGCTGTACTGAGTGAGTGTGTAATTAAGTGGGCTATATATACATATATGATATGCTAATGAGGATGGTTATCCTGTTAATAGAAAGTAGTTATCCTGTGCTTATCCGATGATGTTGGGCCTACACCTTTGATAATTCCACTAATTTTGGGTTTTGTTACAAATTTATCCCCCTAAGTTATCCGGTATTAGTATCATGCATTCAAGATGCTTTCTATAGTGATATCCTAATATAGCTTTAATTCTATCGTTATTTAGATCAAATTTATACCTGGAGGATTCAGAGGATTCGGAATTTGAATCAGAATCTGGTGCATTAATTGATCTCATACCAGTAGATCGCTTTCTCCAGTAGGGCTGTTCTCGCCTCCACTTGGCAAGTGTGTTATTTAAGCAGGTTTCACATAATTCTTTTCGCGTCTGATTGGATGTCCAGGGGTAAAATCGAATGCTCAGCTCATAATAGCTGATCATGACCTGTATGGTTAGGAACGTTATGGCCCTAGCTATTGGCTCATGATATGTTTCTAAATCTAACGGTCGTGGGTCTTCACCAGTGAAGACGCGTATCTCCTGGGAGATAGCAGCGAGGGTGGCAGGATCGCTGAGGTCTAACTTATCATGCAGTAATTGGTCTTCCCAGACATAGGCTAGGCCTTTGTCAGATGGGTGAGCCAATATTACTCTTTCCTGCCAAATTATCTGCTTAGCAGTTTCAGCGCCATGCCCCCTCACGCCGTACCTCCCTAGAATGGACGACATGTTCCATAACGAACCGATTGGGTGCTCGACTTTTGGTCTATTTGAGTTTTGGAGATTTAATAGATGATCAAAGTTATAAATGCTGAAAATAATGCAAAGGCTAATATAAGCTTCAAGCTGGTTAAATATATATATATATATATATATATATATATATATATATATATATATATGGGACTATATACACCCGTGTATATATATATAATTAATATGTGCAGTAGTTGGATCTACTTTTCCTCCAGTGCGCGCATTAGTATGTGTGACGTCACCGTAAACATCCAGCGCCTATATAACCTGCGGGATCCAAATTAACCGTCAGTTGGCGTGTTTCCTCAGAGCGGCACACACCACGCTGGGTGGTGCTGGAAATTTTAACTTTTAATCTTGGTTTTTTCGAATATTACGGTACAATACCCTGCAATATGGGTAGGAAATCAACCGGTGGAGCTTCTACCAAGCCTGGTACTAAGAAAATTCCAAAGAATACGAGGAATAAGGCCAACTCTAGGACTTCGAGCAGCTCTGATCCAAGTATGGTTGACCCGGTGTCACCTGTTCCAAAAGCTTCAGGAAAGAATTTGGGTCTGGCTGCTGACCAGACGTTCGTCAATCTGGAGGAGAGAACTACGGTAATGGAGGACCAGCTTGCAGATATCAAGGATCTTCTGGAGACCATAGCGGCTAGACAGAGCAATCCGGTAGAAGGGGCGTGTCAGGCGGACTCACGTGGTGATGTTTTGACGCTGGATTCGAAAGGCGCTGTAACCAAGCAACGGGGGAGACGTAGGCAGCGCTCGCCTAGTGACCGAGGGAGCCATGACAACAGGAACCCAAGATGGCGACGGGACCGTTCTCCTTCGTCAGACTCGGATAAGGATTCGTCTTTTTCAAGAAGTTCTTCTACTGATACGAACCATTCTACACGTAAAAAACATCGGGGTGAGTTCGATCAAAAGAATTATCTAGAGAAAAATTCCAAAATTGATTGTATTGAACGGTTAATGTTGGTAAATGTACGTCTTGCGAAAGACAAATATGAGGAGGGCGAGGATATTTTCCATTTACTGGGTCACCTTGAGATGTTGGTCGAAAAATCGAGTACAAGAATCTATACGGTGTCAGCTTTATCTAAATATGACAAATCTGTGAAGGATAGGGCGAACAAGAACGGTTTAAAAGCTTTTGAAAGAGTAGATAACTCCGATATCCTTAGGTATTTATCATACGACGGGACCGTTCAGGCCCAGAAAGGACAGGTGGCAAAATCCAAATCCTTCAAATCTAGGTCAGCTCGTACTTGCTTCGCTTTTAATAGAGCTGAGGGTTGTAGGGAGGACCCCTGTAAATACCGCCATGTTTGTGATATATGTGGTTCCCCTAGCCACGGCAAGGATAAATGCCAAAAGAACAAAAAGGATTAATGTGTAGCCCTTAGGCAGGGTCCTACTTTGGAATCTGAAAATTTGATGCCTGATTTTGATGTAGTTTGTACGGTAGACCCGCCTAAGCCCCCCGTTTCTATCATTCCGGGTGATAATATTAATAATGGTAGTGTAAATATGTGTAATTCTTGTGAATTGTCAAAGAATTTATTTAATTCTTATAGTTACCCAGTACAGGGTGAGGTTGATCCACTTTTTACAGTGGAGTGTTTAAATAGACCCAGCATCAGGGTCTATGACAGTTGTGTAAATGGGGTATGCATGTGTGAGCATTTCATTTATGGTAGGAAAGCTCAGATACTCCCGTGTCGGCTGGCCAGTTTTCTCAGGCAGTCAGACCTTATTAATACCAATCAGATTGAGTCTGATTTTCTATGGTGTGGTTTTACCGAGGGTTTCAAAATTATTGACCCAGAGTGTGATACAACGTATGATTGTAAAAATTATAAGTCTATTTTAGAAGGTAGATTTTATAACGAGATGTGTGGTATTATTGTGGAGGAGTTGAACCAAGGCCTGGTTACAAAAACTGAATCTAAACCCAAATGTATTCACTCCCTAGGGGGTGTGGAAAAATCTAATGGTAAGCTTCGTCCCATCACTGACTGCAGTATGCCTGCGGATATCTCTATTAATAACTTTATGAGTACAACGTCCAAAAGCTTCTCGTATAACTCTATTAACACTGTTACCTGCCAACTTGATAGAAATGACTTTATGTGTGTGGTAGATTTAAAATCTGCTTATAGAAGTATTAACGTTTATGGCCCACATGTAGGCTATCAAGGCTTCAGGTGGAATCTTGGTAATGGAGATGAGTTTTTTGAAAGTAACCGTTTGACATTTGGTCTAAAGTGTGCTCCATATATATTTAGTAGAATATCTGATTTTTTGACTATTATTGCAAAATTTTATGGTGTAGATAGGATAGTAAATTACCTGGATGATTTTATTATCATAGCCCAGACTGAAGAGGATTGTATACGTAAAAGGAACATCCTGATTGAATGTATGGAATATTTAGGGTTTGTGGTATCTAAAGAAAAGGTGACTGAGCCCAGCCAGGTGTGTACTTTTCTAGGTATAACCATTGATTCTACTGTTATGGAGTTGTCGCTCCCACAGAGTAAGTTAGATAAAATGACTACAGCTATAGACGAGTGTTTGGGTAGAAAATTCGTATCTAAGAAGACATTGCAGAAGATTGGTGGTTTAATGTCTTTTTGTTCCCAGGTAGTACGTGGTGGTAGAACCTTCAGCAGGAGATTATTTGATCTTTGTGCAAGGGCCAGGAATAGGGGTGTTATTAAACTTAATGAGGAAACCCAAAATGACCTGCTGTGGTGGAGGGATTTCTGTAGAATTTTCAATTGCAAAAATATCATTTTGAATGATAACGAATGTACCCCTATGTATTCTGATTCGTCTATACGGGGTTTTGGAGCCTGGTTTGATAAGGATTATTTGTATGGTACTTGGGACGATTCTAACCCTATGTTGGACTGTGTGGGTCATTTTGTTCATGCCCCAAAAATTGATAATCTGAAAGTTCACCATAGAAATATTAATGTGTACGAGCTCTACCCGGTAATGGTAGGTCTTAAACGCTGGGTGAAGAAGTTCTCCAACACTAGAGTTCATTGTATTACGGACAACATGCAGGTCTTGGCCATGTTGAACACTGGTAGATCCAGGAATAAATTGTGTATGTCCTGGTTGAGGGAAATCTTTTGGCTATGTTTTATACATAATATTGAAATATATGCGACATATATTAAATCTGAGGAGAATGTTTTAGCAGACCATTTGTCTAGACTAGATTACAAAGGTGTTCCTCTGAAATGTAAAAATGTTTTAACTAGTTATAACATGTGTTGCTATGCTTCCAGATCTGAGGGAGCTAGAGCGGAGAAGGAGAAGGTTTTTGTACAGGGGCGTGGCTGAGTCCACACGTAAGGTTCGCAAACAGCAGTTTGGCAGGTACAAAAAATTTTGTAAAAAATTTAATTTTAATCCCCTACCTTGTTCTCCTTCTCAAGCTTCGTTGTATAGTGTATATTTATCAGATAAAATGAAACCTGTATCTGTTCGGAACTATTTGTCCGCCTTATGGTATTATCAGAAATTAAAAGGTTATTCTGATTATAGTGGTAATTTTATTGTAAAAAAGACACTGGATGGTATTGAACGTAATTATAAATGTTCTTCTATTAAAACGAATCCTTTGACTCCAGGTGATATGCTGAAGATCAAATCTAAGTTGGATTTGTCTGTGTATGAGGATGTAGTCTTCTGGTCAGCTATACTGTTATGTTACCGAGGTGTGTTTAGAGTGGGTCATGTAGTGGACTCCCCTCATAACTTTTTATCCAGAGATATTTCTTTGTCTGTTGACTGCATTCGCATTGATGTTAGGTCTTCTAAAACTGACCAGTATGGTAGGAAACCTTACGTGGTATATTTGAAGAGAAATGATTGTTCTAGTCTGTGTCCAGCTAGGTACTTGGAAATTTGTAAGAAGTCTAAAGGTAAATTGTTGTTCAATATATGTAACAAACCGTTAACTTATAATTATATTAATACCAGGTTGAAGGCTATATCTATGAAATGTGATATTCCCCACAGAGTTTCAACTCATTCACTCCGACATGGTGGAGCAACACTTCTAAAGAACTCTGGGTTAAGGGTCGATGATATTAAAAAGAGAGCAAATTGGAAATCTAATGTGGTATATAATTATTTACATGATTCTAAGCAAGACCTACTAGCTCTTGATGTGATGTTATAGTGTGGAATGGTGTATCCATTGTGTTTGGCGGTTGTTGGCATGTATAGAATTGGTATTGACCAGATCAATTCTCACCAAACCCATTGTCTCCTTCCTTATTCCACTTGTGATATTGCTATAATATTTATTATGATATTTATTATTGTTATTATTCCCAACGAACATATTAACTTATGGGACTATATACACCCGTGTATATATATATAATTAATATGTGCAGTGGTTGGATCTACTTTTCCTCCAGTGCGCGCATTAGTATGTGTGACGTCACCGTAAACATCCAGCGCCTATATAACCTGCGGGATCCAAATTAACCGTCAGTTGGCGTGTTTCCTCAGAGCGGCACACACCACGCTGGGTGGTGCTGGAAATTTTAACTTTTATCTTATCTTGTATATATTGTATTTACATTGTTGTATTGTATCTATTATTGTATATTGTATTATATTGTTATATTGTATTTATGTGATATTTATTAAATTATTGTCTGATTAATAAAGGCATGTATAGAATTGGTATTGACCAGATCAATTCTCACCAAACCCATTGTCTCCTTCCTTATTCCACTTGTGATATTGCTATAATATTTATTATGATATTTATTATTGTTATTATTCCCAACGAACATATTAACTTATATATATATATAAATATGTTTTTAAATAGTCTTAGTGGTGTTAAAGTCGCTTTACTGATTATCCCATAGTATAGAGCCAATATAATATAATTATAGCAAAACTGCAATATACTTGTTCAATTCATAATACAGGACTACATAGTAGGGAGGGGACTAAATGCTTATGGACTACTTGGGCGTTACTACCATCTCCGGACTCTACAGTCAGTCAAAATCTAAACCCTAATGGATTTCAAATTCCCAAAGTTGTATACCCTATATAAAAGCGTATTGCCTACCTGCTGGACTCTGCCCACATGAAACCTGGAGAGGTCATTTCAGTAGTTGATAGGCCCACAGCACACTGGCGGCGCCTCGGGAAGTCCGACACATCTGTTAATGGCGACCAGACTGCCCCTCGGGAAGAGGCCACCCTCCAGCAAGATGGCCCACTCCTGGATGACACGGTCCCCACAACACGTGCCATGCAGGCCGCAACAGGGGCCGCTGACTTCATTACCAGGGAATTATATAGACTGTTAGACTATAGATTACACTAAATTAATAACCAATTATTAATCGCCAATTTAAAACCTACACTCACCATAAGAGTGTACTCTACATTATGGTATCCTAAATAATAGGATACTCTTTTCATTATAACGAGCCCTCTAGCCTGTTATCCTAAAGGATCGGATAGTGATACGAAACAGAAACCTAGGGAATATCTGTTCACCGGATAAGAGTAATATAAACAATGAGCACAGGGCCCCCAGTGAGGGAGCAACTCATTGGACACTCATGATGGATTCTGTATATCTTGAGAGGTAAGGCCAATATGGAACTCAGTGTATCAAGCTTGTCAATTGTCATTTAACCTTTAGACCAATATGAACTATCAATATGTATTGTAAAACGATACATCTTTCTATGTCAGCGATGGAGCGTTATCATCTGCTTAATAATAAAGATATTGTAATTCTACTGGCGAGTTGCTAGTTTATTTTATTGAATTCATCGCTTGACATTTGGTGGAGAACAGCGGTTTCGACCCTGAGAATTATCAAAATTCTAAAAATCTATAACACTCAAAATAATGAACGAAAATGATAGGCGTGCACTTAGGAAAACGACCATTGAAAAAACCAAACAATCTTAAGAAGCTAAATTAAGTAGAGAAAGACAAGCTAAATTAAAATTAACAAAAGCCAAAAGAGTTTCATTAGATGCTGGAATTGCAAGATATAAGGAAACTATCAAGGAACACCACGCCATAGGAGGACAGTATAAAGACCTACAAATGTCACTCCAAGAAATCAACCAACAAGAGGTAAGTGTTGCTACTAAAGTTAACACTCGCCTTGATATTAACAATAGTCCCATTGAATTTGGTAGTTCTGAAATAATCGATAATTCGATAGTAAGACCCAAACCAGAAACACCTCTAAGTCATGCCAGAAAATTTATAAATGAAATCAAACAATCGCTTGAAAAACAAGGTATTATTATTGAAAGTTATCAACATCTCAAAGAACGTGCTAGACTTTCAACTTCTAGAAAAATAGACAATTCCATTACACCCATATCAGAAGAATCCAATGAACAGATTAATATTGACAATGAAAATTCAGACTCTGACATTGATCTTGATTCAGAATTAGAATCAAATACTCAACCAACTCTTAGTCCTATAGTGAGTGCATCTGGTACCGTACCTATTTATACACAAAATAGACCTATTAGCCCAAGATATGTACCACCCTTCACTTCTACCTCAAGACCAGTTGCTCGCGGTAGAGACCTCAGTATAGCTAATAGATTTATTTTTAGAAGTGACGCATCAGCATTTAACTCACAATTCTTATATAACCCAGTTACAAATCGACCCACATCAATACCACGATATGATTCCAACACACAAACACTGGTTAGCTCTGTACATAGAATAGACGATGAGACTCAAACTGAGTTAATTAAAGTAGACGCATACACTCAAATTGAAAAAGATGTTATTGATATCGAGACACAAACTTATATACTTGTCGATAACGCCATCAATCAAACAGAAAAGGTGAAAACTCATAATAAGCATTTGACAGTAAATTTACCATACATACTCAATTTCAGTGAAAGAGATTTACCAAACATTGATCCGACTGAAACACTATCTGACGACTTTGAGTCACTAACAGACGGAGAAATGGCAGAAATTATCGATCAACTAAAGAGTACAATTAACTCTAGAGTTGAAAACTGTACACAACTGCTAAGAGGAGAAATCGACTCAGGGCTTAGTGATCTAGCTAGAGACTTTACTGCACTCAATATAAGAACGGAAGGAATAGAACAAAGTCTGAAAAGCCAAAACGATACGAACAATCTAAGGTTTGATACATTACAAGCTTCCAATGATTCAAATTTTGAATCAATAGGTGCTAAGCTAACAAATGAAATTACAAATATTCAGCGTAAACAAGAGTTAGCGGTTAATACGCTAACACAGCATATAGTAGATGTAAAATCATCCCTAGAAAAACAGGTCGGTAACTTAGTGGAAGTAGTTAAAGACGTAAGAAAAGCTGTGGAAATCAGACCCGATAGTTGTGGTCTAGATCTGCATTATTCACCAGATCAAGGGTGTAGAGATTTACAGGGGGAGCCCCCGGGAGACACCCAATTCTATATTAGAGGCGCCGTCCACCAAGACACATATCTAAGTTCACCAAACTTGCCCACTAACGCAAAACAACATGCTCAGCAACAGCAACAAACCCATCAATCTCCAGACCCCCAAGATGATTTATCTACTAACCCTAATCACAAACAAAGTACTAACAATGATGAGGCTTTCTACGATAGCCAAGGACGACGAGTCGTATTCCATAGCATCGGTAAATCTAACAGCCCAAATCTCACCTCGGTATTTACAAAACCACCAAAATTCAAGGAAGCTACCCCAACACATCAGCCAAAAGCTTTCTTAAAGATTTCAAGGCTTATGTAGACGGATGCTGGCCTGAAAAACACGAAATTCATGCCACAATCTTCCGAGAATTACTAGATGGTAAAGCAAAAATTTGGTTGGATAATTTAGAGGCAGGAACTAATCTATTAGCAGTCGACCCTGATACAGTCTACAGTGCATTCATAACACAATTCAGTAGACTCACCCCTGACCTCATTCTAAATGGCTATAGTAATAGAAAACAAAAGCATGGCGAATCCGTAAGGGATTACACTAGCTCTATGGTAGACTTGCTTCTCAATACTGACATTGATAAGCAATCGAAAATTGAAGCACTGGTGAGAGGTTATAAGCCTGACATAGCGGAAGTGCTCACCTTCGATATGGGTACATTCAAAAACTTTGATGACGTAGAAATGGCCGCAACTAAAGAAGAAAGACGGTTTAAGCACTATCCAACTGCTGAAGCACCAACAGTAAAACTAAATGAAATGAGTGCAGATGCAGACCTTAACTACATGGGCCCCAACCAGAATAACAGAGGTAATCAAAGACAGAATAGCAACCAGGGTTATCAGAATAACAATCAGGGTTATCAGAATAATAATTCTAATAACGGTAAAAGGTTTTAATCAAATCAAAGGTACCAGAACAACCAGGGATACCAAAACAACCAAGGTTATCAAAACAATCAATCAAATCAGGATGACGGCAGTTATCAAAATTGGGGATTTAACCAATTCGTCCCGGGATTCCCACCATGTACCGTTGTACCGTATTACGGACCATTTCAAAATTGGGGACCAAACCAGGGACAAAACTGGAACAATCAGGGAAATTATCAAAACAATCAAGGTAATTATCAGAGCAGTGGTCAATCATCTAACAACCAAAACAGACCACCAAACAGAAACCCCAATAGATCCAACTACCAAGGTAATCAAAATAATCAGGGGATATCAAACCAAGGCAATCAGGGAAATAAGCCTATCCAAGGTAATCAAGGAAATAGACAGGGCAATCAGGGAAATCAAAGAAATTTCAATAGAAATCCTAATAGAAATCAAAACAATAGATTCCCCAACAACCAAAATCAGAATAGTCAACAAAATAGACAGCAAAATAACAGATTCAACAACATCGAGGGTGATGACAACAAAGATGATAATTTCGATGAATGGGTGGATAATGATGGAGATAACCAGATGGGGGATGATCAACAAGACGATCAATTTGATGACCAGCAAAATAATGATCATGAATAGGATGTAGGGAGGGTCGGTAAAAGAGACCCCTCCGATAGATCCCCGATAGGTATACCATCACTTAACACACTAGATACCTTATATGATGAAGTAATATCGGATACTGATTATTATTCAAACTGCGAAGACTATCCCAATTACGACAGTAATGATTCATTGAAAGACGATTTCGAACCACCAGGAATATATCTGACTTTAAGAAATAGAAATCATGGAGCTAAATATAAACAAATTCTAAGAGTACCATTGGAAAGTAATAGTTTATGCTTAGATTAGAATATTGAAAGTGTCACCGTGAAGGCATTGGTCGATACAGGCGCCACCCTAAGCTTCATAAGTGAGGCGGTATATCATAAATTAATGGAAGAAAATTGCAAAATATATCATGGCCACACAAATACTAAAATTTCAATAGCAGATGGTCGGTTAATCAAATCCACTAAAGCAATAAAGGCTAAGATTTTTATAGATGGAAAAGAATTATCTTTTAGATTTCTTGTACTACCTAAAATGAATCATGAATGTGTTTTCGGAGTAAATTTCCTAAGGAAATATTCAGGTGAAATTAAATTCAACACAACCGAGGCAGAACACATTGAAACTGACGCAATTCTATCACAGAATGTCATAATACCTCCAAATTCGGAATTACATACTAGAGGATCAATTGACACCCATGCATGCCTGAAGGGAACACAAGGAATTCTAGAAAGCATTGCTGAACCGACTGACTTTTTATTAAAGCATATTATAGTAACCCCTAATGGGAATAAAAATACGCTCAAAGTGGTATTGGCGAATCTATCAGACATTGAAATTAAATTGAATAAGTTCACCAAGGTGGCAATATTCAATCCATTACCGAGCACCATGACTATGATTTCATTAGGAGATATTTCCAACAATGATATAAAACGCCAAAGTACTAACAATAACACCAACTCAGCTTTCACTCCGATAAACTGTGGAGAAGAAGTATTAAAACAACTAAATCATCCGTCAGAAAAATCAAAATACAAAATCAACCCTGAACTGAGTGCTATACAAAAACAACTAGAAAAATATTAACGGACAACCAAAATGCCTTTGTCACAAATGAGAATATTATCGGTAAGAAAATTGATTCAACTATTAAACTTGAATTAAAAGATGACAGCACTATAGCCTGTAAACCACCATACAGACTGTCACCGAAGAAAGAGAGTATTATGAAACATCAATTGGAAAGACAATTACAACAAGGTGTAATCATAGAATTGACCACTCCTAGCGAATTTAATTCACCCGCATTCTTAGTACCAAAGCCAGGTATGGACTTATCAAAACCAGATAGCTGGAGGATAGTCATAGACTATAGAAATACGAACAAATGCCTAAAAACATTCTCATACAGTTTCCCAAGAGCAGATGATTTAATCACTACTATAGGGCAGTCAAAAGCCAAGTATTATAGCAAAATGGACATTTTCGCAGCATACCATCAAATCCCATTAGCTGAAGAGTCAAAACACATTACAGCATTCTCAGCGAACGGCCGACGATATGTCATGAATTCGATTCCTATGGGAATGAATATATCAGGTCTACGGTACCAAGACATTATGGAACGGCTCATGGCAAAGTTTAAATATCGTAATGCATGCGCCTATGTCGATGATATAGCTGTATACAGCCCAACATGGGAAAGACATTTAGAAGATTTAGATGAAGTAATGAAAATCATTGTCAAAGGTAACCTGAAATTCAAACCCCAAAAATGTGAGTTTGGATACACAAAAATTGACTTCCTCGGGTTCAGAATCACTGAGGACAGTATGTCACCTACACCAGAAAACTATGGCCTCTAAAAATCTTTAGATCACCAGTAAACAAATCCGAATTGAAAAGTTTTAATGGAATGGCCCAATTCTATAAAAGATTCATTAAGGGTTTCAGCCAAATTATGGCACCTTTAAATGAATTAACGAAGGAGTCAGTACCTTTTGTATGGACAGGGAAATGCCAAAGAGCATTTGATAAAATTAAGAAATCTATATACGACGATGTCACACTCAAATTTCCAGATTTTTCCAAGGAATTCTCAATTTTTACTGACAGTTCTGGTTATAGTGTCGGTGCCGCATTAACACAGCAAGATGAAAATGGATTTTATAGACCAATAGAATTTGCTGGTAGGACATTAACTGAACAGGAAATGAGATATAGTACTACAGACAGAGAAATGATAGCAGTAGTATTCGCCATTAGTAGATTCCATTTATACACTGAATGCTCACATTTCACTATTTACTCAGACCACACAGCACTGGTATCACTTTTTAATAAAAAAGAAGCAATAACAAATGGCAGATTAGCTCGCTGGCTAGACCTTTTTATGTCATATGACTTCACTGTTAAATATCTAGCAGGCAAAGCAAACATAGTAGCCGATTTTCTTTCGTGACGAAGATATCCACCACAGGAGGATGAACCTTTACCAATTAAACTACAAGGTAAAGTAGTATTAGCACCCAAAATGACCAGATTCTCTGATATAGAAATCACTAAAACCTTTAAACCAAGTGACCCCGTACCAGCTTCACCCATTTTAATGTTTAAACCAAGATCCATCCTAAAAGACGGAATCCCATGGGAGGCTAAAGCTCAGCAACAGGCTATGTACCAACAGGTAAGCACGCCAAAGCTAAAAGGCCTGCAAATGGTAAAAAGTCTACTCAAAAGCATAAACTTAATGCTATAACAAGAGCTAAAGCATTAAAAGAATCTGATTCAAATATAACATTTAGGGATGTTGCAAAACCTCATCCGGAGTCTGAGACCCCAAAAAGGAGGGGGAGACCCGCTAAAAAGCACAAACCTGTTGTCTCACAAGCAGCAGCAGTGCAAAAGCGCTTGAAATTAGCTACTAAAATAGCACCCAACGCTGAAAGAGCAATAATCGAAATATCCAAGCATTATAAACTGACTCCAACATGCCTACAATTAGTAGCCGCTCAATCCAAAGATCCTTTTTGCATTACAATGAGAGAATATATAGAGAAAGGAAATCTGCCAGAGGACAATTATATTAGTCGCCAGATATTGCTTACACATGATAATTTCATAATCAGCAACAATATTCTTTTCAAACTAAACTCATCAATATTTGGACGTCAACTCGATATTGAATTACAAGTTGTCGTACCTAAAAAGTGGATCAATAAATTGCTTGAAACCACACATTGCTCACCTTTAGGGGGACATTTAGGGATAGTTAAAACCTACAAATTGATAAAAGAAAGATATTTCTGGGTTAATATGTTTGCAGATGTAACAAATTACATCGGCACATGCCATACGTGTCTGATAACAAACAAACGACCAAAACGTCTAAAATTACCCATGAATATCAGGGAACCGATATTAACAACTTATAGTCACGTAAGTGTGGACACCATAGGGCCACTTTTACCATCCCATAATGGAAGTAAATATATACAGGTAGTAATTGACCATGCCTCACGGCACATTACGGCATGGGATTGCAAGGAACTCAACAGCGCATCCTTCATATTAGATTACATAGACAAAGTCATATGTATTCACGGTCTCCAGAGTGTGATGTATACAGATAATGGTTCGATATTCACATCAAAATTAACTAAATTATTCAGCTCTAAATTCGGAATTAAGCAGATTTTCGGGAGTTCATTCTGTTCCAAAAGTCAAGGAGCTGTGGAGCGAAGTAATCAATCAATAGAAAACGCATTAAGATCATATATTTATAAAGATCAGAAAAATTGGAGCCTGTATCTTCAATCAGTAGTTTTCGGCTTAAATAATACTGTCAGTCAAACTACAGGCTATTCACCAAATTTTATTATCTTCGGGAAGCAATCAATGTTACCAACAGACGCATCATTAGCATTGTTTAATAAAACAGATTTTAAGAATGAAAAGGAAATGATCATCCACTTAATTAAACAAAGAGAAGCAGTGCAAAAGCTGGCTGCTGATACCTTATTAAAACACACAAAGGAATGAAGAATAGACATGATAGTAAAATTAAATCCACAACAGACTATGCTGTGGGAGATATCGTATACCTGTACATACCAAACTTATTAAAACCAAATACCAGTAAGAAATTACAAGCAACATACTCAGGCCCCTATATGGTAACTGAACGTTGTTCACCCTATACTGCTCATTTACGTCGACTTTCAGACGGTAAAATGACCAAAAAATCAATTAATATTGAACGCCTGAGAAAACCAATCACAACAGCTTCAAAACAGGCAATATTAAAGAGATTAGAGATTCCAGGTTCCATGGGAAAGTTATTAGATCCAGACGTAATAGGACATACAGAATTAAGCAAAACAGACAGTCCAAGAGTAAACCAAAAAGCAAAAGCCATGGCATCCAGACAGAAAAAACGATAAACTAACAACATGTGTGTATTTTAGGAGTATGTAACTCAAAATTTTAATAAACTCACATGTTTAAAGTGTGGGAACGCATCATACCAGCACAAAACTCTCCCACAGACCAGGGACTCAGCGCTTCCCATGTTATGGGAACGCATCATCACGTCTATCCTATAACAACATTTTGTACTATACAATTAAACATTACTCAGATTTCACCCTTATCATTTCATGAGATAGGATCCACACGCTAACGCCGGATAATCAAAGTCATTACTTATCCTATGGAGTGGCCATTATAGCAATAACTGGGATATTCAAATATGTTAGGTAGACTAGTAGGGAGATAAACATGGCATGGGGATCCAAACAAACTCCGAAAAATTATTAATTATGGATATTGGTTATATGGCGTCCAGTCAGTTAGGTTCTGTAGTGACAAGACACACCCCTTTTCAGAAAGTTGTATGCTAAAAGGCTGAAATACGTATATTGCCGCATGCAGTAATCGAAATCGGTATTTAGCTCAGGGGATGGGCAACATGACTGATGGGCAAAGACATTGTCAATAGATTTAATTGATTAAATCTCAACTTGATTATGGGTTAATAGTTTTGTGGGGAAACTTGTTCAAGATATAAAATGTTCACACTCATGGGCCCCGGGAGTGAATGCGTCTATGGGAAATGTTAACGAGGGTCAATCGCCAAGCAGAGACTATGAGCAAACAGTTGAAGGGGAGTAGCTGACCCTTTGTATCACATTGCCGGCTGATTGACAAAAATAAACAAAAACCACATGAAAATAGATATATAAGGTTGGGCTGGTCTCAATGAGAACGTCCAATAGAACCAACTTTGCTTTTGATAGTACCAATCTCTTCCTCGAGTGTGGTGTTCTTAATATTAATATCCTGAGTACGCAGAGTTGCGTCTGGTTGGGTGTCATGGCAGACAGTTTTCCCGCCACCGGTACCTCATAACAGGATGCTTGTCTTTTTCTGAGTAGCAACGGTAGGGGCCAGGGGAGGGGCCGGTATCGAGTTATCCACCGTAACCATGGTAACATCCTGTAGTTTATCGGCCTTCTTTGTCGACTTGAGTTGACGTTTGCCCGTGCCAGCCCTCTTAACAGTACGGGTTGCACCTGCTTTTGTGGGGGCCATCTCCGTCACCAATGTATGTAGAAACGTGCTCTATGATATACTTCTTGTACCACAGGTGGTGTAAAGTGTAAAAGGGGTTCATAAAATGTGTGTAGAGAGCACCGAAAAGTTGATGTGAGTGTTGTGGTGATGAAAAATGATGTGAGGGCGATACAGGTGTGTGTTGAGGTGAGGTGAGGTATGTAAGGTGGGAGGGGGGAAGGGTACCCCCCCACAGGTGAACATGGGGTGGTGTAGAAGTGGAACACCAGGTGTCAGCAATGACTCCTCATCCACACCCCATACGGGGGGATGAAGCTACAATTTTCATGAAATCTTGCCATTATTGCTATTTCACCTGAGATAACATGGTATCATGATGTCACAGTTGACCAAGAAAATCCCAGTGCCAGCCAAGGTAATTATAGTCCAGTCTAGACCAATTAACTACCCATTAACTACTCTGTTTCAGCCTTGATTGGGTCAGGTGAAATGAACAAGGGTAGTTATCCCTGTGTCTAGACTGGGTTAGTGGGAAGGGAGACTTTTGGCATGGTCTCTTGTGACGTCACTAATTCATAAACATGGCAGCCCCCATTGAAGGTCCACTGCAACACATTCTTTGCCACTTTGTCAATTACTGGAACTAATTCTGAAAGTTCTTTTGTTGAGAAAAGGTAATCTAAAGCCCATAATGCATATAATTAGTCGTACATGCAGGGTAGTCTTTTTCTCTAACCCTTTAACTCCCTGTCTTTGGTCTTTGGGAAACACAGGGATGGATATGGTTAAGGGAGTCACTTGACTCCCTAAAAGGGAGCCATTTTAAATCGCCTGTAATATGATGAGTCAGCTAAATGGATTTCCCTCAATAGACATACATCCAATCATACTAATGTTACTTTAAAAGCTGCAATGTGAGCTGCAATATGTTTTCCAACGAACCAGGTAAGTTCAGAATAGCCAACAGTTGTGAACATGGACAGGTGCCATGCCACGACGCATACTGTAGTCGCCCGTATAAGCACCCGGGCGCTCATAAATTTGATTCTCACTGTACCCCTGGTGCTCATGAGACAGGTGTTTATTTGAATACTGGTTTGTTTCAATACCCTGCTACCCCTGGTGCTTATTTGAGACCGGCACTTATTCGAGACCCCGGCCATTACGGTAATTAAATATGCAGTGATCTCAGTGAGCACACCTATTAAAAGCACCACATTGTAGATTCACCTATTTACGACCTCATTCCCTCCCATCTACTTAATGGGCTGTAAATCCCATTGGATAAAAAAGATGAGGTATCAATCTTACAGTACAAATCTGAACCTCTAACCCATATTGTGACTTGCCTATTTATAGAATGTCCAAATGTGAATGTAAATCCTAATAAAAATTGCTTTATCACGATGGCATTTATTAGAATAAATAGACATACGACAACTCCAAACTAGTTTGGGCGAATATTTTATTGGACCTGGCCAATAAACATATATAACCAGGCCTAAGTAACACAAGAAGAAAGGGAAAAAAAATCTCCAATGTGAGACCGGTGGTCCTTCCTGGGGCTAAGCAATATGGCCGACTACAAGGGCCACCAGTGAAGAAACCTGTTACATAACACCTGAATGGAAGTGGTGACATCTAGTATTACATTGGGAACTGCTACTGCCCATTTATCACCACTTATATGCGTGCATATAAGTAGCTTATAAATAGACTTACGACAACTCCAATCTAGTTTGGGCGAATATTTTATTGGACCTGGCCAATAAACATACATAACCACGCCAACACACCAAACAGAATGGAGAAGAAAAGAAAACCCAGATATTACATGAAAAAGGCGCTAACCATACGCCGATCAAGATAGATACGAGCTTGTTTGGATTTGTCAAATAATGCAACACACTCAATGATTCTAATCACCAATGTTTTTGATGTCCAATAGACTGAAACCTGCATCTGCCAAGGCCGATGCACCTCCTCTCCGCAACGAGTGTGAAGACAACTTATCGATGCCTGACTTGGCACACAACTTTTGCAATTTGCCCAAGTACCATGAGTAACTGCCACGACACCATTGGCCATTTTTCATATATGACACTACTTGTGAGTCACTGGATTGGTAGTTCACCATAGATAACAGCAAGGTCAGGTAATAGTGAAGGCAGAAGATTGAGTCATCGATGAGGGTGAAAGGTATGAACAAGACCCGCTCTTTAAATGAAATAGTCTTTGTACGGCGAAGTCTGACGGAGACCCCCCAGACTTCCCAGGTCAAATCTGACAAGCAGACTGCCAGTCCTTGTTTGACAATATTGGACTTACGTAATAAGCCCCTGAAGCACATGATAACAGTGATCCAAAATGGCACATCTTCAGAACATGACATATCCAATAGTTTATAAATACACTTCAAGTCCTGCACTGACGCTGGTCGCGCCTGGTCTACATGATCACCTAGGGTCCTTCGAATACCTCTCATAGTGATGTAGAGTTCAAATGTATCAGGGTTGACATGTGAATATCCTAGGACCTTGTGCAACACCCAAAGTCCTCCTAGGTACTGTCTAATAGAGCTGTAGCGCAATCTCTCAACCAAGTGTGTAACATATAACAACACAACTTCTATATTAGCAGGGAATGGAACAAGCACACCATATAATATGCAAAATTCCATATAAGAGTTCCATTGGCTCTTCCTAGAAATGAAGGCAATCCTTTTGCACACCTTTTGTCTGTGCAGCGGGACAAAAAGTCACTTATAAAATGTGGTACGCAATCAAAGTTCATGAACCAAATAAAGTCATGGGTGAGGCCTTATCTAAAGATATTATTCTGGCCCCCCCATTATAATGATGTACACAAGAACACTTTTTTACAATTCGAGTAAAGTATACTATTAGAATTTAGTAACAGCGGCTAGAAACAATGAGACCGTTTACATGTAGTTTTACATTGTAATTTAATTTACTAAAAATAATTGTTAGATGAAAATGAAAGTATAATATGATAATTACTGTTGAGGTGTGTGTATAGGAGCCCTATTATAAATACATCTAACTATGATAACTTTATAAGACGGTGGACATCATGTCTTGCTTAACTTTATCTTTGAACTCTGAAATAGTATTAAGATTACGATATTCTGTAGAAAGTCCATTCCAAGCCCTGGCACAAATTACTTCTGGGCTCTTTTTATATGCTACAGCATTTATGAGAGAGTAATCCAAAACAGGAGCCGTGCATAATCTTGTCACCCTTATGGGAACTTTTACATTTTCACCATTTTTTACCATATTGAAAGCATGTAATTTACAATGATAAGCCCTTCTATCATTTAATTTGGGTACCTTGGCTAGCTGGTGTACAAAGTCAGTGGGAGTAAGAATATTTCTGTTGAAACATGTTTTCAAACATCTATTTTGTAGCCTTTGCAACTAATCGAGCAAGGCCTGATTTGCTGCACCATAAAAAATATCTGCATAATCTATGATTGGAAGTACATATGTCTTGTATACCTTTAACATCACTATATTAGAAAGCATTTTCCTGAGTTTATACAATAAAAATGATTTGTAGCGTATATTTTTTAACAATTGTTTGACATGACTATTGAAAGACATTTATTGATCCAGAATTACACCTAGATACTTGTATGATATGACCTGTTTTATTTCAGTACCATTTAATACAATATTAATCTTAGGCAAATTCTTTAAAGTAGGAGATGCTGCAAAAACCATGACTTTAGTTTTTGATTCATTCAATGTAAGTTTATAAAAAAATACAATAGAGCTGTTTTTAATCTGTCTTGGACTATATTAAAGTCCATGCCAGATACATACAATACACTATCATCAGCATACATCCACTCTGATGTCTTCAATCAGGAGTCTGGAGTTCCACAGGGAGGCATTCTGTCAGTGACCCTATTTCTATTGAAGATCAACAACATCGTCTCTAAACTGGACCTGAAGCCAGAGATAGGCCGAACATTATATGTTGATGATTTCTTCATGTGTTTCCGTGGCAAGAGCCTGAGAACCATTGAACGACACCTCCAACTTGCCATAGATGAAACAGTGAAGTGGGCAGACCAAAATGGCTTCCGATTTTCTCTAGACAAGACATCAGTTATGCACTTCCACTACCGCACTACAACAGACAGACAACCAAATATTGAAATCAACAACAAACGTATTTCTGTAGTGGAAAATACCAAATTCCTTGGGCTAGTCATAGATCGCAAACTTATCTTTGATAAACATATTAAGTACCTCAAGGATAAATGTAACAAAGCTTTCAACCTACTGAAAGTAGTGGCACATCCATGCTGGGGTGGAGACCAGGACACACTCCTCAAACTATATAGAGCACTGGTCCAGTCTCAACTGGACTATGGTCTGTGTATTTATGGATCAACCTGGGCGACATACCTAGCAATGGCAGAGCGGATCCAGAGCCATGGACTACGCATTTGTTTGGGAGCATTCAGAACATCCAGAATTAAGAGTTTGCAAGTCGCTGCTAGAGAACTACCCTTAGCCCTTAGACGAGAGAAACTCTCCCTTGAATATGCTATCCGGATTGCCACAAATCCTAACAACCCAGCCGCAGCATTGTTGACAAACCCCAAGCACAAGGCAAAATATGAAGCAAAGAAGAACCAATACATTGCACCCCTTCGGGTGAGGGTATCCCACCTATTAGAAGAAGCGGGAATGTCTCTGGATAATGTACTTAATGTAGAGTACCCGGAAATGCCCCCATGGACATATCACAAACCAGAGGTCAGAATGGACCTGACCGCGCTTAAGAAAGGGGTAACATCTAGCACCACATATCAAGCAGCATTCAATGAACTGCGTGACAGTTACAGAGATCACGTACCAATCTACACTGACGGATCACATAGGGCAGACAAAACAGCATCTGCAGCCGTTCTAGGACCTCATGCCTTCAAAGAACGCCTGCCAGACGAAGCCTCCATCTACACAGCAGAGCTACATGCATTATACCTAGCACAAGATCACATTGAGACATCAGAAGGCAACAACTACCTGATTGTATCTGACTCCAAATCATCACTGTCAGCAATGCAGCATAGCAAGTGGACACACCCTCTCGTGAAAAGAGTGTTGGAACGACACAATGGTCTTGCTCTAGCTGGAAAGAAGATAGCGTATGCTTGGGTACCAGGCCATGAAGGAATCCATGGCAATGACCTAGCAGACGTTGCTGCCAAGGATGCAACAAATCAAGTTCCAATAGATATGCCTCTACCATCAGAGGACCTCAAACGGAAAATCAGGAAATACATCCACCAAAAGTGGCAAGAGTCATGGGACGCTGAAAGAGACAATAAACTCTACAAAATACAGCCCAAGATAGGCACAACCAAGAAAGCCAAATGCAAGAGCAGAAGAGAAGAAATTGTCATGAACAGACTAAGAATAGGCCACACCAGACTAACGCATTCACACCTCATGAAGAGAGAACCCAGACCGCTTTGCAACAGGTGTCAAAAACACCTGACGGTGGAACATTTCCTTGTGGAATGTAGCCAGTGCCCCATCAGGGCACGATACAATCAATGTACAACACTGAAAGAGTTATTTGATACCTGCAGACCGGATACAATACTTGCATATGTCAAGAACCTGGGATACTACAGTCAAATTTAAACAGTAGAAACTTTCTTCCATAAAACCTTTAGGCACAAATAGCCATCACCAGTAGCTGACGTGCCGTAAAACACTAACTAACTAACATATAGCATAGTTTTATGATCATTATCTGAGCCAATACAGTCGTTAATATACAGTAAAAAGAATAAAGGACCTAAAGTAGATCCCTGAGGAACCCCACATGTTAGCGGTAATAAAGATGATTTAGTATTGTTAGCTACAGTACATTGTTTGCGATTTGATAAATAATTTCTAACTGAGTCCAAATTTTTATTTCTTATACCGTAAAGTTCCAATTTTTTTAGTAATATAGAAAAATTTACAGAGTCAAACGTTTTCTTTATATCAATGAAAGCAGCCATGGTAAAATTACCAACATTCCTATCTTTTAAAACATTATTCACAAACTTGCTAATACTGTCTGTAGTTGATTTGCCTTTTTGATAACCACCCTGTTGTTTAGAAAGAATATTACATAGTTCTATATGTTTTGATATTGCTGTATGAAGTAATCGCTCTATAACTTTACCAGGAATTGGCAATACACTGATCGGTCTAAAATTTGACACATTAGAGGAATCACCTCCTTTGGGGAGAGGGATAACAATGGCTATTTTCCAAGAATCTGGTATACAATTTGCATCAAAACACATTTTTATAATCTTAATAAATCTTTGGGACATATGTAAGACTGCTTGTTTGAATATGTGAGTTGGTATATAATTTAGTGATGATGATTTAGAGACATCAATATCATGTAATACTTTCAAAATTTCAGCATCAGTTACTTCTATATTAGGCATGTCATTATCACACCTATCACCATAAAACTCCCAATCTCTAACATGATGAGAAGCTAGCTTAGGCCCAATATTCACGAAAAATTCATTTATGTGGTGGGCTGTGGTCTCCGTCTCTACAGGCTGACCAAGTTCATCAATCAAATTTATTATGCTATTATCACTATTTTTAGATGGTACAATTTTTCTAATAGTTCTCCAAAAAGCCTTGGCATTTTTGATATATTCATCACATTCTTTTTTATAAAAACTTTGCCTTGCGACTTCCCTTTCTAAATTTACGGAATTTCGAAGTGTTCTGGCGTTATGCCAATCTAACTCAGACTTAGAATTTCTGGCTTTTTTAAAGCTTCATTTTTATCATTAGTTTGTTCGAGTAAATAGTTTGACATCCAGGGAGCACTTTTGTCCATAATCTTAAATTCTCTAATTGGACACATATTATCAAGACGGTAAATGATCGCTTAAATGAATATCCAGGGGACCATAGGACATTATATTTACACAATTTGTAAAAATCAAATCAAGACACGTGTTAAACCCTGCAGTAGTAGTGACACAGTTAATCATTTGTCTTAAATGAAAGTTATCCATGGATTCATATAGCAAGCTACGTTCATTATTGTCTATTAAAGCATCCACATTGAAGTCGCCAATATAAATAATATCATAATCATCAAGGGAGTCAATTTGTAAAAATAAAGCTAACATGGTATTGCAAAAATTAACCAGATTACCTTGGGGGGGTCTATACACATTGCATATAATAGTTTTCTTCGCTCTGCCTTTTTGAATTATTAACCATTGAACCTCAATATCAGGATTACCTCTGTTAAGATGGCGCAATGTCTCAGCAGAACAGACCACAGTATCTAAAACATGAGCTATTAAACCTCCTCCTCTAAACTTGCTAATTCTATCGTGTCTATACATAGTACACCGATTTAATTTATAGTGAAAATCAGCATCAGTATTATTCAAGAATGTTTCTGAAAATAATAATACATCAATGTTTTTATTCTCTAATTCTTCTTGAATGCCAGCAATTCTATTTCTGATACTACGGGCATTGAGATGGACCACTGAAAAACCTGTGGTAAAATCAGGAATCGCTACCATTTAAAATATAAATATAGTATGTAGTTTGACAACAGTTTTTTACAATCAATATATGGGCAAAACACACAACCTCAACATTAGAAAAAGAAAAAAAGAGAAAGAAACAGAAGAAAAAGAAAAAAGTCTCTTGGAGGGCATACAGCTCTGATGGCCACCCATCCAGACCAAAGGCATAATCCAGGTTATAAGATAGCTCCAGTTAAATTATTTAGATAACTCATAAGTTAGTTTTTCTTTGTTGAATAATATTTTATTTCACACAAAGGTAAGTTGTACTAATGTGTGTGGAAATGTCTATACATGTATCATTCTATATAGGGATCCCGTATTTACTTCGGCTCCTACTTATAGGTGCTCATGCAGTCTACCATCGGGTGTGGGATTTGCTGGACGATTTACTGGTTGATTTTCTGGTCGATTTACTGGTTGATTTTCTGGTCGATTTACATTTTCTTCTCCATCTACACCTCCGTCACTGTTATTATCAGGATCACGTGATAAGACTCGTCTCAGTCTCATCATAAGCTTGCCATGCACATTTGCACCATTCAAGTTACCCTCTCTGCAGTGTCGAAATTGCCCCAGATGGTACCCAACTCCATACACAGGATGAAAGCTTCCTTCGTACAGATTTTTGGCATTCAGGGATAATAGATATCCTCTCAAATTTTGATCAGAAAATTTGATGGCATTCAGTTTATACATGACGCTTTTCTCGCCCATGAAGGATTTTCTTTGAGGGATTTTGTTTCGTTCATCATTTGATAAGGGCATGAAAGTTCCAGGATCCTTTGTGCTATATCATGTCTATCAAATGTCTTGGCTTTATAGAACTGGAACCCTTGTTCTACACAATTGAACGTTAGGTCACCATCTTCAATGACACATGGATACAGGTTTGACAACCTATGGTGTACCGATCTATACATTAGCCCATCAGGGGTTGTGGCCTCAGACGCTTTTTCCATTGTTAGACCATGGGGTAAGCTACCTAATTGCCTATAGCTATAGGTCCTATCATCAATTATAATATGCCTCTGACGTAGCTTGACTTTGATATGTTCAGCTTTACACAAGAAGTACATTGCCCTCAGGTCAATAAATTGACGATGTTCCTTTTCACTCAGTTCATCTCCAATGGAGACATTATCCCACTTGCTTTTACCTCTGAGATTCTTTAGATTTTTAAAAAGTTCTCCTTTACATTGTAGGTTGAGAAAGGTCAAACGTATGGGTCTGTGTTTTCCCTCTATGTTGGCTGTATTCTGATTGTGCTTCCTTCTTTGTGGACCCTCTCGGCACACTGCCGCTATCATGTCAACACCCCAATTTACATTGGTATCGATGAAAAGTTGCTTCATATCATCATACAGATCCTCATTTACCTTTTCTTTGTAACCCTCAATGATTACAACCTTCTGTGCATCATCTTTCTCCTGCTTTTCAAACTTATTTTGATGTACCTGGAGTAATTTAGTGGTTGCATCGGTAGTTTTGTTTACAGATACCAGACTGTCCTTGACCTCCTGTGTGGCCTTCGAGTTCTCGCCTAGTTTCGTATCAACAGCCGTCAAAGTATCGTTTAGTCTCGCATTTGTGTCATTTATCCCTTTGATAGAAGTTTGCAGTGTTAATAAGGTTTGCAAAGTATTAGAGGTGACTAGTTCTTGTGCAGACATTCTCTTCTCTAAGGAATTTACTGCTTCAATAACCTCAGCAAGATTCGCTGTCGCTTTCAACAATGGCGGAGCAGCCATGTTTGAATTTTCAGAATCCTCACCTTGCGCAACAGTTTTCGATCTGGTGCTGCCAGCAGGGGTTGACATTACTATGTAAGTATACGCTTGAGTCCCTTATGGTTACTAATAACTCGCAAAGAACTTCCACACTCGTCGGTTGACCACTTGTTTTTGAAGAATTCAGCGGAGCATCTAACCGTAGATGTTTACCTGAGTGCCGCCATTACTTCGATGAAATATTGTCTTTAGATTTAATGCGAGTAGCAACAATATAAAAATTATGTACAACTGATAACCAAAATAATTCTCTTATCCACCACATACAGCGAACACTCCGTGATCTGCCAGTATTTATCATGCGTTGGACTTGGGTATTGTCAGTTCTGACTATAATTTTTGTATCCGACCAATCATTTCCCCATCGTTGCGCTGCGGCAACCACTGGCCAGACTTCCAGTAGGTTAGTGTCAGCCGTCTCATCATATTCACAAGGGGGTTCAACCGTATGATGTAATGGAAAGCGATTATACAACTGATTATAGGCAGGTAATTTCCATGCACCTACTAACCATCACCATTATAACATGAGCCAAATCCAGTTAGTGATGAGTCAGTGTCTATGATAGGATGATAATCAAAGGTACGTAGAATTTTGGCAGAACCATTGAATACATAACTGAACCTTTTCCACCAGCGAATGCCATCCATAAACCAATCAGGTAGTTTAACCACTGTGAAACTGTCGGCCATGTATTTGAGTAGGTTAATGACTCTACATGAAAATGTCCTGCCTCCCCGGATAACTCTACTAGCATGTGCCAAATGACCACACAGTTCTTGTAACTCTTTTTTTTGTAGCAACAGTTTTACCCAAGAACTTGTTGATCAGTACTAATAAGTTGTCTAACTTATCTGGGGGTAAGCTGATTTCCATTTTCACTGTGTCAATTACCAGACCCAAATACTGGACTTTGGTAGCAGGGGTTAAGAATTTTTTCCATGCAATATGGAAACCGAAACGTTGAAGCAGATCTACCAATATCGCCTGATGCCTCACACACTCCTCATAGCTGGCAGCAACAATGACAAAGTCATCAAAGTAACCGAAAACATTGAACAGGTTAGGTCAATCCACGAATTTTTGCAGCTCTGTGATATTATGCAGTACCTGTGGAATATGGCATGTGCCCTAGATATAGCAGGTACTGCCAAATATGGTGTATATCCCTAAATACAACAGGTTTCCATTGCAAAATATGACATGTACCCTAGATATAGCAGGTACTGCCAAATATGGCATATGTCCCTACACACAGTAGGTCTTCCATGCAAAATATGACATGTACCCTAGATATAGCAGGTAATGTCAAATATGGCGTATGCCCCCATATTTAGCAGATGATATGAAAATTATTGATTATTTATTGATGGTTATATCAAATGATTGATATTTTCTTGCTAATGCACCGAGTTAGATACCTGAGAACCTGTATGGGTGTAGATAGGATAACAACCTTGCACATATTACTCCTGAATTTGACCACAAATTATGATTAAGACACCACAAATTGGCTACACTTTTGGATCACCGAAACTTACCCAGATTTCCATCACAAAAGCTGAATTTATAGAGTGATGATAGATATCATAAGGAATGAAATGTACCAAAATATGTCGGTCTATGAATGATCTTCAGAATACACATGTTTAGAAAATGTTGTTTTTAATATAAGTTCATATAAATAGCAATTTAAAATGCCTACTGCAGAATCTAGCACCTACTGCTAAAAATGGCAGTAGGTGTAGATCACCTACTGCCATTTTTTGGCAGTAGGTGCTAGATTATGCATGTTACGTGAAAAAGTAAGCTTTTACCAAATACCTCTGCGATTCATACACCGGATGACAAACTCGGTTATTTGAGTAAAGATAAATGGTGCACATCTAAGACCAAACGATAAGGCTTGATCTTCAAAATATTCTGGCGCACCATCCAGACTCCACACAAAACCTTGCTTGGAATGATCATCCGGATGAACAGCCACACTACGATAAGCAGATTGGATGTCCAATACACATAAAAATGAGCCCTCATGTATGACATTAGTAACATTATCTACTTGAGTATTAAACCCTTACGATGGAGTAGGAACAAGTGGTGCAATGGACTTGGGCCTGTGTGAAACAACCACTGGCCTATTTATTAAACAAGAAAGAAAAGAAAAAGAAAAATTAACATGGAGCCAGCTGGAGTGCCTGCAGCGTGCAGAGCGACAGCAGCGAATGGAGGACGGCGCACCTGTATACACCTATACCGGTGTGGTGGTGGCTCCCTCTGGTGATTAATACACGCATCAATAGTTGATGCTACACATTAAACCCTTATGATGGAGTAGGAACAAGACGTGTAATGGACTTGGGCCTGTGTGAAACAACCACTGGCCTATTTATTAAACAAGAAAGAAAAGAAAAAGAAAAATTAACATGGAGCCAGCTGGAGTGCCTGCAGCGTGCAGAGCGACAGCAGCAAATGGAGGATGGCACACCTGTATACACCTATACCGGTGTGGTGGTGGCTCCCTCTGGTGATTAATACACGCATCAATAGTTGATGCTACACATTAAACCCTTACGATGGAGTAGGAACAAGACGTGTAATGGACTTGGGCCTGTGTGAAACAACCACTGGCAAACTCCAAGTAAGATAAAGTAAATCAAATAGCAAAACATTTTGACAAACATTTAGAAACAACAAAATCTGTGTCCACCCGTGTATGGTAGGGTTTAGTGAGATAAAGGAGCGCAGCCATACTGGCCCAGTCACCTGCCTGTCTAATGGCCTCAATGGTCAGGCCTAAATTGTACATGTATAGAGCTCCCGCTCTGCGCATTGAATGGATACCTGCTCGTTCAGATGGCATACCAGCTGAATTCATAAGTCGTTTCAAGAAGTTGAGCAATTTGGGGTACGTCACCGGTACGAGTTCAGATTTCCTAGGTAACACAAACACAGGATCTAGTGGATCATTGCTAGGAAACTCTAGCATATGTCTTTTCACCAAACTTGCGGCACAAAGTGGTGAGCCCGGAGCAAAAGTTATAGGGACTTTGTGGACTCTCTGAGCGTACTGTACTGTTTTAGAGCTTGACACAGCTAACTCCATGCCCCAGTCAGTGAAAGACACTGCACCTCTCTTTAGATAATGTGGACCAAAGTCCTTGGTGCTGTCTGGTACAATGTTGCACTTACGTAGTAAGCCTCTGAAACTCAAGGCTAGACAAGTCCAAAGGACTCTATCCTCAAGCAGTGTCATGTCAACAAAAGTGAACATCTTCAGGATATCCTGTAGGGTGAAAGAGGGTCTAACTGGTTCTGGATCACCTAAAACCCGTCTCACACCTGCCATAGTCATGATGAAATCGAAGTTACTAAGAATATACTTAACGTCATAACCAAAATAGGCATTCAGTGTAATTACACCACTGACATAGTTTTGAATAGTTGAATACTTCAAAGTCCGTGACATGTCAACAATATATCTGCCCATATGTATGGGTGTGGTTGGTAGAGCTGGAGTGAGTACGGAAGCACTAAAACAAATATATCTCTTCCACTGGGACGCTTTAGTACGCCATGTACTTGGTGCCCAAGCCTTAGCTCTTAATTGGGAAGCTTCATAGTCCAAAGCTCGTATGCGTTCCTCCACTCCTGCAACATAAGAATACTGGTAAGTCTTTCTCATTCACCGCTCTAGATATTGCATCTGCTACTAAATTGTTTTCTCCTGGTATGTGAATGCTTACCAAGTGGCAATTAAATAAAACAGTCAGCCAAAACATTTTCCTGAGCAACAACATAGATACATAATTACTACTTCGGCCTTTGTTGATTGCATTGACCACTTGAGTGTTATCAGTCACACAGTAAATTTTACAATCCCTCCATGAGGGGCCCCAGCGTTCTAATGCTTCAAAAATTGGGTACAATTCCCTAACACTAATGTTAGTGGGGATATCCCTGTCAGGTGGTGCCACACAATGATTGTGAGTGTCCGCTTCTATTGTTAATTGGCCAAACCAATGACCACCTAACTAGTCTTCCCCATGAATCGCACCAAAACCTATCCCAGAAGCATCAGTGTATATGGCTGATATATAGGGTACTGGACTGATGATTTTTGCTGTACCGTTAAACCATTCAGCAAACTGCTTCCACCAATTTAGGTCTTCCTCGAATGACTCTGACAGCGTTATATACCTTTTCTTGGGGGTGAATGCTTTCAGCATAGATATGACACGATGGGAGAAGGTGAGAAAATCCAAGCGAACGTAGTACAGAATGCAAGAAAAGTGCATTTTTACACTCAACGAATGAATTTCCTAGTACTATGAAGTCGTCCAAATAATTCAGACAAATATAACCACTGGCGGTTATAAAGCGAGCCACAGCGTCTGTTATACTGTTAAATATGTAAGGGGCTGCTCGTGTACCGAAGCTCATGAAATTATCCTGAATATACATGTCATTCCAATATAAGCCTTGGTGTGTACGGTCCTCTGGCCTGATAAGTACAGTACGGTATGCACTTTTCAAGTCAGTGACCCCCATGAAACAACCTGGGGTCATGAGTGATGACACGTCGTCAATAAACTTATAGCTAAAGGGTTGGAATGTGTCGTGCATGTAGTTATTAATGCTCAAATTTAGTGGGCGGCTTGCATCCGTAATTGGACGGTAATCACCTGCTGTCTTAGGAACTGCGCCTAGAGCATGTATGCATTTTGGTTGATCTGAAACTACTGATAATTTCCCACTTTGTATCTCACTTGTAATTATATCATTAATTGCCACATAAGCGTCATTAGTGGCAGAAGTATAGTTTTTACAAAAATAGCTATCCACTGTTGCGTCGCCATCCACGATTCTGAACCCATTAATGACGTCGTCTAGCAAAAATTCAGAATTAATGTCCCAGGCATCCGGGCCAAAAACTTGATTATGACCCCCTGACAGCATAATCCGCCAAGCATACGGATTAAATTGAGCTCTGACACCTCCCACATAATGTGGTAGATTAGAGTCCCAAAGAGGAGCATAGTCAGCAAAAGTTCTAAGTAAACCTTGTATGGTGTGGGGTGTGGCTACTGAACTAATAGAAGTATCAAGTCATTGCTTATGTTTATCTTGACCACTGGCTTGGTTTTGGAATTGACCTATAGAAGTCGTGTCATCACCCTTGCAGAATTTATTACGGTGTTGCCCTCTACAATTAGCACATATATGTGCTTTTTGTAGCATGGGTCATAGTCGCAAGAACCCAGATTCCACTTCCAGCATATGTCTGAGGGCCAGTCAGCAGATTTTCCCTCAGTACCTTTTCCTCGTTGCCGACGACGCCTGTTCTTGGCACTATTTTTGTCACCAGATAGATTACCACTTGTAATATTTTCAACCACAATCATATGTTCTGCACTCAGGTGAGCCTCAATGGCCGGTTTGTAACCTGATTCAAAATTCTCTAATTTGCCCTCAATAACATCAGATACAACCCTATGGTCGTATTTAGACAAAGCCTTGGATGAGAACGCATTTCCTTGAGCCTTCAAGGTGACAAAACGCATGTGTGACCTGTAGCCGTCTAGTGTGACACGAGACAATTTGGCAGTGCTAATATAATCAGCCACACAATTCATGCCATGAACTAATTCCTGCAAACTCATCTCTTCGAACTTTTTATCTGTCTCAATGTGGCAATCTGGTCGAAGCTTGTTAGTGGACCGTTTACGTTTGGTATTATCAGAAAGCATTTTGAAATTATTCAACCAATCTAGGTCAGGCATACCTTTTGCAGTTTGGGTATTGAATAAATTCCCCACGTCATCTCCAACTATACCAAGCGAAGTGGTCGACAACCCAGCACTTGCTAAGCCAGCCTGAATGGTTTGTTGACTTGCATGGATACCGTCCTGTGAAACATTCTGTTGTTGAACCAATTCATAAACTTGCCCCTGATGTATAACTCGTTTGGCTGACCTAACTGGTAATTGCTGATAGGTAGCACACTCCCCAGGAGGTGTGGGTCCGTCATTCCCACCTAGCGGGCGAATACTCCCAGGCGTGGTGCCACCCACAGCGGTTTGACCAAATTGCCTACATTTCCAAAGCAAGTATTCATCATAAGAGGCAGTGTTAACCGAATTGGACTGTACCTGTGTCAAGCGAAGTGGAGCGTGTTGAGCGGTAGTGCGCACATCAAATGAAGCGCCAGCGGTATTGTGGGTTTGCTGAGTATTTAGAGAATGTTTATCCGCATGAAGCGAACTTGTATCCAGGCCTAAGCGCCCCAAACCTTCAATAATTTGATGTAAATCCGCTTGCGTTGGCGAAACCGGAAGGTTACCGTCGCCATCTTGGATGTTTATGTTCGCTGGTCGTTGATCCGCAATCGAAGCGGGTGCACATCGACCACATGGGGCGAATCGTCAGTCAACCGAAGCTTGTTTCCGACATGCACACCGCTTCGATTGCGAAGGGCGTCCATTTGGGTCTGTCGAAACGTCCTCTAGTCCAGTATCCTTAGCGATTCGATCAGTGGCAGAAGGGTCGATGTACTGGTCAATCGTCCGCTTGGCTCTTAATTGTGACACCAAACGTCCACCCGTACAAACTTCCTCAGCTAACTCGCTATTTGCTTTACATTGTAGTTCCAAGTCAAATTGGAGTTGCTTAAGCTTCCTTTGCCTTAGTAAATCGGCTTCTACATCCTTCTCTTTACCCAGCTGACTTATCAAATCCTCCACGGACGCCTTATAAGTGGCGTCATCCATTGGTGCCGGTGGGGTATGTGCAGTGTCAGCGGTGCTCTGCTTGACAGCCGGTTCCTCGTCGTCACTGCTGTCACTGTAGTCAGCGACGCTCTGACTCTTACGACGAATGGTGCCGCCATTGTGCGCTAGCAGCTTGCACCTTTTTCCCCATGGCCCTGGGTGTCGGCCTCCACACCCCGATACACAGTTCTTCTCTACCGGGAGAGTGTTTTCCTCCACGGTATCTTCTGGTTGCTCATCGGCCATGTTAAAAATTATAAGTGAAAAATTAACATGGAGCCAGCTGGAGTGCCTGCAGCGTGCAGAGCGACAGCAGCGAATGGAGGACGGCGCACCTGTATACACCTATACCGATGTGGTGGTGGCTCCCTCTGGTGATTAATACACGCATCAATAGTTGATGCTACACATAATAAAACGGTTGGCAAGTTGTGTACATAAAGTCATTGATACTTTTAAGATTATCAGCGGGATCACCACGGCTGCAATCTGTTATGGGTCTTAAGCTGCCATCTGGCTTTAAAATAGCCCCCAGTGAATGTACACACTGAGGTCTACTAAGAACCCTTTTGACTTTACCATCAATTAACTCCTTCCTTACCAGATCGTCCATTTGGCATTTTACACCTTCTTTGATTATGGAATGGTAATTTTTTTGAAAATAAGGACCATTATAATCCACATCAACGATTTTGAAACCGTTACGAACACCGTCTAGGATATAAGCATAATTACAATCAACTTCCTCAAACCACATGCATTCATCAAAAAAGGCGTGTGGGTTGAGTTGGAGGCACATGCCATCTAAGACATGAACGGCATCACAATTCAAAGGACAAGGTCTAAACCATTCAACACCATCGACAATTCTGGAAGTGTAGATAGTAGGAGTTAATATAATGTCTCCTGTATTTGGTAATGACTCTGAAGAAGTGACATGATTTGAACCACAAGGAATTACGTATTTGTTGACATCCCATTATAAACTGTATTCCAGTTCACTGGTATTGTCAGAATCAGAGGATTTTATAACTCCACAATCTATGCCAGATTCTTCGGAGTCACTAACCCCTGAATCAGAATCCACTAAGGCCTGATATCAATCATTTAATTTTTTCACAGTGCACTTTAGTTTTGTGTGATTCCCCCCACAAGAACGACATACATGTGGGTGAGGGCAATCTTTGGCGTTACAACCATTATCACCGTTAAATGCATAGCAACAGTGAATTTCATCCGACTTTTTCTTTTTGTTCTTTTTCCTCTTACTACTAGATCCCGCAATAGTACCAGCACCACTTTGTGATGATGGAGGCTGGATACCAAGAACATTACTTAAGTGCTCAGCACTAAGATTCTCAAGACCAACACTGTTTGAGAAGATGTCGTGATCGAAATAGCATAATATGTGTTCACCAAACGATTCTCCCCTTTCACGCATTGCAAGATCATACTGAATGAGAGCATCCTCATTGTAGAATGCTTTCTTGTCAGTTAGGAATTTAACATGTTTACCATAGTTTTTACATGGGAAGTTTCTAGCCAACATGCTATCCAAGAGACCCATGCTAGCAGAAATAACATCATTCAAGGCGTTTTTTTTCACTTTGTCATGCGGCATGTGCTGTTCAATGTCATAGGTCACAAACTTACTGCCACTGGCATTGTTCGGTGAGAATATCACCATTGGGGCGCCTTGAGCCTTATGTTGTAGTTGTTGGTTAGGATACCATGCTGTTGGGTTTTGTAGAAACTGAGATTGCACAGACTGAACCCCAGGAGCCTGGAACAGGGGTTGTTGACTAGGTAAAATTCCCGCAGCCTGGTACTGTTGTTGTGGGTTAGGAATAACGCCAAACTGATATGAAGCCTGCTGCTGATGGGATGTTGGCACTGGAACCCCATACATATGAGAAGTAGTAGGGGTACCACATACCATAGGTGTAGGTGGGAACTTTAGGCTGCCATCTGGTGCCCTAAATTGACCCACACCAGGCCAATTGACAGTCTGACTAACAGGTGTGACAGGTGGGGAATAAGGTGTGCCATCTCTGTAGAACAGCTGAGGAACAGTGTTTCCCATGGTAGGTTGGGGTGGAACCACACCCTGAGTAGCATTAGGACTAGTAGAACTGTCAGTTGCATGATATTGTGGATCAATACCACCAGAAATGCCTGAAGTATTGATTTTAGAAGCTACCATTTCTCCATTGTTTCCACAGTAAAAATTCATGATAGTCCTTGTCTAATTCACTCTGGAATTGTGTTTCACCCACTGGAGGTTGCGGTTGATTCCCCGGGGTACCGGGTGATAGTACCTGGAAGTTTTCGCGGGTGAGCGACTTGTCAATTTGGGTATTCTGGGCCCCAGGAGGTACATTTTTTATCAAGTTAGGCGAGTTAAACATACCTGAACCGGAATCAAGGCCAGATTGGCCTGCGGAGGGTCCAATAACACCAGAATTAGGCCCTAAAACATTGTTTACGGCCGAAAGCCGGCTTACCGGAAGTCCAGGGCGGCCATTTCGGACTCTGCAGTGAAGGTTTGAGCTGGCTTGTGATTGGCCAGTTTGGAAGCCTGGTGTGTTCGAGTCACCCTTTTCGTTTCTTACCATATCCAACTCTGAGGGATCCAGACCCATAGGACTAGCAGTAAGAGAAAAAGATTGGGCCTCGAACGCACCCATGGCACCTTGCCAAGCACGTACACCATCGTTCAATTGGCGAATAGACCTATTATTTTCGGCCCGTAGGCTGGCCAATTCTAATTCCAACTCCTTGCGTTTACACATTTCTCCAATTTTTGCTTTTCTGGCCTTTTCCAGCTCAATCTGATGCAATAATTCATTTTGTGTAGAGTCCTCCCTAAGCTCACCATGTTGACCGTCCTTCCCCTGAGGCAGCCGGTCGCTCTGCCTAGCCTCCGTGGTACCGGTTGCTCCCTGCTCGTCACGGTCGGCTGAATCCGCTGAATCCGGTAATAATTCCGAATCCTCTGGAGAATAACGTTTCCCCGGATTGGCCACCCCACAATTCGGGCACTTGGCCGCGTTACCGTGGTAGGAAGTATCGCAGGCCACACATTTAGTCATGATGATTGGGACTTTCAAAAAAAAATCTCCAATGTGAGACCGGTGGTCCTTCCTGGGGCTAGGCAATATGGCCGACTACAAGGGCCACTAGTGAAGGAACCTGTTACATAACACCTGAATGGAAGTGGTGACATCTAGTAATACATTGGGAACTGCTACTGCCCATTTATCACCACTTATATGCACGCATATAAGTAGCTTTTAATGGACTAATTCCGATGTTATTCGAGTACACAATCATTAACATGTTTCATGCATTATTGTAAGAAAACATTAATCCATTTTTCACAGCATATCAGCATATACCCTCTTTAATTGATTCTGATTTCAGAATAATAGGTACTCTACTGTTTAATACATTTGGCGGGCGGAGAGTGTACACAGAGCTTGAAGACTTTCATCTGTTGTAAGGGTCAATAGATGTAAAACAAAAGAAAATGAAGAAAAGAAGTTTTGGTAAAATGTCAGTTACAACCTTGTTTCAATGGGGCGACGACATATATAAGTAAACAAAAAAAACATGAAAGTGTGCTGTCATATCCTGATGTGCTAATAATACTGTCAACTATATATGACTAAAAGGTAAGACCTTGAGTAAGTTGATAATGCAGTTGTATTTATCCCAGCATATTGTACGGAGTCTTAATGGATACTAGTGTATAGGTAGGCGGCCTATGCTGGTCTGAGGTTACAGTTAGGACGCAACAGGTAGGTAAGGTGGCACTGGTGGCGACCACTGTGATCGGTATGTGTAACTAAGGGAGGGAGTCTGTGTGTGTACAGCGTACACGTAGCACTATGATATACAATGTATAGCAATAGAAATATGTATAGAGTTATCATGTATATAAAGATAAAAGATGTCCATATATCACAGTGCCATCTTGAATATTCAGAGAATTTCCTGCAGTTATATGTCCTGTGGAACAATTCTATTAAGCAGTGTTAAGAGAAGATGAAGTTTAACATTGGCATAACAATTCTGAATGGGAAGGTTCGACTTATGGTGAATCTACCCTAGCTGAAGGCTCCACACACCCAGCGTTAATTATGAGACTGCAAGACTGTGTGGAGAGCTTAAAGCCTTGATGAATTTAGGTTTAATGGAGCTAGACTTGTTCGAAAGCGTTTCTAGTAATTCAGATATGCCTAAACCTTTTAAGAAATGTTTTATGAAATTTTTTTTAAAAATTCAAAATTACTGCAGCACTTAAAAGCACATCCTTTCAAACTCAGACCCAAAAGGAGAGCATGGGTACCTGATCCTTTCTGAGATCAGAGGTGCTTTTTTTTTTTGAAACAATTTAACTTTTGTTAGCCGTTAAAATTTAGTCCATTATATCTGATGTACATAACATGAAGTTTCCTTGTATAAGCGAGTCAGCAGTATAACATATGTAAATTCATACATCTAAATATATAAAAGATTTGTCTGATATGAGGAAAATAGAAGCTTAATGGCTAAAAATTTAATGACTGACCGTCATCCGTAGGATGTTGTCTTGGCCAAGCCATAAAAAGAATACATATACCATTCATTTGATTCTTTGATAATAAATTATAAGTTATTATGAACAGCAGCATTATTCTTTACTTTAAATTTGTAGAATAACATACCCCCCTCCCCAGACATTACCGACAACATATGAACATGACGAAATATATGCAGAGGTAATTTGCCTTACATTGGCCATAAATTTTAACATAGATTAGTTGATTTGTTGAATTTCTTTTTTACAATTTAGTTTAAATTTGTCCCGGTCTCTGATATTTCTAATTTCAGCAGTTAATCTGTACCAGGTTTGAGCACACTTGACTTCTGGTGAACCATCGAACTCCTGAAATAAAGCAAAATAAAATAATAGATAAGGCCCGTAAAAACTTTTTCAAAGAACAAATGGAAACATACAAAAATGATCATAGAAAATTTTGGTGAGTCATAAACAACTTACTACCTGGTCAACCTAACCGCTCAAAAGATATCTGCCTAAACGACCATGATAACAATAACACTCCTGTCCCAACTGATAAAATTCCTGATTTTATTAACCAATACTTTGTTAATATAGGCCCCACCCTTGCTAAAGACTTGAATATTCCTTATGATGAGTGTATAGTAGATAAAATTGAACCATTCAGCACAAATCTCCAAGAAGTCACAAAGCTTATAAATGACATTAAGGTATTTAAGTCTTCCGCTATCAACAATATATCTACAACTATTCTAAAAAAGGTTTTTGAACATGATCCTGGTAAATTGGTTAAATTATTTAACTTGTCTTTTCAAACCAATATGGTACCATCCTGAAAACTGGTAATTTGAAAATAGTAAACAACTATAGGCCCATTTCCTTATTACCTTTGCCCTGTAAACTAATTGAAAAAATTGTTCATAATAGAGTTTATGCTTTCTTACTGAAAGAAAATATCTTGACTACCCACCAGGGTGGTTTTAGACCTGGCCATAGTACAACTGATACCCTGGCAAGGTTCACTGATGATATTAAAAGAAATATAAATGTGGGTAAACCCACCGTAGCAGCTTTTGTAGATTTGCGCAAGGCTTTTGACACCGTCGACCACTCTATCCTTTTTATTAAACTGAACCATTATGGTATAAGATCAGATAACTACCATTGGTTTGAAAACTACCTTAATAATAGATACCAGATAACCTTAGCGAATGGTATACAGTCTGAGAATGAGAGGGTGGTCTGTGGGGTACCACAGGGCTCTATTTTAGGCCCGCTACATTTTTTACTATATATAAATGATGTAATAAACTGTATTAATAAGTGTAAAATCAAGCTCTATGCAGACGATACTGTGATCTACTCTGCACATAGAAAATTAATATAGCTAAATGTGAGCTACAAGATGACCTTGAAATCTACCATACCTGGTGTGTTCAAAATAAACTTTCTATTAATGTGGCTAAAACGAAAATAAAGATATTTTCATCAAGTTCACGGAAATTTAACACCCTTTCAGCAGATATTATGCTAAATTATCACTTACTTCAAGTTTCACCTAGTTACAATTACCTTGGTGTACTACTGGACCCACTGCTTCACTATAATTTACATCTAACAAACCAGACTAAAAAAATTGCTTATAAAATGTATGAATTGTGTTTACTACGCAAATACCTAGATGTGAAACTTGCAATAAGGATATACAAAACCACTATTTTACCGTATATGGAATAAGCCGATTTATGTTTTATGAGCACTTATGACAAATACCTGGACCCTTTACACTACTACCAAAATAGATGTATTAAGATTTGTCTCCAGGTGCCACACTTAACTAGTACAAACCATATCCACAATATGAACAATATTAATTTTCTATGTGATAGATGATATGTGCACCTTCTGAACCATGTGTATGCTAGGTCTCGAAATCACAATTTTCTAGACAATAGACCAATTAGAACCAGATTACATGATGCTCCTACACTGAATGTACTAACTCCTAACTGTTTAAAGTATGCAAGGAGTGTAGAATATCTGGGTGCTATTAGCTGGAAAGCACTGACAGTGGGTAGGAGAAATGCCCCTAGCCTGGAACAGTTTAAAACTGAATCCAAAAGCTACTTGGCAAATCTCTTCCCCTATGTCAGTCCATAGCGCACGACTATGTATTGAAAATTCTTTTCGTTTTCTATAGCTTAATATTTAGTTTTTATGCAATACTGTTTGTGAACATGATATTACAATTTATAATTTTTCATCTTAATATATTTAATTACCGGTAACATGTAACACATGAACTGCCTAGGTAACATGCCCTTTCATCATCATATCTTCATAAAAATTTATCTTTATGTGTCAACTGTCTTGCTTACTAAGAACAAAAGAAAGGTAGAACCAGAAGAATCAACCCTTACACAGAAATCTGTGGGGATGAGGTTCTCTTCCTTCATTATTATCTCGATCTAATATTTGACATTTTTTCTTATATAATTACTTTGTTGATTATCGTTACACTGTTTACCCTCATTGACAAATGCTATGTTCTTTTCCAGGGACCTCTATATATAAGCATATTATGTACCCCAAATGTACTGTATGCCTATGAAATAAATATGTATTTTACCAGTAAAACAGAACATGCATGTATAAGCTCAGTCATTGATGTATCAACAACAATAAGATTCACTGAATGTACTCGTATTTTGAGATAATAAAGTAAACTCAAACCAAAATAAATAGCAGGGTTTTATGATTATCATTTACTGAGATACAATCATTAATATATAATAGAAAAAACAAAGGACCTCTGCAAAGACGTTATTAATATACGTGGATGTATCCTCTAGTGAGATGGTTTGTCCCAAATCATTTACTAAATTTATTGTTTTAGATTTGCCTTTCTTTGTAGGTAACACTTCTTTTATAGTAGTCCAGAATTTTTTTGAATCTTTTTTTATAGACATCTGACAGATTATTATAATGTTCTTCCTTGGCTTGCTCAACCTCTCGATTTACATTGTTACGACATACCCTGGCACAGTGCCATGAGATTATATCCATATTCCATCCTGCATGGAGTAGTAGTACATTTTTATCATTAATAAGCTCCAATAGCTCATTAGTCATCCATGGGCTAGGTTTGTCTATTATTTTAAATTCCTTTACTGGACATTGTATGTCGAGCATATATTTCATTTGATTTGCTAGAATATTCCAACATTCAGTGGGGTCATTACAATTTTCAAAGTATGTCCAATTACAGTTTGACAAAACAAGTAGATATTTTTCCTTATCAAAATTACGATAGGAACATCTTAGAAAACTTCTAAAACCATGTTTGACATATTGGTTATCTTTTAATACATATACAGGAAGGTGGTCTGATAAGTGAATGTTCAGAGGTCCAGACGATACGATACCGGTACAATTTGTAAAAATTAAGTTGATACATGTATTGGCTCCTGATGATGTAGTCACTTGGTTTAGTAATTGAATTACTGGAAATTATCAAATGTTTCATACAATTGCCTTTTTTCCCTCGAGTTTCCTATTATATTAACATTAAAGTCACCTAAGACATAAACTTCATAAGAATCCAGATTATCAATCTGTAAAAACAGTGCTTGTATCGCATTACAAAATTTAGTCAGATCTCCTGCGGGTGGTCTATATACATTATATATGATTGCTTTTTTACTAGAACCTTTTATAGAAAATAACCATTGAATTTCTATATCCATGTTAGTTCTGTTTAAGAAGCCAAACTTCATCGACGTGAGCACATAGACCTCCACCCCTAAAAATGCTAATTCTGTCTAGTCTGAGGAGATTATACCTAGGGAAAGTGTACATTTCTGAGCAGTCAGATGAAAGTTTCAGAGAAAAGTATAATATCTATATTACATTTAGTTAATTCTTCCTTTAATTTTGTGATTTTACTTCTTACACTGCATGCATTCATATGTACCACTGAAAAGCCTCTCTCAAACTTAGATTTAAGTTCCTTATTCACTTATAAAACAAGTTGGTTAATACTAAACCATACCTAGATAATAGAGAAATAGAAGTACCGGTACTATCTTGTTTACTTTTACAGTCAAACATTTTTAACCAAGTAAGCTTATAAACCACTGTAAGCAAGTGTTGAGTGTACCAACCCATTTCTTTCCCTGTTTGATACCAAAAAAAAATGTTAATTCCCCCTCCCATCATAGGTTTACAGCTCTTATGGCTACCTATGAAATTTGTTTAATACAGTTATAAGCAGGGAACACTCTCAGGGCATTCCATCTTTTCCCATTTTCTGCATTTTCTCCTTCTGCCAGGTCAGTTCTACTGGGTTGGTCAGCTCGTCGTTCTTGTTTGTATTTTCCTTGATGATCTTGTCACATACTCTGGTTAATATAAACCCGAGCAGATTTTCACCTTTTATGTTGTCTCTCTTACATTGGCTCACCTGTCCAAAATGGTACTTAACTCCCCAGATCGGATGAAAACTAGCTTCATATAGGGTTAAACCTTGTGTGGTAATTATGTAATCCCTCATGAAGCCAACAGAGAATTTGGATGTGATGATCTCTTCCATAATGGCCTCTGCCTCCTTGTTCCATTCAGGTGTAGGTTTGACTTTTTTCCCTCATACATGATTTCTATGGGATTTGTCCATTTGCAAGATTTTTACAGCCACATCATTTTGTCGACAAGTTTGAGCCTTTGTAGTCTGGTAGGCCTGTTCAGCACTGTTATATTCCACTCCTCGATATTTGAACTTGCACTCGTACAGGTTGGAGAGCATATGATGTTTAGACTTAAACATTAAGCCATCAGGGGTTATTGCTTCCATAGCCTTAAGCATAGTTAAGTCCTGGTAGGGCATTTGACATAGCTGTGAAGGATATATGGTCTTCTTTTCCAGAATCAGAATCAAGAAGATTGTACATCGTAGCCCTGTTTTTTCGGCAGATAGTACATTGTCGTAGGTCGTTGAAATCTTTCTGCTCATTTTCATTCAGTTCATCCCCCACTGATAGATATTTATAGAGCATTTTTCCTTTCAGGTGCTTCAGATTCTTCATAACCTTTGATTTGGTGTAGATATTCCTCAAAATGACTCAAATTTGTCTGTGTTTGGGTTTGTTTACACCTTGTTGGTCGCCATCTTAGATCCAGGTTTCTGGTCTCTCGCAAGTTTCTACGCATTTAATCCCCTGATTAAATTTAATATCTCTCAAAAATTGTGCTACTTTTACCAAGATATCTTCATTTTGGCTTTCTTCAAGTCCTTTTATAATTAGGATTTTTTTCCTAATTTCCTGGTCGATTTTGTCGAATGTTGAAGAAGTAGGTTCATCTGCAACTTGACACTGTCATTTTGGATTTTAATGGCATCTCCCGTTTCAGTGATTGTTTTTGACATAGCCTCCATGGTTCCTTCAGATGAGGTAAGTCTTCCTTTGATACTGTCAAGGGTCTCATTTATGCTAGCTGTCGTCTGGTTTAATCCATCTATCGATTCTTTGATTTCTTCGATGTTAGATTGCATTTGCGTTTGGGAGTCTTCTACTGACAGTAGCCTTTTCTCCATAGAGTTGACAGCAGCGTTGACATCTTTTAGAGAAGATTCTTGGGATATTAATTCAGTTGTCTTCTTCTTTTGCCTGGATCTAGGTCCTTGTTTTGCCATAGAAAATTTAGGAAAATAAGGTCTGCCCGGTCGCGTGCCACTTCTAACCCAATGCCGCCATGTTCTCTTTGTGGACACAGACATAGACTTGCTGAAGCCTTTTGGTTTTAATTCAAATGAAATAAAATAAAGTTTTGAAGGAGAAAATCAAATCAAAGACTTTTAGTGAATCAATTCTTAGAGTGTGGAGTAAAGCCTACAGGCTGCCGCCAGTTTAACAGAGACAGTCCGTATCAATTAAGCCCAAGTGTAGTAAAACACCATATAGTTGGTGGAAAGGCCAAAAAAAAGGTTTGTTTCCAGTTACCCGACTGACCCTAGCAAAGCAGGACTGATATTTTTCTTTTTTTTTTCTTTTTTGACAGGACCATAATAAAAATACTGTCCAATAGAGGTACAAAAATGGCAGACCACCTTTTGGAAAGATCTCTATCCACTGAGTAGGGGCAAGTCATTTATTGCCAGGTGGGGGGTGGGGCTTGCTAGATATAGGGGGGGGGGCATTTTTCAAAAGAGCCCTTGGTTGGGGGGCGAAAACACAATAAACCTTCATACTTGGGAGGGGGGGGGTCAAAACTAAATATTGACAATTCAAATACCCATCATGATGCATCATTCCATGCACATATCCGATTTTATTTTATTTCTTTTTTTTTGGGGGGGGAGGGGGTCATTTTGCAAAATAAGTTCTTAGTGGGGGGGTCGAGATCATTTTTGTCATAGTGCTGGGGGGTTGGAAAAAATCTGCCCATCCGCCAAAAATCTTTTATGCCCCTGCCCTTTTTTTTGCGCTCCCCTAAACTATAGTCACTCTAAGATCAGAGCCACATTACGTAGAATGAAGTTTTGAAGTTTGAAGTTTGTTTATTTGCAAACAATCTTTACATAGAAGCTTTTCATCCAGCAGTGTTATATCAGAAAAATAAGCACATACACATAAACAGGTAATAGTGGCATCCCAGATATCAATTGAACATCCTCAGTGTGAGATAATGGTTTCCATGAGCAATAGTATTAACGTAAATTGAACTACAGAGTAAATTACAGTAAAATTGCATGTATACACCAATTACATTATGTCCAAGTAGACTACACAATCATCAGTCTTTTCAGTTCAGCAATATTTTCAGCTCGCTGTACATTTGGATGTTGTTTGTCCCAAAGACGCATTCCTCTATTAAGAGGGCTGTGCCTATAACTCTCCACAGTTGGTCTGCTTACACATAATTTCAATTTTACATTATTCCTTAGTACACAGACCGATGGTACGAGATTATCTGGATCTTTTGACAGCCTGTACATTAGTATTGATAAAGCTTTTCTTCTATGTTCGGCTAGGGAACATAAATCACATAGTACATAAAGATCGTATATGCACATCGGGTGCATGCCTAATTCCAAGACATAGCCTTGAACAGTTATTCTGGATTACTTCTAAATGTTTCACAATAGTGTCTGGGCCACTGTCCACAATAAAACTAGCATGCTCAAACACGGGCAATACCATTTGTTTATACAAAAATGCACTCCAGTAAGAGGGTGGCGCTGTAAATAGTATGAACTATAGTAGCACACAGACTTTATTTTGCTAAAGAAAAAAAAGACTTTTTATGCGGGGTCCAACATTTTTAAGCCCCCCCCCTCAAACCCACCACCCTGTGGATAAATAACAACCACTCCCTTATATATTGTCGGACTATTGTGGCCACATATCCTCTCAGATTCATCTTAAAATTATGTTTCTTTTGATATATAACATGCCTAAATTGGCCAGGAGGAAGACTACTCTCCCTCCCCCCCCCAAAAAAAAAACAAAAACAAAACAAAACAAAAACAAATAATAAAAAAAGAATCCGACCTACCGACCCTAGCTATGTAACTGGGAAAACACCTCTTTTTTTGGCCAAATCAAAATATTATTTTCACCGAATGAGGTAAGGGAATCTCTCCACGGAAGCCCCCACTCCTGATCTTATAATAAATAGGCCCTTGACCCTTTGGGAGGATGGATTGTCGGGTATGTAGGTCTTTCAAAGCGATTGAAATATAGATATCAAAGCTTACTCTGAAGATATTCTGTTGAATATACAAATAATCACTGTAATATTTCATGCTGTATCATAGGAAAGTGTGATAACTGTGAGTCACCAGTAGTATATACATGCAAAGTCAGCGTAATGGATTAGCTACTAACTAGGTCATGACCTACTGGTAGACCGGAAGTGACCTAGTTTTAACCAATCAGAGGGCTGGATTTGACAGGAAGTGCCGTCATAAGGTCATGACCTAGTTTTTTCGACCAATCAGAGAGCTGGATTCCATTTGACCTAGTGACCTGACCTAGTTGCATAAATTAAAAGAATTGTGCAATACCTAGGGTTGACCTACTTGCAAACTGGAAGTGACCTACTAACCTACTTGCAAAAACGTATGACCTACGTATGAGGGTGTATTGTGCAATCCTTGAAAGAAATTACACAATAACCATGACTCATGTTCTGATGCAATGTTCCTATGGATTTACGCAATACTTATGACTCATTATTTTGATATGAGATTAAATGCAACAAAGACACAACTCGGTTTTTTCAATTCAATCTTTTTATTATTTCTTCCTATCAGAGTACATGCTAGGTATGAAACATTATAATCAGATATGCTTGCAAGCAGAGTACATGGATATTATATGGAAAATGAATTCTTGTTGCAGTACCAACTGCACCCGGTCTTAGCTGGAGTAGGACTTTGACTACGGTCCTCTAAGGCCCGCATTCTCTCCATTAAATCCTTCAAGGCCTTTCTTCCTATGTCGTTCTCCTCCAGGGCTACCACTTTGTCCATTAACTCGGCCATGATCATGAGAATCTTGTCTATTACTTCCGCCGTGCTCTGAAGCCCGTCTATCACGTCCAATTTAGTTTAACTTTCCCTTTCACCAAAAGATTGCTCACGTCTGCTTTGACTGCTACTTCTTCTGGACTCATCTCGAAATTCATTGCCTCTTCTTCTCTCTTTTCCTCAGCAAGGGCCTGACTATTTTGTCCATTAAGTTGAAGGGGACCTGAGAAAACCTTTTCACAGTGTGGTGTGGGTCCTTGGTCCGACATGTTTTTATGAGGAAGTTAATGCAGTGGGCTCCACACGTTTTAGCGTAAAAGTTTTGCACTTGTTTTCTGCTGAACGACCCGTGACCATCTGACGACTTTTGCATGAACCTCTGGTGATATATAGTAAATGGAGGTAAGCCATAGGGATCAAAGTAGAATACATTCCCGTCATGAGAAACGTAAAATGCCACCCAGTGCTGACCAGGTTTAGAGCTTGGATCTGTGTTACTGACGAAACATGTAGAGGGAATTGGTTTTTTAGGACATTGATTACTGGCAAAAGTTCCCAGGTAGAAACGCCTTGTGTGTGGATGGTTTCCTAGTGCACCTGTTATGTCTGAAGTTCTCATTTTTTTCTCAGTTCATGTGGTAGTCTGTGACAGGAAGACAGTCAGCCGTCAGTTGGATGTTGTTGTCGTAGAAGGAACACAAGACGGCAGATATGGCATGAGTAGTCGGGGCGGCAAACCTAAGGGAAATGCCCAGCTTTCCTTGCTTGATGAGATTTATACGACTGTCTTCAGGTGCTCTGTCTGGGGTGAGGTCGAAAACAAAGAAGGAATACCCATCTTTGAAATCTTCCAAAGTTATGCCACAGTCTTGCCCCAAAGCCGACAGCCCACTGTCTATGAACATTTGACTGTAGGCTCTGATGCAGTTGCCTGTTTCGAAGTCGGTCTTCAACTTAAACTTTTGATCGTCATATCTCTCGCATATTTCCTTCACGTTGAAATGTCTGCAGTTGAAAGGATTTTCTGTCTTAGTCCCAGCAGCTGCTGTTTCCTTTATCATACACAAGACTATCCTGGTGGGGATCTGAGTAGTGTCAGGTTGAGTCCAACTGTAGTCTTGTGAGCCGCCGTCCAAAGTGTGTTTAGTTACTTTACACCTGGCTATGTGATAGTTGAAAGGGCCCCAATGTGGATTCCTGACACTGCTGACGTGAGTTTTCACCACCTCGTCGTCGACACATTTTTGGAGAAGTGTCATTTCAGCTTTGGTGATTTTGACCCAGTAGTTTTGATCGGCTGCTTGCATCATGTAGTAATTGGGCTGATTTTTTTCGAATATGAACTTGATTTCACAGTTCGGAGGCAGCACCTTGCACTGTTTAATTAAATCCAGGTGCAGCTTCATTACTAAGGCATGTTTGTTGCGGGCACTGAACTCTGCTCTCCGTGCCGTCCATCCAGCATTTTCGCCCGCTCTGGCTTCCATGTGACCACAGGTGTCTTTCATGTACTTTTGACACCCTTTCAACCGAGTCTCTTTGTCTTCTTTGTTGCAACAAATTGTGTCCAAAATGTAGGCCTTGAGACCATAGTCTTCATTGTTGCCGGTGACTTTCTCCCCATTTATCAGCAACTGACAGGAAGCAAAGAGAGCGTGTCCCAAGTTGTTGACTGGAGCAGCTTCTATGCCGACGGCAAGGTGAGTTGTTCCGTCTGCCGCCACGGCTTCCAGTTCCATGTACAACTCAGTTTCTGAGAGGTCTGTGTACAGGTTGCTTGGTTCGAAGGTGAAGTCAAATGATTCAGTGTGTGGAGTCAGGGCATTGTTGGTAGTTTTGGTTATTTTTTGACACTTTAATATGTCCTTTTGAGTGACAGGCAAGGCCTGTAGGTCTAGTTCACCTACTGCACATACCTGACCCTTGGGATGAAGGAGACTCATGACTAGAACAAGGTCCTTCCTCTAGCTTGTCCTCTACCTCTGCCGCGTTGCCCCTTACGTCCTCCGCGCTTGCCGGTTGCTCGTCGTTTGACTGGAGGAGGTCCAGATGTACCTTTTATGTATCCTTGAGCAGAAGAAGCAGCCCTTTTGAGTAAGTTCTTCCCTGTTGCTTTACTTCTCCTAACTACACTTTTCTTGAAGCCTTTTCCTGATACCACGTCGGACAAGACTCCAGCTCCTGTAGTAAGCAAGGCTTTGCCTGCAGATTTGGCAGCTGAGCGTCCTATTTTACTTAAGAGGGGAACAGCTCCTCTCAGTAAACCACCTATTAACGAGCCAAGTCCATGCCCTCTTTGTCTGCCCCTGCCACCGTACGCTGGTAAAGCACCATTCCCAAACTGTGATTTTCTGTAGTATTCAGCGTACTGACCCCTAGGGGCCAGGTATGGAGGTGTTCCATAGTAGTGAAGCATGGTAATATACTCCTATCCTTGAAGAGGTCTGAAGGCAAGTACCACCGACAATGATCCGCTTTCAAATGGTATCGGTTCCCCAGTCTTGTCTCTTAAGTATATCCCTATCTGTCTGAAGGTGGTTTTAGTGACTGGCAGATATATCAAGCTCTGGAAACTTATGGTTTGCATGTCACCGTTGTAGCGATTTATGTTGATTTGCCTCAGAAGGGGTGCTTTAGAGTCACCCACAAGACTGTGCTTGACTATGTCAGAGTACACGAAAGCACATCGACTTTTGTACTGAAGGTCTACCACGTAGGGGCTTTGTGTTTTTCCACTTAGGAAAACACTTCCGTCGAAACCTAATTGTTTCCCTAAGTTTTCTGGGAGTTGCATGACCACACCATGAGGCAAGGAAACTACACTTTTCATTGTGTATTTGTTGTAGTGAAACACGGTGGCTTTGTTGTTTTTCCTGTAGTTTCTTAGTTTTCTCACCAACATGCTCTGTAGTTTATTTATGGTCCTGTTCAAGTATCCTATCAACTCTGAGTTGCTTTCCAGGTTCACACCTTCTAAGGCAAACATATTGTAGGTACTACCTTCCTTGAAGTAATACTTAGACAGGTATCTGCTAATTTCCTTGAAGCGTGTACATATTTTCACAGCCTGTAACTGACTGGGAGAGAGAGGAGAAACATTAGCAGAGTCTGTGAAGACGGCCTTTTCTTCAAAAAAAGAAAGAGACCTTTTTTCCCTGTCATCCATAGACATCACTTCAGCCACAGCCGACGATATTTCCCTTTTCTCTCTGCCTGCCGTGTCACGCTCCCCCTCATCCTCCTCCTCTTCCTTCTCCTCCTTCTCTGGCGTGGGTTGGTTAGAAGTGAATCCTCCAGATGGCGTCTCAGTCGCAGCAGCAGGAGTTGGTGGACTTTCACTTTCAGGACCAGCAGGAGGAATGGTTTCAGTCGATCCCACAGGGTTGACATGACGTAGGTTTTTTGTTATTTTTACTCCTCTCTTCAAAGCAGATTGGGCTGATAGATTTGATGTAGAGCTTGAAGCTCTACTGAAGACACTATGGGCTCCTGGTTTTTCCAGAGGAAAAAATTCTCTTCTGCGTTTGTTTAATAAAGCTACTACAGAGCGGAGGTTGTTTGTCAGGTCGTTTTCTCCCTGTGCCAAGAGAATGGGTTCTTCTTTGACGTTGTACCACGTGGTAGGACAGGTTATTTCTTGAAGAGCACACTCTAACTGAGTAGGAGAGTTAATGTATTCTGCCAAAATTTTATTGTAACTAGTTAAAGTGTTGTCAGGAAAAACGTTCATAGATGAGTTACTAGGTAAAGTTAAGGTAAACGCCATTTGTTTATGTTCTTGACAGGTTCCCAAGAGTTAAACTTGTCTCCATAACCCTTCCACTTGATCAAGGCTTCTCTTTTCTTGCCTTTTCCTCTGTATTTTACTATTTTTTCTATGTTGTAGCGTCTTCCGTGACGGACTTGCACCTTCTGAACTTCAGGTTCGTAGAAGCTTCCTTTTATCTCTTCTCCAAGGAGATCTTTCAGGTGGTACCCTTTGGGCGAAATATGGTCGACTGTGTATATTTCCTCAGTCCAGTTAGGTTCGTACCCTCTGTTAAATGTTTTCTTTGTTTTCAACATTCGCACTTGATTTTTTCTCTTCAACTGAAGGACAGGAACTTTTTTCTTTTGAGGTTGATCGTACAACCTGTAGAACAAGACTTCAGAGTTGTCTTTATTTATGTCTGAAGGGGCAGCTCCTAAGGTTTTGTGGTAAGTCAAATTGTAGGACTTAACCAAGTCGGGCAGCAAGTCAACCCATTTGTAGTAATTGAAATGAGAGAAACATCTCCACATTTTTCCTTGTAAAGTAGAGTTGAACCTTTCGGCTAAGGCACACTTCACGTCGTCGTTCTCTCCTGTGAAAAAATTGATGTTTTGATCTTCACAGTGTTTTTTGAAAATTTTGTTGACAAACTCTTTGCCCTTGTCAGTTTGAATTTGTTGAGGTTTTCTTTCTTTGCTCATTTTTTTGAAAGCCTCTGTCACGTCATCAGCTCTCTTACTTTTCACAGGTTGTCCAAAACCATACCTTGAAAAAACATCTATTCCTGCTAGAATGTACTGGTATCCTTTGTTTTCCTTTGAAATTTCTCGCATGTCTATGAGATCAAGTTGCCACTGTTTGTCTATGCCCCATGTTTGTGTTTTTCTTCTTGGAAATCTTCTCTTGTAAGGTTTGTGTCTGGTGTAAGCGTCTACATCTTCCAAAGCTTGTTCTATGTTTTTTTTCTTTGTTTTCTTGAAGTGATGACGTTGAAGTTTAGATACACTGGTGAAACTTCCAGGTTGTTCAGGATCTGTGTAAAACCTGAGGACATCTTTTTTCAAAGCCTTGTGCGCCATATAAACTTACGTCCAGTTCCTTTTTGACTTACTTTCCTCTTCTTAATAGGGGAAGCTCTTTTTAAGGGACTGGCAGCAAAGGAAGGACTGTGCCCTGCAAAAGCCGACTTGTTTTTGACAAATTTTAAGGTGGGGTTCAGCCTTTTAACTGCTCTCATGAAAACCTGGCTTCCTTTAGGTTGGTCCTTTTTCAAAGACTTTGGTCGGGCAGCAAAAGCTAACAAATCTGTTATGTCAGTTCCAGGCACACGTTCCCCCTTAACATATATTTCTCCGTCTCTGTTCCAATTCAAAATTTGACTTCCGTGACGAGATAATTCTCTGTAGAGATTTTTAGCAGTCGTTCTGTAAGTTGCGGGTATTCTTTCTTTTATGTCGGCGTCCATACCCTCTGTGTTGTCTCTTGCACGAGGTTTAAACCCTTCCTCCCCTTTGAATTCGTCTACACTCTCTCCGTCTGAATCGTCAGGAAGTGGTGGATCGTCTCTAGTCTCTGTGAAAGTGTCGTCATCGTCGTCGCCGTCGTCGGTGTCTTCTAAAGAATTGTTCACACCCCTAGCTGCTGCTGCTCCTGCAGGGCCTTGTCCTACTGCTCGACCAGGATAGGGACCTTCCCTACGTTGTCCTAAGGCCTTGGCTTTTTTAGTTAAAATTCCCGACTTTATCATAAGTTGATTGTACTGTCTTAACTTTTCCTTCAGTTTGAGGTTAGGAGAGTTAAGCACCTCGTGTGCTTTACTTTGAAGGTGGTTCAGGACTTGAACCAGGCTGGAATCAGGAGTTAAACCTTCTCTTAAAAGTTGAGTGCTGTAGTACTGGTCTTGAACACTAGGTCCAGGCTGGGGAGGAGAGGAAGGACTAACAAAAGAAGGGCTTTTTTCTCGGGGAACGAGATCCGCCCTTACGAGGGCCATCCTTGAATAAGACATGATTTTTTATCGACGTGCTCCTATGAGACCTGTTATCAGGGGTAAGGCCAGACCCAAAATGGTTCCCAAAAATCCAATCTTTTGCTCAAAGGTTTTCCTCTTCTGCTTAACGGTAGCCTTGTGCCTTGTGACTGACTTGAGTTCTTTCTTGTAGGGTGATAAACGTTTGACTGCGTCTGACTCGTTACGCAACAGGTTTTTGTTCATTACGTTGACGCAAATTTGACTCATCAACCTAATGACCTCATCGCTGAGGCCTTTGATAATGTGGGAACACTCTGCCGAGGAACACTTGGATATGTGTTTCAACAAGTGGTAATGTTTCCTTATTGTTTTAAATTTTCCTCCAGAAGCAGATCTTTTGGTCACCATTCTATCTTTTTCTTTTCGAAGCTGAAGCTTGAGGAATGAAAACCAAGGTGTTCCAAGGAGTTGTTATGCTGTTCCTTACCCTAAGCTCGTTAGGTGTGCTCTGCTTAAAGTCCAATAGGATGTATGAATGTTTCTCTTTGGTTTCTGAGTTATATACCTCCGTCAAAAAGGATTTCTGTCCTGGAAAGGCCTGTTTGCTGATGTGCCCTATTTGACTCATGTCTCTAGGGTTTTTAAAAACAACTAGGTAGTGTGCATTTAAGCTCAAGGTTCTGAAGGCAGGATTGTTGAAAAACAAGTTTTGAGTAATAAAAATTACACTTAAACTGCGATGGTGAGAGCCCACAGTGAAAAGTTTCATTATGGTGGAAACGTACTCGGGATCCATGAGATCGTCTATTACGACCAGTCCATGTTTAGTCACGTCTCTTTTATCCTCGAACAAAAAGTCTTCTGAAAGAAGACCTTTGTTGAACTTAACCCCCAACTTTACCATTTCGTCGAATCCATCTTGCCATTGACTGTAGCAGTAGTATATGTCGTGTATTTTTGGAGTTACAAGCTCGTCTACACCTTTAATCAACTTGAAAACAAGTTGACTTTTTCCACAAGAAGTAGGTCCAGCTATGATCATTGTGAAGGGGCTTTGTAGACGTGGGTCAAAAATGATCTCCTTTTCCTTGTGATCCATGTTGGACGATATCTTAAACCAAAGTGACCAAAGGAGCAACCTCGTCCTCTTTTAAATCAGTAGAACCCTCGTTCAAACCTTCCACGTAAAGAGCTACGTCAAAAGGTCCCATGTTGTTTAGACTGGCTATAAGGCAGCTTGGATGAGATATTTCTCTATGTTTCCAAACCATTAGGACTTCGAAAACAGGATTTGTGACACTTTTTTTCCCTGGAACAGGGGTGGGTATGACGTCAAGTTCGTGGTTGGTCAATCCAAGTTGAGTTCCCAGTTTCCTCCAGTCAAGCATTTTTAACTTGTCTGCCAGGTTGACGAACAAAGTATCAACTTTCCACTGTTCTGGAGGTATTTCACAATGGTCCACTACGTTGTAATATCCCATGTACCATCTACAATAATCAGTCAGATCGTAACGACCTATGTCACTTAATGCATGTCTTAATACCATCCACTTGCAACGCACGTTCTTTCTGCTCCATGAAATAAGCATTTCTCTCCCCATAGAACGAAGAGACGGTGTTTTTTCCATGTAATCCATTAAACTTAGTCTAAGTCCTAAGTAAACCCCTAATCGAGGGTAGTCTTTTTCCGATATTTTTTTCACTGATCTTGAATAACAACTCGTCCGAAAGGTGAAACTCCATAGCAACCAAAAAAAAAAGGTGTTCAGCAAGTAAGGTAGGCAGGTAGGTAGGCAGGTAGGTTATGACAGGCTAGAAAGCATACAGTTAACTTATATAGGGTATGGTAGGGTAGGGTAGGGTAGGGTAGGGTAGGGTAGGTGGGTGGGTAGTTTAGGTGGGTGGGTGGGTGGGTTAGGTGGGTTATTTGGGCGGCCAGCCCGGGCCAACAAGCCCCAAACCCCCCATACTTGAGGGGTGCCCCCACCCCCCCACCCCATAGTTTTTTAAACCCACCCCAACCCATTCCTACCCTACCCTACCCTACCCTACCCTACCCTACCCTATATTATCCTACCCTATTCTACCCTATTCTATATATCTCTTCCATTCCCTTCCCCCTGTTTAGGTAAGCCTGTTACATCGTTCTTCGTTCGTTTAAATTTGTTATGATGTTGAGTGTAAAGCGAGCTGATTGTGGTGAAAACAGTGAGTAAGGGAGATAAGCTGGGTGCACCACATAGCCAGATAAAACCAAACTTTTTCTTTCTCCTCTACACTGAAACGATCCAGGGACGATGATGGGATGTGAAATATGGGGCAGGAGGAAAACAAAGTTTTGGTTTCTAAGCACTCAGCTAGAAGTTCCAAAATAGACATGAAGAAATGAAGATGCTGGTTAAGTTGGCGGGGATTTTCTTTGGCGTGATGCTCTTCTGCCGCTTTCAATGCTTCCAAATGGAAGGGGTTTTTCAGTGGGCCCTTTCCCTTTCTTCCATGCTTCAGGGCATAACCCAAGGTTTCCACCGCTGAAAATTTCGACAAGTTATGACTCAAAACCATTTTCCTCAAGGTTTTTCTGTCTTTGGATGTAAAACTTGATTCAACTGAAGAAAAAACTAAGTATAATTTTTTCCGGTGAAGAACACATTCTTTCAAGTATTTGCACACGTACCTGAAACAAATTGAAGAGCAACATATAATTTCATTTCTTTCCCTCACGTACGTCAGAACTTGAGTGTCGTCGGGGTGACGTTGTTCTAATACACGCTGCAGGGAGTAACGCGACATGGTAGGGCGAAGGTTGTTGTGTCAAATAATGATGGTTTAGTCCCGGTTTAACCTTTATAGGAAACCTGTCAGTCTTTCCTTATCGCACTTTCCTGAAATGATTTATTGCTCAAGGACGAAACAAACGTCAGGGTCAGTGCCTGAGCGTTTTGAAAAGAGGGGAAAACATGTGGAAGGGTGGGTTTAGCCCAGGGGCCTTACCCGGAGGATCATCGTTTATTTTTGTTCAGTTTTATTAGGAGGACCAAAAATTAGATACGGGGTAGGCTGTTACCACCTTCAGCTGACCTTTTTCATGGGAGGTAGTTATTTCAGTTATAACTCTCACAACATGACAGCACCCATGGTAATTGTGTCCAATCTCTGTCCTGAATCCTCTTTCATAGAAAATTTTGGAACCTAGAGAGTGTGTAATTTTGTCTGGGTGAAGTAAAGTGGCTTTAATTAAAGCCTTCACCATAGTAGAATCGATGAAAACTGAATTACCAAGGGTAAAAAAGGGTTTTTGTCTGTCTGAGATGAATTTTTTTGAACTTCCAGAGGAAATGGAATGTCTCGACATCAAGTGTACCATGGCACCATGTCCCAAAAGAACACCTGAAAAAAAACTTTCCCCATTTTCTGAGATAAGTTTTTTCACAGAGGGCCCACTAGGAACCAATGCAGTGGTTTGGTTGTGCAAGAAGCATTGTTTGAAGTTACAGTTAGGAGGGATGTAAAGATCCCTGTTCAAATTTTCAGGACAGAATTTCCACACAGCCCACACCTTACCTTCTTCTACGCCCCTTCTGAAATAAACACCTCCTGACGCCTTTTGTGACCTACGGTCAAAGACAAAGGCAAAGGACAAAAGTTAGCCATGTCTGCTTGAGAGAAGCTAGTTCTGATAAATGACGAATGGTCTGCGTTAATCACAGAATGGTAACAACAAGATTCGTTTTACAAGCCTCCCCCTGAACGTTGACTGAGCGTTATCACGTTTTTTTTATTTGAGTTAAGTTTTTTACTTTTTTCCAAAACAACACTGTCTAAGTGTAAAACATACTATGAATGGAAAAGCACGGTTATCTACGACTCATGGACGTGGTTGTACGTTATCTGAACGACAAGGGAACGTCCCAGGATCGTATCAGGATAGTTACTATAAAGAAGGCTTGAGCTGCTCGATCTTCATCAAACCTTTTCTGATGTTTGTCTGCTGTTCGCCGTCCTGCTCCTGCACCTTCCAGCCCTGCCACCCTTTCATCTTCAAGGAGAACAATGCCTGGTCGCATGAAGACGGGACTTAGTGTCAGGAGAGGAGGAGCTAAAAAACTGGCTCCACTGACTTTTACTACTTCTAAACAGACAGTGGAAAAGACGTCGGGCATCGCCCCTCCTCCTACCTCTCCAGCCTCAGCTGATAAACCACCTGCAACTCCTGCTCGGCTTCCAACTGAAGTGCCTGATGCAGGAGAACAGGAAGCCACTCTTGCAGCTCTTCATGGCGAAATCACTGATTTCCTGGATCGCGTCCGGGATCGCACTCCTCAGGAAGCTGGCGACGGCGATTTTGACATCAGGGAATACATCAATCCCCCGGCACCTTTGAACTACCAACCCCCCACTGAAGCACCTACGTCCGCCTCTTACTCGCCCGTGACTCCGGAGGAACCTTCTCCCCAGGTCAGTCCAATAGAGGTCATAGACCTCACAACCTCATCACCGGCAGTCAACCCCATAGAAGTGGTGGACTTAACACAAGGGACACCTTCACCTGCTCACCGCGGGGGGTATTCACAGGTAGAGGTTATAGATCTGACCGGCCCTTCTCCTCTGTACTCTCTCCCGGTTCCGGTAGAGGAGCTTCTTCTTAAAAGCCCGCCGGAAAAAAGAAACTGTTCCGGTGAGAGAGAAGGGGAGCCTAAGAAAAAAAGACAGAAGCGCGCCTACCACAAGAAAACCCCTGTCTCTACCCCTGCTTCAGTTTCCTCAGCTACTTCATCCTATGGTGCCGAGCCAATTGGTTCTGTCCCAGGTGTTCCTTCTTCTAAAGACAAGTCACACAGGCAAAAGTTTGGGGAGGGCACTGCCCCCAGTTCTTCCAGCAAGCTTGTGGGCTTCAGGTCAGTGCCTTTGGTGGCAAAAAAATGGCCTGCTCGATTTGGTTTCCAAGAAAAGTCACCTGCCCCCAACCAAGTTTTTTATCCGGAAGGGGATAACAACGCCTGCATAGAAATATACAGGGAACCTAGCATCAGGGGAGTATGCTTGAGGACCTACCTGGACAAACCTTACGAGCGGTGCTTAAACCTAGAGGCGCGTGAGTTCAGGAACTTAGTGGACCAGATAGAGTGCATCCTTGGAAAGTACAAGGAGTTACACCGCCTAGCTGCCCTTGGAGAGAGGAAGGTGGATAATCTTTTGTTGTCCTTGAACCAAGACTGCACCGACCCCAGTGGAGACCGGGCTATGATCCTGGTAAACTTGTACAAGGGAACTCCTAAAGTTCACATAGGAACAACCAGCTACGTGGAGGAGATGAACGCCTCGGTGTCTTCCAGCTACAGGATGCCCCCCTCAGCCACACACTGCGGACACACTGTGTCCCCCTTCATTCTGGAGGACATAAAATCACGAGTTGGTCCCTTCCTAGACGAGACGACCGATTTCTACTCTGGGTAAGTGGTCAACTTTGTATAGTGTCTGGTCAACAGCTCCTTGTTTAGTGCTTTTACATTATCATGTATATCAGCTAATTCGTAGTTAGATTTAAATGTACTCCATCTTTAGTCAACATAGCCCAGCGTAGGTTTAAGTTCTAAATGTACTCCATGTATACTTAGGTTAGGTTTTAGTTATAAGTTTGTATATTGAATATAAAGTGAAACAAGAAAAAGAAACCTTAAAAAAAAATGCCGCCCAAAAAGGTAAAACAACTTTACACCGTCAACTGTCCAATGTGTAACACCCCTAGACCTCCACGTTTGGTTACTGTAGAAAACAGTGGAAAAACTCTATGTAACTCAGATTCTTGTAGAAGAGAAACTTTTTCCGACAGCTTAGAACTTCCAAAAGAAATAGAAATAAATTCTTTGCATAAAAGCAGTTACCGTGACAACTTCAAGTCCATAGCTTCAGGTTTGGCTGTGCTTGGTAAGCTTCAGTCCATTTTCAACGTCAGAATGACAAGTTTTAACAAAGACTTGGGAGCCAAACAGGTAATAGAGGTGCTTACCTCTATTCATAGAAATCAAGTTATGGCTTACAAAGTGGCTGTCTCTTTTGGAAGGTTGTTGTCTTCCTCTAAGGAGGAAGAAGAAGAGAAAGTCATGTACTTTCATGCTTCTGCCAACAACTCGTCTTTGTTCTATGACAGTGAAAGTCATAGAGACCCTTACATTTTTATAAGGGACGACAAAGACTTTGCAGAGTGTTTAGATTTAATAGAAAACAACATTAAAGAAGACACTCAAAGACCCTCTACTAAATGGAGTGTAATAGGCAACGTGAACGCCAACATCACCCTCATAAGGGCTACAGGAGGAGAATATCTTTTAGGTAAAATGAAAACTGTTCCACCAGGTTTAAGACAAAGAGGAATGCAACACTTTCACAGAGACCCTAAAACCAAAAGGGCATACAAGGACAACTTGTGTTTCTTTAGATGTCTGTCTTTCTTCCTGTATGAATCTTTAGAAAAAACTGAAGAGCTTTTCCTTGAAGCCTATCCAAGGGTGAACAAGGAGACTTTTGAGGGTGTTGACATAAAAGATTTAGACAGGTTAGAAAAGATGTTTGAAGTTAACATAAGAATTTTTTACCTTCCCTCTTTTGGTAAAAGAAAGGGGCGACCTAAAATTATAAGGTCAAACATGTGTTCATCCAAAAAAATCATGAACTTGAACTTACACAGAAACCATGTAAGTTTAATAACTAACATGGGACTGTATGGTAAAATGTACCCCTGTGAAAAGTGTCATAAAGTTTTCACTCGTAGTTTCCTTTTGAAACAACACAATGGGGTGAAAAAAGATTGCACCAAAGTCAGCTTCAGGTACAAAGGTGGAGCTTACAATCCATCCAAAACAGTTTTTCAAGTTTTAGAGGAACTGGGAATAGTTTGTTCACCTGAGAAAAAAATATACCCCTATAAAATTGTTTTTGACTTTGAAAGCTATTTCGTCCAACCTGAAAATTCGTCCCCAGAAAATGCTAACACTGTGATAGAAAAAACTCACATACCCCTTTCTGCCAGTGTAGCTTCTGATTTTCCTGGGCATACAGAACCAGTGTGTTTTGTCAGAAATTCCAACAGGGACGACGATCCTTTGGTTAAAAATGTGTTGGAACACATAAACAACTTGGGGCAGTTGATAGGAGAACAGGTGAAAGAGAATTTTAGAGATGTTTTAGATGAACTAGACTCTCTAGAAGAAAAACAAAAGGAAGTAGAACATAAAGCTAGCAAAGTTTTTCCAGCAAAGAACAAAAAAAATCCAAAAAAAAAAATCTCCCATGTTCTTGAAGTGAAGGAAAAACTTCTTACCTACATAGAAAGAGTCCCTGTTCTAGGTTTCAACTCTGGAAAGTATGACATTAATTTGATAAAAAAGGAATTTCATTCTTTTTTTATAGACACAGACAAGACAGAAATGAAAACCATAAAAAAATGCAACAAGTACATAGCAGTCTACACAAACCATCTTCTTTTCCTTGACATGTTCAACTATTTGGCACCAGGTTATTCCTACGCAAACTACCTGAAAGCCTTTCTAAAAGGGAAAGCTGAAAAAGGTTTTTTTCCCTACGAGTGGATGGACAACATAAGAAAACTGAACAACAAAGCTCTTCCTCCACGCCACTGCTTCTACAGTTCTTTGTCAGGTGGTGGAATAAGCAAAGAAGATTATCTTGAATGTAAAAAGGTCTGGACAGAAAACAAAATGAAAACTATGAAGGACTACTTGATATATTACAACAACCTGGATGTTAAACCCTTTGTTTTAGCCATAAACGAGCACACAAAATTTTTTATAGATCGTGGGGTAGACATGTTCAAAGACGGTTTAACTTTGCCAGGTTTAACCTTGAAGTTTCTTTTCAACAACACTGCACCTAATGCCACACCTTACATTCTTTTTGGTGAGAAAGAAAAGGATGTTCACTCCTTGCTCAGACGCAACTTAGTAGGGGGTCCCTCTATTATTTTTCACAGACATCACAAAAGTGGAGAAACAAGAATAAGACAAAAAAAATACGGGCCACAAAGCAAAGTATGCAGACACATAGTAGGGGTAGATGCTAACAGCTTGTACCTCAAGTGCATGGGTGAAGAACACTGCACAGGTTATTATGTGGTGCGCAGGAAAGAAAACGATTTTCAAGCTGTCTGCAGTCAACAGATTAGCTACTCAGCCACAGAATGGTTGCGATACAAAACTGTGACAGACAAAGTGAAGATATTACACCAATACAACTACGGGGAAGTAGTATTGGGTTCAAGGAAAATAAAAGTGGACGGCTATGATCCAGCTTCAAAAAAAGTATACCAGTTTCACGGGTGCTACTGGCATGGTCACATATGTCACCTCACTAAATCAGTTTTGAGAGACCCCAATGGAAAGGCATGGTTAGAAGAAAAAAACCAAAATACCATTTTGACTACCCTATATCTTCAGTCGTTAGGTTACCAAGTAGAGGAAAAGTATGAGTGTATGTGGCTGAAAGAAAAAACTGAAAACTCGTGCAGAAAAACAAAAAGTGAATGGGAAATTAAAAGACCATTGTGCCAAGGCAGAAAAAGTCAGGATGAAATACTGAGAGGGGTTTCTAGAGGAACAACTTTTGGACTTATCCAGGTAGACATAGAAACACCTGAATCTTTGAAAGAAAAATTCAGTGAAATGACACCTATTTTCAAAAACTGTTTAGTAGGAAAAAATGACGTAGGTGAACATATGAAACGTTACCTGGAAGCAGCAGGTAAGCTGAAACAACCGCAACGCCAACTTATAGGCAGCTACCACGCAGAGGGAATTTTGTTGGGAACTCCTCTCTTGAAGTGGTACCTGGAGAAAGGTTTGGTAGTTACGACAGTACACCTTCTCATAGAATACACACCAGAACAGACTTTTTTACCCTTCATGGACGAAGTGACCAAAGCTAGGAGGAAGGGAGATGAAAACATAGACTGTAAGATTCTGTCAGATCTGTACAAACTTTTGGGAAATGGTTCATACGGAAAAACCATATGCAACAAACAAAACTTTGTTCAAACAAAGTATCTTCACCCCTCTAAGGCAAGACGTTTGGCCATGCACTGGTCAGTGCAAGATGTGCAAGACATAAGTGACAACACGGTAGAACTGTCCTGTTTGCCCACCTCCATTACCTACGACCTCCCAGTTCAAATAGGGTTCATGGTATACCAATATGCCAAACTTAAAATGTTGGCTTTCTATTACGACTTTCTCCTTGAATACATAGGCGAGAAAGATTTTGAAATGTGTGAAATGGACACTGACAGTTTTTACTTTGCTTTAAGTGCAGAGAACATAGAAGACGTAATTATTCCTGAAAAACGTGAAGCTTTCTTCAGAGAACGTCACAAATGGTTGCCCTCTGAATCATGTGACAACAGTCACCACAGAGAGACCTATGTTCAGACCAAAGTTTTGGGTGAGCTGTGGCTGCCTCAACCATGCTGTAAGAGCCGTCTGGCGTTTGACAAGAGAACCCCCGGGTTATTCAAAGTGGAGTGGGAAGGTGATGAAATGACTGCCTTAAACTCCAAATGTTACATAGGCACAGGAGTGAATGTGCCCGTTAAAATGAGTTGCAAAGGTGTAATTCAAAAACAAAACCCCCTGACCACTGACAAGTACAAAGAAGTACTGGACAGTGAAAATGTTGTCACGGTAGTCAACAAAGGATTTAAAGTAGTTAACCACAGCGTTACGACTTACTCTCAAAGGAAACAAGGTCTAACCTATCAGTACATAAAGAGACAAGTATGTGAAGACGGTGTAAGCACCCTACCCCTTTCTATATAAAAAAATGGTTTCTTTTTCTAGTTTCACTTCCAGTTGTACATTTTGTTGAAAGAAAACATTTTAAACAAATTGTTCAAATGAACATTTTTCTTCATAGAAAACAGTGTTAAAATGAAAAATGTTCATTTAAACAATTGTTCAAACGAACATTTGTTTAAATGAACATTTTTTCCCCCATAGAAAACAGTGTTAAAATGAAAAATGTTCATTTGAACAATTGTTCAAACGAACAATTGTTCAAATGAACATTTTTCCCCATAGAAAACAGTGTTAAACTGGAAAATGTTCAGTTGAACAATTGTTCAAACGAACATTTGTTCAAATGAACATTTTTCCCCATAGAAAACAGTGTTAAAATGGAAAATGTTCATTTGAACAATTGTTCAAACGAACATTTGTTCAAATGAACATTTTTTTCCATAGAAAACAGTGTTAAACTGGAAAATATTTTTTGTTCAAATGAACATTTTTCAAATAAACAACAAAGGTAAAAAATGTGTACTGTATCATGAAAAAAAAAACTGACAAAAAAGTAAAAAAAAGTGAACTGTATCACCCAAAAAATAAAAAAAACTTTTCACAAAAGTGAACGCTGTACATGTTCACCACAAAAATAAAAAAATCCGGCGCTGAAGAAATTAAGTTGGAACAGAAAAAAGTGGTACCAGATTTCTTGACTCGTAGCGTCACGTTCACCAGATTATTAGTATCTGGTTAGATTTAAGCAACCATTTTAACATGGAAAGTTTAGAAGCTATGCTTGTGGAGCAAACCACAGAAACTCCACCTTATGACTATTACAAGCGTCCAGTTTTACAAAGTGTTGCTTCATATAATCAAGCTTCTTCTATAACACCTGACAATGATATAAGTTCTGTAGCATGTGGATGTTCAGAGAATTTCTTTTGGGAAATAATACCTGCAGAAAACATTGGTTATTTTAGAGGAGCTGAACCAGACACTGTTGACCACTGTATAACTAGTGTTAAAATGTACAAATATTTCTCTTCAGCTTTTTGGGACGCCTACAGAAACTGCATGTACTATTGTTGAGTGAAAAAAGTTAACTTGATATTGCATGATTGGTGTATAGGAGTATATCAATTGCACACTGAACCTGGCTGCCCAAGACACTACACAAGGTACACTTTAGGAAGTGTAAGAAAGTTTGCTCTTACTCTCCAAGAGTTAGAATGTAATCCCATAGTAGGAGTGTTTTGTCAGTGTAATTGTAAACTGGAAGTATCTGCTATTGCTAAAACTATTTGTTTCACATGTCTGCAGGTCTCACTGGAACTTCACGCCTTAAGTATACCTGGAGTGAGAAATCATTTCTCCTTCGAGGTAAACTTTAAGGATGGTTTTTTATCTGGTCTTTTACCTGGACCCAAAAACAGTCAAACTTACTTCCTGGCCCAGGCTTTGTTCGAGCATGCTATATCTAACATAGCCAAACTTAACAGTTATTGTTTCCACAACACATGGAAAACTAGTCTCACTGGTCAAAGCTGGTATCAAGCAAGTAAATTCACACACAACAAATGTTTCTGTAGTATATGTGCACGCCCCGGAAATGGAAAATCTGTCTTCATCTGTAAATATTGTCTAATAAAAATATAATCTGTTATGTGAAATGGATGAGTTGTGTTTTATTTTAATGCATGAAATGAAGAGACATAACAAAATGAGTCATAAGTATTGCGTAAATCCATAAAAGTATTGCATCAGAACATTGTGTAAATTCTTACAAGCATTGCGCAATGCACCCTCATACGTAGGTCATACGTTTTTGCAAGTAGGTTAGTAGGTCACTTCCGGTTTGCAAGTAGGTCAACCCTAGGTATTGCGCAATTTTTTTAATTTATGCAACTAGGTCAGGTCACTAGGTCAAATGGAATCCAGCTCTCTGATTGGTCGAAAAAACTAGGTCATGACCTTATGACGTCACTTCCTGTCAAATCCAGCCCTCTGATTGGCTGAAACTAGGTCACTTCCGGTCTACCAGTAGGTCATGACCTAGTTAGTAGCTGAAGCATTGCGCTGACTTTGCATGTATATACTACTGTCACCGTAACACCTGACCATATTACGCTCAAAAATACCCATATAAAATGACACGTGTACTGGATATCCCTAAATGACTACCCTTATGCATGGTCTATTTATTTATGCTAAATCCCAGTTAGATGTTCGGTTTTAAATACCCCACCAGGTGGCAGCTTGATTCAAAGGAAACACTTTCCTGTGGGTGTCCTTCTTCTACATCAAACAAAGGTGTTGAAACTGCAATAGTGTTTAATTATTATACTCCCTACACCATCAACAACCATAGCTCAATCTAAGATTAACAAAATGATTTTGTAATAAACATATGGAATTGAGACAGGCAGATCAAACTTAACACTATTCAAATTTTCTACATAGCATTAGGTATAGTCTTAGGAGACATTGTTTGTGCTTTTCATTACATGATTGTTCTGAATCTCGATCCAATTACGTTATACATGTAACAAATATAATCAATTGGCACTTTGAAAAAAAACAACAACTATAAGAACAAGGAAACAACAACAACAACAACAACAACAAAACAGTGAAGGTTTGTACCAAATTGTGATGTCATCCTAATAGTCAGTGATAGTTGTACCTGATTAAGAAATTGTGAAAGTATGGTGCCGTTGATGCCCGTCAATTACCATTATGTTCACGGTAATCTTTTACATTGTTAACCAATCTGAGAAATGTTGAGTCTATTTATAGGTTGGTTGTTTTACGTTGATATCCTGTGTTGATATTCCTGATCATCTTGAAAGATAGCCTGGAGGATATGACATGCATTGATGGAACGGCTAGTACACATGTCCTGACAATGCCACTGCTTTACAATCCGCCATACCAGATAAGCGTGTACAGCGTGTACATAATCTCATAACAAACTTAATCAATTCAAAATTGTAATGGCCTCAGGCTTCATCCACGCAGAGCCACCAAGCCACCATGTCTTCATGCCTTAGAAAAAGGCTGCTAGTGATGGCAGCGCTGAAAGCACTAATGAAATCAATGGAGCTGATATTCTGTCTTTGCACTCGATCTCCCGACTCCCTGCGGCCTTTCTATTAAACAACACACTCTGTCATTTCACTACATCTTATACTACATTAAACTTCATCTCTGCACGGCACACCGCTCCAGGGCACCAGCGTGCGTTATTACTTCGTCTATCTCGTATCCTACAGACAGGAAAGAAACATGCCTCACAAAACTATCAAATTATCTTGTCCAATTTACAAGGGCGAAACACTAATCTACCGTGTACGCGTGCTGGTTTTTCATCTGGGGTTCTCGTGCTGATTCATCAGATAGGCATTTCCCTATGGGGTATCTGCTTAAAGATCGATAAATTAATGACATAGGATTACAATTGAGACATCACAGAGGATAGCTGTCGAAGGCAATAGTCGGGGTTATTTCAAAAGGCTGCATTATTCTCCTTTTATATATATAAGTCTCTTGCCATTGTATTTCAAATTGATTTTCTTTTGTCCACATATGTATGGCTCATTCCAAGAAATATTGGACTTCGGGGGTCACATTATATTTTAATGATAGCCCTATATCTTGGCTTATCAAAAAGGTTCATTCAAGGCGCCAACTCCAAATATGTCAATTACCATCACAGATACCGTAAAATCTTTTATAAAACATGTAATGTTAATAGAAAATATCTATTCAGTATGATTAACACCACTAGAAATAGTCCTATCTACACCAAATGTTCTGTCCAAACTAATACAATGTATGACATTATGTATACCAAAAACCTAAAGTGAGGCTTGGAAAGTTTTGAAATCATGCATTGGCAAAAATATGGGAAAAACTGAAAATTCGAGAAATTTCCCTCCTATTTCTTAACTTTACCCTAGCTTATTCAAAAGCCCTTACATATTTATTATATTAACTCTCCATTGTCTCCTGTATGTGTATTGTATAGAATAAGTATAATGTGCTTAATAGGTTGTACTTGTACTGCCTGGTTAGTGCCTGTCCGATATAAATTCCATTAACAATACAATAAAAGTCATACACACACCATACAAGATGTATTGTTGCCATCATAACCTTTTAACTTTCATCATCTCAAATTCCTCGAAATTCCATTAACGTTACACATTCATCAACCTATGATAGAATGACCCAACCTCACCTATACATCATCATATACCTATGGGGTCACTCACACAAGGATACATTCACCAAACAAAATGATTGTTGACATTATAACCTTTTAACTTTGGCTATTCAGAAAATGCCATTAACGTTACACCTAGTGGTATAACGTTAATGGAATTGGTGTGCATTGGAAAATCACTCATATCAACCTTGCTTGGGCAATACTAAAGTTAGGTAAACAGATTGTCTATGCAGGTTAACCCACCATAGTACCTCTTAATTGCATATAATAAAAACACTGGTGCTTTCCTTAACTAGGCTAGATGGTCACTTAAAAATGTTCCATTAACATTACACAGGTGAAATTCCTCTTTGAACGCTTATAGAAATCAAATTATGCCTCAACACCCTGCCAAACCACATGGGAATGTTAGCTATGATCCCCCACTAAGGAATAAAAATATTATTGGTGGTGTAGACATGTTTTGCCCCAGGAAAAACATGTCCTATATATCTTGAAATGACCCATATTTAACTGTATATGTATGGCGGATGGTTGAAGTAGATATAGAATATAGAACCTACTTCAATAATGAATGTAGAAGATAAATGATAAGACAAGTCAGTTCTACTCAACAAGTATATATGTTCTCTAGAGTGCCAATCTTTTTCATGTATAATTACATGCAGACATTTTGTATAAAAGGTTTTTCTTTTCGAGTGCCAGTTCGTCGTAGTGGACGTGATAATGAAGGCGCCAACTACGATAAGATGACATGAAATGAGATTCTATGGATTACAATATATTTTGGTTGTATCATTGATTTAGTCACTAGTACTGAGCCCTTTTATATGTTTGAGGCTATGATTTTTCTTAAAATGGAAGGCATTCGCATACCTCGTTCTGAGGTTTGGCTGCGAGGGTGCAAACACCATGGCACGAGAGAGAAGAGGATACCTAAAATGCATTGAGGTATATGATACTGACTAGAAGAATAGATTACTACCCCAGAAACACATTAATATTCAGAAAAAGAGACCCATCTCTCGTCAAAGCACCAATTGAAGACTGTTCTAACAGATAAAGATACTGAGTATCGATCCACGGCAGTATAAAACCATCTTTGTGTAAACAATTCTTGAAATGGCTCCTCCAAAACGGGATCAAACGCAGAGAGATCAATTGCAATTTCCCTATCCAACCTTCTAGAAAATCCAGGAGTCTGCCTGAACCACTGATGCCGGAAGTACGTCACGTGTTTGACGTGACGTCACGCATGACGTGGTGACGACGTGTCTGATGGAGCGAAGGGTGGCTCTGAATGCCAGACAGGAAGTGATGGGGATGAAGGGATGAGGGATGGCCCGCTGGTTGGGGAAACTTGTTTAAAAGACCACTGAGCACAGGGACAGGGAAGGAGTAAAGGATCAAAAGAAGGGAGGAACGAAAATAGATATCAGGGTAAAAACTGAAGGAACAAAGGAGATAGGAAAGTGTAAAAGATAGCTAGCTGATGACAGAGAGGTAATTTACTAGGCCTTTGATGGAGGGACATACAGAATAAATGGTGATGGTTAGATGAGTGGGGATACGAAATAAGAGGGCTTAAATTTTGAGCCCTCTTAGCTGGGATAATGCTAGAGCTTGTATCCTATTAGCCAATTTGGCGACTTTGTTGATATGTGGAGCAACACGGTAAAAGGTACGCCCGTGTACCCTCTCGCGGGCGTACCTTTTACCTTGTTGATCAACATATTTTGATAAGCCAAATTCAAAATCGATTAGCCAAACATTTCTTTGTCATATAAAATCAACTACCTCACAATGATAAAAAGGTAGAGCAGTGTTCTTCTATTGTCAGCATCCCCAGATGTTGAGCAAAAGGGGCCATCATTTCCAGATAAACTCTGCATTTGGAAGTTCAGGGGCGGGGGGGGGCCTTACCAAAAGTCTGGTGGTACCTCCTCCATGAAAAGTTTGAATACCTTGAAGCCAAATGGTGCATTTTGATTGGTGAAAATCTTACTACTGGTAAGACATAAATGATAAAATGATATCCTATTGGATGTAGATGAACCACAGGTACATACTCTGTAACTGAAAGAAAAACTGAGAAGTTTGCATATGTGTATAATTAGCCAATTTGGCGAATTTTGAGGGGCTGGCATTAGCCATATTGAGCTTTGATTCGTCATTGGCGATGGCGAGTGACTAGCATTATCCCTGAAAGGCTTTAGAGGAACACGATATGCACAGGTAGAAATAGGTGAGGTAAGGCCATGCTAGAGGAGGCACGAAATGTGGAGCACGGTTTGGGGCGTCTGATGAGGATGAATGAAGAGGAAGCCCCTAGCCAACGTCTAACATATTGCCAACTGGAGGCTAGTCAAACATGTGTCCTCCTCACATACCCAGCCTCAAGCCCCTCTCCTCCAGGGTGTTGGTAAGGAATTTATCTTTCTGCAACGACGCCCCCACTAAAGTACCCACTCGTCTCCTATCGGCCCGGAGAGGCACCATCTATATAGCCTATTTCCGGTTTTCCGTTTTGCCTTTGCCCTCTTTCTTTACCACAGTTTCTTGATCGCTGACTCCCAGCATCAAAGCAGCTGCAAAAGCAAGAAACCTCAGTAGTGCCTGGGATTCTGACGTCGGAATATGATACTGCACTCACAAGCACATGTTGGTTTCCCAACATACATCATGATGTCCCTGCTAGCACAACTCATCCAAATGATGTCTTTTTTTTACGTAAATAAGATAGGGTTTCACGTGAAAATGATGTAAATTGCAGGAGTAGTGCTAGCTGGGGTAGGATTCCCAGTTGTCGAAGAGAAAGTAACTTACTACACTGCATGACAGCATGGACAGCATTTATGGACTCTGCAACAGAGTCCATAAATGAGGACTCTGTTGCAGAAATTTATAGGAAATGTATGGCTCAATCGCATGACAGAGGCCAAGTGGACTATGGGTTTAAAATAAACCAAAACTTGAAATCCTCCATAAATGAGGCCTCTGTTGCAGAAATTTATATAGAAAATGTATGGCTCAATCGTGTGACAGATGCCAACTGGACTATGGGTTAAAGGTCGATTCCCACACGATGAAATAGGGCTTCAATATCTCTGAGATTTTAGTTGAGGCCATAAAATGCAAGATTGCCAAATTACTGCAAACTTGGTCCAAAACTACAGAGGAATTTGGAATAGGTTGATCAATCCTTGCATTGTATGGCCTCCATAAGGGCGATACGATGCAACAGACAAAATCGCAGAGATATAGAAGCCCTATTTCGCCATATAGAGGCCAAGTGGAGTGTGGGTTGGACAACAGTGGGTGGTTCACATCACGCACTATTGTATGCATCTATAGAATGTGTAGAGAGACATACTCTACTCTCTATAGTGAAGGATGCTGTGCAATTCCGTAGGATGTTTTTGTTAAAATTGATGTCTTTACAGATTTGGAAAGCTTATGGGCATAAAAAACAGAATATTTTAGGGCCTAAATTTTTCTGGCCCTCAAACCCCCTTTTTCGGGCCCTTTTCAAAATGGCCACCACCGAATGGACCTGGACATATGTTATGGGATGATATTGTCTGATTTTGATGATCTTTAGATCTGCATGGGGTTTTTTGAAGATGCTGATTCATAATATGAGGGTTTCAGGCCAGTTCAGGGTAATCTACAAGGTCATTTGAGCAAGGTCAAGGTCATGATTACAATACAAAGTCTTGTTCAAGGAAAACATTGCCTGATTCTGATGACTTTTGTATTTGAAAATGGTTTTTGAGGATGCTGATTCAGAAAATGAGTGTTCCTGACTAATTGGAGATGGTGCACAAGGCAATTTGATCAAGGTCAAGGTCATTTGATTAAGGTCAAGGTCATAATTTTAATACATGGTCTTGTTCGAGGAGGACATTGCCTGATTGTGATGATCTGTACATCTGAATAGGAGGTTTTTGGGATTTCTGACTAAAGAAATGTGGGTATCAGGCCAATCAGAGGCAATGTGCAAGGTCATTTATTCAAGGTCAAGGTCGTAACTGCAATACAAACTCACATTTATATATATATATATATATATATATATATATATATATATATATATATATATATATATATCTGGAGAATATTATTCGGTCTAGGAGTTCTCTAGCTCTCTAGATATAGGGTTTTCATGACACTAGTTCAGAAAAATAAAGGTTTCAGACTGATAGCAGGTAATAAACAGGGCAATTTGTTCAAGGCCAAGGTCATATTTGCAATATAGACCAGGGATTGACACTAATTTCCAAGCCATTTGTCACCATGGTTCAACTCTATAGGTGCAGACCTAGAATTGCAGGCCTAGTCATTTAAAACTGTTTTGGACTAGAACTGGATGAAGGTTTAGAACTTCCATTTGAGGACAAATACTAATTACTACAATATAATAAGGCAGATCTCATATGCGAGGGTGGACCTCTAATGTGATATATATTATGAGGCTGACTCAAATGTATTATTGCATAGAATAGTAATAAAGTGACCAAAATCTGACCCCACTATGTATCTTCTAGAATAGGGCCTGGTTTGAAGTGCACCTTACGTGTGAAGTACTGCATGGTATTATTGAGACCATGATGGAAGATTCCTAATTATGATTTGCAAAAATGAGTAGGATTTAGCAAAATATCACAGACTGTAAAAAAGTATTCTGCTCAAATGTCGCCCTTAGTATACCAGACTACTGATGAAGCAGTTGCATATTCTGTTATTAAGGATTATTTAACTATTTGGGCCTCGACAGTGTTTTTTTGCTCATAACCCCAGTTCCTTATCCAGCCATAACGCACTCGTGGGGTTTATTTGTTAATAATCCACGACCGCTTCGCGGTCGTGGATTATTAACCCATAAACCCACTTGTGTGTTCCCATAACATACATTAAACGCTAAGTAAAGCACATTTTAGAAAAAGACAGGTGACCTAACAGCCACAAATTGTAACCTGCTGCAAACAATGGTAAACATTGATACATATATTAGTGCAGGCTGCAGTGTAATTCCGTAGGTTTTTTTTTGTTAAAATTGATTCTTTTTTACAGATTTTGAAAGATTATGGGCATAACTTACAGAATATTTTAGGCACTAAAATTTTTCCCCGAACCCCCTTTTTTTGTCCCTTGAGGATGCTGATTCAGAAAATGAGTGTTTCTGACTAATTGGAGATGGTGCACAAGGCCATTTGATCAAGGTCAAGTTCATTGATCAAGGTCAAGGTCATAATTATAATACATGGTCTTCTTTGAGGAGGATATTGCCTGATTTTGATGATGTGTACATCTAAGGGAGTGATCCCTTTTTAACAACAGGGGGGGCTGGTGTGTTTGAAGAGGGGGGTCAGAATATTGTTCAACCCCTTGACTAGGGGGGTTAAAATAATTTTACCTGTTTTCAGCGAAAAAGTCCTGCCCAAGTCTTGGCCCCACCCTTCTAGACAAACCTGGATCCGCCACTGTACTGTATCTACACACTCAGGTACATCCCTGTGATAACCCATGAGAAGTCCCCTTTCCCCTGTTGGAACTTCCTGTCCACAATTCTCCTAGCCAGATTGTTGGGGGAGAGGGAGAATCTGAGTTTTGCTTTTTCTTCACTTATTGGTAGGGGAAGAGGGAGTTGGTTGTAACATTAATTTATAGGGTTAAGCCTTTTTTTCAATGATCAAAGGCTTTTTAATGTTTCTTGCCATTGTTATTGTTAACAATTTTCAACTTTTCAAAGGGGTGCATATAACAACGCCAATTCACACAAGTCACAGGTGTGAAAATTAGATATGTCATATATACCAGCTGGTCTGCATTTAATCACTATGCACACACCAGCCTGCATGCTGATAAGATATCTTACAGATGCACCCAGGCAGACACTTTGTTGCGAATAGGGTTTCATGTTGGCACAATGGTGTGTACTGTGGGACCTTAGGGTAGAGGCACCCGGAGTCGGACAGACACCTAAAGTCGGACACCTTTTGCAATGAATAACATAGTTAATACGCAAATTTTACCCATCATATAAACTAGAAATAAATATTGAAGTATCATTCTCTCCAACCAACAGATGGATAACAGATGTAATTCCCTGCATTCATGGTTTTACACCTCTGCAAACAAGGGGTGATCTTGGTATAATCTGATGGTGCAAAATAATAAGCAAATGGGATTATTGGTTTAATTGTTCAGTCTGTTGTGTCCTGGCCTTGAATACTTGTACGATTTCTATAATTATATGACAATGGTAACATATATATTTTTGCTAACTATTTGACATAAGAAACCTGGATACACTGCTCATATCACAGTTTGGGAGTATTCATATATGACCATCCCGGTCCCTGCACTTAATATCTATTATGACACCATGCTCGTTAAGGAATTTCCAGAAAACACCCATATCACAGATATCTGGGGTATAAAACACCCTTTTTTCTTGAAAAACAAGGACTTTTGGACCTCTAAAATGACCCCTTTCTTGGGAAAACACTGACATGTTTCACAAAGTACCCCCTTTTTTCTAAAAGTACAGACTTTTCAGGCCCTAAAATGAAAAGAGAGTCTCAACAAAATACCCCCTTTTTCTGAAAACATTGATTTTGACCATCAAAATACCCCCCTTTTTCTAACTTTCATGGATTTTCAAAGAAAAAACACCCCTTTTCCCCCAAATCCACGGACATGTGAATTTAGAGAAAATACCCCCCTTTCCCCTTGTTTTTTCTAACACGCATGGTGTACATATTGGGGTGAAGTGCAGGGACCGGGATGACCATCAAATTACATCTACAGTCGGACACCAATTACACCTGTCTCAGACACAGTTGTATAAGGCCCTGTATATCTTTACAATGCATATTTTCTACACAACAAGAAGCCTTCATACTATGTCTTTCTCCCAGACATCAACATTTAACATTTCTTTTGTTTTACCCAATATATCACACTAAAGTTCAATAACTCCCCATCTGCCCTTTGGAAATTGTGTGCATTTGAGTCTAGCAGAATGACTACTTACAGTTATGCAAAAATAGATAACTGAGTATAATCTCAATGTCTCTATTGAGTATCTAAGGACATTAACTCTTCTTCTACCAGATTCTACATAAAGATAAGTCTACCAAAACCAAATAATTTTAGACCTTATTTGGGTGAAAATTTGTGAATAGAATGTGACGTGAGCTTTCAAAAACTGAAAGAATTATCTTGATATTCCAACTATAAGTGATTTTATGACACAATAACCTATTCTAACCTTTGAGAATCAGGCTACCTATATTAACCTATTTAGGCCTTATTTGAAGAGATATGGCATGATTTGTATGCCTGACAGATGAATATTTTTGAAATATTATCAATTTTCAAATTTAATTATTTCAGTTGAAAATATACTTATCTAAATGAAATAAATTGCATGGATTAGATAATTTTCAAGATTTATCAGATATATCATTGGACAAATATTTAGAGAAACATTCTTTCCTGTTGTCATGGCAACCAAAATAAACAAATGATGCAATATCTAGTTATTTTGTTGCCATGGCAACCAAAATTGTACCCATAATGCATCAGAATATGATCCTGATTTTGTTACCAATATTTTCGTCATGAAAAATTGGTCAAAATCACTAATTACTCCAAAATTGATGATATTTTTCATTTTCTTCTTATTTTCCCCTAAATATTGCTCTCATCATATCAGAAATAAAGTAAAACCCATCAAAATTCACATCACCATCATTCAAAGGGAAATCTGTATTCAGACCTGTGCTTTGGGATATCATGAGAGAATATACCAAAGAGCACAGCCCAAAAAAATCGTGGGATTCTAGCAAGTTTAGAGGAAGTTACAGGGGCTCAAAAATCGGCGAAAATCGGCCAAAAAATCGGCGAGTAACTCGCAAAAATGCGTGTCTGGTAAAGCAGCACAAACTCGCAAAAATGCGTGATTGGTAGAAGAAGAGTTAATGTTTTATGGTATGTATTCAGACCATAACAGTATATTCCATGCACAGTTACCCATGATAACGATTGAATAACAAAGTGTCTGCATTTAGGGTCATCTCTGGTCTCAGCTGTCCGACTGTGGGTGCAATTTGATCTTTCAAAGTCAAAGAAAGTGCAGTTAAATTGTTCATTTGTTAGAGAGAAAATTATCCAAATCCCTTTATGAATATAAATGGTCAACTATAATGTTTCCATTAGTACAGTACAAAGTAAAATTCACAACACCTGAAGGTACAAAATTCAAGTACCAAAAGTGGTATGTCTTGTATGGTTAGGAGTGTCCGAAATGGGTGCCTGTACCCTATTAGTCTGTCTCTTGATGCACAGGATCCCCCAGGCTTTGACAGTTATAATACAGTCGTGTAATGTGCCAGTCTGCCATGGTTTTAACTGCAACCTTATGGGATGCACTGTAAATAAGGGCAGATTGATGTGCATACAAAAGGCCACACTAGCTGGTGTGAAAATAATATGTATTGATACAACTCATAGTATGCAAATAGCTCTAATCATTCCATGGATAAATTCCTCAATTAAAGATTATGGGTCTCCTAAACAGCCCTGAATGGAAGTAATCAGAATACCCAAACATCTTATAAACTTACTGTGACTGATCTTGGTTTATAATAGTATTCCCAATTCTTTTTGAAATCATTGACTATTAATGTTTGTATTGAATCTACATGTAGATTTATCCTCTGTATTCCAGCCCTCATGCAATTCACAAACAGTTTGTAGTGAAGATTTGACATTGGCTTTGAAAAAATTACCTTGTTACCTTGGATCTCCAGTCAGCCCGAAACTATAATTTCTGAATAATCATTCTGGAAACCCCTAATGATAGCTACAGACCATCAAAACCAGATAATATCCTCCTAATATTGCAATCTTTATATTGCAGTCATGACCTTGACCTTGATTAAATGACCTTGTACAGTTCCTCAAATTGGTTTGAAACCCTCATGATATGAATGGGCATCCTCAAGAACCCCTATTGAAATGTTAAGATCATCAGAATCAGGCAATGTCCTCCGGAAACAAGACTAGGTAATCATGACCTTAACCTAGATCAAATGACCTTGACCCTGACCAAATGACCTTGTACAATACCCCCAATCAGTCTGAAACACTTATTTTTTGAATCAGCATCTTCAAACACCACTTTTCAGACATGAAGATCAGCAGAATCGGGCAATATCTCCTTCCACAAGGCTTTGTATTGTAATTATGACCTTGACCTTGCTCAAATGACCTAGTAGATTACCTCAAATTGATCTGAAACCCCCATACTATGAATCCTGAGATATGAGTCCAAGTCCATTTGGCGGTGGCCATTTTAGAAAGGGCCTGAAAAAGGCTTTCGGGGGCTGGAAAAATTTGAACCCTAAAATTTTCTGTTTTTAATGCCAATAAGCTTTCCAAATGTGCAAAAAAAATCAATTTTAACAAAACCATCCTACGGGAGGCCTTTTTTGGACACAGCATTCTGCACTACTATGTCCATCGATGCAGCTTGATCAAAACATGAATTGCCTGTTGAACTTCTATATTTGGCTTTTATATGTTCCGTGATTCATATAGGGGGAACACTGGGCCTCTGTTGCAGAAATCTATAAAGGAAATGTACGGCTCAATCACACAACAAAGGCCAAGTGGACTATGGGTCGAATGAACATTATAACCATAAGTGGACACTCCACTACAATTTCTTGGTACATAAACATCAACACAGCAAAATATAAATAACAACACAGCAGTCACACAGATTGCAGGTGTAGGGGCCGGCATCGTTGTATATATTCTAGTGCGGATCACCTGAGAGATGTTGCTCGTGTGTTGCTTGTTCCTTCTATGCCAACCAGGTGTCGCTTCATGATACCCATTTGGTACAAGAGGGGGCAGCACCACACCTCCCATCCAGCTCCTACTAAGGAGCCGGGCGATCGCCAGAAGGGGACTGGACCTCGTCCAGTCCACACGCACTACCAAGCCTTCTGAGGGAGCTAGACAATAAAGGCCATCTGAACGGGTGGAAGATTGAAGGATTTGCCCAACTCAAACACTTTGTGTTGTGTTAATACTTACAGCCACTAAGCGAGCCTAAGAGCCACCCATATCGACATAACAAACAAACCACTACACTGGTGCCGTGACCAGTTGGTTCAGGGGTGGAGCGCGGCCAGACGGCTGAAAGCCACGAAAGACGAGATGCAAGTTCTTCAAGCTTAGGGCTGGAAGAATTCGAAGAGGATGGTATAGCCACTCAGCAGTTTTAAAGACCCCGATAGCCCAAGGTCCTATCCAAAGGACGGGAATGCTGAATGTTGCATTAAAGTCAACCAAGGATAGAGTACCAAAAGGAACCCGAGTAGGGCGAGAACAACCCTTAATTGATAATGGGTCTGTTCTAACCTGATGGGTTACCACACTACCGAAAACCGTGGAAGTGTTTACGCTGGGATTATCCTTACACAAGGCTTTATCAGACTCAGTATTCAATGCGGGGGGAGCCGGAAAAAAGCAACATGAAGCATTCATGGCTGCTCAGAAGAAAATCGAGAATAAGACCCGGCAACGGATCAGTAAACTTCGTTCTTTAGAACAGGAAGCCATTCTGAAAGAGTCCGATCTAAAGTACAGACTTTCCTCTCTAGCCCATAGAGTGCAATTGCAATCGAAAAAAGAGAGGGGAAGTGAAAGTAAATTGGCAAAACTCGAAAAAGAGGAACCTAATAGGCAGACAGCAATGGATGAAGCTAGATCCGAGGAGGTTGCAAAAGCACATGATGTAAATAGATTATAAAGTCCGAGTTAAATGCAATGGAGGAGAAATTGAAGAAACTCCAATTACGTAAAGCCGAGACGGAATCTAAGCTTGTCAGTGAACAAGACGAGATCCGTAGGGAAAACCACTTAGTATCAGAGATCTCGGAAGGAAAAGAGTGAAAAGTATCATATGTTAAAAGATACTTTGAAAAGGGAGGCACAAGCTGCCCAACAAGAATGGAACTGAGCTGTTGAGGACAATAAAAAAGATTGGATCCGAAATTTTGTTTGAAAATGCTCAGTTACGAGAGGAACAGAGAAATCTGACAACTGACTTTGCGACTCTTACCCTAAATAAGTCAGCTATGGAAAGCTACTTGCAGGAGAAGGAAAAGATAAACCCTCCTTCGGTGGGCTCAGACCGGAGTCCGGATCGGACCTTTGTTAAACAGGGTGACTTCGGTACCTGTTCAACACCGATACAGCCTACGAGTGCCTATAAACCATTCATGAATGACAATGCCTCTCGTAATGTGGATCAGGAAGGGGTCTATGTCAGAACACAGGATCCAAATGGTAGGACTAGTAGGGTTCGTATCAGCGAGGTTCTGATTGTCCATAACTTGTACCCGGACTTCATCAAAAGGGACAACTCGGATGGAAGTGCCGAGACTAGCGGGTTCCACATAAATGTGGATCAAGCCGAGAATATCAGACTGGTATCCCGGGCACTTCACAAAGTGCGCAAGGGGGAGGCCAGCAGAGTCAAGCAGGGGGCATGCCTAAAACTGGCAGACACAATGGGACTGCCTATACGATTAGTCAAGGGGCGAGTGGTACCTCGGGTACTGCCCTAAATGGACCAAGTAGCCAGGGTGGAAACACGGGAGCTGGACAGTACCAGTGGGGCTATAGTTAAGCGCCCCCACCACCACTGAATAACGGTAGTTTTGGTGGATTGGGAGGCAATCGAACCTTGAACGAAACCAAGGTGATTGAATGGAGCAAACAACAGTGTGGTAGACTGACGTATGCTCACAACTCAGCCGGGAAGGTAGCCGTCAATCCAAAGGAACACAATGGTACCTGACAATGGAAGGAATAGTTTGAAGACTTTATCGATGTGATGAATTGTAATGGGTGGACACCATATGAGGCGAAGCCACATTTGGTTAGATGCCTGAAGGCTGTCTCGGGTCGCATGGCCATGGAACAATGGCGTACATGGTACGGCTTAGTAGGAAGCTTTGAGCAGTTAGTAGAGACTGCTAGTGGGCTGTTGTGTAATATGGTCAAAGAGGATCCGATGGTTTATTTTAGAAAGCGAACTCAAAAGCCTTCAGAAGCTTTTAGAGCTTATGGTATGATGCTACACGCTCTACTGAGTAAGGCCAGACCCGGGACGGAAAACCAAGATTGGTATATGGACGATTCATCAAGGGGTTGAGACACTGAGACAAGCAGTTGGCTGCAAGAGATGCCTGGAAAGAAGGGTCCACGTTGCACAGCATATTTAATGGGATAGATATGGCTGTGAAGAAACGAACCATGTTAGCGGGGGATGTTTCTAACATATCAGGCCACACCCCCATAGCTGCTGCAATACATCGACCCGAGGAGTGCAACACCTCGGATGACTTCGAATTAATTGACATTGAGCAGGAGGATGGTACTTTCTGTGTAATGCAATTAAGGAGAAACACCTCTGGTAGGAAATACATTCCTAGGAAGGTGTTTAATAAGTTACAAGGATACAAAGACAGTACCTGAGGCTTTGAGTGTGCCCTGAGCTAATGGCAAAACAGCAGCAAAGCCAGCTGATAATGTATCGGAGATGAGTGGTCAGTCACAAGACATGACAAAGGTAATGGAAGAAATGTGTAAGAAGATAACTGAAGCATTACAAGCTAGTCGGTCAAGACCCAGAGTGGATCGCCGAACTGTAAAATGTTTTAGGTGCCAGAAAATGGGGCACTACTCATCTAAGTGTACAGCTGCAAAACCAGTTATGGCGGCTTACTATGAAGCCAAAGACGAGTCCGAAGAAAGACTGCAGGATGCAGTTACTGCATATATTGTGGAAAATTAGAGGGGGTTGTATCCACGGCATTGGGTATAGCCCCATCTAGAAATGAATGCCAAAAAGCTACTGGGGGTAAACCGGTGGAAGAATTCGGATCAGATTTACCTGGAGATCGGGTGACTGTGGGTGCACACCCTAGCATACTGACCGGGGCCAGGGACCATAGTGCAGAAATGAGTATTGAAGGAGACAAATGGGCGAATGGCCGCACTGGGGGAGAGGAAGGATGGATTAAGGAGTTGATCCAAGTGTGTGGGACACGCCTTCCCCAAAGTCATCCTTGTCTGGGGTTTTTGAGAGGACTCAGATTTAAAGGATTCGGAGGATTAATGGCAACTAGGGGAACTCCTCCGAGGTATGAGAACGCCTTCGGTACGGATGGAGGACCCGTAGGTAGAACCGATAAGGTGTTACACACTGTTGATGTGGGTGATGAGAGACCTTTTAAAATTCCATATCGCAGACTTCCTCTAAAGAAGAAGTTAATATGCGAACAGGAAATACAAAAACAGCTGGAACTAGGGGTAATCGTGCCAAGCACGAGCCCTTGGTCCAGCCCTGTATGTATGACCACAAAGAAAGATGGTACTATCCGTTTTTGAGTCGATTACCGGAAACTAAACGGAATGACAAAGAAAAACTCGTTTCCCCTACCAAGGATAGACGAGACTTTAGATAGCTTGGGTGGGAACCAATGGTTCTGTACCCTAGACATACAATCCGGGTACTGGCAAATACCGATGCACCCTAAGGACATAGAGAAAACTGCATTCTCTAGTCACTTGGGATTGTTCGAGTATAATATCTTGGGTGGGAACCAATGGTTCTGTACCCTAGACCTACAATCCAGGTACTGGCAAATACCGATGCACCCTAAGGACATAGAGAAAACTGCATTCTCTAGTCACTTGGGATTGTTCGAGTATAATATCTTGCCCTTCGGGTTGTGTAACGCACCAGCTACGTTTGAGGCTTTGATGGAATCACTGCTCAGTGACTTGTTGTAGAAAACGATGCTTATTTTATTTGGATGATGTTGTCGTATTCGGCAAGTCATTGAAGGAATGGCAAGCTAATCTACAGTTTGTCCTGGATAGGATTCTAGCAAATGGCCTTAAATTTAAGCCTAAGAAATGTAATTTGTTTAAGAAGACAATAACATACTTAGGAAGAATAATTACCCCGGATGGGGTAAGTGCGGGCCTGGAGAAGCTGGAAGCTGTGGAGAATCGGGAGAGGCCTATGTGTGCTAAGGAGGTTAGATCATTTTTAGGATTTTGTTCCTATTACCGTGATTTTATACCAAATTACTCTCGTACGAGCTTTCCTATGCAATGCCTAGCCCATTGGACACCCGGTAGGGCTAGGGAACCCTTTCCATGGACCAAAGAGCAGGAAGAATCTTTTAATAAAATAAAAGATTTGTTTAGAAACACACCGGTATTGAAATATCCCACAACCGAGGGACATTTCATATTAGACACGGATGCTTGCAATAATGCCATAGGGGCGGCTCTCTCTCAGGTCCAGAATGGAGTTGAAGTCCCATTAGCCTTCGCTAGTAACACGTTATGCAAGACACAGCGTAATAATTGTACCACTTAAAGGGAACTATTGGCAGTAGTGGTGTATACGAAGAAGTATAAGCATTTTCTTTGGGGGACTGACTTTACTTTGAGAACAGACCGTTCATCCCTAAGGTGGCTTCTTAACTTTAAAGACGCCGAGGGGATGATTGGACAATGGTTAGCTCACCTATCTGAATTCGGATTGGAGCACAAGCAGATTGAACACTGCCCGGGTGAAAAGCATATCAATGCGGATGCCTTATCGAGACGGCCAATCCGGAAGTGCCAAAATGCCACTTGTGAGGACTGTGGGGGCCATAATGCTGTGGTTGCCAGGTTGGTATACAACTATACCACACCCCGGATCCCTTGGGAGGAGGCTGTATGAAGCTATCTTGATTAATCTCCAGAGACCATCAAGAAGTTCCAACAGTCGGATCCCACCACTGCACGCATTTTGGAATACTTACGGAAAGGTATTAAGCCGGTAAGGCCGATGTTATCTCTGGAGGACAGGGAGACGAGGCAATTTATTGCTTAATGGACCGAGCTAGAGATCCGAGATGGTATATTATGCAGATGGAAAATCACTTGCACTGGCAATAAGCTAATGCAAATAGTGATTCCTACCTCGTTGAGGAGGGACATCATGTATTGTTGCCATGGCCACCAAATGAGTGGTCATTTCGGGAAGAAAATATCTATAGAACGTCTGCAAAGACATTACTACTGGCCAGGGATGAGGAGCGACCTTTTTCGGTGGATTGCAACTTGTCCCGACTGTTGTAAAAACAAGCCAGGACCTGGCCTGGGCAAATTACCCTTGTCCCAGGAGCTGTTTGGTGTCAGATTTGCTTGGGTTGCAGTCGACATCATTAGTGGATTCAAAATGACACCCAAGGAGAATACATGTATGATGGTCGCAACAGACTATTACACAAAGTATACTCGGGTGTTTCCCCTACCAAATCATAAGGCCGCTACAAGTGCTGAAGCATTTGTAAAAGGCTGGGTGTTACATTTGGGTGTGCCCCAGTGATCAAGGTAGGGAGTTTGAGTCAGAGTTATGGCAAGAAATGTGCCATTACTTAGCTATATGCAAGACCCGAACCAACCCATACAGGCCACAATCTGATGATGGAACGGTTTAACAGAACTTTGAGTTCTGAAGCCTTTGGTGAATAGCCATCAGCAGATGTACCCCTAACCTTTTGGTTTTTGGCGAGGACATAATAATTCCCGCTCATTTGGTATATGGAGTAGTTGGAATTAATCAGGAAGCTCCTTGCAGTGTACTCTTTGTCGAATCACTTCGTGACAGATTTAAACAAGCATAAAAAGTAGTTCGAAATGAATTACTTAAGAATGCTAAATGGCAGAAGGTGGGCTACGACACTAATGCCAAGAGAATCTAGGAGACAAAGTGCTGAGGTATTACGAGCCACTTGAGAAATTAAAGCTTGTAACACCTTGGGAGGGTCCGTTTAAGATTATAAGCATTGTCTCCGAGTCCACAGTGATAATGAAAGATTGCTACACTGGTAGAGAATGGAAACCCAATGCAGGGAAGCTCAGACCCTGGAAGGGACGTGAGGCAGTAGAGAGGGAATACTGATACCAATCCCCAGAGTCGACCCAGAAGAGGCCTGAGGTGATAGTAACCGAGAAACGCCCCAGAGGTCGGCCCAGGAAGCATCCGAGGACAAACGTAGCTCCTGAAAAGAAGAAGATGGGTCGAAAATGGCTGAATCGTAAGATATGGAAAAACGTCTCGCTGGGAAAGGTCCTGCTGTGGCTAAGCAAGACCCGGAAAAAGCTGTGGGTAATACCAGGAGGAATAAAATGCTGACCGAGGGCGTCAGACATAGTCCTAGGTTAAGGGCTGCTGTAACCTAACCCAGTACACAACGAGTACCTGTGTGTTGTTGGCTTTAAGCGAACGATATATGTGACCCATCCTTACAAAATGGTACGGAAGTCGCACATTGACATATTAAACATATAATAATTCATGAATCCTATATAATTCCTAAGTAATTCTATATAACCAAGAAAACTATAGCTATGTCTATCAGGCATTTGGAGCTTAAATTCAGTTTAGTAAGCAAGGATCCTGAAAAATATCTACCCATAGGTTAGAAAAATGCTAAAATATCAATTTAAAAAAATCTGATATTTTTGACACTATACCACTTGAGAAGCCTATATCTAGGCTTCTAAATGTGCGACTTCAGTACCACTTTGTTAGGATGGGTCACATATGTTGTAGCTGGTCAGGGCGCCAAAAGTATGTTCCCTCGGTGGAGTATCCCATGAGTGGATAATCCGGTACATTCGCTATCTAGCGATGTATATACCACCAAGCTCCAGAATATACCACCCAGGTAGTATTATGCGATTGGTATACCACGCTGAGCCCCCATTTGGATCTAGTCTATGTGAGGGCGCCACCAGCGGTGGCAGGAGAATTGACAACTAGGTCACCGGATAGCTCGTAGCGGGATCTTGCGAGATGAGAGCTTTGATGCCATATTGGTTTGAGCCAGTTATAACTAGGCCGGAATCATGGTGCATGGTTGCCATTGCTTTTCGCTCTGGTTACTCCATGTCCTCCCACGGCTAGTAGCAGCCACAAAAACTCCCTGTAGTTGGACAAATCCTTCGGGAGGAGTCCAACTTTACTGTCGCAAATTTTAAATTGGAGGTCGTTCCGCCGTAACGGCGCAGGGGACGATTGACGCTGTGTGTAAAGCCGCCAACATTGAGTTGGATGAAGACAAGGCTCCAGCAGCCGAGTCTCGGGTGGAGGAAACAATGGAGACCTATGATGCTGGCCTCGGAAACGAGCCAGAAGTGGAAAAAGCTGCTAACTGTTTCGCTGCATTGTCTACAGCTGAGGCAGATAGGCACCGTATGCCTCCTCCACCACCTCCAGGCCCAGTGGCATCTGCATCAGGTTCTTCGGATCCAACCGACTCGACGGCAGAAGTTTTGGATATCTAGCCCTGAGCCCCCAGTTAAGCCCGATAAGGAGAAGAAAAAGGAGAAGAAGAAGGAGAAGAAAGTGGAGAAAGAGAGTCAGGCTGTGCCTACTCCTGCTTCTGGGAAGAAGGGGGACAAAGGCAAGTCGAAGGCTCCCACCCCAACCACCACAGCAGTCACCATGGCTACCCCGGGTGCCTCAGTACCCATTGTTACCACTAGCGGGTCGTCTGCAGTTACCTCGGTTGTGACTACGACTGCTACTGTCACTACCAGTCGGATCCAATCCAAGGGGGCGCAGATATACTCGAGCAGTGACTCGGGGAGAGAAAGCCAGCCGGAGCAGCCAGAGTCGGCCAAGAGTGACTTGGATGTGGTGACTACGTGGGAGGACAAGACCACGGACATCCCGAAAGATGAAAATCAGAAGTGGATGTGGAAGAACGCAGTCGAGGGATTTAAAGACCAGGTCCCTCGTTGCTTTGCTGACTGCGCACATGACACTATTCATTATATGTGCCCGGGTGCTGTCAACATGGATGGTGACAGTGATGATGAGGAATGGATGAAATCCGGACCTAATGATTCGCTGATAGGAAAATTCTACCTGATTTGGATCAACCAGCTAAAGTCCAAATTGGGTATGGTGTACAATTACGAGTTCAGTGGGCTATGACCAAATGGGGACCCAATGGCAACCGCCGGAAGTGTCCATTCGAATCTTGCCAGCTTTCCATTAGTGGAGAAAAGATTTTCAAGACCAAGCCTCGGTTCGCAAGGCATATTGTGGAGCATCCTATGGACCATAAGCCCTTGCTGAGGTGCATCCCGAGTGAGAGGCCCAGCCGGTTGTGCGACGGCACCTTCTTCACTAACAGGTGCAGGGACATGGCTTTGCACTTGCAGAAAGCCCATGGAACTGGCCAGGAAGAGACCTGGAAGTGTGCAATCAAGTGCTTCAACAAGCTACTTGCGAACTGGGCCTCTGTCCCGGCGAACCAGGTGAGAAAACTCACGTTCAAACCCGAGTTCTGCGCCTGGAAAAGTGGTAACATACTTCGCCATGAACCCCTCGGGTTCAAAGTTTCAGCTTCCAATCGAAGGGCACACAAAGCAGGAGGGAGAAGGATAAAAAACAGGCTCATTTGAAGGGAGCTGCCGGGGCGCAAACCCCAGCCGCGGCCCAAAAACGAACACATTCAGATCGATCCGAAAGCCCCGCGGATTCTAAGGATCAATCCAGACCAGCCAACCCGGCTGATCGTCGCCAATCCAGACACCAAGTGTTGGTGCTGGATATGCCTGGCTACCAAACGCAGACGTCACGCGTGGGTAGTCAGGCCGTACCCCCACCGCCACCACCGGGTTTCCCCACTGGACCTCAACACCCTCCAGGTGTGGACCCCAGTGACCCAGGTGGTTGGCAGAGTTTCCTGGGCCACAGCACTGGACATGGTGCATGGTGAGCCGGGGAGGAAATTACGGATGACCAGCGCCGAGCATACAAGGAGTATATGGTGAAGTTCCCTGCTATGGGACCTGTAGGACCCGAATCTCCTTACCTCTTTGGGTAGAGCTAAAGCTCGGGGGAGGGGCCATGGTGGATGCGAGTCCACCTGACCACTCCCGGGCTATGGTCGTGGACGAGGGGGTGCTATAGTTGAGGGTTCTGCTATCCCTAGTGCAGGCGTGCCACCTGTTGTTGTATACTGAGGTGTGGAGGTGACAACTTCCTCCTTTACTGCTCGGGTACCAGCCACCGCTCCATCTGTGGACCCTTTGGTCCCCGTAATGGGACTGGTGGCCAACACCCTAGCTGGACTTGAGGATCCAGAAACGTTCATTGTTCATCGGGACAAACTTACTTGTAGGATACAAAATGATCTTATGAGTGAATGGCAGGCACTTCACCGCAAGAAGTCTATCGACTACTGGCGGGACATGACTGAGGCAACGCTCAATCTCGTTTACAAGATGCAGAAACATGAAGAGGATAAAATAAAGCAATAGGAGATGAAGCGAGTTGAAGAGGGATACAAAGCCTGTGTTGAAAAACGAAGGGAAGCCGAGAAGCTTAAAGAGTTCCACTCCACTAAGAACTTGAAGTACATCGCTCGGTACAAAGAGACCTCAAGTTCTTTCTCTGCTTCGGGAAGTATCTGGATGACTGGGACGGCAAACTGTCGTCTCTGGTTGTCCCTTCGGATGCTGACACCGGAGCAGTGGGGGGTAGTTCGTCTGAGGGCCTCGGCCATTTGAGTTCAGCTGCAAACCAGGAGTCGCCTGAGAAAATGGTCACTGACAGCAAGTCTACTGACTTGTAGGTGTCCATCTGCCGTTTACTATGTACCCGAGGGTAAAGGCATCTGTTATATGCCAGAGATCGCTCTCGGATGACCACCCGGAACCTACGGACTGGAATGATGACCTGCAGCTAGGTGGACGCCAACGAAACCACCTGTGGACCACCACTCGAAAGGGGGCTTCATCTACACTTCTTCATCAGGGCCTCAACACAACAGCAACGTGGCTTGCCACCACAATTATGTCGCTGGATGGAGCTGCAGAAACCATTCCAGGTTCACTGGAAGTCTATTATTATTGTACGGGTGATCTTACTATTCTGGTAGGACACCTATTAACTTCTTAATTATTGTTTATATAAATTTGTACATGTAACATTCATATTGATATCTATTCTTTATGATATACGAACTTACCACTATTCATGTTTTAATAGGGATGATAACTATATGATATAAACCACCATACGTGTTCATAAAAATTAATGAGCGACTCTATTGTAGGAGTTCACGCTTGAGTGTATATATTAATATAAAATACAAAACAAAACAACAAACTTTTTGGTACAGAAGTCGCACATACAATATGTTTAGTTATTAGCATATTCATTTACAGCTCATCAAGAGCTTTCATTTAGTATATAACACTTGCATATTTGAACCAGGTGGTCCTCTAAGGATCTGTAAATTTAGTCGGATGAATTGAAAATCGATTAAACTGATATATTTGACATTTTAAATATATAATAATTTATGAATCATATATAATTTCCATGTAATTCTATACAACCAAGAAAACTATAGCTATGTCTTCTAGGCATTTGGGGCTTAAATTCAGTTTAGTAGGCAAGGATTCTGAAAGATATCTACCCATAGGTTAGAAAAATGCTAAAATATCAATTTTAAAAAATCTGATATTTTTGACACTATACCACTTGAGGAGCCTATATCTAGGCTTCTAAATGTGCGACTTCAGTACCACTTTGTTAGGATGGGTCGCATATATGCTACATGCAAATATAGTGGAAATTATGTTTAAACCCTTGGTCCACCGATTGGTCCAAAAAAATCCTATGTAATCAAAATCTGGGACAAAGGCCTTGTGGACTTTGGATATTACATAACACCGATAGTCCACTATGCAGAAATTTATATATGAAATGTATGGTTCAATGGCGCGACAGAGGCCAATGGACTATGGGTTTAAGATATTTCATAGGAAATACATAAGTTATATGGCAATGACACGAGGAGTTAGGGCGTAACAACGACGGAACTCGTGCTGAAGGTAAGGGTCAGTAGTGAGAAGTTGTAAAGGATCAAGCACATCAAAGCATCATGATTGGTTGTGACCACGCATGCGCAGCGATAATTCTATAGGGCCGTTAATCACGTCACTTCCGCTGCTTTGCGCCGGTGCAGACAGACGGACGTAGGAGGGTCGGTTATTTGTGCAGGTCAAATTAGATTCATTTATAGGCAGTGAATGTCTCCTTGTGCTGTGAGAGATGGATGAGGGTGTGGGTCGGGGAGTAGAATTTATTGACTGGGCTCTGTCAGTAACTTAAGGTTCTCCGTGCTCAGTCTACATCTAGGCTACCAGTGTCATAGGTAAAGGCCAGGCCTAAAGAGCAGCAGTCAGTGGGCATGCAGAGGGCCTAATACCGTAGTGGCCTTTGATAGGATCCTGCCTCAAATAAGTACCGGGGTACGGGAGCATTGAAATGGAATAATGCACCATAAAATAAGCACTGGTCTTTAATAAGGGTCGGGGTACAGCCAGGTTGAAATCTAAAAGTACCGTGGTGCTTAAACAGGCACCTCCCAAGGTTGATTGATCGATTGGTAATTTCTTTATCTATAATTCCTGTATCTATATATCCTGGAAATACATTAGCCTTTCGCATGTGTTGTCATAAATCCAGCTTAAGTGTTCACTAATTTACAATTACAAATTCCTAAATAGATAAAATAGTTGTCAGTAGTTGTATAATAGTCCTGCCGTTCATTGCTCTTCAGAGGAGTAAAGAGCTGAAAGCGAGACAAGATAAAGAAAGCGGTTTGGGAACGTTCAGAGAACTGTAGTGAAAGGTTGTAAAGAATATCACTCTGGATAAATCATCCGTGTGCCAGCTTAAGCGCTATGTCTCCTGCAGCTTATGGCATTAGCAGCATTGACGTATACGGTTTACTGTCAATGTGGGATATTAATAACTTTTTAATTAACGAGGCAGCGTATCATTTTATTTGGAATAGTCTATAGTAAAGCGAAAAATATAAGGTAGATATAGTTGGAGTGTGCTTGAATTGAACCGTGTTAGATTTCCATATTGTTCGACATAAAAGATATCAAAACGGGTCTTGTTCCTGTGTGCGCGGAATGTTGTTGCATGTGGACAGCTTCAAACTGATATGTATGAGAATCGTGCCGTACAATCACATAATTATAGATAAGCACTCTGATTACCTAGCATATACATTGTAAAGAAGCGTATAATGATGCCAGCATTGGTATGCAGTGACGTAGGTCTACATGCCTGGTGATGGTCATTGGAAAGGAACAGGGGGAAAAATTGGAGACGAGTCGGAGTGTGTGGTTGAACAATATTCCAGCTAAATCCGTCAACACCCAAGGGAATGTTCACTGTGCAGATACTTAACAAATAACACAAAGAAAAAGGAAAATAGAAAATTGATATGTGATGCGTACATGCGTTATAGGATGTATATGATTTGAGGATTGGCAATTCTAATTACTAGCCTATCAATTATTGACAAATTTCTCAACATGGTTATTGACCATTCAGTCCTGCAGTCGTATTCACTTTCGACCACAATTATATTATGCCTTGTGGTTTCCTGTGGCATTTCTCTCACTGATATCTAGTAGGGCTAGTTGGAGTACATTATTTATATTGAAGAGAAAGAGTCGTAAGACAGTGCTGCCCTCTGTTGTTTAACGTTGGACCTGCAGTGAAATATGTTAGGTGCAGACCCACTAATGCCAGAAGTGTAGGATTCAGAGGCGTATGAAGAAAATTTCTAGGGGGAGGGATTGGCTAGGGTTTTGGTTGAGGGGGCCCGCTACACATTTATATACATACGCTTAAAGCCAAAGACAACCTTATTTTCATGATGACTTATTTTGGCAGAATTTTCGCTGAATAAAAATATCAAGGCATACTTTTTTAACACATGGACTATGGTAGGGGCAGGAAGGAGACCTCTCTGATGCAGAGTATGATGTCACAGGAGACCAGATGCATCAGGTGCTGCATTGTTTGAGCATGGAGGGCGTTACAAATTAGTTCTTTAATGGTAAAAACAGGGGTAAAAGTGAAGTTTACAACACCCTTATTTCATATGTGGTAACTCAATGGGACTATTTAGTGTTAGTAATAAAAAGAAATTATGGAAGAAGGGTCAAAGCACACTTCTGAGCACAATTCATTTGTAGACTGAGAGTACTGTGCAGTCAATACTAGACTGCATCAGAGAGCTCTTTCTCCTGCCTTTACCATAACAGATGTGTTAAAATGTATGCCTGAATCTTTTTATTTAACGAAAATACTAACAAAATAGGTCATCATGTATATATATATATATATATATATATATATATATATATATATATATATATATATGACATACACATACAGTGACTGTCATCACTATATATACTGAGTGTACATTTACGATACATTACCACCTCAATTGACCCAAAATCAGTAAGGCCCTTCAAAATGTCCATATAGGTGCTAATAGATATGTCCAAGAAAATAGGGTAGAATTGAAAATTCACCCCAGATCAGCTGACACTGTATCTTTAAACCAATAGTCTACTTGACCACTACGCACGAATGAGCCTTACAAAGTATATAACATCTGGCGACAGAAGCCTAATGGGCCATGGGTTTTAGCAGTCAAGTGGGGTATAATTAACGGCTTTATAGCCTAGTTTTATAAATATCAGTGACATCTGCTGTGTTTTAGGTTCTCAGATGTATATTTAGGATACACAGATGGTATTTAAAAGAGGGTGAAAGACATGCCAATGGCATGTGTTTTCAGTGATATTAAGTTCAGGGACTGGTCAAAGAATATAATCCAGAGTTCATGGCATGTTAAACCAGCCTAAATACGGAGAAATGAAATTAGAATTTACATGTATTAAACAAACAAGGGACCTTGCGCTCAGTGGGAAAGATAGTGTAGATACTCATTGACAACACCCAACAGTGAACTAATGTCATTAGAACTGTTTATTACTTTGATTTTTATTTTATTTTATAAATCAATCTCTAGTGAACACTGGTAACAAATAAAAGATAATACTAGGGAAAATTGGATTGAAAAGAAAAAGTAAACTTTATAATATAATGTTTACCATATATAGCACCATCCTTTGCAATTCTTTGGTAAATTAAACGAAAATGTTTATATCTATAGTCGAAGTATTATATCATTTGAGTTGAAATTGATTTCTTTTCTTTTTGTACAAGCTTAGGGCCAGGTCCTACGCAGATCGTTTAATCAAATATGAATGTCCTCAACATAATAATTATTTATGTATCAACATATAGTTTATGCCTTAAGGGAAACTAAGTCTTATGTACACAATCTCAAGTGTATAGTTTGGGGGGATGTATCCAACCCCAGTCAAAGGTTAGTTTGTAATGCCCAATACATTTGTATGATTATGTTCATTCTTCCTCGAGTGGGATCCGCAATATAGCATTATTGGCATATGTCAGTAATTACCGGTGAGCGTTCAGTCCAACAACTTAAATGACAAAGTTTGAATTAGTGTAGGTGGGCCTGATATTATTGGTCCAGAGTGTCGATATATAAATTCATGCACGCCAGGCTCCATTTGGTCAGGACTAGTCTCCTTGTATAAATGCCAAGCACTCAGTGAACCAATCATGTTTTTAAAATCGATCTATCTAGGTAGCCACAAGTCATAATAATGTCTATGACATGAATGGTTCAAGGACAAACAACACCTGCGCGCATGACAGGCTTGGGTGGGCCATTAGGACGGCCATCATTGAAGTCATACTCCAGGTCACTAGCAAGTAGTCTGACCTTCTCTGTCTTGGCTATCTCAGGTAAGGCATTCACAGCTAACTGCTCTGGGGGTTTGGGTAGAGGGCGGAAGGTTTCAAACCCCATGGCTGGCCAATGCCTCGAACAGAGCAACTCATTAAATGCCTTCTTCTTGACGAGCTGCTCCTCCTGAGTGGCCCAGACAGCAGGCACCATGCAGACAAACACCACGTACCGCCACCTATCGGCATTCTGACGCTGAGGTAGGGGTGGCGCCCCCGCGTGTACAGTACGGGAATCCCAGAGCACCATGCCACCCTTGGGGACAGCTATTCTCTTAACTTCACACCCCTTCTCCTTAAACCATTCTATCTGCTCCTCAGTGAGCCCCATGTACTCATTTTCTCTCTCCACCAGCGAAGGGTGCTCTGTAAAGAACTGCTCGTGATGTTTGGCTGAACCATTCATCACAGCGAGCACCCAGTCGTCCTCCTGAGCCTCCTCCAGGTACACAGCACCCTGTACACCGTGCAGACCCACCTTCTTACCCCCCTGATCCAGGTGCAGGTTTTTGGCCCCTTGGTGGGGCAGGCTTGCAGTATCACTCTCCCTTTGACCAACTCCAAACTGCTCCGGCGGCCCTATGGACACACCATCAAAACTAGAGGCTAGTTTCTGTGTACCATAGACCTGCTCAAAGACAGGGATGCTCTTGAGGCGGATTGACCAGGTGGTTGGGTAGTGGGCGATATTGTACTTGTGGATAAGCGAACATCTGTTTTCTGGGAAACCGTCCTTACCAAACTTGGACAGCCAGGTGTTGTACTGGGCCCTGTATTCATCGCACTCCTGATGGGTTATGACCCCAGGCACCACGGCCACTCCATCCTTCTCCAGGGCGCTCCTCACCTCTTCCATTGTGTCGGCAGATAACCTGAAGTACAGATAGTAGCCAGTGCTATAATTATTACTGGGATAATGCTAGAGCTTGTATCCTATTAGCCAATTTGGCGACTTTGTCGATATTTTGATTAGCCAAATTCAAAGTCTATTAGCCAAACATTTCTTTTGCATATAAAATTACCTCACAATGATAAAAAGGTAGAACAGTGTTCTTCTATTGCCAGCATCCCCAGAAGTTGAGCAAAAGTGGCCATCATTTCCAGATAAACTCTGGATTTGGAAGTTCAGAGGCGGGGGGGGCGGGCTTACCAAAAGTCTGGTGGTACCTCCCCCATGAAAAGTTTGAATATCTTGAAGCCAAATGGTGCATTTTGATTGGTGAAAATCTTACTACTGGTAAGACATAAATGATAAAATGATATCTTATTGGATGTAGATGAACCACAAGGGTAGCTCTGTGAAATCTCTGAAAAACTGAAAGAAAAACTGAGAAGTTTGCATATGTGCATTATTAGCCAATTTGGCGAATTTTGCGGGGCTGGCATTAGCCATATTGAGCTTGGATTCGCCATTGGCGATTTGGCGAGTGCCAAGCATTATCCCTGTTTTAAATTATAAGCTCCGTGCAGGTTCACACACGCCAATTGATCATAAAACGCTAACAATTTTCACTATATACTATCAGATTTTGCATAAACTCTCACCGCAATAAGCACACTTATTTCAAATTAACTTTTACCTCAGGACTCGAAGTCACCCATGTAGTTAGTCTAACATGCAGTAGAAAGCCTTCATACCTATATTGCCCACACGGTCTATCTAAAACTGCCTAGCTATATATAAGAAAAAATATCTTCAAAAAAAGTCCTGAGGCCGCCCTATTTGGTTAAGGTTGGTTGGGAAACCGGAAGCTTAATGTGCTTTTTTTTGGGGCTCAACGTTTGTGTGGCTCATTCGCGCGAATGAGGACTGTGGGTTTTTACTTGAAAGTGGCAAGTAGTCCCTATGAACACGGATGACCTCAAGGCCAATAATACACTGTAAAAACAGTGTTTAGGGATTAAACACTAGTGTTTAGGACTTAAACACTTGATTAAACACTTTTTTGTCCCACTTTTCTACACACTTATTTGAGCTAAACGCATTCAATTTTAAACGTGTTTAACTTTGAAGTGTTTAACCAAGTGTTTAAATCCTAAATACTTAACCACTTCAGTGTTTAGGTGTTTGACAGAAAGTGTTTAACAGCTAAACACTTAAACACTTCAAGTTTTTAGGTGTTTAAATGCTGGTGTTGAGAAAATTTGGTGTGTATTTTTAAACACCTTTTTTTTTTACAGTGTATCGGCACTTATTGTTTTATAGCTTTTATGTTAGTGGTTCTGAAGTGGGCATAATTTATGATGCGATAACACAATGGCTTTGTTAAGTGTCATCCTTTTACACAACCCACACTGTCTGAATACAGATTATTTGGTGTATAAATGTGTAACAATATCTTGGCGTAAACATTTGATAATTTTGATACAGTTAAAGCTGTTACAAGATGCTACAAGTTGTGGTATGCATTCTTCTGATTTCTATCTCAGATGATTGTACATCAATTTCCAATCTATTTCATGGTATTTAATCTAGTAAGGAGTAGCGAAAAATGCAATATTCAACTGTGCTCACTGCAGTGGATAATTAATTCAAACCAAAGTCTCCAAGTGGCAGCACTGAGCAGTCTGCAACCCTGCAGGCTTCCCTTGGGAAGGAGTCATTGCAATAGAACACAGCAGTCTAATTTCTCAACTATAGGTGGCACTACTGAGCTGATGGAATTAAGTGCTTGTTAAAGTTGCTACATGACATGGTATGCATTCTTTGGATTTCTATCTCATGGTATTTAATCTAGTAAGGAGTGGGTGTTAATATATACAGTGAAAGATGCAGTGTTCAACTGTGCTCACTGCATTGGTGGGAAGGTAAACTGCATTGGTTAATTAGTTCAAAACAAAGTCTCCAAGTGGCAGCACTGAGCAGTCTGCAACCCTGCAGGCTTCCCTTGAGAAGGAGTCATTGCAATAGGACACAACTGTCTGATTTCGTAACTACAGGTGGCAATACTGAGCTGATGCAATTAGGTGCTTGTCAACAAAGATAAAATGCTGGAAGCATTCTATTTCTAGACATCTATTTCTTTGAAATAAGCATGGTTAAAACTCTCAAAATCGGTTGAGAAGTGAACAGTACACACAAGCGAGTGGGCTGATTGTAGATAATATACCCAAAATGAAAATTCTTTATATTTCACGTCTTGTAGCAGCTTTAACAAAGATAAAATGCTGGAAGCATTTTATTTCTAGACATCTATTTCTTTAAAATTAGTATGGTTAAAACTCTTAGAATTGGTTCAGATGTGAACAGTACACACAAGCAAGTGGCCTGATTATAGATATACCCAAAACGAAAATTTGACGTCTTGTAGCAGCTTTAAAGAGAACTACATTAATCTGGCGCGTGTACAAGCACATGTGCATTATGTTTTCTACTCCATGACCCCAAATACACGTTGGTTTGATATGTTATGTAAAAGGTTTAAAGCAGTCAGACTCACAAAAGGTTGGTAGTATTATATAATTGTTACAATAGTTGTTCACAAATAATAGACTACCCTGCTTCAACTATGATAGAAATAACGAGATACATCAATCGGTATGATGACTTTCAACGATAATGCTTTCAACGATACAAGTTGTTCCATTATAGCTGACGCATTTGAATGACACCTACCTTTCTGCCCTGGCAAAGGTAATTTGTAAAATAGCCTTCTTTAAAGATGGGAAGATATATGGGAGGATCTAGAGGCATTGTGTTGCCAAAAGAATAGTGATCATCATCAAATTTTAATCTGGAAAAGACCACAGCTAAATTTAGATAAAAAAGAAAACAAACTTACCCCATAGTTGTTATAAGGTGATTTGGTAAACTATGGCAGACAGGTGGTTCTTGCATCTCTCCTCTACTTGTGACCTTTGTTGTATTCTCAGCCTCTGAGTGTGTGATGGCATGGGTTCACCTGTGTGGGTATATATACCATGTTGATATGGTCAAGTAGCACTCCAGAGTTACAATATATTGCATCAACCTTTGTCTGGAACGCTACGAACCCCCAGAAACGTCAGATTGTAGACGCCACGTAATCAACGCAGACGGGGGGGGGGGGGGCAGACGACCTTTCGTCAGAAACGTATCGTGGTGCCACCTAGCAGGTCCCTGGTGAAACAACGATAATGGGCCCGTGCAGGACTTTGGACAAGACAACAACAAACACATGTTCACAACAGTACTCAACCATTCTCCGGGATAAACACCATGGTCATAGCTATAGTGTGTAATCGAACATAGAATTCATGAGACTGAAATGTAATGATATAATTTCAAAACGTATAAGTTATAGGCCTGCAGGCTATGTATAAAGGCCTCCATGTGCTTTATCAGGACTACACAGTTACCATTTAATGTTATAAATGTAATAGACCCAAAAATACGATGTTCAGATGCTGCCATCTGCTATCGTGATATCAGTAAAATATCAATAAATTTATATTACTCTCAATCGACAACTGAAAGTTCTAAAGCTGCATATCATGAGAGTTCAAAAGTGGGATAGGTATATAATTGTAATGGTTTCGTACTGTCTGCCACTAGGCTAGAGGTCTGCTTGGGTATATAACTACAGACTAGCACAGCCTATACCATCTTGGTATGACGTCTTTATTGGCAGCAGTGAAGTAAGTAGAGACTATTTGGGGTTTAACGCCTAACATTCCATATATAACATAGGAGGCCCTTGTCTCCCTGGGCCTTGTCTCTGGGCCAGTGTTTTGGTACTTCATGGACGAGTCGTCACTTCTGTAGTATATGGTCCATTAGTGGCAGCTTGTGGCATACATACTTGAAACATATATTTGTTAGCAGGTAAGCAGAATGGGACATCCACACAGGGGTATACAGATTATTATTCTGGTTGCCTACTCACACACACCCTGAACAAGTGAGAAACATGACTCACATTTTCCGCCATAGAAAAAAAGCATTCTACAGCTGTGTGTCTCCTGTTTACACATACAGGAACAAGTGATATTAAAATGATATGTGTCATCAATTAGGGAACAGGTAACGTTGAACAAGGTATGATTTCATTAATCACTTTAAAGCAGGTCGGTTTAGTTGAAATTGCATCTTTAAGATATAGACATTGCTGTTACGCCCAGGAGCGTGTTTCTCCACATGTGATAAAATAATATAAGATATGGAGCTTAGATATGGACAGAATATGGACATGATATTTATTATTTTCAAAAGGTGGTTCAGTTGGCCTTCCACATACCCTCCATATCTTTTATCTAAATAAAATAACACATGGACTTATAACTTCTTATGTGCAGACCTAATTACCAAATAGGACAGAGACCAGTCTACATTCTGGAAAACCCCTAGGGGATTCCTTCAATGACATCATATTTCCCTTACTGAGGCCAACCATATTGTCGACGGACCATTACAAGTCATGAACATGAGCAACTCAGGAGTCTAGAGAGTGCAGTTGATGGATCCACTTTATTGTAGTGTTAGGCAGGTACATGTTGGCATGGTGATGTACAATGTGTGTGCTGCCCACCTGATCAAGCTAGCTCTATACCAAGGCACTGTGTGTCATAGAGACTAGGTGTGGAGAGAGGAAAGTAAAGAATAAGAGTATCCCAAGCTAGTCCTGTATTCATATATATAGGAGCAGCTCGGGGTAGGCATGACGTCAGTCTTGGGAGAAGTATGACGTCATGCTTAGGGATTGGCAAGACCCAACGTGCCTTGCATCATCTCACCCTGGAGGGGGGAGGGGGCTTGCCTAAAGGTGGGTCGAGCTGGCCACCTGTTGGAGGAGCAGCTCGATCCCTGATTGGCTAGGAATGGAGGTGGGTGTGAGCACACTCCCACCCTGTACCTAGGGTTAGTGGGGGTCGAGGTCATGACCCCTAGCCAGGATCCGGAGGTGAATCTGAGGTCACTGGCCAGGAGAGGCAGAGCTGGGTAGGGATACCTGGCTCTGTCAGATCCAAAGGTTTGGTAAAGGGAGCCTTATAGGCGAGCTTGATCATTCGGCTTAAAATATTTCATATAATAATAAATGAACCTTGAATACCCCATTGACATATCCCCACATTCCTATTCGATTCTACGCGAATGCAAAAAGGTAGAGAACAAGTTCTTATAATCGTCATTGGAACATTCAAGGTTTGGCAGAACTTCATAAGGTGACTCAAAACTTGGTGAACGTTGTGTATACTTGGCTTGATACCGGTATAAATGTTTTAACTTACATGCTTGAATCATCAACTGTGTGTATAGGTCTACTTCTAAGAACAATAACATCCTCAATGGTGAGGCAGGTTTCGTTGGAAAGACACATGCAAAAAATATAGTCGAGCCCACAAGGTCGTGGTGACAGTCTCTACTATGTACTGATTGCTTATAAAAATCTTAGAGATACATGCAAATCAAGAAAATACGCATGGATGAGAAATAATTCGAGAATCCTTGTGGCAACAGTTATGTTGGTTGCTATGTCCTGCCTTGAGCAATCAGGGCAGAAACAGCAGTGATACTCTGTCACATATACCGGTTACTGAATGAGATCAAGTGTACATGGTTAACAAGTTTTATATAAAAATACATGCTTCAAAAATATATCCTCTACATGTTTGGCTATTGACTAGGTCAGTAATCTTACAATACAATAAATACGGAGGAAAAATGTAACATGCTGGCTAAGACTAAAACCCATAAATACAAATGCAAACTGTTTTGGGCTTGAAAAAAACATGGTATCGTCCTTTAAGAGAAAAGGTAACTTTGTTGGGGGGGGGGGGCTCTGTGGCACCTAGGTTTCTGATTTCACTCAGTATCCTCACAGAGTGGATTAGTATTAAGAAAACCTACATGAGGTTTTAAATATTTCACAGTACAGATTGAACTCTTTATATCAGCTTTCTTGAAAACCAATCAGCGTATAAATTTGTAAACATGTGGTGACTCTGGGAGTCCCATGGGTGGGGGGGTGGGAAAAATTGTGTCCCTACAATGTCAGATTAAGAAGATATAAAGTTCATAATTTTGCATGTATATGCAGTCCTAGTACTTAAATTTTCTCAATTTTGTGCCAATGCTACTTGGTGGTAAGTTGTAGTGTTCCATGGGGGATCTACAGAAATGTCTTCCAGCAGCCGATTTTCTCTTCTGTTTGGCTTCCATTTTGTAGTCGTCATCAAAGGAGTCTATTCTAAATTTTGAAAAAGAGACTTCCATGAAAGCCATGTCTCCAACCTCAGGGGAAGTTGAGGAGGAGGAGGATGAGCTGCTGTCATCAAGGGGTGGGTCTAATGTCGTGTTGCTTCTTGGTGGTGGTGTTGGCTTGAAGGAATGTCTTTTTGAATTTTTGTCGACGGGCCTGAAGGTGGTAAAAGAAGGTGAACTGTGTACTGTGGCTTGTTCCTGGCTTTGATAATAAGCACAGGGGCAAGCAAAGGTTCCTGGACCGTCCAAACATAAAGTACACAGGTTTAAGGTGGCTGGCCTGTTTGGGTGTACAGGCTTGGGGGAGAAATAGCTGTCCTTCCAAGCTGCATATCCTGGGGGAATTGGAGTCCCAGGCCTGTTGGTTGCAAGTCCTATTTGCGTATAGGACCTGCCGGTGTGGCTTATTAGGTGGCTGGTGGTGTTGCTCGGGGGCCTTGGGTCTATTGGGCCTGCTTGGAAATCTTCTTGGTGGGGTTTGCTATGTCTTTTGCTGGTCCGGTTGGTCCAGCTGCTGTGGCACCACCTGCTGTAGGGGCTTGGCCTGGGTCTGTAGATGGAGGCGAATCTGTTCCCAGGCTGCGCTTGCCTTCCTTGCTCTTCTTCTTCTGTGCTCCTGCAGATAGAGACAAAAACAGAGGGGTGTCTGACGTTAGAAACAGGTTGAAAAACGTATGATTCACAAGGTGGTCCACAAAAATACCGAATTTGACCAGAAAGGTTAATTTGTCCGTGTGTCGACCATGAAACAAGATACAGTAGCATTGGTATTGTAAAACTGTGGGGTGGTAGCTGTAAATTAGGGAAAATAATTTAGTTCATGGACCTATAGTTTGTTTGTTTTGGGTTGCAGGCAGACTACGGTCAATACGGAGAAAGGACATGAGGTTAATGTCATTTTCTTTCAACGTACAAAACCTGAGTGCAGAGCTCAATTTATTCACTTTGGCTTAGCGCGGGTCCTGTATCCAGGGACGCTATTGTTAGTTTATCTAAGTTCTACCAGGTGGTAGTAGTGAGCTGGAGCTGCACCGTAATGGCTAGGAGTCAAAATAAGTTATGGGGAATAAATACAGGTATGACCTGCTCAGGTCGACTCCTACCTGTCTCGATTGTCTTGAGAGGTATTGTGTTTGGGTTGGTTGAAGGAAAAATTGTTTTTGCCCCGGAATGGGGGGGTGGGTCGGAAAAGGAAAGAAAAAAGGAAAAGAAGGAAAAGAAATTTGTCTTGTGTCGCCAAAGTTTTGATCCGGGCTGCTATAAAAGGGGGGCTACGTGATGTCATAATGTTATATCATCATGGAGGTCTACGAGGTAGACCTCGTTCTGCCTAACGGGACGATTTTGCACATGGAAATCACGATGACAGGCGGATTGTAAGTATATTTTGATTCACAAAGGGGTGATACTTGAATTTTTGATAATTTTGAAGGTCGAGACGTGGGGCATTTCGGTCTAATCCGCTTTTTTCTTTGGATTGTATTTCAGCATAACGCAGATACAATGGGTGATCATCCCTCCTGGTGGGGCTGTCAATGGATATTGAGGTAAGTTTGATTTGAGCAAGTTAAAGTCTGAACATGTGCTAATGTTGTTGTTGTGGTAGAGATGCCACGTGCGGGTGTCACATGACCGATTGTAGTCATGGTGACGGCCGTGACGTCCGTCAGTTTCGGTATTTGGAACGAAACCAAGATGGCGCCGGGCTGCCGCGTATGGCGCGAAAGTGGTCGGGCCAGACGCTGCAACCGGTGATAATACCGATGAACATTAATGTAAGCCGATCTATTGTGCTGGTTAGGTTAGCTGTGGTTATCATGCTGTTTTAGCTCAGTGTTGGTAATGATGGCTGTGTGTGGGTGTGTTTTGGGCGTCTTTCGGGGGTTGGGGGGTTCGGTGTGGGGCGGGGGGGAGGGGGGTAAAGGGTAGGCTAGGTGGGCGGGGGGCGATCCCCACATAAGCGTCTTTGCGGCGTATGTGTAAAGGCTACCTGCCATCCCCACATAAGTGTGATGGTACCTTCCAAACGCTACTGACATTTGGGTATAACCTCGGGACGGTCCTAAGTTATATGATTGTGGGGGTGGCCGGTAGTCGCTGGGTTGGGACGGTGTTCTCCGTCATGAACCGAAACTCGGCCATGTTGGAATGGTGAGTCGAAATTTTACTTACCATAGATTATGTAATAGGCCCTCTCAGCCAGTTTGAAATTAAACACATATAGGCAGTTGGGATGCTGGGCTTCCTGGGGTTCAGGGGAGTCGATATAGTGAGCTCGGATTGCTTTGCCGCTGCCTGGGCCCGAGCTTTCTTTCTGCTATGATCTCCTGGATCGGGGAATAGTGCCGTGGCTGAATTCGCCGGGTGTTCACTATCAACGCGCGGGGACACCTGTTCTATAAATAGAGTGGGTGGTTCCCCCGTCGTTATGGTTACGGGTATACTGATGACATGGTTTGTTTTGATATAGCCAGTGCACATGTGCTCTACTGAAAAAGGTGACCTATAAGAAATTTTGATTTGGGGGGGGTAATGGGGTTGGGTTTTTGAGTGGGGTTGGGGGCCGTGGGAAGATGGCGTGGAGCATTGGGCTTGGAGTAGCCGGGCTGAGTTGTTTATGGGCTTATCCCCACATAAAAGGTGATCTCCTCCGGGGTGTGGCTATCCGGTGGGTCATTCATGGAGAGGGGTTGGGGTCTGTTTACATGATTTTAACAGGGTGCAAGGTTGTTTAATTGCCGCCTGATTTCCAATTGATGATCCCCACATGTGGCTTATTGTGGGTTTCTAGATTAAAAATAAATAAACTTACCGCTGGGGGATGACTTTTTGGGCCTTTCATCCGATGTGGTGGGGTCAAACAGATATTTGTCTGACCCCGGTTGTAGCTCTAGGTTAGTGAACTTAGTGAGTTCCACCAAACTCCTAGAGGTAGAGGGGACTTCCAATTTGGGGCACAAGGAGGATCTATATCTTGTGGGTGGTGATAGCTGGGGCATTGGGACAGTGTCTGATGGTGAGAGCTGGAAATCCGGCTGTCCCTTTTCCTTAATCACCAGGGTCAAGACATGGGGGCTGTATGTTAGAGCCTTGTGGAGTCGTAGCCTCCAGAACAGAGGGCATCTAGGGTAGCGCTCCAATTTGACCTGCTTGATCTTCCCGGCGATTATAAAGGTCACCTCCCCCTTCCACTCCACTTCCAGATGGCGGCCGAAAGGGCTAGTTAGTCGGGGCTTAGCCACCTTGGGTGCCATGATGGAGAAAGGCCACAAGTTTCTGCCGAAAATCATTCTGCCGACGACGAAATCATAGGTCCTACCCTCTGAGTGGATTTGGAGGACGAATTTTGGCATCTCCGTGATATCATCCACTCTAGCTAGGTAGGGCCAGTGTCGCCAGCATCTCCTGGCCAGGGCGCGGGCCAGGTACAAGGCCAGGAAAACCAGGATCCAGGCCCACATGGTATCATACCTGCCGGCCTGGTATGGAGACTGGTATTCCTCCATGCTGCTCTCTGCATGTGGCGAAGTTGTTGCCTGAGGCGGCCACAAGCTGCTGATGTTCAGCACCAGCTTTCTTAGGGTGTCGAACTTTGCCGCGTCCGCCATGGTTGGTGTCTTCAGCGCAATGTGCATGGTGACTAGCTGCGCCAGTCTCGTCACGCGCAGTTGACCGTGGCACGTGATTGCACAACACAAGATGGCCAGTAGCGGGGACAGAAGATGTAACCAGGGGGAATACTCCAGATGGTAGCCAAGATGCATTAATGTGTTCACTGACAAGAAGGGTTTTGACTTGGTCAAACCTAGGGCGGCTTTCCTGAGGGCGATTACTTCTTTACATATAGGCAATAATCTTTGGTTGTGGAGGTGTTTTAAATATTCAAAATTTGGTAGATCTAGGGTCTGGGGAATGGTTGTCATGGTGACGCCTGAAACATTGGCTGGTGGGTTGCCGAAATGGCGCCATAGAGGGAGGTTGATGGGTATCCTAACAAGGGGCTGTAGTGTAGTGTTATGTATGCAGGAAAGGTTTGAATTTATCATTATCATTCCAGCATTTCTAATTGAGCACGTGCATGGTACTGATATCACTGAAGAGGCTGCGTTTTTAAGCTCAATTTGGCCTTCATTGGGACATAGCATAAGTGAGGGTGATTCATTGGTAATTAGCAGGTAGTCTGAGTGTGATATAGACTTAACTAAGCGTGGAATGGGGGCGGACATGTGTGCAGCAAAACTGCATGTGTGGTGTACAGCATCTGGTGTGTCTAACAGTAGTGACAGGGAGCATGTGGGTTGTAGGGGTGATAACAAGGGTAGGGGCAGGTCACAACTGATAAAGGTATCATGTGTACACAGGTCCATGTCGGCTTGTTGTAGCTCAATGTAGTGTGAGTGGGTTGATGGTAATGCTATAAATGGGGGTAGTTTTTGTAAGAGGGTGTATCCTAGTGAGTGGGGGTCGGAGGTATCGAAGGGGATGGGGAAGGTTTCTGTTCTATATATGGAATAGGTATTTTCCCCTAGGCCTATAGGTACCGGTATGGTTATAAGTAATGTGGTATTATCATTCCACTGTGCTCTAACTTTCCTTTTGTAGTAGAAGTCTACCGGTAATTTCAGAATATTTATTTCTGGGTGGTTGCTACTGAGGGCGTCTGAAAGGTTATTCAGTCCTATTTCTAATGTGTCGTGTGGAATAAGGGTAAGGGGTAGCTCGCCCTCCATGAGTGAATTTAGAGCAGATAATAGGTTGCTTAAGTCATCATGGAGATCGATGAGTGATTCTATTTGTGAATTTGCGGCCGAAAATAGCATGGAGTAGAAGGTATCTTGTTTGGTTTGTGATTCCAAATTCAGAAAAATGTCAGAAAGGTTTGAATTTAAATTTTGGAATTTATTTGCTAACAGTGATAAGGCATCATCTGTGTCATTTTGGAATTCTGAGAAAGCGGTGAGTGTGTGATAATTATATTCTGACATATTTAAGAGGAAATGTGTGGCTAGTTCAACTACATGCATTTTGGTAGCGAATCTTTTATCCAACTCTGACATTTCTGAATTTAGGATATCAATTTCAGGCTGTGTTCCCAAACCTACCAGGATTCTTAGGATATCTCCTATGGGCTGGCCTGGGGCATTTCTTGGATATCTCATGCTGGGCGGGCTTACCATTTTGATTAGTTCATTCAGTAGGGTCTGTGATTTGTAGAAAAGGTTATCTAACATGTGATCTAAATTTGTGGCTGTTTGGGTTATGTATGGAGGTGCGCTGGGTTTCACTAGTGGTGAGATATTGTCTGGTTTTCTGATGGGCTGGTCTAGGGTCAGGTTTAGGCTTAATACTAGTGGGTAATCCATATAGTTGGAGAGGAGGGGTTGGTCCATTTTTGTGAAAGTCACTCCAAAATTTGGTCTTAAGATGGTCCTTTGGTTAAATTCCTGGTGTACCAATCCGACAGTTGTGGCTAGGATTGCTGCTAGGGTAGTCATCAGGACTGCAGCCCTAAAAAAAAAAAAATTTTCAAGAATATGTAGGGTCTTAGAAAAATGGTTTTGAAATGATATGAGGGAGTAGCGGTTTGTGTGTGTGTGTGTGTGTGTGTGGGGGGGGGTTTGCACTGGGTGTTTGTTTGTGTGTGGGTGGTTAGGTGTGGGGTATTGGTGAGATAACAGGTTTGGGGAAAAGGGTGTGGGGTAGGGTGGTGTCTTGTATGACATTGGTTAGTAAGGTGTTAAGGACAATTAAAAAAAAACAAAAAAACAAACATAATATGTGAATGTAGGTAGCTTACCCCTGCGTGAGTCTAAGCCGGGTACTTGGAGCCGGAAATATCTGGACCTGCCTGACCAGTGATACCATTCAAAGATGGCCTGTTGGAGAACCAGATCTATCGAATCGTTGATTGCTAGACTTCTGCCTACACTTGTAAAGTGTCTAGGCAGGTTAGCTAGCGGCTTCTCTGAAGCCAGGAGCGTCCTTGCGCTCAATAGGGCTAAGTAACTAGCCACATGCTGGTCAAACCTCGCCCAGATAGGTTTAGTGGGTGTGTCGGAGCACACCATAGTAAGTACTGTTTTTATGACAGCTTGAACACGTTCATTGGTTAAATCCATTTGCTTTAATACAGCAGGGTTTGTCAAGTAGAAAGCCACGTCACAGGGAGATATTCCCAGGACCAAGTTCCTATACCGGCAGATGAGAGATCTTAATTCAAGGATTTCTCTATCAGCATCCAATAATCCCACAGGACCCAATAGGTCATGTATGGTCCAGCAATCAATGGTGTCCAATCTGTGGTTGGAAAGAATGAAATTTTGCGGGGTAAGTCTACCTGTGTAATAGGTTGGTTGAGTGTATTAAGATGTTAGGTTCACACGAGATGGAGGATTCAGCAGGCACAAATATTGGGCAGTGAAGAGTGATGATCATTCAACTTTTTCTAGATACTCTGAGCTCACACTACCATTGGTGAATTGAGGAGTCTGGGCAGTATGACAATAAATATGTCATTACCAAATACAAGAACGACTGATGGTCTATGTACTGAAGTGGACACTTAAGACAGGCCTACCTGGGCTGGCTGCATGCCCTGTTCGCCATGGTTATCTTCAATCAGGCACTTGCTCTCAGAAAACAGGAAGTGGTTGGATGTGGTGTATTGTTGAGAATGGATAAGATTTGGGGTGGGTCAAGGCTTATAAACCTGGTCGTGAGGGAAGCTAACCCTCAGTTGCAGGTCTCCCATGTAGGTATGTCTTGCCCAAAAAGGCTAGGCCTTATCTTATTGGATATATGCAGTGGGGGCATGCCTGCCCCGTATGCAAATTTCGGTGGCCTCAGCGCTGAGGCCTGGTATGTATTGATTAAAAATTGGAATTTTTAGGTCAAGAAGGTTGGTAGATGCAGGTCAAGGTTATGATTGAATTCTGACCAGGTGGGTTGCCTGCTTTGTGGAAGCTTGGCGTGAAATTGGGGCTGTGGTTGATTACAGCCAATCAAAATGGTATTCCACCTGCATTACTGGGTCTGAGAAAAACAGAGGTGCAAACATGGTTGGAGCATGGGAGACAGGGACTCCTACAGTAGGCGTGTCGGTGGCAAGAATACCGAATTTAACAGGAGTCCTGACAAGCCATCAAGCCGGTGCAAGAATATATAAAAAATTTTTATACATATACCCTAGAATGCACTGCTGCCTTGGGTAGTATATGTGGCGTATCGAACCATTAAGTGTGGGTATGCTGAGAACGTCCATGGGCGCGGAAAAACTAAATCTACAAGACTCATGTGAGTGTTGTGTAACTTTCATACAACGTGCAATAAGAAGAGAAAAGAAAAAAAAAGGAAAAAAAAGAAAAAAAAAGAAAAAAAAAGGTGTATTGGTGTTTTATGGGAAGGAAAAGTTGATAAATAGAAAACAGAAAGGTAAAGAAAGAAAATGTGGAATGGGGGTTGGGTATTGGGAGGTTTCTGGGAGGTGGTCAGTATTTAGTGTTGGACAGGTGGCGTGTGGGGCGCTGGGTGCAATGTGGTTGGTATGTATATGTTCTGGGGGTAATATGTTTGGTAAATTAGGGGGGGGGCGGTGTTGGATGCAGATTTCTGCACTTGATCAGGGATCCAGGTGTAGGCACGTGGTGGTTATCCAGATCACTGATGCATAGGATGGAGGTATGCTTGGCTTGCAGTGTATTTGGTTGTGGTTTTTTGGGGGGGGGGGCTGTGCTTTTGGTGTGTGAGAGTGTGTAGTTTGTGTATTTATTTTTGCTGATGGCGCTTTTTAGCCTTTTTAGGTGGTGAGAAGCTGACAATACCCTTTTTGGCTGGTCTCCCTCTCTTTCTTTTTGGTGGGGGAGTGGGGGTATTGGTAGAAGGTGTTAAGTTCAAATCTGGGTCGTAGAGAGATAAAGCCGGGCCAGTCTGTAGTCTTTTGACTATGGCTTTGACGCTGGCTCTGGATGTTGGTGTTCTCAATCTGGACACATGTACTGCTTTTTTGAAAACTTTGCCATCCTGCAATCTTTTGACAATTGCAGTTACTGATGAGGTCATTTTCACGATGATATATGGGCCAGAGTAGGTAGGCTGCAGCTTTTTGCTTGTATGTTTTACCAACAGGTTGGGAATGTGTAAATACACGAGGTGACCTGTGGTCTATGCGCTAAGTTCTGCTGAGGCATCATGTTTCGCCTTCATCTTTTTGTGCACTTTGATCATGTTTTCTGCTGCCTTCAATTGAATATCATCCCTGAGGTTGAGCAAATGTAGGGCCATACCTTCCCTTTGTTTCACATCACTTAGTGATGTGCCCAGTGCTAGGGCTGCTTCTGTTGGCAAGTGAGATTGTTTGCCAAATACCAAAAGGTTTGGTGAGTAACCTAGAGCGCTGGAGACTGTATTGTTCATGCTGAAAATTACAGCCTGTAAGAAGGTAGACCAGTGTTTTTGTGATTTTGACACAAAGGCTCTCAGGGAGGATTCAATAGTCTGGTGTTGGCGCTCACATAGAGCTTGTGATCTGCTCCAATGTGCCGACCCTGTGACATGTTTAATGCCAAATTTCTTGCAGAAAAGTGCGAAGAATTTTGAGGTGAATTGTTTGGCATTATCAGTGTTAAGTACTGATGGTGTACCGTGGATGCAAATGACTCTTTGGAAGAATCCAAGTGCCACAATGGCGCTTGTGTTTTCCTCCGTTGACCATGCAGTGACATGCCTGGTGGCATGGTCCGTCACTACATGTATGTAGTGTGAGCCATCTACAGCCTTGGAGAAGGGGCCTATAGTGTCCATAGTTAAATGGGAATAGGCAGTCAGTACCGGTTCACGAAGGGTCATAGGTGTTTTGAGATTTTTGGGCTTCTTTTTGGTTGTGAGGCATGTGTGACATGTGCCACAGAAATCAAACACCTGTTTGAACATTGAGCGCCAGTAGTAATGCGACCTTATGGCTGCATAGGTTTTCACTGAACCCAGGTGGCCACCTAGAGGTGAGCAGTGGGTGGATTCAATGAGGGACTCTGCCCAGATTTCTGGGATCCCGATTTGTAATGTAGGATCCAATGAGTGGCCCATTACAGTATCTGTGATCCTGAAAAGTACCTCGTCAAGAATGATGAACTGATCATGGTTTCTTAAAATCTGATTTATTAAACCAGAGTCATGTGGCAATTGACCTTTTTCAATGTAATTTAGCATGGATGAGGCAAAAAGGTCTTTTTGTTGAGCCTCAATTAATGCTTCTCTTGATGGGGTGAGGGAGTGATGTTTGCAAATTTTGGTGATGGCGCTCTCAGCTATAGGTAATACCTTCTGGGATAACTTGACCCTTCTAGCATTGGCGGCCTTCACTGAAACCCTGGGTGACCTGGACGCACTGGGTCGACCCCTTGACCTAGTTGTGGTGGTTTTGACCTCCTTAGGTCGGGTCGGCTTGGTGTGCTTGGTGCTGGGTTCTGATTGGTCGATGATCGGGGGTGTGTCTTGTGTGTTCCGGGACTGGGCCCTGGTCAGGACGCACAGCTCTGAATATCCCTTGGGTGTTTCAGAATATATTCTTTCAGAGCTATTTTTCTTTGCAACCACTCCTCTTGGTAATTTTCCTGTACTTCCCCAAATCCTTCCTCCCTTTAATATTGATCTGGGAGGTCCCATTAAAACAGGATTATTTGGTACTGGCGCATTTGATTTGAAAACCTTGGTCATGGTGATATCAGAGAAGGTCACTTTCTTAGGGGGGAGGATGATCTGTCCCTTTGATCTTATTGGTACTGGATCATCAGAGCTTGGTGGGTATTTTCTCCTGGAGAGAAAATCAGCCACAATATTGGCTCTGCCCTGCAGGTATTTTACTTCAAAATCATATGACATGACTGTATCCACCCATCTGGCCAATCTTCCATTTGTGATGTTCTCTTTTTTATTGAAAAGAGAGACTAGGGCTGTATGGTCTGAATACACTTTGAAGTGGGTTCCATCCACATAGTGGTGGAATTTCTTTACCGCATAGACAATGCCTAAGAGTTCCTTGTCTGTTATACCATATCTGGTTTCTTGAGGGGTCAAACCTCTTCCTGCAAATTCTATTGGCCTGTAGAAACCATGTTCATCAACCTGAGTGATCACAGCTCCTAGGCTGTAATTACTTGAGTCGGTGAAAATCACAAAGGGCTTCCTGTAATCAGGGAATTTGAGGATGGCTTCAGTGCAGATTGAGGCCTTGATTTTCTCAAAGGCTCTTTGACAGTCTGCGGTCCATACAAAAGCACTCTTGGTGGCATCGTAGAGGGGCTTCATTATGTGGGCAAAACCCTTAATGAATCTTTTGTAGAATTGTGCCATACCATTAAAACATCTAAGGTCATGGATGTTTTTAGGTGGTGGGAAGGTTTTGACTGGCCAGATTTTGTCCGGGGAAGGTGACACACCATGTTGGTTTACAGAAAAACCCAAGAAATCCATCTTGGTTGTGCCAAATTCACATTTTTCAGATTTCAGTTTAATATTTCCCTTTATGAAAAGTTTGAGTACCTCATCTAGATCTCGTAGATGTCTCTCCCAGGTGGGACTGTATATGGCTACATCATCGACATAGGCTACAGCGTTTCTGTATTTACATTTCATGAGTAGCTGCTCCATAACATTCATGAAGGATAAGCCTGATGTTTTGAGTCCTATAGGCAATACTTTTGCCATGTATCTGGTTCCATTTGCAGAGAAGGTGGTGATTGGTCGGGATTCTTCCGCTAGGGGGATCTGGTGGTAGGCGCTGTAGACATCCAGTTTAGAGAAAAACTTGGCGCCTGTTCTACCAATTTGCTGCATGAGATCGTCTGCCCTGGGGAAGGAATATGAGAAAGACTTGAGGTTTTGATTAACCCATCTGTAGTCCACTACAATTCTCCACCCTGATGCTACAGATCTGTCGCCTTGGGGTTTTGGTACCAAGAAGGCTGGGGAGTTCCACTCACAAGGTTTTGTACATTCTTCAATTACTCCCTGCTTCAGGTGTTTCTCCAGGAGCTCTCTTTGAAAAATTTCCTTGTGTGGGGACATTCTGTATGACGGTCTGTTACAGGGTTTGAAGTCTGGGATCAGTTCAAGTTTGATCTCATTCTCTACATTTAGACCAATAGCACTGTCATTAAGTACAAAGGCCTGCCTGTTTTCTTCAACAATATTGCGGATTTGCTCCTTCTGTTTGTCATTGAGCTGCTCACAGATTTTATACTTTAGAGGCTCGTTGCTTTTAGGGAGCTGTTGCAATGGATCATCCCCACAATTAATTGGGAAAAGATCTTTGGCAGGTCTGCTGTCCTTTTTTGAAGGCTGCTGGTCTTCAAGGGAACCTATAGGCACAGCTTTTTCGATATTGAAAAGCTTGAAGGTACCTAGGGTGGTATGTCTTTTCAATGGTACAGGAAAATCATTTGGATTTGCCATAGTTACCGGTATTAATTTTGACTCTGTCTTGGGTTTAACCAAGGCATGTTTGATCAGTATTGGTAATCTGAGACCAATGTTTTCAGTGATGCCTGTTGAGTTGATAATTTCCTGTGGCCCAGCTACAAAGGCATTTAGAGTTGCTTCAGAATTTGGTGGGATGATTGAATCTTCAGTAGGTCTGATTGGGTACCCTATGGGAGGTTTTGGTCCGAAACTGAGCCTGGCCTTGTATTTGGTCATGAAATTTACGCCAAGGATGAGTGGGTGGTTCAGTTTAGGGACGATATGGAATTTACAAGAGAATTCTGCTCCCTGAATCAAGAATTTTAGTGTTATTGAGTTGTTTACCTGTACTGAGGATTTGTCTGCTAGGAGTACAACAAGTCTGGATCTTTTACCATGGAGGAAGTTGGGGCTGTTTGACACTGTATCTGCCATTTTCTGGCTGATAAAAGATAGGGAGGCACCTGAGTCTATCAATGCTCTGTATAGATGGTCATTTATGTCGACAAACACAGATCCCTTAGTCAAATCGGTATTAATGTAAGAGACCTTACCTTGCTGCCCATACTTATCTGTTTTGATCCTAAGTCGCAGTCTGGACACCCTCCTGCTGTCGTCCTCACAGCAGTCCTCACTGTCTGAAGATGAGCTGTAATCCAGTTTTGGTTGGGATTTTAATTTGTTTTTGCTGGTAGGGGGCCGTAGAGAATTGAGTTCTGCATCACTGTGAACACCAGTAGGTTGATGGCTTGTGGGGGGCGTTCCAGGTTTCTTTTTCACTGAGGTGGGGGCGGGGTTGCTAGGTGCAAGGTAGCCTTCCCCTGAAACCTATTCATTGTCGTTTGTATCGTGGTCATCCTCTTCATGGTCATCCTCTTCATGGTCATCCTCTTCTGGGTTGCTGTCCATATTATTGAGGTTGGCTTCACTTTCTGACTCAGAGGTGTATTTATTTGAGTCCCTTTTAGGGTATCTGCCAGGGGTTCTGTCTCTGGGCTTCCTTTTGGCCTGAGATATGTCGTCAGTGATGGTGAAGTCAGAGGGGACCATGAGTTTCTTGAAGGATACCTGATTGTTGTCAGTGGGAGTGGTGGCTACAGGGATGAAGAATACATTCCTGTTGCTGTCACTGGACTGAGATCTCCTGTAGTTACTTGGAGAAGTGCCCCTGTTGCTGTAGGGCTGGTTGTTTCTGTTGTAAGACTCAGACCTGTCGCCAGAAGGGGTTCTAAATCTGGTCCTCCTATTGTTGGGGTCGGATTGATTGTTAAAACCACTTCTGTACTTGGCTTCATATTGCTTGTTATAGCTACCACTGGGGAGTCTGTCTTCCTTCTTTTGGTTGTTATTTTGGTAGTTGTCTTTTCTGGATCTCTGATAGCTATTTTTCGTGTTGTTGTTCTTGTTGTTATTGTAGCTGTTGTTGTGGCCCATGGCGCAGAGGTCTGCTGAGTGGCTGGAGGCCTGGGCAATGCTATTTGCTTCTATGTTCAGCTCCTGCTTGAGTGCTAAACGTTCAACATCAGCTATTTTCTCAGGAGTGTCGGACAGAACCACATTTTTAATTTCTGGTCTGAGGCCATTGAGCAGGTAGTCTACCTGAACGGACTCATCTAGGTTACTGTTGGCCAGTAGTAGAGTCATGTCTGAGATGTAATCCTCCACTGACTCTTTTGGTTGCTGTTTTCTGGTTCTGTACCCTTTAATGATAGTTGCAGGGTCAAGCTGGCCAAAACGCTTCAGGAAAGCTGTGTAAACGGCTTCAGCATCATAGATGATGGGCTTATCAAATATGTTGGCGTAGAACCATTGAGCAGCTCTGCCTTTGAGGAAGGTATACATGCATGATGCATGTAGGTCAGGCCTAGTGGCGTGGACATTCCTGATCCAGAATTTAAATTCTGCTATGAATTTGGAGGCAGATCTGTATGGAGATGGTTTGTCAAAATGCTCAGGTTTGTTGAAGGAGCTCATTTGAACTGAGGTGAGTTTGTCATGATTTAAGCTCATGTTACCCATGTTTCCAGTGATGTGTGCAGGTGCCTGTGGGTATGGGGTTGAGTGTTGGCCTGTAGCACTCATTGTTGTTGGAGTGTGTGAGTGCGGGGTTTGCATAGGGATGGGCTGGTGGCTGGGGGTTTGCCCTTGAGGTGAGTAGTATACATCCCTGTAAACCGAACTCAGGTTTGTTCCAGCGGCTGGTGGCCTCTGAGATGGCGTGCCGGCTGCCATCTGGTGTGAAAAAGGGACACTACCCATTCTGTCTTGGCCATGATGGTGAGAAATGGGCGTGGCACCTGTAGCGCCTCGAGCTGTGTTGTTTTGGAAGGCGCAGGGTGGTGTTAAGGTGTTTCCTGGTGTAAGGGCTGCTGGGTTTGAACTACCAGTTGTTCTGTTTAAACCCTGTTGGAGACCATGTTGTTGTTGGCGTTGAAGGGGATTTGTTGGGTTGGATAGGCTTGGTGGTGGAGGAGGCACTGTTTGTTGCTGGTCAAGTATTCTGAGGATGTTTGACTTCATGTCGTCAAGATTTCTGGCGATCCTGTCAGAGATTTCCATAGTCATGGCTTCAGTCTGCCTTAGGGTGGCTTCACTCCTTTCTACTGCAGATCTGTGGACAGCTGTCATGCCGCGCTCCATATTTGATTTCCAAGTGTCCATTGTATCCAGTCTGTCATTCACCCTGGAGAGCTGTTCTGCATTGCTGCTTCCAATCCTTCTGATTTCAGTGGAGATAAGGCTGATTTGACCGGCTAGTTCATTAGATAGTGTCTCACTGACAGCTGCAGTGCACTCTTTTATGATATCTCTGGTCGCAGCCTGGGTGTCGTTTGGTGGGGGTTGTGCAGAGGACATATTTCTGGTGTTTCTATGTCTGTTGAGATTTGGGAAGGTTATCTCTGGGTCTTCCTCTGATGTGCTGGAGCTGGTTAGTGTGTTGTTTGGAGCTTGTGGCGTTGTATTGAACACACTAGATGTAGCTCTGATGTTCCCCCTGATGGCGTTATCTACACTCCTACACTTACATTGAGTCTGTAATATGGAGGTCTTCCTCTAGTTTTGGGTGAGCAGGACCTGGCTCTTTTCCTGGGGCTAGGGGTGTGTAGGGGCGGAGAGAAGTATGATGTATTCCTGCTGCTGGCGCCAGATGATAGGTTATCAGAAATGGCAATGCCTTCTGGGTTAGAAGGATTGTAGTATGTGCTAAAACAGTCAGTGGGTGGTCTTGAGCTGGGCCAATCTTCATATAGCAGATTGTTGATTCTGGCTGCGAAAGCTGAGGGGGATTCCTCAGATTGGCTGCTCCGAAAACTGCAGGGGTTTACCTCTACAGCTCGTCCTACAGTGTGGTTTGGTGCTAGTCTCCACCTGGCGAAAGCTGACCTTATTCTGTCTCCCCAATAATCAGCGTCAAGCTGTGTAGGTGTATTTAGCTCATGGGCTATGTAGTTGTCCCAAGTCAAGTCAGTAGGACTGGTGTTTATAGAGTTTGTTGAAGATGGGCCAGTACCGGTATTGTGCTGCTCAGGGTAAGTGGGGATGCTTTCCAAAGCAGCTTGTAGGTGGGGTGATCTGGCTTCCAGGTGGGAGTCAAGTTCTAGGTGACTCTGTGTGTGGCGCACAGGTGAAGTGGTAATATTGCCTGGTATTCCAGCAAGTCTTAAAGATGGAGAGTCAGAGGCAGACAGGCCAGGTAATGTTAGATTTAACTCTGGGGCAGGTGGTGCCACTGGTGTGCTGGTCTGTCCTCCAGTATTGTCTCCAATATGAGTAGGTGAAAAGGTGGTTTTTGTTTTACTCACAGGTGTTGATTTTTGTAGAGATGCTGGTAATATTGGGTCTAGAGTCAGTGCATCAGGTGATGAGTCTCTCTGGTTGGGTTCCTGATTTGGTGCTGCTTCTGCTGCTGCTGCTGCTGCTAGCTGGTTTTGGGTCGTGTCTCGTCCCGGTGTTGTAATGGCACGTTCAGGAGTTGGCTCTTTGGGCGTTGTCTCACTTTTATTCATGGCTCATGAGAGGTGATAACAATGGAATCTTCTGAGGGTTTCTCCACCATTGTCGACGGACCGTTACAAGTCATGAACATGAGCAACTCAGGAGTCTAGAGAGTGCAGTTGATGGATCCACTTTATTGTAGTGTTAGGCAGGTACATGTTGGCATGGTGATGTACAATGTGTGTGCTGCCCACCTGATCAAGCTAGCTCTATACCAAGGCACTGTGTGTCATAGAGACTAGGTGTGGAGAGAGGAAAGTAAAGAATAAGAGTATCCCAAGCTAGTCCTGTATTCATATATATAGGAGCAGCTCGGGGTAGGTATGACGTCAGTCTTGGGAGAAGCATGACGTCATGCTTAGGGATTGGCAAGACCCAACGTGCCTTGCATCATCTCACCCTTGAGGGGGGAGGGGGCTTGCCTAAAGGTGGGTCGAGCTGGCCACCTGTTGGAGGAGCAGCTCGATCCCTGATTGGCTAGGAATGGAGGTGGGTGTGAGCACACTCCCACCCTGTACCTAGGGTTAGTGGGGGTCGAGGTCATGACCCCTAGCCAGGATCCGGAGGTGAATCTGAGGTCACTGGCCAGGAGAGGCAGAGCTGGGTAGGGATACCTGGCTCTGTCAGATCCAAAGGTTTGGTAAAGGGAGCCTTATAGGCGAGCTTGATCATTCGGCTTAAAATATTTCATATAATAATAAATGAACCTTGAATACCCCATTGACAATATGGAGTTATAAATTAACATGTGGATTTTTAAAAAAAACTAGTGGCTTCGCCACTAGAGTATGGGGCAATACCATCAATGATATACTGTGGTCTCTGTTCAAGGCAAACTGTGCCTACTTTTTCACAGCAAACTGTGCCTACTTTTCACGGCAAACTGTGTCTACTTTTCGCGGCAAACTGTGCCCAATTTTCATGGCAAACTGTGCCCACTGATCACGACAAACTCTGGCCTGTTTCACTATGCTACTGACGTTGCCTAGTGACGCTGTAGTATGCAAAATGTCGCTCCATGAGAAATGTTTCTAAGGAAATTAAAGTAACACCTTGCATTAACCATAGTTCTACGGCGTAGGCGCAGTATCATTAGGGTTGTTGTTTCTTCAATTTCTATAAGAGGTGAGGGATATTATTGTGGTGGTCCCACGTCGTCCTCGAGGTACCTTCGTGGTCCTCGTGGGCGACATCGAGAGCACCTCTATTACCCGACGCCTGGGGGCGCTGGAGTCCAGCGCCACGTCACCACTTGGTCACGTGGCCCTCGACTCCGGTGTATATAAGGCCGTTGTACGGCCTTCCTCAGGGTCAGTCCAGCCCCGACTGACCATCGTGAGCGATGGTTGGCGGCTGCCCGGCTACCATATTCTAGTACTCCTCTGTGCTGCTGCACAGAGGAGGTGTATGTGGAATATCAACTGTAGACACTAGAAGGCCTAGCGTCGAACCTGATATAGAGTTCAAACTCTGCCACCTGTAACTGTGATCGAGAACGGCTGATGCCTATGTGTTATTAGACAATAAAGTTTTAACTGGAACCTGAATAGTTGTTCTTCGTTGTTTATCGAAAGATTCGATATAACATCGAGGGGTAGAACGCTACACTGGTGCCGTGACCAGTTGTTAACTTTAGTCCGCATAGGTACTGCGAGCTTAAGTTCGACATGCAGGGTCACTTGGATGAAGGTGATGACCCCAATCACCAACATCAAGTGACTACAGGCCCGTTAGTGGATAGGAATGATCCACTAATTGGTGGTGGTTTGAACCACACCCTGATATTAGGTCCATCGTCTGACCCGTTGGGCCTGTATCAAAGGAGCCGACTACTCAATTGGCGAGTATCGACTCAACTCTCTCCGGCGGCTGAGAACTTCTTAAGGACACAGAGTTTGTCCTATGTAGAAAAATCAGCCTCGCCTGTGGGAACTCCAATGGGCCTTGGCAGTTGGTCCTTCGAGGGTCCCTCGCCCGTGTCGATACAAGGAAGTATTGACAGTGGCAGGGGACTCAACGAGGAGTTGCTACAAGATCAGCAACGCCAACTGCGCCAGGGTCGCCAGCAGTTGGACGCTCTCGCGAGTAACACCACGAAAGCTCAGGAGAAGAGTACAGAAATAGAGCTGAAATTGGAACAGCTTAGGCAGCAGGCGTTAGAGGCTTCGACTCAGATCGCGAATAGAGAACTTACTGATCTTCAGGAGAAGGTCAAGCAGCTCTCTAGTGAAAAGGAGTCCTTGCTTGCAACGAAGTCAGAGATCGAGCGTAGTCGGTTGACAGCAGCGGAGTGTCAATCGCTAAAAGCGAAAATCGATCGCCTTGCTACTAGCCGCCGAGAATGTGTCGAGAGAGCTCGAAACGATTTTCGGGATGCCCAGCACGAGCAGACGTCCCTTAAACATAAGTTGAAACTACAAGAAGTAGAAAAGACTATGTTAGAGGAACAACTGCAAGAGTTACGGCATGAGTTGAACCAACAATCAGCCGAGCATACTGAAGAAGTAGCTGAGCACCTAACGGCTTATGAAAAGCAGGTGAGCCAGCTACGTCAGGAACGGGAGTCGTTACTCTGTCAGATGCAAGCTGACGAGGATGCTCGAGCCAGGGACGAGGCAGAAATGCGTCCTCGCTGTGAGGAACGAATCGAACACGCAAACAAAATGGCGGAATATCAGGTCCTAATGGAACAGAAAGCGAGGCACGAGGCCGAGCTTAATTCCTTGAAGTCTGAATCCCTAGTAGCCCAGTCACTGAAAGATAAGAAGGATTCGGATACTCTGGGAGCCATGCGTGATGAAATCGATGAGCTCCGATGAGAGATATTGTCTCGCAGGAAGGCTGACGAAGCCAGGGTGAATAAAGAAGTTCGAGATGAACTCGCACTCGAAGAACGTCTGAAGGAGCAGACGGAATCGAAAGTGCGTACCGCTAGACTTCGAGATAAGCAACAAAGTAGTGAATGCAGCACTACTAGGGTTGCTACTCAAGGTGATCTAGTCAAAAACCCTGACTACAGAGAGTGGCTCGACCGTGCCATGAAGGAGGTCAAGCAACTCTTTGCCATCAGCGAGCAACAAGATCTCTCGAAGCCTGAACATACCTGCCTGGAATTCCTAGTATCGGAATTAAGGCAGGCGGAACGTTCAAAACAGCAGGCAGAGATAGATAGAATGGTAGGGGCAATCGACGACATCTCGAAAATTGATTCGAGGTCGCGTCGGACCCTACCTGTTCCTTCAATGCCACGCACCGATGGTCTAAGTGGAGTGATCGGACAGTTCTCGACCCCCACCACGACCCAACAACATGTTGATCCGCCCAAATATAGGGATATCAGATTCGAGGCTTCGCGCTTGAGTGAAGCTGATTCGGGTAATCCCTGGGGGATGAATCACAGTCGTGCAGACACGACTATGAGAAACATGGGGATGGACCATCAAATACCTAGAAGAGGCACAACATTCGCTCTCGATCAGGTCAGGAGATCAAGCAGAATGTTTGAAAACACATGAACCAGCCCGAACTAGGTCAGTCGAGTGCCCTCCATTTACATGGAAGGACGATTGGCTCCGTTGGTACCACGGATTCAATCACATCCGTCGTGTAAATGTATGGACCTCGAGTATGGCATTAGCTCAACTCCTCATGTTACTCCAGAATGGCCCTGCAGCTGATACTGTGTGGCTATGGGAGGAGCATGGAGATGGGACTCTGGAGGGACTGGTCGACATGGTAACGGAAGCCATGACTTCTAGCCTTCAGGACCCCATTGTTACAATGGAGAAGAGACGCCAAGGCAAGAACGAAAGCATTAGAGCCTATGGCTTTACTTTAAGACGTCTTGCCGGCGATGCCTATCCAGGTGTGGACTTCTCGGTTGAATGGCTCATAACCAAAGTCAACCAGTTGTTCATAGGAGGATTGTATGACGTTGATTTACAACAAGACGTTCTTCGAGAGTGGCGCACTTACATGTCCCTAAAGAATCTCATGGACTTGGCAGACGAGTTGTTGCGGAAACGACAACTCCTGCCGAAGTTGGTGAATCCTACCTCGACAAATGCATTGTCGGCGCTGGCCGACGCCGCTTTGGTCGAGGAGGGACAGGGGGAAGTGTCCTCATACTCGAAGCCCGGGGCGGGGAGTAAGACTAAGAAAGGTCAGAAATCCGCTAGTAAATCGAAAACACCAAACAAGGCCTCCAAACCAAAGGTACAGGAGCAGACCTTCTCGCTGAGTCAATTGAAGAATTTACTCAGGGTTATCGAGGGAGGGGATGTCCCTGGTACTAGCTCGGAAAAGCCGAGTACCCCTCCGTCCGACGCCAAGTGTTGGAACTGCAAGAAGCAGGGGCATTTCGCACGAACTTGCCCCGAGCCGATTAAGGGTCTACCACCTGACGCGACGGAAAACTGAGGCGGGCGGCTCGACGTGGCAATCGAGCTGCCCGACCATCGAAAAGCCAAGGTATCAGCACCTCTGGCACTCCTGATCAGACGACAGTAGATTCGAGGGAACTAGGTAAGGTCCCGGTAGGGCCGTCCCAGCCCTTTACCACAGTGGCACCGGTTGATCACCGGTCGGGTTCCGAAGATGTCGGTGTAGAAAAAGCCTCAATGGCCAAGGAACAGGGCGCTGGCAGCCCGAACTCCGAGGTCGAGGGTTCGACTGGATCGAAAGTGAAAGTCGACGCCGGGAGAGAGGCCCTGATGCGGCAGCTGGCCAGAGTCTGCGCAACAGAGCTTCCCTCAGATGATCCCTGTCTCTCTTTTCTGAAGAAGAGAGGGATCGATCTGAGTACTGACGTAGGGTTGAGAATGCTAGCAGGAACCGCCCCGTTGTCGGGGAAACGATGGTACCTGTCTGCAGAGATTCGAGGACGTTCTCTAGACTTCCTGATAGATACTGGTGCCAGCCACACCATTGTCTCTCGGGAACTCGCGAAAACGTTAGTGGTGCCGTCAGATAATCTCTACGAGGGAATAACGGCGTGCACTGCGTCTGGAGCTGAAATGCGGACCTATGGTCGATTGGTTCTACCTCTTAAGGTCGCATCGACCCACTATGTGTTTAGCCCAATAGTGGCCGATGTGGCTGACGATGGCATTTTGGGGCTCGACTTCGCAGCATTATACGGTATGATCCTGAACCCAAGAACGGGTCAATTGGTCATGACCGAGCCGGTAGAAGAGCACCATCAGTGTAAACTGAAGAGAGTGTCATCGATAGCCTCAGTAGCACAGACCACTAGGATACCTGCCAGACATCGGTGCGATGTCTTGGTAAAATCCGACGGTCTGGAAAGAGACCGACAGGGCATAGTCGAACCCGACCTGAAAACTCTGAGAGCTTTCGGGTTGGTTGGTGAGGCTGCCCTTGTCAGCAATGTCCATCGAACAGTGTTTCCCGTCTGTAATCCACTGAATCGAGACATTGTCCTGGAGAAAGGCCAGGTGGTCGGTACTGTACAGTACGCTGACAGAAACAGTGAACTCTCTTCACCGGAGGTAGGATCTGTGATGATGCGTCTCGAGCAAGAAGCTGCGGACATCGAGACGGCGGAAATCGCGATCACCCGCACGGGGGAGCTCCCTACCTGGCTGTTAGACATGTATGGCGACACCCACCTGACCCAGCCAGAAGAAAGACTGAAACTGTCCGCCTTACTACGTAAGCATGTGGACGTCTTTAAATCCCTAGATGAACCGTTAGGGCGCACCGATCGATGTCTGCATAACATCGACACGGGTGACGCACAACCAATCCGAGTCCCTTATAGAAGGATTCCCCTCAGCAAGAAAGCTGTGGCGGATGAACAACTTAAGGAGATGTTGGATACGGGGGTGGTTAGGCCAAGTACTAGTCCCTGGTCCAGTCCCGTCCAGATGGTGACGAAGAAGGATGGGACCATGAGATTCTGCGTCGATTATCGATGCCTGAATGGAGTGACTAAGAAAAATGCTTATCCCCTGTACTAGTCCCTGGTCCAGTCCCGTCCAGATGGTGACGAAGAAGGATGGGACCATGAGATTCTGCGTCGATTATCGATGCCTGAATGGAGTGACTAAGAAAAATGCTTATCCCCTCCCGCGCATCGACGAATCCTTGGATGCCCTAGGAGGAAACAAGTGGTTTAGTTGTCTCGATCTCCAATCGGGATATTGGCAGATCGGGATTAATCCCGACGACGTCGAGAAAACCGCTTATTCCTACCAGAGGGGGCTCTACGAGTTCGATCGTATGGCGTTTGGTTTGTGTAACGCCCCCGCCACATTCGAGCGAATGATGGAGGAGATGTTGAGAGGTTTGCTAGGTAAAAGTTGCCTGGTTTACCTCGATGATATCATCGTCTTCGGCAAAACGACGGATGAAGCAATGGCGAATCTGGCAGAAGTCTTCAACAGGATTCGGGCATGGGGACTGAAGTTGAAACCTAAAAAGTGTCAACTTTTTAGGACTTCAGTCGAGTACCTCGGCCGAATCGTGTCTGAACAGGGTATAGAAGCCAACCCGGGGAAAATTAGCGATGTAATGACTTGGGCTAGGCCCACTACAGTGAAGGAAATTCGATCCTTCATTGGTTTTTGTTCCTACTACCGAGAGTTCATCCCGGGGTTCGCGGAACTCGTAAGCCCTTTACAGGACTTAGTGATCCAAAAACCTAAAGGTAGTAGAGGTCGTTACGAGGCATTCGCGTGGACGGAAAGAGCCGAACATGCCTTTGTCGAGTTAAAACAAAGTTTCAGGGAGACACCTGTGCTTCGATTCCCAACACCCGACGGTCGTTTTATCTTAGACACTGACGCTAGTAATACCGCGATCGGGGGTGTTCTATCCCAAGTGCAGGATGGAGTGGAGGTCCCGATCTCATTTGCTAGCAACACTCTAAGTAAAACACAACGAAACTACTGCACCACCAAAAGAGAACTGCTGGCGGTTGTCGTGTACACCAGGAAGTTTAGGCACTACCTTTACGGTGGTAACTTCACTATCCGCACCGATCATTCGTCTTTGAAATGGCTCCTGAATTTCAAAGAGGCTGAAGGAATGATGGGTAGGTGGCTGGCCCACCTTTCGGAGTTCGGTCTCGAAAACTCTAAGATCGAACATCGAAGTGGGGCCAAGCATCTGAACGCCGATGGTCTTAGTCGTATCCCTGTGCGGCTATGCCAGAGATCGGATTGCACAGACTGTGGCAGTCATAATGCTGTAATGGCAGCTGTAGGTGATTTAGTAGACAGCCGGGTGGGTGTTGCATTTTGGTCTCTCGATGAACTCATTGATGCTCAGAAAGCGGACGCCGACATCAAACGAGTTGCTGAATGGCTAGTTAAGGGGGCTAAACCCACTAGGCCTGATGTATCAATCGAGAGCGCCGAAGTACGGAAATTAGTAGGGCAATGACCTCTATTAACCTTCCGTGAAGGCTTGTTGTGTCGCTGGAAAGTCGAGGCGGGTCGAGCTAGACGCACGATTCAAGTAGTTGTACCACGCCAACTGAGGGGTGAGGTACTCTCCTTTTGCCACGGACACCGAACAGCGGCACATTTTGGTCATAAACGAACGCTCGAAAAAGTGAAAAGAAGATATTACTGGCCCGGAATGGGAAAGGACATAGGTCGTTGGGTTCGGCACTGTCCTACCTGTTGCATGGTAAAGCCCGGCGAGGGCATGGGTAAGTCTCCTCTACACCAAGAGTTGTTCGGGGTGAGATTCGGGAGGATAGCTATGGATATCATCTCGGGATTTGCACCCACGCCAAACAAGAATACTTGCATGTTAGTAATCCAGGATTACTTCACCAAGTATGTACGCGCTATTCCCCTACCAAATCACACGGCAGAGACCTGTGCAGAGGCCTTCGTGGACGAATGGGTTTTGACCTTTGGAGTCCCGTTGCTTCTGCATTCCGACCAAGGTCGAGAATTCGAATCTCGACTCTTCTCTGAGATGTGTGAATATTTGACGATTGTAAAACAGAGAACCAATCCATACAGACCACAGAGCGATGGTCAGGTGGAAAGGTTCAATAGAACGTTGATTCAGAGTCTGACTATGTTGGTAGACAAACATATGGACGACTGGGATGAACAGGCTAAATATGTGGTGTCCGCATATAACAGCTCTGAGCACAGTTCTACTGGATGCAGTCCAAATATGATGGTATTCGGGGAAGAAATTCTCATGCCAGTGGATGTGATTTTCGGCTCAATCGAGAACCCACTCGAAGTCCCTTGTTCCGTCACTTTGGTGGAACAACTTCGTGACCGATTGAGGGAGAGTTATAGCATGGTAAGGGAAAACCTAGGTAAATCTGCGGAACGCCAGAAGGTCGGGTATGACTATGGGCTAAAGCAGAGAAGATACTCAGTTGGGGAACAGGTGGTGAGGTACCACACCCCCCAAGCAGCTATGAAGCTTGCCCCCAACTGGGATGGGCCGTTCGTAGTAGATTCTGTCCTCTCTGAGTCGACATTATTACTTCGATCATCCCGCGGACGGTTGCAAAAGAGCAATGTTGATAGAGTGCGCCGGTGGTTGGGCGTAGAGCTATCACAAACTGTCGAGTTGTTGCAACCACGACTTGATGATGATTCACCTTCTCGTAAGGCTACGAAAAGGGCTAAGTCTGTTTCTGGACAGGTCGAAATAGAGATCGAAAGGTCGCGGCCAGAAGTTCAGTCTAAAAAACTAACTACGCAGGGTCATCGAAAACGACAGCAAAAGGCTCGAAAACTGAGCGAGGTGGAGGTGTTGGATGCCAGTAAACCATCAAAGCGGCGCCGTGGTCGACCGGCCCGTCGAGATAAGTCGAAAGCATCTAAACCGCCTTTGAAGGGATGTCGGAAGCCCGACCCCCCCTCGAAGGTGCGAACGACTGAACAAACTTCACATCGAAACGTCTCGATTGAAGTCAAGGATCAGTCACTCCAGTCCGGACCTATGACTCGAGCGAGGCTTAAGCGCCAAGGCTCATCAAAGGAACGGTCAGCGAGTGTCGAGGATGAAAGGAAATCCAGAGCAAACACTCTGGCTCCTACATCCACACCGTCACAAGTGATGGGAGGCAGACGCCGACGGAAACGGGTTAATATCCCGGTCGGCCCGGCCACATCAAAGGACGGCGGGCTAGGAGGGGGTGATAGTAACCCGCCCCGAGGCTCAACACTCGTTCCTGTAGTAAAGGTTAAAATCAGGAAAAGTCCTAGATTAAACCCTACTCAGTAATCGATGTTTCGCACAATACTAAGCAGCAGCTTTACTAACCTGTGTTTTTAACGAGGCTTTAAAATAACGGGTGCCGTTCTTGAGTAAATCTGTCTGTGGACGTGAGGCCGACGGTGAATAAAAAATTACACAACGAGAAGTCATGCGATTGTCTCTTAGTTTGAGACAACCTGGTGCTAGAGACATGGAAATGTGGGGCGTCCGTATTTTATTTTGACTGTGTGGAGGGGTTCCCAGCATAGGCTGGTGGATTCTGCCCGAAGGGTAGATCCATATTGGAACCATTTTTTTTAAATCCCGGTAGTCTGATGAAGGGGGGGGTGCCCAAATTATCCATGTTAATAGTGTTGGAACCCATAGACCGCATAGGAAATAACGGCATATGCAAAAATTGCGACTGGAGAACCAGAGCGTGACGGTGAGGGGAGAGTGAGTCGTTCTAGTTTTTGAGCATTACCTTATTTGGTCATGGCGTGATGCGCTGTGGACCAATAGGGCTCGCCCTCCTCGGTCACGTAGGCCCTTCCTCCAATCAGAGGCGTGCGCCACAGGGATAAAAGGCCGCGTCGCCCACCACGGAGGTCACATCTGCGCCCTTCTCGTGAGAGTCGGACGCAGATAAGCTGGACTAAGCCTAGCTTATTCCAGCTGGTACGCTCCGTCTGGGGACTTCCTACCTGAGTGTAGGAGGTCTCCCCGCCTAGTGTCGAGGGACACGACCTGCGTGAGCGCAGGTTCGTGTTCTCTCGAGGCTCCAGTCTTCGGTCCCTCGATCCGCCTGAGTGCGGTTCGAGGTACATCGAAGGCACCTTCGAGGCTTCGACCCGCCAGAGTGCGGATCGAAAAACCTCGAAGATTCTCTTCGACGTCTCGTCCCGTCTGAGTACGGTTCGAGACCCGGAGTCTTCTCTCCCTGGTGGAACCCGGCAGTTCAGGAAGAACCATGGGGTCCTCGTCCGACGAGCAGTCAGGGTACAGCTCTTCGGCGAGCCACAAGTCGCAGAAGAAGAAGAAGAAGAAGTCCAAGAGGACCAGACCCGAGCAAGAGTCTGGACTAAGCCTAGCTTAAAGTTAACGTGATGACTCACACTCACAAGAGGCCCCACTCTACAGAAGCTGGGAAGTCTGCCGGTTCGACTGAACCTAAGAAGCCTAAGCCGCAGGCTGCTCCCTCGAAGCCCGAAAAGGCATCGAAAGCCGCCCCGGCCCCGGCTCCTAAAAAGTCGAAGACTGCTTCGACCGGTTCAGCCAAACCAAGCACCAGTGGTGCTAAAACTGGAGGCAAGACGGTGGAATCCCGGAGTGGTCGTGATCGGCAACCCAAGGTGACCACCAACTCGTCTCCCCCTGTCAAACCCCCTGCGGCGGCGGAGGACAGCACCCCAGCTGCCACGCCGCATGTTCATGTGGGAGGTGCGACACTGACCTCGGCAGCAGGAGCTAGCTTCTCCAACGTCGTGACAGGCACCGACACCCCAACAGCAACCTTGCGTTGGGAGTTGGCACAGCCTGCCTACGGTGATGGCGTCGAACGTGGGGTCCCGAAGACGTTCGTGGAACGTTGTAAGGGACTCCTACAAATGACGGGCAGCCCTGCTATCGACAAGTTCGGTGAGGCATTTCGTGAGGAAGCAAGTGCCTACTTGTTCGGCCTGTTCGACAGAACGAACATGGCCATCCGTAACGAGCTCCTTCCGGCTCTTAGGAATGAGGCGCGCCAGACCGTTCAGATGGAGATGGACTCTCGTCTGACCGATGTCCGAACGCGTCTCAATAACTTTGAGGCACAGGCCCAATATGATATTACCAAGAGGGATAGTATCATAGAAGGCTGGGAGGAAATCGACCGCGAATTCTTTAGAGTCTTCGGGGTCCAACTCTCGGAATGGATGAGGGACAAACACCATGGCGTCCGAACCCTGAAGCCTGTTCGAACCGAGCCCTCTCGCGAAGCGCAGAGGTACCTCGTCGAGGGTGGAGTGATTCCTGACGTCAGGACGCTGGCGGCTCAGACGAATCCGTTGAGAGAATTGTCTCCAAAGATGGACAGTCTGAGCTCGGCTATGACGATGTTGGGCCGAGAGCAGGTGGTGCAGGACAAGCCTGACACCCCGGGTAGGTCTCTCGGTGCCTCCGTCTACCCGCCAGCAGCCCCGTCTTCCTCCTCGGTTCCCTTGATAACCCTCTCGGGAACCACCGAGCCTACGCCGCCACCGGTCCAGAGAGTGGTGTCACATAGGATCCATCCGGATCTTCAGGGCATCACTCCTCTGGCCCCGGCGAACGTAGCCGTCTGCCCGGACCCGTCGGCTTCCAGCCAAGCAGTAGAACCTGCCGCGGTGGAACAGTCGATGGATATAGACGGGGACGTCGATGTCGTCGGTCACTCTCCAACGGCTCCCCCTGACCAGGGAGGCAAGGACGACCATGAAGGTCGGGAGAGCGACGACGACGACGACGGAAGCGACTCAGCAGACTCGGCCGTTCTCCACTCAGATGCTGAGGGGGACTCCCGGGATGCACCCGAGACCTCTAACGAGGCTTGGAGTACGACAATGGACCGTGTGGCTCCATTGCCGGAGTCACCGACGTTTTCGGGCCAGCTAGCCGCCAGTGCTTCACATGAGAAGGATCGCACTGACGGGGAGCAGGCTGAAATCGACGCCGCTACAGGGTCCATCTCGGGGGATCAGTAGTATGACTCTACTGTTCCTCCTCTCCAGCTTGGATCGCTGACATCGGACAGAGTCTCGATGTCAGCACGGAACCCCTGGGAACTTGTTCCCAGACGACGGTGTACCCTCCACGAGTGGGGGTACCTTTCCAGTCCCCGGACCTTCCTGCGAAGCTGTGTGGATCCGACGCCACCCTGGTCTTAGGACCCGGTGGTGCCACACATCCTCGGCCTCCCGGTCGAAGGACCATCATAGTCGTACTGTACACTATCGATGGGCTTCCTACGCTGGAAGGAGCTTCTCAACGAGACAGGAAGGAAACGACACGACCCCGGTTACCATACCCGGTCGTGCCTCCCTCGGATCGACCAGGAGCAGGTCGTGAAGCAGTGTTTCGACACTGGTCTCCTACGTTGGAGGGAGCGACGCCTTATAAATTAACTGTGATAATAATTTTTTTCTACAGTACAGTAGAAACTATATTTATATATATTCCTCTACTGTTTCTGTCGACTATGTCGACAGATCCAGTAGTTCATATTATTATCTATTTGTTTAGACTGACCCGGGGTCTCTGAATTTTCGGAGACCTCGTTTCAGTCTAGTGGGGGGTGGTGTGGTGGTCCCGCGTCGTCCTCGAGGTACCTTCGTGGTCCTCGTGGGCGACATCGAGAGCACCTCTATTACCCGACGCCTGGGGGCGCTGGAGTCCAGCGCCACGTCACCACTTGGTCACGTGGCCCTCGACTCCGGTGTATATAAGGCCGTTGTACGGCCTTCCTCAGGGTCAGTCCAGCCCCGACTGACCATCGTGAGCGATGGTTGGCGGCTGCCCGGCTACCATATTCTAGTACTCCTCTGTGCTGCTGCACAGAGGAGGTGTATGTGGAATATCAACTGTAGACACTAGAAGGCCTAGTGTCGAACCTGTTATAGAGTTCAAACTCTGCCACCTGTAACTGTGATCGAGAACGGCTGATGCCTATGTGTTATTAGACAATAAAGTTTTAACTGGAACCTGAATAGTTGTTCTTCGTTGTTTATCGAAAGATTCGATATAACATCGAGGGGTAGAACGCTACATTATCATGGTTTCTACCTTTCAAGGAAAAAAACTATTTATTTCGAGATTAAGTAAACTTTATCACTCTTCTAGCAGATGTTTCAATCCCAGTGCCATACGATTTAGAGGCTGCAAAGTATGTTGGGAGAATGCTGGAAACATTTTGCATGGTGGCGACATTCTGTATGCGACAACGCAATGTTGCCTAGTGATATAACGTTGCCTAGTGACGTAATTTTGCTTTGTGACGTGATCTTTTTCCATTCTCCAAGCAGATTCTCTTGGAGGTACCCGATTCAAAAGTTTAGGCTAAGCTATCTCAGATGATGTGAGTAGTTTTGATATGATATACGAGAGACACATGGTTTGGGATGGTCTCTATTGGTTTCTGTACGTTTTACCCATTTTTCTTCTGCGAATATGTTATATTAATGCCTTTACATGTAAAATAATGACTTTTTCTAGATGATCTGCCTACTGTTTCTATGAAGATCTAAACTCGATGAGGGTATTTAAATGTGATTTACTTTCCGTACAATTAATTCCTAGTATCTAGTTCCTTGGAAGAAGCTTTCTTCATAAAATTTTTAATGGGTTGCTCAAAATATTAAGCCCTACAAATTTTGAATTCATGGAGAAAAATCGATTTAATTTTGATAAAAGTACATAGTTTTGTGTAGCCTCTTTTGGTTTATCTGTTCCTGGCAAGCAGTCAAGCTTATTTCAATGGGATGGGGATCAGCGACAAAATAATGCCTTTTTTTATATACCGTATAGGGTAACAACAAATGGGGTTATGATATTCATATATTCTGCGTTCTTATATGTCCATATGTTGGAAGTATATACTGTAGGCTTCAACAGGCTCATGGCTGAATAGCTGCTCAATGTTAGATGCCAGAGAGTTTAGCATAATGGTTAAGGGTCTGGATTTGGAAGAAGGGAATGTCATGCCCCTGTTGCTTTTAGGAGTCGGTCATTTGAAAACAACAGAAGACAAATTGATATATCTCCCATATCAGAAAAATGATATCATGTTTACTGTATTTTCCTGTGTACAAGACATGTCTTAGGCCTATACATGAATCTGGGGCTTCCTGAGCTGAAAATCAGAATGTGTCTTATAGGTGGAGTCAACTCCCAAATCTTATAGTAAAAGACAATCACTCTCCTACCTATTCAAAACCTCAACATGACATAAAGGTGTCCATTTAGTAAAGTGGTGAAAATTAGGGGCCTGGATTGGGGCCCCCATGTCACATGTCAATTTTGAGAAATGTTCATGTCATGTATCCCCATGTCAGTTCTCAGAGCCTCATATCTCATGTAGAATATAAGAAATCCCCTGTCATGTCACGTTTCTATCATGTCAATGATAGCCATGTCGCATGTCAAATTTGAGAAATGGTCATGTCACATGTCAAATCTAAGAAATTGCCATGTCATTATGTCAAATCTAGTGTTCCACACCCATATAGGTTATAAGCTGTCAGTGGTTTGAACGCCCCCCCCCCTCACAATTATGGAGCTATCTTTATATTCACATAATTTTTTAAGTCCATATGTTGCAAAATAGCTCCATATGTTGTAAATTAGGTCTATATGTTGTGAAAGAGGTCCACATGTAGGATACCACCTACCCCTTACCCCCTTCATATTTGAGCTATATTTTAGTTCCATATATGGAAGGGATGTGGAGAAAAATAAGTCCATATGTTGAACAGAAACGTCCATATGTGGATGTGGAGCTCCATATTTGAATATGGAGCTCCATATGTTGCTAAGGAAGATATGGAATAATTTGAACAGAAACGGTTTTTCAACATATGGACCTATAAATGACATATGGTGCTCCATATATATGTGGAGAAACAAGCTCAGGAGCGTGTTTCTGTGGTCTGGAGGGGGACACAGCAAGGAAAATTTAGTCTAGGGGGGCACAGCCAGGGTCTCGTGCCACATTTCCTATAGTTAAGAGTCATACTAGATTGCAACAGATTGCTAGATTGTAGAAACTTTTAGGTTACGATTGATTTTTATTGGCAGTATTTATATCCATAATTTTACAAAAGGGAATATCTTGACAGATCTTTGTCAACACCAGTTAGGATAGCTTACCCACCCTGATTAGTTAACCTATCACATTCCACCATTTAAAGCTTAAATTATCATAACAATCAATAGAAGAACTTGTGACCCCACTTCAGCTACAGGCCAAGGTCGGGTCAAATATATATGAATGTCTGTATGAGGTGTTTCGTTATATCCCAACATTTGTATATACCCCCTGTATGTACTGGTACACCGGACAGCGGGACAGGACACAACCACATATCATGCATTGACTGGAGGATGTTTCACCTCATAGGTATTCAATTATACATATAGGGCCTCCACATGCAGACCTCATGTGGGGAAAAAAATGTTTTTGTGAAAAACTGTTTCTCAAAGGTCGCCGTGTCCTGTCCGTATGTGAGACACAGGATACAGACTTTTATCTCTAAATGCGGCCTTTTATTTTAACATACGGCTCCCCACATGCGGACAGTCCGTATGTACATGCGGACCGTCCGTATGTTGGCTCCGCGATTTTTGTAAAAGCCGCGTTCAACTTAGGAGAACGAGGGAACCCCTTTCCGGTATCCCCTGTATGACGTCATAAGACAACTTCCGCTTTCTTCTTTATCGTTCATCAAACCACCGACAAACAAGACGAAAATGGGGAAGAAAAAGCCCACTAAGGTGAGATTCTTAAAGTCCTCTCTTTTTCTTGTCTCGTATATGATACCTCATTTCTTTGTGGTCTTTATGATGTCAAGAAGAAGGCGTGTCTTCACGTTTTTCATTCAAAACTTCGGTCCCCAGTCGACGCTCCCTCCTTGTCAAAGTGTGTTTTTTGCTCAAGCAGACGGCTTCCCCCCTTCTGTGGTTCACGTCGTGACTTAATCCTTCCTAGAAAATGAAAAGGGATCTCGCTGTACTTAGAATTAGACTCCCCTTTCCTCACCCCAGCGTAAATAAACAATTACTCTCATCAAACTCACTAAGTCCTCTTTGGTGCATTATGGCAAGCTATGTCCATCAGGTACAGCTCTAGGCCATGGGATGTCAGGTTTACCGTCCAAGCCATTTTGAAAATCGATGAGGCTTTTTTTTGTTATTCATTTTTCATTATGTATCTACCAGTGCCTGGGATTTTCTAGGTTGTAGATGTCCCTGCACCGTAAGCTTCAATTTGATACCAAATATGCCCCCCTTAGGTAATTCCTGTCATGTCCAAATTCATTTTGAGAAATTATTCAATTTTTTTTTAACAAAGAATGATGAAGGTTTCTAATGCGGCCCCTTTAAAGGCATGCGGGCGGAGGACGGGAAACTGCAATGTAAGTTCCATTGGCCTTATGTAGAGCCTTTTTTTTTGGTTAATTGTTTCATTTTATTCAAATTTTCAGAATTTCAAAGACTTGATCAAGGATGTGACCAATCTTAAAGCCCTCCTCCGAGAGAACAGAAGGCTTACGGGTCAAGAAAGTGACCCTGATTTATAGGTATGAGTCAAAAATAATTGCCTGAATACATTTTTTCTCTCTGGGCTCATATCTTATCCAAATACACTAAATTTATTTATTGTAAACCTATTCCTCTTCTTTTTTTTAAAGTATCTATATCAGGCTTGGGAAAAGGTAATACAATGCCAACAGTGGACTAGGGAAAAACGTTGGCCATATCTCCACTAATATACCTGTATGTGGAGGAGCCTGGGCCACTGTTGGACAACTCTCCACTGGTGGACAGTGGGGGCCTGGGCCACTGTTGGACAACTCTCCACTGGTGGACAGTGGGGGCCTGGGCCACTGTTGGACAACTCTCCACTGGTGGACACTGGCCCTCAGTGAGTGTCCTTATCTCCTGGTTGCCATAGTGATGATGATAGGAGATTAGTACAGGTTTTGGACCATCCTCCAACAGTGGGAGTAATGCAGATAGGGAAGTGAGGGAGGGGGTATGGAGTCTACAGAAAATGCATGATTTGAAATTATTTTGATACAGTAAATGCAACATATCTCTTCATATACAACTTTTTTTAAATGTGTTCATACATATACCTGGATACTCATAAGGTTTACTGCTATACAGGTCTACTTCTTTGCACAAATTATCATTGCCCTGCACAAATTGCTTTTTCTATTCTTGACCTTATGGTATTGGAAATTCAACCAGAAATGTTGGAGGATAGGCCAACGTTTTGCCCTCCTCCTATGGAGGAGGGTTGCCACTGTTTTTCAAGCCTGTATATAACCTAGAATAAAAAAATAGTTCTTTAGCTCTCAGACTATATTTTATTTTGCCTTATACTATGGAAAAAGATGTGTATGAAACTTTATATCATTTTTCTTTTCCAGGAATCTGACAAAGACGAGGACCAAGATGAGGGAGTAGAAACTATGGACAAGCACGAAGAGTTCAACGATGATGAAGAGCGACCTGAGAACTACCAGGGCGATGCTGGAGAACAAGCAATAGCATACATTTGCAGCTTGCTGAAGCGGCAGAATCTCAGCATGAAGAGGCAAAAGGGAAAGCCTCCAAGCTCATCCCATCCATCCTTTACTGGTTCCAAACCCAGCTCCTACGAAAAAAAGGCTCTGAACACCAAGACCCCACATATTTTCCTGTCCCTGAGGGGGCTTCAAACATAGCTCTGATGGAAAGGAGCTAAAGAAAATGACGTAGGAGGACATACGAGGTGAGGTTATATTCCTTTAAAATTTGTTACTTTATATATATTTCTTTTATGTTCAGTCTAATATGCATGTCGTCAAGGCCTTTTCTCTGACCTTGGTAGAATACATAATTTGCCTTTCCTTTTTTGGTACAATATAACCGTTGACGTAAATGTGATATCTTTAACATGTAAGTTCACCTTCCTATATTTCAGACTATGTTAATTCTAATGGAGGAAGGCATAGGACACATGACCAGTGTCAGGACAAGCTTGGGTATTTTGTTCAAAAGGCTAAGAAAAAGGTAGGAATACCCTGTCCCTTTTAGATTCTACTGTATCATTATGCTCTATATATCTGTGATTTATTAATATCTCTGAAAATAATGAATTATGTTATTTAAAGAATAATTTTTTGGAAAACTCGTCAGAGACATGTATTGTCTATTATGTGTACCGTTCCCAATTTTTTTTTAGAGACAGGTGATAGACTCTAAGTATAAAAGCGGGAGTGGTCAGCGTGACAAGGAGGATTATCTGACCTCTTTGGAGCAGCAGGCATGTGACTATGCAGAGATATATATGCATGTGGTCCGAGATAAAAAAGAGTTTAAAGCAAGGCATCTTAAAGTTCATGACTTTAACATTGGAGTCTTCCTTCAGGACTAAATGAAAACTGGTATTTGTTAAGGATATATGATACATCTATATGCATAGTTTGAGTTATTTTTACTTTAAGGTGAATGCATGCCTGTATTAAAAGTTTCCTATGGACGCTCGTCATGTATACCGTTCAGCGAGGACAGACATATTTAATGACAGTTGTGTAAAATCATACATGAGTAAAGATACTGGTATACAAAAGATGCACTGATGTTTGATGTCCCATATACATGATAGTACTCCTTACAACCTAGGGAACAAAGATGTAAGTTCAGGATGAATACATGTATGTATGAAGATATGTTGATGACAAACAGCCATTTTTGTTTTAGCTTCATGACTTGTTCTAAAAAGTCAGTTTCTTGTTATGGAAGTTCTCTGCATTAATATAATACATGGTACATTCAAAGTAACTGATTATTCTCTATACATGCTAGGCAAAGAAAACATTTAAGCACAGGATGTGGAAATAAAAAAGAGGTTCTTTTGAACTTAATTCATCAAATTTTGCATGTTAGTTTCATTCATTACATGACATGGTTATGTAACCCATGTTTGTTTTATTAAAGTCGTTGGAATAAAAGTTTGTCATCAGAAATCTTTTCTTGTCAATCTCATTGTCTTAATATTACATAATAGAATTACACTATAAAGTAAAATTAATTTCATTTAACTTATTTAGCGGGGATTGAAGTTATCTTGGATGAAACCCTTCCGCAGGTTCTCAAACTTAGCCGGGGGCTTACAGGAAAGATTGTCTGGCTGGGTGATACATGGCAATCTCGGCTTGAACGAGTCCTTTTCCATACTGTCCTTCAGGAGGGGATTGTGTGCCACCTTGGCGCAGTTATGTAGCGCCACACAGGACTCGATGAACAATTGTACCAAGTAACTGCTTTACGAGGATCATAGTTTTGACAGGGAAAAAGATATATAGGATAATTGCAGGAAAAAAAATGAAAGATTGAAGTCTATAATAGAATCACATATCGTCCGAGATAAAAAAGAGTTTAAAGCAAGGCACCTTAAAGTTCATGACTTTAACTTTGGAGTCTTCCTTCAGGACTAAATGAAAACTGGTATTTGTTAAGGATATATGATACATCTATATGCATAGTTTGAGTTATTTTTACTTTAAGGTGAATGCATGCCTGTATTAAAATTTTCCTATGGACGCTCGTCATGTATACCGTTCAGCGAGGACAGACATATTTTATGTCACTTGTGTAAAATCATACATGAGTAAAGATACTGGTATACAAAAGATGCACTGAAGTTTGATGTCCCATATACATGATAGTACTCCTTACAACCTAGGGAACAAAGACTTAAGTTCAGGATGAATACATGTATGTATGAAGATATGTTGATGCCAAACAGCCATTTTTGTTTTAGCTTCATGACTTGTTCTAAAAAGTCAGTTTCTTGTTATGGAAGTTCTCTGCATTAATATAATACATGGTACATTCAAAGTAACTGATTATTCTCTATACATGCTAGGCAAAGAAAACATTTAAGCACAGGATGTGGAAATAAAAAAGAGGTTCTTTTGAACTTAATTCATCAAATTTTGCATGTTAGTTTCATTCATTACATGACATGGTTATGTAACCCATGTTTGTTTTATTAAAGTCGTTGGAATAAAAGTTTGTCATCAGAAATCTTTTCTTGTCAATCTCATTGTCTTAATATTACATAATAGAATTACACTATAAAGTAAAATTAATTTCATTTAACTTATTTAGCGGGGATTGAAGTTATCTTGGATGAAACCCTTCCGCAGGTTCTCAAACTTAGCCGGGGGCTTACAGGAGAGATTGTCTGGCTGGGTGATACATGGGAATCTCGGCTTGAACGAGTCCTTTTCCATACTGTCCTTCAGGAGGGGATTGTGTGCCACCTTGGCACAGTTATGTAGCGCCACACAGGACTTGATGACTTTTCCTGCTGTGGTAGGAGGATGGGCCAGATATCCCCCACTGCTGTCCAGACAACTGAAAACAAAGACAGAGATAAAATGGGAAATATGAAAAATTGTACCAAGTAACTGCTTTAAGAGGATCATAGTTTTGACAGGGAAAAAGATATATAGGATAATTGCAGGAAAAAAAATGACTGCTTCAACTGGCCTATAGTCCTCTCTACCTGACTCCTAGTCTTTCGGTGCCACCTGTTGTACGCCACATCAGCATTTGTTGTCTCCACACGGACAGGGGTGAGGAAGTCAGTGAGAGGATATCTGAAAGGGTAAATATTAGGTTACTGTATATGGATTTCATTGATATGTATTCCATGAGGATGTATTCCGAAAGGAGTTATGTGTAGCTAAGTGTGGCCAAAAAATATATAAATGACTCGGAATCTCCCAAGAGGTAATATCCCCGAACTGTTTTCTCTCTCCAAAGATTTTGATATCAGACCCGTTCAGGCAGTAGATGTTGTTCTGAGACCCAGGATTACTGGCATCTACGTGTGTGATGAGGTACTCAAAGTCGTGATGAGGTACTCATAGACATATAAAGAAAGAAATTCAAGGAAAAAAAGGTACATAAGATATCCTGCTTCTTAGAAATATATGAAGAAATGTAATTTACCATGGTATTTATGCTGTAGTATCCTTTGTAACAAAAGAATTGATTTTCATCTGCCACTACCCCTCGCGGACACTGTATAGGTACATGTGTTCCGTCTATGAGTCAGAACAGCTTAGGCATTCTGTGTTTGCGATAGAAGAGCATCGCCTTGCTGTTCTTTTCCTCCCGGGAGTGTGGGCAATGGACATATAGTCTTGTAGGTGTTCATGGAAATAGTCGGTCACCTTCTCTACAGACCTACACACAGTGGATTTGGAGACGCCATGAATGTCTCCTATGGAGTTGTAGCTGGCACCGGTGACGAAAAACCTCAGGGCAATCAGGAACTAAAGAAAGCAAAGAAAAGGATATGGTATTTACATGAAACGATAAAGTCAACTGAGGTAGGGTATGGAAAAAATATGACATTAAAAGGATACATGAAGAATGCACTCTGTTACCAAGAGGGCTTCCCTTACCTTAAGCCTATGTGGAATGGCATGCTTGCCCCTCAGGACCTTCTTTTTCTTCGTAGCGACATAGTTTTTGATGAGAATTCGGGCTACCTCTTTACTAAGATGTTAGCGGTTACCTGCCCCAGTGTACACACATCTTTCCATAGATATTATTTAGTAGGCATACAAAGGTCTGTTTCAGGCATATACATGAACTGGTAGTCTATAACTCAAGAGCAGGTAGGTTGGGATCCCTTTACACCCGGGCTTAAAAGCTACTACAAAATTGCTCCTGGACCGCTCCCACAGCCTACACCTTAGAAACATTGATACCTTGGCAACAGTTTTCAGCACATTTTTACAGTCTTTAAGGTCAAATCCCACAATGCAATCTAACCCTGGAAAGTTCTTGCAATTCGGGAACTCTTGCAGATAGGGGGACTGGCCTTTACTGCAAATTGCAAGGCTTCTAACATGCCATTGCATTTTACAAATCCGACTGTTGCAATTAAACTGACCCCTCACCCTTGCAATATAGATCTGTAAGCTGCATTTAATTGCAATGCCATTCTCCTTGATATTGAATTTGCAAGTTGTTGGAAGTAAGCACAGTGCAGAATGAGACCGAAATCGAACTCTGTGTGTAATTTATACAGACATTTTGCATACAAATTGCAGGGTATGGGGCAAGTTTAGATTGCATAGTGGGACTTGTGTTGCAAGTTGAAGTGAACACACATCCCTATTCGTTCCCAAATTGCAAGAACTTTCCAGGGTTAGATTGCATTGTGGGATTCGACCTTTAGACAATGGAGAATCTGCCTTTGTTCTGAGCATGTTGCAGCAGGCCAATGGCGACCCTATTAAGTTCTGGGGTGAAATTAATGAACTAGTTAATCCTAAGACAAAGAATCTCAATATTCAATTGGAAAATGAGCTAACTGGCGAGATTATTCCGGTGGATCAAACCACTAAATACATCAATGACTACTTTGCTAATATTGGTAATGACCTATTAAGAAAATTATTCGTCAATTGTATTGACCTACCTAACCCCAACCTAATTCCAGATGAAAATGAAGTTGATTTAGATCTAGCCTCCTTTTTTAACGTTGATGCATAAACATTGATAAATCTTGTGGCCTTCTGGGCATAAATAGCAAAGTTCTCAAAGACGCACTCCTTTTTCTGCGTAATGAATTAACCATTTTATTCTGCAATTCCATCAACGAAGGCATTTTTCCCGCTGCCTGGTTGGCAGGCACTCTAATTCCAATCCCCAAAAAAGGCAACCTTAGGAGTATCAAAAACTGGCGTCCAACTACATTGCTGCCCTTACCAGGGAAATTACTTGAAAAGTTAGTACATAAAGTCTTATCTGACCATCGGAAAGATAATGCCATCCTATGTAAAACACAGTATGGGTTTGGCCGTGGGAAAGGAACCAGCGATGCTGTGTTCAGGGTTGTTAAAGACTTATATGATGCCAGGGATGATGGTCTTGTTACTGCTGCATGTTACCTGGATTATTGCAAGGCTTTTGATTCTGTCCATCACCCGACTCTAATTCACCAAATCTGTCAACTCAATATCCGTAAAATAAAGAAATGGCTGATGGAGTACCTCGCCCATAGATCGCATGGCACAATGGCTAATGGAGAACAATGCGCCCAAGCACCAGTGAAATTCGGAGTGCCCCAAGGTTCAATAATTGGTCCCCTTCTTTTTGTCCTATTTATAAATGACCTTTCTGAATGCATAAACCATTGTCAATATACCATGTATGCTGATGATGTGATAATATATGTCTCCCCTGAGGACCCAGTCGAGGCTGAGCGTTTTCTACAAGAAGACATGACTAGAGTCGGGTTTTGGTGCAATCAAAATTATATGATGGTAAACACAGACAAAAGCATGACTATGTTCTTCAGTTCCAAACCCAGGTTGAGCCACTTAGATGTCCCTAATATCATGCTAAATAGCTCTAGACTTCCAAGCTGTCATAGTTATTCATACTTGGGTGTGGAATTTAAGTCTTAACCTTCATATGGCTAAAGTGAAGAAATCCTTGGGCAATAAGTTATACAAGTTATATAAGTTACGTAAAAGCATGTCCAAAGACATAAGCATGCGAGTCTACAAAGTCATGACACTGCCCAGCATTGAATATTGCTCATTTTATGTCGGGAGTTCACACGGATATGAACTGACTAAAAGACTTCAGAATCATGCACTGCAAATCTGTCTAGGTGTTAGGATCCGACAGATTTCCATCGTTGAGCTGCATAAACAATGTTCAATTGACACTTTAAAGCATAGAAGGAACCTCCAATTGCTATTAATTATGTGGAAGAAATCCATCAGTGGTGAGGCTGCTGTGGGAAGAGAGGTGAGAACTCGCGGGGACAGGAAAATTAAGTTTGCCAAACGGCGTGAAAAAACTAGTTTTTATCAGAAGTCTCCATATTACCTTGCTGTGACCCTCTGGGACGCTCTTGATCATGAGACACAGCGCCTGAATACGAGGTCTTGGTTCAAAAGTACTGCTGATGAATTCCTACATAAATAGTCCCATCTGAGTTACCCTAGCGCTTCAAATTGCCTCACCATTGTGTTGGATCTTGTCTTGTTCTTCACTTTACCCATATATTAATGTTCATTGTAATTAAGTTACATATATGTGGTTTCTAAAGCACTGGAATTATCTCAATCCACTGGACCATGCCACGTCCCTGAACAACTGTAATGTAACAGATGTGTGTGCTGAAAAACGTCCCATTGGGAAGATTCCATGCAATAAAAATTCAAAATTCAATTCAATTTGTGCATCAATAAAGCTTATACATCCTCTAAACTGTAACTGATAGTTCAATACATAAACCTTTCATGATTTACTGCTAAACATACAGTAACAGGGGTGCATGCACAGACAGGGAACAGAATTATAAATACAATTACTTCAATATCTAAATCTTTCCCACAACAACATTTACACTACACAGGGAAAGAACTGTCCACTGTGACACATGCGACATCAAAGACCTTTTATTTATCACTACATGTTTGTGGCATACACTGAATTTTGATCGCATAAAGAAAGATGGCATGCAGGTCTCTTTAATTTGCTAAGATTGCAGCAGCCCTCCTGATACAGATGAAGCTTGAAAAAGGTCCAGTTTAAAACAGCCCATATGCTCATCAACATTATTCCCTCGGTTTAGGTTAGTCAAATGTGGACCTGTAGGTATTGCTTGTTCCTTTCAATTTGCTACCTAAGTTCCACTCTGCAATCTAAACCTTTAGAATATGCTGCAATCTTGTGAATTTATATTCAGCTTATATCTCTGATATAGTCTGTATTGCAAGGTGTGGATGTCATTTTGACTGCAATAGTGGGATTTGGGAAATTATAATCCTTGAAATTTACAGTAGAAGCAAGGCTCTCAATCTGCAAAGCCTCCAAAATTGCAAAAACGTTAGTGCTTTAACTATAAGAGTGTAGGTCGAGGGGTCTCATATAACGTAGGCCTATGTATCTTTTTATCATACAGCTCTAAGTTCACCAAAATGCAACTACTATTACAGGATCTGTATGAATTGTAGGGTATACGTCATAGCACATACGAAATTTTCCCAAGCTCTACTGCGTTTATGATTCAGTAATATGCAATGGACAGCATGATGAGTAATAACTAATCGTACAATTGAAGATCCAAAGGGGGGTTGGCAGGACTGAATGAAGGTATGGAAACGAGGGCAAGATGCATCATGTGCTGTATTATTTGTGTATTGAAGGTATTATAAAATATGTTTTCACTAGAATATTAGTACTAATATTAAAAATGCTTATCGCCATGATATTGGATATTAAACTTTTTTAGGGTTATTTGATAGTACATGTGAAAGAAATAAAGATATCATGCAAGAGAATATGCTCTAGAAATCATTTGATCGAACCCTATCAGTTCGGGGCAAGCATAATTGGGATGCATTTTGCCGTCATCAGTTCCATCAGCTAAGCCTACTGCATAGGTCTACAATGATATTTCAACAATTATATCAGAATTTTTGTACTGTATATAAACAGATAAAGGCTTTCAAAATACACTATTTTGAAAATAGGTGCTGTTTTCCTTTAAATATGTGGAGTCAATAGGATCATATCCAGATGTTTATTTCACCTCATTGAGGGTGTCGTGCTAAACCCCTTATGTATGCGGGCTCCCTGTGATATGCTGTATATATATATATATATATATATATATATATATATATATATATATATATATATGGAACTATATACACTCGTGTATATTTATATAATTAGCCGCGAACGGTTAGGGGAACTACTTTCCTCCAGGGCGTACCAATATCTATGATGTCATACCATGACGTCATCCAAACAACTCCTCCAGTATATAAGAGGTCGCTTTTGGTATAACCGTCAGTTGGTCAATTTCATTGGTACAGGTAACACCACGCCAGGTGCTTACCTGATTTTCAAATTTTAAAACGCTGTTTAAGGTCTTTTGGGCCTCATTTTTTGCCCGAAAATGGGTAGGAAGTCTACGAGAAATACCAGGACTAAGGTATCGGCGAAAAAATCGGCTAAATCGGCAAAAACTTCACCTAAATCGGCCAACTCAGGATTAGCGAGCGATTTGGATCTGTTCAGCACATCATTTGATTTGGACAATCCAGTTGTTGACCAGACGAGGGACAGCAGACTAGAGAAGCTGGAAGGCGAATTGGCGGATATCAAGTCTTTATTACGAGAGGTGGTCAACAGACAGGACCGTAAAGATGGGATATCTGGTGCTTCAAACGGTTCAGGCCAGCCACGTGCGTATGTTGATAAACAAGAGATGATGTCACGTCGCCAGAGATGCGGGCCGGTAGTCAAGGAGACGAGACAACTCCCGCCAGCGCAAGACGACGACGAGTGGGTTAAGGTCGCTCGACGGGGTCGTCACCGGTCTAGATCGTCATTTACAGCTCGTCAATGCAGCCGCAGCTACTCACGTTCATCGTCAATGGACTCGTCTTTGTCTGGTCGTCATCGTCATACCAAAATTGGTGAGTTCGATCAAGAGAATTATGTAGAAAAAAGGATAAGATAGACTCTATTGAGAAGCTTATTCTAGTCAATCTTAAGTTCGCCCTAAAGTATTATAAAAAGGGCGCTGATATTGAAGGGATGCTGAAGCATTTGCAGGTTTTGGTTGAGAAGTCTGGCACTAAGATATATACTGTACCAGCCCTTACGGCATATGACAAGTCTGTAAGATCCAGGGCTAACGAGAATGGTATCGATGCTTTCAATGTTATTGAAAATTCAGATATTTTAAGATATCTGTCGTATGATGGTACTGTTCAAGCCCAAAAAGCTTATGCTGCTAAGCCTAAGAATTCAGGTAGACCAAAAACTTCTAACAATCCTTGCTACGCATTCAACAGGGCTGAGGGCTGCCTTAAGGATCCATGCAAATATAGACACATTTGCAATGTATGCAATGGTTCTGGTCATAATAAGTTGGACTGCTCCAAGGCTAAAAGTGAATAGGAAATTTGTGGTGATTTACGTCCTAACTCTGTATGTTTCGATATTCTGATGCCAAAAGCAGGGTTAGTAGGTGTGGTAGATGGTAAATTACCCTCACCCATTCTACCGGATGTGGGTGTGTTAAATAATAATCCTGGTGAAAAAATCTTTTCTGTCCAGGCGAGTGACCAGGGGTCATTTCAGGCAGATTTTGTTATTGAGAGTAATATTAATATTAATATTAGCTCCACATCAATTAGTGTTACACATAGCCATCCAGTACAGGATGAAATTAAACCATTGTTTACTGTTGTTGTAGGAGATTTACCTAGCATCAGAGTGTATGACAGTTGTATAAATGGTGTGTGTGAGTGTATTCATTATATTCATGGTGAAAAAGCCCAAATTTTGCCATTTTTGACTCAGAAAGGTGTCATTAGTAGTAATGATGTAGAAGCAAATTTTCTATGGCAGGGCTTTGTTGAGGGGTTTAGAATTGTTGATCCCTCTTGTAGTACGTCTTATGACTGTAAAAACTACAAATCTATTTTGGAAGGAAAATTTTATAATGAAATGTGTGGTATTTTATTAGAAGAAATTTCTGCTGGTCTTGTCTCAAGGACAAAAATTAAGCCGCGTTGTATACATTCTTTAGGGGGTGTCGAAAAGTCAAATGGTAAATTGAGACCCATAACAGACTGCAGTATGCCTGATAAAATTTCTATTAATAATTTCATGGATACCACTAGTTCCACATTTTCCTATAATAATATTGGCACTGTTACTGTTCAGCTAGATAGGAACGACTTCATGAGCGTTGTCGATTTAAAATCTGCTTACAGGTCTATAAATGTTTATGGCCCCCACACCACCTTACAGGGGTTCCGTTGGGATTTTGGTCAAGGTGAGGGTTACTATGTTAGTAATAGATTAACCTTTGGTCTTAAATGTGCCCCATATATTTTCAATAGAATATCTGATTTTATTGCTGATGTGGCTAGAATGTATGGCGTCAAAACATTGGTAAATTATTTAGACGACTTCATTATTATAGCAGATTCTTATGCTGAGTGTCTTAGGCAGAGGAATTTATTGATGGAATGTATGACCTACATGGGTTTTGTAGTATCCAAAGAAAAAGTGACCGACCCATCTCAAGTTTGTAAATTCTTAGGCATTAACATAGATTCAGTTAAGTTAGAACTGTCTTTGCCTATTGAAAAGGTGGAAAAAATGAAAGATCTCTTATTAGATAACGTTAATAAGAAATTTATTTCTAAAAAGAACCTAGAGAGGATCGGTGGTTTAATGTCTTTCTGCTCCCAAGTTGTTAAAGGTGGGAGAACTTTTAGTCGCAGAATTTTTGATATTTGTGCCAGAGCAAGGCCTAGAGATATTATAAAAATTTCTGAGTGTACAAGAAATGATATGGAATGGTGGTTGAAATTCTGCAATACTTTTAATTGTAAAAGTTTAATCTTAAATGATCTGGTCGATACACCTATGTACTCAGATTCATCCATAAAAGGCTTCGGGGCTTGGATGGGCGGTGATTTTCTTTATGTTGACTGGACGTCTTACGATAAATTTAGTCTAGGTAGTGGTCATTTTACTCAGCCACCAATACTAGATAATTTGAAAAATCACCATAGAAATATAAATGTATACGAGTTGTCTGATTTTATGAAACCTTCGTCTGTAAAGAATTACATGTCTGCAGTTTGGTACTTTCAAAAACTTAAAGGTTATGTAGACTATAGTAGTAATTTTATTATTAAAAAAGTCCTAGATGGTATAGAGAGAGATTATTCTTGTGCGGTCAGGAAAATTCATCCACTTAATCCAAAAGATATGTTGAGGATCAGGTCCAATCTAGACCTATCCAACATGGCGGACATGAAATTCTGGTTAGCTATATTATTGTGTTATAGAGGTGTACTCAGGGTAGGACATGTGGTGGCGTCTCCTCATACTTTAAGGGTAGGAGATGTAAAGATATTTAAAAGTTATGCCACCCTGCGTGTTAAATCTTCTAAAACTGACCAACTGGGTAAGAATTCTTATCATATATATTTGTACAGGAACGATACCTCACTGTTATGTCCATGTAAAGACTTGAAAAAATTGTGCATAGGTAGGGGTGTGAGAGACATTTTATTCAAAATTCATGGTGTTCCTCTACAGTATCAATTTGTTAATTCAAAGTTGGAATCTTTATCATTACGAGCTGGTATCAAAGGTTTGGTTTCCACTCATTCTCTTAGGCACGGTGGTGCCACAATGTTAAAAGATGCTGGTCTTAATATAGAGTCCATTAAAAAGAAGGTTAATTGGAAATCTAACTCTGTTTTCACATATTTACATAATTATAAAAATGAACTTTTAGAGTTAGATAGACTTTGCCAATCTCAATTGCATTGCTGATTGGTATGTGTTTGGCGTGTTTAGGTGTTTGGCATGTATGGTGCTGATAGCCCCAAGGTCAGCAACCCACCAAACTCATGTGTCTGTGATATGTTCATTTATTATATTACTATATCTTATATTATTACTACCGTATATATCAACATTATTATATTATCGTTATTACCAGTATTTATTATTCCCTGGTAGCGAGATATAGATGGATTAATATTTGTTATAGGTAGCGTTCTGGAGGCCATTTCTTAACAGGCTACGACTGCTCACTTTCAAGGCGTAGTGGGAACCCTCAATTTAGTGACAAAACAGCCCAATATCATTGGTTATGTAGTACAGCACTGTACCTACGATCACTGGCACGAACTTTTAGGTTGTCATGTCGTCGTGGCCGTATGCAGTCGTAGTGGCCTAAAAAATGGCCTCCAGAAGCAGTAGGTACGAGAGGGCCTGGTTCATGGTCCCGTGCATGGTGCATGGTTTAGGCAACTTCATCCGACGTTTGAAAAAAAATATTGTATCAACGATTAACCCTTTGAGGGCAGAGCAAAAATAGTCGACCTGGCCATGGGGACGGCCCCTGAAAAGAGTATAGTTCCTAGAGGACAAGCCTATTTTCAATTCCTATACAAATCATATATAATGGGTGCTATAGATATCGTTTTGGAATGCCCTGCTGGTGTTCTTGGATTGATCAACAACGCTGCTCCTAAAGACGGACAGCAATATTCTCCAACTCTGCCATTGTAACCTATGATAAAACATAGATCTACCATCTATTGGATTCCTGTTCCAGTTGTTCCTTGTGAATTGGTAGCTATAATCAACGATAGATAAGTTACTTAACTGTTATTGTGTAGCACTACTAAAATAATCGATTTATGCCTTTTAAGTACAAGTCAGAGTCACTGCAATATCATGTACTTGAAGTCACAATAAAACCTGCGAAATTGAAAATTGATTTGAATTAAACCCCTGTCCTAATGGATATCATAGAAATGAAAGGGATGAGGCACGATATAAACACTGGGAATGAACATCAGAAAACTCTGCCAGCAACATTGGCGATAATCATACTTGTTCAATATGAGTGTGAGACTGTACCTTGGGAAGACATATCTCAAACACAACGGATAGGCCGTGCCCAATCTGTACCGATCTGTCCCAATACAAACTTATGCTTTTAGTAGTCTAGTGGGGATGCTTCCTACAGATAGCGTGGTCATTTAGAACATTGGCTGCCATCTGCACGTTGTGCACACTTTGTATGTTACCGAGGTAAAGGTCGAATACCAAGATGCAATTTTGGCTAAATGATTTCTTCAATCTAGTCATCTCTCCTAATATTGCAGAGGCGTAGGGGCCCGGCGATGGCATCATCGCGACTACCTTGAATTGTCGGCTGATGCGTGATGGCATCTTTTATTATGCGTATATAGAATTCATATAGAAAAGTAATTTTTGGTAAATTTTGGATAAATTTTCCCTATGACATCACCATGATAATCTAATTTGAGATGTAAAGTTTTAGCTTCTTTTCCATTGTTTATGAGTTCTTGGAAAATATTTGGGGGGCCCAGACATACTCAGGCCCCACCTCCTTCTTGATTGGGGGGCCCAGGCCCCCCTGGCCCCCCCCCCTTTTCCTACGCCCCTGTATTGCAAGACCTATAATGGCTACAGGTGACTTTAATGGCAATGAAACTCTTGCAGATTTGGACACAAGTTAAGGTTGAATTCCACATTGCCATCTATCCTTGGAAAGTTCTTGCAATTTGGGAACTCTGGCAAATAGGGGGTCATGCCTTTACTGTAAATTGCAAGCCTTCTGACTTGCTGTTACATTTTCCAAATCCCACAGTTGCATTCAAAATGACCTCTCAGCCTTGCAATGTAGACTTTATGAGAAAGGTAAGCTGTTTTAAATCACAATACCTTTATCATTGATATTGAATTTGCAAGGTATTGTGTGCAAACAGAGTGTAGAATAAGATCAAGATTGAACTCTGTGTATGGGCTCAGAATAGACGAAAGTCCAACGTATGGTCAAAGATCAGACTGAATAGTGGGACTTGGGTTGCAAGTTTAGATGAACAATATTATGACTATTTGTCCAGGCTTTTATCCAACTTTCTGTGAATTGCAAGAGAATCCTGAAAATTGCAGAAACTTTTCACTTAAGTAAGGGAAAATATCTAATTATAAAGATCTAAACTTGTGTCCAAATCATTGCCATTAACGTACCGTACACATTATAGGTCTTGCAATATGAGGAGAGAGCCCCATTTTGCAACAGATGACTATATTGCAGAAACTTTTTAGCCAAAATTGCATCATGGGATTCGACCTTCAAGATCTTTTGATAACACTAGGGTATGAATTAACAGGGCGTGTACTTTTGCAATGTTTTTAATTTTTACTCATTCCCTTGAAGAAACTACTAGAAAAAAGGTGTTCTTCTGCAATGTCATGTAAATGAAACTGTCTTATGGTAAATATCCCAATTGGGGGTGGCTTCCACTGCATGGTGCAGGGACCAATTCTGCATATTGAATAATGGGCTCAGATGTATTTTGGTATGTAAAAGAGACAATATATAATTTCAGCTGCTTTATTACTCCTTTCGCTTCTTACAAGGGGATCTGTGAACTATATATATGTGGGTGAAGGCAGATACTCACCACAGACTCTTTCCATGCAAGTAATGGTATCGTTCAACTTGCACAACACCAAGCCCTCACCCCTCCCAACTGCTGAGACATATAGTTTGTCGTAGTAAGCGAGTTGAGGTCTGACATTTTCAGCATCGTCTTCAACTGCAGCGCCTTGACCTATATCCACATCTGGGCCACTGACACAATTCGTCAGACAAGGAGGCAGGTGGGAATGGCCGGACCACGACTCGCTTATTACGCTTGAAAAATCATTGGATTCTTCTTTATTTTGAATATATTGGACATATTAAACATATTGGACATATCTGAACCCTTACATACTTTATCATTGTAAGGCTGGACTATCTGTTTAAACATCTTCATTTTATCTTGAGTAAAAGCGCTTTATGGCCATGGTGCATGTATATACTTCAATTTGCTTATCTTGGGATATCTTTGGCGATTTGAAAATATTTCTCCAAATTCTACAATTGTCCAGCAATATCCAACAGCATACTCTGATAGAACAGTGATAAAGTCACTTTATGTTCATTATTCAGCTAAGTTTGTATTATGTATCCCTTATGACATTATATGTACCTTCATAATATAATCTGATAAATAGAATGTTCAAATGAAGTGAGCCACATCCCAAGTAGAAAGATATTTTTTTATTATGGTATTTATAATAGTAAACCATGCTTAATTTACTATAAAGCTTTGGCCAAAACCATTGTATATGCACAATGGTAAACTAAATGATATACTATACGATGTATATAAGTGTAAACTACAGTGACATGTCACTATGGCTTAGTCTTGTATATCATATTAAACCATGATAGATATCACAAAAAACCATACCGAAAATATGATGGTTTTACCAAAACACTGTTATAAGCTAACAATGGTTTACGAGTGTGAATGTATTAATAAACTACAATACCCTACATGAATCACAGCACACGCAACAATTAGCCAAAATACAGAGTGATGATTTGTATGACTAAATTACAGTATAATGATAAAGGTTTAGATGACAGAGTGGGACCTGGGAGGCAAATTGAAAGGAAGGGTCATACCTACAGGTCAAGGTGTTACTGTAATTTTGGCCAATTGCAACAGATTTGTCAAATTGCAGAAACCTTTCATTAAACAAGAGAAAGACAACTAATTATCTAGATTGCAGAAACTTTCATGCATAAATGGCATCGTTGGATTCGACCTACAGCAAGGTGAATAAGCTGGAGACGGATTATCAACAATTTCAAGGCTCAACCTGAATAACTGCTTGCCTGATGACAGCTTATTCATCTCGTAAACCCGAATGGTCAATATTATCCAATCACTACAGCTCATCTTCCTACCCCTGGGGGCCAGGGATCAAACTAGTTGGACATAATTATATCATCGCATGACCAGTGAGGTGGCTACCTCTTTTTAAAAACCCACTCTAGTTGGAAAGAATCTGCCTGCTCATGTAGCCTAATTGCAATATGACCTTTTAAAAGCGATGGACACTATGTATCTATTGGGAGAAATCAATTAGCAGTATAGCTGGTATAAAATCTGATATAGCTTTGTCTGTTAAGTTTCAAAGCCTTATATTGTCATACTAGTGGTTGTGCATGATCAAGTTGTCATATGAGAAATATCATATGACAAGTGGTATATAGAGAGTAAGAATATCAAGCTCTTATTAGTGTTATTCCAGTTATCACTGGTTTATTCAGCTTAGGCAGAACATGTTATGTATTCAGCAATACAAATTTTAATATGCAGGTAATTTCCACACACAGTAATTATACAGTTGGTTAAAAGTATAAAGTAATGTTCCACTCCACTTGTGTAATAATAATGAAGATGATGACGACGACGACGACGACGATGACGTCGATGATAATAATACACTGTCCAGTATGGTCCTAGGTGGGTTCCCACACCTAGCTCCTGCCCTGCTGCTTAGAGGGATAATATAAATGTGTAACTTTACCCTCTGGTAGTTGACTGGTAGAAGATAGCCTCTGCCCACTAGAGGGGTGTAGTCCTGTCTGGCATAGTCTAACCCAGCATAGTGCAGAGCTATAGCAGGTATCAGGAGAGCTGGACCAGAGATGTTTCTTCAGTGGTGGTTCTGGAGATTCTGATTTCTAGAGGTGCCTGCCAGGTGTATAAGTACCCCTTCCTGGCTTGGCCCCTCAGACTGACTGGAGCCAGTGGCATCTGCCCTAGTCTCTGGTTGTTGGAGGGGAGTCTTTCATGTCTCAGTGGGTGCACAAAGGACCCCCATAAATGCCGCTGCATCCCCCATTGTCTCGGCCGGTTTGGCATGTTCAGACCCTTATAACTCGGTCGTTTCTGCGTCTATAACCTTCATATTGCGCATGCGCAAAGTTGAATATGTCAGATTTCCACTCCCCACTTTCCAGGCGCGTAACTTGCGCCAGTTTGTCTGTAGCGCATTCAAAGGTTGAAACAGTCCTGGTTGCATAACTTCCTTAATAATGGAAGTTGGGCCTTGATCTTGGGCTCATTTTAACCGTCTTATTATGGCGGTTACATAACTGCTTTCATATTTGACATGGGTTGCTCTGGAGCGACCGGAAGGTTATGGCGTCGTTACTTATGTAACCTATTGTTCAGTCTTTGGTGCTCAGACACCCGTGACGGCATCAGCGGTGCTCAGCCACCCATGACAGTTGGTTGCATTGACTTTAGAACATTATATACACTATTGTTTGTGCTCAGTGAACCATTAGGTTCGTCTGCTTTGACCATTAAATCATTATATTGTGCAGTGGACCATGAGGTCGGTCCCTTTGGTCTTAAAACTTATGTATATTTGACATAGTTGGTGTTCAGTGGAGCATGAACGCTCTTATGGACATTCAATGTATTAATTTCTTATATACTCTTTGATTAATACAGTAATATGTTAAGATTATTTGAATAATAAAATGGTACGTCATAGAATACTCCCCCTCCCCCAAAGCAGAGGGTATGTACAACATATTTTTACCTTATTTGTAATTACATACCGTATGTAAGAGGATTTGAAGTAATAGGGAATGCTTTGAATACAATTTTTGTGGTAGAGCTTTGTCAGTATGTATAACATCCTTTTCTTTTCTTTTTTTTTCTTTTGGGTAAAAATACATTTCCTTAATCCTAGTTATTTGACCATAAATTGTGCAACTTTCTGGTTTTGGATGCTAAACAGACTTAAGTATGCTTGACTTACAGCATGGCTTTGAAATTGCCTTATTCCTTATTGTAAATCTAAATCTGCCTATACATTTTCATTTTTTGGGTACAAAAATACAAATTTGTGTACAACATACAATTTTGGTGAATAATATATAAATTTGGCTTACAATTTTGGTACTAACGTACAATCTAGTGTGCAAACTTACAATTTAGCATGCAATTGGGTACAAACGTACAATTTAGTATGCAAACATACAATTTAGCGTGCAATTGGGTACAAACATACAATTTAGTATGCAAACATACGATTTAGCGTGCAATTGAGGACAAATGTACAATTTAGTGTGCAAACATACAATTTCGTGTGTAATTGAGTACAAATGTACAATTTTTGTACATGAAATACAATTCTTGGGATTTTTCTTGAGACAAATTTTTCCGAGGGCCGGAAAAACGGAGTACTTTATGTACAATAGACTTGTTTGTCTCTGAGTTACTCTGTAATTTTGCTATATGGGTGTATTAATTGGCAATTTCGACAGTGGGCCGCTGCTTTAATTGACTTTTCCCTAGCATTTAAGGAGCATACCACCGGTATGCTTCTTGAGTACATGTCTCTGAAAAAGATTATTTGGTGAGTATCTTAAGTAATTACTTTACATTTCAACATTTTTCGCTAGTCACTTTGAATATATTCTTTTTTTTTTGTGTATAAGAATTTCCTTATACATTTCTACATTTCATTTTCAACAATTTCTTGGTTACCTAAAGTGTGTTGCTTTAAGTAGACCTTGGTATAGTATACAAGTGCTAATGTGGTACAAAACTGCTTGAGTTATCTACCTTGCATTCATGTTTATTACTTTTGATTTGTACAATTTCTAAATTACTAAAGTACAATTTGCGTGTGTATGCGCGCATTAATCATCAAGATTTTGTGAGAATACCAAAGATTTTCATATTATACATCAACAAGTGGCTGTGTACATATATTTTCTTTTTAAATCAATTTTCAATACTTAGATAAGTTCATTGACAGTGGAGGTGTGTGTGTCAGGTGTGAAATGTCTAATCTCGCCTTGATGTGCTCATGCAGTGGTGGCACCTTGAGGTGTTAGGTGCCAGATTTTGACATGTGGCTGTGGCAGTGCCCAGCCTGGTGTCAGTGGACAGTTCAGGGTGGTGGGTGGGTCCATAAAAGGAGGGAATGCCTGGTTTTGGGTATCAGTGCTTCACTGTAGTTCCTACCTAGTATACCATGGCTCATCATCAAGCAATTCTTGACTTGCCTGTATCTCAGGTGATGACAGTGGGCAGTTTGACTAGGGCCAGGGTGGAGGCTAGCCAAGCCCTTCATTTTGGGTACCTAATAAGGAACTACCGGGAGATCTGCGGTCATGGAGATATTATTGTCAGCATGTACCATTGCCGGTACTTTCTGGACTCTGCATTGCGCCGGGGGCCACTTTGGCCCTCTTGGCCAGGGCCCTTACAAATTTAGGGTCCTGGCCCATGGATTTCAATCTCGGGCCGCGTGAGCGAGTCCTATGGGATTATCTCATGGCCGTCTGTTTACTTGATTTCACTGTGTCCGGGGATTCCTTTGGTGCAGCGGGGTATGCCTTGGAATCGTTGGAGGCCCGCTTGATCGAGTGGGATCGAGATCACGGCCATCTCTATAATGGTAAAGGTGAATGATGACCAGTTTGAGCTGACCGTTTCTTCACAAGCGTGTCCTGCCCATTCTGCACGAGGCCGGTAGGCCGAGTGCGGAGCGGGCAGGACACGTGAGTGAAGAAACAGGAAGCTCAAACTGGTCAGAGTTCATCTTTACATTTATGTCAAGGTGTTTGGGTTGATAATTAATCGATTTTTCATCAATATAATCCATAATTAACTCTTATTTACCCATCGTCATCGCGAAATCCTGACCGCCGCCATTTTGAATGTTTACGTTTCAAAAATGCTGCGCATACGCGATAGACCTATGACGTCATCGTGCGGATTTGGCGCCGGTTATTCAACGCAGGGGTGCAATGAGCAGTCTCAGTGCTTTCTCTATGGAACTATGATATTCACCTTGACATAAGGATCAAGTCCCTGTCGTCCTGCTGTTGTGGAGCCCGAGGATCTCTGGTGAAATCGTGCTGTCTGACCCTGGGTGTTAAAACCCGATAGCACAAAGGCCCTTTTCAGGGCCAGCAAATTGTCCGAAAAGTTCTGAAATCTGTCTCCTGGTATAGTATCTCCTGGTGGTGGACTGGGGGCAGTCTAGGCTGTGTGCAGTGTAGGCTGTTTCCACAGTCACCGGGGAGGGCTGGTGGTTTAGAAAATTAGCAATGGTCTGCATGTTTGACCTTGTGGTCTCCTCCTGTTGTTCATCAATAATTATATCTGTTGTATTTTCCAGTGCTGTCATGGTCACTGGGCTGGTGCCACAATCATTCTGGAGAAGCATGGAGTAGTACAGTCCTTTGTTTTTAAGGGCTGGTATGGTGCTGAACCTAGTGCGCCAAGGTAGGTGTATCACCTGAGGGAGGTGATAAGCAAATTCTCCTCTCTGTGTTGTTATAACTGCTGGTCCATTCCAGGTAAATATAGCCTTAGGTAGTGGGAAGGTTTTAACCACTATATCCTTATAAGTTGGGGCAGCTGCTGATTTAATTTCATCAAATTCATGTGGTATTGGCCTCAAGGGTAGCGCGAAGTTTGAGTCTCCACAATATATTTTAAAATATATTGTGGGATTTGTGCGCTTGGCCATGTTTTTCTAACCACAGTGTGTCTGTGCAAATTTCTTAAGGTACTTCATTATTCTGTAGGCTGAGTAGATGGTCAGGGTGAATAATATAGCAATTATCAGGGTGTGGGTTTCCTGAATTGTGAGGAAAGGGGTGTGGGTTTCCTCTGTAGGGGTAAATTTGGTAGGATTCTTATCTGAGAGCAATTTGTGTAGGGGCAGCTCGGTGACTAGTCTGAATGCTTTGGCTGTAGGCAGGTAGGCTACAGTCCCTCCTAGTCTGTATAGTTTGAGGAGTATGTATACTATAAAAATGTGAGCTGATATCCCTAAGATGAGTCCTAGGCTTTGGAAAATTGGATGCTCTGTAACTCTACGTAGGTGTGATTCTATGTAACGTGTTTCCATTGCCTTATCAAGGTTGGAAGCATCATTTAATACTGTTTTGGCAAAGGGCTCTAGATTTAGTTGAGTAATATCATCCATGATTGGATTTTCCTGTAGTTTGTCTAGGGTCCTAGAAAGGTTTACTACTGGGAAATTTGGAAGATTCTCTCTTTCATCTGGTTTGGTTTCAGAAATTTGGTTAAGTGCTGCCATGAATGGTAAATTAATTGTCTTGAGAATGTAATGAAATGATAAGGTTGAGTTACAGGGCAACCTTGTGTTTGGAAGAGAAAATTCTCCTACACTGATTGTGCACCCACAGGGTACACCTATGATTGAGTAGGACTGGGCTTTTCGAGTTTTAAGATGTTTTACCATGGCAGTTGATAAAGTAGTGGGGTTCATTAGTAGTGACCAGATACTCATCTTCAGAAATGGAAATAGCATGTGTGGTAGGTGCTTGCATTGGTGAAACTGTAAACTTGCAATGTTCCTTAATCTGTTGAGCCTGGTTAGTAAAAATGGCTACAGGGCATGTAGGCCTGTGCTTATAAATTCTACCATTTACATCTCTGCATACCTTTACTGTAGTACCTTCACATGCCTGCATATCAGCTGAGTCCAATTCGATGAATAATGATTCGTCGTAAGATACTGCTAAGAACTCAGTTGTGGTTTGCAATCTGGTGACTCCTCTGGTGGGGGTCTCCTGTGTGTCTATAGGCATGGGTGATGTAATCATTTGGTATAGTTTGAAGGTAGAGGTAGTAGATTGAATTATAATGTCCAGATGAATATATATATGGTGAGCTGAGTAGGTGTATGAGGTCAGCTTCTGGCAATAATAGAAATCTAAGTTATTAATTGCAAATTGTGCTCCAGGGTGTGTAATCCTAAGTTTGTTGTTAATGTCAATTAAGTATCTAGCAAGGTCTGAGGGTGGTACTATATCAGGGGTTAGGATTCCTGATGATAGCATCCTCAGGGCTGCATTGGTTCTGCAGTGATTGAACTGTATTCATTCTTGCTGCTATGATGATTAATGCATCATTTAATACTTGCATTTTCTCCCTTTGAGTTTTCTCGTGCCTTGAATATGAGTCAAGAGACCTCGACATGTTAGAGGCCCATAGTTTGACGGTGTCACCTATGGTGTTGATGGTACTGTCCAGTACCTTCTTATCTTGGATGTATGCTTTAACAAACTTATCTTCTCTGTCTGTGATCTTTTCAATGAGATTAGCTGCTTCCTGATCTTGTTTAGCAAATTTCCTTAGTATGTCATCTATGTTCTTAAGCTGTCCCATAACTTGGTTTACATCTTCTACTGTGGCTAGACCTAGTACACCGCGAAACAGGGGTGCTAGAAAACCCAGTATGGCCTCTCTTTTGGCCTTGTCCAATGTGTTTATGGGGCTGGATAAAAACAATTTGATGGAGGCTAAGGTTTCATTTATCTCCTTGTCTGCAATTTCCAGCAAGGTATCAAGCTCCTTGGCTTGTTGGATAATTTGACCAGAGGTGTGATCTTGTAGAGTAGGAGTGGTCAACTGGAGTATTCTATCCCTTATGGATCCTTGGGTAGCGGGTGCCCGAGGTATCTTGTAGGGAATAGCTAGCAACAGTGTTGTGGTGGTATGTCCATTGACCAAAGGGTGAGGGCTAGGTTTGAATACTACTCCTATGTTTTGTCTCACCACAGGGGTATAGCCTGCAGCAAGTGGTTCTATGATATATAATAACAGCATAGTTAGCAGTATGGGTGCAACTCTCAGTCTCCCCATGGTGCTTGTGTAAAGCAAGAATAAATTTGCTGTTCAAAGTCTTGTCAAATTTGTAGTATTTTGGTGCTGGTAAAGTCTAAGTGTATGGTGTAACACTTTTAAACAAAGTGGTTCAAACTGTACCTTTGCAAGATTGAGCTGTCTTGGCAATATGTCCGGTGAGTCTATAGAAATTGACCAATACATGGTAAGGTCAGGTTGAAGGTGAAGTAGGTGTGTTCTTTATCCTGATGCAGTCTCTCCTAATGGAGAAGTGGGCTGGCCAGTTCCCAAGTGGGGTCCTGTAGACTTGTGTTCCAGACTGCAGCTGGATGAAGACTGATGGTGGGCTATGGTCCACAGTGCTTCTTATGTAGCCTACCCTACCCACATCCATTGTGGGCCTGGTATTGTTTCTCTGGAGTCAATGCATTGATCTCCAGTGTTTGCAACTGTGGGGGTCTATTGTGTAATCTGTGTACTGGTAATTAGCTCCTCCTGTCATCCAGGACAGCCATTCATGGCCATCTAGACAGTTGTCTGAGGGTAGCTTATAAGGTCGATTGATCTCTATAGACTGCTATGTTGGCATAGCGCGCTCTTTGACCTTTCAGTGGTAATAACCTACTGATATTTCTACAAATTTGATGGCTTTATATATATATATATATATATATATATATATATATATATATATATATAGTTAATCCAATTTCAGTCACACATGCTTATGTGTGGTTGAAAAGAATTTGTAATAAATTTTGAAAATCTTATGTTCTTTAGGTATCTCAATATGTTTCTAATTTCTTGAAACTGCACCACATTTAGATGTTTTTCTTAACATGTGGTGTGAAGGCCTAGGCTTAATAGGGCCTATACCTGTGGTTTCTCTTGTAAGGGTGATATCATTCTTGTTCCTTATGATTTTGTTGTAGTATTTGGCTTCATGTGGAATAAGCCTGTGTGCAAATTCATTGTTCCTGACAGCTACAACCTTTTTCAGTCTGTCTATGTGTACAGGTCTGGCCACCAGTAGATCGGTGTCCAAATTTTTGAGTTTGGCACTTGTCAAACTAGGTCTGTCTACTACAACATATGGTCCCATAAAAAGGGGTTGAGGCTTCTTACACTCTGTGTTGGTCAGGGTTCTTGGTATGTTGAGGTACACCATATCAGTGACCTTGATTTCCTGTGGTGTAAGTTTCTTATCATATCTATCTTTCCTTTCCTTCTGTAGCTTGGCGACCCTTTGTATCGCTTTCCTTCTAGAGGTATCTTGATTTGTTATCATGTTAGCTACATGGTCTGCTACACTGGATATGTCTTCCTGTATTCCCAGCCCTAAGTCCATTGGGGTGGCTGGGTTTCTTCCATGGAGTAGGAAGAAAGGGGTGAATCCTGTGGTTTGGGATTCGGTGTTGTTTAATGCAAAGGTTATGGGTTCAATAAATGAGTCCCACTTGTTTTGATGCTTTGAGCAAAATGCTCTGAGCGCTGTGCCAATGCTAGCATTGAATCTCTCTACAAGGCCATTGGTTTGAGGCCTGTACGGTGAGGAGAATTTATGTTTGATCTTGAGGTGTTTATGACAAATTATATTCTTGTAGAACTCTGCTGCTGTTGTTTCAGCTTTTAAGTCAGTAGTAGCCCAAGCTGTTGCATACCTGGTAGCATAATCTATGCAGACTTGTATATGTTTGTTTCCCCTGGCAGTTGTGGGAAGTGGTCCCACTGCATCGAGATTCAGGAACTTCATTGGTCAAGCCATGTAATCTCTCACCGTCATTGGTGTTTTATGTGAGTGTACTTGCCTTTTTGCTGTGAGGCAAGTGTGGCAGGTGGAAACATTTGGTTGTGTCTGCTAGCATAGACTTCCAATATACCCTAGGTCGGAGTGCTGACATCATCCTACTTGAGCCAAGATGGCCACCAGTAGGTGAGTCATGGAAGTACTGTAGTGTAATTGTTACCCATTGCTGTGGTATAACAATTTGAAGTGGTACAGTATTGGGTTTTCTCCAATTTATGGGGCATATATGGACTAATGTACCATTTACCAAGGTGTATGTCTGGCCTTGGTTAATGATTCTATTTCCTTGTGGCTCTGTCTCACCAGTTTGATGCAACTTCGTGCGGGGAGGTTTCTGATCGTTTCTGACCGAGGTTTCTGACTGAGGTTTCTGACCGTCAGTTACAGAGTTAATTTAGCCTCCAGTTTGAAAGTGGTCACAGAAAGGTACTATTTTCTCACTTCCCCCATGTTCCTTATGGTCCAGGGCAATCTTCCCTGTGCTTTTTGTTCCTTTCCAGAGTAAGGACAAACCAAGAAGGAAGATTTTCTTGACTTCCTCCTCTGCCAAAGAGGTTCCTGACCGGGGAGGTTTCTGACCGGCAGTTATAAAAATATCTATTGACCTGTAGTTTGAATTCCATCACAGAAAGGCATAGTTTTTTCAGTCAATATAGGATTGATCCTATCCTGGCTCTATTTTAGACTGACAAATTTTTTGCTACCCCTTATATTTATGGCACAATTGGCCATCTCTTCTCTGGTCAGAAAGCTTAACATAATGAAGGTTTCTGACCGGGGAGGTTTCTGACTGGGGAGGTTTCTGACCGATGTCTTGATGAAGAATACAGTGCTAGTATGCAACTTATATTGATCTTCAGCCTCCCCTACCTTTTCCTTAGATGGACATCTTTCTATCCCTACTGTTTTTCCTTACTTATTTGCCCTCTCTTCTTTGTTTTAAAGGGAAGCCACTTCTTCTAGAAGTTCTCTGACCTGATGGAGGTTTCTGACCGGGGAGGTTTCTGACCGGCAGTTATAAAAACATGAATTGACCTGTAGTTTGAATTCCATCACAGAAAGGTATAGTTTTTTCAGTCAATATAGGATTGATCCTATCCTGACTTTATTTTAGATTGATAAATTTCTTGCCACCCCATATATTTGTGGCACAATTGGCCATATCTTTTTCCCACTCAGAAACCTCCCCGGTCAGAAACCTCCCCGGTCAGAAACCTCCCGGTCAGAAACCTCCCTGGTCAGAAACCTCCCTGGTCAGAAACCTCCCCGGTCAGAAACCTCCCCGAACGTAGTTGCATCAAACTGGTGAGACCGAGCCTTGTGCTTTTGGTGCAGGCAAGGTCCCATCCTTAAGATATTGTATGAGGGGCAATAGTTCCTTGTCCTTCCTTTCTTCTAAGCCAAGGTTTGTACCTGAGATGGATGTGTCGGGAATCTGATCCAGCAACTGATTTATATCTAGCACGTTTTATTCTGTCTCTTTCTTTTTCTTTTTCATCAACTATTGGCCTATCTTGTGCCTTTTGTTTGGGTGTGTCACTCTTGTTTTGGTGTGTAGGCTCCTTTGGAGGGCCTATTCTCACCTTGGTGGGAGTGGCAACCTTTTTCTTTAAAGGCACATTTTGCTTATTGTCATTCTTCTGTCTCCCAGAGTTCTTTGATTTATTAGATGCAGTGTGGGGTTTTGGTAGGTTTGTTTCCTGTGACCTTTTTCTCTTTTAGAATAGTTTGTGATTGTGTGGGGGGTTTGATGTGCCCTCCTGAATCATTTCTCTAGTCTTTGAGCGTGTGGTCATAGGACACAAATGGTTTGATTTATCCTCTCCCTGCATTGGTTCAAAGAATCTGACTGTTTTGGAAGTTGCTTGAGTAATAGCATATACTGTGTCTTCTGAATCTTCATCATCTGAGTCAGGTGGGGTGAAGGGTGGCTCCTTAGGAGTTGCCTTCAGCATCTGATTGAGTGATGAGAATTCAATAGGCTCGAAGTCATTATCTGGAAAGAGTTTCAAGATACCCCTAATAGGTGTCTCTGGTCTTTCAATGGTGTTGGGTGGATCATCCCTTTTGAATGGTACTTTCTTTTTTACTTTTGCAAACTTGGTTCTACTGGCTGCTGTAACTCTCCTTGGTGGGATGGAGGGTTAGTCATGGGTCCAGAATCTGGGTATTCTCTTCTAGACATAGCATCTGGTGGTGTGTTATCATCACCCTTCATATGTTGAATGGTGAATGAGAATTGTTTTATGTCTAGAGCCCATCTGGCCCATCTATGTGTGAGTCCTGTATTGGTTAATAGTGGAATTAGGGCTGCATGGTCTGTGTATAATTGGAAATGCCTTGTTTCTAGGTAGTGTCTGAAGTGTAATACTCCATATACTACTCCCAGTAGTTCTCTCTCTGTGGTATTGTAACTTCTCTCATGTTTGGAGAGGGTTCTACCTGCAAAGGCTACTAGTCTGAGCACTCCTTCATTATCTCTCTGTGAGAGTACAGCTCCTAAGCTCACATTGGAAGCATCAGTTGCCAAACTGAACTCTTTCTCATAGTTTGGATATCTAAGAAGAGCATTGGTACAGAGGGCATGCTTTAATGCTTTGAAAGCATTATCTGCGTCCTCTCTCCAGACAAATGCTTTGAGATGTGTTTGTAGATTGTACAATGGTCTAGCAATTTGGGCATAACCTTTGATAAACTTCTTGAAGTATTGGCATAGTCCTGTGAAAGATCTGACATTTTTGACTGATTTTGGTGTTGGGAAAGTTTTGATTGATTCCACCTTTGTGGGAGATGGTTGTAGTCCCATGGCCGTGACTCTCATTCCCAAGAAGTCTATTCTGTCTATGAAGTATTCACATTTTGATTTCTTCAATTTGAGTTTACCAACTCTTAAGCTGTTGAAAACATCTTCCAGGTCATGGAAGTGTTGTTCGAGTGTATTTGTATTTGTATTTGAGTTTGTTCAAGATCAATGTTGCTAGATGGCAGAATCCCGCAGGGGCCGTAGCAAGTCCTATCGGCATCCTTTGGTAGACATATTTTTTGTCATTTGCTATGAATGCGGTTTTGTGCTGGTCCTCCTCTCTTATAGGAATTTGAAAAAATCCCTGTTGGGCATCTAGCTTACTGAATACTCTTTGTCTGAGTGAACCTATCATGTCTAGAGTGTCATCGGCCCAGGGTGTAGATAAGGCTTGATTGATTGTATTCTGGTTCAGATGATGAAAATCTCTGAGAATGCCCTGCTGTACTAGACTTTCACATTCTTCCCCTATTGCGGCCTGTTTTTCTGGTGTTTGTCTGTATGGTAGGAAATGACATGGTACTGCTTCAGGTTTTACATGTATAGAGTGGGTATACAGGTGTGTAGCACCAATGTCTCCATCTTTTCCTACAAATATATCATCATATTTTGTCAGCAGTGATTCTAACCTATCATGCTGATCTTTTGATGTGAGCACAGATTTTGGTGGAACATTCTCTTCCAATTCTGGCTCGATGTCATGTGCCTCACTATGTATAGCTGCTATTTCAGAGAGTCTGATTGAGTTAGGTTCAGGGTCAGCATATGTAGACTCACAGTCTGAGTCTGTGTCACTGAATTGAGGTTCATCCTCAGGCCGTATGGCTCAGATGGATTGATCAGTGTGTGGGGTAGTGTCTGACACCTGTTGGGGTTTTTCTAAATCAGAGTCTTTGACTTCCTGAAATAGAGCTATGATGGCACCCTTTTTGATTTTATGTGGGCGCCTGCTGGTGTTGAGTAACACTAGGGGGTGTTTGTTATTTTCCCTGGGGTTACTGCTGCCCTTTGAACTAGATATGGGGCATTGTTATTTCTCTGGAGGTTATCTACTACTCCAGTTTTCCCTTGCAGTGATTGCGTAGATGTGACTTTACCCAATACTGCAAGTTCAGAGAATGGAGGGATGGTAAAATCCCTCACTGCCCTAATTGGTTTGAGAATTTGTTCAGGATCAATATTGAATTCAATTTGAGATTTTGTAGTGCTTAAGAAATCTGTGCCGAGAACAATGGGCTGTTTGAGGTTGGGAATTACAGCAAATTGGTATTGGAATCTGACACCTTGGATTCTAAAATTCAGCTAGCTGAATGTCTAACATGACACACTGATCCATCTGCCAAATGGATGTTGATTTTTGACTTCCTTAGTTGGATATGGAATCTCTTTTGGAGATCCATGAGGAATGCTTGTCTGACACAGGTGATAGTGGCACATGTATCAACCAAACATTGTACATATGAAACATCATAAAGATTTGCATTGATACAACCATTTTGAAGAAGTACAATAGAAAGCTTGGTACTCTCACCTGTATCCTTTGATGATGAATCTGGTGGGGTGATGTGTATCACTGATGGAAGTCTCTGTCTGTTAGATGGTAGATTGGCACTAGCAATTTTCTCTGGTTGAATGTTTGTTAATCCTGATTGATTGTTTGTATTTGGGGTGTCACAGTGCACTGTCCCATTGGCACTGTGACATCCTAGTTTTCCTGGTTCTGTGGGGTGGCTGTGATGTTTGCCACCAGAAGCTTGGAGATTTGATCCATAACGTGAGGTGGTATGTGGGGGTTACTCTGCTGGTTCCCCTGGTAACCTCTTGTGTTGGGTTTGTAATCCTCCTGATGTGAGTTGGAACCCTGGTTATATTGACCAGAGTTGCTGTAGTGACCAGAGTTGTTGGAACCCTGGTTATTGTAGGATCCAGAGTTGTTGGATCCCTGATTGTTGTAGGAACCAGAGTTGTTGTTGTAATGACCAGAGTTGTTGGAACCCTGGTTCTTGTAGGAACCATTGTTGTTGTAGGATCCACTGTTGTAGTTCCTATGTGGACTATGGCTCCTGCTGTTGGATCCTTGGTTATATGATCTGTGGTGTTTATCGCCACACTCCTCTCTGCCAATTGTTGACTGAGGATCCTCTCCCTCTCCTCCTGCTGGGACTTGTTGGTCTCTAGGGCAGTAACTGCATCTTGGATGGCCTTCTCATAGGCCCTTATCTTCTCAGCTATCTGATTAGGTTGAGGGCCTTCATCGGTGTCCATGGTGGAGGGTGTGGGAGATTTGTCTCTGGAGGAGTGGCTATCAGAGGCAGGTGCTGGGGTGGAAGATCTAGATGAGGGTGTGGATCCACCCCCTGAGGCAGATCCTTCTTCCTCAGAGGTAGATAGCGTAAGTTGGGCGTCCTGTAGGGATCCCTGAGAACTGTTGGATCCCTGAGTAGACAGGGTGGGTGGAGTGGGGTTTACTGTGTGTGGGTCTGCTGTAATGGAGGCTGAGTTGCCCCCGGTGGGTCTCCTAGATCTAGGGGGAAGGGAGACCTCTTCAGCAGGTCCCTGACTACGCAAAGTTTTTGTATGTTGTTCTGCCAGCTTGACTGATAAGAGCTTGTGTAATTTGGGATCTTAGTAGGATGTTCTCCACCACATTGTCATACTAGTGGTTGTGCATGATCAAGTTGTCATATGAGAAATATCATATGACTAGTGGTAGTGGTATATAGAGAGTAAGAATATCAAATAATACACTGTCCAGTATAGTCCTAGGTGGGTTCCCACACCTAGCTCCTGACCTGCTGCTTAGAGGGATAAAATGACTGGTAGAAGATAGCCTCTGGCCACTAGAGGGGTGTAGTCCTATGCCTGTCTGGCATAGTCTAACCCAGCATAGTGCAGAGCTATGGCAGGTATCAGGAGAGCTGGACCGGAGATGTTTCTTCAGTGGTGGTTCTGGAGATTCTGATTTCTAGAGGTGCCTGCCAGGTGTATAAGTACCCCCTCCTAGCTTGGCCCCTCAGACTGACTTGAGCCAGTGGCATCTGCCCTAGTCTCTGGTTGTTAGAGGGGAGTCTTTCATGTCTCAGTGGGCGCACAAAGGACCCCCATAGACGCTGCTGCGTCCCCCATTGTCTCAGCCGGTTTGGCATGTTCAGACCCTCATGACTCAGTCGTTTCTGCGTCTACAACCTTCATATTGCGCATGCGCAAAGTTGAATATGTCAGATTTACACTTCCCACTTTCCGGTTTGTCTGTAGCGCATTCGGGTTGCTCTGGAGCGATGCTAGAGCGACTGGAAGGTTATGGCGTCGTTACTTATGTAACCTATTGTTCAGTCTTTGGTGCTCAGACACCCGTGACAGTCGGTTGCATTGACTTTAGAACATTATATACACTATTGTTTGTGCTCAGGGAAACCATTAGGTCGGTCTGCTTTGACCATTAAATCATTATATTGTGCAGTGGACCATGAGGTCGGTCCCTTTGGTCTTATAACTTATGTATATTTGACATAGCTGGTGTTCAGTGGAGCATGAACGCTCTTATAAACATTCAATGTATTAATTTCTTATATACTCTTTGATTAATACAGTAATATGTTAAGATTATTGGAATAATAAAATGGTACATCAATATACCCCTTCCCCAGTCATAGGGTACCATTTATTCTAATAAGATATGGTTCATTATGTGCATATCATTGGACTCTAGTTTCAGCGGGTCCCCCTCTTTGGTGGGAAGGGAAATCACTTGGTTAATTAGTTCTGATCACAGCCAGCTGGTGGCAGCACTGAGTGGTCTGCTGTGCTGTCAGACATCCAAATCAAATTTACCACCAACATAGAGAACTCTGCTTTATGGCTTCAGATGGAGCCACTGTGATGGCGCAATCAAGACTGCTTGTTGACATGAATAAATTTGCTGGAGGCATTTTATTTTTACACATGTATATATGCTTGAACGTAGCATGGTTAGAAGGCACTAAATAGATTGAGATTTTGCTGGGACATTTCCATAACTGGGGTGAGGATAGATGTGAGCCAGCAAGCAGAAATGGGGGTTCCTGCGGAATTTAGTACCTGTTTTAGCCACCAGGGGGCATCACTATGGCCTAGAATAGGAAAAATATGCCTAAAACTGTTTTAGGGTACTTTTTCATGGAGAATTCAACGATTTTTGATAAAACGTTCTATTTTGGGTGGAAAGATTCCAAACATGGCATGTAAAAAGAATGTTTTTGGGCCTAAATAGGCATTTTTGTTGATATCTGTTGCCATAGAAACATGATTTTCATTCTAAATAGGAAAATCAATGATCTCATTTGAAGGTATGTTTCAACAGGTTTACTATGGTGAAAACAGAACGAAAATACCATTTCTAGTTCAAAAGTTATGGGCAAAAGAATTAAAAAATTATGCTAATTTAGCTAATTAGCATAAATTATGCTAATTTTTCATGTATCTCATGACCAATTAGATGTAGAGCTTATTGCCATTCAGGAAATGGCCATAACTACCCATATTTAGCAAGCCATTCTTCCAAGACTAACAGGAGTATCTTCTCTTGCAGTATATCACTGAAAAGCTAGTGATCCCAATTTTAAAGTTGACTTTTAGCACGGAGCGCCCTTTCTCCTTGCCTCTACACAGATATGCAGAAAGTAGAAAATCTATATATTTCAGCTATTGTTCTAGCTTTAAACATATGTAATCTGTCGTAGTTTGTATCGATGATGAAGCAGACCAGCTATATGAATTAGCCAGCTCTTGGAGTTGGAGTAGTTAATGACATGGCTTACAAGATGTAGTTGGCGCATTAAAACCACTGTTATTGCTCTTGGGGTGAGAGCACAATGAAGACGAATTGTAGAGGAAAGGTGAAAGGTGTTGTCTCTCATATTGAAGGTCTTACTGCCTGAATATATGTATGTTCGCTTTTGGTTGCATTTATACAGTATGAAGAATTCATACAGCAAAAGGTATTTTTTCGGAAATTGAAGGCGAGGAATTCTATATTTGCAACTGATGATTTAGATATAGTGTTACAATAGGGAGATGACTTCTCCAAAATGTATATTCCTCCTTCTCTCTTTGATGTTCTGTCTAGACTGAACAATTCCTACACTGTCAGTGTGTCACGTTTTGTGCCGAAACTCATGTTCAACCAAGATTTCTCTTAATGTCAAATGTTTTCAGCTGATCCCTCTAGAAACGGATATAATTGTGATGCACAGAACCCATGCTTTTGCCATTTTTCTACCCTCATCCATTTTCTGTTTCAAAGAGACATCCTCGCTTCTGTTGATGTTTGTTTCCTTGCTTTTTTTCTTTGTTGACAACGGATTATAAAAGTACATAATACAAGGGGAACAGTAAGCATTCAGAACTTTGCAATAAGACAAATCTTTGGGGACAAAGACATTTTCAGCGCACACAGGCAAATCTACGACCCTTTTCCGTGTTTAAGAATTACCAGAGCCTAAATGAAAGTATCTATAGAAAACAAAACTAACTGTTGTAAAGACAAACAGGAATGGTTGATTATGTAAGTGTAAAGTTGTGCTATCAATAGCCTCATTCAACTCCTTCGATTGCCCAAATGATTTAGTTGTATATTTATGATTTGCATAAACAAAGTCAAATCATAACATACCACCAAGATGGCTGTCAGCTAATTGACCCTTGATAACCATCACATGAACAGGCAGACTTAGGGTTGTTGTTTCTTTTTCTTGTTCTTTTATAGCTTGGAGTATGTTATCTTGGTTCCTACCCTTCCTGATTGTATAAAAGAAAGCAAGGCCAACTGCTGGAGTAAATGGTTGCTGCATGCATGATGTCATGACCTCATAGGTGTGTTCACCTGTCCAACAATTTGTGGCTGTTTTCGCCATATTACCTTACAGGAGAATTCTATGCAGTATACTAACATTTGCCCAGAAAGCCGTACCATGTTGGACACTGTTGAAAATGACGTCGTACCACTTTCTGGCCCTCTATCAATATAAAGGTTACCGAAGCATTATGACCTCCTGAATTATATGATGTTTATCCATCACTGGCCTTCGCGTCATTGGGCTGTTACCTTGACCTACTGGTGATTACTGGCTAATTGGTTCTCATTAGTATGCAGCATCCTCCATAGTCACCTAGAGGTATCTCAGTGGTTTTGGGAATTGTAATTTTGGCAGAAAGGCTTGTAACTTCATTTAGCCAAAGTCATTCGTAGAACTACAAGCAGCAAATGGGACATTAAACATCCAGCTGACTTGGCTAGTTAATAAATAGGTACAGTCCTTTGTTACAATGATAGACGGCTGTCAACTCTAAGCCCTATATTTGATAACAGCAGAAGAAACAAATTGAATGCATTTATACAACAATAGTTTTGCGTTAACACTATGAGGAGTGGCCAGGTAATCACTTTTCAGTGATTCCCCAGATAAACGGGATCGAAAGGGGAAAAAGGTGTTTTGAATAAAACAATTAATTCAGACAATGAATACAAAAATGTCAAAACCATTTATAATTGGTGTAAAAACTGTATAAATCGTAGATCCTCATCTCTGCTCAGAAAGTCATATCCTACTCTACGTATTTGCATAGTGTATTATATAACCAGATGCAGAGAACCACCACCCTGAGACCCATGTCCATATACATATATAATGATGTTTACCAAAGAACACACCTGAATTCATGTAGGAGTATTTCTTCTTATTGTCCTCCTTGATGCACGATTGGCCCTCGTGTGCCTGTCCTGTCACCCTAAGAACAATAGCTCCAAATTGCTGGCTAATTGGTTCGCATTTGTATTCAGTCTTCCATCTCCAACTCAGCCTGACGCCACTAAGTGAAGTGGATGTAGATGTATGAGTCTTAAAGGCCTAAAACGTGCATATGGAAACATTAATAAATATGCAAAAGGAGAAACTTTTTACAAGTAGAATAAATCAAAATAAAGAATACAATTCGTGGTGCTGTAAGTGAAGGGCAAGACGAGCACATCTCAATACATCTGAATCTTTTGGGTGTTTGGAGTGAGTGAGTGAGTGAGTGAGTGAGTAATAGATATTTCAGTATGTGTAATGTAGTTCTCATGGCGAGAACTACATTAAACAATTTCACAGAGGAATGTGTCAGTACCCGCACATATTATGTGCACCACACACATTCGAGGGGATAGGAAAGGAATCTAACAACCTTTACATCACAAGCCTTTGTAATTCTATGATTAAACATATTGTGGCGTAGACCGAGGGTGAGTCGGTGGAAGCGAAACCATCCTGGCATGGGGGCGTGGAAGCTGCCGATCCTGCAGCCTCGAGCCCAGCCCCACTATGTGAACATGTGGGCCTGGACAAGAGTCTATTTGTGGACGGTTACTTTTGGCTCCCCCTGTAGTCTAGTGGATGAACCAATATCCCAGGATCCTGGTGCAAACACACTGGCCCTCTGTGCCTCCATACGCGTCTCTGTGGTACTGATGCTCTGCTTCTACACTGAGGCATACCACATCCACATTCCGGGGGGGGGGGGGGCCACTCCCTATTTGTCCTATAGTAACCATGTGCGTTCATGACCCTTGACTTGGTACCCCTTTATGCAGGTGGAAATTTGACTAATATGTACCCCTTTTGACGGGAATTAGCTTGGAAATCCACCCCTTTTCCTGCTGTCAGGATGACAGAAGACAAACTCTGAATTTGGGCACCCCTTGAACGGAATAGTTGCATGAAGGATACCCCTTTTCCGACTATATTTTGATTTTTTTCTGAAAAATGTACCCCTTTCCCAACCTAAAAATTCAAGAAAAAATGATGGCCGTGTGATACAAATTCCAAGGGACCATTTGCTCTAAAAAAAACTTTACTTTTACATTAGCATGATTTGACACAAGAGGTGTGTGCTTACAGCCCAAAAGGCGAGGGGTGCGCTTATTAGTGCAGGTGCATTTAATAGAAGGTAGGCCCTTAGGGAGTGGTCATTACTTATCAACAGGGGGGATGGTGGGTTTGTGGGGGGGCGTAAAAATTTCAGATCCCTCTTGAGGGGGGGCTAAAAAAATTTACCCTCTTTTGAGCAAAAATGCCCCCGCGCTACTATAGCTCAAAGAGGGGTGCGAAAATTCTCCACGCCTCCTGTTTGTGGAGGCGCAAAACATTTTCACTGTCGTCGAGGGGGGGGACATAAAAACCCACTACCGGCCTGCTGTTGATAAATAATGACTATTCCCTTACTCCTAGGATATTTAAAGGCTGTCCCCATGGCCAGATAGCTCATGTGCCTTCTGCCCTTAATAGGTTAATAGACTCCATGGGATAGGTGATAGGATTGGTCTCAACTCAGATACACCTTATAGACAAGGTATTTTTGTGTAGAATAGTAGACCTACTACTGTAAAAACTCATGCATAAGATGCAGATTATACATGAGGATAGCTCCTTCAGTTAGGCCCACAAAGAATCCTCCTCAAGTCAGGGTGTGCAAGGATATCATATTGTAGAACAGTACTTAATTTTCCAATTAGATTTCACTGAACTGGATGAATTTCATTACCTTTAGTCTTTCTAAAGGAGTCTCTGATATATTAAAAGACATTTCATGATGACGAAAATCATGACATTTTGGATATATACCCTAAAAGTAATTGGCCCCCCTCTAAGAATAGGTAAAAAACAGAAGGCCCCCTCTAAGAATACCCTGAAAATAAATAGCCCCCCGTCAATTTGCTCACCCCCACCCCTGCCATAAATCATGAATACTCCCTAACTCTGGTTCTAGTTAGAATATTTCAAAAATTCCTTCAGCATTGGAAAGCTCTTTCAAAACGTACCCCTTTGAGCCTAATTTGGACCTTAAAGGACCCCTTATAACGGGTCCGGGTGGGTCCGTAACAGGGGTACAAAAAGTACCCCCATTCCTGCTAGTTTTTGTACGCAACCCAAGCAGCCTCTCTGCTCTTCTCTATGGCATGTTGTATAGTTGTGGACATCTCTACATGTGGTTTGGCCTCAGGTAAACAAACCAGGTAAAAACAACAGAACACAACACCCACTAAATAGGATATCAGCCTTGAGAAAAAGGTAATACAATGCAGCAAATAAAAAGCCCCTGATCTACCCATTATGTTACGTGGACGCAAATGCTGCCCTCTCGTGAGTCATATGGTATTCAGGACTGCACTGAAGGGTGTTCTGACTGCTGATTGGTTTAGAATTAGACAGAAGAAATATTGGTAAAATTATGAAAAAAATCACAGGTGTTCCTAAATAGTTAAAAAATGGAATAGTAGGTGTGCTTTTATATTATGCCAAGCCTTGGAGATTTTATGAGGCATGCAAAAGTTAATCTGGCCAATGGAGATTTTTAGGCCCAAAATAGGATAGAATGGCACTCACTGCACATATCATTCCCTTATTTAAGATTTTCAGGGTTAAGCCTATCCAACATTTTGTCAGATTGTGTATGAGGGATGAGTTAACCGTGCTATGGTTGAAACTTTTACCAACGAACATTTTAGGCAGCTGTTTTTGTGTGTTTCACTATATAGAAACATAGAGGAAATGGATTTAGTTCCACGTGACCATTATCTGTCACAGGAACTATCAGGAACTACCACTAGGGGGCAGCAGGGGTTGTCACAAGCCACAAATAGACTTCTGCTCAGACTCTACTATTTGATAGAGACGGGTCTGAGACTGCCGATCCTGGAGTCATGTTAGGAGCGAACATCGCCTATCAGTGTTTGGGGAATGGTCCACTGGTGCTGGCACTGTGCCTACGGTGTCAGCGTTGAAATTGTGTTTCTCTGACAGTCAGTCTGGGTTATGTGCTAATCGAGCCTCATAAGGAGGAATGCCCTAGATGTTGAAATGTATCAGAGATATTCAGCGACGGATTAGATGGTTTGGCCTGAAGCCAGGCAATTAACAGTGTTGATACCAAAGTTAACGGAGTCGCCGTTATCCTTTCTCCCGAAGATAACATAGAATTAGCGAACGCTACAATATGTATCTCTCCTAAGATATCTTATGTACCCTCTACAGAATGGGATAAAGCCCTCAAAGCTTCAATCAGAAAAACCTGACTCTGAGCAGTCTAATGCCTTGCTCATAAGAGGCATCAGCATATTCAATTCGTGCTTGGAATAACTTGAAATGGAAACTCATGTCATGATTCATGACTCATGTTGTGATTGTTGGAAGAATCCACTTGGTAAAATCTCTGGAATAACTGAAGATGTTACCTCGCGTCATGACTTTTGTCCCCTACAAGAATCAGCTAAATCATGAGAACATGTTCTATTATGGAAAATAACTCCAGATGTAAACTTGTGTCATGACTTATGATCCCCACAATAATTGACCAATTCAAGAGAACTTTCAATTCTCGAGTCGTATTTAGAGAATCGCAGCTGGGTTATTCCTCGCCTATAAGCCCGACATTGGACAATTTATTTACTAATAGCTTCCTCACATACCGTAGAATCCGAGCCCCTGGTGTGGCTTATAGCATCTCCAGGAACTCAGGGTGCATCTTATACATGGGATTTTTAGACCCCTGGGGCGGCTTAAAGCAAAGGTCTGAACTCAGGGTGCAGCTTATGTACATGCGTGTGTTTCACTGGATTTTACGGTAATATCAATAGTCACTCCTTTGAAGATCTAAGGTGGCCATTTCTGAATAATGCTGATCAACATGATTGAGAAATGCTCTAAAGATCTGTATCTGTGACACGATCTGCGAAAAGGGGGCTTAGTGCAGGGGGTTATAAGACCCCTTATCCCACTCCATCAATTCTGACAACTGCCATCATTTTGGAGCCAACCAGCTCCTGGATACGAGTCTCAGTATCCAGCTCAGATACTTTGGAGAGTAGGTTATAGTAAGAGCAGGTCAGTCATTTTTAAAGACCTTGCACTCAGCAATAAAAATGTACCCACTCACTGTTTTCATGTATGTGCCTAATATGTATACCTTGCCCTTGGGCTCCCTCATTCATTCTGTGTCCAGCCCTCAATTATTCCCATGCAGTGTATTTCCATCCCCAATGGGACATCAAATCCAATGTGTACAGTATGGCTGACACTGCTGCAGTGTTTGTTGGTAATACGGTCAAGGGAGCACCGAGTTTTCAGGGGTGTTCATTCATCCATTACAATTGCAGTGGTAAAACTCTGTACACACTGGCGATACCTAAGTATACCTGTTTATAAAACAGATACAGCATGTACCTTTACTGTTTGCTATGTGGCCTATACATCTAATAGGACCTATTATTTATATATGTGGCTGTGCCATTCACAGAACATCCACAAGGTTTACTGACTCAGTGGCAGAGACAGGCTGTATAGTTACACTACATGTGGAGGGAAAATAAGGACCATTGAAACAAGGGTTGCTCCCGCAGAGGATCTCAAGGAACCAGCAGCAGGAAGTTGAGAAAAAGGCCTTCTTCCTACAAATGGAGACATGTCCATGCATTCAGTTGTTCAGTTCAGCAGGGAAATGATATAGAACTTTAGACTTAATTGAACCCACAGCAATGATAGGTATGTTGATGTATCAATATTACATACAACGTGAGTAATTGGGGTAGGGGGGTTAGGCGGGAACACCTTTTTCTGTGTGTCCCCTGTTTTTATATTGGTTTCTGTGCGTCTGTGTAATGTGATACACACAGACCAAACTGTGTCTACTGGATACAGGATTACCAATCTGATCCTTTAAGAAAAGTGAAACAATGTGCCATTTGTCTTAAACAAGCACCTAAAGCTTTGGAATACTCATGTCTTTCTCCCTATACTCTGGCTACAATATATTCTTTTATATTTCAGTGTGGTAAGCTCATTTTCATCTTCATTCATCATATTATGCCCTCTGCATTTAAAGAGACATATAGGTACATTTGAAGAAAAAGGGCCTTGGTAAGGCCTTGCTGGTAGCAAATACATTCGCAGTCATACAGTTCTTTCTGGTTACAGGGAACACATGGTCAGCAGCTTCCTTCTTGTGACATTCCCGTCACTGGTGATGGGCAGTCATCAGGACACCTTATGACCTTTTCTATGGTGCAGTCTATTGCACCATTTACCCTTAGGCGCCTGCTCTGTGGTTATCAATAATGAGTCCAATAGAAGCTTGAAATTGATAGTCCTGCAGAAGAAAATCTATATCCTATACAAATAATCCTGTATACAACCAATAGGGACAGTGTCATTACACTCTCAGCTTGAATTGTAAATAGGCAGTAGATGTCGCCATAGCAGCTACAGTAGAACCCCAGTCAAGTCAATGGGTTTGTACTTACATCAACTCCCCCTGTAGTGCACAATAATAAGCTTTCCATGGTAAAACTGGGTCGCTGGGCTGAGTGTGTAGGGTTAGGGTTGTTCCTCTAGTTCTATAAGAACAGCGGGATGTTATCATGGTTTGAAAAAGCCATGGTTTCTTTAAAAGAAAGCATGATAACATCCCTCTCTTCTTGTAGAACCTAACCCTAATGATATTATCCCTGTTAGTCGTATGTATACAGGTTTTTAACCAATTTGGAATAGAATAGAACTTTTCCCCACAGAGCTATTAATCTAAAATTGATTCTTATAAGGAATAGAAAAGAATAAATCGTTGCCCTGCAGGGCTAACAATTTCAAATTTATAGCCAAAATTATTCTTTCCCCTGTAGGTATCGACTTTAGATTCAAAGCCATGTGAGGCAAGATTCTATTTTAATCCCTTCTATAAAGATACTGCTCCTATTAGTAGTTCAGTGGGAGAGGGTCATAAGTTGTTCCAATGGCTGTCCCTCACAGTGACCAGTGACAGGTACGTCATAACAAGAAACCTGCTGACCATGTGTTCCTGGTCACCGGAAGAACCTGTATGACCATGAGTGTTTGTGGTGCAGCCTGAACCATTTACACAGCTCTGTTGATTGAGCTGTTTTGGGTTTAATGAACTGTAAACTAGGCCAAACCTAATTACGTGCTCCAGTTGAGCTAATCAGGACCTACTCTTGAGGCTCACACCCAGAGCAAGTGAATTTACAGTTACAGAGTTGATTAAGGTCGGTCACTACTTGTTGCAAATAAACCCATCGCACAGGTGTCATAGGTGATATTTGTGAGAACAACACCACTTTTGGCAGGCATGCAGCTACATTATCTATGAATACCCACCAATTACTTTTGGGTCATCTTGGTGAATTTTTGGCATTGTTACATGTAGATTTACTATATTTCAGCTTTTTCCCGACTTTGATTTATAGCTTATGATTATAACTGTCCAATGTTCGAAACAAAAGTGTAGAAGCTATGTTGCTCAGAATAACCAAGGATATATCTATAAATCAGTTTATATTAAATGTTGACATTTTACCCATCATGCAATGCTCCAAATATGACATTCCATTCATTTTAGGAATGCCTCATTGAGCAGTCCAAACCCCTAAGATTATGTGTGGGATCATAATTCAACATTATTTTCAAGAGAAAGGTATTTATGTGAGGTTGTTCATGAGAGAGTAAAAAAGATTGTTCACACGCTTTCCTAAAACATTACAATTTTACCGAGAATGCCAAGCCATATCACTAAAGAAAAATATGTTTGTAATTTTGTTGCATAGATAGGCTTTTTTGCTCGAGAGTTCAAATTTCTCTGGTTTATGGTTGATATGAAGCAAAGTTAAAAAAAGTTTTCATATCTTCTGGTCATTGTAGAGAAAAATAAATTAAATGCCTTTCTTCAAAATTCCATATTTAAAAAAAATAGTACGGGAACCACAATTTTTCATTGCATAATTATATCAATTCTATATGATTCAAGGAACTCTAAAACAAAAAATAAATTCTGGTAACTTCCAGTAAAGAGTAGCGACCAACTTTAACGAGACTGGGGTGAATGGTGTCTATACCTCGCAAATTACATCAGAGAAGGGTCCAACAGTGTTTATCAATCGATAGTACTTCAAAGGAGGCAGCTAGGCTGCCTGAGAATGCTGTTGATATTGAATACCGTGCAGAAGCTAAGCTAGTCTTTACCATGACCTGTTGGTCATTTCAACAGAATTCTCCAACTTTGGTTCGATAATTTGAAGATGACAAGTGCTCACATATACAACATATTACTCTAGGCATAGATATATATCTTTGCTAAATGATAGCATAAGGAAAAGTGTAGAAATATTAAATACTTTCTGCATATGACTTATTTCCTAGAACATACCAATTTCACCTTAAGATGACCACCATTTCACCTTGAGTCAACCACTCCTTATACGGCACATGGCTATTGTATTATTGACCAATGGGAGGCATCCCTGGCATATACTGCGGAGTCGGGGGCTGAAGGTGTTAGTCATAGTGCCGTCGGGGTCTAATGGCGGCCCCCAGCTGATAATGGCTATGTGAGCTATACACTTATTTGTGCATTTAACTGAATAAAAACCATTGATCATGTAGGATTACATCACAAGATTGATGGCCAGAATAGTTTTGGGATAGAAATCTTCACTGGATTATGCACTGATGCATACATTTCAATCTTAACTGTAATGCTATTGGTTATACTATGTAGAGGAACTATTTGATACTAAGAGTGTGAAGATTTAAGGAATGGATTATTATAGTCCATATTGAAGGTCTATTAAAGTACATTAAAAACAAAGCCTCTATAATGCAGGGTTGGAAATACCACCTCTATTTTGATGAGATTTACAATATCCATGGCCATAAAGTTGCCTCCAATTTCCATTCTAATTGAGTCACTATAAAAATAAACATTTTCCTATGATGCAATAGTTTTAATTACGCCATTTTACTGCATAAGATCTATAGAAGACACTTTTTCTTTTTTCAAGTGATAGTTTAATGAACATAGCCCCATTAAAAGAGAAGTTATCAAGTGGTCAGCTCAAGGTGAAAATAGACTAACTGAGATGGTCTTAGAAATGATGAAAAACAATAGACATTACACATGGATTTGAGAAAGGTAATTGGTCCAAAAGCCCAAATAATTGTCTTTCACTTATTACCTTGGGGAACCCTAAGGACCTATTAGACTCAAAGATATTAGCTACTACTTTTCCCTTGTTGAAAAACTGTACAGGAACGGTCGTCTTTATAGGTTAAACTGGATTCATGAACGTGCCAAAATGGAAAACGTGCTCAGAATGTGAAAGCGGGCATCCTCTCCCAGATTTAAACCTGCATGTTGATAAAGTGGATATACATTTCCATAAGGAATAGTACAATACTATTAGAAAGAAGACTAGAATGTGCATACCACATTGCACGTTTAGATAGACACATACTATATCATAAAATGGGCAATCCTCCACATAAGCGCTACATAGTTGCCTGGAGCTTGTTCGTGCCCGTTGCATTCTGGGTTGTTCACAGCCTAAAGCCTCCTCAAAGCCAATTAGGCATGTCAGGGGTTTCGTTCTACACGATCAGTGTTTATGTCTTATCAATGTTGGCCATCCTTTATGTATAATCCACAGGAGCACATGATGGCATCTGATTGGTAAGATCGATTGTGAAGATCAATATTGTGGACTTGGTCTCCTTCAAGGTCCGGCCTAGACAACGATGTTACACGACATCTATCGAATCTACAGTGAATGGCTTCTTGTGTGATACACATCTGTCATCATGGTTTACCAAGGCAGTGCTGGGGAGTCTAACCCCCATCACTGTGTAGAGGGATTCATACTAGACAGGACTATGCAGTGGTGCTGTCATGCCAATGTCGTCATGGAACATAAATGCAGTGCTGGGGAGTGATCACACTAACAGATCACTAGCGTGTGTGGACTCTGGTGGAGGGGTTGAGCAATGCATGGGCCACTGTCCATGGTCCCACATCTCAACCCCGACACACAGGGAGTGAGTGATTAGTGTTCTACAATAATTTTCCAGGTCCTATTTAGTTATTATTATAATGGAAAATTGAACACTCCTTCTAGAGACAGTATTGAGTAAATCACCCTGACCAGCTCTGCACTGCTAAAGGGCTGGCTCCACTGCATCGGTAGGGTCCGATTGTTATATAGCAAATGTATGGGAAAAAAATCGTCGGATCAGTAAAAAAATAGATTAATGTAGAAGTCACCATCACTGCATTGATGCATTGTTCTGACCCTGTTGGGCCGTCATTAAATGTTTTATATGCATACATGTATAGTTGTGGTATGTTTTAAAGCGGGTATAAAATCTGTTATAGCATTTTCTGATATGTATTTCAGAGAATTGTACACCCTTCCCTAAGTTATAGAGTGCCATTTATTCTGGTACTAGCTGGCCTATTAGATGCACAATACAGGACATGAGTTTAAGCTGGTCTCCCCTCTATGGTGGGGAGAGAAATCACTTGGTTAATTAGTTCTGGTCACAGCCTCTTGCTGGCAGTACTGAGTAGTGGGCTCTCCTGCCCCGCATCCAAATCAGAGTCACCACCAGTAGGGAATACAACTCTACTTTGTGGCTTTAGATGGCTTAAGATGGAGCCACTGGTGCAATTAAGACTGGATAAAATGCTGGAAGCATTATATTTTCAAATAGATATATGCTTGAATTTAGCATGGTTAAAACTTATGAAATAGATTGAGATTTTACCAGGACACTCGAACAAGGACTGGGATGATAGACATGTAGAAAATCCATATATTTGACATCTTGTGCCAGCTTTAAAGTACTATGTGACCATTAGATGAACACAATAACAGGTACTCAGAAATAACTACTATGGTTACAACGCTTTAATCTAATGTGACATACCTGATTAGAGCTGTTGGAAGAAATATCCGGTTGAGACATTAGCTCTAGTGTGTATAGTGTGTATAACGTCATCATTACTCTTCTCAACAAGTGATGGAAATATCGTGATGGAAAGTGTGTGGGAAGTATGGTGATGTAAACCAATGGTAGAAGGTGGTGTCAGAACCACAAAATAATTTATATGCCCACTTCTCAGGCATGATCGGGTCAAGCTATAATTGTGACAATGTTCTCCAGAGGAGATTCAATTTAATTTCAGAAGTATGGAAATGACCAAGTTAGGGGTAATTATACATGGCTCCCTGAAGGACGGGGATGACCTTACTAATGGCAAATGCGTTATGCTAGTATTGACGAGTCAGTTATTGCCAGGTGAGGGTGGGGGTGCTTGGTGGATTTCAGCTTAGGGGACCATTTTCTTGGGGGGGATGCATTTTGCAAAGTCAGTTTATAGTGAAAAGGGGCGGGGGCGTGATAACTGTTACCACATTGCTGGGGGGGGGGTCTTGAAAATAAATTAACTGGGTCGCAAAAGTCCACCAACTAGCCTCCCCCCTTCCAGCTGGCAATAAATGACTCGTCCCTTATGTGGGGCCAGGAATTCAACTGCCTCTTACTTCTTCGTATCTACTCCCGCTATGATGATCCAGGTGAAACCCCTTGGATCTCCATAATGAATGTGATTAATACTGTCCTTACAGTAGCAATCCTATACCTACATTACTGGTATCAATTACAGCAGTGTCTGCGCCTAACACCTGGCATTGAAGGCTTCCCTCTCTATAATGACCATGGTAATGGCAAATTACAGTCCATGCCTTCTACCTGGATCTAGCATGCTTGGATATTAGGAGCGTGTTATTACAAAATGTTTGCCTATGCATATGTAGACAGACAGAGATATCAAATGTTCTACTCGCTTTCATTGAACAGGCCTGCTTAGAGTGTAGGCATATGGGGAAAAAACACATACATGTCATGTGCATTTTGGTACTTGAAAAAGGTTACTGGTTGTCTAAAGATCAAGACAAGGTCACATAAGACGTTTGAGAGTGTTCCTGTCAAAGAATTCCTCCAACTGTGTGCACATTTTGACCTAAAATTCTTCAACATGTGTGGACAGATGAGGGGAAAGGGTCCTCCGAGGTAAGATGTGACATTTAGAACTGAAGTTATCAGCTCTAAAATGAGGTATCACCCTTGTAGATAGTTCTTTTGGTCTTGGAGATATTGCTTCACAAAAATGGAATGACATAACTGTATCAATATAGGCAATAGCTGTATTATTCACTGTTTGCATTGAATTTGACATCTAATTAGCATAATGATTTAAATAATCAATCAAAAATGACCAAACCTTTTCATACTTTTGGGCACAGTTTTGGATCTAGAAATGGTATCTATATGCTTTTTTCAGCATAGGACTCATGATGGATCATTCTATCCATTGACATCCCCAGTGGCCAAACACAGTACTAAAAATCCCGCAGGGAGGGCCCTTTCCCCTCATCTGCCCACATGTACAATAATCGAATACTGTTGCCTATAACCCATCTGGATATCAAGGTCATTGGTCTTGTGATGCCTATCCTTCATTACCATTTAAATGTCAATTTTCATTATGATAAATGACTGCAGCCCTAGTGAGAAACTCACCAGAGCAGTTTGCATGCACCATGCTGGAAATATGGGATTCAAACAACCCTGAAAGGTCTGCATTATACACCAATGGGCATGATGCAGAAATACATTGGTAGCCCCTAAATGACCAATATACATTTCAGTTGAAGATCTGGTGCTGGTACATGTCAGCATTCAAGAGTTACCATGGCTCATGGCACAAAGGTGTTTGCCCCTGAACTTCTGAATGATCTTTTCTGTGAATGTTCTGATGAATGTACAGACAGGTGTGTATGCATAACTCACAAACAGCCCTGTGTTCCTGCCTGCGGATGTGATAGTGACTCATGCCCAAATGTGTACACCATGCTGGCAGAAAACATTGACCCTGAGGATGAGCAGTAGTTATGTGTCGCCCATGTCATGGAGGACAAGTAAGTCATTCTTTGCTAGCCACAGTGTCAAACACTAATGTGTGACCTTGACCTTTGGAAAACCAATCACTTTCATAATTGATTATCTCTCTGTTTTTCTATATGCACATGACAGATGTCATGATAGCAATGGCATTGACCTTGACCTGTCATAGGTAAAGGTCATTTAATTGAACATATGTCATAGACTGCAATTGCTGTTGCAATAGATAGTTTACTTTGTGCTCCAGGTATTTGAAATTGTGATAGGGAATCATAGGGAAATCTGCAATATTTGACCTTTGTCCTATGACCCATGACCTATAAAATATAAAATATCATTAAATAGTGTGTTATACTTTTCTAGTATGAGAATATACAGAGAAAAATGTGATTTAGAATAGAAATAATTTTTGTCTTATTTATTTCTAATTAAATGATATTTTCCTACTTTTTATTTTAAATGCTCTTTTGCCAAGTTTTTCTCCCACGTTTATTTGTACACACACCATAAAGTTAATTATAAGTTAATAAGACATGTCATGCTTATAATACTATATAGGTACACCCCTGTTCTGAATAATACTGGATGGTAAATATTCACCATTGAAATATCCCAATTAATAGGGCGTTCAGACTATTTTTAGAAAATAGAGAAAAACTTTGATTTTCAACCAGAATGGATGAAGGGGGTCCTCAGTAATACAACACTGAAGGAATTGTAGCTCTATCATCACTAGTTCCTTTTTAAAAAACCTTTTCTACCAGAAAATAGGGTTTCTGGACAGACAAACTCACCATAGTCTTGCCATAGAGAGTGGTCTAGACTGCCGGCCAAGTTTCTGTGAATGTGGGGAGGGCAGTGTGTGTGCACTCTGAGCATCCTGTGCAGTGAGTGGGGCCTATCTGTTCTATAGTAAAGGTACACACAGTGCAGTATTTGGAAACACAGGAGGTATCAATCTTACTATAAAAATAGTGAGTATTTCTATTCCAATCTTTTTGAGCTCTAGACAGAAGATTGTTGAGTCACATAAAATTCAAATTTATGGATTAATTTGCCTAGTTTAGCCCAGCATTATAGCCAAGTGTGCATGCCTCCCCAGGCAGCTCAAAGTAGTCACTTCTCACTCACTTATATAACTCGTTCATTTTATCCACTGGATACAATCCACTCGGGCTTCGTCATCATGGATTGTATCCATGGATAAAATCAACTTGGTCATCAATAACCCTTACATATGCTCTTTATACCATTTTCATATATTAGTTGTCTTGCGCTTATTGGGTCGAAGGCACATAGTCCCTCGGGGCCAATTAGCGATTCAACCGTCCAGGGCATAGATTTCTTCAGGAAATGGCTGCTATTTAGAGGGTAGTGTTTGATTTCTAAGTGACTACAGATAGAATAAAAGTGAAATATTTTTACTAAGCAAGCTGAGCATTTAGCTATAGGTACAATAATTTTTAAAATGATACAGTTGTGATAACTTTGTGTCCAAGGCTATTCCTGCCTGAAATCAGTCCGACCATTTTATGTTGGTTTTAGCAATATAATAGTGACATCTGTCTATGTAATATATGTGTCAAACCGCTATATAGAGGACTCCTGATAGAATGGGGGTTAGGATGTGGTCTTAGAGGGAATTATTCCATACCTGACCACTACTATGGGTTCAAAGCTTAACTTTAGAATTTAAAAATCCCTGAGTGATATACTTATTGCAAGTGCACAAAATCTCACCTGTTGGCCAAAGCCCACTGGAACACTTCTCCTGCCATGGCTCAACAGCCATGGCTAATATACTAACCAACGTCAAACGTTATGCTAACAAGGCCTTATTGGGCGGCCCTATTATCTATTATTTATAGTGGATATCTCACTTTTTATTGCCAGTCACCGAGTAACGACGCGAGCTGGCTAATTCTTGTGTTAATCTTTCCACTCTTGGCCTTACTGGCTGGCGCTGCTCCTAATTAACATATATTGTTATGAGTTGACTCACGTGTCCGTCGTCTCCTCTATTTGTTATTATGAAAGGCCGAACGTGCCAACCATTAATAGGTTAAAACAATACCTATTTCATTAGCAAAGAGCTACAAATACATTATTTGTCCCTCTGAGGAAATAGATGGATTTAATATGGATTCTTTTCCTATTGATGTGCTTGCCCAGTTAGTCAAACCTATCTCTGTCTGTCCAAGAGATTGGTATATTTCAGCTCTTGCAGCAAATCAAGTCTCAGAAATTAGGGGGTGTTTTTAATACCAGTCTTTGGCCATAGGACGCTATTTTCAGGCTGTTAGGATACCTTTGCTGCTTTATCACCCTATCAGTCTTTGTCTCTTGCTATATGGGTTATTTTTAAACTGGTGTCACTAATGGTCTGCCATTCCAGGCATAAGTGTCCTCATGACAGTTGTTGTGCATGGTTACACATCATAGAACTTTTCTAATGTTGATATTTACATTGAATACATAAAAGGTATCTACTCATACCTACTGGAAAACTACAATTTTAGATGATTCAGTTTGTTCTAGAGAATAATGCTAGGTCTTTGTTCTCTTATGCTTTGACTTCATGGTTTTTGATTTTACTTTTAAAATCGGTATGTCATTACATGATAGCTTTGCATGTCCAATTATGTCTGGATTTGACAACTTTCCCACAGATGCTGGTCTCTCTTATCTTTTTAAAATTGCTTTTTGTGAAGCATAACTTGAAGGTTTCCTTAGGCGTTCGATATTAATTGATTTCTGAGTTGTTTTGCCATCTGACAAACGCCTCAAATATACTGTGTGTGGTGAGCACACTTCTGTGACCATATAGGGTCCTGCATATGTTGATTGAAGCTTCTTACTGGTGCTCGGTGCCAATAGATTGGGTACATACATGTATACTATGTCACCTGGGTTTTAGGTGGTGATTGATCTTATTGCCTTTCCTTCATGAGCTCGTGACAGTTTCTCAGATTATCTGAGGCGAATTTCTGAGCTGATTCTCTTTGTTTCATCATGTGTAAAACCATTTCTTTTTCATCCTTGAATTCTGTTTTGTTAAAAAGGACTAACGATGCATCTGTTGGTAGCAGTGCTTGCTTTCCAAAAATCAAGAAATTGGGTGAGTAACCAGTGGCCTTGCTAACCGTGTTGTTTAGGCTGAAAACTACCGACTGTAGTGACAGATTCCAGTTCTTTTGGTCCTTGTAGATGTATGATCTCAGGGTGTTTTCAATTGCTTGGTTACTCCTTTCACATAATCCTTGACTCTTTGAGTGTAGTGCACTTCCAAAAACCTGTTTAATTCCGAATTTTGAACAGAATAGTTTTGTCAATTTTGATGTGAAAATCGAACCGTTGTCACTCATGAGTACACTTTGTAGACTGTGTATACAAATTACCTTGTCTATTTAGTCTAATATGAATGATGCGCTGCTCAATTCTTTGCAGTCCCAAGCGGTGATATGCCTGGATGCGTGATCAACGACTACCTACATGTATGTACTTGGTCCCGTTCCTTGCTTCAGGTAAATGTCCTATACTGTCTACGATGACGCGACTGTATGTTGTGAGTGTTGGTTCCATTATTTTCATTGGTAATTTCAGACATTTGGGCTTTTTGTTTGTGATCAGGCATGTGTGGCAAGTTCCAACATAGTTGGTTACCTGTATTTAATCAATTTGTATGTCTTTATTTTGCCTAAGTGTCCTCCTAATGGAGCGTAATATAGTGTCTCCATTAGTCTGTGGGTCCATGTCTTGGGTATAACGACTTGCAGTTTCAATTCCCTCTGTTTGCTGAAGATTGAGGAATTCATTTTGAATAGTATATTGTCGATGATGATGAAGTTGTCATGTCTCAATAGTATTTGTCTACTGAGGTGATTGTCCTCTGGTAGCTTGTAACTTCTCATGCTGGTACAAAAGCCGTCCTCACTTTGAGCCTTGATGAGATCCTCCCTTGTTGGTGTTAATTTATGTGCCTTGAGAGTTCTATGATCGCCTTCTCTGTGAGTGTGGCTGCTTTGGCAATTATTTTTAATCGCTTTATCTTAGCTGCGGATCTCGAGCTTGCGGGCTTGAGCTTTTTGGTGGGTCTATCCCTCTTTCTGGGTTCAGACTCCATCTGAGGCTTTGAAGAATCCTTAAATGATATGGTAGGGTATTTTTCCTGCATTACCTTTGCTCTTGTGATGGCATTTAGTTTGTGCTCCTTTGTTGAGTTCTTCGATCTTCTTGGTTTTTTGTATTTTCCGCTGCATGTATATCCCGCTTTCTTGGCTTTCTCTACCCATGTCTCTCCATCTTTCAATATTGATCTTGGTTTGAAGTGTAGTATTGGAGTATTCGGTATTATGTCGTCTTTGTGGAACGTTTTGTTGATGGTGATGTCAGAGAATTTGGTCTCTTTGAGTGGTATAACGACTTTTTCTTGTCTTTGTATTGGTAGTGGTTCATCCTCCTGCTGTGGGTACTTAATTCGGGATAGGTAGTCGGCTATTGTCTTTGCCTTCCCTGCTAGGTATTTGTCTGTGAAATCGCATGACATCAACAAATCTAACCATCTTGCTAGCCTGCTGTTCGTGATTGCTTCCTTTTTGTTGAATAGTAAGACGAGGGCAGTGTGATCTGAATATGATTTGTGAAGTGGGAGAATTCTGTATAACGATAGAATTTGCTGATTGCATACACAACACCTATCATTTCGTGGTCTGTTGTGCAATATCGCTTTTCTTGGTCTGTTAATGCTCTACCTACCCATTCAATTGGTCTGTAGAATCCATTTTTCGTCTTGTTGGGTCAGGCAAGCTCCAATTGAGTACTTTGAAGCATCAGTGAAGATTACGAATTCCTTCGAGTGGTCTGCAAATTTTAGGAATAAGTCTATTGCTTCGTCTATTGCTTTCTTTATTGCTTTCTCATATGTTTGATGACATTCAGCTGTCCAGACAAATGGTGGGTTGTCTGTGGTTAGCTTGTAAACTTGTGACATTACTTTTGCGAAATCCTTGACAAATTTCTTGTAGAATTGTGCCATTCTGTTGAAACTTTTGACTTCAGATTTATTTTGTGGTATTTGAGTGGCCATATTTTATTCTCTTTAATCCAAATTCGCATTTCTGTCGTTTGAATTTCAGATTTCCCTTGATCCCTATCTTCATCACTTTGTCGAGGTCTTGTAGGTGCTTTTTCCAAGTCGGGCTGTACACAGCTATATCGTCCACGCAGGCGCATGCGTTGCGATATTTGCATTTTGCCATTAGACGTTCCATTATGTCTTGGTATCTGCGTCCACTTATGTTCATTCCCATTGGGATTGAATTCATTACATAGCGCCTTTTTTGCTGAGAATGCTGTTATGTATTTTGACTCTTCTGGTAGTGAAATCTGATGGTATGCAGCAAATATGTCCATTTTGTCGTAGTATTTTGCTTTTGACTCTCCAATGGTGTTTATTAGATCTTCAGCTTGTGGAAAACTGTATGAGAAGGTTTTGAGACACTTGTTGGCATAGCGTAGTCTATGACTATGCGCCAACTGTCAGGTTTGAAGAGGTCCATTCCTGGCTTTGGTACTAGGAACAGTTAGGAATGCTGGTGAGTTGAATTCACTTGGATATTCTAATGGTGAAATAACTCCTTGCATTATTTGTTTTTCTAGTTGTTCTCTCATTATTTCCTCCTTTCTTGGTGAGAGTTTATATGGAGGTTTGCATGCATTTTTTTTGTCCTTTAGCTCCAATGTTCCTTTGGGATTGTTGACAATTCATCATTTATTTTGTATTTTGGTTTAGCATTGCTCCTGTATCTATCAATGCATTTGTTTTGATGCCTTCTGCTTCTAGATCTAGGACTCCGTTTTCTAATGGTACTCTGATCTTGACTGCTGGTTCGTGTTAATATACACGTTTCTTGAGTGCTAGGTATAACTAATCTTCACTTTCCTTGTCCGAATCATTTTGGTCTGAACTATTTATTGTGTTGTAGAGATTTCATCAAATTGTGTGGCATTGAGCATGTTGATGCCCATCAGAGAACCATCAGTGGGTCTCTTGCTGATTCTCCCTAAAACCTATTCATCATTGTTAATTTCTGGAGTGTCATCCTTGCTGTAATGATCGCTCACATCCTGTGTACCATGATTGGCATCTTCTGATTGCACATTGTTGAACCCTCTATTGTATTTTCTGTCTTTGTCTGACTTACCACAGTCATCGTTGTATTTTCTGCTATTTTTCTGGCTGTTGGAATTTCTGTTTTGGTTGTTATTTCCTTTGCTGTTACTTTGTCTGTCATCATTGCTATTGTAACCCTTGTTGTTGTCTCTTCTTGAGTTGCAGTAGTTCTTGTGGTCATATCCTCTATCATGATTGAGATCGCTCTTGCAGTCTTGATATCTTCCTTTTCATTTCTGTTCTCGTACCTGTCGTTTGACCTTCCGCTTCTGTTGTTGTCGCGCTGTTTGTCATAATCATCCCGTCTTGATTCTCTGGGTCTACTGTTGTAATTCCTGTCTCTTTCATTGTATCTTCTGTCGTCGTTGTAACGAAGGTTATTGTCTCGTGAAGAGTTCCAGTCTTTCATCTGGTTTATTCTCTTTTCCTCTTTCCTCTTGGATTCAATGAATTTCAGTTGGGCTTCTTGTTGTAATTCTATCCTTACTACTGCTCTTTCAACATCCTATAGGGTTTTGATGTTTGTGTCAAAACGCAGTAAGCTTGCCATTCCGTCTCCTAGACCTTTAATCATGGCTTCTAGCTTACCTGCATTGTACTGGTTGCTGTTATTCAGTAATATCTGCATTTCTGTGCAGAATTTTGAGATTGTTTTGTCAGGCTTACGCTTTCTATTTCTCCAGCCTTCCATGATGCTTTGCAGGGTCTCACCCTTGAAGTGCGCGAGAAATTCAGCATAGATGATTTATGGATTATCCAGCTTTTAATCATTATCTCTGGCATTATTGTCTAGGCAGCTTCTTAGTGGGTTTCCGTGCTTTTTTTTTGTCTCTCTCTGCTATTGTTTTTAAATAGAATTTGAAATTCTTTATGAATGCAGATGCATTCATAACACCTGTTGTGTGTGAGAATTTCTCCAGTGGTTTGATATGCGGTTGTTGGTTGTTGGTGGTGCTGAATTGGTGTGCATTACTACTCTATTTCCATTTGCGTGGAAATATCCTTCGATGACATTTTGTTTCAGGTGACTCCTGAAAGCAGCTCCCTCGCTCCTTCTCCAGATGGGACTGGATCCAACAGATAGAGGCTGAGCCGCTCATCCCACAGACTGAGTCACTGTGCACTTCCAGAAATAGCACATGAGTAACACTGAGTGGGACTCCCTTTATAAACAGGCAGAACCCACTCAGGGTATCTTATTCTTCTCCAAACCTAGACCCTACGACACTCAGGTGCCTTGGCCCCAGGATATAGCTTGGTCAGACTGGCGAGTACCATACTGTTATACCGTATTGACTACTCTCATGCCAATCTTACAATAAAGCTGGATCATCAACTGAATTGTCTGGACTCCTGTTACCTCACATGATATGCAACGACCTTTTGACAATGTGGTTGATTGTCTCTAAGTCATCTTGATTGTATGCCGAGGCATAACTAAGGTTGTACATAGGCTCTGGGGCATTGCCTTCCATCATTTCTAGGACTCTAGTTATCTTTTCCTCTAGATTGCCAATTTTACCATTTATGGTATTTACTTGGATTGTTGTGTTTTTGAGCTTTTCAGCCAGACTGTCAATGCTTGATCTGGTTGTATCAAACATTGATTTGGTCAGAGACCTTTTGTTTTCTTGGTCTCCCATGATTCTGCTATATAAGCTATCCATTGTTGACTGTAAGTCAATACGCTGCTTCTCTAGAATTCTTTCTGTTGTTTCTCTTTGGCAGCATAGAGTCTGGTATATATTTTCTAATTGTGTGTTTTGACTTTTGATTGATGATTGCAGTTTTGAGCATTCCAGCTTCAGTTCTGCTCTGATCTTGTCAATTTGACTATCAGTGTATTCAGTCAGGTGACTGTCTAGATCTCTAATTCTGTCTTCCATGTTGGCTATTTCAGTGATTTCTGATTTCCTCCAATTTAGCCTTTCTCTTCCTTCTTCTAAGGAGAGGTTTGCATTGATGCCTTTTTCTGTGTGTTGCCTTATTTGATGGAATTTAGTTTCTGTACCTGTTCCTAGGTTTATATAATCATGCTCTGATAGCGTATCTACATTACCGATTATTGGTAGCTTTGCTGTGTAATTGGAGTCTTTTGGTCTTGCGCCTGCACCTATGTAATTTGCATTGGCATTGGCTGTGTTTTTATTTGATAATACAATAACTGCTGCCAAATCACCTAGTTTTCTTATGGTTTCATCATTTCCATTCAATGAACTGTTTACTACTGGCTGGTTTTGTGCCAGATATATGGGCACGATACCTGTGATAGAACTTGTGCTAGCTATGAGTTGTTGTCTAGCATTTGTTTGGCTATTGTTGTGTTTTTGAGCTTTTCAGCCAGACTGTCAATGCTTGATCTGGTTGTATCAAACATTGATTTGGTCAGAGACCTTTTGTTTTCTTGGTCTCCCATGATTCTGCTATATAAGCTATCCATTGTTGACTGTAAGTCAATATGCTGCTTCTCTAGAATTCTTTCTGTTGTTTCTCTTTGGCAGCATAGAGTCTGGTGTATATTTTCTAATTGTGTGTTTTGACTTTTGATTGATGATTGCAGTTTTGAGCATTCCAGCTTCAGTTCTCCTCTGATTTTGTCAATTTGACTATCAGTGTATTCAGTCAGGTGACTGTCTAGATCTCTAATTCTGTCTTCCATGTTGGCTATTTCAGTGATTTCTGATTTCCTCCAATTTAGCCTTTCTCTTCCTTCTTCTAAGGAGAGGTTTGCATTGATGCCTTTTTCTGTGTGTTGCCTTATTTGATGGAATTTAGTTTCTGTACCTGTTCCTAGGTTTATATAATCATGCTCTGATAGCGTATCTACATTACCGATTATTGGTAGCTTTGCTGTGTAATTGGAGTCTTTTGGTCTTGCGCCTGCACCTATGTAATTTGCATTGGCATTGGCTGTGTTTTTATTTGATAATACAATAACTGCTGCCAAATCACCTAGTTTTCTTATGGTTTCGTCATTTCCATTCAATGAACTGTTTACTACTGGCTGGTTTTGTGCCGGATATATGGGCACGATACCTGTGATAGAACTTGTGCTAGCTATGAGTTGTTGTCTAGCATTTGTTTGGCTATATGATAGTGTATTTATGTCCTGTCTTTTTGGTGTTTTCTTGGAATCGATTGAGCTGTCAATGTGGTGTAATTTGGAATGGGGTTTCGGTATCCCCTTTGGGGTTTGAATTGCCTGAGCAATTGGTGTTTGAGGTTTTGATTGAATGTTTGATCCGGAATTGGGGTTGAGGTGGGCGGTATAAATCTTTGTGGTAATGGTGGTGCTGGATATTGGCCTTGTGTGTGTGGGAATATTGGTGAGGGTGTTGAGGGTGCACTGTTTGTGTCTGATACAGTGTTTTCTTCAAGCTTGATTTTCTGTTCAGTCAATGTCACATCTGCAGCTGTGCTGTTTAAGTTGTTATTGTCTATAATTTGTGAATTGCCAAATTCTATGGGACTGGTAATGTCTAATTGTTGTTCGTTTGCGTTAGTATCAAAATTTATAGTGGTACTTAGCTCATACTGGTCCGACATCTGGTCATGTTGAATGATGGCTTCTCTTGTATTGGTGTTGTCTTCAATGGTCTCTAGATAACCTAATACTTTCTTTTGTATGGAAACTCCTCTTTGTAATGTGTATCTGAGTCTGCTTCTTCTCTCTAATTTTTTATCTAATTGGCTTTTGCGTTGTGCAACAGTGGTACTTCAAGATTATATCTTGAATTTTGATCATTCATAATTCATGAACGATATGTACCAAAAAAGACGGGTTCTCCACCAAAATTTCAGGTCAAGATCTCCTTTTTAATATGATGATTCTACTAATAGGGATATGGGCATCCTGTCCCATGGGCTTGCTAGGTCTGGTTCATACTGGAATGAACCGGTCCATGGGCCTAACTATGGGATAACCCTGCATGATGGTTACCATGTATAGTGGTTATCCTGTATAATGGATATCCTGCCTAATGGTTGACCCTTGTGTGTTCTATATATATTCTAGACTATAAGTGGTATGGTTTACATATAGTGGTTTTAGTGGGGCCTAATTGTACAGAAAGGTGAAATATGGGTGGTTAATAGATGGAGGTGATAATTATATAGAGATTAGAATAAAGTGAGACTTATAATGAATTTAATGTATGTATTATGCTGACAATAGACTACTGTTGCCACCTTGTGTATATTACGTCTAAACACATAGAAATACAAATGTTTGAAAACTAAGCACCTAATTTTTTTTCTGTCTACAGTATAAACATGTAAACATATTTAGTGTAACTGTGTTAAAGTTGGCATGTCCGCTATCACAGTATGAATTTTTGGGTTTCTCTTCAATCTCTATCTAGACAACATTCTAAACCATGTGCTAAGATATTTAAAGATTATATGAAATATTTCTGCTTCAAACAAAGAAAACCCATGTCCTGTATTCATTCCTATCCTATTAATAAATCAGGTGTGTCTGATTTCCTATAGAGGGAGCTGTGGATGAATAGCCAGTCCTAATTCTCAAGGTGTACTAAACACTACTCAAAGCCTGTCAGACAAGCCATCAGGTGGTACTGTGGTATGCAGGAATGTCAAGGGCCATCCAGTGAAATGTATTGTGTTATAATTAGACAAATCATTATGAGGCACTTTGGGCAAGCAGTGATTGGAAAAATGTATGCATAGCACAAGAGATGAGCATTTACAACCTATTTAGACGAGTTTCCACAAATGTTCAAATCTGTCTTACTTTCAGATATACCAACTTTAAGGGTTTAAAATTTTAATGTTTCATTCCCAAACACATGGTTTACTAAGCACCAGATGGACAAAAACGTTTCACTGCACGAAGTTTGGGCTTTACATTGCCTTTACGCTTAGTGTAATGTCTGTATTTACAGACCTTTACAGACAATTACAGACTTTTACAGGAAAATTCCCACTATCTTTAAAGTTGTTGAGATCGTTTTTTGTATGTGCTTTACTGCCAGATCAAAGGTCGTAATGGCTGTATTTACACTCGATGTAATATGCGTTTAATGTATGTTATGGGAACGCATGAGTGGATTTATGGGTTAATAACCCGTAAATCCACAAGTGCATTCCCATAACATACATTAAGGCGTTTATCTCACATTTTTCTTCATTTTGTATCAATTTCTTACCTTATAACCCAAGATTTAATCCAGGAGAAGACATTTTGTAAGTACATGCGATCCGCTCGCTTTGCCAACCCGCCGTGGCCATGTTGTCACTCTGTCCGACATAACTCCACCTTTACACTCATTTTTCGGGTATAATCCAACATGTCAAGTCCCATACTTCTAGCAGCGCCAAATATACGATCTCTAATTGGTGTTCGCCTACATTTTGTATCCATTTTCTTATAAATAAATAAGAATCCATTGATTTTCCATACCGATCCAACGCACACAGCCCCATACATGGCCATTTCGTCTTGTTGACAAAGCGGGGAGGTGCCCGGATGTACCTGACCTACTTTCGGGTCGGCAAGCCTCAATGGCGGGTGCCGAGACGTATCGCTATGGGAAATCATTGGATTCTTATTTATTTCGAATAAAATGGAGAAATTAGGCATGGCATGTTCATATAGGATATCTAAGGATGGTTCTCTGTTAATAACTCCACCAAGCTCCATGGATTCTAGGCTAATGAGGTGTGTAAACTTCAGGTATGTCGGAAAACTTTTTCAAATCCTCCATGTGCAGTGGTTTCTAGCACCGGTCGGATTGGTATAGTGGACAGCGAGCTAGCCTCCTGCCCCAGCGGCCGAGGATTGATTACCCCTTGAACCCTAAACGGTTTTAACTGGAAATGTATGGAGGAGTTGACTTTGTATACTTCTCCAATTTATTAACATGTCCGGATTGAAACCAGCAGCTTCTTGAAGATGAAGAAAAGGTCTGAGAGTAGGGTTATAGCTTTGATAACGCACGTGGGTTATGAGCAAAAAGGCACTGTAGAGGCCAGAATCGTGAGATAAGCCCCATTAACCCCATGTAAATTCGAATATTACACATAATGTAAGCCCCATTAACCCCATGTAAATTCCAATATTACACATAATGTAAGATCCAGTAAACCACATGTAAATTCTAAAATTACACATGATGTAAGGTCCAGTAAACCCCATGTAAATTCCAAAATTACACATGGTGTAAGGTCCAGTAAGCCCCATGTAAATTCCAAGACTACACATAATGTAAGGTCCAGTAACACCCATGTAAATACCAATATTACACATGATGTAAGGCCCATCAAAACCAATGTAAATACCAATATTACACATGATGTAAGGCCCATCAAAACCCATGTAAATACCAATATTACACATGATGTAAGGGCCAGTAAACCCATGAAATACCAATTTTACATATGCTGTAACTTATTCTAAGGCCCAGTAAACAACAGGTAAATCCCAAAACTACAAACAATACATGGGTCTGCAAATTCCATGTAAATCCCTGTACAGTACACATAATTATGCTACTCTGAATGGTAAAGACCTTGAGGAATATTGAGGGGTTCATCAATTAAAGGAATTGGGGACTTAATGATGCCATACTTTTTTTATTTCAATCATTTGAAACATCATTTTTGAGACATAGTGAGACGTTTCATCTGCAGTATTTGGGTACTCTCATGTGTCATATCTTATTGGGTTCTTCCACCTGAAAATAATTGAAAAGGGTATAATAACCCAACATATGGATGCAGGCATAATGAGAGCATAATATTAAGAGCATCAAGCATTGCAGGACATTGTACCAGATAATATATATTGAAGAATACATGCTAGCTATCTCAAATACAAGTTAACATTACCTATACTGATACATCTAGGATAGAAATCAAACTAAAACCTGTGTATTATGGTCCCTGAGACCCCATGCTCTTTGTCCCTGCCTCTACCCCTTCTAATAGTTTTATCCCCTCCATTAGAATGTTCAGAACCCATGTTAAAAACCAGTTACTATCAAGTGTACTGATTCACATAATTTCATCTGCGAAACTCATTAATAATGATTAAAGCTGGGACACCCCAGTTCTGGAAGTGTCCTGGCAAAATCTCAATCTATTCAGTGCATTCTAACCATGCTAAATTCAAGCATATATGCATGTGTAAAAATAACGTACTTCCAACATTTTATTCATGTCAACAAGCAGTCTTGATTGCACCATCACAGTGGCTCCATCTGAAGACATAAAGCAGAGATTTCTATGTTGGTGGTAGATTTGATTTAGATGCCTGACAGCAAAGCAGACCACCCAGTGCTGCCACCAGCTGGCCGTGACCAAAACTAATTGACCAAGTACTTTCCCTTCCCACCAAAGAGGAGAGACCAGGTGAAACTAGAGTCCAATGATTTGCACATAATGAACCATATCTTACCAGAATTAATAGTATGACTGAGGAAGGGGTATGTAATTCTTTGAAACACATAACAGACAAAGCTATGACAGCTTTTATACCAGCTTTAAGCAAAGGTATCTTGTATAAAAATGATAATTAAAATCTAGTTGTACAGTAAGAAGCTGACGATGAGCAGAGGATATCACAGACAATATGCAAGGGTTCTAGACCTTCAAATGTTGGGCATAATGGGGATAAAAGCTGGGACAGAGAACAGGGGATCTAAGGGACCATATACATGGGTTCTAGGCCTTTACTGATGGGGATAGAAGAGTTAAAGGCCTGGACAGGGAGCATGGGTATCAGGGACCATATACTAGACCTTCTGATGACGGGAATAGTAGGGGCAAAGGCCGAGACAGTGCACAGTGGGTGTCAGGGACCATTTGCACAAATATTATTATATCATGCAAACTGTGTTTATACCTACCTGTACAGAAGCATGTTGTCTCTGTTTCCCAGTGGTTTACTGGTCACACTGTTTAAAAATAAACCCTTATATTACCCACACTGCACCCTCGGACTTATCCTACAGACAATAGAGGTGTGAGAGCTGGTGGTGGTGGGAGTGGGGGGGGGGTTACTGAGCATTGGGCTGAGGTGGTGGAGGGAGGCACTCTTATGCTAGCCTATTGTTTCACCTAGGAATCAAATGATAATATATTTTTTCCTCTGATTTCTACAAAAAAGTAAGAATAACAAATGCTCTGTATCTTTTGTTGCAAACCTTAGTTTGGCACTTACAACTCTTGGAACTCTTGTATATTGTCCCTAAAATCCCCTGCTCCCCATTCCGGCCCCTACCCCTTCTATTCCGTCATTAAAAGGTCTAGAACCCGTGTATCAGGTCCCTGAGACCCCCTGCTCCCTGTACCACCCTCCCAGCAAATTGGAGTCAGTGTGAGTCATAATGAGCTGCTATGTGTGAGCAGCTTTCGGGTTAAACACCAGTGCGTCAGCTCGTGTCACAAGGTGTCAATACTCCCACTGTTTGACTCATTATGACACTTAGTGACTCATCTCCACAAGACATAATGTGGCACAAGTGTGAGCATGCGTCAGTCTGTGTCAGTAGTCACACAGTGTGACACATGGTGACTCATTTCCTAACCCATTTGAGCTAACATCGCGTCAGTATGTGCCAGTATGGGTGAGTAGTCACAGGGAGTGACGCATAGTGACTCATTTCCTTATTTGCGTGAGGTGACACTGAGTGAGCATGAGCCAGTCTGTGTGAGTAGTCACACGGACTGACCCATAGTGACTCATCTTTCAAAAGATAGGTGTTGACGCTTGAGTGAACATGGGTCACTATGTGTCAGTACTCACCCGCGGTGACTCGAAATGGCATCAGTGTCAGTATAAAGAGACTGGGGAAATTTTATAGTTCGACTATAAACTTGCACTTTGGGTTTGGGCCAAATTAGGGAATTGCTGTTTCTATTGATGCTGCCTTATAAATTAAAGTGTTTATAGATGATATCTATCAATATGTATATAGGGAATATAATGGTGACTGAAAACATGGGTTTATATTCTCTTTTGGTGTATTTTAAGACAATTTTCTTTGTCTATGGGAGATAACACTGAGTTTCAATTATCAACCTCCTATGTGGTATTCAGGCTTACATTAGTCTTGGTGTAGTAATTCCTTGAAAGTATGGTGCATGCTGCCCAAGGTGATGGCATATTACCATGAGAAACAGGTAAGAATTCATAATATGAGGTGAATTATAATGTTGTTTTGGGTGATAATAGGAGCAAAGTGCCTCACTTCAACAAACACATCAGGTTCTGACACATGCGTCAGTATGCGTCACTATGTGTCAATACTCACACATATTCACACACCTTGACTCACAGTGACCCATCCTGAAATTTTCTCTCCAGGAAGTACCTGACACATGTGTGACCATGTGTCAGTACTGCGTCAGTATTGTGTCTGATTGGTTGATTTCAAACTCCTGGTCCCTCATTGGTCCATTTCAAAGATCCTGCTCTTTTCTTGGTTTCTTTGTTCTCAGTATTTCACAACACACAGACACAGAACAGCAAGGAGAGAAGACAAGGTGGGTAATCCTACAGTCCTACAGAACTCCAAGTAACCTCCCAGTAAACACAGTTACGTTATACATACGTAGATTGCACGTAGAAATTTCAGTACATTTACGTATTTTCTCAACGTAGAATAACGTATAAACGTGTATGCTGATGTATGTATTTCTGACGTAGATGTAGAATTTACGTACATAAACCTCATTATTACCCGAATTAACGAAGAAAAATGATGTTCTTTAAACGTAAATATTCCTATATATTTAGATATCCAACGTATATTTTCAATACTTTTATACTAATAACTACGATGTATGTAGTTTTGCAGGTTCTGGTTATGCTCCAATATACGTAAAATTACCTCAAAGAGACGTTCATATACCTACCCCTATACCCTCAGTTAAATTTATTCATTTAAGAATGTTATTTCCTTGTCTCATTCTATAATACTGGTATATTCAGGGCCAGTATTTAGCAAGAGACACCAATGCTTTAGCCATCAGTTTCATCATTTGAATTAAGAGTCAAGTATAACTCCTGATTGTATGTTGAAGGTTCTGTGATGCTAGGTGTATAAGTCTATTTCTTAATGCTACAGCATGGGTGTTTACCATACCTGGATCCCAAAATATACATGGTAGCATCATCAATCAGTGAATATTTTGCACAAACCTATTACCAAATGAAAGGTTGATACAATGAGTTCTCAATAATGTGTTTTTAATTAGTATAGTTGATTAATATAGATGACAATCATCATGGAGGTCTAAATTAAATACAATGCTCAGCAATAGTGACACCTGTTGAGATAAACTGAAAGTACAGAAATACGTAGAAAACGTAATTTTACGTATTTCAGACCTCTTTTCGTGTAGAAACATTTAGAACAGATTAGGTGAGCACTAAATGGAAATAAATCTGCCTTGTGATTTTTATTTTCTACATTTAGATAGACCCATACTATGTTTGATAGCTGTAACCATACAGCTTTCATATTTGTACTGGTACTGGATTTGCTGCCATCTAGTGAGATAGGAGTGAAGCACAAAATAACGTATGTGGGACGTAATCTAACGTATTTCCAACCTCTATGACCATGTGCTTTCTATATTCCCTATTATCACCCTCTGCACACCTACATTTCCACTGTTTGTTTGGAATCTAGAATTCATTACTGAATGAGATTTTGCCACATGATGCTCTAACCCATATGGTACATATACTTTATATGACCAACAAATACTCTTGCTTAAATAATGCATATTTAAGATGTAATGTCAATACAGTGTTAATCCCCATAGGGATATGAAAATAGGAATTATTATCCATTATTTCCTAAAAATGCACATAATTACAACTACTGCATGTAGGTCAGATGCCTGTCCACCAATAGATTTGATTATGGTAGAAAACATGGTTTATTCCAGGGTCAATCTGTTATTTATCTTATCTATCTGTACTGGACTCTAAACACCATGATATGTATAGGATTCTTGTAGACCTAGGCCCAGCTGAGTTATCTTTTTTCCTGTCAAGTGATTGATTTTCATCATTATTCATCCCTGATCTTTATAATGCAGTTGTTAATGAAATGAAACTTTGGTTAGATAAATGAAAGAATACTATTTATCATTAGAAGTTTTTATCCAAAATCTTCATACATGAACCAACCAATATCTACGTCTTACAATCGTTCTACCTACGAACAAAGCCAATCAAAAATATGGATCAAGATTTACTTGGATAAACCTCTTAAAATTGCGAAGCGTAAACCTTATTCATCAACATATATCCACCAACCGATATCTATGTTGCTGGAACCTCATATAGAGGTTCAGTAGAAAACCAACCTAGATCTACCAGAAATCTACGTTGAAACACATAGTGTGTTTACTGGGGTATATCATGGTATCTTCTTTTGTGCCCACCTTTATCTTTAGATTCTCTTACAGTATTGATACAGTTGATATAGCATATGTCAGTAACTTGCAGGTTTGGGGGCCTGGGAGAGTGGTGGACTAGGTTGTGGTCAGTTTGAGGGGCAAGAATATTATTTTTGTTTCTGAGGGGGGGGGTTGATTTTGTCTCCAAGTAATTTTATCTTCCCCTGCCCCCATTAAAGGTCAACTCATTCAGGGAGAGGGTATGTACTTGGCTCAGGGGGAAATTCTAGCCCCCCCCCCCTCCAAAATGAAAATATCTCACAACATATTTTGGAGGGAGGGGAGGAGGTGAGGAGGGTAAAAAATCTTGTGCTGATTATATTAAAGGTATTTGTGTAATGCATTATTGAACTTAAATGTTTAATTTTTATTTGACAGGCACAAAGAAGGCATTTTGAGGAATGGAAAAAGGGAACAAAGGAATCTACAGGAAACCCTTCCATGGACATAGATATGCAGCTCAATTGATGACAGTGATTCAGAATAAAAATGAATGAAGAATAAAGTCATACCCCCACCCCCCCTCCCAAACCCCCTCCCCCCATCCCTATCCCAGGGGAAAAACCCTGACGCATGTGTCAGGATGAGTCAGTATGGGTTAATGCCCAGGTGTCAGTATGAGTGTGCATGTGCCATGACACACGTTTCAGGCCTGAGTCAATGTTGCGTTATAGCTCAGGTGTTAGTATGGGTGTTGATTTGCCATGACGCATGTGTCAGGCCTGAGTCAGTATGTGTTATAGCCCAGGTGTCAGTATGGGTTTGCATGTGCCATGACACATGTGTCAGCATGCATCAGTATGGGTCATCAGTCACACCTGGTGGCGCATATTTTTTCTATACAGCACCAGTGTGAGTACTCACACACAGTGACTCAGAATGACACCAATTTGCTGGGCTGTATAACATGTCTAAAACCAATGTATATATATGGATGCTGAGAGCACCGATCTCCATCTTTAAAATGGCTACAACCTGTGCATATAGCCTCTGAGACCCCCTGCCCTCTGCCCTGGGCCCTACCCCTTCTGTCCCTGCTATTAAAAGGTCTAGAACCTGTGTATAAGGTCCCTGAGACCCCCTGCTCCCTGTCCCGCCCTCTACCCCTTCTATAGCCATAATTATTTCACAGAGTGGCATTTAAGCCAGGGGTAGCTAAGGTATATAGCAGGACCTTGCTTGCAGGTTGTAATTCTTACAGCATGGAGGTAGGAGCTAGGCTCCTTCCCCCTCAATGGCACAAAGCTTGCAGGAGGCCAGCCATACAAGGTGGCCTCAACAGAACCTACACAGCCTTAGGCCGGTAGGTTCCGGGCCCCAGGGTCGGGGGGACTATAGGGATTAGCCCTATTCAACCCTACAACCAAGGGGACCGGCTTCAAAGCGCCTGGAGGCCATAAAAACGGCCCCACACACTGTGTGTGCACCCAAGTGTGACCAACAGCCGCCGCTCTGAGTAAACAGAAAATATTCAAAAAGTTCCCAAACCTGACATTGACCTATTTGCCTCACCTTCCAATGCATTATGCAAACACTTTGTATGCCTACACCACTACCCCAATGCATATGCAACCGATGCATTCTCCATTACCTGGTCAGGCTTGTTTGTACTCATATTTCCACTCTTTGGTATCATTCGCAGAAAACTAAGGAAACTGAAGGAAGACAGAACCAGAGGGCTACTACTCTTACCGGAGTGGAAGACACAACCCTGGTACCCCAATCTCAGGAGACTGCCCACCTTCAAGGACAGATGGACCCTAAGGGTCAATACATCAATGCTGCAGTGGCCAGGGGATCATAAGAAAATCTTCCCCATGACCAACAGGATGAGGCTCCTATGCCTGCCCTTATGAATGACAAGCACCCCTTGGAAATCATCTGGTGCGATCACATAGGAATATCCAAGGCATCCTGGGAGCTCCTCATGGCTCTATGGTCAAAATCTACCATAGAAAGCTATGCAACAGCAGCAAGGAAGTGGCTAAAACACACCTGCAAAAACAATGTTAGCGTCACCCACCCCACCATACACCAATGTGTAGACTTTCTAACAGAGACCACCGACAGTGGGGTGGGTCACTCATCAGTAGCCACCACCAGGTGCTCAATGTCATGCTTCATCTACATAGAAGGCAGACCATTAGGAGAACACTCACTGACCCAAAAACTAGGAAAAGGGGCAAAAGCCCTAAACCCACCACAGGAACCTTATACATTTGGGACCCAGCACCAGTGATACACAAACTGGAACAGTGGGGCAGCATAGAGGAGGTAGATCTGGATAAGCTAACAATGAGAACCCTACTACTCTTCATGCTAGTGTAGGGGCATAGTTTTAGCTCCTTATTTGAGAGGGCAGGTCAGTCGGTGCGGTTACCAAGCAAATAGGTCAATGTCAGGTTTGGTCCGGGCCTGTTGGGACATCTAGCGACAAACACCAAGGTCCATATATAAAGACCGGGGCTCAGCCGCTACGTCAGAGGCCCTCCAGGCCTCCAAGCCCATAGATATCCATTTATCCATATTAGCTGCCCAACTATCACCTTACGGGTAGCCGTTGAGTGTTCGAAATAAACCATTGGCATACACTTGAATCACTGCCTTACTCTTTCTTTCCTAATCCGTAAGGCCCGAACCACCAAACTGGTAAATCAAACCATTACATTGGTGCCGTGACCAGTTAATTCTGGTGTATAGCCCGGACGTTATAACGTCCGAACGGCTAGTACATGGGAAGCTAACCCTGAGGGACAATTAATTGTCCAAGAGAATGGCAATGGGACATTAACAGTCCAAACCCATTCGAACCCACAGGATGTAGACGCTGCATCCTGGAGGGAACCCGGACCTCATTACACACTGGATAGTGAGGAAAATATACCTGACTCTGTACGGAGAGAACAATTCATACAGAGAAGGAGTACCTTGATAGGTCAACAATCAATTGTTGATGAACTAAGCAATTTGATGTTCGAAGTTGGTGGTAGCACTCACACAGAACATCCGGCTCCTATGTCAAAAAGGGTAACATTTGGTAAATTACCATATAGCATACCCAGACCCGGATTGCCTATTCTGGATTACAGCGCCATTGATGGCGATGTAACATATGCAGTACCAGAAGGTGAAGAACTAAAACAACCGGATGTTCTGTTGCTAAACAAAACATACGCATCTTTGAATGAGAACTTAAATATCTTAGTCAAAGCGCAAGATGAAGTAATTAATGAAAAGCTGCATCTAGAGGAAGATCTTGTTGGCATGCGAACCGAATTCGAAACCAGGAAGCAGGTTCTGTAAAACCCCAAAAATGATCCTGGGTGAAAAATGACCCAGGGTGAAAAATGACCCTGCTCTGTCTGCTATGGAAAAAGCAATTTTAATTTGCTTTTTGGGGCCATTTTTCTTTATCTATCCATCATAAAACCATCATATATGAAAAGAGGAGGATTGATAATAGTAGTCTAGAATACCAAACTACTTCCCAGCAAATTAGAGTCAGCTAGGGTGAGATTGTGTGATGCTGAGTGAGCTTCCTTTGCGCTTAGACACTAGGTGTTAGATTGAGTGACCTCTGCGTGACCTAGCTCATGTCTAGCACATGCTCACGCATACTCACCCAAGTGTAACTGAATTGAGTTGGGTAGTGCGAGGATGAGCTAGGCCTAGTGTGTGGGTACTCTCATTTATAACTCAATGTGTGAGGATGAGCCTGTTCAGTGTAAGGTGCCACTAATGTCACTCATCCTCACTCAAGTATAAGCATTGACAGACTATGTGAGAACTCTAAACAGCCCTACTGTTTTGTACCATGGAGATTGATTGATTGATTTGTGTTTACAGCACTTTAGCGGCACTAAGTGGCTATTCCGTGCTTCACAGGTTGATAATTTAACAAAGGAATGTGTCAGTGCCCGCGCATATGTGCACCACACACATTCTGAGGGGATAGGAAAGAGGAGATATAGACCCTTGTAAGTGGGCTAGGGAAGCCCGTGTACCATGGAGAGGTGACATGTCTTGAGATCATTGATTTTGGTGAACATACTCCATAAATCCAACAGCCTTTTTCATTGTTTTTAAATATTTATGAATAGGGTACACATTGATGTCTAGAAATATGGTTTTGCTACTATATTCATATCATAATGGGTCATTTGATTTCCCTATGGGACATAGCAGTGAACTGATTAAATCTAGAATTTATATAATCATGGGTCAATTTGTGCCTATTTTCTGAGCTGAATCGGAAACTAGTATTGACAGAGAACTGAAAGATGTTATGTATTCATTACAAACTGGTAGGAAATCTGAATATTAAGCTAAAATACTTTTCATTGGGTGATAATAAGGGTCTATGCATAATGGAGGTTTGGCAGAGAATCCTCACTCTACCTTGCACATGTTCACACACAGTCACACATACTCACACAAGGTCACTCAAACTGACACTCAGTGTATACTGTGATGCTATGTGCTCCTTCCTGATTGGTCCTTGGCATATGGTGAGATGCTATGCTCCTCTCTGATTGGTCTATTTTCAAAATCAAAAGTTCTTTGTCCATAATAGAAGCAGTTACACCAGAAAGCTACTGGAGGGAGGATGTGAGGTAGGTAGTTCTCTTAATTCTGTATTCTAAGTTTTGAAGATATGTTGACAGTGACATTTTAGTCCATACACATAAAGTATCATAAATGCTGTGTCTATCACCACCATTCTCATTGAGTTTTTATTGCTTTCTTTTTAACAGGTATGCTTTTGGAGGAGGAAAATCCTTTGGGATTACAAGATAATTGTTTTACACTGAGGAGGAATATAGCACATGAATGCTATTATGGAAGAAGGAGCAGTTAAATTGATGTTTCAATAATTAAAAAAGAATTGAAGTTATACATTAGAGCCCCCTCCCCCACCCTAAACACAAAGTAACCACATAGTGTCAGTTTGAGTGACTATGAGTCTAACCCATAGTGCCAGTTTGAGTGACTGTGAGTTCAACCCATAGTGCTGGTTTGAGTCACCGTGAGTCCCACTCATTGTGTCAACTTGAGTCTGTCTGAGTCTGTAAACAAGGTGCTAGATTGAGTTACCTTGTGTCTAGCACATCCTGGCACTTGGTGCACGTTTTGGACTCTAAGTGTGAGCCCATCACCCTAACCCACACATCCTGACACTAATTTACTGGGTTCTTAGCCATCTTATTTTGCATTCTGTTTTAATTATTGCAGTGGGTATGAGGGAAAATAGCTCTCTTGGCTCACAATAATGCAAATGATAAGTTTGTATCACATTTGAGATTGATCAAGCATACATCGCTGGAAAGACCAATATGTATCCTAGTTAAATCTAAAATAACTTTTGGATATGAACTATAGCAGTTGAGAAAACACAATTTGAAACTTAATCTGCTGCCCATTCATAACTGAAAGTCAGTATAGGGGAGAGGCCACTTATTTAGGTCAACTGATAAGGCAGAGAGAGGGGGAAGGGGAGGGGTGGGGGACAAAAATGACCCAGGGTCAAAAATGACTCTGGGGTGAGAATTCTTCAAGTATGGTAAGTGGGGGGATGGTGGGGGGCAGGGTCAAAAATGACTCTGGGTCAAAAATCACCCAGGGTCATTTCTATACTTTAGCTTAGACCTGGGAAGAGTGAATATATGAAAGAATTAGAAAATGAAGAAATAAAACTTCAGAACATGAGAAAGTCATTCAATAAAGAATATGACAATAGACACACTCGTATCCAAACATACATAGATACGAATGGTCAGCTATGTCGTGATAAGGCCAACTATGAAGCTGATATAAGTCACTATCAAAGTAAATTACAGAAATTGAAACTTCAGTGTAACAAGCAAGCTGAAGACAATGAGACAATCCAGACGGGTATTATAGCATAATAAACAACTGGAGGAAGATAGACAGAAACTCACTAATGAGCTTCAGGATTTGCAAAATACTGCAATGACTCTAGATAAGTATGTAGAAGCCGCACAACTGACTATAGGTAATATAGATCCGAATGTGGTATCTACAATGTTGGCAAATACAGTCCAAAACATAACACCCACCAGATACAATCCATTTGTAACTGATGGGGCAGATAAGAATGTAGATTCTGGTATCTATAAGAAACCAGATCATTCTGCATCCAGTGGAGTGGTTGATCCGAATAGTACAACAGTATAAGTCGGCTCAAATCAATCATCAATAAGTAGTGCGCCTACACCACATGATCCAAAACATGATACAGTTGTAGGTCCGGCACCGCCGATTCCAGATCTGAGTCATAAGATTAATCTGACTCATGTTAATACAGCGGTGAGTGGACCAAACACAACTCCGCCATCCCAACCTCATGTACCGGGACCGATAAGAAACTTGCTGACACCACCTTCTTATTTTTCCCAGCCTGGACATAGTACTCCAGCAGGACCAAGATTGCCTAACCCCAATCCTGGCCCCAGTAATGCATCTAATACTGGACAAGTTCCCAGTTCAAATCCACCACAACCTAATGTGGTAGGGGGTGCTTACATACCGAGACCAGCTCCTCAAGGATATAGTTATAATAATTATAATTCTGGAGGAGGGAGGTATTCCTGTTCGGGAAATTCACACAACCAGGGAGGGAATCTGAATAATTCCTACCCCAGATATGTGCCTCATCCGGAAATACTGGCTACAGTGAAGGCTACTCTAGTGGTTCCTCTGGAGGCCATTGTAATAGCGGACCCCCAGGAGGTAACCCTGGAGGTGGCCCCGGTGGACCTGGATCTGGAGGATCAGGATCGGGTGGATATGGCAGGAAACTGAATCGGAGAACATCCATGCCAGCAGGGATGCAGAACATCTTTGATAGAAGCCAATGTATCCAAAATTTGGGCATTGACTGCTACCGGAAAGGAGCAGATGGCATGGAAGTCATGAACTGGAGCATGCGAGAGGCTGATAGACTATGAGGATGTAATAATCCAGCTCGTAGACAGGCAAGGATACCCCCTCCCTACGATTCGTATGATCCATGGAAGGATAGGTATCAGGCTTTTGTCGACGGAGTCAACTGCAGTGGTTGGACAAAAGAGGAAGCTCTGCCTTACCTGATCTGTTGGTTAAATAAGGGAGGGAAGGTAGCTCTTAACCAATGGAGAGCAGCGTATGGGATATATGGTACCTACGACCAATTAGTCGAATGTGCCGCGTACCTATTTGGTTCTATTGTAAGAGAAGATGCATGGGTAAGCTTTAAGAAGAGGACCAAGAAACCCAAAGAGTCTCATAAAGTCTTCGGGTTGGAGTTACAGGACCTGCTGTCAAAAGCACATCCAAATTGGGGTCATGATGACGATTGCTATCTGCAGGAACTGTTCACACAATTCTATAGCGGATTGCGAGATCCAGATCACAAACAGGTGGTCTGGGATTCTTGGAAAGACGAAACATCCTTCAGCGATCTCTTCATAGCCATTGACGGTTATGATATGAAGAAAAGGCTGGTGGGTCTGGCACCTAATCCACTAAGAGCTGCTCCATTACAATACGGGGCAGCACCTGCTCAAATACCTGATACATTCCAAATGGCCCCAGTTGACCTACAAGAAGTTAATCAGGAAGACGAATATAATCTCCGATGATAACAGAGAGTATATTGGTTCTGTCCAAGTAGCCGGAAAGTATTACCGCCAGAAACGGTATAGAAAAGTGAATCCGAAAGGAAAAGGAGGATCTGTTGTAAATAAAACAACGTCCGGGCCAGCCCAGGCAAGTAATACTACAACTACAGCCATTTCTACTGTAGCAGCTGCTGCTGCCCCTACCGATCTGGTAGAGACAGTAGTAGCATGGTTAACAGACGCTCTGAGAAGGCCCCGAGTAGATAAATCTCAGAGAAGGTGTTTCAGATGTCAGAAAGTAGGGCACTATGCAGCCGAATGTATGGCTGATAAACCTGTCCCTCGGGGACAGGGAAGTATTTCTGGAATAATCACAGAGGAAAACTGAGCAGGGGTCCCTCGATGGGCAGAGAAGGGGATCCTGATGACAAATGTTGCCATGATATCACCATCCGTGACGATAGTTCGCATGCAGTAGAAAACACCAGAGTGGTTGTAGACACCCAGAAGGTTAGGGAAGCCGATACAACAGGTGCCCAGGGAGCACAGGGGAAACCCAGTACCCGTAACGAGGTAGGCGTTTTTTTTTTAGCCAGGGTTGGTAGTGCCCACCTACCCCCAGGTCATCCTTGTCTGGAATTCCTAAAAGGATGTGGATTGACTCCAGGTGTGAACAATGACGTCCCAATTGTCACGGACACACCCTCGTTACTGAATGGAAGGCGGTGGTATGTTTGCCTCACTGTTAACGGAAGATCTGCTGAATTTCTCGTTGATATGGGTGCTAGCCACTCCTGTATCTCCAAGAGGTTCTACGATCTTATACCAGATGTACACGATACTCTCATATCAGGAGGAAATGCTCAAACGGCCAATGGCAGTACTATGCAAACGTATGGTAGAACTTGTGTGAAATTGCAATTAGATGGAATGCATGACTATGTCATAAGCGCCACTGTTGCGGATATATCAGATGAGGGGATACTAGGGTTGGATTTCGCATCCCTGTATGGTGTGGTCTTGGAGCCACAATCACGAGTGTTGAGTGTAAAATACCCGTATCCTGTAAAGGTTAGATGTGTACTGAGACAAGTAGTATGGCTAGTGCGGCACACACTGTCTCTTAAGGAGCGACCCTGTCATGCGTAATAAGACTGCAGTGATAGAACCGGATGTAGTTACTTTATCAAGTATCGGATTGACTTCCGTAGATAGTATGGTAGCGAATGCATCTTGGGCGGTAGTACCGGTCTCTAATATGGGGAACGCTACTATCTACTTGAAAAAGGGACAAGTCTTCGGAAATGTCACACTTTCGGAAACAGTAACCAATAGTAAGTTGAAGTTACCCAAGGTAATGGATGACGATGATATCTCAGATGACTTATTAAAGTTGTATGAGGAAACTTCATAACAGAATCCGGAACATCGGATTATGATTTGCTCCATCAGTATAGAACTGCCTTTGCCAAACCCGGTGAAAAATTGGGTACGACAACTAAGGTAGTACATAAAATAGATACTGGAGAAGCAGAACCGTTTAAGATACCTTATAGACGGTTACCTTTAGCGAAGAAAAGAGTAGCTGAAGAAAAAATAAATAAGATGTTAGAACAAGATGTAATAGTCCCATCCAATAGTCCATGGAGTAGTCCTGTGTGCATGGTAACCAAAAAAGATGGTACTATCCGATTCTGTATAGACTACAGAAAATTGAATGGAGTAACGAAAAAGAATTCGTATCCATTGCCAAGAATAGATGAAATCATTGACTCCTTAGGAGGCAATAGTTGGTTTTGTACCCTAGACTTGCAATCAGGATATTGGCAAGTGGGAATGAATCCATCCGATATAGAGAAAACAGCATTTTCGAGTCATATTGGATTATTCCAATATAACGTAATGCCTTTTGGCTTGTGCAATGCACCAGCTACATTTGAAGCAATGGTGGAAACTCTCCTGAGTAACCTATTGTGGAAAAAGTGTCTAGTATACCTTGACGGTGTAATAGTCTTCGGAAAGACATTCGAAGAATGCTCTAATAATCTAAAATTAGTATTAGAACGAATTATTTCTAGCAGTCTCAAACTGAAACCTAAGAAATGTCATATGTTCAGAAAGTCTATAAACTATTTGGGCCGTATCATCTCAGATGAAGGGATAAAAGCTGATCCAGAAAAAATCGAATCAGTTCAGAATTGGAGTAGACCTAACTCACCTTAAGAAGTGAGATCATTCTTAGGCTTCTGTTCTATTACAGGGAATTCATTCCTAATTATTCTAGAGTCAGTTACCCTTTACAAATAATAGCTAACTGGACTCCATTATGTACCAAGGATAAATTTCCTTGGACACATGAACAGGAATCTGCTTTTCTAAAGCTCAAGAATCTGTTCATGAGTACTCCCGTATTGCAATATCTGAATGAAACGGATCATTTCATACTGGATACGGATGTTAGTATGACAGCATTGGTGCCGCCCTTTCACAAGTCCAGAATGGAAGAGAGGTACCCATTGCTTTTGCTAGCAATACACTGAGTAAGACTCAACGCAACTACTGCACGACTAAACGAAAGTTGTTGACGTTAGCGGTATATACAAAGAAGTTCAAACACTTCTTATGGGGGACTGACTTTACTTTACGTACGGATCACTCCTCTTTAAGATGGTTGTTGAACTTCAGGGATGCTGAAGCAATGTTGGGTCGATGGTTAGCCCATTTGTCCGAATACGGGCTTGAACATCACCAAATTCAGCATAGACCCGGAGTGAAGCATTTAAATGCTGATGCCTTGTCTCGAATACCAATTCGGAAATGTGATAATCCGGATTGTACCGACTGTGGGGCTCATAGAGCAGTTTTAGCAGGGATTCGAAAAACTTTTTTCGAACCTCTAGTTACCAGCAGAGATGCTCCCTTCAGCATCTCTGAAAAACAGTCTTTACTTGGATTTTGGCCTGGGTTGAGACCTTTTTCTCCCTCGGCTACTATCTTTCACCTGCTCCTGGTGCTACAGCCCGGAGCAGCCTACCCCCCCCCCCCCCCCGCCCACCCCTATCCCACCAGTTGGTATTACAAAACACATGGATCCAACACGCAGGCATGAACTACTATGTAAAAATGCAAAGTTCTTAGAGAGCCTCAAGGGGATGGTCTTCGTATCCCTTAATAGTAGAAGCATGGAGCCCAAAATGATTGATATACAACTCAGTATACACAATAGTGACATAGTGTGCATCTGTGAGAGCTGGTTAAATCCGTTGCTAGATAACTCTATGTCATACTGGGAAGGCAAAAGTATTTTTAGACTTGACCGTACATCTGACCATGCCGGGGGTCTAATCACGTACTTGGGAAACAATCTCAGCCCCTACTGTACAGTTTTACATGACCTACAGCACATGAATAATAATACAGAATTGCAAGTACTATTCATAAACAGACCCAAACTGAAATCAATGTACATACTAAACGTATATAGGCCTCCAAATGGTGATGCAGATGCATTCTTTACTGATCTTAGGGAAACTTTTAGAAATATAGATCTATTAAATTGTGAAGTCTGGCTCATGGGAGACATCAATATTAACACAAGAGATAGAAACCATACTAACAGCAAGAACCTATTTGACTTCTGCAGAACTCGGGGTCTAAAAAGGCTTATCGAGGGGATTACATGACCTAATGGTACAGGTGGTACATGTATAGACCACATAATAACAAACTGTGACATTATTACTCACAAAGGAATCAGTGAATGTATGATTAGTGACCATTATCATGTCTATGCCTGCAGAAAAAAGCTAAAGGAAGAATATATAAGTAAAACATTTACTGGTAGATCATATAAGCAGTACGACCCTGATAACTTAAGAGAAGCCATACTAACCCATGACTGGTCAGAATTCTTTAATTGTGCAAACCCAAATATTATGTGGGACCATATTTATAGCTTCTTAACTGAATACCTGGACCATTACTGTCCTATGCGCACTATAACTCTTAAGAGCATACCCAAGCCATGGACTTCTCCAGAAACCATAGAACTTATGAATGATCGCCAGCTCCTGGTAAAGCAGCAAAAACGTAATGGTAGCAGGGAAGTGTTAAAGCAGATTGGTCGAATGAGGAATAGAATCCAAAGACAACAGCGTAACTCCAAACTGGAGTGGATTACGGGGACCCTTGAGGAAGCTAGAAATGACCCTTCACTCTTCTGGAGAGAGATAAATAAACTAGTGAATCCCAGTGCAAAGGGCAGTTCCATCCAATTAAATGACCCTGTTACCAAGCAACTAATCCCCAATGAGGAAGTAGCTGATTTTATCAATAAATACTTCTCTGATATAGGTGAACACCTATACAATGAGCTGACTCAAGGTAGACTCCCGGTAGTCCCTGCAGATTTACCTGCTCTGAACATATCCATTGATGCTCCTCCCCTAAACATTTCCGCGCTTGTAAATGCTTCTATCATCCAGACTATGGTTAAGAAAATTAATGTTAACAAATCCAGTGGTATAAGCGGTATCAATACAAGAGTACTTAAAGACGCTTTTAGTATCATGCTGAGACACCTTGTCAGCCTCTTCACAGCCTCGATACAGTCGGGATCTTTTCCAAGATCCTGGTCCACAGGAACCCTTGTACCAATACCCAAATCTGGCAATCTTCTTGACATAAAGAACTGGCGTCCGATCACCTTACTTCCCTTACCAGGGAAGTTACTGGAAAAGGTCATCCATCAATGCATCTCAAAAAATCTTGATGAGACTGACTATCTACATAATGCTCAGTATGGTTTTAGAAAGAATAGAAGCACTGGAGATGCAGTATTCACTGTTCTTAAAGACTTGTATGATAGCAGAGACATGGGACATGTAACATGTGCTTGTTTTATTGACTTCACAAAAGCTTTTGACAGTGTGCACCACCCCAGCCTTCTAAACAAGATTTTTATGCTCCCGGTACACCACAGTATCAAACTATGGCTACAAAGTTACCTCTCTGACAGATCACATAAAACTCACGCTAATGACAAATTGTCACCCGAAAGAACCGTTAAGTTCGGGGTCCCACAGGGGTCCATCCTGGGCCCCTTGCTGTACATAATTTTCATTAATGACCTTCCTGCTGTCCTCCAAAACTGTAAAATTGCAATGTATGCAGACGATGTGCTAATCTACTTGTCTGATCCTGACCCCAATGAGGCACTGAGATTACTGCAGCTAGATCTAACCCATGTTCATAAATGGTGTATGGATAATTACATGACCATTAATCCCAGGAAGAGAATGGTGATGTATTTTGGCTCTGGCCATAGGATAGATAGACTGGAAGAGCCGGTACTGAAGATGGGAGACTGCACACTGCCAATCTGTCATAGTTACAACTATCTAGGAGTGGAGCTTGAGAGCAAATTTACTGTGTCCTCTCATATTACAAAGGTTAAGAAAACACTTGGTAATAAGATATTTAAGTTAATAAAATTGCGAAAATACCTCTATGCAGATTATAGCCTTAAACTATACAAAACAACGATAGTACCAGCTGTAGAGTACTGCTCCTTTTATACCGGAGGTGGACACCAAGCTGACCTAATCAAGCTCCAGCGCATGCAAAATCAAGCACTCAGAGTATGCCTGAAAGATCACATTAGAGGCAGAAGTGTTGCTGACCTACATACAGAATGTAATATCAAGTTACTGGAAGAACGTAGAAATATCCAACTTGTGAATATTATGTGGAGGAAATCCCAATTGGGTCATGCCACCGAACAAAATAATGTCAGGACAAGGGGAGACAGGAAAGTCAAATTTGCAAAACGCCGGGCCCGAACTGCCTTCTATCAAAAGAGCCCATACTACAGGCGAGTCGGGTTATGGGACCAGCTGGAACACACACAACAACGTGCAACCAGTAAAAAGATTTTTAAGGGAATTGTAAATAACTTCATTTTCCGTTGACTTAACAAGGAATATCAGTGGCATACTCAACAACTTCCGAAATATAATACAGTGATCATTGCATAGCAATCACAACAACATGATATTAATCCATACGCTACTGTTATAGTCCACCATCTTATGGTCCGTACCTGCATATCATTCACATCATATTATTATATATTCTAATGTATCATGTTAGTACCTACCAGTGTGGTACGCCAAAAATCGACCCATTTCTTGGGACGAAAGTACTGAATAAATATTTGCCCGGCATGTCGCGAAATTTGCAAAGATGGGTAACCACCTGTCCGGACTGCTGTAAAATCAAACCCGGACCTGGGATGGGCAAACTTCCCTTATCTCAGGAAGTTTTCGGAGTAGATATCATTAGTAGATTTAATACAACCGCTAATGACAATACCTGTATGATGGTAGTGTGTGATTACTATACAAAGTATACTAAAGTTTTCCCACTACCGGACCACAAAGCAATCACTTGTACTGAAGCCTTTGTAAAAGGTTGGGTACTGACCTTTGGTGTACCACTTATGCTACACAGTGACCAAGGCAGAGAATTCGAGTCGAATCTCTGGCAAGGGATGTGCGAATACTCCGAACCTTCTAGTGTTCGGAGAGGATTTAATAATGCCTGCAGCCAGTTGTAGGTATGGATCCGGAACTACCTTGCCATGTAGTTTTTGTTGAATGTTTACGGGACAGATTCAGGAAAGCATATGAATCTGTGCGGATTGACCTAGAAAAAAGTGCCAAATGGCAGAAAGTAGGATATGATACTGATTTGAAGAATAGAAAATTCAAATCTGGAGATAGAGTGCTGAGACTGCACGAACCACTTAGACATGTAAAATTAGCGTCTAATTGGGATGGTCCTTTTACAATAACCCAGGTTATTAGTAATTGTACAGTGATTATCAAATCAGATCTCGGACGACCTTATAAGTCGAACGTGGCTAGACTAAGAAAATGGTCTGGGATGGAGACCTCCACAGAAATGTATGGTGAGGGATTCAATAAGATTCTGAATCTGATTCGAATAGTGAACCAGGTAAAGAACCCAATATTGAAGAGAGGCCCGGGTAGGCCTAGGAAGATATCTGAATCATTACCGCCATCGCTAACACGGACTAAGCGTGGTGGTGTTAAAAAAGTCTCGGCAGGTGAAGACAATAAGAAGAGGAAAGGTGTTTTGAAGGCCAAGAAACACCTAAAGAAGGCTCTTCGAACTGTCAGCTCCGAAAAGGAGCTATCCAAAGAGGGGATAGTCGTCCGCCGCAGCCCTCGACTTGCCCCAGAGGACTGCAGTTACCTAACCTGTTTACACAATGAGTGTAATGTTTTACATTTAAAGGAACGGACAACAACTGACCTGAAAGGTCTAATTGTCGTCGCTGTATGATGTACCAGTGGGTAGTGGACGGATGATCCGGTGGATTTGCTTGAGCTTTCCATAAACTCCATTTAAAATGCCTAGACGAGTCGACAGCATGAGCGATAATTACCTAAAAACATTCGGTTTGTTTATGTTCTGTCCATAGCACGTGCTTTGCCGCATGACGTCATAGTGTCCAGTCTCGGCCGACCTCTTGTGACCCCACTCGCAACCGTGGAAATGACGTCACGGAAGCTGGCGTGTCACCATATTGTTTTTAGGTAGAGACCGAGGCGGACGAGTGGTCGTCCGTCTGCAGATTTGCCTAAAAACAGTTACTCCCACCCACAGAGTCGATTCCCAGGAAGGCGACTCCGCATCTCGTCGGCCCCCTGACGCCGTGAAAGTCGGAAAGTGTTGGACTCCCGTTTAAATTCCTTCAGTCATGGCTGAGGAACTGTAGCCAAGCTATCTGGTGACCCGGATAAGCTGACTCTGTTTGCAGATGCTTTTCCGGAAGTATTATCACCTGTAACACAGGCAGATAATGACCTGATGGAGGTGGATGAATCTGCCGATCGGTCATTCAAGGACAAGCTGGCTTCATTTTCTTTGAATGAGCCAGAAAAGCCAGTTTCACCACTTCCTGCCAAGGGACCTGGAGACGCTTCAAAACCAGAAGTACAGCTAGGTGCAACCGGATCCGAAACTACCCAGGTAGACGGATCCAAAGACAAAGAGAAGGAAAGGGAACCAATCGAGGATAACCCGTTTCCAGCGTTCTACGATGGAAGGTACCTGTACGTCCATCCGAAACTACAGGCACAGACAGTACACCCTGATGGTAGTCCAGTTAAAATGGATCCTAAGGTACGAAACATAATTGAAGATGTGATGCACCCGCTCCAATTCGAGCGGACACCACTGGAGTGGCTTAGGGACTGGACTTGGTTCCAACGAGGACTCATGGTGGACATTTCCTTCCGAGAGTCGGTTTACGAGGCGAACAGAGCCTTCAAGCTGGGAGCCTATTCCAAGCCTGATAGGTCTCAGTGGCAAGTAACGCTTGACAATGTTGACTGGGTGGGTTGTGTCTCGGATCCCCGAGGCAAAACTTACCCCACCCCAGAACTATCCAGCATGACCTCCATACTATTGGGTGAATTCAGATAAATCGCTTCTTCATTCGAAAAGTGGGACGACGGCTACTATGTAGCAGAAGCCGAAGTTACCCAGGTCAGGAACTCCTCCCTCCTAGAACTGGACCGTTACGCAGCTCTCCATATGATTATCCACCGTCGTATGGCAGCTGAGGATGAGGCTTGCAATAAAGCCCGAATTGAGGAGACGGTATTAAAGGTAACCGCTCCCCCTATTCCCGACTTAAAATTAGATGCTAGAGGCTTGGATTCGCCTAAATCCGCCTCTAGTGGTTCTACCGGAAAACCTGTGGATCCGGAAACCCCAAGCACCTCGGGTAAGGCCTATCCTGCTGGAAAGGCCGAACCCGGAGCCAAAGATCCGGATCCGGAAGATTGGCAAGTGTTCAAGAATAGGAGGTCTGCTTCATGTCGGCTCAAGAATCTACCCGATTCCGTTAGAGCCGCACAAAAAGCCAGTACCTCAGGTACAAGCAGCTCGAATACCGCCATTGAGGTGGTCTCGTCAGACACTCTTCTGAATGACACTCTCATGTGTATGAAGGAAGTAGGCGATGCTGAGAAGGAACGCCTAGAATCCGTAATCCAAGACGAAGTAAAGGCTCGTGAGGAAGAAGCTATAGCTGCCAAAAGAACAGGCAGCTATGGATGTACATGTCCTAGAGAAACGTGTATAAGAGGAGATCACCCAAAACACTAATCTAAACACTAAGTTCATGAGGGTGTTCGGTGTCAACATCGACGAATGGGACGGTACTCCCGAGTCGGCCTAGACCTTCTAAGGAAGAAACACACTAAGAAATCCACTTAGTGTGTTCGGGGTTTCCCTCATAATTTTTTTTTCTTACAACCAGACTTAGTGTTTGCAGAAGGTAGAAAATCTACCTCCTGATGTTCCCAAACAAATAACACTTAAGCCTATTTTATGTGTTTCGGGTTCTTTTATAACCAGAGTTAGCCTGATCAGGATATAACTTAACTATTATCTCCTGATGTTTCTGTTTTCGGATTATGAATAACTTACAAATCCGAATAGTAGTTGTGCTGCTAGATATACTGCAGGATATGGATACGTACCTATGCCCGATGTTACCTGTTCCTGTTCTACTTACCGGATGGACTTACTACTGTTACTGTTCCTGTTCCACTTACCGGATGGACTTACTACTGTTACTTGTTCCTGTTCTACTTACTGAATGGACTTATTACTACTATCTACCTACTTCTGGATCTACTATTTGGACTAGCACTTTGTCAACTACCTCAGAAAGGACTATTACTACTACTACATGTTGACAACCGGATTACTTTTTAACACCATTCGGATTACTTCAACGAACAATAGCACTCCTATAGGATTGTGGGTAACTGCCCCTAATCAACTACCGTGTATATATATATGTGGGCAGATGAGGGGAAAGGGCCCTACCTGCGGGATTTTTAGTACTGGATTTGGCCACTAGGGGAGCTACAAAGGCAAGGAATGTTAAAAATAGACCAAAAAAAGCTTTTATGTACTTTTTTACACAGAAAAACATGGTTTTCTCAAAAATGTTCTATTTCCTGGAACTTCCGGTCTACTTGGAATGCTAATGGAACGTTTTGAATTCAAAAGAAGGCCTAAATAAGTGTTTTCAGGGAAATGTGTTGCCATGGCAACCAAAATTATATTCTAAATAGAAAAAAAAATAATGTCAACCAATAGAATGATTCATGGGGATTCATACACTGAAAAAAACATAAAGATACCACTTCTAGCTCCAAATCTATGCCCAAATGTATGGAAAGGGATGGTCATTTATTGATCGATTATTTAAATCATTATGCTAATTAGATGCCTGATTTGATTAAAACAATGAATGATAGAGCTTATTGGCTGTATTGATAGAGTCATGTCATTCCATTTTCGTGAAGCAATAACTCCAAGACTAGAAGGGCTATCTACAAGTGTTGTACCTCATTTTAAAGCTGATAACATCAATTTTAAATTTCATGTTTAACCTCGGAGGACCCTTTCCCCTCATCTGTCCACATATCTCTACACTAGGATAAAATAGACTATAGCACGTCCATCCCGTGGTTAGCTGACCACACTCCTTCTCAACACCATATCCGGCATACTTCAAGACTACACACAATGATCTACTTATATTTTTTGTACATATTACCATAGTGTCTTCATTACTACTTAAATGATCATATAACTTTCATTTGTATACCTGTAGTAACATAATATTATAATGGTCTTACGGGCTCATAACATAACCGGATCTATTCTTACTTGTCATAATACTCAATATGATCCGATATAGGTTATAATACACCAGATTGTCATGATTATCTATTTATGACATATCATTGTATAATATTAATTATCTGGTGCTATGATAGTTGTTTAAATGAATGACAATGTAATATATGTTTTTTTTCAATTGTATAAAACTAAAATGGTAACATACCGAATAGTTCTAACAAAGAACTGTAGGGGCACGGTTTATAATAAGTGTCACATAGGTACGAGTTGGGCAGTTCCCGAGTGGGGTGTACACTTGGGTCTGAGAATGGTATGCTGGGGCGAGTGGTGGCAGTACTACTCTTCGAGCTTCCTGCCTTAGACTCGAGAGGTCACCACCCAACCTTAGGCTATATAAGGCCAGGTCGGTAGCTGCCGGAGGGAGAACCCTCGCGGGCTCTGTACGGTCAGTAAGCACTTCCCTCCTCTGGTTACAAGAACTTACCTAGTAACTCATTGTCTGATTGTCTGAATACCCTGATACAAATGAATCACTGCCTTACTCTTTCTTTCCTAATCCGTAAGGCCCGAACCACCGAACTGGTAAATCAAACCATTACACATGCATGCAAATAAGGATAGATTTCTGATGATCTGTAAGCCACTTATAAATATTGAAGTGCAACTAATAAATGAGGATAAACTTGAAATAATGTCCTAGTAGTTAAGGAACAGAGTTAGCCTTGACTAAATATTGTATATGGATTACATTTACACTCTCTAAATTATCAGTAAACTTGAAATCTGCCCTTTCCGTGCATCAAGTACATAACAGACATCCCCTACACACATCATGATATGATGTGGCCGACTCAAGGTATTGGTGACCGACTCATGGTACTGATGAAGAGAAATACACACCACTTGGGTAATGAAGGCTTATAGGGCCTGATAGACATGGGCATAACAGTTGTAACCTCATTTACTGGAAAGACAAACACTTCAGGATAATTTTCATAATCATTTTTTGATGCTCCATACAGGTAAACCTATTATAGCACAGCTCCTAGAAAAATTCATAGGTTGCACAGAGGGCCAAGTGGACGACTCATGGTCACTTTACCCTATACTTCGACAAATGTTCAGTAAAAAAACCAAAAACTGAATCTACCACTGTAGAAGCAGTGACTACTCGAAGTACAAGGTCTTCCTCCACACCTAATTCGACAACATCCAATACCACTACTACAGTTGCAACCCCAACACAAATGGATGTGACAAAGATGATGGAAGATATGCTTAAAATTTTTACATAAGGAATGACCATGAGACAACCTCGACAGAGGGTAGTGTCAGTAGACCGTTATAGGTATTGTACTTATCATATTTATTTTTCACCTTGACTCTACCATGTAACCCAATGTCCGAGTCTACCAACAAGCCAAACCATACCAAAGACCAAAGGCTGGCGGCGTCAACTGCACTCAGTGACCCCGCCTCCTCCCACTGGAGGATACGCCGTCAATCACAAGCAGCTCGCTGCATGCTGGAAATTCCTAGCAGACAATGTTTAGAAACAACTCCTCCTGCTGGAGGACATGCCCATTGATCATGAGCAGCTCACAGCATACCGGGAGTTCCCAGCAGCTATATTTAGAACCACACTGAACTCTGTGAACCCCGGTGCTATGTTTGGGATCCCCCCTACATAACTGCACTGGCGTTCCCCAGTTACTATATTTAGCTCACCCGATACTATTTTTAGGATGAGCTGGGTGAGCAGCTCCTACTACAAATACCTGTGGAGGGAGCAGCTCACTCATCTTTCCACCTCCATACTTCATACCTCACACACTCACATGAGACCAAGGCCCTTGGCTCAAGGGCTAGGCTTGGACACTGTTGGGCACCTTTATACTGTATCACCAACTATACCTTGTGGACTTCAATGAATAAAGTGGATATCAAACTGGATTCCTGATTCGTCTGTATTCATCCTTATTCATCATTTACGGACTCGTTGACAATGGTGGAAAACCCTCACGTATCATCCCACAAGTTACCACCTCTCATGAGCCATGGACAACAGTGAGACCCTACCAAAGGAGCCAGCCCCACAACGTATCCCCACATCTCTAAACAGAGATCAGCAAGAAGCCACCAGCACACAGTACACCATGCCGATAGACTCCTCGCCAGACGCGCTCCAGCTGGACCCAGTGCTGCCAGCCCACAGACGCACACATAAACAAACACCTGTGAGTTCAAACACCTTACCCTTTTCATCTACTATAGTGGACACCAATACAGGTGCACCCACCAGTACACCAGCAGGAGCCCCACCACCAGGTTTAAACCTCACCCTACCTGGTTATTCACCCTCAGAATCACCACCCCTGAGATTAGGTGGTCTTCAAAGTACCACATACAGCACGCCTGAAAATCAGTCACCTGGTTACCTCCACCTAGATAGCCATCTAGAGGAAAGATCCATTAGCCTGCAGGAAGCCCTGGAAGCTGCTGGACGGTCACCCTCACCCAGCAGTGATTCTGATCCACAGTGCGCACCTGACCTAAGTTGGGACAACCTCACTGTACCAGACATCCAAGCCCACCCATCAGTAGCAGACAATTACTGGAGGGGCAGGCTAGACTCAGCAATCCACAGGTGGAGAGAAAACAGACTCAACACAGGACGTGCACAGCAAATACCAACCGGAGCTACACCAAGCTACCAGTGTGGTGAGAGTCCCTCTGTTTTTCTAGACAGGATAAACCATATTTTAGAAGAGCAGTGGCAAGACAACTCCAATCTCACCAATTTGCTAAGGCCGCACCAAAACCCACAGCCTGATAGCAATCCACCTGGAGGAAACCCGAGGCCTTACTACTCCTACTCTACCTCTGAGGAAGACAAGGCGACACCTCCAGCACCAAATTCATCCCTGAGCACGCCCCCAAGAGCCAGATCCTTTGAAAGGCCATACCCCACCCATAGACCCAGGAGAAGGGTACGATCATCCTCCCCTCACAGGCCAAATACTCCTGTGTTTTACAGACTTCAAAGAAGCCTGGACTCTGCAGCTAGAAGAGGCGACCTAGTGGCCACTACTCCCATCCTACACAGAAGCAATCACTTCCCCGCCCACTTACAAAGAGAGTCCACCTCTGAAGAAGACACAGAAGTAACCTTCCCCCACCTGCACAGAGCACCTGCCTACCCAAACATGGCCACTGCAGCTCCACCTCCAGAGTACAACCAGGATGACATGACGAGGAACATAGTCAGAGAATGCACCCAGGCAGTCAATGACTCCCTCTCCAACCTATTAACAGGACAAATGAACTTATTGTCTGCTGAAATAAAAAGGATTGGAGACGACTCCTCCTGCCAACTATCAAGGATAAATGACAGATTGAATGACATGGACACCTGGAAATCGCACCTGGAGAATGACATTAGCCAAATACAGAGAAGAGCAGCTCAGGACAATGCTGATGTTCTGAGAGGTCTGAAATAGCGTCAGCCAATCTGTCTGACAGAATCAACAGAAACATTGATGGAATGAGAACTGAAATATTCAGGGCTATTGATAGGACAAGAACACCTACCAGCCAAAGCCAAAACAGCCATTTCTCACCCACCAACACTAGGCTACCCCGTTCAGGCCAACCTTCACAGGTTATGAGCACCTCTACCAGAATGCCGACATCATTACCGGTAGCATACAGGCTCAGCCCCCCAAGCCTTTTCCAAAATACAGCCCGAACCATAGCGACAGGTGCCACGCCCACCCAACAAGGCGCGACACATGCAGGTTTTGGTAGTTCAGCCACAACCCACCAGATGGCGCCCTCTACCACTCGTCCATCACCGGTAGCCGCCACATCACTTTCAGGCAGTGTTTACAACCATGTATACATACCCCACCAGGCACACACGCCCTACAACAACCCTATACCAATGTATGGTTTGTTTACAAACACTCCACCTGCCCAAGCAGCTGCCCACCAGCCTGCAGCTCAGTCCACACCAATGATACCAAATCTAGGACAATCCAATTTCTCCGCTCCCATTGGATATAGGAGTTTTGAACCTGAGCGACTCACATCTGCTCAACTAAGCTGTTTCAACAAACCAGAACCATTTGACAAGCCCTCACCCTACAGGTCTGCAGCCAGATTTCTGGCAGAATTCAAGTTCTATATTAGAAATGCATACCCCCGCAGCCCGACAATGCATGCATCCAGTATGTATACCTTTTTGAAAGGCAGAGCAGCACAATGGTTTTTCACAAACATTTTTGACAAACCAATCATGTATGACACTGAGGCAGTCTATACCGCCTTTCTCAGCAGATTCAACCAGCCTGACCCTGCCACAATAATCAAAGGATATAGAAACAGAAAGCAGCAACCCAAAGAGACTGTAGAGGAATACATAGCAGATATGACCTTATTGCTATCCAACAGCAACCTGGATGAGTCTGTACAAGTAGACTATCTTATAAATGGCCTCAAGGATGAAATAAAAAATGTTGTACTCTCAGACAGCCCCAAAAGCATTAGGGAAGCCGAGACAGCAGCATTAAAACAAGAATTGGTCATAGAAGCAGCCAAAGCAGCCCATGCCTCAAACCAATCTTCAGACTTTTTCGCCATGTACTACAATAACTACAATGGGCAAAAGAACAACAGCTACAATGGCAACAACAACAACAATAACAGATCCAGGAAAGATCAGTACAACAACAACAAACCCCCTGGAAACAGCAACAATAAGCAGTATGACGATAAATCTAAGCCAGGATACAACCAAAATCAGCAAGGTTACAACAACTCCAGATCCGGCTCAAACAACAGATCAGGCTCCAAGAATAGATATCAGTCACCAGGCAGGAGCGGATCTCAGGAAAACAACAAAAGCAGGTCCAAATCCAGCGACACAAGAAATAACTTTGTTTTCATCCCTGTTGCCTCCACCCCCACCAACACCCGCCAGGTGTCCTTCCAGAAACTACTGGTCCCAGCAGATTTCCCGATCCCTGATGATTGGACCCAGCAACAAAAGAAATCCAGGGACCCAACACCAGGCAGAAATGACAACAAAAAGACAGGAGACAACCATCCTGACAACCAACCTCCTGATTCTGGACAAGGAGAACACTACAATGACAATATTGAATAGGACACAGGGGAGGGCCACCATGCATCTTACGGCCCCGCCCCCATTTTGGACAACAAAACTGGAACGTCCCCCACATGCCATACTTCACACATGAATGATGGAGCAGAATTAAATTCAGCAGAACAACAGAACCACGACCCCCACCCTGTGAATTGTGATGAAGACTCCTCATCAGACAGTGAGGACCTCTATGAAAACCAGAACAAGAGAATTTCCACCCTCCAATTAGAAGTCGAGACCAGTAAGTATGGGCAGCAAGGTAAGACCTCTTACATTAATACTGAATTGACTAAAGGCGCAGTTAATGTTGATATCAATGGCAGTTCTTACAGAGCCCTTGTAGACTCTGGAGCCTCCCTTTCCTTTATCAGCCAGAAAATGGCAGATAAAATCATATCAAACCCCCAATTTCAGACATGGTAGGAGATCTCGCATGGTTATCCTACTAGCTGATAAATCCTCAAGTCAGGTCAACAATTCCATCACCATAACCTTCCTAATCAATAACACAGAGTTTAAAACAAGACTACATGTTGTTCCAAAGCTAAATCACCCCATAATTCTTGGCGTAAACTTTATGACCAAATATAGGGCCAAAATTTCCTTTGGGACCAAATCTCCTTCACCACACTTCATAAGAGCAACCAAAGGTCTAACCATGCCACCAAATTCTGAATCCACATTCAATGCAATCGTCATAGGACCTGATTCCTTAATAGGTAAAACAGGCATCACAGAAAATGTTGACACGACATTACCGGTACTAATCAAACACACCCTTGTTGAACCAAGGTCAACAAGAAAAATCATACCGGTAACAGTGGCCAACCCAAATGACTTTTCCATCAACATCAAAAAGCACATGAACCTAGGCATTTTTGCACTTAACAATCTAAACAAAGCCATTCCCATTGGAAAACTGAACAGCCAACACTCCCTCAACAGCATAATCTCTGACAAAGACATGCTCCCCATCAATTGTGGAGATGATCCCCTAGATCAGCTACCCAAAGGGGACGACCCTCTAAAATATACAATATGTGACAAGCTCACTGAGGCCCAAAAACAACAAATCAAAAACATTGTTGAATCAAATAGAGAGGCTTTTGTGTTAAATGAGAGCGCTATAGGATTAAATGTTGAAAATGAGGTCAAATTAGAATTAATCCCTGATTTCAAACCCTGCAACAGACCATCCTATAGAATGTCACCCAAGAAAGAGATTTTCCAAAGAGAGCTGTTAGATAAACACTTACAGCAAGGTGTCATTGAAGAATGCACCAAGCCCTGTGAGTGGAACTCCCCAGCTTTCTTAGTACCCAAACCCCAGGGAGACAGGTCTGTAGCCTCAGGATGGAGGATAGTCGTGGATTACAGATGGGTTAACCAAAACCTAAAATCTTTTTCCTACTCCTTCCCCAGAGCAGACGACCTCATGCAACAAGTTGGCAGAACAGGTGCTAAATATTTTTCCAAATTGGACGTATACAGGGTTCCTCTAGCTAAAGAGTCAAGGCCTTTAACAACTTTCTCTGCTAATGGCACAAGATATATGGCCAAAGTATTACCCATGGGTTTAAAAACTTCTGGTTTGTCATTCATGAATGTAATGGAACAATTGCTCATGAAGTGCAAATACAGAAATGCAGTAGCCTATGTGGATGATGTGGCCATATACAGCCCCACATGGGAAAGACACCTGCAAGACCTAGATGAAGTGCTAAAACTTTTCATCAAAGGAAACATCAAATTAAAGTCAGAAAAATGTGAATTTGGCACCACCAAAATGGAATTCTTAGGTTTTACCTTAGATCAACACGGCATCTCACCTTCCCCAGACAAAATCTCACCGGTTAAAACCTTCCCAGCACCTAAAAACATCCACGACCTTAGGTGTTTCAATGGAATGGCACAATTTTATAAGAGATTCATTAGAGGTTTTGCCCATATAATGAAGCCCTTATATGAAGCCACAAAGGGTACCTTCAAATGGACCACTCAATGCCAAACAGCCTTTGAAAAAATCAAAGCATCAATCTGCACTGAGGCAATCCTAAAATTCCCAGACTATAACAAGCCCTTTATCATCTTCACAGACTCCAGCAATTTCAGCTTAGGAGCAGTTATTACACAGGTAGATGAACATGGTTTTTATAGACCCATTGAATTCTCTGGGAGAGGTCTAACACCTCAGGAAACCAGATATGGAATAACTGACAAAGTGCTACTTGGGATAATCTTCGCTGTCAAAAAGTTCCACCATTATGTGGACGGCACTCACTTCAAAGTATATTCAGATCACACAGCCCTAGTCTCCCTCTTCAACAAAAAGGAGAATATCACCAATGGGAGATTGGCAAGATGGATAGATACTGTTATGTCCTATGATTTTGAAGTGAACTACCTACAAGGTAGAGCCAATCTAGTGGCAGATTGCCTATCCAGAAGAAAATATCCCCCTGGCTCTGATGATCCAATACCAATTAGATCACAAGGAAGAATTATCCTCCCACCAAAGAAGGTACAATTTTCAGATATATCCATAACAAAAGTTTTCAGATCAGATGACCCAATTCCCAATAATCCCATCTGTTTGGGACCTCCTAGATCAATATTAAAAGGAGGCAAAATTTGGGGAAGCACAAATAAACCACCAAAAGGCGTCATAGCAAGAAAAGGCACCCCAGAAAGGCAGCAGGGTGTGAATCCTGACCTGTGTGTACTCACTCGAGCACAGTCCCAGTCCCAGGACGACACACCTCCAGCAGCCAGCCAATCAGCGCCCAGTAAAAAGACCCGCCCACTCGAGCCTAAGTGCAGCAGTCCTCGCCCCAGAGGCAGGCCCGCCAAATCTAGGTCACCCAGGGTCTCCATCAAAGCTGCAAACGCCAAGAGAGCTAAGCTCTCCCGCCGTGTGCTACCTCTAGCTGAAAGGGCAATTCAGGAAATCTGTAAACATCAATCCCTGACACCTTCTAGAGAAACACTAATTAAAAGCCAAAAAGAAGACCTTTTTGCATCCTCCATGGCAAACTACATTGAAAAAGGTAGCCTGCCACACGACTCAGGATTAATGAATCAAATACTTCGTAACCACGACCAATTCATCTTACTGGATGAAGTCCTCTTTAGAATTACTGATACCAACTTGGGTAAAACCTTAGAGCCCACACTGCAAATTGTAATTCCAGAAAAGTGGACAGAATCTTTAGTGGAAGCAACCCATTGCTCTCCCCTAGGCGGACACCTAGGTCCAGTCAAAACCTATACAGCCATAAGGGCCAGGTATTACTGGAGATCAATGTTCAAAGAAGTTTTTGACTTCTGCGGCACTTGCCACACATGCCTGACCACCAAAAAGAGACCCAAAAACCTGAAAACTCCAATGAAACTACGTGACCCAGTACTTACAGCATACTCTCATGTCACCATGGACACAATAGGCCCTTTTTCTAAGGCCGCTGATGGCTCTCACTACATACATGTGGTGACCGACCATGCCACCAGGCATGTAACTGCCTGGACAAGTGAAGAAAATACTGCTGCAGTTGTAGCACTTGGTTTCTTCCAAAGAGTCATATGTATCCACGGCACTCCCTCAGTACTGAACACAGATAATGCCCAGCAATATGTTTCAAAATTATTCAAATACTTCTGTGAAAAGTTCGGCATTAAACACGTGACAGGAAGTGCACATTGGTCTAGGTCTCAAGGTCTCTGTGAGCGCCAACATCAAACCATAGAATCATCCCTCAGAGCTTTTGTATCAAAATCACAAAAGCACTGGTCAACCTTCCTACAAGCTGTAGTCTTCAGTATTAATAATACTATAAGCAGCGCCTTAGGCTACTCACCAAATTTGTTAGTCTTTGGCAAGCAGACACACCTACCAACTGAAGCAGCTTTGTCCTTGATTAAAGCTGAAAAAGACTCAAGCACCAAGGAGAAAATTATGACCAGCCTACTACAGTTTAGGGATGATATTCAAATGAAAGCTGCAGAAAACATGATCTCTGCTCACAAAAAGATGAAAGCCAGACATGACACTTCAGCAGAACTCAGCTCATATAACACAGGCCAATTGGTATATTTACATATACCCACCCTACTAGTCAAATGTACATCAAAAAAGTTGCAACCCACATACTCAGGCCCCTACATCATAATGAGGATAACTTCACCAGTTACAGCTATTCTAAAAAGGCTACAAGATGGAAAAGTACTGAAGAAATCAGTACATGTATCAAGGCTGAGGAGACCAATCACAAGTGCTAGCGCCAAAGCCATCATAAAAAGGCTACAATCAGGGCCCACAAGCTCACTTCACGACCCCGACAAAGACGACCCCTCCAATGTGAGTCTCACCACTCACAAAACAAAGAAAAAGAGAGGAAGGCCAGCCAAAAAGGGAATAATCTCCTTCAGCCCCACGCCCTCCAGAAAATCAAGAAAAATCTCTAAGCGTCCATTATAGGCCATAAGTCGTTGTGTCAAACACCAAACATCCATATAAACAACCCTCCTTCATTCCCCACAGGCGCCACGCGCCCCAACCAAATTAATCAACCATTAATACACCAACCACTTAAACACACTGACAGCAACAGTCACAGACCAACGCCCAACCTATTTATACTAACAGCCATAAAAATTCCTATGCATCCAAAATCAACACCGCCTTGATTAACTGTATATACACACACCTACCCTTTCTAAGTGGAACGCCAAACACTGGCAAATGGATTATCAAATAATTAGGTTAGGTTACACACGCCACATACCGACCGCCCAAGGCAGCGCTGTATCCTCGGTTTGTGTATAAACTTCAATACACACATGCGACGGCTTGTTACCACTTCAAGACCACTATTTCCAATGATAAACCTATTGTAGGAAGATGGACCTCTGACACCCACACCCCATGTTTACACCGCTGTCTCTGCCAACCCTTAAGTGCTGTGGTGGCACATATACAAATCAATAACACACTGCCCTCAAGGTCTTTAAAAGCCACAGGGACGCCATAGCAACCATATCACCTTGGCCAGGGATAAAACACCCCCCCGCCAAGCTTCCCAATATGCTATCTTTAGACAATATCTCACCACCAACCAATCCAGGCCAGGATAACCCTAATTTGCATATGGGACCGTACAACCCCACTTGCATCCACCAATAATATTTGGCCTACGCCTCTTTCAGGGCAAGACATACCACCTATGGGAGATCTCAGACTGAGAAGTAGCCAAACTCAGTCTCAGGTTTATAAGCGCTTGCCCACCCACATCTGATCACAACACAACCCACAACCAATACCACCACACCTTAAGCACGGCAACAAGTGTCTGGGAAGGGACCATGGCAGACCCATCATGCAACCAGCCCAGGTAGGATTATCTTATGGGTCTATTTTAGCATTTAGGATTTTTAACAGTCGTTCTAGCATTGTACATGATAGTAGTTTTATTATCATGGTGCCCAGGTACCCCTATTAACCAATGGCGGTGTGAGCCTTAAGTGTGTGTAAAATGTGGAAGAACTTCTCCACTATCCTATAATTTTTAACATTGATAATCCAATTTACTAAACCTCTTCAGCCAAGCAAATTCCCCATCTTTACCTCTCCCCCATTCACAGCCCACTTAGACCCTTTTTCCTTTATGACTTACAGCCTGGACCCACTGGCAAATAAGCACGGCCCAAATGCTACATGGACCATACACAGCCTCTTCGGACCACATGGGATCAGGAGTGATCTCATGGATCCTTTTGAAATTAGGAGCATAATCATGGAACAGCAACACATTATCACCTTCCTCGCCCAGGAAGATATTAAACATTACCTCAGCAGCCCTGTGCTAAGACAGGAGCTGGACATGAGCAATCACTCCATAGCAGCAACCATAAAAGCCTTCATGGTCGCTGTAGCTGGGGATAATCCCCGCCGGCCTCCATGGGGCAGGTTTAACCATAGATCTGCATCATACATAGCACTCTTATGTGCTCGCACGCTTCTAGCATCAGAACAGCCCCTCAGGGACCTACCCCGCCAATACTCCAGAATTGGACGCGAATTGGCCATAAGGAATACAGCCAGCCTGGTATTCCAGTTTGCTGTTTTTGAGATAAACAGATTCCATGCCCAAGCTCGTGTGCCGCCCCTGACGGTGACAACAGGCACCAGTCCATCTGCATAAAACCATCCATGTAACAACAACCCTACCACCCACAGAATCCCCGACCTTTGTAAATACTTGACCATACTAACATCCCATTTGTGACTAAGCTAATGCTTTTTTAAGTAAACCCCACCATCAAATTCCAAAAGCCTCAAAATTTCTCAATTTTTCTCATTTTTCTAGAGCAGCAGCCATCCTAGCAGTCTGTATATTCTTACATCTGCTCCTCGGCTGCACCTCAACATCAGACACCAATCTGAACACCATCTTCAGACCCAACTATGGCGCACTGTTTACCAAGTTACCCCAAACATTACTAGCCAATTACATGGATTATCCCTTGACCTTCAGCCTGAACTTGACCTTTGACCAGAACCTAAGTCAGCCAGAACTACTCAGCCCACTCATCAGCACTGATGCACCCCAATACATTAAGCACACAGCCCATGCCCTAGATAACATGATACAGAGCCTATTCTCCAAGTCAAAAACAACACTAAAAACCTTGTCAAAATTGATTTCACCTCCAAACGTCAGAAAAGCCAGAAATGCCCCCGGCCAAGTCATTGGTGACATTTTAAGAGCTTCAATAGGCCTCGGGACTCAACCAGAAATTGATATTTTGAATTCTGAAATGTCTGACCTGGATAAAAAGTTAGCCACCAAAATGCACGTGGTAGAATTAGCCACACATTTCTTGTTAAATATTTCGGAATTTAATTACAATTCTGTCAACATCTTCTCAAAATTCCAAAACGACACTGATGATGCTCTATCTTTCATTTCCGGAAAATTAGAGCATTTAAATTCAAACATCTCATCAATATTATTAAAATTAGAACTCCAATCCAGACAAGACACCTTCTATTCCATGTTATTCACAGCAGCAAATTCACAAATAGAATCTTTAATTGACCTCCAAAGCGACTTGGAAAATCTGCTCTTAACCATTAATAATCTACTTGAAGGCACCCTACCCCAGTCCATCATCACACAAGACGACCTCAGTTTAGGTTTAAACAATCTATCCAGCCTCCTGCACGAGGCACATCACGGCATTATTTTAGAAGGCCTACCCATAAGTTATTATTATCAGCGCCGAGTACATGTGCACTGGAGCCATAACTCGAGCCTGTTAATAACCATACCAGTACCCATAACCAGAGGGGGAAGCACCTTTTCTATATTTAGAATAGAAACCTTCCCCGTACCTTTCGACACCTCCGACACTAAGTCAGTAGGTCACACCCAGGTGGAGCCACTTCCCGGCTACTTGGCTATGTCCAGGACACACTCACACTACATACAGTTTACACAAGCTGACCTGGATATGTGTGACCTCGGCCACCTTATCAGCTGTAACCTACCCCTACCTCTATTGTCAGCCACACACACCACATGCACCCTATCCTTATTTTTAGACCTACCAGAGGCGGTGCACCATACCTGCAGTTTCAAAGCACACATGGCAGCACCCATACCGATTCTTATCCAACCCTTATCTCAAAGTACCTTTCTATTAATAACTGACCATCCAACTTCCATGCTGCAATGCACAGATTCAGGCCAAGTCAAAATTAAAAATAACGCATACTCAGTCATCTCAGTCCCATGTCTGTGCTCCATTAAAAATGTCGGCATGATTTTAACCAATTCTGATTTATCTTGCACCCAAAATTTCACCCTAGAACCCATATCAAAGGCCTATTTCAATTTACCACTGTGGCGACATTTTGGTCAACCTCCAGCCAATGTTTCCGGCATCACCATGGCAACCACTACCCATACCCTTCACCTGCCCAATTTTGAAAAATTAAAACACCTACACAATCAAAAAATAGCACCCCTCTTTCAAGACACAATAACCCTAAAAAGAGCCGCACAGGGACTTAAGGACCAATCCACCCTCCTATCCACCAACTCGCTGATGCATCTGGGATATCACCTCCAGTTCTCACCTTGGATACACTTGGTATCACCCCTCCTGGCACTACTTTGCTGCGCATTAACCCTTAAGAACCATCTTCGTGTCAATCAGTTGGCGCGCTTTATCACACTAGTCTCAGCAACCCGAACACCCAAGATGGCTAATGCGGAGAGTTGGGATCGTTTTAAAGATCTGATACGCCAAGCTAACAAAAACTGGCCAGCCCCACAAACGACCCCAGACACAGATCTAGATTTTGTACAGTCGCCTGGCCGCTACCAGAACATGTTCACCTGGATTTTAATAGCAACCCTCCTATACATCACATAGATTACCGCCAAGAGGTGCCTGCGACACTGGCCCTCCTGCAAACAGGACAGCCACAGGACACCTTCAATTGTGGCCAAGATTCATGCCAACGGTCAAACCTTTGACTTCACCGTTGGCAAGATGATCTATGGACAAAATCTTTGGGCCCCCACCATCATAGCCCCTAAGGTCTCCCCAGCTCGCCTTACGGCACCCCTGGGCAGACACCTGGATCTCCATTGGAAGTCCGACATCAGGACAATAATCGGGGGACAAGTCCGACAGATCCCGCTGCAGCGCTATCCTCCGGTACCACTTCTATGGAGAATACCGCTGTACAGGGTCTTAAAAGGAGCTCACCACATGACAGTGGTCATCTCCTCAGAAGGACAACCCGATTTCCAACTTGCCTCTAGTGACACTGACCCCGCCATACAACTACCTTGTGAGTCCTGGCCGGCTGATCGCCATGACACCCCGGCAGAGCTCACTAAGTACACCCCACTCCGGCATCAGCCGAAAACGGGCAATTACATGTACAAGCCACCGGAGATGATGCTCGCACCACCCTCAACATCGACCCGCGGTAAGTTTTCATCAGAAACCTACTTTGATCCTCATGTGGGGATCAATTAACCGCCGGCCACCCCCCATATTACCTGGTAATGGACTCTCCCGGTCGCCCAATCCACCGGATAGCCCCATCTAAAACCTTCATGTGGGGATCATCCCCATCCTCAATAGCTCTAAATCCGACCCCACTCACAATTAAAACCATTTTAACAACATCTCCAGTACTATAGCACAGTTTCGACCCACAATAACACAGTTATTTCGACTCACTGTGAAGGCCCACTGCACGATGAGACATCGCCATCTTGTTTCTGACGTCGCGTCTGGTTCCCCGCCAAACGCTGCATCAGAACTCCGGCGCTGCGTCTCACCACTGCCGTCGGCCTCCCCAACGTCAGATCTCTTTCATTTTTCCCACGTTGGCATGACAACTTAACGTCAGTCAGGACACCCGCACTCAATATCTGCGTCAAAACAATAACATAAGCACGTGTTAGCAATATCACTAGACTTGTTTTCGACCCAGGTTAACAATACCACCCCGCATGAGAATTGAAAGCCCGCCCTACCAATTTAGAAGCCCAGAATAAACAACATAACTTCTAACTGGTGGTGGACTTTCAAGTGTATTATTAATTTAAATCACAGCGAATCAAGCTCCTGGCATGCATAATGATTATCACAGTTCTTCATCACAGAATCATAGAATCACGCTCCATCGCATTAGGCCATGCCACCTTCCGGTTTTTCCTCCTCTATCATCCTATCCCATCTTGGTTCCTTGCCAAGCGTCCAGCGCCTGTCCAAGCACCAATTTCTGGAAAAACAATTCGACAACCGCTTTCTAGAACCCACTAGCCATATAATTTTCCAAAATTCCACGCCAATCTCCAAATTCAATTTATCTAATTCGGACCACAGACAAATTACAATTATCGCAATTCGACGAATAATTAAGATATACATACCGTCCACGCTTAACAGCGAACAGAACAGGGTCCGCTGGAACCACCCTCCGGGCCGTCAAACGGGCCACAAACTTGGTGACAGTGCACCGAAGTCCAGCCCAAGATCACCCACAAGACAAGGATCCTAAAATTGGAAAACAAATAGCACAGCGTCAAACCACCGGCACAATTCCGAGTTACTCATCACCTCAGAATTCCAAAATATGTCTCTCCTGTTAGTACTCACCCACTGTAGCCGATGGCCACGATGACCAGACAAACTACGCCCGAAGGCATCACAGCTATCCGGGCACGGATGATCATGTTCCCCTGTCTTTCTGGTCTCCCTTTTCGCGCAAAAGAAAGTTTTCTGTCAGATTTTGGTACAGCTCTATCCTCGCTGAATTTCAGTCGCTTCTGATCCCAAAATAGCCTCCACTCCTTTTTATATCAGGATCCAAAACGGGAGCATAAAGTTAATTTTTGGACCATATTTTTTCGAAAAGCGCATCACCAAAATTCAAAATTTCATCACACCAACCCACCTTTAGGACCCAAAATCACCTAACCCAAAGTTGAGACATCCCTTACACATGACCCATTGAGGCCATGGCAAGTCTACACCATTGACCATGCCGTTTGACCATGTCTTTACACGAACGCTGAACAAATGCCAGCTCAGTGGCGCCAGCCAATGTTTGTCGCTTGAACTAAATAAGAACAGATCCCCATGCAGTGGCGCTACCCGTGCCGCGCAGCAGAACTAACCTGGACCCTGGATATTCCAGTTTCCCGCTCACATTTTGCCATGAGTCTACACTGGCTCGTTGACACTGCACATCAATATGCACTGCCTAATTCACTGCCTTACCTGTCAATTTGGTATTTTTGTTGGTCGCCTTGTAATCCATGCACTGTGATCGACCCTACAACTAAAAATCCCCCTTCTCTTGTTCTGTTTTTCAATACAGAGGCCAACCACCTAATCGAGGAGGCGGAGACCGCATTGACAGGCCAGCAGGAGATAGCAGCAGACCAGGCACGCCCATACCAACCGGCATGCCCCATTGGAGCGCACGAGTCTGCTCTCCAATAGGGCCACCTACTAGATTTGCCACCCTGGGAACAGATTGTCCCCACTTGATGTACAGCTACAGCTGCCCATGCAACATCAACAAAGACAATAGACCAGAAACTTTCAAAACAACCGGCTCGCCCCAGGTCTGGAGACCCCTACCCAAAATTAACCAAGCTTCATCTGAGGAGGATAGTGACTCTAGCACCTCCCTCTCAGCAGAACCAATAAACATGGACCCTGCATACAGTTCCGATCTGAATTTGCAGCCTGACTCAGGCAAGCCTAGCAGAATGCATTTCAGCAAAATTGTAAACTTTGTCCCCAACACCAAAAAATCCAGATCCAGGAGAAGACCCTCACTAGGTCGCTCCCTCAACCCAAACGTCTTTAACCACCAAGACCCACCACCAAAGGGTCTTGTAAACCAAAGTCGCCATAGAAGAAGAAAATAATTTCAATAACCATCCTTTATTTATATTTATTTATTTTTTTTTTTAAACTGTCTTTAAATTACGGACTAAAAGTGTAGAGACACACTTCACTCCCCGACCGCCCATGGACGCTATGAACACTGACTCAGTCAGCCTAGTCAACTGATTTTTAAAGCCAGTTTTTCTTGTTTGTATAAGGCTATGATACATAACCATGAAAACACGCTGCATTTTTACATTTATTTTCCTTTACAAGAACATTATGAAGACCACAAGCCAGGCAGCAGGTTTTTGTGATCTTAAGATGCCATAAGGTTCTTTTCCTTTCACACTGTACCTTTTCAAACCCAACCATGTCAATATATTTATGGGTTTTAGCTAGTTTATATTTTTCTAAAAATTTTACAAGGAAGCACTGGCAACCAGTATTTTTGCAGGATCAACTGAGATCCAATCTAAATATCAGCCAGAGCCACCATTTATTTTTTGTATTAACCTTGTCCCCTTCAGCCAATGATAACCCCAGGTAGACTGAAGGCTAAACATGCTAAATTTTCCATTAACTAAGACAAACCTTTCTACAAATTAACAGAAACTTCTACAGATAAATAAAAGACCAAAAATCCAAAATTTTTTTTAGAAAATTCCTTAAACATATCACCTGAAGGCCTTCAGACTCCCTAAGCCTTATCAGTATTATAAGGAATGATTGATCGACTTGCCAGTCATCAATTACCTTACCTCCGTTTTTATTTATTATATTGTATTGTATATTGGCTCAAGACCTAAATAGTAAGTGCCTACCGGTACTGAAACAAACTTCAGTAATAACTTGTCTACCTCAAGGTCTGCCTTAAAGCCAATAACTGCATGTTTTAGGATAGTTTTTATTCCTTTATCCTTGTGTGAACTTTAATGCTAGATAAATAATCCAGCCCTTGTATCCTACCACGACCTGAATTTTTCATATTTTTCTTGTCTAAATTACAAACAACACCTCTTTGGCACAGTCTTGTTTTGTACTATTTATAAATTATTCATGTTCAACCAAAAACCAATATTAAATATCTCCTTAATACTGTAAACCTTCAACTTAATGATAAGATGTAATACCTATTATTACACATCAAACATATTGTCAGTAGACCTTTTTCTCACAAACTTCCTCCTTAAAACCTCGCGTGGAATCGAGTAGGAATGTGGGGATTTGTCAGTAGACCGTTATAGGTATTGTACTTATCATATTTATTTTTCACCTTGACTCTAACATGTAACCCAGTGTCCGAGTCTACCCACAAGCCAAACCATACCAAAGACCAAAGGCTGGCGGCGTCAACTGCACTCAGTGACCCCGCCTCCTCCCACTGGAGGATACGCCGTCAATCACAAGCAGCTCGCTGCATGCTGGAAATTCCTAGCAGACAATGTTTAGAAACAACTCCTCCTGCTGGAGGACATGCCCATTGATCATGAGCAGCTCACAGCATACCGGGAGTTCCCAGCAGCTATATTTAGAACCACACTGAACTCTGTGAACCCCGGTGCTATGTTTGGGATCCCCCCTACATACCTGCACTGGAGTTCCCCAGTTACTATATTTAGCTCACCCGATACTATTTTTAGGATGAGCTGGGTGAGCAGCTCCTACTACAAATACCCGTGGAGGGAGCAGCTCACTCATCTTTCCACCTCCATACTTCATACCTCACACACTCACGTGAGACCAAGGCCCTTGGCTCAAGGGCTAGGCTTGGACACTGTTGGGCACCTTTATACTGTATCACCAACTATACCTCGTGGACTTCAATGAATAAAGTGGATATCAAACTGGATTCCTGATTCGTCTGTATTCATCCTTATTCATCAATTACGGACTCGTTGACAGTAGATCAATCTCGATTGAGATGTTACAGATGTCAAGAGATGGGTCATTATGCCTATGAATGTACTTCTTTGAAGCCTGTACTCGCTCGTGAAGGTGAGGGTGAAGCAAGAAATGAGGAAAACTAGAGGAGGGCACATTAAGGGCAAAGGATGTGATCCCTGAAAGGAACTGCCAGAATACCGGAATCAACAGAGCCAATTCCTCCCGGTAAGTCATACGGATCCTCTCACTCCAGTAGGGGCCGGGAGCTTCGATGTGACAGTGGATCAGAGGATTCAAGGCCAGAGGGAGCAATCCTGCATTGAAGACGAGGAAGGGTGGGTTAGAGAGCTGGCCCAGGTAAGTCTGACACACCTTCCCCCAGACCATCCATGTTTAGCTTTTCTGAAAGGCTTTGGATGGGAGCTTGGTGACTCTGAAGAACAAATTTAATTTGCTGACAATCCTTCCCCACTGGGAGGGAAAAGATGGTACATTACAGTATCAGTGAAGTAACAGGTCGGGGAATTCTTGATAGATACTGGTGCCAGTCATTCGTGTGTCTCCAAGAAGTTCTTTGAACTGATGTCGGGTAAGCCTGATGCACTTCCTGTAGCTGTAAATGCTTGCATGGCGGACGGTAGCTGCATGCAGACTTTTGGTAAAACCTTCATACAGATTGAAATGGGTGGATATGACTACGTCATGTGTCCCACCATTGCCAAAATTAGTGATGATGGAATAATTGGGCTGGATTTTGCTAGCTTGTATGGTGCTGTGTTGGACACAAGGCATGGATTGTTGAAGGTCAGGCATCCATATAACTGCAAAACCCAATGTGTGTTGAGACAAGTGTCTTTCATTGCTACGGTAGTGCAGAGTTGTGACGTGGTATGCTCCTTGAGAACCTTGCATTCAAGGGTGCTGATGCGGTGTTTGAGCCTAACCAGGAGAGATTAAGTTCTCTAAGGTTATCTGTCGATACATTAGTTGGTAATGGAGCTTGAACAGTAGTCCCAGTGACCAACCAAGTATCTGATACTATATATTTGCATAAGATTAAATATATATAGGGCAGATGTCCTTAACTGAAAACATTTCTGAAGCCCACCTCGAAAGTGAGAAAGACCAGAAACCTGTTAAGAAATTGACAGATGAACTGGATAAAATAGTTCATGACTCTTCATTGACCGACGTTGATGAGGAAAGGAGACTTCGAAATCTGTTGACAGACTACTTGCATGCCTTCGGGGAGGATGGTTGTCTACACAGTATTGATACTGCAAAACCATTTAAGATTCCTTATCGAAGGCTGCCTTTGAAAAAGAAGCTTGATGCGAAAAAGCAAATCCTTAATCAATTGAAGCAGGGGGTTATAGTACCTAGTACTAGCCCTTGGTCTAGGCTGTTTGTATGACTACGAAGAAAGATGGAACAATAAGGTTCTGTGTGGATTAGCAAAAACTTCAAGTCAGATGGGACTATTTCAATATAGTGTATTGCCCTTCGGGCTATGTAATGCACTGGCAACGTTGGAAGCCATGATGGAGACCATGTTAAGTGATCTTCTTTGGAAACGCTGTTTGGTATATCTTGAGGACATTGTCGTATTTGGAAAAACTTTTGAGGATTGTGCTAACAACCTCAAACTTGTTCTAAAACAAATCCATTCCAATGGATTAAAACTTAAACCTAAAAAATGTAATTTATTTAAAACATGTATTACTTATTTAGGGCTAATCATAACACCTGACAGCATCGAAGCCAACCCTGAGAAACTTCAATCGGTTCAGAATGGGTTAAGCCTGAAAACGCTAGAGAGATTCAATCCTTCCTGAACTTTTGCTCATATTATCGAGACTTTATCCCGAACTATTCCAAAGTAAGCTATCCTCTACAGATACTTACAAATTGGACTCCAGGATGGGCTAAAAAAAATTTCCCATGGGGGAGCGAGCAAGACAAAGCTTTTTGAGCTATAAAAGATTTGTTTGCAAATACGCCAGTGTTGAAATATCCAACTTCAGATGGGCATTTTATCCTTGATACTGATGCTAGCAATGATAGCATAGGGGCTGCTCTGTCTCAGGTCCAAGACGGATAGAAGTTCCTATTGCTATTGCAAGTAATAAATTTGAATAAAGCGCAAAGAAATTACTGCACCACTAAACGTGAGTTGTTGGCTGTGGTGGTGTGAACAAAGAAATTTCGGCACTTTCTATCGGATCCCGACTTTACTTTGAGAACCAATCACTCATCTTTGCTTTTGAACTTCAAAGATGCTGAAGGGATGATTGGAACACAGCTGAATCCAACATCCAGCAGGATCAAAGCATGTAAATGCTGATGCCCTGTCTAGAAGACCGATACAAAAGTGTCAGAAACTCGATTGCAACAATTGTGGGGCATAAGAGTGGACCCGGATGAGATGTGTTTGAAGGATTGGAAAGAGCCAATAGCCAAATAAGTATCCCTCCTGGGAAAACTCACTCTAGTAGAAAGCTTCAAGGTGGAAGCAAGGGCAGCACCTTGGTTGAGCGGCATGGGTCGCCAAAGCCTAGCATTCACCTCAATGAGCGGTACAGTTGCGACATACAGAAGGCAGCATGCCTACTGGAAGTCGCGCTCTGAAGGCACTTGGCATCATGCATTCGAAGACAGGTACAACATTTAAAATTCAAAAACTCTTATAGCACAATTTTGAGCATGAGGCATGTTAAAGGAATTAACATCATAAATAACCAAAGGATCTATCATCAGACATGTAGAATTAGAAATGACAAGAGAACCCCTCCCTAACTAATTAGACGCACACACATGTACATATACACTCAAAGACAAATCATAATCACTCACTCACCAGCAGTCATAGTGACAAGACACATGCACACAGTATGCAACAACAATCTATTGGAGTAATATAGACACACTAGGACATTATACAAACACTACTCAAAATGGTCATCACTCTGGTAAGTCTATTGACTTTGTTCCACCTGACATCTTGTTCAGGGGGTCATTACAGAAAACAGCGTCAATGTCTACAGCGTCATTTTCCGTTACACAAAAGAAATCGCGCTAATTTTTGCCCCCCATGAAATGACACTAATCCCTAGAGTCATGAAATCCGTTACACAAATGTATTTGCGCTAATCTTGAGACGCTCCTACATGCGCTGTTTTTTCTTTAGCGTCACAGAAACCCGGATTACTTTAGAGGTTTCGAACAGTCGCTAGTGTCAGTTTTTCCATGTTGGGATGTATCGAAATCAGTGGATATATTATAATGAAGTAACATTTTTGGTGGTGCCATATTCAAGTCAACATGGACAGGTCACATGATTCTTTGGGAAGATTGATCAGAAAAGTGAAGGAAAGGCAGAGTCCTTTCACTATATACACAAAGAAGGAGTTCCAAGCCAGGTGTCGGCTGTCGAAGGTGGTTAGGCAACTTGTGAAGAATTATGCCAAAGGGAGCTGATTCAAGGGCAGCACTAGAGGTGGAGGTCTTACACATACAGACAGGGTAAGTACTCTTTTCTAACTTTGCTGTTTTTATTTATAATGCCTCTCACTTAACTTATTTTATACTAGGCCTTTCAATAAATATATGCTGTAATTTTATGTATTTAAGTTACTGCTTTGGATGGATAAAGGGAGGACGGGTTCATGCATATTTATATTTATATTTTTTGAGGGGGTGGGATGAGGTAAATTTTCTTGTACATGTACTTCACTAGATTTAGTTCTTAGGGATCATCCAGTAGTGGGGTAATGCTAGAGGGGGGGGGGTTTAGGGGTGCTCATGCCTCACATGATGGAATTAAATACCTTCAGCATTGCATGAACAGGACTTAATAAAGAGACTATGGGGAGGGGAGTCTGTTGATGTCTAAAATATCATATGTTTCAATTTCTTGTGGAGTATTAGCTTCTGCGTCTCTTTGCCTCTACCTCCTCCTCTCCTGGCTTTCCCCTCTGATTGCAGCTCTCTCTCTTTGCCTGACAGCCTTTCCAACGTCTACTCCTAAAGTCTCTATCAGCTCCCTATCCTTCGCCGCCAACATTGAGTTGGACAAAGATGAGGCTCCAGCAGCCACGTCTCGGGTGGAGAAAACAACGGAGACATCCGATGCTGGCCTCCGACGCGAGCCAGAAGTGGAAGAGGCTGCTAACTGTCTTGCTGCATTGTCGATAGCAGAGGCAGATAGGAACCGTATGCCTCCTCCACCCCCTTCGGGTCCAGTAGCATCTGTGTCTGGTTCTTCGGACCCAACCAACTCGACGGCAGAAGTCGTGGATATTTTGAATATCCCGTTGTATCCTCTGGGATACAAGATGAAGACACAACACCTTGCCCACGTCGGCGATGTTTGGGTACGGCAAGGAGGCTGAGCTCCCTGGACAGCCGTGAGAGATACCCGAGGACTTCAGGACTTCTGACGAGCTGGTGGACAACATGCCAGTTTCATGGCTGCAAAACTATAAATGTCTCGCTGGAGCCATGATGTTGGATGTGGAGTCATCACAGGCTATCTGATGGGATCTCCCGGAGAACCACACAATTGCGGGAGTCGGAATCTGACATGGACACTTTCTCCACCATCATGCCGCAGTCGGTGGCTACAGGACAAACTAAGAAATTAGTTCGCAAGCCTGCAGCGAAGGGATTCCTAACCTAGTCGGACCTCGAGGACAAGGACATCGCCTGTCAAAAAGCTGCTGTGGAGGAAAAAGCATCGTGAGCTTTCCGCACAGCAGAAGGAGCTGACTGCTGCTCGCCGAGCCCAGCGCAAACAACAGGCCCAGCTCAAGTCGGGTACTTCCTCGGATACTGATACCACTACCAGTAACCGAAGGAGTACCAGGGGTAAAGGAAAGGAGTCCGGTAAAATGGATTCCAGCCCTGAGGCCCCAGTTCAGCCCGTTAAGGGAAAGAAGAAAGAAGAAAAAGGAGAAGAAAGTGGTGAAGGAGAGTCCGGCTGCGCCTACTCCTACTTCTGTAAAGAGTCCAGCTGCGCCTACTCCTACTTCTGTAAAGAAGGGGGAAAAAAGCCGGTCGAAGACCCCAACCCCTACCACCACAGCAGTCACCATGGCTACCCTCTGTCACCACCAGCGTGTCATCTGCTGTCACCTCGGTTGTGACTATGACTGGTACTGTCACCACCAATCCGAGTCCAATCCAAGGGGGCACAGATTTATACTCGAGCAGTGAGTCAGAGAGGGAAAGCGACCCGGAGCTGCCCGAGTCGGCCAAGTCTGAACTGGATGCGGTGACGACGTGGGAAGACATGACAACAGACATCCCGAAGGATGACAATCAGAAGTGGATGTGGAAGAACGCAGCCGAGGGATTTAAAGAACGGGTCCCTCCCTGCTTCGCCGATTGTGCTTATGACACGATCCACTACATGTTCCCGGGCGCCGTCAACATGGACGGTGACAGCGACGATGAGGAATGGATTAAATCCAGACCTAACGATACACCGGTGGGGAAGTTCTACCTAATTTGGATTGACCAGCTCAAATCCACGTTAGGGATGGAGTATAATTATGAGGCGCGAATGAAAGTTCAGTGGGCTATGACTGAATGGGGACCCAGTGGCAACCGCCGCAAGTGCCCATTCGAGTCTTGCCAGCTCTCGCTTACCGGAGAGAAGATCTTCAGCACCAAGCCTCGATTTGCCAGGCACATCGTTGAGCACCATATGCACCACAAGCCCTTGCTGAGGTGTATCCCTGGTGATAGACCCAGCAGGTTGTGTGATGGCACCTTCGTGACCAACAGGCGCAGAGACATGGCCTTGCATTTGCAAAAGGCCCATGGAACTGGCCTGGAGAAGACCCAAAAGCGTGCGGGCAAGTGTTTCAATGAGCTGCTTGCAAACTGGGCCAAACTCCTGGCGAACCAGGTGAGGAAACTTGCATTTGAGCCTGAACTCTGCGCCGAGACTTGCTGCCCGGACTGGCAGAACATACATATATACGTGTCTTTTAATATATTTTTGTCTATCTTTCCCTGCATATGAAAAGTGAGAGACAAACTTTCAACTTTATTTCTCTTCACAAGAACGCAGAACATATCTCTTCCTTAAACGACATCTTAGTATCATGTTTCAAGAATACTTGTATAGGACAGACCTTATACCAGAAAAAATTCAGTCAAGAAGGCAAGGACTCTTCCTCAGCACCCTTTAGGTAGATGCTATAACAAGTCACATTGGTTTTCATAACGGGAGATGTTCCTCCGTACACAGTCAGAGACGTGTCTCTTTTTAGTCAAGTGTAGGGTTTCTTGTACGTGCATAAGCTATGCTGAATATAGCACCTGGCATACATGTTTCACTTTAAATATTGTTGCTGTCCTCACATGGTATGTGACAATGGCATGGGGAGGGTTAAAAATAGGCTCTTGCCTTAAATACCTTAAGAACAAGGTAGAACACTATAAAAGTTATTCTTGTATATGAATGTTAACTTATTATCTAACAAATCTGGAGCTGTGACACTCAGATCGAACATGAACTCTGAGGGCTGGTGTTTCACACCCGCAAGAAAATGGAAAACTTAAAACAATAGTTTAATCTATTATAAAAAATAATAATCATGACTCAGAAAGTGTCTCACATTTTAAGTTCACCCAAACTCCTTAACGCTTCTTGGCCTTGCGTTTGGGAGCAGGTTTTTTGGTTTCCTTAGTCCCTCCCCTCCATGGCCTCTTTGGTGCCTCCTGGGTTTATCTTCAGGGGTAATTTCCCTGTCGGAATTTTGTGGATTAAGGGTGAGGAGTAGAGAAGCAGCCTCATCGGTGGGGGAAATAGGTTTCTTCATGGACAAGACATAAGCCCCACATTCTTGACCATATTGTTCCATTTTTTGTGCGATAGAGTTCATGACTTGAAGATGAGTAGTTGCTTCTTCACAGTCTAATTGTATTTGGATTTGAAGTTGCTCCTCAGAGACCTGGTGTCATCCGTTACTTCCTGGTGACCTGTTGCATTTACGTCAGAAATAGGTGCAGCTTTTTCAGAGAAAGGAGACTCGTTAACCAATACATTAGTATCAAAAAGAGGGGTTTCAGCTGATTCATTCTCAGCCTGAACAGTTCCTGCTTCCTGCTCTTTTTCTTGTAGAACCAGTTCCTCTTCATCACCTTGTGCATCCTGTCCCTCCAGTAATTTGCCTTCAGCGTCTCTGGCGTCAGCAGCATCAGCAACGTAAGCATCTTTTGCTTTTGTATTTGGATTTGAAGTTGCTCCTCAGAGACCTGGTGTCATCCAGGGGGGATGGACCTGCCGTTACTTCCTGGTGACCTGTTGCATTTACGTCAGAAATAGGTGCAGCTTTTTCAGAGAAAGGAGACTCGTTAACCCACCCCCTCTGATCTATAATCATAGATAGACATAGTCTAGAGGCTGCAAGGGGCTTTAAGGTGGGCTCTGTGAATTGTAGAAGTTATAATACGGAAACACAGCTGGTGGTTCATAATACATTAAATGGCCTTGATGTATGCTGTTTAACAGAGACATGGCTGGATGATACAAGGGGCAATGCTGAGCTTTTCTGGCTGGGCAGACAGTTTTACCACTTAGATAGAAATAGCTTGGCTGGTGGATTACTGACATATCTCAGAAATGATATCGCCTTGTTTTCGGACAGAATCGAGAAATGTTGTATCATGGATGATGATATAGAGGTTTTAACTGTCAAAATAGCCAAACCCCAGGTAAAGACTAAATACATAGTTAATGTATACAGGCCACCGACTAATACATCTATGGCCAATTTCATAAAAGAATTGGGAAAAATCTTGGATAAAATAATCAATGGTAGAGCTGAGATATGGGTTCTTGGAGACTTTAATATAAATGTGTTAAAGGAGAATGAAGCCAGCAGTATTGCGTTAGATGGTCTAGCCAAATCCAAAGGTTTAAAGCAATACATCAAAGGTATCACAAGACCCAAAGATGATAAAGGCACATGCATTGACTTAATTTTTTCGAACTGTCACTGTGTTGAGCAAAGCCATATTATGATAGAACTTGTTAGCGACCATTTTCCTGTGATAGCTGCTAGGAAGAAAGCCAAATCATTTGTCAGGGATATGTCATTTAAGGGGTGCAGTTACAAATCTTATAATGCAGATGATTTTAAGGACCATTTGTCATACTGTTCATGGAAGGACCTTTATATATCAGTAATGACCCGAATGTCAAATGGAATATTATTAGGTCAAACATGTTAGAATATCTGGATGTATACTGCCCCATAAAGGACATCACATGCAAAGACCATGCCAACGACTGGATGACCAATGAGATTAGAGAGCTAATGAGGGATAGGGATGAAGCTGTTAGGTTTTATTTAGCAAATAAAAATAAGGTCAATTTTGAAGAAGCCAAGAGACAACGACGTACCGTTGCCAAGAATTGTAAAAAAGCTAAGGGTTCTCAAGTTAAGGGTGATCTCAGGGAGCACAGACATGACCCTAAAGCCTTCTGGAGGGTAATAAATGGGTTCCTAAACCCAAAAGAGAAGTGTACAATGGCCACCTTTGTTGACCAACAGGGCAAAAGGCATGTAGAAGCTGATGCATCCAGTTACTGTAACAGCTACTTCGCTGGAATTGGTCAAAAGCTGTTTGAAGCTAAAGAGTCTAGCTATACCAGACCGGCAGATGAAGAGCTGAACCTAGACAAGCTACTAGAGCAACTTGAAAAGGCCGCCCTAGACAGGGGGGAGAATGGCTGGGTAAGCCAGTCTTCTCTCATGAAGAGGTGGCCAAAGTTGTTAATAACATCTGCATTGATAAATCATCAGGACTGGAGTTCATATCAGCCAGGGTCTGTAAAGATGCTTTCACTGTTATCACCCCTCAACTGAGAAATCTATTTAATTGTAGTATAAGTACGGGAATTTTCCCAGACGAATGGTCAAAAGCCATGGTCATCCCTATACCCAAATCTGGCTCCCTCTCGGAGGTCTCTAATTGGTGCCCAGTCAGCCTGCTGCCTATAGCGGGCAAGCTGTTAAAAAAACTGGTCCATAGCTTCGTTACAAACAGCCTTGATAATAGAGGCTTGCTATCTGATAGGCAATATGGTTTCAGAAAAGGGAGGGGCACCGCAGAGGCGGTTCTTAATCTTACTGAAGAATTATACACTACACGTGACGAAGGGAAAGTAGCAGGTGTGTGCTATGTCAATTTCAGCAAGGCGTTTGATTCCATCCACCAGACGTTATTGGTACGTATATTTCACTCATACGGTTTTGGCACTGGCTTTGCCAGATGGCTAGGTGGCTATCTCCAGGGCAGATGCCAGGTCACACTGCTTAACAATCATAAGTCAAAAGCCAAAACAGTCAAATTTGGGGTGCCCCAAGGATCAATCCTGGGGCCCATACTTTTTATAATGTTTATAAATGACATTAAGGAATGTATAGATGAATGCTCTATTCAACTGTACGCTGATGATATTGCACTGGTTGCAAAAAGATGAAGACCCCAGGAGAACAGCTTTAAAGCTGCAATCCGATGTGTCTAAAATTGCTAACTGGTGTAAGGTAAACGGGTTAACTATTAATGCTAGTAAAACAAAAGTAGTGTGGCATGGCAACAAGTCCCAGATACAGAAATGCCAGGAGCATGAAATTATAGTCAATAATACAGCATTGGGTAACCCCGACAATTACAAATACCTAGGAGTGATAGTCAATAGCAAGTTAAGCATGGAACCACATGTTAAGAACACCATTAAAACGGTCAGTCACAAGTTGTATACCTTAGGTAGAATAAGATACCTAGTTGACAAGCATACAGTACTGCAGATTTATAAACAAACCGTGTTGCCATTCTTTGATTATTGTAATTTTCTCACAAATAGTGCAAACCTTGCCTCTATACAAAAGCTGCAGAGACTGCAAAATAGGGGGCTTAAAATCTGTAAAGGGGATTATTCCAAGATTGAAACCATTACTTTACATAAGGATGCAAAGGTGCCACTGCTCCAGGATAGGAGGGATGAGCAATTATTATTAGTAATGTATAAATATGTCAACAAATTAGGGTTAAGACCAGCGGAAAACCCTAGAACTAGGGCTGATCATAAGATACAGATCAGGCTGCGACGGCCCAGGTTGGAAAAATACAAGAGAAGCCTGCTGTATCGAGGTAAAAAGCTATGGGACAGGATCCCAGCACGGGTACAACTTGCTGAGTCCAAAAACATATTCCAGAGGCACCTCAGGAAAACACAATTGGAGCCAGAGACGGACTCTGACTTTGACTCTGAAGGAGAGGGGGGGCAGGAATAAATAGTAAATGGGTGTGCTTTTCACTGGTATGTAGTCATACAACTGTTATACCTTTTGTCACTTTAATACTTGATGCCTTTTACTACATATTCCTCTGCAGTTATATCTTGGTATAGATGTTATCAAGTGAATACTATTTATATTCATCCTTCATTACACTGCTCATTATTATATATAAATATGTGCAGGTGGAGGGAATTGTTGCTGGTAGATGGAATCAAAGTCAAATCTAAGTCAAACCGGCCACAAAAAAAAAACAAAAAAAACAACTCTTCTTTACTATGCCCACACCTATATGTCCCAATGTTTTGCAGCCATAAGCATTTCCTTGATAGGTAAAACCGAGGCAAGCCGGGGAGGGGTTCCACAACTGCACAAAATAAAATGATATTGGTAATGGTACATATGTATTACTATATGTTATAGCTCTATTGATTGTAATGATTGTTGCCACATGGTTAATGAGCTACTTTCCTAGTTTTAAGCTGAATCTCACATTTATCTGGAATACATATCAATAAGTGACTCTCATGCACACACAATGTGCCAAACCAATAGACACGGCATAGAATGCCTGGACAAAACTGAACTGTAAAGGACCCTTCAGAAAGTGATACACATGTTATCATTGATGAAAAGTAGTTAATACCATATGACTAAAGTCAATGGATTGCAATCCACCAATTTCGATTCGATTCAATGTAAGAATAACCTTACGACCACCTTCCACGTGAGATTACATTGAATAATAGAAGTCGCCTGACTTCATTGAAAGGAAAAACTAATACATTAGTATCAAAAAGAGGGGTTTCAGCTGATTCATTCTCAGCCTGAACAGTTCCTGCTTCCTGCTCTTTTTCTTGTAGAACCAGTTCCTCTTCATTACCTTGTGCATCCTGTCCCTCCAGTAATTCGCCTTCAGCATCTCCGGCGTCAGCAGCATCAGCAACGTAAGCATCTTTTACAGCAGTGTCTTTTTCCTCCTGGGTCTCAGCCGGTGCTTCTCCTTTGGCCTCTGCAAATAAGTGGCCTTTTTCTGTTAGCTTCAGCTCAGGATTTACTGTTTTCACTTCTAGTATGGCTTGAACTGTGTGAATTAAAAAATGATGTAGCTCTCTTTATGTTCAGTTATGTATACCAGATACTCTAAAAGAAATAGAAGACAGTCATCAAATATCTTTGGGCAGGTAAATTACACCGTAAAATGAGATAACAGAGACATATATTTTCACCTTTGAGTTCTTGTGGACCCACAGACTGCAACACAAGAGGGCGAGCTTCCAAAAGTGGAATGGGTTCTGTTTGGACGTTCATAGCAGCTGTCATCATTTGGCCTTGAGTTTGAGTGTACCTGGTTATGGTCCTTGTAGTCCCCTCTATATAGCGCAGCATTGAACCGATGACTGAGGAAAATAAAAGAATGAAAATAATTATCTCTGTATCAAAGCTAAACTCAACCCACATGACATTATTCACTTCATAAAAAATTCAAGTACAAGGAAAAATTAACTTGTTCTTAGCTCTCTGCCATCAGGTTATTTACAGTGCATGACATTTAAAGTTGAAGTATAGGTTTCATAGACTATAGGCATCTTTTTTATTCACACTTTGAAGAAAAAAAAACTTACTTTTCAGAATTTGTGACTGATTTTTCAAGCCCTGGCTTTGAGAGCTCAGTATCAGCGTCCTGTCTCCCACAGTTCTGTCTGTACAGCAATGATTTGAGGTGCGTGTCAGTTTGTCTTCTGTTTTCTTCAACAGAAACCAAAAGGTTTTCAAGATGTGTCCCGCGTACATTCATGTCCCTCATTTCCCGTAGGTCAACTTGATCGCATTTAGGGGTATCCTCGTGCAACAGGGGACCTTCTCCGCTGACCTCTGGAGAGAATGATAAATTTTCTTGGCTTGTCTTGTAGTCTTGGGCTGCGTCTGGGTTCTTTGCATGCAGTCTGTTTTGGGGTAGAAGTTTTAGGATCAGGGTTAGTTAGGTCTACGACAATGTCTGTGTTAGTGTAAGGTTCCACCATATCTGAACCTGAGAAACCAAAGAAGGAAACCTTCATATCGTCAGAAGAGGCACTGGTTTATTTTTTCAGCTTGTGCTTTTTAAAGAGGGAACTGGGCACGTACTGTTCCTCGGCAGTTAAGCCTATATCAGTTCGAGCGGCAGCATTTCGGACAGCCTTTACCACTTTCTTTGTCTGAACTACAGGCTCCTGCTTCACAGCCTTATGCTTTTTTTATTTTTGGGGACTGCAGCACCCTCAGTTTCTCTTGCTTCCTTGGCTAAGGCTATGTCTCTTTTTCTTCTTGGAAGTATGATATATTATCTTCTGGTTGGGACCTGCAAAAGCAAAGAAGAGAGGGTAGAAAACATTCTTGTGTTTATTTTCCATGCATTTTTGGTCTGCTACAATAGAAAGTGATACTTATAGAGAGGATCTAAGTTTTTGACACAGTTGACAACATCATTTTAGGAATCCTTACAATAAATAAGGGATCACAGAAATAATAATAGTTAGACTCTGTGTATATTCTACTTCAACATCCGACCCTCTTTTAAGGTCAGGTGCAATAAAAAAATGAAAAATTACCTGCTATTTCCTCCACGTCCTTATACTGAAGGCACAGAATCTCTGCCTGCTTGCAGCCTGCTGCTTCTTTACCACTCTTGATCAGGGCCAAGTGCTCTCGGTTCTGAAAGGCAAAAGAGGAAAGCAAATTAATTTATAATAGAAAATGACGCTACGAGAATCTAAGTCCTAATAGAAGGCAAACCATAAAGAAAAGGAAGTTACCTTTCTGGAGGCTCTCATGTAGTAATCATTGATGTGTTTCCTGGTATGTTTTAGGTCGCGCTGCTTGTCCTTGTCCTTTCCTCCGATGCTTCTGAGGGTGGCTGAAAAAAAAGGTTCAAAGGGGGGATCCATGAATAAGGTGAAGCAAAAATATTTCCACTTTTTATCCCCCCTTGTGATTTTCTTTGACAACAAAATAAAATAAAATCAAAATACCATGACTCCATGCCTGAGCCCCTTCCCCCCCAGCTTAACATGATATGTGGACGGACATAGAAAGGTGGACAAGAAACGTTTATAGCTTAAAAGAACCTCACCGTTACTTTTATTTTTTTTCAACCAAAAGTAAGGGGGAAAGACCTTATTTTAAGCAGAAAAATATTGAAGTGAAATAAAAAGAAAAAAAAATACCTATGACTGTATCCTAGGCAAGCCTTCTTCGCTTAGCTGTGTCCCAGCTGTTCCCCTGCTCTGAAGTTCTTCACGGAGGTTTTTTAGCTGCCAGAACAGGGATACGTTCTCGCCTAGGGACCAAAGGTAATCACATTCACGTTCTCCCCCTCTAGTGGTAAGCTTGACTGAGGGAGACTGTGGCAATGGAGAGGCACTGGAAGAAGGAAGGACTTGAGTTTTATCCTTCTTAGAAGGGGCAGCTGGTTTAGGAGCCTTCTTCTTGACTGGAGTAGGAATGTGCGTTGCTGGTTTAGCGAAAGGCTCAGTTTTAACTATTGTCTTTTTGTGCTGGGGTTTTTTCACCCTCGCTTTGGGTTTGGGTTGTAAAGAGGCTGATTTCCCCTCCTCACCACTGCTTTCTGATGAAACGCTACTTTCTGATTCCTGTTGGGCCTGAACTTTTGTTGATGAACTGACACGTTTCCCATAGTGGGAGAGATCAGGAAGATCTTCAGAGTCAGAGGAAGAACTCTTACACGAGGGTTGATATTCATTGTCCTCCTCTTCTTCAGAGGACGAGGAGCCGCTGAGAGCATAATCCTGGTCATTCAGGAGAGAATGAAAAATGATAATATTTAAATAAAGCATGAGTACATGCCTAAAGTTAGGATGCAAGCACACAGAAAAGCAAATAAAATTTGCAAAAGAAATGAGAAATAGGTACATGAAGGCAGAGGAAAAAAATGAGGTAAACTAAGCTCTTGTCCCTTTCAAATAGACTGAAAGATCATAAAAGAATGAGAACAGAGAGAATTTGCTCTTTAAACATAGTTCGCCAATGTTTTTGCGCTAAATCCCCTATTATCGCCCAACAACATCAAGAAAGGAAGACGGACCAGGAGAATCTGGGGGTTTACACTTATATCCTACACATAGGGAGAAGCGGGATGAATTATTACATGGTTTTAATTGATTCTGCATGTTCACTTACCACAGAAGCCGAGAGAGACATGTTTCTTTCTTGTCGTATGGGAACAACAAGCGGAGTCGTCTGCCAAAGCCGGAAGTGACGTTCGGGAGGAAAAAGGGTCAACTTTCGCTGGTTCAGGCATGATTTTTGATGCTAGGGACAATTGGCGCTGCAGCAACGCAAGTCGGCCGTGATCTAGAGATGCTGCAATAGCGTCTGACGCTAATAACATGCGGTTCCTTTTCTGTAATGGGTTTCAGGGTATGTCGCTTTGACTTACGCATAATTAGCGCAATTTGCAGTAGCGCAAACATCCTGTTTTCTGTAATGACACCCAGATGTCGTAGTTAGACAGAACTATGGAGTCATCTTCAGGAAAGAAGCAACCCCAATGTTACACGGGTAACATTGCGAGTTTGTAATTAACTTCAAAATATTCAGATCAATGCCAAACCCAATCAGACTCCGTGAAGCTTTGCCAGACAGAGAACACTACAGTCTAATCCACACAAAGCTATTACACATTGACGATATGATAGAAGTAGAGTATAGAAGAATGCTAAGCTATCACAAACAGCTAGAAACCCACTCTAAAACCACAAAAAGTGAAACGAGCAATTTTACAACCTGTAGGCGATTTATTACGAACGATCGCAGGCCTGGCAATGAAACCAGAGTATGACACACTTGCTCAGAGGGTAGATCAGATCAGTAATGCTGCAATGCTCAAATTCAGAACTTTCAAGGAAGTATCCCTAACTATTTTCAACCTGGCAGATTATAACTACAATTCGTTATTATCTCAAATTATAAAACAAAACCTGACAGATATGACTTTGGTTTTCTTGCAAGATTGTATTAATAAGGTGGAGTACAACATGACCAATCTCTACAACTCACTACTCACGAAGATATACTTCAATGATCGAAATTACATGCTAGTCTATTCAGGCATAATGAAACTGCTCACAATGAAATGCTACAATGACAGATTAGGAAACCTGTTGCATCAAATAGAACTGTTAAAGACAGGCGAATTATCATAATAATGCCCACAAACACCCTAGAAGCGACACTGAACAGACTGAATGGATCATTAAGGGATAGCAATATCAGCTTAAGCATCTGTGATCTTCCAAATTCATATTACTATAAAAAGAACATGGTCACCAGACACATCAGACACAACTCTATACACCTAAGACTAAAATTACCACTATGTTCGACAAATGAAGTGTATGACGTATACAAAATAGAAATCATATCAGTACCAATCAAACCACACCACAGTAGAAGCAACAGTTACACTAGATTAGCTACAGAGCACAACAACCTAGCGATATCTAGTAAGGTAGGACTATATGCAGAAATGAATAAGACTCTTAAATCTCTATGCCACACAGACAGAACAATGATATGCCCACTATCTATTCCCATTGGGAATGTTAGTAATCCCACATGCTTACTTGCACTATTCTTTGATCACGCAAGAATGATTCATGAATTGTGCAACTTTGATATAATCCAACCCCGCACTACACTGGCACCCACTGCAACGCCAATAGGACTAGATGAATTAGTCGTAGTAAGAACCAGCAAACCCATATCTGTAATGACATGCAACAACGAGTCAAGAATAATTCACAATCTAGGATCATACTTTATTATTAAAGTTCCACGTCAATGTAAGGTGTTGACTGGTGGACTGATATTAACTGGTAACAACATATCGTGTGAAATCAAATCATTAAAGGGACAAGTAGTGTACCATACATACAATCTGCCTATAATACATCATTTTAGCAACAGGTTGTTGAATATCTCAGGATCTAGAACATCATTGATACCCTTTATACTCAAATCAAAAGTGTTAAGCATGCTACACAAGCACCTAGATATGGAGAAAACAAACCTTACCTTACACGCATTAGATTTAAGAAACACACCCAAATCTATTCGAAATAAGCCTCACTCTTTGGACCACTATAAAGGTCTATTGTCAACAATGGATTCCATAACATCACACCCATTGTTAGAAGGTTTGAATGTTGCCTTATCAGTATGCTCACTACTGATATTCCTGTACTTATTGAGAAAGATAACTGAAATTTGGACAATTTTTCTGCTCAGCAAACATACTAAGGGTACGCACATAACAGCATGGAAATCAGTCTTTAAAAAAAATTGAACATAGAAGAGAACGTCCGTGCATTAAATCTACGGCACACTTTAGAACTTCAGAATCATGAGACGTCATAAACCTATACATATTCGTAGCAAGATTGAAGTTGGACATTCAGTGCACATTGAACTCCAGATCATAGTCAAGGATTGGCAATCTAACAAGTTAGAAAGTTTGATATATATGCAATACCTACATTCGGATAGCAGGCCAGATATAAGCAGGCTCAACCTTTTGGTAAGATTGTATGAATAAGAAGCATTATCAAAATAACTAAATTAAAGCAGGTACCGAAATTGTCTTTAGAATTGAAGAAAGAATAAAAATCAGGATACAAGATGTGATCCCAAAAGGAAATGAGAAAAATACAAATTGAAATCAGAACATGACAGACTTATAATCTGTACATGATCAGAAGAGCGATGGCCATAGTTTCCCTCAACCTACCCCGTCTATACAAAGCAGGTACCCCAAATATAGCGTCCAAAATGGCCACCACATTCCAACCGGCGCATTCGAGACCCCACCCAAACCACCCAATGTTACACATCCACTCTCATCCACTCACACCCACTCACACTCAATCATATCACCGGCACCTTTTTAGCCACAGACTCAGCAACCTAGATGTGAAAGTCATTGCGCGCTGTGAATTGGTCTTCTGTTGTGTACTCAAAATACAGTATTATTTCAGAATCTCATAATATCACAAGTATTGGCAAATGTTTTGTTCATCAGATGGAACAATGCACTCAATCATATAACCTGTAGCGACCAGCCGGATGACCAATTTTAGTCCACTGCTGCAGGGGCACACCCATATAGTTCCAACAAATCCTCCACCGGTAACACAATCCGTAGTATAGTTTTAAAGTCCTTATTCAGTCACAATCCTCCTCACCAAGCCACCGACCAGTGCTGGCTGTGTCTCTGCCGACCACCCACCGACTGATGGGAAAAGTATGTGATCTACCAAAACAAGGACACCCACATGATCAGGTCATGCACAAACAAATGCCTCGGGAATCTATGTGGGACGCAGTAGTAGACAAGCTCAGAGTCTCCGTAGTTGATCTGTGCATGCAAATATTGTTCTGGTTGTGGCGAGCCAACATCCTAATTACCTCAAATACTTGTCATATAGAGATTTGCAGGTAATGGGAATTTACATACGCCAATATTTAACCAAACCGTCATCGTTTGTATGCCATTATTAATGACAAATACATTGTTTCCCTTGCTGAAACTAAAATAATGGGCAACCCATCATACAGGGTTAAAATTAGCCTAAGTTGTTATGCTCATTGGTTGTATTTATTCCCAAGTACACTATTTAGAGCTGTCATATAGTCTCATAAAACAAACCTACGCAGGGGACCAACGTTCATTACAATCATACAAATGTTGCCAATTGGTAATTGAATGACACAGTGCCTAAGGCGATTATTTAACGACCCACATAATGGGATATGTCGTGCCATTATCCACCTCTGTGTTTGTTAATGCAGTTTCAGCACATCCCACGGCATATCAAAATGTATGAATACTGACACTTGGTTAAGAGACTTATTCCAAGTCCCTTGTTTTGTTTTATACTTTAAAATGATTATATTTTAAAACATTGCACTCCGTTTTTGCAAAGTCTCAGGAGACTTTTGAACTGAAGAGGGGAATTGTGTCAGCATAATACATACATTACATTCAATATAAATCTCATTTTATAGTAATCTTTATATAATTATCACCTCCACCTATTAACCACCCATATTTCACCTTTCTGTACAATTAGACCCCACTAAAACAACTATATATGTAAACCATACCACTAATAGTCCAGAATATAATAAAGAACATACAAGGGACAACCATTAGGTAAGATATCCATTATACAGGATAACCACTATGCATGATAACCATCATGCAGGCTTATCCCATAGTGAGGCCCATCGACCGGTTCATTCCACTATGTTCCAGACCTAGCAAGCCCATGGGACAGGATACCCATATCCCTATTAGTAAAATCAGTAACAGCCCTGACGGCCACCCAGCTCAGATGCAGGTTGTGCAGCGCTACCTTCTGGTATACAATAACATAGCCATGCAGCACCATGTGCTGCACCCTATAGGTTAACTAATATACAGGCATGCCAAGCCTGGAACCATAGACTTCTTATGGTAATATTGGAGTGCACGATGGAGATCTTCATCACAGGACGGAAGGACTTATTTATTATATTGTAAGTTGAGTATGGAATCTCTCACAATGGAAATGTGTATCGCCTCATTAGCCAAGCGAGAAGTATTGTTCACCATGAAACATCAATTGTTAAGCCTATGGAATAAAGATATATAAACTGTATATATGGGTTCTTGAGTTATCTCTTTATCAATGTCATCGAAAACCATCATATTAAAAAGGATGTCTCGACCCGACAATATCATTGTATAAAACTAAAATCAGTTCAACAAACTGACTAAAAAAATCTAAAAAGGTAGCTCATACATGAGTTCTAAAAAAATTTTCTTTTTCTGGTTACAGTGTATATAGGTATTGCAACGTCATAATACTTGTTTCAAACCACATACTTGTAAAATGTTTAATATGATAGGTGTTCTTTTGAACTACTGTTGTATAACTTAACTTAACCTTACCTCGAAATTAAAGTGTATCTTACTTCTAAGTAGTACATTACTGCTAGGTTTGTTACTTTACAGGCTTATAGTATTACATACTTAATATATTTCGCTCCACTTAATTATTGTGTAAATACTTACCTCGAGCTCTATTGTAGTTCCTACTATTTCCTATGTGTTTTCTACCCCAGTCATAGCCGATGGGGGTAGTGTAGGGACTTGTGGAGCGTCTTATATAGTTTTAGCTCCTTATTCGAGGGGGCAGGTCAGTCAGTGTGGTTACCACTGGTAGGACGAGAGGTCGCTTCGATCTCTAGCCACTGGCAGCAGTGGTCATCGCTGTTCCAGTCCCTACCTGGGACCACGAAAGGAGTTCAGTTAGCTATATCCATAGCAACACTTCGAACCTATGTAGATACTGAATAAACATGTGCCAGTTGCACTAACCCGAGGCAACTTGTCTGGTTTTGCTTGATATTAACATATCTCAAACTTGACCGAAGTTATATATTAGAAATCGAAACATTACACTAGCAACAGGTCAGAGGAGACAGATCATTTATGCCCTGCTGAGAACTGACCTCAGACTATCAGATAATACCATCAGGATCAAATACTCCACAAAACTGAAGTCCAACCATCCCAAAAACAACCCACTACTCCTCAGATTTGACAAACATGAAGACACATGGACATGTGTCTATTCACAACTGAAAGCCTACCTAGACAGGGAGGACACAAAAAGAAGCACACCCTAGAGTGTTTGGCACCATCAAAACGCCTTTGACCCCAGCCAGCTCTGTCACCTTGTCAAGATACATAAAGGTGACCCTAAAGGACACAGGCATACAGGAACACTTTGGGGCATACAGCACAAGACACGCTGCCACCAGTGCTGAGGACAGGCTAAATGTACCAATAAATGAAATACTCAGCTCGGCAGGATGGGCGAGAACCAATATATTTGCCAGGTTCTACAACAGACCTCCACTGGAAGATACAGAGGACACCACACATAAGACTAACTTTATCTAAAACTGCCATTACGAACTGTGAAACAGACTCTTAGACCATCAACTAGACAGTACACACTAAACACGCCTAGAGAGTGGTGGTCTTATAAACCAGAGGCTCAAAACATACATACATGTATTAAGATATATCAAAGTATTTAACCCAGAATACATAAATACTTATGCACTCTAATGCTAGGGACACACATGTTAAAATACACCTTAACACCCTTCTCAGATACATGCTGCTTAACATGTACATAAAAAAGGGGGGGGGGAACCACCATCAAAGGTAGCCCCGACCACCTCTCTTCATGAAGAAGGGGGGCGGGAGAATCAACAGTGGAAACACTGTGTCCCACAAACATAGATTAAAAGACTATATATGAGATCTACATATATTACTTAAAGCATTTACGATCAAAAACCATACAAACAGGTATACCTACTCTGCTTGAACAGACAACTTACAAAGTGTAAATAAAACCTGTCTACCTAATATGAATCTATGACTTGTGGTCCTTCAGTTAGATTATTGAATGTGACAAAATAGCTACCCCTGGCTTAAATGCCACTCTGTAAAATAATTGAATATTAAACCTAACAATGTGTAGTTTAATATGAATTATTCTTAAGAGTTATGGCATTAAGCCATAGGGGTAGCCCACCTCTCATGGGTCTTAAGTTTGAAACTTGGTTCCTGTCCCCCCCCCTTTTGGAATTGGTGTGATTTGGCCTTTTTTCAAAGACCCGGGGATTTTACAGTTTTTAAAGACTAGATTAAACATGTGTGTTACTTGCTTGGGTATACATAGCAAAACCATTTTAATAAACCTAACCTTGTGGCAATGTCCTGAATACATGAGGACATTTTTTTATTTGTATAAACCAGGAATTTCTGCATTTGGAATAATTGTGTAGTGGTTCGTCTCGTTAAGTTAGATTAAGTAATCATAACGAAGAGAGAGAAAGTTTCCGGGTAGGCAACCAAGCTTTTATTTCATAGCTTATGTTACATACGATCAAGGCCTCAGAGGACTACATGCTGCTAGGGCATTTGGTTACCCTTTCGGGTAACGACCTGGTTGAGCAGTGGGTAAAACCACTACTAGAGAACATGGGGGTAGAACCAGCCTTATATACGGGAAAAGCCTGCGAAACTCAGACCAGCCACGTGACATGTGGCTGACAAGTGGTAGGCCCCCTGGTGTAATGGATACGAACCCAGAGGCAGGTGCTGCCACCTGTCATCTGGATTCCCCCACTACACCCGAAGACCTAGGTCTGAGTCCCACGGGTACATGAACGTATAAGTGTAAATACCATACCCCTACACTGCCCCCCTTAGACAATAACTTGGGGGTAATTGAACCGCAGTGTATTAATAACCTAGTAAGTGATTGTTTACAATACTAAAAAGGGGTATTAATTACACTTGCTCGATGTGAAATAGGCTATAGTATGAGACTATCCTATTTCTGAAAAAAATTATACAATAATAGCATCGAGTATCGTTCATTTAATTTCCACCAGTAACTATAACAACCACATATGATAAATATAAATATCACAGATTATATTAACATTTGACAACAGTAGGGTCCTGAAAAGGACCGGTGGTTGTAATTATTAATCGTATGACAGTTATTTAACCCAGAAAAAAAAAATTTCGACTTTTTAAATTAACAACTTTGTCCACTTTTAAAGTGAACTTAACAATAATGATCAGATATGAATAATCATTCTGATTCCATATGAACACAATAAGGTATTAACCTGAGTAATATAATACCAAGTTTAGAGAAATCCATTGGACCTTCTCTATTTTATAGAAAAATATTTATATATTTGAGACGTAGCTCAATTTATACCTTAGTGTTTGATATCTACAAAGTATAGTCTGTTAATATGTTGAGACCAGGAATTACCTATCTGAACAGTTATAGGTCTAGTACTACCTTAAATAACTTTTAGGATACACAGATCCAGTATATTTATAGGTAAGTACCTTTATATAATAATATACCTTAATAAAAGATATTAGAGGTATAAATACAGTTTTACATGCAATACAATACTATTAACAAAGTTTCGTGTTTCTTGGTAGGAGAACATAAGTGGAGCCGGATGCTGCTGATGTCTTGGTATGGGCGAGCTGAACCCTGATGCCTGAAGTGCTATGTTAAGTCCAGGAATTTGTAGATTTTGGGCGAGCTGAACCCTGATGCCTGAAGTGCTATAGAAGAATATGTTGATGGGCTAGCTAAACCCTGTTGCCTGTAGTGCTAGCTAACTGGAAGTAGTAGTAGATCCAGTTGTAGACTATTGATGGACTTTATGGGCGTAGCTAAACCCGGATGCCTGTAGTGCTAGCTGACAAGTAGTAGTAGTGTAGTAGTAAATCCGGTTGTAGTTTAGAGTCCACATTAACATATTCCGGTATTAAAGGTCCATAGTTCAATAATAGGCAGTCATTATGTAATAGCACAGCACAATTATAATATTGACAGCATTCATACTCCTTCTCTAAGGTGACTTGATTTTTCTGCTTTCAGTTTCCGGATTAGGGTACAGTTTTATACCCGAATCGATGCGGGTTGGATAAAAAAATAAATTCTCATCCAACAATACATAGGTAATAACACCTCAGGACACACAATTATGTCCGACCTTCATGCAACAGTTTTCACTGTTCCATGTTCTCCTCGGGTGGCTGGTTTGGACACGGTTGTTGAGCCTGTGCTGAACAAGAGAGTCTACACCAGCTCCATCCGTAGGTACAGCCAATGCAGGGACAGCTGGTGTTAATTTCACCTTCTGGCGTGCTTCGAACAAGGTCAAAGCATGTCCAGGTGTGCCGTCCCAGTTATCCATGATAACTCCAAAAACCTTGAAGAACTTTTGTTGGTTCTTCATGTTCGTTGCTCGTTTGGCAGTTTGCCTAACCTGGGTCCTGGTTTGTTCTTACAGCATTCGAGACAGGTATCTACCCATCGGGTGAGATCTGTACTCATGCCAGGCCAATAGTATCGTCTGGATAGACATTCTAGAGACCGTTTCTTTACAAAGTGTCCACTAGTTCTATGCCCGTGACAGAAATACATAATATCTCGTCGCATAGCACTAGGTATGACAACTTGCAAGGTTTTCTTCCTATTAGAATAGTTCTTCCATCGAAATAGAATACCATCGCAGACTTCTAGCTCGGCCCATTGAGCTAGGAATCGTCTCATCTCTCTGTTCTCCAATGACACGTCGCGTCATGGAGGACAGATACCCTGATTAAGAAACTTAATCAAACGTGATGTGACTGCATCAGACTTCTGGAACTGTTGACTGGTCTCCATGGACAAATTCAAAACATATTCCGGTTGGGTTTCAAAGGGTACTCAAACCCCTGCCAATACAGCATTGTGTGCTCCACAATCAGTGCACTCAGCGTTTGCACATTTCTTCACTGGGATTTTAAACAAAGCATCTGCATTCAAATGTTTTGCCCCGGCTCGGTGTTCAATCTGGCTGTGATTTAGACCGAATTCGGATAGGTGTGCCAACCAGCGACCTATCATCCTTGAAGTTCAATAACCATCTGAGGGAAGAGTGATCAGTCCGTAGAGTGAAATCACTTCCCCACAAAAAGTGCTTGAACTTCTTCATATAGACCACCACAGCCAACAACTCACGTTTAGTGGTACAATAGTTTCTTTGAGATTTACTCAACGTGTTACTAGCAAAGGCTATAGGAACTTCAACCCCATCCTGGACCTGGGAAAGGGCAGCTCCTATGCTTTCATTATTAGCATCAGTATCTAGAATGAAATGATCATTCTCCGTAGGGTACTTCAACACAGGTGTACTTGCAAACAAACCCTTTATTTTCATAAAGGCCTCGTCTTGCTCGGATCCCCAAGGAAATCATTCTTTCCTCACTCCAGGTGTCCAGTGGGACAAACTCTGGATAGGAAAGGCAACCCTTGAATATCCTGGTATAAAGTCCCTGTAATAGGAACAGAATCCAAGAAAGGATCTAACTTCTTTTGCATTTGTGGGTGCCTGCCAACTTGACACAGCATCCAGTTTCTCCGGATCGGCTTTAATCCCTTCATTCGAGATTATTCGTCCCAAGTAATTAATGGATCTTTTAAAAAGATCTCATTTTTTGGTTTCAGCTTCAATCCATTAGCTATGATCCTTTCCAGAACCATACCTAAATTTTCCAAGCATTCCTCGTATGTCTTTCCAAAGACTATCACATCATCTAAATAGACGAGACATTTCTTCCATAATAGGTCACTTAATAAAGTTTCCATCATGGCTTCAAATGTCGCTGGTGCATTGCACAATCCAAACGGCATCACATTATATTGGAATAACCCAATATGACTGGAAAAGGCTGTCTTCTCCATGTCTTTCGGATGCATACCCACTTGCCAGTATCCGGATTGTAAGTCTACAGAGCAATACCATTGCTTACCTCAAAGGGAGTCTATAGTCTCATCAATCCGTGGTAAGGGATATGAATTCTTCTTGGTCATACCATTCAATTTCCGGTAATCTATGCAAAAACGGATGGTACCTTCTTTCTTAGTCACCATGCACACAGGGCTAGACCAAGGACTGGTTGATGGAATTATTACATCCTGTTCAAGCATTTTAGCTATCTCCTCCTCAGCTACCCTTTTCTTGGCTAGTGGGTGTCTTCTATAAGGAATCTTAAAAGGTTCATTCTCACCAGTGTCAATCGTATGCAGTACCATATCGGTACACCCTTATTGTTCACTTGGTGCTGCAAAAGCTTTACGGTACTTGTCTAGCAAGTCAGTTAGAGCTTCACGTTATTCATCATTTTCGACATGGCTTTTGGCTATTAGAATATCTAATTCAGGATTTCTTTTGGATGAGGAAGGGCTCCGGGTGCCGAAGCATGTTCACAATCTTCTACCAGTTCAGAGAGGACAACCGACCCTAGGATCGTATCCTTCTGTACGTAGACAGTCTTATAGGAACCACTGTCCAAGCAGCGTTAGCTACTAGAACGTCTGCGGATTCCAATCTGATACTTGACAACATGTCCATATCTGGCTCTACAACTCCAGTTTTTCCTGTCCGCTCGACATAAGACATCACAGGCGGTGCCTGGTGGTATCTTAACCTTTTCGTGCCCAGAATTATTTGAAGATTTTACATTATTTCAGAATTCTATCACTTTGTTGATAACACCACATGTTGTTTTGATCTTCTCCCCTGATATGGGTTCTGCATTACATTTTCCTAATAATCATAACTCAGTGAAGACTTTCAGTTAAGGGCATGGTATTTCTGGTCAGGTCTGGTAACCATAGTTACCAAAACCTCCCATTTGTTGTTACTTAGTAGTATTTGGTCTCTCTTGTGCTATAATTATGATTATATAGCCATAATCCCTGCACTCCTGAGACTCTTACAGAACTTGCAAAGCTAAGTCTGGCTGAATGTATAAACTGCCACTTAGGAAACATAATGTGTTAGTAACAATGCATGGTTTATCCTTATGGATATGATCAGTTGTTGTAAAATCTAATGGGAGTATGGGAAACTGTGTGTGTATGATCCATCATCATTTTGGTACCATGTCAGATTTAAGCTCCCTAGAGGGTTCCCCTTAGATAAATCAAATAAAATGACAGCTCCTCTCCAAGTTTTGACTCCCTGTGCCGGACATAACAGAGATAGAGCCAAATGGATGGTTGTATTGTAATTGGGAAGTGATAAGCATTCTAAAGAGGGTCTAACCTCGCAGATTGGACCAGTAGAAGTCTCTGGATGAAAATCCCATTCAATATACATGCATTTAAGCCCAAAACCGCACTTTAAAGTGCGCTTGGGCACCTAGGGGTTAACAGTCTGGGCTACACTGGCTACACTGCTCACTTGTCTAAGTATGCATTGTACTTCAAGATGATACGGGTCTCTCACTTCCAATATTCCCCTCTGGGAATCTAACCTTTCTCCATATAATGCAGCAAAATCCAGACCAAGTATACCATCATCCGCGATGTTCGCCACAGTAGGAGTAAGGATGAAGTCCTTATCCTCCTGTAGACTGAACCTCATACATGTTCTACCGAACGTTTGCATCGTGCTACCGTCGGCCGTACGAGCATTTCCTTCCGTTGTGAAAGTTTCATGATTCGTAGGCAAAAGATCATAGAATCTCTTAGCAATACAGAATTGGCTAGCACCCGTATCAACAAGAAACTCAGCAGATCTACCACTCACAGATACAACTGCGTACCACCTCCTACCTTTCAAGTAGGTAGGACAACTTGCATACTTGGCAAGTTCCGTCTTAGCGCCGAGGTCAAATCCACATCCCTTCAAAAATTCGAGACAAGGATGACCCGGGGGAAGCTGGGCACACCCCACCCTGGCCAACCCATTGGCCACTTCCTCTGGACTGATATCGGGTTTTCCCTCTGTGTTCTTCTGCCGGTTCTTGACACCTGGTGTACTATCAGTCTCCCCAGCCTCATGAGTAAGGAACTGATCAGGTCCCTTAGCTTCACTGCTAGGTGAAATCGCTAGAGGATTCTCACCAGCACTGCAAGCAGCGATAGGCTGGCAGTCATGGCAATCACTCATTCAGGGGGTAATCCGGTTGCCATCATGGACACCCCCACTCAGTTTTCCTTCTTCACTGAGTCCTCCTTACTTGGATTGTTCCGGTAACGAGTGTTTCTATAAACTGGCTTATCTGCCTCACACTCGGCAGCATAATGTCCAGTTTCCTGATATCGGAAGCACGTCACTACACTCCTATCAGGCCTAGGCCTTCTAAGATTCTCAGTGATCTTCTTTACCAAGTTGGTAACCAGGTCCTCTGATGAAGACGGACCGGTGTTCGGTTTGGTATCGGGTTGAGTCACAGGAGGTTATGTGGTAATCACTTTCTCCTTGACATAACCCGTTTTCTTTCCCCAGTTCCGGTTGTACCGGGGGTTCCCTTGACCAACAGCCCCAACGTTTTCATCATCGTCAGGTTCCCCTGATTCGGATGAATCGGTTTCGGGTGTCCCATCTGGGATTATCATTGCAGACATCCGTTAAGGTACCTCCCCGGCAAAGATCCGGGCCTTACGATCATAATGATCTAAGGACTGGAACAAATCTGTCAAAGAGGCATCATTCTTCCAAGCTTCACAGGCCACTGTCCTGTGTTCCTGATTCCGCAATCCTTCGATGAATTGTTTAAACATTTCATCTAGGAAGCATTCATCATCTAATCTCCATTGAGGTCTGGCTTTATGCAACAGTCATTGATATTTAAGCCGAACACTTTGGCAGATTCCTTAGGTTTCTGCGTTCTTTTAGTGAACGTCAGCCAAGGATCATCCCCAACTATATTTCCATATAAATATGAAGCAATCTCTAAGTTCATCATATTTCATATGGGCTGAGAGTCCATTTGGGATTTTGGAATTTGGGAATCTCTCCATTGTTCCACAGCTCCTTTACCGTCGCCCTCCTTTAACCAGCATACTAGATAGGGGAGAGCTTCCGCTTTACCCCATCCATTGCAGTTAAAGACATCTGCGCAGCCTTGATACTCTTCCTTCCAAGGATTCTTGGCATTAAAGGGAGTAGGTATCTTAGCTACTCTACGAGCCGGGTTCTTGGATCCAGTATGGGTTAACCCCCTACTCTATTCCATGATCTCTGTATCATCCAGACCTTGATTGTAACGATCAACACCTAAGTTAGCAATCGCTGCATTGGAATCATGCAGTGCTTGTAACCCTGGAGAAAGAGATACTCTGCGACTGAGTCTCTTTTTCTGTGGAGGATTCGTACCATAAGTACTCCCAAAGCCACTGGGTGGTGGTCCTCCTCCACCCCCTGATCCTCCTGCTCCGAATAGAGGCACCTGTGAGAAGGTGTATCCGTCGGTTTGAGGAGTTAACCCTGGATTATTGGTGGGTTGTGCATTTCCACCAAAACTAAAGAAACCACTATTGTTATTAGTGTTTCCTCCTGTTCCATACGACTGATTTCCATTATTGGAACCAGTTCTACTGGCAGAGGGTCTGCCTCTGGAACTACCTCCTGAAGTATCCGGATTGTCCTCCAGCTGTACTGGAATTCCCGGATGTTCCTCCGGTTGTTCCTCCGGATGCATTCTGGGCGTTACCATTAGACGGATTCGCTCCCGCTTGGAATTGATTCCATCCATACTGGGCATACGGGCCATTTGGTCCCCCTAAAGGTGACTGTTGTGGCCATCCGCCGTCAAAGGTGGAGGTTCCTACTGAGTGGTTTTGTTTAATTCCACTCGTCGACGCCCCCAGCATTTCCCGTACCTAAACCAAGAGGTTTCTAGGTATTATCCATAAATCTAACCTGATGACTCTTTACTTCTTCGCAACGAGGTACAGTTTTCTCTGTTGCCTCGTCTTCACCCCTCAAAGAGTTCATCTGGTTACATGTCGTGTTTAGGGCAATTCCTAAAACAGTGAAGTCTGGTTCAAGTGTGCCTACTGCACGACCAGTATCCTCTAGATACTTTGACATCTGGATGGCTTTAGCTTCCAGTTCGGAATAATCATCCAGCATTTTTGTCTCCATAGCATTCAAGTTTGCGGATTCATGTATCCATTGGCCTCTGAGTTTTTAATGCTCTTCGGTTTGTTTATGATACGTACTTTGTGCATCTTTGAAGGCTGATTCTATTTTCTTCAGCTCTTCTTGATACTTGCCATGGGCCGATTGTGTTGAATTTAACTCTTGTTTAGTTTTATTCAACTCATCACACGAAGCTCTGTATTCCAGATCCACCGTGTATAGTGCATCACGATACTGTTCGTGCTGGAGTTGGGAATCTTGTTTTTCCTTCTCCTTTCGATCCAACAACAGTTATTGTTGGCTTCTACAACTCTGATCGTAATCAAGACGTTCTGACATCAACTGTTTGTTTTCAGTCAGAATTCTGTCTCGAGTCCCGGTCAGTGTAATGAGATCCTTTTGGATCTTCTCGTATTCAGCTCTCATGTCTTCAAGCTCATCCATTTTGTTCTTTTCGAATCCACATTTCTGGTGTTTAATTCGAGAACTATATGGAGTTTCAAACATACCTGCACTAGGCTTCGGTACCTCAAATGGTAGTTGACCAAATTGAGCGGTACTTTTGTGCATAGGTGCAGGTCCAGTTCGTTGTGTAAGTTTTTTCTTACATCCGCTAACCCATCAGGGTAGTGTTCCTGTGGATCTCTCCACTCCGTACCTTGGGATGGTGACTTGATTTCACCATCTTCCATCGGGGAATTTAGCTCATGATTTGGGCCATTTCCCCTAACTGGGCTCAGCTCAGTCATTTCTGACTGCGCTTACCCAAAGACCAACTGGTCACAGCACCAGTGTAGTGGTTCGTCTCGTTAAGTTAGATTAAGTAATCATAACAAGGAGAGAGAAAGTTTCCGGGTAGGCAACCGTGCTTTTATTCCATAGCTTATTTTACATACGATCACGGCCTCAGAGGACTACATGCTGTTACCCTTTCGGACCTGGTTGAGCAGTGGGTAAAACCACTACTGGAGAACATGGGGGGAGAACCAGCCTTATATAGGGGAAAAGCCCGCGAAACTCAGACCGGCCACCTGACGTGTGGCGGACGAGTGGTAGGCCCCCTGGTGTAATGGATACGATCCCAGAGGCAGAAGCTGCCACCTGTCATCCGGATTCCCCCACTACACCCGAAGACCTAGGTACATGAACGTATAAGTGTAAATACCATACCACTACACTTGTATCATTATGGACCAAATTTATATCTTCAATCTTTTTTTATTCAAAGGCATTATCTCATTCACAACTCTCCAGAAGGTTTTTGGATTATTTCTATTGGTGTCACAGTTTGTCATAACATAATTCTTTTTGGCCATTTTTAGATCATTATTGACTGTATTACGAGCAGCTTTGACCTTATCTTTATCTCCTTTCCTTTTTGTTTGTCCTGACTTGGCAAACCAGCTGTCTTTGTCTATTTTTTCCAGTAACTCATTTGTCATCCATTCCTGTCTGACCTGCTTGACAATAAATTTCTTCATGGGACATTTGCCGCTCTTATTACATTTAATATTTCATCCCAGCATACCTCGGGATCAGTGGATGCCATAAGGTCATCCCAGTTATGTGTTCTTACAGCCTCTATAAGATTTTTCTTGGACGTGTTAATTGCATTAATGAACTGTTATGTTCATCTAAATAATGCTATCAAACAGACAACCAGTTTTGAATGAGGTGAGGAAAAAGAATAAACTCTGTAGGAAAGTCAGTACAGAAAACTTTGCAACACCAGACCAGTACACCACATGTTTACATACAAGGGGTGATTGATACCATAAATATATACATGACAAAAGCATAGAGAGGATTGATGAGATTTCCATCACACTATAGCTGCCCGGTACAAATACTGACTCTATTTCCAGAATATAATGACAAAATGATATACATGGAAAATGGGAGAAGAGTATACATGAGAGATTCAATTATTCAATTATGCTTTAGATGAGGTTCACTCATAATACAAAATGTATCAACTGTATAAATGAGAAATAAGAAAAGAAGAAGAAATCAGGCCATCATAGCTCTAGTCAAACATATGTGACAGGATCTGTGAAAAAGGCCCTTAGTGCAGGGTACATTAAGGTCCCTATTCCCAGTACATGTCACATATGCAAAACCATTGGCAGGTGCAGTAGCTACACCTACACCAGTGCATATCTTGTTATAACCTAGTTTAAGGCCTGATCTCAATTCTTTTATCTTTTTAATTTCTTCCTTAAATTTAACCTTAGTTGTTGACCTTTGAATCTCTTCTGGCAAGAGATTCCAAAGGACAACTCCTCTGTACCATGGAGACCTTTTATAAAGTTTGCTTATTATGCTTGGCAAAGTAAAACATAGCTTATTCTGGGACCTTGTATTATATACCACATCTTGCTGAACAATAGTACCATAAAGGTCAGTGTTGGTATCCTGACATCTTTTCAGCTTGTGGGCATTACAAAACCACATAATTCTTTTTTTTTGGGGGGGGGGTTAACTGTCAGCCTATTTGACTGAACCCAAGACTTGAACAGTTCAATATAATTTTTTAAAACTCTGTCAACTTCATGGGTATCCTTTGCAGCATAATAGATAACTATATCATCAGCATATAATTTGATCTTGTCATTTTAATAGACTTGACTACATCATCAATATACAAAACAAACAACAGGGGCCCTAAAACTGAACCTTGAGGAACTTCATATTTAATCTCCTGCAAATCAGAAATATTTCCACCATAACTAGTTCATTGTTTTCTATTTTCCAAATAACTTTTAAACCAAAGAAAGTTTTTCTTAATAAGTCCTAACCTACTAATTTTTTTAATTAATTTAGAATGTATTACACTATCAAATGCTTTTGTAAAGTCTATAAATAGGGCCCTTGTTATTAAGCCATTGTTTCTGTTTTCATACAAGTCATTTACCAGATTGTCGACGGACCGTTACAAGTCATGAACATGAGCAACTCAGGAGTCCAGAGAATACAGTTGATGAATCCACTTTATTGTAGTGCTAGGCAGGTACATGTTGGTATGGTGATGTACAATGTGTATGCTGCCCACCTGATCAAGCTAGCTCTATACCGAGGCACTGTGTGTCATAGAGACTAGGTATGAAGAGAGGAAGGTAAAGAATAAGAGTATCCCAAGCTAGTCCTGTATTCATATATATAGGAGCAGCTCGGGGTAGGCATGACGTCAGTCTTGGCAGAAGCATGACGTCATGCTTAGGGATTGGCAAGACCCGGCGTGCCTTGCATCATCTCACCCTGGAGGGGGGAGGGGGCTTGCCTAAAGGTGGGTCGAGCTGGCCACCTGTTGGAGGAGCGGCTCGATCCCTGATTGGCTAGGAATGGAGGTGGGTGTGAGCACACTCCCACCCTGTACCTAGGGTTAGTGGGGGTCGAGGTCATGACCCCTGGCCAGGATCCGGAGGTGAATCTGAGGTCACTGGCCAGGAGAGGCAGAGCTGGGTAGAGATACCTGGCTCTGTCAGATCCAAAGGTTTGGTAAAGGGAGCCTTATAGGCGAGCTTGATCATTCGGCTTAAAATATTTCATATAATAATAAATGAACCTTGAATACCCCATTGACATATCCCCACATTCCTATTCGATTCTACGCGAATGCAAAAGGTAGAGGACAAGTTCTTATAATCGTCATTGGTACATTCAAGGTTTGGTGAAACTTTACAAGGTGACTCAAAACTTGGTGAACGTTGTGTATACTTGGCTTGATACCGGTATAAAAGTCTTAACTTACATTCTTGAATCATCAACTGTGTGTATAGATGTACTTCTAGGAACAATAACATCCTCAATGGTGAGGCAGGTTTCGTTTGGAAAAACACATACAAAATATAGTCGAGCCCACAAGGTTGTGGTGACAGTCTCTACTATGTACTGATTGCTATAAAATCTTAGAGATACATGCAAATCAAGAAAATACACATGGATGAGAAATACTTCGAGAATCCTGGTGGCAACAGTTATACTGGTTGCTATGTCCTGCCTTGAGCAATCGGGGCAGAAAACAGCAGTGATACTCTGTCACATATACCGGTTACTAAATGAGATCAAGTGTACATGGTTAACAAGTTTCATATAAAAATACATGCTTCAAAAATATATCCTCTACATAGTCGGATATTGACTTAGGGCAGTAGTCATATTCTGTCCCGTATGCTGCCTTGGGTAATCAGGGCAGCCACAGCGTTTTCATTCAACGAGGCTTGCTGCAAGTGTACTTGAGTTTGACTAGTTGACAAATATTCATCATTAAACTCAATAGAAAACATGTAAACTCTGAAAACTGTCTTGTCGTTTTTAGACGATTGGCAGTAATCTTGCGATACAATAAATAAAAAAGGAAAAATGTAACACGCTGGCTAAGACTAAAACCCATAAATACAAATGCAAACTGTTTTGGGCTTGAAAAACAGGTACCCCGGTAGCACAGAGACATTGGCATAACGTTGGGCCGACATTGGCCCAACCATCGGCTTTACATAGGCTGCCCATCCTGCCTACATAGGCCCGACGGTGCCAACCAAATGCCAAGGTAGGCCCAACGTTGGCTTTTGGTTGGCAAACATCAGCGTCGGCAAATGGTCGGCCAGGGGCCAACCATTTGCCGATGTCCTGCCAACGTTGGGCCAATGTTGGCATTTGGTTGGCAAATGCCACTGGTCGGGCCTACGTAGGCCCGATGGGCAGCCAACGTTGGCCCAACGTTGGCCCGATGCGTCGGGCCAACGTTGGCAAATTTTTGTGTGCTACCTGGGTATGGTCCTTTTTAGAGAAAAAGGTAACTTATTGTGGGGGTGGGCTCTGTGGCACCTAGGTTTCTGATTTGACTCAGTATCCTCACAGAGTGGGTTAGCATTAAAGAGAAACTTACATGAGGTTTCAAAGTTTTCACAGTAATAAATTTGAACGCTTTATATCAACTTTCTTGAGAATGAATCAGCATATAAATTTGTAAACATGTGGTGACTCTGGGAGTCCCATGGGTGGGGGGTGGGAAAAATTGTGTCCCTACAATGTCAGATCAAGGAGATATAAAGTTCATGTATTTTATTTTATGTGTATATAGTCCTAGTATTTATATTTTCTTAATTTTGTGCCAATGCTGCTTGGTGGTAAATTGTAGTGTTCCATGGGGGATCTACAGAAATGTTTTCCAGCAGCCGACTTTCTCCTTTGTTTGGCTTCCATGCTGTAGTCGTCATCAAAGGAGTCTATTCTAAATTTCGAGAATGAGACTTCCATAAAAGCCATGTCTCCAACTTCAGGGGAAGTTGAGGAGGAGGAGGATGAGCTGCTGTCATCAAGGGGTGAGTCTAATGTTATGTTGCTTCTTGGTGGTGGTGTAGGCTTGACTGAACGTCTTTTTGAATTTCTGTTGAAGGGCCTGAAGGTGGTAAAGGAAGGTGAACTGTGTGCTGTGGCTTGTTCCTGGCTTTGATAATAAGCACAGGGGCATGCAAAGGTTCCTGGGCCGCCCATACATAAGGTACACAGGTTTAAGGTGGCTGGCCTGGTTGGGTGTACAGGCTTGGGGGAGAAATAACTGTCCTTCCAAGCTGCATATCCTGGGGGAATTGGAGTCCCAGGCCTGTTGGTTGCAAGTCCTATTTGCGTATAGGACCTGCCGGTGCGGCTTATTAGGTGGCTGGTGGTGTTGCTCGGGGGCCTTGGGTCTATTGGGCCTGCTTGGAAATCTTCTTGGTGGGGTTTGCTATTTCTTTTGCTGGTCCGGTTGGTCCAGCTGCTGTGGCACCACCTGCTGTAGGGGCTTGGCCTGGGTCTGTAGATGGAGGCGAATCTGTTCCCAGGCTGCGCTTGCCTTCCTTGCTCTTCTTCTTCTGTGCTCCTGTAGATAGAGACAAAAACAGAGGGGTGTCTGACGTTAGAAACAGGCTGAAAAACATTGTATGGTTCACAAGGCGGTCCACAAAAATACCGAATTTGACCAAAAAAGGTTAATTTTGTCCGTGTGTCGACCATGAAACAAAATACAGTAGCATTGGTATTGTATGGCTGTGGGGCGGTAGCTGTGACTAGGAAAAATAATTTAGTTCATGGACCTATAGTTTGTTTGTTTTGGGTTGCAGGCAGACCACGGTCAATACGGAGAAAGGACATGATATCAATTTCACTTCGTGAACGTACAAAACTTGAGTACAGAGCTCAATTGATTCACTTGGCTTAGCGCGGGTCCTGTATCCAGGGACGCTATTGTTAGTTTATCTAAGTTCTACCAGGTGGTAGTAGTGAGCTGGAGCTGCACTGTAATGGTGAGGAATCAAATAAGTTATGGGGAATAAATACAGGTATGACCTGCTCAGATCGACTCCTACCTGTCTTGATTGTCTTGAGAGGTATTGTGTTTGGGTTGATTGAAGGAAAAATTGTTTTTGCTCCGGAATGGGGGGGGTGGGTCGGAAAAGGAAAGAAAAAGGAAAAGAAGGAAAAGAAATTTGTCTTGTGTCGCCAAAATTTTGATCCGGGCTGCTATAAAAGGGGGGCTACGTGATGTCATAATGTTATATCATCATGGAGGTTTACGAGGTAGACCTCGTTCTGCCTAACGGGACGATTTTGCACGTGGAAATCATAATGACAGGCGGATTGTAAGTATATTTTGATTCACAAAGGGGTGATACTTGAATTTTTGATAATTTTGAATGTCGAGACGTGGGGCATTTTGGTCTAATCCGCTTTTTTTTTTTTGATTGTATTTCAGCATAACGCAGATACAATGGGTGATCATCCCTCCTGGTGGGGCTGTCAATGGATATTGAGGTAAGTTTGATCTGAGCAAGTTAAAGTCTGAACATGTGCTAATGTTGTTGTTGTGGTAGAGTGCGGGTGTCACATGACCGATTGTAGTCATGGTGACGGCCGTGACGTCCATCAGTTTCGGTATTTGGAACGAAACCAAGATGGCGCCGGGCTGCCGTGTATGGCGCAAAAGTGGTCGGGCCAGACGCTGCAACCGGTGCTAATACCGATGAACATTAATGTAAGCCGATCTATTGTGTTGGTTAGGTTAGCTGTGGTTATCATGGTGTTTTAGCTCAGTGTTGATAATGATGGCTGTGTGTGGGTGTGTTTTGGGCGTCTTTCGGGGGTTGGGGGGTTCGGTGTGGGGCGGGGGGTAGGGGGGCTAAAGGGTAGGCTAGGTGGGCGGGGGGCGATCCCCACATAAGCGTCTTTGCGGCGTATGTGTAAAGGCTACCTGCCATCCCCACATAAGTGTGGTGGTACCTTCCAAACGCTGCTGACATTTGGGTATAACCTCGGGACGGTCCTGAGTTATATGATTGTGGGGGTGGCCGGTAGTTGCTGGGTTGGGACGGTGTTCTCCGTCATGAACCGAAACTCGGCCATGTTGGAATGGTGAGTCGAAATTTTACTTACCATAGATTATGTAATAGGCCCTATCAGCCAGTTTGAAATTAAACACATATAGGCAGTTGGGATGCCGGGCTTCCTGGGGTTCAGGGGGAGTCGATATAGTAAGCTCGAATTGCTTTGCCGCTGCCTGGGCCCGAGCTTTCTTTCTGCTATGATCTCCTGGATCGGGGAACAGTGCCGTGGCTGAATTCGCCGGGCGTTCACTATCAACGCGCGGGGACACCTGTTCTATAAATAGAGTGGGTGGTTCCCCCGTTGTTATGGTTACGGGTATACTGATAACATGGTTTGTTTTGATTTTAGCCAGTGCACATGTGCTCTGGTGAAAATGGTGACCTATATGAATTATGATTTGGGGGGGGGGTAATGGGGTTTGGGTTTTGGTTGGGTTAGGGGCCGTGGGAAGATGGTGTAAATTATTGGGCTCGGAGTAGCCGGGCTGAGTTGTTTATGGGCTTATCCCCACATAAAAGGTGATCTCCTCCAGGCTGGGGCTATCCGGTGGGTCGTTCATGGAAAGGGGTTGGGGTCTGTTTACATGATTTTAACAGGGTGCAAGGTGGCTTGATTGCCGCCTGATTTCCAATTGATGATCCCCACATGTGGCTTGTTGTGGGTTTCTAGATTAAAAACAAATAAACTTACCGATGGGCGATGACTTTTTGGGCCTTTCATCCGATGTGGTGGGGTCAAACAGATATTTGTCTGACCCCGGTTGTAGCTCTAGGTTAGTAAACTTAGTGAGTTCTACCAGACTCCTAGATGTAGAGGGGACTTTTTATTTTGGAGCATAAGGAGGATCTATATCTTGTGGGTGGTGACAGCTGGGGCATTGGGACAGTGTCTGATGGTGAGAGCTGGAAGTCCGGCTGTCCCTTTTCCTTAATCACCAGGGTCAAGACATGGGGGCTGGATGTTAGAGCCTTGTGGAGTCGTAGCCTCCAGAACAGAGGGCATCTGGGGTAATGCTCCAACTTAACCTGCTTCATCTTCCCGGCGATTATGAAGGTTACTTCCCCCTTCCACTCCACTTCCAGGTGGCGGCCGAAGGGGCTGGTCAGTCGGGGCTTAGCCACCTTGGGTGCCATGATGGAAAAGGGCCACAGGTTTCTGCCGAAAATCATCCTGCCGACGGTGAAGTCGTAGGTCCTACCCTCTGAGTGGATTTGGAGGATGAATTTTGGCATCTCCGTGATATCATCCACCCTGGTTAGGTAGGGCCAGTGTCGCCAGCATCTCCTGGCCAAGGCGCGGGCCAGGTATAAGGCCAGGAAAACCAGGATCCAGGCCCACATGGTATCATACCTGCCGGCCTGGTATGGAGACTGGTATTCCTCCATGCCGCTCTCTGGATGTGGCGAAGTTGTTGCCTGAGGCGGCCACAAGCTGCTGATGTTCAGCACTAACTTTCTTAGTGTGTCGAACTTTGCCGCGTCCGCCATAGTTGGTGTCTTCAGCGCAATGTGCATGGTGACTAGCTGCACCAGTCTCGTCACGCGCAGTTGACCGTGGCACGTGATTGCACAACACAAGATGGCCAGTAGCGGGGACAGAAGATGTAGCCAGGGGGAATACTCCAGGTGGTAGCCAAGATGCATTAATGTATTTACTGACAAGAAGGGTCAAACCTAGGGCGGCTTTCCTGAGGGCGATTACTTCTTTAAATATAGGCAATAATCTTTGGTTGTGGAGGTGTTTTAAGTATTCAAAATTTGGTAGATCTAGGGTCTGGGGAATGGTTGTCATGGTGACGCCTGAAACATTGGCTGGTGGGTTGCCAAAATGGCGCCATAGAGGGAGGTTGATGGGTATCCTAACAAGGGGCTGTAGTGTAGTGTTATGCATGCATGAAAGGTTTGAATTTATCATTATCATTCCAGCATTTCTAATTGAGCACATGCATGGTACTGATATTACTGAAGAGGCTGCGTTTTTAAGCTCAATTTGGCCTTCATTGGGACATAGCATAAGTAAGGGTGATTCATTGGTGATTAACAGGTAGTCTGAATGTGATATAGACTTAACTAAGCGTGGGATGGGGGCGGACATGTGTGCAGCAAAGCTGCATGTGTGGTGTACTGCATCTGGTGTGTCTAACAGTAGTGACAGAGAGCATGTGGGGTGTAGGGGAGATAACAAGGGTAGGGGCAGGTCACAACTGATAAAGGTATCATATGTACACAGGTCCATGTCGGCTTGTTGTAGCTCAATGTAGTGTGAGTGGGTTGATGGTAATGCTATAAATGGGGGTAGTTTTTGTAAGAGGGTGTATCCTATTGAATGGGGGTCGGAGGTATCGAAAGGGATGGGGAAGGTCTCTGTTCTATATATAGAATAGGTATTTTCCCCTAGGCCTATGGGTACCGGTATGGTTATAAGTAATGTGGTATTATCATTCCACTGGGCCCTAACTTTCCTTTTGTAGTAGAAATCTACCGGTAATTTCAGAATATTTATTTCTGGGTGGTTGCTACTGAGGGCGTCTGAGAGGTTATTCAGTCCTATTTCTAATGTGTCATGTGGAATGAGGGTAAGGGGTAGCTCGCCCTCCATGAGTGAATTTAGAGCAGATAATAGGTTGCTTAAGTCATCATGGAGATCGATGAGTGATTCTATTTGTGAATTTGCGGCCGAAAATAGCATGGAGTAAAAGGTGTCTTGTTTGGTTTGTGATTCCAAATTCAGAAAAATGTCAGAAAGGTTTGAGTCTAAATTTTGAAATTTGTTTGCTAACAGTGATAAGGCATCATCTGTGTCATTTTGGAATTCTGAGAAAGCGGTGAGTGTGTGATAATTATATTCTGACATATTTAAGAGGAAATGTGTGGCTAATTCAACTACATGCATTTTGGTAGCGAATCTTTTATCCAATTCTGACATTTCTGAATTTAGGATATCAATTTCAGGTTGTGTTCCCAAACCTACCAGGATTCTCAGGATATCTCCTATAGGCTGGCCTGGGGCATTTCTTGGATATCTCATGCTGGGCGGGCTTACCATTTTGATTAGTTCATTCAGTAGGGTTTGTGATTTGTAGAAAAGGTTATCTAACATGTGATCCAAATTTGTGGCTGTTTGGGTTATGTATGGGGGTGTGCTGGGTTTCACTAGTGGTGAGATATTGTCTGGTTTTCTGAGGGGCTGGTCTAGGGTCAGGTTTAGGCTTAGTACTAGTGGGTTAACCATATAGTTGGAGAGGAGGGGTTGGTCCATTTTTGTGAAAATTACTCCAAAATTTGGTCTGAAGATGGTCCTTTGGTTAAATTCCTGGTGTATCAATCCGACAGTTGTGGCTAGGATTGCTGCTAGGGTAGTCATCAGGACTGCAGCCCTAAAAAAAAACATTTTTCAAAGAATATGTAGGGTCTTAGGAAAATGGTTTTTGAAAAGACATGAGGGAGTAGCGGTTTGTGTGTGTGGGGGGGGGGGTCTTGCACTGGGTGTTTGTTTGTGTGTGGGTGGTTAGGTGTGGGGTATTGGTGAGATAACAGGTTTGGGGGAGAAAAAAAAAAAAGAAAGGGTTGTGGGGTAGGGTGGTATCTTTGCGTAATATTGGTTAGTAAAATGTTAAGAAAAATTATAAAAATATAATATGTGAGTGTTGGTAGCTTACCCCTGCGTGAGTCTAAGCCGGGTACTTGGAGCCGGAAATATCTGGACCTGCCTGACCAGTAATACCATTCAAAGATGGCCTGTTGGAGAACCAGATCTATCGAATTTTTGATTGCTAGATTCCTGCCGACACTTGTATAGTGTCTAGGCAGATTAGCTAGCGGCTTCTCTGAAGCCAGGAGCGTCCTTGCGCTCAATAGGGCTAAGTAACTAGCCACATGCTGGTCAAACCTCGCCCAGATAGGTTTAGTGGGTGTGTCGGAGCACACCATAGTAAGTACTGTTTTTATGACAGTTTGAACACGATCATTGGTTAAATCCATTTGCTTTAACACAGCAGGGTTTGTCAAGGAGAAAGTCACGTCACAGGGAGATATTCCCAGGACCAAGTTCCTATACCGGCAGATGAGAGATCTTAATTCAAGGATTTCTCTATCAGCATCCAATAATCCCACAGGACCCAATAGGTCATGTATGGTCCAGCAATCAATGGTGTCCAATCTGTGGTTGGAAAGAATGAAATTTTGCGGGGTAAGTCTACCTGTGTAATAAGTTGGTTGAGTGTACTGAGATGTTAGGTTCACACGAGATGGAGGATTCAGCAGGCACAAATATTGGGCAGTGAAGAGTGATGATCATTCAACTTTTTCTAGATACTCTGAGCTCACACTACCATTGGTGAATTGAGGAGTCTGGGCAGTATGACAATAAATATGTCATTACCAAATACAAGAACGACTGATGGTCTATGTACTGAGATGGACACTTAAGACAGGCCTACCTGGGCTGGCTGCATGTCCTGTTCGCCATGGTTATCTTCAATCAGGCACTTGCTCTCAGAAAAACAGGAAGTGGTTGGATGTGGTGTATTGTTGAGAATGGATAAGATTTGGGGTGGGTCAAGGCTTATAAACCTGGTCGTGAGGGAAGCTAACCCTCAGTTGCAGGTCTCCCATGTAGGTGTGTCTTGCCCTTAAAAGGCTAGGCCTTATCTTATTGGATATATGCAGTGGGGCTGGCCTGCCTCGTATGCAAATTTCTGGTGGCCTTCGGCCGAGGCCTGGTATGTATTGATTAAAAATTGGAATTTTTAGGTCAAGAAGGTTGGTAGATGCAGGTCAGGGTTATGATTGAATTCTGACCAGGTGGGTTGCCTGCTTTGTGGAAGCTTGGCGTGAAATTGGGGCTGTGGTTGATTACAGCCAATCAATATGGTATTCCACCTGCATTACTGGATCTGAGAAAAACAGAGGTGCAAACATGGTTGGAACATGGGAGACAGGGACTCCTACAGTAGGCGTGTCGGTGGCAAGAATACCGAATTTAACAGGAGTCCTGACAAGCCATCAAGCCGGTGCAAGAATATATAAAATAAAAATTTTATACATATACCCTAGAATGCGCTGCTGCCTTGGGTAGTATATGTGGCGTATCGAACCATTAAATGTGGGTGTGCTGAGAACGTCCATGGGCGCGAAAAAAACTAAATTTACAAAACTCATGTGAGGGTTGTGTAATTTTAACAACGTACAACAAGAGGGAAAAGGGTGTATTGGTGTTTGAGAAGGAAAAATTGATAAATAGAAAACAGAAAGTAAAGAAAGGAAATAAGAATGGTGTTTGGATACTGGGAGGTTTCTGGGAGGTGGTCAGTATTTAGTGTTGGACAGGTGGCGTGTGAGGCGCTGGGTGCAATGTGGTTGGTATGTATATGTTCTGAGGGTAATATGTTTGGTAAATTAAGGGGGGGGGGCGGTGTTGGATGCGGATTCTGCACTTGATCAGGGATCAAGGTGTAGGCACGTGGTGGTTATCCAGATCACTGATGCATAGGATCGAGGTATGTTTGACTTGCAGTGTATTTGGTTGTGGTTTTGGGGGGGGGCTGTGCTTTTGGTGTGTGAGAGTGTGTAGTTTGTGTATTTATTTTTGCTGATGGCGCTTTTTGGCCTTTTTAGGTGGTGAGAAGCTGACAATACCCTTTTTGGCTGGTCTCCCTCTCTTTCTTTTTGGAGGGGGAGTGGGGGTATTGGTAGAAGGTGTTAAGTTCAAATCTGGGTCGTAGAGAGATAAAGCCGGGCCAGTCTGTAGTCTTTTGACTATGGCTTTGGCGCTGGCTCTGGATGTTGGTGTTCTCAATCTGGACACATGTACTGCTTTTTTGAAAACTTTGCCATCCTGCAATCTTTTGATTATTGCAGTTACTGATGAGGTCATTTTTACGATGATATATGGGCCAGAGTAGGTAGGCTGCAGCTTTTTGCTTGTATGTTTTACCAACAGGTTGGGAATGTGTAAATACACGAGCTGACCTGTGGTATATGTACTAAGTTCTGCTGAGGCATCATGTTTCGCCTTCATCTTTTTGTGAACCTTGATCATGTTTTCTGCTGCCTTCAATTGAATATCATCCCTGAGGTTGAGCAGATGTAGGGCCATACCTTCCCTTTGTTTGACATCACTTAGTGATGTGCCTAGTGCTAGGGCTGCTTCTGTTGGCAAGTGAGATTGCTTGCCAAATACCAAAAGGTTTGGTGAGTAGCCTAGGGCGCTGGAGACTGTATTGTTCATGCTGAAAATTACAGCCTGTAAGAAGGTAGACCAGTGTTTTTGTGATTTTGACACAAAAGCTCTCAGGGAGGATTCAATAGTCTGGTGTTGGCGCTCACAAAGAGCTTGTGATCTGCTCCAATGTGCTGACCCTGTGACATGTTTAATGCCAAATTTCTTGCAGAACAGTGCAAAGAATTTTGAGGTGAATTGTTTGGCATTATCAGTGTTAAGTACTGATGGTGTACCGTGGATGCAGATGACTCTTTGGAAGAATCCAAGTGCCACAATGGCGCTTGTGTTTTCCTCAGTTGACCATGCAGTGACGTGCCTGGTGGCATGGTCCGTCACCACATGTATGTAGTGTGAGCCATCTACAGCCTTGGAGAAAGGGCCTATAGTGTCCATAGTTAAATGGGAATAGGCAGTCAGTACCGGTTCACGAAGGGTCATAGGTGTTTTGAGATTTTTGGGCTTCTTTTTGGTTGTGAGGCATGCATGACATGTGCCACAAAAATCAAACACCTGTTTGAACATTGAGCGCCAGTAGTAACGTGACCTTATGGCTGCATAGGTCTTCACCTAACCCAGGTGGCCACCTAGAGGTGAGCAGTGGGTGGATTCAATGAGGGACTCTACCCAGATTTCTGGGATCACGATTTGTAATGTGGGATCCAATGAGTGGCCCATTACAGTATCTGTGACCCTGAAAAGTACCTCGTCAAGAATGATGAACTGATCATGGTTTCTTAAAATCTGATTTATTAAACCAGAGTCATGTGGCAATTGACCTTTTTCAATGTAATTTAGCATGGATGAGGCAAAAATGTCTTTTTGTTGAGCCTCAATTAATGCTTCTCTTGATGGGGTGAGGGAGTGATGTTTACAAATTTTGGTGATGGCGCTTTCAGCTATAGGTAGTACCTTCTGGGATAACTTGACCCTTCTAGCATTGGCGGCCTTCACTGAAACCCTGGGTGACCTGGACGCACTGGGTTGACCCCTTGACCTAGTTTTGGTGGTTTTGACCTCCTTAGGTCGGGTCGGCTTGGTGTGCTTGGTGCTGGGTTCTGATTGGTCGATGGTCGGGGGTGTGTCTTGTGTGTTCCGGGACTGGGCCCTGGTCAAGACGCACAGCTCTGAATATCCCTTGGGTGTTTCGGAATATATTCTTTCAGAGCTATTTTTCTTTGCAACCACTCCTCTTGGTAATTTTCCTGTACTTCCCCAAATCCTTCCTCCCTTTAATATTGATCTGGGAGGTCCCATTAAAACAGGATTATTTGGTACTGGCGCATTTGATTTGAAAACCTTGGTCATGGTGATATCAGAGAAGGTCACTTTCTTAGTGGGGAGGATGATCTGTCCCTTTGATGTTATTGGCACTGGATCATCAGAGCCTGGTGGGTATTTTCTCCTGGAGAGAAAATCAGCCACAATATTGGCTCTACCCTGCAGGTATTTTACTTCAAAATCATATGACATGACTGTATCCACCCATCTAGCCAATCTACCATTTGTGATGTTCTCTTTTTTATTAAAAAGAGAGACTAGGGCTGTATGGTCTGAGTACACTTTGAAGTGGGTTCCATCCACATAGTGGTGGAATTTCTTTACCGCATAGACAATGCCTAAGAGTTCCTTGTCTGTTATACCATATCTGGTTTCTTGAGGGGTCAAACCTCTTCCTGCAAATTCTATTGGCCTGTAGAAACCATGTTCATCAACCTGAGTGATCACGGCTCCTAGGCTGTAATTACTTGAGTCAGTGAAGATCACAAAGGGCTTCCTGTAATCAGGGAAAATGAGGATGGCTTCAGTGCAGATTGAGGCCTTGATTTTCTCAAAGGCTCTTTGACAGTCTGCGGTCAATACAAAAGCACTCTTGGTGGCATCATAGAGGGGCTTCATTATGTGGGCAAAACCCTTAATGAATCTTTTGTAGAATTGTGCCATGCCATTAAAACACCTAAGGTCATGGATGTTTTTAGGTGGTGGGAAGGTTTTGACTGGCCAGATTTTGTCTGGGGAAGGTGACACACCATGTTGGTCTACAGAAAAACCCAAGAAATCCATCTTGGTTGTGCCAAATTCACATTTTTCAGATTTCAGTTTGATATTTCCCTTTATGAAAAGTTTGAGTACCTCATCTAGATCTTGTAGATGTCTCTCCCAGGTGGGACTGTATATGGCTACATCATCGACATAGGCTACAGCGTTTCTGTATTTACATTTCATGAGTAGCTGCTCCATAACATTCATGAAGGATAAGCCTGATGTTTTGAGTCCCATAGGCAATACTTTTGCCATGTATCTGGTTCCATTTGCAGAGAAGGTGGTGATTGGTCTGGATTCTTCCGCTAGGGGGATCTGGTGGTAGGCACTGTAGACATCCAGTTTAGAGAAAAACTTGGCGCCTGTTCTACCAATTTGCTGCATAAGATCGTCTGCCCTAGGGAAGGAATATGAGAAGGACTTGAGGTTTTGATTAACCCATCTGTAGTCCACTACAATTCTCCACCCTGATGCTACAGATCTGTCGCCTTGGGGTTTTGGTACCAAGAAGGCTGGAGAGTTCCACTCACAAGGTTTTGTACATTCTTCAATTACACCCTGTTTCAGGTGCTTCTCCAGGAGCTCTCTTTGAAAAATTTCCTTGTGTGGGGACATTCTGTATGATGGTCTGTTACAGGGTTACAGTCTGGGATCAGTTCAAGTTTGATCTCATTCTCTACATTTAGACCAATAGCACTGTCGTTAAGTACAAAAGCCTGCCTGTTTTCTTCAACGATGTTGCGGATTTGCTCCTTCTGTTTGTCACTCAGCTGCTCACAGATTTTATACTTTAGGGGCTCGTTGCTTTTAGGGAGCTGTTGCAATGGATCATCCCCACAATTAATTGGGAAAAGATCTTTGGCAGGTCTGCTGTCCTTTTTTGAAGGTTGCTGGTTGTCAAGGGAACCTATGGGCACAGCTTTTTCAATGTTGAAAAGCTTAAAGGTACCTAGGGTGGTATGTCTTTTCAATGGTACGGGAAAATAATTTGGATTTGCCATAGTTACCGGTATTAATTTTGATTCTGTCTTGGGTTTAACCAAGGCATGTTTGATCAGTATTGGTAATCTGAGACCAATGTTTTCAGTGATGCCTGTTGAGTTAATAATTTCCTGTGGCCCAGCTACAAAGGCATTTAAAGTTGCTTCGGAATTTGGTGGGATGATTGAATCTTCAGTAGGTCTGATTGGGTACCCTATGGGGGGTTTTGGTCCAAAACTGAGCCTGGCCTTGTATTTGGTCATAAAATTTACGCCAAGGATGAGTGGGTGGTTCAGTTTGGGGACGATATGGAATTTACAAGAGAATTTTGCTCCCTGAATCAAGAATTTTAGTGTTATTGAGTTGTTTACCTGTACTGAGGATTTGTCTGCTAGGAGTACAACAAGTCTGGATCTTTTACCATGGAGGAAGTTGGGGCTGTTTGACACTCTATCTGCCATTTTCTGGCTGATAAAAGATAGGGAGGCACCTGAGTCTATCAATGCTCTGTATAGATGGTCATTTATATTGACAAACACAGATCCCTTAGTCAAATCAGTATTAATGTAAGAGACCTTACCTTGCTGCCCATACTTATCTGTTTTGATCCTGAGTCGCAGTCTGGACACCCTCCTGCTGTCGTCCTCGCAGCAGTCCTCACTGTCTGAAGATGAGCTGTAATCCAATTTTGGGTGGTATTTTCTTTTGTTGTTGCTGGTAGGGGGCCGTAGTGAATTGATTTCTGCATCACTGTGAACACCAGTAAGTTGATGGCTTGTTGGGGGCGTTCCAGGTTTCTTTTTTACTGAGGTGGGGGCGGGGTTGCTAGGTGCAAGGTAGCCTTCCCCTGAAACCTATTCATTGTCGTTTGTATCGTGGTCATCCTCTTCATGGTCATCCTCTTCTGGGTTGCTGTCCATATTATTGAGGTTGGCTTCACTTTCTGACTCAGAGGTGTATTTGTTTGAGTCCCTTTTTGGGTATCTGCCAGGGGTTCTGTCTCTGGGCTTCCTTTTGGCCTGAGATATGTCGTCAGTGATGGTGAAGTCAGAGGGGACCATGAGTTTCTTGAAGGATACCTGATTGTTGTCAGTGGGGGTGGTGGCTACAGGGATGAAAAATACATTCCTGTTGCTGTCACTGGACTGAGATCTCCTGTAGTTACTTGGAGAGGTGCCCCTGTTGCTGTAGGGCTGGTTGTTTCTGTTGTAAGACTCAGACCTGTCGCCAGAAGGGGTTCTAAATCTGGTCCTCCTATTGTTGGGGTCAGATTGATTGTTAAAACCACTTCTGTACTTGGCTTCATATTGCTTGTTATAGCTGCCACTGGGGAGTCTGTCTTCCTTCTTTTGGTTGTTATTTTGGTAGTTGTCTTTTCTGGATCTCTGATAGCTATTTTTCGTGTTGTTGTTCTTGTTATTATTGTAGCTGTTGTTGTGGCCCATGGCGCAGAGGTCTGCTGAGTGGCTGGAGGCCTGGGCGATGCTATTTGCTTCTATGTTCAGCTCCTGCTTGAGTGCCAAACGTTCAACATCAGCTATTTTCTCAGGAGTTTCGGACAGAACCACATTTTTAATTTCTGGTCTGAGGCCATTGAGCAGGTAGTCTACCTGAACAGACTCATCCAGGTTACTGTTGGCTAGTAGTAGAGTCATGTCTGAGATGTAGTCCTCCACTGACTCTTTTGGTTGCTGTTTTCTGGTTCTGTACCCTTTAATGATAGTTGCAGGGTCAAGCTGGCCAAAACGCTTCAGGAAAGCTGTTTAAACAGCTTCAGCATCATAGATGATGGGCTTATCAAATATGTTGGCGTAGAACCATTGAGCAGCTCTGCCTTTGAGGAAGGTATACATGCATGATGCATGTAGGTCTGGCCTAGTGGCGTGGACATTCCTGATCCAGAATTTAAACTCTGCTATGAATTTGGAGGCAGATCTGTATGGAGATGGTTTGTCAAAAGGCTCCGGTTTGTTAAAGGAGCTCATTTGAACTGAGGTGAGTTTGTCATGATTTAAACTCATGTTGCCCATGTTTCCAGTGATGTGTGCAGGTGCCTGTGGGTATGGGGTTGAGTGTTGTGTTGGTTGTTGGCTTGTAGCACTCATTGTTGTTGGAGTGTGTGAGTGCAGGGTCTGCATAGGGATGGGCTGATGGCTGGGGTTTTGCCCTTGAGGTGTGTAGTATACACCCCTGTAGACCGAGCTCAGGTTTGTTTCAGCGGCTGGTGGTCTCTGAGGCGGCGCGCCTGCTGCCATCTGGTGTGAGAAAGAGACACTACTCATTCTGTCTTGGCCCTGATGATGAGAAATGGGCGTGGCACCTGTAGCACCTCGAACTGTGTTGTTTTGAAAGGCGCAGGGTGGTAGTAAGGTGTTTCCTGGTGTGAGGGCTGTTGGGTTTGAACTACCAGTTGTTCTGTTCAATCCCTGTTGGAGACCATGTTGTTGTTGGCGTTGAGGGGGATTTGCTGGGTTGGATAGGCTTGTTGGTGGAGGAGGCGCTGTTTGTTGCCGGTCAAGGATTGTGAAGATGTCTGACTTCATGTCGTCAAGATTTCTGGCTATTCTGTCAGAGATTTCCACAGTCATGGCTTCAGTCTGCCGTAGGGTAGCTTCACTCCTTCTACTGCAGATCTGTGGACAGCTGTCATGCCGCGCTCTATATTTGACTTCCAAGTATCCATTGTATCCAGTCTGTCATTCACCTTGGAGAGCTGTTCTGCATTGCTGTCTCCAATCCTTCTGATTTCAGTGGAGATAAGGCTGATGTGACCGGCTAGTGCATTAGATAGTGTATCACTGACGGCTGCAGTGCACTCTCTTATGATATCTCTGGTCACAGCTTGGGTGTCATTTGGTGGGGATTGTGCAGAGGACATATTTCTGGTGTTTTTATGTCTGTTGAGATGTGGGAAGGTTATCTCTGGATCTTCCTCTGATGTGCTGGAGCTGGTTAGTGTGTTGTTGGGTGCTTGCAGCGTTGTATTGAACACACCAGATGTAGCTCTGATGTTCCCCCTGATGGCGTTATCTATGCTCCTATTAAGTCTGTAATATGGAGGTCTGCCTCTAGGTCTGGGTGAGCAGGACCTGGCTCTTCTCCTGGGGCTAGGGGTGTGTAGGGGCAGGGAAAAGTATGATGTATTCCTGCTGCTAGCGCCAGATGATAGGTTATCAGAAGTGGCAATGCCTTCTGGGTTAGAAGGATTGTAGTATGTGCTAAAACAGTCAGTGGGTGGTCTTGAGTTGGGCCAATCTTCATATAGCAGATTGTTGATTCTGGCTGCGAAAGCTGAGGGGGATTCCTCAGATTGGTTGCTTCGAAAACTGCAGGGGTTTACCTCTACAGCTCGTCCTACAGTGTGACTTGGTGCTAGTCTCCACCTGGCGAAAGCTGACCTTATTCTGTCTCCCCAATAATCAGCATCAAGCTGTGTAGGTGTTTTTGGCTCCTGGGCTATATAGTTGTCCCAAGTCAAGTCAGTAGGACTGGTGTTTATGGAGTTTGTTGAAGATGGGCCAGTACCGGTATTGTGCTGCTCAGGGTGAGTGGGAATGCTTTCCAAAGCAGCTTGTAGGTGGGGTGACCTGGCTTCCAGGTGGGAGTCAAGTTCTAGGTGACTCTGTGTGTGGCACACAGGTGAAAGGGTAGTATTGCCTGGTATTCCAGCAAGTCTTAAAGATGGAGAGTCAGAGGCAGACAGGCCAGGTAATGTTAGATTTAACTCTGGGGCGGTCGATGCCACTGGTGTGCTGGTCTGTCCTCCGGTATTGTCTCCAATATGAGTAGGTGAAAAGGTGGTTTTTGTTTTACTCACAGGTGTTGATTTTTGTAGAGATGCTGGCAATATTGGGTCTAGGGTCAGTGCATCAGGTGATGAGTCTCTCTGGGTGGGCTCCTGATTTGGTGCTGCTTCTGCTGCTGCTGCTGCTAGCTGGTTTTGGGTCGTGTCTCGTCCCGGGGTTGTAATGGCACGTTCAGGGGTTGGCTCTTTGGGTGTTGTCTCACTTTTATTCATGGCTCATGAGAGGTGATAACAATGGAATCTTCTGAGGGTTTCTCCACCATTGTCGACGGACCGTTACAAGTCATGAACATGAGCAACTCAGGAGTCCAGAGAATACAGTTGATGAATCCACTTTATTGTAGTGCTAGGCAGGTACATGTTGGTATGGTGATGTACAATGTGTATGCTGCCCACCTGATCAAGCTAGCTCTATACCGAGGCACTGTGTGTCATAGAGACTAGGTATGGAGAGAGGAAGGTAAAGAATAAGAGTATCCCAAGCTAGTCCTGTATTCATATATATATAGGAGCAGCTCGGGGTAGGCATGACGTCAGTCTTGGGAGAAGCATGACGTCATGCTTAGGGATTGGCAAGACCCGGCGTGCCTTGCATCATCTCACCCTGGAGGGGGGAGGGGGCTTGCCTAAAGGTGGGTCGAGCTGGCCACCTGTTGGAGGAGCGGCTCGATCCCTGATTGGCTAGGAATGGAGGTGGGTGTGAGCACAATCCCACCCTGTACCTAGGGTTAGTGGGGGTCGAGGTCATGACCCCTGGCCAGGATCCGGAGGTGAATCTGAGGTCACTGGCCAGGAGAGGCAGAGCTGGGTAGAGATACCTGGCTCTGTCAGATCCAAAGGTTTGGTAAAGGGAGCCTTATAGGCGAGCTTGATCATTCGGCTTAAAATATTTCATATAATAATAAATGAACCTTGAATACCCCATTGACAAGATGGAAGGTAGAGTCACCTGTGCCAGATTCTTTTTTTATAGCCATATTGAAGGGTGCTGAACATATCATTCCTTTCCATTGCTTCACTCAAATAGTGATACATTAACTTTTCAATCACCTTAGAAGGCATGGGCAGAAGGGAGATAGGTCTCCAGTTTTTTTACTAGGGACAAATCCCCCATCCTTTAGTAACGGTTTCACCAATGCTCTTGCCCAGTTCTTAGGAAAAATACCATTATCAAAACTACACTGGATGATATAAGTAAACTGTTCAATTAGATGTGAAAGAGTACAGTGCAAAATATCACTTCTTAAACCTTCAATACCAGATGACTTGTTTTTGTCTATGTCTTTGATAGCAAAGTGTACATCCCATTTGTTTATTTTAATGTCAGAGTCATTAAAAACAACCTCCCTATATAGTTTATTCATATTAATATCATTATCCAAAGCTACTTGGTTAGAACCCACTGCAGCTTTATGTAATTCCTCACCAATGTTACAAAAGTAATCATTTATGTAGTTACTAATATTGTCCTTTGCAATGGGGTCACCACTGATATGATGGTTCATATCTGGATAAATAACTGTAATATTGTTTTTAAACAGATCATTTATATGTTTCCAATACCTTTTTGGATTACCTGCACTTTCATGTAACTCCTGCATTTGCTTCCAGAATTACCCATCCTCTTCAATACCTATCCCTCAAGCTCACTTTATAGCTTTCCTACCTATCACAGCTTGATCAGCTGGGATAGCTCACATCCAACCTTTATTATGATCTCTTAGTCAAACTATCCCCTAAAGAACAAATCCAACAGCCTACCTCAAACATACATCTACTGATCACTCATGTTATATATCCTTGAGGTTACCTATCCTTCAGGGTGCCTATCCTTCATGGTATATAGCCTTCAGTCTGCCTAACCAGCTATCTATGTATCTCTCACCTTGTATTCTAATCTTTCTACCTTTATAATAGCTCTTATAGTCTATGCCTTGTGAAATATACCTATCGCTCATTGTACCTATCCTCAAGTCTGCATATCACTCATGTTTACCTTATATATCCCTCAGCCCATTGAATTATCATGCTTTTCTTAAATGCCTCACCATGGCTATCATTAGGCTAGCTAACTTCCTATCCTACATGTCTGTTGTTTATTCCCCTCTTTCTATCCTCCATGCTGCATATCATTCATGCTATCCCACTTGACAACAAAACATTTTTTAAGGTAATAAACTGAGGGCTCTATACCATGAAGGATAGGTAGCCTGAAGGATATATAGCATGAGTGATAGGTAGATGTATGCGTGAGGTAGAATGTTAAATTTGTTCCTTAGGGGAGAGGTTGACTAAGAGATCAAAATGAAGGTTGGTTGTAAGCTATCCCAGCTGAACATGAGGGATAGGTATTGAAGAGGATGGGTAGCAAGGAGGATAGGTAGCATGTGTAATAAACAGTTTAAGAGATAGGCATAGAGAGTACCTTGTGAAGTGAGCATATTCAAAAGATACATTGGTGCTAGGTAATATCACAGATGTGCCAGTCAAATATGAGGGATGTGCAGAGTTGGTGGATAGTCACCATGAGGGATAGGTAAAGTCAATGATAGGCAGATTGAGGATAGGTAGACTAATGGTAAGAATGTACAGAGAAAATTAGGTACAAAGGTGAGGGGTAAACTTTAATCCTTTAAGCCATTTGAGGGAAAACCTAATTAAACTCTAGATGTTTCAAGGGATAGGTAGTATGAGTGATAGGCAGACTAAGGGATAGGCAGTATGTTGGAGAGGCAGAGCCATACACAGGTAGAGTACTTGTCAGGTTGAAATAGGCAGACATTGGAATTTGTAGATTGAGGTATTGACTTTGATTAGCATGTTGCATCTATAAAAATTTCAAATCATTTTCAATATAACTTTTGTACATTTTTAAAATATTCTCATCATCAAACCTCATTTTTAGGTACTTTTCATCAAATTTTGAGAATCAAGATCACAAACTTTGGATTCAGCAGGAGTTTCTGGTATAGGTGGCCCCTTGTTTCCATTTGATATCACTCTGATAAAGATTCCTGACATCTCCATAAACCCCCTTATCTTACATAGGACTCAGTACTGAACACAAGAGGTAGCCTACTTTTAAGGGGGGGTAGAGGGGGGTGGCTTGCACTATAGGACTCTATGGAGTAACATATCCTAGGGAACCTATACTATTCTTGTTTTTAGTTCCAGAGCCTGCCCTCTTTTTGTAGACTGCTCTGTCAAATCTCATCGTAGGTAGGGACTGCTTTGCATTATTTTCCCTTTCAAAAGCCTTATAGGTTCTACCTTTGAAAAATGTTTTTTCATTACTTCCTTGATTTTCTTTTTGGAAACATAAACCATTTCATGGTCACTGCTATTTAGAACATAGATTTGGCGATTTCCACAAAAGGATAAATTTCCATGTTTATAAGGCCACAGGGCAATGTCAAAATATTGAGGTAAAATGGTCTTTTCAGGAGGATCAATTACCTATCAAGTTTAATACTTTGCAAAGTTGTTCTTGTGGAACAGAAGCTAACATGGGCCACCATATAGACATGCCCATGGAGAGGGAGAGGGAGAGGGAGAGAGAGAGGGAGGGAAGGAGGGAGGTAGGGGCATGAGTAGAGTTGGATGGAGTGAATGGAGTTGAATTGACTTGAATGGATTGCATGGATTGGTTTGGAATGGAGTGCAGTGGAGTGGATTAGGTTGAGTGGAGTGGAGTGGAATGACTAGAGGTGAGTGAAGTTAAGTTTATTCTACTCACTCAATTGAATTTCTACTTGAGTTGAGTGGAATCAAGTGAGAAGAATGGAGTGGAGTGAGTGAAGTTCAATGAGGTAAATCATTGTATGCAAATTGGGCCAAATTAGAGACAGCCAGAGCAGAGCCTCTCCATTTGAGAAGCAAGTTTAATGCCTCATATCATTTTCATTTGCAACCCCTGAACTTAGGTGTTCTGGGTTTGACTTATAGGGCCATAGATGTGGATATATGAGAAAATTGAATTTCCAGAGAAAAGGTGTTTCCATTCTTCTTCCTTGCTCCATCAATAACATAATAAACCTATAGGCTGTATTCTGTTAAGTCCTATGCCAGGTTGAATGGTGAAGGCTTTATCATGTCAATAGGCATTAGAAGTGTCATTAATTCCACATTTGTAGGCCCTTCCATGATAGACACTTCCCATAAAAGTCCTCATGCAAACCACACTGCCACCTGGTATGAAGAAATCTACTAACCCTTAGATGAAACTACTAACCTCTTAGACAAAAAGACCGCTTTTCTCTCTTGGCTAAATCAAGCCAGCTTGCCTGAATAGGTTAGTGAATACAACTAACATGTTAGTAAAATATTACTAATATGTTGGGTATTTTGTCTAACCAGTGGTTGTGTCTAAGTTAAATTAGTATTTACTAATTTGGATTTTTTTTCTGTGCATGCCTGTAAGTGAATATGGGGCTGTCTTTATTGACATCGGACAGAAAGAAGAAGTGATAAAGCGATAGACACTCCAAAACCAGAGTCTCAGACTTGGTTGGGGGATATGTCTAGACCAGACTAACACTTGCATGCTCTGAGTAAATGTGAGTTTCTGAATGTCCAAAGAAAAATACACCTGCTTAGCTAAATGCACATATTATCTTCAGACGCAGACCAGATCTATATACCAACTCACAAAACAAAATAAGTGACACAAAAATTTAAACATTAATAAAGAGATACTATCTAAAACGGTTCAATGTGTTTGTGTTCTATACTCCCTTCTGCAGTTATATCGCAACAGGTTGTAAATCAAAGACTTTATATAGCTCTAAATTGCCAAGTGGGATTCGACCTTAGAGGAGCTCTACACGCTTTGGCATGATGAAATATGACACGGACTGAATGGAGCTGGATTTCAGGGGAGATCATATAACTTTCACAGATGATGTTAATTCTTCTAGACAGGCTGCAACGACACTGACACCAGCAATTTTTGAACTCATCTAATGTTGAATGCAACGTATCAATTTTGGCAGGATTTTGTATTCTGTTGTAATTTGTATATTGCTGCAACAGCTAACGCTGCTACATAATGGTATTATTGTAAGGTAACTCCTGCACATTGGAGGTCAACATCTGAATAATTATATATCTTACCTTGTTCAAGTGAAAGATATCTGTGATTTGCTCTATGTTAGAGTAAAATCGGGAAGTTATTGGTATACTTGACTTTGTGGCCCAAAATGTCAATTTTGCGAGACTAGAGTGTAATCTAAAAGCAAGAGTGGGATTTCGCAGATGGAAATGACTCTTGATTAGCTTTGTTATCTACAGGATAAGGAAGGCTATCAAACATGAGGGAAAATCGCAGAGGTTTTAGATATATTTCGATCATAGGACATATTGGCCTTTTAGTTCAATGAAGCCTCCTGGTATTCAGGGGATCTGATCACACCTGTACATTTACATTCCCATCCAGTGGGATTGGAAAGCAGTAGGGGTTAAGTGTTGGAGGGGTGTGTATTCGCGCTCTTGGATAAGATATCGATTGCAGTCCAGCTGTCTATGTATCTTAGGTAAACGCCTGACAAACCTTCTAAGTGGGCACATCACCACTAGCTAGTCCTCTCTGGACACATTGTAAATGCCCTGAAACAGCCGGTGACTGCGCACTGACGGCATGCCTCAGGGCCCTGACAACTCCTACTGTTTGTATAAAAAAAAGGGCCAACTGACGGCCGTCAGTCACTGATGGACGGCATAGGGCCAGTATCCTTAGGGTCCCAAGCTTTCTAGTTCTTTTAGGGCTTGGGGTATGTTATATTGGTTCACAATTCATCCCAAATCTTTTAAATTCCAGGCGGCCAACAGGTGGCTGACTGCCGACAGTTATCACTGCGTGTGACATCATGACGTCATGACCTAATTGGACCCAAAAAGGGGCTAGCTGCCTGTACCTGTGCCCTGATGGCCATCACAGCCTTTAAGCTGAAACAGTGACAAAAGGCCAATCAGTCAGTTGCGTGTGCTTCAGGCATGTGATGTCTGTCCCTGGGGCTGACCCATATCCTTACAAATTGGTACTGAAGTCGCACATTTAGAAGCCTAGATATGGCCTTTTCAAGTTGGATAGTGTAAAAAATATCAAATTTTTCAAAATTGATATTTTAGCATTTTTCTAACTTATGGGTAGATATCTTTTAGAATCCTTGCTTCCTAAAGTGAAAATAAGCCCCAAAAACCTGAAAGATATAGCTAGATGTTTTGTGGTTGTAGAGAATTACATAGGAATTATATAGCGTCTATAATTTATTATATGTTTAATATGTTGATTATCTCAGATTAATCTATCATTGATCAATCCGACTACATTTACTGCTAGACAATCCACAGAGGGCAGCCGGGTTCATATATGCAAGTGTTATATAGCAAATGAAAGCTCTTGATGAGCTGTAAATGAATATGGCAATATCTAAACATTTCCTATGTGCGACTTCCGAACCACTTTGTCAGGATGGGTCACTAATAAGTTGCTGAATCAGTGGCCCACGAGTGTGAATCCCTCTTTGCCATTCAAGTAGGACCAAGTATTCAACTAAATGCAGATGCAAATTATGCAGCCTCGATAATATGTAGGCCTGGATAGCATTTACAGCTGCAGACATGTGAAAGCAGGGGATACTAAAAAAAATCTCATTGATATTGGCTTTATATTGGACAAGTAGCCCTGTAAATTCAGTTGAGTAAGGCCAAGGTCATGTGTACACAGAGTTTTATTCTCAATATATCATGCATGATTGCTTTTCCCTTTTATTTAATAGTGTGGCCATTTAGATCTCACTATTATAGAACTGGTACTATTTCACTCTGTGTACACATGACCTTGACCTCACTGAATCCAAAAACCACAGTGATCTTTCGATTCAGGAGGGTCTAAGCTTTGCAAAGATGTATAGTTTACACTTTCCCCACGAATACACCACAGAACTACATATTGAACCAGACTACATTGCCTGTACGTCATACAATTTTTAATCAGTGATAATGCCTTATCAAGTATGTTGCTGACGGTATTTATCGATGACTTAGTGTCACATACCACCACTAGGGATACAGAGCTTTATATAGCTGCGTCTGTGTAAATAGCTAGAGAAATAAACATTTAAAAGATAAACCGTATTCAGGTTTGGCTGATTTCTATGTAATTCAAGTAATGTAGTAACCCAAGTCTTGTCTCTATAAGTATCCATACCCTAGCTGTAATACTATTTTGAAGTAGAATAATGTTTAACAGCATAGAAAGAGGAAAATTGGTCGTACTTTACCGTCCATCATGTTGAATGGGGTAACTGTCAGTTACACTAGTACCTTAGCACTGTGGCCTTGCTGTGCATGACCAGGGAATTTTACATTTTGTATTGTGGACAAAAGAAGTGGGATCTCGTTTTCCGCACATACTAGTCACACCACTACCTGACAGCACATGGTGCATATATATATAGGTAGCCTAGGTAGGTAGTCTGATACAGGTACTCTTTGGCAGGTAGCTATAGGATGAACAGAACACTAATGGTGATCAGTAGACCACTTGTTCATCATATGCCATAGGTATGACCAATTGAATCGGTTATACCTATTCTATAGGTGTGACAACAACTGAATGGGGTGCTGTTTAACCATATGGAGCCATAAAGGTTTTTTTTCAGATATGCCTGTCAATTGTTACACGCAGCGACCAGATATGTGTGTGCATTTGAATTCCGCCTTACACTAACACTGAGAACCCATGCATCATTTGGAACGCTGGCCAACCAGCATAATTATATTATCTCTAAATATGAACCGCACCTCTACCATATCAAAGAAACAATGGTTAGGGGCTTGTCTATTGGGAACATATTGACTTATCTGGTTGTGTAAAATGTATTAATTGTCATGTCCAGCATATGTATACATACTGTCAGCTTCATGTGTTCAGTTATATATCTTAGTGGCTAACACAAAAATATCAGGAACCGAGCGTAAAGATATGCAAATCCAGGATAAGATAACGGGAAATAGAGGCCCTGTACATGTATCTTGTAACAATTATATGTAATTGGACGGCCTCAGAATGACAACAATCAGCATTATGAAAGATCGTTTTTAATAATGTAAAGGTCTCCCACGAAGCTGATATCGAAAAAGAAATTCATCATAATTATATGGTTATATCACAATGTATTCATTTTCTAAGAAACCTCCTTCCACCACTGATTGTCTGGCATCTGGGGAATCCCACACCAGGTGGCACTAAGTAGGATGAACTGAACAAACGACCCCCACAGAGCACTGCAACAGTAAAGACCTACCTTTAGCAGACTTAAGGCCCAGTGACACTTGTCTTGAAAAGCCAAAACAATTGTCTTGGGAATCCTAAGAAAATTGTCTTGGCGTTTCAAGACAAGTGTGACTGGGGCCAAAACAAAAATGTGGTCCAAGACAAAAATGTTTTGCGGCAAAACATTTTGTTTTGAGATCCCAAAACAATCCTACAAAAATTTGTCCCAGATTTCAAGACAAGTGTGACCGGGCCTTAAGGGACATGGTCTACGAATCTAAATCATGCCTTGTGGCATTTTCATGACAAAAAGAACGATGGAAGACATTACGGGAGATATAATTATCTTGGTAGTAGTTATTATAACGGTATATATGTATAGCGATTCTGCTACTATATATGTGTGTGCTACCTTGGGACTCACATAGGGGGCAGGCCTGCATAGTTTCATCTAGGTCACCTGACCCCCAGATAGCCACCACGCACACACAAGGAGGCCACCATATTGTTTGGTTGGTGCCCAATTTTTTGACAATTATGGTTATGATCAATGTGCTTATGCTCAAAGTGTCCTCATTTCAGTGGTGAGGAGTATGGGTTTCCATGTAAAATGGCCCAAAATCACTTGTCCATCCCAGCGTGCAGTCTGCCTCGGTATCATGATCGACAGCAAAGCACTGGAAATTAGCCTACCAAGAGAAAAATTGCTTATGCTTTACCAGGCCCTTTATGACTTTGCTTTGAAGCTGACGGCCACTAAACCCGAACTCCAGCAGCTGGCGGGCATCCTCAGCCATTGTTCCATGGTGGTTTGGGGTGGCCGTACCTTCAGTCGCAGGGTGATAAACTTTGCGGGAGTCTTTAACGGCAAGGCCAGAATTTTGTGCCCCAAGACTCCTCCCTCTGCTGTTATTTCATGTGACTTATCGTCCCGGGGGTTTGGGGCCTACCACATGGGAGACTGGCTCTATGGTGTCTGGTTCTACAAGTACATACCAACACTTCCATACTATGCTGACCATTTCTTCCTGGTCCCAACATTTGATGATTTGTCTCATGACATCAACATCCAGGAACTGTGGCCTTTACTGATGGCCCTAGTCAGGTGGGGTCCAGTGTATAGGGACTCTACTGTCCTCATCTTGAGTGATAATACCCAGGTTTGCAGAATGTTGAGCACTGGTAGGAGTCATAACAATGTCAGCATGGACGTACTGGGAGAATTGTTTTGGCTTGCCTTCATGTACAATGTCAACATCAATTGTTCCTATATCAGATCAGGTGATAATATTGAGGCTGATTACATTTCGACCCCCAAGTTGCAGCAGGCTAACCTCCATTTCCCATGTGTTGTAGGTCTGTCCCAGTTACATCAGGAGGCCCGGAGTCTACAGGACCAAGCCCTGGCTGAGAGCTCGTACAAGTTGTACAGGTCTAGATGGAAAGACTATCATGAGTTTTGTGCCTCATTTGACATTCAGCCACTTCCATGTACCCAGGAAAGTGTTTGTTTATACGTGGCTTACCTATCCCGGAGGCTTAAGTATTCCAGCATCGAACAGTATACATGTAAGTGCCTTGTCATATCTGCAGCACCTGCATGGTTACACTCCAGTCAATGCTACCAACTTCATGGTCAAACGGACAATGTTAGGGGCCAAGCGTAAGCTGGATTATTTGCCAGTATAGGCTATGCCTTTGGAGCCTACACATCTCCTCCAATTCTACAAGCATCTGGACATGTCAGTGTCCTTCCTTTTATGTTGGTAGACTGCAGCCATTACTGCCTTTCGCGGCCTTTTACGCAAGGCACATGTAACGAGTCCCTTTCAAGCTATATGTTTACAGGATGTATCATTCCATGATTGGGGACTACTGCTGACCTTGCCTCGTACAATTCAATATGGTGAGAGGGTGCTTGAAATCCCGTTCAGCATCATACCAGGATCGCCTTTATGTGTCACCTCCTATGTTCGCCGTCTCATTGACCACACTGGGTTGGGGGCAGGTTAGGAAGTGTTTCATTACTGGGAGCGAGGACGCTTATGACCAATGACTTATTCAGCCTTTGACACTGAACTCCATCAGCTGTCAGGATTGTGTGGGGTAAAAGTGGGTAAAGTGTCCAGACATTCCCTCCGCAGAGGCGGAGCATTGTACATGTCCTTCATTAGTTGGAATCTTATAGACATTAAATCCCAAGGCGATTGACAGAGTCTTGAGGTACTGTTATATCTTGTCGATAGCCTGAGTCAAAAGTTGTTGAAGGACAACATTGCAACCTCCTTTCTTCGTGTTTGTGTTTAGTTTATAGTTTTTCCTTACACTAGGACAATTGTCTTTTGGAGGTTTGGGCATTAAGAGCGCCAATTGTGACAAACTTAATTACTGTTTGGTTCTATATCCTTAGTTAAGTATAGCGGTCATATATGGGAGTTATAATTATCTTCGTACTAGTTATTATAACGGTATATGGGTCAATATCCTTGGAACACCCACTTCATGAAACACCCGTGAGAAAAATCAAAAGTGTTTTTAAGTTAAAACTAGTCAGGTTTCCTGAAAATACGTTAATTTTACTTCAAAGAAAACTGAAAACCTCTGAAAGATGCACAGGCCAAAGGATTCAGTTCACAGCGGTTCAGTTTTTACAGCCTAGACAAAATGACCATCTCCTCATGGAAAAAAACGCCCATCATTTTAATTCATTTCCCAAATCCCATCCCTGAAAACATACTTATAACCTACTTTCTGTGTGTTTTATGGCTTCATTTTATGGAAAAGAGGTGTGTGTCTTATTTCCATAGCTTTCAACCTACCAGGAAGAGTTATAATGGAGTAGCATCAAGCTGATATAGGGTCTTTCACCAACAAAAACTCAAGTTCTTGTGTCATGTCAGGTATGCTTCCTGAAAGTTGTTCCTATTTTTTTTATTATGCAGTCTATGGAATAGCTGTTCAAGGTGATGGAACCTGACCTTATTCCATGTCATGGGGACCTACAACAAGTGAGGATGGTTACCTTAATCCCACTCCCACACCCTCTCTAAGTTATGAGGGGTGATTTTGGTAATTAAATTACGGGCGTTTGTCCGTGGCCTCTCTATCCACTAAAATGTGGTAGTCACATCTTCCTGGATACACCTCCCTCCATGATGCCCTCAGAGCTCCCAAATCCAACACATATACACCAAAGACATGTAGCATGATCATGAAACCCTTCTTTCTCTCCCCCATCTGAATTTTCACCGACATCCACCATATGTAAAAATGAAAAAAAAAAAAAAATTTCCCCCCTTCTTTCATTGCTAATCCAGGCCATACCATGGTATGACGTATCATTCAAACACCTTCCAGTAGCTAGCTGTATATGTTTCATCTACTCCTCACCTTAAAATAGACTGATATTTTTAATTCCTGGAAGCTCAGGCTCAGACATGTCGCTCAATAATTAATCTTCTGGGCGTTCCCTATTGTGTAGGGATTTGACTGCTCTCTCCCACATGGCCTCCATGGGTTCCCTAATTCCCTCACAGCTTTTATTCATGAAATGACCACAGCAGACATATGTGGCTGCAGCCTGCTGGCCCCTAATCTATAATCTGAACAAATCTTAGACAATTTAGAACCAGCTTATCGGAACATTTTAAAATTTTTGAAAAAGTATAAAAATGTCCTTGACTTTAAACCTTAAAAATGACTCTTTTCCATATTCCATGCCCATTTTTTATGGTTTAACTTTAAGAAATAACTGTTTAACTTTACAGTTCATCTTTAAAATCACCCCTGTGACCCCTTTTTCTACTATGAATGCTGTCTGCTGTACTGACTAATTAAATTTTGGGCGTTTCCTAGCAGTGTCTGTAAAGTTGACCAAACACCATCTACACCCCTGACCCTCCCACTTCCCCTACATTGCACTACTTCCCTTCTATTCCTGTTCGGCCTATTTGAGACCCTTCCCGCTGTCCTTTCCCATGCTTTTTGACCTATATTCCATCTATTTACCTTGAGAAACTACCTCCGAAAGATGCACAAGCCAAAAATCTATCTACTAACCCCTGAATTTGGACAAGTACCACATCTCTTATTACAGTTCAAGGTGCGAAATTTATTTTCCTACATGGACCCTAACTTGTCTGGAGCAGTACCAATCTACTGAAACCTCATGAAGGCCACTTGATAGGTCGACAGGGGCTCTCAATCTTGATCATCTAATTTTATTACGGCGTTCCCAACCGGGCCATCCAACCAACAAATTTCCATCATTGCCTTCTTAGTGCCCCCAGAAATGGGAAAAAAATTAAAATTTGAACCAGACCAGCATGCCACTTCTCTCTCTAACTCAAACTGCAAATAAAAGAAACAGCAATTAGCTTTTGAAAGTTTTTCCAATCACTCAACCATTAATATATTGCCACTTACCAACTTTACGAGTCAAACAAAACTGCATGAAGAATTACCTGTACTTATAAGAGTTTTAAGAGTTTTTAAGAGTTTTTATTGGGTCTAATAATACATATACAAGTAATACAAGATTGTAGAAGAAATGATCTCACACAAAACCAGACACAGCCATTTTAATTTATAACAGTTTATTTCTTAGGCATTTTGTAGAGACATTTGATGGTACAATTTGAAGTCATGTTAATTGGTGATCTCTATGGTGCGACGTTTCATAGTAATTAATACCACTTCATCAGGCAAGATGTTTATAATTACAAAAATGCATCCTGAGGTAATATAAATGATCATTTTTCCATCATTGGTAACCATGGCAACCGAGTTGCTATGATACATTATCAACAACAATTATTTTTTACAATTATGACTGGTTCAATCAGTTTTTTCTTACACTAGAGTGGGTTTTGGTGTTGTTACTGGCGATTTCTCTGGAGTAGTGACTAGTAAATAAATACCTGGGCGGCACTTGGGTAGCCTTTGTTGAGCCCTTATAAAAAACTAACATGCAAGCATGAAGTATATACAGTTTAACAGTGATGAAAACGGTAACAGGTATTAAATATTATAATGAATATTATAATTAATATCATTTTGGAAGTGTTCAGTAGCCTTTATCATTCATGCCCTGTTTCATCGCCTAGGCCACGTGATGGTCCAGCAGGAAAACCGTGTCATACAGCTGGTATAACAGCTTACGAGTGTTAGTGGTACGCTGATGTGGCAAAATGGGTTGGTGTTGGTGTTGTTGTTGGTAGTTTTGTTGGGATACCGGTATAGGGTCTCTGCGTGAATAGCTAGTGTTGTTTACATGGTACTTGTCGTAGTCCCTGGCATTATGTCGTATGCCTAAGCGCTGATGAACGTTGCTAGTGCTTGTTGTTTTCACCCTGGTGTTGTTTTTAATCACCTGGACGAGTTTCTTGGGGGATTGTTTTGTAGTTTTGATTGGTGATTTCTTTGTCACTGGTTTTGGCGTTTTGGATAAATCTGCTTCAAGTAGAGCTAGGGGACTGGTATTATCATTTTTCTTGGTGTGGTGGCTGGTGTTTGTTGTTTTGGAGTAGCGCCTTTTCTTTGGTTTTGGTTCTGTTATTTCACCTTCTTCACTGGAGCTACTGGAGGATGAGGATGAGGAGGATGAGTCAGATGACAAGGAAGAGGAGCTGGAAGAACTGGAGGAGCCAAAAAGGTCTTTTTTTTATGTCTTTTTCTGCCTGTTTCTCAGGTTTTGGTGTGGGGTTTTTGTCGGTGATGTCGAAGATTGGTTTTGAAGTGATTGGAGAATACTGGCGTTGGACTGGTTTTACTAGGGTCTGTTTTTTAGTTGGTACCGGTAGTGGAGTAGTCTTCTTCCTGATGCATGGATCTTCAGTGATGTCTGGAGTGGTTTTGGCCGGTGTTGTTTCTTCAGCAATAGTGTCAGTGGGCCCTTCTTATAGTAGTGGCATGTTGAGTAGTACTTGAGCGGTTGATTGGTTGTTTTTTGATGGGTTTAGTGAGGTGATTGGTGTTGCTGGGGTTTTGGTGGTACCAGTGGCTGTAGAGGCAGTTGCTGCTCTAGGGCCTGGAAAAGGAGGTTTTTTTGAAGTCGTTTATTGGGCAAAAACAAGGTACATAATAAATGTAAGATGTTTAACCTAGCACCTACGCATTGTAGTGCTTACACTAGGACCCACAATATAGCTTAATTCAATTCAAATGGACGTTTTTGATTAACAATAATAGCAGTCATATTACATAGTTTCTTCCACTTAACCTACTAGGGTTTTATAGTTGTGACCTACCCTAAGTAACAAGTATCTGATGCTTTTAATAGTGATGATAATGAGATGAGATGAATATGGAAATATAGTATCATAGGTCTGATATATATACTTAATTTATATAAAGCAATTTGGGTAGACTTTACTAACACTATTTTTAAATTCGTAGAAGTTATTAATAACAGTATATTCTGGTTTTAGTTGATTCCATCTTAATATGGCTCTGTAGTAGGCGCTTCTTAGTACAATTGGTTTTAGGCAATGTGGGACTAACAATCTTTTACCCTGATGGTACCGTGTAGCTATATTTCTACTATCCACAAGATTTATATTTTGGGTCAACATGAAACCATAAGATAATAAATGTAGGTCTCGTCTAACATGAAGTTCTGAACAATTGCTCCTTTCTTGTATCTGTATTGTGGTCATAACAGGATTTTCTTCTAGTTTAACTTTATATACCATTCTTAAGACTCTATTCTGTAACATTTGAAGATCTCTATTTTCTCCTCTATAATCACGATCCCATATATAGTCACAATAATCAAATATAGGTAATATCATAGATTTGAAAACAGTTAGAGAGGCATTTTCATCCAACATACATCTCACTCGTCCCATTTGGAAAATCCTGTGCCTAATAGTTCGCATAGTATTTTCTCTGTGTTTTACAAATTTCAACTCAGTATCCATTAATAAGCCTAGGTAGGGAAAATTTTCCACCTTTTCAAGAATAACATGGTTCATTAGGAATTGAGTTCTATGATTGGGGTTCGTATTAAAAGACATCCATTTGGTCTTTTGTGCATTAATAGTCAGGGTATTGTTAAGGCACCATGATACAATCCTCTGAATGACCTGGTTCATTATATAAGGTGAGTCCACCGATACAACCGCATCATCTGCATATAGTGTAATTTTACAGTCTACTGCTTTAGCTAACGAATTAATGTAAATGGAAAACAATACTGGACCCAAAACTGAACCCTGAGGTACCCCATATGTAATGGGTTTCAATGTTGAAACAATATCATTTGCCAAGGTACACTGCTGTCGATTTGATAAGTAATTTTTGAAAAAATCACATGTCTTATTGTTAAGTCCTAGAGCATGTAATTTTTGGAGTAATTTTGGATGTGAGACTGTGTCAAAAGCTTTTTTGAAATCGATGTATAGACAATAAGTAGGCTTATTTATAATATAATTATCAATAATTGTTTTCAGATGTTCAGTAATAGCTGTTTGAGTAGAACGACCTTTTCTATAACCATGCTGAGTAGGACACAGCAATTCTTGTCTCTCCATATATAATTGTAATCTATTACATACAATCTTTTCCAGTAGTTTTTCTATAATAGGCAATAGACTAATCGGTCTAAGGTCTTCCACATTCATAGAGTTTGCTTTTTTAGGTAAGGGTATGACAGTGGCTCGTTTCCATTCATCAGGAAAAGTGGCCGAAGTTAAACATTTATTATACAGTGATCTAAAGACATCTGGAATAGCAAACAAGGAATCCTTAATAACAAAAGACTTACAATGTGTTATAGCTGAGGGTTTCTTAATATCTATTGATTTGACCAGTTTGATGAAGTCTATATAGGACAGTTCAAAGAGAAGATTAGTTTCATCTACTATAGTACCATATGGAGTAGCCAGATTTTCATCTCTATCACCAGGTGGGAGTGCATTAGCTAATTTTTCTCCAATACCAGTGAAGAAACTATTTATATATTCAGCACAATTTTCGGGAGGAATAACCAGATTTGTTGTATTATTTCTGAGTTTAATCAATGTAGCACCTGTCTTATTGGGTAGCACCTTTTTAATCGCCTCCCAGTATTTAGCAGGATCATTTTTCCTGTATTCTAATAAATCTGACATTTCTTTCTTTTTTATTTTTAAATATTTCGGTTTGAACTCTATGCTTATAAAAGTTGGCTATTCTCCAGTCATCTTCGCTCATCGAATTCTTTGCAGTCCTATATAAACCATCTCTTACTTTCATTAAGTCTAATATATCTTCAGTTAACCATGATGGTGCATACTCAGGTATAATTATTGTTCTAAGAGGGCACATCTCATCCAGAACATTATTTATCACCTTAAAAATGCTTTTCCACATATCGTTTGGGTCATCTTTCAACAATACTTCTTCCCAGTTATAGTTTACTAGGGCATTTTTTAAGGTTAAGAAGTCATAATTTCTATATGACCTAGCTTTAACCCTTTTCTTCTTTATTTTATGTCGCTCACATTTAATTACTAAAAAATATTGGGCTATGATCAGAGATATGGTAATCCAGTGTTCCATAAGTAGAAGCATTATGAACGTTGGTATAAATATGATCTAACAATGTCCCAGATCTTGGTCGAGTGACAACATTAATCAGTTGAAAAAGGTTGTTATCAGTACAGAAATCATCAACAGAAGAATCATTTACATCTTTTTTGTCAAATAGATTTACATTAAAATCACCCATAATAATTAATTTTCTGTTTTTAGTTATCGTACTTTTCAATTCTCCAAGTTTGGCATATATTGATTGAAGATCATTACAGTCTGGTGGTCTATAACACACAAAGACTTTATATTTTATGACACTAATTTCTACATCCACACATAGGATTTCATAGTTTTCTGTTATGAAAGATGAATTATGGTCTGGGCAAGCAATATAATGATCTCTCAAGTATAACATGACACCACCCGCAGACTTTTCTCTAAAAGGAAATCTGTCCAACCGGACATATTGATAGCCTGGTACATGTAAGTCAGCATCTAACACAGATGGGGAAAGCCAGGTTTCTACTATTCCAGTTATATCAGCTCCTGTTACTAATTTGAATACATCAGCTCTTTTCTTAAACATTGATCTAGTGTTGGTACAGATTATTTTTAGCCCCTTCATAGGGGTTAATTCATGTAGCAGAATCATATATATTTTATACGATTTTTACCAATTAAATGCAGGTGAGAATGAGGGTGAAAAGGAATGATACCTGATATGAAAAAGCATTTCTCAAGTATGGCAGTCATCATAGAAAAAGGATCAGCTGGCGCTCTCCTGGTCCAATTATTTACAATCAACATGATATATGTATATTCTTAGTCTTTGATTAATTAGCATGATATATGTCAATTCAAAATTATTATAAGGATATCAAGATATCAAGTTAAATACATGTAGTGAGAAAACATGAGACAACAGTAAGAGGGGCAGAACGCTATGTACATATTAGAGTACACAGCATTTGGGATATATATAGCAATCAGCTGTTCAAGTTTTAGTAGGTCATAGCCCCATTGGTTACTAACAGTGTCCTGAGGGTAGGAGTCGCTGTAGGTAATACACTAGCGGTAGCTAAATTTGGACGCGGTGTGGTTGATGATACATGTACTCTGATACAATCATAAGTGACTGAGACGTAGACAATCCATTATTCCATAACCTCTTAGGTATGCCTTACCAGCATAACATAATGTGTATAGTCAGCCAACAGTACCGTGTCTGATCTATCACTCGAGGTGAAAAAAAAGGATTCTATTAGTAAATACTAATCATACATTCACAGTTTATTAATTGTTTTTAATACACTATTTCTTTTTAGGGGAGAAAAAACCCATCATTTTTTGCATGGCATTCGATTCATGGCTTCTTTCTATTCTGGGTGCATCATGTTTCTTTTTGCGTTGATATCTCATTTTCTTGGTTTGGTCAGCTGAGGCAGTGCTCACTATGTTTGCAGCGTTTCTTGTAGGAGTATTTGGTCCATGAGCAGCCTGAAGGTCCTTCATGGCTATTACAGGTTTTGGAGATGTTGTTGTCTGTTGTTGCTGTTGTTGTTGCTCATGTTGCGGTTGTTGTTGACCTTGTTGGTGTTGTTGTTCTTGCTGACGGTGTTGTCTTTGTGGCAATGGTGTTGCGGCTTGATCAGGGATAAGTGTTGGGTCAGGAGTTATACCTGGGGCTGCTGCAGGCTGTTGCTGTTCAATTTCATCATCTGGTGGCACAGGAGTGATGGGGATGTCTTGCTTGACTAGCCCTTTTGTTTCATCAGTAGTAGATCCTACATATGGAGTGTACTTTTCCCTTAGCTGTCTCCTAGCCTGCATTAGGACAACGCCACCTCTATTTCTGCCTTTGAATTTACCAGTTTTTACCACATACGAGTGGAGATTGGCAGCTGTTCCCCAATACATTGAGGATGTACATTCCAGCAATTTCCTATTTCCTGTACATAATAGCATTTCCAGGAGATCATGATCTTGCTCATACTTTAATATGTTCAGTTCGAGTAGCTCGTCTTCCTCTCTATCTGACCATCCTAGGCAGTCAAATTTCTCTAATTTCTTGGCACCATAGGCTGTTTCAGCATCTAAAATATGTTCAGCTTTGTCCGGTCTGCCAGCAAAGATTGCTTTTCTATAGCAGAAGGCATGCTCCACACTCTTAAAGACCAGACCATTGGTAGTGATAGAGCAGGGAAAAAGATTCGACAGAGGAGCCAATTCGCTGTGGTATCCAATATATGTATCAGTAACCACTGTCCTTGTATTGGAGAGTCTTAGCTCAGGGGGCAATTCACCTAGTGCATGATGCGGGTAATATCTGCCATTGTATGATACACCTCTACCTCTAGGCTTTATATCTAGTCCCGCGTCCTGCCCCATTCTGGCTATAGCGCTAGCTTCAGCTCTCTGTTTTTTAATCACAACGTTACAGTCCTCTGAGATGAACGCTTGTGAATAGTCTCTGGTCTTCAGTAAGTCGCTTTTCTTATTAAGCCTAATCTGTTTCTCCATTTGATTCATTTTGGATTGCATACTGCTAAGTTCAAGCTTCAGGGCTTCAGTAGACTTATTGATGTCAACAAGGTCATCGTTCCTCCATTGTACCGCTTGTGTTAATGCTTGGGACTCATTTACCAGATATTCCAGAACACTTCCAACTTTTTGCTGGGTCATTACCATCCCATCAGGTGTAGTGGCAGCCCTGGTGGCCTTTGGTTTGGATATTTCAGATATTACTCTCCTAACCTCGTCTTTATCTAGTATGCCTTCCATGTTTACAAATTGACAGCGACAGGGACACAGTGCGCGTTGATTGACCCCTATTCAGTCAGGCTTGACACGCTGTATATATATATGTACTGATTGACTTCACCGGCTACGGTCCATATAGCTCAATCAGCCAGACTCAATTTTCCAAGTATACGTAGCGAATTTTCATTAGACCTCACCCTAGATATGTGCTTCCATTCTTTATATCCTTTGTTGAACGATATGAGAGTAATACATATCTGAATAATCCTTCCGTTGGGGAAAAATGGGAGAGCGCCCGCTCGCACACGTCTCTACTCGATGGCCGCCATCTTGTGTATGATATGGTTTATCCCAGTACACAACTCTGAATTTTACCTTGGTGTAGTCAGTGATTTTTAGTTGGAGTTTTTTTACAGTTTTAGTCATTTTGTGGACTAGAGTGGGTTTTGGAATTGAGTAATTTTGCTAAGATTGGTGGAAACTATTCAGATGGCGCTTGAGATTACTTCTGGTGCTGAATGTTTTAGTGCATGACTTTATAGAGCAAAGGTACTTACATGAGGTGGTGGTAGTTTCACTGTTGTTTTCTGTTGTTTCACTGTGGTCGGTCCTTAGATGTCTGCTTATGGCAGCATCTGTCTGTTTTTAAACTTGGTGCACCACCGGCATTTTTCGTAGTTTGACATTGATGGCATTGGTTGTTTCTTTTGCGACCCTTTTGAGTGTTTCTTGTTCTTACCCATGTTAGTTTTGGTGTTTCTGGTGGTTGTTTTGGTGCTGTGAAGTGGATTCATCGGTGCTGCTCAGGCGAGTGTTTGTGGACGTAAAAAAATGACGTTAAATAGCGGTGGGTAACAAATGGACGTTTCCAAGGGGTCTCCATGGTTACCAGCCTTTGTCACGTCACGCGTCACACTGGCCCCATCTCGTAGTCTACCGATTACGTAGCTGGTAAACAGGCATGCTGGGAGGTACTACTTTTCTTTGCTGGTGACTAGTGAACATATGCTTGACAGATGAGTACAAGCAGTTGCTGGTTTCTGGTGCACCTCCAACACCTGGTTGAAGGACTGGATGACACCAGCGGCATATGAATACGGCGATTTTTGGTCAAAATGGTACCCTAGGGGAGAAGGCTTAGTTTGCCCACCAAACTAGGTCGCCGTTGGCCACGCGTGGGAGGGAGATCCCTGCGTGACGTCACCCGTGGTGAGGGAACGGGAGAACCCCTTGGGCGCTCGCTCGAGTGAGATTTTTGAAGTTTTGGAGCATTACCAGTGGTAAATATGATTTTGGATTATCACTGGTTGAGTAAAACTTGTTATGTTGGCTAGAGTGGGTTTTGGTGATGTAAAGAACATTTGAGTCAAGTTTGGTGTTGGCTGTAGTCGCGCTTGGGTCGGTCTTTTGGTGGTTGTGGGGGTAGTTTTTAGGTGTCAGTGGGGTTTAGGCTTTGCAATACAAGATTAAATGATATGTATTAAACCTAACATGGGCACATTGCCCTACTTACGTTAGTACCCCTATATTTTCTCTTCTATATAACCAGGTTACTAAAAATTGTATGGCAGAGAAACAGTGTTATTTACTATTCAACACATGTTACAATGAAAAACTTTGTGTTACTTTTTGATGGAATGAGATGAGATGAAAAGTACAATAATACAATAACTAAATTCTGAAAATATTTTAGTCTGAAAGCATATGATAACAGATGTATGTCTCTTCTATAAATGAGTTTTTGACATCCACTTTTTTCATGTAATTGGTCCATTGTATATAGGGGGAATTCTTCAAGTTTAACCTTTACACAGAATGTAGACCCTTATTTTGCAGTAATTGTAAATCCCTTGTCTCACCTCTGTAATCTCTGTCCCACACATAATCAGCATAGTCTAGAACAAGCAGAACCAGTGTTTTGTATATTATTAAGGCTGTCTCCTCATCTGTATATTTTCTAACTCTATATAAATCATATGTGACACGGTCTGCAAAAGGGCCCTTAGTGCAGGTGGGAACAAGGGCCCCTCTCCAAGTACATGTCACATATAGCCTTTGTCAAAATTTCAAGCTAGTTCTTTCCCTGTGCTTAGTAAACGTTAGACCAGTGTCTATAGTTATACCAAGGTAGATAAAATCAGTTACTTGTTCCAGTGCTGTATTGCCTAGAGTGAAAACTGGTACAGGATCATGTCAGTTTCTTTTGAAAACCATCCATTTTGTTTTTGCAGCATTAACAGTAAGGCTATTCTGTATACACCATGCCAATATAGTCTCAAGTGCCTCATGCATCTTTATGGGCGAAGTCACAGAAATTACAGCATCATCAGCATATAAGGAAATATTATAATCATATAAAGTTGCTAGGGGGTTTATATATATAGAAAAAAGCATAGGCCCCACCAAAGACCCCTGAGGAACACCATAGGTAATTGTTTTTATATCTGAGAGTCTATCATTAGCAAGTACTCTTTGTGTTCTGTTCATCAGATAATTTCGAAGAAAATTACAGGTATTTTCACTGAGTCCTATTTCCAAAAGTTTGTAATTTAGTAATTTATGTGATATAGTATCAAAAGCTTTTTTTATAATCTAAATATAAACCAAAACTTGGTTTATTATCAATCATGTTATTTACTATGTCCCTTAGGTGCTCATCTATGGCAGTCTGTGTTGAGTGTCCAACTCCATAACCATGTTGATGTTCGCTAAGTATACCATTATTAAGCTACTTATATGCGCGCATATAAGTGGTGATAAATGGGCAGTAGCAGTTCCCAATGTATTACTAGATGTCACCACTTCCATTCAGGTGTTATGTAACAGGTTTCTTCACTGGTAGCCCTTGTAGTCGGCCATATTGCCTAGCCCCAGGAAGGACCACCGGTTGCACATTGGAGATTTTTTTCTGAATGTACCAATCATCATGACTAAATGTGTGACCTGCGATACTTCTTACCACGGTAATGCGGCCGAGTGGCCGAATTGTGGGGTGGCCAACCCGGGGAAACGTTATTCTTTGGAGGATTCGGAATTATTACCGGATTCAGTGGATTCAGCCAACCGTGACTAGCAGGGAGCAAACGGTACCACAGAGGCTAGGCAGAGCGACTGGCCGCCTCGAGGGAAGGACGGCCAACACGGTGACTCTACGGATTATTTGGGAGAAAACGCTGATTTGCTTTGTGAAATTGAAGCTGAGAAAAGTAGAAAAGCTGACATTGTTCATATTTCCCAACGTAGAGAATTAGAGCTAGAATTGGCAAGCATCAGAGCAGCAAATAAGAGATCATTGCATGAGTTAGAGGACGGTCAAAGAGCATGGAGAGGGGCAATTTTTGCTCTTGATGGTGCCACTAGTCTGGCAGGGTCTGTTAGACCCAATGCTGGACCTATGGGAAATGGGCCACAATGCCACAGACTCTATGTTACAGGGGCCAAATGTCCATTTTTCTGCTATGACCGGCCAATCACAAGCCACCTCAATCATTCACTGCGGAGGCCAAAATGGCCACCCTGGACTTTCGGAAAGCCAGTTTTCGGCCGCAAGCAATGTTTTAAGGCCTAATTCTAGTGTTATTGGACCCTCCGCAGGCCAATCTGGCCTTGAAACCAGCTCAGGTATGTTTGATTTACCCAACTTGAGTAAAAAATTGCCTCCAGGAGACCGGAATAATCAAATTAACAAGTCGCTCACCCGCGAAAACAAGCCCCCTTCCCGGTGCAATCACCCGGTCCCCCGGGAGAAATCAACCGGACCTTCCAGTCAGTGAAACACATTTCCAGGGTGAGTTAGACAAAGATTATCAGGAATTCTTACTGTGGAAACAATGGAGAAATGGTGGTATAGCTCCTAAAAACAATACCTCAGGCATTTCTGGTGGTATTGATCCACAATATCATGCAACTGACTACTAGTCCTAATGCTACTCAGGGTGTGTTTCCACCCCAACCCACTATGAGAAATGTTGTTTCCTCAGTTGTTTTACAAAGATGGCACACCCTATTCCCCACCTGTCACACCTGTTAGTCAGACTGTCAATTGGCCTGGTGTGGGTCAATTTAGGGCACCAGATGGCAGGCTTAAGTTCCCACCTACACCTATGGTATATGGTGCCCCGACTGCTTCTCACATGTATGGTGTCCCAGTGCCAACATCAGGCTGTGTATCAATTTGGTGTTGTTCCTAATCCTCAACAACAAAACCAGGCTTCGGGAATTCTACAACCCCTGTTTCAGGCTCCCGGTGTTCAGTCTGGGCAACAATCTCAGTTTCTACAAAACCCAACAGCATGGTATCCTCCAGTAGTAATATTCTCACCTAACAATGCCAGTGGCAGTAAGTCTGTGACTTATGACATTGAACAGCACATGCCGCATGACAAAGTAAAAAAACCCGCCTTGAATGATGTTATTTCTGCTAGCATGGGTCTTTTGAATAGCCTGTTGGCTAGAAACTTCCCATGTAAAAATTATGGTAAACATGTTAAGTTCCTAACTGACAAGAAAGCATTCTACAACGAGGATGCTCTCATTCAGTATGATCTTGCAATTCGTGAACGGGGAGAATCGTTTGGTGAACACCCATTCTGTTATTTCGATCATGACATCTTCTCAAACAGTGTTGGTCTTGAGAATCTGAGTGCTGAGCACTCAAGTAATGTTCTTGGTATCCAGCCTCCATCATCACAAAGTGGTGCCGGTGCTAGTACGGGATCCAGCAGTAAGAGAAAAAAGAACAAAAAGAAAAAGTCGGATGAAATTCACTGTTGCTATGCATTTAACGGAGATAATGGTTGTAACGCCAAAGATTGCCCTCACCCACATGTATGTCGTTCTTCTGGGGGTAATCACACAAAACTAAAGTGCACTGTAAAAAATCAAATGATTGATATCAGGCTTTGGTGGATTCTGATTCAGGCTTTAGTGACTCCGAAGAATGGCATAGATTGTGTAATTATAAATTCCTATGATTCTGACAATACCAGTGAACTGGAATACAGTTTATTATGGGATGTCAACAAATTCGAAATTCCTTGTGGTTCAAATCATATCACTTCTTCAGAGTCATTACCAGATACGGGAGACATTATATTAACTCCTTCTATCTATACTTCCAGAATTGTCAATGGTGTTGAATGGTTTAGACCTTGTCCTTTGGATTGTGATGCCGTTCATGTCTTAGATGGCATGTGCCTTCAACTCAACACACATGCCTTTTTTGATGAATGCAGGGGGTTTGAGGAAGTTGATTGTAATTATGCTTATATCCTAGACGGTGTTTGTAACGGCTTCAAAATCGTTGATGTGGATTATGATAGTTCTTATTTTCAAAAAAATTACCATTCCATGATCAAAGAAGGTGTAAAATGCCAAATGGACGATCTGGTAAGAAAGGAGTTAATTGATGGTAAAGTCAAAAGGGTTCTTAATAGACCTCAGTGTGTACATTCACTGGGGGGCTATTTTAAAGCCAGATGGCAGCTTAAGACCCATAACAGATTGCAGCCGTGGCAATCCCGATGATAATCTTAAAAGTATCAATGAATTTATGTACACAACTTGCCAACCGTTTCATTATACTCAAGTAGATGATGTTACTAATGTCATACATGAGGGCTCGTTTTTATGTGTATTGGACATCCAATCTGCTTATCGTAGTGTGGCTGTTCATCCGGATGATCGTTCCAAACAAGGTTTTGTGTGGAGTCTGGATGGTGCGCCAGAATATTTTGAAGATCAAGCCTTATCATTTGGTCTTAGATATGCACCATTTATCTTTACTCAACTAACCGAGTTTGTCATCCGGTGTATGAATCGCAGAGGTATATTCAATGTTTTCGGTTACCTTGATGACTTTGTCATTGTTGCTGACAGCTATGATGAGTGTGGGAGGCGTCAGGCTATATTGGTAGATCTGCTTCGACGTCTCGGGTTCCGTATTGCATGGAAAAAAATTTTATCCACTGCTACCAAAGTCCAGTATTTGGGTCTGGTAATTGAAACAGTGAAAATGGAAATCAGCTTACCCCCAGATAAGTTAGACAACTTATTAGTACTGATCAACAAGTTCTTGGGTAAAACTGTTGCTACAAAAAAAAGAGTTACAAGAACTGTGTGGTCATTTGGCACATGCTAGTAGAGTTATCTGGGGAGGCAGGACATTTTCACGTAGAGTCATTAACCTACTCAAATACATGGCTGACAGCGTCACAGTGGTTAAACCACCCGATTGGTTTATGGATGATATCCGCTGGTGGAAAAGGTTCAGTTATGTATTCAATGGTTCTGCCAAAATTCTACGTACCTTGATTGTCATCCTGTCGTAGACACTGACTCATCAGTAACTGGATTCGGCTCATGTTATAATGGTGATTGGTTAGTTGGTGCATGGAAGCTACCTGCCTATAATCAATTGTAAAATCGCTTTCCCTTACATCATACGGTTGAACCCCCTTGTGAATATGATGAGTCGGCGGACATTAACCTACTGGAAGTCTGTCCAGTGGTTGCCGCAGCGCAACGATGGGGAAATGATTGGTCAAATACAAAAGTTATAGTCAGAACCGACAATACCCAAGTCCAACGTATGATAAATACGGGCAGATCACGGAGTGTTCGCTGTATGTGGTGGATAAGAGAATTATTTTGGTTATCAGTTGTACATAATTTTCATATTGTTGCTACTCGCATTCAATCTAAAGATAATGTTCCTGACTTTCTGTCGCGCTGCACGGATAAAAGGTGTGCAAAAGGATTGCCTTCATTTCTGATAAATGGCTTCTGCTGCAGGGGATGTCTTGACTCACAAGCTACGGAACTATCAGTCACAGTGGATGGCTGGAGCCACAGAGCGTACTAGGAAGAGCCAATGGAACTCTTATGTTGAATTTTGCATACTATATGGTGTGCTTGTTCCATTCCCTGCTAGTATAGAAGTCGTGTTGTTATATGTTACACACTTGGCTGAAAGATTGCGCTACAGCTCTATTAGACAATACGTAGGAGGACTTTGGGTGTTGCACAAGGTCCTAGGATATTCACATGTCAACCCTGATACATTTGAACTCTACATCACTATGAGAGGTATTCGAAGGACCCTAGGTGATCATGTAGACCAGGCGCGACCAGCGTCAGTGTAGGACTTAAAGTGTATTTATAAACTATTGGATATGTCGTGTTCTGAGGACGTGGTATTTTGGATCACTGTTATCATGTGCTCCAGGGGCTTATTACGTAAGTCCAATGTTGTCGAACAAGAACTGGCAGTCTGCTTGTCAGACTTGACCTGGGAAGTCTTGGGTGTCTCCGTCAGACTTCGCTGTACAAAGACTATTTCATTTAAAGAGCGGGTCTTGTTCATACCTTTCACACTTCTCAGTGACTCACTCTTCTGCCTTCACTATTACCTGACCCTGCTGTTATCTATGATGATCTACCCATCCAGTGACTCACAAGTAGTGTCATACATGAAAAATGGCCAATGGTGTCATGGCAGTTACTCATGGTACTTGGGCAAATTGCAAAGTTGTGTGCCAAGTAAGGAAGGACCACCGGTTGCACATTGGAGATTTTTTTTCTTTCTTCTTGTGTTACTTAGGCCTGGTTATGTATGTTTATTGGCCAGGTCCAATAAAATATTCGCCCAAACTAGATTGGAGTTGTCATATGTCTATTTATCTCTAGGAATCTATTAAGTCTAGTACATACAATCTTCTCTAAAATCTTTCCTGGGAGAGGTAAAAGACTTATGGGGCGTAGATCATTAACATCAGTGGAATTTACTTTCTTATGTAATGGCATAATAGTAGCTAATTTTTATGAATCTGGGAAAATATTTCTTTCAAGGCATCTATTATACAAACAATAGACGAAGGCTTATCAAGCTTTATACCTTTAAACAATTTGATAAGTTCAATGTAAGAAACAGGTCGTAATAGATTACCATCGCGCGCCCTCACACCTTGTATGGGTCTATAGGCCTGATTAAATCAGGGGGTAGGGAGTGCATCAGCCAATTTTTTACCAATAGTTGAGAAGAAATTATTTATATAATTTGCACAATCAGAGGGGGGTAGTAGCATACCTGTGCAGGAGTTTTTTAACTTAATCAGGGTAGCACTTGTTTTATTAGGTAACAATTTTCTTATCGCTTGCCAAAAAGCACGGGGGTCATCACCTTTGTTAGCAATTAACTCAGTAACCTTACTTTTCCTACTATGGAAAATTTCTATGAAAGTTTGAAATTCTCCAGTCATCAATGTCACCAGTCAGTCGGGCAATTTTATACAAATCATCTTTAACTCTCATAGCATCTATCACCTCTTGTATCATCCATTCAGGAGTATACTCAGGTACAGTGATCTTTTTTACAGGGCACATTTTATTTAATGTAGATTGAACAACCTTTAGTATTTCTCCCCACATGTTATCTGGATCATGTATATTTACAATTGTGTCCCAGTTGTAATTCTGAAGGGCATTTTTAAAAGTGAAAAAATCATAATTATTATAGCTACGAGCTTTGACCTTTTTCTTTGGAATTTTTACTTTTTCACATTTTAAAACCATGTATATAGGGGTGTGGTCCGAAATGTGGAAATTTACCAGGCCTGATGCATTAACATTATGTACATTGGTATACAAAGATATATCAAATCCAGGCCCACTTCTTCCCCCTCAAAAAATGCCTTTACTGTCTAATCTGACATAAAATTTCTCTCAAACCTGTCTGATCTAGTTATCATAATTAAATGAAGGACGTTTCTCGTCATTCTCTCTCCCTAGAACTCTGATGAGAAACCTCTGTGTGCTATGGTACAGAATGGTTAGTATTAATATGAATCTTCACCTGGAGCTACCTGGGTATGCTGTCATCCTCTCTGCCCCTGTATCAACTCAGCAAACACTCAAAACTAGAAAAGGAAATGAGTTAATAAATAACAACAAGAAGACTTTTCTTATTTTCAGTGTTTGCACTGTCACTTTATAAATCAGTCTCTACTTATGTAGTATTTAAATATGTACAAGTAGTAATTTAGCCCAAAATCAAACACTGCATAAGAAAGGACTAGTAAATGAAATTGTCTGGCCTGATCTTGCACATGTGTAGACAGGAGAGGGAGTGTAAAGATAGTGGTTATGCAGACAGGTGAAGTCAAGTTTGGGCATAGTAGAAGCCTCAAGCCCTAATGGGCGAAGCTGGAGTCCATAGTGATGGGTAATTAGTGCACGTCGATAGACAGTTACTTGTATCTACCTTTAAGCCTTCTAGGTGATAGCTGAGGCCTAGTCAAGCCTAACCTGGTACAGAGCCTGCACAGACTTGAACTCTTCACTGGTTAACATAATCTTACAAGCATTTGATTCACAGTAAGGGGATGCCACAGGGCAGATGATGTCAGCCTCGGATACCTCTTCTTCGTCAGTCAGTTTTGGCCAGGACAGTTTGATGTTCTTGTTCCAACTGGTTCCTGCTCAGAAACCAGGCTGCATGAAGTTCAAGTTGTAGTATCCGCGGGCAAGTCTCTCACTGGTGATCTGCGCGATATACCAGGAATTCCGCCCCACAGCTGCTACAAAACTGCCACGCTCTAACAGCTCCTGTCGGACACAGTCATGGTGGACATCAGAGGTGTCCTCTGCATAGCGCGTACAGCCATTCTCTGCTTGCTGGCCGGCTGTTGTATGGGCTTCTTCCGGCTCGGCTTCTGCCTTGACTTCAGGTTCCTCAGTCTCATCCAGGATATCGTAAGTGTCATCCGTGATACGCCTTTGATGTTTAATGGCCTTTGCAAGAGCACGCCTAGCAAGCTTCTGTGCCTCTTTCTTCTCAGCTGCTTTACAGGCTACCTCTTCGGCTTCAAGCCTCCCTGTCCTGAGTGAATCCAGCTGCAGCATGATGTTATAGTCGTACAGCAGGAACTCTTTCCACTGGGATCTAACAGGGGTAGAAGCACACTCATTGTCGAGCTTAGGGATATTGTTGTCTCTGTCCCAGCAGCACTCATCGAAGCATGAAGTACATCACGTGCAGATCTTCTCCGATTGGGCCATCACTGCTACAGAGTGGACTGTCATGGAACCTTGCACAGACTTCGGGGATACCATGAAAGGCAGCCGACCGCGCGACTCAAAGGTGTCCGTCATCGACATACAGTCATACAACACAGACCCCTCGCCATCGTTGCACTGTTCCATGAAAAGCTGGGCACTATAGATGTCATTTTCCTTCTTCACTTTGTAGTCAGCCTTCCGTTTAGCAGCAGCGCAGACCCGTCACATGGGCCTTTGCCATGATTGGTCTAGAAGTAATTCCAAGTCACGTCAAGTTGAAAGAGCTCATGGTGGCGGCATACCAGACTGTAGATCGATATGTTACGGTACTGGGAAGATGGTGAATCTGTCCAATAGTGCACGATTTTGATGTGCAGGTGGTTGTCAGTGATGTACTTGCAGACTCGCTTCATGATGTGGCCGATGGTTCCAGCCTCATGCTTCCGGTCATCGGACACTTAGCAGAGGCACTTTGCGACAGTTACCCAATCCTGCTTCAAGTGAATGACAACTGGGTGGACAGTGATTCTGTCTTTTTGAAAGACTGGATCTCACCTTCCTCTCCAAAGTCTACCAGCCAGTTCTGTGCAAAGTCCATCTGTATCGTAGAGTTATCTTGCCTGAGCTCCTAGTGCTATTGTCATACTTAAGAGTGCTGGTGTTTAGCATGGTCCGAGTGGTTTTTCCTTGAGTCGTAGTCCTTGATCAATTCAGCGATGAAATCGGACTTGTCCAGAGAACAGTCTACAGGCCACAGTCTGTTGACCCAGACAGTCTTCGCGCCCATCAACACAGAGGTGAGCTGCCATCGCTTGAAGGTAATCTCATCTGGCAAGTTGGTGTAGGAGTAGTTGTTGTTCATCCTACCGCTGTCGTCTCTCAACATCTTCTCAAGTCCTGCCTTGGTGAAGTCTTTAAACAGGGAATCAGGATTCACTGGCACAAACGGTGCAAAAGCATGGATGGCTGTGAGCTTCAGTGCATAGTTCTGATGTGTCTTACAGAGACAACACTCTACCTTGTGCTGCCGCAGTGGGACAATCCACTTACACTTCCTTAGAATGCGAGCAAAGTGGTTGTACTGGCACTGGTACTTCGCCGGAGCACGGTCTCTGTATGTAGCATGGATCTCCTTCACATCCATCAGTAACACACGCTTCTGCAGCACTTTCTTGACACCGTCGGGTTGATCCTTAGCAAAGAGTCACCTTCTTCTTCTTCCCTGGACACAACCAAGTGAACTCTCCGTGCTCTACAAATGCAATCACAAACTCTCTAAGTTCTTCCATCTTTATCCCACGTGCCATTACATCTTTGTTAATTAAAATGTGCTTGGCTGCCTTCCCAGTGAGACGGAACTTCTTGGCCATAGCAGCCATCGGTGAGAACTTGTGGGTCTGCTAGCTTGTGCAGGATCTTCTTCCTCTTGGTATGGCTCAAGGTCTCATTGACATGCTGGGAAATGACACCCATAGCCTGAATGATCTGTCCATCACTCACTGTTTTCTTGCGAGCTTCAGCGAGTTTGAGCTGTCTCTCCTTGTGCTAGAGGTCTGCTCAGAGAGAAGCAATCTCAGCATCAACTTCCTGCTTCTCATGCTCAAGGGATTCGTAGACTTCAATTTGGCCAGCGATCTTCTTCTCATAAAATGTGCGCATCTTACGGATACGCCGCTCGTGGATGTGAGAGCACTCAGGGTGAGGGAATTGTTCTAGACGTTCCTTCACTCGCTTGCCTGGTGTGCGCCGTAGTTCCAGGTCCTCCCTGGGTTCACCGGACGGCGGAGTCACATCATCACAAGGGCCATCTCCTGCACCATTAGGACTGTCTAAGGTAAGGCACTGAAATAAACAAATCATCATTTGGGGACTAAACATATCATGAAAGTACTTTTTAGGATCACAGAAATGATGAGTCATAGATTTTAAAGATCTATATTAATATTGCATTAAGTTGCATTCATAAACATATGTGTTTTTGATGGGGAATCCAGTGGTGTGCTTAGAATTATTCCATCTCCACTGAAAACATTCTATATTTGGAATGTTCGTTGCCATGGCAACATAGAAAATTGGCAAATGTGGTCATTTCCAGTTGCTATGGAAACCATTCCATTATTCCAAATGGGAATATGTACGAAAAACATTTTTGGAAATTCCTTCAGGAACCCAGAACTGAAGAGTGAGTTCAAAAATTCCCTCTAGAACCAATTTTATGACAAAAAACATTACATTTCTTTGGTTATTTTTCCACAAAACTGTATTTTTTTGCATAATAGATATTTATAATAGGATATAACGCATTTAGAGCTTATTTGGGATTTTCAGTAGTACACTGCAACCCATGTTTGATAAGCAATTACAGAAAAAACTATCAGGAATATTTTTGCTCAAGATATCTCATTTTAAAGCCTGTGACTTAAATTTCCAAAAGCAATTTCCCCTCTGGAGGGCCCTTTTCCCTCGTCTGGCCACATATAATTAACAAGCAGCCTAAGTTTAAAGTACCGAAATATAATACATGAAATTAAAGAAAGACATTTTGACCTGCCATGCTGGTGATGAGAATAGGCGGGCAGACTGCCGTGGACCTGGTGCTACTGGTGTAGTCGGGCATCTCGGGGAACGATTCCGGGGTAGAAGTTCAACGCCCTGTAGAGCCTTTAACTCTTTAGCAGCTGGACTCCGCGGTGTCTTCTCACAGGTGGTAAGGTCTCTATCAAATTATCAAAATATATATTATGTTCTTTATATGTCAGCAATAAAGAACACAAACACGCAGTATAAATTAACAAAAAGGGGATTAAACCTTTATTTCTTAGTAATCAAACTGGGCAAACATAAATTACATGTCTCAGCGATACTCGCAAATATATACACTCTACCTGGAACCAACTTTACACTTCAGGAACTATTTAACTACATTTAACTACTTAAAGATTTAAAAGGTTACATATCTTATATCTAGCTCTCTTCTGTAGAGGAAATCGAAATGACGGAGCTTCTGCTGGGACTCCTGATGTCAAGTGCCACATAACGGTTTCTCACCGTAAGTCTTCTCCTCGTCCGCTGGGTCTGTGTGGCTGGGTCCGTCGGTGCGACAGGTGGCGGTACGGTTGGTGGAACAGGATTGCGAACAGCAGGTACAGCATCGATTGGAACAGCAGATAGAGCAGGTACAGCATCAATCAGAACAGCAGGTACATCATCAGGGACCAGTGGAGCTCCAAGGGCAGCAGCCGCCTTTGTCTTACCCCTACCACCGGTGCCTGCGCTTCGCTTCTCTAGGTGAGAAGGGAAGGGTTCTCCGGGGTGCTCCTTCTCAAACCGCTTCCTCTCCCTGTGTAGCTGACCGCGGGCACTGGAGAGCTTCTCAAACCGCTTCCGCCTCTTCAACGCTTCAGAGCCCGGCCTTTCTCTCTCAGCCTCCTCCTTAGCTGTGGCCCTCTTGGTCTTTGAACGATCAGCATCTTTCGATACCTTCTCGAAGTACTCAGTCTGTGGCCCGTGCTTCAGGTTGTCTCGGTGGGTCTGAGACAACTCCTTCGGGCTCTTCTTCTCTTTCCCAAGCCGTGGCCTTCCGACTGGCCACCTTCCATCTCCCTGATCAGACATGATCAGTGATGCTGTGGGGAAAACAAAAGAGAATGAATTAAACAAACGCCCGCAAACGCCCGCAATAAAAATACAATTCAAAGTGGCGATGGGATTATGCTGAATGGCCTGTCTGGTAACTACATATAAGGTGCATGTTCACCCCTGATACCACACCCCTACACTTTTTTCCCCTATGTCGAACCACAAAAAACAATAAAATTCTGGGCGTTTGCATTGACGAACATCCAGAATTTTGATAAAAGGGTAGGATTTACTACTGTTAAGAACGGAGGACTCACTCCAGGGGGGAAAAAAAGAGAAAAGGAACAAAATATGTGGAGATAAAAGAGACAAACAAGTAATAAAAGCCGTTTCTGTAAAGGAAGGAATCTGTGTTTGAGGAAGACAGGAGAGGAAAAGGTGGAAATATCACTCAGAAATGATTTTATGTCCAGCACACAGCTTCTGCCAGAGAAAAGACTTTGTTTTCTAACATAATGAGTACATTTATGCATCTCTGGTGCATTAGAATGGCTGTACAGAGGCATATTCTATGATCAAAACAACGCCCAGAATTATATTACGTCACATTCTAGAACATTGCAGAAATGTCTTTGTGGGCACGCGGGCATGTCGCCCATGCTTTTCAGAAGTGCTAAACTAAGTTATAAAGAGAAAACAAACACTACTTTTACTGCCCAGTTGATCTATGCTCCATAAACAGTGTTCCTAACATCAAAAAAAGAAGTGAGATCTTACCTTGCTTGAAGAAAAATTATGAAATTCCAGGTAGAGATTGAAGTTCCTCTCCTGTTCTTGATGCAAGATGGCAGTCTGGTTATCCAGCCACCCGGCTGCCAGGTACCAGCTCACTTGGTACCAAACGCTGGCTGTAGGGGGCACCTTGAATTCCCGCCCCTATTAAAATGACGGGCGTTCGTTAGTCGCAAACGCCTAGAAGACGAGTTCATATATTTCGATGAGAGAGGGGTGTGAGAGGGGGAAATGTGTCAGAATTGATATGCAAGGGACAGTTAGAAGAGAAAGGCAGAGATGAGAAGATATACTGAAGAGGTAAGGGTGGTTCTAGGGGTATATTTTGGCTATGAAAACTTTCAACACGGCAAACGCCCAGAATATTAATGACGTTTGCAAAAGTCTCCCAACTCGAGTAAAAGTGCTTAAAAGCGGCGATGGAGGTCTGAATTTCACTTAAAATTGGAGGAAACCTTGGGAAGTACTCCCCCAAAGAAGAAAATTGGAGGTATTTCTCTCAGGGTAGAAGTAAGGACCAACACATAAAAACACTTTGTCTCACACTTTGGACCTCATTTGAGGAGACTAATTAGAGAAAAACAACCTGAAAGTAAACATTTTCCTTTGACCCTATATGTTTTGAGTCAGTCAGGGTCGAAAATTAAGATATTACACCCATTCTCTGAACCCCAGGCCAGTTTGAATGAAACAAGTACCCAAACACCCGTCATTTAACTAAAAATGGGCGTTTGAAGGATATTGACCTATATGTGTGTAGCAGTTCTGCTACTATATATGTGTGTGCTACCTTGGGACTCACATAGGGGGCAGGCCTGCATAGTCTCATCTAGGTCACCTGACCCCCAGGTAGCCACCACACACACACAAGGAGGCCACCATATTGTTTGGATGGTGCCCAATTTTTTTTCTTTTGTGTTTCCTTAATAAATTAAGGGCATTAAGAGTGCCAATTGTGACAAACTTAATTACTGTTTGGTTCTGTATCCTTAGTTAAGTATAGCAGTCATATATATGATGGAAAAAATAATTTCAAGTTGTGTCTTTAAGAAAACAACAAATATACATCCTTTGAATATGGTCATTGTTAGAATATCAGTTGTGTGGCACTTATAATGGATCTATTTTGGACATAGGATGCCCAGCGACAATATTTCTATGAGGGGCAATGGAGAATGAAAATCACATGCGCTCCCCGTCTTTGTGTATCCAGACAGGGGAAGGTCAATTACACCCTTATTGACTGACAGCCCTCTGGATTCCTCCTCCACCTTGTAGGATCCCTGAGGGTAAAGCTACAGATATGGTGTTAGGCCAGTCATTATACTGCTGGTTGTCACAAATGTCGTAGGTTCATTTGTCATGATCTACTGCCCGATTCCCCATGTACTATGACAAGGAGTGCAGGAGGTCATTTTCTAACAGGTAATCATATAGGTGATTTTCTACAAATGCTCTGTATGATCTGTACTTATGTGATATCATACATGAAATATAGTAGGACAGTTGGAGTGCTGCAAACACAAACCAAATAAATAGACATTCGTAGATGGATGTTACACAAAAGTAAATCTACATAGATTTTTGGTGCCAACTACGTAGATTTGCTTAGTGTGTGTACTTCTTATACCCCTAGTACGATTATTTCAATGGAACATAAAGAAGTATGCTTTCACCAGATCCGATTTACTAGCATTATATATGTAGGTCTATCATACCATAATGTTTAATTAGTCCAGCACATATAAAGGTGGAGAAACTTTACCCCCGGTACCTATTCAACTTTTGAGTCAACAGGAGGTTAATTCAAAAGGCTCTGCCATCACTACCTATGCGATGTTAGAGTGAATGCACCTGCTGAGACTCCTTGAGGGCTCATTAGTCTACTCATGCATTAAAATGCTTCCCTTCTCTCTTTTAATTGGTGACATACTTGAAGACATTTTAGGGTCAAGTTCACCTGACAGGGTATATATATAATTAGCAGAACCCCAGTGTAGCCACTCTTGAGAGAACAAGTTTTTCCACTGCCATTTCTTATCTTCCACTATTATTTTTTCTCTGTGGACCTGTTGCCACTGTGCACAGTTATTTTCTGCTTGGAATAGTGAACGCAGGGCTGAGGCTCACTAAAAAGTAGCTGGCTATCAGAAAGGAAGGCAGGCTGACCTTACCGTCGCAGTAACGAATGAGGGAGGGAAATCACTAACATCGCATAGGTAGCGATGGCAGAGAATTTTGAATTAACCTCCAAGACTATGTATGATAAAGCAAGATAACGATTAAGCAAATTTATAGCACTTACCACCAATAGAAATATCCCTTAACAAGTGTAGAGGTCGGCAGAAAACGTCCTGGAGAAACCGGGAGTCGAACCCAGGACCCTCCAACCTGCAGGCGGAAGCTCTACCACTGAGCTACTTCCCCATCTGACATTCTCTGCCTTCCACCTACATCTGGATCGGTATAATACACAAGGGGGGCAGCTTATACCGGCTGACCAGCCCCTGAGGGCTGGTGCAACCGGAACGGGGCAGATGGCCTACCGATGCTCGATAAGTATACCGTATCAGGTTCAAAGACTCCCGTCTCACCCTTCTGGGCCATTGATCCGCCACAAAAGACACCACAAGTGGTACCCGGAGGGATTTTCACCGTATGCATAACCGAAGCTACTGAAGACACCTGTCTTAATACACACTGTACGTGCAAGCCATAGGGGTTCCGGATACTCATCATACCATCCCGTGGGTCCAACACGGCCCCGTTTAGGCTTGCAACGTCCAATCCGAGGATTCTATCATCGCTAACCTCTGCGGTAGTCAGCGAAAGAACGAATGCTTTGCCTCCTATTCGGATAGGCATAAACGTCCTCCCAAAAGTTCTCATACTGCTTCTGTCGGTCGTGCAAGCATTTACCCCCGTTTTGAGGTTCTCATGACTGCTGGCCACCGAGTCGAAGAATCTTTTGGACACACAGGAATGGCTAGCTCCAGTATCCACTAAGAATTCTCCTACCCTGCCTTCCACAGATATGGGTACATACAACCGTCTCCCTCCCAGAGGGGATGGGTTACTGGTAAACTGATGAAAGTCTCCCGAATCACCAAGATTCAATCCGAGTCCTCTCAAAAACTCCAGACACAGATGACTTGGGGGAAGGCGTGTCCCGCACACTCGAACCAACTCTTTGATCCATCCTTCCTCTCCCCCACACAAATTGACACTAGGGTCCCTGGCCCCGGTCGGAGTGCTGGGTGCGCACCCGCAGTCACCCGACCTCCAGGTAAATTTGATTCAAAATCTTCCACCGGTTTACCCCCGGTAGCCTTTTGGCATTCGTTTCTCCTTGGGGTTATATCCAATGCCGTTGATACAACCCCCTCTAATTTCCCCCTACGTCGGGAGCTTCCGTATCGTTGTGGTCTGCCTCGGTTTCGGCTTTGGCTTCATAGTAAGCTGCCATTACTGACTTGCAGCGGTACATTCAGAAGAATAGTGCCCTATTCTTTGGCACCTAAAACACTTAACGGTTTGGCGATCCACTCTGGGTCTCGACCGACTAGCTTGTAGTGCATCAGTTATTTTCTTGCACATCTCTTCCATCATTTTAGTCATATCCGGAGACTGACCCCTCGCTTTGTCAGCGCTATCAGTGAGCTTATAAGCTTTGCTGTTAGCTTTAGCTTCGCCCCTGGCCTCGGTTGCTGGTTTAGCATCCTTTGCCTTGTTGAAAACCTTCCTTGGAATGTATTTCCTCCCAGAAGTGTTTTTTCTTAGTTGCATTGAGCAAAAGGTACCATCCTCTTGTTCAATGTCTATTAATTCGAAGTCGTCCGAGGTGTTATCTGCCTCGGATTGGTGACTGACAGACGTTACCGGAGTCGGTCCCGATATGTTCGGGATGTCTCCAGCTAGCATTGTATGTTTCTTCACGGCCATATCTATTCCATTGAATATGCCATGCAGTGTAGACCGCTCTTTCCAGGGGTCTCTTGCAGCAATCTGCTCGTCTCGGTCCCTTAGACCTTTGACGAATTGAGTTATCAAGTCGTCCATATACCAGTCCTTGTTTTCTGTCCCCGGTATGGCCTTACTTAACAGGGCATGAAGTTCCATCCCATATGCCCTAAAAGCTTCTGTAGGTTTCTGAGCATGTTTCCTAAAACGTACCATCGGATCCTCCTTGACCATATAGCATAACAGTCCACTAGCAGATTCAACGAGCTGCTCAAAACTCCCAGCGAGGCCATACCAGGTACGCCATTGGTCAACGGCCATGCGCCCCGGACCACCTTTTAAACATCTAACTAGATGTGGCTTGGCCTCGTATGGGGTCCATCCATTACAATTCATCACGTCGATGAAGTCTTCAAACCATTCTTTCCATGGCCGAGTACCGTCATATTCATGAGGGATGACGGCTACCCTTCCGGCTGAGTTATGAGCATACAACAATCTGCTGCATTGCTGTTTGCTCCATTCAATCACCTTGGTTTCATTCAAGGTTCGATTGCCTCCTAATCCGCCAAAACTGTTATTATTTGGGGGTGGTGGTGGTGGTTGGGTATAAGTCCACTGTGACCCATTATTACCCGCGTAGCCTCCACCCCCTGCATTAGGGTTGGTACCCAAAGCACCATTGCCCCCATGCCCGCTCGCATTGGCTGACCCGCCCTGACCACCGTCATTAGGCGCTTGGCCAGCCTGCCCTTGTTGGCTACTGCTAATTTGAGCATTTTGCTGGCTGCTCAGATTACCTGCATCCAGCCCAACATTATCTGTCTAATCCACATGTATGTGGAATCTGCTTGTTTCGGCACTTGTGTCGGAACAGTCCCTTAGAATGAAGTCTGGGTCCAAATTATGAACTATCGGAACCTCACTGATGTGAACTCTACTGGTCCGGCTATTCTGATCTTGGGTTCTGATATAGACACCCCCTTGATCAACGTTCCGAGAGGCGTTGTCGTTCACAAACGGGTTGTACGCCCCTGTCGGCTGCTTAGGTGTCGAACAGGAGACAAAGTCACCCTGTTTGACGAAAGTAGAGTCGGGATTCTGATCCTTACTCCTAGGAGGTGCATTTGTATGCTCCTTTTCTTGCAAGTAGCTTTCCATAGCAGACTTGTTTATAGTCAGGGTTGCCAAGTCTGTGGTCAAGTTCCTTTGTTCTTCTCTTAACTGCGCATTCTCTGACAAGATCTCGGATCTGATCTTCTCATTGCCTGCTACAGCCCGGTTCCGTTCCTCCTGGGCAGCTAGTGCCTCCTTCTTCAAAGTATCTTTTAGTAGACGATACTTCTCTCCTTTTTCTTTCTGAGACCTTTGGTACTCGGTGGTCTTCTTGCGGATTTAATCCTATTCCGAGACCAACTTGGCTTCCGTCTCAGCTTTACGGAGTTGAAGTCTCTTCAACTTCTCCTCCATTGAGTTCAACTCGGATTGCAATTTATTTACATCCCGAGCCTTAGCGACTTCCTCAGCTCTAGCCTTGTCAATCACTCTTCACCTATTGGCTTCTTCCCTTTCTAGGTCAGCCAATTTAATCTCTCTTTCCTTCTCATCCTTTTCCTTCAACTCCACCCGATGGGCTAGAGACGACAACAGATACTTGAGGTCAGATTCCTTTAGAATCGCCTCCTGTTCGACAGAACGGAGCATTCCAATCCGTTCTCTTGTCCCATCCTCTATCTTCTTTTGTGCAGCTATGAATTGTTCATGCTGTTGATGATATCAACACGGAGTACAACGTCACCCAACATGGGGACGAGGGACACTTCGAATTGTCATACGACGATGACTCAGTACCTTCAGGTATGGGAAACCAGGGCGCGACTAATGGTGGCGCAACTGGTGCTGCCGGAGGGCCGCCACCCCCCCACAAGGATGTAGTGGTGCCACGGGGGGAACCTCGAGGCGCAGATCCTGAAGCAGCGTGTTGGAAGATATGCTGAACCGATCGGCTAACACTTCGAACACGGCGCACAGTGAAGAGACCATTAGGGAATGAAGTGTCAACCAATGTCAAAAATTGGTACGCACTAATAATGCAGCCAGACGACAGGCCATTGTCCGGAAAATCTATGAAGGTGTGAAAACTTGGAAAGAATGGTTCTCGAATTTCACTGATGACATGCGATGTAATGCATGGACCCCTGAGGAGGCCCTGCCACATCTGATTCGCTGTCTGAAACATAGTCCAGGTAGGTTTGCCGTCGAGAAATGGAACGAAGTATACTTCGAGAGAGGCACTTTCAAACAGCTAGTTGAGATTGCCAGCATTTTGCTGTAAAGCCTAGTGAGTGAAGATCCTTTCATGCTCTTCAAAAAACTAACTCAGAAACCACAGGAGTCATTTCGAGCTTATGGATACGAGTTGCAGTCTCTGCTACAGAGAGCCCGTCCAGGCACCAATCCTTCTGATAAATATTTCCTGAGTGATTTGTTGCCACTATTCGTACAAGGACTCCGTGATGAGGACCAATAGCAAACGGGCTTGGATGCTTGGAAGGGTAAAAACCCCACCTTAATGGACCTGTTCGAGGGGATCGAGTGCTAGGCGGTAAAAAAGACCCTCATGGCAGGGAAAGTAGAGATGAAGACTTTGAATACCAAAGTCTGTGCCAGTATGAGTACAACCCCCATGTCAGGGATACACCAACTGACTCACCCGGAGGTCGTGGATAATGATAATGAGATAATCGAGATTGAAGAGGAGGATGGAAGCATCTCCGCCATACAGGTAAAAAGAGATGTGAAGTATATTCCTCGGAGAATATACAACCAAAATACCAACGGACCTCGAGGGGAGTCTAGACCTGTCCAAGAGACTCGAAATGCAGAGATGGCTATAAGCCGCCCTCTGAGGCAACCCGTAGTGAGAGCCCCTGTCCCACCTGAACCATTAGATATGAAAAGGATGATGGAAGATTTTATGAAGACGTCCGCAGAGACGATGTACACTAGACCCGAATGATGAAGAGTAGATCAAAGCAGGCTGTGCTGCTACCGCTGTCAAGAAGTGGGGCATTATGCTCACGAGTGCACAGCTCCGAAACCCGTTTTATCCCGAGTTAATTAAGTAGAGGAGAAGCCTGAGGAGCAAATCTAAAGAGGGTCACCTGTCATCTGTGGCAAAGGATGTGATCCGTAATCCCGAAAATCTGCCAAAATGCCACCACTGGTGAGTCAGTTCGAGAGTCAGTACCTTCTGGGGGACTGGTATGTGGGAAGGATCCTCCCACCCCAGTCCGGGCCAGGGTCTTCGCAGGGTAGGGACAAGTGAGGGTCGGAACCCAGGGAAGAGATCCTGCGTCCAAGTTAGGGAGGTTGGGTTGAAGAGTTGACTCGTGTGGGTGCGGCACACCTCCCCCCAAGCCATCCATGTGTAACCTTTTGAAGGGTTTTGGATGGGTGATCGGTGATTCTCAGGAACAACTCCGATTTGCACAGAACTCCTCTCCTTTGGGGGGGGAAGCGTTGGTACATTGCTGTGTCGGTGAAGGGGCGGACTGGAGAATTTTTGATTGACACTGGTGCCAGCCATTCGTGTGTCTCGAGAAAATTCTTCAATCTGGTGTCAGGCAACCATGAAACACTACTAGTTGGTGTTAATACTTGCATGGCCGACAGTAGCCAGATGCAGACTTTTGGCAAGACGTTCATACAGATTGGAATGGGGGGCTACGAGTACGTGATTAGTCCCACCATTGCCGACGATGAATGACGATGAAATAATCGGTTTGGATTTAGCAAGCTTGTATGGTGCTGTGTTGGATCCCCGTTTCGGCATGTTGAAGATTCGGCAACCCTACAACTGTGAGATTCCATGTATATTGAGACATGTGTCTTCGGTAGCCACCGTAGTACATACTGTGAAAACTCCAGCTGGAATGGCCTGCGATGTATTGTGTTCTTCTAACAACGCTTTTCGAGGCTCGAATGCTGTGTTCAAACCTAACCCTGAGGTATTGTCTAGCCTACAGCTGGAATCTGCTGACACTCTAGTGGGAAACGTATCGTGGACAATAGTTCCAATTATGAATAGAGGTCGAACCCCTATCTACTGAAGAAAAATGAGAAAATTGGCAAAATGTTCTTGACTGAATACATTTTGGAAGCTCAATTCCAGACCGAACTGCCTGAAGGTACAGTCCGAGGGCTACCAGATGACATGAAAAAGTTGGTGGAGGATTCTTCCCTGACAAGTAAGTTTTGAGGTTTGAAAATGTTTTATTGTCAAGTCACTATTCATACAGAAAGTGGTAAAATTAGACAATAATGTGAATCCTCGTTCAGTTATTACATTAAGTGGTTGTTTGCACATAGTTCAATGAATAAAGATGGGAATTTATACAATGAAGGATGAGAACAATAATATAAACAGAAAAAACGAAATCTATATAACAAACAGTATATACTATGTACACAAATAGCAAGCTCTATAATCTTACAATAAAATTTCAAAAAGAAGGGCAGCAGGCATGGTACACCAGTTTGTTACTATCAACAAGTTTTATACTAGCATGTATTACACTATACCAACAGGATATATATGGACAGATGAGTAGGTACAAAACATATCTTAAACAGATGATCAGCAGATATACAGCATGAGAGTATAGTCACTGTGAGCTCATGGATGAAATTCATGCAGTGTAGTCTTTCAACAGCTCCACATGAATAAAGTCTAGTAGAGGGTGTAGTCAGCAAACAACAGCTACCTCTGCTCAATCAGGATAAGGTGTAGTCTTTCAACAGCTCCCTAACCTGTATCTTTTTCATATTACTCATCCGGCTCATTCAGCTCATCACCCATTAACATCATCTTGGACAAGTCTTGTATCTGCCTAATTCTTGCTTTAAATTTAAGTTTACTTTCACTGTGTTGGACATCAGCTCGGAGATTGTTCAATAACTCAACTCCTCTATATAGCGGCGAGTTGTTGAATCCCATGTTACGTGCTCTGGGAATGACTATCTTGATCTTTGACTCGGACCTCATACCTGGCCTTCTGATTTCCTCATCGACCCAATCTGGATTTCTTGATAATTTTTACATGAAGCTAAGCAATAATTCTTGTCGTCTTCTCATCAGGAGTGGAATATTAGCCCGTTCATGGAGCTCTTCTTCATTGAGATCCAAACCTCTGAAACAAATTTTAAGGCCTCTCTTCTGCATTCTGTCCAACTTTTTTAGCAGGCCTTCAATAGCCCCCTCGTAGGCAAAACAAGTGTAATCAAAAACAGACAAAATGGTGGTTTTATAGACTGTTACAGCAACTTTTTCAGATAACATGTTTCTGAATTTACTGAATCTAAAAAGACGGTGGTTAATTTTACTATTTAAATCCTTTAGCGCAGGTTCAAAACTCAATAAACTTTAGTCCTAAGTAGCAGAAGTTATTCAGGGTTTCAAGTTCTTTGTTATACAAATATAGTTTTTGGCCCCTGGACTTTGGTAACTTTTTGCATGAACCATACCACACAACTTTGGATTTATCCGTGTTAGCAGTAGGCCTCTTGGTTACAAACCAGGATTGTAATCGATTTAGTGCCGTTTGTAACCTATTAGTTATTGTTTCAATTTTGTTGTTTGAGCTGTATATTACCAAGTCGTCTGCATAAAGATAATGTTTGCAAATAGCAAGAACATCACTGACATCATTTATATATAGTATGAACAAGAGCGGTCCCAATACAGACCCTTGCGGGACATCAAATCGTACTGGGGCTTCATTAGAAACAAAGGAACCAATTTTAGTATACTGGCTTCTCCCAGTTAGGTAACTCATTAGCCAATTGAGTGTTGTGTCATGTAAACCAAGTTGTCCTAAAATTTCAACAAGATAGGCGTGATTAACACAATTGAACGCCTTAGGTAGGTCAAGATAACAAACTCCAGTCAAATGGCCTCTATCTCTATTTTCATAGATATCACTCAGGAGTCTGAAGACTGCATCTGCAGTCCCCAGTCTTGATCGATAACCAAATTGTTTTGCAGAAATAACATTTTTCTTATTTAGAATTTCATTTAAATGGCAATACATTATTTTTTCTGCAATTTTGGAAGGTACAGGTAATAGTGATATCGGCCGCCAATTGGTGATTAACTTTTTATTACCGGGCTTGGGTATTGGATTCACCCTTGCCCTTTTCCATTTTTCAGGAAATATGCCACTGGTGAAGCTCAGTTCATACAACCTAGTAACAGGATCTGACAAAAATAACAGTGCTATTTTCAAAATATTACATCTAATACCATCAATTCCGGAAGTTTTGTTAACATTTATTTCTTTTATGAGCATCTCAACAAAGCCTTGTTCAACACGCACAGGAATTTCAGCTGGATCAACAGGTTCAGTCATTAATACATGCACCGGATAACCATTATCTGTGAAAACTGAAGATAGTTTAGCACCAATATTTGAGAAATAATCATTTAAATAATTTACAGATTCGTGCTCTGACTTGATAAACCATCATCACCTATCAATTCTGGAGGGGCAATTTGCACCTCTGGTTTCAAAACTCCATTTAAAACTCTCCAGAATCGCTTTGGGTCAGACTTAGCCTACTCCAGTGCAGACTTGACATGGTTGGCCTTTGAGTACCTGATAGCCTTATTAATTCTACAACGTAGCTGCCTGGCTTTATTGAGATAATTTTCGAATTTCCACATTGTCCTCATGCTCATTTATCATTGACAAGATGTCATGTATCATCCATTTATTTCTTCTGTCTACAATCTCAATTTCAGACCAAGGACAGTACTCATCTAAGTATTCAATTATCAAGTTTTCAATGAATGACCAAACACCATCGGGATCGTGCAGTTCATAAAAAACATCCCAGTCTGCCATTATTAGCCACTCTTTGAAAGTTTCTTCATCATAACCTTTGTACTTTCTCACCCAAACTTTCTTTTTGATATAGTCAACCTTCTCTCTTGTTTTTACAGCAAACACAGGCAGATGATCACTTACTAAAACATTCAAGACACCAGATGTAATAGACTCATTGTAATTAGTCAATATATTATCTAAACATGATAAAATAATCTTATAGGGTCTAGTGCACTGATTAATGAGTATATGATAGCCGTTAAATCGGCAAGCATCGATTAGCTTTACAGTACTAGGTAGTTTTTCACGCAAGGTATTTATATTTATGTCCCCCATAATCCATTGTTCAAGCCCTTCTTTATCTGCAATTTCCATAACACGAGACAAATATAGAAAAAACTTATCTATCTTGCCAGAAGGAGGTCTATAAAGAGTGACCAATTGTAAAGTATGTGTCTTCAAGACTAGATCTAATACTAGACATTCAATATCTTTGTTACTACAAATAATGTCATTGCGTATCTTAACATCAAGATTAATGTCATCTCGAATGTAAACTGCTAAACCTCCGCCTTTCTTTCTTTTTCGGTCCAGCCTGAACAAATTCATGCCTTCCCAGTTTATTAAGTCATCATCATAGTCTTCATGTAACCAAGTTTCACTCATTCCGACTATATCAGCACCATCTAAATGGTCAAATATTTCCTGCCTTTTGTTAAACATGCTTCGAGTATTTAGATGTACCATTTTCAAGCCCTTCATATTTAGAAAATTGTTTAATCGTGTAGTTGTTGCCATTACATAAACAAATACAAGTAGACAATAATTTATATACAAAAAATAAAGAATTATAAATTAAAATAAAGGAGCCCCTGGCTAAATTCTAGCCAGAGGCTTAGATATCCACCAACAGAAATAAACAACTTAATGTTCTGTGGGTGGAATACAACAAGAGAGAGGGAGCTAATACCAAGTTAATTATAAGATAATCTCAGCTCCATGACAAAAGATAAAAAACCACACATATGCAATATTGTGTTGTGTCAATGAGTGAGTAAACTCTGGGTTTTTAACTTAGATTTCTATATATTATTGCATCTTATCAAATCAGTAAATTAGTTAAATAAATTACAAATAAGCACCTAAAGGAGGAGGGAAATAAAGTTAAAGCTAGAGGTTCAAAAAGATTTTTAAGCCCTTGGTTATTTTAATTCTAGTATAGAATATTTTCTTAGTCATGTAGAATCACATGAAAAGTTAGGGATTAATATTGATAAATTAATTAATAAGTTACTACTAATGAAGGGTTAGTTAGCTCACCCAGTGTTACCGGACCTTGTACTAGTTTGATCATAGATCTTATCCATGTATTCGTAGCTCTCTGAGACACCACAATGCACCCACTGTAATCATTCCACCGTCACCAGTAGTAATGTTCTTACCTACAAATAGAATAGATAAAAAATTACAATACATCAATAACAGTGACACATTTTTCAATTATGAACCGATCAGCGATTTAATTACCATTTCATTGTATCATGCCATTCAAGTGACAAAAAACTGTAGACAAAAATAATACAGAAGTAGTACACAAGTAAATATATGTAACCATGCATTACTTAACACTAAGCGACCAAGAACATAGACCACCCTTTGTATAATCATCAATGTACCAAATCCAGCTTGACTAAGCTTACAATGAGTAAAGCATGCATTTCTTTTATCGAAAGTTCCACTCTCAAATTTGGATGTGCTATGTGCATAAATTGCAACATGTTGCCTAGGGTAGAATAACAGGTCATTTTTAGAAAGTTCAGATATTCTATGAACTTATCAAGTGGTCATAGTAGTCATAGTAGGTGCAATCCTAACGAATTGCTCCCAAGACAACCAGTCAGGTATCCCTTGGCTTTGTCAATTATAGAAAAGGTGTATTAGGTGCAATCCTCACGAATTGCTCCCAAGACAACCAGTCAATCAATGAACTTGTGTTATAATCTTATGGACAAATGCTCAGCCTAAGCATATTTTATTTATCTGAGCAGTCACCTCATCCCATTCATACTCATCATCTTCTTCATCTTCCATTACATCATCAGCTCCAGATTGAGCTATATCCATCTTTTCATTCTCAACCTTCTCAGGTGGCAGGATTTTCTTGACTACCTGGGCAATATGTGCTGCTAGTTCCTTCTTAACATCATCTGTGGCATGTAGGCCATCTCTCATTTTTTTAGGGCCATGAGAATTTCGGGGCTTTGCCAACCTTTCTCCCTTTCTTGCCCCGATTCCACCTGTTTTTGTGGAATACAGTGTGCAGCTTGATGGTGGGCATTTTGTAGATAGTGTTGAGATATTGCACATCTCCCTTTAGGAGTTTGATGCTCCTATTCAATCCAGGCTGATTGGGATCTGGCAAGCTCTTGTGGTTGAATTTCTGAAGGTCCATGCCGAATATTGTACAAATAACATATCTGGTTTCAGGATGTTGTTTATTCAAGACCTGTAACATCCGGCTTAGCCTGACTGAGACTACCGCCCTACAAGTGGCAGCATCAATGTGAGGGAAGTAGATGTCACATTTCCCATGAATATAGCGCCGCGCTGTAACATCGCAGGCTCCGGCCATGAACACGACCAGGTCATAAGCCTCAGTGTCAAGTTTTTTCAGCAATTTATCCTGAATTGTAGCAATGGGCCACGATTTATGAGCACACTCACCAACTTCATAATTTTCGGCATCATCTAGAGCGTCAGCTACCAGAACCCCCATTCCTTCACCACGGGAGTCCCCGGACAATAGTACCGACATTTCGACCTTCACCTGAAACTGTAGTGACAGATTATTGCATTCAAGATAGAAGCAACACTGAGCAGTAGTTATTTGATACACACTAAATTATTAACTTCAGGTCTGACTATAGAATTCTCTTACATGCATCACGATCTTCCCATGCAAATTCTTTCCCGGGAACTTATCTTCAGTTTCATACTTCGCATTGTTTACAGTGCTCCACGGCCAACCTGAAGCCCACTTGTCCGAGCTAGTTCCCTCTATTAATAGCCTCAACCCAGTGTTTAATAAGTCTTGCATTATTTCTTTATTCTGCCCATATTTAGCTTTGATCAAGTCCTCCATAAGGGAGGGTTCGAGATCCAGAAACGGGTGATTCATTGGGATTTTTTTGGAGTCACCTTTCAACTTGATCGAACGTGGATTTGTCATTGAGAGCACTTCTCGGGCTTCCGCCGGATGACCTAGCTCTAATAATCTGACATGGAAATACCCTTGTTCTACGCTATTGTAGGTGTATTTGATGCCTTTGTGAATAAACTCAAGTTTGCATGGGAACCAATTTGAAAAGTGCGCATTAACGCCTTGGTAAACTATGCCCATTTTGGTGTGTAAGATGCGAGTTTCTCCATCTGTTTTGTTTGCCCGCCTCTTAGCAGGTTTTGCCTTGATTGGGGGTTCATAAGGGGTGTGTGCGACTTTGTGCTCATCCGGGATACCAGAGAGAGATGTGTAGTCGTAGGATGTACCTTCAATATTTTTACCATCCTTATCAGTACCTGCCGTAAGACCCTTTTTTTGGCAGCTGCTACAATAGCTCTGCCATGCTTTTTAGCATCTCGCATCTCTCTTGACTCATCCAAGGCAAAGCCAATCTTTGTTTTCATTTGCTTCCCTATTTCATTCAACTGCCGTCTTTTTGCCAGTATGGCTGACTTGATGGCAGTGTTACTACAACACACCATTATGGGCACCTTTTCTTTTGGTGGTTCCTCACCTTCTTGGACCTCAATGGGTTTTTTCAATCTCCACAAAATCTCCATCATTACAACGGATGTCTAGTTTTCTGAATAAGTCATACAGAACAGGCAATAGTTTCTGATTTTGTCTTGACCATAAGCCATATATGACCACATTCCTTTCTGGGGAGCTGGTGGCATGCTAACAGCTCTCATATTTGTCAGGACTTGGCTGTAACTTGATTGTCCAGTTGTCTTCCCACTGACTAAAAGTTCACCAGTCTGTCTTGTCAACTCGTTGAGATTTTTCTCATTTAGATTGACCTTGCCCTTTATCTCATTTTCTACACTCTTTAAGGAGTCTCCAATCTTTTTGACCTCTTGGGTAATTCTGTTGTGAACATTGGTACTAGCAGTCCCAACAGAATTTTGAATTGTTTTGATTTCCTGATTTAGTTTCGAGTCAAGGCTGTCAACACTGAGGTCAACTTTATTTACTAACTCTCTAAGAGTTTTTTTATATATGACCCATCTAGTACGAACTACACATTCTCTATTATTTAACCAGAATCGTTACTAGAATATTTACTGACCAATGTAAAATCTATTAACTGTATTATCACTGTAAATTTACTGTAAAATATTTGGAAAAAGAAGTATCAAACCAAACCCCACTGTGTTCAACCCCACACCATCTGCCATTCATGAAAACCCATAGCTATGACCTTTGACCTTGATTGCACTATGATGTCATCATAACCATGGTAACCAATACAAAAGCTTGCTCTTTAATGTACCTCATTGAAATGAATCCTTTGAATTATATCACCTGATGAAGGCAAACTCCAGCCGAAACGTTGTGATCATATAATTTACAATGGTTAATAAAATGCCAACGAATTGAAAATACTCTTGTTGTTCTAGTTGTGTCTATTATATAATATATATTAAATATATATTATATACATTATAATCTCTAAGAGTTTCTTCTAGTCTTTTGAATCTACCATCATTGTCTTCCTGTTTGTCATCAATCTCCCCTTCTAACCTGATTATATCCTTCCGTCTGTCTAATAGCAGTTGCTCATGTCTGGACGAGTCAGCTTTGAGTCCCGTCACTTTGGTCTCTAAGTCAGAGTGAGATTGTTCAATATTTTCTAATCTGTCAAGCAAGCCAGTGTTGTGGACCTCTAGGAGTTTTGCCATTTGCTGCAGCATGTCTGTTTTGAAGTCATTCATTTGGTTTCGTTGCTCCCTAACTAGTTCTACTTTCAATTCATTCATTTGCTCCTTTTCTATTACAACCGATATTCCCAGTGTTTCAGATACTTTTCCTTCAACATTTTGATTATTTCCCGCCTCAAGTTGGAACATTTTACCAGAATCCAGTTTTGGTTCATTTAGATTCTTACTCACATTCACAATATTGGCAAGCGGAATACTGCCATTGATGTTTACATTTCTAGAGTTATGCTCTGCATTAATTGCACTCTCCCCCTCCGCATCACCCATATCAGGCTGATTCCCAATATCCCTTACCAGCTCCGAATAGCCATCTCCTCCACTTTCAGGTATCCCCCGTGATGTCAGAGGATTCCCCACCACATGTGACACAATGTTATTCCCCGCCTCTTGGGAGCTCCCAGTGGCTTCACCAGTGTTTTCCAATAGACCCTCCATCCCTGGAATAAACTGCACTACCCTACGTAGTATGCTGCTCTCACTCAAATCAAGTAGGATTTTCTTATTTTTCTGGGGCTATTGAATTTGTGTCAGGGGATTGACTTGAATCTCCGAGACTGCGGGGTCTCTTTTGTGCTGGTGTAGTATCATCAACTGTCGTCATGACGCCCAGGCCCAATGTTATAAATCAGGTAATGTCTTGCACTATTGATATGTAGAAATAATTTCAAAAGAGACTCTCACATTAATGTGTAAAATCAATTTTGATTTGGCTAATTATCAAATTTTGGGCAGCCAACTGTCAACTGACATCCTCATCTATATTGAACTATCTTCATACTGACAGGTATAAAACACATATCAGACATACACAGACAATGGTGGCCAACATGACTACAATCATCTGTTCTTTGGATTACCCTTTACTTGTGTAGAGGCAAGGAGAAAGGGGGCTCCTTGCTAAAAGTCAACCTTAAAATTCAGATCACTGGCTTTTCAGTGATATATTGCAAGAGAAGATACTCCTGTTAGTTTTAGAAGAATGACTTGCTAAAGGTAGGTAGGTGTGACCATTTCCTGAATGGCAATAAGCCCTATGCCTAATTGATCATGAGATACATCTATAATTAGCATAATTTATGCTAATTAGCTAAATTAGCATAATTTTTCATTCTTTTGCCTATAACTTTTGAACTAGAAATGGTATTTTCGTTCTGTTTTCACCATAGTAAACCTAGTGAGAGATTCCTTCAAATGGGATAAATGATTTTCCTATTTAGAATGAAAATCATGTTTTCATGGCAACAGACATCAACAAAAATGCCTATTTAGGCCCAAAAATGTTCTTTTTACATGCCTAATTTGGAACCTTTCCACCCGAAATAGAATGTTTTATCTAAAATCATTGAATTCTCCATAAAAAAATTACCCTATAATAGTTTTAGGCATATTTTTCCTATTCTAGCCCATAGTGGTGCCCCCTGGTGGTACTAAATCCCGCAGGAACCCCCATTTCTGCTTGCTGGCTCACACTTGTCTGTATTAGGCTTAAGAAATGCAAACTCTGAAGTGACCAGGACACAACACAGCCGTATGTGCGCGGCCTGAGACTACACTGTCCCAAGTTAAACAATTTGCCAAAAATCTGTTCTGACAGCTCTAAGTTGTCGTAAAATTCCTAGCGTTCGGTAGACCGCCGTATGTGCGCGGCCTGAGACTACACTGTCCCAAGTTGAACAATTTGCCAAAAATCAGTTCTGACAGCTCTAAGTTGTCGTAAAATTTACATCTTTATATTTCTGCACAAAACTCGTTGAATAGACCAAATCCACCCTGTAGATGACGAAAAACAGGGTTATTTGTTTGTCAAAAATCCAGAAAGGGTCTTGTTTTAAGATGGGTTTATCTGCTCAGTGAGAAACTCATGTGGACGACGACATGGCCAGAACAACAGTTGTTTTAATAACGGAAATGCGGAAGTACGGTTACAACGTTAGTTACAGTAGTATCAACTTTTAACACCATGCGGCAGCACTGCGCGGTAGACGTGAGTGACGCGGATCTCTCAACATCTCCCCCTTTAAGATAATGTTATTGTCTGGATAAACTGTCCTTGAATCTCTCAAAGAAAGATATACTTTGATAGCACCAGTATAGTCTATGATAAACATGAAAATGACTGTTCAATGTTCAATGACTGTAAGTCTCTGTAATAAATGTTTATGAATACTGTCAGGATATTGGCAATGTTATGACTGTTTAATAATAACTCATATGACTTGGCAAGTGTTCTTGGTAACAGTCTATATCAGGATGTATAAAAATATCAATATAAAATACTCTTGTTGTTCTAGGTTCCCCTAGACTGACTCAATTAGACGAGTAGGCTTTTTGGTAGCCCGGTTTGAGCGACGAGGCTCATCGGGTGTCTTAGGTGTTGAAGACACAGGGTTGTTTGCGACTGGCAGTCGCTCAGTCATGATAGCAGGTGGGGGTATGGCACTGCCTGACGGTAGGACTGTGGCAGTGGCAATAGGAGGCATCTCCATTAGGTGTCGGCGGTTTCTCCATTGGGCACCTGACTTGGTCTCGATGTTATACGACCTTGGAGTGTCGGCTTCTCCTTGAATGATGCCCTTCTCCGTCCAGCCCTTCTGGGAGTCTGTCTTGACCAGGACAGGTTGACCTGGGACAAGCGGCTGGAGTGATTTAGCACCATGATGCTGGTTGTATGACCCAAGGGATATGGAGAAAACAACCTTCTCAAGCCATATGGGCTTGTTCCAGTAAATGTTTTACCTTTTGGGCTGTGTAATGCACCAGCCACTTTTGAGGCTATGATGGAGGAGATGCTAAGTGACCTTCTCTGGAGAGTTGCTTGGTATACCTTGACGACGTCATAGTATTCAGGAAGACTTTCAAGGATTGTACTCACCAAGGCTAAGAAATCTTTTCAAAACATCCATTACTTATCTTGGTCGTATCATAACTCCCGACGGTGTAAAAGCCGATCCTGAAAAGCTCCAGACAGTGTCCGAGTGGCAGAAACCCATAAATGTGAAGGAAACATGATCCTTCCTAGGGTTCTGCTCCTACTATCGAGATTTCATTCCGAATTACTTCAAAGTGAGCTATCCCTTGCAAATATTAGCACATTGGACTACAGGTAGGGCAAAAGAGGGCTTTACCTGGGGTGATGAACAAAATGCAGCCTTCGAGCAAATAAAACACCTGTTTGCCAACACGCCAGTATTGAAATATCCTACAGTGGATGATCATTTCATATTGGACACGGACACTAGCAATGAAAGTATCGGTGCAGCTCTGTCTCAGGTCCAGGATGGAGGCGAAGTACCTATTGCTTTTGCTAGTAACACATTGAACAGGGCACAAACTATTGCACCACTAAACGAGAGTTACTGGCTGTGGTAGTGTATACCAAAAAGTTTTGACACTTCCTGTGGGGCACCGATTTTACACTTTGAATGGACCATTCCTCCCTGAGGTGGCTCCTTAACTTCAAGGTAGCCCAAGGAATGATTGGCCGTTGGCCGTTGGCTGGCACATCTGTCAGAATTTGGGTTGGAGAATAGCCAGATTCAACATCGAGCGGGTTTGAAGCATGTCAATGCGGACACCCTATCCCAAAGGCCTATTAGAAAATGCCAGAAGATTAATTGTGATGATTGTAGAGCCCACAATGCGGTAGTCGCTGCAGTTCGAAAAAAACCCTATCGTATGCTTGTATGGAAAATGTTGTAGAATGGCCGGTAGAGACCATCCAACAGTTCCAACAAACTGACCCCGCAATCAAGAGAGTGATTTCATTCCTGTCCACCAATGCTAAGCCTGAACGGCCTGCATTATCTCTCGAAGACAGAGAAACTCGTAAATTTTTAGCCCAATGGGCCGAGCTAGAAATTCGAGACGGGTTACTGTGTCGATGGAAAAGCTGCCCTACTAAGGATAAGGTTCTACAGATAGTGATACCTATGTCACTAAGACAAGATGCTATGTTCTATTGTCATGGACATAAAACCAGTGGACACTTTGGGAAGAAGAGCACCCTAGAACGCCTCGCTCGTAGGTATTACTGCCCAGGGATGCACAGTGACATCACAAGATGGGTTATAACCTGCCCTGAATGCGGTAAGAATGAACCTGGTCCTGGAATGGGAAAAATACCCCTGATGCAGGAGCTATTTGGTGTCAGATTTGCTCGAGTAGCAATTGATATCATTAGCGGGATCGAACCTACCCCACAGGGAAACACTTGTATGATGGTAGTAACTGATTACTACACCAAGTACACTCGAGTATACCCTTTACCCAACCACAAAACAGCCACTTGTGCAAGTGCCTTCATGAGGGGATGGGTTCTACACCTAGGGGCACCATTAATGATGCACAGCAACCAAAGGAGAGAATTCAAGTCTAACTTGTGGCAAGAAATGTGTCACTATTTAGCCATCTGTAAAACTCGAACTAATCCATACAGACCCCAGTCTGATGGACAGGTAGAGAGATTTAATCGAACATTGATACAAGTCCTAAAACCCTTGGTAAATTCTTGCCAGGGCGATTGGGACGAACAATGTGATTTCGTGGTACATGCTTACAATAGCACTGTAGATTCTGCAACAAACTGCTCTCTCTCAAGGGAAATCTGAAATTTAAACCACAAAATTGCAAATTCAGATTTTAAAGAATAGACTTCTTAGGCTTCAGAATATCTAAAAATAGAGTCTCACCATCGCCAAACAAAATATGGCTGCTCAAAGTCGCCGGAATACCACAAAACAAATCCGAAGTGAAAAGTTTCAATGGCATGGCACAATTCTATAAGAAATTTGTCAAAGACTTCACAAAAGTAATGTCACCACTTGAAAACACACCATTTGTCCGGACAGCTGAATGCCATCGAGCATAAGAGACAATAAAGAAAGCGATGGACAAAGATGCATCACTCCAAGGAATTTGTAATCTTAACTGATGCTTCAAAGTACTCAATCAGAGCTTGCTTGACCCAACAAGACGAAAATGGATTCTACAGACCAATCGAATGGGTAGGTAGAGCTCTGACGGATCAAGAGAAGCGATACTGCACAACAGACAGCGAAATGATAGGTGTTGTGTATGCAATCAGTAAATTCTATCGTTACACAGAATTCTCTCACTTCACAATATACTCAGATCACACAGCCCTAGTCTCACTATTCAACAAAAAAGAAGCAATCACCAACAGCAGACTAGCAAGATGGTTAGATTTGTTTATGTCATGCGACTTCACAGTGAAATAGGAAGGCAAACATAATAGCAGACTACCTATCCCGAATTAAATATCCACAGGAGGGCGAACCAGTACCAATACAAACTCAAGGAAAGGTCATAAATCCACTCAAGGAGACCAAATTCTCTGACATCACCATCACTAAAATGTTCCACAAAGACGACATAACACCCAACACTCCGATACTACACTTTAAACTTAGATCAATATTGAAGGACGGAGAGACATGGGGAGATAAAGCAAAGAAAGCAGGATACACATGCAGTGGAAAATACAAAATGCCAAGAACATCGAAGACCTCAACAAAGGAGCACAAATTAAATGCAATCACAAGAGCAAAGGCAATGCAGGAAAAGGACCCTGCCATAACATACAAGGATTCATCAAAGCCTCAGACAGAGTCTGAATCCAGAAGGAGGGGTAGACCCGCCAAAAAGCTCAAACCCACAATTTCGAGATCCGCAGCTAAAATAAAATGATCAAGAATAATTGCCAAAGCAGCTCCACTCGCAGAGAAAGCGATCATAGAACTCTCAAAACACAATAAGCTAACACCAACAAGGGAGGACCTCATCAAGGCCCAAAGTAAGGATGATTTCTGTACCAACATGAGAAGTCACATAGAAAACAACAAGCTACCAGAGGACAACCACCTCAGCAGACAGATACTATTGGGACATGACAATTTCATTGTCATTGACAATATACTGTTCAAAATGAATTCCTCAATTTTCAGCTGACAGAGAGAATTGGAACTGCAAGTCGTCATACCCGAAATATGGAGCCACAGATCACTGGAGACACTACATAACGCTCCATTGAGAGGACATTTAGGCATAATAAAACGTATAAACTGATTAAATACAGGTATTTCTGGCCCAACATGTTCACCAACGTAACCAACTATGTTGGAACTTGCCACATGTGTCTGATCACAAACAAGAAACCCAAACATTTGAAACTACCAATGAAATTAAGAGAGCCAATACTCACTACATACAGTCATGTCACAGTAGACAGTATAGGACCTTTACCGGAAGCAAGGAACGGAAGCAAGTATGTATACAGGTAGTCGTAGATCACACATCCAGGCATATCACCGCTTGGGACTGCAAGGAATTGAGCAGCGCATCATTCATATTAGACTACATTGACAAGGTAATTTGTATACATGGACTACAAAGTGTACTCATGAGTGACAACGGATCAATCTTCATATCAAAATTGACAAAATTATTCTGTTCAAAATTCGGAATTAAACAGGTTTTCGGAAGTGCATTACACTCAAAGAGTCAGGGATTGTGTGAAAGAAGTAAGAAAGCAATAGAAAACGCCCTGAGGTCATACATCTGCAAGGACCAGAAAAACTGGAATTTGTACCTACAGTCGGTAGCTTTCACCCTAAATAACATGGTTAGCAAGGCCACTGGTTACTCACCAAACTTTTTGATTTTCAGGAACCAATCACTGCTACCAATGTTCTCATTGTTGGCCCTGTTTAATGAAACAGAATTCAAAAATAAAAAAGAAATGGTTCTACACATGATAAAACAAAGAGAATCAGCTCAGAAAATTGCCTCAGATAATCTGAGAAACTGTCACGAAAGACTCATGAAAGAAAGGCATGACAAGACAATAAGATCTATCACCGCCTACAACCCAGGTGACATAGTATATATATTGTAGCGGAGAGGCTCGTCCGCCAAATGACTGCCACGCAGTCATTCGGGGAAAGTCTCAACGCTCGGGAGTGGTCCGCCGAAACGCTGCACGAGAGGCAGTGTCTCGGTGGAGACTTGTCTATAAAGCGCGACTAGTTCCACCGGAGGTCAGATCCAGCCGACAGCCCGAGGTGAACAGTCAAGCAGCTAGCTCCCGGAGGAGGTTGCAGACGACATTTCTACCAGCAGATGGCATTTAGATGGTCTGGCCAAGGAGTGCCAGGGCAATAAACCAAGTGAGTTAATTTTACTTGACGGGTTGTGTTCTTCGATCATTCATAATACGAACGGGCGCTACATTGATGACAGCGGTGTTCTTAATACTTTTCTACGAACCTGCATCCGGTGAGACTGAAGAATGGCTGAGGGAGGATCTGGAGAAAAGAAAATGGAGTTGAGGTCTGCGGTAAAGAAGGACGAGAATCGGGAAAAAGGGGCGGAGGGTGGACCACAGGGGTTGAGAGGCCGCCAGAGAAAACCGGAGATGGCGTTGGGGCGGCCTCCCATGATCCGTGGAACCCCTGCGACGGAAGGAAGAGCCGCAGAGGGGTGGGCTTGGGATGAGAGAACACCCCTAGTGCAACCTCAACTGCCTGAGGGAGAGGTAGACAGGGCTCAGGAGGTGGAGGAGGAAGCTAGAGAGGCTGAAGGGGGAGAGATCTACTTACCTGAATTACCTGAGGACGCTGAGGGCAATACTGAGGAGGACGAAGAAGTAGAGTTCAAGGAACGCCCGGGGGACGAGGGCAGAGAGGTAAACGGGAGACAACCGGAGGCGGGTCAGGGAGGTCAGGCACGAAGAGAGCCCCCCAAACAGATAAAAGTGGAAAGGAGAGAGGGATTAAGAAGGCGCCTGATTCCCCCACGGAGGGGCCGGACGCCTCCGGTGGAGGAGGGAGAGATAGGAGAAGGAGAAGGTGTCGTCGCCGGTAGAGGTGGGAGGAGGAAGATCGGAGGGGGAGGAGAAGGAGATGAGTGTGGACCAGCCAAGGGGCGGAAGCCAATTATTAAACCTACCAAATTTGATGGGACTGGTGATTTGGCGGACTACTTCAACCATTTTGATTTGTGCGTAAGGGTTAATGGGTGGACACCCGAGAAGGCCGGAATGTTTCTTGGGTTGAGCCTAACAGGACCGGCCCAGCGATTGCTTACAGGGGTTAAACCAGCTACGGCGGAAGGGTATCAGCAGCTGAGGGAGGCCTTGGAACAAAGCGCTCCTCCGAACCAGGGAGCGTAAGCCGGGGGAAACGTTACAGGCTCTGCAAGAGGAACTTACAAAATACACACGGCTAGCTTACCCCGACGCCGATGCAAAGACGGTGGACGCACTGGTTCCGGACCGGTTCCTGTCCGCGTTGGGAGACAGTCAGCTTAGGCAGTGGGTATATCAGAAGCAGCCCAAAGACCTGCAGGCGGCTGTTATGACAGCAATAGGGGCAGAGGCCTATCTGAAGACCATCAACCGGGAAGGGGTAGACAAGTTCAAAGTGAGAGCCGCCGACGCCTCCCTCACCGAGAAGATGACAACGTATTGCACCAAGATGGACGAGATGGCCGCCATGGTGAAGGAGCTGAGCCAGAAGGTAGATGCAGGGTCCCAGGCGACCACCAGGAGGCGAACAGGCTGCTTCCAGTGTGGGCAGGAGGGCCATTTTAAGAGGGAGTGCCCCCAACTGAAGTAGGGGGGAGACGCCGAGAGGAAAGTGGATTCAGCTCCGCCAAGCGCTTCCCGCCCGGCGGAAAACTAGAATCGACCTTGACCAGCGGCCTTGTTAGGGTTGAAAAGAAATGGCCGGACGAGAGGGTGCAGGGGAGACAGGAAAAAGGGGGTAACGGGATAATAGTTGCTGGGAAGATAGGCAGAAAGGAGGTACAGCTGTTGGTGGATACGGGGTCGTCCCTTAACCTGTTGTCAGTGGACTGGTGGAGACGGGCAGGGGGATACCCCGATTTGGATCCCGCCGAAAGTGACATCTTTAACGCCGACGGCAGGCCCATGGCGGTGCGGGGGAAGTTCACTGGAAGCTTTCAACTGGGGTCTACAATCATGACTACCACGTTTACAGTAGCAGAGATTGGCAATGAGGCCATCTTGGGAGCTTCCTTCCTGAGGGATCACCGTATCAAGGTGGATATGGCGGAAGCATCGGTGGCGTGGCCGGGGGGGACTCGAATCCAGAAGGGCTGGTCCGGAGGATCGTGTGTGCCAGAGCAGCGGTGGTAGCCGGCAGGCAGGAAGCGCTGGTGGAGGGCCAGGTCTTAGGGGACTGGCCTGAAGGGCAGGAAGGGATGGTGGAAAAGGCGGAATCGGCGGGAAAGAGTAGCCCGTTCCTGGTGGGGCGAGGGCTGATAGTCCCAGAGGAAGGGCAAGCATGTGTGCGGGTTTTGAACCCGGGAGGGGAAGCCTTGACAATCCACCGCGCCGAAACGCTGGGAACCCTGACTTCGGTGGAGGCTGGCGAAGGGGGGATCGGCGGAAGGTGTCGTGTGGTGGGAAGGCAGGAATTGATGGCAGAAGGGAGGAAGGTGGTGGCTGAGCTGGTGGACGGGACTGAGGTGCACAGGAGGAGGGCATTGGCCACCTTGCTCAGGAGTAGGATCAACGCATTCCAGCTGGGGCCGGAGGACAGGGGCCATACCTCTCTGGCTCAACACCACATCAACACAGGGGGCGCAGCTCCCCTGAAACAGCCGCCGAGGCGTCTGGCACCTCACAGGCGTCGGGTGGTAGACGAGGAAGTGGATAAGATGCTGGAAGCGGGGGTAATCGAGCCGGCGGCTAAATGCTGTCACTATCAAGGATGCCTACCCGCTGCCTCGGGTAGAGGATTGCCTCGACACCATGGCCGGGGCTGCCTGGTTTTCCTCCCTGGACTAGTGGCTACTGGCAGTTGGACATAGCCGCCAAGGATAGGGAGAAGACTGCATTTGCCACCCACCGGGGATTGTTTCAGTTCCGCCGTAGGCCCTTCGGGTTATGCAATGCACCCTGGACATTTGAAAGAGTCATGGAGGTGGTGATGCGGGGCCTGCAGTGGGAGACCTGCCTAGTATATCTGGATGACGTCGTAGTTTTCGCATCTACCTTTGAAGAGCACCTTCACCTGCTAGAGGAGGTGTTAGACAGGCTTACCCAGGCGGGGCTTAAGATCAAACCAGGCAAGTGCCAATTGGCCAGAAGGAGAGTGATGTTCCTGGGGCATATGGTGAGTGAGGAGGGGATAGCCACCGACCAAGCCAAAGTAGAGGCGGTGGAGGGGTGGCCCACCCCTCAAAATATCACCGAAGTGCGCAGTTTCCTAGGGTTAGCCGGGTACTACCGAAATTTTGTCAAAGATTTCTCAGCAGTAGCCAAGCCCCTGTCCAGCCTGGCAGAGAAGGGAAGGAAGTTTGAATGGGACCGAGACTGCCAGCGGGCCTTCGAGCATCTGAAGCAGGAGCTTATTAGAGCCCCCATCCTAGCCTTTCCTCGGCCGGAGGGGGAACTGAGACTGGACACCGCCAGCGACACCGGACTGGGGGCAGTCCTGTCACAAGAGCAGGAGGGGCACGAAAGGGTCTTGGCTTATGCTAGCCGCACCCTAAATAAAGCGGAGCGGAATTACTGTGTGACCAGAAGGGAGCTGCTGGCCATTGTCTTTGCTCTGAAGAAGTTCAGGCATTATTTGATAGGACGGCCTACGAGAGTAAGGACAGACCATGCGTCCCTCCGGTGGTTAATGGGGTTTAAGGAACCTGAGGGGCAAAACGCTTGCTGGCTGCAAGTGATGGACACCTACGACCTAAGGATAGGGCATAGGGCGGGGAAGCTTCACGGGAATGCTGATGGCTTATTTCGTAGGCCGTGCAGACAGTGCGGGAGAGAGGAGGCAGGAATGGAAGTGTGCAGAGTGATCACTCGTGCTCAGGGGCGGAGGAGGGAAGCACCCCCAGAAACAGTAGGGGAGGAGATCTCGCCGGAGGCTTCGGCGGAGCCCCCCTCGCCAGCTGAGACTGGGAAAGGGAGCAAGCAGCTGACCCAATCCTGCAGCAAGTGAAGAAGTGGATAGAAGGGGAGGAGGTGGACCTGGCGGAACTGGGAGGGGCTGGCTACGAACTGAAGGCGTGGGCAGCCCAGAGAGACCTGCTGGGGGAGGTTAACGGTATCTTGGGCCGGTGGTGGGTGGAGCCGGCAGGGCAGTCAAGGTTCCAGGTAGCTGTCCCCCGAGCTATGAGGGAGGAGGTCCTCCGACAGGTGCATGGCTCAAGCTTGGGGGGGGGGCATCTGGGGCGGAACAGAACCATCCGGCGTCTTCAGGATAGCTACTGGCGGGATGCCACTTGGTGGTGCGCCAGGTGTGAACCCTGTGTGAGAAGGAAGTCGGCCAGGCCACCCCACCGAGCACCCATGGGGCATGTGGCGGTAGGTCTGCCTATGGAGAGGGTAGCCATGGACATCATGGGCCCCCTACCAGTGACTAGGGAAGGGAACAAGTACATTATGGTGATTGCCGACTATTTTACCAAGTGGACAGAGGCGTATGCCATGAGGGATCAGCAGGCAGAAACGGTAGCTAGAGTCTTTGTGGAGGAGTTTGTGTGCCGCCTGGGACCCCCGGGGACGGTCCACACCGATCAGGGCCGTAATTTCCAGTTGGCGGTGTTCCAGGAGGTCCTAGGGTTGTTGGAAGTTAGCCAGACTAGGACATGTGCCTTCCGCCCCCAGAGTGATGGGATGGTGGAGAGGGCTAACCGAACCATAGAGATGCTGTTGGCCACCACGGTGGCCAAGGACCAGAGGGACTGGGACAGGAAATTGCCCTATGTAATGGCAGCATACAGAGCCGCCGCTCACTCCTCTACTAACATAACACCCAATATGATGATGATGGGCCGAGAGACTACCACCCCCTTGGCTCTACTCTATTTGGCGGGGCCCCCGCCGAGCTCCCTGGAAGGATATGTGGCGGAACTGCAGGTGCAGATGGCCCAAACCGTTCACTATGCTCGGGAAGTGCTGGGTCGGGCGGTAGAGAGGCAGAGGCGTAACTACGATGTGAGGGCAGGGGCAGTGAACATAGTGGAATGGGACACAGTCTTCTACTACCACCCACTCAAGATTAAGGGCGTCTCTCCAAAGCTTCAGTCATACTGGACGGGCCCCTGGACGGTGGCCCAGGTTCGGGGGAAGGTGTTGTTCACCATACGGAAGGTACCACCAGAGAGAGACCTCGGCGGAGGGCGGGAGTTGCCAGGGGGAGAGGGGAACGCCATGGTACGAGCAGAGCAGGCCAGCAGACGGTGGCGTGATGAGTAACTCAATGGAACCCCGAAAACCTCCCGAACGGTGGGATGCCGACTTGCCAAAGATTCCACTGGGTGGGCCACTCCTGCCTAGCTGGGATATTCCTGATGGGTTATCTGAAAAAGAAACTGAAGACCTGCGTGAGAAAAGAAGGCTGGAAATCAAAGAAAACGGTGAGAGAATGGATGAATACAATCGGTTTCGGCGGGAACGGAGGACAGCACCGGTGTATCTGAAAATGCAAGAGGACTGGAGAAAGCAGCGGCGAGCCTGGAATAGATGGAAACAGGAATTAATATGGGACAAAACGAAAATGAAGCTAATCAAAGAGTAGAAGAGAGGAACGCGGGGGTGCCGGAGGAGAGGAAGGCAATCACTCGAGAGGAGGAGAGAAGGTGGAGAGGAATGGTCTCCATGCACTTCATCATGACCTCAAAGAGGAAGACCTTCCTACAAAGCATCACCCGACGTACATCTCAAACTGGTCTCCGCCTCTCCGGGGCCCAGGAAGGGGGGCCGCCGGTCACCAGCCTAAGGTCTCCCCGGGCGATAATAGGGGAGGACCCGCCGGGACCCAGCGCTCGCGGTGACGTCATGACGATGGTTGACGGCAAGATGGCGGTAACAAATGACACGCTGTTGGTGGTGCCAAGAAGCCAGCAAACTTCTTCTAAGAAAACTAGATCCCCGAGCAAAGAAGGAGGGGAGAGACGACGACACGGGAGCCCGGGCGGGTCCCACAGCCGGGAGAGGACGGAGAGAGGCGCCAGAGAGGTGAAATCGGTGGTGGTAGCCATGGTAGAAGTCGGGCTAGATCCAGGGGTCAGTCACCTCGGCCAATAGGGAGATCGCCACATAAACGGGAGACAGGGGACCAGCCAATAAAAAAAAAGTATAGAAGGGAGGAGGGGCGCTCCCACGAGCGGAGACCGCCTGACACAGGGGTCCGAAGTGGGGAGGGGAATACCCAGGCGACTTTCCCAGGGCCCGCCGAGCTCGCCGAAAGCAACCAACCAATCAGGGCAAAGGGGGACACAGGAGGAGGCAGGACGTCTCGGGGCCGGGGAGGTATAAAGGAAGGGCGAGGTGCTCAGTCAACTCAGAATCCGACGGAGAAGCAAGCACCTAATCTACGACGAGAAATTATCCACTACGCCGACTTGGAGGTCTTCACGGCCAGCATGCCACGACAGGCCAAGTCCAAGGGGGAGGGAGCCGGAGACACTCCAGAGTTCGCCTGCCAGACGTGCGCCGACAGGGGAATAGTAAAGGTATTCGCAAGAAAGGACACCCTGGAGCGACATGTGGAGGGCCACGCCGGAGCGGGGCTTGGGCACCGCTGCCCACTGTATCCAGAGTGCTCCCACCAAGTTCGCAAGAAGAGGGAGGGCGACCTCCGGGGGCATATAAGATCTCTACATAAAGAGTATGACGTCGACGAATGGCAGCCGGGGGAGCCGGTGATGCTGGAGTTCCCCGACGTAGGAAGCATGAGAGGACAAGGAAGTAAGCCCCGAAAACAGCTAACCCCACAGAAGGTGTTGCAGGGGGGTAGCCCCTTCAGTGACTTAAGCTCCCCAGGAATACAGCTGGGGGAAGGCGACACTCCTGGCTGTTACACTATGTCTGCACACATGTTTTAGCAGATGTTAATCCAGATATCACCTGAGAAGAAGCAAGAGGAGGCAAAAGCGAAGAGCTCTCCGGCGGGTCCACCTAGCGCTGGCACCCGCTCATCAGGGAAGAGGAAGAACCCCAGTGACTCGGCGGGGGGTAGAAGTGAGAAGAAGAGAGTAAAATAGGATATCAAAGGGGGCAAGGGGAAGTCCTCGGCGGCAGCAGCGTCAGCTCTGGCTTCTCCGGAGAAGGAGTGCAGGGGGGGAGGCGGGGTGAGCAGCCGCCACCGGGCCCACCTGAGTCTTCGGGGGGGATAGTAGGGAGTCGGACTAAACCAGCTGTACGCACCAGCACCGCCGAAGTGAGGACTAAGATAGACGAGGAAAAAGCTAAGATAGCAGACCTGTGTGCCAAGTACGGCAAGAAGGGGGAAACACCTAATCAGATGATGATAAGACTCAAGAGACTGTTCCCGGGGGCGGAGGTGGACTATGATTTAGTGGATCCGGGGTTTGAGGAGGAACTCCAGTCTTACGAGGAGAACGTGTTGGGGGAGGGACCTAAGAAGGAAGTCGGAGGAAGCGGGGAAAAAGGGGGTCCAGTGGGGGTCCAGGGCACTGAACTCACATTGTATGGACTGGACACTTCGGTGAATGTCTCTGAGGCTACAGACGTGTCACTAAACAGATCTCTTAATCTGGACGATGCCCTTGCTATGGTGAAAACTCCTTCGGCGGATACTTCGGCGGGGTCGGTGAAGGGGAAGGAATTGGGGGATTTTGCAGTACCCGCCGAGTCAGGGAGTCGGCGGCGCAAGGGGCGGTGGAGGAGGGGGTGCTCTCTACCTTATCTCCCACTGGACTGGCCGGGATTGATATTCAGACGCAGCAGCTGAAGAAACAGTTGGAGGCGCTAGAAAAGAAAAGGGCAGCTGAAGCCAAGAGAATAGAGGCAGAGGCAGAGGAGAAAAGGAAGAAAGCCCAAGAGGCAGAGCAGAAAAAGCAGCGAGATGAGGAGAGGAAGCAGCGGGAAGAGATAGAAAAGCAGGAGAGAGAGAAGGTGGAGGCGGAAAAGAGACAGAAGGAGAAGGATGAGAGGGAAGCCGCTGAACTCCTGGCCAGGCAGTAAAGGCAGGAGCAGTCACCGGTGAAAAGGGGGGACGGGAGAGTGATAGCCATAGGACTGGATGGGTTAGTGGTGAACTCGCCCCATGGCGAATTTCTCATGAAATTGGAACTAACTGACGCGGAGGAGGGGGAGACCAGAGTGCTACTACCGGCGGGGGTGAGGGCCTCCTTGAATGATGCTAAACTACCCCCACCGCCGATGGAGGCGGGACCACGTGTAACAGTGTTATCAAACTGGGAGCCGGGGACTCTGGCTCCCAGTTTGGTCCTGGTGCATCTCCACAGGCCGGGACGTCCCGCAGAGCGGTGGAGGAAGGACATGCTGAGGAGGCTGGGGCGCGTAACCCCTGGCAATCGGATTACCAAGGGTCGGTGACCCTGAGACGACGGGCACAGAGACTACTGCCCCCGGAGGAGCAGGGGCCAGATGTGCACCAGTTAGGGGAGGGGAGCCAGACCACCTCTCTAGTGATGCTCCCAGGAGGTGAGTTCGAGACTGTGGTTATAACCCGGAAGAGATTTGTGGACTTAAGCCAACGGGATACCTGTAAAACCTGCGGCCGGCCCTGGTAGCAGCAGCAGCCGGAGGCGGAGGAGGCTGCAGGAGAGGGGGAACTGGAGGAGGACGGTGAGGAGGAAGACGACGACGCGGCTGAATAAACTAGGTAAGCTGGTCACTCCTTGTTGATAGCAGAGGTCGGGGAGCCATTCGGGGAACGGGAGCGGTCGGGGAGGGCTGAGGAAGATAGACGACAGGGTGGTCGGGGAGCAGCCTGGACCGAGTACACGGCCGGAGAAACCGGAGATGTTCGGCGGGGAAGGGCCAGAGCGGTTGTCGGGGAGGCAGTAAGACCGAAGTACACGGTCGGAGAAGGGAGGAGTTCGGCGGGAGCTGAGAGGAGGGAGAAGGACAAGGGGGAACCCAGGGCCGAGTACACGGCTGGGGAGAAGGAAGAAAAAGGGGGGGGTCTTTTTGGTCGAAACGTTTACCAAATCGAACCTGTTGCCAAATGAAAACTTACCTGGGTGTCCTGTCTTCCAGTTCGGTGGAGGGCAGTCCAGAGGGAGGTCGGTGGAGCACAGTCCGGAGGGAGGTCGGTGGAGGCAGTCCGGAGAGGTGTCGCTGCAGCACAACCGGGGCGGTGGAAGTGGACCCAGGGAAGAAGCAGACGGCGTTAAGCCTTAGGGGCCCAGAATTACTTGCGAAAGGGCCCATATTGCGATTGATCATTCGTAAATAATAACAACCATGTGTATGTAATATAACGACATTTTATTATTATTCTCTCTCAGTGACGCTGTAGTTAACATAGGGACGTAGTTCTCCGTCCAGGGTATTAGTTTTTACACCCCCCCAGAGTTTTAAATTAGTTGGGAGGAGTGTAGCGGAGAGGCTCGTCCGCCAAATGACTGCCACGCAGTCATTCGGGGAAAGTCTCAACGCTCGGGAGTGGTCCGCCGAAACGCTGCACGAGAGGCAGCGTCTCGGTGGAGACTTGTATATAAAGCGCGACTAGTTCCACCCGAGGTCAGATTCAGCCGACAGCCCAAGGTGAACAGTCAAGCAGCTAGCTCCCGGAGGAGGTTGCAGACGACATTTCTACCAGCAGATGGCATTTAGATGGTGTGGCCAAGGAGTGCCAGGGCAATAAACCAAGCGAGTTAATTTTACTTGACGGGTTGTGTTCTTCAATCATTCATAATACGAACGGGCGCTACAATATGTACGTACCCAACTTGTTGGCACCAAGCACTAGTAAGAAGCTTCAACTAACATATGCAGGACCATATATAGTCACAGAAGTGTGCTCTACACACACAGTAAATTTGAGACGTTTGTCAGACAGCAAAACAACCCAGAAATCAATCAATATCGAACGCCTAAGGAAACCTTCAAGTTATGCTTCACAAAAAGCAATTCTATAAAGACTAGAGATACCGGCATATGTGGGAAAGTTGTCAAATCCAGACATAATTGGACATGCAAAACTGTTGTGTAGTGATATACCAATCTTAAAAGAAAAATCACAAATTATGAAGTCAAAACGAAAGAGAACAAAGACCTAGGATTATTCGACAGAGCAAACTGAATCATCTAAAATTGTAGTTTTCCAGTAGGTATGATTATACACCTCTAATGTATTCAATATAAATATCAACTTTGGAAAAGTTCTATGATGTGTAACCACGCGCATCAATTGTCATGAAGGACACTCATGTCTGGTATGGCTGACCATTGGTGACACCAGTTTAAAAATAACCCATATAGCAAGAGACAAAGACTGATAGGGTGATGAAGGGGCAAGGGTATCCAAACAGCCTGAAAATAGCGTCCTATGGCCAAAGACTGTGGTATATACACAACACCCCCTAGTTTCTGAGACTTGATATGCTGCAAGAGCTGAAAAATACCAATCTTTCTTTGTGTTTTAAAGGAACTGGTTATGGACAAACAGTGATAGGTTTGATTAATTGGGCAAGCACATCAATAGGAAAGAAACCCATATTAATCCTATTTCCACAGAGGGACAAATAATATATTTGTAGCTCTTTGTTAAAAAGATAGGTATTGTTTTAATCTATGAATGGTTGGCACGGTCGGCCTTCCATAATAACCAAGAGAGGAGACCACGGACATGTGAGTCAACTCATAACAATATATGTTATTAAGGAGCAGCACCAGCCAGTAAGGCCAAGAGTGGAAAGATTAACAAGAGAATTAGCCAGCTCACGTTGCCACTCGGTGACTGCCAGTAAAAAGTGAGATATCCACTATAAATAATAGATAATAGGGCCGCTCAACAAAGCATTGTTAGCATAACGCTTGACATCGGTTAGATTAACCATCGCTGTTGAACCATGGCAGGAGAAATGTTCCAGTGGGCTATGGCCAACAGGTGAAATTTTGTGCACTTGCTATAAGTATATCACTCAGGAATTTTGAAAGTCTAAAAGTTTAGCTTTGAACACATAGTAGTGCTCAGGTATGGAATAATTCCCTCTAAGACCACGTCCTCATCCCCATCCTATCAGTAGTCCTCTATATAGCAGTTTGATACATGTATTACATAGACAGATGTCATTACTACATGAAATGGTCGGACTTATTTCAGACAGGAATAACCTTGGACATATTACTATTAAACATATATTATTTAAGATCATATGCCCATAGCTAAAGGCTAAGCTTGCCTAGTAAAAAAATATCTTATTTTATTTTATTTTGTAGTCACCCAGAAATCAAACACTACCCGCTGAATAGCAATCATTTCCTGCGGACACCTATGCCTTGGACAGTCGAATCACTTATCGGCCCAGAGGGACTTCGTGCCTTCGATCCGATAAGTGCTAGACAATTAATCCACGAAAACCAGCATCTTTTCACTATCCTAGACGAAACTATGCTTGACACAGTTTTCACTCACCCCTCAGTTATTAGACTGGTCGACTTGAGCAAGCCGGTCAATTCTGCTATAATATATGGTGAGATATCAAAACTTATAAGGGTAGACCCAGTGGAAATGCGCTTAAATGACTGGACGGAAGCAAGATCAGCCCCCTGGCTGAGTGGCATAGGCCGCCAAAACCTAGCGTTTACCGCGATGCGTAACACAATACCAATATACAGAAGGCAACACGCCTACCGGAAGGCACGCTCAAAGGGAACCTGGCATCACGCCTATGAAGACAGGTATAAATATCTTTTTAAAAAGAAAGAGTTTTAATAATATTTTAATTAATAGCACCTTTTCTATGAGGAACAAGGCATGTTTCCAAGGAGCATCATCATGAACTCAAACCACCCCCCACCCTTAACCCGCATCAGCCCCATAACAGAACACATACACTCAAATACAGATTTCAAATCAGTCGCTCACCAGCAGGCGTAGCGACAAAACATTGCGCTATAAGACTTTGGGTAACCTTATCTGCTCCATTATGAGGTGTAATCATTATCAGCGCCTTATAGGGGGAGTGGCTCTGGTAGAATACTAATGCACCTAATCAATAATCATAAGTCCATATTACAGGTTACCTTTTATTGAACATTCCATTTCCAGGTGAAGATACAATCCTTAGTCACATTAACTCCTGTTGTGGTCTACTAGGGTTCATCCAAACCTTTAACATGTGTATACATTTCAATCACATGTCGACTTCATATCCATGTGTGTGTGTGTGTGTGTGTGCTCTGCTAGTAATCACTGAGGCTTAAGTTACAGCTTTATCTAACACTCGTAACCCTACATAATGCTACCGATGATACAGCTGGTGCACTCTCCTATTGGATTAACTCCGCGAGTATATCGCCCAGTTGCCGACCCTCTAGCTTCGTGTGTTATCTTACTCCAATGATAATATCTCCTTCTTTATTGTCCTTTATGTGTATCCCTCTGTCCCTTTACTAGTTCACTATTCTCCAGGCAGGGACCCCTTATGCCCCTGATAGCTTATAATCGTACTTTGGCCCAGTTTACTACCTTGGGCCGCTTATGCTGGTATTTTCATGTAGATTATTATGTTAATTGTAAGGGGCCTTCTTATTTTCTGGCTGTACTATCTTTTGGACAAGCTCCCTGGTCGGTCGGTGTAGGTGGGAGGGTGTATGGTATATCCTGTTTACATGATTCTTCTAACCTTTACCCATCTCTTTTTATCTTGCAGGTGTGGTTCTGCCCAGTCGTCTTCCACCTCTATGTTAACCCTTTATGGACCATGTTAACCCTTTATGGATTGCAGTTTACATTTATGTACATTAATACATTTGACACTCGTTATTTACAATAAATGTTTCTAACTAGTCTCCTCTTATACTCCCTTGCACAGTGCAGGGGGGTCCATTAAAACAACTTGTTGTTTTATGTTTATATATATATATTGTAGCGTATTTTAAGCTCCTCCGGATAAGAGAATGACGACCAGTAACTCGGACAAGTATAATTAACGTGTATCCTTTATTGCCTGGCTTGCTCTGCCACACCAGCTAAGTATATCTCGTTATATGCCGCTTTTCCCCTCCCTGGAGCGAGTGCAGGTGTGTCTTATAGCCACCCCAAACCCAGACTGACTGCCCGGTGGGACACCTCCAGTATTTATACACTTGCAAGTCCACCGGCGCTGGTGTATGTACAACATACACCGCCGCCGGAGACGCTACTCCGAATAACACAACTTTACACAATGCTGACGTGACTCCGCCTCCGCCGGCTTCCCCCGCCCCCATGCCAGGATGGTTTCGGGATCCACCGACGTCGGCTCGGTCTACGCCACAATATATATATATATATTTATACACACGCACACATGTACTTATACCTTGCTTTTAAGCTTTACAGGTAGCCTTTTGCTTTTGGCTGTTTATATATATATATATATATTATATTTATATATTTACATGACCTAGATTTCTTTTACAATATTACTCCGCCGGTCCTATTAATTCAGTTTAAGTTTCTCCATCATTTCCAGCACAAACCTCTGGTAATGGTCTCGACTGACCTGACGACGCCGCCCTTGTTGGTTGTCTGCCCATCTGCCGTACTGCCCTTGAATGTTCTGCAGCCGTATCCAGAGAGTGTACCATGATGGTATTGGCTCCTATGGCGGACCACCCTGCCGTTGATAAGGCTGGTATATCGTGCGGCACCACGGAGGCCAGCCCACCGGAGTACCTTAGCAATCTGGCTATGACCACCCCATTCAATTTATCCAGCTCCCTGGCGGTGGTCCTGGACACCTTAACTGCATCGGGCAGCCCCACTGGTATAGCCAATTCCCCCAATGCTCTCTCCGTTGAATATAATGTTCTGCCTCACAATATCTGGGCCATGTGCCCCCTGCACATGATAGATATCCCTACTTCTTTAATGAGTGGCTCGCCCATAGGTCTCTGAAATACATGGTCAACCGGCACACTACATGATCCCAAGTGTACCACTTCATTCATTGCGTCAGATGACAGTTCTAAATAGATTCCATCAGGCAGTCTCTTCCTCTTTAGTTGCCTCACTTTTCTTACCAAATATATTGTTAGTATTATCAGGACTACCACCATTATTGCTAACCCTGTAATGGTGGAGTCTGATGCATTGTCCACTGGTGGGCATTCATTCTTCTTATCTTCCAGCAAATTATCCCACAGTCCTTCTGCTCGGGACTTCCTAAACAAGGCTACAACTCCTGAGGCAATTGCTTGCTTCTTTGCACATCCTAGGTACAATAATATTGCCAAAAGAACTAGACCTGCCGCAACTCCTGCGTATCCGCCCACAGACAATGTAGCCAATGATTCTAACTGTACCTGCCGAGGTCCGTCCTCAAAAGTAAGAAGGCCACTGTCCAGCCCTTCCGCCAACAATGCCATAGTTACTTTGACAGTAGTATTCATTTCAGATGCTTTCTGTTTCATCGCCATTCTAACACTGGGCGGCAGGGGATCCCGCTTTAGTGTCGCTACCTCCCTACCATTAATCATTGCTGCCACCCACTCGTGTCCCAGCTTACCCATTTTTAGTAGCTCGTTAGAAGAGAAATGTACCTCTGTTTTCAAAACCTTCTTAGCACATCCTTTTTAAGCTGTACGGCATCCACGATCCCGCCGTTAGAAAGGCGCAATGGCATGCTACTTCAATTACACTACAGTGATGGATTGTTATTATCTGCAGAGGCTGCGACCCGCAAAACAATTGTCCCTCTATTTCAGGCCCCACTATCAGAACTCTATTGTCTCCCATCGCCATAGCCATTGAAGGGAATGTGGGTCTCATCACATATTGTATATTACAAAGAATTTGTATGGCTATCTGATCATTTCGTATGAGGGCTGCTACACATGATTGTTCACTGACTTTCCGCATATGTGGGACATCGGGGCATATTGCCACTGTATCTCCTATACACCTCGACCATGTCACCACGGGTGTAGCAATATAATAACTTCCCGTTTTTGAAATGGCAATTTCGTTTGGCAAGTCTGCTATAATATTCCCATCTGCTTTCTTATCCTTAATATACACTGGCACTGGGAATACTACTATCTGGTAGACACTGAAAATATGCTCTCCACTAACCACTGGTATATTCAGTTTGAGGTATATTCGTCCTTCATTCCGATAGCATTGAACTATGGTATTCTCATAGTAATAGTCCGGGTCTGTAAACGCCACGGAGTACCGAGGGTATTCTTGCTTAGATACATTGCCGCTTGTCGTACCATCTTTTGAATGTCCTTAGGGGATATGAGTCTGGGAGACACCTTGTGTTTAATTGCCTCCCTTATTTCTCCCGCCGATTCTGCTATCCTCTGTATCTCATTCATGGAGTGTAAGACGTATCCGAGCTTTGTCCTGAGCATAGCATTGACATGGCCCTGAAATATTGATTGATCATACAGAGCCGCAGTGTTCTGATTCACTTTGTGCCCCATAAAAGTTCGAAAACTCAACATTTCCTTCTGTGTGTCAAATAATACCTGCCTCTGCTTTAGTGCCTTGTCCAATTCCTGTTGTATTGCCTTGAAATTGCTATCCCGCTTTGTAGCCAGTTCCTGCAGCATTTTATAAATTTTCCTCTGGGTGCCTTTCATAATGTTTATGCGCTCACCAACTGCCTCTACATCACTCGCCCGAGCTATCCCAAACACATGATAGGTGAAATCTGAGAAAACATTAAGAATCAGTATTCCAGCCTGTTTAACTCTATCAGTGCCGTTCCCTTCAGGTATAAGTTCCAACGTGTCTCGAACTATGGACTGGTGTACCTTAATCATCTTGTCATTAGCTGGGTCCAGCCATTCCTCATTCAATTTAATGATGTCGCATAGCCCGGGGTATATAACTGAAAAGTTTGACACAATATTTATGTCCCCTACCGTCTTTATACATTCGTTGTACATGCTAGTGCCTTCTGGGGGTTCCGCTTTCTGATTTAACTCGAGCATGAATTCCTGTGATACATGATCAGAATCAGCAATACTAATTATTCTTCCTGGCTTCATGACAACCCCTAAATCTACCCTGTCTTTAATATCAAAATCCATATCCGCAGCGCCTGGACACTGTAGTATTAAAAACCATGTAATGGCTAGAATGACATTCAGCCCACTACCATGTTCATGGCCATTCGGCCACACCCTCAGTTTGCTTGCCATATCTTGTCCTTCTAATGTTCCTTTCACCCTCCTCTATTTCGTTTTTACATTCGGGCAACCTTATCTAAGGTAGTAATCCATCCATTAGCTAGTCTCCAATCTTAAGGCCTCTCCCATTCTCTATGTTATCACCTCTGTCGTTACTTATGTCACATGTGCAGCTATTTTATTGTGCCTTTCGCTGTTAAGTGATTCCTGCCGTCAATCTACCATCCATTTGTGCACCTTTTTATATACTTTATACAGGGGTCATTTAGATAAGATGCTCAATTCCAGTTCTTATTCGCAGTAGGGAACCACTTTGTTCAGAGTGTCTGTAAAACTTGAACATGTCGGACTACGTTATACTTGCTTCTGCTGATAGGGTGAGCGGGTATGCAACTGACAATCTACCTGCCGGTCATTTCTACCTGTTCGTACCTCAAGACCAGGGGTCACCCTGCTATAACCAATCACACACCATCCCCTGCACCATCGTTCATGTGGGACCCCTAAATTCAGTCTGGCCCAGCCTGAGTACCATCCAGACCGCACTCATCCAGCATTGTGGGTATACTGCGAACACTGCAGTCAAAGTTCGGGTCTCAAGTGGTGACTCTGATGCAGCCAACTTCGGGGCACCCAAACCCCTATCCACCGCTCAATCACTTGGTGGCGGCCTGTACCAAATGTCCAGCCTGTCGAACACTACTGTTACCTACAGTACATCCCCAAGGATATACTCGGGGTTTGTGACCTCTTCATCCCGGTCGTCACCTCTTCACGCTGCCATAGGCGCCGCCATCACTTATATACCCACTTCATGCTCTGCCACCATCACCCAGTCAAGTGGGATTTCTGGACACTCTATTTCGTATCAGGGTGTTCCTTCACAGGTGACCCAAGCATCCGCACAGCCCGGCACCTCATACGGCATCTCTTCCTTCCCATTAATTGGGCTTACCACCGTCCACATGGCCCGTCCGGCATTGGTTTCTGCTCAATCACCTCCGCCTACCACAGTGTATCATGCTGCCCACACAGTTTCTCCAGTCGCCGGCAGAAGCCATCAACACTCCCTGTCACCTGCGGGTTGCTCAGGCCTCCTCACCTGCTTCAACATCTCCCCATTGCATCCACTCTCGCGCCTGGAGGACCCCTTCTCAACGTCATGGGTGGCTACTCTCCTTCTTCATCACCTTACGAGCAAGCGCCCAGCATGGATATGGACACCCTAGATATGGAGTTCTCCCCTTCTCATAATGTAGATTTCGATCTATGTAGCTACCTGCTGTCTTCTCGTGAGTATTATGTCATCATAACTGTAGTACTTCTGGGTACCCCATGTTCGTGCCTCATTAAGTAATGTGCCGACCTTGGTCCAATTATTTTTTTATTCCTAACGTTCCGTTTTATTGACCTGTTGTTAAGAACCATTTTCTGAACAGGATGTTACTGTACACACTGTAGTAAATTTCCCATAGTACTATCGCCTCTGCACTATCGTTTTGAATATGGGCATGGGGGCGTCTCCCTCATAATACTTATCATGTACGGTGCTGTGGCATGTGTGGTGACATAAGTGTATACATCCAGTTTCTGTCTTTCAGCCTCAGCCACCCAAGCCTCTAGAAAATGAATGCACACGCACTTATTGGTAAGTCCTAGTAACGCTCCACTATAAACGTTCTTAGTAACTGGTATTATCACACATTGTGGTCCCTGTGTTGACCCAATCCTATATGTCTGAAAATGAATGCCATAACCTCCCGCATCAGTAATGTCTTGGGGTATTTCATTCTGTTTGCATTAATAGTTATATATTGGAAAGACTGCGCTTCTACTACCCTAACATATCCAGTGTGGTTTATTGGCATGGATTGATCCACTGGTGGTGGCTGTTGATAATCTCTAACAACTCCCCCAGCTGCGGATGACATAAACTGGTTCAAAAAGGGGTAAGCTCCAACAGCTGGTTCCTTGTTTTTAATAGTTGGCTCTAGTGCTACCCGCGCCTTCCTTTTTCTGAGTGGCTCCAGTATGCTATGCATTGTTCACAGTTGCTTTTTGAATCCGTGCAACAATCACAAAATATTTGTCTTCTTTCAGTACCGCTATCCCGCTGGTGGATTCCCCATTAACTTTCAATTCCCATTGCACGTCACTACTAGTAGGGTTAACTTGCATCTTCACTACAGCACCGCTGTTATATGTCTCCGTTCCTTCTTTCGCCAGCTGTGTCCTTAAAGAGCTATCGGTAGGCATCTCCTTAACTCTTGGTGGTAAGTAACTATGAAAAAGTCTCCAGTAGCTCATTGTATAATGGTAGTGGTGTGCCTCCCAATGAAATATCATATAGTATTGGTTGGCACATTCCAAGTTAAGTCTTGCAAATAGGGAGAGAAAATGTCTAAAATTGGATATATTCACAGAGGTAAGTGTGAGATACCAACAAAAACTTGAAGTCATCCTGATACTTTCAAAAAAAAGAAGTGAACATAAATGTTTCCTGGTTATCAAAATATTAGCCCTCGAATACAGGTTGCACAATCCAATTTCAGCCCCCCCCACAGGCAACTGCCAGCTCAAACAAAATGAGAAATCGAAGATATCACATATTGAGCCATAGCATTGGTTTAAATTCATTTTTAACACAATTTGAACTTTAAAAAAAAAAGATCTACTCCTTGAGTACCTTTTCAAGGTTATGACATGTTGACCTTGACCAAGGTCAAGGTCACCCTTTTCAAGGTCAAACACTAAAATTTGGCAGAAATTAGCAAGGACATCATATTTATGGCCATAAAATTGGATTAAATTCACTTTTTGACATATTTTAAAATCCTAAAATGGTCAAGTCTTTGAGTCCTTTTTCAAGGTTCCAACATCATTGACCTTATCTTAGGTCAAGGTCATCCTTCTTAAGGTCAAACCTCTAAATATGATTGAAATTTATATGAGAATTAAATTTTTGGCCATAAATTTGGTTCAAATTCACTATTTGACATGCTTTAAGATGATAAGATAGTCCACTCCTTAAGTTACTTTTTACTAGAAATGGCCACATCTAGGTTGGTCAACTCATTTTTTGACACACCTTGAAATCCAAAAAATTGCTACTCCTTGAGTACAAGGTCATGACACATTTAACCTTTGCCAAGGTCAAGGTCACCCTTTTCAAGGTCAAATGCCTAAATTTGGCAGAAATTAGCAAGGAAAAGCTGAAGGATTGGACCTCTTTATACCAGTGTCCAGTATTTTAGGGTAACCTCCGTTACTATCAGCCTTTAGTGGCCCTGGGCAGAAAATAAAAAGAATATTCTGGTTAATACCAGACTAAAATGAAGATCAATTAGGAACATAGTTATGTGCCAGATTAGGACTTGATATCTCCTGACATCTCCGGACTAGATGCATTTCCCTGGCAAAATCTGAAGTAGTTAATTTTTAAGGTGAGTGACTTCTGTTACCATGACTAAGCATGTATTATTAAAGTGGAAACAAAAATATCTAGTACTAGTCCAAAGAAAATGAAAAAAGGAAACTGTATTGCAAAAATCAGATTGATTGATGGTATATCTAATTTTTTTTAGGGAGAAAGTACTGTGAAAAAGTGACCTCTGTTACCGGTGTCTTCCGTTAGGAGTCAAGTAATAATGTCTAGCTTTAAAATCCTAAGTTGGTCAACTCATTTTTGACACACCTTGAAATCCAAAAATTAGCTACTCCTTGAGCACAAGGTCATGACACATTTAACCTTGGCCAAGGTCAAGGTCACCCTGTTCAATGTCAAACACCAAAATTTGGCAAAAATTAGCAAGGAAATCATGTTTATGGCTATAAAATTGGCTTTAATTAATTTTTTGGCATTATGTAAAATACTAAAATGGCCACATCTTTGAGTCCTTTTTCATAGTTCCAACAAATTTTACCTTAGACAAGGTCAAGGTCATCCTTTTCAAGGTCAAACATCATTGAAATCAGCTGGGAAATTAAATTTATGACCATAACATTGGTTTGAATTTACTTTATGCCATGCTTTGAAATACTTGGTCTACCTTTTGAGTGCATTTTCAGGGTCATAACACAGTTGACCTTGACCAAAGTCAAAGCCATCCTTTTCAAGGTTAAACACCTCAAATTGGCTGGTTATTAGCAGCTCATCCTAAAAAAAATGGCAGAAAATTTACACTTTTGAGAACACAGAAACAGGCCATTTAAAGGTAAAAATGCTGTTTTGTCCAAAAATGAGTTATGGTAATTTTATTAGAATGGATGTCAACTTAACTGAATCAAACACTTTTAGGTAGATTCCCACTCTGAATAGTGTAAAATCATCATAGATCCTGCTGGATGGGACTAATATGCTGATATAAGTGGGGGATATTAACTAATGACAACAGAGTATTTCAGGTTGCCATGGTAATCAAATTTTGAATTTTCTTTAAATTTGTATTGAAAATGCCACTCCAACAGCTTTCAGAAGATGTAATGTGAACTATCAAAACAGTATACATGTTCAGAGATAACACAAAGTATATCAGTGTCATTACAGTATAGTAACTGATTAATTTTCCTGAAATTGATTGGTTTTGTGAATATGGGACCAGAGCCTTTATGAGGCATTTTACAGTTTAAGATATTTGGCATGATATCTTTCAACAATGGTTTCAATATACTTCCCATGCTCTTATTAATGTGTATTATATGAAATGAAAGCTCTTGATGACCTTTTTTTAAATACTCTTAGCCTACCCCTTAGTTTTAGGGATGGGTCAAAATGGTCTTTTTGTTTAATTAATACTTTTTCAAAGTTCTAACATTGTTGACCTTAGCCTAGGTCAAGATCATCCTTTGCGAACACCTTTGGTAACATCTCTGAATTTTTAACCTGTGATTTGTGCCTTTATATTTGTTTGAAGCAGAAATGGTAATTCTTTAATATATCTTTAACAATATGCAGGGTAACACTCATTAATAGTTCAAAATGGCTGCCATAAATTATACATGGTTCTAAATGTCATGAATAGATTCCTGGACTTCAGTAATGTACTTTTAGTACAAATTTTTTTTTGTCTTTCTATTTTGATTAGGGATCGAGTAGTCATTTTTTGAAAACACCCTATTGTTCCAAGATTTTGATCTAATTCTGGCAGCCATCTTGATTATCTCAATTTCATTCATAGTTGATATTGTAACAGTTACAGAGAACCCAGGGTCTGGCTAAAAATCCATCTTCCACCAAATACTATAGTCAGTCACATTAAATTTTAAGTGTCCTTGACCTTGTGGAACACAACTTTGACCTATTTACCTAGGTCAACCATGTCAACTTTAGAATTCCAAGCATGTTAAAAAGTGTATATAAACCAATTTTGTAGTTGTAAATATGATTCCCTTAATGACTAAAATACCTTAGGGTTTGACCTGGAAAGGATAACCAGTGATAACATTGAACTTGAGCACGATCTACCACATTATGGCCTTCCTTGGTCTTGGAGTAGACCACATTAGTATTTTTTAAAGCATGCCATAAATTGAATTTAACCTAATCTTATGGTCATAAATACAATTTCCTTGCTGCTTTTATCCAAAATAGGGGGTTTGACCTTTCAAAGGAGGACCTTGACCATGTCAACCATGTTATGACCATGAAAAGGTAATCAGGAAGTAAACCATTTTAGAATTTTAAAGCATGTCAAAAAGTGAATTTAAACCAATTTTATGGCCATAACTTTTATCCCCTTGCTGTTTTGACTTTGAAAAGGATGACCTTGGCTAGGGTCAATAATGACAGGACCTTGAAAAAGGACCCAAAGAGTTGACCATTTTAAGTTTTTAAAGGTAGACATTATTTGTCAGAGAACTGAACAGGTGGGGATTTTTTTTCCTATGCTTCCCCGGAACACCGGGAAAATACAAAAGATAGGGGAAAAAAATTAGTCAAGCAGACCACTTTAATTTTTCAAAGGATTTTAAAAACCTTAAACTACCTGTACTGCTTAAATGCATCACTATAGCACTGTATTTGGAAAACCCAGAGATGGAAAGTCTATTTCATAGCCATAAAGATGATTCCCTTGAGAAATTCAGCCGAATTCAGGTGTTTGACCACGAAAAGGATGGCCTTGACCGAGGCAAAGGTCAACCATGTCATGACCTTGAAAAGACACTCAGCGTTTAGTTACCTGCCTGATTTCAACCAGATTTAGGTGTTTGACCTTGAAGATGATGAGCTTGCCCTAGGCTAAGGTAAACAATGTTGGAACCTTGAAAAAGTATTCAAAGAGAAAACTATTTTAGGTTTTCAGATGGGTGTTAAAAACTTAATTTAAGCCAAATTTATGGCCATAAACATGATTCTTTTGCTAATTTTAGCTGAATTGAGGGTGTTTGACCTTGAAAAGGATGGCCTTGACCTTGGCCAAGGTCAACCATGTTATGATCTTGAAAAGGCACTCAACAAGTAGACCACTCTAGTATTCCAAAGCATAACATAAAGTGAATTTAAACCAATTTTATGGACATAAATTTAATTTCCCAGCTGATTTCAATGATTTTTGACCTTGAAAAAGATGACCTTGACCTTGCCTAAGGTCAACCATTGTTGGAACCATGAAAAAGGACTCAAAGATGTGGCCATTTTTATACTTTACAGCATGGCAAAAAATTAATTAAAGCCAATTTTTTAGCCATAAACATGATTTCCTACCTAATTTCTGCCAGATTTAGGTGTTTGACCTTGAAAAGGGTGACCTTGACCTTGGCCAAGGTCAAATGTGTCATGACCTTGTACCCAAGGTGTAGCTAATATTTGGATTTCAAGGTGTGTCAAAAATGAATTGACCAACTTAGGATATTAAAGCTGACATTGTGGCTTTACTCAGGTGGGTGAGCAGGCTATGGAAATGAAGGTAACTGAAAATGGGGGTGGGCGGTAACGGAGGTCACCGGTAACGGAGGTGACTTTTTTACAGTATTTCCTCTCTAGAAAATTAGATAAACCATCAATCAATCTGATTTTTGCAATACAGTTTCCTTTTTTCATTACCTTTGGACTAGTATCGGTTATTTTTGTTTCCACCTTAATTATACGTGCTTAATCATGGTAACGGAGGTCACTCACCTTAAAAAAACTACTTCAGATTTTGGCAGGGAAATGCATCTAGTGCGGAGATGTGAAGAGATATCAAGTCATCATCTGGCACATAACGATGTCCCTAATTGGTCTTCATTTTAGTCTGACATTGACCAGAATATTCTTTTTATTTTCTGCCCAGGGCCACTGAAGGCTGATGGTAACGGAGGTCACCCTAAAATACTGGACACTGGTATAATGAGGTCCAGTCCGTCAGCTTAATGGGGAAAATTAGGGGAAATTTTTATTTTTTGAATTTTAACACTTAAAAAACTATAAAACATCACATTTGATACCATACATATATTTTCTTTGCCAATTGTAATGGATCAATAATTGTAATCATGCTTCAGGACATAGTGTTTTCAGTAAGCAGCCTTTTTCATCATAAGGCCCCCCACATGCAAAAAGTACGAAAATAATCTATGTTGTGGACATTTTTCTTTAATTAGTTCTAGAAATCCTAAAAAAGTCCAAAAAGTTAGTAAAAACTGATTTTTAAATGTACTATGGCACAGAAACTTCCCTGGACAGCAGTTCCCTACTTATCATAGAATGTGCCGGTTTATCCTCCAATACCAATCTCCCATATGTGCATCGTCTGACTGTTACCTTCATAGTGGCACGATGTTGATTCCTGTCTATCATTTATACTTAAAATATGCCATACCCTCTCACATCCTTATGATGGTACCGTCCAATTCCATGTCCTACCTGTTGGACACCCTCTAAATTCGTATAGGTAGGTAGGTGCGCATGACTATGTCCCTGATAGGTGCCATGTTTGAGATCTGAATTTTACCCATAACTTTCTGGCCCCATTCTTGGACACTGCCAATTTCATGTCATTATTCACAAGCTCCACACCCTTTTGCTGCAGAGCGACTACCACTTGATTTAATGACCTTCTTTATTGTGCCGTAACCTGCCTTCCTCCTCATGTAGTATGCCACAGCCATTTTCTTGTGTTTATAACTGAGAAAATGTTGCCTCAGTCTACTTCGATTTGCAAACCCCACTTCACATATCCCACAGTGCTTGGGTAGTTCTCTGTGTCCCTCTTCTTTGTGCTTATGAAAATCCTGCTTGTTGGGGAATATTACTCCACACAACCTACATACCATCATTACATTTACCTCGTCGGTACCACTTGTTCCCATTACTGCTAGGCTGTCATCACTCATTTCCCTTTTTCCCATACACAATCTACCTATCCGAGTCTGTGTCGCTTTACTTTTCATTGACTTCTTATGCACCACCTCCTCAGTTTGGCATCCTCTATCAGTCATGGAAGGGTGCCATTGTGTGTACATTCTCAAATCCAATGGTTGTATTTCCATGTTCTGCTCTGTCCAATTCATATCCAAAGAATTTCCATTATTCTTTGTTGTATAGTAATCCATCCTGTATTATTGTGTTCTATATTAGCTGCTGCTGTTATAGTTTAGTTCTGCTACTGGTAATTCCTTCTCAGTGTGGCTCTCCAAGAAAATCTCCCTCATGTATGCCTTCGTACCAATGGGAGCCTCTGCCGCTGCTCCTACTATATACCACACCTCGTCCTCAATTTGGGACATGTACAGCCCCACAGCATTAATCGTCACTATTATATTTCTTATGTTTATCCTGTTCCTTCCTATCCCTAATCATCCTCCTAGCAATTAGTCTCTGCTCCCTGTCATAATCCCTTCTTTCTTTAGCCTTATTCTTTTCACTCTCCATTTTGGCCCTGCTTTCCTTGAATTCCTGCATTTTGGCCATCTTAGTGATTTTTGTTCTTTCCCTTTTTTCCAAACCCTCTCTTTTCTCTTCTTCTGGAGTCTGTCCATTAGGCTTTCTACTACTCCATTTATTTAATTTATCCCTTTCTTTTAACAATTCGCTCAGCCTTTTATCTTCCAGAGCCTGAGCCTCCTGAAAATTGGGTTTTACTCTCAGTCCCGTTAACACATTTTTAGCAGTGCGGTCAAGTCTGCCTCCTATCCCAGTTTCGGCCTTTACATTTGATGGGTCATTTACCACTGTCCTTCTATTTACTAATTTCTTTCTCCTTCTTTTCCGTTTGTTGTTTGATTCCCCACAGCCGTACGAGGGTAGGCTATGGCCTCTTCAGCCTGTTCCTTCCATCTGTTATATACAGGATCTATTACCTTGGGAAAGACACCCTGGTCTCCCGAGCCTGCCTGTGTCATAACGGCACCATGGCCTCCATGTGAATTGTTACTCTCATGCTGTGCTACGCAGCTGCGTTGTAGGTTAGAGGGGTTAGGGTCATCCTGGTCAGTCGGAGGGTGGGTATTGCCCATCACCTGACCCTGGCCGGAAGCATTGCCTAGGTTACCTCGGGCCCCCAATCGACCGTCTTCATCAGATTCAGTTGATTGGCTGTCCCCCTCTACCTCTTGACTGGGGAATTCATCCTTATTATCCTCTTGTTGTCCGGTACTTTCAACATCTGTATTCTCACTATCATCTGTGCTATCAGTACCTTTACTGTCATTATCATTAACACTATCATCACTACTACTGTTACTATAGTTAATACCAAGGTCACCTTCTTTTCTTCTTTCCATATCCTTGTTCCTTTGGACAATTTCCTTGTCCTTTTTACCCTGCATAGCTGGATTCCATGGTTCGTATGCCCTTTTTAATTTATTGATGTTTACCAAGTGTGGAATAACGTGCCAATCTAAAATGTTTCTGAGCTCAACCAAATTGTCCATTACTACTCGCTCAATTCTATATGGACCTTTGTATCTATTAGCAAATTTAGATGTGCTGTTTGATGCACATCCTGGGTCGTAGTAGTACACCCATTCTCCTTCCTCGAATTGAATAGGCCGAGCATTTTGATCCATTCTTTTCCTGATTATCTCCTCATATTTTAATGTATTCTCCTTTGCCATTTTCCCCATGACTTCAATTCTCTGCTTAGTTCTTAGGAACCATTCATGGTCGTCACCGGCATTGGGCATGGGCTTATCCTTCACCATTCCCACTGGTATGGGGTCTCTCCCAAACATCAAGGTGTATGGTGAGAACCCCGTCCTACTACTAACATGATATCGCACACTCCACAGTGCCACAGGTACCAAATCCGGCCATGTTTCGTGGTCTTCTGTAATGTAACATGCTATTGTATCCTCTATTGTACGGTGCAGGCGTTCTACCCTACCTTTCGAGGTCGGATTTCTCGTGCTTGTAAATCGTTGTTTACTCATTAACCTGGCTGTTACTTCCCTAAACATCGCTCCTATAAAGCTGGCTCCCCTGTCTGACATGAGCATTTCGACTCTACCATACCTACATACTATCTCTTGTAAGAAAACGGCCGCCGCTGTCGTGGCCTTACAGTCTCGGGTACAAAACGCCTCCGGCCATCCTGTAAGCATGTCAATAAATGTCATTATGTATTGCTCCCCATTCTTAGCTTTCCTTAAGGGTCCCACAAAGTCTGTTTGCACCACTTGCCATGGGAATTCAGGTCGTTCCCACAATTTGGCCATTGCCTTATAGTGTGGCCCTCTTTTCCTGAGTGCACACCTCTCACAGGCTCATACATAGTTAGTTATATCCACAAACATATTTTTCCAATAGTACTTTTCCAGTAACATGTCATTCATAGCCGATGACCCCACATGGTGTCAATGGGGTATTCAAGGTTCATTTATTATTATATGAAATATTTTAAGCCGAATGATCAAGCTCGCCTATAAGGCTCCCTTTACCAAACCTTTGGATCTGACAGAGCCAGGTATCTCTACCCAGCTCTGCCTCTCCTGGCCAGTGACCTCAGATTCACCTCCGGATCCTGGCCAGGGGGTCATGACCTCGACCCCCACTAACCCTAGGTACAGGGTGGGAGTGTGCTCACACCCACCTCCATTCCTAGCCAATCAGGGATCGAGCTGCTCCTCCAACAGGTGGCCAGCTCGACCCACCTTTAGGCAAGCCCCCTCCCCCCTCCAGGGTGAGATGATGCAAGGCACGCCGGGTCTTGCCAATCCCTAAGCATGACGTCATGCTTCTCCCAAGACTGACGTCATGCCTATCCCGAGCTGCTCCTATATATATGAATACAGGACTAGCTTAGGATACTCTTATTCTTTACCTTCCTCTCTCCATACCTAGTCTCTATGACACACAGTGCCTCAGTATAGAGCTAGCTTGATCAGGTGGGCAGCATACACATTGTACATCACCATGCCAACATGTACCTGCCTAGCACTACAATAAAGTGGATTCATCAACTGTATTCTCTGGACTCCTGAGTTGCTCATGTTCATGACTTGTAACGGTCCGTCGACAATGGTGGAGAAACCCTCAGAAGATTCCATTGTTATCACCTCTCATGAGCCATGAATAAAAGTGAGACAACACCCAAAGAGCCAACTCCTGAACGTGCCATTACAACCCCGGGACGAGACACGACCCAAAACCAGCTAGCAGCAGCAGCAGAAGCAGCACCAAATCAGGAGCCCACCCAGAGAGACTCATCACCTGATGCACTGACTCTAGACCCAATATTGCCAGCATCTCTACAAAAATCAACACCTGTGAGTAAAACAAAAACCACCTTTTCACCTACTCATATTGGAGACAATACTGGAGGACAGACCAGCACACCAGTGGCATCGACCGCCCCAGAGTTAAATCTAACATTACCTGGCCTGTCTGCCTCTGACTCTCCATCTTTAAGACTTGCTGGAATACCAGGCAATACTACCTTTTCACCTGTGTGCCACACACAGAGTCACCTGGAACTTGACTCCCACCTGGAAGCCAGGTCACCCCACCTACAAGCTGCTTTGGAAAGCATTCCCACTCACCCTGAGCAGCACAATACCGGTACTGGCCCATCTTCAACAAACTCCATAGACACCAGTCCTACTGACTTGACTTGGGACAACTATATAGCCCAAGAGCCAAATACACCTACACAGCTTGACGCTGATTATTGGGGAGACAGAATAAGGTCAGCTTTCGCCAGGTGGAGACTAGCACCAAGTCACACTGTAGGACGAGCTGTAGAGGTAAACCCCTGCAGTTTTCGGAGCAACCAATCTGAGGAATCCCCCTCAGCTTTCGCAGCCAGAATCAACAATCTGCTATATGAAGATTGGCCCAGCTCAAGACCACCCACTGACTGTTTTAGCACATACTACAATCCTTCTAACCCAGAAGGCATTGCCACTTCTGATAACCTATCATCTGGCGCTAGCAGCAGGAATACATCATACTTTTCCCTGCCCCTACACACCCCTAGCCCCAGGAGAAGAGCCAGGTCCTGCTCACCCAGACCTAGAGGCAGACCTCCATATTACAGACTTAATAGGAGCATGGATAACGCCATCAGTGGGAACATCAGAGCTACATCTGGTGTGTTCAATACAACGCTGCAAGCACCCAACAACACACTAACCAGCTCCAGCACATCAAAGGAAGATCCAGAGATAACCTTCCCACATCTCAACAGACATAAAAACACCAGAAATATGTCCTCTGCACAACCCCCACCAAATGACACCCAAGCTGTGACCAGAGATATCATAAGAGAGTGCACTGCAGCTGTCAGTGATACACTATCTAATGCACTAGCCGGTCACATCAGCCTTATCTCCACTGAAATCAGAAGGATTGGAGACAGCAATGCAGAACAGCTCTCCAACGTGAATGACAGACTGGATACAATGGATACTTGGAAGTCAAATATAGAGCGCGGCATGACAGCTGTCCACAGATCTGCAGTAGAAAGGAGTGAAGCTACCCTACGGCAGACTGAAGCCATGACTGTGGAAATCTCTGACAGAATAGCCAGAAATCTTGACGACATGAAGTCAGACATCTTCACAATACTTGACCGGCAACAAACAGCGCCTCCTCCACCAACAAGCCTATCCAACCCAGCAAATCCCCCTCAAAGCCAACAACAACATGGTCTCCAACAGGGATTGAACAGAACAACTGGTAGTTCAAACCCAACAGCCCTCACACCAGGAAACACCTTACTACCACCCTGCGCCTTTCAAAACAACACAGTTCGAGGTGCTACAGGTGCCACGCCCATTTCTCATCATCAGGGCCAAGACAGAATGAGTAGTGTCCCTTTCTCACACCAGATGGCAGCAGGCGCGCCGCCTCAGAGACCACCAGCCGCTGAAACAAACCTGAGCTCGGTCTACAGGGGTGTATACTACACACCTCAATGGCAAAACCCCAGCCACCAGCCCATCCCTAGGCAGACCCTGCACTCAGACACTCCAACAACAATGAGTGCTACAAGCCAACAACCAACACAACACTCAACCCCATACCCACAGGCACCTGCACACATCACTGGAAACATGGGCAACATGAGTTTAAATCATGACAAACTCACCTCAGTTCAAATGAGCTCCTTTAACAAACCGGAGCCTTTTGACAAACCATCTCCATACAGATCTGCCTCCAAATTCATAGCAGAGTTTAAATTCTGGATCAGGAATGTCCACGCCACTAGGCCAGACCTACATGCATCATGCATGTATACCTTCCTCAAAGGCAGAGCTGCTCAATGGTTCTATGCCAACATATTTGATAAGCCCATCATCTATGATGCTGAAGCTGTTTACACAATTTTCCTGAAGCGTTTTGGCCAGCTTGACCCTGCAACTATCATTAAAGGGTACAGAACCAGAAAACAGCAACCAAAAGAGTCAGTGGAGGACTACATCTCAGACATGACTCTACTACTAGCCAACAGTAACCTGGATGAGTCTGTTCAGGTAGACTACCTGCTCAATGGCCTCAGACCAGAAATTAAAAATGTGGTTCTGTCCGAAACTCCTGAGAAAATAGCTGATGTTGAACGTTTGGCACTCAAGCAGGAGCTGAACATAGAAGCAAATAGCATCACCCAGGCCTCCAGCCACTCAGCAGACCTCTGCGCCATGGGCCACAACAACAGCTACAATAATAACAAGAACAACAACACGAAAAATAGCTATCAGAGATCCAGAAAAGACAACTACCAAAATAACAACCAAAAGAAGGAAGACAGACTCCCCAGTGGCAGCTATAACAAGCAATATGAAGCCAAGTACAGAAGTGGTTTTAACAATCAATCTGACCCCAACAACAGGAGGACCAGATTTAGAACCCCTTCTGGCGACAGGTCTGAGTCTTACAACAGAAACAACCAGCCCTACAGCAACAGGGGCACCTCTCCAAGTAACTACAGGAGATCTCAGTCCAGTGACAGCAACAGGAATGTATTTTTCATCCCTGTAGCCACCACCCCCACTGACAACAATCAGGTATCCTTCAAGAAACTCATGGTCCCCTCTGATTTCACCATCACTGACGACATATCTCAGGCCAAAAGGAAGCCCAGAGACAGAACCCCTGGCAGATACCCAAAAAGGGACTCAAACAAATACACCTCTGAGTCAGAAAGTGAAGCCAACCTCAATAATATGGACAGCAACCCAGAGGAGGATGACCATGAAGAGGATGACCACGATACAAACGACAATGAAAAGGTTTCAGGGGAAGGCTACCTTGCACCTAGCAACCCCGCCCCCACCTCAGTGAAAAAGAAACCTGGAACGCCCCCCACAAGCCATCAACTTACTGGTGTTCACAGTGATGCAGAAATCAATTCACTACGGCCCCCTACCAGCAACAACAAAAGAAAATACCACCCAAAATTGGATTACAGCTCATCTTCAGACAGTGAGGACTGCTGCGAGGACGACAGCAGGAGGGTGTCCAGACTGCGACTCAGGATCAAAACAGATAAGTATGGGCAGCAAGGTAAGGTCTCTTACATTAATACTGATTTGACTAAGGGATCTGTGTTTGTCGACATAAATGACCATCTATACAGAGCATTGATAGACTCAGGTGCCTCCCTATCTTTTATCAGCCAGAAAATGGCAGATAGAGTGTCAAACAGCCCCAACTTCCTCCATGGTAAAAGATCCAGACTTGTTGTACTCCTAGCAGACAAATCCTCAGTACAGGTAAACAACTCAATAACACTAAAATTCTTGATTCAGGGAGCAAAATTCTCTTGTAAATTCCATATCGTCCCCAAACTGAACCATCCACTCATCCTTGGCGTAAATTTTATGACCAAATACAAGGCCAGGCTCAGTTTTGGACCAAAACCCCCCATAGGGTACCCAATCAGACCTACTGAAGATTCAATCATCCCACCAAATTCCGAAGCAACTTTAAATGCCTTTGTAGCTGGGCCACAGGAAATTATTAACTCAACAGGCATCACTGAAAACATTGGTCTCAGATTACCAATACTGATCAAACATGCCTTGGTTAAACCCAAGACAGAATCAAAATTAATACCGGTAACTATGGCAAATCCAAATGATTTTCCCGTACCATTGAAAAGACATACCACCCTAGGTACCTTTAAGCTTTTCAACATTGAAAAAGCTGTGCCCATAGGTTCCCTTGACAACCAGCAACCTTCAAAAAAGGACAGCAGACCTGCCAAAGATCTTTTCCCAATTAATTGTGGGGATGATCCATTGCAACAGCTCCCTAAAAGCAACGAGCCTCTAAAGTATAAAATCTGTGAGCAGCTCAGTGACAAACAGAAGGAGCAAATATGCAACATCGTTGAAGAAAACAGGCAGGCTTTTGTACTTAACGACAGTGCTATTGGTCTAAATGTAGAGAATGAGATCAAACTTGAACTGATCCCAGACTTCAAACCCTGTAACAGACTGTCATACAGAATGTCCCCACACAAGGAAATTTTTCAAAGAGAGCTCCTGGAGAAGCACCTGAAACAGGGTGTAATTGAAGAATGTACAAAACCTTGTGAGTGGAACTCTCCAGCCTTCTTGGTACCAAAACCCCAAGGCGACAGATCTGTAGCATCAGGGTGGAGAATTGTAGTGGACTACAGATGGGTTAATCAAAACCTCAAGTCCTTCTCATATTCCTTCCCTAGGGCAGACGATCTTATGCAGCAAATTGGTAGAACAGGCGCCAAGTTTTTCTCTAAACTGGATGTCTACAGTGCCTACCACCAGATCCCCCTAGCGGAAGAATCTAGACCAATCACCACCTTCTCTGCAAATGGAACCAGATACATGGCAAAAGTATTGCCTATGGGACTCAAAACATCAGGCTTATCCTTCATGAATGTTATGGAGCAGCTACTCATGAAATGTAAATACAGAAACGCTGTAGCCTATGTCGATGATGTAGCCATATACAGTCCCACCTGGGAGAGACATCTACAAGATCTAGATGAGGTACTCAAACTTTTCATAAAGGGAAATATCAAACTGAAATCTGAAAAATGTGAATTTGGCACAACCAAGATGGATTTCTTGGGTTTTTCTGTAGACCAACATGGTGTGTCACCTTCCCCAGACAAAATCTGGCCAGTCAAAACCTTCCCACCACCTAAAAACATCCATGACCTTAGGTGTTTTAATGGGATGGCACAATTCTACAAAAGATTCATTAAGGGTTTTGCCCACATAATGAAGCCCCTCTATGATGCCACCAAGAGTTCTTTTGTATGGACCGCAGACTGTCAGAAAGCCTTTGAGAAAATCAAGGCCTCAATCTGCATTGAAGCCATCCTCAAATTCCCTGATTACAGGAAGCCCTTTGTGATCTTCACTGACTCAAGTAATTACAGCCTAGGAGCCGTGATCACTCAGGTTGATGAACATGGTTTCTACAGGCCAATAGAATTTGCAGGAAGAGGTTTGACCCCTCAAGAAACCAGATATGGTATAACAGACAAGGAACTCTTAGGCATTGTCTATGCGGTAAAGAAATTCCACCACTATGTGGATGGAACCCACTTCAAAGTGTACTCAGACCATACAGCCCTAGTCTCTCTTTTTAATAAAAAAGAGAACATCACAAATGGTAGATTGGCTAGATGGGTGGATACAGTCATGTCATATGATTTTGAAGTAAAATACCTGCAGGGCAGAGCCAATATTGTGGCTGATTTTCTCTCCAGGAGAAAATACCCACCAGGCTCTGATGATCCAGTGCCAATAAGATCAAAGGGACAGATCATCCTCCCCCCGAAGAAAGTGACCTTCTCTGATATCACCATGACCAAGGTTTTCAAATCAAATGCGCCAGTACCAAATAATCCTGTTTTAATGGGACCTCCCAGATCAATATTAAAGGGAGGAAGGATTTGGGGAAGTACAGGAAAATTACCAAGAGGAGTGGTTGCAAAGAAAAATAGCTCTGAAAGAATATATTCCGAAACACCCAAGGGATATTCAGAGCTGTGCGTCTTGACCAGGGCCCAGTCCCGGAACACACAAGACACACCCCTGACCATCGACCAATCAGAACCCAGCACCAAGCACACCAAGCCGACCCGACCTAAGGAGGTCAAAACCACCAAAACTAGGTCAAGGGGTCGACCCAGTGCGTCCAGGTCACCCAGGGTTTCAGTGAAGGCCGCCAATGCTAGAAGGGTCAAGTTATCCCAGAAGGTACTACCTATAGCTGAAAGCGCCATTACCAAAATTTGCAAACATCACTCCCTCACCCCATCAAGAGAAGCATTAATTGAGGCTCAGCAGAGAGACATTTTTGCCTCATCCATGCTAAATTACATTGAAAAAGGTCAATTGCCACATGACTCTGGTTTAATAAATCAGATTTTAAGAAACCATGATCAGTTCATCATTCTTGACGAGGTACTTTTCAGGGTCACAGATACTGTAATGGGCCACTCATTGGATCCCACATTGCAAATCGTGATCCCAGAAATCTGGGCAGAGTCCCTCATTGAATCCACCCACTGCTCACCTCTAGGTGGCCACCTGGGTTCAGTGAAGACCTATGCAGCCATAAGGTCACGTTACTACTGGCGCTCAATGTTCAAACAGGTGTTTGATTTTTGTGGCACATGTCATGCTTGCCTCACAACCAAAAAGAAGCCCAAAAATCTCAAAACACCTATGACCCTTCGTGAACCGGTACTGACTGCCTATTCCCATTTAACTATGGACACTATAGGCCCTTTCTCCAAGGCTGTAGATGGCTCACACTACATACATGTGGTGACGGACCATGCCACCAGGCATGTCACTGCATGGTCAACTGAGGAAAACACAAGCGCCATTGTGGCACTTGGATTCTTCCAAAGAGTCATCTGCATCCACGGCACACCATCAGTACTCAACACTGATAATGCCAAACAATTCACCTCAAAATTCTTTGCACTGTTCTGCAAGAAATTTGGCATTAAACATGTCACAGGGTCAGCACATTGGAGTAGATCACAAGCTCTATGTGAGCGCCAACACCAGACTATTGAATCCTCCCTGAGAGCTTTTGTGTCAAAATCACAAAAACACTGGTCTACCTTCTTACAGGCTGTAATTTTCAGCATGAACAATACAGTCTCCAGTGCCCTAGGCTACTCACCAAACCTTTTGGTATTTGGCAAGCAATCTCACTTGCCAACAGAGGCAGCCCTAGCACTAGGCACATCACTAAGTGATGTCAAACAAAGGGAAGGTATGGCCCTACATCTGCTCAACCTCAGGGATGATATTCAATTGAAGGCAGCAGAAAACATGATCAAAGTTCACAAAAAGATGAAGGCGAAACATGATGCCTCAGCAGAACTTAGTACATATACCACAGGTCAGCTCGTGTATTTACACATTCCCAACCTGTTGGTAAAACATACAAGCAAAAAGCTGCAGCCTACCTACTCTGGCCCATATAAGTAGTATATACATGCAAAGTCAGCGCAATGCTTCAGCTACTAACTAGGTCATGACCTACTGGTAGACCGGAAGTGACCTAGTTTCAGCCAATCAGAGGGCTGGATTTGACAGGAAGTGACGTCATAAGGTCATGACCTAGTTTTTTCGACCAATCAGAGAGCTGGATTCCATTTGACCTAGTGACCTGACCTAGTTGCATAAATTAAAAGAATTGCGCAATACCTAGGGTTGACCTACTTGCAAACCGGAAGTGACCTACTAACCTACTTGCAAAAACGTATGACCTACGTATGAGGGTGCATTGCGCAATGCTTGTAAGAATTTACACAATGTTCTGATGCAATACTTTTATGGATTTACGCAATACTTATGACTCATTTTGTTATGTCTCTTCATTTCATGCATTAAAATAAAACACAACTCATCCATTTCACATAACAGATTATATTTTTATTAGACACAATATTTACAGATGAAGACAGATTTTCCATTTCCGGGGCGTGCACATATACTACAGAAACATTTGTTGTGTGTGAATTTACTTGCTTGATACCAGCTTTGACCAGTGAGACTAGTTTTCCATGTGTTGTGGAAACAATAACTGTTAAGTTTGGCTATGTTAGATATAGCATGCTCGAACAAAGCCTGGGCCAGGAAGTAAGTTTGACTGTTTTTGGGTCCAGGTAAAAGACCAGATAAAAAACCATCCTTAAAGTTTACCTCGAAGGAGAAATGATTTCTCACTCCAGGTATACTTAAGGCGTGAAGTTCCAGTGAGACCTGCAGACATGTGAAACAAATAGTTTTAGCAATAGCAGATACTTCCAGTTTACAATTACACTGACAAAACACTCCTACTATGGGATTACATTCTAACTCTTGGAGAGTAAGAGCAAACTTTCTTACACTTCCTAAAGTGTACCTTGTGTAGTGTCTTGGGCAGCCAGGTTCAGTGTGCAATTGATATACTCCTATACACCAATCATGCAATATCAAGTTAACTTTTTTCACTCGACAATAGTACATGCAGTTTCTGTAGGCGTCCCAAAAAGCTGAAGAGAAATATTTGTACATTTTAACACTAGTTATACAGTGGTCAACAGTGTCTGGTTCAGCTCCTCTAAAATAACCAATGTTTTCTGCAGGTATTATTTCCCAAAAGAAATTCTCTGAACATCTACATGCTACAGAACTTATATCATTGTCAGGTGTTATAGAAGAAGCTTGATTATATGAAGCAACACTTTGTAAAACTGGACGCATGTAATAGTCATAAGGTGGAGTTTCTGTGGTTTGCTCCACGAGCATAGCTTCTAAACTTTCCATGTTAAAATGGTTGCTTAAATCTAACCAGATACTAATAATCTGGTGCACGTGACGCTATGAGTCAAGAAATCTGGTACCACTTTTTTCTGTTCCAACTTAATTTCTTCAGCGCCGGATTTTTTTTTTATTTTTGTGGTGAACATGTACAGCGTTCACTTTTGTGAAAAGTTTTTTTTATTTTTTGGTGATACAGTTCACTTTTTTTTACTTTTTTGTCAGTTTTTTTTCATGATACAGTACACATTTTTTACCTTTGTTGTTTATTTGAAAAATGTTCATTTGAACAAAAAATATTTTCCAGTTTAACACTGTTTTCTATGGAAAAAAATGTTCATTTGAACAAATGTTCGTTTGAACAATTGTTCAAATGAACATTTTCCATTTTAACACTGTTTTCTATGGGGAAAAATGTTCATTTGAACAAATGTTCGTTTGAACAATTGTTCAAATGAACATTTTTCATTTTAACACTGTTTTCTATGGGGAAAAATGTTCATTTAAACAAATGTTCGTTTGAACAATTGTTTAAATGAACATTTTTCATTTTAACACTGTTTTCTATGGGGAAAAATGTTCATTTAAACAAATGTTCATTTGAACAATTGTTTAAATGAACATTTTTCATTTTAACACTGTTTTCTATGAAGAAAAATGTTCATTTGAACAATTTGTTTAAAATTTTTTCTTTCAACAAAATGTACAACTGGAAGTGAAACTAGAAAAAGAAACCATTTTTTTTATATAGAAAGGGGTAGGGTGCTTACACCGTCTTCACATACTTGTCTCTTTATGTACTGATAGGTTAGACCTTGTTTCCTTTGAGAGTAAGTCGTAACGCTGTGGTTAACTACTTTAAATCCTTTGTTGACTACCGTGACAACATTTTCACTGTCCAGTACTTCTTTGTACTTGTCAGTGGTCAGGGGGTTTTGTTTTTGAATTACACCTTTGCAACTCATTTTAACGGGCACATTCACTCCTGTGCCTATGTAACATTTGGAGTTTAAGGCAGTCATTTCATCACCTTCCCACTCCACTTTGAATAACCCGGGGGTTCTCTTGTCAAACGCCAGACGGCTCTTACAGCATGGTTGAGGCAGCCACAGCTCACCCAAAACTTTGGTCTGAACATAGGTCTCTCTGTGGTGACTGTTGTCACATGATTCAGAGGGCAACCATTTGTGACGTTCTCTGAAGAAAGCTTCACGTTTTTCAGGAATAATTACGTCTTCTATGTTCTCTGCACTTAAAGCAAAGTAAAAACTGTCAGTGTCCATTTCACACATTTCAAAATCTTTCTCGTCTATGTATTCAAGGAGAAAGTCGTAATAGAAAGCCAACATTTTAAGTTTGGCATATTGGTATACCATGAACCCTATTTGAACTGGGAGGTCGTAGGTAATGGAGGTGGGCAAACAGGACAGTTCTACTGTGTTGTCACTTATGTCTTGCACATCTTGCACTGACAAGTGCATGGCCAAACGTCTTGCCTTAGAGGGGTGAAGATACTTTGTTTGAACAAAGTTTTGTTTGTTGCATATGGTTTTTCCGTATGAACCATTTCCCAAAAGTTTGTACAGATCTGACAGAATCTTACAGTCTATGTTTTCATCTCCCTTCCTCCTAGCTTTGGTCACTTCGTCCATGAAGGGTAAAAAAGTCTTTTCTGGTGTGTATTCTATGAGAAGGTGTACTGTTGTAACTACCAAACCTTTCTCCAGGTACCACTTCAAGAGAGGAGTTCCCAACAAAATTCCCTCTGCGTGGTAGCTGCCTATAAGTTGGCGTTGGGGTTGTTTCAGCTTACCTGCTGCTTCCAGGTAACGTTTCATATGTTCACCTACGTCATTTTTTCCTACTAAACAGTTTTTGAAAATAGGTGTCATTTCACTGAATTTTTCTTTCAAAGATTCAGGTGTTTCTATGTCTACCTGGATAAGTCCAAAAGTTCTTCCTCTAGAAACCCCTCTCAGTATTTCATCCTGACTTTTTCTGCCTTGGCACAATGGTCTTTTAATTTCCCATTCACTTTTTGTTTTTCTGCACGAGTTTTCAGTTTTTTCTTTCAGCCACATACACTCATACTTTTCCTCTACTTGGTAACCTAACGACTGAAGATATAGGGTAGTTAAAATGGTATTTTGTTTTTTTTCTTCTAACCATGCCTTTCCATTGGGGTCTCTCAAAACTGATTTAGTGAGGTGACATATGTGACCATGCCAGTAGCACTCGTGAAACTGGTATACTTTTTTTGAAGCTGGATCATAGCCGTCCACTTTTATTTTCCTTGAACCCAATACTACTTCCCCGTAGTTGTATTGGTGTAATATCTTCACTTTGTCTGTCACAGTTTTGTATCGCAACCATTCTGTGGCTGAGTAGCTAATCTGTTGACTGCAGACAGCTTGAAAATCGTTTTCTTTCCTGCGCACCACATAATAACCTGTGCAGTGTTCTTCACCCATGCACTTGAGGTACAAGCTGTTAGCATCTACCCCTATTATGTGTCTGCATACTTTGCTTTGTGGCCCGTATTTTTTTTGTCTTATTCTTGTTTCTCCACTTTTGTGATGTCTGTGAAAAATAATAGAGGGACCCCCTACTAAGTTGCGTCTGAGCAAGGAGTGAACATCCTTTTCTTTCTCACCAAAAAGAATGTAAGGTGTGGCATTAGGTGCAGTGTTGTTGAAAAGAAACTTCAAGGTTAAACCTGGCAAAGTTAAACCGTCTTTGAACATGTCTACCCCACGATCTATAAAAAAATTTGTGTGCTCGTTTATGGCTAAAACAAAGGGTTTAACGTCTAGGTTGTTGTAATATATCAAGTAGTCCTTCATAGTTTTCATTTTGTTTTCTGTCCAGACCTTTTTACATTCAAGATAATCTTCTTTGCTTATTCCACCACCCGACAAAGAACTGTAGAAGCAGTGGCGTGGATGAAGAGCTTTGTTGTTCAGTTTTCTTATGTTGTCCATCCACTCGTAGGGAAAAAAACCTTTTTCAGCTTTCCCTTTTAGAAAGGCTTTCAGGTAGTTTGCGTAGGAATAACCTGGTGCCAAATAGTTGAACATGTCAAGGAAAAGAAGATGGTCTGTGTAGACTGCTATGTACTTGTTGCATTTTTTTATGGTTTTCATTTCTGTCTTGTCTGTGTCTATAAAAAAAGAATGAAATTCGTTTTTTATCAAATTAATGTCATACTTTCCAGAGTTGAAACCTAGAACAGGGACTCTTTCTATGTAGGTAAGAAGTTTTTCCTTCACTTCAAGAACATGGGAGATTTTCTTTTTTGGATTTTTTTTGTTCTTTGCTGGAAAAACTTTGCTAGCTTTATGTTCTAGTTCATTTTGTTTTTCTTCTAGAGAGTCTAGTTCGTCTAAAACATCTCTAAAATTCTCTTTCACCTGTTCTCCTATCAACTGCCCCAAGTTGTTTATGTGTTCCAACACATTTTTAACCAAAGGATCGTCGTCCCTGTTGGAATTTCTGACAAAACACACTGGTTCTGTATACCCAGGAAAATCAGAAGCTACACTGGCAGAAAGGGGTATGTGAGTTTTTTCTATCACAGTGTTAGCATTTTCTGGGGACCAACTTTCAGGTTGGACGAAATAGCTTTCAAAGTCAAAAACAATTTTATAGGGGTATATTTTTTTCTCAGGTGAACAAACTATTCCCAGTTCCTCTAAAACTTGAAAAACTGTTTTGGATGGATTGTAAGCTCCACCTTTGTACCTGAAGCTGACTTTGGTGCAATCTTTTTTCACCCCATTGTGTTGTTTTAAAAGGAAACTACGAGTGAAAACTTTATGACACTTTTCACAGGGGTACATTTTACCATACAGTCCCATGTTAGTTATTAAACTTACATGGTTTCTGTGTAAGTTCAAGTTCATGATTTTTTTGGATGAACACATGTTTGACCTTATAATTTTAGGTCGCCCCTTTCTTTTACCAAAAGAGGGAAGGTAAAAAATTCTTATGTTAACTTCAAACATCTTTTCTAACCTGTCTAAATCTTTTATGTCAACACCCTCAAAAGTCTCCTTGTTCACCCCTGGATAGGCTTCAAGGAAAAGCTCTTCAGTTTTTTCTAAAGATTCATACAGGAAGAAAGACAGACATCTAAAGAAACACAAGTTGTCCTTGTATGCCCTTTTGGTTTTAGGGTCTCTGTGAAAGTGTTGCATTCCTCTTTGTCTTAAACCTGGTGGAACAGTTTTCATTTTACCTAAAAGATATTCTCCTCCCGTAGCCCTTATGAGGGTGATGTTGGCGTTCACGTTGCCTATTACACTCTATTTAGTAGAGGGTCTTTGAGTGTCTTCTTTAATGTTGTTTTCTATTAAATCTAAACACTCTGCAAAGTCTTTGTCGTCCCTTATAAAAATGCAAGGGTCTCTATGACTTTCACTGTCATAGAACAAAGACGAGTTGTTGGCAGAAGCATGAAAGTACATGACTTTCTCTTCTTCTTCCTCCTTAGAGGAAGACAACAACCTTCCAAAAGAGACAGCCACTTTGTAAGCCATAACTTGATTTCTATGAATAGAGGTAAGCACCTCTATTACCTGTTTGGCTCCCAAGTCTTTGTTAAAACTTGTCATTCTGACGTTGAAAATGGACTGAAGCTTACCAAGCACAGCCAAACCTGAAGCTATGGACTTGAAGTTGTCACGGTAACTGCTTTTATGCAAAGAATTTATTTCTATTTCTTTTGGAAGTTCTAAGCTGTCGGAAAAAGTTTTTCTTCTACAAGAATCTGAGTTACATAGAGTTTTTCCACTGTTTTCTACAGTAACCAAACGTGGAGGTCTAGGGGTGTTACACATTGGACAGTTGACGGTGTAAAGTTGTTTTACCTTTTTGGGCGGCATTTTTTTTTAAGGTTTCTTTTTCTTGTTTCACTTTATATTCAATATACAAACTTATAACTAAAACCTAACCTAAGTATACATGGAGTACATTTAGAACTTAAACCTACGCTGAACTATGTTGACTGAAGATGGAGTACATTTAAATCTAACTACGAATTAGCTGATATACATGATAATGTAAAAGCACTAAACAAGGAGCTGTTGACCAGACACTATACAAAGTTGACCACTTACCCAGAGTAGAAATCGGTAGTCTCGTCTAGGAAGGGACCAACTCGTGATTTTATGTCCTCCAGAATGAAGGGGGACACAGTGTGTCCGCAGTGTGTGGCTGAGGGGGGCATCCTGTAGCTGGAAGACACCGAGGCGTTCATCTCCTCCACGTAGCTGGTTGTTCCTATGTGAACTTTAGGAGTTCCCTTGTACAAGTTTACCAGGATCATAGCCCGGCCTCCACTGGGGTCGGTGCAGTCTTGGTTCAAGGACAACAAAAGATTATCCACCTTCCTCTCTCCAAGGGCAGCTAGGCGGTGTAACTCCTTGTACTTTCCAAGGATGCACTCTATCTGGTCCACTAAGTTCCTGAACTCACGCGCCTCTAGGTTTAAGCACCGCTCGTAAGGTTTGTCCAGGTAGGTCCTCAAGCATACTCCCCTGATGCTAGGTTCCCTGTATATTTCTATGCAGGCGTTGTTATCCCCTTCCGGATAAAAAACTTGGTCGGGGGCAGGTGACTTTTCTTGGAAACCAAATCGAGCAGGCCATTTTTTTGCCACCAAAGGCACTGACCTGAAGCCCACAAGCTTCCTGGAAGAACTGGGGGCAGTGCCCTCCCCAAACTTTTGCCTGTGTGACTTGTCTTTAGAAGAAGCAACACCTGGGACAGAACCAATTGGCTCGGCACCATAGGATGAAGTCGCTGAGGAAACTGAAGCAGGGGTAGAGACAGGGGTTTTCTTGTGGTAGGCGCGCTTCTGTCTTTTTTTCTTAGGCTCCCCTTCTCTCTCACCGGAACAGTTTCTTTTTTCCGGCGGGCTTTTAAGAAGCAGCTCCTCTACCGGAACCGGGAGAGAGTACAGAGGAGAAGGGCCGGTCAAATCTATAACCTCTACCTGTGAATACCCCCCGCGGTGAGCAGGTGTCCCTTGTGTTAAGTCCACCACTTCTATGGGGTTGACTGCCGGTGATGAGGTTGTGAGGTCTATGACCTCTGTTGGACTTACCTGGGGAGAAGGTTCCTCCGGAGTCACGGGCGAGTAAGAGGCGGACGTAGGTGCTTCAGTGGGGGGTTGGTAGTTCAAAGGTGCCGGGGGATTGATGTATTCCCTGATGTCAAAATCGCCGTCACCAGCTTCCTGAGGAGTGCGATCCCGGACGCGATCCAGGAAATCAGTGATTTCGCCATGAAGAGCTGCAAGAGCGGCTTCCTGTTCTCCTGCATCAGGCACTTCAGTTGGAAGCCGAGCAGGAGTTGCAGGTGGTTTATCAGCTGAGGCTGGAGAGGTAGGAGGAGGGGCGATGCCCGACGTCTTTTCCACTGTCTGTTTAGAAGTAGTAAAAGTCAGTGGAGCCAGTTTTTTAGCTCCTCCTCTCCTGACACTAAGTCCCGTCTTCATGTGACCAGGCATTGTTCTCCTTGAAGATGAAAGGGTGGCAGGGCTGGAAGGTGCAGGAGCAGGACGGCGAACAGCAGACAAACGTCAGAAAAGGTTTGATGAAGATCGAGCAGCTCAAGCCTTCTTTATAGTAACTATCCTGATACGATCCTGGGACGTTTACTTGTCGTTCAGATAACGTACAACCACGTCCATGAGTCGTAGATAACCGTGCTTTTCCATTCATAGTATGTTTTACACTTAGACAGTGTTGTTTTGGAAAAAAGTAAAAAACTTAACTCCAATAAAAAAAAACGTGATAACGCTCAGTCAACGTTCAGGGGGAGGCTTGTAAAACGAATCTTGTTGTTACCATTCTGTGATTAACGCAGACCATTCGTCATTTATCAGAACTAGCTTCTCTCAAGCAGACATGGCTAACTTTTGTCCTTTGCCTTTGTCTTTGACCGTAGGTCACAAAAGGCGTCAGGAGGTGTTTATTTCAGACGTCAGGAGGTGTTTATTTCAGACATCAGAAGAAGGTAAGGTGTGGGCTGTGTGGAAATTCTGTCCTGAAAATTTGAACAGGGATCTTTACATCCCTCCTAACTGTAACTTCAAACAATGCTTCTTGCACAACCAAACCACTGCATTGGTTCCTAGTGGGCCATCTGTGAAAAAACTTATCTCAGAAAATGGGGAAAGTTTTTTTTCAGGTGTTCTTTTGGGACATGGTGCCATGGTACACTTGATGTCGAGACATTGCATTTCCTCTGGAAGTTCAAAAAAATTCATCTCAGACAGACAAAAACCCTTTTTTCTAAGGGATCAACCTTTGGGGGGAGGGCCTGGTAATTCAGTTTTCATCGATTCTACTATGGTGAAGGCTTTAATTAAAGCCACTTTACTTCACCCAGACAAAATTACACACTCTCTAGGTTCCAAAATTTTCTATGAAAGAGGATTCAGGACAGAGATTGGACACAATTACCATGGGTGCTGTCATGTTGTGAGAGTTATAACTGAAATAACTACCTCCCATGAAAAAGGTCAGCTGAAGGTGGTAACAGCCTACCCCGTATCTAATTTTTGGTCCTCCTAATAAAACTGAACAAAAATAAACGATGATCCTCCGGGTAAGGCCCCTGGGCTAAACCCACCCTTCCACATGTTTTCCCCTCTTTTCAAAAGGCTCAGGCACTGACCCTGACGTTTGTTTCGTCCTTGAGCAATAAATCATTTCAGGAAAGTGCGATAAGGAAAGACTGACAGGTTTCCTATAAAGGTTAAACGGGGACTAAACCATCATTATTTGACACAACAACCTTCGCCCTACCATGTCGCGTTACTCCCTGCAGCGTGTATTAGAACAACGTCACCCCGACGACACTCAAGTTCTAACGTACGTGAGGGAAAGAAATGAAATTATATGTTGCTCTTCAATTTGTTTTAGGTACGTGTGCAAATACTTGAAAGAATCTGTTCTTCACTGGAAAAAATTATACTTAGTTTTTTCTTCAGTAGAATCAAGTTTTACATCCAAAGACAGAAAAACCTTGAGGAAAATGGTTTTGAGTCATAACTTGTCGAAATTTTCAGCGGTGGAAACCTTGGGTTATGCCCTGAAGCATGGAAGAAAGGGAAAGTGCCCACTGAAAAACCCCTTCCATTTGGAAGCATTGAAAGCGGCAGAAGAGCATCACGCCAAAGAAAATCCCCGCCAACTTAACCAGCGTCTTCATTTCTTCATGTCTATTTTGGAACTTCTAGCTGAGTGCTTAGAAACCAAAACTTTGTTTTCCTCCTGCCCCATATTTCACATCCCATCATCGTCCCTGGATCGTTTCAGTGTAGAGGAGAAAGAAAAAGTTTGGTTTTATCTGGCTATGTGGTGCACCCAGCTTATCTCCCTTACTCACTGTTTTCACCACAATCAGCTCGCTTTACACTCAACATCATAACAAATTTAAACGAACGAAGAACGATGTAACAGGCTTACCTAAACAGGGGGAAGGGAATGGAAGAGATATATAGAATAGGGTAGAATAGGGTAGGATAATATAGGGTAGGGTAGGGTAGGGTAGGGTAGGGTAGGGTAAAGTAGGGTAGGGATGGGTTGGGGTGGGTTTAAAAAACTATGGGGTGGGGGGGTGGGGGCACCCCTCAAGTATGGGGGGTTTAGGGGCTTGTTGGCCCGGGCTGGCCGCCCAAATAACCCACCTAACCCACCCACCCACCCACCTAAACTACCCACCCACCTACCCTACCCTACCCTACCCTACCCTACCCTATATAAGTTAACTGTATGCTTTCTAGCCTGTCATAACCTACCTGCCTACCTACCTGCCTACCTACCTGCCTACCTTACTTGCTAAACACCTTTTTTTTGGTTGCTATGGAGTTTCACCTTTCGGACGAGTTGCTATTCAAGATCAGTGAAAAAATATCGGAAAAAGACTACCCTCGATTAGGGGTTTACTTAGGACTTAGACTAAGTTTAATGGATTACATGGAAAAAACACCGTCTCTTCGTTCTATGGGGAGAGAAATGCTTATTTCATGGAGCAGAAAGAACGTGCGTTGCAAGTGGATGGTATTAAGACATGCATTAAGTGACATAGGTCGTTACGATCTGACTGATTATTGTAGATGGTACATGGGATATTACAACGTAGTGGACCATTGTGAAATACCTCCAGAACAGTGGAAAGTTGATACTTTGTTCGTCAACCTGGCAGACAAGTTAAAAATGCTTGACTGGAGGAAACTGGGAACTCAACTTGGATTGACCGACCACGAACTTGACGTCATATCCACCCCTGTTCCAGGGAAAAAAGGTGTGACAAATCCTGTTTTCGAAGTCCTAATGGTTTGGAAACATAGAGAAATATCTCATCCAAGCTGCCTTGTAGCCAGTCTATACAACATAGGACTTTCTGACGTAGCTCTTTACGTGGAAGGTTTGAACGAGGGTTCTACTGATTTAAAAGAGGACAACGTCGCTCCTTTGGTCACTTTGGTTTAAGATATCGTCCAACATGGATCACAAGGAAAAGGAGATCATTTTTGACCCACGTCTACAAAGCCCCTTCACAATGATCATAGCTGGACCTACTTCTTGTGGAAAAAGTCAACTTGTTTTCAAGTTGATTAAAGGTGTAGACGAGCTTGTAACTCCAAAAATACAAGACATATACTACTGCTACAGTCAATGGCAAGATGGATTCGACGAAATGGTAAAGTTGGGGGTTAAGTTCAACAAAGGTCTTCTTTCAGAAGACTTTTTGTTCGAGGATAAAAGAGACGTGACTAAACATGGACTGGTCGTAATAGACGATCTCATGGATCCCGAGTACGTTCCCACCATAATGAAACTTTTCACTGTGGGCTCTCACCATCGCAGTTTAAGTGTAATTTTTATTACTCAAAACTTGTTTTTCAACAATCCTGCCTTCAGAACCTTGAGCTTAAATGCCCACTACCTAGTTGTTTTTAAAAACCCTAGAGACATGAGTCAAATAGGGCACATCAGCAAACAGGCCTTTCCAGGACAGAAATCCTTTTTGACGGAGGTATATAACTCAGAAACCAAAGAGAAACATTCATACATCCTATTGGACTTTAAGCAGAGCACACCTAACGAGCTTAGGGTAAGGAACAGCATAACAAGTCCTTGGAACACCTTGGTTTTCATTCCTCAAGCTTCAGCTTCGAAAAGAAAAAGATAGAATGGTGACCAAAAGATCTGCTTCTGGAGGAAAATTTAAAACAATAAGAAAACATTACCACTTGTTGAAACACATATCCAAGTGTTCCTCGGCAGAGTGTTCCCACATTATCAAAGGCCTCAGCGATGAGGTCATTAGGTTGATGAGTCAAATTTGCGTCAACGTAATGAACAAAAACCTGTTGCGTAACGAGTCAGACGCAGTCAAACGTTTATCACCCTACAAGAAAGAACTCAAGTCAGTCACAAGGCACAAGGCTACCGTTAAGCAGAAGAGGAAAACCTTTGAGCAAAAGGGTGGATTTCTGGGAACCATTTTGGGTCTGGCCTTACCCCTAATTACAGGTCTCATAGGAGCACGTCGATAAAAAATCATGTCTTATTCAAGGATGGCCCTCGTAAGGGCGGATCTCGTTCCCCGAGAAAAAAGCCCTTCTTTTGTTAGTCCTTCCTCTCCTCCCCAGCCTGGACCTAGTGTTCAAGACCAGTACTACAGCACTCAACTTTTAAGAGAAGGTTTAACTCCTGATTCCAGCCTGGTTCAAGTCCTGAACCACCTTCAAAGTAAAGCACACGAGGTGCTTAACTCTCCTAACCTCAAACTGAAGGAAAAGTTAAGACAGTACAATCAACTTATGATAAAGTCGGGAATTTTAACTAAAAAAGCCAAGGCCTTAGGACAACGTAGGGAAGGTCCCTATCCTGGTCGAGCAGTAGGACAAGGCCCTGCAGGAGCAGCAGCAGCTAGGGGTGTGAACTATTCTTTAGAAGACACCGACGACGGCGACGACGATGACGACACTTTCACAGAGACTAGAGACGATCCACCACTTCCTGACGATTCAGACGGAGAGAGTGTAGAAGAATTCAAAGGGGAGGAAGGGTTTAAACCTTGTGCAAGAGACAACACAGAGGGTATGGATGCCGACATAAAAGAAAGAATACCCGCAACTTACAGAACGACGGCTAAAAATCTCTACAGAGAATTATCTCGTCACGGAAGTCAAATTTTGAATTGGAACAGAGACGGAGAAATATATGTTAACGGGGAACGTGTGCCTGGAACTGACATAACAGATTTGTTAGCTTTTGCTGCCCGACCAAAGTCTTTGAAAAAGGACCAACCTAAAGGAAGCCAGGTTTTCATGAGAGCAGTTAAAAGGCTGAACCCCACCTTAAAATTTGTCAAAAACAAGTCGGCTTTTGCAGGGCACAGTCCTTCCTTTGCTGCCAGTCCCTTAAAAAGAGCTTCCCCTATCAAGAAGAGGAAAGTAAGTCAAAAAGGAACTGGACGTAAGTTTATATGGCGCACAAGGCTTTGAAAAAAGATGTCCTCAGGTTTTACACAGATCCTGAACAACCTGGAAGTTTCACCAGTGTATCTAAACTTCAACGTCATCACTTCAAGAAAACAAAGAAAAAAAACATAGAACAAGCTTTGGAAGATGTAGACGCTTACACCAGACACAAACCTTACAAGAGAAGATTTCCAAGAAGAAAAACACAAACATGGGGCATAGACAAACAGTGGCAACTTGATCTCATAGACATGCGAGAATTTTCAAAGGAAAACAAAGGATACCAGTACATTCTAGCGGGAATAGATGTTTTTTCAAGGTATGGTTTTGGACAACCTGTGAAAAGTAAGAGAGCTGATGACGTGACAGAGGCTTTCAAAAAAATGAGCAAAGAAAGAAAACCTCAACAAATTCAAACTGACAAGGGCAAAGAGTTTGTCAACAAAATTTTCAAAAAACACTGTGAAGATCAAAACATCAATTTTTTCACAGGAGAGAACGACGACGTGAAGTGTGCCTTAGCCGAAAGGTTCAACTCTACTTTACAAGGAAAAATGTGGAGATGTTTCTCTCATTTCAATAACTACAAATGGGTTGACTTGCTGCCCGACTTGGTTAAGTCCTACAATTTGACTTACCACAAAACCTTAGGAGCTGCCCCTTCAGACATAAATAAAGACAACTCTGAAGTCTTGTTCTACAGGTTGTACGATCAACCTCAAAAGAAAAAAGTTCCTGTCCTTCAGTTGAAGAGAAAAAATCAAGTGCGAATGTTGAAAACAAAGAAAACATTTAACAGAGGGTACGAACCTAACTGGACTGAGGAAATATACACAGTCGACGATATTTCGCCCAAAGGGTACCACCTGAAAGATCTCCTTGGAGAAGAGATAAAAGGAAGCTTCTACGAACCTGAAGTTCAGAAGGTGCAAGTCCGTCACGGAAGACGCTACAACATAGAAAAAATAGTAAAATACAGAGGAAAAGGCAAGAAAAGAGAAGCCTTGATCAAGTGGAAGGGTTATGGAGACAAGTTTAACTCTTGGGAACCTGTCAAGAACATAAACAAATGGCGTTTACCTTAACTTTACCTAGTAACTCATCTATGAACGTTTTTCCTGACAACACTTTAACTAGTTACAATACAATTTTGGCAGAATACATTAACTCTCCTACTCAGTTAGAGTGTGCTCTTCAAGAAATAACCTGTCCTACCACGTGGTACAACGTCAAAGAAGAACCCATTCTCTTGGCACAGGGAGAAAACGACCTGACAAACAACCTCCGCTCTGTAGTAGCTTTATTAAACAAATGCAGAAGAGAATTTTTTCCTGTGGAAAAACCAGGAGCCCATAGTGTCTTCAGTAGAGCTTCAAGCTCTACATCAAATCTATCAGCCCAATCTGCTTTGAAGAGAGGAGTAAAAATAACAAAAAACCTACGTCATGTCAACCCTGTGGGATCGGCTGAAACCATTCCTCCTGCTGGTCCTGAAAGTGAAAGTCCACCAACTCCTGCTGCTGCGACTGAGACGCCATCTGGAGGATTCACTTCTAACCAACCCACGCCAGAGAAGGAGGAGAAGGAAGAGGAGGAGGAGGATGAGGGGGAGGGTGACACGGCAGGCAGAGAGAAAAGGGAAATATCGTCGGCTGTGGCTGAAGTGATGTCTATGGATGACAGGGAAAAAAGGTCTCTTTCTTTTTTTGAAGAAAAGGCCGTCTTCACAGACTCTGCTAATGTTTCTCCTCTCTCTCCCAGTCAGTTACAGGCTGTGAAAATATGTACACGCTTCAAGGAAATCAGCAGATACCTGTCTAAGTATTACTTCAAGGAAGGTAGTACCTACAATATGTTTGCCTTAGAAGGTGTGAACCTGGAAAGCAACTCAGAGTTGATAGGATACTTGAACAGGACCATAAATAAACTACAGAGCATGTTGGTGAGAAAACTAAGAAACTACAGGAAAAACAACAAAGCCACCGTGTTTCACTACAACAAATACACAATGAAAAGTGTAGTTTCCTTGCCTCCTGGTGTGGTCATGCAACTCCCAGAAAACTTAGGGAAACAATTAGGTTTCGACGGAAGTGTTTTCCTAAGTGGAAAAACACAAAGCCCCTACGTGGTAGACCTTCAGTTCAAAAGTCGATGTGCTTTCGTGTACTCTGACATAGTCAAGCACAGTCTCGTGGGTGACTCTAAAGCACCCCTTCTGAGGCAAATCAACATAAATCGCTACAACGGTGACATGCAAACCATAAGTTTCCAAAACTTGATATATCTGCCAGTCACTAAAACCACCTTCAGACAGATAGGGATATACTTAAGAGACAAGACTGGGGAACCGATACCATTTGAAAGCGGATCAGTGTCGGTGGTACTTGCCTTCAGACCTCTTCAAGGATAGGAGTATATTACCATGCTTCACTACTATGGATCACCTCCATACCTGGCCCCTAGGGGTCAGTACGCTGAATACTACAGAAAATCACAGTTTGGGAACGGTGCTTTACCAGCGTACGGTGGCAGGGGCAGACAAAGAGGGCACGGACTTGGCTCGTTAATAGGTGGTTTACTGAGAGGAGCTGTTCCCCTCTTAAGTAAAATAGGACGATCAGCTGCCAAATCTGCAGGCAAAGCCTTGCTTACAACAGGAGCTGGAGTCTTGTCCGACGTGGTATCAGGAAAAGGCTTCAAGAAAAGTGTAGTTAGGAGAAGTAAAGCAACAGGGAAGAACTTACTCAAAAGGGCTGCTTCTTCTGCTCAAGGATACATAAAAGGTACATCTGGACCTCCTCCAGTCAAACGACGAGCAACCGGCAAGCGCGGAGGACGTAAGGGGCAACGCGGCAGAGGTAGAGGACAAGCTAGAGGAAAAACCTTGTTCTAGTCATGAGTCTCCTTCATCCCAAGGGTCAGGTATGTGCAGTAGGTGAACTAGACCTACACGCCTTGCCTGTCACTCAGAAGGACATATTAAAGTGTCAAAAAATAACCAAAACTACCAACAATGCCCTGACTCCACACACTGAATCATTTGACTTCACCTTCGAACCAAGCAACCTGTACACAGACCTCTCAGAAACTGAGTTGTACATGGAACTGGAAGCAGTGGCGGCAGACGGAACAGCTCACCTTGCCGTCGGCATAGAAGCTGCTCCAGTCAACAACTTGGCACACGCTCTCTTTGCTTCCTGTCAGTTGCTGATAAATGGGGAGAAAGTCACCGGCAACAATGAAGACTATGGTCTCAAGGCCTACATTTTGGACACAATTTGTTGCAACAAAGAAGACAAAGAGACTCGGTTGAAAGGGTGTCAAAAGTACATGAAAGACACCTGTGGTCACATGGAAGCCAGAGCGGGCGAAAATGCTGGATGGACGGCACGGAGAGCAGAGTTCAGTGCCCGCAACAAACATGCCTTAGTAATGAAGCCGCACCTGGATTTAATTAAACAGTGCAAGGTGCTGCCTCCGAACTGTGAAATCAAGTTCATATTCGAAAAAAATCAGCCCAATTACTACATGATGCAAGCAGCCGATTAAAACTACTGGGTCAAAATCACCAAAGCTGAAATGACACTTCTCCAAAAATGTGTCGACGACGAGGTGGTGAAAACTCACGTCAGCAGTGTCAGGAACCCACATTGGGGCCCTTTCAACTATCACATAGCCAGGTGTAAAGTAACTAAACACACTTTGGACGGCGGCTCACAAGACTACAGTTGGACTCAACCTGACACTACTCAGATCCCCACCAGGATAGTCTTGTGTATGATAAAGGAAACAGCAGCTGCTGGGACTAAGACAGAAAATCCTTTCAACTGCAGACATTTCAACGTGAAGGAAATATGCGTGAGATATGACGATCAAAAGTTTGAGTTGAAGACCGACTTCGAAACAGGCAACTGCATCAGAGCCTACAGTCAAATGTTCATAGACAGTGGGCTGTCGGCTTTGGGGCAAGACTGTGGCATAACTTTGGAAGATTTCAAAGATGGGTATTCCTTCTTTGTTTTCGACCTCACCCCAGACAGAGCACCTGAAGACAGTCGTATAAATCTCATCAAGCAAGGAAAGCTGGGCATTTCCCTTAGGTTTGCCGCCCCGACTACTCATGCCATATCTGCCGTCTTGTGTTCCTTCTACGACAACAACATCCAACTAACGGCTGACTGTCTTCCTGTCACAGACTACCACATGAACTGAGAAAAAAATGAGAACTTCAGACATAACAGGTGCACTGAAAAACCATCCACACACAAGGCGTTTCTACCTGGGAACTTTTGCCAGTAATCAATGTCCTAAGAAACCAATTCCCTCTACATGTTTCGTCAGTAACACAGATCCAAGCTCTAAACCTGGTCAGCACTGGGTGGCATTTTATGTTTCTCATGACGGGAATGTATTCTACTTTGATCCCTATGGCTTACCTCCATTTACTATATATCACCAGAGGTTCATGCAAAAGTCGTCAGATGGTCACGGGTCGTTCAGCAGAAAACAAGTGCAAAACTTTTACGCTAAAACGTGTGGAGCCCACTGCATTAACTTCCTCATAGAAACATGTCGGACCAAGGACCCACACCACACTGTGAAAAGGTTTTCTCAGGTCCCCTTCAACTTAATGGACAAAATAGTCAGGCCCTTGCTGAGGAAAAGAGAGAAGAAGAGGCAATGAGTTTCGAGATGAGTCCAGAAGAAGTAGCAGTCAAAGAAGACGTGAGCAATCTTTTGGTGAAAAGGAAAGTTAAACGTGAATTGGACGTGATAGACGGGCTTCAGAGCACGGCGGAAGTAATAGACAAGATTCTCATAATCATGGCCGAGTTAATGGACAAAGTGGTAGCCCTGGAGGAGAACGACATAGGAAGAAAGGCCTTGAAGGATTTAATGGAGAGAATGCGGGCCTTAGAGGACCGTAGTCAAAGTCCTACTCCAGCTAAGACCGGGTGCAGTTGGTACTGCAACAAGAATTCATTTTCCATATAATATCCATGTACTCTGCTTGCAAGCATATCTGATTATAATGTTTCATACCTAGCATGTACTCTGATAGGAAGAAATAATAAAAAGATTGAATTGAAAAAACCGAGTTGTGTCTTTGTTGCATTTAATTTAATATCAAATAAATAGACGTACGACAACTCCAATCTAGTTTGGGCGAATATTTTATTGGACCTGGCCAATAAACATACATAACCAGGCCTAAGTAACACAAGAAGAAAGAAAAAAATCTCCAATGTGAGACCGGTGGTCCTTCCTGGGGCTAGGCAATATGGCCGACTACAAGGCCACCAGTGAAGGAACCTGTTACATAACAGGTGAATGGAAGTGGTGACATCTGGTAATACATTTGGGAACTGCTACTGCCCATTTATCACCACTTATATGCGCGCATATAAGTAGCTTATAAATAGACGTACGACAACTCCAATCTAGTTTGGGCGAATATTTTATTGGACCTGGCCAATAAACATACATAACCAGGCCAACACGCCAAACAGAATGGAGAAAAAAAAACAACAACAAAAAAACAACAACAACAACAAAAAAAATACATAACCAGATTTTACACGAATAAGGCGCTGACCATACGCCGATCAAGATCGACACGAGCTTGTTTGGATTTTGTCAAATAATGCAACACACTCAATGATTTCCAGTCACCAATGTTCTTGATGTCCAATAGACTGAACCCTGCATCTGCCAAGGCTGATGCACCTCCTCTTCGTAACGAGTGTGAAGACAACTTATCGATGCCTACCTTGGCACACAACTTGTGCAATTTGCCTAAGTACCATGAGTAACTGCCACGACACCATTGGCCATTTTTCATGTACGACACTACTTGTGAGTCACTGGATGGGTAGTTCACCATAGATAACAGCAAGGTCAGGTAATGATGAAGGCAGAAGATAGAGTCATAGATGAATGTGAAGGGTATGAACAAGACCCGCTCCTTAAATGAAATAGTCTTTGTACGGCGAAGTCTGACGGAGACCCCCCAGACTTCCCAGGTCAAATCTGACAAGCAGACTGCCAGTCCTTGTTCAACCACATTGGACTTACGTAATAAGCCTCTGAAGCACATGATAACAGTGATCCAAAATGCCACATCTTCAGAACATGACATATCCAATAGTTTATAAATACGCTTTAAGTCCTGCACTGACGCTGGTCACGCCTGGTCCACATGATCACCTAGGGTCCTTCGGATACCTCTCATAGTGATGTAGAGTTCAAATGTATTAGGGTTGACATGTGAATAACCTAGGACCTTGTGCAACACCCAAAGTCCTCCTAGGTACTGTTTAATAGAGCTGTAGCGCAGTCTCTCAGCCAAGTGTGTAACATATAACAACACAACTTCTATACTAGCGGGGAATGGAACAAGCACACCATATAATATGCAAAATTCCAAATAAGAGTTCCATTGGCTCTTCCTAGTACGCTCCGTGGCTCCAGCCATCCACTGTGACTGGTAGTTCCGTAGTTTGTGAGTCAAGACATCCCCTGCAGCAGAAGTCATTTATCAGAAATGAAGGCAATCCTTTTGCACACCTTTTATCCGTACAGCGCGACAAAAAGTCAGGAACAATATTGTCTTTAGATTTAACGCGAGTAGCAACAATATGAAAATTATGTACAACTGATGACCAAAATAATTCTCTTATCCACCACATACAGCGAACACTCCGCGATCTGCCAGTATTTATCATGCGTTGGACTTGGGTATTGTCGGTTCTGACTACAACTTTTGTATCCGACCAATCATTTCCCCAACGTTGCGCTGCGGCAACCACTGGCCAGACTTCCAGTAGGTTAATGTCAGCTGTCTCATCATATTCACAAGGGGGTTTAACAGTATGATATAATGGAAAGCGATTATATAACTGATTGTAGGCAGGTAATTTCCATGCACCTACTAACCAATCACCATTATAACATGAGCCAAAACCAGTTAGTGATGAGTCAGTGTCTACGATAGGATGATAATCAAAGGTACGTAGGATTTTTGCAGAACCATTGAATACATAACTGAACCTTTTCCACCAGCGGATGTCATCCATAAACCAATCAGGTAGTTTGACCACCGTGACACTGTCGGCCATGTATTTGAGTAGGTTAATGACTCTACGTGAAAATGTTCTGCCTCCCCGAATAACTCTACTAGCGTGTGCCAAATGACCACACAGTTCTTGTAATTCTTTTTTGGTAGCAACAGTTTTACCCAAGAACTTGTCGATCAGTACCAATAAGTTGTCTAACTTTTGTGGGGGTAAGCTGATTTCCATTTTCACTGTGTCAATTACCAGACCCAAATACTGGACTTTGGTAGCAGGGGTTAAGATTTTTTTCCATGCAATATGGAAACCGAGACGTCGGAGCAGATCTACCAATATCGCCTGACGCCTCGCACACTCCTCGTAGTTGTCAGCCACAATGACAAAGTCATCCAGGTAACCGAAAACATTGAAAATACCTCTACGATTCATACACCGGATGACAAACTCGGTTAGTTGAGTAAAGATAAATGGTGCACATCTAAGACCAAACGATAAGGCTTGATCTTCGAAATATTCTGGTGCACCAAACCTTGCTTGGAACGATCGTCCGGATGAACAGCCACACTGCGATAAGCAGATTGGATGTCCAATACACATAAAAACGAGCCCTCATGTATGACATCAGTAACACTATCTACTTGAGTATAATGAAACGGTTGGCAAGTTGTGTACATAAAGTCATTAATACTTTTAAGATTATCATCGGGATCACCACGGCTGCAATCTGTTATGGGTCTTAAGCTGCCGTCTGGTTTTAAAATAGCCCCCAGTGAATGTACACACTGGGGTCTACTAAGAACCCTTTTGACTTTACCATCAATTAACTCCTTCCTTACCAGATCGTCCATTTGGCATTTTACACCTTCTTTGATTATGGAATGGTAATTTTTTTGAAAATAAGAACCATCATAATCCACATCAACGATTTTGAATCCGTTACGAACACCGTCTAGGATATAAGCATAGTTACCATCAACTTCCTCAAACCCCATGCATTCATCAAAGAAGGCGTGTGGGTTGAGTTGGAGGCACATGCCATCTAAGACATGAACGGAATCACAATCCAAAGGACAAGGTCTAAACCATTCAACACCATTGACAATTCTGGAAGTGTAGATAGTAGGAGTCAATATAATGTCTTCCGTCTTTGGTAATGAATCTGAAGAATTGACATGATTTGAACCACAAGGAATTACGAATTTGTTGACATCCCATAATAAACTATATTCAAGTTCACTGGTATTATCAGAATCACTGGTATTGTCAGAATCGGAAGATTTTATAATTCCACCATCTATGCCAAACTCCTCGGAGACACTGACCCCTGAATCAGAATCCACTAAGGCCTGATATCAATCATTTGATTTTTTCACAGTGCACTTTAGTTTTGTGTGATTACCCCCACAAGAGCGACATACATGTGGGTGAGGGCAATCTTTGGCGTTACAACCATTATCACCGTTAAATGCATAGCAACAGTGAATTTCATCTGACTTTTTCTTTTTGTTCTTTCTCCTCTTACTACTCGATCCCGCAACAGTACCAGCACCACTTTGAGATGATGGAGGCTGGATACCAAGAACATTACATAAGTGCTCGGCACTAAGATTCTCAAGACCAACACTGTTTGAGAAGATGTCGTGATCTAAATAGCAGAATGTGTGTTCACCAAACGATTCTCCCCTTTCACGCATCGCAAGATCATACTGAATGAGAGCATCCTCATTGTAGAATGCTTTCTTGTCAGTTAGGAATTTAACATGTTTACCATAGTTTTTACATGGGAAGTTTCTAGCCAACATGCTATTCAAGAGACCCATGCTAGCAGAAATAACATCATTCAAGGCGGGTTTTTTTACTTTATCATGCGGCATGTGCTGTTCAATGTCATAGGTCACAAACTTACTGCCACTGGCATTGTTTGGTGAAAATATCACCATTGGGGCGCCTTGAGCTTGGTGTTGTAGTTGCTGGTTAGGATACCATGCTGTTGGGTTATGTGGAATTTGAGGTTGCACAGACTGAACACCAGGAGCCTGGAACAGGCTTTGTTGATTAGGTATGATTCCTGCAGCCTGGTACTGTTGTTGTGGGTTAGGAATAACGCCAAACTGATATGAAGCCTGCTGCTGATGGGATGTTGGGACTGGAATCCCATACATATGAGAAGTAGTCGGGTTACCATATACCATAGGTGTAGGTGGGAACATTAGCCTGCCATCCGGTGCCCTAAATTGACCCACACCAGGCCAACTGACAGTCTGACCAACAGGTGTGACAGGTGGGGAATAAGGTGTGCCATCTCTGTAGAACAGCTGAGGAACAGTGTTAGCAGCTACACCACCACTTCTCCACTGTTTCCACAGTAGGAACTCCTGATAATCATTGTCTAATTCACCATGGGAATGACTTTGACCCACTGGATAGTCAGGTTGATTGTCTCTGGGGACCGGGTGATTGTACCGGGAAGGTGGCTTGTTATCGCGGGTGAGCGACTTGTTTACTTGGGTATTTCCCTCTACTGGAGGCAATTTTTTACACAAGTTGGGTAATTCAAACATACCTGAGGTGGTTTCAAGGCCGGATTGGCCTGCGGAGGGTCCCATAACTCTAGAATTAGGCCCTAAAACAGTGTTTGCGGCCGAAAACCGGCTTTCCGGAAGTACAGGGCGGCCATTTTGGACTCCGCAGTTAAAGTTAGAGCTGGCTTGTGATTGGCCAGTTTGGAAGCCTGGTGTGTTCGAGTCCCCACCTTTATTCCTTACTGTATCCAACTCTGATGGGTTCAAACACCTAGCACTAGCAGCAAGAAAAGAAGTTTGGGCCTCGAACGCACCTATGGCGTTCGACCCACCACTTTAGTTCCTTACCGCATCCAACTCTGAAGGATTCCAACATGGGGCACTAGCAGTAAGAGAAGAATTTTCGGCCTCGAACGCACCCATGGCACCTCGCCAAGCCCGTACGCCTTCGTTTAATTGGCGAAGAGATCTGTTATTTTCAGCCCTTAGGCTGGCCAACTCTAGTTCCAACTCTTTGCGTTTACACATTTCATCAGTTTTTGATTTCCTGGCCCTTTCAAGTTCAATCTGATGCAATAAATCATTTTGTGTAGATTTCTCCCCAAGGCTGCTAAGCTCACCATGTTGACCGTCCTTCCCCTGGGGCGGCCGGTCGCTCTGCCTGGCCTCCGTGGCCTCCTGCTCGTCACGCTCGGCTGAATCCGCTGAACCAGGTAATTCTTTGAATCCTCCGGAGAATAACGTTTCCCCGGATTGGTCACCCCACAATTCGGGCACAGGCCACGCATTTAGTCATGATGACTGGGAAAAAAAATCTCCAATGTGAGACCGGTGGTCCTTCCTGGGGCTAGGCAATATGGCCGACTACAAGGCCACCAGTGAAGGAACCTGTTACATAACAGGTGAATGGAAGTGGTGACATCTGGTAATACATTTGGGAACTGCTACTGCCCATTTATCACCACTTATATGCGCGCATATAAGTAGCTTAATAATGAGTCATAAGTATTGCGTAAATCCATAGGAACATTGCATCAGAACATGAGTCATGGTTATTGTGTAATTTCTTTCAAGGATTGCACAATACACCCTCATACGTAGGTCATACGTTTTTGCAAGTAGGTTAGTAGGTCACTTCCGGTTTGCAAGTAGGTCAACCCTAGGTATTGCACAATTCTTTTAATTTATGCAACTAGGTCAGGTCACTAGGTCAAATGGAATCCAGCTCTCTGATTGGTCGAAAAAACTAGGTCATGACCTTATGACGTCACTTCCTGTCAAATCCAGCCCTCTGATTGGTTAAAACTAGGTCACTTCCGGTCTACCAGTAGGTCATGACCTAGTTAGTAGCTAATCCATTGCGCTGACTTTGCATGTATATACTACTCATATATCATCGTAAAAATGACCTCATCAGTAACTGCAATTATCAAAAGATTGCAGGATGGCAAAGTTTTCAAAAAAGCAGTACATGTGTCCAGATTGAGAACACCAACATCCAGGGCCAGCGCCAAAGCCATAGTCAAAAGACTACAGACTGGCCCGGCTTTATCTCTCTACGACCCAGATTTGAACTTAACACCTTCTACCAATACCCCCACTCCCCCTCCAAAAAGAAAGAGAGGGAGACCAGCCAAAAAGGGTATTGTCAGCTTCTCACCACCTAAAAAGGCCAAAAAGCGCCATCAGCAAAATAAATAAACAAACTACACACTCTCACACACCAAAGCACAGCCCCCCCCCCAAAAAAACCACAACCAAATAAACTGCAAGTCAAACATACCTCCATCCTATGCATCAGTGATCTGGATAACCACCACGTGCCTACACCTTGATCCCTGATCAAGTGCAGAATCCGCATCCAACACCGCCCCCTCCCTTAATTTACCAAACATATTACCCCCAGAACATATAGATACCAACCACATTGCACCCAACGCCTCACACGCCACCTGTCCAACACTAAATACTGACCACCTCCCAGAAACCTCCCAATATACAAACACCATTCCTTATTTCCTTTCTTTACTTTCTGTTTTCAATTTATCAATTTTTCCTTCTCAAAACACCAATACACCCTTTTTCCTCTCGTTGTACGTTGTTAAAATTACACAACACTCACATGAGCTTTGTAGATTTAGTTTTTCCCACGCCCATGGACGTTCTCAGCACACCCACATTTAATGGTTCGATACGCCACATATACTACCCAAGGCAGCAGCGCATTCTAGGGTATATATATAAAATTTTTATTTTATATATTCTTGCACCGGCTTGATGGCTTGTCAGGACTCCTGTTAAATTCGGTATTCTTGCCACCGACACGCCTACTGTAGGAGTCCCTGTCTCCCATGCTCCAACCATGTTTGCACCTCTGTTTTTCTCAGATCCAGTAATGCAGGTGGAATACCATATTGATTGGCTGTAATCAACCACAGCCCCAATTTCACGCCAAGCTTCTACAAAGCAGGCAACCCACCTGGTCAGAATTCAATCATAACCCTGACCTGCATCTACCAACCTTCTTGACCTAAAAATTCCAATTTTTAATCAATACATACCAGGCCTTGGCCGAAGGCCACCAGAAATTTGCATACGGGGCAGGCCAGCCCCCACTGCATATATCCAATAAGATAAGGCCTAGCCTTTTTAGGGCAAGACATACCTACATGGGAGACCTGCAACTGAGGGTTAGCTTCCCTCACGACCTGGTTTATAAGCCTTGACCCACCCCAATCTTATCCATTCTCAATAATACACCACATCCAACCACTTCCTGTTTTTCTGAGAGCAAGTGCCTGATTGAAGATAACCATGGCGAACAGGGCATGCAGCCAGCCCAGGTAGGCCTGTCTTAAGTGTCCATCTCAGTACATAGACCATCAGTCGTTCTTGTATTTGGTAATGACATATTTATTGTCATACTGCCCAGACTCCTCAATTCACCAATGGTAGTGTGAGCTCAGAGTATCTAGAAAAAGTTGAATGATCATCACTCTTCACTGCCCAATATTTGTGCCCTGCTGAATCCTCCATCTCGTGTGAACCTAACATCTCAGTACACTCAACCAACTTATTACACAGGTAGACTTACCCCGCAAAATTTCATTCTTTCCAACCACAGATTGGACACCATTGATTGCTGGACCATACATGACCTATTAGGTCCTGTGGGATTATTGGATGCTGATAGAGAAATCCTTGAATTAAGATCTCTCATCTGCCGGTATAAGAACTTGGTCCTGGGAATATCTCCCTGTGACGTGGCTTTCTACTTGACAAACCCTGCTGTGTTAAAGCAAATGGATTTAACCAATGATCGTGTTCAAACTGTCATAAAAACAGTACTTACTATGGTGTGCTCCGACACACCCACTAAACCTATCTGGGCGAGGTTTGACCAGCATGTGGCTAGTTACTTAGCCCTATTGAGCGCAAGGACGCTCCTGGCTTCAGAGAAGCCGCTAGCTAATCTGCCTAGACACTATACAAGTGTCGGCAGGAGTCTAGAATTCAAAAATTCGATAGATCTGGTTCTCCAACAAGCCATCTTTGAATGGTATTACTGGTCAGGCAGGTCCAGATATTTCCGGCTCCAAGTACCCGGCTTAGACTCACGCAGGGGTAAGCTACCAACACTCACATATTATATTTTTATAATTTTTCTTAACACTTTACTAACCAATATTACACAAAGATACCAAGCTACCCCACACCCCTTTTTCCCCAAACCTGTTATCTCACCAATACCCCACACCTAACCACCCACACACAAACAAACACCCAGTGCAAGACCCCCCCCCCCCACACACACACACACACAAACCGCTACCCCCTCATGTCTTTTCAAAAACCATTTTTCTAAGACCCTACATATTCTTTGAAAATTTTTTTTTAGGGCTGCAGTCCTGATGACTACCCTAGCGACAATCCTAGCCACAACTGTCGGATTGGTACACCAGGAATTTAACCAAAGGACCATCTTCAGACCAAATTTTGGAGTAATTTTCACAAAAATGGACCAACCCCTCCTCTCCAACTATATGGATTACCCACTAGTACTAAGCCTAAACCTGACCCTAGACCAGCCCCTCAGAAAACCAGACAATATCTCACCACTAGTGAAACCCAGCGCACCCCCATACATAACCTAAACAGCCACAAATTTGGATCACATGTTAGATAACCTTTTCTACAAATCACAAACCCTACTGAATGAGCTAATCAAGATGGTAAGCCCGCCCAGCATGAGATATCCAAGAAATGCCCCAGGCCAGCCCATAGGAGATATCCTGAGAATCCTGGTAGGTTTGGGAACACAGCCTGAAATTGATATCCTAAATTCAGAGATGTCAGAATTGGATAAAAGATTCGCTACCAAAATGCATGTAGTTGAATTAGCCACACATTTCCTCTTAAATATGTCAGAATATAATTATCACACACTCACCGCTTTCTCAGAATTCCAAAATGACACAGATGATGCCTTATCACTGTTAGCAAACAAATTTCAAAATTTAGACTCAAACCTTTCTGACATTTTTCTGAATTTGGAATCACAAACCAAACAAGACACTTTCTACTCCATGCTATTTTCGGCCGCAAATTCACAAATAGAATCACTCATCGATCTCCATGATGACTTAAGCAACCTATTATCTGCTCTAAATTCACTCATGGAGGGCGAGCTACCCCTTACCCTCATTCCACACGACACATTAGAAATAGGACTGAATAACCTTTCAGACGCCCTCAGTAGCAACCACCCAGAAATAAATATTCTGAAATTACCGGTAGATTTCTACTACAAAAGGAAAGTTAGGGCCCAGTGGAATGATAATACCACATTACTTATAACCATACCGGTACCCATAGGCCTAGGGGAAAATACCTATTCAATATATAGAACAGAGACCTTCCCCATCCCTTTCGATACCTCAGACCCTCATTCAATAGGATACACCCTCTTACAAAAACTACCCCCATTTATAGCATTAGCATCAACCCACTCACACTACATTGAGCTACAACAAGCCGACATGGACCTGTGTACATATGATACCTTTATCAGTTGTGACCTGCCCCTACCCTTGTTATCTCCCCTACACCCCACATGCTCCCTGTCACTACTGTTAGACACATCAGATGCAGTACACCACACATGCAGTTTCGCTGCACACATGTCCGCCCCCATCCCACGCTTCGTTAAGTCTATATCACATTCAGACTACCTGTTAATCACCAATGAATCACCCTCACTTATGCTATGTCCCAATGAAGGCCAAATTGAGCTTAAAAACGCAGCCTCTTCAGTAATATCAGTACCATGCATGTGCTCAATTAGAAATGCTGGAATGATAATGATAAATTCAAACCTTTCCTGCATACATAACACTACACTACAGCCCCTTGTTAGGATACCCATCAACCTCCCTCTATGGCGCCATTTTGGCAACCCACCAGCCAATGTTTCAGGCGTCACCATGACAACCATTCCCCAGACCCTAGATCTACCAAATTTTGAATACTTAAAACACCTCCACAACCAAAGATTATTGCCTATACTTAAAGAAGTAATCGCCCTCAGGAAAGCCGCCCTAGGTTTGACCAAGTCAAAACCCTTCTTGTCAGTAAATACATTAATGCATCTTGGCTACCACCTGGAGTATTCCCCCTGGCTACATCTTCTGTCCCCGCTACTGGCCATCTTGTGTTATGCAATCACGTGCCACGGTCAACTGCGCGTGACGAGACTGGCGCAGCTGGTCACCATGCACATTGCGCTGAAGACACCAACCATGGCGGACGCGGCAAAGTTCGACACACTAAGAAAGTTAGTGCTGAACATCAGCAGCTTGTGGCCGCCTAAGGCAACAACTTCGCCACATCCAGAGAGCGGCATGGAGGAACACCAGTCTCCATACCAGGCCGGCAGGTATGATACCATGTGGGCCTGGATCCTGGTTTTCCTGGCCTTATACCTGGCCCGCGCCTTGGCCAGGAGATGCTGGCGACACTGGCCCTACCTAACCAGGGTGGATGATATCACAGAGATGCCAAAATTCGTCCTCCCAATCCACTCAGAGGGTAGGACCTACGACTTCATCGTCGGCAGGATGATTTTCGGCAGAAACCTGTGGCCCTTTTCCATCATGGCACCCAAGGTGGCTAAGCCCCGGCTGACCAGCCCCTTCGGCCGCCACCTGGAAGTGGAGTGGAAGGGGGAAGTGACCTTCATAATCGCCGGGAAGATTAAGCAGGTTAAGTTGGAGCGTTACCCCAGATGCCCTCTGTTCTGGAGGCTACGACTCCACAAGGCTCTAACATCCAGCCCCCATGTCTTGACCCTGGTGATTAAGGAAAAGGGACAGCCGGACTTCCAGCTCTCACCATCAGACACTGTCCCAATGCCCCAGCTGTCACCACCCACAAGATATAGATCCTCCTTATGCCCCAAAATGGAAGTCCCCTCTACATCTAGGAGTCTGGTAGAACTCACTAAGTTCACTAACCTAGAGCTACAACCGGGGTCAGACAAATATCTGTTTGACCCCACCACATCGGATGAAAGGCCCAAAAAGTCATCGCCCATCGGTAAGTTTATTTGTTTTTAATCTAGAAACCCACAACAAGCCACATGTGGGGATCATCAATTGGAATTCAGCCACGGCACTGTTCCCCGATCCAGGAGATCATAGCAGAAAGAAAGCTCGGGCCCAGGCAGCGGCAAAGCAATCCGAGCTCACTATATCGACTCCCCTGAACCCCAGGAAGCCCAGCATCCCAACTGCCTATATGTGTTTAATTTCAAACTGGCTGAGAGGGCCTATTACATAATCTATGGTAGGTAAAATTTCGACTCACCATTCCAACATGGCCGAGTTTCGGTTCATGATGGAGACCACCGTCCCAACCCAGCGACTACCGGCCACCCCCACAATCATATAACTTTGGACCGTCCCGAGGCTATACCCAAATGTCAGTAGCGTTTGGAAGATACCATCACACTTATGTGGGGATGGCAGGTGGCCTTTACACATACGCCGCAAAGACGCTTATGTGGGGATCGCCCCCCCCCCACCTAGCCTACCCTTTTGACCCCCCCTCCCCCCCGCCCCACACTGAACCCCCCAACCCCCGAAAGACGCCCAAAACACACCCACACACAGCCATCATTACCAACACTGAGCTAAAACAGCATGATAACCACAGCTAACCTAACCAGCACAATAGATCGGCTTACATTAATGTTCATCGGTATTATCACCGGTTGCAGCGTCTGGCCCTGACCACTTTCGCGCCATACGCGGCAGCCCGGCGCCATCTTGGTTTCGTTCCAAATACCGAAACTGACGGACGTCACGGCCGTCACCATGACTACAATCGGTCATGTGACACCCGCACGTGGCATCTCTACCACAACAACAACATTAGCACATGTTCAGACTTTAACTTGCTCAGATCAAACTTACCTCAATAACCGTTGACCGCCCCGCCAGGAGGGATGATCAGCCATTGGATCTGCGTAATGCTGAAATACAAATTAAAAGTCATATTAAACCAAAGCTCCACGTTTTGAATAAGCAAATTATCAAAAATTCAAAATCGCTCTTGAAGTCAGAAAATACTTACAATCCACCCGACATGGTGATGGTCAGGTGTAAAACCGTCCCGTTGGGCATGACCAGGTCCACCTCGAACACCTCCATCCTGGTTATGTAACATTATGACATCACAGACGGACGAGCGCCCCTTTTATAGCAGCCCGGATCAAAATTTTGGCGACACAAGACAAATTTCTTTTCCCTTTTTCCTTCTTCTCCTTTTTTTTTTTCGACCCACCCCCCCATTCCGGACCAAAAACAATTTTACTTCAATCAACCTAAACAAAATCCCTTTCAAGACAATCGAGACAGGTGAGAGTCGACCTGAGCAGGTCATACCTATATTTATTCCCCATAGCTTATCCGTTTTCCTCGCCATTACGGTGCAGCACCAGCTCGCTACTACCACCTGGTGGAATTTAGATAAACTAACCATAGCGTCCCTGGATACAGGACCCGCGCTAAGCCAAGTGAATCAATTGAGCTCTGTACTCAAGTTTTGTACGTTCACGAAATGATATTGATATCATGTCCTTTCTCCGTATTGACCGTGGTCTGCCTGCAACCCAAAACAGACAAACTATAGGTCCATGAACTAAATTATTTTTCCCTAGTCACAACTACCGCCCCACAGCCATACAATACCAATGCTACTGTATTTTGTTTCATGGTCGACACACGGACAAAATTAACCTTTTTGGTCAAATTCGGTATTTTTGTGGACCGCCTTGTGAACCATACAATGTTTTTCAGCCTGTTTCTAATGTCAGACACCCCTCTGTTTTTGTCTCTATCTACAGGACCACAGAAGAAGAAGAGCAAGGAAGGCAAGCGCAGCCTGGGAACAGATTCGCCTCCATCTACAGACCCAGGCCAAGCCCCTACAGCAGGTGGTGCCACAGCAGCTGGACCAACCGGACCAGCAAAAGAAATAGCAAACCCCACCAAGAAGATTTCCAAGCAGGCCCAATAGACCTAAGGCCCCCGAGCAACACCACCAGCCACCTAATAAGCCGCACCGGCAGGTCCTATACGCAAATAGGACTTGCAACCAACAGGCCTGGGACTCCAATTCCCCCAGGATATGCAGCTTGGAAGGACAGTTATTTCTCCCCCAAGCCTGTACACCCAACCAGGCCAGCCACCTTAAACCTGTGTACCTTATGTATGGGCGGCCCAGGAAACTTTGCATGCCCCTGTGCTTATTATCAAAGCCAGGAACAAGCCACAGCACACAGTTCACCTTCCTTTACCACCTTCAGGCCAATCAACAGAAATTCAAAAAGACATTCATTCAAGCCTACACCACCACCAAGAAGCAACATGACATTAGACTCACCCCTTGATGACAGCAGCTCATCCTCCTCCTCCTCAACTTCCCCTGAGGTTGGAGACATGGCTTTTATGGAAGTCTCATTCTCAAAATTTAGAATAGACTCCTTTGATGACGACTACAGCATGGAAGCCAAACAAAGGAGAAAATCGGCTGCTGGAAAACATTTCTGTAGATCCCCTATGGAACACTACAATTTACCACCAAGCAGCATTGGCACAAAATTAAGAAAATATAAATACTAGGACTATATACACATAAAATAAAAATCATGAACTTTATATCTCCTTGATCTGACATTGTAGGGACACAATTTTTCCCACCCCCCACCCATGGGACTCCCAGAGTCACCACATGTTTACAAATTTATATGCTGATTCATTCTCAAGAAGTTGATATAAAGCGTTCAAATTTATTACTGTGAAAACTTTTAAACCTCATGTAAGTTTTTCTTTGATGCTAACCCACTCTGTGAGGATACTGAGTCAAATCAGAAACCTAGGTGCCACAGAGCCCCACCCCCCCAATAAGTTACCTTTTTCTCTAAAAAGGACCATACCTGTTTTTCAAGCCCAAAACAGTTTGCATTTGCATTTATGGGTTTTAGTCTTAGCCAGTGTGTTACATTTTTCCTTTGTATTTATTGTATTGCAAGATTACTGCCAATCGTCTAAAAAACGACAAGACAGTTTTCAGAGTTTACATGTTTTCTATTGAGTTTAATGATGAATATTTGTCAACTAGTCAAACTCAAGTACACTTGCAGCAAGCCTCGTTGAATGAAAACGCTGTGGCTGCCCTGATTACCCAAGGCAGCACATGACACAGAATATGACTACTGCCCTAGTCAATATCCGACTATGTAGAGGATATATTTTTGAAGCATGTATTTTTATATAAAACTTGTTAACCATGTACACTAGATCTCATTCAGTAACCGGTATATGTGACAGAGTATCACTGCTGTTTCTGCCCTGATTGCTCAAGGCAGGACATAGCAACCAGTATCACTGTTGCCACCAGGATTCTCGAAGTATTTCTCATCCATGTGTATTTTCTTGATTTGCATGTATCTCTAAGATTTTTATAGCAATCAGTACATAGTAGAGACTGTCACCACAACCTTGTGGGCTCGACTATATTTTGTATGTGTTTTTCCAACGAAACCTGCCTCACCATTGAGGATGTTATTGTTCTTAGAAGTAGATCTATACACACAGTTGATGATTCAAGAATGTAAGTTAAGACATTTATACCGGTATCAAGCCAAGTATACACAACGTTCACCAAGTTTTGAGTCACCTTGCAAAGTTTTACCAAACCTTGAATGTACCAATGACGATTATAAGAACTTGTTCTCTACCTTTTGCATTCGCGTAGAATCGAAAAGGAATGTGGGGATATCTCAATGGGGTATTCATGGTTCATTTATTATTATATGAAATATTTTAAGCCGAATGATCAAGCTCGCCTATAAGGCTCCCTTTACCAAACCTTTGGATCTGACAGAGCCAGGTATCTCTACCCAGCTCTGCCTCTCCTGGCCAGTGACCTCAGATTCACCTCCGGATCCTGGCCAGGGGGTCATGACCTCGACCCCCACTAACCCTAGGTACAGGGTGGGAGTGTGCTCACACCCACCTCCATTCCTAGCCAATCAGGAATCAAGCTGCTCCTCCAACAGGTGGCCAGCTCGACCCACCTTTAGGCAAGCCCCCTCCCCCCTCCAGGGTGAGATGATGCAAGGCACGCCGGGTCTTGCCAATCCCTAAGCATGACGTCATGCTTCTCCCAAGACTGACGTCATGCCTATCCCGAGCTGCTCCTATATATATGAATACAGGACTAGCTTGGGATACTCTTATTCTTTACCTTCCTCTCTCCATACCTAGTCTCTATGACACACAGTGCCTCAGTATAGAGCTAGCTTGATCAGGTGGGCAGCATACACATTGTACATCACCATGCAAACATGTACCTGCCTAGCACTACAATAAAGTGGATTCATCAACTGTATTCTCTGGACTCCTGAGTTGCTCATGTTCATGACTTGTAACGGTCCGTCGACAATGGCCTCCACAAAACATATCATTGTGCTTCATATAAAGGACTTTCTCTACCAGTGTTGGTGGAATCATAACGCGCCCATACAGTTTTACTGGCTCTCTGTATTTCTTTTCCTTTCTTTGTCTACTGAACTTGCACAGCAGACCGTTATCATTGACTCCCATAAGTTCTGAGCTGTATCGTATGGTTCTGGCCTTTTCTTTACCTTCAGGGAGAATAATTTCTCCATGAACTTCAAAATGGGGCCAAATTCCAGGTCATTTTCCTGCTCCCTTCTTATGTCTACTTCATCCAACTCGTCCTCCTCAATTTCATGCAATATTAACTCACAAGTTCTAGCTGTATTACCTGTCATGTACATTCTACCTTCCTTATCCTTATTCATGTCATGGATCAGCAGTTCACATCCAACATCAGGTTCAAACTCGCCAGTTTCATTGTCTGGTTCTAGCTGCCCCTTTTTTAATGGAACTCGTGACAAATAATCCGGGAGATGATGGCCCTTTCCTGGATGGTACTCAATCTTGAAATCAAAAGGTGTTAATGCAAGACCCCATCTCCTCAGCCTCTGAGATGGCGCTTTATGTGCATTTTGTAATATTGGCACCAATGGTTGGTGGTCCGTCATGATTGTGATTTTCCCTGAATGTAACATGTCCTCATGATGCTTAAGCACCTTTATGATTGCCAACCCTTCCTTTTCAGTAACTGTATAGTTTTCCTCTGCCTTATTGAGCGTGTATCCATAATAAGTTACCGGCCGCAACTGCGTGCCCACCATGTGGCATATTGCAGCCCCTATAGCTGTCCCACTAGCATCGGCCATTATATAGAAATGTCCCCCTATTTGTGGATGAATTAATAGAGGGGGCGATGTCAATTTCTCCTGAATCACTTTACAAGCATTCTCACAATCCTCAGTCCATTCCCATGCAGTGTCATTCTTCAACAAATTATTCAGTGGTACAGCATACACAGCAAATCCTGCTATAAAATTCCTGTAGTAATTACAAAGCCCCAGAAAAGATCGTACCTGTGTTTTATTTCCTGGTCTACCAAACTCCTGCATCTTATCAGTGATGGCCGGTTGTGTAGTCAGTCCGTCAGCTGTTACTATATGACCCAGAAACTGTATTTTATCCCTACACCATTCACATTTCTTTGGTTTAATTGTCAGTCCTGCTTTAATAAATGCCTTAAGTACCTTATCGACATTAAGCATGTGTCGTCCAAATATGCCATGTAATATTCCGGGATTAATCCTTCCAGAGCCATTGACATAATTCGTGTAAATTGCCACCCACTGTTTTTCATACCAAATGGTATTCTCCTATATTGCCACACACCTGAACTTGACTCGAACGCTGTGTAATGCTTACTACCTTCATCCATGTCGCACTGATGGTATCCGCTCAGTAAATCCATACATGAGAACACTGTAGGCTTTCAATATGCCATGTACATAAATAGACTCCTCGCAGTTGGCATAGGGTATGAATCGCTTTCTGTTATCATGTTCAATACCCGATAATCTGTGCATAATCTGGTCTTACCATCCTTTTTCTTGACCAGTACCAATGGGCTCCTATACACACTTGTACTAGGCTCAATAATTCCTAATTCCAACATTTCTCGTATCTGTCTATTGATTTCCCTCATCTTTATTGGCAAACATCTGTACGCCTTCACCTTGCATGGTCCTTTTTCTGTATTCACTTTAAGCTTCATTGGGGCATATGTACAATGCCCCAATTCCGACATGTCAAATGCAAATGCGTCACAGTTGTCAGCCAGCATCTCTTTAAATTGTACCTCCTCATCTTTAGATATGCATGTATCACCCAATGATAGCATTCTTATCTTGTTTTTCTTTTTATCCTTAGCACTCTGGATCTCTGCTTTCTTCCTTTGGGAATCTACCTGGACATTAATGTTACATACTGTAGCTTGCCTTCTGTCCTGTATACCTCCTGTCTTAGATGTTACCATATCTGCTGGTGTCAGTTCCTTTTGTATGTCTAATATTTCACATACCTTCAGTGTATCTAACTTAGCTGCTTCTATTATCTCCGCATATCCTAGGACATCATATTTACTGACAAATACTACACTGTCAGTCCAATTGCCTATCTTAGTCCACCAATTCTTTCCCATAAAGTTCAAACTCTGTTCCAGGGCGACCATTGTCAGGTTTGATGGCTCAATTTCCACCACATCCCATGGGTTCTTACTCAATTGTTCCCATGGTTCCAACCTAATTATCTCCTCAGTCCATGGTTCTAACCTGACATCCTCTATTGCTGATACTGGACATCCTGTAAATAGTTCTACTACACTACTCTTCATCCTGTTATCAGCTCTTACGTCCAGAAGTAAATCTCTGCCTAATATTACTTTGTATAGCAATTCTTTTGCCACATTAAAATTATAATACATGACTGCTCCTCCCATAATGATCTTCACTCTGATGTTTTCTATAATTCGTGTCTCATTATTGTTTCCGAATCGCACTGTCTGGTTCATTCCATCAATTGACTCCCATACATCGCTATCTGTTAACTTATCTCTGACCTCTTTGGCCATGAAGCACTCTGAAGCCCCCGTATCAATGAGCCCTTGTATTTCTTCTCATCCAATTACTACCGATACCACCATTGCCTGTTTTGATTGAGTATTTGTTTTAGGTCCGTTCGCCTGTATAATATTGAATATTTAATATCGACGAGCCGGACCAGTCCACGAGTTTCCCTGGTTCCTATCTCTGTTGTACCCAACTCTACCTTTACTCCATGCCTCTCTGGCTCCCACATCTTTTAACCAATAGCAGGCGTGTGTGCTATGTCCCTGCCTATTGTGTATTAGGCAGAATGCTCTACTCAGGGGTACTGTTTCTTTTCCTTCCTTTAATGCTTCCATTTCTGATCCATCCATCTTGGCCAATCTGGTATACTCTTCTTTCTTCTATCATTCAGATCCAGTGACCTAAATCCCCCTTGCTGAAACCTATTGTTCCCCTGTTGGTTGTAACTACCCCCTTGCCTCTGGGGTACATTTCTTCCCGTCCAATTTCCTGCGCCTCTCTGGGGAGGTCCCTGTACCTCCTGTCTTCTTTGGTCCTCGTACCTTCTTCTACTGTCGTATCTCCTCTCATCATTATATCTCCCGGGTCCTTCGTATCCCCTTCCATCACTCCTAGGCCTATCATAGTAGGCCCGTCCGTCCGGCGGCCTATTATTCATTTGATCTCTCCTGCCTAAATTATACCCATCCATGGCCATGTTTTCTGCAATTGACCTGATATTGTCCTTCCAATACTGCGCCTCCTCATTGGTATCCCTATCCACCTTTCTTACTATACCAGGGGTCCCGTTCTCAATTACTGCCGTTGTTGGCTGATTTACTCTTGGTTGCTGTCCTTCCAAATACAGCGCCTGATCCAATGCTGACTTGATGTCAGGATGGGCTGTCCTCATCAGTTCCCCCTGAATATACGGCAGGGTCCCTGTTAAGAACGTTCCCAACAGTGTGTCATCATCATGCCCTTCTTTCTTCTGTTTCATAATTTCAATATAAAATTCTGTGACTGTCTGTCCTGTTTTCTGTTTAAGTCGGGATACATCTTTCAGTTTCTGCCACTTCGGCTTTTTGTCCTCGAAGGCTCCTTTTAAGGCTTCCTCAATTAAGGCCACAGTATCCTTCTCACCATCGGGGAGAGCTTCAATCAAATCATATGCTCCTCCTCTAAGGTGCATTTTTATCACATCTAAAAATGCATCGGGCTCATATCCTTCTCACCATCGGGGAGAGCTTCAATCAAATCATATGCTCCTCCTCTAAGGTGCATTTTTATCACATCTAAAAATGCATCGGGCTCATATCCATATATGACCCTCAGTGATTTCATCTCATTGAGGAACCTCTCATAACATTCCCCCTTGGCCCCAGAAAACGTGGGGAACTTAATATTAGGATAAGCAGGCATATCTGTTTGTCCTAAGTTACCTGGTATATATTCACCGTCTTCATCGGATGGATCAGAGAAACTACTCCTATTACCTGTTCGTGAACTCTGTCTCGACCCGCTGTCACCTTCACCTTCAGATAATCGTCTCTCAGGCGTTCTTACCCTCTCTGGTTTGTTACCAATGTTTTCTATTTCTTCTAATGACCGTTGTGCTTCTTCATATCTCCTAACCAACTTGTTATTCTGCTCTCGTATTTCCCTATAATATTCCTCCTCACTATCAGTATCGCCCACCTGGGCTGTTCTGGGCAGCACAGGCTCTCTGCTTATAGGCTCACCATCAGACTGTATTAACTCGTCCACTAACTGAGGCCCGCGTCCTTTATTAATTATCACTTCCGCCTGTATTTTGTCAACATCTGATTCGCTCACTATTTCAAAATCGTCTTCCTGAATATCTTGTTTCTTTTGTTTTGATTTCTTCCGTGACTGGAGGTGGCCCAGTGTTACCATAGTTGCACTGCTTACCGTCCCAGTCCAACTGGATATGCTCCGCAGGTCCTGCAGACCTTAAGGCCCCTTTTCCTATATTGGGATACTCACTTGTCTTACTTTGGTGGCCTAAATCTGCTTCAGGTAGTTCTAATTGGTTGCCTCCAGTACTACCTGGCGAAACACCCTGCGAGCTTGGTAATATTCCTCCGTAATCCACAGTACTCTCACACACACTTATATCATCATCATCTTCCTCTTGTGTTCCACCCAATATGTTTGGTGCACTAGTGTCCGGGAACGGGCATCCTGACATTTATAACATCAAATGTAGTGCCCCTCGAATTGATCACCATCTGCGCTATAAGACTTTGGGTAACCTTATCTGCTCCATTACGAGGTGTAATCATTATCAGCGCCTTATAGGGGGAGTGGCTCTGGTAGAATACTAATGCACCTAATCAATAATCATAAGTCCATATTACAGGTTACCTTTTATTGAACATTCCATTTCCAGGTGAAGATACAATCCTTAGTCACATTAACTCCTGTTGTGGTCTACTAGGGTTCATCCAAACCTTTAACATGTGTATACATTTCAATCGCATGTCGACTTCATATCCATGTGTGTGTGTGTGAGACCTCTGCTAGTAATCACTGAGGCTTAAGTTACAGCTTTATCTAACACTCGTAACCCTACATAGTGCTACCGATGATACAGCTGGTGCACTCTCCTATTGGATTAACTCTGCGAGTATATGCCGACCCTCTAGCTTCGTGTGTTATCTTACTTCAATAATAATATCTCCTTCTTTATCGTCCTTTATGTGTATCCCTCTGTCCCTTTACTAGTTCACTATTCTCCAGGCAGGGACCCCTTATGCCCCTGATAGCTTATAATCGTACTCTGGCCCAGTTTACTACCTTGGGATGTTATGCTGGTATTTTCATGTAGATTATTATGTTAATTGTAAGGGGCCTTCTTATTTTTCTGGCTGTACTATCTTTTGGACAAGCTCCCTGGTCGGTCGGTGTAGGTGAGAGGGTGTATGGTATATCCTGTTTACATGATTCTTCTAACCTTTACCCATCTCTTTTTATCTTGCAGGTGTGGTTCTGCCCAGTCGTCTTCCACCTCTATGTTAACGCTTTATGGACCATGTTAACCCTTTATGGATTGCAGTTTACATTTATGTACATTATTACATTTGACACTCGTTATTTACAATAAACGTTTCTAACTACTCTCCTCTTAACTCCCTTGCACAACATGCTCATACACAATAGGTAACAACAATACACAGTTTATTGGAGTAATATAGACACATTAGGACACCATGCATACACCATTCAAAATGGTCACAATTCAGATTCTGGTAAGTCTATTGACTTTGTTCTACATAACATCTTGTTCAGAAGTCGTAGTTAGACAGAACTAAGGAGTCATCTTCAGGAAAGAGTCAACCCCAATGTTACACGGCGTAACATTGTTAGATTTTGAGTTTGTAATTAAAGTTCAAATTATTCAGAACAATGCCAAAACCAATTAGACTTAGTGAAGCTCTGCTAGACAGAAGACACTACAGTCTAATCCATACCAAGCTATTCCTTTTTAGTAAGTGCTCATCTACCTGTTTATGTTGTTAAAACCAGAGAAAAGGTAATGTACTTGAAAAGAAAAATATGGCTGAGGAAATACAAGGGTTTCAATGAGGAGCTCTTTATTGACTGGCTTGCCATGGCTGATTGGGACTTTTTTTATACCCTATTTGACCCTGATAAGGCCTGGAAATTTATACAGAATCATATTGTAGATTTTCTGGATGAATATTGTCCTTGGACGGAAATTGAGGTTGTTAACAAACGAAATAGATGGATGACTCAGGAAATCCTCAGCATGATTTATGAACGTGAAAATTATGTTAACAGTTTCCTTCGTACCAGGGACGAATTTTATTTAAATCGTGCTAGGTCCCTTCGATGCAGAATAAATAAGGCCATTAATTTCGCTAAGGCCAATCAAGTTAAGAATGCTCTTGAAGAGAATAAACATGATCAGAAGAAATTCTGGCGTGTGATTAATGGTATTCTAAATCCGGAATTTGAAATATCTCTACCTGAGTTATTAGGTGAAGATGGCTATGTCAAATCAGAACAAGAATCTGTTGATTATTTGAATGATTTTTTTTCCGCTATCGGTGCTAAGCTATCTCAGCATATCACGGATAGAGGATTCCCAGAGAGAATTCTGCTGGAGGAACCTGCTGATTCAGTTGAGGAAATGGTGAGAGTAGATAAATGTTTAGTTGAGCTTTTGTTCAATGAAATAAATATTAATAAAACATCAGGTATTGAAGGTATCAGATGTGACATACTTAAAACAGCTCTCCTGTTCTTACTGGAACCTATGACCTGGTTGTATCAGCTGACCTTTTCCAGTGGTATTTTTCCGGATTCATGGAAAATAGCACATGTAAATCCCATACCTAAAACTGGTAACAGTAAGCTTATAACAAATTGGAGGCCAATCTCCTTGCTCCCAGTTCCCTCTAAAATAGCTGAGCGATTAATGTACATACATCTGGAAGAAGTTCTTAAAAAAAGACCTTTCTGTCAAAATCCCAATTCGGATATAGACCAGGTCTGGGTACTGGAGATGCTATCTTTGGATTGTTAAATGATATTTATGAGAATAGAGATAGGGGTCACATCACTGGTGTGTGTTACCTAGATTTGCGTTTGACTCTGTCCATCATAAGTATCTAATAGAGTTGCTTGGTCAGTTGGGTTTACATGATACTAGCTTAAACTGGCTTATGAGCTATTTGACAGGGCGAATGCAATACACTAAGATAGGTACATATATATCTGATATAAATCCTGTACGATATGGTGTCCCTCAAGGTTCTGTACTCGGGCCGCTATTGTTCATTATGTACATAAATTATGTCAGCAATATGCTGGGGGATTGTCAGCATTATTTGTATGCTGACAATCTAGTAATATATTGTTCCAATAATAAGATAGACCTAATAAGAGAGAGGCTACAAATGGCATTGAATAGATTATAGTCTTGATTCATTAACAAGTGTCTGACTGTCAACTCTGATAAATCGAAGGTTGTGTGGTATGGCTCGATCAATTAGCTGTGTAAAACAAAATTAAGGTATCACTCTACATCTATGTAACATTGAGCTTGAGGTACTAGACAACTACTGTTACCTAGGTTTGAAGCTTGATAATGCTCTTAGTTTTGCCCCAGCCTTAAAGGACCTGTGTAGCAAAGTTCATCATAGGCTATTTAGGTTTAGTAAGTTCCATAACAGTCTAACTGAAAATGTTGCTATAACTGTGTATAAAGAGACTATCTTATCTGTCATTGATTATGCTTGCTTTGCCTATGAGGGTGCAAATGATGGGCTCCTAAAAAAATTGGATAGACTCCAAAAAAGGGGTTTGAGAATATGTTATAGAAGTAAGCAGATGTCTGAAGATGAGATGTATGCAGCCTCTGCCATTCCTATGCTAAATAGACGTTGCCAAGAACTACTTCTAAATTACATGTATAAGTTGTCGAAGCGGCCGGATCAGTTGGACCTTGAAGTACGGAGACCAGGACTAAGCTCTGAGGCTAAAAAATAATTTAAGATGTTCCGTGCACGAAACTTTGGTTATAATAATGGGCCACTCTATAGAGGAGTCACTCTCTGGAACAATCTCTCGGCCACCATCCAAACGTCTGAAAACAAACACAAGTTTAAGACGCGTATTAGAGGATTGGAGGATTTGACCAAAGTTCCTGATGATGATAATAGTTGATAATTTATATAAGTTTATAATATCTGAATATCTGTTGCTAGGGAGCTGTTCGATTGGACTGCACCTGTAGCAACTAGTACAATGCAATTGTTAACATGGCACCCTTAGACCACTTATGTTGGTTAGGTGTTATCCCTATGAATTGGCCACTAGGGAGCAGTTCGCTTGGACTGCACCTATGGTGGCACATAATATTACAATGAGCCACATCTGAAGCAACTAGTAGCATGCAATTGTTAACATTGAGCCCTAAATACCACTTATGTTGGTTAATTGTTATCCCTTTGAGTTGGCCACTAGGGAGCTGTTCGCTTGGACTGCACCTATGGTGGCTGACAATATTACAACTAGCTAATGTGTATTGTACAAAGTCTCTTGTCTTGGTCTACTGTTATCTGATACAATAATTAGTGTGCCATCTATCTATCAATTTCAGTCCTTTATTCCTTCTTTATGTAAATGCCAACTAGCGTGAGTAGTAATCACTGATTAGGGCAATTGTTTTATCTTTGTATATACTATATAGTGTGATGTGTATATTAAATATTTATTATTTATTGATTGTATGCATTCATTCTAATTTGGTTTATCATCACACACATTATCTGTGCAAACAAATTTTGTGTAACAAAAGAACGAGGAATTCATCTTACCCACTTGGCACATCAATGTTGATTCAGCATTGAAACAATGTTTGCAATGTTTGCATATCAACATTGATTTAGGGTTGAAATAGAGTTGAAATTGAAAGTTGAAACAACATACTCAAAATCAACTGTGATTCAACATCTAACCATCAGCGCTGATTCAATGTTTGTGTTTCTATGTTGACTCAACATTGTTTCCACAATGTTGAAACAACGTTGACAGTTGTTTTGTTGACATATCAACATTGAATCAACATTGTATCAACATTGAAATCAATATTGTTGATTCAACATTGACAAATCAATGTTGAATCAACATTGAGTTTACAACAATATTTCAACATTGATATGTCAACTGTTGACTGGATGTTGAAATGGTGATGGTTGACAACGTTGAAATACAAATATTGAAAAAGTGTTGAAAACAGGTTGATCAACACCATCAACATAACATCAACTGGTTGTCAATGTTGATGCAACATTGTGTGCCCACTGGGATATTGTCATGATACCAGTTTTGTATGATCGTGATTTGACAATAAACACTTTCAAACCTCAAACAATTCCAAATTGATGATAGAAGTAGATAGCAGTAGAGTACAGAAGGATGCTAAGCTATCACAAGCAGCTGGATATCCATTCTCGAAAAGACAAGAAAATTAAACAAGCGATCCTGCAGCCAATAGGCAATTTTTTAGAACCAATTGCAGGCCTATCAACGCAACCAGAGTACGATACGCTCGCCCAAAAGGTAGACCAAATCAGCAAAGCCGCAATGCTCGAATTTGGAACTTTCAAAGAAGTATCCCAAACAATATTCGACCTGGCAGACTATAACTACAATTCGTTATTATCCCAAATCACAATACAAAATTTGACAGACATGACTTTAGATTTCCTTTAAGATTCTATCAATAAAGTAGAATACAATATGACTAAACTCTACAATTCACTATTGATGAAGGTATATTACATGCTAGTCTATTCAGGCATAATGAAACTGCTCACAATGAAACAATACAATGACAGATTAGGAAATCTATTACACCAGATGGAACAGTTAAAGACAGGCAAACTGTCATCTATTATAATGCCCGTAAACACCCTAAAAGCAACACTGCACAGACTGAACGAATCATTAAGGAACACAAACATCAGCCTAAGAATCTGCAATCTTCCAAATTCATACTATCACCAGAAGAACATGGTTATGGGACACATTAGACACAACTCCATACGACAAAGACTAAAATTACCACTTTGTTCGAAGAACGAAGTGTACGACGTATATAGAATAGAAATCATGTCAGTACCAATCAAACCACACCAAAGTACAAACATACTAGATTAGCCATAGAACACAACAGCCTAGCGATATCTAGTAAAGTAGGGCTATACGCAGAAATGAATGGGGATCTTGAATCTCTATGTCACACGGACAGGATAAATGGTATGCCCACTATCTATCCCCATGAGGAATGTTAGCAATCCCACATGCTTACTCACACTATTCTTTGACCATGCAGGAATGATTCATGAACTGTGCAACTTTGATATAATTCAACCCCGCACTACACTAGCACCCACCGCAACACCCTTAGGACTAGACGAATTCGTAGTAAGAACTGTCGAACCCATATCTGTTATGACATGCAACAACGAGTCAAGAATAATTCACAATCTAGGATCATACTTTATTATCAAAGTTCCATGTCAATGTAAAGTGTTGACTGGTGGACTGATATTAACAGGCAACAACATATCATGTGAAATCAAATCGTTCAAAGGACAAGTAGTAGACCATACATGCAATCTGCCTATAATAAATCATTTCATCAGCAGATTGTTAAATATCTCGGGTTCAAGAACATCACTGATACCCTTCATATTTAAATCAAAGGAGTTAAGCATGCTACACGAACACCTAGATATGGAGAAAGCAACCCCCACGTCACACGCATTAGATTCAAGAAACACAGCTAAATCTATTAGAAAAAAGGCTCACTCTTTGGACCACTATAAAGGTCTATTATCAACAATGGATTCCATAATGTCACATCCATTGTTGGAAGGTCTAAGTATAGACTTATCAATATGCTCGTTGCTGATATGCCTGTACTTATGGAGAAAGATAACTGGAATTTGGACAATTTTTCTGCTCAGCAAACATACTAAAGGTATGAACAGCATGGAAATCAGTCTTTAAATCACTTGACACAGTGAATAAGAAATCTGACAAAAAAACTCTGAAAACTGAACTCTCGATAATGGACATCGGCGATAGATACAATGATTTCACAGTAGTGTTAGTATTGGTCATGATCCTCTATATCGTAATAAAGATAATGAAATGTAAGATAGCCAAACGTATGCCTGAAAAGCCAGTAGACATTAATATGCTATATATAGCACTGAAACTGTACAGAAAATGGAAAAGTATTATTATTCCATTCACATCAATGTTGAACGTTCGTCAAAGCGGCTGTCTGAAGCAACACCTCGAGCTGATCTGGGCACATGAAAACAAAATCTCATTAACATTATGTGAAAGGTCAATCATGGAAATTGTACTACCTAACAAGGTATACATCCCATTTAGACAACGATTTCAAATATGGAAATAATTGAGGGACCATGAATACCCCAGATTTGGAATAATAATCACATGCAATGGTAAACACCATCAACTACCCCCAGAAACTCTTGACAATGTAGTTACAGACAGCAATGTATAACAATCATATATTTACTTCTAGGAAATAAGGTAAGAAACCGGTGAGTTGACAAAATGCATCATCCCATAGACGTTACAGCATGCAATTATATCACATATATAACTGTGAACTCATACCAGCATATTTATTTTGATATAGCGATGACGAAACCCCAGTATTTGGTCTAACCATCGCAGCCATGGCATTCAGACAGATACAGACATAGACCGCAAGGTAGACGTGGTACATAACCGGGACGTCTTCAGGGAATCGTATCTGATGAGACGACCCAACTGGGACACCCTCCGGAAGACATCACTTCGCCTGAAAGCGTGGAGGTCAACCGGAGAGATCCCAGTGGCAGCTTGGGACAGGGACACAGCACGGGACTGCATAGACAGCCTGATGGACGTGACCTCACCCCAAGGCTCTCTAGAGGGACCACCCATCCTCTCACCTATAACAATAAAAGATGACAATGATGAAAACGCTCAGGAAGCCTGGGAGGCAGAAACACCTGCCCCCGCAGTAAGCAATCCTATAAGCTTTGCTGGTACACAATCAGCGATTCCAGTAACCGTCGTTGCCCCTCTAAAGATGTTCACCATCGACGACGACTGGGGCAAAATCGACAGCTATGATCTCTTCGCATCCTTCGATGACTGCGAAGAGAACGTCCATGCATTACATCTGCAATGAAAAACATGATTTTGAGATGCAGGACAATATTGACGTTTTTTTGTTTTTCAGATCAATTATGTACATACCTACATGTGTTTATTCATACATACAAATCATTATCCAAAATGAAGGACGAATGGACTAAGATGATGAACTTGCATCACAAGTTAACATACTCTATGAAAGATAAAATACTCAATAAGAATATAAGAACTATATATACAACATTTATGATAATGACTTTAGAATAGTCACTTAATTAACACGTATAGGAACAACCCTATATGTTGAATACCGAGTTACATTGCAACGAGCATGATCAATTTAATAGTTTACAAAAGATACCATATGAATACCCTTAAAGACATCGCTCATGATAGTTAAGGTGTTATATATAAATGAGTACATAACAACTATTAAAATTGGGAAAAGCTTACCTAGATCATTGCTGATTGAAGACCCAAAATGTATTCAATAGGGTGTAGTCGTCAAGTCGTGCTTGGTAAACTTGTGCCAAAATATCTGCAAACATACAGAGATATGTATTGCTTCCGAAGTGATACTATATACAGTCAGTATAATATCCACAACACCGAAGTAGATAAGGCCATTGTTGTGAGTGTCATTGCTAACATTGTTTGAATTGCCATTGTATATTCATGATTCCTCATCATAACACCATGAAGAGTATGAAACTGCCACTAACCGATGAAAGGGTGTAATTTGATCATTAATAAATATTGAATTTATTTATTTACTTTAACACATATGTGTATGTGACTCTGAGACTAGCAAACATGTCATTAAAGCATCAATTGAAACCCTTCATTCATCACTCCTTCACCCAATCATTTACCAATCCCCCCCACACCAATCTAACTAACTCAGTACCAGCAAACTGCTCCCACCTATCATTGTCCAATATCCAACTCACTTATTGGAAATGGGATAGATGCAGACAAATTGGACTAATGCTTGTTATGAGAATAACGAAGCTGGTAAGTAGCTAATCATAACAGGTAGTCAGAAATAATGGTAATGAGGGACGTTCATGAGAATATGAAGGAAACGACTGGACTACTTAATTATATCTACTTAGATCATCAATAACCAGATAAATGGACTGTTCTTTGCAACTTATCTTAAATCCCACACCGACAGAAAGACTGAATTAGGGAATAGACCACCTGCCATTCTTTGTCTAATGATAGTTTCAGGGGAAGTATGTGACTTACTCAGCTGACTGCTGTCAGTAGGTGAACCATGCTGCCTTGGGGGTTGCAGGGGGGTGGCCATGTTAGCATGTCCCTGACTCACCTCCTCCTGATCCTCCTGAGAATCCATGTTACTCCTCTCCTGAGTCTTGTACTTTTGGTTCAATACCCCACAGTTTGGGCAACGTTTCTTCTTTCCATGGTAAGCAGTATTGCAAACTAAACAGTTAACCATTATGGCTAAAGAAAAACAAAAACCACAGCAGTGTGGAGGAGTACATGTAGGTGCCCATAGGCTTGCTCCATAGCTATGCCAGGGTACACCTGTCCAACAGGTGAGGGTGTGTGAGTTTGCACCACCTGGGTGCATGTGTAGAGTTATTGTCAGGTGGGTGGCTCAGGTAACTGTCCTGATCAATAAGTCCAACAATCAGGGATTGTTCGTACCCGATATGGGTGATACCCACATCGTGCGCAGGTCACTACTTGACTCTTAGGGACACCTTTCACAGAGTCACACGCTACTGGAAAATATCCCAACCCACTCATTTTATACATGACCCAATGAGTCAGTGGAGGAATACATGGACACCTACTTCAGACTGATACGTGCTGACTGCTTAAGCCACACAGTTTGTGGTAAGCCTCCTTTTGTGGACAAGAAAATTGCAAGGGCGAACGAATTGATCACTATTTAGAATATACAAAATAGGAATGGGTAAGTAATGTGCAGAGATGACAACATTGTCACAGACATAGAAAAACACACCCGTCTCTCGGCATATCTTTTCTAAAGAGAAATAAGAATGACTTCCACAGTGAGAAAGAAACATCTATGTACTAGATATAGAAACTATGGCATTAAGACAGCACTAAGATACTTCAGAATTGACCAAACTAACTCAAACACTTAGAAACTGTCTTTAGGTAAGACCAAATATTTTGGAATAACTGAATTTTAATGAACAGCTGGTACTCAGCAGTTAACTGGTCGGATACTTAAATTTCTCCTCGCCACTCCAACCACATATTTTGGCCCATAATACACAGACACGTCTGGTGGAGACGACAAGAGACCAGAAACCACCCAACCGAATAATTGATTTTCCCCTAACTACCCAATTTTTTTTATCATTCATTTACCTCATATTAGATACATGCATGAGAACAATAACCAATACGACAAGAGATCAATTGAAAACTGGCCGGAGACCCTTCTCCTCACCGCCTAGGTTATCTGCATACATGTACAGCCTGACACTTCTGAGGTTCAATTGTGATATATGTGACCCATCCTAACAAAGTGGTACTGAAGTCGCACATTTAGAAGCCTAGATATAGGCTTCTTAAGTGGTATAGTGTCAAAAATATCAGTTTTTTTTTAAATTGATAGTTTAGCATTTTTCTAACCTATGGGTAGATATTTTTCAGGATCTTGCTTACTAAACTGAATTTAACATCCAAATGCCTGATAACATAGCTATAGTTTTCTTGGTTTTCTTGGTTTCTTGAATTATATAGGATTCATAAATTATTATATGTTTAATATGTCAATTACCTTTTCAGCCACGGACTCAACAACCTAGATGTGAAAGTTATTGTCATACTAGTAATTATGCATGATCAAGTTGTCATATGAGAAATATCATATGACTAGTGGTATATAGTGTAAATCCAACAGGCTCTTATAAATAGTGTTATTTCCAGTCATCACTGGTTTATTCAGCTTTAGGCAACATGTAAGAAATATCAATCACACAGTTGTTAATATGCAGATAATTTCCACATACAGTAAATATACAATAGTTTATAAAGTATAATGTTCTGTTCCACTCCACCTGTGAGGTAATAATAATACAATGTCCAGCATAGTTCTAGGTGGGTTCCCACACCTAGCTCCTGACCTGCTACTTAGAGGAATAATGTAATAATGAATAACTTTACCCTCTGGTGGATGTCTTGAGGAAGATACCCTCTGGCCACTAATGATGGAATCCTATGCCTGTCTAGCATAGTTTCACCATAGTGCAGTGGTATAGCAGGTAGCAGGAGATGACTGGAGATGTTACCTCTGGAGCAGTTCTGGAGATTCTGATTTCTAGGAGGTGCAGCCAGGCTATTTGAACCAAATCTTGGCATTGCACCTCAGACTGACTGGGGCCAGTGGCATCTGCCTAACTCTGCAATTGTTTGAGGGGGGTCTTTCATGTGTCACAGGGTGCACAAAGGACCCCCATGGACGCCGCTGTGTCCCCCATTGTCCTGGTCGGTTCTGCAACTTCAAACCCTCATATCTCGGAAGTTTACGCCGTTACAACTGCCATTTTGGGCATGCGCAGAGTTGAATATGCCAAGTTACTAATGCCAGCTTGCCAGGCGCGTAACTCGCGCTGCTTCGTCTGTAGTGCATTCAGAGTCTCCATGGCGTAACTTCCTTAATAATAGGAGTTCCGCCTTGATCTTGGGCTCATTTTGACCGTCTAATTATGGGCTTTTCATAAATGCTTTGATATTTGACCTAGGTCGCTCAGGAGCGATGCTAGAGCGACCGGAAGGTTATGGCGTCGTGCTTATGTAACCTATTGTTCAGTGTTTTGGGTGCTGAGACACTCATGACGGAGTCTGCGGTGCCCAGGCACCCGTGACGGCCGTTTGCATTCACTTACAAGTTATTAGTTTGTGCACTGAACCATGAGGTCGCTGATGTATAACTGACCTGGCTGGTGTGCAGTGGAGCATGAACGCTCTTATACAAAGTTTGAGCGCTCTTATAGCTCTTAGAACCAACCTATGTATTAATTTCTTATACAATACATTCTTTGATCAATACAATAATATGTCACAATTTATGGGATAATACAATGGTATATGATAGAATACTCCCTCTCCCCCGAGAAAATGCAAAACTCCGTCATTTCGCCGAGGGAATGTACAATGTATATATTTTTACCTTATTTTGGAGTTATATACTGTTTGTAAGAGGATTTGAAGTGATGGGGAGTGCTTCAAATGCAGTTTTTGTGGTGGAGCTTTGTCAGTATATATAAACAATTTTCTCCTGGGTATAAGTACATTTCCGTAATTCTATATCTTACCATACATGGGTGTATTTGCTTATGTATTTTTCAATTTTGGGTACAAATTTCCAATTTTATGTACAACATACCATTTGGCAAATATCGTGCAATTTTGGCATTAAATGTTCAATTTAGCGTGCAAATTGAGCATAAATGACAATTTTAGTGTGCAAATTTACAATTTAGTGCGCGTGTAATTGCGTTCAATTGACAATTTTAGTATGCAAATATATAGTTTTCGCGTTCATTTGACAATTTTAGTATGCAAATATACAATTTTGCATTCAATTGACAATTTTAGTATGCAAATATACAATTTTGCATTCAATTGACAATTTTAGTATGCAAATATACAATTTTGCGTCTAATTGACAATTTTAGTACGCAAATATATAATTTTGCGTTCAGTTTGGTTACACCTGAAAATATTGATTTTGCAAAAATCCGATTTAGTGTATGAATTGGGTAAAAACGTACAGTATAATGTGCAACATACATTTTAGTGTGCAAATTGTGTACAAGCGTACGATCTAGTGTGCAAATAGCAATTTAGCTTGCAAATTGGGTAGAAACGTACAATCTGGTGTGTAAACATACAATTTTAGTGTGCAAATTGGGTACAAACGTACAATCTAGTGTGCAAAATAGCAATTTAGTTTGCAAATTGGGTACAAACGTACAATCTAGTGTGCAAACATACAGTTTTAGTGTGCAAATTGGGTACAAACGTACAATCTAGTGTGCAGACATACAATTTTAGTGTGCAAATTGGGTACAAACGTACGATCTAGTATATACTATACAATTTTTGGGATTTGAGACAAATTTTTCCGAGGACCGGAAAACAAAGTACTGTATGTACAATAGGCTCGTTTGTCTCTGAGTTACTCTGTGATTTTGCTATATGGGTGTATTAATTGGCAATTTCGGCAGTGGGCCGCTGCTTTTAATTGACTTTTCCCTAGCCTTTTTGAGTATGTGTCCCTGAAAGAGATTATTTGGTGAGTATCTTAAGTAAACATTTTCCATGTCAACAATTTCTTCTCAACATTTTTCTTTTTTTTTTTTTTTAATTCATTTTTCCAACAATTTCTTGGATACCTAAAGTGTGTTACCTTAAGTAAACCTTGGTATAGTATACAAGTGCTAGTGGGTACAAGAACTGTCTTAGTTATCTACCTGCATTCATGTATATTAATGTTAGATTTGTACAATTTACAATTTGCAATTTTGCACGTATATGCGTGCATTAATCATCGATTTTGTGAGAATACCATAGATTTTCATATTATACATCAACAAGTGGCTGTGTATATTTTTCTAAATCAATTTTTTTTCAATACTTTGATATTTTCATTGACAGTGGAGGTGTGTCAGGAATGAGATGTGAATCTCCTCCCTGATGTGCTCATGCAGTGGTGGCACTTGAGGTGTTAGGTGCCAGATTTTGGCATGTGTCTGTGGCAGTGCCTAGCTTGGTGTCAGTGGACAGTTCAGGGTGGGGGGGGGGGGTGTGTGTGTCCATTTAAGGAGGGAGTGGCTGGTATTGGAGTATCAGTTCCTCACTGGAAACCTTTGCTGCAACATCATGGCTCACTTTCAAGCTATCCTTGAATTGCCTGTGTCCCAGGTGATGGTGGTGGGGAGTCCGGCTAGGGCCCTGGTGGAGGCCAACCAGACCCTACACTATGGCTATATAGTGAAAAATCACAGAGAGATCTGTGAGCACAGTGATGTGCTGGTTGACATGTACTCCTGCCACTACTTTTTGGGTTCAGTCTTATGTCGGGGGGCCACTGTGGCCCTTTTGGCCAGGGCCTTGACTAATGTAGGGTTCTGGCCCATGGATTCTAACCTCGAGCCACGTGAGCGAGTGTTGTGGGACTATTTGATGGCAGTCTCCTTCATTGATCTTGCGGTGTCCGGGGACCCATCTATGGCAGCTGAGTACGGACTGGGATCGATGGAGGCCCGACTTCTTGAGTGGGATCGTGACCACGGCCACATGTATGGATCGGACTCCTACTCTCCCGTCATTGTTGAACCCGAGGCTCTGTGGTAAAAACCCGACTGACTGAAACCTAGGGTGTAAAAACCCGCCATCCCAAAGGCCCTTTTCAGGGCCGGCAAATTGTCCGAAAAGGTCTGAATACTGTCTCTGATATGTTGTCTCCTGGTGGTGGACTGGGGGCAGTCTAGGCTGTGGGCAGTCTAGGCTGTTTCCACAGTCACCGGGGAGGGCTGGTGGTTTAGAAAATTAGCAATAGTCTGCATGTTTGACCTTGCGGTCTCCTCCTGTTGTTCGTCAATAATTATATCTGTTGTATTTTCCAGTGCTGTCATGGTCACCGGGCTGGTGCCACAATCATTCTGGAGAAGCATGGAGTAGTACAGTCCTTTGTTTTTAAGGGCTGGTATGGTACTGAACCTAGTGCGCCAAGGTAGGTGTATCACCTGAGGGAGGTGATAAGCAAATTCTCCTCTCTGTGTTGTTATAACTGCTGGTCCATTCCAGGTAAATATAGCCTTAGGTAGTGGGAAGGTTTTAACCACTATATCCTTATAGGTCGGGGCAGCTGCTGATTTAATCTCATCAAATTCATGTGGTATTGGCCTCAAGGGTAGCGCGAAGTTTGAGTCTCCACAATATATTTTAAAATATATTGTGGGATTTGTGCGCTTGGCCACATTTTTCTTGCCACAGTGTGTCTGTGCAAATTTCTTAAGGTACTTCATTATTCTGTAGGCTGAGTAGATGGTCAGGGTGAATAATATAGCAATTATCAGGGTGTGGGTTTCCTGAATTGTGAGGAAAGGGGTGTGGGTTTCCTCTGTAGGGGTTAATTTGGTAGGATTCTTATCTGGGAGCAATTTGTGTAGGGGCAGCTCGGTGACTAGTCTAAAAGCTTTGGCTGTAGGCAGGTAGGCTACAGTCCCTCCTAGTCTGTAAAGTTTGAGTAGTATGTATACTATAAAAATGTGAGCTGATATCCCTAGAATGAGTCCTAGGCTTTGGAAGATAGGATGCTCTGTAACTCGACGTAGGTGTGATTCTACGTAACACATTTCCATTGCCTTATCAAGGTTGGAGGCATCTTTTAATAATGTTTTGGCAAAGGGCTCTAGATTTAGTTGAGTAATGTCATTCATGATTGGATTTTCCTGTAGTTTCTCTAAGGTTCTAGAGAGGTTTACTACTGGGAAATTTGGAAGATTCTCTCTTTCATCTGGTTTAGTTTCAGAAATTTGGTTAAGTGCTGCCATGAATGGTAAATTAATTGTCTTGAGAATGTAATGAAATGATAAGGTTGAGTTACAGGGCAACCTTGTGTTTGGAAGAGAAAATTCTCCTACACTGATTGTGCACCCACAGGGTACACCTATGATTGAGTAGGACTGGGCCTTTCGAGTTTCAGACGTTTTACCATGGCAGTTGATAAAGTAATGGGGTTCATTAGTAGTGACCAGATACTCATCTTCAGAAATGGAAATAGCATGGGTGGTAGGTGCTTGCAGTGGTGAAACTGTAAACTTGCAATGTTCCTTAATCTGTTGAGCCTGGTTAGTAAAAATGGCTACAGGGCATGTAGGCCTGTGTTTATAAGTTCTACCATTTACATCTCTGCATACCTTTACTGTAGTACCTTCACATGCCTGCATATCTGCTGAGTCCAATTCGATGAATAATGATTCGTCGTAAGATACTGCTAGAAACTCAGTTGTGGTTTGCAATTTGGTGACTCCTCTGGTGGGGGTCTCCTGTGTGTCTATAGGCATGGGTGATGTAATCATTTGGTACAGTTTGAAGATAGAGGTGGTAGATTGAATTATAATGTCCAGATGAATATATATGTATATGGTGAGCTGAGTAAGTGTATGAGGTCAGCTTCTGTGAATAATAGAAATCTAAGTCATTAATTGCGACTTGTGCTCCAGGGTGTGTAATCCTAAGTTTGTTATTAATGTCAATTAAGTATCTAGCAAGGTCTGAGGGTGGTACTATATCAGGGGTCAGGATTCCTGATGATAGCATCCTCAGGGCTGCATTTGTTCTTTGCAGTGATTGAACTGTATTCATTCTTGCTGCTATGATGATTAATGCATCATTTAATACTTGCATTTTTTCCCTTTGAGTTTTCTTGTGCCTTGAATATGAGTCAAGTGACCTGGACATGTTAGAGGCCCATAGGTTGACGGTGTCACCTATGGTGTTGATTGTGCTGTCCAGTACCTTCTTATCTTGGATGTATGCTTTAACAAACTTATCTTGTCTGTCTGTGATCTTTTCAATGAGACTAGCTGCTTCCTGATCTTGTTTAGCAAATTTTCTTAGTATTTCATCTATGTTCTTGAGCTGTCCCATCACTTGGTTTACATCTTCTACTGTGGCTAGACCTAGCACACCACGAAACAGGGGTGCTAGAAAACCCAGTATGGCCTCTCTTTTGGCCTTGTCTAATGTGTTTATGGGGTTGGATAAGAACAATTTGATGGAGGCTAATGTTTCATTTATCTCCTTGTCTGCAATTTCCAGCAAGGTGTCAAGCTCCTTGGCTTGTTGGATAATTTGACCAGAGGTATGATCTTGTAGAGTAGGAGTGGTCAATTGGAGTATTCTATCCCTTATGGATCCTTGGGTAACGGGTGCCCGAGGTATCTTGTAGGGGATAGCTAACAACAGTGTTGTGGTAGTATGTCCATTGACCAATGGTTGAGGGCTAGGTTTGAATACTACTCCTATGTTTTGTCTCACCACAGGTGTGTAACCTGCAGTAAGTGGTTCTATAATATATAATAACAGCATAGTTAGCAGTATGGGTGCAACTCTCAGTCTCCCCATGGTGCTTGTGTAAAGCAAGTTTGCTGTTTAAAGTCTTGTCAAATTTGTAGTAATTTGGTGCTGGTAAAGTCTAAGTGTATGGTGTAACACTTTAAATGAAGTGGTTCAAACTGTACCTTTGCAAGATTGAGCTGTCTTGGCAATATGTCCGGTGAGTCTATAGAGATTGACCAGTAAATGGTAAGATCAGGTTGGAGGTGAAGTAGGTGTGTTCTTTATCCTAGTGCAGTCTCTCCTAATGGAGAAGTGGGCTGGCTAATTCCCAAGTGGGGTCCTGTAGACGTGTGTTCCAGACTGCAGCTGGATGAAGACTGATGGTGGGCTATGGCCCACAGTGCTTCTTATGTAGCCTACCCTACCCACATCCATTGTGGGCATGGTATTGTTTCTCTGGAGTCAGTGCACCTAATCTCCAGTGTCTGCAACTGTGGGGGTCTATTGTATAATCTGTGTACTGGTAATTAGCTCCTCCTGTCATCCAGGACAGTCATTCATGACCGTCTAGACAGTTGTCTGAGGGTAGCTTATAAGGTCAATTGATCTCTATAGACTGCTGTGTTGGCATAGCGCGCTCTTTCATGTTGGGATTAGGCTTTAGACACCCCATTGTGTTACCCTTACTCTTCTTAGACTTCATGTCTGCTTTACTTGGAGGGTCCCAGTCTTTGACCATTCAGTGGCAATAACCTACTGATATGTTTACAAATTTGATTGGCTTTATATATATAAGTAATTCATTATCAGTCACACATGCCTATGTGTGGATGAAGAGAATTTGTAATAAATTTTGAAAATCTTATGTTCTTTAGGTATCTCAATCTGTTTCTAATTTCTTGAAACTGCACCACACCTAGATGTTTTTCTTAGTATGTGGTGTGCAGGCCTAGGCTTGATAGGGCCTATACCTGTGGTTTCTCTTGTAAGGGTGATATCGTTTTTGTTCCTTACAATTTTGTTGTAGTATTTGGCTTCATGTGGAATAAGCCTGTGTGCAAATTCATTGTTCCTGACAGCCACAACCTTTTTCAGTCTGTCTATGTGCACTGGTCTGGCCACCAATAGATTGGTGTCCAAGTTTTTGAGTTTGGCACTTGTCAAACTAGGTCTATCTACTACAACATATGGTCCCATAAAGAGGGGTTGAAGCTTCTTACACTCTGTGTTGGTCAGGATTCTTGGTATGTTTAGGTACACCATGTCGGTGACCTTGATTTCCTGTGGTGTAGGTTTCTTATCATATCTATCCTTTCTTTCCTTTTGTAGCTTGGTGACCCTTTCTATAGCTTTCCTCCTAGAGGTATCTTGATTTGTTATCATGTTGGCTACATGGTCTGCTAAGGTGGATATGTCTTCCTGTATTCCCAGCCCTAAGTCCATTGGAGTGGCTGGGTTTCTTCCATGAAGTAGGAAGAAAGGGGTGAATCCTGTGGTTTGGGATTCTGTGTTATTTAATGCAAAGGTTATGGGTTCAATAAATGAATCCCAATTGTTTTGGTGCTTTGAGCAGAATGCTCTGAGCGCTGTGCCAATGCTAGCATTGAATCTCTCTACAAGCCCATTTGATTGTGGCCTGTATGGTGAGGAGAATTTATGTTTGATCTTGAGGTGTTTAGTTAACTTTGTGAACTTTGCACCTGTATAACATGTTCCATTGTCTGTTTAAAGAGTGGCTGGTGTTCCATGATGACAAATTATATTCTTGTAGAACTCTGCTGCTGTTGTTTCAGCTTTTAAGTCAGTAGTAGCCCAAGCTGTTGCATATCTGGTAGCATAATCTATGCAGACTTGTATATGTTTGTTTCCCCTGGCAGTTGTGGGAAGTGGTCCCACCGCGTCGAGGTTTAGGAACTTCATTGGTGAAGCCATGTACTCCCTCACTGTCATTGGTGTTTTGTGTGAGTGTACTTGCCTTTTTGCTGTGAGGCATGTGTGGCAGGTGGAAACATATTTTGTTGTGTCTGCTAGCATAGACTTCCAATATACCCTAGGTCGGAGTGCTGACAGCATCCTACTTGAACCAAGATGGCCGCCAGTAGGTGAGTCATGGAAATACTGTAGTGTACTTGTTACCCATTGCTGTGGTATAACAATTTGAAGTGGTACAGTATTGGGTTTTCTCCAATTTATGGGGCATATATGGACTAATGTACCATTTACCAAGGTGTATGTCTGGCCTTGGTTGATGATTCTGTTTCCTTGTGCTTTTGGTGCAGGCAAGGTCCCATCCTCAAGATATTGTATGAGGGGCACTAGTTCCTTGTCCTTCCTTTGTTCCAAGCCAAGGTTTGAACCTGAGATGGATGTGTCGGGAATCTGATCCAGTAATTGATTTATATCTAGCACATGTTGTTTTATTCTGTCTCTTTCTTTTTCTTTTTCATCGACTATTGGCCTATCTTGTGCCTTTTGTTGGGGTGTGTCACTCTTGTTTTGGTGTGTAGGCTCCTTTGGAGGGACTATTCTAGCCTTGATGGGAGTGGCAACCTTTTTCTTTAAAGGCACAATTTGCTTTTTGTCATTCTTCTTTGTCTCAGAGTTCTTTGACTTAGTAGATGCAGTGTCTTTTGTGACATTTTTCCTGGCAGGTGGGGTTTTGGTAGGTTTGTTTCCTGTGACCTTTTTCTCATTTAGAATAGTTTGTGATTGTGTGGGGGGTTTTGGTGTGCCCTCCTGAATCATTTCTCTAGTCTTTGAGCGTGTGGTCATAGGACACAAATGGTTTGATGTTTCCTCTCCCTGCATTGGTTCAAAGAATCTGACTGATTTGGAAGTTGCTTGAGTGATAGCATATAATGTGTCTTCTGAATCTCCATCATCTGAGTCAGGTGGGGTTAAGGGTGGCTCCCTAGGAGTTGCCTTCAGCATCTGATTGAGTGATGAGAATTCAATAGGCTCGAAGTCATTATCTGGAAAGAGTTGTGAGTATTCTCTCTCACAATGGCAAAACACATAGTGTGTAGATTGCTTCAAGATACCCCTAATGGGTGTCTCTGGCCTTTCAATGGTGTTGGGTGGATCATCCCTTCTGAATGGTACTTTCTTTGTTACTTTTGCAAACTTGGTTCTACTGGCTGCTCTAACTCTCCTTGGTGGGGGTGGAGGGTTAGTCATGGGTCCAGAGTCTGGGTATTCTCTTCTAGACATAGCATCTGGTGGTGTGTTATCATCACCTTTCACGTGTTGGATGGTGAATGAAAATTGCTGTATGTCTAGAGCCCATCTGGCCCATCTATGTGTGAGTCCTGTATTGGTTAATAGTGGGATTAAGGCTGCATGGTCTGTGTATAATTGGAAGTGTCTAGTCTCTAGATAGTGTCTGAAGTGTAATACTCCATACACTACTCCCAGTAGTTCTCTCTCTGTGGTATTGTAATTTCTCTCATGTTTGGAGAGGGTTCTACCTGCAAAGGCTACTGGTCTGAGCACTCCTTCATTATCTCTCTGTGAGAGTACAGCTCCTAAACTAACATTGGAAGCATCAGTTGCCAAACTGAACTCTTTCTCATAGTTTGGATATCTGAGAAGAGCATTGGTACAGAGGGCATGCTTTAATGTTTTGAAAGCATTATCTGCATCCTCTGTCCAGACAAATGCTTTGAGATGTGTCTGTAGATCATACAATGGTCTAGCAATTTGGGCATAACCTTTGATAAACTTTTTTAAGTATTGGCATAGGCCTGTGAAGGATCTGACATTTTTGACTGATTTTGGTGTTGGGAAGGTTTTGATTGATTCCACCTTTGTGGGAGATGGTTGCAGTCCCATGGGTGTGACTCTCATTCCCAAGAAGTCTATTCTGTCTATGAAGTATTCACATTTTGATTTCTTCAGTTTGAGTTTACCAACTCTTAAGCTGTTGAACACATCTTCCAGGTCATGGAAGTGTTGTTCGATTGATGGTGATAATACTAATATGTCATCTAGGTATGGTAGGGCACATTTGTATTTGAGGTTGTTCAGAATTAATGTGACTAGATGGCAGAATCCTGCAGGTGCGGTCGCTAAAGCCATCGGCATCCTTTCGTAGACATATTTTTTGTCATTTGCTATGAATGCGGTTTTATGCTTATAGGAATTTGAAAAAATCCCTGTTGGGCATCTAGCTTACTGAATACTCTTGGTCTGAGTGACCCTATCATGTCTAGAGTGTCATCGGCTCGGGGTGTAGATAAGGCTTGATTTATCGTGTTTTGGTTCAGATAACGAAAATCTGTGACAAGCCTATGGCCTCCCGATGATTTTTGTACTAAAAAGGATCTAGAAGCCCAGGGGCCCTCAGCACATTCTCTCAGAATGCCCTGTTGTACTAGCCTTTCACACTCTTCCCCTATTGCGGCCTGTTTTTCTGGTGTTTGTCTATATGGTAGGAAATGACATGGTACTGCCTCAGGTTTTACATGTATTGAGTGGGTATACAGGTGTGTAGCACCAATGTCTCCATCTTTTCCTACAAATATATCATCATACTTGGTCAGCAGTGATTCTAATCTATCATGCTGATCTTTGGATGTGAGCACAGATTTTGGTGGAACATTCTCTTCCAATTCTGGCTCGAGGTCATGTGCCTCACTATGTATAGCAGCTATTTCGGAGAGTCTGATTGAGTTGGGTTCAGGGTCAGCATATGTGGACTCACATTCTGAGTCTGTGTCGCTGAATTGAGTTACATCCTCAGGCCTTATGGCTGAGATGGATTGATCAGCGTGTGGGGTAGTGTCTGACACCTGTTGAGGTTTTTCTAAATCAGATTCCTTGACTTCCTGAAATAGAGCTATGATGGCACCCTTTTTGATTTTATGTGGGCGCCTGCTGGTGTTGAGTAACACTAGGGGGTGTTTGTTATTTTCCCTGGGGGTTACTGCTGCCCTTTGAACTAGATATGGGGCATTGTTATTTCTTTGGAGGTTATCTACTACTCCAGTTTTCCCTTGCAGTGATTGAGTAGAAGTGATTTTACCCAATACTGCAAGTTCAGAGAATGGAGGGATGGTAAAATCCCTCACTGCCCTAATGGGTTTGAGAATTTGTTCAGGATCAACATTAAATTCAATTTGAGATTTTGTAGTGCTTAAGAAATCTGTGCCGAGAACAACAGGCTGTGTGAGGTTGGGTATTACAGCAAATTGGTATTGGAATCTGACACCTTGGATTCTAAAGTTTAGCATAGCTGAATGTCTAACATGACACACCGATCCATCTGCCAAATGGATGTTGATTTTAGATTTCCTCAGTTGGATATGGAATCTCTTTTGGAGATCCATTAGGAATGATTGTCTGACACAGGTGATAGTAGCACCTGTATCAACCAAACATTGTACGTCTGAAACATCATATAGATTTGCATTGATACAGCCATTTTGAAGAAGTACAATAGGAAGCTTGGTACTCTCACCTGTATCCTTTGATGATGAATCTGGTGGGGTGATGTGTATCACTGATGGACGTCTCTGTCTGTTAGATGGTAGATTGGCACTAGCAATTGTCTCTGGTTGGATCCTTGTTAATCCTGATTGATCGTTTGTTTTTGGGGTGTCACAGCGCACTGGCCCATCGGCACTGTGACATCCTAGTTTTCCTGGTTCTGTGGGGCGGTTGAGATGCTTGCCACCAGGAGCTTGGAGATTTGATCCATCACGTGGGGTGGTATTTGGGGGTTACTGTGTTGGTTCCCCTGGTAACCTCTTGTGTCAGGTTTGTAATCCTCCTGACGTGAGTTGGAACCCTGGTTATATTAACCAGAGTTGCTGTATTGACCAGAGTTGTTGGATCCCTGGTTGTTGTAGGATCCAGAGTTGTTGGATCTCTGGTTGTTGTAGGCACCATTGTTGTTGTAGGATCCAGAGTTGTAGGTCCTATGTGGACTATGGCTCCTACTGTTGGACCCCTGATTATTATAGGATCTGCCATTACTTGGGGTTCTGTCTCTCCTATCACTGTATGAAGAGTTACCATTGTTGGAGTTGGAAGAGCTGTTGTCTTTCCTACTGTTGTGACCCCCCCGGTTGTTGCTGTTGCCCCCCTACCTCTACCTCTATTGGATTGGTAGTAGGGGTCATAGTTATTTCCTCTATATCTACCGGTAGGGTCTTTTGATGTAACCTTAGCTTCCTGTTGCCTTACATGGGCACTAGACATTAGGTTAACATCTTCATCTGCACTAGTGCTGATTTCCTGGACCTTTTTCTTAGTAGGCTGTGGGTTAGACTCTGCATATAATGTTCTCCTAGATCTTTCTTGGGTCTCAACCTCCAAGGCTAGGTCTAGGGCTTGGTCAAAAGAGTCTATTTTCTTGTTTTCAAGAGCTACAGAGATCCAGGGTCTCATGCCTTGGGTAAATGCTTTGCTTAAGATTTCATCGCTTTGGCGTTGGGCATTACACACTTTCCTGAGATGGCATGCATAGTCTAGGACAGGTTCATCTATCTATTGTGCATGGAGTGCAGTCCTGGAGATGATATTGTCTCGAGTAGCAAAATACTCTTTTAATTTATACACTACATTGGTCCATGTCAACATCTCAGGTGTGGCACTTTCCCTGAAGGATTCAAACCAAGCTAGTGCTTGTCCTTCAAGGTACTTGGGTAAATATGTAACCATGGTGTCACTGTCTGTTACTTTGTACTTATCCTTCAGATATTCTGGGAATTTGTGATCAATGAATAATGCTGTTGACATGAGTGGTGATGGGTGTGAAAAAGTTTTGGGTTTTGTTACCTCATGTAGCCTGATCTTTCTGTCGTCCTGTTGTTTTCTGTCTATGAGTTTGGTCATGTTGGACACCATGGAGATTATGATGTCATCCTTGGATCCAGAGGCAGATGGTGTGACAACAGGTGTGGTGGCTGGTGTGGGAGGCTGTGGGGTCTGGGATGATACCATCTTCATGAGATCTGCTGTTCTGTTGTTGTTGTCTCTCTAGGGACTTCCGCTGGTCTTCCATGGCCTTCTGTGGGGTGTCTATTTCCGCATTCCTCTCTGCCAATTGTTGGTTGAGGGTCCTCTCCCTCTCCTCCTGCTGGGACTTGTTGGTCTCTAGGGCAGTAACTGCATCTTGGATGGCCTTCTCATAGGCCCTTATCTTCTCAGCTGTCTGATTAGGTTGGGGGCCTTCATCGGTGTCCATGATGGAGGGTGTGGGAGAAGTGTCTCTGGAGGAGTGGCTGTCAAAGGCCGGAGCTGGGGTGGAGGATCTAGATGAGGGTGTGGATCCACCCCCTTAGGCAGATCCTTCTTCCCCTGAGGTAGATAGCGTGAGTTGAGCGTCCTGTAGAGATCCCTGGGAAATGTTGGATCCCTGAGAACTGGTTGTTCCCTGAGTAGACGGGGTGGGTGGTGTGGGGTCTACTGAGTGTGGGTCTGTTGTATTGGAGGCTGAGTTGTCCCCTGTGGGTCTCCTAGATCTAGGTGGGAGGGAGACCTCTTCAACAGGTCCCTGACTACGTAAGGTCTTTGTGTGTTGTTCTGCCAGCTTGACTGATAAGACCTTGATGTGTGTGTGGAGACCTCACTGACGTGTGGGGAGACCTCACTGACATGTGGGAGACCTCACTGACGTGTGGGAGACCTCACTGACGTTTTGGGAGACCTCACTGACGTTTTGGGAGACCTCACTGATGTGTGGGAGACCTCACTGACGTGTGGGAGACCTCACTGACGTGTGGGAGACCTCACTGACGTGTGGGAGACCTCACTGACGTGTGGGAGACCTCACTGACGTGTGGGAGATCTCACTGATATGTGGGAGATCTCACTGTCGTGTGGGAGATCTCATTGATGTGTGGGAGATCTCACTGATGTGTGGGAGATCTCATTAATGTGTGGGAGATCTCATTGATGTGTGGGAGATCTCACTGGTATGTGGGAGATCTCACTGGTATGTGGGAGATCTCACTGGTGACCTTTCTGAACATGGTGTCAAGGTCACTGGGTGGGTGGAGTGGGGTTTACTGTGTGTATGATTGTTTTTAGCAATGTTGCCAGCTTAATCTTTTTTATGAGAGCTTTGGGTAATTTGGGATCTTAGTAGGATGTTCTCCACCACTTTGTCATACTAGTAATTATGCATGATCAAGTTGTCATATGAGAAATATCGTATATAGTGTAAATCCAACAGGCTCTTATAAATAGTGCTATTTCCAGTTATCACTGGTTTATTCAGCTTTAGGCAACATGTAAGAAATATCAATCACACAGTTGTTAATATGCAGATAATTTCCACATACAGTAAATATACAATAGTTTATAAAGTATAATGTTCTGTTCCACTCCACCTGTGAGGTAATAATAATACAATGTCCAGCATAGTTCTAGGTGGGTTCCCACACCTAGCTCCTGACCTGCTGCTTAGAGGAATAATGTAATAATGAATAACTTTACCCTCTGGTGGATGTCTTGAGGAAGATACCCTCTGGCCACTAATGATGGAATCCTATGCCTGTCTAGCATAGTTTCACCATAGTGCAGTGGTATAGCAGGTAGCAGGAGATGACTGGAGATGTTACCTCTGGAGCGGTTCTGGAGATTCTGATTTCTAGGAGGTGCAGCCAGGCTATTTGAACCAAATCTTGGCATTGCACCTCAGACTGACTGGGGCCAGTGGCATCTGCCTAACTCTGCAATTGTTTGAGGGGGGTCTTTCATGTGTCACAGGGTGCACAAAGGACCCCCATGGACGCCGCTGTGTCCCCCATTGTCCTGGTTGGATCTGCAACTTCAAACCCTCATATCTCAGAAGTTTACGCCATTACAACCGCCATTTTGGGCATGCGCAGAGTTGAATATGCCAAGTTACTAATGCCCGCTTGCCAGGCGCGTAACTCACGCTAGTTTGTCTGTAGTGCATTCGGAGGTCGAATCAGTCTCTATAGCGTAACATCCTTAATAATAGGAGTTCCGCCTTGATCTTGGGCTCATTTTGACCGTCTTGTTATGGGCTTTCCATAAATGCTTTGATATAGGTTGCTCAGGAGCGACGCTAGAGCGACCGGAAGGTTATAGCGTTGTGCTTATGTAACCTATTGTTCAGTGTTTTGGGTGCTGAGACACTCATGACGGCGTCTGCGGTGCCCAGGCACCCGTGACGGCCGTTTGCATTCACTTACAAGTTATTAGTTTGTGCACTGAACCATGAGGTCGCTGATTTAGACCCTCAGATTTATTATATTGTGCAGTGGACCATGAGGTCGGTGTCTTTGATGTTGTAACCTATGTATAACTGACCTGGCTGGTGTGCAGTGGAGCATGAACGCTCTTATACAAAGTTTGAGCGTTCTTATAGCTCTTAGAACCAACCTATGTATTAATTTCTTATACAATACATTCTTTGATCAATACAATAATATGTCACAATTTATGGGATAATTAAATGGTATATGATATTATTGCGCGCTGTGAATTGGTTTTCTGTCGTGTACTCAAATATAGTATTATTTCAGAATCTCATGATGTTACAAATATTGGTAAATGTCTTGTTCATCGGATGGAGCAATGCACTCAACCATGTTACCTGTAGCGACCAGTCGGCTGACCAATCTTAGTCCACTGCTGCAGGGGCACACCTATATATAGTCCAATCAATCCTCCATCGGTAGCACAGGCCATAGTATAGCTTAAAGTCCTTATTCTGTCACAATCCTCCTTAGCAAGCGACGACCAACTAACACCACGAAAGTAGCCCTGATGTAAAGGCTTGATGGTCACCATCTTATGGATGGATAAGCGACCATCACGGCCCCAATCCCGGGCTTAAGACACAAAGTAGCAACCAGTGCTGGTTGTGTCTCCGCCGACCACACACCGACTGATGGGAAAAGTATGTGATTAACCAAAACAGGGACACCCACGTGATCAGGTCATGCAAAAACAAATGTCTTAGGAATCTAAATGGGATGCTGTAGTAGACAAGCTCAGAGTCTCCAAATTTGATCTGTGAACACAAATACTTTTCTGGTTGTGGTGAGTCAACATCCTAATTACCTCAAATACTCGTCATATAGAGATTTGCGGGTAATGGGTATTTACATACGCCAATATTTAACCAACCCATTGTCGTTTGTATGTCATTATTGATAACAAATACAATGTTTCCCTTGTTGAAACTAAAATAATGGGCAACCCATCATATAGGGTTAGATAATAAGCCCAAGTTGTAATGCTCATCGGTTGTATTTATTCCCAAGTAGACTATTTAGAGGCGTCATATAGTATGACAAAACAAACCTACACAGGGGACCAACGTCTATTACAACCACACAAAAGCTATCAATTGGTAATGAAATGACAGGGTGCCTAAGGCAATTATTTAACAACCCACATAATGGGACTTGTCGCGCCATTAGCCACCTCTGTCTTTGATGACCCAGTATCAATACATCCCACGACATGTCAAAATTTATGATTACTGACACTTAGTTAAGAGACTCATTCCAAGTCACTTGTTTTATTTTATACTTTAAAGTGATTATATTTTAAACATTGCACTCCGTGTTTACAAAGTCAGGAGACTTTGAACCGAAGAGGGGAATTGTGTCAGCATAATACATACATTAAGTTCATTATAAATCTCTCCCTATAGTAATCTCCCATATCACTAATAGTCCAGAATGTATAGAGAACATACAAGGGACAACCATTAGGCAGGACACTCATCACACAGGATAACCACAGGCGGATCCCATAGCGAGGCCCATTGACCAGTTCTTTCCAGTATGAACCTGACCTAGCAAGCCCATGGGCCGGGACACTCGTATCCCTATTAGTAGAATCAGAAGCAGCCCTGACGGTCACCAGCTCGGACGCAGGTTGTGCAGTGCCACCCTCCGGTATACAATAGCATAGCCATGCAGCGCTATGTGCTGCGCCCTATAGGTTAGCTAATACACAGGCATGCCAAGCTTGGAACCATAGACTTCCTATGGTAATATCAGAGTGCACGATGGAGATCATCATCACGATCACAGAAGGACTTTTTTATTATATTGTAAGTTGAGTATGGAATCTCTCACAATGGAAATGTGTTGCCTCATTAGCCAAGCGAGAAGTATTGTTCACTATGAAACATCAATTGTTAAGCCTATGCAATAAATATATATAAATTTTACATACGGATTCTTGAGTTATCTCTTCATCAATGTCATCGAGAATCATCATATTAAAAAGGATGTCTCGACTCGACATCACCTCTATTATTTAGATGGAACAAACCACTATTAGTTTTTTAACAAAGGTATGAAAGATACCAATATTAACAATATTCCTGTTGCTTTTAGATTTATCCACACATGCTAAACCCCATACCAATATTGTACAAAGGTGTAGTGAGGAAGTTTCTATGTAGTGTGGAGCAATCATTTATATTCTCACTTGCTAATTTTGGCTGCATGTGTATGTATGCCTGGTAGTGGAATAGACCTGGCTCTGGGTGCCTCCACTCATTCATGACTGCAATAGCATATTACACAACTCTAGCTCAGGTAGAAGGCAAACTTTAGATGGATGGTCAAGGGCCTCCCTACTCACCCATGGGTGACCTATAGTTATACTTTGGAGACCTATAGGTCCCAGCAAAAGGTTATGTTCAGTGTGGTGCATATAGTCTGACTTTCTAAATATAGCTTGCTGTGTTTAGCTATAGGTGTGTATGTTGCAGAAATGGGTCAGACTCTGTGTGCCTCCATTCATCCATGACCTCAGTTACAAAATATCAGATGGTTCTGCCGCCCCCCTCCCACACACCTTTGGCTGAGGCACCACCCACTATGCAACAGAGACATCTGTTGTGTCATATTGGTACTGTGAGACTAGGTCCCAATGGGACCAGGTGTCTCTCACTTTAAGAAGAGATGTTATCATGGTTTGTTGAATTATATCAAGGTTTATTCATCATCCCTCTCTTCATACAAAACATCAGCAGCAGCGGTGCTGTCCCTATATTTATAGAGTCATGAATTCCTGTTACAACAGAAAAGGACCACAAGGGCATTTACTTAGATTATGTTTTAATCAGACCAATAGACTTTCTGTACTTCCCACGTAATACTAACACAGTGAAGGACTCATGTAGGGCAATTCCTATACGGGGACTGCAAACAATAATAGACTGATTGATATATATATATATATATATTGTGGCATAGACCGAGGGGTCAGGGGGACCACCGACCCCGGAGTCACGTCAGACGTTCTCGTATTACCATATATGTATGTCGGTGTAGACCGAGGGGTCGGGGGCGATGCCGAAACCGTCCTGGTGCGGGGGCGGAGGAGCCGCCGACCTCGGAGTCACACCAAAAACGTTCTATTTACCTGCATTCGGAGCAGGGTTCCTCCGACGCTGGATCTCTGTCGGAGACGCCAGCGTTGGAGGAACGGGAAGCGTATAAATAGGAGGGGATCGACACCTTGAGGCAGTCTGGATCCACGGGTGCTGGTGTCTACATCTTCAGGCTTCCCCTCCATAGGCTAGGAGTTACACAAGGATACTTAGCTGGTGTGGCAGAGAATGCCAGGCAATAAAGTGTCATTAATAACAAGAAGCTGAGTTGTGTGATACTTCCGCATTACAATAGTGGACTCCGATAAAAACGCTACTATATATATATATATATATATATATATATATATATATATATATATATATATATATATGCAGTGGATATGAATCACTATGTAGGATTCTGGGCCTTTAGATGGGTTTCTGGAGCTCTTATATCATAGAAATAACATATGTGAATGTTTTTTTCTGACACATACGAAAACTCAACCCAAAGTTATAGAAACCCAAAAGGTGTATGTCTAGCCTCAATTGTCCATCTTTATTCCTTTAATACCTCCCACCCGGTTCATTAACCACACTCCGGTTACTTTAGTTGTCCTTTAGGACAGGTCGTTTTCCACACAATAATTTTTATTCCAAGTCGAATTGAATCGGACAAGGTAATTGCCGCGCTCTCATGGCTAGAAATGAGTTCAAGTATGATATACATGTTTGCTCAACGTTGCTCAACTTGTTGCTCGAGATTCTGTGAACAATGGGTTCATATGTATAGTTGCAAGATGACAGAAGTTCTCGTGATTGTTGCAATGGTATAGGGAACATAAAACGTGAAAATCAGTTGGCTACACCGAACGTGATTTTATTGCAACAAGAAGTCATTTTATAAGACACCCCCACACAACACATCTGGGATATCGAGGTCACTACGTATCACCATCTACATTCACCAATTTTCAATGAATATTGCACGATGTCAGATATAGATATGATGGCTGTACGCATGCTGAAAGCTACCCACGTTGAGAAAACTATGTCAATAAACAAATGGGCAGATCCACTGAGCAATGTTTAGGCCTATTTTGAGAGGATTTTAGCTTTGGGGACCCTGGTCATTTTTGACCCAGGGTGAAAATTCTTCAAGTAGGGTGAGTGGAGGGATGGTGGGGGGCAGGGTCAAAAATGACTCCAGGTCAAAAATCACCCAGGGTCATTTCTATACTTTAGCTTAGACCTGGTTTGTGATTTCATTGGTTCTCAGGCTGGTGAACATCCTTCACTGAATCACACCAAATACAAATACAATTTGTTTGAGATTTTTATACATCAAAGGATGATTAAGTACACCCAGGTATATATTGAACACAACATGGCTTGGACAAACTAGTACTTCCAATGTGTTGGCCACCATGTCAACCTTGACACACAGGGACAGAGAACTATTCTACCGTGGTAGCTCCAGGTTATAAATCCTTATTTGTATGAATAGCCATGATTTAAGTATTTTGGTTTGAGAGGGAGGTGTGCGACTAGGCAATTGCCCACCATCTTATGATGCTAACAGATGGGACTCTATGGGATCACACAACCTTTAGCTTCAAAATATTGTGGTAGAACGTCTGTGTGAATTTGCCTGACCGGAAAGGGGTTTCTATAACAATCTCAGTGACTATTTTTTTTTTTTCTTGGACTCGCTCATTGCATCAATGAACTGTTATGTTCATTTAAGTGAAGCTATAGAGCAGACCAAGTTTTTATTAGATTTTTCAACAACAAAATAAGGAACAGCAACTACAAAACACAAAACATGACAATAGTCAATTTGTACAAGATCAACAACATTGGAGAGTTCAGGAGCTGGTTGACTGATCATAGTAACATACATACATGCATTTTTGTTATAAGATAATATAAGATATAATGTACTGGTATAGTTGCTAAGGTTTACATAACATTTGACATTCATGTTAGTGTATTAGGCAGTAACATAATGGTAATTAGGATTCTTAAGGCTCTATTTTGTAAGCGTTATAAAGCTTTCAAACCTTCCTCATTACAGCTAGTTGAAATGAAGGAACAATATTCTATAATTGGTCTTATTGTACTACAATATATCTTTACACTCTGATCTTGAGTCAGAAATTTTCTTAATTTGGCAAAACGAAATAATTTATTACATACATTTCTTTTAACTATTTAAATTTGCTTGTCAAAGCTTAGTTTGCTATCAATGTGGACTCACAAAATAAGGGAAGAAAGTCACTGTTTGAACAGTACTCTCATTGAATTCATTTTTTGGATCAGGACAGTACTTTAATTTAAATGCACTACATAACCACATAAATTTGGTCTTATTTACTGTTAGTCTGTTTTCTAGAACCCATGCTTTGAAACGCTGAACATCATTATACATCATATTCTTAATGGTCTCCGAGTCGTTTGCAGCACAATAGATTACTATATCATCAGCATACAATTTTATCTTACACGATTGCAACACATTAACAACATCATCTATATATAAAACAAACAACAGGGGGCCCAGAACTGAGCCTTGTGGTACACCATACTTTATACATTTCTTTCTAGATATTTTATTACCATAACTCGTTCTCTTTTGCCTGTTTTCTAAATAACTTTTGAACCACATAAAATTTGTCCTACTTAGCCCAAGCTTACTAAGTTTGATCAGCAATTTTGAGTGAATTACACTATCAAAGGCTTTAGTGAAATCAATGAAAAGGGCCCCTGTTATGTACCCATTATTTCTATTCTCAAACAATTCATTTACAAGATCAAAGGTAGCATCACCTGTTCCAGTACCTTTTTTATAACCATATTGATTGTCACAAAAGGTGTTATTTCTTTTCATACTTTCACTTAAATGATAATACATACTTTTTTTAATAATCTTTGATGGCATTGGTAGGAGGGAATAGGCCTCCAGTTTTTGACCTGTGATAAATCTCCATCCTTAGGTAATGGTTTTACTAGGGCAGAGGCCCAGTCTCTTGGAAAAATACCTTTATCTAAACTAGTCTGAATCAGGTGGGTAGATTGATGTATTAGGCATAGCAATGCACATTGTAATATATCACCCCTTATACCTTCAATCCCAGATGATTTATTTTTGTCTTTTTCTTTTATAGCGTAATGAACATCCCATTTATTCACCTTAATGTTTGTTTCAGTGAAATTTCCATTTATAAGTACATTTTCAATATTTTGATCATTATCAAGTTTATATTGATCATCACCAACCGCTGCAATATGTAGCTCTCTTCCAATATTACAAAAACACTCATTCACATACTCACATGCTACATCAGAAGCAATATCAATTCCTGTCTCATGGTGTTTCATATCAGGGTATATAATGGATTTATTATTCTTAAACATGTCATTAATATGCTTCCAGAACCTCTTAGGATTTCCATTACATTCATGTAACTCTTGCATTACTCCTCCAATTTGATTTGCTTTAATCTTTTTTCTTATTTTCCTTCTGCAGTCTTTGATAGCCTGTTTCTCTGTTGTACCCTTGTTAACACTATATAATCTTAACCATCCTTCCCTTTCAAATACTAAATCCATTACTTCATCATCGATCCAAGATTTATGAGTTTTCTTGATTTGACGTTCAACATAAGGATGAAATTTGTTCAGATATTGGTTACAAGCATTTCCCATCATAAATCTGGATTATCTTTAATATCAAAATATGTTTTCCAATCACAGGCATTTAAAAAATCTTTGAATTTATCTTCTGAAAAATTTCTATAATCCCTTCCCTTATACACCGATTTTTCATATGTAAAATTGTTATGCCCTCTGCAAACATAAACAGGCACATGATCTGAAATCAAAGCCGAAATAGTACCTGAATCTATAACCTTAAGACTATTGGTAATTACATTATAAATACAGGTTCCACTGAAGGGTCGGGTTATTTCATTTATCAGAATTTTCCAATCAATATCTTTACACAGGGATCTGAAGCTTTCACAACCTACATCAGTATCATCATACATATTTAAGTTTATGTCACCTAAGATCCATGTCTCATGTCTACCTCTATTACCATTAAATTCAAAACCTGCAATTTTCCTTAAAAAGGCAATAAAATTAGGGACATTTGTATTAGGAATTCTGTATATAGAGATAAGAAATATATCTTTCTCACCAGGCATACATAACATACACGCTATACTTTCATAATCAATTGTTTGAACAGTGAATTCAGGTACGATCTTAATGTATTGACCTAAACCAGATTTCACACTGAGACCCACACCTCCACAATTTTTACCTATTCTGTCTTGTCTATATAATAACCTATCATCTTTATTTATCAAACCCTCAGGAGACCCTGGTTTTAGCCAGGTCTCACATAAGCAAATAATGTCACTCCTATCTAATATCTTATATACCTCACTATACTTGTCTTCAAAGCTCCTACAATTAATAGAAGAGAAAACCAGCCCCCTCTTCTCTCCGAATTTGCTAATCAAACAGACCATGAGTTGAATACAGTAATAGAAAATGAAAAATGTACACAAATGATATTTAATAACAAGACAAATAAACAATGAATTCAAATCAATATGTACATAAATAATACAGTGTATTCCTTTCCACAAAATTAACCTCGTGGAAGAAGAGACTGGTCTGTGAGCCTACTTAATTTCAGCTATACACAGCTCAGAGAAAAACCCACCCACCCTAATTATAGTTATAGGACTTTGTTTTATTATGATTGGGTATCGCAAGGGTTGATGGGATTTTTGGATAGATATAGAAGACAAATATATTTTTTGTTTAATAAAAATTAAGAAAAGAAAGAATCAGGTTAAGAATGTTTCGTACAGAGTATCAAGATATCATAGTACAAGATAAGTGTATTAATAATAATAGAAAAAACCGCTGTTAGTACAATCCTGGAATCTCCAATCAATAGAATACCAACTCTGGACCACATTTGTAGTTCCATGGCTATATTCTATGTGACTCACTTCCTAGCTGCACAAGACTATTATACCTAAGCACTATACGTGCTACTATGGTCAATTACTTTCTTAAGGGTATACACTCCCCTCTGAAGATATAACAAAAAAAGAAAAAGAAAAAATGGAAAAATGGCTCTGACTCAATATATGCAGCTAACGCATGGTCTAATAAGGGTATCATTTCTCAAAATTAAAGATATCATTGCGTCCATTTCGCGGGCGGCGCAATGCTGTACCTATGGCGACAGCTCAATTTTTGATGCCATAAGATTAACGTTGCAACACTACTTATAATACAATCAGTGGTCTGCTCCTCTCATAATCTCTAATGCTATCCCTGATGCGCATAGTAATTTTTCCATGCAGATTTTGCCCTTTAATTCTTCCCTGGTCAGAACAGTCTGAGTGATATACAAACCCTCCACCCCAGATCAAGTCTCTACAGCCTTCCACCAGGGCAATAGACTCTGTTTCCAGTAGGCCCCTTCTAGGCCCTTCACACTGATTGAATTTAGCACTGATCATTGTGCTCATGTAGGTTTCGGATACACTATGCCAATAGTGACCAGGTGGTGCTTTATAGAACTTGCATTTGCTTTTAATTTTTCTAGCACTTGTGGTTTTCATGATGTCATCGGCTAGCCTATGACATCATGAAACCAGGTGATTTCATTTCTGCCTCAGTGGCAGCACTAGTACCTGGTTTAGGGTCAGATTTTGCTGGTGTTGATTTGACATCTTCATGCCTCTCTTTCACAGAATTGTCAGATTTATCTGTGCTATTATTGAGGATAGGCATACTGTTCATATTTGAGATGTCAGGTAAGGTCAGTGAGTCATTGACCTCATGTAGCCTTGAGTTTGGGAAGTAGCTTCCATCAATAATTACTCCAGATTCAACCAGCTTTGGTCTAAAACCCATTTTTACTGCAAGCCCACATACTCTTCTTTTATGATCACGCACTTCTTTGGGCTCATCATGCTGTATCCACACTTGGTCTTCCTTTACTGGTGTTTTCAACTTCCACTTGTTATCTAACACAACCCTTTTGATCTTCATGTTAGAAAAACACACTTTAATTGGCGATCTCCAGCCATTTCCAGTGCGTTTAATGTCTAAGATATCGTTCCAAGGGTCATAACTAACACCCATAACGACACATAGTCCATCCGAAAGATTATATTGACAGAAAATGGGTGACTAGAAAGAATGATTGAAATTTAAGATGGCATAACTCGTGTTGACCTTCATTTTATATCAGACTAAATCTATCATAATTCTGATCTAACGATAAACGTTCGTAGTGCGTAAGTTGAGGTTTCATCTGCCCTGTAACAACATCACACATTGCCTATATTTGGGTGAACACCTCATACTAATTATTCTTTTAGGTTTAATTTGGCCAGCATAGGAAGGGGCCTACATCACCCACTCTCTCCCACCTTTATACCTAAGGTGGGAGAGAGTTTATCTAACATATAAACTCTATGAAGGTGGGGCTAGGTCACTAAGTTATAAGTACGATCCAGATATTCCTACTGCAGTTTATCCATCAACAAATCATATCACATTTGGAACTGTAACAAGGCACGACAACTGTAGACATTTACATGATTAAATAGGATGAATTACATATACACTTATTTTACAACTGAAAATGCACATCATATGGAGTATAATAGATCGTGGAAAGATATTTACAAATAAAATTAAATGAAATAAGATACACAGACCTATTAATAGCCAGCCAGTATGTATGTATTCAATTACTCATACCATATCTATAATCATCAATTTCCATAATAAACAATATTGATATAGATCACCGATAAATGTGGCACGTGAAGTGACTTATCACATGCTATCATGAAAGAAAAGAAAAAGATGATAACCACCACTGTTAACACACTGCTATTCTTATATCACTGTTAACATGCCCTCATTCCTACATCACTGTTAACACACTGCTATTCTTAAATCACTGCTAACATGTCCTCATTCCTACATCACTGTTAACACGCCCTCATTCTTACTCACTCTTAACACGCCCTCATTCCTACATTATTGTTAACATGCCCTCATTCCTACATCACTGCTAACATGTCCTCATTTCTACATCATTGTTAACATGCCCCTGTTTCTACATCACTGTTAACATGCCCCTATTCCTACATCACTGTTAACATGCCCCTGTTCCTACATCACTGTCAACATGCCCCTGTTCCTGCACCACTGTTAACATGCCCCTGTTTCTACATCACTGTTAACATGTCCCTACTCCTACATCACTGTTAACATGCCCCTGTTCCTACATCACTGTTAACGTGCCCCTACTCCTACATCACTGTTAACATGCCCCTGTTTCTACATCACTGTTAACATGCCCCTGTTTCTACATCACTGTTAACATGCCCCTGTTCCTACATCACTTTTAACATGCCCCTGTTCCTACATCACTGTCAACATGCCCCTGTTCCTGCACCACTGTTAACATGTCCCTACACCATTGTTAGGATGGCCCTACCTCATAATGTACCAATATTCCTACATCAACCCTTGAGGATGTATTCATCGAAAAACATATATAGCTCCAGAATGACTCCTGAAGAAAAACCCAGTATTTTGTATAGTGCCATTCAAATGTTGGAAACATCACACTCACTTTGTCTGTAGGCCATTTCACAAGATCAAAAAGGTCAAGTCTCTGCCCACGCTCTTACAACAGTATGAAGAAAATAGAATCTGAAATCAGAACCACATTACCCGTGAGTTACGATCAGCATCTTGTACGCCGTGTATGTGGTTTGGCATGGCAGGGGGCTTTCATTGCATGACATCATGAAGCTTCCTGACAGTTTGATCCCCAGATAATTCCCAGCTGAACGCCTGCACACACACAACCTCTAACAAGAAATTGGCGTAATTACCGCAAATGACCAGCAAGTAGCCTTATTTGTTTGTCGTTGTCCGAAATAAGAGTAGTCCATGTAATATAAATTGACAGTAATCCTCTGAAGGATATATGTGATAGCATGAAAAAGGGTTAATCAGCTACCCTCATTACGGTTGTTACTTAAGAGAAAGTCAGATGTAACATTCAGAATTATGTACAATTGTATATATATAATTGTTTATGTATAATATATACACAGAAACATCTATACTTCTGTAGATACGAACAGTCAGGGAGAAAGAGATCACTCAGCAGTAAGGGGTGTGTATGTCTCAGTGTGTCTCTTCACTACAAACAGATTGTATATAAATTCACATTGTGCTACTCCGGCCATCATCTTCAGCAGTAATAGGTGCAGACAGGTGGCCAGTGAGGGGTATGTCGACAATGGCAGTGGCTGGTCCATGGCCTCCAACACACGAGTTATCCATAGAGCGGCCCATCAGTGAGAACTGCTTCCTGTCTTGTGAGTGACGTCCACATCTCCCACACAGGAACAGGTCCTTCATGGTGGAGCGGAAGTGAACGTTCATGGTACAGTACAGGATGAAGTTAACGGCAAAGTTCAGCACCTGTAGGACATTAGCAAAAGCTCTAATTGTGAGGAAAGTCTCTGTACGGTTCATACTGAGTTTGATGTTTTCAGTGCAGAAGTCCATGAGTTCAGAGGGAAATACGAGCACAATGAACATGACTACTAGCACGACAAGCAGTAGTGTGATCCGTGAGCTGTTACGTGAGGCACTATCCTGGACGCGGCATGCCCTGCGCATCCTATAGGACTGCTGTAGGGTCCTGATGAGTGACAGGTTACAGAAGGTGAGGAGACCTGCAGGTATGAACACAGCATAGAAGGCACGCACCCACAGGAAGGCCTTACCATGGACTGACTCCTTGTCAAACACACCTATGTCTATCAGGTAAGCCGTGTGTCCTGGTCCAAGGTTGAACGTCTCAATCTTGTACTGCCAGAAGGCTGGGAGGTTGATGAGCATCGATATTATGATGACAGCAGCATAGGCAATCCGACCATATACCCGGCTGTCCATGCGTCTTGTGGTTAAGGGGTGGCATATACCGACATACCTTAGGACAGCCATGGCTACAGTCACCCATGTACTAGTCAGGATAAATGTGGTCACCAGGCCTGTGCCATACACCTGATAATACAGGGAGAAACTGCGACGCTCAAAGAAGGACATAGTAGATGCAAGTCTTCCTATTCCCCTGGGACACATAGACAGGCAGAATAGGAGATCTGACACGGCCAGTAGCATGAGCCCTGTGTGGGTCACACCCTCCTTACCTCCATCCACCTTACGCATGCGCATCCTGATCTTGGACAGAACTACCAGGTTAATGATATTGCCTATACAGCCAAAGATGCAAAGTGAGGGGGTAATGACAATGTTTAGGACATCTGCAACAAAATTCAGGTGGTAATAATCTTCAGAATTCTCACCGTGATCAAGGCCGTCATGGCAGTAGTTTCCATAAGGACCATTAGGACAGAGTAAAGTTCTGTTTACATTGGTGGCATTTACATCCATACTGTCCATCTGAAGGAGATCTATGTTGGAAAGGTGGTTCTGCACTTCACCTTGGATGTATTTTTCGCTTCTGTAAGTTTTTCTTACAACAGAGGGTCAGTTCACATAGAAATCTATTTTAGTCCGCAAATATAATGTCCTGCATACTGTTTAGGGTTTATCTCTTTTTTTCTCTATCTAAAATTGGCACGGCATTAAAGCAGAAAATCTCTAGGATCAGAACAACTCAAAATCGAAATGTCTATCACTGGCGAACCTCACTGGCTCACAATGTGCCCCTTAAGTCCTTCCTTTGATCCATCGCTCTCTGGCTATGTGGCTTTATAACTTCAGTTAATGATTAGCCCTTAAGGAATTGCAGTTTATGGCAATGTTGACAAAACGATCCCTGCTAGAAATGTTGAAAGGAGGCGCCTCAGGCTTCACACAGACATGTTATACAGTGGCCCTTTGGTGGGGGTTTATTCTGTAGAATCTATCGTTTATATAGTCCACCAAAACTATTTTGGCGCCATGGGCAGAGTTTCAGGCACATTGGACCGAGGCGGGGTAGAAGGGTCGTGGATCTTAGGGTGTGTTAGCAGTTCAGTATATCAGTTTTCTGTCCCATCGATAGTTACAAGCAGGTGACGGGAGGAGAGGACTACGTTGACAGTAATTGATTCAGCCAGAGGGCATGGATGGGTGTCCCATCTAACCGTGTCCTTACACATAGCCCTGAACTACTCCCTGATCTGCTCCTGACCTGATCGTGTGTGGAATAGGTTGAGACTGTGCTCGGGTGCTGTCAGCCACCAGATCTGTAAATAAAGAGGTTATATTTGAGGAATACTGATAAACCATACGTAAGGGTTTATTGACATTCACAACATGAGAGGCTGGTTTTGCACGATAGGTGGGAACAGAATATAAAGTAATCTGAAATAAGAAGAAGATATAGATCGAGAGAGGGATGGAAATTAAAGCAACGAGATAATTACAGCATCGTCGATAGTTATTTCAGCTCGCCATGACTAACTGACCAAGTTCTATCTTAGTACTTTATTTTAGCATGTGTTTACACGTCCATAGACAAATTTTGATTTGTACATGAATCGATGATTGATGTATGGAGGCAGAACCTTTTTCAGGAAATAAGATGATTTTATTCCATGTTGTATGTAATTGCACCGCACACATGGCAGTGTGAATTCACTAGTGAAAGTCAAATCCCTTGCATAAAAACTATATCAATGCCACTATATTGTTTTGTGTTTGTTTTAACAACAGATGCTCCCATGCATGTAATGCCTACATGTAACTAAAAGGGCATGTTTGCACGCGATTTTCAGCCCTCCAGGGGGTCAAAAGAAATTTGACCCACGAGGGGCCCAAAGTTTTTTTTCACGCATCCATACACGAACCCACCAGCCCCCTGTTGTTAGTAAATATCACTCCCTAACATAAATGCATCATCTGTCAACAGAAAGGTCATCATTGCATGTCTATTAATCGTCCTCCATGTCTATCACCATGGCGATTCAGCTGCATGTGGTTGGCTGGGAAGGCCATCGGTCGACAGTTGAAAAATATATTTTGGTTGACCTTAACCATTATCTACTTTCGTTATATACCTTTACTGCAGTTATTTGGCAATCCTGTGAAAAAGAATTAACCCATGCACGCCCCTCTTATTAACCTCTGATAACTTTTACAGAGGCTCGTCCTGTAATCTTTTGGCAAGACCCATCTGAGCATGATTATGAAATTCCCCGTTGACAGCCCTTTACAACACTGCACTGAAAATGATTAGAATGCACTCAATATAGTGATGAAGTTAGGGTGAATTCCGGTTTGAATAGATGGCCTCCGTTATTTTGTACAGCTTGTTAACTCACTGGGGGAGGGGGGAGGGGAATCCCTTTCTTCCTCATACAGATGACCAAACGAAGCCATCGTGAAAACAGGATGGTCTTTTCTTTTAGACAGGTATGCCTAATCGGGATGACACAGCCCTTAATAATGAGCATTAACTGTGTATTACTGCTGATCTGTATCCGTGGTTCACAGCACGACCCAAACTCTAAAGACCCTGCAAATACTTGCTTCATCCATGCCTCGCCCTACCCCTTAGACCTTCCACGTGACTAGTGCTTTCAATATAGGCACATAGCTCTCCCACCTCAGCCTCATGGCCACAGTGACGACATCTATGAGCGTACTTTGAATTACGTACATAAATGCGACCTTATAAACAAGGTGAACGGAGGTCTACCTATTTATGAATCTGCCCGAGGTCTATTTGTAGGTCAATTTCTGGTGATAATTACTGAGGGCTTTATATGAGAGGCGTTGAGAGGTCTCGAAAGTATACTCGCTTGTCAGTCAACATTAAAATTTAGGGAGTGGTCATTATTTATCAACAGGGGGGGTGGTGGGTTTTTGCATGTCCGCGTGAAAATTTTTTACGCCCCCCTGGACGGCGGTCAACGTTTTTTGCGCCCCCACTCGCCGGAGGTGCGCGGAGAATTTTCGTGTCCTCTTTGATCTATAGTAGCGCGCGGGCTTTTTTGCTAAAAAGAGGGTAAATTTTTTTAGCCCCCCCTCAAGAGGAGTCAAACTTCTTAGCCCCCCTCAAGAGGGGTCAGAATTTTTTACGCCCCCCCCCCCTCAAACCCACCATCCCCCCCTGTTGATAAATAATGACCACTCCCTTAGACATGAGCGTTATTCAATTGACTTGAACACATAAATGGATACTCATGCCCTAGATTTCTAAAACTGAGATTTATACATGGACTATTGTATATGAATATATTTTTGTAGGCTCATCTTCCTTGGTAGGAACCCAATAGGCTACGTAAAAATAGACACATCGACCGCCTTCTGTACTCATAGAACTTAATGAAGGTGCAATGAACCCCCAAACACTGCCCCCCCCCCCTCAGATAGAAATCTGCCTCCTGCGTATGTACGGTCGCTACTACGTAATTACTGTGATAGGGTGTTATCTGGCCAGTGGGCGAACTGAGGTAGTTCGGTGTTTATATTACTTAAGGGAACAGCGCAAAGAAAAAAAATATCCAAATCAGTTAATCGAATTTAGCTAAGGCAAAACACCAAATTGGCCAAACACCTAACATATGAGAGGCAAATTCTATGATTATTGCCACAATCAGTAACTTGAGCAGGGTCTTGTCTATATAATCATTGTTAAAAAATGTGAGAATGACATTTGGCTGGTCAGTGTAGGCATATTCCGGATATCAAAGACGTTCAGCCCAAATTAGGGGCGTTAGATGGCGTATTAGCTCATAAATCCAATATGGAGGCCAGGTATTGTCTCAAGAGTGGAAGGAATGAATTTCCTGACATTGAAAACGTAATATTTGACTGTTTAGTTGTGTTTCTAATTTGAATAGTACCAGAGATAGAGGCATCTCAAGTTTTAGGTAGCTTTCGGGTGGCCGTCTTGAATATCTCAAATTGCTCTGGGGTGAGAGTTCCACATCCACCTGGGCATCATCACCTAGATCCTATAGATGAATAACCAGCAAAGGAAAAAGATTATCAGAAAAGTTCAGGTTAGGGTAAAATGGAGCACACGGCACCCAGACTATGTATAGATGGATAAGTCCATATACTTAAGACTGTAGCAAACCTTTCCTATAGAACCAAATAAAATATCCTCCTAGCCTGAAACCATCTGGCAGCTGTATTCCAGATCCCCCAGGCCATAATTGACACTCAGAGAAAACCTTATAGTAAAATCTTCTTGTGGTGTTAATCCTTGGGAAAGACGGCTATCGAGAACCTAGTATTTCTTACTATCTACAGCTCTATAGAACAAGTAGTGCTGTTGTACATTTCGAACGACTAATTGCATTGTACAAGAACTTTGGTGAGGCCTATTGTGTACGCATAATTCTGTGGCAGTCAAAGTGGCGCCATCCTGTGTCCCTATCCCTGCATGAATGGGGCACGTTCTTACTGCAACTCCGCCGATACCATCGTCTTAGCGTCGGCTACAAAATCGATCGGCTGTGTAGATAAAAATACTTGAGGTTATAGCAGAATATGCAGCAATATGCGTCAGGATGCTGGTATCATCTGATGGAAAGAAAGACATTGACAGCTGGAATTCTAGCACACACAGCCATGGCAGCAATATCCTTCTTTTATTAATTCATTCACTTGGCCCTTGGGACAAAAGTAGGGGTACCTTTATAAAGAATTCTGCAGTATGCTAGATCTGTTCATTACTAGAATTGTCATGTTAAGTCTGTTTATTGCTAAACATTTCATTTGATTATAGCTATACTTACACAAAGGCTCTTCTTAATATACAATCAACAATTATTCCTGAAGTATTAGTAGAGCAGCAAGTCCTTCAAAAGAGCCATATTTTAGGAGTTTAATTTGAAAGATTACTGAAAGCTATAACTTGTTTTTTTATGTTGTCCAATGTCTCTGGGTATGGAAAAGTGATGTTTGACCAATAAAAGCTCATGCAGTCACTGAGAAATCTGCAATTCTATACAACCATCTCTTGAAATTTTAGCCTCGAATTTAAGAGCTATAGTACATATTAATCACCATGTTCTGGCACTAATATACATCTTACAACAATTCCAATAGTACCTACCCCCCTAAATTGGACGCAGCGATCGCATTGGAGCCAACCATTTGTTGCTAGGACAAGCTGTTACCTAGCAACTGCCGATTTTAGCTAGCAACGGACCCTTTCCCAGACAAAGAAAGACCTTTCCTATGAATGACTTACAGAATTGAGATCATGGATACTGTTTCTCATCTTGCTATTCAGAAGCTCCATGCAATTGTAAAAGAGGCAATATTTTACCAAAATAGTTCAGTGTGCTGATCAGAAAATATAGAAAAAAAAGATAGACCTAGCAAGTATGATGAAAACATGCAACTTCAGCATTATCCTCTATTGGCAAAATGTTCTTTACTGGACAATTGTAGTGTGTCTTATATCCTGAAAAAGATGAAATGAGAATACATCTGAGGTTTTACTCTACTTGTTGGGCAATGATTCCTTAGCAACAAATTTACATAGCAACTTATACAGAGGAGCTTGTTCATAGACAAATATGTATTATTGTGAAGAGAGTTAACTACCATTGGACTCAAGTTATTCAGAACTGAGTAGATCTTGTTAGAAATATCCCTGGAGTAATAGGAAATGTGTCAGATGGTTGTTCAATAATCAAAGAGTTGGCAGTTGCTTAAACCTTGCGAGCTTTTGTTTAGCAAGTGGTGAAACCTTGCTAGCTTTTGTTTAGCAAGTGGCTCACCAAGTGACAACTGCTCTACTCAGATATGAAAACATGATTATGGAACCTATCGATTTATAAAGAAAATAAATAATATTATGAAGTTGTGTCTACTCTCTCTCATTGCTGCCAAAGCCTTATTGCTAGACCTGTTTACATCTTAATGTGATTTTGGAGATCTTCCTATATTTCTTGTCAAATTGAGAGGGATCAAATAAATTTAGGAATATTGATTAGAAAACCCCATATTGTTGCTTGAAATCAAAAGATTTCCAGATTATTGATGCGTGGGTGGGGGTCTGACCAGTGTTACATAATTAGGGAAGGGGGGTTGGGGGGTTTGTAACAAAGTGTTACAAGGGGGGAGGGGGGTCAAAAAGTGGCCAAAATTGTGTTATGTAATATTTTAATGGCGCTTAAGCAGCCATACTCTAAATTATGTTATTTATAATATTATATAGATTTTGATCAGAACTAAATATAATTGAACTATATCTGCTTAAAATGTGTGATGATTATTCTGTCACAAACCTTCTTTAGATGTTCTACTAAGGAAACTATAGCTTAATCTAACAGCATCAGATAACTGTGATTGCATGGATCTTGCAATAGCTATAATCATTCTATCAATGGTAATTCCATTGGCTGCTTATAAGATCACTTCTGTTGGCAGAAGTGGACCTTTCCGGAACCTTACTGGTAGGACTCAACATAAGGCTACAAGTACCAGCCATATGATTAATCAAACAGAAAGTGCCTAGCATACTAACCAAAAGACCCTACCTGTGACCATTCTCCTTGCTGGATGGTCATTAGCTACGACTTTATTTTAGGCCATAGATATGTTCTAACCCTTTCCAGCCAGCTCTATCTTTGTTAAAAGTCCCTAAAGTACAGCAGATTGAGGTCCTGGGCAAATATATTTTGATACATGGTGTAAGGGTGACCTCGGGAATAGAACCAATGTTTGTTAAATGTATACAAAAATGACTGATTTGTAATCTCTATGTAATTTCCTTTCATATGATACCATGATACCTGGCATTACTTATTGAATAATCATTGATGGGCCCAGGATAATGCTATTAGATACTATAAATGCTCTCCTCATAGAGCTTTGATCATTATCAGTAGGTAATTTGAATCAGTCTGTATATTTGATATAACATTGTATAGACAGGTATATGCCTTGTGGTTGATTGGATCTACAGTTAATATAGCTCTTGATAGTGACTTGACTTGACATGTTAATGTTGGTAGCATTTCTTGACTTCTCCTTGACTTCTCCTTGAATGATACCACTGATAGTGCATTAGGCCATGACTGAGTCCAAAAAAAACATCGGCCAGGGGCAAAAAAAAAAAGGGCCGTAATATGTCACATTTTTGGAAACCAAAGGAACTTTTAAGCCAACAAAAGGTACATTTTTGACAAGTTTCTATCAGATAGGCGGATCAATAATAGATATTTGCTGGTCTCCAGGGGCTTTTTTGAATTTTTTACCCCTGAATGCTGAAAAATCTGGTCGGGCAGAGACAAAAAAAACAAAAAAACTTTTTTTTTTGATTTTGCCACAAATCTCGTTGCCGGATCTGTAATCCAAGTTATTAGAATAAAATGGCCTTATCAAGCACATAGACTTTATGTCACACTTATCATAACATCAATTACTAAGGTATGGCAGGTTGTGTTTGCACCCAATAAAATATTAAGATATCATCTGTGTTCTGAGACTCACATGAGATGCACATAAATCACAGATTGACCTGTCATCTCAACCTGATACATAAGCTGCTTTCGATGATACTTTGCTGATGTTATCTTAAGTGAAAGTAGTGACAGTTGATTGTGTATTTAAGTATGCAGAACTTGTATGAAGCCCCTGTATAAGGTGTGCCTTATAGGTCATTTCATGTTCTGGCTGCAGCTCAAAGTACGTTACTTTGACTCAGGGTCCAGCTTATAAATGGGAGTTCCATGCTATAGAATAGTAGTAATTTGAATATATGTAGGCTGCTAGGCATTGTTTATTTTATTTTCCAAAATAGAAACAGGAAATGAGTTGCTGGTGATTCCATGGAATGTGGTTGGTTTACAAGCAGTACACTCATGATGTCTCTTACCCAGCAATAGACATCTCTAGTAAAAAGCCCCTGTGATGACTAGAATACCTAGCGGATATCTTATCATTTCTGGGACATCTGTGTATCAGTTGGTAGGCTACTTGCTATACAAAAGCTAGTACTTTCTAAACAATTACCAACAGCACAATTGTTATATATAATTATTTCCTATTGGAGGGGGGTGGGGTATTTTGAGGTATAATTGTTTTCAAATACATTGAGTCCATGGATGCTTAATTCTCATCAAATCCAAATGTTTTTTTATGAATATACTAATATAGGTTGCTAAGCAAATCTGTTGTTACTAGGCAATCAGATACTCTAGAAGTAAAGTGAAAGTCTCAGGTGTTTTGAGGATATAAGACACACTACAATTATCCAGTAAAGAATATTTTTCCAATAGAAGATAATGCTGAAGTTGCATGTTTTCATTATACATGCTATATCATTTCTTTCTACATTCCCTTATTAGCACACTGTGTTTTGGTACAATATTGAATTTTTCAACAATGGCATGGACCTTCTCAATACCAAAATGAGAGGCAATAGCCATGATCTCCCTTCTGTAAGTCATTCCTAGGAAAGGTCTTTCTTTGTCTTGGAAAGGGTCCGTTGCTAGCTAAAATCAGCTGTTGCTAGGGAACTGTTTGTCCTAGCAACAAATGGTTGGCTGCAATGTGATCGTTGGGTCCGATTTAGGGGGGTAGGTACCATTGGAATCATTGTAAGATGAATATTAGTGCCAGAACAGGTAGACCAATGTGTATTTTAGCTCTTAAAAATCCAGGCTAAAATTTCAAGAGATGGTTGTATAGAATTGCAGATTTCTCAGTGACTGCACAAGCTTTAATTAGTTAAACATCACTTTTCCATACCCAGAGACATTGGACAGCATAAAAAAAGTCATAGCTATCAGTAATCTTACGAATTAAATGACCCCAGAGGGCCCCATGTGCTGCTCCTCTATATGGGCAGGTGGTTATTTCCAAAGATGCCCTCGCTACTCCCTTTCAACGCACCCGCTAAGTGCTAGAAATCATAGGTTTTAACTTATGATGTGAACTCTGTTTAAGTGCCAAACTGTGGTTCCGTTTCACAGTCAACATGATTCGCAAAAATTTGACACACCACTCTGCCCAGCAGAGCCTCCATCAGCAGTTCTGTCCACATAGAGTCTTAACATCTTGACATAAGAGACATGTGGGAAGTACCAGTAGTTGTAAGTTATGCGGACTTTAAAATTGTTTCTCTGTCTGCTGACTAGACATATCTCCTGATAACTAGCTGAACGGAGATTTAAGGCCCCGAGTCAAAGCTATTTGATTTTGTCGGGCCGCAAGCCCCAGCCAGCAATCAAGATATGTCTGCCCCTTGGAAAGTTGCCAAGACCGCAAATACGCCGTATCTATCAAATCAGACTGTTGTAATACTTCACACTTAAGCCGTGCATTATACACGAGGTAAAGCCCTTTGCCTTATAGAACCTGTAGACAATCTGTAGACTATGTAGAAGTATAAGGGTCACACAAATGAGATTTAAGCCTAGCCCAGGCCTTTGATAAGGTTTACATAGTTCTAAAAGTAAATGTGGAATTGTGTATTCCCACCCCAACAGATCCGATTGCAAGACAATAATGTAGATGATGTATTATTGTATATTATGTTTAGTCAACGTCTAGACCACCACCATCCCTCCCAGACAACCGGACAGACCCTTCGCCACAGATCATACTACCTAGGAGCTTTGGTGGCTTTTCGTTCATATACTCGTCATTCTGTTCCAGCCTCCATGACGTCATGTGAGATGTAGACAAGGAGTTTGGGACCTGGATTAGAGCTAAGCTTACTGCGCCAGACGCCTTATGGTGGTGACAATATCAAAGACACCTGTAGAGATGGGGATTAATATAAGGTTTATCATCTCCACCTAATCCTGTTCGTGCATGGTTGATTGAATGACTATTTTTCTATATCAAATTCTCATGCTGCAGGGAGATTTTCAACAAGATGTCAACAGAAATATACAAGTGTAATATGCCTGAACAGAAAAAAGTAGATAGTGAGCTACGCTCTCAGATAAAATGTCAATTATGTGTCCATTATGGATCAAAGTGTCTAAATTTTTTACTCGTTTCATGAAGTCCTGAAGAGTACGTTATGTTCGAGTTGTACCATTAAGCGAGTCTCACAATTAATGTACCCCCATAGGCCTGTTGGCAGCGATCTTTACAAAGTTGTCCCGTTTGACTCTAGGTATTTCTGATTCCACTTTGTTATTATTGCGCAATGCTCATATGGTAGGTTCACCTGGAGTCGGCCACCATAAACATAGATTTTCTAGTTTGTTATCTTCCTCATGATCATTATATCACTCTTGAGGTGTAAGCTGAAGTGTTATGGTATCTACTAAAACCATACAATTGACAATTCCTCTTTGGTATAAGCATGTAAAATCATGTGAAAGTACCCCTAATTGACATGTTTTGAGAGGGCACAAAGATACATTTCTCCACAAATCTCTGAATAAAGATTGTAACTGCTTATTTTAATCTAAGATGCTAACCCAGCAAATTGTCGTCATCTGTCACCATGATTGGTCATCAATGGTGACCCCTTTTTGAGTGATAATTCATTCCGTCATCTTTCGCCACTGTGTGTTAGACTCACGTGGCATAGCAATTGCTATTCCTGGTGATCTTGTGCGACATGTGTGAGCCACTTCACACAGGTTGATGAGGACTCACAACAATTTGCTGGGAAGTATGGTGACTAGAGAAAGATGGATATGTGTAGATTGCGATTTAATATTGTTTTTTCTTAAATAAAATCATATCTAGAAATTCGTTTTTCAATGATTCTATATTACATAGCAAATTCACCCAAAGTCGTCCAGACTTTAACCTCAAGTCGGCCACCGCTTACAACAGGGCATTTCTCCAGTATTTCAAGTGTGAATATAGATTTCTGATTTAGAATAGAAATTTCAATTTAAAATATTTTTGTGAAAATAATTTTAAACTGAAACATCTACCATCTATTATGCCATCAAACAATTCATCATCATTCTGCATTGGTGGGAGGGAAACCTAATCATTTGTATAATGTTTAAAAAATCCATCAGATGGCAGTACTGAACTCCATTAATGTGTCACACTTGAAAGTGGAAAGTGGGTGCCCGACTTGAGGTGCAATTCGGCCGACTTGAGGTGAAAATAGACATTAAGTGAAGGTTCTAAATAATGGTGAAATATTACTTATATAAACAGCAAGGGGGTTCCTAACTTAAGAAATTCCTATCATTTCAACTATCATTAAAACATTTTGACAAATGGTAGGTCTTCAGGCTTACTAGATAAGCAGTTATGAAGCCTTAAATCCCACTGAGGACAAACGTGTACAGGAGCGGCCAACTTCCGGTGAATCTCCCCTACATGCTGAACAATATTTCTGGGGTTCATAGATGTTTTGTACATGGCGTCCTTGGCCAGGTAACTCAGTGTCCCTCGCTATACTTCTAGCTTCTGTACATTGCGTATCACACTCAGATCATTCACCTCAGTCTCTCTTCCACTATGCATAGATTTCTCTAGGTGCGCACACAGGTTATCTGTCATGAACAAAGCCGCAATAGTCCAGCAGTCCCATGAGATTGATCAATTTCATCAGTTGTGGTTCCAGAGTAAGGTACGTGCGTGTCGATGAGAACTCCCAGGTACTTAAATGTAGACAGTCTTTAAGACTACTCCATAGAGTGTTGGTTCAACTCCTGCCAGCAGGCTATTTCACCATTATGATATGTAATATTACTATGTCGTGTATTCCAGATGGTTACCAGATTGGTTTAAGTCTGAGACAGGCTTTATTTCCAGATACATGCACTACCCAACTAAGGTTCTTGCACCATTACTACCTTCAAGTCATGTCTAAAACATTTACGTATACATGCCATCTCTTTATGATTCACATAATATCGCATATGTATAGGGCGTACTTATCTATATTAAGGATGAGCTCCTTGTATGACTGCCCAAAGTTGTGGGTGCACCATACAGGGGTGGTTATTGTTCTAAAGACCAGTATTTAACTCAGAGTGTTTCCAATACATGTTTGTATACATACGGTGTTACAGTATTTATAATTTTCATTTCGGGTTTGGCCCTGGTTATCTTGTGACGCCCAACAGAGAGAGCTATTAATGATGAGACTTCAAACAATGTCAATCAAAAGAAAAGAAAAGAGGGCGATATAAATGACCCTCCCCCAACCCATCCCCTTCAATTTCGAAATATTAGGGAGTGGTCATTATTTATCAACAGGGGGGTGGTGGGTTTGAGGGGGGGGCGTAAAATTTTCAGACCCCTCCTGAGGGGGGGGCTAAAAAAAATTTGACCCCTCTTGAGGGGGTGGCTAAAAAAATTCACCCTCTTTTTAGCAAAAAAGCCAGCGTGCTACTATAGATCAAAGAGGGGGGGGGCGCAAAAAATTTTGACTGCCGTCGAGGGGGGGGTGTAAAAAATTTCCGCGCATCTGTGCGAAACCCACCACCCCCCCTGTTGATAAATAATGACCACTCCCTTAGCTCACTTGAATGTCTAAACATTTTAGAACAACATCCTTTAGCTGAAAAAAAACTATCCACATAAACACACTCTTTGATGCAACACACTTTTGACATTAAGACTCATTTCAACACATTTTTGGCAAAACGGTATTGTATGTTGAAAAATAAAGTGAGTAAAATAATGCTGCAAATAAGTGTGTTACAAAGGCTGTAAGTTCAACACACCTTTCTTATAAGAGAGCAGTCGCATATGGTTATTTTCGGAGATGAATGCTCATTCCAGTTCTGAATCCCATCTAAATGACCTTAAAAACATCTCTCTCTCTCTCTCTCTCTCTCTCTCTCTCTCTCGCTCGCTCTATCTGTCTCTCTCTGTCTATCTCTGTCTATCTCTGTCTCTCTCTGTCTCTGTCTCTGTCTGTCTGTCTCTCTCTCTGTCTGTCTGTCTCTCTGTCTGTCTGTCTCTCTCTCTCTCTCTCCCTCTCTCTCTCTCTGTCTCTCTGTCTCTCTGTGTCTCTTTCCCTCTAGCTCTCTTTTCCGCTGTTCATTTCAGTCCTTCTTTACGTGCTAGTGAAGAAACTGGAAACTGAGAAGATCGGCAATAACGAACAGCTTTACAATTGACATCTAAAGGTCTGGACGAGCCATGCTCTGTGAGTGAGGTAATTACATCACTCTTCCTGGAGCTTAATTCAAAACATCCTGGGATCACCCCCCCCCCCCAGCTATCTTAGGAATAAATCAGCCTTATCCTATTAAGCGATCTTAAGAGTTGACTGGGTTCACATATCCTAGCCAGCACTAAGATCGCATCGATCTTAGCCTCAGCCATCCTACACTATTCCAAGAAGTACTTACTGGGCACAGGGGTAAGAGTCCCAAAATAAAGGAATAGCTTTGGAGTCACTCTTCTTCACAAGAGTGCTTATACCATCGTTCCCCGTCCCCATATGGGCTAAGAAATATATTAGATTCCATCTGTAAATAAGGTAACTTTAATGCAAATGTTCAACCAGTATAAAATAAAAATATCTTACCTCAATAGAGAGAGACAGATGAAATTCCCCGAAGACAGAGTCTGGCTTGCAGCAAGAGGATACCAAAGGGAGTGTGGTAGGACTACACTTCAAAACTTGAGAAGGAAGAATTACCTTAGAGTGCCCTTAATGCATGAGTAGACCTAAAGGCCCTCGAGGTCCCCTGTTTATGTAATCAGCAGGCTGTTCCCTCTTTCGATCTGGAGTGTTCCCTGTAAGTGCACTTGTACTCAGGTGAAACCACTATGCATTTCTTTCACTAAGATCGCAGTGATCTTAGTGGTGGAAATGGAATAGTGAAGTGATCCCAGGACTAGCTATTCTGGACAAGCCTGGAACCACTGCATTACATAGGGTAGACCAGCCAGGTCTTATGATATGTGCCTACACTAAGATCGCTGGGGTTGGGATCCCAGGATGTTTTGAATTAAGCTCCAGGTCACGTTATTGCCACGGAATTTAACAATTTTGATCGGCTGCTTTCGCAGTTCAGTTCCCCTTACTGTTGTTACAAGTCCATAAGAACGAACGGCGTGATGATAAAGGCTTATTGCCTTAGAGTAAAAAATTGGTCACTTTTGTTCTATAATTTAGGGCGCATCGCTATTTTTTCTGAACCTTTAAGGCACTACCATCGTGTATAAAATGCTTGTAATATGTGAAGCATATGCACTTACTATCATCTAGGCCTATTTTTTTAAAGGGTCTAGATTAAAGAAACATACAACCCTATTTTCATGATAGCACATTTTAATACCCTTTACGTCAAATTGATATCCTTTACGCCAAAGAAAAAGATTCTATCATAGTGCCTCACTATAGAGGAGAGCAGCAGGTTTAGCTATAATACCTCTGATGATGTCACTATGCTGCATCTGGTTGCACCCTTACGGTGCGGTGCGAGTGAAACTGAAATGCATTTTTGCAATCATGACGTGACAAGGTGCATCACATTTATACCTTCTGTTTTCCTCTATAGTGACATATATTTCTATCACTATGCCAGAATCTTTTTATTTGACACAAATTCTATCATGAAAATAGGATTGGTGTTTTCTTTAAATATGCAATGAATATAATGCAGACAAGAAGGTGATCAATTATGTACAACGTACATAGCATGTGACTATAACGTCGTCCCTCAATGTCTCTCGTCTATCTCTATACATTGCGTTGTATCCAGCTTTAATCACATGCTCCACTCAGTATCATTTTTTCATATTTTTAAAATTATTTCCTTGGTATATTTTATGGTAGGCGTTAAAAGACATTTTCCTGATTTTTAGTAAGTAACGCCTTTTCACCTAGGATGGCAAATTTATCTAATTGATTACTTGACTCACCTCTACTGCCTTGTCCAGACCAATTCGTGTGTAATCCAACAGGTGTTGGTAGTTAATTAAGAAGTTGATCCAAATCAATGAGCCTACACTGGATGGGTAGTCTCCCACTGACACTTGTCTATTCTTGTAGACATCAACGCAACAATCCTGAGCCACTCCCACCACCTCCAGCCGCACTGAGAGAAGGTGGGGAACTGCTCCTCGTCCTGTGAGCTGCTCACTACAAACTGCTCTGGTGGTCAACCCTGGAACCAACGTGTGTGAGAGCGCCCTCTATCGGGGTCCAACTAGCATGTGGACTGGAGTTTTGCATGGCAGGAGCTTTATCTAAGATTATTACCATTAGTTTTCTGTCATCGACCACTGACTTTGTGGGTAGGCTTACAGAGTATGGTGAGCTTATCCTCACTTGAACCAGGTCTCTCATTGGAGACGGACGTCTCAACAAGAGCAGACACAGACGCTCCCGGCAGGCGGCCCGGGATACCTGGCCACGTGCGCTTTAGCAACACATGGGGTACCATGAGCAGTGTGGTTGCCCCCTGAAGGGGGATACAACGCGACCTGCCACCAGGTGGCAGCATTTGACATATGTCGGATTCTTGAGACAGATACGTCACAGTGTCCCAATAAGGACATCTGGTGACAAGTGAAGGCATCCCCACGCGATGAGGTAAGTAAGGTGTCTATTAGTTGACATGCTGCGTGGGGGACGCCAACACAGACCTGTCAATCACAGAAGGGCCTGCTGTTTAACCACGCCCTAATTGAGTCTCATCAGCTTTCTAATTGGCTGAAACCATTTCACCCCATGCATGAGGGCTTGACCCCAGGGGGCTACTTAAGTAGCAACAGGTGTCTGTTGTCAACACACTGCTCAGCAGGTCGCGACAGACATGGAGACTCCTGACCTGAGACCAGTATCACCCTCCACACCTCCCAGGGGTGACATTATGAATAAAGCCATACAACTAGCACAGGTGGAGGGGTGCGCCCCCAGGGACGCCCCAAGCACAGTCAGAGACCTTTCGTGGCAGGTGATATCCATTATGACGATGGTTCTACCCAAGATGGGCAGTCTCCAGCTAGGAGTGAACCAGTGAACTGCTACTCACCCTCATCAGACCCACCATTCATCAGACAGTACTTGCCTACTAGACCTGATATGAATGGCCTAATAGTTCACACAAATGATCCCTCTACCTCAAGTGCAGTGAATGAGAGCAGCTCATCAAGAGTGGTCTATCACCCTACACCAATTGTGCATAGGTCTCCACAGCACAATGCCCCACTGGCACCAATGAAGAGGAAGGCAGACATGCCCAGTCACTCTGCCAAGAGACTGAAACCTAGACGACTGATACATTGGACAATTACACTTTCACCAGCCCGACCTCAGACCCTAGAGCGTACTGGCACACCCCAGTCAGCGCCCCATGTTGCAAATACAGTAGTACAACAACAGCGCCGACCGGAGATGATGACACCAGACTAATACAACTACCCAGCACCGAAAGCTTGTAGGGAGAACAACAGCAGGAAAATCAACTACTGGTATATGGGCCACAGCCATTTGATTGCCCTCTAGCCGCAGTAGAGCTGCCATTCACAGAACCACAAGATGCTGAAACTAACAAAAAACCAGTGAAGGTTAAAGAATTGGTGGATGCCATTTACCTGAATCCAGCAACTAAAAACACCCTACAAAACCTACCCTAGACCCTCCAACCTAGAGGTTCTTCATAAAACAAAGCTCAATGAGGATGTATCTAGGTAACTTGTTAAAAGAAACAGGGAAGCTGTGGTACAGAGGGATGACACCTTCAGGCCTCTGCAGTGGTGCTTACAGTTTGCAGCCAGACATTTGGTAAATGCACTGGACCACCTGGGCAGCGGCAAAACAGTTAATCCCAAACAACTGGTCACAAGCATGTCTGATTCTTTGAAACTGATAGCCAACCCTTGAAACAATTTCATGTGAATTCACCAGTAAAATCAAGTGTTGAACTGGTGTCATGGAATTCATGTGTATAATTCACTTGATTCTGTGAGCAGAAATTCACGTGATATCACGGGATCACATGAAATAACAGTAAATTCATGTGATATCATGGGAATATTGAAAATACTTTTGCAAATAACCCCTAACCTCAATTCAAGATTTGAAATCAATAGTTTGTATTTGTCTTTTATGTAGATCTAGCCTTGAAATGCCATCATTTTGATTGATAGATTCTGAGCAATATAGAAATTCCCACAAAACTAGACACATTGACTTATATTTTGATTTAAGCCTTTATTATAGAATGTGGGCAATAAATGGGGAAGGTGGATGGCGCCCATAGGCTAAAAGTAGCTAAATTTCCGCCAGATTTTCACCACGTTTGTAATTACTTTCTCTTTTAATAGTACAAAGAAAGCAGTCTTATAAACTAGCATAGGGTCCCATGCTAGTTTATGAGATATTTATCTATGAATCTACCATAGGGTTATACAGTGTTTTGCCATAATTTGCATGGAATCTCATTAAAGAGTAGCTAAATTTTTGTCTTACTTTCCCAGAATATTTTCATCAACTTTCTGCACCCAGAAAATCTATTACCATCATGTGGTCCCATGCACTTTTAAATCGTTTTTCCACATTGAAAATCTCCTGAAAATAATAGAATTACATCATGCAGCCTAAATACTGCTCATAAACCCCCACACAGCCAGCTGGCTTTGTGGCCTAACTAGTAAGTGTGCCTGGTGTAGACACAGAAGGTTGAGTGTTCACCCCAGCTTCATGCCATGGGCCTGCTATGATTTTGTATAGTCGTTCATTAGCCATAGAGAAGTACACATGTGCAGAAACCTGCACAGAGAACATGTTTGGCATGGGAGCCATCTACCTTAAAAAAACAGCATCATCATATTGAATAGAGTAAGCTCCACCGCAATGAAAATATTCATGTTTTTCATCACACGCATAGTCTCTAGCTCGTGCTAAATTTATTTCCTAATTTTGCCACAAGGAAGCACAAGGGAGCAAAAGAAAATCAAGGAACCCATTTGAGGGAAAGTTCCATGGTTTACTATGGTGAAGGCAGAAAGAACATACCATTCTTACATCAGAAGTTACAATGGAATATATGGATGTATTCCAAGGCCAAATAGAGCTAGAACATATTGAGATTGGGGATATGGTTATAAATACTCATGGGTTCATATCTAGCAAAGCTATTTCTCTCAAACTATCAGGAGTATTTTCTTATGCAATATAACACTGAAAGGTGTGATCTCAATTTTATAATTGATTTTTAACATGGAAAACCATTTACCCTTACATCTACACTGCCATTACTACCATACATTCTTACATAGAGGATTTGAATTTCTAGTCTTGGCCACCAGGGGGCAGGAACATAGTATAAAATGCCTTTGCAATATTATACTGTAATACACCATGTCTTATACGCAAGAATTGCCCTTTGGTGCATCTTTTAGACGCAGCAAAACTGGGAGTATGTTTTCTCTCTGGGATTAAATTTTCCCCAAAAATCTCTGCAATATTTCCCCATCCACATACAGTGGTAAAGGTGGGTGAAGGAAGCACTGGGATGGCTATTGGTTCTTGAATTTTGAAGATCCATTGATTAGAACAAAATGTACAACATTTACATCTCCTTTTATCATATCAGAAAGGTCTGGTTGTGCCTTAAATGTGGGGTGCACCTTATAGACAGGGTATTGTAACTACATTTCTTTCTGTTTAGAATTCAGGACTGCATGTCTGAATCTTTTTATTCAAATCTACCAAAGAAGGCATGATGAATCCAGGGTTGTATTTTCTTTTATCAATAATGCAAGCCTCTCAAAGTTTGGTTTCCCTAAATAGCCATAATTAATGTATCTTATTTCTGACAGAACATCTATGACAGCAATAAAAATATCATATGGGTGGCATCACTGTGCTGTTTATTAGCCAGCCCTCTTCTCTGGAGTACCTGTCTTATCATATGCTATCTAGCAGATTTCACCAAGCTCCTGTGTTGCAATTGACTACCTGCATAAAGAAAACATGAACGGAGCATGAATCAGGGGCATAGGGGGACCAGCCTCAATTATAATGGAAGTTTATCTGGGCCCCTCAAAATTTACAAAGTTTTCAAAATAAATTTAAATTGAACAAAAATTTCTTTTCTACACAAATTCAAATGATCAATGCATGAGACCACTGATAAAAATTCCACTTATCTTAAAACAAGTCATCTAAATAATATTTTTGGGAAAGTTTTAGTTTAAATCAGTTTTATCATAAAATGATAACAAATTAATCTACTACATGAATATCAATTTGTAAATTGGGTATAAAGACTTCTATATAATAATCATCATTAGTGTATTATAAATTATTGTGTGTCTTTGATACTAACAGTGAATGACAGCATTTGCTCTTCATATTGATTTTCATCCATATGTCATCTGCATATTTCAAGTTTTGCAGGAGAGGGAAAAGAGGGGTTGCAATCTGTCTATATTTCAGACAAAGACATTCTATGATAGTATAGCTTAATAACAGGGTTAGTAAAAACCGTTTGATAGAGAGGGGGTTTTTCCCAGAAACATCATTATGAATGATGAAAAAATGTTGACAAACATTGAAAAACGTTTTATGGTAGCCAAATTAAAAAAAGAAAATCCAAATGTTCCCAAAATATTTGTATAGATGTGTAGAGACAAGAAGAAAGGGTGCTCCATGCTAGAAGTCATCTTTAAAATTCTGATCACTAGCTTTACAGTGATATATTGCATGAGAAGATACTCCTGTTAGTTTTGGAGGAATGGCTTGCTAAATATGGGTAGGTATGACCATTTTGTGAATGTCAATAAGTCCCATTGGTCATGAGATACATCTGTAATTAGCATAATTTATGATGTAAAAATGGTATTTTCATTCTGTTTTCACCAAAGTGGACCTTGTGAAATGTTCCTTCAAATGGGATCATCGATTTTCTTATTCAGAATGAAAATCATGTTTCCATGGCAACAGAAATCAACAAAAATGCCTATTTTGGCCCAAATATGGACCCTTTCCCCCAAAAATAGAATGTTTTATCAAAAATCATTGGATTGTCCATAAAAAAAGTAGCCTATAGCAGTTTTAGGCATATTTTTCCTATTCTAGCCCATAGTAGTGCCCCCTGGTGGCTAAAACAGGTACTAAATCCTGCAGGGACCCCCATTTCTGCTTGCTGGCTCACAGATGTTCTAACATTCCCTGGCCTAAAATAAAACCCAAGATCTCTTGATATAGAGTCAAATGTGTTACCACTTCACCATGGAATCTGTGGTAGGTAGTTCTATGGGAGTATATACATGTACTTAGCTTCCCCTTCACCAGAAGTTGAAGTTGATGTTCGATATTTTTGAAGCCCCAAAACACTAGAAATATACCTGGGACTATTTGTTGAAGTTTCATTCATTACAAAGATATGCTTATAATCTAAGTGCTCAGGAAGTTATGAAAAAATCTGTCAACTTTTGGATATGAATATGAGGAATAATGTGACGAAAATTACTGCATAATCCTATATAATATTAAAGGTTCTGTATCTCAGAAATATGTATGGGACCCCCACATTTCTATTGCATATATGCATAGTACCTATCATGTTGAGAATATGGAAGAAATTTATCCACTTTTAATCTATCGCTGCCATCCACCTTAACCCCTTCCACGCCGTGAAGCAGGATTTGCATGCAAATCCGATAGAGTAACTGAAAGACAGGGGTAATAGAGTTAAGATAGCACACAGTTTACACAACTTAATGGTATTGGAGCCGGACGACATATCATGGACAGACATACAGTAAAATTCCGTTATAACAAAGTGCTTGGGACAAGGAAACGAATTTTGTTGTAACCAAATCATACAATTATGAGACCATTAGGGACCATCTAGCAGTTCTTAGACCTCACATATCCCTCCTTCCGCCCATAGTTCAATGGGGTAGTATGTAGAAGCCCTATCACTACCCCTCTCCCACCGCCTCCTTTTTTTAGAATTCATTTTATTTATTTTACCCTAGTGCCGGCGGTAAGCTACAAGCCTATCCATTTCTCCAGCACTAGCTGACCCCTCCTTCCGCCCATAGTTAAATGGAGAAAAGTGTAGAAGCCATATCACACACACACACCCCGGCCTCCCTTACCCCTCCTTCCACCCATAGTTCAATGGATACAGGTAAAGAAGTCCTATCACACCCCTTGGTCTCCCTTACCCTCCAGCCACCCAGACCTCAATAGATACAGGTAAAGAAGTCCTATCCTACCCCTCAGCCTCCCATACCTGTAGAAGCCCTATCATACCAACTCACGCATCTCAGATTTTCCAACTCCTCTAGCCCCTGTATTCCACACTTTGAAAGGGTGTTTTTATGACAAAATTACTTCATTATATTTGAATTATTATGCCCAAACTTCATTATATAAAGGGATTATTTTACTATAAAATGTATGGCTTCGTACCAAGCATTTTGTTTGTTATAACCAAAGTTTCATTATAACAGGATTCATAGTAAAGAACTTTTACTGTATAATGCTTTCAGGGAATGTAAATAAGGGTCAGTGGTTGTTAAGGTTGGTTGCTTCCATTTGGATTTGGGCCTACTGCACAGGTCCCTGCGCATATAGGTTATCTTCATCAGAATTCATCAGAGTCCATTTCTGGTATGCAAATACCTATATCCTTAATGTTAATGAGAAACTTTGGATAATTTTGATTAAAATACTGTGATTTTATATCACTTTTAAATTTCAGCATATTTGAATCTGTTCAAATAATTAGCATAATTTATGCTGATTAGCTAAATTAGCATATTTTGTTATTCTTTGGCCTATAACCTTTGATCTAGAAATGGTATTTTCGTTCTGTTTACACCATAGTAAACCTGGTAAAACATTCCTTCAAATGGGATCATTGATTTTCCTATTTGGAATGAAAATCATGTTTCCATGGCAACCAAAAACAACACAAATGCCTATTTGGGCCCAAAAACATTCTTTTTTCATGCCAAATTTGGAACTTTTCCATCCAAAATAGAATGTTTTATCAAAAATCATTGAATTCTCCATAAAAAAGTACCCAATAACAGTTTTAGGCATATTTTTCCTATTCTAGCCCATAGTGGTGCCCCCTGGTGGCTAAACCAGGTACTAAATCCTGCAGGAACCCCCATTTCAGCTTGCTGGCTCACAAATATAGAACCAGCCTGTACATAGCAGTGTGCGATGCCTACCCAGGTACTGCTGACTGTCCAGGATCACCTTGTGCTAAAACTCTAACCCACATTAACAATTACTAAAATAAACATGTATACATATAAACCCAGCCTGTAAAATAGCACTGTGTGACACCTACCAATGACTATCCAGGAACGCCTTGTGTTAAATACCTAAAACCCAAAACCACCAATCACCCTGTATGTACCTGAAGTGACCTGGGATGTGTAAAAATAAACACCAGTAAATAGGACAACGGCTGTGTAGGTATTACCAGTCTGGAACATGTGTATCTGTAGCAGTAACTGCTCCAAATATAACAATACTATGTGACTGGGCTCCTAATATGGGAATGACATGCTTGTTTACCATTCTAAGACTCCAATTAACCAATGCCATGTCACTTTGAACTCCTAATATGCACTTCATACATCGGTGCATCATGATGCCCAATGGACATGATGCATTAATGCATCAGAGGCCCTTGAAGGGTTAAGAGGTGTGTGGGGCCCTACTATGGAGGAGGGGGTATGAGAACTGTCAAAGTCGTGACCATTAGGGTGTGTTACAGTTAGGCCTCTGTGATGTCACAGGGTGGTTAGCTGCGGGCAGACATTGGCAACACATGGTTAGGTGACTACACCATGAGTAGAAGCTCTTCAATATATTAGAATATATTAGATAGGATATTGTTAGATGACTATATGGAATGCTCCTATGATTGGTATCTGAATTACATGATTTAACATGTACAATAGGAGATGAAGATCTAATTGCAATGTGTGTATGTGTGTTTGCTTGAAAAGACCCATAAATAGTAACAATCAGTAACTGTAACACACCCTATGAAGGGCCAAGTGGGGGGGGGCAGGTCCTCTGTGTGTGTCTCAGTGCTATGATCACATGACCAGTACTGAAGGCCAGGTGTACGAGTCAAGCTGACCTGTTCACAGTTTGTTAGATGTGCTTGATACTACGGATAGCATTATTACATAGCTGTAATGGTTAAAGGCTATGGGCCACAAAAATTAAAAAATTCTAGGACTTTGCCAAGCATGTTGTAGAAATTTCTCCATACTATCGACTATTCAGTGATCATGCTCACTGAATGACAATTATTCTTTACTGGGTTTTCACTGGTGGGTGTAAGGAATGTTCATTTCCTGCTTGGGATATCAGAAAAAAAAACATTGGCAAATATGTGCATACATGTCAAATAATAATTTTAGAGAACCTTTGAAAATTTTGAAAAAAAATCATATGTTGTCCTCTTGAACCACTAAGTAGGATGTTGCCTCCAGGTCTTCATTGGTCCAACTTCATGCACCTATAAAGACAAATGGTATATTCATTACTCACTAGGTTATGCCAAACCAAACAGAGGGAGGTAGGTGTGAACAAAGAGGGAGGTGGGTGTGGACATAGAGAGAGGTGAGAGTGGACATAGAGGGAGGTGGGTGTGGACACTGAGGTAGGTGGGTGTGAACATAGTGGGGATGTGTAGGAAGATAGAGGGAGGTGTGTGTGGACACGGAGGGAGATGGGTTTGGATAGAGAGGAATTTGGGTGTGGACATAGAGGGATTTAGGTAGACCCAAAGGGAGGGGGGTGTGGACATAGAGGGAGGTGGGTGTGAACAAAGAGGGAATTGAGTGTTGACATAGAGGTAAGTGGGTGTGGACAATGAGGGAGGTGGCTGTGGATATAGAGGGAGGTGGGTGTGAACACAGAGTGAGGTGGCTGTTGACATAGAGGGAGGTGGATGTGGACACAAAGGGAGGTAGGTGTGGACAAAAAGGGAAATGGATGTGGACATAGAGGGAGGGGAGAGTGGAAAAAGAGGGCAACGGGTGTGGACAGAGAGGGAGGTGTATTCGGACATAGAGCGAGATGAGAGTGGACACAAAGGGATGTAAGTGTGGACATAGAGGGAGGTGGGTGTGAACACAGAGGGATGTTAGTGTAGGCATAGAGGGAGGTGAGAGTGGACACAGAAGGCAGTGGGTGTGGACAGAGAGGGAGGTGTGTGTGGACATAAAGTGATGTGAGAGTGGACACAGAGGGAGGTGGGTGTGGACACTATGGGATGTGTGTGTGTGGGGATAGAGGGAGGTGAGAGGGGACAAAGAGGGCAGTGGGTGTGGACAGAGAGGGAGGTGTGTGTGGAAATGCAGGGAGGTGGGTGTGGGTGGGTGTGGGTGTGGAGGTAAGTGGGTGTGGACAAAAAGGAGAGTGGGTGTGGACATAGAGGTAATTGGGTGTTGACATAGAGGGAGGTGGGTGTGGACATAGAGGGAGGTGGGTGTGCACAAAGTGGGAGGTGTGTGTGGACATGGAGGGAGTTGGTGTGGACACAGAGGGAGGTGGTGTGGACACAGAGGGAGGTGGGTGTGGATATGGAGGGAGATGGGTGTGGACATAGAGGTATGTGGGTGTGGACAAAAGGTAAGTGGGTGTTGTCAAAGAGGTAAGTGGGTGTGGACATAGAGGGAGGTGGGTGTGGACACAGAGGGAGGTGGGTGTGGACAAAGAGGGAAATGGATGTGGATATAGAGGGAGGGGAGAGTGGACAAACAAGGCAATGGGTGTGGACAGAGAGGTAGGTGTATGTAGACATATAGGGAGGTGAGAGTGGACACAGAGGGAGGTGGGTGTGGACATAGAGGGAGGTGGGTGTTGACATAGAGGGAGTTCGGTGTGCACAAAGAGGGAGGTGTGTGTGGACAAGGAGGGAGATGGGTGTGGACAAAGAGGTAAGTGGGTGTGGACAAAGAGATAAGTGGGTGTGGATAAAGAGGTAAGTGGGTGTGGACATAGAGAGAGGTGGGTGTGGACATAGAGGGTCGTGACAGTGGACACATAGGGATGTTGGTGTGGACACAGAGGCAAGTGGGTGTTGCCATAGAGGGAGGTGAATGTGGACATAGAGGGAGGTGAGAGTGGACAGAGAGGGAGGTGGGTGTGGACACTTAAGGAGGTGGGTGTGGACATAGTGGGGATGGGTGGGAAGATAGAGGGAGGGTGGGTGTGGACACAGAGGGAGATGGGTGTGAAAACAGAGGGAGGTGGGTGTACACACAGAGGAAAATGGGTATGGACACAGAGAGAATTGGGTGTGGACATAGAGGTAGGTGGGTGTGGACACAGAAGGAGGTGGGTGTAAACACAGAGGGAAGTGGGTGTGACCACAGAGGGAACTGGGTGTTGACATAGAGAGAGGTGGGTGTGGACACAGAGGGAGGTGGGTGTGGACACAGAGGGAGATGGGTGTGGACATATAGAGAGTTGGGTGTGGACATAGAGATAGAGGGAGATGGGTGTGGACATAGATGGAGGTGGGTGTGGACATATAGACAGTTGGGTGTGGACATAGAGATAGAGCGAGGAAGGTGTGGACCTAGATGGAGGTGGGTGTGGACACAGGGGGAGGTGGTTGTGCATATAGAGGGATGTGTGTGTGCACATAGAGGGGGTGTGGACATAGAGAGGGTGTGGATGTGTGAGGGGGTGCATGTGGACATGAGGCATGTGAGTGTATACATGTGGATAAAAGGGAATGTATGTACATAGATGGATGTGAGTGTGGACACATATACAGACATGTAAATATACTGGGACAGAAGGGGAATCTGACCATGACTGCATACAAGTAAAGTCACCTTTTGCTAGGTGCTTGTGTCGGTTACCCAATTTAGGTTGGCTGGGAATGGGTACACTGTATAACAGGTAAGGTAATCAGGACACAATGTGGGCCCACTATGACCTGGATTGGGAAAGGGTCTGACTGCCTCTCACACTTAGTTGTATAGTAGTAGTATGCAGCTGCAATAAGGAGGGCTATTTCTCAACACAGGCAGAGCAGCAAGAAAATGGTGACCTTTGCATGTCATAATGAATAGAAAATGGTGAAAAATGGCAAATTTATGCTTACCCACTGTTACCCTGAGTTTTTGGAGACAACAGGTCTTGTGTGTAGGTGAGCCAGGTGGAAATGATAGCTGAGGTCTGATATGTCATGTTCATTTTTCAAATCATACTCAAATATGTTCTCCACAGACACATGTCATAACATGGTATTTATGTGTTAATAGTCCATTAAATATCACATAGTTCATAGTCCATTAAATATCACATAGTTCATAGTTAGTCTATACATGAGGTGTGATGGACCTAGGCATAAACCTGTTACAGTGTATTTTCAATGGATGGAACTATGGCATGCATCCCATATGAAGGAAGTCTGGTGTAAATTTGAGATTTCCCCAAATATTTTCCCCCAAATATGACACTAAAAGAAGTCAGAAAAGTTGTCCATATGAGTATCTTGATGCTCATTTTTGAGAAGATTAATTCTTGACACTGAGCAATAATTGCTGGTCTCATATAATTGCCATTGGTTAGTGGGGGTGGGAAGGTGTTAAAATAACTCTTCAGCACTTAAAGTTCAGAAGTACCTGTCTTGGATATGGACCAGGGGTAAAGACCAAAGCAAATGTCTAGGTATTTATTTAGTACAGTGAATAAGGCACAGTGAGATTTTGGGCACTTTTACACGGTTAAGTAGACGGCACAGACAGTGTTAAATGATGCCAGTATATTTTTCATGGGAGGCTGAGTGTAGATATGCTTTTACATTCACCCACTTATGCCCAAGAAATCCCCCTCCCCATCTGACTAAAATGACCTGCTCTGTAAGTGTGTACCACAGGTGGTTTGGCTGCACTCTACCACCTTGACAGTCTAAATTTAGCTGACTCTTTACCTAGTGCCCGTAAACAACTTAGCATGCCCTATAATCATTGAGTGCCTATTTGCCAGGCCTCTAAATGCTACCTAACTCTTTAAGGTCTGCTGATGCAGTAGTGTAACATGCCCATTGGCCGGCATGTTTTACCAATGAAGAGCTGGGGAGTCTGCTTGCCAGCACTTCATTGGGGCATCATGCTGATCTTCCCAAAGCATAAGCATGATGCTTGAATGTAGCCCTGGCTGCATTAATGCATCATGACAACCAAAATGCATTAATCCATTAGGGTTAGCCCTTAAAGGGTTCAACTCTGTTCAAGACATGTCTAGCAAACATGCACATTTAGTAAGATATCAATAAGGGTCATAATTATTAGAACGGGGCACATAACATAATGATTCAATCAACTTTATGTATCAATTATGTCAGTAGCTTAAGTCAATCAATTTTTCTTTTTTGGGGGGGCAAGGCTCTCCCTCTTTTCTTTTTTTGCCTCATTCTCTTTCTATTTTTCTCTCTTTCTCTTCCCTCCCTCTATTGCCTTCCTCTCTTTCTCCCTTTTCCCTCTTCTTTCTCTCTCTCTCCTTTCCCTCTCTCCCTCTCTCTCTCTCTTTCTCTCTTTATATCTATCTCTCTTGCTCTCTCTGTGCCTCTCTTGCTCTCTCATTTCTTCCCTGTCTCTGTTCTTTGGACCAAACCAGGATTCCATGCTCACACAGAGGCCCCTGGTGGACTCTGGCATCTTCACCTTATGCTGAAGAATCAGACTTATGTGTATAAATCTCACTAGAGGGCCCTGTTAAAAACTGGGGAATATCGAAGGAAATTCACGGGATTGTAGGTACTATTCACAGGATCTTCCCATAATTATGTGCTCACAGATTCACCAGCCGGTCACAGGATTTTCCCGTGACTTGTTTCAAGGGAAGTCCTCATGGAAATCCAATGACATAAGGTGCAATAATTTGTATGCAGGCTTAAAGGGTGTGGGTCTAGAGGTAGCACAGAAACCAGAAAACCACAAAAGCTTTAAATATCTGCTCGGAGAAGATGCCAGAGAGCAGATTGTGGTTAGACAGAAGGAGAAAGAAGCCCTAAGCGATGTAGTGGCTGCCCCCAGGTCATGGAAACTACAGGGGCAGCCAGGCCCGCAGCCACCACAACAAAAGTGGGTCCAGCCGCAAATACACAGCGGGTCAAATCAGGACCGCAGCCATCACCAGGGGGCGTCGATCAACAACTGAAGTGGGTTGGCCCAGCCCTCGTGCCAAAAGCACTCTTCCTACCACTGAGTCACCGTTGAAATTAAAACTCGAATTATGTTAAAGTATGACGATAAGCTCACCGTACCTGACCTGCCTCTGTAAGCCAATACTATGATAATAATTACAGTTATTTTACATTACATTAAAATAACTTAATAATTATTGGTTGTAGGCTTCGCACTGTGTTTAGTATGATTGCATGTACTATATCTATAGGGGGTCTGCCTCGATAAATCTAGTTTATATAAACCCCAGTCAATTTGCTAGCCTCACCTACAAGCTGATCCATGAATTTAACTGCATAAATCCCACTGAAGTAGATAGTATATTCAGTATCGTCTCATTGAAGCCAGCTAGACATGTATGGACGGATTTAATATGATATAGAGCAATAGACAAAAACATATTGAAAAATAATGTGGGGTCATTGTGGCATCAGGGTAGTTTTAATAACAACTCTTTTCTTTTGCATTCACATTTGTAATTGTGTATGGGATATAAAATATCATCTTCCACAAAAGTGATTAGTTTTAAACAAGTTTCGACCAAATGTCATCTTTTAAGTCTTATGGGATCCCTGGTGGGAAAGGGTCCCCTATTTCTTAGGACCTTTCTTTGAGTTTACCTTTGACTTATGTTTTGGCATAACCTATGCATAAAAAGTACGCTTTGAGAAATATACTTATTAATGGAGTTGAGAGGCTGGGTTTTGTTATCATTATATCATACACAGGCGTATATACACAGGCCTGTATAGGCCAAATTCCACAATGTGAAAATGGTCGGGAAATCGTTGTGAAATAGGATATGTGGGTGCTTAGCCGATATTGGGGTGGTAATATTGTCTAGGGAAGACCTATAAAGGCTAAGAATCCCTGTCAAAGTGCTGGTATTTAGGGAGTATATTACATTAAAAGTTTTTGATATTTTCTTCACAAAGGGCTTGAAATCTCTGTGATAGACTCAAAATCCCTGTGATTTAGAGGAAAACAACAGTTTCTAGGAAATCAGAAGAGGTGTGTCTTTGATGAATCATGAGCCAAGTTCCACATACTACAGTCATAATGGGTTCTGTTTGTGATTTTTGCAAGCTACATGTGTTTATGCTATGCAGGAGACCATTGCAAACCACAGAAAATAGTCAGAGACAACTGTGATTTTAATATCAAATACTCTATCTCTGTGAATCATTCTAGCAACTCATCTGTGCAGTAATGAAAATCACAGAGATTCCCCTGCTACTATCAGCTATAGTCTGATCTGTAGTGGTAAGAAGTGAGTACCCTTGTGATTTATGAAATTGGCAAGAGTCCAATGTTGCCGATATCCAGAATCACAGACAATTCAGACCCATTTTTCACGTAGTGGGATTTGGCCTTATCAGCAGATCAGGGAAGGACAATGGACATCGTTCTAGAAGGAATGAAAATAGCCATATGAGCTTTGGATTCTATTGCCATAATTATATCTTGATTTTGTGTTTAATTTGTCCGACCACCTGTTCATTTTGGCCACAAAATGTGAGTTACACAAGGACAATATACCTCAACATAATAGGGTAAGACAGACATACAAAGGACCATAAGAAGGGGCAGAGGTAGGAATTCCGAGGCAGGAGGCAGGGACTGCGAGAAATACATGGAAGGGCGAATAGTGACAGAAGGGTTGTAGTTGTAGTGAGCCTTTACTTTGGTATCTATGACATCCACACTCATGAAGATGTAAACTGTTACCCCGGAAATACATGATGGATTTCTTATAAATTTGCATTTCCCTAATAGTATTAACTGTTTTCTATGGAATATGGCAAGAAAGAATAGTATTGATTGAAAATATAATATTACAGAGCCATCAGGGCTCAAAATAGGTCTAAAAGAGGAAATCTAATTGTGTCTGGCGACCTGACCCATGTACAGGTTTACATCTCCTCTCTGGTGTCTACTTGTGGATCCAGAGAAATAGACAGATCGACGCATACAGTGAAACATATACAAGGTAAAAGGGAAATATCAGGATGGAAAATTATGAAGAGAGGGGCCGAGATTTCTAAGACTGGTTAGTTGGCCACTTATTTGTTTTTTACGCATTATGTTGTACGCTAAATGTAAAATGATGCCGGGATTTGACACAGAAAAGGCACTCTCTGTAAATATATAAATACATAGTGGTGATATCAGCCTTCTCAATGGAAGTCATTTGCTTTGGGCAGGAGAACAAGTCAGTGAACAAGTAATCAATGGATAATTCATGACGCGTGTGTGTTAGCGAAGGATAATTACACGAGGGCATAGCCTGAGTGTAATTAGCCTTTGCTAACACACACAAGTTATGAACTATCCATTGACTACTTATTTTATTCCACGAAACCAATAGATAATCAATAAAATACCAATAAATTCAAGTTGAAAACAAAAATTGTTCCCCTTCCCAGGGACTCTAAGCCAGCCATTGTGTGTACATTGAATGCGTCTCGCGGTTATAAATGTATGTACACGATCAGTACACACATCTCGGTGCCTGGCTAGGCTTGGCTTTGTTTGAATGCGGCGAAAAAAAGATGCACCCAGACCGTGTTATACCTCGTTGCCCGGCAGCACCCGTCTTGGCTTGGCTTGCTTTGAATGCGTCTCGCGGTTATGGCGACTCGTCCCGCCTACCTCTAACGGCTGAGCACAATGCGCTAACCACTAGACCACCTCGTCTCCTCCTTCAGCGGCTGCCTCGGCCTGGATTGATTTGAACGTATTTATGTATACACGATCGGTACACACACCTCGGCGCCCAGCTAGGCTTGCTAGGGTGGTCACAACCCAGAATGCTGGGGATTTTCACACTTTGAATGTATAGTAGTTATATGTGAGTGATCTCCCCAGGCTTTGTATCATATCCAGACCTGGTTCTAGCCAGCCACTACCAGTCAGTCCCTGTGGCGCAATGCATAGAGAGTTGGACTAGTGATCTGAGACTGCAGGTTTGAGCCCTGCCCTGGCCTTGAAAGTTTCGTTGGTTTTAACATGTAACATATGACATGTAAGGACATTACAAAATTGATGCTACAGCCTTCATGGTGTGCAATATCGACAGGTATGTGCATGGGAATATCCAGGAAAAGCACTGAGAATCCCAGAAATCGTGGAATAAGTGCATGTATTGAGGGGAGGTGGGATACTGATTGGATGATGAAGCTGCCCTCAGAAGGCGCTTATATGAATCTATTGCAATCATTTTTAATAGCGAACATGATGATTTTTAGTTCTTTAAATGAATAAAGGCCAACTCCCACTATGCGGAAAATGGGTCCAAAACGCCTGTGATTCTGGATATCCACAGCCTTGGAGTCCCAAGGGTTCCCATACCACTCCTACCTTTCTCAAACCCCACTACTAGCCACTATGGGAAGGGAAATGTCTGTGATATCCATCTCTGTACTGACTAGTTGCTACTTTAATTCACAAGTACAACATTCTTATGGCTATAGTTTGTGGAACTTGGGTCCTGATTTATGAAAAATATACAGATCTCTTGTGATTTACTAAATATTCTTGTTTTCCTCTAAATCACAGGGAATTTCCCTATATCACAGAGATTTCTGGCCTCTTGTGAGAAAAAATATCAAAAACTTTTGATGTATTTCACTCGCCAAATACCAGCACTTTGACAAGGTTTATTAGCCCGTTATAGGCCTTCCTTAGACGCTATCACCACCCCAATATCGGCTAAGCAACCACATATCCTATATCACAAGGATTTTCTGCCCATTTTCACGTTGTGGGATTTGACCTTAGGACTGCGTTAATTAAGTCATAACTTGTAGTAAACAGAAAACAATATTTGAACAGCTTGTCATAACACTATTTGATATTGCATTTCGTTCAGCAGAGGGAAGCTGAGATCGGAGAAGCCATCAACTTCAATTAGACATATTGTTTCTGGGTTTGCCTGTCGAAACAGCACAGTGTATGGAGCCTGAAAAGACGGATGTATACGTGCAAGTGGAGACCACTCTTGAAAGGCCCCTTAGAAACGTGACTAAAACACAGATGGACTCCAAGTGTCCTGGATGGCCTTACCAAGAGATAACGATGAAAAATCAGTGTAGAGAGACCCTAGGGGGATGCGCATGGCCTAACTCGTTTTTTTTTTTTTGTTGTTGCTGTTTTTTTGTTGTTGTTTTTTTTTCTTTTTTTGCAGTATTGCCAAAAAGCTTCTCACTCAATGGTGAAAAAAAATGGAATCCACAACATACTTAGTGTACATCAACCCCATGCCATATGTATATTAATGGTAACTTCACCTGATTTGTTGATACAGCTTATTTTAGATGAAACAAGCACACTTTGGCTTTTAATCACCAATGCACGTTTTAATTCTGCTTGTTGACAAGAATGTTTAGGGTACATGCACCTTCTTTTGTTATTCTCGTTTCCTTTTTGGCAAGACCCTACTGGTGACCTTTTCTAGAGAGTTCCGCCAAATGAGTGGACAAGCTGAAGTTAATCTGATTATTTGAATCTGTCTTTAGGCAGAGAGTAGTGTTTTACTTGTAAACCCGGTCTTCACTTAAAGTGCAGATTTTGCCTGTCACTGCAATATTTAGGTAGTGATGGTAGCATCCTAAAAATGATTTACCACAAGAACGATGCTGCACATCCTGGGCTCTGGAACATCCTGTAAAGGTCACGGTCAGGTCCAACTACGTGAGAAATGGATCTAAACTGTCTGTGATTTCTTTTCAATCGGCAGCCTTGAACTCTAGTTAATAGTGTAAATCATAAGGGCTGTTATTCAACCTCTCCCTTCCCCGAATCTCACCATTAACCAATGCAAAAAGGGAGTTTCCATGAAAAAAGCAGTTTTCAATATAAATGTAATGGACTTCACTTTCCTAAATCACAAACGTGTGTGTGAAACTTGAAACTTATCAAAGACACCCCTCTTGCAAATTACTGACAACTCTTGTTTCATCTAAATAACAGGGAATTGCGGCGCATCACAGATATTTCTAGCCTCTTCTGAGGAAAATATCATAAACTTTGGATGTATTCCATACCCAAAATAACAACACTTTGGCAAGGATGCTAAGCCGTTAGGGTAGACTAACGTAAAGACATTCGTTCCTGTGCAGGTTTTCAATGAGGGATTTGCGGTTACTGATAACTCTGAGACTTAAAGCTGGGACAAGATCTGAAATATATAGACTTTCCAAGTTCTGCATTTCTATCATCACCCCACTTGTGAAAGTGTCCTGCCAAAATCTCAATCTATTCAGTGCATTCTAACCATGCCAAATTCAAGCATATATGTGTGCAGAAATAAAGTGCTTCTAGCATTTTATTCATGTCAACAAGCAGTCTTGATTGTACCAGCACAGTGGCTCCATCTGAAGCCATAAAGCAGAGTATTCTATTATGGTGGTGAATTCAATTTGGTTGCCTGGCAGCAGAGCAGACACCACTCAGTGCTCTTGCCATGAGGCTGTGACCAGAACTAATTAACCAAGTGGTTTCCCTTCCCACCAAAGAGGATAGACCAACTGCAACATAAGTCCAATGATGTGCACATAATAAGCCATATCATGCCATAATAAGTGGCACCCTATGACATGGGAAGGGTGCATATATCAGACCACACTATATTAGCTTTTATACCAGCTTTAAAGGCACGGGGAGTTCCCTAAGGGACCAAATGAAAGACAGTTTGGGCCCTCATACCTATCACATTTCGGAAGTCCTTGTGTACATTAATTTCTAGTTTTCACCCCTTTCTGGCAACATTCCATTTAGTCAGTTTTCACCTTGAGATGTCCACTTTGCACCTTGTGCCATCCACTAAAATCTCGTATAGCCTTATTTGATATGTATTTCATAAAATTGTATACCCCTCCCTATGTAATAGGGTGCAATTTATTCTGCTGATACCTTGCCCATTATATGCACAATATGGGACATAGGTTTGGCTCTTTGATGGGGAGGGAAACCACTTGGTTAATTAGTAATGGTCACAGCCTCCTGGTGGCAGCACCGAGTGGCCTGCTCCCCTGCCACACATCCAAATCAAAGTCACCACCAGTAGGCAATACAACTTTGCTTTATGACTTCAGATGGAGCCACTGTGCTTGTTAAATCAAGACTGCATAAAATGCTGAAAGCATTTTATTTTCACACAGATATATGCTTAAATCTAGCATGGTTAGAACTATGAAATATATTAAGATTTCACCAGAGCACTGTAACAAGTACTGTGATGATAGAAAATGTTATGCCCATGTATATTGCGAATCTCAGTAACATAGATGTGGTATTCCTAATCTTGGGTTACAGAGGCTTTGTTATAATTGCTTAAACCTCCAATATGCACTGTGATAATCATACCCTAGACTTCATAATCATGCTCTGAGCATCACCTCCTTGCTCCACATATTCATAATAGTAGGATTAAGTTAAAGCTGGTAAAATATGCATTGGAGCATTTTCCAGTCAAATTCCGTTTCCTGAACTATTCTGGCCATGAATCTTGTGATGTAGTCCTATATTGAATGGTTTCTTATAAATCAAATGTATAAATAACTCTGTAAGGGGTGGACGACTTAATGTGAAATGGTGGACATCTCATGGGGAAATTAGTGTGTTTTAGAAGATAAGCCCCACACTGAAAGTAATTAACATTTCTGAACTTTTTTTATGCTATCATCTAGTAATGTTATTTATCTAAGCCGCTAGTCAATATGAGGTACATGTGACCAATTCTAATGTTCAAAGTGTGCAACAATTTTTTTTTGACAAAATGGCCAGGTTGTCATGATAAAAAAAAGACAAACATTGGTACTTTAGTGCATCATTATACGACCAATTGTCATGAATCATCCAGAAGTGGGCTGCCAGGGGGTCCAAAATTAAATCAGGACCAGCCTAAAAAGTTTTAGCGTGCATAAAGTACAGGTGTTGGGGCTTATCCTCCATATGTGGGTAAGATAAATATCGTTTTTAAATCCAGGGCTCAGGGCCAAAGTGAACTACCTGAAATACGTGTGGCACCCATCGTAGACCCTGCCCTGATGTAGTATATGCATATTTAACATCTAACATATGAACCATACCTTAATAATTCCTTATTATATATAAAATAAACATATTTCAGCATGCTATGAATGAATTTAGATACATATTCTATGTTTTTTTCTTAATTATTGAGAAAAAATGAAATATCTAGACCCAAGGAGGGTGCTCGCACAATTCAACCTGCCTTTTGTCAAACTCTATAAAACTAATCACAAATGAGTAACCTACTCTATTCCTGCTTTATATGCTAGCTAATATGCTTGTATACATCCATGTATAAGGATATTCGCCTAGAGTTTATAGTATTCCTGCTATAGCACCTCCAGTAGGGTCTACGACGGGTGCCATGATTGCTCGATTTCGCTAGGCACCCGTTGTAGACCCTGCCCTGATATAGTATATGTAGCGTTTAATGTATGTTATGGGAACGCACGAGTGGATTTATGGGTTAATAATCCACGACTCCGAAGGGGGAGTGGATTATTAACCCGTAAATCCACGAGTGCGTTCCCATAACATACATTAAAGCGTTTATCGAACATATTTCTCCATTTTGTATCAATTTCTTACCTTATAACCCAAGAATTAATCCAGGAGAAGACATTTTGTAAGTGCATCCTATCCGCACGGTTTGCCAAGCCATCGTAGCCATTGTTTTTACTCCACCCGTCAGACCCTCGTCTTTCCAACGAATTTTCGGGTATAATCCAAGGATGTCAAGCCCTGTTATTCTAACAGGGCCAAATATACGATCTCTAGTTGGTGTTCGCATACATTTTGTCTCCATTCTCTTCGAAATAAATAAGAATCCATTGATTTTCCATAACGATCCAACGCACACGGCCCGGTACACGGCCATTTCGTCTTGTTGACAAAGCGGGGAGGTGCCCGGATGTAAAAACTAGGTCAGCCACGCGTCGAGCAAGGAATGGCCGGACGGGGCGGGTCCCGACTCGTATCGATGTGGAAAATCAATGGATTCTTATTTATTTCGAAGAAAATGGAGGAATTTGGCATGGCATGTTCATCTAGGATATCTAAGGATGGTTCTGTGTTAATAACTCCACCAGGCTCCATATATTCTAGGCTATCGAGGTGTGTAAACTTCAGGTATGTCGGAAAACTTTTTCAAATCCTCCATGTGCAGTGGTTTCTAGCACCGGTCGGCTTGGTATAGTGGACAGCGAGCTCGCCTCCTGCCCCAGCGGCCGGGGATCGATTCCCTGTTGAACCTAGACGGTTTTAACAGGAAACGTATGGAGGAGTTGACATTGTATACTTCTCCAATTTATTAACATGTCCGGATTGAAACCAGCAGCTTCTTGAAGACGAAGAAAAGGTCTGAGAGTGCGTTATAGCTATATAACGCACGGGGGTTGTGAGCAAAAAAGCACTGTCCAGGCCCAAATAGTTAGATAAGCATATTTAACATATAACATATGAACCATACCTTAATAATTCCTTATTATATTTAAAATAAACATATTTCAGCATGCTATGAGTTAGATTAGTACCATAAGGGAAATTCCTTGTTTTCAATGGGTTTTTGGTAGAAATTGAGCTATCGAGGGCAAAAACTTGCAAAAAACATAAATTTTTACACACCTTTTCATATGTATCTGGGTGTTTGGTGTAGAAAGATGAATTATGACTTAATCCAGTTAACACTCCCTATCCCCCACCCACCCATAGAACATTATTCATATTAATAATCATGGCAATGACTTAATTATTGTTATAATCATTAAAATATATATAATCATGACATTGACTTAATTCATTTTCTTGAAAATTCTAGGTAACACTCCCTATTCCCCCATCCCACCCATAGTACATTTATAATCATGGTCATGACTTAACCCATTTTCTAGATCCTCCACACCCCACCCATGCACTAGCATTATCATGGAGGGTTATGCCCACCAAAATAAACCAATAGAGGACAATGGTGGACCCCCTGGTAGCACGCCTGGGGAGCTGCAGCTGCGTTATGGGGATATTGTCCTCGTCTTCCGTGTCAGCTGGCATCTGGGTCAGTGGTACGTTGTCATCCTGGTTCTCCTCTCGACGGACTTGGGCCTGCAGCTGGGCGAGGGGCTTGTTATCTTCACGCAGCTCCTGTTGCAATATAATGAGAAGGCGGTCGTCGTCGTCCGTGGTGGAGTCGTAACCAGAGTCCCACTCATCACAGTCATCCACGACCTCTTCAATCACTTCTCCAACCTGTGCCACTCTGGTGCTCTTCCAGTCCTTGCAGCTTGGTTGAAAGCCATCCTCACTGAGGCAGCATGGACTGTAGCAGGAGGTGTTCCTCACCTTGATCTGGCTCTAATGGCAAGCGGCGTGATAGATGGTGGTGATTCCATGGAGGGCAGGGCTGTTCCATGAGGCCACATCCTCCTCTGCCTGTTTGACCTCCTCCGGTGAGGCATGGATAATTTCCACCTTTGTGGCAGGGCCAACCTTTTCTGCAAAGTCCCCAGCGTTCTGGATGGTTTTATCTGGGTGTGACTTAACAAGGCGGTCCGCTTACCACTTGAGGGTGCCCCCGACCCCATCGCAGGCCCCCTTGCCGTGGCCTGACTCCAGCCAGTTCCAGGCTGCGCCAAGGCCGAGGAGACCCTCAAAGCAGGCGATCATCTGCAGAGTGTACCTGTTACGGTACTGAGAACTGGAGCTGTCCGTAATGAAATGAACATAGCAGAGGTCGTGCTCCTCTTTCAGTTGTGCCACCAACTTCTGCACGAAAACCCAGGTGGTAGGGAAGGTGTGGCTGGTGATGGATGTACCCCCGACAAATGTATTTGTGATGGTCTCCCCGTTTGCTCCCCGGACCTTGACCACCATAGGGTGGAGAGTTACTTGGTCTTTGCTGTAGTAAGCAGCAGCCACCTCCCGGAGGTACGAGGTGTTCCAGTTCTCAGCATAATCCATTTGGATTATGCAGTGTCCCTCCGGGAGGTGGTCTTTCAGGGACTGGCATTGTGTGAACTGTTGGTGCACCCGTTCACAGTGCTGCCTGAACTTGGGCAGGGCAGCCTCGGACAATGTGACAAAGTCGTTCTTCTCTTCGGATACCTTGACAAGTTTGGTATATGACCAATAATCATGAATCGTCATTAACTGGCCTGTTCTTGTTTTCCCTTCAATAAAAACTTCAAATAAAGTAATATATGTGTCTTTATTATCTATTCTGGTCGGGATGGGATAGAGCTACAAGGGGTATATGTGTTTTGCCTATCTACAAGGCATATTTAGGGAGCTAGAGGGCTAAAACTGGCCAAAATGAGTTTTTTTTCAAGCAAAAACACAGAAATCTCAAGTGCAACTTGCAAGTAATGAAAATAACTGGGGTATAGCTTCCATTTTTGGTTTTGGTATTTCCCCTAGAGCACAGGGAAAATTTCAAGACCAAGTAGGAATATGTGATCACTGTACTTTCTATGCTGGATGACTAAAGGTATATATGGGCAGTTTTACACTAGACCCGAGAGAGACCCTAACATAGCGACCATGTTCTATTATTCCTATAGCACAGAGATGATATAAATATACCATGCAAAGCCTTAACATGTCCCTAGATGCATGAAAAAAATAGAAGTCTAGCTCCCATATCATGGCCTGGGTAGTCCATCCAATTTAGATGACACAGTTGGGGTAGTTTCATGTTAGACCCGAGAGAGACCCTTAATCTCACAGACTCTCAGTCTGCCACCAGTGTATTATATATTTAACTATAAAATCTCATATGAAAATGGACCTTTATATCAGAGTAACTTGGCTTGTCAATATCAACATCTGACTCCATTAAGGCTTAGAGCTATGGTATAATCACTAGAAATTGGACCCAAGAGAGACCCTAGACCCGAGAGAGACCCTAGACCCCAAAGAGCCCCTACAGTCTGCCACCAGTGTATATAACTATGATATCTTATAAGACAATGGAAGAGTAACTTGGCCTGTTCATATCAACATCCCACTCCATTAAGGCTTGGAGCTATTGTATAATCACTAGCAATTGGACCCGAGAGAGACCCTAGACCCGAGAGAGACCCTAGACCTGAGAGAGCCCCTAGATTCTGCCATCAGTGTACATAACTATAATATCTTATATGACAGTGGGCTTTTATATGAGATTACTTGACCTGTTAATATAAATATCTTACTCCATTAAGGCTTTACAGGGTAGGATCTCTCTCGGGTCTAGTGCTTAATTGAGGTATTCAACTATTGCCCCATGCTATGTGTTTAAATATGATATTTAACCTACCCGCACATATGGACTCTAACCGTATGTGTGGGTAGACCCCCCTGGCAGCCTAAATAATGACGATTCATGATTATTGGTCATATGTGACATCCTTGTCATTAAACTTCTTTTCCACTTTCGCCCACTTTTCAAATGTCACATAGTCCGTACTGATTTGATTTAATTTTTCTACGATCTCCCCATCGGTGTACGTTTCGATCAGCTGGCTGGTGGAGTTTGGCAGTCCTGGGATGGCCTCCAGCATTAACCCCATATTGGCATGGGACTTGCTCAGGCACACTGAGCGCTTTAAAAAGTGGTTCAGTTTGACAGTATTGGGCCTTGCCCTCACAAATGTGGATGGAGAAATGGTGGAATCGAACTCTGTACAGTACTTAACTCTTCTTCTACCAATCACGCATTTTTGCGAGTTTGTGCTGCTTTACTGGACACGCATTTTTGCGAGTTACTCGCCGTTTTTGGCTGATTTTCGCCGATTTTTGAGCCCCTGTAACTTCCTATAAACTTGCTAGAATCCCACGATTTTTTTGGGCTGTGCTCTTTGGTATATTCACTCATGATATACCAAAGCACAGGTCTGAATACAGATTTCCCTTTGAATGATGGTGATGTGAATTTTGATGGGTTTTACTTTATTTCTGATATGATGAGAGCAATATTTAGGGGGAAAATAAGAAGAAAATGAAAAATATCATCAATTTTGGAGTAATTAGTGATTTTGACCAATTTTTCATGACGAAAATATTGGTAACAAAATCAGGATCATATTCTGATGCATTATGGGTACAATTTTGGTTGCCATGGCAACAAAATAAGTAGATATTGCATCATTTGTTTATTTTGGTTGCCATGACAACAGGAAAGAATGTTTCTCTAAATATTTGTCCAATGATATATCTGATAAATCTTGAAAATTATCTAATCCATGCAATTTATTTCATTTAGATAAGTATATTTTCAACTGAACTATTTAAATTTGAAAATTGATAATATTCATCTGTCAGGCATACAAATCATGCCATATCTCTTCAAATAAGGCCTAAATAGGTTAATATAGGTAGCCTGATTTTCAAAGGTTAGAATAGGTTATTGTGTCATAAAATCACTTATAGTTGGAATATCAAGACAATTCTTTCAGTTTTTGAAAGCTCACGTCACATTCTATTCTAAATTTCTCACCCAAATAAGGTCTAAAATTATTTGGTTTTGGTAGACTTATCTTTATGTAGAATCTGGTAGAAGAAGAGTTGCAAATTCACCATTGTGTCGGCCAAAGCAAATCTTGTTACACCCCTCTTGTTCATGTATCGCTTGTGGGGTAGCTTGTAGGTATTATCTTCGTGTTTGAGGAAGGCTATAACATGTTGACTTGTCTCCTCAGAGTTGTCCTGTCGGATGTGGCTTGGCTCTGGGGTGTGAAAGATATATTCTGGGGATATCCCCACCTGCTTACTGAGTCGCCCAGCCTGGCCATACTCTTTTTTGACAGCAGGCTCTGCCAAGAGTACCTGCTTCACCTTGAGGGAGCTCACCCTCACTTGCTGGGCTACCATGATGTAGCTGGTGAGCTCATCTAACCTCTTCTTCGTTATATCAAGTGTGTCGAGGACCTGCCTGGTCTCGGTCTTGGGCGATTCCGGGGCAGGCCTCTGACGCCTTTTCTGAGGGGCTGCTGGAGCAGGCTCCTCTGTTGCAGGGTCAGCAGGCTGGGGCTGAGGTGGTAGGGCTGCAGGCTGGGGCTGAGGTGCTGGGGCTGCAGGCTGGGGTTCAGGTGCTGGGTCTGCAGGCTGGGGCTCAGGTGCTGGGGCCTCCAATAGTTCCTGCTGCACGGGGTACACAGGGTCTACCCAGTGTAGTTGGCTTGGGTCTCTTGGGCTGGCAGAAGTTCTGATGGGTTGACTCGGGCTGGGACGAGAGGAGGAGGATGCTGATGTGGTGCTGCCATGAGGGGAGGATGCTTTTAAAGCCTTGCGCAGTTCAGCAATCTCTCTCTCCATCTCGTCCATCTCGCGCCACATCTTTCTCGCCTTGGGGAGTTTGGAGAAGGGTGTTCGGTTGAACGGCATGGACACAACCAAGCTAAAAAGAAAATGTTTGGTCCATGGTAAGTAAAAGTAATAACCATCCAGGAGAGAGCTTGTGTAACCAGCGGTGTGGGAGTGATGATAGGCACATTAATAACCAGTAGGAACGCATCTCACCTGAAGTGTAGACCCTACATATATGTCCCCTGGTAAGTATGTTACAAGTGATGACAAAACACAAACATAGTGAGAAAAATAGAAACTTTTATTTTTGTTTAAATATATCTTGTTTAGATAAGCACCTCTTTTAAATAAACTTTTTATTTCTATCTCTGTTAAGTAGGTACATGTATACATACATCTCTTTTAAATTTGTACTTTTAAACTGTATACTCTTTATAATATGTGACCCATCCTAACAAAGTGGTACTGAAGTCGCACATTTAGAAGCCTAGATATAGGCTTCTCAAGTGGTATAGTGTCAAAAATATCAGATTTTTTAAAATTGATATTTTAGCATTTTTCTAACCTATGGGTAGATATCTTTCAGAATCCTTGCCTACTAAACTGAATTTAAGCCCCAAATGCCTAGAAGATATATCTATAGTTTTCATGGTTATATAGAATTACATGGGAATTATATAGGATTCATAAATTATTATATGTTTAAAATGTCAATTATCTCAGTTTAATCGATTTTTAATTCATCCGACTAAATTTACCGACGGAAGATCCTTAGAGGATTACCTGGTTCAAATATGCAAGTGTTATATACCAAATGAAAGCTCTTGATGAGCTGTAAATGAATATGCTAATAACTAAACATATTGTATGTGCGACTTCCGTACCATTTTGTAAGGATGGGTCACCTATATAAATCTATGAATCTACTCCCACGGAGGTATAACACTTCTAAGAGATATGATATATATATTATATGTATACATAGACTTTAGTAAAGAATAATATAATATATAAGCGCCTGGCTTTTAGTAAGGAAAAAAAAACAAAAATTAAACTACATTAGTTATCCTCCTCGCTGCTGGGTGCCTCCTGCTTAACCATCACTATGCCAACACCCAGCACCTTGGCATCGAGATAGCATGTCGTCCCTCTTAAATTATACCTGGTATAGTTTGTGTAGGGAGGTCATCAAGCACACTGAAAGAAAAGAAATTTCATTAAGAAACAAAACCCAACAGAACCAATTTGTTAATGAAAGTTAAGTCTCAACATGAAGTTAATATAAATTTATTCCAATGGGGCAGTGGGGGTCATCTCTGCTGCTGGGGGGCCAGGCAGGCCAGCGGAGGTGGTAGTGGTGGTGGCAGCAGTAGGTGGTGTCACTGCAAACGTGACCCTGGGTGGAGACGTGGGTGGAGACACCGTCGACCTGAAAGATCAAATCACCAGTTCCTGCATCAGACTGACAGCCACAGAAATGGACAGGGACCCTAGAGAGACCCACCAGTACAGGAGGGTGATACCCACAGTAACAGACGGAAGCCCTAGAGAGACCCACCAGTACAGGAGGGTGATACCCACAGTAACAGACGGAAGACCTAGAGAGACCCACTAGTACAGGAGGGTGATACCAACAGAAGTAGACAGGTCCAAGAGACCATGTCTCCCACCTCCAGGGCCAAAATTACTGGCACATATTTGTTAGGGAGGGCAGTTTTATTTGAGTTTAAATGTTAGGCTATGGATCAAGAGTTCCTGCTTAATTTCCTTTTTTGACCTCACATGTAAGTTACATCGAGATAGCCAATGACACACAAAAAAAAACCATAGCAGCAGGGTGCTGAGATTCAGATACTCGACATCTGAGAGGTTCCTAGATATGTGAGACATGCTTCGCTGTTTGCCAGGCAAAACCCGACACACTGTAGGTATTCACATGTCACTCATACCTATTTCAAATATAAGGGAACCCAGCAAACATATAGTGACCTCCAGTCTACTAGGTGAAAAAGTGTGTGTCACTTGCGATGTGAGATCAAAAATGAAATTAAGCAGTTTCATTCTTCCAAACGTGAAGGTTGAAGTGGGAGATGGATTGGACTGAGGTATCCTGCACAGAAATGACAACACATGTTGGGTTAAGAATTATACATGTATGCATAGATCCTGTATTCCTGTACTGGAGGGTCTATGAGTAGTATATACATGCAAAGTCAGCGCAATGCTTCAGCTACTAACTAGGTCATGACCTACTGGTAGACCGGAAGTGACCTAGTTTCAGCCAATCAGAGGGCTGGATTTGACAGGAAGTGACGTCATAAGGTCATGACCTAGTTTTTTCGACCAATCAGAGAGCTGGATTCCATTTGACCTAGTGACCTGACCTAGTTGCATAAATTAAAAGAATTGCGCAATACCTAGGGTTGACCTACTTGCAAACCGGAAGTGACCTACTAACCTACTTGCAAAAACGTATGACCTACGTATGAGGGTGCATTGCGCAATGCTTGTAAGAATTTACACAATGTTCTGATGCAATACTTTTATGGATTTACGCAATACTTATGACTCATTTTGTTATGTCTCTTCATTTCATGCATTAAAATAAAACACAACTCATCCATTTCACATAACAGATTATATTTTTATTAGACACAATATTTACAGATGAAGACAGATTTTCCATTTCCGGGGCGTGCACATATACTACAGAAACATTTGTTGTGTGTGAATTTACTTGCTTGATACCAGCTTTGACCAGTGAGACTAGTTTTCCATGTGTTGTGGAAACAATAACTGTTAAGTTTGGCTATGTTAGATATAGCATGCTCGAACAAAGCCTGAGCAAGGAAGTAAGTTTGACTGTTTTTGGGTCCAGGTAAAAGACCAGATAAAAAACCATCCTTAAAGTTTACCTCGAAGGAGAAATGATTTCTCACTCCAGGTATACTTAAGGCGTGAAGTTCCAGTGAGACCTGCAGACATGTGAAACAAATAGTTTTAGCAATAGCAGATACTTCCAGTTTACAATTACACTGACAAAACACTCCTACTATGGGATTACATTCTAACTCTTGGAGAGTAAGAGCAAACTTTCTTACACTTCCTAAAGTGTACCTTGTGTAGTGTCTTGGGCAGCCAGGTTCAGTGTGCAATTGATATACTCCTATACACCAATCATGCAATATCAAGTTAACTTTTTTCACTCGACAATAGTACATGCAGTTTCTGTAGGCGTCCCAAAAAGCTGAAGAGAAATATTTGTACATTTTAACACAAGTTATACAGTTCAGCTCCTCTAAAATAACCAATGTTTTCTGCAGGTATTATTTCCCAAAAGAAATTCTCTGAACATCCACATGCTACAGAACTTATATCATTGTCAGGTGTTATAGAAGAAGCTTGATTATATGAAGCAACACTTTGTAAAACTGGACGCATGTAATAGTCATAAGGTTGAGTTTCTGTGGTTTGCTCCACAAGCATAGCTTCTAAACTTTCCATGTTAAAATGGTTGCTTAAATCTAACCAGATACTAATAATCTGGTGAACGTGACGCTATGAGTCAAGAAATCTGGTACCTCTTTTTTCTGTTCCAACTTAATTTCTTCAGCGTCGGATTTTTTTATTTTTGTGGTGAACATGTACAGCGTTCACTTTTGTGAAAAGTTTTTTTTTTATTTTTTGGGTGATACAGTTCACTTTTTTTTACTTTTTTGTCAGTTTTTTTTCATGATACAGTACACATTTTTTACCTTTGTTGTTTATTTGAAAAATGTTCATTTGAACAAAAAATATTTTCCAGTTTAACACTGTTTTCTATGGAAAAAAATGTTCATTTGAACAAATGTTCGTTTGAACAATTGTTCAAATGAACATTTTCCATTTTAACACTGTTTTCTATGGGGAAAAATGTTCATTTGAACAAATGTTTGTTTAAGCAATTGTTCAAATGAACATTTTCCACTTTAACACTGTTTTCTATGGGGAAAAATGTTCATTTGAACAATTGTTCGTTTGAACAATTGTTCAAATGATATTTTTCATTTTAACACTGTTTTCTATGGGGAAAAATGTTCATTTAAACAAATGTTCGTTTGAACAATTGTTTAAATGAACATTTTTCATTTTAACACTGTTTTCTATGAAGAAAAATGTTCATTTGAACAATTTTGTTTAAAATTTTTTTCTTTCAACAAAATGTACAACTGGAAGTGAAACTAGAAAAAGAAACCATTTTTTTTATATAGAAAGGGGTAGGGTGCTTACACCGTCTTCACATACTTGTCTCTTTATGTACTGATAGGTTAGACCTTGTTTCCTTTGAGAGTAAGTCGTAACGCTGTGGTTAACTACTTTAAATCCTTTGTTGACTACCGTGACAACATTTTCACTGTCCAGTACTTCTTTGTACTTGTTAGTGGTCAGGGGGTTTTGTTTTTGAATTACACCTTTGCAACTCATTTTAACGGGCACATTCACTCCTGTGCCTATGTAACATTTGGAGTTTAAGGCAGTCATTTCATCACCTTCCCACTCCACTTTGAATAACCCGGGGGTTCTCTTGTCAAACGCCAGACGGCTCTTACAGCATGGTTGAGGAAGCCACAGCTCACCCAAAACTTTGGTCTGAACATAGGTTTCTCTGTGGTGACTGTTGTCACATGATTCAGAGGGCAACCATTTGTGACGTTCTCTGAAGAAAGCTTAACGTTTTTCAGGAATAATTACGTCTTCTATGTTCTCTGCACTTAAAGCAAAGTAAAAACTGTCAGTGTCCATTTCACACATTTCAAAATCTTTCTCGTCTATGTATTCAAGGAGAAAGTCGTAATAGAAAGCCAACATTTTAAGTTTGGCATATTGGTATACCATGAACCCTATTTGAACTGGGAGGTCGTAGGTAATGGAGGTGGGCAAACAGGACAGTTCTACCGTGTTGTTACTTATGTCTTGCACATCTTGCACTGACCAGTGCATGGCCAAACGTCTTGCCTTAGAGGGGTGAAGATACTTTGTTTGAACAAAGTTTTGTTTGTTGCATATGGTTTTTCCGTATGAACCATTTCCCAAAAGTTTGTACAGATCTGACAGAATCTTACAGTCTATGTTTTCATCTCCCTTCCTCCTAGCTTTGGTCACTTCGTCCATGAAGGGTAAAAAAGTCTTTTCTGGTGTGTATTCTATGAGAAGGTGTACTGTTGTAACTACCAAACCTTTCTTCAGGTATCACTTCAAGAGAGGAGTTCCCAACAAAATTCCCTCTGCGTGGTAGCTGCCTATAAGTTGGCGTTGCGGTTGTTTCAGCTTACCTGCTGCTTCCAGGTAACGTTTCATATGTTCACCTACATCATTTTTTCCTACTAAACAGTTTTTGAAAATAGGTGTCATTTCACTGAATTTTTCTTTCAAAGATTCAGGTGTTTCTATGTCTACCTGGATAAGTCCAAAAGTTGTTCCTCTAGAAACCCCTCTCAGTATTTCATCCTGACTTTTTCTGCCTTGGCACAATGGTCTTTTAATTTCCCATTCACTTTTTGTTTTTCTGCACGAGTTTTCAGTTTTTTCTTTCAGCCACATACACTCATACTTTTCCTCTACTTGGTAACCTAACGACTGAAGATATAGGGTAGTTAAAATGGTATTTTGGTTTTTTTCTTCTAACCATGCCTTTCCATTGGGGTCTCTCAAAACTGATTTAGTGAGGTGACATATGTGACCATGCCAGTAGCACCCGTGAAACTGGTATACTTTTTTTGAAGCTGGATCATAGCCGTCCACTTTTATTTTCCTTAAACCCAATACTACTTCCCCGTAGTTGTATTGGTGTAATATCTTCACTTTGTCTGTCACAGTTTTGTATCGCAACCATTCTGTGGCTGAGTAGCTAATCTGTTGACTGCAGACAGCTTGAAAATCGTTTTCTTTCCTGCGCACCACATAATAGCCTGTGCAGTGTTCTTCACCCATGCACTTGAGGTACAAGCTGTTAGCATCTACCCCTACTATGTGTCTGCATACTTTGCTTTGTGGCCAGTATTTTTTTTGTCTTATTCTTGTTTCTCCACTTTTGTGATGTCTGTGAAAAATTATAGAGGGACCCCCTACTAAGTTGCGTCTGAGCAAGGAGTGAACATCCTTTTCTTTCTCACCAAAAAGAATGTAAGGTGTGGCATTAGGTGCAGTGTTGTTGAAAAGAAACTTCAAGGTTAAACCTGGCAAAGTTAAACCGTCTTTGAACATGTCTACCCCACGATCTATAAAAAATTTTGTGTGCTCGTTTATGGCTAAAACAAAGGGTTTAACGTCCAGGTTGTTGTAATATATCAAGTAGTCCTTCATAGTTTTCATTTTGTTTTCTGTCCAGACCTTTTTACATTCAAGATAATCTTCTTTGCTTATTCCACCACCCGACAAAGAACTGTAGAAGCAGTGGCGTGGAGGAAGAGCTTTGTTGTTCAGTTTTCTTATGTTGTCCATCCACTCGTAGGGAAAAAAACCATTTTCAGCTTTCCCTTTTAGAAAGGCTTTCAGGTAGTTTGCGTAGGAATAACCTGGTGCCAAATAGTTGAACATGTCAAGGAAAAGAAGATGGTCTGTGTAGACTGCTATGTACTTGTTGCATTTTTTTATGGTTTTCATTTCTGTCTTGTCTGTGTCTATAAAAAAAGAATGAAATTCCTTTTTTATCAAAATAATGTCGTACTTTCCAGAGTTGAAACCTAGAACAGGGACTCTTTCTATGTAGGTAAGAAGTTTTTCCTTCACTTCTAGAACATGGGAGATTTTCTTTTTTGGATTTTTTTTGTTCTTTGCTGGAAAAACTTTGCTAGCTTTATGTTCTAGTTCCTTTTGTTTTTCTTCTAGAGAGTCTAGTTCGTCTAAAACATCTCTAAAATTCTCTTTCACCTGTTCTCCTATCAACTGCCCCAAGTTGTTTATGTGTTCCAACACATTTTTAACCAAAGGATCGTCGTCCCTGTTGGAATTTCTGACAAAACACACTGGTTCTGTATGCCCAGGAAAATCAGAAGCTACACTGGCAGAAAGGGGTATGTGAGTTTTTTCTATCACAGTGTTAGCATTTTCTGGGGACCAACTTTCAGGTTGGACGAAATAGCTTTCAAAGTCAAAAACAATTTTATAGGGGTATATTTTTTTCTCAGGTGAACAAACTATTCCCAGTTCCTCTAAAACTTGAAAAACTGTTTCGGATGGATTGTAAGCTCCACCTTTGTACCTGAAGCTGACTTTGGTGCAATCTTTTTTCACCCCATTGTATTGTTTCAAAAGGAAACTAGGAGTGAAAACTTTATGACACTTTTCACAGGGGTACATTTTACCATACAGTCCCATGTTAGTTATTAAACTTACATGGTTTCTGTGTAAGTTCAAGTTCATGATTTTTTTGGATGAACACATGTTTGACCTTATAATTTTAGGTCGTCCCTTTCTTTTACCAAAAGAGGGAAGGTAAAAAATTCTTATGTTAACTTCAAACATCTTTTCTAACCTGTCTAAATCTTTTATGTCAACACCCTCAAAAGTCTCCTTGTTCACCCCTGGATAGGCTTCAAGGAAAAGCTCTTCAGTTTTTTCTAAAGATTCATACAGGAAGAAAGACAGACATCTAAAGAAACACAAGTTGTCCTTGTATGCCTTTTGGTTTTAGGGTCTCTGTGAAAGTGTTGCATTCCTCTTTGTCTTAAACCTGGTGGAACAGTTTTCATTTTACCTAAAAGATATTCTCCTCCCGTAGCCCTTATGAGGGTGATGTTGGCGTTCACGTTGCCTATTACACTCCATTTAGTAGAGGGTCTTTGAGTGTCTTCTTTAATGTTGTTTTCTATTAAATCTAAACACTCTGCAAAGTCTTTGTCGTCCCTTATAAAAATGTAAGGGTCTCTATGACTTTCACTGTCATAGAACAAAGACGAGTTGTTGGCAGAAGCATGAAAGTACATGACTTTCTCTTCTTCTTCCTCCTTAGAGGAAGACAACAACCTTCCAAAAGAGACAGCCACTTTGTAAGCCATAACTTGATTTCTATGAATAGAGGTAAGCGCCTCTATTACCTGTTTGGCTCCCAAGTCTTTGTTAAAACTTGTCATTCTTACGTTGAAAATGGACTGAAGCTTACCAAGCACAGCCAAACCTGAAGCTATGGACTTGAAGTTGTCACGGTAACTGCTTTTATGCGAAGAATTTATTTCTATTTCTTTTGGAAGTTCTAAGCTGTCGGAAAAAGTTTCTCTTCTACAAGAATCTGAGTTACATAGAGTTTTTCCACTGTTTTCTACAGTAACCAAACGTGGAGGTCTAGGGGTGTTACACATTGGACAGTTGACGGTGTAAAGTTGTTTTACCTTTTGGGCGGCATTTTTTTTTTTTTTTAAGGTTTCTTTTTCTTGTTTCACTTTATATTCAATATACAAACTTATAACTAAAACCTAACCTAAGTATACATGGAGTACATTTAGAACTTAAACCTACGCTGGGCTATGTTGACTGAAGATGGAGTAGATTTAAATCTAACTACGAATTAGCTAATATTTATGATAATGTAAAAGCACTATACAAGGAGCTGTTGACCAGACACTATACAAAGTTGACCACTTACCCAGAGTAGAAATCGGTCGTCTCGTCTAGGAAGGGACCAACTCGTGATTTTATGTCCTCCAGAATGAAGGGGGACACAGTGTGTCCGCAGTGTGTGGCTGAGGGGGGCATCCTGTAGCTGGAAGACACCAAGGCGTTCATCTCCTCCACGTAGCTGGTTGTTCCTATGTGAACTTTAGGAGTTCCCTTGTACAAGTTTACCAGGATCATAGCCCGGCCTCCACTGGGGTCGGTGCAGTCTTGGTTCAAGGACAACAAAAGATTATCCACCTTCCTCTCTCCAAGGGCAGCTAGGCGGTGTAACTCCTTGTACTTTCCATGGATGCACTCTATCTGGTCCACTAAGTTCCTGAACTCACGCGCCTCTAGGTTTAAGCACCGCTCGTAAGGTTTGTCCAGGTAGGTCCTCAAGCATACTCCCCTGATGCTAGGTTCCCTGTATATTTCTATGCAGGCGTTGTTATCCCCTTCCGGATAAAAAACTTGGTCGGGGGCAGGTGACTTTTCTTGGAAACCAAATCGAGCAGGCCATTTTTTTACCACCAAAGGCACTGACCTGAAGCCCACAAGCTTGCTGGAAGAACTGGGGGCAGTGCCCTCCCCAAACTTTTGCCTGTGTGACTTGTCTTTAGAAGAAGCAACACCTGGGACAGAACCAATTGGCTCGGCACCATAGGATGAAGTCGCTGAGGAAACTGAAGCAGGGGTAGAGACAGGGGTTTTCTTGTGGTAGGCGCGCTTCTGTTTTTTTTTCTTAGGCTCCCCTTCTCTCTCACCGGAACAGTTTCTTTTTTCCGGCGGGCTTTTAAGAAGCAGCTCCTCTACCGGAACCGGGAGAGAGTACAGAGGAGAAGGGCCGGTCAGATCTATAACCTCTACCTGTGAATACCCCCCGCGGTGAGCAGGTGAAGGTGTCCCTTGTGTTAAGTCCACCACTTCTATGGGGTTGACTGCCGGTGATGAGGTTGTGAAGTCTATGACCTCTGTTGGACTGACCTGGGGAGATGGTTCCTCCGGAGTTACGGGCGAGTAAGAGGCGGACGTAGGTGCTTCAGTGGGGGCTTGGTAGTTCAAAGGTGCCGGGGGATTGATGTATTCCCTGATGTCACAATCGCCGTCGCCAGCTTCCTGAGGAGTGCGATCCCGGACGCGATCCAGGAAATCAGTGATTTCGCCATGAAGAGCTGCAAGAGCGGCTTCCTGTTCTCCTGCATCAGGCACTTCAGTTGGAAGCTGAGCAGGAGTTGCAGGTGGTTTATCAGCTGAGGCTGGAGAGGTAGGAGGAGGGGCGATGCCCGACGTCTTTTCCACTGTCTGTTTAGAAGTAGTAAAAGTTAGTGGAGCCAGTTTTTTAGCTCCTCCTCTCCTGACACTAAGTCCCGTCTTCATGCGACCAGGCATTGTTCTCCTTGAAGATGAAAGGGTGGCAGGGCTGGAAGGTGCAGGAGCAGGACGGCGAACAGCAGACAAACATCAGAAAAGGTTTGATGAAGATCGAGCAGCTCAAGCCTTCTTTATAGTATCTATCCTGATACGATCCTGGGACGTTCCCTTGTCGTTCAGATAACGTACAACCACGTCCATGAGTCGTAGATAACCGTGCTTTTCCATTCATAGTATGTTTTACACTTAGACAGTGTTGTTTTGGAAAAAAGTAAAAAACTTAACTCAAATAAAAAAAACGTGATAACGCTCAGTTAACGTTCAGGGGGAGGCTTGTAAAACGAATCTTGTTGTTACCATTCTGTGATTAACGCAGACCATTCGTCATTTATCATAACTAGCTTCTCTCAAGCAGACATGGCTAACTTTTGTCCTTTGCCTTTGTCTTTGACCGTAGGTCACAAAAGGCGTCAGGAGGTGTTTATTTCAGACATCAGGAGGGGCGTAGAAGAAGGTAAGGTGTGGGCTGTGTGGAGATTCTGTCCTGAAAATTTGAACAGGGATCTTTACATCCCTCCTAACTGTAACTTCAAACAATGCTTCTTGCACAACCAAACCACTGCATTGGTTCCTTGTGGGCCATCTGTGAAAAAACTTATCTCAGAAAATGGGGAAAGTTTTTTTTTAGGTGTTCTTTTGGGACATGGTGCCATGGTACACTTGATGTCGAGACATTGCATTTCCTCTGAAAGTTCAAAAAAATTCATCTCAGACAGACAAAAACCCTTTTTTCTAAGGGATCAACCTTTGGGGAGAGGGCCTGGTAATTCAGTTTTCATCGATTCTACTATGGTGAAGGCTTTAATTAAAGCCACTTTACTTCACCCAGACAAAATTACACACTCTCTAGGTTCCAAAATTTTCTATGAAAGAGGCTTCAGGACAGAGATTGGACACAATTACCATGGGTGCTGTCATGTTGTGAGAGTTATAACTGAAATAACTACCTCCCATGAAAAAGGTCAGCTGAAGGTGGTAACAGCCTACCCCGTATCTAATTTTTGGTCCTCCTAATAAAACTGAACAAAAATAAACGATGATCCTCCGGGTAAGGCCCCTGGGCTAAACCCACCCTTCCACATGTTTTCCCCTCTTTTCAAAACGCTCAGGCACTGACCCTGACGTTTGTTTCGTCCTTGAGCAATAAATCATTTCAGGAAAGTGCGATAAGGAAAGACTGACAGGTTTCCAATAAAGGTTAAACGGGGACTAAACCATCATTATTTGACACAACAACCTTCGCCCTACCATGTCGCGTTACTCCCTGCAGCGTGTATTAGAATAACGTCACCCCAACGACACTCAAGTTCTAACGTACGTGAGGGAAAGAAATGAAATTATATGTTGCTCTTCAATTTGTTTCAGGTACGTGTGCAAATACTTGAAAGAATCTGTTCTTCACCGGAAAAAATTATACTTAGTTTTTTCTTCAGTAGAATCAAGTTTTACATCCAAAGACAGAAAAACCTTGAGGAAAATGGTTTTGAGTCATAACTTGTCGAAATTTTCAGCGGTGGAAACCTTGGGTTATGCCCTGAAGCATGGAAGAAAGGGAAAGGGCCCACTCAAAAACCCCTTCCATTTGGAAGCATTGAAAGCGGCAGAAGAGCATCACGCCAAAGAAAATCCCCGCCAACTTAACCGGCTCTAATTTCTTCATGTCTATTTTGGAACTTCTAGCTGAGTGCTTAGAAACCAAAACTTTGTTTTCCTCCTGCCCCATATTTCACATCCCATCATCGTCCCTGGATTGTTTCAGTGTAGAGGAGAAAGAAAAAGTTTGGTTTCATCTGGCTATGTGGTGCACCCAGCTTATCTCCCTTACTCACTGTTTTCACCACAATCAGCTCGCTTTACACTCAACATCATAACAAATTTAAACGAACGAAGAACGATGTAACAGGCTTACCTAAACAGGGGGAAGGGAATGGAAGAGATATATAGAATAGGGTAGAATAGGGTAGGATAATATAGGGTAGGGTAGGGTAGGGTAGGGTAGGGTAAAAATGGGTTGGGGTGGGTTTAAAAAACTATGGGGTGGGGGGGTGGGGGCACCCCTCAAGTATGGGGGGTTTGGGGCTTGTTGGCCCGGGCTGGCCGCCCAAATAACCCACCTAACCCACCCACCCACCCACCTAAACTACCCACCCACCTACCCTACCCTACCCTACCCTACCCTACCCTACCCTACCCTATATAAGTTAACTGTATGCTTTCTAGCCTGTCATAACCTACCTGCCTACCTACCGGCCTACCTACCTGCCTACCTTACTTGCTAAACACCTTTTTTTTGGTTGCTATGGAGTTTCACCTTTCGGACGAGTTGCTATTCAAGATCAGTGAAAAAATATCGGAAAAAGACTACCCTCGATTAGGGGTTTACTTAGGACTTAGACTAAGTTTAATGGATTACATGGAAAAAACACCGTCTCTTCGTTCTATGGGGAGAGAAATGCTTATTTCATGGAGCAGAAAGAACGTGCGTTGCAAGTGGATGGTATTAAGACATGCATTAAGTGACATAGGTCGTTACGATCTGACTGATTATTGTAGATGGTACATGGGATATTACAACGTAGTGGACCATTGTGAAATACCTCCAGAACAGTGGAAAGTTGATACTTTGTTCGTCAACCTGGCAGACAAGTTAAAAATGCTTGACTGGAGGAAACTGGGAACTCAACTTGGATTGACCGACCACGAACTGTAAAGGGCCCATCCAAGCTGCCTTGTAGCCAGTCTATACAACATGGGACTTTCTGACGTAGCTCTTTACGTGGAAGGTTTGAACGAGGGTTCTACTGATTTAAAAGAGGACAAGGTCGCTCCTTTGGTCACTTTGGTTTAAGATATCGTCCAACATGGATCACAAGGAAAAGGAGATCATTTTTGACCCACGTCTACAAAGCCCCTTCACAATGATCATAGCTGGACCTACTTCTTGTGGAAAAAGTCAACTTGTTTTCAAGTTGATTAAAGGTGTAGACGAGCTTGTAACTCCAAAAATACACGACATATACTACTGCTACAGTCAATGGCAAGATGGATTCGACGAAATGGTAAAGTTGGGGGTTAAGTTCAACAAAGGTCTTCTTTCAGAAGACTTTTTGTTCGAGGATAAAAGAGACGTGACTAAACATGGACTGGTCGTAATAGACGATCTCATGGATCCCAAGTACGTTCCCACCATAATGAAACTTTTCACTGTGGGCTCTCACCATCGCAGTTTAAGTGTAATTTTTATTACTCAAAACTTGTTTTTCAACAATCCTGCCTTCAGAACCTTGAGCATAAATGCCCACTACCTAGTTGTTTTTAAAAACCCTAGAGACATGAGTCAAATAGGGCACATCAGCAAACAGGCCTTTCAAGGACAGAAATCCTTTTTGACGGAGGTATATAACTCAGAAACCAAAGAGAAACATTCATACATCCTATTGGACTTTAAGCAGAGCACACCTAACGAGCTTAGGGTAAGGAACAGCATAACAACTCCTTGGAACACCTTGGTTTTCATTCCTCTAGCTTCAGCTTCGAAAAGAAAAAGATAAAATGGTGACCAAAAGATCTGCTTCTGGAGGAAAATTTAAAACAATAAGGAAACATTACCACTTGTTGAAACACATATCCAAGTGTTCCTTGGCCGAGTGTTTCCACATTATCAAAGGCCTCAGCGATGAGGTCATTAGGTTGATGAGTCAAATTTGCGTCAACGTAATGAACAAAAACCTGTTGCGTAACGAGTCAGACGCAGTCAAACGTTTATCACCCTACAAGAAAGAACTCAAGTCAGTCACAAGGCACAAGGCTACCGTTAAGCAGAAGAGGAAAACCTTTGAGCAAAAGGGTGGATTTTTGGGAACCATTTTGGGTCTGGCCTTACCCCTGATTACAGGTCTCATAGGAGCACGTCGATAAAAAATCATGTCTTATTCAAGGATGGCCCTCGTAAGGGCGGATCTCGTTCCCCGAGAAAAAAGCCCTTATTTTGTTAGTCCTTCCTCTCCTCCCCAGCCTGGACCTAGTGTTCAAGACCAGTACTACAGCACTCAACTTTTAAGAGAAGGTTTAACTCCTGATTCCAGCCTGGTTCAAGTCCTGAACCACCTTCAAAGTAAAGCACACAAGGTGATTAACTCTCCTAACCTCAAACTAAAGGAAAAGTTAAGACAGTACAATCAACTTATGATAAAGTCGGGAATTTTAACTAAAAAAGCCAAGGCCTTAGGACAACGTAGGGAAGGTCCCTATCCTGGTCGAGCAGTAGGACAAGGCCCTGCAGGAGCAGCAGCAGCTAGGGGTGTGAACTATTCTTTAGAAGACACCGACGACGGCGACGACGATGACGACACTTTCACAGAGACTAGAGACGATCCACCACTTCCTGACGATTCAGACGGAGAGAGTGTAGACGAATTCAAAGGGGAGGAAGGGTTTAAACCTCGTGCAAGAGACAACACAGAGGGTATGGACGCCGACATAAAAGAAAGAATACCCGCAACTTACAGAACGACTGCTAAAAATCTCTACAGAGAATTATCTCGTCACGGAAGTCAAATTTTGAATTGGAACAGAGACGGAGAAATATATGTTAACGGGGAACGTGTGCCTGGAACTGACATAACAGATTTGTTAGCTTTTGCTGCCCGACCAAAGTCTTTGAAAAAGGACCAACCTAAAGGAAGCCAGGTTTTCATGAGAGCAGTTAAAAGGCTGAACCCCACCTTAAAATTTGTCAAAAACAAGTCGGCTTTTGCAGGGCACAGTCCTTCCTTTGCTGCCAGTCCCTTAAAAAGAGCTTCCCCTATTAAGAAGAGGAAAGTAAGTCAAAAAGGAACTGGACGTAAGTTTATATGGCGCACAAGGCTTTGAAAAAAGATGTCCTCAGGTTTTACACAGATCCTGAACAACCTGGAAGTTTCACCAGTGTATCTAAACTTCAACATCATCACTTCAAGAAAACAAAGAAAAAAAACATAGAACAAGCTTTGGAAGATGTAGAGGCTTACACCAGACACAAACCTTACAAGAGAAGATTTCCAAGAAGAAAAACACAAACATGGGGCATAGACAAACAGTGGCAACTTGATCTCATAGACATGCGAGAATTTTCAAAGGAAAACAAAGGATACCAGTACATTCTAGCGGGAATAGATGTTTTTTCAAGGTATGGTTTTGGACAACCTGTGAAAAGTAAGAGAGCTGATGACGTGACAGAGGCTTTCAAAAAAATGAGCAAAGAAAGAAAACCTCAACAAATTCAAACTGACAAGGGCAAAGAGTTTGTCAACAAAATTTTCAAAAAACACTGTGAAGATCAAAACATCAATTTTTTCACAGGAGAGAACGACGACGTGAAGTGTGCCTTAGCCGAAAGGTTCAACTCTACTTTACAAGGAAAAATGTGGAGATGTTTCTCTCATTTCAATAACTACAAATGGGTTGACTTGCTGCCCGACTTGGTTAAGTCCTACAATTTGACTTACCACAAAACCTTAGGAGCTGCCCCTTCAGACATAAATAAAGACAACTCTGAAGTCTTGTTCTACAGGTTGTACGATCAACCTCAAAAGAAAAAAGTTCCTGTCCTTCAGTTGAAGAGAAAAAATCAAGTGCGAATGTTGAAAACAAAGAAAACATTTAACAGAGGGTACGAACCTAACTGGACTGAGGAAATATACACAGTCGACGATATTTCACCCAAAGGGTACCACCTGAAAGATCTCCTTGGAGAAGAGATAAAAGGAAGCTTCTACGAACCTGAAGTTCAGAAGGTGCAAGTCCGTCACGGAAGACGCTACAACATAGAAAAAATAGTAAAATACAGAGGAAAAGGCAAGAAAAGAGAAGCCTTGATCAAGTGGAAGGGTTATGGAGACAAGTTTAACTCTTGGGAACCTGTCAAGAACATAAACAAATGGCGTTTACCTTAACTTTACCTAGTAACTCATCTATGAACGTTTTTCCTGACAACACTTTAACTAGTTACAATACAATTTTGGCAGAATACATTAACTCTCCTACTCAGTTAGAGTGTGCTCTTCAAGAAATAACCTGTCCTACCACGTGGTACAACGTCAAAGAAGAACCCATTCTCTTGGCACAGGGAGAAAACGACCTGACAAACAACCTCCGCTCTGTAGTAGCTTTATTAAATAAACGCAGAAGAGAATTTTTTCCTGTGGAAAAACCAGGAGCCCATAGTGTCTTCAGTAGAGCTTCAAGCTCTACATCAAATCTATCAGCCCAATCTGCTTTGAAGAGAGGAGTAAAAATAACAAAAAACCTACGTCATGTCAACCCTGTGGGATCGGCTGAAACCATTCCTCCTGCTGGTCCTGAAAGTGAAAGTCCACCAACTCCTGCTGCTGCGACTGAGACGCCATCTGGAGGATTCACTTCTAACCAACCCACGCCAGAGAAGGAGGAGAAGGAAGAGGAGGAGGATGAGGGGGAGGGTGACACGGCAGGCAGAGAGAAAAGGGAAATATCGTCGGCTGTGTCTGAAGTGATGTCTATGGATGACAGGGAAAAAAGGTCTCTTTCTTTTTTTGAAGAAAAGGCCGTCTTCACAGACTCTGCTAATGTTTCTCCTCTCTCTCCCAGTCAGTTACAGGCTGTGAAAATATGTACACGCTTCAAGGAAATCAGCAGATACCTGTCTAAGTATTACTTCAAGGAAGGTAGTACCTACAATATGTTTGCCTTAGAAGGTGTCAACCTGGAAAGCAACTCAGAGTTGATAGGATACTTGAACAGGACCATAAATAAACTACAGAGCATGTTGGTGAGAAAACTAAGAAACTACAGGAAAAACAACAAAGCCACCGTGTTTCACTACAACAAATACACAATGAAAAGTGTAGTTTCCTTGCCTCCTGGTGTGGTCATGCAACTCCCAGAAAACTTAGGGAAACAATTAGGTTTCGACGGAAGTGTTTTCCTAAGTGAAAAAACACAAAGCCCCTACGTGGTAGACCTTCAGTACAAAAGTCGATGTGCTTTCGTGTACTCTGACATAGTCAAGCACAGTCTCGTGGGTGACTCTAAAGCACCCCTTCTGAGGCAAATCAACATAAATCGCTACAACGGTGACATGCAAACCATAAGTTTCCAAAACTTGATATATCTGCCAGTCACTAAAACCACCTTCAGACAGATAGGGATATACTTAAGAGACAAGACTGGGGAACCGATACCATTTGAAAGCGGATCAGTGTCGGTGGTACTTGCCTTCAGACCTCTTCAAGGATAGGAGTATATTACCATGCTTCACTACTATGGAACACCTCCAAAACCTATGCCCCTAGGGGTCAGTACGCTGAATACTACAGAAAATCACAGTTTGGGAACGGTGCTTTACCAGCGTACGGTGGCAGGGGCAGACAAAGAGGGCACGGACTTGGCTCGTTAATAGGTGGTTTACTGAGAGGAGCTGTTCCCCTCTTAAGTAAAATAGGACGATTAGCTGCCAAATCTGCAGGCAAAGCCTTGCTTACAACAGGAGCTGGAGTCTTGTCCGACGTGGTATCAGGAAAAGGCTTCAAGAAAAGTGTAGTTAGGAGAAGTAAAGCAACAGGGAAGAACTTACTCAAAAGGGCTGCTTCTTCTGCTCAAGGATACATAAAAGGTACATCTGGACCTCCTCCAGTCAAACGACGAGCAACCGGCAAGCGCGGAGGAGGTAAGGGGCAACCCGGCAGAGGTAGAGGACAAGCTAGAGGAAAAACCTTGTTCTAGTCATGAGTCTCCTTCATCCCAAGGGTCAGGTATGTGCAGTAGGTGAACTAGACCTACACGCCTTGCCTGTCACTCAGAAGGACATATTAAAGTGTCAAAAAATAACCAAAACTACCAACAATGCCCTGACTCCACACACTGAATCATTTGACTTCACCTTCGAACCAAGCAACCTGTACACAGACCTCTCAGAAACTGAGTTGTACATGGAACTGGAAGCCGTGGCGGCAGACGGAACAACTCACCTTGCCGTCGGCATAGAAGCTGCTCCAGTCAACAACTTGGCACACGCTCTCTTTGCTTCCTGTCAGTTGCTGATAAATGGGGAGAAAGTCACCGGCAACAATGAAGACTATGGTCTCAAGGCCTACATTTTGGACACAATTTGTTGCAACAAAGAAGACAAAGAGACTCGGTTGAAAGGGTGTCAAAAATACATGAAAGACACCTGTGGTCACATGGAAGCCAGAGCGGGCGAAAATGCTGGATGGACGGCACGGAGAGCAGAGTTCAGTGCCCGCGACAAACATGCCTTAGTAATGAAGCCGCACCTGGATTTAATTAAACAGTGCAAGGTGCTGCCTCCGAACTGTGAAATCAAGTTCATATTCACCAAAGCTGAAATGACACTTCTCTAAAAATGTGTCGACGACGAGGTGGTGAAAACTCACGTCAGCAGTGTCAGGAATCCACATTGGGGCCCTTTCAACTATCACATAGCCAGGTGTAAAGTAACTAAACACACTTTGGACGGCGGCTCACAAGACTACAGTTGGACTCAACCTGACACTACTCAGATCCCCACCAGGATAGTCTTGTGTATGATAAAGGAAACAGCAGCTGCTGGGACTAAGACAGAAAATCCTTTCAACTGCAGACATTTCAACGTGAAGGAAATATGCGTGAGATATGACGATCAAAAGTTTGAGTTGAAGACCGACTTCGAAACAGGCAGCTGCATCAGAGCCTACAGTCAAATGTTCATAGACAGTGGGCTGTCGGCTTTGGGGCAAGACAGAGCACCTGAAGACAGTCGTATAAATCTCATCAAGCAAGGAAAGCTGGGCATTTCCCTTAGGTTTGCCGCCCCGACTACTCATGCCATATCTGCCGTCTTGTGTTCCTTCTACGACAACAACATCCAACTGACGGCTGACTGTCTTCCTGTCACAGACTACCACATGAACTGAGAAAAAAATGAGAACTTCAGACATAACAGGTGCACTGAAAAACCATCCACACACAAGGCGTTTCTACCTGGGAACTTTTGCCAGTAATCAATGTCCTAAGAAACCAATTCCCTCTACATGTTTCGTCAGTAACACAGATCCAAGCTCTAAACCTGGTCAGCACTGGGTGGCATTTTACGTTTCTCATGACGGGAATGTATTCTACTTTGATCCCTATGGCTTACCTCCATTTACTATATATCACCAGAGGTTCATGCAAAAGTCGTCAGATGGTCACGGGTCGTTCAGCAGAAAACAAGTGCAAAACTTTTACGCTAAAACATGTGGAGCCCACTGCATTAACTTCCTCATAGAAACATGTCGGACCAAGGACCCACACCACACTGTGAAAAGGTTTTCTCAGGTCCCCTTCAACTTAATGGACAAAATAGTCAGGCCCTTGCTGAGGAAAAGAGAGAAGAAGAGGCAATGAATTTCGAGATAAGTCCAGAAGAAGTAGCAGTCAAAGAAGACGTGAGCAATCTTTTGGTGAAAGGGAAAGTTAAACGTGAATTGGACATGATAGACGGGCTTCAGAGCACGGCGGAAGTAATAGACAAGATTCTCATAATCATGGTCGAGTTAATGGACAAAGTGGTAGCCCTGGAGGAGAACGACATAGGAAGAAAGGCCTTGAAGGATTTAATGGAGAGAATGCGGGCCTTAAAGGACCGTAGTCAAAGTCCTACTTCATCTAAGACCGGGTGCAGTTGGTACTGCAACAAGAATTCATTTTCCATATAATATCCATGTACTCTGCTTGCAAGCATATCTGATTATATTGTTTCATACCTAGCATGTACTCTGATAGGAAGAAATAATAAAAAGATTGAATTGAAAAAACCGAGTTGTGTCTTTGTTGCATTTAATTTAATATCAAAATAATGAGTCATAAGTATTGCGTAAATCCATAGGAACATTGCATCAGAACATGAGTCATGGTTATTGTGTAATTTCTTTCAAGGATTGCACAATACACCCTCATACGTAGGTCATACGTTTTTGCAAGTAGGTTAGTAGGTCACTTCCGGGTTGCAAGTAGGTCAACCCTAGGTATTGCACAATTCTTTTAATTTATGCAACTAGGTCAGGTCACTAGGTCAAATGGAATCCAGCTCTCTGATTGGTCGAAAAAAACTAGGTCATGACCTTATGACGTCACTTCCTGTCAAATCCAGCCCTCTGATTGGTTAAAACTAGGTCACTTCCGGTCTACCAGTAGGTCATGACCTAGTTAGTAGCTAATCCATTGCGCTGACTTTGCATGTATATACTACTTCTATGTCGGGTGACATGCGTTACTCTATTGGTAATTACATATGTATAGGCTTTCAGGAATACATAATCCTGTACTGGAGGGTCTACTATGGGTAACATGCATGCATGCATTGCTCTTTTGGTTATTACATTATGTACATATATCATGGTTTTGACTTACTTATGGGTAATATTATAGGAATTACCAAGCAATACTTACTGAGGTGCTGAAGAGGAGGCCTGGGGCTCACCCTTCTTTCTCCTGCCAGTGCTGGTGCCAGACGTGCTGGCTACGGGGGCAGCGACTGAGGAGGTGCTGGTGCTGCGTCGAGGGCGTGAAGGTGGTGCCGGCAGGGCAGTGGCTGGAGCAGTGGGAGGTGCAGCCGAAGAGGTACTGGCCTCTGGGCAGTCTGCTCTCGATCTGCAAATAAAAGTTTCACTGTAATTCTGTTGATTGTAAATTTGTCTATCACCCACTTGTACTGATGCAATCAAATCTAAGGCTGGTCTATAAACTTGGATAACCACAATTCTTGGCATTAGATGATGATATATTTTTATTTGATGCTAATAACTTCTTCCCATACATATGTATGTATGTTTATTCTTTTGGTTATAGTAAATTACATTATGGGCCATCATGCTCCTGTACTGGTTATGTTATAGGAAGTAAAAGCAATACTAACTGACCAGCTGCTGCTGGTGAGGTGGCTCGGGGCTGCCTCTTCCTCCTACCAGTGGAGGTGCTGACCATGGGGGGGTCACCGCTGCAGGTGCTGGCAGGTACTGCAGCCAGGTCCTGTGCAGCTGTTGCTGCCTTCCTCCTTCGAGAAGTGCTGGTGGAGGTGCTGGCCTCTGGGGTGTGGGCTCTGGCTGGGGAGCTGAGAGAAAAAAAAAGAATTAAGTTGAATTTAGTCTCATCTGCTACTTGTAATCTACAACAGTGTGTTGTTACCATGACTATCACCCTCCTGTTCCTAAGGGTGTACACATACTTAGGTTTCAGTTATTACCATGCCTATAGATATAACTCATGTATTAGAATATTGATTACTTAAAATATATTTTGTATACTAACCGAGTAGGTACGACCCTGCGGCGCTTCTCTGGCAGCGGGGCTGTGGCAGGCGCTGCCTTCCCTTGTGCCCGACTTGACCGGGGCCTGGCAGGCGTGGCAGGCACAGGAGGCCCAGCGGGCCCAGCAGGCACAGCAGGCTCGGCAGGTGCGGCAGGCACGGCAAGTGCGGCAGGCGCAGCAGGCACGGGAGGCGCAGCGGGCACGGGAGGCGCAGCGGGCATGGCAGGTGCTGCTGCAGCTAAAAAATATAAAAATACAACCCCTTCCACCCCATAAAGCAGAATATGCACGCAAATCCCATAGAGTAACAGAAATTCAGGGGTTATGAGGTAATGTCTTTTAGAATGAAATACCAACTATGGACAGCAGCAGACGGAGATGAATGTAGTACACAAGAAGGATACCCTTAAGTAGAATAGTCACAATATATATATATGTGAGCCAGCAAGCAGAAATGGGGTTCCTGCGGGATTTAGTACCTGTTTTAGCCACCAGGGGACACCACTATGGGCTAGAATAGGAAAAATATGCCTAAAACTGCTATAGGCTACTTTTTTGTGGAGAATCCAAAGATTTTTGATAAAACGTTCTATTTGGGGGGAAAGGTTCCATATTTGGCATTAAAAAGAATGTTTTTGGGCCAAAATAGGCATTTTTGTTGATTTATGTTGCCATGGAAACATGGTATTCATTCTAAATAAGAAAATCGATGATCCTATTTGAAGGAATGTTTCACAAGGTCCACTATGGTGAAAACAGAATGAAAATATCATTTCTAGATCAAAAGTTATGGGCAAAAGAATGAAAATGTATGCTAATTTAGCTAATTAGCATAAATTATGCTAATTATAGTTGTATCTCATGACCATGGAGACGTAGGGCTTCTTGACACTCATGAAATGGTCATACCTACCCATATTTAGCAAGCTATTCCTCCAAAACTAACAGGAGTATCCTCTCATGCAATATATCACTGTAAAGCTAGTGATCTGAATTTTAAAGTTGACTTTTAGCAGGGAGCACCCTTTTTCCTTGCCTCTACACATATATTGGGGAATTTTATAACAGGGTCTTCCTTCCTTACCTGCTTTCTTCTCTGCCCGCAACTCACGCTTGCGAGCATTCTTCCTATCCTTCTGCTCTTGGGTCAGAATTCGCACCTTAGCTCTTTCCTGCAATGAAAGTAATTTATATTGATTAAAACTACATGCAGTTTCGCGTGGCACCCATCGTAGACCCTACATTCACTCCTACCTCCTGTACTGGGGGTTGTAACTGTTATTTATGTAATAATCCATATTTCTATACTTACAGCCTTCTGCTCTTTACGTTTTGCTGACTTCTCAGGGTCCTCCCGTACACTCTGCTCCCACTTGGCATTACTTCTTTTCCTGCTCTCTACTGCAGCAGGACAGTCCGGGTCCTTGTACGGCATCTGCAGTTAAAAACGCATAAACATTGTTATAAATAACTAGGACAGAAAGCAATAACAGACAGTACTATGATATCATAGAGACGAGTGGCCCCCGTCGTAGACCCACGGACGGAACCTGTCATATACCCTAACCCCCTATACTATAGCATTGACAGTGTTAGAGAATAGCGATACCGGCCGGTGGTCTTGTTTACATGCTGTTTTCAGCGATCAAGGGGTGGCATACTACTTTTACGGGGCATAGATACCTTCACATACATTTTTTGGACTCATTTGTGGTTATTTGTCTCATATTGAGGGGTATAAGAAACATAATTCATTGATTTCTTACCTTGAAATGATCAGCGTCTCCCCTTGTTCAAAACGTCCGAAGTCCTTCCGAATGGTACCATTCCAAGCCGTCAGACGGCGCGCGGGAGGCGAGTTCGCTTATTTGACGCCAGGGGGATACGACAGGTGCCGGGTCTACGACGGGACACGCTACTAAGTGATTAGGCATAGCTCAGTCCAATGGTGGAGGATGGGGTTGGTACTTACAGGGTAAAATACCTTGGTAACAAGATAATTTATCATGTACAACATATGAGTTAAATATTATTATGCAGGGATGGTAGGACTGCAATAGGGTCTATGATTGGTCTACGATGGGTGCCGCGAAAAAACTACCCCAATTGTTTTCATTGGATCACCCAGGCTAGGATATTACAGCTAGGCTCCCAATTTTTTTTTCTATGCATATATAGACATGTTAAGGCTTTGCATGGTACACCTCTCTCATCCCCCTGCTCTATTTAAAATAGAGCAGGGAAGCAATGTTAGGGTCTAAGACGGGTTCCACGCGAAACTGCACAAATACATTTCTGGCCCCAGCATAAAAAGTAATTTGCCTACATACACCTATATTGTCTTAAAATTTTCCCTTTGCTATGGGGGAAATACCAAAACACAATAGGGAACCTATTGACCTTTTATTTTCATTTTTTGCAAGTTTCTCTGGAAAAACCCTCATTTTGGGCAGTTTTAGGCCCCCAGCTCCCTAAATATGCCTCGTAGATAGGCAAAACCCTATACCACTTGTAGCTCTATCCCATCCCGACCAGAATAAATGATAAAGACACATATATAACTTTATTTGAAATTTTAATTAATGGGAGAACAAGAACAGGGCAGATCTGGACGATCCATGACAATTGGTCATACAATGACAATGACTTAATATTAAGAGAATGGACAACGATCTTCTTCCCATCGAGACTGTCTGTTATCCTATAAATTTATGAATACATCGCAGTGCATTATAGGACAACAAGCAGTCAACATGTGAAGAAGGAGTTGTCCATTGTCTTTGTACAACGTTGCACATTTCATTCCAATCAATCAAGTATTGAATCAAGATATGCCTAGACCAATCAAGGGTCATTGTATACAGCTATGGTGACCTTGCTCAGACGTGCACTGTACTCCTATAATGCACTCAAGGTTACTTCTATCGTGCAGCAGAGCACAATTAGTACTAAAAATATTGAACTACCACACTATTTTCCTTTAATCTGAGGGGTAAAACCATAGCATTTTATTCATAGTTTTGCAGGCCTACAGATATGAGCGGAACTCCAGGTTACTATGGCACATAAACTCCGAGGCGAGGATTATGGTAGCATTTTTTATACTGTTCAAGCAATGTCACCATCAGTAAGTTAAGCATCTCTCTGCACTGAGCAGCAGTGTTTAAATTGACAGGATGAGCAGCCATACACCAGTGAAGGTATCACGTAGATATGTGGAGGGTGTCATAGGACCCATCGATCGATAATGCGTGCGGATCAGCTGATGAAAAATGATGCTTAAGCATATTGGCAGCTGGCTTCTGGCCAACTGTCACCTGGTTACATGCCTTTCATTTTGAGAGAGGTGAATGGGGGAGGCACTTATCGACCGGCGGGGTGGGCGATTTGTGGTAGGTGGTCTGCCACTTGTCAAGGAACAAAGATTATGGGGGATCTGTTTCCATAGGACTATTATGTTTTGACAGGCCATCTCTCTTTGCAGGGCCTTCTTGTGAATGTCGTTGTCCACTTGGGGGCACGTGTCGTTGCATGCTTTCTCATGGGAGGACGGAAGTTGGATTTATTGACTTGGACAGGAGAGTGAATTCTCCAGTCGAGTCCACATGGCCTAGTTGGGAGGCGAGAGTATGGTCCATTATGATTACTGACATAATGTCATTGTCCCTCAAGATATGGAATTTGTGTTCGTTGTTCAAGATGAAATGTGATTCTCAGGTACTTGAGATGTGCAGGACTATGATACAATGATATCTGCAGCAGATCAAGATCCTGTCGCTGTAGGGTAGATTAACCTAAAGACAACCGTTCCTGTGCAGGCCTTCAATGAGGGTTTTGTGGTGGGTAATATCTCTGAGAGTTTAAGGTCCTCAGACTTCCAAAAGACACTAAATGAAAGATAAATGTTTAGGTTTTTTTACCTGCTATATCTTGAAAATCCATGTGTATAATATATATCTAGTTTATCACCCTTACTAAGAACATTCCATTTAGTTCATTTTCACCTTGAGATGACCACTTTGCACCTTGAGACAACCACTTGATACACAGCCTTTGAATGGAGCCATTTTCATTAAGCCATAATTCAAAAAAAAAATAAGTGTCTTACATAAATATACAATATAATGTTACTGTTGATGGTGCTGTATTGTAATGAAAATGTATGTTTTGCAGCAGCTAAATTGGAAGGGATATTTTAGTAAAGATTATGTTCATTATAGTTGCCATTCCCATCCAATTAGAGGTAAAAATCTTAGCCCTGCATTAAAAAGGCTTTGTTTTATAATCATCTATCAATATCCACCACAGTAACCTTTTGCTTGACTTAGCATTTATGTTCTTGATGTCATATGGTTCCTTTGCATACTACTCATAATAGGAAAACAGCAAAATTTGAAACCCATGCATAGAGATATCATCTAGGGAATGCAATGCCCCAAAATATTATGAATATGAAACTTTTATGTAATCCTATATAATCAGTGGTTTCTACTCAATTAAAGGCATAACTCTCTCTGTGAGTGGTGGTCGATTCAAGGTGAAATGGTGGTCATCTCAACGTGAAATTGGCATGCCTGGGAAAATGACTCCTAAGTATTTAACATTAGTAGTATAGTATGTATCGGAACGGGACTATAGCTAATCTAAGGATATTACTCACTGGGCATGCAGCCAATCAGAGGCCTCCATTTGGTCATGTGACCTGTGACATCACTGGATCCCCGTGGTGCATGCCCATATATGGTCATGTGACCTTGACTTGACCTCATTTGCATAATAGGCCTAATTAGGGGTGTGCATACCCATATATGGTCATGTGACCTTGAGCTCTACCTAATTAGGGGATTACCCTGGTCACGTGACCCCTCATTTTGCATAATAGACCACGCTACCTTGACCTATTTAGGGGAACAGGACTATAGCTAACTACAGGATGCAGCCAATCAGAGTCCTCCATTTGGTCACTTGACTTGCGGTTACATGCCCATATATGGTCATGTGACCTTCAGCTCAACCTAATTAGTGGTGTGCATGCCCATATATATGTGGCTCAATGGGCAAGAAAGCGCCTCTGGAGGGGATTTTTAGTACTGGAAAAATGATTTAGACCAATTTTGATAAGGAATCCAGTGGTATGCTCCACTGAAAATGTACCATTTTTGGAACGTTGGTTGCCATGGAAACAGAAAATTGGTAGATAAGGCAATTTCTGGTTGCCATGGAAACCACTCCTCTATTCCAATTGGGAATTTTTGCCACAAATTTTTTTTTTTTTAAATTCCTTCAGGAACCCATAACTGAAAACTACGGAGCCCCTAATAGGACATACCAAAAATATTTTTTTCACCAGAAAAAATATTCTTGTGGGTACTGAACAATTCTTGCTGGTACTGAACAATTCTTGCGGGTACAGAAACAATTCTTGCGGGTACTGAACTATTCCTCCGGGTACTGAACAATTCCTGCGGATACTGTATAATTCAGCCCCTAATAGGACATATCAAAAATAATTATTTTTTCTGAAAAAATTATTCTTGCGGGTCCTGGGATATTCTTGCGGGTACTAGGATATTCTTGCGGGTACTGATATATTCTTGCGGGTACTGAACAATTCTTCCGGATACTGAACAATTCTTGCGGGAACAGAACTGTTCTCACAGGTGCACAAAGAATTCTTGTAGGTGCTATACAATTATCCTTGTGGGTGCTAGAATTATGTATTCACCTGCCCGAAAAATCTTTCTTTGTTCCTGTATGTACAAGAATGTTCCTGTGCCCACATTAATTGTTCCTGTATCCACAGAAAAATTATTTTTGCAGCCGCCAGAATATTTTCCCTACCTGCAATAATTGTTCCTGTACCCGCAGGAATATTCCTGTATCTGCAAGAATTGTTCAGTGTCTGCAAGAATTGTTCAGTATCCGCAATAATTGTCACACAGCAAAAAATATTTTCTTGATATAAGAAAGTAAGAAAAATAATCTTTCCTGTCGGACAAAACTACCAGCTTTAGGAAAATAAAAAATCTTAAAACTAGTCGTTTTGTCCATTGGGCAAGATTTTTTAAGATTGTAAGAAAATTATTTTTAGCAGTGCAGTTTCCGCAAGAATTGTTCAGTTTCCGCAAGAATTTTTTTTCTGTGGAAATTTTATTTTTGCTATGTCCTATTAGGGGCTCCGTAGAAAACAGCTCAAAAATTCCCTCTAGAACCAATTTTATGATAAAAACATCACATTTCTTGGGTTATTTTCCCACAAAACTGTATTTTTTGCATTATTACTGTTTATGATAGGATATAATGCATTTAGAGCTTATTTACCATTTTCCGTTGTATGTTTGAGAAGCAATTACATCAAAACTACTGGGAATATTTTAGCTCAAGATACCTCATTTTAAAGCCCATGACTTAAACCTTAAAAAGCCATTTCCCCCAGGAGGCATGTTTTCCCTCACCTGGCCACATATGGTCATGTGCTCCACGTGACCTGGTGGTGAGTTCCTTATTTGGAAAATAGGCCACACCCCCTTTGGTCACGTGACCTACACCCCGTCCGTGGTGAGCTCCTTATTTGTAAATGGGTGTTGGTTAACTACGTAGGGGGGGAAAAAAAGGAGAAAAAACTCTTGGGCGGAGAGGGGAGGGGAAGGGGGGCCCTTTGGGTGTGGGGGGCCCCTTAGGGTAGGGTGGGGTGGGGGGCCCTTGGGGTGGGGAGGGGCCCCTTTAAAATAGGGGGGGAATATATAAATTTTTTTTAAAGGCAAGCTAAAAGCTTGCCCCAAAGTGTGTAAACCCACCCAACCCTTTTGGGGTAGGGGTGGCTTTTTACTTTTAATTTGTGGTAAAAATGTAAAGTATGAAAGACATAATATTATATGACTGTGATATTTTTTTTTGTAATACCTGATTAGGGATTACCCCGGTTATGTAACCCCTTATTTGTATAAGAGACCATGTTCCCTTGACCTAATTAGGGGATTGTTGACCCTACCTTAAGACCAGAGGTGGGTTTACTAATATTAAAAAAGGATGAGTGTGGTGATGATGTTGGATGAAAGAGGGTGAAGCAAGCAAGTGGTTAAAGTAGATGAGATTTTTTTTCCCCAGTATTTGCTTAGTGCCACCACTGCACATGCCAGATTGAAGGATATGGGGATGGTTTAATATTAGTTTTGGGAGAAAAGGATGAGGTAGGTGTCATGCTTGCATCTCGGCTCACGGACATGTAGGGTAAAGTTGCCTGGGGGCAGACTACCTTTAGCATACAGGCTGCCGTAATAGTCGGTCGCCAGCCGTCTTTGTTCAGCAGGGTACTCACTTTTGCTGATTTATGCTGTGGCCTGCCTCCAGTTATAACATTACCCGGCCTGAGCTTATATAATCACCCTCATCCACTAATCTACAGAAAAAGGTGTTTAAATCATACATGTATGTTAAATGAACGTTGTCATTGCAACGCCACCTAGCACCCTGTGGCGGGATTACTTCTTATTTTTTTAAATAAAAAAATTTTAGTGCCTTAAGATGCTTCACAACCGAAAATTATTACCCGTATTTAAAGATGTAGTTATCTTGAAAAGAGGTTGCATGCAGGATTAAGCCATGATAAAACCTCAATACTGACTAAGGTAAGCTAAGAGCCCCAAAAAAAAATACTAACCGTCTCAGTTTCAGATGATCTCATCTGAATGTAATTCGAATTTTAGATGAGTTCTGGCATATATTCTTGATCCGCGGCGCAGTCAACATTTGTCTCCACATAGGGCCAGGTTAATTCTGCCAGAAGTGATCCTTTTGCGTCTGCAAAGACATTGGTTTCTCTCCAGAAAACATAGTCTGTAGAGTGCTCAGTGTTTCCATAATGAAAGTGGCAAAGGAAGTGTGAGGGAACAAAATTTTACTCTTCCTAATGTACCCGTCCGAGATAATCCTTTTAACTATGGTTTTAAATTGATAAAAGACCTAAAAGAGATTTAATCCCATTTTTTTTTTAACAGTGGTCTTTTGTTTGGTAGGGTATCTGTTTGTTTTGACTTTTCACATGCTGTTTGATGTAGACATGGATTCCTTAGTTCATTAAGTGTGGTTGGTCCCAGAGGGAAAAGATAAAAGACTTAAAGGATTTGACCCTATAGTCACCCACCTAGCACTGCATGAGGATTTAAAAGAAAAGATCTGAGTTTACTTTTTCACAATCACAACAGTAGTATAGTATGTATCAGAATGGGACTATAACTAACTACAGGATATTACTCACTCGACCTGCAGCCAATGGGAGGGCTCCCATTTGGCGGGCATGTGACCTCTATTATGCAAATAAGGTCACGTGACCCTAATTTGAATGGACCAATCAGAGGTTAGCATTTTGGTGGGAAATTTGAAATTTGGTCATGTGATCTTATTAGCATAAAGAGGTGTGGTTTAATATAAAAATGAGAGTGTGACTTATAGTGAGATATTTTTTTATAGATAAAAAAAAAGGCAAGCTGAAAGCTTGCCAAAAAAAAAAAGGAAAAATTATTGGGGGGCCTTTGGATGGGGGGGGACCCTTTGGGGTATTTTTTGGGGTTTAAAAAAAACTTAACCAAAAGACCTGTCCCTTGAAACAGGGGCGGATCTATTGGAGAAATAAAAAAAAAAAAAAAAAACTTACAGAATAAGGTAAGGAATACAACAGAAACCACATTACACATTTTCACTTTTTTTTTATTTCTTATAAATGTCATATTTTTATGTACACATTTCACTTTATTTGTTATTTTCATATTTTTCATTTCGTTCAATTATAATGACAAGTCGGGGAATTCAAGTTGACACTCTCTACATAACATAGTTGAATATCGGAGAGGAACACGACAAAACTTACACATTGAGATGTGTACATTCAACTTTTGTTAATAAATAGACGGTTAACACAAAGTCACATTCAATTTTCCATGATACATTGCGATATACCAATATATATGTTGGGCCTCAGTTTTTATCTACTGTGTCCTCTCTTCCTCCATCCGACTCTATGCGTGCAAAAAGAGATCCACAACTGGAAGTGGTGGGATAAGGAAAGAGTCTGATGTTGCTTTCCATCGATCTGATGTTTACCGATTTGATGAACTTCAACTCGTGCTCTATCAGCGTTATCTCCTTCAGGATTTCCATCAGCAATTTTCTAACCGTCGGAGTTAAGTTCATAGATTCCATGGCCAATGGACAGTTAAAAGAAAATCTGAAATGTTCCACGGTGACGTGATCGTCTTCTTACAATGTGTGTATGGTGACTCCACATTGGTAGCATTGAACAGCGTCCTTAATTCTGATGTAAAAAAGTCCGTGGGCAGCGAGTTTCTCTGCCAAAGGTCGGTTCTTAGGCCCCATGAAATCGTTGAAAGTGTTGAGTCTCTTGGATAAATCGGTGAAAAGTGTGTACTTGGGCACCATTATCTTGACGACGGTGGTGATACCTGTGTATCGATTGTGAACGTACCAGTGCCGGGTAGGTTTATAAAGTGGTGTTTAATCTGCTTTCCAGCTGTTTTTTGTGTAGGGACTTAAAATTTAGACCCCATGGTGCACACCTCCTTCATGTAAGCTTACCTCAAACTACAAAGAGCTTTCTCCACCTTGCATCCGTCTCCGTCTGTCTCGGTTTTCAAAGTAACGCAATATATATCTGACCACATCACCCCTCCTCATGTCATCTATCAGTACTCAAATGAGCTCATGATGTGTACTGGTGGGTTTAGCTGTCCACTTCTTCAATACTTTGAAGGCGTGGAGAGATAGATATTGTTCTGGTTGTTGAGCAATGCTAGTTAGCTTATCAGAATCCACTTCTAAATACATGCCCATATCTTGCCACTCCCTGGATAGAACTTCAGACATGGACACAAAGTACCTCTCCAATAAAAAGCAGGTTGGTGTTGTTGTAATCCAGGTTGTGCTCCTTGAAAAAGTTCTGAGTCCCATACAACAGGTCTAGTCGACGAACACTGACGTAGGCGTGGTGAAGTTGACCCCATCTGGCATGAGGCTGAACTTTAGATCACCAAGCTTTGAACATCGCCATACACATGTCCTCCGACGTCTTGATAACAACCATCGACCCCAGAACTTCAGAGGGAAGCTCCAAATAAATTCTGAATTTTTTCCAAGATCCAACTAACTGCCTTCCTATTTCATGAAGCAAATCGTCGTCATATCCCAAATTGTTCTAGTATGGTCCCATAATACAGTGGTCATCCCGTACACTCACTTCACATACATCAAGAGAGGGAGCGGACGGGGAGGATGGTTGAGTTTCAAGACTCATCTTGTCTGCAAAATCGTCAAAAGGGGTCGGTAAGCAGGTAGGCAGACAGGCAAGCAGACGGTGGCAGGTGGTAGGTGCGGTAGTCAAAGTGGTCAGCAGTGATACGGTCTTTCAAGAGAAATTGAGCTTCTTTATATAGGGTGATTTAATCCTATTTCCAGTTGGATACTCCCACTGTCTTGTGTAGCGACTTATCAGCGTGATTCTTTTGGATCTGTTGACATCACAGTAAGACACTGTCACAAGTGTATTTAGTCGGATTACTTTTAAAATCTCAGTGAAAAGGTGTTGTGATAATTACCCTAAGTCTCTTTTACAGGTGTAAGACATGGGCATTTAAGCCTATTTTCAGCTGGATACTCCCACCATTGTGTAGCGACTTATCAGCGTGAGCCTTTGGATCTGTTGACATCAAACATAAGGAGAAGACACTGTCACAAGTGTGAAAAGGTGTAGTGATAATTATCTTAATCCGCTTTTTACAGGTGTAAGGCATGCAGGGGGCGGTCGCTCATTAAGGTTTTATGAGATTACCCTCCCCGGTGGTGTGTGTGTAAATGAGATAAGGCACTCTTTTTTTTAAGTTTTCTAATCCTGTTTAGACGAACTTTCATTTGGATCCCCCTACGGTTTGGTTCACCTGTGGAGGGCAGGTGAAAATTAGATTTAAGGCTCTCTGTGATCATAGGGTTCTTTTTCTAAAAGATCTCAAAAAGCCGACTTTGATCTGGACCACCACCCCTTTGATGATCTAAGAGTTGAGTGAAGTTTTAATCTGGATCCTCCTGTTGTTTTATTTTCCCTGTGAAGGGTTCCTTCCTTTGTGTAAGACCCTCTGTGACTATAGGACTAGAGACGTTAATTTTCCCTTTCATCTATTAAAACTGTAGTTAGAAGCTTATCTCCAGAGGTGTATATAAGGAAGGGAGAAAATCTCATTCACTCACACTTTCTCTACTTCCCTCACCATGAGTAGACGAACACTTTCTAAGCTCCAGCTTACAACAAGGAAGATGACGAGAAGAACCAAGAGTTCTTTGTCTTCTCCTACTGCTGCTGATGTTGCTGCTCCTGCTGCTTTTGCTGATGATTGTGCTGCTGCTGCTGCTGCTGCTATGACTGCTGCTGCTATGGCTGCTACTGCCCCTGTTGCTGCTGCTGCTGATTACGGTGTTGTTACACTTCACGGGCAGACTTCTTACTGGCCACCACCATTCTATAACCCTGTTCCTACTGTTACCACTACCGATGTAAGTCCTGGTGGTGGTGGTGGTGGTGCTGCTGCTGCTGCTGCTGGTGGTGGTGGTGGTGCTGGTGCTGGTGGTGCTGGTGGTGCTGGTGGTGCTGGTGGTGCTGGTGCTGGTGGTGCTGGTGGTGCTGGTGCTGGTGCTGGTGGTGCTGGTGCTGGTGCTGCTGTTGCAACTACTTGCGCAAACACTGACGGTTACAGTGACACACATTATTATGTGGAGACCCAGAAGGAGCTAGAGGATGAGGAGGAGGAGGAGAATGATGAGGCGTCAGCGGAGGGGTCAGACGATGAGAAAACAGAAACAGAAGAGGAGACGATGCTTTCTCCAGCGCTATCGCGAACTCTCTATCAACCAACGGGTACTGCTTTCCACCAGCAGGCACTGACGTCGAGCAGAGTCAGAGCGAGTTTTTTTCCCCCTCGACTTCCACGACCCACGATGTATGGTTATCTTTTTCTAAGAAGACACGAGATAGCGACGCAGGCCCTCCTCCTGTTGCTGATTCTGCTGTTGATTCAGCTCTCACTGATGGTCCTCCTCTTTCTTCTTTGAAACCCTCTACGAGTAAACAGAGGAGGTTTACCACCACCACTACCAATATTTCACCATGGTCCCAAATTGGAGTTCTTCGTTGACAGTTTGAAGCTAGAAGTCTTGATCAAGAGGGTTAAACTGTCCAAGGAACGCTACAGCGCCATTACGGGTACCTCGACACCCACCAGGGAAGTAAAGTTCACCCCTAGCGCACTGCTCATGCTAATGGTGTCCGTCGCTGACGTTCAAGAGGAGGTACGGAAACGCGACAGAGCGGTCACCCAAGGACGACCCAATTACAACACATGGTTCGTCATCCTGGACAGCAGTCAGCTACTACAAGGGTAAGAACGTCATCCATGTGCGCAGGTACGAAGGTACACAGAAAACCCTGACATAGGAGGGTGTGACTTTTTCCCCCAAGGGGCTAAAAGAACTAGGTGACAAAAAGGAAATTGTCCTTGAATTTCTTAACAGCGTTAGGTTAGAATGAGACTGTGTCTAGGTATGTACATACTTTGTGTAGATACGATGTGTATATAGGTGTACAGGTAGATAGACGGAAAGAAAGATAAACAGAGACCTCGTTTCTCTTTACGTATAAGTAACTCAGTGAAAATGGTTCAATATATGTGTGAAAAGTGTTTCAGAATTTTTACAAGAGGGTGTACAACTACGAGAGACACATGGAAAGATGTAATTTTATTCCTAAATTTTGTCCTCTGTGCGGCGAAGGAAATTACAAAAAAAATCACCTGTCGACGGGAATCTCTGGATGGCGTGACTATTCCTCCCATAATACGCACTATACCGCAGGGTGAGGAAATGTTCACCCAAAATTAGCCCGCTATACAAACCAGAGTCAGGGCGCACGGGGTTCACGTGAGCGTAACAAACTTAAGACTACCAACCGGTGAGTTAAGTGACGCTGTAGATACCATGCTTAAGATTCACATCGCACAAAGATTCACATACAAAGTGGGCTTGTCAGTAGGGTTAATATTACCCAACACAGGGAAAACAGAGACAAACTATGCTACTTTTACGCCTCCCAAAACAATGCGACTCTTTTACAACCCCTCCCCCACCATAACTAATTCAGAAACTCTGGAAGACTTCCTTTCTCTCATGAAAAACACTATCACTTCTGAAGAAGTACAGAAACTTTGGGACTGGGGAAGTGGAAAGTTCTTTTCCCCACCAATGTAAACGTTTGCATTTACATGGGGCCCAGAGAATTCCCCATAGGGGGGGAAGGTTACCCAATCAGGTCGGCTGAAAAAAAGAGGGGGTGTGTTAGATTTTCCCGACAGGGACAAGTTATGCGTCTTTCGATGCATATCCTTTCACTTATACAAGACCGGCAAACACGCTTCGAAATTGTTACGTCAGTTAGATTCAACTACAAAACCCAAAACCTTTCCAGGCATGAAGATGAGTGACTTACCGACGTTAGGGAGTTTGTTCGACGTACAAATAGAGGTTTACACCACCCGTAAAGTGAGAGGTCAGAACCTGAAGAACCGAGTCGTCCTAATCAGACCGCCTTTTAAAACTTTGATCACCCGAGGTAAAGTCAACCTTCACCTGTCCGCGAAACACGGTATACACGTGTCCCTCGTGATGGATTTCAATGAATACGCCAGCATCTAAGAAAGTCCCCAGTGTAAGTCGGCCTTCACAACTAAGTTCTTACTGAAAAGTCACAGGAACTAGCTTTCCGATTGCAGAGAAGTGACCTTGAAGTACATAGGTGGGATCTAGCAGAATTCAAAAACGATTTTCGAAACGCTAGCAGATTTTTCCATTTTTACTCCCGATGGTTGTTCGAGAATGTACCCTTACAAAATCACCTTCAGTCCGATGTGCTTCGTTAGAGAGTCTGACGCAACTTCCGACCCCTTGTTGAACAGAGTTTTGAATTACATCAACGACACCACGAAGGTCATCTGGGAAGAAACGCTGAAACTTTACCAACAGACGTTAGCAAAGTTAGATGAGAGGATAGACGAAGCTCTTCACCTAGAGGAGGCGTCGTTGAGTCCTTCTGACAGTTTCTTTGCTCAAACTCGGGAAAAGCACCCTTTAGTCCAACTGAAGAAGAGGCTTCTGAGATATCTCCTGCAAGTTCTGGTAGTAGGTTTCAACTCGGGGCGTTACGACTTAAATCTGATCAAAGTACAGCTTCACTCGTTCTTCTCCTCCAAAGAACGAAAGAATAAAGAATTCAGCGTCATAAAGAGAAGTAACCAATACTTGGCGATTTACACTCGGCACACTGTTTTCTTGGACGTAGTAAACTATTTGGCACCTGGTTATAACTATGCGAATTATTTGCTAGCTTTCACCAGAGATGAGCACAAAGGTCACTTTCCTTAGGAATGATGATGTCTACCAGGAAACTGGAAAACAGAACTCTTCTGCCGAGGTCTGCTTCGACAGCAAACTGACCGGCACCAAGATGTCTGAATCTGACTACGCCAAATGTGAAAAAGTTTGGTCCGACGAAAAGATGCAAACTTTCAGAGATTACTTGATCTACTACAACAACAAAGACGTAAAACCCTTCATAGAGGCACTGAATAATCACGCTAAATTTTTCAGGGATCGCAACATCAACATGTTCAAAGACGGAATTTCCCTTCCGGGTTTGACTTTACGGTTCCTTTTTCAAAGCACAGAAACTCCGTTGGTAACCTTTTACCAGTTCGACTCTGACCTCCACTCTTTAATAAAAAAAAGAATCTGGTCGGGGGACCTTCCATAATTTTCCATAGATTACACGAAAAGGGTACCACGCTGATAAGGGAACACAAGTACGGCAAAAAAGTGAGAACGTGCGAGCACATCCTATGTGTAGACGCTATCTCTCTGTACTTGCGGTGCATGAGCGAAGCGCACTGCACAGGTTATGGCTCTGTCTCACCAATGTGATGCAACTCCGTCGGGGAGGTTTCTGACTGAGGTTTCTGACCGAGGTTTCTGACCGAGGTTTCTGACTGACCGTTACAGAATGTTATTTCAGCCTCTAGTTTAAATTTTCCGGTAGTATAAGGGTTTTCCTTGCTTCTGAAAGTTTTCTTAGTTGTTTTAAGCTCAGCGTTTCCCCTCCTGCTCTCGTTTTTTCGCCCGGTCAGAAACCTTGCTGAGAGGTTTCTGCTCAAAGCTTTCTGATCGAAGTTTTGACGAAGAACACAGGGCCAGGGTGGATCTTACCTTGACCCTGGACTCTTCCCCCCTTCCTTGACATGGATACCTTTATTTCCCTGTTTTTTTTTTCTTTCTTCTTTGCCCTCTTTTCATTGTTATAAGGGGAAGCCACATGTCTGTAGTACTAGGAGTCTCCTGACTTTTGAGGTTTCTGACCAGGTAGTATTCCCTTCTGAAACGAGAAAGTAGTCCTCTGTTTTTTCTTACGGTACTTTTGGTTAAGGGAGCTCGGTGGTAGGTGGGGGGGATAAACATTTTCTCCCGTCCTCGGGAAGTGCCTCAAATTTTTATCCCTCCCCCTCAACCCCCCTGACCACTCCCCTATGCGCAGGAAACTTTTTTCCCCATGCAATATTTCCTTATTTTCAATGTGTCTTATATCTCTCGCTCCATGTACAGGTATTTTCTTTATTTTCACTAGGTACACGATGGAAGCTTATCAGAGGCTTTTCCCTTTTCCTGTCCTTTTGGTGAGTCTGAGGCCTCGGATCCCATTCCCCGCGCTGGAAAGAACTGTCGATTTGTGGGCCCCGTATCTGCACCTAATGAACAAGGAAGATGACCGGGTGTACCAAAGGGCCCGCAGTTCCCTCAACAGTCACAAGACTTATAAACGAACAGTTACTTATCCTGACGAAGAAAAAGCGGCAGCCAAAAGACAACAGTACAGGGAGAGAGCACAGGTTAGACTTCTGTTTCTATGAAAAGTTTAGTTCTTGACTTATAATGCCTAAAAGAATTGTTGTTTTCACGTAAGGGGGTGAAATACTATTTTCAGGCCAGTTCTAAATATTTCGCACCAATGAAAGGCAAGATTCTTCCGTCTCTCGATAAGAGCTGAAATGTTATTTTGCCCTAAAACCGTCACAAGAAAGGTAGGGTAGGGCCAATATACTAGGGTAGGTAGCTTTACCTGAACACAACAAATTCTTTGAGGCCTGATATACCAGTGTGGTGTAACTCTGAGTTTGTTGGTTTTCTGACCAGAAGGTTTCTGACCGGCCTTAAAAAGAGGGGTGAATCCCAGAATTAAGTTACTTCCCATGGCTGCTTTCACCCAACATGCTGACCCTGTAGTGCCAATATATATACCATATTTCTTGTAAGCATGAACCTCCAGGTAAGAGTTATGTTAGTCTAACAGAACTTTCTTTTTTCAGCAACACCGTCCGGTGAAAGGGTCAGAAGAATGGGAGCGTAAAAAACAGCTGAACAGAGAGTCAGCTGCATTCCGTAAGGAACAGGGAGGTGCATCTCCAGGAACAGTGGAAGTGTCTGCAGCACGAATGACAAGCCGGCGATCAGCGGGCCACCGAGTTCTTGAGCTGTCTTCTCTACCCGACCAGAAGAGAAGGAAAACATCTCAAGGTTGGTTCTGTTTTTAAAGTTTTGACTTTAAAGTTAAGTCTTCTGGAACCATGCTTTACATTTCTCATCTGTTCCACTTTGTCGTCTCCAGTCTTCTTCTTGAACTTAATGGGTCCTCCTGGAGAATAACTCCATAGGGCTACTAGTGTACATGTATGTAACATATAAGTCAGACTATCAGAGTTCTTTACATAGTTAGGACCTTTGTTTAATAAAAGATGTATACATGAGTGCAGACCTGGAGGTAAACTAGTGAGGCATGTCACCTCGTTCTCTTCTAAATCTCCCATGAAAGTAGCTCTTAGAAAATGACCTTTTTTCCAATCAATCTATTTATTCTGCACACTTCTCCCCTTTCCTTTAAAAAAAAATTTATTTCCTTTTCTTTTTTGTTGCGTCAGAAGTATCGCGGAAAAGCCCCTTCTTTAAACCCTCTCATGACCATGACAGTTCTTCGGACGAGGAGGAAGACAACCAGACAGGGCCAGGTCAGTAGTCCTTTCTTGTCTTCTAAATGCAAAAGAAGAAATGTATGTAACATGCCCTGCTGTGAAGTCCGTGCAAGTCTCATGGCCAGCTCTTAATTTTATCATAGACCTCATTGACTGTCTGTCGTACATACATACAGTATGAACATGAAGCATATGAAACAAATAAGAAAGGTTTCTGACCGAGGTTTCTGCTCGGTCAGAAACCTCCGTTCAAGGAAGCCCAATGTAACATGTATTTATAATGACAGCCAACGTCTCTTTGGTCAACAAGGTTTCTGACCGGTTTCTTGCAGGCCTTAAAGTTGCAAGATAAAAGTAAATTCCATAACTCACTGTTGGAACATGTTATCCTCCACAATGTTCAAGTAAAATTGAGACTTAAAAATTAAATCCTCTGATGAGCATACAATTGGCTGTCTCTTATCCAGAAAATCAGGTTTCTGACCGACGAGGTTTCTGACCGGCTGTCATGACTGTCCCTTTCAACTGTTACCTAGAGTATGATATCAAAGCTTTTCAGGAATGAAAATGTTTATAACAGTGTTTAACACCTTTTTCTCTGAAAGAGATAAGTTAAATAATAGTGGTAGCCATGGCACAGGCCACTTCCTGTTTAATCCAATGTTTCTGACTGCCGAGACATAAATTTTTCACTCCTACCCTGAATATACTATTCAACTATATTTGGTGACAGGAGTACATGTACTTAACTGTTCCTTACAGTTCATTTACTGTAAAATTTAAAGAAATATTATTGTTGATCAGAAGGATGGGATTTAATGACAGCCGGCGAAAAACCTTCACACTCTCCTTTTCTTAGCCACCCTCAGAACTGCTCCTCTCTGTGGTTTTCTTATACTTTCCTTAAAAGTCAAATCAAATTCCCACATACATGCGTGACCTTCTTTCTCTTCAGTCAATATGTCTACACCTCAACGGGCCACCCGAACAGTCCAGACTTCTCACAGTAGAACTGCCTCGTCCAGGACCTCCTCAGTCAGGTCAAGTGGCACCCGAACAGTCCAGGCTAATCCCAGTCCTGTCTCTTCAACAGTGCAGACTTCTTGCAGTAGAAAGGCCTTGTCCACAGTGCAGACTTCTTGCAGTAGAACAGTCTTGTCCACAGTCCAGACTTCTCGCAGTAGAACTGCCTCGTCCGTGACCTTCTCAGTCAGGTCAAGTGACACCCGATCAGTCCAGGCTTATCCCAGTCCTCTCTCTTCAACAGTGCAGACTTCTCGTAGTCCTCCCTCATCCTTAGTCCAGACTTGTCGCAGCTCTTCCATGACCTCGGAGAAGGCTGTTTTGTCAAGAACAAGTCGTTCTAGTACCCCGGCTCAAGCAGAGTCCACTCGTCCTCGGCGTCGTCCATCAGCTGTCTTTAGGTGGCCTCCAATAGAAATGGGGCCAGAGGAACTGGCATCTTACTCCCCCAGGAAGAAAGTTCCTTTCCCTGGTAAGCATAAATAAAGCTCTTTCTACTGTACTTTAGAATATACCTCATTGACTGTCTCTCGTACATGTATACAGCATACATTACGTGAAGCATATATATAAAACAAAGAAAAAAAAGTAGAAACCTCGGTCAGAAGCCTCCGTTCAAGGATGTCCAATGCAACATGTACTTAGAATCACAGCTAACATCTCTCTGGTCAACGAGGTTTCTGACCAAGGTTTCTGACCGGCCACAGAAATTGAATCTCCTCTCTGCTGCCCTAGTAACATACTTGAATTATCCTTGTTGTCCTAACCACATAGACTTTTCCACACTTCACATTTTATTTTCTTCTATGTTTCAGTGCTATAGTTATTAACAGGCAGGTGATTTGATGACCGCCGGTCAGAAACTTTCATCTATTTACTGCTTAAAGCTAATGGCAGACTCATAGAGGAGACGTTTAATTTCCTTTTTCTTTGTGTTCACATGTACTCTCCATATAAATCTGTTTTGTCTTTTAATCTTATCGTTCAACTTCTCTGTTCTCTTTTATGCCTGGTCAGAAACCTCTGACAAGCCCGTTCAGGTGACAGCCGAGCGTAAAATCCTGCCAGATGACGAGAACCACATGACGCATAATGCCTCTTCACACAGCATGGATTCGTGTCCAGGTTGGTTGTCAATTTTTTCAGTAATATGCATGACCTTCACATATCTCCTTTCTTCTGCTTTTTATTTGTCTCCTCCCCATAGGTTCCTCACTTAAGGATGCTACTCTTAAGTGGGAGAAGATCTTAAAAGAAATATATTTTATTGCTGGCCCTTCTACCTCTTCTTCTGTTGACTGGATAATAGAATGTCCACTTTCTTCTGTCTTCCAGTCGCAGAGGTAGTGCCGGACTCATCTGATGACGAGAGGCCGTCCTTCAATCCCATACCATTCACACAAGAAGACAGCATGTCCCCAGTGTACAAGCCGACATACTCTGTTGTTAGATTCCTTAGTGAATCTCCAGATTCCTCCCCTTCTAGTTCTCCAGAGAGGCCCCCCTCGTCAAGTAAGTACCAGGTTCCTGTCAAATTTGTTCGGGCCTCCCTAGCCCACTTAAAAGGGTCTATTTCTCCTCTTTCCTATCCCCTCGGGATGTGTGTGGTGCACATATACGCGGGCACTGACACATTCATTTTTCTTCGAAATTGTGTAATCTAGTTCTCGCCATGAATATGACCTTATCTCTCGAAATGGCGTTAAACATCTATTACTCACTCACTCACTGGAATTTGTTGTCCTGCCTTCTACTCAAAAAGGAGCTTTGTGACCCTCAATAAACCTGTATCTCTAGTATCAGATTATTTTTCCTTGTTGACATGGGGCACTGTACTCCTACCTCTGTAAATGTTCATCTCTCACCTTTTTATCTTTTCAGGAGATGCAGACGTCATAGGTTTGGACCATAGTTACTCGGAGCGGTCCGGAGCAGTCCTTCAGCGTGGAAGATCACAATCCTACCTCGGGTGTCCTTTCCGAGAAGGATTCCTCGTCAGACCTCCGTGTCCAGGTGGACAAGCCAGTAGTTTCAGAGTCCACTGAACCCGACCTGGCCACCGACAAGAAGGTTTCCTCGTTAGACCTCCGTGTCCAGGTGGACAAGCCCGTAGTTTCAGAGGCCACTGAACCCGACCTGGTCACCGACGGGAAGGATTCCTCGTCAACCTCCGTGTCCAGGTGGACAAGCCTGTAGTTTCAGAGGCCACTGAACCTGACCTGGCCACCGACGAGAAGGATTCCTCATCAGACCTCCATGTCCAGGTGGACAAGCCCGTAGTTTTAGAGGCCACTGAACCCGACCTGGCCACCGACGAGAAGGATTCCTTGTCAGACCTCCGTGTCCAGGTGGACAAGCCTGTAGTTTCAGAGGCCACTGTACCCGACCTGGCCAACAGCGATCCCACGTCAGGTTAGCAGAAAGCAGTTGTTTTTCTTCGTTTGACTAGTCCAATTTAAAAGTTGTGTCAGAAAACGTCAGCTCCCCATCAAATTTTCATTTCCACTGAAACAGTCTTGTGTCAAATGATTAAAAAAGTTAAGTCCTTTAATGTCTTTCCTTATTACACCCCATCAGGAACAAGAATGAAGGTCTCCCAAGACCCAGAACGGTGTGTATGAATAACTGCCGTTGAGTTTGGAGTTTCACAGTTTAGAGTTTCACAGTTCTGTTTGTTGAAAGAGAAACGCAATTAAAAGTTGAACACTAACTTTTATCTTACATAAACCGCAGAACTGAAATTCCCTTTACAGGCAGAAGATGGACGTCAAGGGACAATAGGTCTATGACTCACGCCTTTGAAAAAGCCTGTTTCTGGTTAATTGTTCTTTACGATGTAAGAATTAAATTGATTTGCTTACTACTAACATAATGCAACCTTATTTACAGGTATAGAACTTTAGCTGTATGGCTTTGCTTCTCCTGTCCATTCATCTGAGCCTTAGGATGCTACATACAAGAATCATCCGTGTCAGACTCTCAGCAGCATGATCCATTCCCTGTCTTCATATGTTCAACATTCTAATCTAAGGATATTGATGTTGGATCATCTATTACTCAGAGATCATATGTTTTCCGCGAGTCTTGCGAGCGCCGTTATTCAGCCTACATCCCTGATGGTGTTGAGAGTTCATCAGAATTAAAGGTTAAAGTTAAATTGTTATAATGTTAAAAAGTTACTAGAATGAAAACACTGACATGTTTTGCATGTGTTTCCGACGAGGTTTCTGACCGAGGTTTCTGCTCAGTCAGAAAACTCATATTTGAAAAGTAATCCATGTATGTACATCGTTCGAGTATTGTGTGCTATCAACCTTTGGATTTACTCCCTCTCGAGAAAGGGGAGCTAAATTTCAACTTATTCCTTGTTTCACCTTTAGCATAGCGTTTCAAATAAAACATGGTTATACGCTGACTCTTACAACGAGGTTTCTGACCGAGGTTTCTGCTCGGTCAGAAAACTCATACTTGAAAAGTAATCCATGTATGTACATCATTCGAGTATTGTGTGCTATCAACCTTTGGATTTACTCCCTCTCAAGAAAGGGTAGCTAAATTTCAACTTATTCCTTGTTTCACCTTTAGCATAGCGTTTCAAATAAAACATAGTTATACGCTGACTCTTACAACGAGTTTTCTGACCGAGGTTTCTGCTCGGTCAGAAAACTCATACTTGAAAAGTAATCCATGTATGTACATCATTCGAGTATTGTGTGCTATCAACCTTTGGATTTACTCCCTCTCGAGAAAGGGTAGCTAAATTTCAACTTATTCCTTGTTTCACCTTCAGCATAGCGTTTCAAATAAAACATGATTATACGCTGACTCTTACAACAAGTTTTCTGACCGAGGTTTCTGCTCGGTCAGAAAACTCATACTTGAAAAGTAATCCATGTATGTACATCATTCGAGTATTGTGTGCTATCAGCCTTTGGATTTACTCCCTCTCGAGAAAGGGTAGCTAAATTTCAACTTATTCCTTGTTTCACCTTTAGCATAGCGTTTCAAATAAAACGTGGTTATATGCTGATTCTTAAAACGAGGTTTCTGACCAAGGTTTCTGCTTGGTCAGAAAGCTCCGTCAAATATGTGCTACTATGTACCCTGAGTACTGTGACAGTCATCCCTTACATGGGTAAAGCTTCTGCCAAATGTCTTTCTTACCGTACGAGTATCACTCCCCTTCTTTCCAGATTGCAAATGTTGTGTCTTTCCGAGATATTGTCGTGGTATATTTAGACACACAGGAATTCACCTGATATGCTTCTGTTTGTGTAACAGCTAGTTTAAAAGTCCTCAATGACGACGGGTACAAGAACTTCATGTTTGCTGATTTACATAGTTGTTCGACTGTGAAACATGGGGTCCGATGGAAGAGGTACTACCAGAAAAAATTTATACCATATTTAACAGGGTATCGAAAAAGAGGAAGCAGATTTAGTCTTCATATATTTAGTCTAGGAATTGTTACTATTGTAGGGGCCAGCTCTGGCTGTGAGTCCATGGCAGTATACCATCTGTCCCCGTTCCGGTTGCACCAGCCCTCAGGGGCTGGTCAGCCAGTATAAGCTACCCCCCCCCCCGTAGGTAGGGAGGAGTGTAGGGGCCAGCTCTGCCGTAAGGCCAGCAGCCTCAGTTCGTGAGATCCCATCCCCCAGGGGCTGGCATCCGGTGGTAGCTCCCCCTATGTGTGTATTATACCGATCCAGATGTAGATGGAAGGTAGAGAATGTCAGACGGGGAAGTAGCTCAGAGGAAGAGCTTCGGCTTCAAAGTTGGAGGGTCCCGGGTTCGAGTCCCGGTTTCTCCAAAGACGTTTTCCGCCGACCTCTACACTGGTGGAGAAACCGAGTTGGTCCTGCCCTGCAAGGGGGGACTACGAGAACTTGGTGTAGGTGCCTGGAACGGTATAATACAGATACGCTTCGACCCTGGCAGTACTGTGTACTGGTAGGTCAACTGGGAAGTCAGGAGTGCCGCACACTGCTTGATAAAGCCCAACCGATCTGGTTGGGAGGAATGCTTGGTGCTGGTTGGCCATGGTTGAAGCTGGTTGGGAGGAGTGTAGGGGCCAGCTCTGGCTGTGAGTCCATGGCGGTATGCCATCTGTCCCCGTTCCGGTTGCACCAGCCCTCAGGGGCTGGTCAGCCGGTATAAGCTACCCCCCGTAGGTAGGGAGGATTGTAGGGGCCAGCTCTGCCGTAAGGCCAGCAGCCCCGTTTCTGGAGATCCCAGCCCCCAGGGGCTGGCATCCGGTGGTAGCTCCCCCTACGTGTGTATTATACCGATCAAGATGTAGATGGAAGGTAGAGAATGTCAGACGGGGAAGTAGCTCAGTGGTAGAGCTTCCGCCTGCAGGTTGGAGGGTCCCGGGTTGGACTCCCGGTTTCTCCAGGACATTTTCCGCCGACCTCTACACTATATCCAAGGATAACTCAGGGTAATCATTGAGTTTTTCTTCACATTGTTTTTTACAATGGGTGATAATTTGTCTGTGATTAAGAGTTTTCTAATATTCGCCATGTATGTTTAACTTATATTAATATGAAAAGTCTATATGTGTTTATATTCGGAGAAGATCAAACTTAACAGAGCGTCTTCCTTTTATGTCTCTGACCTTGATTTAAGTGGGAAGGTATTGGATTCTCAGCTGTTCATTTTCAGGACTTTTTATTCCATGGAACGATAGATCAGGGAATCTCTCACTATGACTTAGTTAGAATAAAAGGTACGATTTCTACATTCCTACAGCCTTATATTGTGGCTTAAATTTTTAATTTTGATATATATGGTTAGTTATTGTCACCAGATTCCTGTACGATTGTTCAGTAAAGATTTACCTGATACTTCGTAACATGATAAGCACTCACAAAGCACTCACAGAGTAACATCCAGATGACCACTTTATGAATGTGTAACAGGTGTTAAGTTATCAAGGCATTTGGTGCATCATTCTTATGTCTTTAAGCATATTTTCCTGCCTCTTATGTTATTACAGTATAATTTGTCATGGACATTTCATAAAAGAAGAACTTGTAAGTGTTAGGTTAAATAATTCTTCTTTGGCTGTGTTCTAAACGTTTTCATTGCTTATTAATGTGACATTTAAATTTGACACTGGATTCGGTCATAACATTTACCTGTAAAACAAACAAAGAGTGATTTAATTCATGACAGCCATATCATTCCGCATCAGTTTAATTAGCCTTGAATAAAAGGAAAGTAGGCCTATTCTTGAATGTGTCTTGTCTAGTCTATAAGAAATATCTTAAAACTTAAAACTTCTTTCAGGGTCAATGAGAAATGAACTTCACAAGTACAGCTAATTCAATGCCAAATGAAGTGGGCCATGTCTCAGCTCTGTCTGACTGTGAAGGTTTCTGACCTGGAGGTTTCTGACTGGGAGGTTTCTGACCAGTTTCTGACCAGCCATGAAATTTAAAAGTTGGAAACCATAAGGAACTAACAGAACACTTGTTCCTGCACATGTTGCAACTGAAAATAAATCTTATGGTAATACCATCTATGAGCCTGTAATCAAACCTGTTGAGGAGGTTTCTGACTGGCTGACATTAAATTCCATTGTCGTGATTAAAAAATACAGGTCAAGTTTTGAGTGAATTTATTGTAATTCATAGTAAACTCCATCTATTCCTGTCCCTATCGATAGTTTAAAAACAAAACTAGGGCAGATTCAACTCTGCCAGTCAGAAATCTCCCGCAGGAAACCTTCATCTCTATAAGACAAAGGACCCAATTATAGCCTGAAAAAGGCTATTGGACACTAATTTTCCCCTGAAACATGTGCATGAATTATCCAGGAACTATTGTTCTGCCAGTCTTATGAATGATGTTTTCTCAAAGATTTTGGCTTGTCAGAAACCTTCACATTCAGAGTTGCATCACAGCAGGGAGACATGTGGGTAACTCAAAGAGGAAAGCGGTACCTTCCTGCATGGTCTATCCTCTTACATTTCCTTCTCTCCCAAGGAAAGCAAAGAAATGAAAAGCAATTAATGAAAAGTCAAGAGGAATATATATGCCCTTGACGTAGTTAAATGAGGTTTTTGACTGACAAGGTTTCTGACCGACGAGGTTTCTGACCGACGAGGTTTCTGACCGACGAGGTTTCTGCTTGGCATTTACATTTGGTTTCAGGGGTTATACGATGTGTTAAACAGAAGGAAAAAGGGAACAAAGTAATATCACGGATGTCATGCATGAAGACAGTGTATAAGAAGACAGACTGCAAATCAATGAGACATCTGAAGGATGTATAATAGATCCGGCTTATCATCCTAACAGGTTTCTTACTGAGGTTTTCCTCTAAAAAAATATAGTCTGAACCGTATTGACATTGAAAACTGATATATGTGACATTATTTATTCTGCAGACCTCTCGTCCTGAAAATAAAGAGGGGAGGAAAGACATCCGTCCCACGCAAGAGGAAGGCTAAAATTGAACGAGGCAAGTCATGTAAAAATCCCAAACCGGATGACTCGGTGCAATTGAAGCTACCCCCTAAACCGGTAGTGTCTGTGGTAGAGGCGCCAAAAGGTTGGAGCAAAGACCAAGTTGTGACTACCATAGGTCGGATGGTGTGGCATGTACCAAAGAAACCTGCAGCATGTGGACAGGGTGACCCTCCAGAAGATCAAGCAGGTCATCCATCTGAGCCTATGGATAAACGACAACCAAGCAATGCAGTAGCAGAAGCCTCTGATACTCAAAATGCTGAAGCAGACCCCAAAGACTGTGCAGATATGCTTCTTCATGGCATTCCTGAAGATGAGTGGAACACTTCTGTCACCTTCAGGGAACAGGCAGATAGCTGTCCTTCTCAAAAGAACACTCTACAGTCCTCTCCTGAAACACAGGACAGTCCTTGTCTCTGTTCTGTCTCTCCAGAGAAATCCACAGTGCAACTGGAGAAGTTGCCCTGTACTCCAAAGGGTGTAACCTTTAGGGGCCCCCTCACTTCTACTCCTGTTAGAGAAGCAGTACCTCTTAGTACCCCCTGCGTAGAGTACTCTGTTGACACTGATAGTCCGCTGGCCTCTCCTCTGACTAGAAGAAAGGAAGACTGACCTTGACCAGGACACCTCTAACGAGGGATATGTACCTGCTTCAGAGCCTCGGTTGTTCACACAACCTAACAGGTCTCCCCCTGTGGATGTTTCTCACTATGATTCCATGTCAGACAAGGAAGAAACTCTAGAAGAAAGGCATGACAAGAGGTAAGCTGGCAAGAAGGGTTATTCCCTGAAGACCCTGTCTTCTGTCCCAGTGAGATATCAGATTCTTCTTTTAATTCTGACATGTACAGTTTGCTCGCCAAAGACCCTGTGTTTTTACCTACAGACACCGAAGGGTCCTCTTATATAGGAGAGGGAGAGATATTGCCACAAGACCCAGTCTTCTGTCCCTCTATCACTTCACAGAACTCTCATGATGAAGGACAGGCTCCGTCGGTTGGCCCCATGCAGGCGTCACCTTGTCCCAGTGATGAACAGCAGCGTTCTGATACCCCTCACTCAGAAGTTGAACAGTCTCCCCATTGGGTCGATACCAGAACACACTCCTCTGATGAGTCCCTACACTACGAGGAAGGACAGGCTCCGTCGGTTGGCCCCGTGCAGGCGTCACCTTGTCCTAGTGACGACCAGCAGCGTTCTGATACCCCTCACTCAGAAGTTGAACAGTCTCCCCATTGGGTCGACACCAGAACACACTCCTCTGATGAGTCCCTACACTATGAGGAAGGACAGGCTCCGTCGGTTGGCCCCGTGCAGGCGTCACCTTGTCCCAGTGACGACCAGCAGCGTTCTGATACCCCTCACTCAGAAGTTGAACAGTCTCCCCATTGGGTCGATACCAGAACACACTCCTCTGATGAGTCCCTACACTACGAGGAAGGACAGACTCCGTCGGTTGGCCCCGTGCATGCGTAACCTTGTCCCAGTGACGACCAGCAGCGTTCTGATACCCCTCACTCAAAAGTTGAACAGTCTCCCCATTGGGTCGATACCAGAACACACTCCTCTGATGAGTCCCTACACTACAAGGAAGGACAAGCTCTGTTGGTTGGCCCCGTGCAGGCGTCACCTTGTCCCAGTTACGACCAGCAGCGTTCTGATACCCCTCACTCAGAAGTTGAACAGTCTCCCCATTGGGTCGATACCAGAACACACCTCTGATGAGTCCCTACACTACGAGGAAAGACAGGCTCCGTCGGTTGGCCCCGTGCAGGCGTCACCTTGTCCCAGTTACGACCAGCAGCCTTCCGCTACCCTATACCCAGAAGTCCAACTCTGTCCCCATTGGGTTGATCCCAGTACCCACGCCTTTGGTGAGTCCCAGGATGATGAGGAAGGACAGGCTCTGTCCGATATCACCGTGCAGGTGTCACCTTGTCCCAGTGACGACCGGCAACCACCTGATTCCCCTGATCCTGACTCTTCTCAGGTAGAACTAGACACCCTGGAAGCCTCTGTCCGCAGCCAGACCTTGAATCTACTGAGGGAATTGGGACAAGCTGTAAGTCAAAAATCCAAACTGAATAAGCTTATTCACCTGGTAGAAATAAAAGAACAGTTGAAACACTCAGATAATGAGACAAAAAAAAAAGAGTGTTCACTGCTCTATCTGGCGGTTCTAGAAAAAGATACGGACAGAAATCAGCTATAGCCAGAGCCCTTCGCATTTGCCGGAACTCTGTGTTCCCTACAAAGCTAAGAAAAAAGGCTACATCTAGAAAGGACATCTCCCAGTCTAAGCAGAAGGCAGTGAATGAGTTCCTGCGACGAGAGGATAACAGTTATGTGCTTCCCGACAAGAAGTACTACCATAAAACAAGAGGAGACTTGTCCCAGTAGTAGCTCTTATCGACTCTCTCAGGAATCTCCACAAGAAGTTTGTCGTGGAGACTGCACTCACTGTCTTATTCCCTAGTTTCTGCAAGGCACGAGACAGAAGGACAGTGCGCACCTCTGTGTTCCTCAAGAGGGCCATCTGTCTCTGCAAGCCACACGCAAACATGGGGATGCTGCTGAAGGCTGTGGATGCTTTGCCGAACCGCACCTTACAACTCCTGGAGTTGACGGACGCTGAAGTGGCTGCTCGTCTGCAGTTGATACCTTCCTCTATACTCAGCTTCAAGCGTTGGGAGACAGAGGAGAGAAATTACAAAGAGAGGACTGTGTACCACACCGTCCTGGTGAAGAAGAAGCTGACCTCTGACCAGTTTAAGCTCCACTTCTTGACTGAGCTGGAACCTTTCTGGGAACACCAAGCCTGCATGGAGGCTCAGTATGAGAACATCCGCACACTTAAGGAAACCCTTCCGGAAGACCATGTCATATGTCAAATGGACTATGCGGAGAACTGGGCGACATCTTTTATGAGAGAGATTTCCTCCGCCTTCTTCGCCAAGGACCAAATCACTCTGCACCCTATGGTTGTTTACCACAGAGTTCCTGAGAGTGAAAAGCTAAAAAATGTGAACTATGTAGGTGACTTCTCACTCGTTCCCTACTACACTGACTTTCATCTCCCAGCTTCTTCAAGAGATAAGGAAAGTGGAACCCAACCTCAAGCACATACACTTTGTTACCAACTCCCCTACCTCTCAGTACAGAAACCAGTACTCCTGTGAGCTGCTGCGCAGGGCATTTGGGATGTTCTGTGTACGGATCACAGGGAATTGGCTAGAGGCAGGACACGGAAAAGATCCATGTGATGGGATTGGAGGAGCAGTGAAGGGCATGGCTGACAGGATTGTGAAAAAGTCAGGTTCTATTCAAAATGCAGACGAGTTTGTTGAGCAGGTGCAACCTGAGACAGTGAAGCTTTCTCTGCTTAGAACAAAGTCAGTTGAGATCGAATCTGCCAGCAAGGTTGTAAAGTCTTGGAATTCACCCGCTGTCAAGGACATCCTTTTTTACCACCAGGCAACTGTCTACGCGGACAAGCTGTACTTGAGACGAACTTCATGTTACCAGCCGTGTTGCATGGCAGAGGGTGACCTGCGGCTGATGTGTGATCCCTGGGATGCAAAGCCTGTGAAACAACCTAAGGCTACTACTGTGAGGAAGAAAAGGCGCACAGTGCGATCGACTTGGGAACCAGAAGAGGAAGGAGGAGAGCTGCCCTTGGTTCGTGTCCAGGCCCCTCCTGTCCAACCAGAAGTTGACCAAGAAGATGGGATTGTGGAGGACAGAGCTGGCTTCAATGTTCCCGGCATTACAGAGGAAGTCTTCAGCAGCGGCGAGGAGTACGGTCATCTGGATGACTATGTCTTCAACCTCCGCCGTGCTGCTGAATGGAGCCGACGCCGGTCAGGGAAGCAAATTAAGAGGAACACCTCTTCTGCAAGAGCCTCTGCTCCAAACGCTGGTGACACTGATTGTGATAATGATAACGTTGAGTCCGAGGGTCACTCTTCACAGGACTCCTCCTCCTCTGACTCAGATTCTGATTACAATCCTGACAACGACTTAAGTGATTCTGAGAGGGCCCACTTTGACAGAATAGCCGCAGCTCGGCGACAAGGACAATTCATCAACGAGTTGTTGGACGGTGAGACATTCAGTGATGACTGAGCTGTGACAGACACAATATCCCTTAGGAAATATGTCAACTGGGGATTTAACCGTGACATTAGACCCTAGGAAACCCGACTCTCTTGTGACGTGGACATGTATACTAGTGAAGGACAAAGTATTCTTATTTTAAGTCACAGTGGAAAGTCTTGTCTTCACAGTGCACACTGAGAACATTGGACCACAGATCAAGGAGGTTTCTGACCGCCTATATAGAACTAGATGTATACATGTTCTGCATAGATTTACCTTTGCGACGAGGTTTCTGACCGACAAGGTTTCTGATCGTCAGACACAGACAGGAAGGAGGCTTGCTTTGCCTGCATAGGGGGGACAAGAAAGGCAAGACTGTTGCTGTCGTTGATGTCATCGATCAAGCCATAGCTCAAATTGAACAACCCCAGGAAAAACTCTTGTCTTCACAGTGCACACTGAGAACATTGGTCCACAGATCAAGGAGGTTTCTGACCGGCTATATAGAACTAGATGTATGCATGTTCAGCATAGATTTACCTTTGTGACAAGGTTTCTGACCGACGAGGTTTCTGACTGAAGCCACCAACGAAGGGTTTCTGGCCGATGAGGTTTCTGCTCGGTGGTTTTTGGCTGTAAGAGAGAGGAAGGAAAGGGCTTTCGCTCTGTTAAAATGACTAGGATGTACCTGATACATGCCTCTACGAGATGGAAAGAGAAAACAGATTTATCTAGCGAAAATGTCATGGAGACGGAGAAGAGAAAAAGAGGGGACATTAATTTCTCTTTTAAAGTTGGCCTAAGACTTTTTTTTCAACTGAAAAACACATACATATGAGGCATATATATAGAAGAGGATATCAGGAAAACTATATCTTCTGGCAGGGAAGAAGACCCCTTTGGCTTTTTAGTTTCTGTGGGCCTTTTAAGTCGGCCGGTCAGAACCCGGTCAGAAACCTTACTCAGCTCTAGAAGAATTCTTCAGCCGTAGGTAAAATGGGGTGACAAAACATATTTAACTTTTTTTTCTTCTTCAAACACATGTAAGAAGCAATGTTCTAAGCTTTGTCGAAAGAAATTTTCAAATTGGAGGACTTGGGTGTTCGGTTAGAAAAGTCTAGAGAGGAGAGACAAAAACAATGAGACAGGGACAGAAACGAAGGACGCCCTGTGCTGCCAATAGAACACCGACCCACCTGAAAAAGGACAGGAGAAGTACCCCTGGACCATGAGGAAGAGGGAGGAAGAAAAAAAAGGACCTTCCTGTGACCAAATTTAAACTAGAGGCTGAAATAACATTCTGTAACGGTCGGTCAGAAACCTTGGTCAGAAACCTCCCCAACAGAGTTGCATCACATTGGTGAGACAGAGCATTATTACATGGTGAGAGAACCTGACACCGAGTTCAGACTGAAAATCAGACAAAGACAGTCTAAGAGCGCTTTAGAGTGGCTACCCTACGTGGAGCACGCCTACAGCGTGAAACTTCGCCACGCTTTCAAGGGAGGGGAGGTGTCTCTAGGTTGCCGAAAAATTTGCGTAGACGGGTTTCACCCACCCTCTTATACCGTATTCCAATTTCACGGGTGTTGGTACCACGCTCAAGAGTGCATACAACCACGCAGATATTCGTGTGCTTCAGACAGGAATGAGAGACGTGAGCGAACAGCGGGAGTAAGCGCTTACTTGAAAGCAATAGGTCACAAGTTGATCGTCTTATGGGAGTGTAAATGGAGGAAAATGAAACGTCAGGATCCGCAGGTTACAACTTCCGAACAACACTGGAGTGTTGACGACTTGACAGTGCATCGAAACCCCATGACAGAGCGTGACATTATATCCTCTGTTAAAAATGGAAAAATGTTCGGTTTGATTCAGGTGGACATTACCACCCTGCCACACCAACGTGAATACTTCGAGGAAATGACTCCTATATTCAAGAACATGACTATTTTGGAATCTGACATAGGAACTCACATGTCAGACTTTGCGAACAAAGAAAACGTGTTGAACACTCCTCAGAGATCCTTGATAGGTAGTTACCACGGGAAAAAAATTCTCTTAGGAAATTCTCTTAGGAACTGCAACCGAAAACAGTCAAGAACAACCTCACTCTTCAAATAGGATTCATGGCATACCAGTATGCCAAGTTGAAAATGTTATAGTTCACGTTTGACTTTCTGGATAAATTTATCGATCGGCGCAATTACGCTCTTTGTCAAATGGACACCGATAGTCTTTACATGGCTCTCAGTGGGAAAAGTTGGACGAACTCGTGAAACCCGACCTGAGAGAGTCATACTTCAGAGAGAAGCGAAACTGGATTCCGACAGCGGTGTGCGATGATCACTTAGACGCTTTCGTGAAAACAAAAACCGAAGGTGTGAAAGAATGGGTCCCCCTTGCTTGTTGTCAGAGTCACGGCAAAAGAACTCCCGGTCTTTTTAAATCCAAGTGGGAGGGTGACGGAATTCTAAGTCTCAACTCCAAAACTTACATTTGCTACGACAAAGACTCGTAGGTAAAAGAAAATAAAAAAATGGAGTGCAAAGGGTGTCATGAAAAAACAAAACGTTCAAGAACCCAAAGACTTCTTGGATGTTCTTTTAAATCGAAAAAAACTATCCATACTGTTAACACAAATTTCAAAGTAATAGAAAATAAAATGCACACTTACACTAAAGAGAAAAAAGGTCTGAATTACTTATATGTGAAGCGTCGCGTACATTCTGACGGTGTTATGATGAGTCCATTGAAATTATGAAAAAAAATTTAAAAAAAAATATATAAAAAAAATTTAAAAAATAAAAGTAGACAAGCCTGTGAGAAAATACCCTTTGATTGTTGTCTTAACTTGATATATACTATGTCCACCAGCTTACTACTGCTACTGCTACTACTGTAAGTGTTGAAAAAGCACAAAAAAACAATGTGTATGTAGAGGTCGGTGAAAATGTTCTTGGAGAAACCGGGACTCGAACCCGGGGCCCTCCAACTTCGAAGCGGCTGCTCTTCCTCTGAGCTACTTCCCCTGGCCTGACATTTCCACCTTCCATCCACACCTGGATCGGTATGATACACACTAGGGGGGCAGTGATTACCCGGAGACCCGCCCCTGGGGGTCTGCCACCGAGTACAGGGAATTACTGCCCCTACACTCCTCCCCATCAGCTTCAACCACCATCCACCAGCACCTGGCATTCCCCCTCAAACCAGTTACCTGGACATTGAGGCTTTATCAAGCAGTGTTAGGGCACTCCTGACTTCCCAGTGGATGTACCGGTACAATTACCAGATTGGTCGAAGCGTCATCTGTATCATATCGGCCCAGTTCCCGAGTCCTCAATCCATGATTGTGTTAAGACATGAGCAGGCACACATATCTTCAATCTGTGATTGTGTTAGGATGCTCGGTTTCTCCACCACTGTAGAGGTCGGTGAAAATGTTCTTGGAGAAACCGGGACTCGAACCCGGGGCCCTCCAACTTCGAAGCGGCTGCTCTTCCTCTGAGCTACTTCCCCTGGCCTGACATTTCCACCTTCCATCCACACCTGGATCGGTATGATACACACTAGGGGGGCAGTGATTACCCGGAGACCCGCCCCTGGGGGTCTGCCACCGAGTACAGGGAATTACTGCCCCTACATGTACTTGCGATCCCATTTTCACTTGAGAATTAATAGATGCATCAGATGTGTTGTTCTTTAAGGCGCCATTATTAAACCAAGGTGTTCATAAAGTGTTTGTTTCTAATCGTGTATTTGATTCATTGAGTGTGTGTTTCAAAGATGTATTTCAAAAAGTGACTAGTACCACCAGAGACAGAGCTATAGCGATATATCAATTTCATGTCGAGAACACATATGCTTTCGTGAAAAGACGGTATGCGTAAGAGTTGGTTGATGCGTTGTTTTCTGTTCTAGAAGAGAACTCAGACTTCTTTAGAAAGTTGTGTCATTGTTCAAAGGAAACATTCGACTCCTTTTGTCAAGAGTGTGTCGACCGAATGTTGTGTAGTAAAGCACCTTTATACCCCGGTGTAGAAGCTACTTGACTGAGAAGTATCATGTCCAGACAAACTGAATGGAGTACTTGGTATAGTTCTTCGGTGGATTCCACTTGTGATATCGATGAGATGTGGATGGGAAATATGGCTTACAACTATCCCTCATTTCAAAAGGACACTTGCTCCAAAGTTGTACATGAAGATTACACCATGTACAGTCTGAATTATGAGAAACAAAAGTTGAATGTACACATCTCAATGTGTAAGTTTTGTCGTGTTCCTCTCCGATATTCAACTATGTTATGTAGAGAGTGTCAACCTGAATTCCCCAACTTGTCATTATAATTGAACGAAATGAAAAATATGAAAATAACAAATAAAGTGAATTGCATACATAAAAATATGACATTTATAAGAAATAAAAAAAAATTAAAAAGTATAATGCGGTTTCTGTTGTATTCCTTACCTTATTATGTAAGTTTTTTTTGTTTTTTTTAAACCCCAAAAAATACCCCAAAGGACCCCCCCCTCCCCAGCCAAAGGGCCCAACCCCACCAAAAGGGCCCCCCAATTTCTTTTTTTTTTTCAGCTTGCCTCTATAAAAAAATATCTCACTATAAGTCACACTCTCATCTACATAATAAACCATGCCTCTTTATGCTAATAAGGTCAAGTGACCAAATTTCAAATTTCCAACCAAAATGCTAACCTCTTGTAGAGGTTGGCGAAAACGTACTTGGAAACACCGGGTTTCGAACCCGGGACCTCTCATGCTGCAAGCGAGCGCTCTACCACTGAGCTACATCCCCAGACCTGACGTTCTCTACCTTCCACCTACATCTGGATCGGTATGACACAAGGGGGCAGTGTTCACTGGCTGACCAGCCCCTGGGGGCTGGTGCAACCAGGGAATGGGGACAGATAGCATACCGCCATGGACTCACAGCCAGAGCTGGCCCCTACACTCTAATTGGTCCATTCAAATTAGGGTCACGTGACCTTATTTGCATAATAGAGGTCATGTGACCTAAACAGCAAGCCAATCAGAGGGCACCATTTTGGCGGGAAACCACAGGGGGTAAGGGTCACGTGACCATTTTAAATTTCCCGCCAAAAGGAAGGGCTCTGATTGGTCCATTTTGGCGCCACACCACGGAGGGTCTAGGTCACGTGACCCCCCATTTGAATTTCCCGCCAAAAGGGAGCCCTCTCATTGGCTGCAGGTCGAGTGAGTAATATCCTGTAGTTAGTTATAGTCCCGTTCCGATACATACTATTCTACTCACAACAGACATAGAAGGTAACCCACACCTCAGGTTGGCGACAAGAGGAGGAGTAGAAAGGGGGATTAAAAATTACAGCATGGTGATGACCTTCCCTTTACAGTTTCAGTTTAACTCCTTGGTTAATTTCCTTCCTCTTTAAAGATAAATGCTACCTGGTACACAGAAGTCACCTGGTGACATAAATCGGAATACATCAATGGAACTCTAAGTGAGACAGATGTATGAAAGTTCAGACATTCTCATTCAAAAGGAAGAAGTAGATAAGGGATACTGGGTACTAGTGTGTGTTCCAGTAATATTATCTACAAATGTGTGGGAGAATTGTTTAATACCGGTCACAGATTGAGACCCTACTCGACTCACTAAACCCCTATTGAAAGGTAAGCTGCCTCTAAATTTAATTTCCATGAGACAATAACCTCAACAATCTATCAGACGCACTACAAAACACCCATAAGGGAATCATGATACAAAGTACACCCATAGGTAACTACTACAAGAGGAGAGGGTATGTGCACTGGTAAAATCAAAACAATTTACACTTCACTGTACCCATACCCATCAAATTGGAAAAGTATCTACTTTTTTTATAGACCAGAACTATTTTTTTCCCACAAGAATAGCTCACCAATCCATCTTCCAAAGTTCCACAAAAGAGGTGGGAGTACAGGGCTACTTGCATCGAATGGATAACTTTTATTCAGAAGGGTGGTTCTGTGGGGAACCTATTGTGACAGCGTTTTTCCTCAGTGACAGGCCCAAACCGTTGGACTGGCAACAGTAAAGGAAAGGATGAAGCACATCAATGGAATGTACACATAGAGATGTAAATCATGATGTATGACAACAGTGAAAAACATCCTGGCTCATGGTTGACCTGTCCAAAGTGAACAGGTCACCAGCTGTATTTGCAGCGCCCATGCTTACAGATCGCACACTGAATAATACTTATAAAACTAGGGCATCTACCAAAAATGGTGTACGTCAAAGGTGACCATATTTATATTACATTTACACTTTTCCTATTAGTTAAATCCAATACAAATGTAAAGTTTAAGTTTTTTAGCAATGGGTAAAACCAAATTCGCACAGGTTTACATCTCAGTTTACATGAATGCTGACCGAATTCTTCACCACAGCGTGTGGTGGCGGCAACTAGTTGGAAAATATAAAACTACTACCATGGATATAGTGTGTGTGTATAAGTCCCTGGGTGCTGATTGAATTTAATCCACTATACCCCGACACTTAAATGTACTATTACGCTATGATATAGATACAACACAAACAGCAGGATGCTTTAAATCATACATCATGCACATCATGATGCAGTAGGTGATTAACTTTGGTTAAAGGGGTGGTTCCTATTCCGACCTAGTGGGATAGGGGTGGTGCCATAGTGTCTAGCTGATGCTGACCACCAGTATGTGCCTTACACTGGTTGTAGGGTACAGTTATGTAATATCTGGTGGGAATTCACTCTGTCCCACCCCACATACAAAAGAACTATTAATACTCTTTGATTAACACAGAGTGGCTTAATCATATAAATACAACTTCAAAGGTATGGATATTGTTAGTTACAGCTGAACTTTTAGTGAGGCGGACTGAGAGTTAGTCAGAAGGGTCATATATCTACTGGTTTCCAATGTACAAGCTATCAATGAGTGATAGCTATCAGTATGTCTAGACCAATCATAATGGGCCATGAGTGGCTCTCCAATCTTTTGATTGGGTGGGGAAAAATGACCAAGTAGGTAATTATAGCTGTGTCTAAACCAATTAAAGTATGCTCTTTAAAGGTCTTTAAGAACACACATGTCTGTATATACTACTACTACCCTCATCAAAATTACATATGTGCAGAGATGACACACAAACTATAAAATCTAAAAAAAAACATATGGAGGTCAGGGGAATGTCTTAGATGTTGTCTGTGGAGTAGCCGGTCACAGAAGGTCTACTAAGGACAGGGGAGTGCGAAGAAAAACGTCTTCATACCTCCCAGAGCTTCTTTGACCCTTATAGTCTATACCCACAACGTCAGTGTCAGTGGGTATTGTGGGCTATACTAGGATGTTAAGGACTATCACTCATCACACCTCCAGGTGTGGAGTATTCACACCTTCAGGTGTAGAAACTTACCTATGTATGGAGTGGCTTTTTGACCCCTGGAACTGCATGGCGGCATTTTGGAAACCCACCGGTTAATGTTTTTGTTGTATCCATAGCAACCACCCCGCGTCTAATCAAAAAAAATATTAGCACTGATTAAGGATGTACTCAACCTAAAGAATACTGCATCAGTTATCCATGGTACATCTTCAATATTGTCCACAGACTCAATAACACACTTCTCGGATATCACCTTGAGTTTTCACCATGGTTACACTTGTTGTCACCAATCATAGGTGTCCTTTGCTGTGTGCTCACGTGTCATGTGCATGTACATGTATCATGTGACCATACACCTGAGCTATGTCTAGACCTAGATGAGGTGAGATTTCGTCAGCGCCCACATAGGTCATCACTCTTCACAGTACACCGATCGTGGTAGAACCACAATCTTTTTTTGACTAAGCTGAAGGAAATGATCGTCAGCCATGATTAGTTTTTGACCACTCCTTTTGTCCCCCATTTTGACGCTCAATAATGGAGAAAATGAGCCCAAGGAAACGGGTCATTCTTCTCAAACCACCAAAGAATAAATCCCTCCTGTTTGATCCTACACTGGCTGAGAGAGACACTGACACTTTTGATGGTGAGTTTTCCTTCTCTTTTTTTTACATAAATCCCAAGATCTAATTAGTTTAGATTCATGTGATGATCGTCCTCGGCCCTGCGTCGGATACAGCACCGGATAGGTCGGTGATGAAGCTGATGTGGGGATTCCCCTTTTCCCATACCACAACACCATCCCCCTACAGAACCTCTCGCCCCCCTTCTTGGGGCCCCCCACTTACACCCCAAGTCTCAATAACATATCAGTTCACCCCGTAACCACTTATCCACCCACGAGAACATCAAGTGACAACAGCAGATAAGTTCAGCTAACATGTTATGCACCTTTACGCCAGCCACAGCATCTGGTTGGACTTTTCTCGCCAGTCGCGTCAGCCCAGAGCCATCTTGAATATGCATCCATGTATCGAAACTGATGTCTGTCATGGCTGTCACCATGGTAACCAGCCATTTGGTGACGTCCTAAACTGTTGTATGCGTCATAACAACAACATTGGCACATGTTAACACGACTTTTGGCTCAGTAAACTTTCACCTACCTTAGTACCCGTTTTGCACCCCCGGCTCCACAATTGTGTAGACAATCTGCATAATACTGGAAGTAACAGCGAATCTTTCTCTTTAGAACGGTAAACCAAACACAAAATTAATTCAAAATTCCGAATTTGAGATGCAATCTTTGATTAATTACCCACCTTCCACCTGTCATCGTGACAGTGAGGTGAAGAATGGTGCCATTGGGGAAGAGAAGCTCTATTTCCTATATTTCCATCCTTAGCTATGACATAATGTCTAAAAAAAATTTCCTTTTATAGTGCGCTGACCCGTGCATCGCGCTCCAAACTTTCGACATATTTTTCAACTTTTTCAAAATTTTTTCGACCCGTGGTTTCAAGCAACAATATCCATTCATTACCTAATCCAGTTATGTATCTGGGTCAATCTACTGGAAGTCGGCACTTGTCCATGGTAGAGGATCATTAAACTTAATTGTATTGATAGCCCTATATCTTGGCTCTTAGGAAAGGTTCATTCAAGTCACTAACTCCCAAGCAGTCAGTTTTTATTGCAAATATTCAAAATTATGAAAATGTAATGGGCGTGAGCAAAATGAATTCTTCTCTACATCACAGAAATATTTGTCAGAACTACATGATTTTCAGTTAGGATATTTGACAAAAGGTCCCAAAGACACACTATGAAGAAAATAGAAAAAAAGATGGATATTTACAATACATAAGGAAATAATATGAATGTAATGGGCATGAGCGTAATGGGCGTGAGCGAAACAACTTTCCCAGGCTTCAGACAGCCACTCAGCAAAATAACCTCACCCAGTTTTAATCTAGGCAATATAAATAATGTAAGAATACTTATAGGATGCATTTGGAATGCATCAAGCCTGCCAACAGGCTCGTAGTGCATTTTACTCACGCCCATTACACTCACGCCCATTACGCTCACGCCCATTACATCTGTCTGTTAAACCCTCTTTTTGGCATAACCAAGGCATGTAGAGACTCCAGTCTTTTTTTAAAATGACTTATTAACAATAGATCTTTAAGTTAGGCTGGTTGAAAGAAAGAAAACTTTGATAGTATTTGTCCTGGATGCAGAAATTTGAATGTAATGGGCGCGAGCAAAATGGACTTGAAAATACTTGAATATGAACCGCACAGTCATGCCTGCAAGTAGACCCTAAGTTTCTGTACCAGAAAATCCCCTATGACAACACTAATCTTGGTGGGAAATAAGAAGATTAAGGGAAGTGTTTTAGTAGGCCTACCAGTGTACTTTTATTTTGCTCACACCCATTACAGCACCTGTATTTGGTTATAGAAATGAACAGGGGAAAAGGCATGCCAACCAGAGCACCTCCAAACAACATGAAAATATTAGATAGGACCCCCCACTAAGGAAGAGATAAAATTATATTGGTCTGTTGCTGTTTGGCTTGATGGTATAGACCCTGGGATGAGGTGGAAATTGAATAAAAAGGCAATTTTTGGACATTTTTTAACTTTGGGCCACCATATCTAAAAAAATAGCAGACAGACATATGTAAACTTGCCCTTCTTTTGAAGCCCAAGGTGGTTTCTTTCAAATGAAACCAGAAATAAGAAGAATGGTTACTTACTTTTTATTTTACAGCCCCCTGTATCCAGAAAAGACCAAAAAAGACCCAGGTGCCCACTTTCAGTGGATTGACCCATCTATGTATACTCCCAAAAACAAAGGTGGGAGCACTTCTGAGCAATTACTCGAGCTTAAACAGCATAAATTGATACACAATCTCGCCATGACGGCACAGCGCTAGCGCAGTGTCGCCACCTGGTGTGTTACCCATAAACTAACCAAAGCGTCCCTGGTATGCAAACCCGTGCCTTGTCTAGATGTATAGAGCTATATGTATTGTGTTTGTCGAGTTAATCAAATACGAATTTAACCTTGCTATCTTTCCTGTATTGACCGAGACCAAACTTGTGAAACATATCAGCTGTTCTACACTAACAAATGGTCTCTATTTTTGTTGTCTTTTATGAAAGGTTTACTTTAGACGAGGCACCACTTGCTCGCTTCACTTGCTCGCTTCTCTTTTATCCAACACCATCACCACTTTCATCCTTTTAATTTTTTATTTGAAAAAAATAAATAAGGGTAAAATAAAATAAGAGGTAATTTTTTATTTATGAAAATTCTCATTTACATTATAAAACACCCCTAGGTGGTCATGCACCCCTTGATACCTTTATTCAAGTCTCTTTTTTTCAACACATTTATTCAAGTGTCATTTCATAGGTAGACAAATAGTTCAATATACACTACTCCCTCATCAGTTACCTAGTGATTTTCTTAGGATAAATGTTATTATGAGTACAAATAACAAATTTCAACATTTTTTTTTTTACTTTGTTCAACGTCAAATATGGCACCCAACCTTGTAAATTCATTCCAAATATCGCTGACAAGCATCCTGGAAAATACCCACTCTCCATACATAGAAATAAGTTCTTCCTTGTCGGAGTAGCATCCATGATAGTATCCCTCAGCCAGACTTATCTTCTGTCTCTTTCTATTTGATTACAGCTGCAAAAACCTTGACCCTCTTCAGACGAATAACTACTCTTCCACCTTTAAGATCTTGGACCACCATAGAGGTCCGCAGTGACGACGATCATACAGTAAATGTAGGCAGTTAAGAGATGGTGGCCCCTGATTGGTCTATATTAGTGTGTGGAGATAATTGTCAGCTTTGCTGTAAGGCATCAAATAAATTACTAAACTGTACTGATTCATAGAATATAAATTGTGACACACTGGCCCTTTGGTTAGGCACTGGTGGGTGGCATTAAAAATTAGTGAGCACTGTTGAATTATTCGGTGCAGAATAGGTCAAAATGTAGGTAGGTACGCATGCAGACCAATAGAAAAAACTGGATTGGTAAAACCTATATTTTTTTCATATCAGATTAAGGATAAAAGATGTATCTAAAGATTTGTGGTCATTTTGGGCGATTTGAATCATTGTAGGCGGGTTTTATCGGTGGTTGAGCTTTAATAGATTATAGTGAGAAATGTTTTGGTGGTCCGAGACCTTTAGCAGTGGAGGAAGCTTCAAGCTTTATTCACAAGAGGGCAGCACTCCTGGAATTTCTGTCAAGAATTTCCAGTTTTAATTCTTTAATTACAATTGAAATCAGACAATGATTTTAAGTCAACTCAGAGAAGTTAATGTATAAATATAATAAAAAGCTACATATGAAATACCACTGCAAACAGAGGACATTTAGATGTATTGGACTGCTACAGGCCTTATTCCACTTCAGTTCAGCTTCCAAAAAGTCACAAACAGTTGAATGAAAAAGTCAACTTTGAGTAACTTTTCCCCACTTTCTATCCTTTTTTCATGATTCCATTTGGACCCTTTCAGTCAAAGTTGACTGAAAAAGTCAACTTTTTCAAACTTTTTAGCAGACTGATGATCAGTGGAAGCAGTTTTCCAGTCAAAGTCAAACTTCCCCAGTGACTTTTTGACTTTTCTCCAAATATAACCTTTTTCCAATACTTCAGAAACTCAATTTTCTAAGTCAGGTGTTGTCACTTCAGGTCTGACTTTTGACTTTTTCAGTCAAGTCAGACTTTTCCAGTCAACTTTTCTATTGACTGACGTCCAGTGGAATCAGGTGTACTGACCTTAAGTCAGAGGTGGACTGAAAATGTTTGAGAACTGACTGAAAAGGTCTGAGAACTGACTGGAAAAGTCTGAAAATTGACTGAAAAACTCTGAAAAGATTGACTGAAAAGGTCAACTTCACAATGGAATCAGGTACCACTTTTTCGGTCAAACTTTTTTTTTAGTCGACTAATCTGGACTTTGACTTTGACTGAAATGGAATAAGCTGGCCTTACTTCAATGTGCCTACCAGAGTTTGCATAGACCTAACTCGGACTGTAGGCCATCCCTACAGTCCGAGCCTCTGTCAATGGACCATTCTGGGTATTATTATTATTTTTCGTATTTACTAATTTCTTCGCCATATAAAACCCAAGCTCTGCTCACGATCCATACTCAACAATCTCCTGCATTCCTCAATAGGAACCAGGATCCTTTAGTCACCACAAACACATTTCCTCCATGAGGCTCTGTGACATAATGTAGACGGATGTAATAACATTCCAATCATATCTACACCCACACAGCCCCGCTGGAGGATGTGGGATCCACCTGTGGTGCCATATTTGGAATGAGAGAATATTTCACAATCTTCTCTCAATCCTCATCAACATGATTAACGCACAGGTGGCAATCTCTCCCTATGACACGTGTCCCTATTTCATTGAGCCACGTGTATAGAATATTTCACAACACCACGAGCTGCTCAAGTCCCCCATATAAAAGGCAGCTTGAGCAGCTCCCAATCATCTCTCCCAACTTACACCTTACACCTATACCTAGAACCTTCGACAGGTTGAGCTATAGGATCGGAGGCAGAGCTTAGATCTTGGCGAGTGTTATCATTGTTACCACCTTTATGAAACACTCATGTCAGCTATGCAATAAAAGGATCAACTGAACTTCCCTGGATTCCGTGTACATTCACTTCACCACATGTAACCGTCCGTTGACACCTCTCTGGACTAGTTGACATGAATCTCTTGATATACACTCTTTGAATATGTGGGCATTACTAGCAAAGTTATGAGTATTCCACTAAAATTAACCAAATATGATGCTTTTAAGTAATGTAACCCACTAGGACGAATGCATCCCCAGTACGGTTTGAACCCTGTACTAGTCATGGTGGGAGAAATATGATCCTGGTATAGTGAACGTTTAATAGACTAATATATACTCACTCGCTATACAGATACGGTTTCATCAAATGATTATGTGGTCATACTTTTAACATCTACATATAGATTGCAGTAACTAGGCAAACCTGGTAGGCATATATAACCACAAGGAAAGCCGCTATAGGTTATACAGGAACCAGGAATGACAAGGGTTAAGAACTTAATCCGTAACTGTAATTCTAACCATGTCCTTAACATTAACCCCTCACATTATTTTACATTGTGTGTTACATATCTGACTGAAAAACTATGCTAGGTGGGCAAGATTGATCTCTCTTTTAACATTTTCTTTTTCATGGAATCTCAGTATTCAGTATCGACTAACAAAGCCCCTACATATACTTTAACACATCTTGAATGGCACATTTGCTTTAAAATATATTTTCTGTTCAAAATCAGCCTACAGATTACCCAATAACTCCAGAATATGAGTGTAACTGCACAGCCAAAAATAATTTTCTTATCCAAGAAAATAAACTTGATATAAGAAATCTGTTCTAGTTATGAGGAAACTTCTGGTTATAAGATTCCTCAGTCATCTTGTCTAAGAAAAATCAAGTGTAGAACTAATCTTGAACTGCCTTCTTGATTCAAGTTTTCAAGATTATCTTTCTTAAGAAAACTTCTCATAATTGGTAGTTTTGTCCACCAGGTAACATTATTTATCCTATCATCTTAAAACAAGTTAGTCTAATTTCTTGATATGAGATTCATTTAACTAGAAGTGTTTTCTTACATCTAGAAAAAAGTAGAACTAAGATCTTGTTAGAAATTGGGCAAGGAATATTATTTGAAATCAGGGATCGCGAATAACTACATATCCGATCATCTACCCATTTACTTAATCAGGAAAAAATGGAAAATTCCTGAAGAAAAAGTGTATATAACAGGTCGTTCTTACTCACGTCTTACAGATGAAGTCCTTTTCAATGAATTTGATAATTATGATTGGGACACCTTTAATAACACAGAAGATGTAAATTGTGCTTGGATTCATTACGAAAATGCAATACGCAATATACTAGATAGACACTGTCCGATTACTAGATTTTTAGTGTCCAAACACAGGGACCCTTGGATGAACCAAAATGTTTTTGAAATTATTAGAGAAAAAAATACGAAACTATGGAAAGCTAGGAGGTCAGGTAGAAATGTAGATTGGAAATCATCTTCTAAATTCCGAAACAAAGCGAATAAAATAATAGACAAAGCCCGGAAAAACTTCTTTAAAGAACAATTAGAAACCTATAAAAATGATCATAGAAAATACTGGCGAGTCATAAACAATCTACTACCTGGTCAGCCAAACCGCTCAAAAGATATAATCTTAAATGATCATGATAATAATAACACTTTGGTTCCCCACGACAAAATTTCTGACTTCATCAATCATTACTTTGTAAATATTGGTCCTGTACTTGCGAAAGACTTGAATATTCCATGGAAACCTTATGATAACTGTATAGCTGATAGAATAGAACCATTTAATACAAATATACAAGAAGTATCCAAAATCATACATGACATACAAGTGATCAAATCCTCAGCAATTAATAATATATCTACATCAGTGTTAAAGAAAGTATTTAAACATGACCCTGGAAAACTGGTTAAGATCTTTAATCTCTTGTTTCAAACCAATACAGTACCAAATTCCTGGAAAGTATCTAGGGTAACTCCAATACCGAAATCTGGCAACTTGAAACTTGTAAACAATTATAGGCCTATTTCTTTGTTACCTTTGCCCTGTAAATTAATAGAAAAAATTGTGCATAATAGAGTTTATGGTTTCTTATTGAAAGAAAAAATATTGACGCCACAACAAGGTGGCTTTAGACCTGGTTATAGTACAGTGGATACTCTTGCACGGTTTACTGACGATATTAAAAGAAATGTAAATATGAGTAAATCTACAATAGCCTCTTTTATAGACTTGCGTAAGGCTTTTGACACCGTAGACCACTCTATCCTTCTTACTAAGCTTAACCATTATGGTATAAGATCAGATAACTACCATTGGTTTGAAAACTATCTAACAGATAGATACCAAACTACTCTAGCAAATAATCTTCAGTCTGGAAAGGAGAGGGTGGTCTGTGGGGTACCCCAGGGATCGATTTTAGGTCCTTTACTTTTTCTAATCTATATTAATGATGTAACAAATTGTATAAAAAAATGCAAAATTAAGCTTTATGCAGATGATACTGTGATATACTCAGCTCATAATAATTTTGATAGCGCTAAGCGAGAACTACAAAATGACCTCGAAGTCTATCACACCTGGTGTATACAGAATAAGCTTTCCATAAACGTGGAAAAAACCAAAGTAATGATTTTCTCTTCAAGCTCAAAAAAATTGAATACCCTATCTGCTAACATATCTTTGAATGATCACTTACTTCAGGTTGTACCTAGTTATAAATACCTTGGTGTAACTCTCGATCCTCTATTGCACTATAATCTGCATCTAAATAATCAATCAAAGACTATTGCCTACAAAATGTACAAACTTTGTCAACTACGCAAGTATCTTGATGTAAAACTTGCTATAAGAATTTATAAGACCACTATTTTACCCTATATGGAATATGCAGACATATGTTTTATGAGTACGTATGATAAATATTTAGATCCACTCCAGTATTTTCAAAATAGATGTATAAAAATATGTCTTCAAGTACCACATCTAACTAGTACAAATCTAATACATAATATGAATAAGATAAACTTCCTATATGATAGACGATATATTCACCTCTTAAATTTCATGTATATTCGGTCTCGTGATAAAGACTTTCTAGATGTTAGACCTATTAGAACCAGATTACATGATGCCCCTACAATGAATGTTACAACCCCAAACTGTCTTATGTATGCACGGAGCGTAGAATATCTGGGTGCTATAAGCTGGAATGCTCTGACAACGGGTAGGAGAAATGCCCCTACCCTAGACCAGTTTAAAACCGAATCTAGAAACTACTTGGCAGAACTCTTTCCCTATGTCAGACCATAGCGCATTATTACCTAATAACACTCTAAATTATTAATATGTTACTTGCCATTACCTTGTGAACAAAACTGACAACCATGTTACTATCTAGAATCAAACCCTACATTAACTCGTTTGACACTGTTTAATCTTTATATACTCCCCTCCCATCTCATTTTCTTTATAATATAATATATTGTGTCAACTGTCTTGCATACCATAAACCGAAGAAAGGATGAACCAGAAGAATCAACCCTTACACAGATCACTGTGGGGATGAGGTTCTCTTCCTTCATTATTATCTCGATTTACTATCTATTATTTTCTTTTATTGTGATTTACTGTTTATCAATGGCATTGATTACTACTTTTGATATATGCTATGTTACTCGGCGACTCCTAAAATATAAGCTAAATACATATATACCTATGTATTGTATGCCTATGATACTTCTAGATATTACCGGTAACCTATGCATGTAAACATTCTTTCATCAATGTACCAAACAACCAAATGATCAACCAAATGTATAGAAATCTTGGGATAATAAAGTAAATTCAAACCAAAAAAAAACAAAAAAACATGCATTATCATTTTCTTAATTTGAGGAAATTCAGTAGTCTGCCACTAGGTGCCAGCACTACCTGTTCTGGTGAATTATTTGCAATAAAAAGTACAAATTCCAAGCTTAAACTCAGTCCTAAAACATTAGATGTGGTAAAATAAAGTGAAAAGTGAAGGAAACCTATTTGGAATTAATTTAGTATCAGGTCCATTGGTCTGAGAGTTGATTGAAGGGAATTCAAGGCATAAAGGAAGCTAAACACCTTTTGCATAGATAATATGATAATGTAAGGGTGGGATGTACCACAGCCTTTCATTAAGTCAAAGATTTTGAATAAAGGTCTTACTCACTTATGAAAATGTGGCTTCAAAGAGCTGCATGTAATCTGATGAACCTCTGTCACTGAGGTAGCCCATACTGATAAGGCCAAAAAAAAAAAGTGCATTTCCAGTTACATGCATCAAACATCTAGGGTCGGTAGGTCGGATTTTTTTTTTTTTTTTTTTGTGATTTTGTATAGAAATGTATGGGCAGACATGTTGGATTCTATGATATTACAGTAGAATTATGAAAAACACAAGAAATGTGAAGCACATGTAAAAGATATAAATGAATGTTATGAACTCTATACCAATAGATGGGGATTGAAAAATTGATAAAAAAAAAATATGAAAATCACAGGGAAAATTGTTAAAAATTGCCAAAAAAAATGTAAAAAAATCACAAAGAAAAAATAATATTTCCATGATCGACCCTGTTTTGCTAGGGTCAGTCTGGTAACTGGAAACAAACCTTTTTTTAAGGCTTAACCTTCTTTTCTATTTATAAAGCATTTCCATGATAGACAAAAATCATATCCACTTTACAAATAATGAAATTAATGTTTTAAAATACTGGAAGTGAGAAAATATAACCTATTTTAAGAAAAAGTATGAGTAAGATTATCTTGAAATAATAATTTTTCCTTAAGCATTGTGTCCACACACTGAAAGAATCACGTTTGTCAGCGGAGAAGTCGCCCGACAAATGTAATTTTGTTGATAATATCCAACGTGTTTTATTTTTCTCGATGTATATGGATGATAAAAGTAGTACTATTATAGGAAATGGATGACAAAAATGGTTTTATTGTCGGAAATGAACGGCGGATTTAGTCCTTGCAAATTACATTGCCCCATGGAAACAAGGCCTTACTCACAAATATCTCAACTGAATTCAGCGGTAGAGCGTAGGGGGACACAGCCAGGGTCCTGAACCAGGTTTCCTATTGTTAAGTGTCATAGCTAGGGGCTTTTTCAGGGGGTCTCCTAGACACATGCCCTCTCTATGGTTCAAAGAACCAGAGGGCCAGCTTGCCCGGTGGCTGCAAATAATCGGCACTTCCGACATTGTGATACAACACCGCCCCAGAAAGGCTCATGGAAATGCGGATGGTTTATCCAGAACACCATGTAGGCAGTGCGGCAGAGACCCTGAGGAAGAGATGAAGTGGTGCAGGGTCTTTACCAGAGCTCAGGTGTTGGAGGGCAAAGAACCAACCCCGAGCAGAGGGCCCCAAACCACCAGTGGGGAAGCTGTGGGAAACACGACAGGATGAAGAGCCCCTACTTCATCAGGTCCTGAGGTGACTAGGCGTGATTGGGGTTACAAGCAAAAGGCATGGTATGCCCAGTGCGAGAGACTAGTCCTGCAGAAGGGCGTGCTGGGACGGTGGTGGGTAGGCGAGGCCGGGTCTACTCATTTCCAGATAGCAGTACAAAAGGCCAGTCGTAAGGACCTGCGCATTTAGGCCGCCCATGCTGATGAGACGGCTAGAATTAGCATAGGGCGATCCTTGGCCCGGCAACGCTGTAATTATGACGCCAGGGCCGAGGGGGGGTCCATACAGGTGGGGTCCAAGGTATTCTATCAACGACCACTGAGGAAAAGAGGGCTCTCACCCAAACTTCAAGGCTACTGGACGGGCCCCTGGATGGTGCTAGGCCGGGTTAGAGAGGCTGTGTACAGGATAAGGCGGGGGCGGGTGACAAAGGTGGTACATTTCAACTCCATCAAGGAGGTTTGCCTGCCGGAGGAAAAGAACTCGGAGGGAGAGGGAATAGAGGTGGAGGAGGAGTTGGAGACTCAGCCGGGGGAGGAGGACACGGGCCTAGGGGGCCACCATGAAGAATACCCCCCCTGCAAAATAGCGGAGGGAAAGGACGACTTGGTGAGACATGTTGATAGGCAGCACGAGGAGTTTGCTGGTTGGGTTTCCCCCAAAGGGACTAAACAAATATGGCTCGGGGGAGATAGCGACACCGCTGCCAACCAGGAGCCGGCACCCACCACCACCGCCACCAAGGCGAAGGGTAGGAAGCAGAAAACCAAGACCCCCGCGAAGGTGAGCACTTGGAAGGAGGAGCCGGCGCCCACCACCACCACCACCACGGAGACTGCAGGACCTTCAAAAGAGACCCCAGGTGCCGCCTCCACCGTCTCCTCACTGGTATCCCCTGGGATTAGTATTGGTGAGGAGGAGATGGAGGAGGTGGCTGCAGCAGCTAAGTATCTCGAGGAGTTGGTGCGGCTGGCCACCCCACCGAGTCAGGAGACGGCAAAGGAGTCACCACTCGTAGCAGCAGAGGAAGGGCCGGAAACGGAGCTGCGAGGGGCCGGAAGAGGACCCCCCTGAGAACTCGAAGATCCCCCGGAAAGGTGAAGGAGGAGAAGGTGCAGCCTTATTCATTAGCAGAAGACTGTCCCAAACCACAATTAAAGCAGAGGCCCACCACACCGACCAAGAGGGTGACCATATCCACCCCTGACTCCCCAGCCAAGGTTTAGGACCGCGGCCCTGTCAGACTAGACCCGGTGGAGGAGGAGGAGGAGGTGTTAGTGTTCCTGGAGGGAACTTAAGGAGTTCGCTCAGCACCTGAGGCAGCCGGGGAACCTGGGCCTGGAGATGCGAGTGGTGCCCACGGGTGTTTCTAGTTCAGCTGTACAGAGTTTGGTCAACGGGGATATAGAATTGGTCTAGGTCACCACAACTCGGTATGGGCAAGCCTCCAGGAAGGGGATGTGCTGCCGTTGTGGGCAGCCCTGGCCGCGGACGCCACAGGCCACTGCCGACCAGGGAGGTGAGCCGGTGGAGGACACCTTGGAAAACTCCGACCAATAGGGTAAGTGTCTCTTACGGTAATCCTAAAGGAGGGGAGACATGGACTCCAGTACAGGAGGGCATTGGCAGAGGTCGGTGGAATGGAAACAGAGGGTCGGTGGTGCTGCCGGGTCGGAGGGTGTCTACGGGGGCTGGAATGGTCGTGGAGACAGCGCTCGAGTAATTGACGGGTGCCAAGCCAGTACAGGCAAGGGAGAAGTAGAACCTTGACACGAGCATAGAAACCAGTGTGGGGTAAGAAGTACAGAACGACTTACCTTGAGTTGGCGGGCCATGTTGATGGCATCCGGGACTGGACAGCAGGGCGACCACTGGAGGGCGGGAGAGGCCGGAGGAAGCTGGTCCTGGTGGATGGTCCGGTGGATGATTCGGTGGGCACTATGCGGGGAAGGCCAGCAGTTGTAGATAAGTTTTGGTACCACCTATAGAGGTGGGGTAGTTAAACTAGAGATCTTATGTGTGTTATATTGTAAGATTGTATTATACCGCCATTTACAAGAGTAATAACACAGACACCCAGGGACCATGGTGTAGTAACGTTTATTCAAAATTGGAAACCCATCTGCAGGAGGGTACTTTGACATTCATTCCCAGAACGTTGATAATTGGTTGGAGAGAGTGTGGTATAGACCGAGCTGACGTCGGTGGATCCTGAAACCATCCTAGCATGGGGGCGGGGGAAGCCGGCGGAGTTATGTCAGCGTTGTGTAATCATTGTTTGGAGGAGCGTCGCTGGCGTCGGTGTATGATACATACACCAGCGTCGGTGGACTTGTAAGTGTATAAATAACTGGAGGTGTCCCACTGGCAGTTAGTCTGGGTTTGGGGTGGATATAAGACGCACTGACACTTGCCTCTGTGAGAAGGTTACAAGCTATTGACAACAAAGACATTCTTGCATAATATAACTGATGTTTTCCCATTTTGATATTTGATTCACTATAGGAACTTGAATAGGTCGTTTTCATTCTTCAGTACGCATCTCCATCACCTATAGGACTCAGTATGGAGGCCTAGTGGAGCCACCATCTTAAATTTCGCTGGTTGAGCTAAAATCCACTGATAAGATATACCATGATGGGTACCTTGTCCCTGATAAACACCCACTTCCAGGGACATGCTTGTCCCATCTTATCAGTTCTTATCAGTGTGTGTCACCGGAACCAGCTCCAGACCAGCTAGTGGCCAATAGCATTCTCAGCCTATGCCTACGCTTTCTATGACATCCTCATTACTTCCCCTACAGCACCTACCCGTATGCCTGCTCTGAGTATGTCCATACTAAGCCCTATAAGGGCCTAGTATGGACGTCCTGTGGGTCCACTTTTTTTAATTTTGCTGGTTGAGGCAAACCCCACTGATAAGGCATACCATGATGGGTACCTTTTCCCTGGGTAACACCCAAGTCCAGGGACAGGCTAGTCCCATCGTATCAGTTCTTATCAGTGCAGGTCGCCAGAACCAGCTCCAGACCCGCTTCCAGCCCACCTGTGTCCAGCCAATATGACGCCCTTAGTTCATCCCTACACCACCTAGGACGCCATCAATGTCTGCCTAAAACTAAAAGGATCGATGCTCCCAGTGCAATCCAACTGCCATGACAGCCTTAGTGGCATTTCGGAAACTTCCACTCTTGAAAATAATATAGGCATCTAAGCCCTTATACACCATCAGCACGTTGCTCTAGCTATTAGCATTAAATGCCATCATGGTTTTTTTAAAGTGTTTTATTGGGAAAATACTGATTACAAAGTATCCGGTATTTGTACCTAGCATCCACGCATTGTGGTACCTCCGCTAGGCCCCCTTAATCGTTCTTATACATTGACAAATCAATTCAAAGTAAGGACATGGTGTCCGCATCATAATAATATACCAAGTTCTATGATTCATATAAAAGGAGAACAATCAACAAACATATTATTTAAGAATTAATGGTGATGAGATGAGATGAGGGGTGATGGTCTAAGTACAACACAGAGGAAGAAAGCAAGTTAATTTTAGATAAAACAGTTTGGATAGTCACTTGTTATTTTACTCTTGAATTTTTCCAGTGTAGGTATATGGGTGTACTGTGCTTTTAATTGATTCCATCTTACTCTGGATTTATAATAGGCACTTCTCAGTACAACAGGTTTTAGTGAGTGTGGAATTATCAGTCTTTTTCCTGTGTGTAATCGAGTTGGTAATTGTCTATTATCAATATATTCTATTTGTTGTGCCAAGTTAAAAGCATAAGAGAGCAGATGTAAATCTCTTCTTACATATAGTTCAGAACAATTACTTGCATGTCTTATCTCAACAGTGGTCATACAAGGATTTTCTTCAAGTTTTACCATGTGGGCCACTCTTAAGGCCCAGTTTTGTAATAGTTGGAGTTCTTTCGTTTCACCTCTGTAGTCCCTGTCCCATATAAAATCCCCATAATCAAAGCATGGTAAAATCATAGATTTATAGATATCAACAGCAGTATCAGGATTAATATACTTCCTGATTCTGGATAATTGATATATTCTATGTTTGATAGTTCTAATAGTATTATTTCTGTGCTCAATGAATTTGAAATTAGTATCTAAAGTTAAACCAAGGTAAGGAAAACTGTATACCCTTTCCAGAATAATATTATTTAGAGTAAAGATGCTATTATCGTGGTGGACATCATTATACAACATCCATTTAGTTTTCTTTTTATTAATTGTTAGAGAGTTTTGTAGGCACCATTCTCTAATTTTTTCCAGAGTTATTCGCATTTCATCTGGGGATGTGACAGAGACTACTGCATCATCAGCATATAATGTCATATTACATTCACAAGCTTTAGATAAAGAATTAACATATATTGAAAAGAGGACAGGACCCAAAACGGAGCCCTGAGGCACCCCATGTGTGATGGTTTTAGAGCTTGAACAGTTGTCATTTGCTATAGTCATTTGGTTTCTATTCAGTAGGTAGTTTTTGAAAAAATTGCAAGTCCCTATATCCAAACCTAAAAGTGACAATTTTCCTAATAATTTTGAATGTGATACCGTATCAAAAGCCTTTTGGTAATCAAGATATAAGCAATAAGTTGGTTTCTCATTTATAATGTTATTTATGATGTTACTTAGGTGCTCAGTGACTGCGCTTAGAGTTGAACGTCCCTTTCTATATCCATGTTGCGTAGGACATAGAAGACCATTGTCTTCCATGTAGTTTTGTAGCCTAGAACATACAATTTTTTCTAAAATTTTGCCAGGGAGCTGTAGAAGACTAATCGGTCTTAAGTCATTAACATCTAATGAGTTCGGTTTCTTATGCAGGGGGACAATTGTACCCTTCTTCCATACATTAGGAAAAATGCTATGACGTACACATGTATTATACAAAATCAGAATAACATCAGGAATAGACATGAAGGCATCTTTTATAATAAAAGATTTACAGTGTTTTATGGCTGATGGTTTCTTGATGTTAATAGATTTTATATATTTAAATAAGTCGAGATAGGAAATATTGTACATTAAATTTGTGTCAGGTACCGGTATACCATATGGATTTTGTTCCGGGGTATATGCTGTAGGGACAGGTAGTGCATCAGCTAATTTCTTTCCAATAGTAATGAAAAAACTATTAATATACTCAGCACACTCAGTAGGTGGGATTATTAATCCAGTCGTATTATTTCTTAGCTTAATCAGTGTGCTGCCTGTTTTATTAGGAAGCAATTTACGGATGGCATCCCAGAATTTAGTCGGGTCAATTTTTCTATATTCTAGTAGATTACTAATCTCATTTTTTTGGTTTTGAAAAATTGCTGTTCTAACAGTACGTTTGAAGAAGTTTGCAAGTCTCCAGCTATATTCAGTATTTGCCTTTCTTGCTTTTCTATATAACTTGTCCCTGGTACGCATCAATTCTAGAACCTCATCCGTAAGCCATGGGGGAGTATATTCTGGAATAGTGATGAACCTTACAGGGCACATACTATCAAGAGAATTAGTTTTTACATTCAATATCGCTTCCCACATATCATTTGGGTTTTGCATAAGTACTACATCTTCCCAGTTGTACCTGGTTAATAGATTTTTGAATGTTAAGAAATCATATCTTCTATAAGACCTTGCCATAACTCTTTTCTTCTTAATTTTTGTTCTGTCACATTTTAAAACCATATAAATGGGAGTATGATCTGATACATAATAGTCGAGTAACCCTTGGGAGGCCACATTATGTACATTTGTGTAGATATGATCAAGTAATGTGCCAGACACTGGTCTAGTTACAGAATTTATCAGTTGAAAAACTTCATTTCCAGTACAAAAATCATCAACTTTCGATTCCTCCACATCTTTCTTATTGAGGAGGTTGACATTAAAATCACCCATAAAGATTAATTTTCTATTCCTTGTGACGTTTGCCCTAATTTCGGTTAGTTTTTTATAGATAGCGTTTTTTCAATATGTGCATCTGGGGGGCGATAAAATCATACAATACTCAAAATGTCCTCACTTCTAATATCATTACCCCGTCCCATTCCTAACTAAGTCTGTAGAAAAAGGGGCCATACTAAACCTAACAATTCAATATCTAAAGTACTAGACATAGATCAGGTACGTTTGCCAAAAGTTCTTTTGAATGATCTGCAACTGTCCTCAGTGCACATGAGACATAAATGAAACAGATCATCAGGTGCCTGCATTTTATTCATAGTCAGTGAGACTGAAGAAATAAAATGATCAATTCAGCAAAATTCAGTGAGCAATATTCTAGCACATAACTGAATCTCATAGTAGTTGCACATGTTCATGGAAACTGTGCCATGTACTGATGCCATATAGTGTAGAGCTGCTAAACTAATCTACCTTGAACTCTGATGGCTTCTAATGAAAGTATTTCTTCAGTATTTCGAACTATGGATATTTTACCAGATGGCTCTACCCAGCAAATCTGAGGGAAGATGAGTCATGGTGAGTGATGATGTGTGATAACTTTTGTGTGATAATGCACTGTGTCGTCTTGTGTCATCCTGAGTCAACTCTCACTCAGCTTGACAAACCATCACTCACTTCAATAAAGGTGGTAGGAAAGGTTGGGTGAATGTTCGTCAGCATGTGTCAATACTGGTCAAGTCTTACTGAGCTTGAAGAACAAGCACTCACTTTGATACAGATGGTAGGGAAGACTGCATGAGCATGTGTCTGCAAGTGTCTAAAGTTGTCAACTTTCACTCAGTTTGACAAACAATCACTCACTGTGATAAAGATGGTAGGGGAGACTGGGTCAGTGTGTGTCAACAAGTGTCTACAGTTGTCAACTCTCACTCAGCTTGACGAACAATCACTCACTTCAATAAAGATGTGGGGGAAGATTGGGTAAGCATACGCCAACATGTGTCAATAGATGCCCACTCCCACACAGCTTGACAAACAATCACTCACTTCCATAAAGATGTGAGGGACTTGGTGAACAATTGTCAGCATGCGTCAATAATTGCTAGCTCTCACTCAGCATGACTCAAATTCACAATGAGAAACTATGGAATCTGTATAAATTCTAACTGCTTTTACTTTACAGAATGGGCCAATTGATTGAATGTCAATATGATAGCTTATGTTGCATATAGCAGTTTTCGTTCTTACATGATATGAACTATACACAAATCAGGAACATAATGATACTGAAGAATATGGAATTCAGTGCATATATAAGACAAAAAGATGATTTGTTTTGTCTATGGGACTTAGCACTGAGTTGGACTTATCTGCATTTTACATCTGATCTATGCATCTGTTGGGCCTGGTTTAGCAGAATATAAAAAGTTTAATGTCTAGTGATCAGCTAGGTCACATATGATTAGGGAAAATAGATAGGACTTCTTAATGTGATGGTAAAAATGGTCTGTATTGAGTGATAAAAGGGGTAGATGTTGTATCCAATATGGGTATGACAGACTCTGTCATCATGCATCAACCAGGGCTTCCCTAGCCCACTTAAAGGGGTCTACTTCTCATCTTTCCTATCCCCTCAGGATGTGTGTGGTGCATATATGCGCGGGCACTGACACATTCCTCTGTGAAATTGTGTAATGTAGTTCTCGCCATGAATATGACATTAGATGTCGAAATGGCATTAAACATCTATTACTCACTCACTCACTCATGCATCAATCTGTGTCAACTTCTGGCAACTCTCACTTATTATGACACAACGTCACGCAAGGTGACACACTACATAGTATTCTGTGTTCTGATTGGTCCATTTTAAATTTCCCTCCCTTTCATTGTTCTCCTCCTGAGTTCAAGGTCACAAATCATAGAAGGTTTGCATATGACAAATTTGGATGTATTCCAGCTCCTACACTTAGGATTTTAGTTTCCCCCCTAATTCTTTTGGCTCAAAATGTAGGGCTCATTGAGATCTTCATGTTACATATGGGTTTTGATGGTCCAATATGTATATTTTGGGCACCAGGTGGTTAAAATAGGCCCAAAATGACCAATTTTGTAGGGAAAAATCAATAAATCCTACATTTTTCATTATTTTTAAAAATTTGACGATAGGAATGGGTCACTCCATTTATGACCACTGAAATCTGAAGGGAAACCGAAATTTTGAACCTAAGATTGCCTTCCTAGAGGCAGTTGGTCTATATTTTTTGAGAAATTAACTTTTTGTAAAGTAGTTTGTCTGGGCGAAAATTTTAGGGCATATGACCCCCTCCTAAAATATCTATGATGTATATGGGTTAATGTTTTGTGCTAACATTTAGAAATAGTCCCATGCTAAAGTAATCTGAAAAAATAATTGGAATTGCTCCATTATCTTGGCTGTGAGCAGGCTATGAGTATTTTTTCAGCCAGACAGCCCTTTTTTGGGTGTCTTCCCGAAATAGCACATTCCTTCTCATCCTGGCTGGGGTTTACATATTTAACTATATTAACTATGTCACTTATTTACCCCCCACATATATCTAAGTGCCATAGTGTAAAATAGATAAATTATCCCTCGTGGTTTGGAATAGCAGGGGGAAAAGTCTAAAAAATGTCTTGCCGAATGACATGTCTTGCCGAATGACATTTTAGTTACATGCTATGTTGAGTGGTTCATTTCCTAAAGATATTATCATCATACCTCCATGGAAATCTCTAGTCTGGACCATTCTGACCTGTAGATTATAAAAATTGTATTAGCATTTATGTCAGATGCGTTCTTCTTATCATAGAATGCATTCTTCTTATCATAGACTGAACGTTCTTGTGATAAACCTTTATTGCGATTCTGTGAATCTGTCTTTCGGAATGACATTTGAGGTACAGCCATGGTGAGGGCTTGGTTTTCTAGAGAAATTATCATCATACTTCCATCGAAATCTCTGGTCTGGACCATTTTGACCTGTAGATTATGGAAATTGCATCAGTATTTATGTCAGATGTGATCTTCCTATCCTAGAATGAACATTTTTGTGATAAACTTTTATCACAATTCTGGGAATCTGTCTTTCCGAATGACATTTGAGTTACATGCCATGTTGAGGACCGCAATTGTGAGGTGTTCACATATTTTTGGCCCATTAAACCTATATACCACCTGAAAGTACACATGGTGGGCATTGTCTTCCACATAATTAAAAGTAACTACCTAAGACTGTGTCACTTTTATGAATACCAGAAAGTTTTGTAATTTCCTGAACCAGGAATTTCAAGGAATTCAGTGAGATTGCCATTTCAGGCCTGAAGAAAAAGGATTCAAGTGTAGGACAAAAGTCCAAGTCTTTTAGCTGCAGCTCACTGAATACTACCCTTAGACCCAGTAGTCAACAAAAGTTAACATAAAAGTTGACCAAACACATAAAAGAATTAATTTTGCATGGCTTAAGGGAAAATACCCACTAATGTCATTCGGCAAGACACCTTTCCAGGGTCTTCCAGAGTATAGATGTTTAGGGTGTTGCCACAGCAACAGATTTCATATTTAACCAAAAATATTTCGTGCATAGTTACCCCAACACCTATACATTATCCACAAAAAATATCTTTCAGATACTCCAGGGTTTAATCTCAGGCCCCCAAACTCCACAGGAGGCCCCATCTGCCAACTTTCTATGATTTTCGACCTCAAACAGACAAGTAGAGACAGCCAAGGAGGACAGATGTGCTGGTAGGTGGTCACACAGTTCTAGATTAATTTGTTCTTCAAATCCCAGTTGATAGGTATTTCTACAGTAATATATTGTTGTAGTGGTTCGTCTCGTTAAGTTAGATTAAATCATAACGAAGAGAGAGAAAAGTTTCCGGGTAGGCAACCGAGCTTTTATTTCAGAGCTTGCGTTACATACGATCACAGCCTCAGAGGACTACATGCTGCTAGTGCATTCGGTTACCCTTTCGGGTAACAACCTGGTTGAGCAGTGGGTAAACCACTACTGAGGAACCTAGGGCTAGGACCAGCCTTATATAGGGGAAAAGCCCGCGAAACTCAGACCGGCCACGTGACGTGTGGCGGACGAGTGGTAGGCCCCCTGGTGTAGTGGATACGAACCCAGAGGCAGGTGCTGCCACCTGCCATCCGGATTCCCCCACCACACCCGAAGGACCTAGGTCTGAGTCTCACGGGTGCATGAACGTTAAAGTGTAAAATACCATACCCCTACACTGCCCCCCTTAGACAATAACTTGGGGGTAATTAAACCGCAGTGTATTAATAACCTAGTAAGTGATTGTTTACAATACTAAAAAGGGGTATTAATTACACTTGCTCGATGTGAAATAGGCTATAGTATAAGACTATCCTATTTCTGAAAAATTATACAATAATAGCATCGAGTGTCGTTCATGTTATTTCCATCACTAGCTTATAACAACCATAAATGATAAATATACAATTATCACAGATTTATAGTAACGTTTTGACAACAGTAGGGTCCTGAAAAGGACCGGTGGTTGTTAACAATGATCGTATTATGGTTATTGAACCCGGAAAAAAAAATTTTCGACTTTTTAAATTAACAGCTCTGTCTACTTTACAGAGTGAATTAAATATTAATGATCAGATATGGACAATTAATCTGATACTATATGAACACAATTAGGTATTAACCTGAGTAATACAATACTAAGTTTAGAGAAATCCGTTGGACCTTCTCTTATTTTATAGAAAAATATTTATACTTTTGAGACGCAGCTCAGTTTATACCTTAGTGTTTTATATTTACAAGTTACAGAAGAATTATAGTCTCTTAATATATTGAGACCAGGAATGACCCATATAGACAGTTATAGGTCTAGGATTACCTTAAATAACTTTTAGGATTCGCAGATCCAGTATATTTATAGGTACCCTTATATAATAATATATCTTTATAAAAGATATTATATAGTTATAAATACAATTTTACATACAATATAATAATATCAACAAAGTTACTTGTTTTCATGATTGGAGGATGTAACAGGAGTCGGATGCTGCTGATGGCTTGGTATGGGCGAGCTGAACCCTGATGCCTGAAGTGCTATAGTAAAACTTGTTGGTGGGTGTAGCTAAACCCTGATGCCTGTAGTGCTAGCTAACTGGAGGTTATAGTAGATCCAGTTGTAGACTGTTGATGGACTCTATGGGCGTAGCTAAACCCTGATGCCTGTAGTGCTAGCTAACTGGAGGTTATAGTAGATCCAGTTGTAGACTGTTGATGGACTCTATGGGCGTAGCTAAACCCTGATGCCTGTAGTGCTAGCTCACAAATAGTAGTGGTGTAGTAGTAAATCCGGTTTGTAGTTCAAAAGTCCATATTAGTGTAAATTGTCCATGATTTTATAATAGGCACAGTCATTACATTGTGGCACAGTACAATTATGGTGTTTACAGCATTCGTACTCCTCCTCCAGAGTGGCTTGTTTGTTTTCTCCTTCTGTTTTCAGTTTCCGGATTAGGGTACAGTTTGGTACCCGAATCAATACGGGTTGGATAAAAAAATGGTTTCTTATCCAACAATGCATGGGTAATAGAACCCCGGGACACACAATTATGTCCGATCTTCATGCAACAGTTTTTTTACTGTTCCATGTTCTCCTCGGGTGGCTGGTTTGGACCCGGTTGTTGAGCCAGTGGCTGAACAGGGGGGTTCATACCAGTTCCATCCGTAGGTGCCAATGCGGGGACAGCAGGTGTAAGTTTCACCTTTTGGCGTGCTTCGAACAGCTTCAAAGCATGCTCAGGTGTACCGTCCCAGTTATCCATGATAACTCCGAAGACCTTGAAGAACTTTTGCTGGTTCTTCATGTTCGTTGCTCGTTCTAGGTCGAGCATCTGAGAAGCTGTTTCCTTCTCGGATAGGGCCTCCTGCCGCAGATTAGCAGCTTCCTGCTTATCTTTGGCAACATCCGCTTTGATCTGAGTCGAGATTCGGTTGATCTCTGACTTCTGGATCGCGTCAATACACTGGAGAGTGCTCGACACGGTCCGACGATACATGTCCAGGTGGAGGTTTTCCAGATGGTGCTGTAGCGTCTCAAATTGTTTGCTCTGGATATTGCAAGACAATTTGTCCTCCTTCTTGAAGAAGGTCTCCACTGTCTGGATCAGCTTAGGCCGATGAACCACAGCACCAGGTGGGGGTACCTGACCCTGAGGCTTCGGCTGTGCTCCAGACCCGCTCGCAGTGACAGCTACCTGCGTGTGCGAAGAAGCAACCGCAGTAGTAACCGCACTAGCAGTGGTCGAAGAAGGGCCTTGAGTTGGTAATCCCTGAACCAGGGGCAACCGTGACAATTCCCTTCTAAGGTCTTTGGCCGTCAACAATGGTGCGGGTGGACGTTGTCTCACCACAGCACTCATTGTAGGTCGGGGAGCTTGACCTCCTACTGTCGGCAGTTCCTGCTTGACCCTCCCGTACTGATCAAAGATTTGCATCTCTGGTCCGGGTGGGCCTATAGCAGGGTACTGCTTCGGGTCTTTGACATTCAAAGGCGCGTGTTTCCGGGCGGACTGGCCACTCGGTCCACTGACACCAAAGAATGTCGGGTTCTGTGCACCTCGTGGAGTTGGTGCTCGCCCATAATGGGAAGGAGTTCCAGTAGGAGATGGAAGATGTGGCTTCTTCCTTCCCCCATTTGTCTGTCTCTCCAGCGCCTCCAGTGGTGACCTGGCTCGGCTTGGAGATTCAGACGCCTGTCTCTTCCTATCTGCTACAGAGGGTCCCTGGCGGTAATCCCTGCGGCTTCGGACCTGTTCTCCGGATGGAGTTACATAAGCCCCACCACGACGGCGGGCCTTGTTGCTTCTCCATTCGTTTAACAGATCGTACTCCTCCTGAGCGTACTCTAGTTTGCCGGACCCGGGAGTCTGGGCAAACCGAGCCTTTAGTTTCTGGTTAGTACCAGGAACCGTAGGCGCAAACTGCTTCGTACTCGGTGTGAGGGAAGCCAACTTCTCTGCATTGAGGCCCCTAAGGTTGCCATAGAGTTCGGAGTGAATTTTCATCACCCGATCTATGGCTGCCTCCAGGCCCTCTCCATGCGAAGTCACATAGTGCCGGACCATGTCTCCGCGTCGGGGGGTGACACATCCTGTGCATTTAGCACATTTCTTGCCAACCTCTCGGTCGCAGACATATTCCGGCCTCTGGTGCATATGAACCTCCACGAGATGACGAAGGAACGCGTCTTTCTCGATGAAGAATTCAACCTCACCCTCACTTTGAGTACAACGTTGGAAGGGACAATCCTTATGATCCTCCCCGTAGTACTCATCTAGAGCAAACTTGAGCTTGCCCTTCTGGTCATAATTGTACAGACCATTGGGCGAATTCTTAACGAATTCCCAATAGATCCAGTACATATTGGCCGGCTTTCTATCAGAGAGCTTCTTGCGAAGCCACTCCTCCATATCTTCCTGCCTCTCACAGGTGATCCGAGGGGGCAGTCTCCATACGGATTTACTCCCCTTCAGGTGTCCCCTGTGTAGAGGAATGAAGTCGGCAAAGTTGCTATTGGCGTTAGCCCAGATAGCAGCCTCTTGCTCGTCAGTCGGAGTGACATCCACAACTGGGTCAACCGGCTCCTCTCCCTCCGGGTCGGATGGTACATCCACAGGTTGCACAACGGGTTGTTGACCCGCGAGGACCTGGGCTGCAGCATCTTGAGCGTCTCCACTCAAATCGGCCATTACGTCGTGTAGCTTGACGATTGGCACACCGAGCTCAACTTTTACGGTTGGGACAGCCGGTTCAGCTTCTGTATTATCAGCTTGAACGTCTACCTCGATAGGTTCAGGTTTGCGTTGGTCAACCTTCTTCTTATTCCTCCTGCGGGATCTGCCGTTAGTAGAAGTGCCAGGCTCGGATGCGTCCGTCTCGTTGCCGGAGACATCCGAAGCCTTAGCGCCCTTCTTATTGGCCGAGCGTGGAGACACCCGACGGGTTCGGGTACTGTCGTCCACACTCGTGCTGGTAGAGGGTTCGGTTCCTGACCGCTTCCCTTTACCCTTACCTTTGGTGGGGGTTGTTTTACCCTTTCCACCAGCTGCTTTCTCCTTTACTTGCTCAGTCTTCGTAGGGGTAGACTGAGCAGTTTTAAGGGAAACATCTGCATCAGGTAGGGCCTTCTCAGGTACTACTGCCGCGCCTCCCAAGGTGGGAGCTTCAGCAGGAGACATGAGACGGTCCATCCGATCGGCCATCTTGGCTGTTACTTGCACGGGTGCGGGTCCGGGTACTAACTCCGGATGCGCCAGTGCATACTGTCTCTCCAATAGACGTACTACGAGGTCTTGTATTACCCCGAGTCTGTCTAGTGGAGACACACCAATACGGGCCTCTTCTGCCTCAATGGTTTGAGACGTAATAGGGACCCCTGGACAGTAATCCACAACAGCGTTACCTGCTGCTTCATACTCATCCGCTGTGCTTAACAGTAGGATCTGGTCTCTGTCTATGTATCTAGAGACCTCATCTGCCTTGACACCGGTGTAACCCGTTTTGTCAGACACATAGGAAGGCCTATAAGAGGTATTCCTTCGGAAAGCCATTTCTGCGTCCCAGACGGCTTTACGAAACCATAAGTGGACTACCAATCCTTTGGCCATCTGATGGTAATCCATCAACCAGGACTCCGGAAAGGTATTAGCCCACTGCGGATGAGCACATTCCCAGATTGCGTTGACAACACGCTCGTCAACCTCTCTGGGCGTCCCATAACAGGTGGGTATCAGCATTTCCTCGGAAATTGCTAACATCCGTCCGTCATATGGACCGGCTACATCATGCCATTCGGGACTGTCTGGGAAGGGCAGCTCTAGGTGCATTGGCCTGTCAACCGGAGAAGCAGGTCCCAAAGCACCGAATGAGGTACTCCCACCAAGACGGGGCGGCAGTTGAGGGGGAGGTGGCATCAGAGCCCTGTCAAGAGACTGGGCTCCTGCCGGTTCTCCACTCAAACCTTCGGATGGAGGGGCTACATAAGGCTCACCTACATCAATTTGTTGTTGAACGCCTCGGCGTTCAGGACTAACTTGTCTGGAGTTGTCGGATGCGTCGTAGAACGATTCTACGTCGCTATCGTCTACTCCAGAGAAGTACTGATCAACATTCATTTGTTGATCCATTTGATCACAATCAGCATCGTATTGCTGATCGTCGTATGTATAAGTGGGACTCTTGGGAGAACCACTTCCATACTCTGGCGGGGTGCTGGCACCGGCACCGCCGCCAAGACGGACGGCCTCTTCTGCCATCGACAGAAGTGGCTGTTCGGGGATAAAATATCCCAATCCACCGGATAAGCAGTGAGTACTGCTTACCCAGTGAAAGGCGGGTGCCTTTTAACGAGGGCACACCTCGGAATATGGCTGTCACGGGCTATCAGACTCCAACAAGAGCAAGACCACCCTCGGCCACGTCTTCTTCCTTCGCAGGAATAAGACAATATGGCGGGATACTCGAACTTGAATCGCTGCGCATGATCAAACCGGCGCCTCACGTGACCATTCGAAAATGGGTCAACAACTTTCCCGCGTGCCCTTAATTAGGTCACGCGCCCTTACATAAAAACAATACAATACCCGATCGGTCGTCCGTCCGTACTCAGGGTTCGACTATGACAATTCGCTAGGTATTCTGGAGTTTATGGATAGCATAAGCATATCCACCGGATTATCCGTCCAAAACCATGGGTTCATTGTCATAGGACCTTTTCCAGAGACTCTTGACCGGCTCAAATATACATTGAACTAGGTTACAACATATAACAGTACACAGTACAGGACAACACACTCGTTGTGTTAACAGGCTAGGTTACGGCAGTCTGTAGCAACCTTGGACTGCGTCTAAGAGGTTTTGAGGCCTCTTTTATTGACCTGGTATCCATAAGAGCCTTTTCCAAGGTCTTCTTAGCCTTAGAGGGACCTTTCCTCTTATTTTTACCTGCGCCTGCCGAGACTTTTTGTATCTTCCCCTGCTTTCCGGATGTTACGACAGGGGGCACCACCCTCTTCGGGTCTGCAACCTTCCGTGGCCGCCCGGGTCCTCGCTTTCGGGTCGGTACCACTTCGAGTTGCTTAACACGACTCTGTTCCATTACTTCCAATAGACCATCGCCGTACATTTCGGTGGAGGTATCCCTCCCCCTCCATGGGCGTAGTCTCGCTACATTTGACTTGTAACATTTACCAAGCTGTGATTTAATAATCACTGTGCAATCACTAATAACCTGAGTTATAGTGAAAGGTCCATCCCAATTACTGGCTAATTTCAGGTTAGCTAGAGGTTGGTGTAGACGCAGTACTCTATCCCCTAGATTAAAAAATCTAGCTTTTAGACCTGTGTCATAGCCAACTTTCTGCCAACGCGCAGTTTTCTGCAACTCGTCTCTAACCCTCTCATAGGCTTGTTTGAAATTATCCCGTAGGGATTCTACAAACATCACCTGGCAAGGGGCTTCCGGATTCATTCTTATTACGCCGAACACCAAATCGGCTGGCATAATCAAATCCTCTCCAAAAACGAGGAGATTAGGAGAACAGTTTGTGCTCGAATGCACAGTGCCATTATAGGCATGTACCACGAATTCACATTGTTCATCCCAATCATCCATCTGCTCATTTACCAGAGACTTCAATACTTGGATCAAAGTCCTATTGAATCTCTCTACTTGTCCATCGCTCTGTGGTCTATAGGGATTAGTTCTTGTCTTGCAGATCGCCAGACAATTACACATCTCCTGCCACAGACTAGACTCAAATTCTCTGCCTTGGTCACTATGTAACATGAGTGGGACACCTAGGTGCAGCACCCACCCTTTTACAAAGGCCATAGCACAAGTAACAGCTTTATGATCCGGTAAAGGGAACACTCGGGTGTACTTGGTATAATAATCAGACACGACCATCATACACGTGTTGCCACTAGGAGTGGGGGGAATCCCACTAATAATGTCAACAGCTATTCTAGCAAACCTTACACCAAACAGTTCCTGGGATAATGGCAGCTTGCCTAACCCGGGTCCTGGTTTGTTCTTACAGCACTCGGGACAGGTCTCCACCCATCGGGTGAGATCTGTACTCATGCCGGGCCAATAGTATCGTCTGGTCAGACGTTCTAGAGACCTTTTCTTTCCAAAGTGCCCACTAGTTCTATGTCCATGACAGAAATACATAATATCTCGTCGCATAGCACTAGGTATGACAACTTGCAAGGTTTTGTTCCTATTAGAATGGTTCTTCCATCGAAACAGAATACCATCCCGGACTTTTAGCTCGGCCCATTGAGCTAAGAATCGTCTCATCTCTCTGTTCTCCAATGACACTACGGGTCTTGGGGGACAGATACCCTGATTAAGGAATTTAATCAAACGTGATGTGACTGCATCAGACTTCTGGAACTGCCTGATGGTCTCCAAGGACCAATTCAAGACATGTTCCGGATGGGTTTCGAATGGAACTCGAACCCCTGCCAACACAGCATTGTGTGCTCCACAATCAGTGCACTCAGCATTTGCACATTTCCTCACTGGGATTCTAGACAAAGCATCTGCATTCAAATGCTTTGCCCCGGCTCGGTGTTCAATCTGGCTGTGATTTAGACCGAATTCGGATAGGTGCGCTAACCAGCGACCTATCATCCCCTCTGCATCTTTGAAGTTCAATAACCATCTGAGGGAAGAGTGATCAGTCCGTAGAGTGAAATCACTCCCCCACAAAAAGTGCTTGAACTTCTTCGTATAGACCACCACAGCCAACAACTCACGTTTAGTGGTACAATAGTTTCTTTGAGATTTACTCAACGTGTTACTAGCGAAGGCTATAGGAACTTCGACCCCATCCTGGACCTGAGAAAGGGCGGCTCCTATGCTTTCATTACTAGCATCAGTATCTAGAATGAAATGATCATTCTCCGTGGGGTATCTCAACACAGGTGTGATAGCAAACAAATCCTTTATTTTCATAAAGGCCTCGTCTTGCTCGGGTCCCCAAGGGAATCGTTCCTTTCTGATCCCGGGTGTCCAGTGGGACAAACTCTGGATAGGAAAGGCAACCCTTGAATATCCTGGGATAAAGTCCCGGTAGTAGGAACAGAATCCGAGGAAGGACCTAACTTCTTTCGCATTCGTGGGTGCTTGCCAATTTGACACGGCATCCAGTTTCTCCGGATCGGCTTTAATCCCTTCATTCGAGATTATTCGCCCCAAGTAATTAATAGATCTTTTGAAAAGATCGCACTTCTTGGGTTTCAGCTTCAAACCATTAGTTATGATCCTTTCCAGGACCATACCTAAATTTTCCAAGCATTCTTCGTATGTCTTTCCAAAGACAATCACATCGTCTAGATAGACGAGACATTTCTTCCATAAAAGGTCACTTAATAAAGTTTCCATCATGGCTTCAAATGTCGCCGGTGCATTGCACAATCCAAACGGCATCACATTATACTGGAATAATCCAATATGACTGGAAAAGGCCGTCTTCTCCATATCTTTCGGATGCATACCCACTTGCCAGTACCCGGATTGTAAGTCTAGAGAGCAATACCATTGCTTACCTCCAAGGGAGTCTATAGTCTCATCGATCCGTGGTAAGGGATATGAATTCTTCTTGGTCATACCATTCAATTTCCGGTAATCTATGCAGAAACGGATGCTACCATCTTTCTTGGTCACCATGCACACAGGGCTAGACCAAGGACTGGTTGATGGAATTATTACATCCTGTTCAAGCATTTTAGCTATCTCCTCCTCAGCTACCTTTTTTTTGGCTAGTGGGAGTCTTCTATAAGGAATCTTAAAAGGTTCATTCTCACCAGTGTCAATCGTATGCAGTACTTTATCAGTACGCCCCAATTGTTCACTCGGTGCTGCAAAAGCTTTACGGTACTTGTACAACAAGTCAGTTAGAGCTTCACGTTGTTCATCACTTTCTACATGGCTTTCGGCTACTAGAGTGTCTAGTTCCGGGCTCCTTTCGGGTGAGGAAGGGGCTCCGGGTGCCGAAACATGTTTACAGTCTTCTATCAATTCGGATAAGACAACCGATCCAAGGATCGTATCCTTCTGTACATAGACAGTCTTGTTACCGGTATTGGATATAGGAACCACCGTCCAAGCAGCGTTAGCTACTAGAACATCAGCGGATTCCAATCCGATACTTGACAACATGGCCATGTCTGGCTCTACAACTCCAGTTTTTCCTGAAAACTGTCTGTCCGCTCGACATAAGACATCACAGGCTGTGCCTGGTGGTATCTTAACAGTCTGGGCTACACTGGCTACACTGCTTACTTGCCTAAGTACACATTGTACTTCGAGATGGTACGGGTCTCTCACTTCCAATATTCCCCTCTGGGAATCTAACCTTGCTCCATATAATGCAGCAAAATCCAGACCGAGTATACCATCATCCGCGATGTTCGCCACAGTAGGGGTAAGGATGAAGTCCTTATCTTCCTGTAGACTGAACCTCATACATGTTCTACCGAACGTTTGTATCATGCTACCGTCGGCCGTACGAGCATTTCCTTCCGTTGTGAAAGTTTCATGATTCGTAGGCAAAAGATCGTAGAATCTCTTAGCAATACAGGAGTGGCTAGCACCCGTATCGACAAGAAACTCAGCGGATCTACCACTCACAGATACAACTGCGTACCACCTCCTACCTTTCAAGTAGGTAGGACTACTTGCATACTTAGCAAGTTCCGTCTTAGCGCCGAGGTCAAATCCACATCCCTTTAAGAATTCGAGACAAGGATGACCCGGGGGGAACTGGGCACACCCCACCCTGGCCAACTCATTGGCCGCTCCCTCTGGACTGATATCGGGTTTCCCCTCTGTGTTCTTCTGCCGGTTCTTGACACCTGGTGTACTATCAGTCTCCCCAGCCTCATGAGTAAGGAACTGATCAGGCTCCTTAGCTTCACTGCTGGGCGAAATCGCTAGAGGATTCTTGCCAGTACCGCAAGCTGCGATAGGCTGGCAGTCATGGCAATCACTCACTCTGGGGGTAATCCGGTTGCCATTGTGGACACCCCCTCTCAGTTTTCCTTCTTCACTGAGTCCTCCTTACCCGGATTGCTCCGGTAACGAGTGTTTCTATAAACTGGCTTATCTGCCTCACACTCGGCAGCATAATGCCCAGTTTCCTGACATCGGAAGCATGTCACAACAGTCCTATCAGGCTTAGGCCTCCTAAGATTTTCAGTAATCTTCTTTACCAAATTGTTAACCAGGTCCTCTGATAAAGAAGGACCCGTCGTGGGTTTGGTATCGGGTTGAGTCACAGGAGGTTTAGAAGTGATCACTTTCTCCTTGACGTAACCCGGTTTCTTTCCCCAGTTCCGGTTGTACCGGGGGTTCCCTTGGCCAATGGCCCCAACGTTTTCATCTTCGTCAGGTTCCCCTGATTCGGATGAATCGGTTTCGGGTATTCCCTCCGGGATTATCATTGCTGACATCCGTTGGGGTACCTTCCCGGCAAAGATACGGGCCTTTCGATCATAATGATCTAGGGACTGGAACAAATCTGTCAAAGAGGCATCATTCTTCCAAGCTTCACAGGCTACTGTCCTGTGTTCTTGATTCCGCAATCCTTCAATGAATTGTTTAAACATCTCATCTAGGAAGCATTCATCATCTAGTCTCCATTGAGGTCTGGCTTTATGCAACAGTCGTTGACATTCTAAGCCGAACACTTTGGCAGACTCCTTGGGCTTCTGTGTTCTTTTAGTGAACGTCAGCCAAGGGTCTTCTCCAACTATATTCCCATATAAATATGAAGCAATCTCTATGAGTTCATCATACTTCATATGGGCTGAGAGTCCTGTTATTTGAGAATCTCTCCATTGTTCCACGGCTCCTTTTCCGTCGCCTTCCTTTAACCAGCATACTAAATAAGGCAGAGCTTCCGCTTTACCCCATCCATTGCAGTTAAAGACATCCGCGCAGCCTTGATACTCCTCCTTCCAAGGGTTCTTGGCATTAAAGGGGGTAGGTATCTTAGCTACTCTACGAGCCGGATTCGTGGATCCAGTAAGGGTTAAACCCTTACTCCATTCCATGATCTCCGTATCGTCCAGACCTTGATTGTAACAATCAACACCTAAGTTAGCAATCGCTGCATTAGAATCATGCAGCGCTTGTAACCCTGGAGAAAGAGATACTCGGCGACTGAGTCTCTTTTTCCTTGGAGGATTCGTACCATATGTACTTCCAAAGCCTCCGGATGGTGGTCCTCCTCCACCTCCTGATCCCCCTGCTCCGTATGGAGGCACCTGTGAAAAGGTGTATCCACTGGTTTGGGGAGCCGGCCCTGGACCATTGGTGGGTTGTGTATTTCCACCAAAGCTAAAGAAACCACTATTGGGATTAGTGTTTCCTCCTGTTCCATACGACTGATTTCCATTATTGAAACCAGTCCCACTGGCAGAGGGTCTGCTCCTGGAACGATCGCTTGAGGGTCCGGATCCTTGATCACATCCGGATTGCCCCCCAGCTGTACTGGAACCTCCGGGTGCTCGTCCGGTTGTTCCTCCGGACGTGTTCCGGGTGTTACCATTGGACGGATTCGTTCCTGTTTGGGACTGATTCCATCCATACTGGGCATACGGGCCATTTGGTCCCCCTAAAGGTGACTGTTGTGGCCATCCGCCGTCAAAGGTGGAGCTTCCTGCAGAGCGGCTTTGTTTAGCTCCACTCGCAGAATTATCCCCTTTATTTCCCGTACCTAGACCAAGAGGTTTAGAGGTATTATCTGTAAATCTAACCTGATGACTCTTTACTCCTTCATAACGAGGTACAGTTGTCTCTGTTACCCCGTCATTGCCCCTCAAAGAGAACATCTGGTTACTTGTCGTGTTTAGGGCAATTCCTGAAACAGTGAAGTCTGATTCAAGAGTGCCTACTGCACGACCAGTATCTTCTAGATACTTTGACATCTGGATAGCTTTAGCCTCCAGTTCGGAATAATCATCCATCATTTTAGTCTGTTTAACAGCCAAATCTGTGGATTCGCGTATCAATTGATCTTTGAGTTTTTCATGCTCATCGGTCTGTTTTTGGTACGTTTCCCGAGCATCTTTGAAGGCTGATTCTATTTTCTTCAGCTCTTCTTGATACTTGCCGTAGGCCGATTGAGTTGAATTTAACTCTTGTTTAGTTCTATTCAACTCATCATACGAGGCTCTGTATTCCAGATCCGCCGTATATAGTGCATCACGATACTGTTCGTGCTGGAGTTGAAAATCTTGCTTTTCTTTCTCCATCTGATCCAACAACAATTGTTGTTGGCGTCTACAACTCTGATCGTAATCGAGACGTTCCGATATCAACTGTTTGTTTTCAGTCAGAATCTTGTCTCGGGTTCCGGTCAGTGTAATAAGATCCTTCTGGATCTTCTCGTATTCAGCTCTCATGTCTTCAAGCTCGTCCATTTTGTTCTTTTCGAATCCACATTTTTGGTGTTTAATTCGAGAACTGTATGGAGTTTCAAACATACCTGCACTAGGCTTTGGTACCTCAAATGGTAATTTACCAAATTGAGCAGTACTTTTATGCATTGGTGCAGGTTTCGAAGTACCTCCTGGCATGAATAAGGAGTCTCCAAATTCATCCAGTTCATGATGTAAGTTTCTTCTTACATCTTCTAACCCATCAGGGTAGTGTTCTAGTGGATCCCTCCACTCCGTACCTTGGGGTGGTGACTTGATTTCACCATCCTCCATCGGGGAGTCTAGCTCACGATTTGAGCCATTTCCCCTAACTGGGCTCAGCTCAGTCATTTCTGACTGCGCTTACCCGAAGACCAACTGGTCACGGCACCAGTGTAGTGGTTCGTCTCGTTAAGTTAGATTAAATCATAACGAAGAGAGAGAAAAGTTTCCGGGTAGGCAACCGAGCTTTTATTTCAGAGCTTGCGTTACATACGATCACAGCCTCAGAGGACTACATGCTGCTAGTGCATTCGGTTACCCTTTCGGGTAACAACCTGGTTGAGCAGTGGGTAAACCACTACTGAGGAACCTAGGGCTAGGACCAGCCTTATATAGGGGAAAAGCCCGCGAAACTCAGACCGGCCACGTGACGTGTGGCGGACGAGTGGTAGGCCCCCTGGTGTAGTGGATACGAACCCAGAGGCAGGTGCTGCCACCTGCCATCCGGATTCCCCCACCACACCCGAAGGACCTAGGTCTGAGTCTCACGGGTGCATGAACGTTAAAGTGTAAAATACCATACCCCTACACTGTTATTACTGATTATGTCTGAACATGCCTTACTGCTAATTCCAAGATTTAGTGGCAATACCCCAAGATAGTATTAGATTTAGAACTATGAGTAAAGCCTATGGAGATTTAGGGGATTCAGAATGCCAAGTTATAAGTTCTGGTATCTGGGGACTAAGTGAATGACTATTCATTGTCAATATGGGTAGGACTGGGGTGGTCTAGATTTAGACTGTTTCTGTTTTGTGTTTATGATTATTTGTTTTGATTCGGACAGGTATTCCCAGGAAAACTACAAGGAATCATCTATCAACACCACAACCATCCATTTCCAAGGAGAGTGGGTAAAACATGATATTGGGAGGAAAGATATCTTCACATGGAAACAGGATAATCAGATGAATTGATGTTCACAATAAAGCCAAAAATAAAAATCCACAATCCCCCCCCCCATTCCTAGCCCCCCACAAGCAAAAATTGGTCAGTGCGTCATCATGCGTGATACTGTGTCATAACCCATGCGTCATTGTGTGTCATACTATGTCATAACCCATGTGTCATTGTGTGTCATGCTGCATCATAACCCATGCGTCATTGTGTGTGAGATGAGTCATAAAGCATGCGTCAGTCTATGTGAAGCTGAGTCAGCCCTGGCAATGCTTGATGCAAATAAAATTTCCAGGAGCGCACTGCGTGAAGGCTCACACACTTTGACTCCACTTCACGAAGATTTGCTGGGAAGCATCAACTGAACTGAGTCCTTTTAACACAGTAGCTGTGTGGTTGACATGAAGAAGTTCATTTCCCGACATGAAACTATCACAGCATTGGTTGCTAATTAAGAATTTAATTCACCTCGGGACTGTGACCTACATTCGTTCTCACCTGACCATTCCGTTCCTCTTCCTCACTCACCGCTGACACGTTGAACAGTGAACACCTCTGGGTGAGTTCTCTACATTTTAAAATTCCAACCCACCCACACCACAGACTAAAGTTTACACAGCCGTTTTCTGTCTTACATACATATAATAAATTTAATCCAAACTCACATCTCTTATTTGTGAATTAGGAGGAGACGGACACATTGTAGTACTAGGTGGCAGAGTGCTCACGGTTTGGACTAATAGCTCTTGATTAAATCCGTGTTACATCTAAACGGTGGAGGGTGTCGTCAGGACAATGGTGCAAAAGACCAGGGTTAGCTAGTTTGGTGGTCGGGCCATATCTGTCACAGTGTTAAAGAAGGCGTTCTCACAGAGGTCTGATTGACTAGTTATGTTCCATTCTTTATTACGTATTATACATGGCTGAAAAGGTATTCTTTTTACTATATCTGTATCATAGAGTGGTTATTATATTTTTTCTCCTTTGCAAATAGCCAGATTACTTTTCAATGATGATGAGAAAACTTCTTGCGTGTGCTCCCCCTACAGTGCATTCAGGCAAGTCATGCACCGTTCCTATGGTTCAAAAGTAGGTCTAATATCAATATAACAGGATGAAGTCCTATGGTGTGTGAGAAAAAGTGATGGGCTATCTATTGGTGTAATGATTAAATACTTTTTCCTAAGTTTAGTACTTCATATACAGAGCTATTTTATAGTAAATCTGACAGCCTATGGCAAAGTGACTTACCAGGGGATGTACCTGTAGGTATGTCAGTATGTACCCCTAATATAGGCAATAAGAATCCACATCACATAATTACTGTAAATTTAACCTCATTTCTGACCAGGCCCATGTCTGTGCCTGCCATAAGGTGTGCGTGAGTTTGTACCTGTAGTCCAGTCAAATGGGCACCAAAAGGGCCTGTTCCCAGGAGTAACTGCAAAATTGTCTACACTGTACTCATTCTACTCACTGATATGCCTACAACATCATACTAACTATCAAGCAAAATCCATCAAGGGGTAGAGGGCAAAGTTCAAGGTCAAAGGTTGAGAATTGTTATAAATTTTGAAGTGGTTGGGTCACATACATTTTTGAATAAATCCATAAATGCTGTAGTCAGTGCTTCGCAATGTGAGACAATGATTCTTCTATATATAAATCACAAATAGGAAAACTTGAGTTCGAGTTCTTAGAGGTCAAGGTCATATTCTACAAGGTCAAACATAGAAAATAGCATATAATTCTATATTTGCATTGTGGCAATTCTTCTACTGGCCAGACATATGTGAATTTAAATGAGATAACACATCCAGGTGATACCTAGGGTACAAGGTTTTAAAATGCAATTCACAAAATGATGTAAATTGTGTTGAATCTATCAAGATTTTGGCATATATATACAACTGAAGAAGAAAACCCTATAAGTGATTAATGAGGGAATTCCCCTTACTGGAACTTTTCTTTGGGATTCTATATCAATTATATCATATATTCATCTGGCCTATGGGATTTTGTGACATTGACAAAGGTTAGAATCCCAACAAATATCTCCATATAACAGCAAAAATGTCATTAGATTACAAAAGTGCAGGCCTTAAAAGAAAGTGTGACATTATTTAGATCCAATTTTTCCTTTACTTTTTAAGACTAATGATTTCAAACTCTTTCAACACTATATCATGGCCACATGGGATTTCACTGTTACCTTGGTATCAACCAAAATAGGTTACCAACAGTGTGTGTCTCCTTCACATTGACTTACATACAATCCACAGGTTGTCTGCTTTTCATATTAATCCAGTCATAGTCTGCATGAACACAGGGTTAGTTGAAAATGTCATTTCCTATGGCAGACCATTTTTGGGGGTTAAATCTTAAATTTGCGACCCAAATTCAGTTTTCATATGACAGATGCAAAAAACCCTCATATCTTGAACCCTTTTTAATAAACAATATAATAAAATACTCACTGATTTCTACTACAAAAAGTGTGTTTCAATATGCATCTATTAAAGCATTATTAACATTCAAAAGGCCAATATATAGCAGTTTTATCACACTGTCACTTTCTGTTTTCTATCCGTCATAACAAAAATAAAACACACTTAGAACAAGCTATCTGTCAGGACTCTACTGTAAACGGTTTACAAGATTTTGAAACATAAGAGTTACATCACTCTTTATATCAGATAAAATGCCCTTTCCCCCAAAGATTCATTTTGCTCATGTACATATAGATCTTGTAAAGTGAACACATTGCACTCTGATTCCAGGGTAATCTCTTCTTCTTGGCATTATTGCATGACCAATGTAGAATTATTAGTGCTGTGGTTGGTCAACTGGAACCAACAACATTCGCCACATGACCAACCAGCTCCTGCTAAGGTGGTGCTGCTTTTGTCAAATTATAGTTACAAATACATAGTTCAAGAATTATAACTATTTACATCAATGGAAAGTCTTGTATATGTTGTCTGAGACTTTCATCCTCATCTTCAGCTCCTGTAAATAGACCTTCTGTTGTCCTATAATGCACCAATGCGTCTGAGTGCATTATAGGACAACAGCCAGTCGAGATTGAAGAAGGGGTTGTCTATTGTCTTTATGAAACAAGTACATACCTTGCACCACACCGACTAGATAGAAAAGTGTAATCACATATCCCTCATGAATGATATACAAGCTGTGACCTTTGTGTGCACTACACTCCTATAATGCACTCTAGGCCACTTCCATCATGCAGCAGCACATGGGCTGCCATTTTATAAATCATAGTAGAGAATAGCAGGGTCTGTTTTGATATTTTTGAATCATTTATATGTCTAGAAGCTTTTCTCCTTACCACTATGAAATTAGGTATGGGTTGCATCACCTGCCTTGGCCAATTTATAAACCATTGTTTTTCTAGACATTCTAGCCTGTTGGATGAAGGAAGGATCACCTTGTATGGAAGGTCTCAAACACCAACCCAAATTATGGTGTGAAAATGGAGATTGGCATCATGTTTTGAATGGTACATCCCTTGTTTTAGATGCTTTGTGATGTATGCTTTGATGGATACAGTACCACCTGTACTGTATCCATCAAAGACAGCAATATCTTGTTCATATATTTGAAGCACACATAAGGTATTTTACTCCAAGGTGTGCCATTTACTCAAGGTATTGTTTGTAAGTGTGCATGACCACCAAGAAAACACAAACTTGATTAGGTAGCTTTCAGTTGGTATATTTCTGAAAAGCATCGATGTTGATGTTGTAAGGGTTTGTGGCCTTACGGACCTGGGGGGTTCGGGTCTTACGATTCGGAAAGAAAGAGTAAGACAGTATTCCAAGTGTATGCCAACGGTTAGGTTTATTACTTAATGCACACTCACGGCTGCCGGATGATATCAAAGAGGCAGCTAATATTAAAAGACAGTGGTTTACATAGTGTGGAGGCCAGAAGGGCCTCTGACGTAGCGGCTGAGCCCTGGGCTTTATATACGGACCCAGGTGTTCGTCGTCAGATGTCCCCACAGACCCGGATCGGTGCTGCCACCTATCCGGAACCTGAGGAACGTCCGACGACTCGACTCACCCGCCACGTCAGACGGTACCCAACTCCTATGGTTTAGTAAAGTGTACCTCTACACCACTCCCCCAGACATTTAGGAGGGTGTTATACATATAATATTACTAGGATAACATTTCTACATGTCTAAACCTTTAGTAATAGAGGTACAACCATAGGTATAACATTAACACTAAATAAATTGTGAACCAAATGTCATATATATATATTCGATAGTGAAATTTAGTTACATATAACGATTAGGATGTTGAAATATTATACGAATTACTTGAAGAAGAGACAGTTATGTGAAACGGAACTGTCTATTTAATTATTATACCACATAATATTGTATTATATTTCAGGTATAATTAATAAGATAAGTAATATGAATCGTATACATGTGATGATGACAGCTATATGTAACGGAACTGTCGATAATAAAACATATCACATAATAACATCCGTATGTGTGTTTGTAGTCATTGACACCACATTTGAATATGTAGTCTTAAAGAAGACTGTTATAGTAACATCACTATCTAATGACGTGTCGTATATTAATATTATACGAATCCGTTAAGGATTCCGTGAGTAGTACGAATAGGATTATTTATAACATACACTTGAAAAAAAGAAAAAAATATCACGGTGTGGTAATGAATATAACAATATATTATCACCGTGTACCTAATAACCTTTATAGCACCAGATCATTATACTTATTATATAATATTGTCTCGCAGGACAATAATATGTGTTATCTGGTGAAGTTTAACGGATCTTATAATATAAATACTAATAGTGATTAGAGATCCGTATCAGGAAATGTCTATGTACCCGTATTATAATATGTATCTAGTGGATATGTACATACATATAATATTATAGAAAAATAGAAATATGACATTATATACAATATACAGGAATTATAAATGCTGCTGGAGTCTTCTGCTGTATCCTCCGGGTACTAGTAGGTAGGTGTGGTCAGCTAACCACGGGATGGACGTGCTAAAGTTTATAGTTTCCTTATACTGAGTGAACACGGTAGTTGATTTGGGGCAGCTACCCACAATCCTCTAGTAGTGCTAAAGTTTATAATATATCCGAATGGTGTAGATTTGTAGAATAATAGTCCGGATGTGTCAACTGTGTAGAGAACGTAATCCTTTTTAAGTTTAGTTGACATAAGTAAAATAATAGTCCGATATAGGTTGATCCGGAAGTAATAGTAGTAGTTGATATAAGTCCATTCGGGAGTACAGATGAGTTGTAGAGGTAAATCGTAAAGTCCATCCTAGTAATTGGTTAGCACGGGTAACAGCAGGAGTCTGGAACTGGCATCCGGATACGTCTCACAGCAGCAAGTCTACTATCGGATTGTTCATGGATGAAATTATAAATCCGAATAGGCTATTCAGGGTGTAATAAATGTTATACAACCTGAATAATAGACTGGTCAAAGGAACCCGGAACACATAGCATAGGTGTTCATGCACTAGAAAAAACATTCGCAGACCTATAGGGTTCCGCAAAGACTATATCTGGTCATTTGGTGTTGAAAAAAAATTATGGAAGAAATAACCCTAGCATGCTTTAAACGGATTTCTTAGCATGCTTCTTCTTCAGAAGAGCTAAAGCCGACTCGGGAGTGCCGTCCCACTCGTCCAAGTCGACTCCGAACACCCTCATGAACTTAGTGTTCAGGTTGGTGTTCCGAGTGATCTCCTCCTTTACACGCTTTTCCAACACGTGTACATCCATAGCTGCCTTTTCTTGAGCAGCTGAGGCAGCCTCCTCCTGGGCCTTCACATCGTCCCGGATGAGAGTCTCGAGACGTTGCTTTTCAGCGTCGCCCACCTGTTTCATACACAACAGAGTTTCGTTTAGGAGACCCTGATGAAACTCGATCGCTTTCTCACGAACGCTCTTCTCCCAATGGGTGTAGATGGCCTTCTGGACATCTGCCTCCCCTTGGCGAGACTTCTCAAACCAAACTTCCGCATTACCAGTTTTAATGGTAATGGCGTCCTTTGGTTTCTCAGGTGCCGCGACAGCCTTGGGAGGAGTCGAGGCGGCCTGTGGACCACTTCCGGGTTTAGGACTCCCGGACACACCTGTCGTTGGTACACAGAAGGCAGGTGGTACATTCTGTTTCAGTCCCATTTGCAGGTACATGTTTAACTGCTCCTGGGTAAAGGTAACTGGTGGGGCGGCTGGAGCGGATGCAGATCCGGCGGCAGCAGATGCGGTGGTCTTCTTTGGCATAAGGCGACCATCCTTTCCTACCACCAAGGTCTGGCTCTCAGGTCCAGGTCCCTGGTTTAAGGACGGAAAGTTTCGAGAACTCACTTTCCCAGGTTTAGATACGGCTCCAGCGTATCCGGCAGGTTCAGGCTTCTTGAACACCGGAGTGCCCTGAGCCTGTTCTGCGGGGTGCCTTGCCAGAGGGGACCTGGAACGGTCCTCTGCTCTGACCTTCGGTTTTGTCGTGCTCTGACCATTACCGTTGCCGCCACGGTTCTGGTCTCTCCTGCTCCTTTCACGAGCTCTCTTTGCATCCTTTCCGGATTCCTCGCATTTCTGCCAGAGAGACTCGTGCATGTCCAGTTTACCCTTTCCAGGAGTCAGGACTATCTTTGCTCGGAGTTTCGAATCCTTGGTCTTCGGAACTTCGCAGAGGACTTGGTCCCCTGGTCGGATCTTAGACCAAGCATCCTCGCTCAGGCTATTGAACTCCTTCATGAGTTCCTGATGAAGCTCCATGATGCGCTTCCGGGCCCCGTCCAAACCTTCTGCGTGGCATTTCTTCTGGTGTCTAGCCAGATCACTACGTCGGTTGTATTGCACCTTCGTAGTACACTTCTTGCCCTTCTTACCATAACTCGGATCACAAATGTAAACCGGGTGATGGTGGAAGTGGGCCTCTACCAGATGCCTTTGGAACCGGGCTGGAGTACTCCAGGTCCGGATCGAGACATCACTCGCATCCTGGCAGATAGAGAAGGGACAGGACTTTTGATCGTCGCCGTACCACTTCTCTAAAGCCCAACGCAGCTTCCTCCTCTGGGTATAAGTGTAATACCCTTCGGTGTGGTTTAGCATAAGCCACATCTTTCGATAGGCTTTGCTCGGATTGGGGTCCTCGTCCGAAAGGCGCATCCAGTCTTCATCATCCGACTCATCGTTCTTATTGATTGAGTCTGGACAGGCATAGAGGGTAGAGCCGTCCTTCTTCACTCCGTACGCACAGTCGGAGAAACACGTCGGGATCCGGGTTTTGAATCCGGATTTGGCGTTAGCCCAACGTTCGGCCTCGGTTTGAGTTGATGGAGTGGCCTTCTCATCATACTCAACCGAGGATTCGTGCACCGACTCCTCGTCAGACGATTCAACCTCCATGGCAGTACTACCAGTGGTTGAGGTGCTGGGTTTCGGCTCGGCTCTCGCAGAATCCGGGAGATTCTTGAGCTTCCGAGCAGCGGATCGTCGGTTCTTACTGACCTTCCAGTCTTCCTCCGGTTCCTGGGTTCCGGATGTGCTGGAGGTCGTGGCTTCTACTGGAGTAGTAGTGCTGCCGGTAGCTGATGTAGCACTGGCGGAGCTTCTGGTGGCAAGCTTCAGGTCGGGGATAGGAGGTGCGGGTGCTTCCGCGGCCCTCTTAGCCTCTTCCTGTGCCTCCTGTTCGGCAGTCATACGGCGGACAATAACCGTCCGAAGGGCTGCAGCTCGGTCCAATCCGATTAGTGAATTGTTCTGGACATCCACCAATTCCTGTTCGGTTATGTAGTAACCGTCGTCCCACTGCTCGAAGTTAGCAGCGGCCTCCCGGAATTCCTTAGTGGTCCGGCACGGCGTCCGGATAGCACTAGGGCGTGGGTAGGTCTGGCCATCGGTATCCCAGACACAGCCTACCCAGTTGATGTTCGTAGCCTTGACGTTCCACAGGGACTTGTCAGGCTTCGGATACGCTCCGAGCTCGAAGGCTCGGTTAGCTGCGTACACGGTTTCACGGAAACCGGCGTCCACCATAAGTCCCCGTTGGAACCACGGCCAGTCTCGAAGCCACTCGGGAGGCATCCTGGTCAGCTGTTCGGGAGCCATGACGCCCTCGATAGCTATCCTGACTTTCGGGTCCATCCTGACTGGTGTCCCGTCCGCGTAGGTCACTTGTGCCTGCAGTTCCGGGTGGACATACAGGTAGCGACCATCATAGCTAGCTGGAAAAGGCTCCGCCACTGCTGGCTTCCACTCATCCTTCTGTCCGTCAACTTGGGTAGTTTCGGACTCTGTCGCTGCGGGTTCAGCACTCGCAGTCGCTCCGGATCCCTCTGCCGGGAGTGGAGATAGTAGTTTCTCTGGCTCATTGAGTGAGAATGAAGCCAGCTTCTCCTCGAACGAGCGATCCGTGGGTTCCTCCACGTCCATCATCTCGCTCTCTTCCTGTGTAACAGGCGACAAAGCTTCCGGAAAAGCTTCTGCGGACGGAGTCAGCTTATCCGGGTCACCGGATAGCTTGGCTGCAGCTACGGATTCCTCAGCCATGACTGGGGAATCGCCCACGGGAGTAAACTACTCCTTTTTCCGGCTTTTACGGCGCCGGGGCCGACACTAGCGGAGTCTGCCTGCTGAGAGACAGACTCTGAGGGCGCACAAGGGGTTTGCTAGATGGTAGAATTCAAGAGAGAAGGGGTGACCCGACTGTCTCAAACACTACCAAAAAACAATATGGCGACGGGCCAGCTTTCGTGACGTCATTTCCCCGCGGTCCGCGAGGTCACGAGAGGTCAGCCGAGACTGGACACGGTGACGTCATGCGGAAACGCACGTGCTACAGGCGGTACATCAACAAACTGATTGTTTTTAGGTAATTATCGCTCACCCCGATGACTCGACTGGGGATTTAAGTGGAGATTATGGAAAGCTTAAGCAAATCCACCGGATTATCCGTCCACTACCCATTGGTACATCATGCGGGGGCGACAAATAAGCCTTTAGGGTCAGTTGTCATCCGTTCCTCTAAATGTAAACATTACACTCGTTGTGTATACAGGTTAAGTCACTGCAGTCCTCTGGGCAATTCGGGGGCTGCGGCGAACGTATCTCCCCTTCTCGGATAGTTCTTTATCGGACCTGACAGTCTGAAGAGCTTTCTCTAGGTGCTTCTTAGCCTTAGAAACACCTTTCCTCTTCTTTCTGTCTTCACCTGCCGAGACTTTTTTAACTCCCCCACGCTTAATCGGTGTTGGCGTGGGTGTCACTGATTCGGAACACTTTTTGGGTCTACCATGACCACGCTTCGCTGTAGTGTTCTTTACCTGGTCTATTATGCGATTCTGATTCAGGATCCTTTCGGAACCTTCACCATACATTTCTGTGGAGGTCTCCCTCCCAGACCATCTCCTTAATCTAGCCACATTTGACTTATAGAGTCGACCAAGGTCAGATTTAATAATTACGGTACAATCACTGATAATTTGTGTTATAGTAAAGGGACCGTCCCAATTAGACGCTAATTTTATGTGTCTAAGTGGTTCATGTAATCTGAGGACTCTGTCTCCGGATTGGAATTTCCGATGTTTTAGAGCGGTATCGTATCCTACTTTCTGCCATTTGGCACTTTTCTCCAAATCAATTCGGACAGACTCATATGCTTTTCTAAATCTGTCTCTTAAACATTCCACAAAAACTACATGGCAAGGTAGTTCAGGGTCCATTCCTACGACTCCAAAAACTAGGTCAGCAGGCATTATCAAATCCTCTCCGAATACTAAAAGGTTCGGAGAACAATTTGTACTTGAATGTACCGTACTATTATAAGCATGTGTCACAAAATGACATTGCTCATCCCAGTCATCCATATGTTCATTAACGAGTGACTTTAGGACTTGGATGAGGGTTCTATTGAACCTTTCCACCAATCCGTCGCTTTGTGGTCTATACGGATTGGTTCTAGTCTTGCAAATAGCCAAGTATTCGCACATACCCTGCCAGAGATTTGATTCGAACTCTCTGCCTTGGTCACTGTGTAACATTAATGGTACACCGAAGCTTAGTACCCAACCTTTTACAAAAGCTTCGGCACAAGTAATTGCTTTGTGGTCCGGTAGTGGAAATACTTTAGTGTATTTCGTATAATAATCACACACTACCATCATACAGGTATTATCATTAGCGGTTGTATTAAATCCACTAATAATATCTACCCCGATTCTTGCGAATCTAACTCCGAAAAGTTCTTGGGATAGGGGAAGTTTGCCCATCCCGGGTCCGGGTTTGTTTTTACAACTATCCGGACAGGTGGTTACCCATCTTTGCAAGTCCCGTGTCATGCCAGGCCAATAGTATTTCTTGGAAAGTCGTGCTAGCGAGCGTTTCCTTCCGAAATGACCACTGGTCCGATGTCCATGACAGAAGTACATAATGTCATGTCTCATGGCATGTGGTATCACCACTTGCATGATTCTATCACCATTATTACATGGCTTCCAACGGTATAACACGCCTTTCCGGACTTCAAGCTCGGTCCATTGAGCAAGAAACCTTCTCATTTCTCGATTTTCCAGAGAGACCTCTGGTCTAACTGGACGTATACCCTTTGGTACTAATTGCAGTAGCTGCGCAGTTATCGAGTCAGCTTCCTGAAAATGTCGTATGTGATCCATAGACCAATCCAGTATACTGGCAACTAGGGGTACGAATGGTCTTCGAATCCCTGCTAACACTGCCCTATGAGCTCCACAATCAGTACAATCCGGATTATCACATTTCCGGATTGGTATTCGAGACAAAGCATCAGCATTTAAATGCTTAACTCCGGGTCTATGCTGAATCTGTTGATGTTCAAGCCCATACTCGGATAAATGGGCTAGCCATCGGCCTAACATGCCTTCAGCATCTCGGAAGTTCAGTAGCCACCTTAAAGAGGAATGATCCGTACGCAAAGTAAAGTTCGTTCCCCATAGAAAATGTTTGAACTTCTTGGTATATACGACTACTGCTAACAACTCTCTTTTGGTTGTGCAGTAATTGCGCTGAGTCTTGCTCAGTGTGTTGCTGGCAAAGGCAATTGGTACTTCTCTCCCATTTTGGACTTTCGAGAGAGCTGCACCAATGCTATCATTACTAGCATCAGTATCCAGTATGAAATGATCCGTTTCATTCGGATATTGCAATACGGGAGTACTCGTGAACAGATCTTTTAGCTTTCGGAAAGCGGTTTCCTGTTCATGCGTCCAAGGAAATTTTTCCTTGGTACTTCCTGGAGTCCAGTTAGCTATTGCTTGTAATGGGTAACTGACTCTAGAATAATTCGGAATAAATTCCCTGTAATAGGAACAGAATCCTAAAAAGGACCTCACTTCTTTGGGTGTTTTAGGTCTATTCCAATTCGTAACTGATTCGATTTTTTCCGGATCAGCCTTTATTCCTTCATCACTGATGATGCGGCCCAAATAATTTATGGACTTTCTAAACATGTGGCATTTCTTAGGTTTCAATTTGAGACCATTAGAGATAATACGTTCTAGTACCATTTTCAGGTTATTAGAACACTCTTCGAATGTTTTTCCGAAGACAATGACATCGTCTAGATATACAAGACATCTTTTCCACAATAAATCACTTAGAATTGTTTCCATCATTGCTTCAAATGTTGCAGGTGCATTGCACAATCCAAACGGCATTACATTATATTGGAATAATCCAATATGACTTGAAAATGCAGTTTTCTCCATATCTGAAGGGTTCATTCCCACTTGCCAGTAGCCTGATTGCAAGTCTAGGGTACAAAACCAACTGTTTCCCCCTAAGGAGTCAATGGTTTCATCTATTCTCGGTAATGGATACGAATTCTTTTTCGTTATTCCATTCAACTTCCTGTAGTCTATGCAGAAACGGATAGTACAGTCCTTTTTTGTTACCATACACACAGGACTACTCCATGGACTATTGGAAGGGACTATTACATCCTGTTCCAACATCTTGTTTATTTCTTCTTCAGCTACTCTCTTTTTCGCTAAAGGTAGCCGTCTATACGGTATCTTAAAGGGTTCCGCATCTCCAGTATCTATTTTATGTAATACCTTATTTGTCGTACCTAGTTTTTCACCAGGTTTGGCAAAGGCAGTATGATACTGACAGAGCATATCATAGAACTCTTTCCGGTGTTCCGGATCTTCTAATGAAGTTTCTTCATACAACTTAAGTAAGTCTTCCGAAATTTCATCATCTCCTGTTATCTTCTGTAAGCTTAGCTTACTATCCGTTACAGTTTCCGAAAGGGTCACGTTTCCAAAAACTTGTCCCTTTTTCAAGTAGATAGTAGTGTTTCCAGTATTGGAGACAGGTACTACCGACCAGGATGCATTCGCTACTATCGTGTCTACAGAATTTAATCCAATACCTGACAAAGTAACTACATCCGGTTCTATCACTGCAGGTTTGTTACGCATTGCAGGATCACTTCTTACAAGCACATCACAGGCTACTCCCGGAGGGATTCGCACAGTGTGTGCCACACTAGCCATACTGCTCACTTGTCTCAGTGCACATCTAACCTTCACGGGGTACGGGTATCTCACACTCAACACTCCTGTTTGGGGTTCCAATACAGCACCATACAGGGATGCGAAATCCAACCCGAGTATCCCCTCATCTGCTATATCCGCAACGGTGGCGCTCATGACATAGTCATGTATACCATCTAACTGTAGTCTCACACAAGTTCTACCATACGTTTGCAAGGTACTGCCGTCGGCCGTCTGAGCACTTCCTCCCGATTTGAGAGTATCATGTTCATCTGGTATAAGGTCGTAGAACCCCCTGGAGATACAAGAGTGGCTAGCTCCCGTATCCACAAGGAATTCGGCAGACCTTCCGTTAACAGTAAGGCAAACATACCACCGCCTTCCGTTTAGAACAGAGGGCATGTCCGTGACAATCGGAACGTCATTTTTCACACCAGGAGTCAATCCACATCCTTTCAAGAATTCCAGACAAGGATGACCCGGGGGCAGGTGGGCACCACAGACCTTGGCTAACGAATAGCCACCTGCCTCGTTACTGATATTGGGTTTCCCCTGTGCTCCCATAGCACCTGTTATATCAGCTTCCCTAACCTTCCGGGTGTCTACAACCACCTCGGTGTTAGGCGATCTTGTTACTTCATGCGAACTATCATCACGGATGGTGATATCATGGCAAGATTTGTCACTGGGATCCCCTTCTTTGCCCCTCGGGAGACCCCTCCTTAGTTTTCCTCTGTACTTACTCCAGAGACACTCTCCTGTCTACGAGGGACAGGTTTCTCAGCCATACATTCTGGAGCATAATGCCCCAGTTTCTGGCATCTGAAACATCTCCTCTGAGATTTGTCAACTCTCGGTCTCTTTAGAGCTTCTGTTAATCCGGCTAATAATGTTTCCATCATGTTAGTCGGAGCAACAGTGGCTGCTACAGTTGGGTTCGCCGTAGAGGCTACACTGCCAGGTTGAGTTGATCCGGAAGCTGTTTTACCAGCAACAGATCCTCCTCTCCCTCTCGAATGTACTTTCCTATACCGCTTTTGTCGGTAATACTTTCCAGCTACATGCACTGAACCAATATAATCTCCGTTTTCATCGGAAACATATTCATCTTTATCATCAACTTCATTCGATTCAACCGGAGCTAATTGGGAAGTATCGTATACCGGAGCAGGTGTACCTCCGTATTGGAATGGAGCTGCTCTTATTGGATTAGGTCCGAGACCTACCAAACGTTTCTTCATGTCATGTCCATCGATTGCTATGAACAGATCACTGAAGGAAGTGTCATCTTTCCAAGAGTCCCAGACCACTTGCTTGTGATCCGGATCACGCAATCCACTGTAGAATTGTATAAACAATTCTTGTAGATAACAATCATCATCATGAGCCCAATTTGGACGTGCTTTCGAAAGCAAGTCCTGTAGCTCCAAACCAAAGACTTTGTGTGATTCTTTAGGTTTTTGTGTCCTCTTCTTAAAGCTTACCCACGGATCTTCTCTAACGATTGATCCGAAAAGGTATGCGGCACATTCGACCAATTGATCATAGGTACCATATATTCCGTAAGCTGCTCTCCATTGGTTGAGAGCTACTTTTCCGCCTTTATTTAACCAACAAATCAAATATGGCAGAGCTTCTTCTTTTGTCCAGCCACTACAATTGACTTCGTCAACAAAAGCTTGATACCTGTCCTTCCATGGATCATTAGAATCATATGGAGGGGGTATCCGTGCCTGCCTACGTGCCGGATTATTACATCCGCGTAGTCTATCTGCTTCTCGCATGCTCCAGTTCATGACTTCCATGCCGTCTGCTCCCTTTCGGTAGCAGTCAATGCCAAGGTTTTGTATACATTGGCTTCTATCAAAGATGGTTTGCATCCCTGCAGGCATAGAAGTTCTCCTGTTAGGTTTCCTGCCATCTCCTCCTGATCCTGATCCTCCGAATCCGGATCCTCCTGGGCCGCCTGGAGGGTTTCCTCCTGGTGGACCATTATTATTATAGCCTCCAGATGAACCACCAGGGCATCCACTATTGTGACCGGTGTTTCCAGAAGAAGCGTGTCTAGGGTAAGAATCATTTTGATTCCATCCCTGGTTATAGCTATTACCATTCTGATAATTGCCACTTCCCGATGGATTATAATTATTTCTATATCCATAGGAAGATGTTCTCGGTTGATACGTACCGCCATTGATATTGTTTTGTGGCGGATTTGGTCTCGGAAAACGTCCATCAGTAGGACCATTACCAGAACCTGGGGGTGGATTCGGTAATCTTGGTACTGCTGGTGTACTGTGGCCGGGTTGGGGGAAATATGAAGGTGGTGTCAACATATGCCTCATTGGTCCGGGTGCTCTTGGTTGTGCCACGGGTGAATTATTATTATTCCCTGTAGCACCATCGTGAGTCGCTTTGATTTTGTGACTCAAATCTGGTATGGGTGGTGCCGGACCTATCGTATCCAGCATTGGAATTACTGGTTTAGATGCGGTTCCATTTACTGCAGCATTATCCGGTTTCTTATAGATTCCGGATACCACATTCTTGTCAGCCCCATCATCAACGAATGGGCTGTATCTAATTGGGGTTGCATCTTTAGATGTCTTTCCCAACATTGTAGATACCACAGCTGGGTCTATATTACCTATAGTTAACTGGGCTGCTTCTACATATTTATCTAGAGTTATTGCAGTGGCCTGCAATTCCTGAAGCTCATTTGTGAGTTTCTGTCTATCCTCCTCCAGTTGTTTGTTGTAAGCTATGATGCCTACCCGGATGGTTTCATTATCTTCAGCTTGTTTACTGCACTGAAGTTTCAATTTATCCAACTCATCCTGATAATGGCGAATTTCGGATTCGAATTTTGTCTTATCAAGGTTTAGTTGGTCGTTCGTATCTATATATGTTTGGATACGAATGTGCCTATTATCATATTCTTTATTGAATGATTCTCTCATAGATTGAAGTTTTAGTTCTTCATTCTCGAGTTCTTTCATGTACTCGCTCCTTCTGGCTTCGAATTCATTTCGCATGCCAGTTAGGTCCTCTTCCAGCTGAAGTTTTTCATGGAATACTTCATCCTTAGCTTTGACCAAGGTATTTAAATTCTCGTTCAAAGTTACATAAGTTTCATTCAACAACAGGACATCCGGTCGTTTTAATTCTTCACCTTCCGGTACCGCATAGGTTAAGTCGCCATCTATAGCGCTATAATCTAATATTGGTAATTCGGGCCTGGGTAACCTATAAGGTAGTTCTCCGAATGTTACCCTTTTTCGCATTGGTGCCGGATGTTCTGGGTTAGTACTACCACCGACTTCGAACATCGAATCACATAATTCGTCAACAATTGAATGCTGGCCTATTAAGTTACTATGTCTCTGTATGGACTGTTCGCGTCGTACAGAGTCTGGCAGATTCTCTTCACTATCATTATAGTGGGGTCAGGGATCTCTCCAAGATGCTGATTCCGCATCTTGTGAGTCCGAATGGGCTTGGAGCATTAGCGATCCATTTCCATTCTCTTGGGCAAGTGATTGCCCTGCTGGGTTAGCTTCCCTAAGGGTGTCTAACCCATGTACTAGCCGTTCGGACGTTATAACGTCCGGGCTATACACCAGAATTAACTGGTCACGGCACCAGTGTAAGGGTTTGTGGCCTTACGGACCTGGGGGGTTCGGGTCTTACGATTCGGAAAGAAAGAGTAAGACAGTATTCCAAGTGTATGCCAACGGTTAGGTTTATTACTTAATGCACACTCACGGCTGCCGGATGATATCAAAGAGGCAGCTAATATTAAAAGACAGTGGTTTACATAGTGTGGAGGCCAGAAGGGCCTCTGACGTAGCGGCTGAGCCCTGGGCTTTATATACGGACCCAGGTGTTCGTCGTCAGATGTCCCCACAGACCCGGATCGGTGCTGCCACCTATCCGGAACCTGAGGAACGTCCGACGACTCGACTCACCCGCCACGTCAGACGGTACCCAACTCCTATGGTTTAGTAAAGTGTACCTCTACACCGTTAAGAGAAATATTGATATACAATGTCTCACATAATCTATGCATCTGTGTTCCCTCAGTGCTGTTTACTGCTGATAAATGACACACCTCTGAATATCCCTATGACCCAATTTTTCAGGAGCTGCAGATTAAGGTGAAAGTCCAAGACAAGCTTTCATTAAAGTAATTGGTCATAATTTGGGAAATATTTGTACCTATAATTTGGCAGTACCATCTTACTAGGAACTAGTTGGTCATGTGGCCAATGTACTTGGTTCCAGCTGACTGATCACAGCACTAATAATTCTATTTTGGTCATGCAATAATACCTTAAGGAACACATTACACTGGACTTAGCAGTGCAAAAGTTTTCACTTAGCAGGATCCATATATACATGTGCAGGATGATTCTCAAGGGGGGGCATTTCTTCTGATAGGAGTATTGTCAATTTTATGGTTTAAAATCTTATAAATCAATTAAGGCAGTGCCCTGACAGATAAATAGTTGTATTCTAAAGTGTGTTCCATATTGATTATGATGAATAGAAAATAGAAAGTGATATTGCAATACAGTGCTATATATCAGTATTTTAAATGTTATATAATGCCTCAGCATATACATAACACACTTTGTGCAGTAGAAATCAACTTCCTACCATACAATGAGTGTATGCAAAGAAACTGTTTATCAAAAAGAATTAATTACATGCACTTTTTAGCGTTTGTCTTTAGAAAACTATCAATTTGGTCTGAAATTTGACACTGCTGCAGTACTTGTATTGACAGAAATGAGGGGTAGCTAAAATCAATGAGAAACAGCTAAAGCTCCCCCAATTTACAATACTTTACATTATTTCTTTCAGCAATATTAATATCTGCACAGCTATTCCTCATAAAAGCAAAGATTATTTTGAAATATTGGAAATATGCATTTTCGCCGAACTCGGTATGGGTGTTATCTTGGTACTAGTTATTATAACGGTATATATGTGTAGCGTTTCTGCTACTATATATGTGTGTGCTACCCTGGGACTCACATAGGGGGCAGGCCTATTCTGGTAATAGCTGACCCATCGTAAGCATCTGGGACATCAGTTTGAGCCTGTCTTTGCTCTTTGGTGGGGAGGGAAATCACTTGGTTAATTAGTATCTATTAATAGGGGTTCAATGGTGGCGGCCTATAATGGTTAGCTAGTTACACCTTAATCCTACCACATAAAACCGTTCCAAGTTACAGGGATATGTTAGTTTCAGCAATTTTATCACTATAAATAGCTATATCAATTGAGTGAATCACTTGTTATATTACATGTTTATGAAGATTTAGACTCCTGTACTACTGATATCCTATAATGCACCATGTTTAATGTTGACATTTTTAAGCATTAAGAATTGGTCGCAGGGCTGTTGGCCTACCTACTTTATGGCTTCATATGGAGCCACTGTGCTGGTGCAATCAATACTGGATGAAATGGTAGAAACAATATATTATTTCCACACAGATATATGCTCAGAATTAGCATGGTTACAACTTATGAATGGATTGAGATTTTACCAGGACACTCTAACATGTACGGTGATGATAGACATGTTGATATTGGAAGATCTATATATCTGACATCTTATAGGGGGCCTACCAGCCTAAACAGGCTTGGGAAAAGGTAGCACAATGCCAACAGTGGACTAGAGAAAAACGTTGGCCATATCTCGACTGATTTAACTTATGTGGAGAGGCCTGAGCCACTGTTGGACAACTCTCCACTGTTGGGCACTGGGGGCCTGGGCCACTGTTGGACATCTCTACTGTTGGACACTGGCCCCCAGTGAGTGTTCTTATCTCCTGGTTGCCATAGTGATGACTGATAAGAGATTAGTGCAGGTCTTGGACCATCCTCCAACAGTGGGAGTAATGCAGCTGGTGAGGTGAGAGAGGGGGTATGGAGTCCACAGAAAATGCATAATTTGAAATCATTTTCATACAGTAAATGCAGCATCTCATCATATACAACTTTGCTTTGAATGTGTTAATACATATACCCGGATGATAACAAGGTCTATCCCTTTTCAGGTCAACCTCTTTGCACAAATCATTATTGTATTGCACAAATTGATTTTTTTCTATTCCTAAACTGACAATATATGAAATTCAACCAGAGATGTTGGAGGATAGGCCAACGTTTTCCCCTCCTCCTATGGAGGAGGCTTGCCAATGTTTCCCAAACCTGTTAAATGGTGGCACAGCAGTGTAATTCGCAACAGATAGCCACTGCACAAACTTTCAGACTGCACTAATAACATGGTGGGGCTTGTACTTCAGGGTGTTATGGGAAACTAGCAAAATGAAAATTCTCCAAATCATAAACACAGTACTTTGATAGCAGCAGGTTCTAAATTATTCTTTTAACTCTAGATAAGCCTAAAGTAGTGTGTAGATCTAGTGTGTCTTCTAATCCAGAACTCGTGAATGGATAGACTTGTGTCATGTGGACAAAACAGAATACTGATTTACCTAACAAGTGCCTCCTATCAGCATTTGCAGTTAGGGTGACTTCATGGCTACATAGGTTAAATTCCTACCTTGAGATCCAAAGGCTAGGTAGAACATTAATACATAGTTGCTACCTAGAGACTATGTTTATTTAGGTTCATTCACTTGTCTGTGTTCACTGAGATTACTCTCACTACGTCCGTTGGGGCCCCAGGGTACGTCAATACGATCCCATCCTAAAAACGCTCACATGTAATCTGGGAGTGTGTGTAAATTCCACAAATTGATTAATCCATTAATTCTAGATCCCACCTGGCTGAAAAAATGCTCGGTAGATATACAATGCAATAACTGAATAAGGCTTCTAACGTTGAAAAAGAAATTCATGTTGACAAAGGGTGTTTAACGCCATTACCAATCCCCTCTATATGAAATAGGAGAGAAGGAGAATAAAGTTTATATCGGCAAGGATGTGTTATGTCAAATAAACGATGCTATGTGTTGGGTCAGACAAAGTAGGTGCCCCATATGAGGCCATTCTCTCTGGTCCACCGCTTTTTCTAACCCGAAAAGAGAAATTAATCTCTCTTCTTTTGTTTCTGAACACCATATATATCAATCATAGCTAGGGGTGCAACAATTTGCTGGGAAATGTTATAGATTGGTAATTCAACTGCAGTGCCGCATGTATTTTGCAGACCGATAATCATACAGGATGGACAAAGGTACAGGTAGACACGTTTCATATTGGTCAGCTGAGTGAGCTACTCAATAGACACTACATACTGCTCAAAGCAATACCCACCTGACACCTGGTGGTAAATGGGAGAACTATCATGACTTGCTCCTATCATGGGACCATGATGACACCTGGTAGGCCGAGGTAGAACATAATCTGCAATTTGGCTGGTATTAGTAACTGCGCACAGCTACTACAGCTATAGACAGCTCCACATCCCCTGTCCACGACTGATAATGACTGATTTAACTCTAGATGATAGTTGTTATTAAAGCTGGGACAAGATCTGAAATATATAGACTTTCCAATTTCTGCAAATCTATCATCACTCCACTTGTGAAAGTGTCCTGCCAAAATTTCAATCTATTCAGTGCATTCCAACCATGTCACATTCAAGCATGTATGTGTGTAGAAATAAAATGTTTCCAGCATTTTATTCATCTCAACAAGTAGTCTTGATTGTACTAGTACAGTGGCTCCATCTGAAGCCATAAAGCAGAGTATTCTATTATGGTGGTGAATTCAATTTGGATGCCTGGCAGCAGAGCAGACACCACTCAGTGCTGCCGCCATGAGGCTGTGACCAGAACTAATTAACCAAGTGGTTAGACCAGCTGGAACTAAAGTCCAATGATGAGCCATATTGTGCCATAATAAGTGGCACCCTATGACATGGGAAGGGGTATATATTCCTCTGACATACATATCAGACCACACTATATTAGCTTTTATACCAGCCTTAAGTGAATTGCTAAAGGGAAATGGGGGGGGGATGGGGATAAATACCTACAATTGTATTTTAGGCCAGAATGAATTAGACAAATAGAAAAGAGAAAACATGTGATAAATGGGTGTTTGCCACAAATATCACCCGCTACGACAGTGGTGAGGAGGGGAGCGTCCAAGCGTGTTTTTTTTCTGGCAATTTCTGACCTCTTTAGGCTTGACTTTTCAAGTATGACTTTTTCTGGGGTTGGTCAAAAAGGATGCTTATCCTGCGCCCACGCTGGGTCAATTCCTCAAAGGAAATGGGAAGTATCCAAGTGTTTTCACAGTCTGTGTGTGGACAAAGGTGCATTTTGGTGTCAAGTCTCACCAGTCTGATCTTTACATGATCTTGATAGGTATTTCAATGGTAAACAATTATCAGATCTGATCATAGGTGTACGCTTAATTTTCCTACACGGCTATACTAGAAGAAAAGAAAAGGTACAATTTGGATGGATAACAAATGTATTGTTAAGATTAAAATACACGATAGGACTGATAGCACATTGGTTATATTGTCGGGGGTATATTGTATCTGTTCAGAAGGTGTGCTATTGGGTTCTAGAGAAAACTATGATACGCCTACAGTATAATATCTGAGAGATGTGTCACATTGGGAAATAACTGAGACCTTCTCAGAACCTTGGTCTGCCAGCCGCTGCAGCAGGACGCAGTCCCATAGCAATCTGATGAAAGGACATAGAGACAACTCGGTGAGCCCATTATCTCAGCATCTGAATGTCAGAGTTCGATAGGAAGCAAGCTCTACTGCAGCTCAGGGGGATTCAGAGAGAGGAGGTCTCACCTAACAGGTCAGTGAAGGTAAATTAGCCCAGGATTCCCAAGATAAGCAACCAGAGATGTCGCCGGTCTTCATAAGGGTACAGGTGAAGTGAGGCCAGGTGGGTTGGTAAGGGTCTACAAGGGTGCATATATGTGTCTCTTCACCAGAATGATAAATTTTTATTCTTATAATTCCAAGCAATAATTCATCCCTTTTTCTCGTGTGATAAAAAATATCGACGTTACACCCATAATCCACTAGGCCTCTGTCGCAGAAATTTATATTGGAAATGTATGGCTCAATCACGTGACAGAGGCCAAGTGGACTATCGACATTACACCCATAGTCCACTAGGCCTCTGAAACAGAAATTTATATAGGAAATGTATGGCTCAATCACGCGACAGAGGCCAAGTGGACTATCAACATTAAGAGCCCAACATATCTAGATCACAAGGATCGCATAGTCCTTAATTTTTCTCATAGTGTTTTTCTTGTTGTTGTTGTGCAGGTCCTGTAGTCTTCTGTCACCGGAAATATCATTTATGTGATGGATGCACTTTTCTTGTGACAGATTGCATCCAGCATTGGGTACAAGTTCTACAAATGAATCATTGGTTTCCACTCATTCACTCAAGATTGTGCTAAAATGCAGAAAACAGGCAAACTTTTAGCTGATAGTCTCTACCATTGACATGTAGAATATGTGTACAACCTGTAAGTCTCTGCCATTGACATGTAGAATATGTGTACAACCTGTAAGTCTCTACCATTGACATGTAGAATATGTGTACAACCTGATAGTCTCTGCCATTGACATGTAGAATATGTGTACAACCTGTAAGTCTCTGCCATTGACATGTAGAATATGTGTACAACCTGTAAGTCTCTGCCATTGACATGTAGAATATGTGTACAACCTGATAGTCTCTACCATTGACATGTAGAATATGTGTACAACCTGTAAGTCTCTGCCATTGACATGTAGAATATGTGTACAACCTGTAAGTCTCTGCCATTGACATGTAGAATATGAGTACAACCTGTAAGTCTCTGCCATTGACATGTAGAATATGTGTACAACCTGTAAGTCTCTGCCATTGACATGTAGAATATGTGTACAACCTGTAAGTCTCTGCCATTGACATGTAGAATATGTGTACAACCTGTAAGTCTCTGCCATTGACATGTAGAATATGTGTACAACCTGTAAGTCTCTGCCATTGACATGTAGAATATGTGTACAACCTGTAAGTCTCTGCCATTGACATGTAGAATATGTGTACAACCTGTAAGTCTCTGCCATTGACATGTAGAATATGTGTACAACCTGTAAGTCTCTGCCATTGACATGTAGAATATGTGTACAACCTGTAAGTCTCTACCATTGACATGTAGAATATGTGTACAACCTGATAGTCTCTACCATTGACATGTAGAATATGTGTACAACCTGTAAGTCTCTGTCATTGACATGTAGAATATGTGTACAACCTGTAAGTCTCTGCCATTGACATGTAGAATATGTGTACAACCTGTAAGTCTCTGCCATTGACATGTAGAATATGTGTACAACCTGTAAGTCTCTGCCATTGACATGTAGGATATGCATACACAGCCAAAAATTATCTTCTCGAAATCTTGAATTTTCTTACGGGGCAAACAGAATGTCCACTTTTAAGATTTTGATTTTCTCTAGACTAGACTTAATACATATAAGGCAATTGAACTGTCATATTACCTAGAGGTCCATTGTGTGTTGTGATGTGCACATGACGAGCTTCACTATGCTGCAACCTCCCCCAGTACCCAAGTGGGCGTTGTTTCTGCTGTTTCTATTGGTTTGGAGATCTATGTACAGATTCTGTCACCATCTTGATATTTAAATTTCAGACTCCCTCTAGATCGAGACTCTCACTTTTCTTGTATATGTGAGTATGTCTCATATGGGATTGATAGAATGTCACCTTCCTACTCGGCTAGAAAAAAAAGTTTGGGTATCAAATCAATTTTACTGCATACTCTCTTCAAACCGTTTATTACTACTTTAATTCCTTTTTCTATCTCATGAGACCTGTATTCTGCCTTAGACCCATAGTCAGTTTGGCTTTTCTCCGGCGAATGAGCCATACATTTCCTATGTAAATTGCTGCGATAGAGGCCACGTGGACTCCCGATGTAAACCGCCTTATACAAACAAGCTGAAGAGTTCCGTCAGGTTCCCAGCAGATGAATGCATGGCTTCCCCTGCCCAGTGATCATTTACTTGCACTAACCCAATTTCAAGCTCTGTTATCTTGGAATATGGATAGAAGTGTTTTGCTCTTTGTCATTAATATAAGGCCCTGTATCTTTTGATATGAAACACGTCTCATTCCCTATAATATGAATGCAATTTAACGAGCATCTTCTGTGTAACAGTCCCCAAAAGACATCCATATGCATTTCCTTTTAGATACTATGGCGTGCAGGTTATTTCACAGTCCTTGGACCAGAGACACATCCCATTGTGTTGCTGTCCTCGTGGCACTCCCCATATCTGAGGGGACTGACACGTGAATTAGGTTATGGTTATGTTCACCATAAGCATTCCGCCTATGCAAGTAGTAGATCATATTCTTTGCACTCTATTAAATGGGGCTGTGTACAAATGACGTCATGCAGGAGGGGGGAGGGGGGGGGTCCCACTTGCCATGACCAAGCATGACAAGGGGGGGAGGGGGGTCATGGGCTGCATGACATCATGTCATCAAGAATTCACAATATGCTTTGGTTTTTGGCAAGAACAAAAACTTTTGTAAAAAGATTTGTAAAGGTAGGGAAGTTTAATGCATTCATCTGACATAAACTTATTACCTATAGGCCATATGTGCATGCATTCCTCAGACACCTCACTCAATGAGTGTCACTGCCATCAATGTCAGTGTAAAATCAAGGTGATGTCCAGGCCACTATAAGGGGGCACTACTACTCTATCCTACCTATACCAATTTAACCCTTTTTGAAAAGGGCCACTGCTGCCCTCAGGATCTAAAATGATGCACCTAAAATACCCCTGAACTGCTGCTGTTGCCTCAGGGCAGCATGCATAGTAATCCACAGGCTTCTTTTTGAGAAGGTGTGATATTTCCCCCCCCCCCCTCTCCTTGAGGTGTCAAAATTATTTTGCTGCTCCCCTAATCCACCCCCTCCCGGAATCCCACTGTTGATAAATAACGAACACTCCCCTGGAGCTCTCCACTACCCTGTTGCTATTTTCACTGAGGGGATGCTTGAGGAGATGTAAAGGGGACCTCCCCTAAACTTACTCTCCACATCTTTGTCTGAATGGAACTCTATCAGACTCACCTTATTTGCAGATTCTACAGTAAAATGCTGAGGTGACTCGATTGCTTTGTAAGATCATAAATTGGAACTATGATTGCAATCGATGGTCTTCTGAGAATTTGTGATGCTTTCTGAGATTCTTTTTTTTCTATTGGGCCACTCACTAAATTCAGAGTGTTCTGCCTGAAACCTATTTCTAGTACACTTGTATATGGTTCAAGTTACAGATTAAATCAATACATCCAATATATCAATACATTCAAGCTCTTGAACTATACGATCCCTAATAATAACTGTTCTTGATTTTCTCTTCGCTGACAAGTGTACAGCTTTCGCTGCAAAGAAGGCAGACTATTAACTGTATTGGACTATTGATCTAGACAGTTTTTAAGCCCTTTTGTGACAGGAAATACTTGTGTATGATCACTACCATAGTATTCCATGTATAACTATAAGGCACGGAAATGGTACAGCCTGCATATAGGGACCCATACATTATATAAGCTGACAGTGTTTGGCATTATTGCCTATTCACACCCACTATATTTCCCTTTGAACCATTTTAATTTGTTTATAGCCTATAGGCCTTCACTATTCATGCACTTTGGGGGGGGGGGTATCTCTCTGCATGACGTCATGCTGACGGGGGGTCAAGTGTTGTGTGATGAAACATGACAAGGGGGGAGGGGGGTCAAAAATGGTCCAAAAATGCATGACGTCATTTGTACACAGCCCCAATGCAGTGAAATGTGCAGTATCCCCTTTTCAGTGAAGAGTACTTGACAATTGGTTTGCTATATATCTACACACAGGCATAGATACACATGTACGGGTATGGTATTTGTATCGTAATATTACACTCGTAACGTTCATGTACCCATGAGACTCAGACCCAGGTCTCCAGGTGTGATGGGGAGTCCGGATGGCAGGTGGCAGTATCTGTTACACCAGGGGGCCTTCCACTCGTCCGTCACAGGGTCTGAGTTTTGCAGGCTTTTCCCCTATATAAGGGCAGTTCCTACAGTAGTTCTCAAGTAGTGTTAACCGAATGCCATCTGGCATGTAGTCTCTATAGGCTGTGATCGTATGTAACTAAGGTCAGAATAAAACACTGGGTTGCCTACCTGGAAACCTCTTTTCTTTTTGTTATGATTTGACATCTAACCAAAAAGACGAACCACTACACTGGTGCCGTGACCAGTAGTTCCAAAGGGTATGTGCAGTCAGCAATGACTGAGCCGAGCCCAGTAAAGGGAAATGGCCCAAACACGGACCTAAACTCCCCAATTGAAGATGGTGAAATAAGATCATCAGCTGGAGATTCCTTATTCGTGCCAGGCAGTACAACTAAGCCTGCATCCATGCATAGGAGCCCTGCTCAATTTGGTAAACTACCATTTGAGGTTCCTAAGCCAAGTCCAGGCATGTTCGGAACTCCTTACAGTTCTCGGATTAAACACGAAAAGTGTGGTTTCCAGAAAAGAAAGATGGAAGAGCTTGAAGATATGCAAGCTGAATATGAAAAGATCCAACAAGATCTAATTAAATGGTACTCGAAATCGTATCCTGTCAGAAAACAAACAATTAATGGCAGAACGACTAAAGGAGGACCATGAACTCAGATGTCAACGTAGAGAATTAAAGGCTAAGATTGAAAAAGAAAAAATGGACTTTCAACTCCAGCTCGAACAATATTGTGATGCGTTATACAAGGCGGATTTAGAAAATGAATCCTCTCGTATGGAGTTGAATAAAACCAGAGTGGAATTAGATTCAACTCAATCTGCTTAATGCAAGTACCAAGAAGAGCTATGAAAAATTAAATTAGCTTTCGAGGATGCTAGAGCCACGTATCATGAACAAAGCAGAGAAAATGAGAATCTCAGGGCTAAATGGATATATGAATCTATCGATTGGACTAACAGACAGTCCAAAATGTTGAATGATTATTCCAAACTGGAAACAAAGGCAATCCAGATGTGAAAGTATCTTGAAGATACAGGCTGTGTTGTAGGCACCCTGGAACCTAACTTTACTGTTTCAGGAGTCGTCCTAAATATAACCGGAGACCGTGATGACTCTGATGGGGAGAGGGACGAGGTAAAGGAATCTTTAGAACCTAAAGAGACTTTACCTTGTTTTGCGAACATAAAAATCTTCAGGTCAAATTTGCAGAAACCACCACAAACCATATAGGTTTGGGGACCGGAAAAACGGTCAACCGGTACATCCGGAGGTTCTGGTGATGCTTCTTCAAATGGATCTCAACAGACTCATTTTGTAGGTAGCACATACTGTAAAGGCGGATGGCCACAACAGGCACCTTTGGAAGGACCTAATGGTCATTTTCCCCAATTTGGATGGAGACAGTCTCAAGATGGGACAAACTCACGAACCGGTAGTACCAGAGGTACAACCGAAAGGACAACCGGATGTTCCCATGCATCCGGGGGGACATCCGGATCCCCTACAGGACACGGATTGTCAGGAGGAACTGGTTTCCATAACATGAATCAGTCCTCAGTACCAGCTGGAAACACTGGATATACTAGTGGGTCCTCTGGACCTAGAGGGAGTTATCCCCCTTTTTTGCAATCAGGGATCGGGTTCTCCTGCAGGCACCTCGCTCCAGATGCCCTTGTCTGGATCGGGAGAAGGTGGAGGCCCGCCCCTAGGTGGTCCTGGAGAAAATGGTAATATACCAGTAAATCCTCCATGGAAAAAGAGACTCAGTCGACGACTATCTCTTTCTCCAGGGTTGCAAGCTTTACATGATTCAAATGTGGCGATTGCCAAACTAGGTGTTGATTGTTACAATCAGGGTCTTGACGATACAGAAATCATAGAATGGAGTAAGGGAATAATCCTTACTGGATCCCAGAATTCGGCTCGTGGCGTAGCTAAGATACCCACTGCATTTAATGCAAAGAATCCTTGGAAGGAGGAGTATCAAGGCTGCACAGATGTGTTGAACTGCAACGGATGGGGAAAAGAGGAAGCTCTACCCTATCTAGTATGCAGGTTAAAAGAAGGTGACGGTAAAGGAGCCGTAGAACAATGGAGGGATTCCCAAATTCGAGGAACCTCCGCCCATGAAAAATATGATGAGGTAATTGAAATAGCCTCATATTTATATGGGAACATTGTGGGAGACGACCTTTGGTTGACGTTCACTAAAAGAACTGAGAAACCCAAGGAGTCTGCCAAAGTTTTCGGCCTAGAATGTCAGCGGTTGCTACGTAAGGCCAGACCTCAGTGGAGGATGGACGATGAGCACTTCCTTGATGAAATGTTTAGCCTATTCATCGACTGATTGCGTGATCAGGAACATAGGACTGTAGCATGTGATGCTTGGAAGAATGAGGCTTCCTTAACAGACTTGTTCTAAGCTCTGGATCACTACAAACAGAAAAGCCGCATATTTGCCGGAAAGGTACCCCAACAAATGTCAGCAATGATAGTTTCTGAAGGGATTCCCAGCAATGACTCCTCGGAATCAGGTGACACTGAAGATGACGAGAACATCGGGACAATAAGCTGAGGCAACCCCCGGTACAACCGGAACTGGGGAAAGAAACCGGGCTATGACAAAGAGCAAGTGTCTAACACAAAAACTTCTAAGACAAAGCCAGAGTCCTTAGTCTAGCCCTGTGTGCGTGGAGACCAAGATTGCATAGATTACCGAAAGTGGAATAGTATGACTAAGAAGAATTCGTATCCATTGCCACGGATCGATGAGACTATAGGCTCCCTTGGAGGCAATCAATGGTATTGCTCTTTAGACATACAATCCTGGTATTGGCAAGTGGGCATGAATCCGAAAGATATGGAAAAGACAGCATTTTCCAGTCATATTGGACTATTCCTATATAACTTGATGCCATTTGGATTATGCAATGCACCCGCGACATTTGAAGCCATGATGGAAACTTTATTAAGTGGTCTATTATGGAAGAAATGTCTTGTCTATTTGGATGATGTGATAGTCTTTGGTAAGACCTTTGAGGAATGCTTAGAAAATTTAGGCCTGGTTCTAGAAAGAATCATGTCTAATGGTCTTAAACTGAAGCCTAAGAAATGTGATCTCTTCATGAGATCCATTAACTACTTAGGAAGAATAATCTCCAATGAAGAGATTAAAGCCGATCCGGAGAAGTTCAATGCTGTTTTAAATTGGCAAGCACCCACGAATTCTAAAGAAGTTTGATCCTTCCTCAGTTTTTGTTCCTATTATAGGAACTTTATACCAGGATATTCCAGGGTCACCTTTCCTACAGAGTTTGTCCCACTGGACACCTGGAGTTCAGAAGGAACATTTTCCCTGGGGATCTGAGCAAGATGAGGCCTTTATGCAAATACTCCTGTATTGACTGATCACTCTTCCCTCAGGTGGTTAATGAATTTTAAGGATGCAGAGGGGATGATAGGTTGCTGGTTAGCGCACCTATCCGAATTCGGTCTAAATCACAGCCAGATTGAACACCGAGCCGGTGCAAAACATCTAAATATGGATGATTTGTCTAGAATCCCAGTGAGGAAATGTGCAAATGCTAAGTGCACTGATTGTGGAGCTCACAATGATGTATTAGCTGGGGTTCGGATTCCATTCGATACCCTACCAGAACATGTTTTGAATTGGTCCATGGAGACTATTCAACAGTTCCAAAGTGCTGATATAGTCATATTACATTTGATTAAGTTTCTTAATCAGGGTATCTGTCCTCCAAGACCTGAAGTGTCATTGGAGAACAGGGAAATGAGACGGTTCCTAGCTCAATGGGCCGAGCTAGAAGTCCCAGATGGTATTCTGTTTTGATGGAAGAACTATTCTAATAGGAAGAAATCCTTGCAAGTTGTCATACCTATCGCTATGCGACTTGACATTATGTATTTTTGTCATGGACAAAGAACTAGCGAGCACTTTGGAAAGAAAAGGTCATTAGAATACTTAACCAGGTGTTACTACTGACCTGGTATGAGTACAGATCATACCCGCTGGGTGGAGACCTGTCCGGAATGCTGTAGAAATAAACCAGGACCCGGGTTGGGCAAATTACCCTTATCCCAGGAACTGTTTGGAGTCAGATTTGCTAGAGTGGCTGTTGACATTATTAGTGGTATAAAATCCACTCCTAATGGAAACATGTGTATGATGGTCATGTCAGAGTATTATACCAAGTACACCCGAGCGTATCCGTTACCGGATCACAAAGCTGCTACTTTTGCTATGGCCTTAGTACAGGGGTGGGTATTGCACCTAGGTGTACTACTCATGTTGCATAGTGACCAAGGCAGGGAATTTGAGTCTAGTTTGTGGCAGGAGATTGCCTTGCAATCTGTAAGACAAGAACTAATCCCTATCGGCCACAGAGTAAATGAGCAAATGGACGATTGGGATGATCAGTTGTGCATGCTTATGCATGCTTATAACAGCACTGTACATTCAAGTACAAACTGTTCCCCTAATCTCCTTGTATTTGGAGAGGATTTAATTATCCCTGCAGACCTAGTCTTTGGCATAGTGAGGATGAATCTGAAAGCACCTTGTCAGGTAATGTTTGTAGAATCCTTAAGGGATACCTTCAAACAAGCCTATGAATGGGTAAGAGATGAATTGCAGAAAACTGCAAGTTGGCAGAGGGTTGGATATGATACAGGCCTAAAAGCCAGATATTTCAATCTCGGGGATAGAGTACTGCATCTACATCAACCTCTTGCCAACCTGAAATTGGCTAGTAATTTGGATGGACCCTTCACACAGGTTATTAGTGACCGCACTGTGATAATTAAATCAGAGATTGGAAGAAGTCAAATGAAGCTAGACTACCTCCATGGAGGGGGAGGGATACCTCTGCCAAAATGTATGGCGATGGGCTGGAGCAAGTGATTGAGCTAGACTGTGTAAAGCTACTGGAAGTGCCTCCCACCCAGAAGAGAAGACCCAGGAGGCCATGGAAGGTTGTAGACCCGAAGTCAGTGGTGCCCCCTGTCGTTACATCTGGCAGGCAGGGGCAAATAAAAAAAGTCTTGGCGGGCTCAGGTAAAAATAAGAGTAAAGGTTCTTCTAAGGCTAAGGAAACTTTGGAAAAGGCTCTTATGAAAACCAGGTCAATAAAAGAGGTCTCAAAACCTCTTCGACAAAGTCCTAGGTTGCTGGGGACTGCCGTAAACTAACCCGTTAAACACAATGAGTGTGGTTATTGTTATATGTTGTAACCTAGTTCAATGTATACCCGAGCCGATCGTGAGTTCTTGGAAAATGACCTGTGACAATATACCAATGGTTATGGCCGGATAATCCAGTGCTTATGCTATCCATAAACTCCATAATACCTTGCGGGTTGTCACAGTTGAAACACGACTACGGGCAGATGACCGCTCGGGTAATGTAAAATGTATGATCTAATTAAGGGCACACGAGAAGGACTTGACCCATTTATGTCAGTCAGGTAACGCGCCGGTTCGAACTTGCGCAGCAATTCAAGTTCGAGGAACCCGCCATATTGTCTTATTCCTGCAAAGGAAGAAGACGTGGCCCGAGGTGGTCCTACTCTTTTGGGAGTTTGAAGCCTTTCTCTGTGTTGATCCGAGTGGTGCCCCACTGGGTGAGCAGTTTATACTGCTTATCCAATTAATCCGTGAATCCCTGAAAGCCACTTCTGCTGATGGGGGAAGAGGCAGTACGCTTTGGCAGCGGTGCCGGTGCCAGCACCCCGCCGGAGTATGGTAGTGGTTCTCCAAAATGCCCTACATACTCGTATGATGATCAACAGTATGATGAAGACTGTGATCAGATGGATCAGCGCAGTACTTCTGTGGAATGGAAGACAGCGATGTAGAATCCTTCTATGATGCATCTGAACATTCCAGACAAGACAGCCCTGAACACCCCCACGGTCAGTCCTCTATGGATCCAGGAACGCCCTATGTAGCACCTGCATCCACAAACCAGTTGAGTGGAGAAGCATCCGGAAAGCTGTTGCAAGACCGCAATCTGATGCCACCTCCACCCCAACTACCCCCACGACTGAGTGTTGGTACTTCAGGTGTGTCGGCCCTTCTTCTCCAGAAGAGAGGCCTACCCACATAGAGATGCCACCACCCGGAAGCCCTGAATGGGCAGATATAGCAGGTCCATATGACAGGTGAATGCTAGCTATTTCTGATGAAATGCTGGTACTCACTGCCGATGGAACGCCCAGGGAGGTTGACTCACGAGTAGTCAATGCAATCTGGGAATGTGCACACCCCCTATGGGCCAACACAATTCCTGAAGTCTGGTTGATGGATTATTATCAAATGGCTAAGGGATTGGTGGTCCATTTGTGGTTTCGCAAAGCTGTCTGGGATGCGAAGATGGCTTTCAGAAGGAATCGGTTTGATAGACCATCCTATGTGTCTGACGCAACCGGTTACAACGGCGTCAAGGCTAAAGAGGTCGCTCGGTACATTGACCGCGACCAGATTCTATTTTTAGAAACTGCAGATGAATACGAAGCAGCAGGCAATGCTGTCTTCAAATACAGTCCAGGGGTCCATATCACGTCTCAAGTAATTGAGGCCGAAGAGGCCGTATTGGTGTCTCTCCAGTAGTCCGACCCGGGATTATACAAAATCTTGTGGTAAGACTGTTGGAGAGACAGTATGCCCTGAGCACCCGGAGATTCCATCTGGGGTAGCGTCAGTGCAAGTGTCACCAGAAATGTCGAGTAAGATGCACCGCTTGATGTCCCCTGACCAGTCCTCACTCTTAGAGGACAAGGCTCAGGCATCCGAGCAGGCTTCAGCTGTCCCACCCAGTATCGACAGTTCTCCCGCTTCCGCTCAGTCTACTCCCGAGAAGGCTGAAAAGAAGTCAGGAAAAACTGGGAGTGGAAAAAGCAAGTCCACTAAAAGAAAAGGGAAAAGGGAAAAACACAAATGTCAAACCCTCTGCCAGTACCAGTCAGGCTGAAGGCACCCAGAGCCACCATGTGTCTCCAAGAGCAACCAATAGGAAGGCAGCTAAGACTTTGGATGTTTCCAGCAATGAAACGGACGCATCCGAATCAGGCTCCTCCACTGGTGAGACTCGGAAGAGGAACAAGAAGAAGGTTTCCCAACGGAAACCCGAAGCTACAATGATATTGTACCTATCTTATCAATTACCTATCATGTAATTTGATTTAAATCATTATCAAATTGTTTTGTCCTGTTAGTCCTGTACCATCTTGCTTTTCTGTAAATTCACCTTATCATTCTAAATTTTTATATAAACAATTGTAATTATATATTACATTTCTATAACTATGTTAAATAAGTTGATTAATACAGAGTGGCCAACTAAAACTAGTTATTAAGCGGCAGCCTTTTTGTCTCATTCAAAATCTGTGAAGGGTATTTACATGGTATACATTGTACAAAGGAATGAAGAAGTTGTTTGTAATATTCTAAGAGACAAACAAATTGTTATTGAATTGAATTGAATATACTGTGTTAACTGGTTCCAGGGCAAATGTGTATTATAAGATACCCTACATAGATCCAAACAGAATAGATCTTCCACACTCCCCTATTTATCTTTCAGGTATGGAATGGTAAATAAAGATAATCACTATGTCTAAATCAGATCCCAGACCTCAGATATCATTCCTTCTAATCAAAATAACCTTGTGTAATGAAAGGATGAAAATCCTAAACTTCTAAGCTCAAGAATTTCTGTTCTATTATCTGAGAGAAGGTATTTGAGAGTGATTGTGAATTATTGAGATTGCTGAGGAAACATACCAATTTCTTGCAAAATATAGCCTCTAATCTATTGAGGTATCTACTTGATAAGCATTGGAACCCACTGAGATTCATTGATTTTCAGCAGATGGTCACAAATCATAGAAGGTTTGCATATGACAAATTTGGATGTATTCCAGCTCCTACACTTAGGATTTTAGTTTCCCCCCTAATTCCTTTGGCTCAAAATGTAGGGCTCATTGAGATCTTCATGTTACATATGGGTTTTGGTGGTCCAATATGCATATTTTGGGCTCCAGGGGGTTAAAATAGGCCCAAAATGACCAATTTTGTAGGGAAAAATCAATAAATCCGACATTTTTCATATTTTTTTAAAAATTTGACAACAGGAATTGGTCCTTCCATTTATGACCACTGAAATCTGAAGGGAAACCAAAATTTTGGACCTAAGATTGCTTTCCTAGGGGCAGTTGGTCTATATTTTTTGAGAAATCATTTTTTTGTAAAGCAGTTTGTCTGGGTGAAAATTTTAGGGCATATGACCCCCTCCTAAAATATCTATGATGTATATGGGTTAATTTTCTGTGCTAACATTTAGAGCTAGTCCCATGCTAAAGTAATCTGGAAAAATAATTGGAATTGCTCCATTATCTTGGCTGTGAGCAGGCCATGAGTATTTTTTCAGCCAGTCAGCCCTTTTTTGGGTGTCTTCCCAAAATATAACTATATTAACTATGTCAGTTATTTACCCCCCACATATATCTAAGTGCCATAGTGTAACATAGTGTAAAACAGATAAATTATCCCTCATGGTTTGGAATAGCAAGGGCAAAAGTCTAAAAAATGTCTTGCCGAATGACATGTCTTGCCGAATGACATTTTAGTTAGATGCTATGTTGAGTGGTTCGTTTCCTAAAGATATTATCATCATATCTCCATGGAAATCTCTAGTCTGGACCATTCTGACCTGTAGATTATTAAAATCATATTAGCATTTATGTCAGGTGCTTTCTTCTTATCATAGAATGCATTCTTCTTATTATAGAATGAACATTCTTGTGATAAACCTTTATCGCAATTCTGTGAATCTGTCTTTCCGAATAACATTTGAGGTACAGCCATGGTGAGGGCTTGGTTTCCTAGAGAAATTATCATCATACTTCCATGGAAATCTCTGGTCTGGACCATTTTGACTTGTAGATTATGGAAATTGTATCAGTATTTATGTCAGATGTGATCTTCCTATCCAATAATGAATGTTTTTTGTGATAAACTTTTTATCACAATTCTGGGAATCTGTCTTCCCGAATGACATTTGAGTTACATGCCATGTTGAGGACCTCTATTGTGAGGTGTTCACATATTTTTGGCCCATTAAACCTTTATACCACCTGAAAGTACACATGGTGGGCATTGTCTTCCACATGATTAAAAGTAACTACCTAAGACTGTGTCACTTTTATGTATACCAGCAAGTTTTGAAATTTCCTGAACCAGGAATTTCAAGGAATTCAGTGAAAATGCCATTTCAGGCCTTAAGAAAAAGGATTCAAGTGTAGGACAAAAGTCCAAGTCCTTTAGCTCCAGCTCTCTGAATCCTACCCTTAGACTCAGAAGTCCACAAAAGTTAACATAAAAGTTGACCAAATACATAAAAGAATTAATTTTGCATGGCTTAAGGGAAAATACCCCCCTAATGTCATTCGGCAAGACACCTTTCCAGGGTCTTCTAGAGTATAGATGTTCAGGGTGTTGCCACAGCAATGGATTTCATATTTAACTGAAAATATTTCGTGGGTAGTTACCCCAACACCTATACATTATCCACAAAAAAATTTCTTTCAGATACTCCAGGGTTTAATCTGAGGCCCCCAAACTCTATGGGAGGCCCCATCTGCCAACTTTCTATGATTTTCTACCAGATATCAGCATGGCTTGAAGGGCAATTTAGGTAATGTAGGGAAAACATGATTAATCTAGACAGTCTCAGACTCTCTATAATATTGGGTATTATCCATTAGCAACAATGTTAAGGCATCTTGAATGGATTAAGAAGTTTTATAAGCAATAGGCCAGACCCATCAGCCATACCACTTAATTGTAACCCTTCACCACTTAAACTCCAACTTTATTCCATTGGTTATCTATCTTTGGGAGGAGATTCTCTCCCTGAGATAACTGTTTTTGTCTCCCTCCATTTTCTGAACTGACCAGACAGGTCCTGCATCTTGACTTTCTCTCACATAATATGGTCAAGGCTGGGACTTTGGGTAACCAGCTACAGCATGACCTAGGTCATGACCTAGACATCTACCCAACATGGCTGACCATGACCACCATGCACAAGGAGAGATGTAGCCTAGAAAAAAATCCTGTAATCTAGGTTTACAAATGGATTATAGCTACTACTGCTGTCTTCTATGTTGATATAAAGTGTTTAAGGTGGCCTCTATGAAATATGGAGAGAAGGCATTAAGGGATAATGGGTGGAAATTCTACCGGTACATCAGGTACCTGTTGGTAAACTTTAATGTAGGGAAATGCTGACTGCCTGTACAGGCTATTAGACAGGCAGTTCAGATGGCCTACATAAGTAATGTAAAAGAAATTAATGAATGAATCTGCTGAGCTTTGATGGCACTGCAGCTACACTCAAATGTGTGTGAGATAATTATTTCAATCATATTCAACCTGAGAGACTAAATCAACAGATGAGTAACTGTCCACAATAATGACAGATGCAGTGAGGCAGGGTATGTATGCAAGCAACCAAGCATAAGGAACATGCAATTATTATATGGCTAATATCGGCGACACTATAGATTAGTACTACCTACACCGTATTCAATGGGGGGGTGGAATATGATCCTAAGTATTAGCGCCATGTTAAAAAAGAAGATATTACCCTGCGCAAGGAACATTTAATTCGAAACTAAAAGCAGCTGCTCGCTCCGTACCACGTGATCTACTTCGTCGAGCAAGGTGTCATGGTGGATCAAAACAAAATGGGCATTGAAAATCAGTAAATATCATTGTGTTTCCTTTTTAAAAGCAAATTCATCCTTAGAGCCATATAATAAATGCAATGACATTTGCTTATTTATTTCATATTTGTCCTCCCTTACAGCCACAGAAGAAATACATGCCTTCCTTTTAAAGTAGAAATGTTACATTGAACTGTTATATTGCACCCTGAAAGCACTAAAGGCAAAATTAGTCTACCCACCCATACTTTCAAAAGGATGTCTGAAGTACACATTAATTCATGTTCAGGTTAAAGATATCTACAAGGGTCCAGCTGCATGCTGCTTATATGCTGCAGTGACAGCTGCTGATTGACCAATGTCCCCTTAGTGTCAGTTTAGGGGTGAAATGATTACAACTTAAATATGGGGGCTAACTTCTGTTCCACAAATCTGTGCATTGCAGGATATAATATTATTGGTAAGTTAACAATTACTGTTATGGAAAAGTAGAGAATATAACCAATGTGCTGTTCTTTTGTTGTCCTCCTGAACTGTGGTATCAGCAGGGAGCATTTATACGTGTACATCAATCAGAGATATCCTGGGAAGAATATTCTTGCACTTCACTCAGATAAATAGGAATATCTTCTACAAGATACTCTTGTATGAATTCAGAATAGATCTTTCATTAATCCAATTGACTGTGTCTCCATTTTATCACATACATATTGGAAATTTGAAACCAGCTTCTCATGTGAACAACTGGTTACCACCTTCACAGTCCTAATTTATATATATATATATATATATATATATATATATATATATATATATATATATATATATATATATATATATATATATATATTCAAATTGCTGAATAGAAACTTGGATGATGACAATTAAATCATGATCTAAAAGATAACCATGTATCAATTCTTGAGACCTGGACTGTGAGATCTATATTGCTGAAAAGGTTGGGGACAACTATTTCAGATTTTCAGTCTTAAGACAACACATCCCATCAAAAATTCTTACCCATTTGTTGTCATACCAACTGGTTACCACCTTCACAGTCCTAATTTATGTATATATATATATATATATATATATATATATATATATATATATATATATATATATATATATATATATATATATATATATACATGGGATCCCTGCCTCCATAGGTATATATTCAAGGATGGTAAGATTACAATTGTATCTTTGCTGGAGCAAGAAATCATCAAGCAATGTAGGTTTTAAAATGATTATCTCATCAGATATTCAAGATGGCTGCCACTTAATTTGTCTAACTCTCTCCCAAAAAGGCAAAAGTATTTATGGCTGCCCCATGCCATAATTATTTAAGCTCCTGTTGTCATACATCTATATATAGGAGTTTTGAAAGGCATTTTACCTTCAATCGCATAGGAAAATCTTAATGATTATCTCATTGAACATTCAAAATGGCTGCCAGCTACCTATCTAGAATGGTTGTATTTGAGTTCCCTGACCTAATGAATGAATAAAGGGTACCTTAGTCTTAGATAGAATTCCTATGTTATCAAATCAAGAAATGAAGAAATTTCCAAAAAAGCTTTTGGTGATATTGCTATTATCTCATTTAGTATTCAAAATGGCTGCCACCTACCTTCTTGGCGGTGAAAAATATGAATTCCTTAACCACTAAAATGTATATTTTGAACTTGGAACCATGTTTCTATGTTGATTAGAAGCGTGATAGATGGTTTTAAAGAAATATGGACATCTTGAATAACTCGAATAGCCCAAGGGTGACAATTTCACACCCACCTGGAAATGTTAATACAGACCCTCTAGATGAATAATAAAGAGAGAAAAAAACTTTAACTGACGAGTCCGGGTTAGGCCAAATATCCCATGAATTCTGCCAGACTAATATAGCATGCCCCTGTTTAACATAGGGGATTAGGATTACTGGTCCTCCAAATCAATCAGAACCAGGGTGATTAATTGCGTGTATCCTGCGGATTCAATAACAGATTTTCATAAAATCAGTGAACAAAATAACAATGGAATCTGTATGTTGCACAATGCAGATTTTATAATAACAATCTTGAACATTGGTGATGTGATATGTGATCATTGGGTGCATGAATGCCGTTTCTCTTCAAATGCCGCTCCTCCTAAGGGAAGCCTGGTCAAGCCTTGATAATAGAATGTTGTATAATCTTTTCGGAAATATATCTGTAAAGCAAGTCACATCAGGTATTCGTTCCAGAGATAATGACATCATATAGCAAAAATATGAGACACTTTAAATTCTCAATAGCACAGTTTGAATATCGATTCCTGGTAGCAATGGCCTATTCGAAGAACCATATATAAGTATGGAGCGCTGTATGTTTACTAAAAAGCTGCAAATGGTATATGACATTGTCAATGCTATGAACAGTGCGTTCACACCTTTCTGATGGTATATTTGGCTAATGAACATTCAAAATGTTTGTTGTTTTTTTATCATACAAAGAACGAATAGATGGTGAAGTTAATTGTTAGCATTGACAAGGGAAACCTACTAATATGCAGACTGAATCTTGATAAGCGTTCCTCAATGGATAAATAATGTGCAAATATAGGTTAATGAACAATAACGTTAGGGTGCAGATCTTTAGTTGGTACACAACAGGCATACATCATGAATACACATAACGTAGGGACACGTACCCCAGCAAATTGTCGTGAGTCCTGGTCAACCTGTGTGAAGTGGCTCACACATGTCGCTAGATGGAACACAACGTCATTATAGTACAAGATCACCAGGAATAGCAATTGCTATGCCACGTGAGTCTAACACACAGTGGCAAAAGATGACGGAATGAGTTATCACTCAAAAAGGAGTCACCATTGATGACCAATCATGATGACAGATGACAACAATTTGCTGGGGTATTGGGGTGTAGCATAGGAATGAGTTTTAGTCAGAAAAAGTGTGCATATTATGAAATGGAACACCAAAAAGGCATCATAAACACACTGATTAAAGGGTTAATACGGTTGACAATATATGCAGAACATTCCCTTTTGGACTTTAAGTTCCATAACAAATCGCAAAAACAGAAGTAACCATAATGTTGAAGTTGCCTATCATAGAAGCCTTTCCCCCGTCAAATTGAATAATGATGTAGGGGGGTTTTGTCCATTGGAAATGCATTTTCCCTATTCTCTGTACAGTTGCCGGTTACAAAACATTATATATAAGAAAACACAAGAATTACTGTATTTGGCCCACAATGTATCTATTGATGTAGTGACCAATATACTAAGTTCCTAGCAATGATGTCTTTGATATATGTCACTGGTAGATCAGCCAAATTTCAAATTATCCTTCAACATTTTAATTGGACATCTACAATTGAAAAAAAAAAGAGATTATTGATATGCTTAACTAGATCAAAGTTCCATGGAAATCACAGTGGGCGACCAACACAAACCCTGGTGTTATTTCTTATCACCTGCCTGGTGGTCAGTTAAACACTGAACTATCGGATTATGATGTAACATATTTCAACAGCAATGCAAATGAGAAAATATAAATAATGGACGCGAAATTATAATCTGGTTGAACATATCAATGTGTTAGCAGTTGTAATTCTTCTTCTTTTTTCAAAGCTGTACAAATTGTCCACTCAAGTGTTGCATGAACTGATCGATGTAGGACCAATATTCAATCAAACTATTATAAAACACTAGGTATCATTTCGATCACAGGTGACTTTACTGATAAGATAATAACATTATGACAAACATGAGATATATGTTTTATACCTAACCATTATAGGCATCTCTGGTACACTTATACTGTCAACAATACTGAATGATGAGTCAATAGTTGTGTATCATGCATGCATAATTATATCATCATTAAAAGTAAATCCTATTCTGTAGGGACTTGTTCCCGAGACTGAATAAAATGCTGAAGTTTAAAAATGTCAAGCATGTGGCAAATCCAAATTCTACATAAACCGATGCAAAAGCCTGAGGTGTCGAAACCAAGAACCATTTTTCCTTGTCTCTGGGATTTATTACACGTGTTCCTTTCACTCACGTATCATATTTTTGGTTTTTATAGTAAGAGGTTCCATCGTATGATGGCATTGTATTGTTAATGTTATACTTATAGTACCACGGGTGCAATATGAAAAGGATGCTAACTGTAAAAAGGGTGTTTGATAAAACCATATATACAGTAACCATGACCTTCCATGTCAGCCAACAGATCCGAATCATACAAACAGAAAGAGAGGCCAGTGTATTTACAATAGGCTGATTTACAATCCCTTATAGGGCCTCTAATCAAAATATTTGATATTTCCTTATTGAAACACTTTGTTAAGATCACTCGTAGCCTTCTATTAGGACACCATTGCAGATTAATCGGCCTATATCAGTGGAGGTACGAGAGGCAGATATTTAGAATTGTGGGTAATGTTCCTTCAAAAATAAACCATTTTTCTAAAGACTATGCATTTTTTTGTTATGACATTGTGGAAGAATCTTCATGTGTAGGCCTTGAGAAAATGCATACGCACAGCTGCATTCTGCTGGGCCTATCATGAAAGTGAACTGTGAGGTCTAGTAGTTTATTGTGAAACATTTGAAAAAAAAAGAGAAAAAAGAAATATTGACTACAGACCACTTACAGTGCCCTAATTTACAATAGGCTTAATTTAACGGTCTTTGACTTCCCCTGTCGCAACCATTCAATATGAACCGTGTCTCAGAAAAATGTAAAGACATCTTGAGGCGGTATGGTCGCGTAATTCTAAGGCCATTTTTTCCATTCATCAATATATTCAGTCTATTTCTTTCCAAATAGCAAACAACATGTTGGAGTCATAACGTTGGTATGAAATGTGGCTTCGTGCAAAATTAAACACTACAAGTATCATGTAATGTGGTACTTATTTAAATTAAGACTATAAATATTTACAGAAATATATACACCCAGGCAATTCCTGGACTGGTTAACTCTATCTCAGCTACATCCATCTGCAGCTTGGAGATGGTACAACCTATAATACAAAAAGTCATTCTCAAGTGTTCTGCCGTGGACATCAATGGGTTAATTGCAAAGTTACACACCCCACCGCACAGCCCTGCAATATGATCAACAGTCCAGATGGGTCACACAATAAAATTGTATCTCAAATGTATATCTGTTTGATTAACTCCGCATTATGCCTATCGACCACTGGGATCTTCGGCCGACTTTTGTGTAGGGAATGTATGGCCAAAGTTGGCCGAAGAGGTTCAGTGGACTATAGGTATTACAATTTGTACCAGGACTTGTGGCCTTAGACATTCCAGAACATAGACTTTTCAACATATCTCTCACAGGAGAATGCCGAGACTGTCACCCTATTAGCTAGAAATCACTACCTACAGACCTGAGAAGGGGAAATCACCCCAGCAGCCCGACCTTGGTTACTTCAGGCGTGGGAATCGAATTTACCATCAGGGCAAAAGGGGTACTATTTCACCTATCTTTGACCCAGTTAATCTTATCTTCACAATGTCATCAGGTTTTCACAAGACTTGGACAGTTTCCCCACACTCCTGTTTAGGATTTTGAGAAGTACATTTTCCCTGGCTTTCCTGAGGCAGCCCGTCGTGTTTTCTTCACTGTCCCTCTTCTTTAACGGTTTCTTTTTCTTCCTTCTCCGTTTGAGCCTTTCTGGGTTGAGTCTAATCTGTTTGACCACGCCAACCAGCAGGTCGTCTACCTTGTGGTTCAGTGCTGCAGATACTTCGATGTACTTTATGTCGTAGGTGGCAGCAGTGGATTTCCCCTCTGACAAAAGAAAAGAAAGCGAAATCAGCATAATTCGCACCTTTTAGATTCAACATTCATTTCTTATCTGCATATATATATATATATATATATATATATATATATATATATATATATGTGTGTGTGTGTGTGTGTGTGTGTGTGTGTGTGTGTCTGTGTGTGTGTCTGTGTGTGTGTGTCTGTGTGTGTGTGTGTCTGTGTGTGCTTCCCTTCACTGAAAGGCATTGTTAAGTAAAAGCGGAACAATGATGGTAAGATAATACTCTGCTCTCTAATACCTATAGTCCACTACGAGTCATTTGCCACATTTTACATAGGGTCTGAATGGCTCATTCACACAATAGAGGCCAAGTGGACTATGGGTTTAATGCTCATAGTCCGTTAGGTCTTTCTCCCCAGATTATATAGTCTTTGTATGGCTCTTTTGCGCAATAGAGGCCAAGTGGACTTATGATTTAAGTGGTGTTGCTGTCTAAGACCCATAGTCTACTTGGCTTTTCGGTGGCGAATGAGCCATACGTTTCCTATGTAAATTGCTACGATAGAGGCCAAGTGGACTCTCGATGTAACAGCAGCAAGTCTGAGTGAGAAGCTGTGGAAGCTCTAGTCATTCATGTCATTACCCGGCAGTGTGATAGAATTGATTAATACTTTGCTACATTTGATTTGATTGCTCACTGAAACGAATGAATCTTGTGGCAGTCAGGACCTTATGGAATGTTCAACTACCCGCACGCACAATTACTCTCAAATTATCTTCGAGAGTACAGCATTTTGTGTCAATTCTGATACGATGGCTTTTCACATCTGTGTTTCTTCTGATATCGTGTCATGAAAAGCCCACTTCCAACATTACAGCACTAAATGTGACGCATCACATCCCTGGCTTTTATTACAGCAATTCTTATAGATCAAGAGAGAAGCCAACCTTCTGTGCAACCTTTTCAATTTTCATTTGCTTAAGAAAATACCCATGACCTAATTCATTTACATTATGTTTCATCATCGTACTACAGAGCCCCTGATAGGACAAAATAAAAAGATTTTTTTCAGGCAAAATATATTCCTGCGTGTACTGGGAGTAGTATGTGCTTAAGGAAAGGCAGGTGGAAGTGGTACAACCGCACTGTACTGGAGGATCTTTATTACATGCCAGAGTAAATAGAAACAGTGATAGACAACTGGACTAGCTGGACAGAATCCAGCCGATGGATTATAGTGTGCAAGTACGTGTTCCACGAAGACTGAAGGTGATATCTCAAGCAGTGGTTTATGGAGGAAGCTGAACTATTCAAACCCATTCTACTCAGATACTCAATTGTCTTATGCAATACACACTGGCATGGTACACTCCACCCCGAGTCTCAGCATTTATAGTATTCGCTTTTTAGTCTAGATTCAACATACATATATATATATATATATATATATATATATATATATATATATATATATATATATATATATATGTGAGCCAGCAAGCAGAAAGGACAGTTACTGCGGGATTTAGTACCAGATTTAGCCACCAGGGGGCACCACTATGGACTAGAATAGAAAAAATATGACTAAAACTGTTATAGGCTACTTTTTTATGGAGAATTCAATGGTTTTTGATAAAATGTTCTATTTTGGGTAGAAAGGTTCCAAATTTGGCATGTAAAAAGAATGTTTTTGGGCCAAAATAGGCATTTTTGTTGATTTCTGTTGCCATGGAAACATGATTTTCATTCTAAATAGGAAAATCAATGATTCCATTTGAATTCCATTTGGAGGAACACCCCACAAGGTTTACTATGGCGAAAACAGAATGAAAATACCATTTCTAGATCAAAAGTTATGGGCAAAAGAATAAAAATTTATACGAATTTAGCTAATTAGCATAAATTATGCTAATTAGCTATATATCTCATGACCAATTAGACATAGAGCTTATTAACATTCTTGAAATGGTCACACCTACCCAAATCTAGCAAGCCATTCCTCCAAAACTAACAGGAGTATCTTCTCATGCTATGTATCACTGTAAAGCTAATGATTTGAATTTTAAAGTTGACTTTTAGCACGGAGCACCCTTTCTCCTTGCCTCTACACATATATGGAACTATATACACTCGTGTATATTTATATAATTAGCCGCGGACGGTTAGGGACTACTTTCAGCTCGTAAGGATACCAATGATGTCATAGTGTGACGTCATGGTCAACAACTCCACTGGTATAAAAGGGGGCGTGTTCAAGCTAACCGTCATTGGCCCGTTTTCACCTGTACAGGTAACACCACGCTAGGTGTTCCCTGGAATTTTAACGGTTTTCTTGATTGAAATTTGATTTTTCAAATCAAGATGGGGAGGAAATCAACTAGAGTTGCCAAAGCGGCTATAGCCTCTAAAAAATCGGCCAAATCGGCTAAGAAAACGGTGGAATCGGTCAATTCAGGATTTGCGAGTGAGCTGGAATCTTCTGGGGTGGATCGGAGGTCCATCTCACCCAACCACACTAAGGGTTTGGAAGGAGAACAGCTCATTGACCAGACGGAGAGACTGAAGTCGTTGGAGGACGAGTTGTGCAGTATCAAAGGCTTGCTGCAGGAGCTGGTAGCTGGAAGGGACAGGAAAGACGAGACGAAATCTATTGAGGGGGCGTGGCAGCATACACGTGCGAATGTTTGTCAACGACCAGTGACGTCATCTCACCGAGAGCGCAGCCGCGTAACCAGGCAGCGGTCTCCTAGCGTCCTTAGCGACGGTTCGAAATGGGACGAAGTCGGGCATCGTGGTCGTCGCCGGAGATCGAAATCATCCTTTTCCACTCGTCACAGACCTCGGTCGTCTTCAGGAGGGTCGTCAGTAGATTCTACTACGTCCAAGCTTCACACCAATACCAAATATGGTGAGTTTGACCACGAAATGTATGTAAAAAAACGGGAAAAGATCGATACCGTTGAGAAATTGATGCTAGTCAACTTGAATTTTATCTTAGATTATTACAAGGACAACAGTGATGTAGAAGGCATGTTGAAACATCTCCAAGTTCTGGTTGAAAAGGCTGGTACAAGAATGTATACAGTAGCAGCCTTATTGGCATACGACAAATCAGTTAGGACCAGGGCAAATAAGGATGGGATAGAGGCCTTTGGGATTATAGACAACTCTGACATTCTGAGGCACTTAGCATATGATGGTACTGTTCAAGCACAGAAGGCATACGCCACCAAGGCTAGGAATGGTATCAAACAAAAAATCTCAAATAACCCTTGCTATGCTTTTAATAGAGCAGAAGGTTGTGTAAGGGACCCCTGCAAGTATAGACATGTTTGCAGTGCTTGCAGTTCCTCTGGTCATGGCAAAACTGAATGCCAAAAATCCAGGAATGAATAGGAAACTGTAGGTGGTCGATGTCCCATAGCTTGTTATGATTTTTGTTTGGTGCCTGACCAAGTTATGGTAGGTGTGGTAGATGTCGACTTGCCTTCACCAACTCCAGTACAGGAGGTAAATCATACGGAGGTTGTTAGAGATTGTATTCTTTCAACTGAATCCGTAGCAGAGCAAAGTATTTTCCAAGAATTTAATTCGTTAGAAAATAATACAAATGTTACTTGTGATAGTCTAATACAGGTTGGTAATGAACCGCTTTTTACTGTTAGTGTCAGAGATTTGCCTAGCATCAGGGTATATGACGACTGTATAAGAGGTGTATGTACTTGTGTTCATTACATTGGTGGTGAGAGAGCTCAAATTTTGCCATGTAGGGTAGCTTCTCTCCTTCAACAAAAAGGCCTCATTGATATTAGTGGTAAAGAGGCTGATTTTCTATGGCATGGTTTTGTTCAAGGATTTAAGATTGTGGATCCGGACTGTCAAACTACGTATGATTGTAAAAATTATAAGTCAATCCTCGAGGGAAAATTCTATAATGAATATTGTGGTATATTATCAGACGAGCTAGAGGCTGGTCTAGTCTCGAAGAGTGATAGTAAACCTCGTTGTATCCATGCTCTGGGTGGGGTAGAGAAGTCTAATGGCAAGTTAAGACCCATAACCGACTGCAGCATGCCTGATAAAATTTCTATTAATAATTTTATGGATACCACTAGCTCAACTTTTTCTTATAATAATATTAGCACGGTGACTGCTCAGTTAGAGAAGGACGAGTTCATGAGCGTGGTGGATTTGAAGTCAGCATATAGGTCTATAAATGTGTATGCACCTCACACTACCATGCAAGGTTTCAGATGGGATTTTGGGCATGGTGAGGAATATTATGTGAGCAACAGGTTAACATTTGGTCTGAAATGTGCTCCATTTATTTTTAACAGAATCTCTGATTTTATTGTGGAGGTGGCAAAATTCTACGGTGTAGAAAAAATTGTAAATTATCTAGATGACTTTATAATTATAGCAGATTCTTATGCTGAATGTCTTAGGCAGAGAAATCTATTGATGGAATGTATGGCTTACATGGGCTTTGTAGTATCCAAAGAAAAGGTGACCGACCCATCTCAGGTTTGTAAGTTCTTAGGCATTAACATAGATTCAGTTAAGTTGGAACTGTCTTTGCCTATTGAAAAGGTTGAAAAAATGGAAAATCTCTTGTTAAATAACGTTAATAAGAAATTTATTTCTAAAAAGAACCTAGAGAGGATCGGTGGTTTAATGTCCTTCTGCTCCCAAGTTGTTAAGGGTGGAAGAACCTTTAGTAGCAGGATTTTTGATCTTTGTGCCAGGGCGAGACCTAGAGGTATTATAAAAATTTCTGAATGTACTAAGAATGATATGGAGTGGTGGTTAGAGTTCTGCAGGACTTTTAATGGTAAGAGCTTAATTCTAAATGATGTGGTCGATACACATATGTACTCTGATTCGTCTATTAAGGGCTTTGGAGCCTGGATGGGTAAAGATTTTCTATACGGAGACTGGACATCTGTTGATAAATTTAATCTTGGAGAAAATCATTTCACTGACCCTCCAATTCTTGACAGTCTGAGTAAACATCATCGAAATATCAATGTATATGAACTATACCCTGTTATGATGGGTTTAAAACGCTGGATTTCTAGTTATAAAAACAAAAGAATACATTGTATAACGGATAATATGCAAGTTCTAGCTATGATTAATACAGGCAGGTCTAAAAACAAACTTTGTATGGAATGGCTTAGAGAAATTTTTTGGTTGTGTTTCATTAACAATGTAGAAATATTCGCTACATACATTAGGTCAGAGGACAATATCCTTGCTGACCAGTTGTCGAGGCTTGCATATAAGGGTATGCCTGGTAAATGTATAACTTCTCTCCATGAAAATGGTATGTGTTGCTTTAATTCCAGAATGGAAAAGGTTGCAAAAAAGGAAAGAGTGTCTTTTAACGAAGGGTGTATCAGAGAATACGAGGAGAACAAGGAAACAACAACTTAACAGGTATAAAAAATTTTGTAATCAATTTAAATTATCTAAATTTCCTTGTTCTCCCTCACAGGCTGCTACATATGCAGTATATTTATCGGATTATATGAAACCTTCTTCTGTAAGGAATTATTTATCTTCCATTTGGTATCATCAAAAACTCTCAGGTGGCTTAGATCATAGCGGTAATTTCATGCTAAAAAAGGTGTTGGATGGTATTGATAGAAATTATTCTATTCCTACTAGGGTTATTCACCCACTGAGTCCAAAAGAAATGTTACGTATTAGATCGTACCTGGATCTCTCAAACAGGGCTGACCTGAAATTTTGGTTAGCTATTCTCTTATGTTATAGAGGTGTCCTCAGGATAGGGCATGTCGTGTTGTCTCCTCATACACTGAGGGTAGGTGATGTTAAGGTATGTAAAAGTTATGCTAGTCTTCGCATTAAAACTTCTAAAACGGACCAGCTTGGGTCCCATTCTTTTAATATATATTTATGTAGGGACGATACTTCTTTGTTATGTCCTTGTGGAGACTTAGGAAAATTGTGCACAGGTAGGGGTGTGAGGGAGTTATTATTTAATATTAATGGTGTTCCTCTACAATACCAATATATTAATTCGAGATTAAAATCTTTATCTCTACGTGCTGGTATCAAAGGCTCAGTCTCCACTCACTCTCTTAGGCATGGAGGTGCTACTATGTTAAAGGATTCTGGACTCAGTGTAGACTCCATTAAGAAGAAAGTAAATTGGAAATCTAATTCTATTTTTACATATTTACATAATCATAAAAATGAACTTTTGGAATTAGATAGACTTTGCCAATCTCAATTGCATTGTTGATTGGTATGTGTTTGTTCACATGTGTTTGGCGTGTTTAGGTGTTTGGCATGTATGGTGCTGATAGCCCCAAGGTCAGTAACCCACCAAACTCATGTGTTTGTGATATGATCATTTACATTACTGTAGCTTATTTATTATTACCTCATATCATCATTATTACTATCGTTATTACCGGTATTATTATTCCCTGGTAGCGAGATAACTTATGGAACTGTATACACTCGTGTATATTTATATAATTAGCCGCGGACGGTTAGGGACTACTTTCAGCTCGTAAGGATACCAATGATGTCATAGTGTGACGTCATGGTCAACAACTCCACTGGTATAAAAGGGGGCGTGTTCAAGCTAACCGTCATTGGCCCGTTTTCACCTGTACAGGTAACACCACGCTAGGTGTTCCCTGGAATTTTAATTTTTACTATTTAATACTATTGTTATTACTATTGTTATTACTGTACCATTGTTATTATATTATGCATTTTACTGACTATGCTTTGTTAACTAATTATTATAGTTGTTTTAATAAAGGCATGTATGGTGCTGATAGCCCCAAGGTCAGTAACCCACCAAACTCATGTGTTTGTGATATGATCATTTACATTACTGTAGCTTATTTATTATTACCTCATATCATCATTATTACTATCGTTATTACCGGTATTATTATTCCCTGGTAGCGAGATAACATATATATATATATATATATATATATATATATATATATATATATATATATGGGACTATATACACCCGTGTATATATATATATATAATTAATATGTGCAGTGGTTGGATCTATTTGCCTCCAGGGCGCGCATTGGTATGTATGACGTCACTGTAAACAAATAGCGCCTATATAAGCTCCGGGATCCAAATTAACCGTCAGTTGGCGGATTCTCCTTGAGCGGCACACACCACGCTGGGTGGTGCCAGAATTTTAAATTTATTCTTTGTGTTTTTTCGTATAAATACGGTACTGTACTCTGCAATATGGGTAGAAAATCGACAGGTGGTGTTAAAACCAAGCCTGGTACTAAGAAAACTGCAAAGAATACGAGGAATAAGGCCGACTCTAGGATTTCGAGCAGCTCTGATCCAAATATGGTTGACCCCGTGTCACCTATCCCAATAGCTTCGGGAGTTAATTTGGGCTTATCTGCTGACCAGACGTTCATCAATCTGGAGGAGAGGACTACGGTAATGGAAAACCAGCTTGCTGATATCAAGGATCTTCTGGAGACCATAGCGGCTAGGCAGAGCAATCCGGTAGAAGGGGCGTGTCAAGCGGACTCACGTGGTGGTGTTTTGACGCAGGATTCGAAAGGCGCTGTAACCAAGCAACGGGGGAGACGTAGACAGCGCTCACCTAGTGACCGGGGAAGCCATGACAACAGGAATCCAAGATGGCGACGGAACCGTTCTCCTTCGTCGGGGTCGGATGAAGATTCGTCCTTCTCAAGAAGTTCCTCTACTGATACTACCCATTCTACACGTAAAAGACATCGGGGTGAGTTCGATCAGAAGAATTATCTAGAGAAAAATTCCAAAATTGATTGTATTGAACGGTTAATGTTGGTAAATGTACGTCTTGCGAAAGACAAGTATGAGGAGGGCGAGGACATTTTCCATTTACTTGGTCACCTTGAAATGTTGGTCGAAAAATCAAGTACAAGAATCTATACGGTGTCAGCTTTATCTAAATATGACAAGTCTGTAAAGGATAGGGCAAACAAGAACGGTTTAAAAGCCTTCGAATAAGTTGACAACTCCGATATCCTTAGATATTTATCATACGACGGGACCGTTCAGGCCCAGAAAGGACAGGTGGGAAAACCCAAATCTTTCAAATCTAGGTCAGCTCGTACTTGCTTTGCTTTTAATAGAGCTGAAGGCTGTAGGGAGGATCCCTGTAAATACCGTCATGTTTGTGATGTATGTGGTTCCCCAAGCCATGGCAAGGATAAATGCCAGAAAAACAAAAAGGACTAGTGTGTCACCCTTAGGCAGGGTCCTACTTTGAAATCTGAAAATTTGATGCCTGGTTTTAATGTAGTATGTACGTTTGACCCGCCTAAGCCCCCCGTTTCTATCATTCCGGGTGATAAAATTAATAATGATAGTGTGAATATGTATAATTCGTGTGAATTGTCAAAGAATTTATTTAATTCTTATAGTTACCCAGTACAGGGTGAGGTGGATCCACTTTTTACGGTGGAATGTTTAAATAGACCCAGCATCAAGGTCTATGACAGTTGTGTAAATGGGGTATGTATGTGTGAGCATTTCATTTATGGTAGGAAGGCTCAGATACTCCCGTGTCGGCTGGCCAGTTTTCTTAGGCAGTCAGACCTTATTAATATCAATCAGATTGAGTCTGATTTTCTATGGTGTGGTTTTACCGAGGGTTTCAAAATTATTGACCCAGGGTGTGATACAACGTATGATTGTAAAAATTATAAGTCTATTTTAAAAGGTAAATTTTATAACGAGATGTGTGGTATTATTGAGGAGGAGCTAGCCCAGGGGTTGGTTACGAAGTCAAATGTCAAACCCAGGTGTGTCCATGCTTTAGGCGGTGTGGAAAAATCTAATGGTAAACTCCGTCCTATCACTGACTGCAGTATGCCTGATAAGATATCTATAAATAATTACATGAGTACCACTTCTAGTCCGTTTTCATACAACTCTATTAACACTGTTACAGCTCAGTTAGATAGAGACGACTTTATGTGTGTAGTAGATTTAAAATCTGCGTATAGAAGTGTTAATGTCTATGGCCCACACGTGGATTATCAGGGTTTCAGGTGGAATTTTGGTAATGGAGACGAGTATTTTGTGAGTAACCGTTTGACATTTGGTCTAAAGTGTGCTCCATATATATTTAGTAGAATATCTGATTTTTTGACTGCTGTAGCTAAATTCTATGGTGTAGATAGGATAGTAAACTACCTAGACGATTTTATTATCATAGCTCAGTCTAGAGAGGAATGCTTACGTAAAAGGAATATCCTCATTGAGTGTATGGAGTATTTAGGGTTTGTTGTGTCGAAAGAGAAGGTGACTGAGCCCAACCAGGTGTGTGTTTTTCTGGGTATAACAATTGACTCCAGGTGTATGGAGCTGTCCCTACCACAGAGTAAGCTAGATAAAATGAGCCTGGCAATAGACGAGTGCTTAGGTAAAAAATTTGTATCTAAGAAGACGTTGCAGAAAATTGGTGGTTTGATGTCTTTTTGTTCCCAAGTAGTACGTGGTGGTAGAACCTTCAGCAGGAGATTATTTGATCTTTGTACAAAGGCCAGGAATAGGGGTGTTATTAAACTTAATGAGGAAACCCAAAATGACCTACTGTGGTGGAGGGATTTTTGTAAAATTTTCAATTGTAGAAATATCATTCTAAATGATAATGAATGTACTCCTATGTATTCCGATTCCTCTGTACAGGGCTTTGGGGCCTGGTTTGATAAAGATTATTTTTATGGTACTTGGAATGACTCTAATCCTATGGTGGACTGTACAGGTCATTTTGTTCAGGCTCCTAGGCTTGATAATCTCAAACTTCACCATAGAAATATTAATGTTTACGAGCTTTATCCAGTGGTGGTAGGCCTTAAATGCTGGATTAAGAAGTTTTCTAATACCAGAGTTCATTGCGTTACGGACAACATGCAAGTATTGGCTATGTTGAATACCGGTAGGTCCAAGAATAAGTTGTGTATGTCCTGGTTGAGAGAAATTTTTTGGCTATGTTTCATATATAATATTGAAATATATGCAACATATATTAGGTCTGAGGAAAATGTTTTAGCTGACCATTTGTCTAGGCTAAATTACAGAGGTGTCCCACAGAAATGTAAAAATGTTTTAACTGAGTATAACATGTGCTGTTATGATTCCAGGCCTGAGGGAGCTAGAGCGGAGAAGGAGAAGGTTTTTGTACAGGGGCGTGGCTGAGTCCACACGTAAGGTTCGCAAACAGCAGTTTAGCAGGTACAAAAAATTTTGTAAAAAATTTAATCTCTATCCCCTACCTTGTTCTCCTTCTCAGGCTTCGTTGTATAGTGTATATTTATCAGATAAAATGAAACCTATTTCTGTTAGGAACTATTTGTCTGCAGTGTGGTATTATCAGAAATTAAAAGGTTATTCTGATTATAGTAGTAATTTTATTGTAAAAAAGACTCTGGATGGTATCGAGCGTGATTATAAATGTTCTTCTAATAAGACATATCCTTTAACTCCCAGTGATATGTTAAAAATCAAATCTAATCTGGATTTGTCTGTGTATGAAGATGTAGTCTTCTGGTCAGCTATCTTATTGTGTTACCGAGGTGTGTTCAGGGTGGGCCATGTAGTGGACTCCCCTCATAACCTTAAATCAAAGGACGTGTCTTTGTCTGGCGATTGTATTCGGATTGATGTTAAAACTTCTAAAACTGACCAATATGGTAGGAGGCCTTACGTGGTATATTTAAAACGTAATGATTATTCTGGTCTTTGTCCAGCTAGGTACTTGGAGTTTTGTAAGGCTTCAAAAAATAGATTATTGTTCACTATATGTAACAAACCTTTAACTTATAACTATGTTAATACCAGGTTGAAGGCTATGGCTGTAAAATGTGATATTTCCCACAAAGTTTCAACTCATTCACTCCGACATGGTGGGGCGACCCTGTTAAAAGATTCTGGTTTAAAGGTCGATGATATTAAGAAGAGAGCAAATTTGAAATCCAATGTTGTATACAGTTATTTACATGATTCTAAGAAGGACTTATTGGCTCTAGATGTGATGTTATAGTGTGGAATGGTGTATCCATTGTGTTTGGCGGTTTTTTGGCATGTACAGAATTGATATTGACCAAGTCAATTCTCACCAAACCCATTGTCTCCTTCCTTATTCCACTTGTGATATTATTATAATATTATTATGATAATTATAATTATTATTAACCGAACATATTAACTTATGGGACTATATACACCCGTGTATATATATATATAATTAATATGTGCAGTGGTTGGATCTATTTGCCTCCAGGGCGCGCATTGGTATGTATGACGTCACTGTAAACAAATAGCGCCTATATAAGCTCCGGGATCCAAATTAACCGTCAGTTGGCGGATTCTCCTTGAGCGGCACACAGCACGCTGGGTGGTGCCAGAATTTTAAATTTTTACTGTGATATTTTATTGTTACTGCTTTATTATTATATTGTTATTCTATATATTGCTAATTATTATTGTTGTAATTTATTGTCTTATTTGATAAAGGCATGTACAGAATTGATATTGACCATGTCAATTCTCACCAAACCCATTGTCTCCTTCCTTATTCCACTTGTGATATTATTATAATATTATTATGATATTTATCATTATTATTAACCGAACATATTAACTTATATATATATATATATATATATATATATATATATATATATATATATAGTGTGAGAAAACTGTTCATATTGCCTGCTGTGTCTTCAAGTTTACAAATGGTGTGTCCCATCCCAATCAGCAATGGAGCATTGGGCCATGCTTGTCCACACTTGGCCCAATATAAGCCGACATAACAATGTCAGACATTGGCCCGATAAGCCGACATTGGACCAATGTATCCTTGCTACCTGGGATATTGGTTAATACATATTTACACCAATTTTCCCGTTATCCACTTACCTTGTTCTGCAACAACACGTGCCCTCATGAGGTCTGTCTTGTTGGCTACAAGGATAACAGCCAGGTCTGAGCCCTCACTATTACGTATGTTGTAGAGTAGATCTATAGCCTTCTGGAAGGACGCCCTGTCTGTCACTGAGTACACCACTATGAAGGCATCTATTGCTGCCTGACGCCATTCCTCTGGATTCTGAAATAGAGTCATCCTGTTACTTGTTATGTCATTTAATACAGGATATATCTGTAGGTCGAATCCCACGATCTAATTCTCAGAGAAAGATTCTGCAATTTAGCAACCTGTTGCAATTTGGTGTTCTGTTTATAAATTGCAAGAGGTATAATAGCTACAGGGAGGCATAAAGGCAAGGAGACAGACCCTTGCAAATTGGGTGACAAATTATGAGACAGATAATTAGATATTTTTCCTTGCTTAAATGAAACGTTTCTGCAATCTACACTACAACTGACAGGAGTCGAAATGGAGGGGGTCACTCCAGATATCTATTAGGTTATGAGCATAGAATTTCCTAGACAATTGACATGCGGGCCTCCCTAGCCCACTTAAAATGGTCTATTTCTCCTCTTTCCTATCCCCTTGGATGTGTATGGTGCACATATGCGTGGGCACTCACATATTCCCTTGTGAAATTGTGTGATGTAATTCTCGCCATGAATATGACCTTAGGTGTCGAAATGGCGTTAAACCTCTATTACTCACTCACTCACTATTGACATGACATCGTGTGTAATATGTGTCTTTTATTGCCAATCAACATTAAAGAGTTGTGTTTAAATTTATTGTCACCATTTGATGAAATATCAATGATGACAGTTTCCTAGACATAATTATGTGAAGTAACACCCCCAAAATAAAAATCTGAGGGCAGAAGAATCACAACAGTGTGGTCCAAATTGCAGAGATTCAATTTCAACTATAAGCAAGGAACACAGTTTGCAAGAGGCCATAATTGCATAGTCTTTTGAGTGGTAGATTGCATTGTGGAATTCGACCTTATTTGACGTGGATGATGCCATGAAATAAGACTTAAAACTGAACTATCAGAGCTGGGGAACCACAACACTGTTGTGAGGAATACTACCCTATTTTATTATATCGTGAAAATCGCCAATTTATTAATGGGTGCAATATCTTGGTGGATCTCTGCACTTGTAGATTGATTTTGAGCTTAAAGGTGGAAGTCTGATTTTTTTTTTTAAGTGGAAGCCAACTGAATGGGCCCTGGATGATAATTGGGAATATTCTAATACGTTTATGTGATGTGCCTCATACTTCAATGTTCAGTGCTTTCAAGAATGTTAAGCAAAGAACGCCAAACCGCCTGTCACATCTGCCACTCCGTCATGATAGAACAAGGTTACATTGCTATCGTTTACTGTTAGGATTCTTACCTCAGGGTCGGGTAGATCCGTAAACTCTAGGAAGGAATCTTCACCATCAATACACACTGGTACGGTACACTCCACCCCGTTATCTGCGAATGACAACAGCGAAAATGAGACGTTTCCCGAGAAACCTATGTATGAATGTAGGAGGGGCTGGTGCGAAATATATTCCTGAGAACTCCATCAGCTCCATACCACTATAAGAAATGTGGCTAAGGTCTCTACAGTTGTGTGCCTCCCTACGACCAACATTAGGGAGTGGTCATTTATTATCAACAGGGGGGGGGGTGGTGGGCTTGAGGGCGGCGTAAAAAATTCTGACCCCTCTCGAGGGGGGGGCTAAAAAAAATTGACCCCTCTTGAGGGGGGCTAAAAAAATTTACCCTCTTTTTAGCAAAAAAGCCAGCGCGCTACTATAGATAAAAGAGGGTGCGCAAAAATTCTCCGCGCCTCCTGGGCGGGGGGGGGCAAAAAATTTGTTACTGCCGTAAAGGGGGGGCAAAAAATTTTCGCGTATCTGCGCGAAAACCCACCACCCCCCCTGTTGATAAATAATGACCACTCCCTTACATGGTTGTATTACCACCCCCAGCACCATCCCTGTGGACCCCCCCCCCCCCACCGCTTCCATAGATGATGTCTTCCACGTGGACTGTCCGACCACGATGGGATTCAAAAGGATAGCTAAGTCCTGGGAGGGCATTCACAATATTGTTAATTGGCAATTAAGGAAGGCCCTCCAATATTTGTCTAAAAAAACATAGAGGTATGGGCCTTTCATTCATAAAGAATAATAGGTGGTCCAATAGAACCTGGTTTAATATATCCTTCCAGTTGCCACAGAACATTGAATCAACGCTGATCAACGTTGTTCAACTAGTTCTCAACCTTGAATGAAGAATTTCTTTTTCCTGCTGCATTGTCAGAATGAACAGTGATAGTTAATGATTGCATTGGCTTGAAGAGGTTTTGTTTCTTGTGGATGGGCCATGTAATCCAACTCATTTGTCTGTGCATGGAACACTTACTTGTCGAACATGCAAACCTACAGTTTTACATCTCTTTATTGTTTACCTCTTATATCTGAAAATTATGAAAAAGAATTTGCCAGTTCATCCACGTGAACTCACCTATTTACCTCTGTTCTCTAACTGTGAGCGTCTAGAAGATATTGAAGCTATCGGACCCTTTAGGGTAATAGGTCTATAACGCCGCTAGTAATACAAATAGGTGTTCTCGAGAGGAAGGAGACCCATGGGCAATGCCCCATTCATTCCTTTCTAGATATACATTCCTTTCTAGATATAGATAAAGGACTTTCTGCGCCTGGCAGTAGACTCCACCTCCTCCACAGCTCCTCTACTTCACCAACAAGAAACGCCAGTTGAGCAATGGCCTGAGCACAAGGGGGCGTATGAGTAGCCCCTACCTTAAAAGCCCTGCGCATGCTCGGTGACACAATTACACTTCGCCACAGGGGTGCGCTACGATTGCATTTCCGTGTTGCAGTTGGCAGTGTCACTTCCTGCCCAGGGCTCTCCCTGCATATATTTCTTTCAATCTTGGGGTTTACCACACATATGTTTGAGCGGTAGACTCAGTTCGGAGAGGACATCCAAAGAAGTCAGCCAGGTTTATCTATGTTATTTTTCCGTATAGAGCATGTGGACATAAAAGCTAAATGCAATACACATACAATAGAGGTGAAATGAGTATAGATAAAAATCCAATGTATCATGTATTGTATCATATATTGTTGACAGTGATATTGGAGTCACAATTGGCCTTCTAATTATGTTTACAGAGATCTCAGATTAGAGATTCAAATTAGGGTAATATTGGCAGGGAAATGCTATATATAAGCTGCATCTGTAAATTGGTTTGGGCACTTCGATGTTGTTCTGTAGTAAAGGATCCTCGCCAACAAGGCGCACCCTGAGTTGAGACACATTCTATAAGATGCATCTGGAAGCCATCCAATATTTACAATAGTCAAACCTAGGTGAGTATTTTGTGAGCTTTAGTGCTCTTGTCTTTATCCAGGTATTCAACTGTCTCCCAAAGAAAGTATTTCCAGTCTGACATTGGCTTGACTATCTACTTTGTTCACACTAAAATACACATGTGTAGCTTTTAAATACTTTTAAGGCCAAAGTCCACTGTGAGACCAAACCTTTTTGCAACTAGAGATTGCACTGGGTCTGCAGTTGCATCAGACTAACTCATGGATGATAATCATGTGACATGTACTGGTAAAGGGGGCCCTTATTGTACTCTGCGCTAAGACCCCTTTTAGCAGATCACATCAGATTTTGCTTTTCGAGCAATTGCAGGAATGATAATTTTGATAGTAGGGTCCACTATGCAACAGATCATACAACTCCCTCCATGTGCATCTAGTTTTATGCAACTAGCTCAAGATCTCACCCTATGTTGCATAGTGGACCCACGGCTTTAGCCCTACTACGAGACACTTTCTTGTGACACATTGTGAAACACCCTTTTTGACAAAACACTAATGTCAAAAGTGTTTAAAATTACTAAAAGTATTTAGATTGAAATGTGTTTAGTTCAATAATGTATTTAGATGCTTCTGAGAATAAAGTCCGTAAAATGTTTAAAATGAGTTTCAGGCAAATTATGCATGTCCCCGGTGTATTAATCAATTCATAAATATTTCATTTTCCTAATAAACCATTGTGCAGGTTTCAGCAAGCCCTTCAATGAACACATTGTAGTACTCAGCAGGTACAGAATGTTGACACAATATTGATAGTTGGTTTATTAATGTTGACCATCCATTTATCAATATTGCTTGAGTCAAGACAAGTTCATGCACTTTGATGCACAGAGTTATTAGGACCAGGCTGTATACATGTACTTATCCCCAATGCTACAAAATGGGTGTTTATCATATTACCTTTCAATCACAGTTAAAAGGAGGGGAACCTCTATACTTTTATTTACAATTACATTCTGAGATTAAGTGTCAATATTATGTTCTATCAAGCTGTTGTGTATTATCACCATCTATACATGAATTCAGACATTTGTGTCTATATGAACTAGTCCAGAGCCCAGGCACCTTTATTTCACTTTTGGGTACCAAAGGTTTGATGGTGGTTTCTTATGTAAAAAAAAAAAAAGTCTCACAAATTCAGATCTGGACACCTTACAAAAATCTGGTGGCGCTATTCAAGCTTAAAGTAAGTCACTGTCAATTTCCTCAGGGAAGAAAATTTTTCATTATGCCTTCACCATTCTTACTAGTTCTTTATCACAGAGTTATCAAAACCCATTATTTCAAGGGGCAGGAATCTGTTTTTTATGTTCCTGCATTTATAATACAATGTCTATTGCAAATTCCAAGATCGCCACTATTATATTGTCGATTTTGAGGAAATTCAATGGTACGAATGTCATGGATTATGTTCAGTGTTACCCATGATCTTTACATGACTATATCAGTCTCTTTTGACAAAGACAGAGTGTAAGACATATGAATTATCAAACCTAAGAGTTTAAAGAGGCAAATGGAATCATATGGGACAATCTGACAGCCATTTATCCCCATATACAATTCTTATCATATATTGATGGTTGGGTGAACAATATCCTGAAGTTAAACAAGTCAACCAGAGGGGTTTCCATGGGGCTTCAACTCTGTGGTCTATCTACTTCTTTAGGAAAAAAAGATCTGCTATGAGTATATGCGTTAAATCCATCATCGCTGTCATTAAGTAGGTCAAGATAAGGAAGTGTGATAGATATAGATTCTACCAAGATATCTTTGTGTGTAATAGCTCAATTAAAATCAGCATTTGAAGATGTTTCCATTTTTATCATTTCTAAACAAGAAAAGTAAGGTCCAGAAAGCCCTGTACTCACCTGCCCCCCATTCCCTTGTGAAGGGCAGGAGCCGAAAAAGGTTAAATCTGAAAATTTGCATGTGTGGACAGATGAGGGGAAAGGGTCCACTGATGTTAAATGTTACATTGGAAACTGAAGTCATGAGAAATGAGGTAGATAGCTCTTCTGGTCTCAGAGATACTACTTTATGAAGATGGAATGATGTAACCATATCAATATAACCAATAAGCTTTATCATCCATTGTTTAGATTAAATCATACATCTAATCAGCATGTATGATTATGTAAAAAGAAATTAATAGATGACCAACCAAATGGCCAGAACATTAGGTATAGAAAGGGTATCTACATGCTGTTTTCAGCATCTCCCCATGAATCAATTGATCAATTGACATTGAATCTATTTCTAATTGGAATGGAATCTTGTTGCCATCACATCACATTTCTATGAGGACCCTTACCTAGGCCCTGATTTGGATTTAAAACATGCCATCTTATCTACATTCCATTGCAAGAAAAAAGTTTTTGAGAAAACCATCTTTCTCTGCATAAAACTCACACACACACAATAGAAATTTGTTGACTGTTTATCACATTTTTAGCATTTGTACCTCCCCTAGGAGCCAAATCCAGTATTAAAAATCCTAAAGGGAGGGCCCTTTCCCCTCATCTGGCCACATGTATTAGAAGCTGCACCGGATTTTTGTAAGGCGTCCAGATCTGAATTTGTGAGACTTTTTTACATAAGAAACCATCATCAAACCTTTTGGTACCCAAAAGTGAAATAAAGGTTTCTGGACTCTTGGCCTAAACAGGACGTGTGTGAAAGTGCATAGAAAAAATGTTACATGATTAAAATGCCTTTACCTCGTAAATGTGTTAGATTTTAGAATGTTCCTGTAAAATTTGTGCAAACTTAAAGCCATTTTTCCGTCTCCTTTTTGTGTTGGAGCAGAGAATACATTATCATATTTTATTCGACCTGGGAGTGATTATGGTTGATAAAGATTCATATATCTGCCAGGTAAATTCTGTAAAAAAAACAAAAAAAAAACAATCATTGATTATCTTCTGGTAGAGTAGGTATAGCAGTCCAGAGGCTACTGTCAATGGACTATTCTGGGTATTATTCATTATTCTACACATTTATCAAATTCTTCACCACACACGCTCAGGCCCTGCCCACAAGCTTACAACTTATCCCCCCAGTGTTTACAGTGAGCTACTCTTACATCGCCCATACCAGGATGTAATGAGAACTGGACCCATTCCATTTCTGGGGACTGACTCACTGGGAGTAACACACGGTGGACGCCATTTCTAGGATGCAGGGAAATTTCACAATCTCCCTTCACCCTGATTGGTCCACATATAAATAAAATCATTACCAGGCATAACGACGCGTCAGATCTGACCAGATCCAACCAGACCTGACCAGATCTGACCTGCTCCTACCGGTACATTTCATCACCCTGTGAGCTTCTCACCTGGGTATATAAGACCCTATGAGCAGCTCCCAGGCATCTCTTTATCTCTCTTATTCTACACACAACCTCCCTTGTATCTAGAGCCTATGACAGGTTGAGCTACGAGCTTAGGGGCAGAGCCTGCACGCTGGCGGGTGTATCATCCTTACCACCTATATGTACACTCTGTCATCATGCAATGAACAAGGATCAAAGAACTTCTCTGAATTCAGTGTTCATTACAACATCAACTTGTAATGGTTCGTTGACACGATGGTGGAGAACTCCTCGGAATATCCCACTACATAACCTCTCATAGCCATGAGTAATAGTGAGACCACACCCAAGGAGCCAGTTTCTGAACGTACCCTTACATCACCTGGGCTAGATGCACCCAACCCACCTGCAGCCGCAGCACATCATTTCCAGAGAGAAAATTCGTCACCTGACGCCCTCAAACTTGATCCAGTTATACCAAGAGCCCTTCAACCATGTACAAAACAGACTGTGAGTACCGGCATTGACCAATTTTCATCCACAATTGTAATTAGGCTATCTGGTATAACAAGCCCTACATCTGAGACATCAGATCCAGGTACACCAGATCACCTACATCTGGATGCACACCTGGAGGAAAGACACCCAGATTTCCAGGCTACCCTAGAAGACATTGTACCTCCCACACCTGTAGAAGCCAATACAGTGCCTAGCAGTAATACTTCAGTGCAGGCAGGCACCAGTTCAGTCACTACCGGTACCAGGGGTACTATCCAACAACCTTTAGTTTGGGAAAGCCCTGTGGTTGTGGACTCTGACACTTCCCTAGATGCCGATTACTGGAGACAGAGGATTGGCTCAGCAATATCTAGGTGGAAAACAGCTTATGAAGAAGGTGTAGGAAGAACCAATCATCCCACTCCCAGTTTCCCCCCTAGGCACCAAAGGGAAGAGGGCACTACTAGCTTCTTAGCTCACATCAACAGACTCCTGGAGCACGAGTGGCCTACTGCTAGCAGTTATCACCCCAGTACCTACCACCACCCATCCACATCCGAGGACGAGGAGGAGGATCTGTTTTTCCCCCCACCTGTGTACACTCCTAGAAATCAACAGAGGACAAGGTCTGTAGACTCACCTGCCAGACCCCAGCCCAGACACAGGAGAAGAACACAGTCCAGCTCACTCCTCAGAAGGCGATCACCATAGGTTACAGACTTCTAAGAAGTGTGGACAGAGCTACCAGCAGATCACACCTAGTAGCCACCACTCCTTTCTTCGATAGAGAAACCAGAGCACCCTATAACTCCCCTCAACCAATTAGCTCAGGGGAAGACACAACAGTAACTTTCCCCCACAGAGACAATATCACAATGTCCACAGATCAGCCACCACGCTATAATCAGGACGACCTGAGTAGAAGTTTAATCAGGGAATGCACCCAAGCTGTCAGTGACTCTTTTTCTGAGTTACTCGCCCAACAGGTCAGTGTTCTATCTGCTGAAATCAAAAACAGTGGACAGGAGCAAAAAAACCTGCTTGCCAGAGTAAACCAGAGATTAAACAACATGGATTGCTGGAGGGAACGAATGGAGAGTGAGAATAATCTCAACTCTAGAAGGGCAGAAAAGGCCAACATGGACGTCCTCAGAAGGTCTGAAGAATTCACGTATCAAATGCGGAGCAACTCGGCAGAAACATGGATGCTATGAAGACAGACATTTATAGGGCCATACAAAGCAAGTCAACCACTACTGATACCACAGCAATCAACCAGACCGCCTCCAGCACGGGACAATGCCCAAATCCCCTCCACCACACACCGCCATACCCTACAGCACCAAGCTACAGCTCAATCCAAGCCAATACATTGACTGGAATAGGGTTTAGGACAGGACAGCCCCAGTGGCAATACAGCATCTGCCACGCCCACTTCACAAGCCGCGCAGTATCAAACACTGAGCGCTAGTGCAGTAAATTCACACCAGATGGCAGCAGGAGCAAACACTCAGTCGCTGAACCAAAGCTGAACCGCCTTAGGTCAGATATTCAGCAGTGTTTATACACCTCCAGCACAGGTGCCATGTCATCCCAGCCAAACACAGCCACCTTATGCCCCAGGATATCCCCAGCTAGCGCACTCCACTCCTGTAATGCCCAACTTAGGACAATCCGCCTTCAGCCAAAACACAAGGCCCTTAGGCATGGTGGATAATGATAAACTCACATCTGCTCAGTTGGGCTCATTCAACAAGCCTGACCCCTTCAACAAGGCCTCTCCATACAGATCTGCAGGGAAGTTCCTGACTGAATTCAAGTTCTTCATCAGAAATGTCCACCCCAAGAGGCCCGACCTACATGCCCTGTGTATGTATACCTTCCTCAAAGGTAGAGCAGCTCAGTGGTTCTTCACCAACATAATGGACAAGCCAATTATGCAGGACACAAACGCTGTATCTGAAGCTTTCCTGGCTAGATTCAGCACCCCAGACCCTACCACCCTTTTCAAGGGTTACAGGAGCAGAAAACAACAACCCAATGAGTCCACAGAAGACTACCTGGCGGACATGACCCTGCTACTGTCCAACAGCAGTTTAGATGAGGCATCACAAATTGACTACCTAATCAATGGCCTCAGACCTGAACTGAAAAATGTTGTCCTCGCCAAAGCACCAAAAACACTACTGAAAGCTGAGGAAATTGCTCTTGAGCAAGAATTGAGCATTCAAGCAGTAAAACTTGCCCAGGCCCAAGACAGCTCAGCTGAGTTATGTGCAGTAGGCTACAACAACAACAGCCACAGGGACAACAGATCCAGAAGGGACAAGTTCCACAATGACCACAAGAAGGAAGATAGGCTGCCCAGTGGAAAATACAACAAGCAGTATGAGAACAAATAAAAGAATGGTTTCCAAGGGAACTCTAAATCTTCTGACCAGCCTTCAGGGATAATAGGTCAGGTTCAAGAAACAGCTCTGACTACAACTCACCTGGAAGGAACAACTCCAGGGATAGATCCAACCAGAGATCCAGGTCATCAGACAGCAGCAAAAGCTTTGTTTTCATACCTGTCAATGGGCAACCAAATAATTCCCGCAATGTTTCCTTTGTGGTACCAGCAGACTTCACAATCCCCGACAACTAGGTACAGCAGTCACTAAACAAATCAAGGGACCCTACCCCTGGCAGAAGAGATAGCAGAAGCTATACAGGGTCTCAGTCTGATGCTGACAGTGACAGCCCAAAGAACAGTGGTGATGAATAGGGTTAAGCGGAATGAACTACAGCACCTAAAGTCCCCGCCCCCACCATAAAGGAGCCGACCAAACAACTGCCCCCCACTACTTCTCATTCAAATGCTGAAGCAGAAGCAAATTCAGTTGACTCTCACACCTCCAGTACCCATTACACGAAACATGTGGAATACAAGGAGGACCAGGAATCTTGCACTGACGATGATGAAGATGAATACGAGGACCACAGCCGGAGAACTTCAATTCTGAAGCTGAAGATCAAGTCTGATAAAATTAATATGGGCAGCAAGGTGAGGCCGTTTTTGTTGATGGCAGACACTCTAGACTCACAGTGTTACTAGCTGATAAGACCCCAGTTCAGGTAAGTCACTCAATGATCATAGACTTCCTCATCGACGGCCATGAATTTAGAACCAGGTTCCATGTGGTTCCTGATTTAAATCACCCACTCATTCTAGGTGTAAATTTCATGACTAAATACAGAGCAAAAATCTCCTTTGGTCCTAAACCAAAAACACCCAACTACATAAGGGCTGTAAAGAATATTTCCATACCTTCCAACACTGAAGCCACCTTCAATGCTATAATAACAGGAAGCAACAGTTTGGTGGGAAAAACTGGAATAACTGAGAGTGCAGGTACTACATTACCGGTATTAATAAAGCATGCCATTGTTAAACCAAGGTCAGCGCTTAGAATAATCCCAGTAACTGTAGCTAACCCAAATGATTTCCCAATCAAAGTCAAAAGACACATGAATCTTGGTATATTTAGGCCGTTTGACATGAAACATGCTGTCCCCATTTGTTCACTCAACAACCAGCACTCACTCAACAATCTCACCTCAGAAAAAGATTTATTCCCAATAAATTGTAGGAAAGATCCTATGGATCAACTCCCAAAGGGGGATGAACCCTTGAAATACACGATCTGTGAGAAACTCAGCAACACTCAAAAACAAGAGATCAAAGACATAGTTGAATCAAACAGGCAGGCTTTCAACCTGAATGAAAGTGCTATAGGTCTGAATGTAGAAAATGAAGTTAAATTGGAATTAATCCCAGACTTCAAGCCATGCAACAGACCATCCTATAGAATGTCCCCACACCAAGAAATTGTTCAAAAAGAACTCTTAAAGAAACACCTTGAACGTGGGATCATTTAAGAGTGCACTAAACCTTGTGAATGGAACTCACCAGCCTTTCTGGTACCCAAACCACAACGAAACAGATCAGTAGCATCTGGGTGGAGAATTGTTGTGGACTACAGATGGGTTAATGAAAATCTAAAGTCCTTTTTATACTCTTTCCCCAGAGCGGATGACCTAATGCAACAAATAGGCAGAACAGGCGCCAAATATTTCTCAAAATTAGACGTCAACAGTGCCTATCACCAAATGCCCCTGGCAGAAGAATCCAGGCCACTGACAACCTTCTCAGCTAATGGCACGAGATACATGGCTAAAGTTCTCAAAACTTCTGGCCTATCCTTTATGAATGTAATGGAACAGTTGCTCATGAAATGCAAATACAGAAACGCTGTAGCATATGTGGACGACGTAGCCATTTACAGCCCATCATGGGAAATGCATCTGCAAGACCTAGATGAAGTTTTGAAACTCTTCATCAAGGGACACATAAAACTGAAATCGGAAAAATGTGAATTTGGTACTACCAAAATGGAATTCTTAGGTTTTAATGTAGACCGACATGGCCTATCACCGTCACCAGACAAAATTGGCCCAGTGAAAACCTTCCCTCCACCAAAGAACATCCATGATCTGAGATGTTTCAATCGGATGGCACAGTTCTACAAAAGGTTCATTAGAAGCTTTGCCCATATCATGAAACCACTCTATGAAGCAACCAAGGGCACCTTCAAATGGACCACTGAGTGTCAGAGATCTTTTGAAAAAATCAAATCAGCTCTCTGTACTGAGGCTGTGCTCAAATTCCCAGACTATACCAAGCCTTTCATCATCTTCACAGACTCAAGCAACTACAGTTTGGGAGCTGTGATCACACAGGTTGATGATTATGGTTTCTATAGACCAATAGAATTTGCAGGGAGAGGCTTAACACCTCAAGAATCCAGATATTGGATAACTGACAAAGAACTATTAGGAATAGTTTTTGCAGTGAAAAAGTTCCACCATTATGTGGATGGAACCCACTTCAAAGTGTACTCAGACCACACTGCTCTAGTCTCTTTGTTTAACAAGAAAGAAAACATAACAAATGGGAGACTGGCCAGGTGGGTTGATACTGTCATGTCATATGATTTTGAATTCAGGTACCTGCAAGGCAGAGCCAATATAGTGGCAGACTCTCTCTCTAGGAGAAAATACCCTCCAAGCTCTGATGACACAATTCCTATTAGAACCCAAGGAAGAATCATACTTCCACCAAAGTCAGTTAAATTCGCGGATATCACCATGACAAAGGTCTTTAAGTCTAACGACCCAATTCCAAACAATCCTGTCCTCATGGGACCTCCAAGGTCTATACTCAAAGGAGGACAGATTTGGGGTAGCACCAGCAAGAAACCAAGGGGTATCATTGCCAAGAAAGGCAGCTCTCAGAGAGAGAGCATTAATGCAATTTTCTCTGAACCCAAGATGTGTGTACTAACACGCTCAAAGGCTCAGAAAGCCAAGCTTGACACACCCCCTGCACCCAGCAAACCACAGAGGAGTAAACAGACACGGCCCCAAAAGGTCAAGGCCACCAAACCAAAACCTAGGGGTCGACCACCCAAATCTAGGTCACCCAAAGTATCAGTGAAGGTAGCAAATGCCAGGAGGGCCAAGCTATCCCACAGAGTACAACCCATGGCTGAGAGAGCCATCTCCCAGCTATGTAAACACCACTCCCTAACACCATATAGGGACTCATTGATACAAGCACAGCATGAGGACATGTTTGCCCTCTCCATGCTGCAATATATCACAAAGGGTGATTTACCAGATGACTCAAGCCTTAGCAAACAAATACTGCTAAATCATGACCAATTCATAATTCTGGATAAAGTCTTATTCAGAATCACCAAGTCCACCTTTGGTGACAGTCTGGAACCGACACTACAAATTGTAATACCAGAGAAATGGGCTGACTCATTAATAGAGGCCACCCACTGCTCACCCCTAGGGGGACACCTCGGTCCCACAAAAACCTATGCAGCCATCAGATCCAAGTATTACTGGAACACAATGTTTAAACAAGTGTTTGACTATTGTGGAACATGCCATACCTGCCTCACGAACAAAAAGAGACCCAAACACCTGAAAACACCAATGATGTTGAGAGATCCTGTACAAACAGCCTACACTCATTTGACCCCTTTTACACCTGCTGTAGATGGTTCCCTATATATCCATGTTGTCACAGATCATGCCACCAGACACATAACTGTGTGGTCAACAAAGGAAAATACTAGTGCTGAGGTATCGCTAGGATTTTTCCAAAGAGTAATCTGTATTTATGGCACCCCTTCAGTCCTGAATACAGACAATGCCCAACAGTATATCTCCAAATACTTCACAGCTTTTTGTGAAAAGTTTGGCATAAAACACATTACAGGATCGGCACACTGGAGTAGATCTCAGGGCCTCTGTGAGCGCCAACATCAGACAATAGAGTCTTCTCTACGAGCTTTCATCTCCAAATCTTAAGAACACTGGTCAACCTTCCTAGTTCCTAGAGGACGAGCCTATTTTCAATTCCTATACTTATCCTATATAACTGGCATTGACTATAGTCGACGCTAGGCCTGCCATGGTGTCGACTATAGTTAATGCTAGGCCTACCATGGTGTAGACTATAGTCGATGCTAGTCCTCAATGGGTTAACAACCTTCCTACTCAGTCTGAGGGATGACATCCAATTGAAGGCTGCTGAAAGTATGGTTAAAAACCATAAAAAGATGAAGGCTAGACATGACACCACAGCTTCCTAAAACACTTACAACACTGGTCAGCTTGTGTATCTACACATACCAAACCTACTTGTAAAGAAAAGTACCAAAAAGCTGCAACCCACCTTCAGTGGACCATACATCATCATGAGAATGACCTCACTGGTTACAGCAGTACTGAAAAGGCTACAGGATGGTAAAGTACTGAAGAGCGAGCGCCAAAGCTGTCATTAAAAGACTGCAGTCTGGTCCCATAAGCTCACTCTATGACCTAGACCTAGACACCACCCTCACTGGAGACCTAAAGTCACCAATCACTAAAAGAAAAAGAGGAAGACCAGCAAAGAAGGGAACAATAACCTTTGCCCCATCACCAACCAAGAAGGCAAGGAAAAATCCCTCCAAAAGAAAATAGAGGTCCTTTTCCTTCCAAAAATGTCTTACAACATCTGTATTCAGAGTACAGACCTACCCCACCCCCACCCCAACCCCACACCCATATTTTTTTTCTTTTTACCATCCCTAAAACAGACACACAAACACTACCAGACACTATAAGCATATTTTCTTCGTGTGATAGATGTTTTCTCTCCATTTCTCATAAATTTCAATGGAAAGCATTCACAATTTTCTTTTTTTTTTCTATTTTCTTTCATAATTTCCAATTTTTATACCAACACATCACCCCAAGTGATCCAAACTTTACAACCACAATTTAGTGAGTGACATTGCCAAAAAATTTATTTAATTTCCTAAAAGGCTCAGGCAGCCATAAACTAGATGATCTGGTTGGCACGCCACATAAATTACCCACGGTCACAGCGTTTTCTCGGTTTGTGATCCAACTCCCTTGGGACACGCATTCGCGTGTTTGATACAAGCTCAGGGCTCCTCAATACCCTAAGGTATTACCAAATAATGGCCTACTGTAGGAGAGCAGCTCTCTTGCATCCTGATCCGTGTTTATACCTCTGTTTACCATTTGGTACTGGAATGTTTGGTGAGACACATAATTACATTAACTTCCTGCACCACAGGTGTCCAGGATAGGCCACCAATACGACCTGATTTCATCATCAGTATTTCATATCCCACCCATAACACAACAATATTGTGTCATAACTGACCGCCCCATCCTGAAAGCTATAGGATCATAACTTGCATAGGACCGGCTCCATGCCATTTTAGGGAAGAGACATACCTCTAAGGATGCCTGTGATTGAGAAATAGCCAACACAAGCCTCGTCCCACCCCAATCTTACCCACTTCTCAACAATACACCAAACTTACCAAACCCAGTCACCACATGGAGCAAGTATCTGGAGACCACAGGGCCAAAATGCCGAGGCTGCCATGCAACCAGCCCAGGTAGGACTTGTCTTATGTGACCATTTAGTAAGCATCATCAATCGTTCTAGCATGACAATGGTGGATTATGCCATTATGTTACCCAGATACCCATTACATGCCAATGGTAGTGTGCACCCAGAGTGCTTTGTAAAATGCAATAGTTGAATTTGCAGTCCACTTCATGCCTTTCTATGGCGGTCTGACCACTTTAAGTCTTTGAGGCAACAGCGATTAAACATGGACTCAACTCAGGGTGAACCATCCATAGTCTTCTAGGCCCACATGGCAATAGAAGCAAGGCCATGGATCTGTTTGGGATCAAACTGATTATTGTGGAGCACAAACATTTGTTTATTGACATGAGCTGCAACAACCTGGAAAATTTTACCTGTCTAGTAGAGTACAAAAGGAGATGAACTCCAGGACCCCATAGTGTCCCCAGCTATCAAAGGCTTCATTTCAGCCCCTTGTAGCGACTACCCTACCGTCCCATTGCGGGACAGACTCAGCATATAACTTGCAGTCATATTGCACTCCTTTGTGCACGCACACCTATTGCCTCAGAGCAACCTTTACGTGAACTACCACGTCACTACACATGTGTCGGCAGACACGATATTTTGATAACACATCAACCTTCAGGCACAGCTAGCAATCTTTAAAGTGTTTGAATTTGCTCCAAATATCAGGCCAGCCGCCCCCACCACTGAATTGAACCATCTCAGTTCACTAGTCACTAATCTTCATACAAAAAGTCAAGGTAAAACACATCAATTACTAGTCATAGATTAGCCTAGCAACCTAGTCTGTTTGAGAATTATGCCCAAACGTGTCCTAGGAACAAACACACACCCACACAAGCGCACCCCCCCCAAATTTGTATGGATTTTTCCCCAAACCAAATTCACCAAACAACTGCCCCTTACATACCTTTCCCTCACACCAAGCCAAGCAAACCCCCCCCCCTACTCACACCCCCCAAGCACATGACATGGGTTACTATTACAAGAGGAGAGTACATGTGCACTGGCAGAATCAAAACAAACTCCATGTCACTATACCCATACCCATAACACTCGGGGGAAACACCTACTCTATTTATAGAACAGAGGCATTCCCACACTGTGATGGTGAATCCTCGGCGAGTCTCCCCCCCATATCGCCCCCTCGACCCAGGAGGACATACCAGAAAGGGAAGCGTGGGCCCCAGCCGTTGGCAAGCAAGGACGACCCCACGGAGTTGGCTCTGCTGAACCCCAAGGAGGCCCAGCATCCCAACAGTCTATATATGTTTAAACCCAACCTGGCTGAGAGGGCCACAGATGTTGTTTATGGTAGGTAAACTTTCTACTCACAAATCAAGATGGCCGGTCTCGAGATGTGATGGGATCATCCGAAGTCCCTACCACCTTACCCTATTCGGCAACTGGCCACCCCCACCATCATATAACTTAGGACTGTCCCAAGGTTATACCCTAATGTCAGTAATGCTTGGAAGACACCATCACACTTATGTGGGGATGATAGGTACCCATTACACACAACGTCAGATAGTATGGCGGATAACGCCATGAAAACGCTGATGTGGGGATTGCCCCCCAACCCCATCTCCCAATCAGACCCCCGCCCCCCCTATCGTGAACCCCCACCTCAGGATATTGCCCAAAGCACACCCATACACCGCTAAACACTAAGCCTATTAGGCTACATGACATCATAGCAATAGATAGGCCTAGCTAACACAATAAATCGGCTCACACTGATGCTTATCAACGTTAACACCGACTGCAGCGTCTGGCCCGACACCTTTCACGCCACATGCGGCAGCCCGGCGCCATCTTGGTTTCACATCAAAAACCGAAATTGACTACCATGACTACCGTCGGTCATGTGACAACCGCACGTGACGTTTCTATCACAACAACAACATTAACACATGTTCACACTTTGACTTGCTCAAAATCGAACTTACCTCAGTACCCGTTAGGCATCCCGCTGGGCGGGACGATGATCCACTGGATCGAAATATACTTACAATCCGCCTGACATGGTGATGGTCAAATGCAAAATAGTGCCGTTGAGGAATACGAGGTCCACCTCAAACACCTCCATTATGTAACATTATGACATCACAGAGCGGACAAGTGCCCTTTTATAGAACCCCGGATCAAAACTTTGGCGACACAGGAAAAAAAATTGTTTTTTAGAGCAGGACCAACAGCCACAAATACTACCTTGACCCTGCCCTACATACGAATTTCAATTTTTTTTTTTACCAACAAGATCAACAGTCACATCGTATCCACCTTGGTCAATTTTTTTTACAAAAATACCTGGCTGAATACGTGCCCTTGGTGACTGGAAGCCAAATTTATCTTGGGAAACTGATACCAACTCCACAAACTGTGTAATTTTCCTTTCTCTGTACATATTTGTAAATACTCCAGATACCTCAGCATTAGAAAGGACATATTTTTATACTCCGATATATCACTACTTAGCTCACGACAAGCTCAGGTACAGTATTCACGACGTGCCAAAAATATTTGTACGCATTTACTCTTGTAGTAATAAGTATTATGAGCTTTTCTTTTATCCAATAAGGTATAGCATGTTGTTTCTTATTTTACAGTTCCATAAAGGAACCTCTATGTATACTTATTTTTGATATGGTATCCTCCTACTGGACACCTCCTGTACTACGTACCTTAGATGCATGATACTCAAAATTGTCAATGGACTTGGCAAAGCCCTTTTTACACATTTATTAAATTCTTCGCCACACACGCTCAGGCCCTGCTCACAAGCTTACAACTCATCCCCCCCAGTGTGTACAGTGAGCTACTCTTACATCACCCATACCAGGATGTTATGAGACCGGACCCATTCCATTTCTGGGCACTGACTCACTGGGAGTATCACAACACACGGTGGACGCCATTTCTAGGATGCAGGGAAATTTCACAATCTCCCTTCACCCTGATTGGTCCACATATAAATAGAATCATTACCAGGCATGACGACGCATCAGATCTCACCAGATCCAACCAGACCTGACCATATGACACAATTCCCAGCGACAACGCATGTAAGCCAGATGTATAAGACATACCCTGAGTTCAGAAACAATCTATTAGAGTGTAAGGCGCACCCCTGACTTTCGCTGTGTCTATATGGCATAATAGGACTATTACTGGGGGCTGTTAAATTTGGCACAAACTATATAGAGCAGGACCAACAGCCACAAATATTACCTTGACCCTGCCCTACATACGAATTTCAAATTTTGTTTTTTTACCAACAAGATCAACAGTCACATCGTATCCACCTTGGTCAATTTTTTTTACAAAAATACCTGGCTGAATACGTGCCCTTGGTGACTGTAAGCCAAATTTATCTTGAGAAACTGATACCAACTCCACAAACTGTGTAATTTTCCTTTCTCTGTACATATTTGTAAATACTCCAGATACCTCAGCATTAGAAAGGATGTATTTTTATACTCCGATATATCACTACTTAGCTCACAACAAGCTCAGGTACAGTATTCACGACGTGCCAAAAATATTTGTACGCATTTACTCTTGTAGTAATAAGTATTATGAGCTTTTCTTTTATCCAACAAGGTATAGCATGTTGTTTCTTATTAAGTATTATGAGCTTTTCTTTGATCCAACAAGATATAGCATGTTGTTTCTTATTTTACAGTTCCATAAAGGAACCTCTATGTATACTTATTTTTGATACGGTATCCTCATACTGGACACCTCCTGTACTACGTACCTTAGATGCATGATACCCAAAATTGTCAATGGACTTGGCAAAGCCCTTTTTACACATTTATTAAATTCTTCGCCACACACGCTCAGGCCCTGCTCACAAGCTTACAACTCATCCCCCCAGTGTGTACAGTGAGCTACTCTTACATCACCCATACCAGGATGTTATGAGAACCGGACCCATTCTATTTCTGGGCACTGACTCACTGGGAGTATCACAACACACGGTGGAAGCCATTTCTAGGATGCAGGGAAATTTCACAATCTCCCTTCACCCTGATTGGTCCACATATAAATAGAATCATTACCAGGCATGACGACACATCAGTTCTCACCAGATCCAAACAGACCTGACCATATGACACAATTCCCAGCGCACAACGCATGTAAGCCAGATGTATAAGACATACCCTGAGTTCAGAAATAATCTATTAGGGTGTAAGGTGCACCCCTGACTTTCGCTGCGTCTATATGGCATAATAGGACTATTACTGGGGGCTGTTAAAGATTCCAAATGAACCTACTGAACAAAACTCTGAAATCTAGCATACAGACTCATTTTTAACCCCTCTTTCGTTCTAGATAGAGATGCAACTTTTCATCCGAACCCCCCATATCCAAGATGGCCACCAATTTGGCATAAGATTATATTGTTAATATGATTTTCTAAAATCCTTGTATTGTTTGTAATCACTTCGGCTCTCCATCTAGATCGAAAGGGTAAGTCAAAACCACCATTTTGAGATATTGCATGACCAATGCTATTGATAAATAAGGATTTTAGAGAATCATATTGACAATTTGTGTCTAATTGGCCATCTTGGATATTGGAGGGTTTGGATAAAAATTTGAGTTGGCTCTCCATCTAGTTTAAAAGAGGGGGTAAATATGAGTGTGTGCCAAATTTCAGAGTATTGTCCGGCAGGTGCACTTGGCAGCCTAAATTGAACTTAACAGACCCCACTGTATGTCCTCGTGTATAGTATGCAGGGCGTTACAGTAAGTACGGTATTCCTCATCCGGTGCTGAACTGAGCAGTGCCCCATTAGTTTCTTCAACCTGTAAATCTGTGTTACGGACGGACCTCAGAGACGGCTAGGCCTAATGCTCAGTGGAAAAAATGATTAGCTGTCTAATTAGACCATCTAATTGTGTTGATGTATAGCCATCTGAAAAAATAGACCAAGCAGAAAAGACTCATAATGTGATGGGCACAAGCTTATCAGTGATTGAGCAAAGGTTAAGGTAACCATGCTAGTTCTCGATAAAAGGGTATAGGTCGAATCCCACGATGGAATCTAACCCTGGAAAGTTCTTGCAATTTGGGGACTATTGCAAATAGGGGGACTTGCCTTTACTGTAAATTGCAAGGCTTCTAACATGCCATTGCATTTTACAAATCCGACTGTTGCAATTTAACTGACCCCTAACCCTTGCAATGTAGATCTGTAAGCTGCGTTAAATTGCAATGCCATTCTCTTTGATATTGAACTTGCAAGCTGTTGTAGGCAAGCACAGTGCAGAAGGAGACTGAATTTGAACTCTGTGTGTAATTTATACAGACATTTTGCATACGATTGCAAGGTATGGGGCAAGTTTAGATTGCATAGTGGGACTTGGGTAACAAGTTGAAGTGAACACACATCCCTATTTGTCAGTGACTTTATCCACATTTCTGTAAATTGCAAGGGAATTCTGTAAATTGCAGAAACTTTTCGCTTAAGCAAGGAAAAATATCTAAATATAAAGATCTTAACTTCAGTGCAAATCTACAAGGGATTCCTTGCCATTAAAGCCCCCCCCCCCCCCGTAGCCGTTATAGGTCTTGCAATATAAGGACAGGGCCCCAGATTGCAACAGATGACTAAATTGCAGAAACTTCTCAGCCAAAATTGCATCGTGGGATTCGACCTTATGCCTCTCTTTGATGTGTAAAGCAGACCTGATGGAGGACTGAACGTTTTGTACCTTTCTTCTGGATTGGCATATGCCACTTCACTGGCCTAATATATGACGTTCTGTACAGATTTTCGGGCGATCTCAATATTGCCATACTGACCTCTGACAAAGTTAAAGATTATCAATAGTATTATTTTGTATAATCGGAACTAGCTAAGAGAATATGTCCTTTGACATGATGATCAAACCAAGAGTATTCCCAGAAGCGCATGTTGCATGTTGATGTGGTCAATGTCAAGTTTTAGATGAACATTGCCTTTTTGTTCCGATTATTACGGAACAGTATTGACCAGGCCTATGTTTGACTACTTAATGGGAAATGTAGCTTAGTAAGAAAAAAAGGAGAATAGATAAGGATCGTTTAAAACTATTCTAAATTGATTCAAACATTAATTAAAAAATATAAATAAGTATCACAAGCCAAATCACAAAATTTCTAATTGACGAAGGTGTTCAATGATCAATCTTCTATGCGATAACTCAAAAATGGCTTAATACAGACGTATATGGTAAGAGTGTAATTGATGATTATATCTACTAAATGGAGTCGTAAAATCAGGAAGAGCTAGCATTGGGGAGCAGCGCTAACTATGCAACAATAGAGCTAAAGGATAAGAAACTAATTACATCTACTCTAGACAAAACAGTGGTCTGGCTAACCTTTATTAAGTTGTCGGTGCACAATAACCCTTTAAGGATAACATACCTGAAGGCTTCATGTTCTCTTGTCATCCTGATACACCAATATAAATCCAGCGATCAGGTAGTCAGGGATTTCATTAATACATGATGGAAATCCTATGTTAGTGTATCAACCTCCAAGGGTACAAATCATTAATGGAGCATCAGAAAGTTGCTTCCTGTAGCTCCATTCACGCGTCATATTGAAAAAGTACCATGAACCTCCATGCTCCCCTTCAAGGGTTAAACCAGACCGACCTAAGCTGAGGTGGGATTCTAAATGTGGACTTCTGGCTACGTTTCCAGAAGCCAAACACACTGAGGAACCACTTCAAGCCTATCTGCTTTGGGAATGTGACCAGACATAAATGATGATTATCCTATGGTCAACTCGAAAAATACATAGGGTATCAAAGCCAAATCATTAGTAAATGGCAGTATGTCTATACAATGTTTGTAGATGTTAAAGTAACAGCGTGAGGTTGGATAGCACTAGTTGTCATTTGTTATAAGGCAAGCATTTGGCAGCGGTAGTAGAGCCATTGGAAGCTATGCTAGGTACTTAACTAGGGGGAGTTAAGCGCAATGCTGCGCGGCAGTCTGTAGTGTACTTACGGTTAGTCCTATAGCGAGCTCCATGTGGAGCATCTGAAGTGCAATAATAAAGAATCAGGGACATTATAGTCGTGTATGGTAAACGTGTGCATGCTTACCTGGCTAAAATCACGAAGTATATTGATGCTTTACTGCAATACAAATTAGTGAATATTTGCCGCCTTTCGCCTTTATATTTGTTCAAATAGCATGTGACACAACATCACTGTGGACAGTGAAGGTCGAATCCCATGCTGTAATCTATCTCTGGAAAGTTCTTACAATTTGGAAACTCTTGCAGATAGGGGGACTTGCCTTTACTGCAAATTGCATGGCTTCTAACATGCCATTGCATTTTACAAATCCAACTGTTGCAATTAAACTGACCCCAAACCCTTGCAATGTAGATCTGTAAGCTGCATTAAATTGCAATGCCATTCTCCTTGATATTGAATTTTCAAGCTGTTGTAGGTAAGCACAGTGCAGAATGAGACTGAAATTGAACTCTGTGTGTAATTTATACAGACATTTTGCATATGAATTGCAGGGTATGGGGAAAGTTTAGATTGCATAGTGGGACTTGGTTTGCAAGTTGAAGTGAACAAACATCCCTAATTCAGTGTACAAAACATGCGATGAGAATGGAAACAAATTGGGCAAATAACGTTGAATCGATGTTGGAAATTTGTTGATCAACCATTTTTTAGACACCTATAGTCTATACTACAACGTCAGTGTCCGTGGTAATTGTATGAATATATAGATATGTCTTGTGGCATTCTAAACCTGCAATATATCACATACATGTAGATGTCACATTGTACCAAAACGCACAATTAGTGAATAGCTTTTTGTCGCATTATTAACAGTAATGTTCAATCCATTGCTCTATGTAGAGCCATACAGAATCAGTCGTGTAGGACACCGCATCTTAAGAGCTCCAGAATACCAAACCAGCCTCTTTTCAATCAGTGGCGACCCTGAACATTAGCATCTGCCAAGATGGTATTTGCCAAGTCCACCTACAGGCCAGACCAAGCCTGGAGGCATGGGCTGTACAGAGAAAGGAAGGGAGACGGTCTTTATGTGTCCTTTTGTGTCTGACCTTGGAGGGAAGAGGCAACCAACTGGGTCTAGTATTCGCTTTCTTTGTTATAAAGAAGGAAAGCTGCATGATGATCTCACAAAGGTCACACCTGCTGCAGAGGGAGCTGTCCGTATACCCAATAAAACCTGGTTAGGCCAAAAAAAAAAGAAGAAGATTAAGTTGTGTTTCTTGTTGTGGCTCGAAAGAATCTATGTTCTGAGGGGATGAATGCTTCTCCCATTTTTATTGATGATAAATTGCATCATATTTAGAAATCAATAATGCAGGTAATAAGAAACAGTAATTTGAGGAGATTCCTTTTAGTTTTTTGGGTTTTTTTGCAATGTCATAACTGGGGAGAAAGAGATAGAATAATAGGGACAAGAGAGAAGAGAATCCCTGAGTTTTTGATACCTTCATATTACCATAGAACCCCAAATGTAAGGCAACCTTGTGGAAACATATTTATAAGGTGCAGCATATCCCATATATAAGACACGTCCTATACGGCACATATGCAACACATGTTTCACAGAAAACCAGTGATAAACCATAAATAAACATATATATATCATTCCATCTCCCACGATCAGGAAAAATGGTCCAAAGCTCCTCAAAGCAAAGAACGAAAATCCTCTTACTTTACTCCTTATACCGGGTATAAGGAGTAAAGTAAGCGGATTTTCACCAAAAACTTATGCAACTATCATAATCTAAAAGTATTTGAAAATAGCAACAGAACATAATTGATATTTTGGCAGAAAATGAGGTCATAAATTTTCCCATTGACTCCTATAGGTCTTTCTTCATTACAGCCCTTTTACCAGATAATTAATAATTAATTAATAATAATTAAGCTCAGTGACATGTCACTATTTTACATTTCCTTCATCCCTATATATAAACCTAATGATATCCAGAGATATAGACAAAAATCAACACAATCCTTTTGCATTTTCCACTTCTATACATATCAAACTATCATAATCCAAAAGTATTTAAAAATAGCAACAGAACATGAATGATATTTTAGCAGGAAATGAGGCCATAGATTTTCCCATTGACTCCCATAGACCTTCCTTCATTACACCCCTTTCCCAGAGAATGAAGCTCGGTGACATGTCACTATTTTTACATTTCCTTCATCCCTATATATAAACCTAATGATATCCAAAGGTATATGCAAAAATCAACACAACTTCTGATATCCAGAGGTATAGGCAAAAATCAACACAACTTCTTTACCACTCATCCACCAGCATTTGTCTTTAATATTAGTTGTATGGTCTAGTGTCACGTACAAGCATGTTTTTTAGCAGTTTACTACTACTCTAAAGTACAAAATCCTCATGTATAAGACACACCCCTCACTTTGGGGGCTTGCAAAAAACATAGCAGTGCTCTATCGTAAAATATATGGCTTATACGTGAGCGGGTTCACTAATATTAAAATAACTTAATACTTTAGGCCCCCCCACCCCGGCAGGTGAAAATCAAACAAACAGACACCCTACCGAGGAGAATCTCTGTGACTATGGGATAAGACCCTTTAAGTCTTTTATCTTTTCCCTCTGGGACCAACCACACTTAATAATCTAAGGGATCCATGCCTACAGCAAACGGTAGGTGAAAATCAAATACAGACAGATACCCTACCAAACGAGGGTCTCTGTGAAAGTGGGATTAAATCTCTTTTAAGTCTTTGATCTATTTAAAACCATAGTTAAGAGACTCATCTTGAACGGGTACATGAGGGAAAGTAAGATTTGTTCCCTCACACTTTCTCTGCCACCTTCATCATGGAAACACCAACCGCTCTACAGACTATCATGTCTGAGAACCCAAAAACTACTACAGCATCATATAAATTTTTTTTTATTTATATTATATATCATTTGCATAATTAGCCCCTCCCCATTGTTTACAAATAAGGGACCATGTGGCTAGGCCACGTGGGTAGGCCATGTGTTGTTTACAAAAACAAGGGGTCACATGATCGCATTAATCTCCTAATTAGGTCATGTTATCATTGTAACCAGAATGCGTCCTCTGATTGGCTGAGAGGTGGTCACTAATCCCTAATTAGGTCAAGGGGGCATGGCCTATTATGCAAAAACAGAGAGATACCCTACCAAGGTCACATGACCGTATATGGGCATGCACCACGGGGGGTCCAGTGACGTCACAGGTCATGTGACCAAATGGAGGCCTCTGATTGAGTAATATCCTTAGATAAGCTATAGTCCCGTTCCAATACATACTATACTATTGACACCTACAGTCACGATTTTCACAATAAAGCAAATTATTTTGACACTGTCCATTTATGCAAGGCAAAAATTCAACTGTTGGCCTTGCATGTAAAGTCAAAATGACATAGTTAAATTGTGTGCTTCTTTTTCTTTCAAAATCATAAACTTGTTATGTATTTCATGTATTCCGAGCATAATTCTTGGAGGTAAAAGAAAAAAGTTAAACTGATTGGTTTGCTATGCACTTTCTATCATAGTTGGGCTGTAACTCATTACACATATAAACACATACACATCTCTAATTCATGTTCACTGAAACAGATGTACAAAAATAGATTAATGTTTTGCCTGAACATTCAGTTAGAGTATCTCCTTCATATCTACCTTAACTCGGACACCAATTTCACCAAACTTGGACACCATACACCATATGGAGTTAGTGCTATAAAGTTAATGTGCAAAGCACCAGGGGGCATTTATGTGTAACGTGGGACCACACATAAACCAATCTATACCATTATGGGTGTATGTAAAAATATGAATGAAAGAAAATGCTTGAGCCTTCAGATATGGATCTTAGTGCGTTCTCCTTATATTATCATTATTGCCTAATAAATATGAAGGAAACATCTGATTTGATACTATTCAGCCCATGTGTCCGACTTCAGGTGCATAGCTATCATCCCCTGTCCGTCTCAAGGTGAAATTTCCAGTTTTGAGTTCTGAGGGTTTGAATATTATTTTCCCCTATAAATATGCATTATAAAAATGACTTAGCCATCACATTTCTGATATTTGCTTAATGATGGTTCCCTTCAGATAGAATAATGACATATCTAAGTATGTAATTTATACCATGAAAACTCTATAACTTATTGAATGCAAACGAGTGTCCGGAACTCGTGAATCTACCCTATAAGTAATGGGGGGCAATTGCAGATGGACCTTTTGAAAATGAGTTGGTGGTGGTTGTCTCTTGTGTTTCTTCAAGAGAACATGTGGCAGAAAGAGGGGAACATGTGGCAGAAACAGTAAGTCATAAGCCAAATACATCATTACGCATCAGGAGAGGAATATCTATCTAAAAGAGGTGAAGTAACGACTAGTCTAGATGGTGTTTAAACATTCAAGAAAGTGGGAGGGAATATTCGGCACACTTGAAGTAAAATCTGTAGGTATAATATCAGATTACGGTACAGGCCTGAGCATTGTAAGGGCGACAGAAAGAAGGGCTTGGGTGGGACCCATGGGAATATGTATGATTCCTAGACTTGTACCAAACAATAAACATATCTTTGTGATAAATCATCATAGCTAGGGAAGGGAGTCAATTAATTAGGTCCCTAGGGTGCCATAAGTAAATGTAAACCATCAGATACAATGAGGCCTAACAAAAAAGGTTTTTTTCCAGTTACCCGACCCACCCTAGGAAAACACCCCTACAATACTTTTTTTTTTGTTTTAGAAATTGAGAAAGATTTTAAGGTATTATTTGTATTTTTCATACTTTTTCATCCCGATTTTTCATGGAAATCGTCTGTGGGTCTATAGTTAGGGACAGGTCAATTATTGCCAGGTGGGGGTGCTGGTTAGATATATAGGGGGGGCCATTCTTGAAAATATCTCCGGATCCTTGGTGGGGGGGGGCAAAAGCCAATAAACTTTCACCATGGGGGGCGGGGGTTGGCAAAACTAAACATGGGTGATGCAAGTACTCATGGAGATCCGTATCCATTTTATTTTATTTTATTTTTTTTTGAGGGAGGGGCATTTTGCACAATCAGTTCTTGGGGAGGGGGGTCGTGATAACTTTGTTCATATTGGTTATTGGTGGGGGGGGTCAGAAAAAAATTGTTGGTCCACAAAAAATCCAATAAGCCCCCCGCCCCACCATCTACAATTTATCACTCATCCCTTATCAGCTTATATTTAAGCATATGTTTTACATATTATTTTCACATTTTCATTTTCCTCATATACTTTTACCATAAAATCAAAGAATCTAACTGTATTTTGCCCATACATTTCTATACAAAGTAAAAACAAAAAAGAAAAATTAAAAAAAAAAAATCGGACCTACCGACCCTAGGTCTTGGAGGCATGTTACTGGAAACACAGGATTTTTTTTGGCCTGATAGTAATACATGCAGCAGGACTACATAATGTAAGACACGACACTGTTAGTGCCGCTAATGAGGACTCATCTCACCAGTATTAAGGCAGAGATGACCAGGTGGGTGACAAAGGGTGTCATCTTCTCTATAAATCTGTAATAAACAGCATCTTCTTTGATAACAGAGGTTCGTCCAATTAGCTGAGAGTGTCACATAACTGAGAGCTAGGGATCTATGGGCGTAAAGAGGTCTGCACCAGCAGTAATTCTATTTTTTTGGGAAGGGTCGTTATATTGGGCAACGACTGTGGTTATGAATTAGGGAATATTGAATATCAAACATTTTGGAAACAAATCAAGGTGAGCAGTGAGGGCATACCCTGTCTGCTAAAGTTTCCATTCTCGCAGATCTAGCCTAGGTGTGACGTAAATATTGATATGATTATCAGATTGGTTATGTGCTATTTCAGGAGTGCATACTATACCCCCTCCCTCACTCAACGCACAGGGTGAAAGCCCAAGGCTAATCAATAGTATGTAGTTATTCGAGAGGCACTTCGTGACTTGCATTGGTTGTACACTAATTTCAGTTCTGCATAGAATATGTATTGCTTTCAATGTATAAGACCCTTGAAATTACTACATGCTGTTATACAAATTGATAAACAATTCATGTAGCAATAGCTATGAACATGTTTATGTCTGCAATGGGGACTCTCGAATTAAACTTAGGTTTTTCAGATACGGTGCAAAACAAATAGGACTTAACCTAAAATCATAGCATGAGCATAACAGCTCCAGAGAGCCTGAAGTGTAGATGACGCACTTTTTCGCATACATGAAAGTTACAAAGTACTCTTATGGACTAGACGTAATTATACCACGATTTCTGGCTTACACAGTGCTTTTTGGGGTCTATTCCCATTCACATATCTGTCGTTATACCACGATTTCTGGCTTACACAGTGCTTTTTGGGGTCTATTCCCATTCACATATCTGTCGATATTGCACACCCTGTAGGCTGTAACATCAATTTTGGAAGGCGTGCTGTTATCCTGGATAACAGCACGCCTTACATGGATAACAGCACGCCTTACATGGATAACAGCACGCCTTACATGGATAACAGCACGCCTTCCACATCATATGTTACATGTTAAAACCCACGAAATTTTCCAGGCCAGGGTAGGGATCGAACCTGCAGTCTCACATCCCAAATCCAACTCCCTATGCACTGCGCCACAGGGACTGACGAGATACGCTCGGTTCGAACCATGTCTCGATATGATACAAAGCCCGGCAAGGCGACGACTGCGGGCTGTCCGCTACCATAACCGCGGGACGCATTCAAACATAGCCAAGCCGACACGGCCGCTGAAGGAGGAGACGCGGTGGACTAGCGGTTAGCGCTTTGTGCTCAGCCGTGAGAGGTCCCCGGGTCGAATCCCGGCCAGGGCGCGTTTTTTTTCGCCGTGTGCGCTGTCGCTGTCCGCTGCCGGGCGAAGAGGTGTATGTACCTGTGTACACACACTGTCATGGCTGGCTTCGATCGAGTCCCGGGGAGGGGGAATAATTTTTATTTTCAACTTGAATTTATTGGTATTATATTGATTATTTATTGGTTTCGTGGTATAAAATAAGTAGACAATGGCTAACACATGACTCGTGGGTGTTATCGATGATAATGACACTCGGCCTACGGCCTCGTGTCATTATCCGTCGATAACACCCACTCGTCATGCGTTAGCCATTGATTACTTGTTCACTATGAAGTGTGCTAGTAGGGGTACCTAAGCAGCCATTCTATACTGGAGACATTTATTTGGCGTATAACACATTGGTAGCCCTAGGACCTTATCCATACCATGGTTTTATGTGAGTGTGCCCTTCGCGGGTGGCAGCTTGTGTAGTAGTAGCTAAACGAATTGGCAGAGGTCAGGTACAAGATTGCTTAGCATATTGCTTCTAGCACATTCGGTGAACAACAGCTGCAGTCTACAGTGTCTGTGTCACTTCACAGCGCACATGGATCATTCCACTGTATTTCAGGCCTATAGGCATATTATCTTACATAGCTATTGTGCTTTACAATCTCCATAAAATCAGGGTTTAACAATTATCAAAGCTATTTGTTTTCTACAGCTCTCTGTGTATGTACTTTCTGATACACGTGTTTGGTGCACTGTAAAAAAAAAGAAAGTTGTTGAAATAATGGCGGACTCCTTGTCCCAAAGTTGCCAGAGATCCGTCTTTATTTTCATAGAGATTCCTTGTACCACTGTTGTACAACTGCTAAATGTAACAAAACTGCTAACTGTTATAATAACACTTAGCAGTTAACCACCCAATTGCTAACTGTAACAAAACATTGTCAAGTATACTTTGTGGGCTGTCATCTCCGAACTACCGTTACCCCTCTGATCCTTTAATTAAAGCTCTCATCGCCAGTCTAAGGTTCCAGTGGCCGTGACCACTACAGTATTAATATATAGCCTACCTTATGATATTGTGTGGCCCTTAGCTTACAATATATGTGAAGGTTATACACCTAGTTGAGAATTATGTGATGTTACAGATAGCACTTATTGTAACAGATAGCAGTTCCATGTCCTTTTACAGGATGATCTGAGTTTTGTTACAGTTAGCAGCAATTGTTACACATAGCAGTTGGATGCTTGTAACACTCAGCGATTTTTTGTTAGAGTTAGCATTTGGATGGTAGACTTCTAAGTATTTTTATTACAGTTAGCAGTTTTGTAACACTTAGCAGTTGTACAACTGTACTGCAAGCTGGAGTCTCTTGTGCAACTGACACATGTTCACTACAATACAATTACAGTGGTTCACTGTTCAGTTTTATGAGGATCCCTGGTAAATTCAAAACCTATTCGTGTACAGTGTGTGTACACGCATATTTATGTATACAACCAAGACAATGATGAAGTTACTAATCCATAGTACATCGGTAGAACAGGGAGTGTAGCTTCAAGGTTTTAAGTCAAGGCCACACGATAGTTGCTTTAAAATGTGTAGAGAACACTGCAAGGTTCATATGAATTTCTTGCATATCATGACATAAGAAAACCTGAGAACCTTCATTCCAGGTCGGTAGAATGTGAAATATTGATAAATAATTGGAAATTGTTGACACGTAGACGAACTCTCATGTACAAGATATTTGTAGTAGGTGTCCATTCTTGTTGATATAACACAATATGATGTGCCGATTTGTTCTGCTCTTTTCCCATATTGAATGTCCATCTGCAAAGACAGTGCTTTATCGATCTAGGCGCAAGTGCTGGAAACATGCCATAATTGTCAACAAAACAGAACATGATCAATATCAACGATTAAATTCAAATTACTGCTGGACGGTGATTTTTGTATTGTGTCTCTATGATAGCATTATTCACTGCCAATTTAATATCCGGTGAATATGTCACAATAGATATCATTAGGTTATTTATCCGGAATACATTTCTCTTCCTTTTCAGCTGCAGGTTATGAGAGGATATATCCACTCAGGACTTCTGCCAAGTCTAAATCAATCACTCTAGCTGGCCTGGTATTCCACCAGTAAAAAAAAAAAAGAAAAGGACTAGCAGCACGGGCACAGAACTAGTCTGCTACCAGATTCTTTGTGTTGTTCATGGTGTAATGGTTCGTATTGACTTATATGTTGGGTGGCTCTTTGGCTCGCTTACCACTAGATGTACCAACACAACACGAGTAGTTCGGGTTGGGCAAAGCCCCAGAAACCCCTACCTCTCGGGTAGGACTTTATTTAATCTCTCTGATGACAAAGTATTAGCGTCTGGACTGGACCATGTCCAGTCCCCTTCTGCCGCTCGTCCGGCTCCTTAGTAGGAGCTGGACGCGAGGCATGGTGCTGCCCCCTCTTGTACCAACGAGGTATCGCAAAGCGACACCTAGCTAGCATAGAAGGAACAAGCACCACACGAACACGTCTCTCGGATGAACGGCACTAATATATATACAATGATGCCGGCCCCTACACCACCCCCACTAGACTTTACCTAGGGTTGTGTGTAATTAACAAGTAACTATTGTTGACTTTATACAGTGGTGTTATAAATAAATAGGTAAGTCTATATATACACAGTTCGTATTAAATATAGAACATTTAAGGGGCATTATAAGTTATATGTACACAATAAGGCATCATCGTATATAACCCGAAGTGTTTATAAATAATAACAAAAATAGGAAGTGGCCCCTTATGGACCATCGACCCATGGTGATAATGTTACACGTGTGTTATTATTAAACATGAGACGCGATGAAGAATATTCGATGTGTAGTAAGGTGATATTGATAAATTTTTACAATGTTTTTACCGACCCGAGGTGGGGTAAATAACCCGAAAAAAATTTTGACTTTTACTTACAAGAATATAATATACGATATAAAAATAGATTTATATAAAATATGAAATATAGGTGTCCTACCAGGGTAGCAGGATCACCCTTACAATATACCGGACTTCCGGCGAACCTGGAACGACTGGTTTCTGCAGCTCCACCCGGCGACATATGTGTGGTGGCAAACCACGTTGCTGTTATGATGTGCCCTGATGAAGATGGGAAGATGGAGACCCGGTTAGATGTTGTAGTCCTTTGGGTGTTCGGGTTAGCGTCCATCCTCGCTGCAGGTTACGATCCAGGTATCAGGAGTCCAGCGTAAGGAACAGTGCCTCTGGCATACTAAATGCATTTACCCTCGGGTACAAGGAGACACCAATAGATGGACACTCAAAGATCTTCAGGATCCGTGTCCATCTTCTCAGCCGGCTCCACTGAGGCAGATGGAGCCGAGCTGCTACAGCTGCTCGTAGAGAGCGCCGCTGAAGCCTCGCTGGGAGTCTCGCTCCCCAAGCTCAAGGCCCTCATCACTGCGGACGGACTGTCCATTGCCTCGGATGCTGGTGCAGCAACCGTGGCAGTTGGGACAGCCCGGTTCCAAGTGGGGGGCGGGAGCAAGAGAGCTGCCGGAATCGGCGGAGCAGCCGGGACCGGTGGAGTGGCCAGGACCGGTGGAGTAGCCGGGGCTGGCGGGGCATCCGGGGGTATCTCTGGTACGAAGATGAGAGACGACGGTAAGCCGTCCCACTCCTCCAGATGTTTCCCGAATGCCAGGAAAAACTTGAGGTCAGCCTCCTTAAATCGATGGATATATCTGGAGTTTTCAGCTTCGTGAAACTCTTTAAGCTTTTCGGCTTCCTTCTGTTTCCGCCGGCAGGACTCGAGGGCCTCCTCGACCTTCTTCCTTTCCAGCTCCCTGATTTTCTCTTCCTCCCGCCTCTGGATCTCGTAGACCAGATTGACGGTGGCTTCAGTCATCACACGCCAGTAGTCAACAGACTTCTGGCGGTGCAATGCCTGCCATTCTGCCATCAGGTCATTCTGGATCTGAACCGTTCGGACATCGCGGTGGTCGACGAACGTATTCGGATCCTGAAGACCTGACAGGGTACCGGAGATTAGTTCCATTAGGGGTACCCGAGGACCCGTCGGTGGAACTATCACTGGTGGTGGCGCTGGGGCCTCCACTGAGACAGGCGGGGTGCCTGTTGGAGGAGCAGACGGGCCCTCCACCGTGATGCCTCCTCGGCCTCGGCCACCACCCGGAGAGCCTCGGGTGGACTCCAGCCCACCGCGGCCCCTACCACGAGCTTTGGCCCGGCCCAAGGGGGTAAGGACCTGCGACTCGGGTCCAGCCGGTCCCATTGAAGGGAACTTCGCCGCGTACTCACTGTACGTGGGGCGCTTGCCGGAGGATCCATCTCCAGCCCACCAAGTAGAATACCCGGATGGGGGAGCGAACAGTTCGCCCCCATCATCCAGGCCGCCAGAGGCTTCGCCCGGGCGTTGTTCCGCGGGTGCAGGTGTGGAGGTGGCTGGAGTCGCCGATGCGGTCGCCTGGCTACCCGACCTGCGGGCCTGGTTGCCAGGCATCTCTAGAGCCGAGACCTGTTGTCCCGACTCGCGACGATCAGCTGGGTTGGCTGGTCTTGGCTGGTCCTTGCCACCCGAAGGGCTCACGGACCGGTCTGCTCGGGTCCTCTTGGAAGCAGTAGTCGTGACTGTGCCTCCGTTTGGACCTTTAGAGCGGGCTTTGGCCTTCTCTCGCTTGTCGTCTCCTCGCCACTTTTTCACCTTCAGGTGCACCTCGCTGGGCATCCCGAATTTTGTGGACGAGGAGTTCGTCTGGAAGTAAGTCAGCAAGTTGCCGCTCTTCCACGAGCAGAATCCGGTCTCGAATGCCTGCTCTTTCACTTCCTTGATGCTCAGCGCGGACCAATTTGCAAGGAGCTCGCTGAAGCACTTGATGGCTCGTTTCCTGGTCTTCTCCAGGCCGATGCCATGGGCCTTCTGCAAATGCAGAGCCATGTCTCGGCGCCGGTGAGTGCTGAACGAGCCATCACAATGTTTACTCGGGCGGTCCCCGAGCACACACATCATCACAGGCTTGTGATGCATATGACACTCGACGATGTGTCGAGCGAAGCGGGGCTTCGTCTCGAACATCTTCTCACCCGTGAGAGACAGCTGGCAAGACTCAAACGGGCACCTTCGGCGGTTGCCGGTTGGTCCCCATTGGGTCATTGCCCACTGGACTTTCGTCCGGGCCTCGTAGCTGTAGATCGAGCCTAATTTGGACTTGAGCTGGTCAATCCAAATCAGGTAGAACTTGCCTACTGGCGTATCCGAGGGGCCGGACTTCATCCACTCCTCGTCATCGCTGTCACCGTCCTTATTGACGGCGCTCGGACACATATAATGGACTGTGTCGTAAGCACAGTCCGCGAAGCAGCGGGGAGTCCGTTCCTTGAACCCCTCGGCTGCATTCTTCCACATCCACTTCTGATTGTCGTCCTTGGGAACATCCATGGTCATTTCTTCCCACGTTGTCACGGACTCCAAATCAGATTTGGCAGACTCGGGCAGCTCTGGATCGCTTTCGCTTTCCTCGCTGTCCGTGTATATGTCAGCTCCCCTACGGCTGGCTCGGCTGGAGGTGGTAGTACCAGTCGGAGCCTTGGTAGGGGACTTCGTCTTTGCACCCGACGTGCTGGCTGCAGAAGATGCAGTAACCGAGGTGGCTACCGTGGTGGTTGTAGTGGTGGGAGCGGGCGTCTTCGGTTTGCCCTTACCCCTCGGCTTGGTGGGGGGCGTGGGCTCCGCCGGAGACGCTTTCGCTCCATTCTTCTTCTTCCGGCGCACAACCTTAGTCGGTTGGGCCGGAACTTCGGGACTGGAATCCGACTCGCTTCGGCTCCTGTCCCCTGTCCGAGGGCTCCTCCTTCCACTGACTGGGGAGTCAGAGTCGGAAGAGATCTCAGTTTTTCGTTGGGCCTGCTGCTTGCGATGGGCCCGGCGAGCTGCGGTGAGCTCCTTCTGCTGCTTGGCAAGCTCGATTCGCTTTGCCTCTACAGCAGCCTGCTGGCGCGAGATGTCCTCTTCCGAGATCTCGCCAGGTGCCTCTGGGATGTCGGCAGCTGGGTCGGTCTCGGTCGTGGACCTCTCGACGGCGATGCGGACATCTTCAGCCTCCAGATCGCTCTCAGTGAGAGGACCCTTGGGTGCAGGTTTACGGGTCAATCGCTTGACCCGGTCGGTTTCCACCGACGACAAGGTTACTGTGGAGTCTGTATCCATGTCGGATTCGGACTCCCTTAACTCCGTGGCCTTCTGGATGATGCCCGCAGAGATCAAGACGGCTCGAGCTAAATTCTCGTTAGTCGCCATATTCTCCGCCAACTTTAGGTAGTTGCGGAGCCAAGAAACTGGCATGTTGTCAGCCAGCTCGTCACTACACGAGTCCATTACCATAGTTTTAAGTTCATCTGGTATGGGCTCGGGCACGCCCTGCTCCACCGCCATGGGCCCGCATCCGAACATGGAGGCGTGCATAGGGATGTACGTACCCCAGGAGGTATACACGATACCTTCCTGGCGATCAACGTGTGCTAGACGTCTGATCTGAGTCCTGAATCCCGGAGGATACATTGGAATGTCCAGGACATCCACTTTGCTACCCGAAGCGGCTGTTGTAGACGGGCGCTCCGGGCGTGGCGGGGGTGGAGGTGGCATCCTCTCCCGGTCGGTTGCCTTGGCCATAGCCGTGAGCGTCCGGGCGGCCTCCTCTGTCGAAGAATCCATAGATTCCTCGACCCGAGACGGGACCTTCGGGTCCTCGTCTTGTTCCAACGGAATGTTGGCTGTTTGACGCGCAGCGTCAATCGTTCCCTGTGCCATGGCACCGGGTTCGACTTCCAAAATTAATTGGCAAGTTTTGTTGGACTCCTCCCGAAGGATTCGTCCAACAGAGAGGCTTTTGGGGTTAGCTAGGCTAACACGACAGCTACAGGCTGTATAACCGCCGACAAATAACTAGAGCAAAAACGGGTGGCGTCTAACCACCACGAGTCCGCTCTAGTTATGACCAGTATGACGTCAGACCTCTCGTCTCGCGAGATCCCGCCATGGCTATCCGGTGACCTAGTTCCGCGCTTTCCCGCCACACCAGCAGCGCCACCTAGGGAACTAGATCCGAACCAACATTCGACTCGACATGTGAGACGCGGCCTACTACCCGAGTGCTATCGTCTGGAGCTTAGCGGTGTATACAACGCTTCAAAGCGAATGTACCGGTTAATCCGACCGCCACTCACGGGATACAGCCACCCGGGGAGGGCGCGTTCGACATCTCTGGCCGTGGAACGTATGTTGCCTGCCTATGGCGGACAACACGCAGCAGCTCGTTGTGTACTGAGTTAGGTTACAGCAGACCTCAACCGGGGGCTGCGTCTAACGCCTTCGGTTAGCATTTTATTTTTCCCGGCTTTACGTACGGCCTTTTCTGGATCTCGCTTAGTCAGAGCGGGACCCTTCCCATACGTAATGCCTTCACTCAGCGAGACTTTCTTCCATTTCTTACGATTAGGTCGTTTCCTGGCCTTCGTCTTCTTTTTTACTATAACCTCGTCTCCCGGCGTCTTTCTCGGCCGGCCTCTAGGGCGCTTCCTCGGTACTACCACGCTCGGTCCGCTAGGGACAGATACAGGTGGTTTGTAGCCGAACTCCCTCTCCGCCTCTTCGCGCCCCTTCCAGGGCCGAAGTTTTCCGACATTTGTCTTCCATTTCCTACCCGTCAGGCAGTCCTCTATCATCACCGTGGACTCGGAGATGACGCGAACGATTTTAAATGGACCTTCCCAAGGCGTTACGAGCTTCAGCTTATCCAGCGGCTCGTAGTACCTTAGTACTTTGTCCCCAACATTAAAACGAATTCGTTTAGCATTGGTGTCATAGCCCACCTTCTGCCACTTCGCACTCTTTAGCAGTTCTTTCCGAACGGCCTCGTATGCCTGTTTGAACCGGTCCCTTAATGACTCTACAAACAGCACCGTGCAGGGCGCCTCCGGGTCTATTCCAACCACTCCATACACTAAGTCGGCGGGCATTATGATGTCCTCGCCGAACACTAGCATGTTTGGGGTGCAGTTAGTTGATGAATGGACAGTGTTGTTGTAGGCATGTACTACAAACTCGCACTGTTCATCCCAGTCATCCTGGTGGGTATTAACCAGGGGCTTTAGTACTTGTATGAGGGTTCTATTGAAGCGCTCTACCTGCCCATCCGACTGTGGTCGGTACGGGTTTGTTCGGGTCTTACAAATGGCTAGGTAATGGCACATTTCCTGCCAAAGTTCTGACTCGAACTCCCTTCCCTGGTCACTGTGCATCATAAGGGGAACACCCAAATGCAGCACCCAGCCTTTCACAAATGCCTCCGCGCATGTGGCGGCTTTGTGGTTGGGAAGGGGGAACACCCGAGTGTACTTAGTATAATAGTCGGTTACGACCATCATACAAGTATTGTCTCGCGGCGTCGTCTTAATCCCACTGATGATGTCTATCGCTACTCGAGCAAATCTGACACCAAACAATTCCTGTGATAAGGGTTGCTTACCCAGGCCGGGTCCCGGTTTGTTTTTACAACAATCCGGGCAAGTGGCGATCCACCGGAGCAGGTCGCCTCTCATACCGGGCCAGTAGTAACGCCTTTGTAGACGCTCTATCGACCTTCTCTTACCGAAATGGCCACTCGTTTGGTGGCCATGGCAATAATACATGATATCCCTCCTCATCGGGGCGGGAATCACTATTTGCAACAGCCTACCGTTGGTGGGAGTTGTCTTCCACCTACATAGTATGCTGTCTCGGATCTCTAGCTCGGCCCATTGAGCCAGCAACCGCCTCGCTTCCCTATCCTCCAGGGAAACTAGAGGCCTTGCCGGTTTAATGCCTGACCGTAGGTATTCCATTATGCGCGCAGTGGTGGGGTCTGACTGTTGAAACTTCTTGATGGTCTCCGGGGACCAATCGAGATAGCTGCATACAGCCTCCTCCCAGGGGATACGGGGGGTGGTATAATTAAATACCAACCCGGCTACCACAGCATTGTGGGCCCCGCAGTCTTCACATGTGGCATTTTGGCACCTTCGGATAGGCCGTCTTGACAAGGCATCCGCATTGATGTGTTTAGCACCGGGTCGGTGCTCTATTTGTTTATGCTCTAATCCGAATTCGGATAGGTGAGCTAACCAACGTCCAATCATCCCCTCGGCGTCCTTAAAGTTAAGGAGCCACCTAAGAGACGAATGGTCTGTTCTTAAAGTAAAGTCACTTCCCCAAAGGAAATGCTTAAACTTCTTCGTATACACCACCACAGCGAGGAGTTCTCGCTTGGTGGTACAATAATTTCGCTGTGTCTTGCTTAACGTGTTGCTAGCAAATGCTATTGGCACTTCGACTCCCTCTTGGACCTGAGAGAGAGCTGCCCCAATCGCATCATTGCTCGCATCGGTGTCTAAGATGAAATGTCCCTCGGGAGTGGGATATTTCAACACGGGTGTATTCCTAAATAAATCTTTTATTTTATTAAAAGACTCTTCTTGCTCGCTGGTCCATGGGAATGGGTCCCGTGCCCTACCCGGGGTCCAGTGAGCTAAGCACTGCATGGGGAAGCTGACACGAGAGTAATTCGGTATGAAATCACGATAATAGGAACAAAATCCTAAAAATGATCTCACCTCCTTAGCACTCGTGGGTCTTTCCCAATTTTCTACAGCTTCTAATTTTTCCGGATCCGCACTTACCCCGTTAGGAGTAATGATCCTTCCCAAGTATGTAATGGTTTTCTTAAACAAATTACATTTCTTGGGTTTAAGTTTAAGACCGTTTGATAGTATCCGGTCGAGGACTAATTGCAGATTCGCCAGGCATTCCTTGAATGACTTGCCGAACACGACCACATCATCCAAGTAAACCAGGCATTTCTTCCACAAAAGGTCACTCAGTAAGGATTCCATCATAGCCTCGAATGTAGCGGGGGCGTTACACAATCCGAAGGGTAGGACATTATACTCAAACAGCCCCATATGACTGGAGAATGCTGTCTTCTCCTTGTCTTTGGGGTGCATTGGTATTTGCCAATATCCGGACTGTAGATCCAAGGTACAGAACCATTGGTTTCCGCCCAAGCTATCTAAAGTCTCGTCTATCCTTGGTAAAGGATACGAGTTCTTCTTTGTTATACCGTTCAATTTCCGGTAGTCGACACAAAAGCGGATTGTACCGTCTTTCTTAGTAGTCATACAAACAGGGCTGGACCAGGGACTCGAGCTAGGCACGATTACCCCTAGGTCCAACTGTTTTTGTATTTGCTCTTCACAGATTAACTTCTTCTTAAGGGGAAGTCTACGATACGGGATTTTAAAAGGTTTCTCGCTGCCCACATCTATGGTGTGCAACACCTTATCGGATCTACCCACCGGGCCTCCTTCCCTACCAAAAGCACCTTCGTACTTTTGTAGAAGTCTCGCTAGGCAATCCTTATCGTCCGTATTCTTTAAATCTGACTGATCAATCAGCTTTTGGAATTCTTCATCCATAGGATGCTGACTAACTGGGTTTAGTGGTTTGTTAAATTTAGCCTCGGCGACATGTTCTACCGAACTCATCCTTCCAACACTGTCGCCTCGCCTCAAATAAACCACTGAACCACTTCGGTTAGTTATGGGTAATACAGACCAAGCTGCATTAGCCACTAATGTATCCACTGAGTCTAACCCGATGCTTGACAAATACACCGTGTCGGGTTCGTAGACTCCAGTTTCATTCCTCTGAGCCATGGATCCGCCACAAAGGACATCGCAAGTGGTACCCGGTGGGATCTTCACCGTATGTACCACTGCTGCGACCGAAGACACCTGTCTCAATACGCATTGGACATGCAAGCCATACGGGCTCCGTATACCCATACTACCGTCCCTCGGGTCCAAGACGGCCCCGTATAAGCTTGCAAAATCCAATCCGAGGATTCCGTCATCACTAACCTCTGCTATAGTTGGCGAAAGAACAAACTCTTTGCCTCCTATATGGATAGGCATAAACGTCCTACCAAATGTACGCATACTGCTTCCGTCGGCCGTACAAGCATTTACCCCCGTTTTGAGGTTCTCATGGCTGCCGGCCACCGAATCGAAGAATCTTTTGGACACACATGAATGACTAGCTCCAGTATCCACCAAGAATTCCCCCACCCGGCCTTCCACAGATATGGGTACGTACCACCGTCTCCCCCCTAAAGGCGAGGGGTTACTGGTAAACTGGTGAAAGTCTCCCGAATCACCAAGATTCAATCCGAGTCCTCTCAGGAATTCCAGACACGGATGACTTGGGGGAAGGTGTGTCCCACACACTCGAATCAACTCTTTGATCCATCCTTCCTCTCCCCTAGTGCGGCCACTCGCCTCCATATGATCGCTCCTGCACATATCAACACTAGGGTCCCTGGCCCCGGCCGAGGTGCAGGGGTGCGCACCCTCAGCCACCCGGCCTCCAGGTGTAATTGACTCGAAATCTTCCACCGGGATACCTCCGGTAGCATTTTGGCATTCGTTCCCACTCGGGGCCATGTCAGATGCCGTTGACACAACCCCCACTAGTTTTCCACATCTGTGGAATCCGTAGCATTCTCCCTTTCTACGCAGTCGTCTTCGGCTTCATAGAAGGCAGCCATTACCGGCTTAGTAGCGGTACATTCAGATGAGTAGTGTCCCATGCGCTGGCACCTGAAACACTTGACCGTTCGGCGATCCACCCGGGGTCTTTGCCGATTGGCTTGGATGGCATCTGTAATTTTCTTACACATGTCTTCCAGAAGTTTGGTCATGTCCGGGGACTGAGTCTTCACTTTGTCAGTGCTTACAATGGACTTGACCGCCTTATCGACAGCCTTCGGGTCACTCTTGACCTCGGATGAAGGTCTAGAGTCCCTTTGTTTATTGAAAGACTTCCTGGGAATATACTTCCTACCTGAAGTATTCTTCCTTAATTGCATCGAACAGAAGGTGCCGTCTTCCTGTTCGATATCAATCAATTCGAAGTCGTCTGATGGAGTATCGACCTCCGACTGCTGGGTCACCGATGCCAGGGGTACCAAGCCGCTGGCATTAGGTATGTCCCCAGCTAACATAGCTCGCTTCTTCACGGCCATATCTATACCATTAAATATGCCGTGTAGTGTTATGCCCTCCTTCCAGGCATCCCTCGCTGCTAATTGTTCATCTCGGTCTCTTAGACCCTTGACGAATTGAGTGATCAAATCGTCCATATACCAGTCCTGGTTTTCAGTACCGGGTCTGGCCTTACTTAGCAGGGCATGGAGTTCCATACCGTATGCTCTGAAAGCTTCATTCGGCTTCTGTGTGCGTTTCTTAAAACGGACCATCGGGTCTTCCTTGACCATATTGCATAACAGTCCACTAGCAGTTTCTACTAACTGCTCAAAACTCCCAACGAGGCCGTACCAGGTTCGCCATTGCTCTACAGCCATGCGACCCGGCCCGCCTTTCAGACCTCTCACCAGATGTGGCTTGGCCTCGTATGGGGTCCATCCATTACAGTTCATCACATCGATGAAATCTTCAAACCACTCTTTCCATGGTCGAGTACCGTCATATTCTCTAGGAATAACGGCTACCCTTCGGGCAGAATTGTGAGCATACATCAATCTAGTGCATTGCTGTTTGCTCCATTCAATCGCCTTGGTTTCATTCAAGGTCCGATTGCCCCCTATACCACCGAAGCTCGAATTGCCAGGTGGAGGCGGTGGTGGAGGTTGTGTATACGTCCACTGTGTACCACTGTGGTTCGTATAACTCGCACTACCCTGGTTGGGGCCGGTACCCGAGGTACCACTATAGCTTGTGGCACCCGAAGCAGCGCCCCCCCCTTGCGCGCCTTGGTATCCGCCGTCGGATGGCTGGTTTCCCGTTGACTGGCCGCCATCGTTTGATGGATTCGGTTGGGTGTTGTCATTACCAGCACCCAGCCCCGGGTCGTTACTAGGATCCACATGAATGTGGAACCCACTGGTCTCCGCACTACTGTCGGAAGCCTCTCTAGGGGTATAGTCCGGGTCCAGGTTGTGGACTATGGGCACCTCACTTATCCGGACTCTACTAGTTCGGCCATGCTTATCCTGGGTTCTGATGTAAACACCCCCTTGATCTACGTTCCGCAAAGCATTATCATTTACAAAAGGATTATACTGCGGATTCTTCGGTGTAGAACAGGAGACCGGGTCGCCCTGTTTCACGAACGTCGAGTTCGGGTTTGTGTCCCTACTCGCCGGAGGGGCATGTGTTTGCTCTTGCTCCTGTAAATAACTCTCCATAGCGGACTTATTTATTGTGAGGGTAGCTACGTCTGTAGTCAGGTTTCGCTGTTCCTCCCTAAGCTGTGCGTTTTCTGCCAAGATTTCGGATCGAATCTTTTCATTTTCAGCCACAGCTCGGTTTCTTTCTTCTTGGGCGATAATTGCCTCTCGCTTAAAAGTATCCTTAAGTAGGCGGTACTTTTCACCCTTCTCTTTCTGAGACCTGTTATATTCACTAGTCTCCTTCCTGATCTCGGCTTGTTCCGAGACCATCTTGGCTTCTGTCTCAGCCTTCCGGAGTTGAAGTTTCTTAAGCTTCTCCTCCATTGCGTGCAACTCAGTTTGTAATTTATTTACATCCCGAGCCTTAGCAACCTCCTCGGCTCTAGCCTTGTCGATTGCTCTAAGTTTATTGGCTTCCTCGATTTCCAACTCAGCCAGCCTCTTTTCTTTTTCCTGTGCGTCTCTTTCCTTCCGCTCCAACCGATGGGATACGGAGGATAGACGATATTTGAGGTCGGATTCTTTTAGAATCGCCTCCTGCTCAACGGATCGTAATTTTCCGATCCGGGACTTAGCTTCCTCCTTTATTTTGGATTGGGCTAACATGAATTGTTCATGTTGCCTCTTTGCCTGTAACTCTACCTGTTCCTTGGCTTTCAAATAGGCCTGAGTATTTTTATACCCGGGACCCATCCGACGTCCGTAGATAGACTTGCGACTGCCTCCAGGGTAAAACATGGAGTCAGACAAGCCTTCGTCTAGAGATCGGCCTAGGTGATGCCTTTCCGAGCTTTTCGGTCCGGTACCACTAGGCTTATCTTTTGATTTCGCGTCTGGGACTATTGCGTCCCTTTTGGTTTTACCATCGTCGCTGTCATGATCCGACGATGTCATTAGTGGGGCTACTTCGGTTCCACCACCTGGTGCTGAACCCTGGGGGGTTGCAGTACGCTGCATAGGGCTTTGTGCAATTGGTGTACCCAAGCCGCTAGCCGAGCCTGTTGGTACCATAGGACCTAGCTGGCGTCTGCTAGTTATAACTTGGGACCAATCGCTCAAGTCTAAAGTTGGGGGTCTTAACACACCCCTAAACAATCCGGTATCCGGTACTCCTGTCTGGGGTGTAGCCGGATACAATTTTACGATGCCATCTCTGGTGGCATTGTCCCTAAGGTCGGGTGTAGAAAAAATATTTCGTACACCCTCCTGATTAAACATTTGTTGTTGACCGGGTTTCCAGTCTAACAACAGATGCTGGGATGTGTAATCATCCTCTTCGAATCCCTCTAGCCCAGGGCTGGGGGGATCCGCTTCGGGTTTCCCGAGGCTTTCGGCCAATGTGGCCGCGCACCACCCCCGAACCGACTGGTCACGGCACCAGTGTAATGGTTCGTATTGACTTATATGTTGGGTGGCTCTTTGGCTCGCTTACCACTAGATGTACCAACACAACACGAGTAGTTCGGGTTGGGCAAAGCCCCAGAAACCCCTACCTCTCGGGTAGGACTTTATTTAATCTCTCTGATGACAAAGTATTAGCGTCTGGACTGGACCATGTCCAGTCCCCTTCTGCCGCTCGTCCGGCTCCTTAGTAGGAGCTGGACGCGAGGCATGGTGCTGCCCCCTCTTGTACCAACGAGGTATCGCAAAGCGACACCTAGCTAGCATAGAAGGAACAAGCACCACACGAACACGTCTCTCGGATGAACGGCACTAATATATATACAATGATGCCGGCCCCTACACCGGTATAGGTCCAGGGTCTGCCACTGACCATGTACCCTCTCTCCCCTGTGGGTAAAAGTAACCCTTCTCCTCTGTGTCAACATGACTGCGGTCCTTAAAGCACATGGCTATGGCTATAATTAGCTGCATAGGTCCCAAGCTGCTAGCTCACCACTGAGGTTACACAGGGGCCCTTGATGGGGGGTCCCAATGTCATACATAGGATTTTAAGAAATGCACATGTCCCATATCAAGAGCAATTCCCAGTGTCATCAGCATAGCTAATCCAAAAAGAGTACCAGTATGATGATGTGGATTCCCTTTTTTGTCTAGATCATGGCCCTATCCAGTGAAATACCTATTTTCATTATAGATTCAGTACTCTATATTTTGAGTAAACTTATTCTGACAAAATCTGTAATACATCTGCTACCATAAAAGCAGGCATTCATCTTATATACCCCAAAATCTTCTTTTGGTGACCTCTCTATGTATAAAAAAAGACACCTCCCCTTTCCTTTATACCCCCTAATAAAATAAGTAATATGCCCTATTTTTTGGCACTAAGTCCCATTTCACATGTTGAATTCAAAATATGGCCATGCCAATTTTAAGAAATGGCCATGTCAACATGTCGATTTCAGTGGTGTAGGGCCACAACACTAGCTTGGCAGGCACTGGCAGTAGTCAATTGGACTCAAGGCAGCACCCACAGAGGGTGCAGTGTTGGAAATTGGTTTAGAATAAACGGAAGCTGTAAAATTATGAAAGCCTTACAAATAATTCCCATAAATCAGAATACTTGCATATAAAAATGTCTGATATATTTTAGAGACCGGAAGATTTTATTCATGAGACAAGGCAGAAAATACTTTACTAGAGTTCTGATAGATGGCAGCAATAGGAAAATGACTAGTGTCACACACTGGGCTCTCTACACTGCCTCTCAACTTGGGGATTGCACTGACTTAGTTCTTGCGCGTGACTAGCAGTATTCCCATTTGGCTGTCCAGAGCAGAACCAATCTGCTCGGTGTGTTCTGCTCACTCGTGGTCGGCCATGCACCACTTGACCCTCACTGAAAACCTAAGCCAGTGAAAAGGTAATCATTACAGATGAGTTTAGGTCATCTTTCCCAAATTATGAACAAAGGTCATCATTGTGATTATACTATTTCTGCCAACAGGGGGACCCACTATACAATTATGTAATGCCATGTACACTTAAGGACATGTACTGGCCTATAGTTGCACTGATAATAGGCAGGGACACATTATCACACACTTAAGAATTAATGTAAAATTTAAACCTGATGATAAGATAATACTGTAAAGTCAGATAAAAGGTAGAGTATATAGATAGGAGCATGGACACCTCTTTAGTATCAGAAATGATATCAGGAAGTATGAGGATTGATGTTAATGCAGGTAAAACACAGTCCATCTAACCTATGCCTGTATGGGTTTATTTCCAAGGAGGTGACTCCAAATACAGCCCTAATGATGAAGGGAAAGGGGGTGGGTTGGGTCAATACCATTCTCAAATCATTTTGTGAGTGATATCATAACATCAAAATATGTAAAGTCATCAAAATGATTACCAAATATCATCATATGTGTGACCCAATGTTTTGTCTAAATGTGTGGAAAAAAAATAATCGAAATGATTAGATTTAGTAATCACTTATGATTACCCAAATGATGAAAAGGTACTCTCCCCAGTCTGTGTCATTTTGAGCACCCTAAAGTGATCTGTACTGATTAGTTTTTGCACATACAGGTTTTCTGTGCTGAATGGATCGTCCCTTGACAGGGCCGGCCAAGTCGTTTAGCCCGTAGTGGTTTAATCACAAATAGGGAATGGTTATAGGTTTCTCCAACACTCATCTCCCCTTTTCCTTACCTCCAGTGAAGTGTGTATTGATGTGGAAGACCCCAGGTGTATACATTGTCCCAACACCCACAGGCAATCTGTCTTTGGTCGGGGTCAATGGTTCTATTACTGCAAGGGATAGAGGCTGTGGATGGATATGGATGTATTTGGATAAATGACAATGGGTCCCAAACCATATGTCTGTTAGATGGATAGGATAAGAGATGCAAGAGTCACTTTGGAGAGAGTAAAGAAGGAGAGGGAGCTATACTAGCCTATGGCCCGCGTGAAGTGTATATGCATTTGCCTACGCCAAAGCCAGAGTGTCATATACTACTAGGTGTTGTCGTTGAGGGCCTATCAGTGTCACCCTGACCCTGGCTCTTCATGGCAGTAGCCACGTGAGGACTACTCAGGCGAACATTACATGGCTGGATGTGTAATTGATGTTTGATAACAGAGGAACCGAGATGGAGGGGATCAGTGCAGTTATGGGAAAGGTCCTCCTGTTCTAAATATAACTCTGGATGACAAATAAACATGGGAGGGATACATTGACTCCTCTGACTTCCCTCCTTATGATCAAGATGTATATATTCCGCACTGATGGGAGTAGATATCTAAGAGTCTACCCGTCCAGTCTATTCATCCCCTTTCCTAGACCTCACTAATATCTACACTGTTCCACGGGCAACACCTAGTATAGCAGTTTATACCACTATTCTGGCACCTCCCTTACTGTTATGCCCTCTCCTACCAGTGCATTATGAGAGCATATACGCACATGTGCTTTTTAGGGATTTTTGGATATACTTTTCTGAGGTCAAGTTGGACTTAGAATATTTTGGGGAATGCTGGTGGACATACAAAGTTAGTCTCGCCATTGTTTCAATGTGAAAAATCGTCCAAACTCTAGGAGAATTGAACCCTGGCCGCAGTGGAGATAGGCAAAGGCCGTAGCCATAGCACCACACTGTACGGTGATGAACTCCAATGGAAAAATAAATAAGTTCTAACCTGAGGTCCTAGTCCTATGTTTGCACTCAGTTTTTGTCATGATTCCAACCTTGACATGTTATAATATCAAAGTCCCAAGAAGTATTCGATCCATAGACGAGGAATGTGTGCTAATTTTCTCCATTTTCTTCAATATAAATAAGAATCCATTGATTTTTCCATCGTAAGCAAGTCGGGGTGCAGCCATTCCCACCCGCCTCCTTGTCTGACGAAATTGTGTCAGTGGCCCGGATGTAGATATAGGTCATCTGCTCGTCGTACAAGGAAGACACCGAAAATTTCGGACCGTTTTGGAAAATCAATGGATTCTTCTTTATTTTGAATATATTGGACATAATAAGTATGGAGGGATCATCTAGAATGTCTAAGGATGTGTATGTTTTAATTTGAAGACTTGTCATGGTTGGATTCGATACGAAAAGTGTGTGTAAACACTGCGGTACCTCTCTCGGCAAGGAACAAAAACAATGGCTTCGTGCAGAGCGGGACCCGGGCCGTATCGCTTGCTTTTACAAAATGTCTTCTCGTGGCCATATTCTGTGCATATCAAGTAAGAAATTAATACAAAATGGAGGAAAAGGTGATATAAGCGCAATATAGCATAAATATGACAGCACACGGTTTGTATATTGACGATATTGCACTGGGCCTAACGGCCTCATGCAATATTCGTCAATATACGAACCTTGTGCTGTCATATTTATGCTATATTCCATTAACAGCTGTATACAATCATACAATGGCTGTAGTATAACAGTGTTTTAGAGCCACAGTTCTGGAGCTCTACGGCAACCACTGTGCCAGGCGTACACAAGGTGAGTGGGTGGAGACCTTTATGCTGGTAGCCATTTGTAGCCTTACCTCACACTGTACATAATGGGTACACAGACACCTTTCATCACACAGACTCTCCATCATGTCTGACTGTACATATCATGCAAGGTATCGTGTTTCAAACACCAGCACGCCACCCGTCGGGCAAAAGTTGATATAACCCTGTGTTTACCAGCTAACTGCACCCCCACGGGGTTCAAACAAAGGCAGACGCTAAGTAGAAACCTTAGCACAAGGACTGGTGGAAATAGATAGGATCTTTGAGGGTGTGTGATAAAGAATTAGACCCGTGGGATGTTGTTAGGGTAGATTAACCTAAAGACGTCCACATACCTTGAGTCGTCCACCTGTCACCTTGTTTATCTCACATATACATGCATGAATTCCCTGGGCCTGGGACCCTAGTGTTGTTGAGATATAATGTGTTAAAGCATCCCATGGAATGATCACCTGTGATATATTAAGGAATTCGCATTGTACAATGATGCACTAAAATACCCATGTTTGACTTGTTTTTTATCATAACCAACTGGCCATTTTTTCAAAAATTTCCAACTTTGGTTGTATATTTTTAACATCAAAATTGATCACATGTACCTCGTATTGGCTATATACATAGATAAATGACATGACTAGATGATAGTATAAGCAAAAAAAACAAAACAGAAATGATAAATACCTTCAGTTCAGAAGCTATTTCCTAAAACATACTAATTTCACCATGAGACGTCCACTATTTCACCTTGAGCCAACCACCTCTAACAGAGTCATTTATGTATTCAATTGAATAGAAACCATTGATTATGTAGGATTACATCACAAGATTAATATCCAGAATAGTTTCGGATCCAAAATTTCACTTGATGATGCTCTCATATATACATTTCAACTTTCACTGAAAGCCTACTATTAATAGTGTGCAAAGCAAGTTTGTTACACTAATAGCATGATTATGACATCTAGAGCTGGATTATTATAGTGCATAATAAAAAGTTATTAAAGTTAAATCAACTAAAGCCTATATGATGCAGGGTCAGGATCACCACCTATATTTTGCTGAGGTTAGCAATATCAATGGGCATAGCAATGGCTTGGATTTTCATTCTAATTTAGCTACTATAAAGCATACATTTTCAATATGAAACAGTAGCTTCAACTTTCTCATCTTATTGCATAGTTATTTGAGACACTTATTCTGTTTTGAATTGACAGTTTAACCAAAAGGGGTTTATTACAAGGGTGGGTCTTAGGTGGACGTCTCAAGGTGAAAATAGACTACCTGGGATTTTCTTAAAAATGATGAAAAACAAGAAATAAGATCCACACATGGATTTGAGAAATGTAGCTGGTCCAACAGCCCAAATAATTGTCTTTCATTTAGTACCTTGGGGATGCCTGAGTATTTATTAGCCTCAGAGCTATTGACGTCTACAGATCTCTCATTGAAAACCTTCACAGGAACGGCCGTCTTTAGGTTAATCTACCCTATTTTGATACCATTAGAATTGCAATCCCCATCATCACAATAACCTTGAGAAGTTCAATTAGAGCGTAAGTTTAGACTCTCTCAGTCTGGCATCACTTTCTGTTAATATTGATGCACCTGGTCAATGGAGTTCCATGTGTCGACCCCCCTCATCCTTTACCCAAAATGGAGGGCAAAAGGCAGCACGGTTTAGTAGCCAAGAGAGAGATACTCTATGTTGGAAGCCTTGAGCGTAAATCAATGTTTGATTCCTATAGTCAATAGAAGATATGACTAAAAGCATCCCAGGGAGACCATATAGACGGATGCCAGCCCGAGGAGAAATTGTATGTTCGATGGTATAATCAACCCCTGCCCTTGTGCACATGCGCATGACATCGATTTCCACAAGCCACTAGAGACCACTGCGGCCGGAACAGGAACTGCTGAGCGATGTCTCAGGAATAGTTTCCCACGGAGTCAGATCTTGTGCTGGACCCTGCCCACTTGAGCCACTGTCTCCTTAATTGTCGGTGGACCACATCCGTACTCTCCAGACGAGCATTACACGAAAGTAAGTTTTACAAAAAGAGAAAGTAACGGCAGTAAAGGTGTAAAGGCAATTAGTCTAACGTCTTAGTACATGACAGAACATTAATGCATGGGCATTAACTAAATCAACTATGTCCTAGTTGTAGCCAGAGGGATTCCCCATAGAGTCATAGATCTACACTTAGAATATGGCTGTGAGGAATTGGCAACCAGAAGAAACAGGTACTTACTTAACCTGATGTATAGGTTGTCTAGGGACGATGATAACATCGTGCAACCGGTAAGGGACCTACGTGGGAACAACAAAATCAAGTTGAAAACCCATCGTATTATCGTATACCATTTTATTATTCCATAAATTGTAACATATTACTGTATTAATCAAAGAATATGTAAGAAGTTAATACATAGGTTGGCTAGAAGAGCGCTCAAACATTCTAGAAGAGCGTTCATGCTCCACTGCACACCAGCCAGGTCAGTCATACATAAGTTACATCACCAAAGACAGCGACCTCATGGTCCCCTGCACAATATAATGAGTCTAAGGGTCTAAAACAGCGACCTCATGGTTCAGTGCACAAACTAATAACTTGTAAGTGAATGCAAACGGCCGTCACGGGTGCCTGGGCACCACCGACGCTGTCATGAGTGTCTCAGCACCCAAACACTGAACAATAGGTTACATAAGTCACGACGCCATAACCTTCCAGTCACTCTAGCGTCGCTCCTGAGCAACCTAGGTCAAATATCAAAGCATTTATGGAAAGGCCATACTTAGACGGTCAAAATGAGTTCAAGATCAAGGCAGAACTCCCATTATTAAGGAAGTTACGCCATGTAGACTAATTCGACTTTTGAATGCGCCACAGACAAACCAGCGCAAGTTAAGTGCACAGAAAGCAGGCGTTGACAACTTCACATATTCAAATTTGCGCAGGCGCAAAATGGCGGTTGTAACGGCGTAATTGGCCAAGTTATGAGGGTCAGAACATACCACAGTGACCAAGACAATGGGGGACATGGCGGCGTCCATGGGGGTCCTTTGTGCACCCAGTGACACATGAAAGACTCCCCTCAAACAATTGCAGAGTTAGGCAGATGCCACTGCCTCCAGTCAGTCTGAGGAGACAAGCCAGGAAATGATACAAATACCACTGGCTGCTCTCCTAGAAATCAGAATCACCAGAACCACCCTAGAGGTAATATCTCCAGTCATCACTCCTGCTACCTGCTATGGCTCTACACTATGCTGGGTTAGACTATGCCAGACAGGCATAGGACTGAACCACCTGCTACAAGACACCTACCAGAGGGTAAAGTTGAACATTATTATATTATTCCTCTAAGCAGCAGGTCAGGAGCTAGTTGTGGGAACCCACCTAGAACTATACTGGACATTGTATTATTATTATTATTACCTCACAGGTGGAGTGGAACAGAACATTATACTTTATAAACAATTGTATATTTACTGTATGTGGAAATTACCTGCATATACACATGTGTGATTGATATTTCCTACATGTTGCCTAAAGCTGAATAAACCAGTGATAACTGGAAATAACACAATTTATGAGAGCTTGATGATCTTACACTCTATATACCACTAGTCATATGATATTTCTCATATGACAACTTGATCATGCATAATCTCTACCATGACAGTATTCATCTAGAAATCTACAGAAAGAGCCCTCTATATCGAGGGACATTATTATGGGATCGATGTAGCCCAGAGCAACAACATCAGCAGACATTCGACAAGTTTATAGCAAGCCTGACAAATCGAGAACTGGTACTGTGATATCTTATATCGTATAGACAAATTGCAACTATCACTACAATCACACCTACATTGTCTATTGTTTGTTCTGTTTTTAGGATGAATTGGCATTTGCTGGTCATCATGTTATAAATGTTATTTGGCTATATTGGAGGTGATCATTGTGTAATGACAAATTAACCAATAAACTATTTTCCAACAACAACAACAACGTCCGATACATGCACCTCTGCTCCAACCCACCAGTCCTAAATCCTTTCCCCAACCTTCTTGTTCACAAATACTCTGCTCCAACCCACCAGTTATAAATCTCTTCTCCAACCTTCTTGTTCAAAAATACTCTGCTCCAGCCTATAAATTTGCTCACCTACTTGATTGTTCCAACTTCACTGTTAATAGACCTAGCTGCCACGCTCAAGTGCTCCCCAAGAAGACCGAGATCATGTATGTGAGAGGGTGGGGGCTGGGCATTTAGAGATTGTTTGGTAGATTAAGTAAACGTGATATATACTAATTTGCTATGAAGGATTGTATAACATGAAACACGGCCAGGTTGTCAATAAATAACTCTTTTAACCCACACCATTGTGTGCAGGTGATAAGATACTGGATAGACCGACGGACCTAACGCTTGTCTAAACTAGAACTTGAAATGAAAGCTTACAAAGTGCACCAGGCATCTCCGACGCATGATGCGCGGTATTCTCGTGAAGGCGATGCCTCACGATCCACCTATTTTTATAAAACCTCTTTTAACATCCAACGTTCATTTTCTTCAAATTTATAGAGGTTAGTTGTTCGTTGTAGCCAGAGGGATTCCCCAGTTTAGTCGATCATTTCATAGAAATGATACTGTAATGATATCATTAACCTAACTAATGCAGAACAACAGAAAACGTCTAACGGCTGGGATTAGTACAGTAGAGCTTTACATGTAAGTTGAGTAGCTCCCACAGAAAAAAGCAATTATACTGTTCAGACGTATGTATACGTTTTCCACAAAACACCAGACAGTTGATTAACTTTGTAACGGACATTGGAAATATGCGATTAGAAATAGGAGTGACATACCGTGTGGTGCCCCATATACATGTCGTTGTTCTGGGTCTTCTTAATTTCATGTGCCGTTCTGCTCTATTCATTTTATCTTTACAGGCTTTTAAACCAACAACAAATAACAATAGCTTTCGATAAAACACTTTCATTGAAATATCATATTTGGTATATTGGTGAATCAATAATTGATATACTGTCCTTGGAAATCAGTTGGCTCTTGACATAAATGTCCTTGGGGAAGGGACACCATAGACTAAGGTGAAACGTAAAAGAAATTCTCGTTATTTTCAGATAAAAGATATAAATGCTCCTTCCTCAAATTCCTTTTCCTATAAAGCTGATGGATTTCTGAGGACTGATCATCGGATCCACCAGTATGATATATTCCAAGGATGTTAAATTTGCTCATTCAGTTAGTTGTATACTATGTTTTAATGTAGATGATTAGCATGGCTAGGATCAATGTAACAATCCAAGATGATTTCAGATTTTTAGAAATGCAGGTGAACCTATACATATATCTAATGTCTATCATAATAAAGCAGACTTTACACTAGATACAACATCGTGTTTCAAACAGATTATCAATTGATTTATAAGTCCAACAAATAAATCTCTACAAGAAAAAATAATCCCATATATGTATTGTGTCATTATCCCTCATCATAATTAAAAGAAAGAAAAAAGTATAGAACGTTAAACTTTAAAAGCAATTTCAGGAGAATACCAGTCAGTATTTATACTGCTTTGCATATCAGGTATCTTTACAACCACTAAATGATTGTACACGAACACGATCAGTCACGAATCTCACTCATATCATACGACATTCCTCACACAATAGAGGAGTGTTTCCTTTTGTAAACTGCCTCATATATGACGACCACACAGACACTATAGTATAGTGTCTGTGTGGTCGTCATGTGTTTACGTGTGTAGAGAGAAAGGTGGTGTATTCCCCAGGTGAGGAGAGAGGCCTTATTGTAGACCACGCTCAATTACCTCCGAGCAGCTGTCGTGGGGAAAGTGCTCGGCAAATACTCAGCCCTGTCGTCGCCTGGTTGTGTTATCTCTGCAATAAGCGTATCTCTCCTCCTCCTCCCCCCCCCCTGTGTAATCAATAAAGGTTGATTCCGCCTCTCGAGTGGCTCTAAGTTGGTGCAATTGCTTGGCCTGACATGTGGTGAGTAGTTCGATGTACTATTCTAGTCTAACCTCCGTAACGCTGAATCCCAGGACCTGAACTGTTAAGATGACATTTTCAGCCCCGGGGGGACACTTCATATATTTTGCTGACACATATGTGCGGCTGGCAAGGGCTTTTTCACCAAAAGCCCCCTAACAAGGGTCCTATTTCAGCCAAAACTTCCCCTAACAAGGGTCAACGCTGAAGAGAATCTCCCTAAAAAGGGTCCACTTTTAACAGAAATATTGAGAAAATGCCCATATCTTGGCTACAATTTTCTAAGTCTTCATCATTTTCTTTGAATCTAAGGAAATATTCTTGGTCATTTCTCTATAGCAAAAATTTATGGGTCAGATTTTTCTTTAAAAACAAGGGGATGTTGGTCAAAAGTGCCCTAAGAAGGGTACAGTTTTGGAGGTGAAATCCCCCTAGCAAGGGCAAGGGTTGTCATAGGTCCAGCCGCACACCTGTATCAGGGTTTTCAGTACACAGCTGCATCATAATGTGTTTACTAACATCTAGGCCCATATCAAATCAAAAGTAGCGTATCTGAAAGGAGTGAAATGACTTAAAGTTTAAACTGACTCAATCACTTGCACACTGAAAAGATGGATCTCTATGAAGGTGATCAGTACAGATGACTTAAGGTCCTCTTTCCATGTTGATGACCCAAGGTAATCATGTTGATCACCTTGGGTCATCAAAGTGATGACCGAAGGAGACCTTGGGTCATCAAAGTGATGACCGAAGGAGACCTTGTCGATCACCTTGGGTCATCATTTTCTGCCACCAGAGGGCCCTAGTATAAAATAATGGAAAATATAATACCCACTATGTTGAATATATTGATTCTTATCCCTAATCCACTTGATAATGGGTGTTTATAAGGTAGAAGATGTTAAGAATATCACCACACTTGAATATCAGATGATATAAAAAGAAATTTAGGCAACATTATCAAAGGTACAATCATGTTTAAAGATGGACACCTCTCTTGTAACTGAAACTATAGTTACAACCATGGGTACAAGCTGACATTTGTTAAACACATCTAATATGCCTCATTAGGGCATTTATAAGTTAGCAGTAAATGCCCACAATAAATGCTTGGTTGTGGGGAGGGAAGGGGGTAATTATGCAATTGTTGGAAATGATAATCAAAAAGATACTCATTAATGAGAAACAATCATTTACATGCTCCCCTCTGATCTGTTCAGACAGGTCATCACATATGATCACCCATGGTGATCACATATGATTAGTTCAAAGATCACCGGGTACTCCCCCTCGGGCTCATCAATAAGATGACAAAAAGTCATCACTACAGAGTACCTTTTTAAGCATTATCTTTTCAGTGCATATCATATATCTCTAGTTACCACAGAGTATGTAGCCTTGGTGTAGACTAGATACAAAACCAGTGGGTGGGGCACAGGACCCACATATTTCCTGCACATGTCTATGTGTCTCTTTTCATTAAAACCACAGATGGTTTGCAGCATCTACATGTATAACACTAGATTAGATGGACTGGTGGTCAGCCGTTCGTTAGTTCTAGTGCAACACATATCAGCCAGTATTTGCCGATGACTCTGCGGCTTATTCACCAGGCCCGTCCTTGTATTAAGGGATATACAGGGGGGTTTACATAAGGATTAGACCATATCAGGCCCATCCTTGTATTAAGGGATATACAGGGGGTTTACATAAGGATTAGACCATATCCAGAGTTTTACCCAAATAGAATCAGACAGTAGCAGAGCAAGTGCACATGCTGAATCCTCACTTACATCAACAGCTGATAAGATGCCATGTGATGTAAGGAGGCTATTTCATGATAATGCTCATAAGCATAATCGCAAAATACCCTCAAGGTCGCACACAACAAATTCTCCTTATGGAACTAGGACGTGTCCTGATGCCAGGGTACGGCCATAGTAAAAGAATTTCACTGGATGCCATGGTTTCCTTTACTCACTGACTTTCTCCTTTAATATTTCGATGTTTTTGGGGTGTTTTTTTCAGGAGGGAGGATTAGGTCCATGGTGCAGGAGTCAAGACTATAGTTGGATACTAGGTAGTGTGATTGGTCAACAAAATGAACTATGATGCCCTAATCGAATTTGTCACTCATTCATACGTGGTTCAAACTGAGATAAATTTGAATTTAATTTTCTGGGATAGCACGGTACTTAATTGTTGTCCTTTAGGGGGTGGCGGTAGGTTTGGGGGGGGGGAGATATTTTCATCCCCTTGACTAGGTTATGGTAAGTTTGTGCCCCCACGCTGCTTTAAAAGAAAAAAAAAACTCCATATTTCATACTGATTTATTTTGGTAGGCTTTGCTTTGAATAAAAAGACGATGACATACTGCATAACATATCTGCCTTCATAAGAGCAGGAGGCAGGCCTGTCTGGTGCTTTATATGACGTCACAATTGGTCAAATACATCACTGTTTTGACTGCACAGTACTGCTCATCTACAAATAAATGCCGCTCACACATGACTTTTGTCACTGCTTGTGTAATTTTCTTTTGATAATTAGTCCAAAATACCCCAAGACAGGTATCTAATCGGCGACTGAATAATAAACATCTGGACTGGCAGTACCATTGTGATTGCTTGCAAGATGTATTGGCCACGTGAAAACGTATGGTGGTAGTTACGATATAAATGGGCATTGTTAACTGAAGATCGTCCGTCACGTGAGAAGAGCGGATTTAGTAAGCACCATCAGCGCTGAGTGGTAAAAATGGCAGAGTGGATAACTATTTGCTTAAACCTGAGACATCTAGTTTTGCCTTCTGTTTTTAGCCTTCCCGCCCCTGAGGTTCATGTTCCTTATGTTAGGTATTCTCCAGGGTTGGGTAAGTAAAGCTACTGCCGTAATCTGATCAGGAAGATAATGGGTCTAAATGCATCGTTTCACTCACGTTTTAGGTTATGATTTAGTCGCACAAAAAGGACAAGTTTTATATCTAAAAGAAAGAAAAGAAAAAGACAAAATGTGATGAGAGAGCAATTTAGAAGATGAGTGGTTTTGTTGTTGTTTTATACTATCGGGGTCTATGATAGCTAGCAGCAGTTCAGGCAAATACATTAATTTGTCCGTTTTTATCAATTCAATCATTAGAAATAACAATGAAATTGAAAAAGAGCACTCAAATATGTTTTCCTATTACCGACGCGGTAATGATGGTTTCGTTGAGATGTCTGTCTTTATTTTAGAATGTTCTTAAGTTATAATGAAAATAAAAGACCAGTAGTTTTGTTTTTTTTTTGTGGGTTTTTTTGTGGGTTTTTTTTTTTTGCTGTCTTTTGCAGTTGTTTTATATTTTCTTTGTTTTCGGTCATCCTGTAAAGAAGCTTATTGCATACCAAAAAATCTTTCATTTAGACTTGTTGTAGATATCTAGAAGAGGTTATGGTGCGTATAACAGACCCCTAACACATTTGAAATGAGGCTTTAAAATTGCTTATTCAATTGGGTAATAATTAAAGGAAAGTGAAAACGCCGATATACAGCTATAGCTGAAAAGAAGTTGATGAATGTTGGACGCGTTACAATATACCCACACATTGTGCATAAACAGAATATTCATGTCCATCGCCACAGCTGCTGAGTTCTTTAAAACTTCTTTATAAGGAATGGTCGTGATTTATCAACGGGGGGAGGAAGTGAGGGGGGCGCAAAACAAAAACTTTTGACCCCTCCTGACCGGGGGGGGGGGCATAACAACTTTTGACCCCTCTTGAATGGGGGGGGGCATAAAAAAATCACCCTCTTGTTGGCCAAAAAGCCCGCGCTACTATCGATCACATAAGGGCGCGGAGAATTTTGCGCGCCAACAATTTTGTCTGCGCGAAAACTCCCCCCGCCTCCCCGTGATCCTTGCTGATAAGGTGGGAAGTCACGATATACAGGAAGTCCCCAATTATCATCATCGTCGTCATCTACGTCATCGTGACGGTCCCCACCGTTGATAAATGATGCCCTTATATAGCAACAATGTGATGAGGCTTCATTACTTCATGGGTGTGAAAGATGTAAATGCTGCAATAATGCATCAATACTTACCAAAGCTAGTGTTCTGGGCACCCATGAAGTCTGACGTCATAAACTGCTGCGTCAGGGCCGTTTTGCCGACCCCTAGAGCCCCCAGTACGAGCACCTTGTAGGTTGGAGAGTCACAGGACGACGCGGCGCTCAGCGCAGGTGAACCCTGAGAGTTGAAACTGGAGGCGCGGGACCGTGATCCTTGCTGATCCAAATCGGATCCAACGCTGGATGCGGGTACGACTGTGTTGCCGAACTTAGCCACCAGGAAGTCCCCCTCATTTACGATCCCGCCACGAGGAGTGATGGAGAACGAGCGCCGACGATATGTCGTCGGTTCCGGTTCCGGGTGTGTGCCACCCCACTCGGGAGGGCGAAGTCGGTCGATGTCGGCTTCAGAGGTTCGTCGATAAGGTGGGAAGTCACGATATACAGGAAGTCCCCAATTATCATCATCGTCGTCATCTACGTCATCGTGACGGTCCTCACCCAAACGTGACGTAGAGCTAATGCTCTTTGAGGACGGCGCGGGTGAGATGGACACCTTGATATTGTGCTTGGCGGTAATGTCCCTAGCATCCCCACATGCGGCAGAGAACCTCCGTGGGTGGCCCTGGTAGGCGCACAGCAGCAGGTTGTCCTGCTCCGTGTCGGAGTCCTCAGCGCCATCTCCCGGCGTCCGTGGTGGGGTGTCTCCGTTTCTACTTCCGCTTCCACTTCCAGCGAGGATCCTGGGTATGGTTCCTGGAGGCACAGCGTCTCCAAAGGCCGACCCAAGGCTGCGCGAGCGGCCTCGTTTTGGCGGCTCTGAGACCATAAGGAAATTACAGTCGTTGTAATCATCTGACTCAAATAGTGCGGCCACTGAAGCCTGATCTTGTCCACTGGCACGGCGCAGCAGGCCAAACACCGTGCCGCCTGTACTAGCCCGTGCTTGGAATTCTGCAAACTCATCCGGAAATTCACCAGGTAGTGGCAGGGACCCCTGAGACCGCTCTGCCCCTAGGGCCATGTTTTTGGTGTCGAGGGGAGGCACTGGCATAAGCCAACAGTGGGAGCACATATAGATGCACAGATGTGTGAGAAAAGGTCTGACCAACACCTAGTTATTGGTCTAATACAAGACTGTAGTCAGCATCCCTACGTGCATGGTGTCTCAGATACTGGATTGTAATGACGTCGGAGTCAAATTGCCCACAGGTCTGATTAAGCCTACTTCTGTCTATGTATAGATAAATCTCCCACCTCCATCAATGATTATAGTCAGCAATCTAACACAAGGCACTGACCCGTCCAATGACCTACTATGTACTTATCACTCTGTGTGTGTAACTGCACCTTAGCAGCTCCTACACCACTGGAGGAGCAAACAGCAGGCACAGGTAGTGGAGTGGTCACAGGTGTGAGCAGACTGCTTCAGTAGGGTGTGCCGATACCAGAGATGTCTCCAGTCTGTACAAGGCCTCCTCCAGACGTCACGATCTACAGCCTGCAGGCTACAAGGCCCGTGTACATGTGTACCATGTGGCATGTGGTCATTACGTCACCACCAGGGGCCCCCGAGCCATCCTGGGAGGGTGAAACTGAACAGGATAGGGTTGGAGCTGAACATGGCAGGGTTTGTAGGAACAAGTAACGTGTATGATTAGGGACGGATGTAAACAATGCCTCTGTTCGCATTAACAGATGGTCAATTAACTCCCCGGCGTCTCCTCTGTTGGCAATCATTGCATCACGATGGCTAGACAATCTGGCTGGGCTGGGTCACTATGCAGTAAGCATCACTTGCTTCGTTCTGCTCATGGCTAAAATTAGGTGAGCAATTACGGCGAGCAGCTCAGTGTTAGGGATTCAGTGAGGATGAAGAAGTAGAATAAAAACGACCCCTGTCGTGACGCTGCTGAAGTAGGAGTGTTCACTTCTGCTGAGGCTCTACAGCCCTAGGTGTCGTAATTTCGATGTCATTTAGATTCTGCTCCTTTTTCCTTTTTCTGTACTTGCTTAGGGGTTACAAGAATGGAAATGTGGAACTCCTTACGGTTAGTCGTGCCGCTCTCACTGTCTCATGAAGATCTGGTGGTTTTACTTTATCTTTATATTGAGAGCTGCTTCAAGCTAGTGCGTCATAGTGAGTAGCAGTAGCTCAGATGCTGCCCCGAGTTGCCTTACACCCCTATCGGTTCCGTGGGTCCACCGCCTCCTCATCTCAGTTCCTGTCCGGTCCACCAGGGCAGTGAGCAGCGGGAATTCTGACCAGGTGGAATTATCTTGTTACGTACAGATTGATAGCTGGGCATGGTGGTAAGGTAAGGGGAGGGGGTCAGATAGGGGGTTAGAGCATACTGTGGGGATTAGAAGGTATAGAGAGCACATAACCACTGTCAGACTGTTGATTTGTGTATGGTCCAAATTAGACTAATCAGTAGGCCAGTCAGCAGTTAGTTAAGATATGGGGCAGCCCAAGTAATGCACAGGTACTCTCCTGTTGGTGTTGGACTGTATTTGTTTACAGTCCATGTAGCCATAGCATAGACACATTTGGTGGTTACATCAATTACAGTTGGTATCCATGAAATATTTAAAGTGATGAGGTTAGTGAAACTGGAACCAGCAATCAGTAACCCATATGCATCAACACTATCAACTAATAGTAGTTTTTCCACGAGGGAAGAGTCAAAGGCAGAGATAACGTCGAACTATTATTTGTAGCGGGTGGCCATCTGCACAGGGTGTTTGTCTGCTTCAACCCCCTGCAAAGGAAAAAAAATAATATAATATATCGTGGACAGTCATAATCTAGATATATATATATCAGTGTTTTCGAACAGACGTTTACAAACTTTTACTGAGATAGTCACAGAGTGACCACCATTTCTTCATAACATCTCCTATGACAAATATCACAAAGCATTCTATATCAAAAGACTCAATATACCATTTAGCTTTAAAAAGTGTGAAATGCAAATTAGTATTTAATACTGAAAAACTTGCCCGTAATGACTTGCTTAAAACATGGCAACAGTAATCTATAACTTGCATCACTGAAAAGTCTAAAAGACTGGCTCAACTTTGGACAACATACGTTTGACAGAAATGTCATAATTTTGTTAGGGAAACGTAAAATTTGATATCCCCTAATGCAATAGTGAAATGTAATGCCCTAATGCAGTAGTGTTTCACCCTTAGGTGATCCACCGACATCACTTTGTGGTGCAACTTTCTGACATAAGTTAAGTTCAGGATGAAACCCCATAAACTGTAGTTTGTTTGCATGTCACTAGATGGAACACATTGACCACATGGATAAGTATCACATGTCAGTTCTCTGATAACATGATATTTCTTTTGTTCAAAAATGGGTAGGATTAAATGGATACACAATGCCTTTTCATATATAGACATGTAACCTGTATTTGAAAATTTGAATATGAAACACCATTCCCAGTGACATTTATAAAGACACAGCCAGACCAATCTAGAACCAGCAGAATAAGGATGTAGGCAGAAGGTTTACAGTCCCCTAATGGTGGACAGAGTCTATTGCAGGGCACTCCAATGTATGAGGGACTGAATATGAGCACTAACATGCTTATGCTTTATCTCTACAGCAAAATCGGAATGTAGAAAGCTGTTTTGAAACTCAAACATCTTATTAAAAATCATGGATCAGATACTGTGGAGTAGACTTGCTCGGGTCTGTAGATTCTATTATGAGAGAAAAAAACGAAAATTAGAACTTCTTCTACTGAATCCATTTCTAGTGAATCTGAGCACAGCACAGACAGGAAGGGAGGGATATGGTGGTAGTGTAGTGTTGGGAGTAGAGCTCAGGGATTGCCACCAGTGTAACTGTGGAGTGATACAAGGATATAGGAGATGTTGCCTGAACAACCCTAACATCATAATAAAGAAATAGTGAGTCACCGTAAGTCGGTGTACAGTAAGTCACTGTACAGTAAATCTGGGAGCAACGGTGAATCCTAAGATAACAGGGAACCCAAACACCCGGCATTGCCAGTGAAGCACTATTTTTTCAGAGATTTCTTTTTTACTGTCCAGGCCCACCCACTTTTCTCTAATGAGTCTTTTCAAATTAAGCATACCAATTCAATTTACAATGTCTCAGAGGACATGGATATATTCTCATCGCTTTCCTGTAGAAGGCAATGCCTCCTCAGTAATGGCAGAGTGATTATCTGCCAATCGGATATTGCCGTCATATATTTTCCATGGATTGATGTCCAGCTGTCCCTAATTGGTAAGCAGACCCACTCCATGAAGCTAGATGTTTTTACCTGAACTGAAATAAATCTATGCGGCATTACTAGACGTTATTCCACGATTTCTGGGATTCTGAGTGCTTTTCCTGGATATTCCCATGCACATACCTGTCGATATTGCACACCATGATGCCCGCATCATGACTTTTGTAAGGTGTGCGGTTATCCAAGGATAACAGGCACCTGGTGTGGTTATCCATGGATAACCTGCACACCTTACATGTCCTTACATGTCATATGTTACATGTTAAAACCCAGGAAATCCCATGGCCAGGGCAGGGCTCGAACCTGCAGTCTCAGATCCCAAATCCAACTCCCTATGCACTGCTCCACAGGGACTGACGAGAGGTGGTTGGCTAGAACCAGGTCTGGATATGATACAAAGCCAGGGGAGGTCACTCACATATAACTACTATACATTCAAAGTGTGAAAATCCCCAGCATTCTGGTTGTGACCCCCCTAGCAAGCCTAGCCAGGCGCCGAGGTGTTTGTACCGATCGTGTATACATAACCGCGCGACGCTTTCAAACAAAGCCAAGCCGAGACTAGCACTGAGCTGTGATACGCGGTGGTCTAGTGGTTAGCGCATTGCGCTCAGCAGTTAGAGGTTGGCGGGATGAGTCCCGGTCCAGGCACATTTTTTTTTCGCCCTGTGCGCTGTAGCTGTCCGCTGCCGGGCATACCATATTTCCTCGTTTATAAGCCCAGGCTTGTATTAGTACTGCCTACCACATAAACCTCCTTACTAAGTGGCAAATTGATCAGGCCTTAACACGAGGATATACGGTATTGGGGGATGCGTTCAAACCAAACCAACGACTGCCGGGTGCCGAGGTGTATGTACTGATCGTGTACACACATTATGGCTGGCTTCGAGTCCCGGGGAAGGGGAACAATTTTTGTTTTCAACTTGAATTTATTGATATTCTATTGATTATCTATTGGTATCGTGGAATAAAATAAGTAGTCAATGGATAATTCATGACTTGTGTGTGTTAGCAAAGGATAATTACACGAGGGTGTAGCCCGAGTGTAATTATCCTTTGCTAACACACACTCGTCATGAATTATCCATTGATTACTTGTTCAATATGAGGCCAGACGAAACGACCGGTTGCATAACGTGATTAGGGGATGTCTGCTCTTACAGACTATTAGACCACTCAATCTCAACCAGCATCAATGGCCTTATGATGGGATAATGATGCACTCAGACTTTCTGAGTAAACCGAGAGAATTGGAAACATTGCTGGGCATCTGTTCAATCACATCCACACATCACCAATACAACAGCATCCTATTGCAAACACACAACAGAGTGCTGCTATATTTGCAGTGTTTCCTGGGGTAATACCCCGGGGTAATACACATTCTGGCCGTCCAGCTGACTGGCATACTAATAAACGGTCCCATGATTGGACTGTCATTTAGACTGGGCTGTCTGTCTTGTCATGTTTCTGTCCTCTTCATTAGCTTTGATGTGGCAGTAATGTAAATGGTCCTTGGGTTTACACTCAAAACCAGGAAGACCTGAAACTAGTCAGTGGTGACGACTTTAGGTCCTCAGGTTGACAATACCTAAAACAACTACCTTAGGTTGTCAAAGTAATGACTTTAGGTCACAATCCTGATGACCCAAGTCGTCAGTATGACAATACTGACAATACACAATCGTCATACTGATGACGTAGGTCATCAGGTTGATGACATAAAGTCGTCATTTTGACCACCTAAGGTAGTTGTATTAGGTATTGTCAACCTGAGGACCTAAAGTTGTCACCTAGTTTCGGAACTTCCAGGTTTTCAGTGTAACTACAGTGCCATCAGCTGATCTAAGCTGGTCCCGGGGGAAGGAGAGGCTAGAGCTGACATTGCATGCTATAGGTAGAGAGTATAAAGTGTTGTTGGCCCACATCAGGCATAAGGGACATTATTGAGATGTGAAGATGGATGGGACATGGCTATAGTCCATTTTGTATATACATGAAGAGTACTTCCACAGAGAGCTAAAAGCAGGCATAATACATGTGGGGGGGGGGTGGATTGAATGGTTAATGGATGGGTGAACGGAGAGTTTAATGGTGAGTGGGTGCATGGGCGGGTACTACACTGTAAAAATATTCCGTTGAATAGACGGAGATTCACTGTTTAATTTTGCAATGAATCTCTGTAATTTCAAAACCGGTGTAACTCTGTAGATATTGACCATATAACACAGAAATCCTGTAATACAGTACAGAGAAACACCTTTTCCCTGAATACGATGAAACCATGTATATATCAAAGCATTTACGGTGATGCACAATATGGCACACTTACAATGAATCTCCGTAATTTCAATTCAGGTAAAACTCTGTATATATTGACCATATAACAGGGAAATCCTATAAACCAGTACATAAAACACCTTTCTGCTGATCATTTACACTGAACCACAGTGTGGCATGACTTACAATTAATTCTGGTTAAACTTAGTAGACAATTGAGCATGTAACAAGGAAATGCAGAAAATCTGTTCTGAAAAATACCTTTTAACTGAATGCTGTGAAAGCTGGTATGTATCAAAACACTTATGATAATGCACAGCATACTGCAGTTTCTCAAATTGAAAGTAGGTGGTGCCTTAGAAAACAATATCCCATTGATATAAAAATTTAATTGTGTTGATTCAATATATGTGTGTCTCTAACCATTTATGGAGGATTACCGTAAAATTTTACGGGGAATTATCACAGTGATTAATTACAGTCAAGTACTGTGATATCCATCAACTATATGCTGATTATCCGTAATCCACCTCAGTGAAACACTGTTTATCAATTTACGGGGAAGCACCATTTTATGTATTGTTTAGGTTAATCACACCAGGTGGCACCCTCTTTCATGATGAGATTTTCTTATAGGCATTCTACTGCATTGACATTTTTGCATGTCCTAAAATAATATTAATTTAAAACTTCTCAATTAAATGCAGTATCAATGTTGATGGCTAAATATAGGGCTGTTAGAATATGCTTAATGGTGAGATAATTTATTTTTGTGTGATATTTTGATGAGACAAACACCTATTTTGTGGGGAAAAGAAATATATATGTCCACACTGTCATGCATGTAGCTTTGCACCAATCCTAGAGTGCTTTTTGCCACTAGGTTGAAATTACAAAGTGTGATGAATTATTATATGATGCTTTCATGGAGCAAAGTATTGGATCACAAGTGAAAGCAATCATAGAAATACCATAATAATTCATTCTTTTGATACCATACCAAAATGACAGTGATTTCAAGTATTCAGGTGAAATTATGGTGATTCTCAGGCACAAGTGGGTGCTGGACATTTTCCGCTATAGTAACAGTGATTTCAAAATAACGGTGACCGTAGTTATTACGGAGAATGGCTGGCACCAAGGGGTGCCAGTGAATCACTGTTTTTGGGGTAACTGAGAATTATTTTTAAGTCAAAAATGGTGAAAAAATGTTTTTAGGTAACGGAGAAGTACCATTTAAAAAAATGGTGACTTTAGGAAAAACGGTGACCATAAAAAATACGGAGATTTGCTGGCACCGCGGGGTGCCAGAGAATCTTCGTTTTTTCAACGGAATTTTTTTTACAGTGTAGACTAAGGTTCATGCCACCCAGCCTTAAGTTAATACTTAGAAATAACATGCTTCAGTATTTGGGTGATATGGATGACACCATATCTACCAGGTCTGGTTGCAAAATATACAAGTCATCTATTGTGCAGGGCCAATATAGCACCATGAAACTGACAGAGGACAGTGATTTGTCATGGGTGAGGAAAAGTTTGGACTTGTTTGCCAAGTAGGGTCGATAAGGTCGGGGATCATTACCTACAAAGATCAATAAGCGATCAATGTGAACTGCTAGTCATCACCTGTACTTATGGGCTCAGTTGTGATATGTTTGTGACCTACTTGATGGTTAAGGGCAGGTTTTCCTTTTACAACCTAATATCATAACTAATTTCATCTGGTCTTCCTGTCCAGGATTCTCATGTCTTTCCATCTTTAAGATGGAATGGCTATGTATTGGTTCAGGTCACCCGACATTTCATATATCGGCTGTTTCTGATTCTTATTGCTTTATTGTATTTTGGAGAATGTTGTAGTTTGCCCTTCTTTCAATATACACGTTTGATATAATGAAATAATGCAAACATATGGTGGAGTTAAGTATGATCGTCCTGTAGGGGTCAGGACTAGATACACTGTATGATATGCCGATAGTCTACTTGGCCTCTGTCGCTTGATTGAGCCATACATTACCTATATTAATTTCTGCGACAGAGGCCTTGTGGGCTATGGGTGTTACAGCGCAAATAGCAGGGGAAAGTCTCTTTCTGGCCCTATCTTAAACCTTCAGATGGCCGCTGTGAGAGAGGTGGGCAGCATGACAATAGCGACTGAATGCTGACCTATACTGAAGCTATAGACGCTATAATTGCCCAGTCTCTGAAGGGTCTTTGCCTTTCAATGATAATGATGATGGTTCGTCTGACCTTAGAACAATGTCCCGGAGGAACCCATATCTGTGCTCCGTGACAGTTAAAGGCCAACTTAAGTATGACCGCTTTCTGCCAAGAATATCATCCCTCTCCTACCCCTGCAAATTCATGTAAGAAAGCCAAGATTGCGTGACTTAGAGTTGTCAACTCCTTTTGCATGTACACTGAAAACCAACGAGATCCAGAACTCGTCAATAGTGACGACTTTGGGTCCTCAGGTTGACAATACCCAAAACTACAGCTTTAGGTCGTCAGGTGGTCGTCATTATAATTTTTTAGAGGTACATTTGTGTCAAACATTTGCCATATTTTCATTTTCATAGTAGACTAGAAAACAAGAATAACGAAAAGATAAGGGTCAATATGCATCCCAAGTCACATCATTTGTATCATAGAATTGCATAGTGGTGACCTCGTATGGCACAAACCTAGACTTAAAGTAAAGCCAGGGTGGTCAGTATGATGACTTAGGGTAGTCATAAATGGACTGACGACCCTCTGACGATCCTAAACTTGTCATATATGACGAGTTACCAATAGCAGCGTGTTTTCAGTGTAATATACTGAATTTCCCGAATCCCGAATCTATCCATCACTAGCACACGTCCCTCTTTACGTTATGGGCCGAGTCGCAAAAATGGTCTATTCAACTCACCCCCAGGTACCTGCCATCCAACTCATGAAGAGACTATCTGTGTTAAAGATTCTTGTGGACATCTATTTCATCAGTCTTAATTGAACATGTTAGGATGGACGGTTGAGGTGAGGAGAGCTGAGGATGCATGAAACATAAGACCTCTCACAATGCCATCCACAGTCTAAAGTATTATAAAGAAATGTCGGACTTGCGCTCTTGCACCTCTCCCCCGTCTGTCTGTCTGTCTGTCTGTCTGTCTCTCTCTCTCTCTCTCTCTCTCTCTCTCTCTCTCTCTCTCTCTCTCTCTCTCTCTCTTTCTTTCAATCAATCAAATCATTTTGATATTTTTAACCAAAGGCTGGCAGACTATGAGGCAGAGTGTATACAGACGGGAAATCCCAGACTTTGGTATCAGTCACAGTGTCGGGGGACTGTACACTGCAAAAATGTTTTGAACTACACAGTTTGATTTGCATATTTCAAAAACTTTCTTTGGGAACGAGCCCTCCAAACCCTATCAAAGAACAATGTGTCAGGACATCAATTGGTATCCTCTATCTGCAAATTCTTGCCTTTACCAAAATGTTGATGGTTATGTCTTAAGACTTTCTTTGGGCATGCCCCCAACCCCCCTCCCCCAAATCACCAATGCATAAATATGCTTCTAAGGGGAGACCAGGATGCTTTATTCTTCAAGGTTTGACATTTATATTTCAAATCTTTTCCTGGGGGTGGCAGGCCCCCACACCCCCCTGCACAACAATGTAAAAAAATACTAGATTCACCCCTTAGGCTACTAGAATGATGAAAATCTATGTGAATCTATGGTTAGAAACTAGAGGATTTGACATCTATATCTTTTAATTTTTTGAGGGACCAGCCCCCCCCCCCAACCCTCTCATGAACCATGCATTACCACATAAGATTTACATCCTCTTTCTGAAAACCCACCCAAGGTTACACTAAAAATGCTTTAAACTATGGAGTTTAATATTGATATTTCAAAACTTTTCTAGGGGGCATGCTCACAAGCCTCCCCCAAACACTATATTGTGTGATCAATTAAGATTTTTATTCCCTGTTCTCATAATCTTAGATTTACTGCTGATGGTACACTAAAATGCTTTAAACTATACATTGTAACAGCTATTATTCTTTTTTTTTTTCTTCTTAGGGGCAAGCCCCCAACCCCCCTTGAATAAAACACAACACCATACATATAACAGTCAAAGCATGTCGCACACGACATGCGGTGGTCAACCCTGGGCCTGGATCCACCCCTGTCTGGTTTGTTGCTGTGCTTCACTTGTGATGGGAAAAAGGTCCACTTTCAATCAATGGTCTCCCCCCCCCCATAGGAAAGGTTGGGCACGGGCCTGGACTCTCTCTCTCTCTAACTGGAGGCTATCGTTCTTTATATAAGGCCACATAAAAATGAAAAACAATAATGGATTCCCTTTATCTCTGTCTCTCTGTCTCACTATCTCTCTCTCTCTCTCTCTGTCTTTCTCTGACTCTCTGTCTCGCTCTCTCCCTCTCTGTCTCTCTCTGTCTGTCTGTCAGTCTCTCTCTCTCTCTCTCTCTCTCTCTCTCTCTCTCTCTCTCTAGCAAACTCACGTCCTGAGTGATAAAGTTTGAGGAATATAAGTTATCTCTAGCACACTGTCTTGCTGACAACCATAAACTTTAATCTGATACCAAATAATGCCTACCAATGACGATTTCTACCACGTTTATCACCAATACATTTTTCGAGGGGCTTACAATATGTATATATGTTCATTCGTCTTCCTTTTGCTTACACCTAAACATCGGTAACTCAATGGACGATAAAATATACTTGTGACTATACATTATTGACGCACCAAAGGAAGGTTGAACCAAAAATTTTCAGGTATTAATATAAGCAAGCAGAGCCTATCTAATTCCGCCAATTCCCGCTAGGGGTCTAAGAGGGCAAGCGGCATGTTCACCTGAAGGCAACGTGACCCGATTCAATCTTATGGGGGTCACGAACAAGGTAGCACGTCACGTGTACAAAACGCGTGATTTCAGTATTGTGGGTGAGCCCCCAGGGTTGGATTTGGAGGGCAGGGAATGCCCTTAGGTCTGATGATTATTGCCATAGAACTAGAAGGTGCCAATCAGTGTGCTGAAATGTGGCACTGATGAGGCATTGAGCATGATTAGTTTCAGATTCCACCCAGGAGGTAGTACTAGTAGAGGGGGTAGGTGGGTAGGTGTTATGCCGAGTGTATTTCACTGACGGTTGGATAACAGATTAGATCGGCTAGACTGGCCCTGGACACATCTACCCCTTCATTCCCTAGACCACACCAAAGCTCAAATGAGTACACACAATGTTAATTCCCATGTACCAGTGTGTACATTTTACCGCTATGCTCAAATGCTGAATAACAAACGTTGTGCAAAAATGTCTTCCTGTTAATGTTGCCTTAAGATACAACGGTCTGTCTCAAAGGGGTACGTTCACAACCAAGAGAGCGCCTTCCCATAAGCCGAATGCTTTGCAAACATTGGTGGTCAAGGCACATATCATTAACTCATAAAATTGTGCTATAAAATACTCTCGGGCATAATGACATGGCATTATCGGTAATAACCTACTTACAATATGATCAGCATTTCTCGGAATCTACTGGCCCTAATGGCATTCTATGTGTTTCTAAGATATGTCGTCAAAAGGCAAAATGAAAGATAATTCTATATATTAGCTTCTTCTTGATTACAGGTAAATAAGAGAACGCTTCACACCTGCTGAATTCTAAAGGTTGGCCGGACCTGACCAGGGAACATGAGTACGAAGGTGCCGTCAGCGGAATTCCTACCCCAGCACTTTAATATCCGCTGTATACAAGTGCAGGGCTGTCTACCAATCAACGCCTGGCGACAGAGAATGGTTACCATTTCCGGTGAATTGGCAGCTCGCCGACGATTGCGGTCACCACGTGACTTTTCGGTGGGAATTCTTCATTTCCAAGAGGGCAGCCCCACTGGACTAATTAAGATGAGACGGTGATGTTTATGGTTTCTTTCTTTGTATGATAGGTGCTATTAGTAGCATATTATATTGTAGTAATACCTTGCTTATAAGGCGCGGCGTTTTTGTGAGGGCAGAGACACGAGGTACCTTTATATCTGTGGCTCAGTTTCTGTGGTGAGGGTAACACCTTACGATGCCTTATGGGATTTGTTTGAAGTTAGGGTGTGCTGTATAGACGAGGATGTTGGCTACTTAGTGGTGTATTAGCCACGCCCCGAGTATAAGCGGGGCTGAACTTGTGGTGGAATTTATTTTGGGCAATGATTTCTTTTCTTGGTATTATAAGCCCGGGGAAGTACGGTACCTCGTAAATATAGATCTACACTGGTATAGCCTAAAACATGGGGGAAACTATTTTATTTCATAGACATAACGTTATTTACAGTGCCGATCCGCACCCCCTCCCCTTTGGATAATGTGTCTTGATCCCCACTCCTGGTCGCATGGCTTTTTTACATGCCAAATTCATTAAATTCAACATTGTTTTTATCAATGTAACATTAAATGAAAACACAGATGTATTCTCATTAACACATTTTCATAGATCCATCCCACTGGGTTAGTCCCCCCCTCCCCCTGCACCTCAGGGTGGAGAATGGACAATGTATGCCACGATCGTTCACCTCTGTCTATGTATTATGGTCAGTTATCAGGTTATTTTGAATATTTGGAGGTACACAGTAACATTGTATCATACTTATCACCCTTATTGGTTGTAAGCAGGTCTGGTGCGTTGTTCAGGTGAGCGATTTTTGTAAAACTGAACAGAACTTTATTAAGTCTCAACCTTTATGGCATAAACAGCTGAGTTCCAAAGCCTTGTGCCCCAATGCGTCACAGAGCATTACTTTGCAGGGGTGGGTCACGTAGTCCTGTGTTACTGGAACCTTGGTGCAAGTAGAGTTCTCTGTCTGCGGGCCTTCTCCTCGCCCACTCCTCTCACAGTTCAAAAGGAGGTGCATGTTCATAAACGCTGCATTCTGATTGGCTAAGAGGGGCTGCTCAAGGCGTTCCGCTCCCAGACGCTCTAATGGCAGCCCGTCCGTTTCTGTTTCCGCCTGATGTAGGACATCCGGTCGCCTCACATCACATTTCAGGGGTTATCCATCTTGTTTCAAAAGTGAAAGACAGACACCTTGGATGTTTCCAGACTCCCTTTCAGGAAAAGGTAAGAATGGAATCGTGCGGGGGTTGTCTTTGTCGGGTAAATGAGGGCATACCCATATTAAGTAGACTGACCTTTTTACCTTTGATGAAACAGGTTCAGAATGGTCTGTGCCGTAAAAGTTGGTATTCTTCCAATTCCCCCCCCCCCTAATCTATGGATAAATATAAGGACTTTGGAAGGATCCCCATTGGTTTCGGGCTTACAAAAAATAAAAGGTACCAAATGCTATCGTTACAGCGTGCTGCAAATGGACAGATGGAGGAGGTTAGTTAGACTCATTATAGGGCCACATCCACTGCCGCCAGATGGATCAACCGTCGCTCTTCATCCGTTTTTCCCCATAGAAATCAATGGTAAATGAAACGGATGAAACCGACGAATGGCTCATCCATCGGCCCTAATGACGGTTCATTGGTTCAAGGGACAAATCCCATAATTATGATTGATTACTGAGATGGTCAGCTTAATTTGATATTGTGTATATATCACTGACAACTATTATACGTTGCGGATTAGATTGTTATGCAACAGCCAGAAGAGATTATTTTTAAGGCTCGTCTTTTCAATATATTTCCTTGACATCAAGATAAATAATATATTGATGTACCTTTTATACATCAACTGTGTTTATTTAGGTGTGATCTAATACACGCTTTATATAGAATATTTGTTGATTTTTTTTTTATATGAATCCTCAATTGCATGTATTAGTGGTATTTCAGGGGAACACCGGAAAGATATGAGTTCAATGTTACTAGCTTTCTGGTTACATTGTGGGCTGAACCTTGTTGTCATTCAAGGTATAGAGGATCCCCAGCAGAACAACTACTATAGTAAAACAGCGTATGAGAACTTGACACTATAGTTTCAGTCAGAATATTAATAGTTCGGCTGCAAACACTGTCACTCATAAAACACTCTTTTGATAATCAATTTTATTGATGAACGTGTTCCATATTTTGTCAAAATATCAATACCACTTTCCGTATGCTTTGGGGGTATTGGCTAGAATTGACAATGTGAATGTCCAAAAACAGCTGATGGACAACTGGCGAATGATCTGTGCATGCCCTAGGGCTTCCTTGAACATGTGTGTAAATAAATGTCTTCATGCGTGATTGCCTTTAACCCTTGCCAACACTTACCCTGACTCACTACGGTTATAACTTCTTTGTTGTCATATTATTGTTCGGGGTAAGGGGTGGAGCTCTTACTCCTCCACATCAAGGTAGAGGACATGCTCAGGGCCCCATTTTGAATTTTGGTCAAAGAAATGTACGTGTCACATGTCACTTAAACCCTTGCATCATATCTCACCTCTAAGAACCTATCATGCCCCTATGTCAAATTCACGAAATTGCCTACCATAGTGGCCCTCATGCTATATGGGAGATCCAACTGGATCCCATTACAACACTGTACCTATCATCTGCACTCCCCTTAATGGTACTCCCAGTCTAAGATCCATCACATAATTCACTTTGTGGGACAAAGGAAAGAGATGGGTGGGAAATTGCTACCATTCACCTGCAACGATTGAAGCTGTGTTCCGTGGCTTGGATCAGTAGTAAGCCAATTCTTTGTAATAAAAGTCAACGACACTTACCATACTAAGGGAGCGTTCATTATTTATGGCCAGGGGATGGTATTTTAGTTTGGCGAATACCTGAAAATGGAGCGCTCCCCCCTATGCGAATGTGCCAAAATAAAATGCAAAGAGTGCAATCTTTTTGTGACATTGTGGTTCATCAAGTACTGGGTACACATAGGGGCCCTCCCAGCACAGCTAGGGACAGCGCCAAGCATCCCCCCTCCCCCACACACAAACAGTGGGCATGGGACCAGTGGAGCTTGCAAAAAAAAATAAAACCCAAATCCAGTCTGATGAGTCCATACAAAACTGCATAGGATCGCAGACTCCCCTTGACACATATTTAGAGCAAGGAGCCCCAGGTACCTGAGGATAGATCCATCTATTCACCCAGAACTGCTGCAACCCTGACCGGATACCCCACACACCACACCAGGAACCAGCTACCCCAGGGTTGCAGCTTGTTCCTCTTGCCACACTCCCTTGACATGGATGAAGCACTTATAGTGCTTTTGTGGTCACTGGTACAATTTGTGTTAGCAAACACCTTGCTCCATCCTTAACATCAAGTACTGGGTATAATGTTAAGAAATAAAGACCTATATGAGCAGGTTGTCACTGCCTTTACTGGCTGCATTGCCACGCCTGACAACGGCCTATGAGTAAGCGGATGACACACTAACAGAAGTTCCCTTGTATAAACTGCACATCTCGGTAAGCTGCACAACCATCACTCTCCTATATATGGAGAGGAGTGGTCAGGTGACCATCCCACTGTCATCACTGCCCTGGAGCATGTAAGAAGTCTAGCAGCACCTTGCTCATAAGCCATCGTGAGGCCTGACAATGCAGTCAGTAAGGCAGAGACAATCTGTTCCGAGGGACAAAATCAACCAAGAGTAAACACTTATACATTGCCAACCTATAAACTTAAGGCAAATAATAAGTTGTGCAGGCCCAATTTGACTATCCAGTGATCTGTGACCAAAGACTCAAAGTCTAGAATGCCTAAAGCCAGGCCAACCATAAATATCATGATGTAATTACTGATATAAAAAATGTTTGATGTTGTCAGGCTCGATTGGATGTGTTACTGAAGAATAAACTGTTAGTATGCCACTCATAGTCACCAATGTTGATGAGATATAGAGACATCCCTACAACACTCATTGGTAGCAATGCTTCATTGACTGATTTCAGCTGATTCTTACTACATGTTGGGAGTCCAAGGGCTCTAATTGCATCAGGAGGGTGTTGCTCCTATAGAGCTGTCAGTATGTGCTGTCTTTTCAAAACAAGTCCTGCTCTGCTTCACCATTCAACTTTCACTCACCACATTGGTCTGAAAAGTCACCTGCCTTGTTTAATAGAGAGAGAGCTGCACTATCAGGTACCTACTCATGTCACAATATCTATACTATACTATACTATACTATACTGACTGACTTCTCCTGACTAGGTACCTAGTCAAATCACCCTTTTCTAACACTGTACTAGCATGACCACTTGTGGGCAACACAAGTGAAAAGTTATCACCACATGGAAAGCCAGTTCTGCAGAAAAGCCACTTCTTAGCCAGTACTATCTTTTCCCTTAGGAGCAACACTCTCCTGGGATCATTCCTTCAGGCCTTTTCCCCATTTCACCCATATAAATACCCACCAAAACAAATACCCAAAAATGAGTGAGTGAGTGAGTGAGTAATAGATGTTTAACACCATTTCGACAGCTAAGGTCATATTCATGGCCAGAAAACAATTTCATAGGGGAATGTGTCAGCGCCCATGTGCACCACACACATCTCGAGGGGATAGGAAAGAGGAGAAATAGACCCTTTTAAGTGGGCTAGGCAAGCCCAACCCAAAAATGAAGCGCCCCTACAGGAATACCTGAAAATGAAGCGCCCCATATGGAAAAAAAACAAACAAAATGAATTGCCCCCCCTAAATAAATGATCCAAAATTAGGTGCCTCCCCCTCATGAATACCACAAAAATGAACCACCCCCCCTACCAAAATACCGTCTCCCCCCAGCCATAAATAATGAACGGTCCCTAATACATAAAACCAAAGGCAAAAGCCCTGCTTGGAGAGATGGGATAGTGAGTGTTAGTTATAGATCCTCTCTGGATACATAAAGGCCTGCCACTATGTCTTTCATCCATTCTGTTTTTATTCTCGTGGTGTGGTCGTCGGTGTGTTAGTTTCCCAAGGCTATAGCAATATACTATAAAAGAGTTCATGTTATTCTTGTTTTCAAGGACCTTGTATGGATATACTGTAATCGTTTCCAATCAGCAATGGAGCATTGGGCCATGCTTGTCCATACTTGGCCCAATATAAGTCGACATTGGCCCAATGTATCCTTGCTACCTGGGTTTGTACTTCTTTGGATTTTCCCTTGCAACTCTTCAATAAAATTTGAATTACCAGACCCGCTGCAGCCAAGACCTGCACGGTGATTAAAGTATGGGTCTGGACCACCATTTCCGGAATGGTGATCCATGTAGCAAGGATACATTGGGTCAATGTCGGCTTTCATCGACACCATCACAATCTGACTATGGAGATTGGCCCAACATGGGAAACCAGACATTGGTAAATTGTACAAATTCCAATATTGGCCCCCTATTTGGGAACTATTGGGGAAATGATATAGGAAATGGAACATTGGGCTAACATATGACTTCTAATATTGGGCCAATGCTGGCTTGACCCCTGAAATAGTATTGGCCAAATATTGCTATATGATCACCACAAGGGGGTTCCAATATTGTGTGAAGAGTTTTTGATAGGAGGACTCATGCAATGTCTTATCAGTGGGTTTTTTGCATGAATTGACAAGAGTATATCAGGAGTAACCCAATGACACCTCATTTGTGGTAATGAAACAGGGTTAAGTCCTAAATCATAGTAAAACAGTTTCATTTTTTATCCTTTTGGGGATAAGATATAAGATCACTTTACAGAGATCGTCAGTGAAAATAGTCTTTTGCTTTACAGTACATCGCAAAAATGCTTTAGGGCCATTTTCCACCACCCGATATGGCCCCTCTAACGGCCGCTAGACCCATAGTAGATGCTATTTTCGGCCGACAGAGACCATGCCCCACCATTGAACCCTATGGCAGCCCTGTCGGCGAGGTGGTTGTGTGGGGCAGCTATCGGCCGATAGAGCACTCATATCAGGTGGTGGAAAATGGCCTTAATGGTACATTGCTAAAGTATAAAAGGCCGAAGCGAGAGCCATAAAGCACTTTACGGCCATCGCTATCCCGACAGTGTATTGAATGGATTCCTTTTATTTTCTATGAAAATGCTTCAACATTCTGCCTACTTTTTATGTTCACTAAATCACCAATATTCCATAAATGTCAAAGATCATGGCAAAACTTCTGTCTGTATACAGGTTTTGCTGTCTACAACAAATGACATGAGGTCTCCTTGTAGTCAATTTAGTCTGCTTTGCATGCTAATTAATGTAAGGCATACATTCAAGTATTTTGCAATTGGCACGGATCTCAGATTTTTACTCATGGCCATTTCTTAAATTCGGCCTGTGACATGGATCTGAGTGATTTCTAGATTTGACATAGGACATGATATGTTCCTAGAAAGAACATGCGAAATGGGGACCCCCTCCCCACGCAGGGCTTCAGAAGTGTTTACTGCAGCAGAACAATACTTGTGTGGGCAATAGATTTGTGACCTGCCAGTGTGTCCAAACGCAGGACATAATTGATCGGTACTGATGGCCCTCAGGTGGGGATGACTAGATCTAGTGTCAAGTCTTTGTAGCTTATGGGGTCCACACCTGCCTACTCCATGAAGGAGCCTATGCAAATTAGCCACATGTTTTCAGTTCAGCTGTCATATTATCAAGAAAACGCTGTAAACAAGGGACCTGGTCTGTTCTAATGTTAAAATGTCACAGGTGAAGGACTCAGTCCTAAGGAGATGCCCATGAATATGAAATTACTCAACATGCCCTTTGTACTATTATGGGACAAAGGTATTGAAAAATAAATCATGATGAACTGTCAAAAGTTACTGATGTTTTCAATAACAATAAAAAAAAAACAATCAATGCACTGTGCCATCCATAAAAAGTTAAGTGTGTATCAATGCACTGTGCCATCCATAAAGGTTTAGGTGTGCATCAGTACATTATGCCATCCATAAAGGGTTAAATGTGCATCAGTGCATCATGCCATCGAGAAAGAGTTAACTGTCAGTAGACCATTTTAGGTATTGTACTTATCATATTTATTTTTCACCTTTGACTCAACCATGTAACCCAGTGTCCGAGTCTACCCACAAGCCAAGCCATACCCATAGACCAAAGGCTGGCGGTGTCAACTGCACTCAGTGACCCCGCCTCCTCCCACTGGAGGATATACCCGTTAATCACGAGCAGCTCACTGCATGCCAGGAATTTCTAGCAGCTATGTTTAGACCAACTCCTCCTGCTGGAGGACATGCCCATTAATCACGAGCAGCTCACTGCATGCCAGGAATTCCTAGTAGCTATGTTTAGACCAACTCCTCCCACTGGAGGACATGCCCATTAATCATGAGCAGCTCACAGCATACCGGGAATTCCCAGCAGCTATATTTAGAACCATACTGAACTCTGTGACCCCCAGTGCTATGTTTAGGATCCACCTACACACCTGCACTGGAGTTCCCTAGTTACTATATTTAGCTCACCTGATACTATTTTTAGGATGAGCTGGGTGAGCAGCTCCTACTATAAATACCTGTAGGTGGAGCAGCTCACTCATCTTTCTACCTTCATACTTCATCTCTCACACACTCACGTGAGACAAGAGCCCTCAGCTCAAGGGCTAGGCTTGGACACTGTTGGGCACCTTATACTGTCTCACCATCTATACCTCATGGACTTCAATGAATAAAGTGGATATCAAATTGGATCCCTGATTCGTCTGTATTCATCCTCATTCATCATTTACGGAATCGTTGACATAACTGTGCATCAATGCATCATGCTATCCTTAAAGGGTTAATTGTGCGTCGATGCATTATGCCATCCATAAAGGTTTAAGTGTGTGTCAATGCATCATGCCGTCCATAAAGATTTAAGTGTGCATCAATGCATCATGCCATCCATAGAGGGTTAAGTGTGCATCAATAAATCATGCCATCAAAAAGGGTTAAGCACACGCCATCGATCATGCCATCCATAAAGGTTTAAGTGTTTATCAATGCATCATGCCATCCATAAAGGGTTAAGTGTGCATCAATGAATCATGCCATCCATAAGGGTTAACTGTGCATCAATGCATCATGCCATCCTGAAGGTGTTAACTGTGCATCATGCCAACCATAAAAGTTTAAGCATGTGCATCAATGCATCATGCCATCCATAAAGGGATAACTGTGCATCAATGCATCATGATATCCCCATTTTTTACAGTGTAGAGAGGCCTATTGGTCGTTATGATGCATGAATGTAGCACTGGCATCATGCCGGCCCTATGGATTGATACACAAAGGTGCCTATAGGTGTATTGTCCACTCTCTGGTTTGCAAAGCCCTACATTACACCAGCGGACAGCTACCTGAAGGACCGTGACACCCCCCTCCCACTCACACACACAGGTCACTAACTATGATATTATCAACAGTGGACAGCTTTTCTCCACAACATTGTGCATAACTACTAGCCAGGGTACAGGGTGGTAGTAAACACTTGAACTATACAGGCAGTGCTGGAGAGTTCACAGCTATGCCAAACATAGGAATTAGTTACAGGCCATCTGCCAAGGAGAGGGTATGGGTAAATAGACCATAATCCAACTACTTAGTTGCAGCCCTTACCCATTCTGCAGCCCTTACCCAGAGATATTACATAGACTATCAAATAAGGCAATTTTACAAATGCACAGGTCAATTCAGGCAATTTCACTGGTCAATTTTTCATGAAACGCAAAGCCTGTCAGGTCCTAAATGGAGATGCTCAAGAGCATCTCCAATAAAGATAATGTTATCACGTAGACAGTCAGATGAGTATTTTTAAACACTCTCAATATCACAATTACAACACATTCTCAAGATAATTGCTCAGGGACGTAGGAAAACTATAGCTATCACAGCTGGGCATAATAATTAATTTCCACTTAAACAGTATGTATAATAAAGGCAGAGGGGACAAGTTGGTGAAGCAGTCCATGCATCCATTCTGCAATTAATTAAACACCACACACACAGCAGTTTAATTATACTTATCATCTATGATTAGCCGCAGTCGTACGTGCATGGCTTTCAGGTGGGGGGGGGGGGTTGCTGAAGATCTATAATTTCCTATTGAGTTTCATTAGTTAGGCATTAAGACACTCATTACTGCCAACCCTTTCTAATCTCGGCCTCCTTTACCATGTTCCGCAGTGCGGCATTCAGCTAGCTGTCTGGCTAATGATCACCTCTGAGGAGTCCTCTGTGAAATAGGAGCCGCCTCAGGGTATAATCTAAGACCATAATCTGCCCGACTCAATGCCCAGAAAAACAATATTAATTAGCTAGATAGTTTGAAGTAGAAAAGGAAAGGCGTCGCAGCACACTACTGTATGGGGAGATTCATGTTGGTTCAAAGTTTAAAAGAAGAAGGGAATTTACAGTGCAATTTAGGTATGTATGACTCCCATTGTAGAATGATGCATAATTTTTAAAGCACTAGCTACATAAGTTAAATCACTTAAAGCTCCCAACCTCTAAGCGTTCTATTTCAGGGGATCCCCCGGACTGGATGAGGAACTTTTGGACCTCTGATTGAACAGCTGGTATCATTTCAAGCCGAGATTTAAATCTCTTCCTAAATCTTAATTTCAGTTTTTAATCGGCACAATCTCTATGTTGCCATGGTAACAAATAATTGTTAATCAGAATTGTTTAATTCAAATTGCTCGCGTGCGATTAACGGTAGCGTCATTGCTCGCTAATGTTAGTTTGAGTAAAGCTATTACTATTATGATTTTAATTGTTCAATTTGGATCGGTTTAACAATTTTGCCATTGAAATACAACATGCAACAAGAAAACAAAGTCCTGTTAACTGTGAACAACATGCTAAACTAGAATGGGGTGAAGTTCAAAAGGCCGAATACCTTGTGTTTTGGAGGGAAAAAAAGAAATAGACCCGTGTAGTTGACCTGTATTGGAAAGTTACAGCAGCGTCTGCCTGAATGTTAAGACGAGGTGAGGAGGTTCCAGGTAAAGTAAGGTAGTCATGGACAGCCTGAGGGCACACCTGGTGATACTAGATCTACAGGTGCACACCTTGCACTGGTCAGGTAGCAGCCCAGGAGGAGCAGGGAATGCAATGGTCCACAGAATGTCGTGTACAGTAAGAAGACATCTGGACAGAGAAATCCATTTCTGGAGAGCATTATGTGCAATCTGATGACCCTGGTCGTAGAAGTATTAGAAATTACTTGTCATGGGAATTTTTGCTTCCTTCCTGAGAAAATGCCACTCTGGGACGTATCACTGTTCAGTTGTGATTAGCTGGACGTCAATAGTTAGGCTCCTAGTCAAGATCAAAGGTAGTGGATGAAAGAGAAGTAAATCATAGAATCACAAGGGTCTGTCCGTGACCAACATATAAGATAAACAAATCAAAATTTGTTCCCATGCCAGCTGACCGGCCTAAGCCCCTAAGCGCCTCTACTATGTATGTATCCTATGGTATGTAAATACCATACTCGCCGTATACCCCAGTAGTGAAATGTGGGTGGATGCCGTATATAAATCTATACCTTATACTGTTGAAATCCACAGACTACTTGCAGCAACATCAGTACTAAGGAGATAGTTATGAGTACATCATCGACCAGGGTGCGTTATGCTTCCATTGATTGTATGAGTGAGCACTGTTCCGCCTGCCATCATTCTGTACCCACACAAGACATTAAGGTCATCATCTAAAAGCTGCTTGGGACATTTTTACGTTTTGTTCAATTACATGGACAGGAATAGCTTCACAATAATGCCTATGTGGCCTTTCTGTCCAACATTGAAAGATGATGAAATCGTGAATTTCAATTGGAACATGCATGTTTAAGCATTCAATTGCATCAAAACAACATGCTGTAAACATACTGGCTACAATGCCCATCAAGGTGTTTATCTGACTTATGCCACACTTGACACCCACTCAATTCATTCACAACCTGGGGAACGGGTGAGGGTGTACTAGTATGCGCCCTATTATGGACCGCATCGACTTTCTACAGCTTTATGCGATCAGCCTTGCTTTTCTTTTGCCTTTCCATCCAGGTGTGGTATAAACCCTGTGGAGCCTGACATTTGGCTGTATCGATAAATTGGTTATGAACCAACCCTCATCCTATAAAGAATGCAAATACTGCTGAAACCATATCTGTCAGAGTAGCCATGGTTTCCTGAGGAAATCTTCATGTGAATCGGATGTGAATTCAGAGAATTAAGAAATGTTGTGCAAAATGCAAATATAATGATGATTGTTGTGGTTGCAGTCAGCAGTCACTCTGTATGTGTACATCTATAACGATGGCTGGGTAGAGTTATAGACCCTAGATATGTGATAAGGTAACTGGAAAGTTGTTACCTGAATGATTGGCTCTCTTTGCTGCTGCTCTTGCTGCCCTCTACTGATGATGCTACATATAGGATCCACTGGGTGTCAGGAGGTCAGGTAGGTCATTTCGTTATACGTGTGAACATAGCTTGGGAAATTGGCACCTGTTATCGAGGCCATGTCGTACAGCCACAACAACAACCCTTGCTACCCAGTTCACAATCACTGAGTATGAGTGTCAGCTCTACATGGAGACAGACCTCATCTCACTGAAAGCCACGTGTGCTAGTTGGTTTGTTATTATAGCTATGCATGGGGGAGCCTGTGAGAGTGGGTGGCTGGCTGAGGGATGTGGGCAGGTAGGTTGGCCTTTATTATAATGGTCCTACATAATTTCAACACGTGGGGTATATATAGGTTCTACACCTCTACTTGCTGGCATACCCAGCAAATTGTCGTCATCTGTTGCCATGATTGGCCATCAATGGTGACTCCTTTTTGAGGGATAACTCATTCCGTCATCTTTTGCCTCTGTGTGTTAGGCTCATGTGGCATAGAAATTGTTATTCCTGGTGATCTTGTGCTATAACGGCATCCTGTTCCATCTAGCGACATGTGTGAGCCACTTCAAACAGGGTGACGAGGACTCACAACAATTTGCTGGGTAGTGTCTGGTTGACCCCAGAGTATTGTACTATTGATTTTCTTCATACCTGCACCACTACCACCAGGCTGCACTGCTCATATTAGTACCCCAGGGTGTTTTTTCTCTTTTTAAAAAGGATATACTAAGTCTAATCTTTTAAAAATCGTTTTTTTAACCCATTTCTCTTTCTATTTTCCTTTCAAAATTTCATTCTTTACAAAACCATCCAAACTGGTCCAAATGAAATCGTCTGAAAAAAGATTTGAAGTATTGCTTTTTGTAATCTTTACAAAATCTTTTTATTTTCTTTTAGTGAAAAGAAAATATTTTGGTATTTTCTTTTGTCCAAAACCTCTGTTGCTCAGGGTCAAGTTAGGGCCACCTCTTGAGGTGGGGATAAGGAATTCGGAAACTTCCACATACTGTTTTAAATATATTTTTCTTCAGATTATTAAACCACAAAAAAAATTATCAAAGAATATGACTTTCCAAAAGCTATAAACATAAAAGAATTCACAACAATGAATATGGTAATGTTTTGTTTTAGAATGTTTTCTTTATATTTTCGTTCTTTATAGAATCTTTCCAAAATCTGTTTATGGATATGCAGATAGGGTCATGTGACCCTCTCCTATGAATGGTTGGTCTATGGATAATCTTTTTGAAATCGTTAAGCAAATTTTACCTCTATAATCTTTAAAGGTGAAAAATGAAATTACAAAGAGAAATGTAGCCTTTCTCATTTGAAAAAGAAAATACAAAGAAAATCATTACATGAATATTTAATTTTTGTCACATGATCCCTGAGAACCAATGAGTGAAGGGATCCCCTCCTGACATTATGACGTCATAGGGTGTTTCCCAGCTCTGTTCATCAGAATGTACGTATCAGCATAGAAACAACATAGAATTCATTCTCTGAGAACCTAATAAAGATTATAGTATTCTAAAGAAAATCCAAAGAATGAACAGTTTTTCTTTCTATATTTTTTACATGATGATTTTCTTTAAAATATATTGAAATACACTGAAAAGAATTTAAAGGGAGAAATGGGGTTTCCTTCCAAGTTAAAAATTTTCTTTATTAGATCTTTTTTCTAAAACGATTATATAAAGAGTTCTTGAAAATAAGAGAACAACTACCCTGCTACACTAAACACGAAACAGGAAGTTCTAAACACATACACAGCATACGATGTAGAGGGACCATAAGGCGAACACAAAAAGGAATCGTTTGATACCAATTATTGATGAACGTCTGTAAGTCTTCATTGATTTGTACTTCTGTTATCGGTTTGTAACCAGAGGTAAGCTTCATACTTTATCTTAGATATGTCTAGGTGTGGTCTGGTCTTCACTAGGCCCCTTATGAAGCCATATATCAACATAATATCCATCTGAAGCGACCCATGCAAAATTTGAATGTCCTCACCTGTCCTGTATACATTGATTGATATCACATGTGTAAGCACCTCAACATGCCGGCAACAATTCCATGTCATTTAGGTGTCGGAAATTACTTCATTAATCTCAATACAACCCGTGTAATGAATTGCCTAGAGGCGTTTAATTATGCTAAGATTGGCAAGTCATATCAAATAATCTAGTTTTCAATGATCAACACAGAGCACAACGTACATCTAAGAATGAGACATCAAAGACTAGATTAGATTGGGGATGCCACTCTACGCATACGAGACATATGTGACTATGTGACCCTCCTTAGTTCTTCAAGTTAAATTAGTTCTAAATCCTTCTGTGTGCCATGTTCAAGGTATTGCTAGACAACAAGACAAAAACTGAAAACCTACAGCTGAAGAAAGTAATTAATACAGATCACTTTGGTGCTCAGATGAACAAAGACATGGGAAGTGCCATCATTAGGGATCATATGTAATTATCTAAGGCCATCACTATTGATGAGGTTCCACATACCTTTACATGTATCATAATTTTGATGACACTGGGTCGTCAATTTGATTGTTTTACCTTTTTATGGTTTCTTAAACAATGCCTTCTAGATATTCCCTGCCCCCATAAGTAGGACCTAAAATGAAGTATGCCTTTCCTTGGAAATAACATTATGCTTCACGGTTGTTTTAGCAGTGAATCACGAACTTTTGAAAAAGAAAACACGGGGGTATATATATATATATATATATATATATATATATATATATATATATATATATATACCCCTAAGGGTCTGACAGAAAAGCTGTCTATACTCAGAACATATTTGTTTTACTCCTATTCTACAGTGAAGACTTTTCAACAAGCCTAAATTTTACCCAAATAGAGACCCCTACTGATAATCCCGCTATAGAAGCGTGATGGTGAAACGTTTGTTTATAGATCTTGCTGACTTACTCTTAGTTAGTCTTAGGGAGTGGTCATTATTTATCAACAGGGGGGGATGGTGGGTTTGAGGGGGGGGCGTAAAAATTTCAGACCCCTCCCGAGGGGGGGCTAACAAAATTTTGACCCCTCTTGAGGGGGGGCTAAAAAGATTTACCCTCTTTTGAGCAAAAAAGCCTGCGCGCTATTATAGCTCAAAGAGGGGCGCGAAAACTCTCCGCCCCTCTGGTTTGGGGGGGGGCGAAAAAAATTTTGTCTGTCGTCGAGGGGGGGCGTAGAAAATTTCCGCGCATCCGCGCGGAAACCCACCACCCACCCCCTGTTGATAAATAATGACCACTCCCTTAGTCAGAGGAAGAGTGGGCGAGTAATGATTGTATAAAGTAATGTCATTTCTACAGCTTCGTGGTGGGATGATTATAACAGAATAGATCGATAAGGTGTCCTTATCATAGTATATGACCTGTGGCATATGAGCACATGGCACGTGAAGGACAGGTGAAGCAAGGTAAGCCCTCTATATCTTGATGCCAAGTGCCAAGTGCAAAAGGGGACTTTCATCTAACCTATAGGCATAGATTTGATTGAGGATAACAGAATGCCCTGTAGGGTTTTGTCCCTCCCCTGGAGCAACCATCAAAGAGATCAGGAGGGTGTTGCTCCTATTGTAAAAAGAGCTTTGAGGATGTGCCCTCTTTTCTAAACAGGTCGTGCACTGCTTCACCAAAGTACTTGCACTCACCACATCAGTGTGAAAGGTCACCTGCCTTGTTTAAAACAGAGAGAGCTGCACTATCAGGTACCTGCTCATGTCACACACTCTATAGTATATTATACTGACTGACTTCTCCCAACTAGGTACCTACTCAAATCCCTTTTTTAGCACCATACTTGTGAGCAACAAAAGGGACAAGTTATAGCTACATGAAAAGAAAGGACTGGAAACAAGGGCATTTTTAGCCAGCTCTTCCTTTTACTATAGGAGCAACACACTCCTGTTCTGGCACAAACTAAAGCCCCCTGAGGGCCCCACCTACGTGGGCCTGTCCCCGCTTGGACGCCCCCTCCTATCTGTACCCTACCTAATGGACACCTGCGACCTGAGAGAGGGCGGAAAGAGACTCTGGAGGAATGTCAGTCCATACAGCAGTGACTGCAGGAGTCTTTACCATTTCAGTTACGGCTGCAAGGTCATTGTTACTTTAATTGTAGTTGTAGTTACATTGAATGATGGCTTTTGAAGTGGATTGTGCCACAGCGGTTAAAATAACAGAATTTCATGTTGTTCAACATTATAACGTGTAACGTCTTCCAGCCTCGAAGAGCAATATCTAGCGCCGACTCCCTATGTGTAAAAATGTACTTTCTGTGAGGATTTCAGTGCCATTCCGTATACTTTCCTACTTTCCTAGGAAATAGTATACTTTATCCTACGGGACCTACTTAGGGCGTATGTGGAAGAGGATATTTTGGCCTTTTATCCACATACTTCTTACGGGCCACCCTTACTTTTCATGTAGTGAACAATATTTTTTTATATTAATTGCTCTGTATGGATCTCCTAGCGGGAAAAGTAGGCGAGCGTAGAGGCCATCTGGTTTGTTGTCCCATAACCTTTAGTTCCAGCGGTATGATCATACCGCCATGTACATATCCGTACCACATTTCAGTTAGACAATACCGTATGTGGTGTTTCACACACAGTATGCAGGAAGAAGATCTTAGTCTACATAGAATATTCATTTAGTTAATGGGATTAGACCAGGCTCTACTCCAGAGTATGTCTTACTCAAATCTAATCCCCATATAGAGCCCCTCCTCCAGCCCCTGTACCTTGTATCAGCTGTTTGCGAACTACGTGTTACAGCACTTAACCTAACCTATGTGCCCCCGTATCATTCAAATCTAAATCTGCAGGTCTCGGCTGGTTGTGTGCTTTTGTTGCAGCTGTGCCTGGGGCTCACTTGCACATTATATTTTAGAACTAAGTACTATATGTATCAACTTGGATGATATTTCAAAAATGATGACATCTTTGATACTTGGCTCCAGAGCAATCGACCTCCGGGAGGACCTTTGAAGTATTCGTCCCCAGCCAAGGATACGCCTCCTGTTGTTTTGTCTCAGATTTAACAAGTAGAGTCTGGTGCTGCATACTGGAACAATAATTCATCGCCTCAGTGCAAAAATGCTGTATCTGCACATTTCAAGTTTTGCAGGAGATGCAATAGAAGTGTTTCCTTTAAACACGACTCGAGATCTGAAAGTTCTCATGAACCAGTAAATTCGTGTGGGGATTCTCAGTGGACAAGTGGATTCTCAGGCATTCACAAGTCACGATACACATTTCCATCTTGAGTTAATTCCTTGACACTAAATATGTTCTCATAAGTCAGTGGATTCCTGTGGGGATCTTGAGTTATTCCTATGAATCACGTGAGTTAGTTCTTGTAGCAATTACAAGTCATGACACAAGTTTAGGTCGAATCCCACGATGCAATCTAACCCTGGAAAGTTCTTGCAATTTGGGAACTCTTGCAGATAGGGGGACTTGCCTTTACTGTAAATTGCAAGGCTCCTAACATGCCATTGCATTTTACAAAGCGTAAAATTGCAATGCAATTCTCCTTGATATTGAATTTGCTAGCTGTTGTAGGTACGCACAGTACAGAATGAGACCAAAAGTGAAGTCTGTGTATAATTTATGCAGACATTTTGCATACGAATTGCAGGGTATGGGGCAAGTTTAGATTGCATAGTGGGACTTGGGTTGCAAGTTGAAGTGAACACACATCCCTATTTGTCAATGACTTTATCTACATTTCTGTAAATTGCAAGCGAATTCTGTAAATTGTAGAAACTTTTCACTTAAGCAAGGGAAAATATCTAAATATAAAGATCCAAACTCCAGTGCAAATCTACAAGGGATTCCTTGCCATTAAAGCTCCCTGTAGCCGATATAGGTCTTGCAATATAAGGAGAGAGCCTCAAATTGCAACGGATGACTAAATTGCAGAAACTTTTCAGCCATAATTGCATTGTGGGATTTGACCTTATAGATCTCAGGTTATTCAGTGGAACTGAACATGTTCTCATAACCAGTTTATTCTTGTGGGGATCACAAGTCATGACATGAGATTACATCTCGAGCTATCACTGGGAACTGACTATGTAGATTCTTGTGGCAATCATAATTCCTGACACAAGTTTATGTCTCGAGTTATTCCCAAAGTAGATATGTTCCTTCTAAACAAAACTTGGGAATCAAACGTTCTGATGACACGATGGATTCTCATGGAGACAAGAATGTCTCAAGTGTGTCTCAGGATTGTGTTTGCAAGCAAATTACCATTACTATAGAACACAGTGGACATAACCTTATTACACTGTGACCTATAGGCACACATATCATAGATAGAGCTTTGAACAGTACTCGCAGTAGGAAGATAAGGGCCAATAGATGTTAAAACAAAAGAAACTCGATTTTGCCAAAATGTCAGTTACAACCTTGTTGCTCTGAGGTGACGAATTAATCTCTTCACTTAAAGTATGTCCTCGATTATTTTTGCTTTTATCAACTTTGCTACATGGTTGAATCTCATTAGACGTTTTAGGTCAAATTCCATGTAGCATTCCATGGCTCCAAAATCTCTACACTTTTAATCCGTTGCATTCTCTGGCATTGCTGAGCTCATAGATTACAAGGATTGTTCAACTTATTCCGAATCCTACAGTGAAATAAGTCCCAGTATGGAGGCCTGAAGAAGGTCTATAGAACACAAAGCCAAGAACACAGGCATGGTTCACCCTGAGGGCTTAGTGGTTACTAGCTACGTTTATTAAACATCCTTTACACGTATCAATGGGCAGTTCTGAATGAAACCTTATAGGTAGAATCCCACGATGCAATTTTCAGAGAAAGGTTTCTGCAATATAGACATCTGTAGCAATTTGGTGTACTCCCTGCATATTGCGATAGGTATAACAGTGACAGGGAGGTATAATTGCAAGGAAACTTTTGCAGATTGCTAGACAAATCAAGATCTAAAAATTTAGATATTTTCCCTTGCTTAGTTTCTGCAATTTGCCAGATTCTGTTGCAAATTCCAGGAACTTGGACATAAAGGTATGCTTGTTCCTTTCAATTTGCAGCCAAAGTTCCACTTTGCAACCTAATCCTTTATCCTATGTTGCAATTTCGTCTGCATAAACTGAGTTCAATCTCAATTTAATTGTACACTGGGATTTCCCACATTAGCTTGCAATTTCAATATCAAATAGAACAGCATGGCAGTTTTCACAAGCTTACTTGTTGCATATTGCAAGGCTGAGAGGCCATTTCTATTGCAACAGTGGGATTTGGAAATTGCAATAGTGTGCTAGAGTCCTTGCAATTTGCAGTATAGGCAAGGCTCCCAATCTGCAACAGTTCCTAAATTGCAGAATCTTTTGAGGGATAGATCTCATCGTGGGATTCGACCTTATGAATGGTTATAGGCTACTGCAATCACTGGAATACGTCGGCATGTGCAGAAATGTGCCATATCGTGTCTGGCGTCTTTCTCATTTCGAAAGTAAAAAGGTAAAGAATCAGTTTGGATAGTGGAAACTTTCCACGGGGCTAGCTAGGTTCAATTTAGATGCAATTTAGATACATAAACATGGCAGACCTGCATGGAATACGACTATTAGCAGCCCAAGGGTGCTTAATACCAATACCTATTTGGACGAGAAAGTATATTGGCCCTATAGGTCGAATCCCACAATGCAGTGTAACCCTGGAAAGTTCTTGCAATTTAGGAACTCTTGCAGATAGGGGGACTTGCCTTTACTGCAAATTGCAAGGCTTTTAACATGCCATTGCATTTTACAAATCCGACTGTTGCAATTAAACTGACCCCTCACCCTTGCAATGTAGATCTGTAAGCTGCGTTAAATTGCAAAGCCATTCTGCTTGATATTGAATTTGCAAGCTGTTGTAGGTAAGCACAGTGCAGAATGAGACCAGAATTGAACTCTGTGTGTAATTTACCCAGACATTTCGCATACGAATTGCAGGGTATGGGCCAAGTTTAGATTGCATAGTGGGTCTTGGTTTGCAAGTTGAAGTGAACACACATCCTTATTTGTCAATGACTTTATCCACATTTCTGTAAACTACAAGCGGATTCTGTAAATTGCAGAAACTTTTCACTTGAGCAAGGCAAAATATCTAAATATAAAATTCTTAACTTCAGTGCAAATCTACAAGGGATTCCTTGCCATTAAAGCCTCACTTAGCCATTATAGGTCTTGCAATATAAGGAGAGAGCCCCACATTGCAACAGGTGACTAAATTGCAGAAACTTTTCAGCCAAAATTGCATTGTGGGATTCGACCTTATTACAGCTCAAGTCACATCGTTATGCATTTACCTCATATTGCCAAGGCCAAGGCAATGCATAGATGGTGCTATACATGCAATGGAAACATATGTCCCACACTGAGCACTAGCAGGCGTGGATTTAGGGTGGGACGCAAGGGACGCCCCCCGCCCTATTTTTCAGAAAAATCTCCAATTTCTGGGCTTTCCAATGGCGAAAGGATTTTTCAAATATTCCCATTAGAACCAAAGTTATGGAGCCATTTCTAGTAGTCACCAGATGACACCATTTAGGTCTTGTTTTTCAAAATTTTCTTAGTGGACCTATAATTCAAATCTCCTTGATTTAATCATAGTGCTTTGACTATGTTCCTCTGGCTTACACCTATACACTGAGGTCTTTTAGTGAGGGGGTGGGGTCCTAGTCCCATAGAAAGATTAATAGCTTAGTAATTCCAAATGCATGGGGGGTTAGTTGGTTGGCTTTATGTTAATTTTTTTTTAAAAAATCACTTGTGGTGAGTTGATCAACACATTCAGTGACATCCCATGGCCAAGATGTGCGCTCCCCACTTTATCAAAATCCTGGATCCGCCCCTGACTAGATCATTACATCCAAATAACGAACACGCAATGTCCTCATCCCTCTCAACCTGCACATCATCTAAACGTCCCCCATTCACATCAGAGGGGTATATGAGGATAGCTCCTCCACAGGCAAATGTGAGATGGCACACAAAAACGTGGACCCACTTTTCTCATATACAACCACTAGAGTGTGCCTGGACACTGGAAAAGACAAAGAAAAAAGAACAATCACCGAATTCCAGTTATTCGTAATGGGGTTAAAAAGGTATTGCTTCTTATTCTGGACCAACCCCCTTTGGTTCCCGAACAATTCCCTTATTGCTACATGAGGACTTATTAAAGGAGTCATCTAAGAGGTAAGTAGATCTATATGTATTTGAACACATTCACAAGGTCTTCAAACATGTAAATTCCTTTTGTGGCTATTTATATTTTCATGGGGAAACAGCCCTCCCATTATAAATCTCTATGAGAAGGTGTCCACAAGAAGAATACTTGAGGCAGAAATGCGATCCAAGACCTTAAAGTTCCATAATCACTTTCAACAGCCCTGGTTTTCCTGGAATCCTATCATACTGACGTACATTATACACAACAGGCACTTCGTGACGTGCTATAGTTATGTAGGTGTTAATGCACCCGGTAATGCCAGTATAGATAGACATTCAGAGTACTCAACTTAACAGGTGTTGCTACTGTGCATTTAAACGTACAACTGTATATATCCCGGTTCACTTGATCATGTTCTACAAACAAAATCTCTTGCTTACTAGAGATTATTGTAGTTTGATATAGCATTCTCAGATATCTAGAGGCGATTATTGATAACAAGAATACGTGATAAGAACAGGTATAGTCATTGGAGAAACTCAGGAGCAATATTGATCTAGAAAAGGAGTTCTTCTTGCTCGGATACTAGGTGAGAACCTGCAACCAACAGATATATATTTTGAATAATCTGTTATAGTCCTCAGTTTACATGACACACAAATGAAACAGATAATTAGGTTGCTGACTATTATTCATAATCAGTGAGAATGAATAATAGGATGATGGTCAATTGAGCAAAATTCAGTGACCGATATTTTGGCACATAACTGAATTTCATAGTAGTTGTACATGCACTGCGACATATTTACAATCAGAGCTGGCCACTGCAATTCAAACTTATTTGTTCCTATCTTGACTGCTTGATTTACTACGACTCTTCAATAGTAGAATCTAGAAAAGGGTACCTGTCATTCTTTGTTTGAAGTCTTAGTTTTTTTAATGCCCACCACCATTTAACGTGCATGGAGCAGTGCTGCCATGATGTAGGGAAAGAGGCTCCTTCCTCTCAGCTGTAGGATAATGCAGATTTGGACATTTCCACTACGAATATACCCCTGGGGCCTGTTGCTCAAATACTTACTAGTATGGACTTGAAATTATCCATCACCAGATGATTACCTTTTGAGACTGTTTCTCTGAGCATACTTGCAACTTTTTTTTCATACTTGCATTAATGCAAGTATGCAAACTTGCATAAACACAACTATGAGATTAGAGACAGAGTATAGTGAGTGATCTGACAGGGGTAATCATTAAGAATTTGCAAAGATGTGAGTAGGGCACAAAGTTGCTTTAATGCAAGTCCATCATTCATATAAGTAGTATGAGTTGGTAATTTTAATCTGGCTATTAGTACCGTACTAGCAACTTTTAGCATACTTGCAAGTTTTGTACTAGCAAGTAGGGCATACTTGCAGGAAATTCTAGGACAAAAATGTCGGTGTGCTAAACTTTTTTATATTCATAACAACAGGGTATACATGTTATTTAATTGTCAATTCATGTAATGTTTTTGATATCAAAGGGTATGGAGTGACTGGCTTAGTCACTTATACATTTTTTTGTAACTTTTAATCAGAATGTTGGACTTAGTTTTTTTTTCAAGTCATATTTTCTGCAAGTACACACATGCTAATCAGTGAACTCAATTTGCATGTATGAAAAAAGGAAATTGGCAAATAGCCTACTTGCAGCTTTTTCATACTCACAGAAACACAATCAATGTAATAACCACTAGTAACTATTGGAGCAACAGGGCCCTGTTATCCAATTTCGCCCACACTGATTATTTTGAATCAGAGATAATATTGTTGCTAAAGATTTAGACCATGTGTTGGCAGGAGTACAAAGTGGTTGTATGAAGTAATTAGCTATTTATACCTTAACCCTGGAAGAATACCACACTCCAAGTCATAAAAATATAACATCAAGATATTGCTTTTATTTTGTTTGAAAAAAAGAAGCTCTTCATTCATATTATTCACATGGTATAATTTGGTATAGCAAAAATCACTGTTTGACAGTGCCAGACATTAAGCTAATAGATGATGGATATCAGGGCCCTTGGGCTGTACATTCTGTATATATACAGAATGTACAGCCCGTGGGCCCCGATATCCATCTTCTATTAGGTTTATACCACCATTTCCTCCATTTTGTTTTAATTTCTTACCTGAGATCCAAAGAATATAGCCACGCGGAGACATTTTGTAAAAGCAAGCGATACTGCCCGGGTCCGCTCTGCGCGAAGCCATTGTTTTTGTTCCTTGCCGGGAGAGGTACCACCGTGTTCACACTCACTTTTCATATGGAATCCAACCATGACAAATCAAGAAATTAACAGGTTCATATCCTTAGACAGTCTAAATGATCCCTCCATACGTATTATGTCCAATATATTCAAAATAAAGAAGAATTCATTGATTTTCCAAAACGGTCCGAAATTTTCGGCGTCTTCCTCGTATGACGAGCAGTTGACCTATATCTACATCCGGGGAACTGACACACTTTCGTCGGACAAGGAGGCGGGTGGGAATGGCCGGACCGCGACTCGCGTACATTGGAAAGATCAATGGATTCTTATTTAAATTGAAGAAAATGGAGAAAATTAGCACGCATTCCTCTTTTATGGATCGTAAACTTCTTGGGATTTCGATATTATTACATGTCAAGGTTGGAATCAAGACGAAAAAATGTGTGCAAACATAGGACTAGAACCTCAGGTTAGAACTTATTTATTTTCACATTGGGTTTTGATCACCGTTCAGTGTGGCGCTATGGCTAACATCCTCGCCAACCAGCACTGCAGCTGGGGTTCAATTCTCCTACGAGTTGGGACGATTTTTCACATTGAAACAATGGCTAGACTGACTTTGTATGTCGGCCAGCATTTCCCAAAATATTCCAACTTGACCCCGAAAAAGTATATACCAAAAATTTCAAAAATGCACATGGGTGGTATATGCAGAATAATGTACGGCTAAACTGCATATAAAACCACCGGAAGTGCCAGAATCATGGTATAAACAGTTATATACCAAAGTTAGGTTGTTTAGCACTGTGACAGATACAGGTGAGAATACATGTTCTGATTGGCTACCAACATTGAAGAAATGCTAAGACTATACACAAAACATAGCTGTAAGTGTCAGAGGTGACGGGGCTCTCAAGAGGCTAGCTCTTATGCCCCGGACTCTTGTGTCTGACTGGCGACATATAACATAGCTGGAGCTGCCACCTGTTAATCAGAACTTTACACCTGAGAGGTATGCTGGCTGAATAGCCATTAGATCTAAGCATTGTTAGTACCTGATGTGCTACAGGTGTTAAACGCACAACTGTCTGAATCTGCCTCCTTTCTCCTCCAAGTCAACGGTTGCACTCGTCACTACTATGACGTCAATGATATTAGATTTCCTTTTCTGTAAATCCTATTATCCCAACAGAAAGAGCCAATACAAAGATTCAGGGGAATGTTCGTCACAGGCCTCAAGCAATTAGTTTAAGATATATAAACATGCCTTTTCCAGCGCATTGTTCACGGAACAGAACCTGCTAGCTGAATTCATACACAAACTAGCACGTTATTGTGTATAGACTTTGAGGTCCTTACTGGCCTTGCCTTGCTGACTCTGGTCTATGTCCCCCGTACACAGTGCAGAAAGTACTAGGGTAACTGGCAGTTACCCCATCCAACATAAAGGATCATATATGCTAACAAGTGTAAACACTTTTCTTCGTTTTATGCTTTTGATACAACATTCCATTTCATGATAGCATTACAGAATTATAGCCAGGGCATGGATATTTATGGACACAAGACCTGGAGTTGCTACATGACTTGGATTACAAAGAAACCAGCAAAAACTGATAATTGGGTACTAGGGTAACTCTTAGTACCCTAGTACTTGTTGTGAACAAACCGAGTTACCCTAGTACTGACAAATCTAAGACCTCTCTACACCACTGTTCTTGAAAATGTCAGCCAGTAGCTATTGGTTCACATAATTGTGGATATTGTACACCACATCTAAACAACTTGGCAAGGACTCATCAGTAGAGATGCTGTGTAACCTCCCTTTTTAATTCTCTATACTGCATATAGGATTCGCCATATTGGACGGAGTAACTGCCAGTTACCCTAGTACCTTCTGCACTATCCTGTAGAGGCTTCAGAGCATGGCTGCAGCTTAAACGGGACCACTCTGTTGGTGCAAGAACTCATGCAATAAACAGTGGTAATTGAAGAGGGTTGTGGCGTCCAGCAGACATGGATCCTTGTATATACATCTGTACATAGCTACACGTGCCTGCTGTGCTGCTGTCCACTCATGTCTGGATGCTGGACATGGATGCGTATTGAAATAAACTTCAGGGTATCTCCACGGACTGCTAGAGTCTAGAGACCATACAAGGTTTGTAGAATAAAGCAACAGACGTGGCTTTGGAAAAGAACAGATGCACATGGAAAACCTGCATGGTGGAATTTACAGTATGTTTGTTGTACCAATAGGATAAGTTATCTTGATGGCCGGAGGAATAGAGGTAGATAGGCAGTCCTTCAGGCAGCCAGATAGGCATATAATAGTAAAAAGACAGGCTGGCTAAAATGAAGGCAGGCAGAAAGACAAACACACTGGCAAGTAGACAGGCAGATAGGCCTATATGTACCAAAGTAGATAGGTCGAATATAGGTTAGCAGTAGAAGGAAGACAAGTTTAAAAGGCATGGAGTAGAGATGTGACTAGCATCGGAAGCATGGGCGTGGCAGTTAAGAGTGAGGTAGCTGGGGATGCTTCTGGTTACAGGCTCTGTAGAAGTCCCTGCCAAGACAGTGAGGCTAGAGTTCTTAGTATTGAAAGGTACAACACTCCTCAGGCACAGTATTTTCTGTGGCCTTTTACTAGTTCCCTCATCCCTGTGTTAACATCGTGTGGCTATTTCGTCAGCCCTGTGGACAGACATTAGGTGCCTCGGAGCAAGCCGGTGACGACGGCATCACACGCTTTGAGGCAGGTGACGACGCACTGACACCCTGCTTCAGGCCAGTGCTGACAGCTAGTCTCATTCTGAGTCCAATTAGATCATGAGATCATGATGTCACATGCAGTGATGGTGCCGCCCGTTGGCTGCTGGTGTGCAGTGATAGTGGAATCCAAAAAGATTAGGGCTTAATTGTGAACCAAGATAACTTCAAGATCTAATAGATCTAGAGAGGCAGGGACCCTAAGGATACTGTCCTGATACCATCCATCAGTAATGGATGGCCATCAGTCAGCCGTGAGTCAACAGTCAGTTTAGTTTGTTTAAATAGATACACGAGGAATGGTCATTAGACCTCCCTCTAGAGGAATATGGAGCCAACCGTGATCAGTGGCCTGGAGCAGGTCTTCAGTGCATCGTCAGCTGACTCAAACCATGTGATGCTGTCGTCACCGGGGTGCTTCAGGCAGCTTACAAAGTGTCTATATGGGACAAATTTCGTATGGGTACCTTCATGTAAGGAGTGGGGTGATTGACCAGTTTTATTGTTATTAGTTATTGAATTCGAGTACTTGTGCCGATGAGTATGGCAACAGGCTGATAAACCCTACACTGAGGAATATTACAAGGTTAATCTGACTCTAAGGCACACCCTTATTATATTCATTTTTCAAGTTAGAGAAAAAGATAAGAATGGGACTATTTAGATCAATTACATCTAATCCATAGAAGGCCAATATATAAGTCAGTAGAATGACCCATGTTGGCAAATTTATGTTGACATAGGGAAGGCTTGACTGCTGGCCCTCGATTGACCCAAGCTTGAAATAATGATAGTTACTTTATATTGGCACAATATTGGCCCATCATGTTGATATTCTAATATCTGATTTTCAAATAATGGCTCAATACAGCAATTACTAATAAAGGCCCCATATCATTTTCTCAGTTTTCATTGAGTTAATAACGTGAATAGTTTGTACACATAGAGTGGTAGAATGTTCTTGTAGGCATTTAGCAGTTGCCTATCAACAGCCTACATGGCTGTTAACTTTCTCAAGACAGAGCTGTCATGTATTATCAGTTTAGAAATAGCCATTAGAAGGTCAACTCAATCTTAGCCCCAAAAGGGAGAGAAATTATACAAACTGTTATACTAGGACACAGGTTCTTCTGTGTAACTAGTGATATACCTGATTGCCTAATTCATGTAAAATACTTTTTGGGTAATATTTGTTTTCAATGAAGTACTTTTAATTTTTAGCCTGTATAGTGTACATAGTATTGAATTAGTTGCCCATTAATAAGATATATGTGAGTCCTGCTAGCAAAAAGCCCTCAAAAAATATTGAACCCACTAGTGCACAGATCGTATAGCCAATATTATACTAATATTGGCCCAATGGTCATGCCAGAGTTGGCCAGTGATGGCTCCATGTTTATACCAAATTATATATATGTTGCCAGGAATGGGCCAACATTATATTTTCAATGCTACTCTGGTGTCTACTTTCTATCATTGGTTTGTATGGTTCGTATATATACCGTAACGGCCCAATTAAGCACCAGGGTCTCAAATAAGCACCAGTCTCAAATAAACGCCAGGGGTACAGGGGTATTTAAATTAATCTTAGGCACTAAAAACAATATTCAATTGAGCGCCTGTCCCGTATAGGCGCCGGGGTACAGTCAATTTGACATATACGGGCCACTATGGTATACCAATTGCAATGATGGCGATGATGGTCGACATTGACCCAATATACCCTTGTTACCTGGTGCTTCAAATCTGTGATAAAGGTCAAGACATGATTGTGACTCACCCATACGAAGAAATTCAATTCACATCATAAAGCTAGTTACTTGCCAGGGAGGGAAAACGAAGTGGCGATCGGTTAAAAAGCTTTTTAGTGAAATCGTTGATAATCTCTACGTGTTTTTCAACTTTCTCTTCAGCTCTGGCCAGGGTTCTGTCTTCAAGTAAGCTCACAGACCCTCCTGTGTGAAAGGTAAATAGCTATAGGCATTGGTATGGCAAAGGGAATGGGCGCGCCAACACGACTGAGTGTTTCCTGGAGGTAGTCATGGGGCCTGAGGGAGAATATAGGGGCCCTCTGGGATGCTCCAGGGTGCTAACGGGGGTAGACTACACCATGGAGTCTAGCTACAGTAAACAAGTCACCCACAGTGTAGAGGCAAATCCACAGAATACCAATGTGCCAGCCCTAGGCGTCCACCCAGAAGGTGATTGATGCTGTGCGTAAACTGTGCGTAAACTGTACAATGCTCAGTGCAGCCCCCTTAATTACCCTTACCATGGTTTAAACACAACACCTATCAACATGGCAGTGTATGATGGGACAGTTAGCTGTCATTTGAGTGAAGCTACGCCAACCGCATTTTCAGAGATAGAATCCCACTGCCAGTGCAATCCCTCTCCATCTGAGTGACGTTATTTAAAATGTCCTTCCTTTCAATGCCTGCAACTGGAGGTTTGTAAGCACTCTGCTGTAACAGTATGAAAAATTAAATATTGCAGTAGGACCTGAATTATCAAACATCAGCACTCACAGACTACTTGTATCAACCCAATACTCTGTCCTCATGTCACCCCAAAAACACCTTTCTGTTTTTACAGTTTTATCCAGCTTTTTTAAATAGCTTTTCTGATCTCAAGGCTTCTATCAGCATCCACCCACCCCCTCCATGGTGCCCCACCCTTCACTGCCCCTTGCCATCCCCTCCTCTGCCTGATCTTTAAGGACCTAATAATTTCGATCAATTTATCTCCTATGGCTGTGGCTGTCTGTGCCTGTGGTGTCTGAGACGGGCTGAAGGCCGTGGTTAGCCTGTCACGCCCCTTTCAGTCCCACCTCAGAGTCCTCCAGGGTGAGCCTACTCTAATCCTCCTCCATCAATCAGGATCATACTTATGGAGTGCCATTTGGACAGACATGCCTCTTAATTGATGACCTTATGGGCTCATCTGATATTTCCCTTTTTGGCTCTAGACATGCGATAATGGAAAAATTCTTATATTTGTATTGACATGCACTCTGATGGCGATGTCATAGCCAATACATTAGGTATCCTATCAAGGATACGGCTTTTGAAACCATGGAGGGGGCACAGTGTACTGGCCGATCCAGTATTTCAAAAAGGAGGGGGGCGCCCCTCATTTAATACCTTTTTTTGGCTAAATGTCGGGGTACAAAGAGGCAATTAAACTCTTAACTACTGGCAAAAGGGACTGGAACAGGATATCAAAATCCATGTATTAGCTGTCGGGATTCAAAACAAAGGTAGACCTATGGTATGTGCATAGAAATGAAACATTTTTTCTACTGGCATGATCGCGGAAGCACAATTCAAAATTTAAAATACAGAATTTCACGAAGGTTCACGTCATTGCTGGTTGGTTGGTTACATTGGAACGGTACTGTGGTGAACGTGCAGGTCACAGGGATGTGGAATACCAAATATCTTCATAATGGTTATGTACACCATCCCTCGAGAGAATTACAAGTCAATCAAATGTACATTCAAATTAGAATTAGTCATAAGGATCTTTAAACAAGAAGGCGGGAGGAGGGGGGGGGGGCTCGTGGGTTTCTGTGAGGATGTACCGAAAAGACTTTTGCCCCCCCCCTTGATAAACAAAACTTTTGCCCCCGCAATTGCGCCTTTTTAACCCATAGTAACACACAGGTTTTTTTCACTGAGAATGGGTGAATTATTTTGACAAAAAAGAATGTGATCCTCCGTTGTTAAAAATGACCACTCCCTAATGTAATTACTTGCCAATTACACTATTGCCAGGATGGCTTGGCATGGCCCCAAGGCGTACAGATGCGACAGGGTGTGATGGGGTGTAGGGGGCCTTCATCCTACTGTTGGGTGGGTCTGACAGGGTAATTCCTAGAGTCTTGAGTCGGCGTCAATCTGTTGACAGATGGATGGATGGCATGTGGTGATATGGGATATCACTCTAACTTCTTCTTTGTGGCATCTTATAATATTAGGGAGCGTTCATTATTTATGGCAGGGGGGGTGAGCAAATGAGGGGGGGGTCAAAATTTTTAGAGGTATTCAGAGGGGGGGTCATTCTTTTAACCTATTGTGAGAGGGGGGGTCATTTTTTTTCAACCTATTGCTGAGGGGCGGGGCAATTCCTTTTTTGGGGGTATTCGCAAACACAATGCAAAATTTCACAACACAACACGATTTTTTTTCGCAACATGTCGGGAGTTCACAATTCTCCACCATCATATACGTGGGGTTTAGGAAAATATCATTTGATACATAAAATGATTAACCCTGAAAAACATGTAAATAGCCCCCACCTCCATCACACCTATGGGTAAATCTAATGAATGCTGTAAAGGTGTTAGGGTGATATCAGCTCCCCTCCCACCCTACCAGTACTCTAAGAAAGGATCTGCGAAAAGGGCCCTTAGTGCAGGGTGCATTAAGGTCCCTATTCCCAGTGCACATCACCTATGGTGGTCATAGATTTTCACACCTTCCCATGTGACACTCACACCATTCAATGCCACCCTCACTCCATCCCATGCTGCCCTCACACCCTCTAATGTCGTAGTAACACCTTACCAAGGCTTTCCCCATAACTTAGGCCTATTCAAAATACATGTAGGTTGGCTTTTACAAAAGTTGAGGAGGCTATGTCTTACAGCATATATGTCAAAAGGTTGGGGTGCACCTTATACAAGGGTTTTTCAAAATATCAATCCAGAAGCAGTAGGAGTGTCTTATATGCAAAACACACATCCCTGATTTAGGGGTGCACCTTATATGTGAGCTGCGGCTTATATATGCAGGAGATTACGGTAATTATGTATCGTTATTTAGGGAATATCTAAATTCTAAACTTAGAAGTGAATCTCCTTACCAAGGCATGACATGAGCGCTTTATATGATTGGGACTTTCAGTGTATTCAGTGTTAAAAAATAGATGACAAAGATGAAAATCACTATGGTTTTCAGCTTTCCTTGTAGGAAAACTCTTGAAAAAGACAAGCAGATATCATTTTCAATAATCTTGGTGGCCAAAAGAGATCACAAATCATTTTTTCTGTAATTACAATTCACATTTTATTATTCTATGTACCGGGTAATTGGTTCAGGGTGTCAGGAGCAGTGAACCATTATCAAATCACCTTATCATCTTATATCTGACACAAGGGTCTTCTGTCAAGAAAGAGATAATGGTAAACATTCTCCAATCTGTTGTGGACCATCTGAATAGATGACAGCAGTGGCTTTCTAGAAGTATACATAGAAAAGGGGTTGGCATGGGTATGACACAAACAGGACTGATGCATGTCCCTTGAGCTGAGAGATGCCAGCAAAAGTCTCGGTGGTAAAAAGGTCACCTACTATAATCACAGCAACTACTGTTCAGAACCTCCAGTTTCTAACCCTTAGTTTCACTTTTGAAATCGATGCTGTTGCGATTGATATCCATCACACCTACTAAATCAATGTTAAAAAATGAGATCAGAATGAAATTGAAACACTAGAAAAATCTCAAAAAGTTTGTCTTTGTATGCTCAAATTTTGAAAAGACAGCTGCAAGTGCCTCAATCACTACAGTTAGTCAGGATTAGGTTACATGATATAGCTGGCTAAGACATCCCATATTTCCCCGTGTATAAGCCCGTACAGACTTGTAAACACACTAAGTGGCAAATTTACCAGGGTTATAAACAGGGCAGGCTTATACACAGGGCAGGCTTACATTTCTCTACATGAAATAATGAGGGAGTGGCAAACAGTTTGCCCAAGACTTATTTATGGTTTGTACATAATTCTTTAGACATTTTCTATAATCCTTTATCTTTCTTTGCAACAAATATAGGGGAGGGGAAATTGATATAGCTGAAAAAAATATATAAATACCATATGTTGAAGTATAGTAATGGTCTAAAATGCTTTAACATTGAGCACAGAGGCCATACATGGGGAAATATAGTACCCACTTAAACTGCATCAGTAGTGGTCCATGCTAGCGCCCCCTATGGAGGAGCCTTCAAAATAGGTACTATTACAGATGTCAATTAATCAATGCCAGGGTATTCACATTTCAATATTTCAAAAGATTGGAACCATTTTGAAATAGGTTTTGCATTTATGCGAAATGAAAACATGTTTGATATTGACTGACTGGATTGGATCGGTACTCCCTAGTAACCGATCGAGTCTGGCCTGTCTGTGGCCGCCCTAAAGGGTTCACTTCAGCGCCTGCTAAAGTGTATTAGTCCCTCAAATTCTCCTTATATGACAGGAATGAAGAGACCTGATGTACATAAACTTTGTTGAACATGGTTAAATGTATAAGGTATAAATAATGAACGCTCCCTTACCTAGATCCTATCTCTTCAATAATATTCCACAAGCCCTCGTCCCCTCATTTGTTAGTTTTCAATCTATACTATTTTGACTCTTAGAACAATTATCCTGTGCTGTTTCAGAGCCTGGATTATTGGACTTTCATCTGTATCGTTGATGACAGTTGTATTGACATTTTATTCACCCAGCTGGCCCATCAGTATTTGGTATACCCTTCAGGGTTAAAATTCAAATGCGTTTTCTTACTCATATCCTCTCCTGTATATGGGGCGAATAGTCACAGGTATATTCATCGTTTGAAGTCGACTCTTTCTTTTGAGACCCATATCGCATGACCTGTCTTGCTTTTCCTCTTGGTGCTTGCTGTCTATCTTTGGAGATATTACTTTTTTGGCACTGGTTTCCCTTTGAGGTTAGGGCTCCGTATGGGGGGGGGGGCAGGAGTTAGTAGACACCAGAACTGGTTGGAACGGAGACCTATTGATGTAGTGTTTTACTGATAACATGTGATATCCTGGTCCATGAGAGTTGAAGGATCCTTTCGAGAGCAGGGGAGGAGAGGTTAGATAGGGGCATGAGGGATACAACATCCGGGAGATAAGGGGGTTGGCTGGGGGGGTTGACTAGCACTGCTTTAATCAGAAGCTAGATAACTGAGCTCACTGGTCCTAGTACTATGATTACAAATCTTATGAGTGCCCTGCACTGTAAAACAAACTTTGAACCTACCAGGGATCCTCGTAAAACTGAACAGTGGACCACTGTAATTGAAAAGCACTGTGCCAGTGTAGTTTTTACAAGAATCCCCAAGTAGCAGAAAGTGATACACAAATGTACACATGGAATCTCTGTAAAAATAACTCTGGGACGAGGAATGCACAAATTATATGATTCTCCTAAAACATTGGACCAGTATGAGCACCCCAGCTTATAAATGGCATGCCCCAGATGTGGCTATTCTGTTGGCCCGATTTCATTAGGAAAACACTAGAAAGGTGGAAGTTTGATTTGGGAATATAGCCAAAGGGGCATGACCTGGACGTTCCCTGGACTGCCTAGAAGCTGTCCAGGTTATCAGTCTTTTAGCTAATTCGTCAGATCGGTTGATTGATTGAATCCCGGCACCGTTTCTATCCTATAAAGCAGACAGGACATGCAAATCACATCAAGTTATCAGAAACCCTAGGTTGAAGGGGTCAAAATGAGAAAACATGCCAAACCCCCACAACACATCCTTATCTCTCAGTTACAGGTCAGGAAAATTCCTCTTCCTTCCACAACTTCCAGCGCCCCACCATTAAACCATATATACATTCTTTTAAACTACATCAATAATACTCTTTGGGCTGATCCATAAAGTATGTCACGCATTTCTAGGCCTTTTTGGACATCCCACCCCTACCCCTTTGTCACACTTTTACAATTGAAACGTATAAGAGGCAATGGCACCCCTCGAGTTTGACATGCTTTATGGATCGGCCCTTTTCTCTAACATTCTTTATACTACAGTCTCAGGTATGGTTACTAACTGTTTGCTATCTCCCCACAGCAGGTACTATCTGTCAGTGTCCAATGAGGCAGTGAGGCGTTAGGAGGGAGGATGGTGTGAAAGAGAATCAGGCCATGCCAATCCCATGTCACGTGCCGTTAAGTATTGCCTGCTCAAGGCTTAAATGCACCACATATTTTTTAACCATGTTTTTAATAGGGTATCCCGTTTTTAGAATTTCTCTTTTGTCTGGTCGTCGATTGATCTTCATCGGGCAGATTATGGCTGGGGGAATGTTCTTTTCGTCAAAAGGTAGAGAACATCCAATGGGGAAGGCATTACTGTGTGCTATATGTGAACAGATAAAGATAATGGGGAGATCATGGATGAAGCACCGATGTATGATTCTGGGACTTGCTATGTTTAGACTCTTTGAGAGATCATTTAATTTTAACGGCATTAAGTTGCGATTAGCATATATTGGTAGAGCAAATGGGCACATTTGACATAAACCTCTTGCATACATCGAGCTTGCACACAGATGCATACACAGCCATTGATTAGAGGACAACTCTGCTTAGTTGCCATCACATAAACCCTTTAGGCTCAGATAAGCTAAGGAGCTGGATCCATGGATCCGCCCCCATATACTGACAGTCAACACCTTTTGTCGCCCTAAACCCCCAGGCATGACGGTCCAGACCATGAGCAAAGTTGCGTGGGACCTATTGAACGTTGCTACATGTATATGATTTCAGAGATAAGGGTTTTAAGACTAATATGTCACTGGGGGATAAGAAAGGCAACCCTAGCTGCACACTAATGGGTAGTACCTGGTAAGATATAAGGTTTCCATCCTTTTAAGGTGTGTTGACTCCAAACATGTTTCAAAATGTCAATACAAAGGGCTAGAACTGGATCTAGAAATTGGTTAGGAGAATGAAGCTATAAATGGTATTAGCCACTAGCTGGTCTGGAGCTGGTTCTGTCGACACACACTGATAGTGATAATAACTGATAAGATGGGGCCAGCATGTCCCTGGAGGTGGATGTTAACCAGGGACAAGGTCACAGCCCAGTAATGGTATGTCTTATCAGTGGATTTTATACCTCAACCAGCAAAATTCAAAATGGCGGCTCCACTAGGCCTCCATACTGAGTTCTATATGTCACTCTTGGAGCCAGGACACAAAAGTAGGGGTGGTTACTGGACACACACAGGGGTAGTTACAGGACACACAAGGAGGGGGTGGTAAGAGGACACAAAAGTAGGGGTGGTTACTGGACACACACAGGGGTAGTTACAGGACACACAAGGAGGGGGTGGTTATAGGACACAAAAGTAGGGGTGGTTACTGGGCACACATGGGGGTAGTTACAGGACACACAAGGAGGGGTGGTTACTGGACACACATAGGGGTAGTTACAGGACACAAAAAGAGGGATGGTTACAGGACACACAGTGAGGGTTGGTTACAGGACACAGGGGTGGTCACAGCCCAGTAAACACCATACCAAAATGCTATGTAGCAATTTGTCCTGTGACCACCCTTTCCTCATGCAGTCCTGTGACTACCCCATAAGGATGTAGTCCTGTGACCACCCTTTCCTCATGCAGTCCTGTGACTACCCCATAAGGATGTAGTCCTGTGACCACCCTTTCCTCATGCAGTCCTGTGACTACCCCATCCCAGTTTGTCCTGTGACCACCTTTTCCTCGTTTTGTCCTGTGGCCACCCCATAAGGTAGTCCTGTGACCACCTTTTTCTCGTGCATATAGTGGCGCTATACACACGGGCCCCTCGTGCGTATATCATCGGCCTATGTACAACCCACACTTTGCGCACCACCAATGTCGTTTTTTCGCTGACTCTATTTATGATAGCCTTTAAAAATTCGAACTCAACATATATAATTATGTACGTTGTTTCACTTGACCAACCGTTCTTTATCTTAACAGTGCAGATGGGTGGATTCGACTTTCACATAGTTTATTAAATTCAATCCCACCACCATCCTTTAGAAATACCTTAGCTGTTACAAGGGGATCTACAATACGTTGGACAGGTCAACACAACCATGCCACCCAATTTACCTCAATTTTCATCAACGCACCTATAAAATGATAAAATGACGCCGGAGTCACCTCCATCGGCATACCCCTCCTGCCCTTTATCCCATTGCCTAGAGGTCATTAATTATGGTATCGCCATACACGTTAAACCGAACAAGTTGTCCAATTTGGCCCTTCAGTGGGGTCCAGAGTGCCTCCAGGGCCAACTGGCAATATATGAGAGGTGGGTTCCGTAGTTTGCATTATAAATGAAGTCATCTCATTCCTTCCCCTCCCCAGCCCCAACCCACACACCGTGTGGACAATCCCATGCCCGGATACATGGATACGAATAGTATGACTTACATACTGTTTTACCTGAGAAGGGAAGGCCAAAGTAGATCGACTCCCAAATTATTCCCCTATAGTAGAAGACATACCACGCCCATCAGGTGTAACCACAAACCCTAACGCCAAAAAAATAAAGGTGTGTTTCCAGTTACATGCCTCAAACATCTAGGGTCGGTAGGTCGGATTTTTTTTTTTTTTTTTTTTTGATTTTTCTATAGAAATGTATGGGCAGACATGTTGGATTCTATGATATTACAGTAGAATTATGAAAAAAACAAAAGAAATGTGAAGCACATGTAAAAGATATGAATGAATGTTATGAACTCTATACCGCGTCATTTTGTGCGGGGGACAATTTTGTCTCCCTCAGTGTTGAGCACATCATTTAAAGTTCTGATTCTCAAAATATGTGGCTTTTAAAGTGTTCTAAGTGACAGGGCAATATGTAAGGACAACGAAGATGACACAGTGTGCATAGATAAAAGATTTGTGCAGTATGTTGCTCGTAATTTTGATGAAAATAATGTGCTGGGCTCCAGTGTAGTCATTTTATTACGATACGTAAGAGGGAGTGCCCAGCGCCGAGAAACACTTTGTCCCGGGCTTCCGGTCTGTCGAAGTCGGCACGTCACCAAGGTTACCAGACTTTTCGTCTCAGCGAATAGGGGAATCGTTTTTAGGGGGCGTGAAAGATTCCAACCCCTCCTGAGGGGGGCAGCATAAAAAAAACCTGCATGCTACTAAAGATCAAAGAGGGGCACAAAAATTCTCTGCGCCAGAGATGCATCGATGCAAAAAAATTTTGATTGCAATTGACCCTCTGAGGTAGGTGGTCAAAATAAAAATATTACTAAATAGGATAACAACTTGAATTAATGTGCACACAATTTCTTTTCGACAAAAGAATTTGACCCATGAGAAGGGGGAGAGCTCCCGAGGAACTCGATCAGATGGGCGTCCCCGCACACAGGGACTTTCTTTAACTACTAATCCAGACAGGTGTCTGAATCAGTCCGTTTGCGGTCAGCTTAAGCAAGATGACCCAAGGCCACTGAGCGCGGAGCTGGAAGTGAGCACCCTCTCAGGATGCTAGCCTGACCTAAATTTGTGCAGACCCAGGCCCATAGTCATATAGCTCATGATGGATTGCTTTTCTTTTACCGATGGGGAGGTATAGTGTTTTTAGATGTATGACACATGTGGTGCCACCACACGGCCAAAGCACTGCAACTTGCTGGGCTAACTCCTTTGAGAGCATGCAACTTTTGCTTTTTTCAATATCAACACTTCCGGTAACAGGGTCACTTTCGCTGGTTGCTGTCAGATTGAGTGTGAGTAGCCAACTATGGGAACATCCACCATCAAAGCCGCCGACTTCCGGGGTAGCCGTTTTGGAAGTAGAGGGAATGATGCGGTATTTATCAACATCATAAATGATGGCTACTGTGTGGGACCAGCAGACACGGCGAAAACGATATATAGGTATACCGACTGGAGGTTCTGTGATTAAAGAGACTACGTCGGCGGATGTATGAAGACACAGACACCCCCCCCCCATGTGTTGTAGATATGATGACCTCTACAAGACTGCTTAAGCACAAATTGTAACATTGCTCCTGTCAGCAGGTCACGATAACACTCCGACAGGGGGCAGTGCTGATGTATGAGGTTGTAGATGAGACGGCCTTAACCAGGCTGCTTCTCAGCAGGCCCTCTGTATGGCTTTGAGACTACACTCCTACCAGGTTCTTACTTTTATTTCTTTATTTTACATGACCCTTTCTGCAAGAAATGATGTATTTGAAGTGAAGCACGATATTCGGGAGGGGGGGGGCTTCCTCGAGATGAGTATACCTCCAAAGGATCTAGGGGTAAAATGTATGCCTTCCTCCATTATCACAGTAGGAAATTGATAAAGGTGGCGCGATTCGAGTTACCCGAACCTTCCTATAACAAGGTAGAGGTGATTTTCATTCACTTTCGAAAAGAAAATGCCTAGACGTTCTGGTTCGGTGCCAGACATCTCATTCAAATCCTAGGACGACGCCCACTACATAGTTGCCTATACTTGCAAAGTCGTCCACCACCTAATAAAGATATCCAGGGGGTGGGGTAGACTGGAAAATGTTAAGTAAGATCGGGGTAAGTCAACCAGCGGGCATGTGATGACACCGAATGCAAGTATGACATGGGTTGACTTTTGGCTGCCTCTATAAGCCAAATAGTGAATATCAGGTACGCTTTGGGTGTACAGAAACCGCGGTATGTCCGTTTACCATATAACAAGTTGTATCAAACCGGCCGTGACGATATGACTGAGTCTTGCAGCAGCCACAGCTCAGAAAACAGCCTTAGTGCCAAGCATTTCATAGAGCACCTCACATAGTAGTATCTCAATAATTAATGCTGAGCACCTCACATAGGGGCTCACAGAGTAGGTTTAGTGTCGAGCAGCTCACAGAGCAGTTCTAGTAGCAAGCAGACCAAAGAGCAGATTTAGTACCAAACACCTCACAGCGCAGCTCAACAGACAGCCCATAGAGCTGCTCTAGTACTGACCAGCTCACAGAGCAGGTTCAAAACCGAGCAGCTTTCAGATAAGCTCACAGACCAGCTTTAGTACCAAACAGCTCACAGAGAGGTTCACAGAGTAGCTTTGGCACCGAGAAGCTCAAGGGGCAGCTTTGGTATCGAGCAGCTTAAGGGGCAGCGTTGGTACCGAGCAGCTTAAGGGGCAGCTTTGGTACCGAGCAGCCCAAAGAGCAGCTTTAGTAACAAACACCTCCCAGAGCAGCTTTAGTGCCAACAACTCACAGAGCAGCTCACTGGTCAGACCATAGAACAGCTCTAGTACTGGCCAATTCACAGAGCAGGTGCAGTACTGAGCAGCTTACAGAGAAGCTCATAGAGCAGCTGTAGTGTCAAACAGCTCACAGAGCAGCTCAGTGGGCAGCTCACAGAACAGTCATCACACAGCTCAAAGAGCAGGTATAGTACCGAGCAGCTCACAGAGTAGACTGGTTGCAGTCCCTGAGCTCTCCTCCCAACCCCACTATACCCCCTCCATGCCTCTCCTCCTCTGCTGGAAAATGTTTTCAATTTTCATTTTCCCATTCAAATTTCAATTAGCTCATAATAAAATCAATAGACTGCAGCCAGTCTACTCACAGAGCAGTTCATGATCACAGAGCAGCTCACAGAGCAGCTCACACTGTAACAGTACTTGTAACTAACTCGCAACACTGAACACGTGGTAAAAGACGGCGTCTATGGATGCTATTTTGGACAGAAGATTAGTTGGTATTATGCTGTTTTCCGATGGCCCATTTTGCCGTTCTGGGCGTCTTGATACCTGCAATAAGAGGAAATGTCTGATGTTCCTGCGATCCCTCCCATCTTTTGGAGTCGCCCCAGTAGCTCTCCAAGCACACCAGTAGGGAGGTGTCTGTTTCTGAAGGTAAGGTGTGCCTGGAGAGTGCTACTTTCGACTATGTATGTGCCCCCAATGGGCGGGCTGGTAAATGTCAACCGACTTGGTAACTATCGGCCCCAAAGGTCTGAGTATGCATATATCTATACAGGTGGGCCTGTCTGTGCGTCCCTCCTATCTCATCTCTACCCCGGGATCTCTACACCGTATATTCTGCTGCACGACATGGAACACCGCCAGCCTTTTATGAGCCAACAAGTGCTTCACGTGTATGATCATGAGACATGGTTAGAGATCTGTGAGTAAGTCGCACGTGCTACACTTTCGTGTATCAATATCTCATGCCTAGTGGTTGTCATGATGCAATAATGATCCATATAAATTACGATTTGAAAACGCCATTAAATCACTGGGCATACTCTAATTAAACTGTGCCTAACACGAGCTCTACTTTGCACTCTCGATGTCTGCTACTTTAATCACAATTGGCATTGTCTATTATTTTTATCAAATATCCCGAATCACTCTAAAATTTCTGCATAGACTAAGCATGCACATCATATGTGCCATTGCCATAGCAAGCCAGAATCACTGTAACCGTGACTGGCTGCGGAACACCGTCCCCTAGGGACGTGTCTGCTCTAATAAAAAATCAATCAATCAATCAATGGACTGATGATGTAGTCGTGAAGCGTTGATGCATCATACCCTCACTCAATAGGATCCGTTTAGGTACGGTAATAATGTATATCAAGTTTTTAATTAGTTGAAAACAGGGCGATATAAGGGGTAAATTATTCTGTAGCAATTTAGCAAATTTGAATAGTTCTTTTTGCACCCCATAATGCAATTCAAATGAAAAGAAGCTGACACAGTCAGTTGTCAGTCATTTATGGAACCTCCCGAGCCAGGAGGGTGATGTGGGCATGGCCAGTTGGGCTCTTAACACCTGGGCCATAGAGTGTGAGAGCATGTGGTGAGAGTGAAATTTCTCAAAATCACAAAACCATTTAAAGGTTAGAAGAAAACATAGTAGAAAAAAGACAGGATTTTTTTAACCTAAGGATGTGTAGAAAAATACAGCCAATTTAGTAAAAGAAATAACTCATTTTTATAAAAAAAAAATAAAGAGATTCGTAAACCAGGGGTCAGAAGGAGGAGGCCTCAATTGGACCCTTGTCTTTTCTCTTATTTCCGATTTTCGCAAAACTACTCCTGACTGACCACTGACTGGACAAATAATGTGTTGGTTCAAGAAACATCCAAAGCTTTCAAGAACTATTTGAAAGAGGCATTGTATATGAGTGAAATGGCATAAAGTATGCATGCACAATTCCAAAACAAATATGTTAGAGAGTGAGGGAAAAGTGTTCATCTGAATTAGGGTGCACTGCGTCCTTAACACCTGCTTCACACTGTTACACAGTCAGCGGATGCATAACAATTCTCCCAGACTGTATATACGGTACAATCTGGGCACGTCTGAGAGTGGGGGACATCATGATACAGGTACACCACTGATACGTTGAAGCGTTGGGCTATATTTTGGTTTTCACGGCTTGCAAATTGGCCCCATGCCAAGCACCCTGTGGCGGCGTATCAAACAACTCCCTGTAGCTCTATGGACTACCTGACCAAGCCCGGATCAAATGGAAGCTGGAGCCTTTTTGATAACGGATAGCTTGCCTGGGAAAGACTACAGAGATCAAGTCTATATACAGAGATCAAGTCTAAATTTAAAGGTCATTTATATCCTTAAAATCTTAAAAAAAGGTCGGTCTTTTTTTTCATAACCGCCAGTTATTGAGCAAATTAACAAGTACACATAATGTTGACCACTAACGGGTGAACCACAAAACATCAAGAAGCCATCGACTATCACGACTTTAATTTTTTCCCAACCTTTGTTATTATATTCATGGGTCAGATTTGAAAAGGCGGCTATAACTGTTAAAACAAGTATCACAGTTTTCTAAACTTATGTAAAGCGTTGGTTTCATACGTAGTTAAACGTACTGCATTCCTAGGGTACATTTTAAAGGAAGTCTCCACCCCGTATCGGATGGCTTTTCAATTCGATAATCAGTAGCAGCCTTCACAAATAACAGTTGGTATCAGAGATTCCATCTACCCTCTTTATACTGTGAGTAAACACATCAGGCCATTTTACTCTAATAACTTGAATTACGGATCCGTCGCAGAGATTTTTGGCAATAAAAAAGAGACATTTTTTTTTTTACCTCTGGCCGCTGAGAATTTTCAATATTCTTGGCAAAAAAGAATCTGAAAAAAAAAATTCCATGGTCCTTTCCTACATTAACTTCCCAAAAAATATTATTGATTGCCATAACGTTATTTTGATTGCCCAAAAAGTATGTTTTAGGGCATTGTAGGTGAATTTTCTTTTTGCCTCTGGCCGCTGGGACTTTTTGGACTCAAAATCAAACTTTCCTTTAGCTCTGGCCGCCCCAAATCACAAAAATCCCGTAATCCAAGTTATTGTAATTACATGGCCTAAAGGTGGTGCTTGAGGCATTATGTCTCGGGGTGCTCGGGTGCATTACACCATAATGCCACCTGCCATTCCATGTTTACAAATGACAGGTGAGCGTTACCTGGGCAGCAACGTGTCATGTCTCATTAACCACACACCTGCATCTAGAAAGTTAGATAACGTCTTTGTACCTGAACACTCTAAGGATCACATGAAGCCTCCATACCACCGTTCCTTGCTCTTCATGATGCTCCAATACAGGGCTGGTTAGTCTGGTCCCCAGTAATGTATGAGGGAACTATATGTATCAAGCCTGTAAGGTCGGCATGATGCATGAAGTAGCCCTGTCGATTCACTCGCCAGGTGATTTATGCATCATGGCGAGCTGTGGGCATTACAGGTAGCAACCCCCCACTGATCCTATAGCGTTAAGAAGATCTGTGCTGCAATAGGTGTGCCCATAAAGAGTACAATTACATAGTTGGTACTGTTGGATTCCAGATGATAGATATCAAAATTATTGACGAGTATTCTCAGTGGGTATAATAAGAATTAAATACTGTATGGCACCTGACAGCATTTAAGAACTAGCCAATTACCATAGAGGTTCAGTGAAGTAGATATCTTTTATCATAAACTGATATATAAAGGTATAATGGCAGATCAAAGACAGTTTTAGTACTTTGTAAAATACTGGTCCTTAGTGCTCCTTACTGGCACGTCTTCACCACATTGAGCTGTCTATACAATCAGTGTGTAATATGATAGGATGTTCTTGCACTCATTACGCTTGTTCTCCGGTATTACAGGGTACCCCCACACCGCCTCTCCCTGTCAGTCTATGTTCTACACAAAGGTCCAATTACGTTGATTGACTCACTGAACAGTACCTTACCTACACTGTAGACCTATGGGCGTTCCGTACCTCCACAATATTGTGGAGGTACGGAACGCCCATAGGTCTACAGTGTATACCTTACCTGACAGAGGACGCACCACAACAATGTTAAGATGTCTTCTATGATGTACAGTCTATAAGCTGATGATACACCAGACGCATTAATCTGCATGTTCACAGATGCAGTCATTTGCATTCGTGGTTGGGTAGGTTAACCTTGACACGGCCACATACCTTGAGACGTCCACCCCGCAAAATGGCATGGAAATGGCTTTGATGCTAAATCAACATTGTCAATTGCTGATGATCAGCTGAATCAATCAGAATGCAATTTTGATTCAGCACCGAACCAATGCAAGGCCGTTGTGTGCGTCCTTAAATTGTCTCAAGGTGTGTGGACGTCTCAAGGCTGATTTACCCCAATGGGATAAGTATTATATATATATATATATATATATATATATATATATATATATATATATATATATATATATATATATATATATATATATATGAGTAGGGTAGATTAACCTAAAGACGGACACATACCTAGAGTCGATCACACTAAAGTTCCCATGTTTGAATGTATTTTTACTAGTTGGTCACTTCATCAGAATTCTCCAACTTTGGTTCGATAATTTGAAGATGACAAGTGCTCACATGTACAACATATTGACTCTAGGCATAGATAAATATTTTTGCTAAATGATAGCATAAGGAAAAGTGCAGAAATGTTAAATGCTTTCTGTATAGGACTTATTTCCTAGAACATACCAATTTCACCTTGAGACGACCACCATTTCAACCACTCCTTATACACCTATTTGTGCATTTAATTGAATAGAAACCATTTATTATGTAGGATTACATTACAAGATTCATAGCCAGAATAGTTTGGGATAGAAAGCTTCAGTGGATTATGCTCTGATGCATACACTGCAAAAATGGTGTTTAGATCCTAAACAAAATTCTAAACATATTCTTGCAACGTTTTTGTAATCACATAAATTTCCTAAACATGTTTAGCCAAACAATGTGCTTAGCTCAAGTGTTTAGATATCTAGGTGTTTAGGGTTAAACTTGTGTTTAGATATCATGAAATTTTATGCTTAGATGTTTATGAATTTTTTTGTGTTTAGATGTCTAAGTGATTTGGTGGGACTTTAGGGTTTGCAGACATGCATGCATTAAGAAGAATAAAGAAATATCTTTTTTTCTAATTAAAATTTTACTGGAGGACATCAGCAGGTATTTACATGGCAAAGTCTCCCACGATGTCAGCTGCAGCTATTTACACATATATGTACACACTGCATTAGAATGGGACTTGAGAAAGTACAACAGTTTGGTAGGAAGGGCATTGCTTTATCCTTTACAAAATAACATGAATTAGGTGTCAGTCATGGATCTTATTGATTATGTTATGGTAATGATGGTGATGCAAGTTAGATTAAGTCAATTTTCTATTGATGTTTCTATTTTTATGATTTTCAATGAAATGACACAATGATGAACAAGGGTTTTGGGGACATTGGTCACAACAATTGCATATAAATGTGTGAAGACAGTCCATTCAAAGGTAGTGCTGCTACCTGGTGTGGATTTGACATCCAAGTATCTAAACATATAAACGTTTAAATCTAAACACCTAGAATTTAACTGTTTAAACTCTAAACATCTAAACATGTTTAGCAAATATGTTTAGGTATTTAGAATAAAAGTGTTCATTTCCTAAATGTTTAATCAATGAGACACCTAATTGACATATACGTTTAGGTTTTAAACATGTTTAGACCTAAACATGTTTAAAATCTAAACACCATTTTTGCAGTGTACATTTCAATCTTAACTGTAATGTTATTACTATGTAGAGAAACTAATTGATACTGAGAGTGTGATGATAAAGTTAAGGAATGGATTATTATAGTCCATATTGAAGGTCTATTAAAGTACATTAAAACAAAGCCTCTATAATGCAGGGTTGGAAATACCACTTCTATTTTGATGAGATTTACAATATCCATGACCATAAAGTTGCCTCCAATTTCCATTCTAATTGAGTCACTATAAAGACATACATTTTCTTACGATGCAATAGTTTTAATTACGCCATTTTACTGCATATCTATAGAAGACACTTATTCTTTTTTTTCAAATGATAGTTTAATGAATTGGTCAGCTCAAGGTGCAAGGTGGTCATCTCAAGGTGAAAATAGAGTAACTGTGATGGTCTTAGAAATGATGAAAAACAATAGATAAACTTTACACATGGATTTGAGAAAGGTAATTGGTCCAAAAGCCCAAATAATTGTCTTTCACTTACTACCTTGGGGAACCCTACGGACTCAAATATATTAGCTACTACACTTCCCTTGTTGAAAACCTGCACAGGAACGGTTGTGTTTAGGTTAATCTACGCTAAGCTAAATTCACTTAGAGGAAAATTAGAGAAATCACGTAGTAGAGGATCGTAGTACATGTATCAAAACAATAACAGTCAATATGAAAACTTGGCCGGCAAAGTTGCTACGGGGGAAATTGCCTGACTGCAGGACCAAATGTCCTGCTGTAATCTTGGGACCTTGGGCTACATTCTGTTTTTTCTTTACTGACAATAATAACCTTGAGGTATTCGTCCCTGTCAAGATCAATCCGGGCCTGCTGAATGATAAAATCTGCAAGGAGATCTTCGCATTAGCAAGAAGTTGCATTTACCCACCATACATGGGCAGCATGTATGGTGGGTAAGTCACTCTATAGATTCTTTATGCACACGTAAGCAGTAATAGTAAATATGCACGCTACCTTTTTACTGCACCGAGATCGTCTTTACGGAGCCCCTAATAGGACATACCAAAAGTACGTCTTCGAAGCTCGGGGAGGGGGTGAAGAAAATGAGAAATAAGAAAGGATATAATTGCTTAAAGACATCGACACCTTAGAGCTCATGGGGAAAAAGGTACTACAAGGAACAAGTACATAGAGGTGTGGCAATCAGCTAAAGATGGCGTGTGGCATGCTGGTAATTTGGCTGGAGGCGTTTATGATATATATGGTCCACATGATGTCCAAAAGGGGAGGCCTAGCTAGCCTAGCCTGTACATGTATTGATTGGTGCCTCCATATATAACAGTACCGCCTGTGGGGACCTGCTCATTTTTCTACATAAACAGATAAGGAGCAAATGTGAGTGGTTCTATTTAGGGCGACAGGATGATGATGACTCTAGTCGTAATTCCTAAATGACTCCACCTGAGGGTCTTCCACCTGCTGAGGATGGTTTAGGAACTAAATCTCTGTGGCCGGCAAGTACTGCTGCAGTTTCCATGCACAACTCAGGTATGATTCAGAAAAATATGACGTCTCAATATATTCTTTAAATAATCCGACATTGGGCGTAAACAATTGCTAATGTATAGGCAGCATATATTTTGACCATGGCTATATTAGGAAGCGCCGTTGACTTGGAATGAAATTGCAGGGTCCCTTTTAGTTGTATTCTAACGGTACGATAAGTTATTGACGTTTCCACCAAACACAGCTGTGCTATCAATGTGAATAGACATATCTCTTTATATCTGGACAGCAAACATTTATCACGTTCAACATGTGCGTGGTAAGAGATAGAACACTGTGTGTGTATTTTTAGATGCAGGAAATTCAATGTGCATTTAGCTGCATTGTAGTGGTAAACTGCTGGGTAATCAACAAATAAATACTCCATTACCAAGTAAACCTATTTACATTATGTTGCTTCTAGGCAGCTGGTATTATGTGAAATGAGTTGAGATTTGTTGAAACCAATCCGACGAAGATTCTATGTCAGAGATCACCGAGCAATGAAGCAGTAGCCCATATGGGACGATTTGATAAAAGATAGTGTATAGTAGATGGTATAATGAATTAAAGGGTGATAACCTCTTCAATAGAAAGGCCTGTAGCTCTGGCTAAACTCATGAGCAATGTCAACCAGATGGAGCACATTAATTTCTCATCTACAATGTTGAGGTTTGATTAGTTTCCAAGTCAAGACGTGTACATCATGGCTGAATCTATTATCTAATTATGACGACCACTAGAACTACCTATATTCAACAAGACCCCCATGTACATGACAGTAACTGGTTCTCCGCAATTCTCTTTCCTTTATCCAGGGCATTGCAAGTGATTTGTCATGTAAACGTCCTAACCTATAATGTGACCCCCTTTAGCTGTGCTCCCTACACGCCATGTTTATACATTAATGTCTATGACGTCATTAAGGTACCCTGACAGAGGTCGGTTGGCAGGAAGGGAGAGGGCTCCATAATATACAGACGCCCTGACCCATAGGTTAACGGAGCTTTCAGGCCCAGACACCCCTCCACCCTCCCTCATCCTACAGTTCAGCCAACAGGAAGGTTGCAACAGTTCAAAAACACTTTTTAAGCGGATAATAGCACCCTTGACACTACTGCAATCATAATGTGCTTTCCTAGCCCCAAGGTTCTCCTTCATTATTCAAGTGGGGCACCAGGGAAGATTAATGTTAATCAATGCAAAATTGCATACACAAGAAAGATTATTCCTGTATCCACGTATCCATGTATTCTCAGGATATTTGATGGCAGGATTTATATGTATTTACCTATCACCCGAATATTTCTGGTTGGTGGGCCGTCTAGATAATGATATCGTGGTAAAATATGATAGGAATGGCTTGGTGATGGTCTGGGGTTGTAGACAGTTTAAAGATGCAATTTCAACTAAAATGATGTGGTGGAAAGTGATTAATAAATCATACTGTGGCCACTGCTACCTACTCCCTGAACAAGTTTTGTGTATGTGAAAATAAGAGATACTAAGAGCACTTCCTATATATGGCGGTGTGGTGGTTGCAAGTCGCCTTTTAGGGAACTTTGATATATGTCGGGGCTCCCCATTGGTGACGTTGAGAACACCTCTCTTACCTGACGCCTGGGGGTGCTGGAGTCCTGTGCCACGTCACCTTAGGGTCACGTGGACCTCGACTCTAGCGTAAACAGGCCGTTGTACGGCCTTCCTCAAGGTCAGTCCGGTCAGGACAGACCATCTTACAAGATGGTGATCGGCTGCCCGACTACCATGTGTTAGATACTCTTCTGTGCTCCTGCACAGGGGAGATATATGTTGATTCCTTTTACCAGGCACTAGTCGACTGAGCTAGTCGACTAGTGTCGGATTGTTAGTGGTTGAACACACTACTGCCTGTAACTGTCATCAAGAACGGCTGGTGCCTAGTGCGTTGTTGACAATAAAGTTTTAACTGGAACCTGATTAGTTGTTCTTCATTCTCTATCAAAGGATTCGATTAGAATTGAAGGGGTAGAACACTACAGTGGGAAATGTAAATCAACTTTCTTGCTAGTTCAGGGCAGGTAAGGGCTTTAACAGAAGGGGGCTCCACCAGCTGGCCTCTACAATCACACCACCTGCTATACTACCTGAATTTATGTGTTCCTGTGTTGTCTGTTGCAACTCATGAAGAGTATTATTCTATGTCATATCATTTTGAATAAAAGCAATATATGTTAACCCTTATTTCAGACAAGATGTGTTTATGTGCTAAGGGCATGCAGTGCATACCTTAGCCACTAGGCACTTTTATTCCATGGTTATGTCATTTTTTTTACATGGCCTGGGCATGATAAGATCATAGTCAATAATGGGTTGTTAACATTTCAATTTTGGCCCTAAAAGGTCCATGTCATGTGTTGATTATAAAAAAGGCCATGTAACATGTCCACTTCCCAATGTCCCTGTCACTAAGCACCATGGCACATGTCGATTTTACAGAAAGTCCATGTCACCTTCTAAGGGTCTAGAACCATAGCAATCAAATCTAACGAAATTGTCAACCATTCTGGTGAGTAATTTATAGAAAATGACCCAGGAGTGACCTGCAGCTAGCCATGTGCTTTGAGGACCACAGTAAGCTAAATACAAAGGTGAGTGGGGACATTTACTGACAGGGGAGACTGGGGACTTGGGACTTACATACCCTGTACTACTATTAGAAGGTACACCACTAAGACTCTGCTTGGAAGTTCGCGCCCATGCCCGTCAGGGACAACAGGAACCGGCCGGGGATATGACAATAACAATAGTACAAACCTTGTAAGGACAAAGCATGTCATGTGAAAAAGGGAAGTCAACACTGCACGTGTGATTATGTTAAAAGGCAGATTTGTAGTTGTTATGGAAGAATAGCCTTTGACAGTATCACACCGACGTATTTTTGTGTAACATATTCATATACCGTCATCCATTATATACAATGGTGTCGACTATCGGTCATCTTCACTCTGATAAAAATTATAAGTGATGAATGTTCACAACGCACTTTTCACATGCACTACACATCATCAGCAACGTTAGTGGAAAAGTATCAGACAAAAGTATTAGAAACTGTACACGACCTTCTCTTCATCCAGGTTGCCAGCATCTTATAAATTAGGTACACTTCGACCTTCATTATCAACCAGGATAGCAGACGTGGTTCGGTCAATTTTACTTTTGTCTTTTTATGTACCTTAGTTTCATCTAGATTGTAAGCTATTAAAACATGGCACCAAATGAAGCCAACTAGACATTAAAAATATTAATTAAGCTGATTGTGTTCCTTGACTATACCCTGATAACGCTGAATTTATTTGTACATCTATTCTATATTCCTCTTTGAGGCACGACCAGCCTACTGGTTATTTTCTACATGTACAGTTGTCTTTTAACCTTCACACTTATATGAACGAATGGTTGTGCTTATACCTAGTAGATAACGGGTATAGTCAAGAAAGACATGATGGCACACCTGTGTTTTACCATATACAGTTATCTGACTTTTGAGGAACCGGGACTCGAACCCAGGACCCTCCAGCCTCGAGGCGGAAGCTCTACCTCTGAGCTACTTCCCCTGACCTGACGTTCTCTACCTTTCACCTACGCCTGGATCGGTGTGATACCGATAGGGAACATGTGACTACCCTGGTGACCCGCCCCTGCGGGTCGGCCTACCGGGCACGGGGACTCACATAGTCACGTTCCCCTACAACATTATTTCCCCTCTAAATAGTCTATTATTCTTTGTATGTACTTGTCTCCTTTCGATACATTGGAGTGATTTCTTGGATGCCGTGCAAATCGTGCCTTTAATCTCCAGGGATACTCATACAAAGCCCATTTCTTCTAAAGGCAGAAAGGCTCGTTCTTACAACTGTAATTCATCAACATCAATAGCTCTGGCATAAAAGTCTTAATAATAGTCGTACCAATCAGGTATGATCCTCAATAGAATGGTTGGCTCTTTCATGGTGGATTTCTGCTTCAGAGGCAAAGTTAATCAATCAAGAGAAGAGACATTCTAATTTGTGCGTGTGTGTGGCTGACACCAAAGAATGGATAAATCATATCTAACAAAAAGAACAACTTGTGAAAGACCTCTCCATATTCCTTATATCATATCCCTACATGTATGGTGTGTTCATGCTGATAGCTATAAGGTTTAGTTGATTATTACACCCACTGCTGTAATATCATTATGTGTCAGTGTGTCTACCGCAGACAAAGCCGTAAAATATGCTCTTATTTGAATATCATTAAAAGAAAAGTCTAAGATGAAAATTTCTTTATTTACCCTGGATATTGATTTGATTTAGTACAAACCCATACCTCGAATATTCGAAAACATATAATATGATTCAGAGACACTTAAGTACATTCAATTGTCAAATGACAAATATGCTACATTTCAGTTGAGGTTCGAAGCACTAGATAATGTCGATGCTAGCTGTCAGAGAAAGGTGAGAAAATATTGAATTGAAAAGATGCCTTTGGTTCAATCACATGCAGTTAATGTTGTTAGAGAGAGAGAGAGAGAGAGAGAGAGAGAGAGAGAGAGAGAGAGAGAGAGAGAGTGTGTGTGTGTGTGTGTGTGTGGGTGGGTGTGGGTGTGGGTGTGTGTGTGTGTGTAAGGAGTGAGTAGCAATTTGATAAAGTCATGGGCTGTCAACTGGAGTGGGAGGTCGATGTCCCATTAAGGAGATAGGCGTTCTATGTCATTTAATTTAGTGAGTTTTTAAGTGTTTGTTCATAGAACTCCTCCAAGTCAAGTTTAAACTCAGGCTGCTAATCTATAAGTCTTAGGCTCTCACCTAGAGAGTTCCGTGAAAAAGGCCTTCCCAGGCTCTTTCTGCATTATGGGTTCCAAGGCCGAAAGCTGTTAGATTTTGTGCAACCTTCACACACACACCCAACTTTTAGCATCTCCTACCTTTAGAGTTGCTCCCACGCAGAGCGGCATTATCACACGAGAGCCTCATCAAAGTGAGGTGAAAGATGCTTATCGCCTTGGATCCCCCGCTGCTTATTCCACCTTTCAGTCAGCAATCTGCTGCTAAGGTTTGCTGTGTCGGAGACAATCTGCACTTGCAACGACCACCTCCCAAGATCTCGTAGCACCCTTGAAATATATGTTGATCCCATGTTGGAGGGGATGGTAAGGTTCCTCAGTGGCGTGTGTGTGTTTGATCCTCTGCCGAGTGTTTTTGTTCAGTATTAGAATATCAAAAACAAAACCTTTTACAACTGGATTCCAAACCTATATATGTGATTATTAACTCCTTTTAATGCTCTGCTCCTGTTACGTGTGAGTGTTTTTAGGTCACAACAGCTGTCAATGTTCCCAAGTATCTGTTCTGGGCAGTTCCCTTTTTTCACTTCCCCTGGCATTATTCATGGTATTATCTGTATAGCTTTCTTCAATACACTGGGAGGGAGGAAAAAAAGACGTTTTGTGCTAATTGATGCTGTGGAGGTCAATCCTATAGGCCCTTGAGTTATTATGTACAAAGGAGCCTGGTATGCTGCCTGAGGTTACATTCGATCGCTTTTGGAGTGAAAACAAAATTGTGACAATAACGTCTTCTTTGCCTTTAGAATCTCATCTTTTGTTATCTGACTCCCTTCGCCGCTTTTATGCTCTGTTTTGCTCAGTGTTTCTATTTCCGATCCCATTAGACAAAAGGTCTTTTATTCGACCCTACTTTTGGGAGTGAGAAGGAATCTGGGCGTAGGCGTTAGGCAGGTCATCGAATGGCTTGGAGAAACTGTGAGCTGCCAAATGGTCACATGGATAGACTTTACATATCGTCGCCTTAGTACAAGAAGGTTGTACCTGACATTTTGACAAAATTGAGTTTTTCTCTGTTTTTATATCTAGTGACCCTTATCTGTCGACACTGAAAGTACTTAGGCTCTGTCTAATATATATATATATATATATATATATATATATATATATATATGTATATATATATATATATATATATATATATATATATATAAGTAGTATATAAGAGTAAACCCAGTGCATAGGAACAGCTACTGAAATTGATTTGACCTACTTATGAACCGGAAGTGACCTAATTTTGAGACCGCAAGTGACCATATATGGTCTCTCTGATTGGCTGAGAGATAAATTATGCAAATTTATGATATGACGTCATCACATGATGATCACGTGATCACAACAAAAAACGTAAACATAAACAAAACCGACCACGTGGTCAGCCACAGCAGAAAATAAAAACAAAAAAAACCTAGTCTTGCCCGAGTCTGTAGTATAAGCAAATGGTAGGAGTTTATTATTAACAACAGGGGGTGGGTAGGTAGGTAGGGGTAGGTAGGAGTAGGTAGGGTAGGTAGGTTTATATAGGGTGTGCACATGTTATACACGTGTGCAGCCTCCCCCCACAAAATACTTAAGGGGTGCCCCCCACCCCATAGCCTACCCTACCCTACCCTACCCTACCCTACCCTACCTTACCTTACCCTTACCCTACCCTACCTACCTACCTACCTACTTTAGCCTAGTTTACCTTTGGTTATTCATTTTACTTTGTGGTGGGAGAATGTAGGTGCTAAAAGTTAACACTTTTGTTCTAATCAATCTTGCTTACGGCAATGAGTAAACTTTAGTTTGTGCTTGAGAGTCTTTAAAGGCACCATTTGACCTAATTTCACAATTTATCAGGGTTCCATTGTTTAAGCTGTTCTGTCCACTGGCAACATGTTCATGCAATCTAGAGGGCTGTCTGTAACCCTGTGCCCCACTTGCTTTGCTGCCAGTAACATGGGTGAACATGGGTGGACATGTCCTTGGCACTACTGTCCAGCTGCTCATCTAATGCTGCAGAGTTAGTAGGATCCTTTAATAGTGGGGTCATAACCGTGCCCACTTCCAATAATGCCTGGTTTGTCTCACTGCTGTATCTTGGTCAGAAGTGATTATGCCCTGACTATTTTCAGGCACAGTGGGTCCCTGGCTGGTTGTTAACCCGCTAGTATCTTCAGTAAAGTTGGTGTTACCGAGTTGTCCCAGTGCACGCTTGAGTAGCACTGACACTTTGCGGGGGACAACATTTTTGGTTTAGTTCTAATACAAACTCCTGGGACACATGATCCGAATCTGCTATACTAATAATTCTTCCTGGCTTCTTCCTTAATATCAAAACTCATGTCCGCTGCCCTACCAGGGTACTGCCACAACAGAAACCATATGATGCATGTGATGGTTCTGAACCTGCCATTTCCCCCATAGCCATCTGGTGCCATTGAAGGCTTTTAACCCTCCTATACTTGTGTCTGACTTCCATGCACACATATACAGCTGGACCCTTTCAGGATAGTTATCACCTCTTTACTATCAGAATCTGCTTGTTACTTATCGGCTGAGCTGTCACTAAGATCGTTGGCACCAGGCCTCTGGTCACCAGTGCTTCCGGGCAGCTGTCGACATCCTCCACTGCATCATTGCTACGGACAATCCTTGCTGCTTCACCCGCCTTGGCCCCGCCTACAACCTCATCATCTGCTCCTGGGGGTCCACTCCTAAACATAATAAGTGGCTATTCCCTCATCAGTTCCGGCTATAACCAAGACCCATACGTATATATATATATGGACAGCTCGGAGATGGAGGTCTCTACATCACACTATGCTGATTTCAATCTCTGTGACTATCTGCTAGCTCCCCTTTAAGTATTTGAAGAGTTTGGTTCCAAAACGCAATAAACAACATTTTGAAAAAAGAGACAAATATACCAAAGGCCTACATCTTAGAAATAGTTAAATGTATTAAAGAAACCATTTTCTTTGAAAAGAATATATTCTTTGGCTGTCCAGAGTCTATATAAAAAAGATTTCATCATGATAGCTTTAAAAATTCACTAGAGCAGAACACAACAAACATGGGTATATGCTCAAAATCTGGAATGGATTTGTTGCATTTTGGAACCAAACTCTTCATTTTCTCTATGTCATCATTACCTTGATACCTGCAGGAATCCCATGTTCATTCCTCATAAAATAATGTACCAATCTTGACCCGATAATACTTTTATTTTAGTGTGCCTTTTTAAGGACCTGTTTCTAGGCACCATTAGTTGGCTTGGCGTTGCTTGCATACAATTAAATAAAATCTACCATCGTTCTGTTATTATCACCCTCAAATACCTCCTGGTGAATTGACAGGAAGGGGATTCTTTCATAACGCAAATCATGTATGGTACTGTGGCTCTACTTGCTACATATGTTCTAATATCAATCTTCTGTTTTTCAGCCTCAACTACACACGCTTCTACACACTGAATGCAAACATGGTGAGTCCTAGTAATGCTCCACTATACTCATTCTTTGTGACATAACCAGTCACGTGGGTTCTGTTTACCACTTGACCAAGCCTGCATTTAATCCTGGAAGCTCTTCTCACACAGACTCTCCACTCTACACACCGAGCTCGTCTCATTACTGACTTTTCACTCTACACAGCAAGCTCTCTGACCATCCATATACTGTATCTACTACCTTGTACTTAATCCAGGATTTAAAATCTAGGATACAACATACAGACCTTTGGAACGTTATTCACAACTACTTTTTGTACTACTTCACTGTACATTGGAGGAAATTCTCCACTCTACATAGCAAGCTCTCTGACTGTCCATATACTGTATCTACCACTAACTTGTACTTAATCCAGGATTTTAACATCGAGGATACAACATTCAACACTTTGGAACTTTATTTGCATCTACTTTTTAAACTACTTTACTGTACATTGGTGGAAATCCCTTCAAAAACTTAGCAAATGTTAGCTCCAATTAAACATGTAGGCTTCTACACTGCTCACTCACATTAGGATTAATTTATAAACCTACTTTACCAGGAACACGGTATAATCATCCAAAAAGTGTAACACAATGTCATATATAGGGCACAACAACCAAAGGATGAAAAGACAACGCCACTTTCAAAGATAAGTGGTTGCACACAACAAAATTTTGTGTGTAAAAGTAGCATTTTTTGTGAAATTTCCATTTGGTATATTTGTAAAATGTTACGGAAATTTTGTAACATTACCTAGAATGTTACATTTCTTTTGTTTTGTGAAAAGAATACATGGGTTGAAACTGTGTTTCAAGGTAAAAATCTTGTGTGTAAAAAGTGGAATTTATGTAAGATTAGGTAAATTTGTAAAAAGATTTTAAGGTTAATTGGAACATGTTGATAGGGTCATTTATTTTTGTAACATTGTGGTGGGAGAATGTAGGGGACAAAAAGCATGCTGGTTACTGGATAAAATAGAATAGGTTAGGCCACACCAAATTAAAACATTGGTTTATGGATTTCCCGCACCTGATTTTCCTAAATGGAAATTTTATTTTTATTTGAAAAATATTTTGTCTATGGATTCCGCCCGCATCATTTTCTTGAAATTTATTTATTTTTTGGCAAAGTCCTTACAGTGTCAACCAATAAAGGTACAGCAACAGCAGACCACTCATTGGATAGGTAAAGGTCTCCAGATTCTAGCGGGCTTCTCTAGCTCACTTAAAAGGGTCTATGTCTCCTCTTTCCTATCCCCTCAGATGTGTGTGGTGCATATATGCATGGGGCTTCCCTAGCCCACTTAAAAGGGTCTATTTCTCATCATTCCTATACCCTCGGATGTGTGTGGTCACATATGCATGGGCACTGACACATTCCCTTGTGAAATTGTGTAATGTAGTTCTCACCATGAATATGACCTTAGCTGTTGAAATGGCGTTAAACATCTATTACTCACTCACGCATCAGATTTCATTGTCTATGCTGCATTAAGATGCCAAAATTCTAGGAAACATAAATTTGAGAAAAAAAGAAAATCGCCCTCTTCACATCTTTGATACGACCAATAATTATTATGACTCTAGTTCAGCCAACCCTCACCAGGTGTATATTCTTTGTGTAACGCCACTTGGCGCCATTCTCCTTCGAACCTCCTCAGTGTACTGTGTGTGATTTTTAAAATGGTTTGTGCTAAGTGCAAAGAATCTTATCATGGGAAGAGGAAAGTGTATCCCAATTGTAAGAATCCCACACCTACTCGACAGGACGATGAGGAGGAATTTAAGGAGGTTGAGGAGTCGGAGGAATCGGCGGCCATTATGACTACAGCGTCTGTTCCCGCCACTGCTGGACCCTCGGGCGTCACCACAACTTCGCCAACCACAGCTTCACCAACCACAACTTCAACAACCACTACCTCCTATAGTGATAGCCACAGAGGTCATTATCGGCGGTAACTGGGCACGACTGCACTGAAAAGATAAGGCTTAAGGCTCTCTATTGATCACTTTTTGTCATCTTATTGATGGTCCCAAGGGGGAGTACCCCATGATCTTTTGGGTGATCACATGTGATCACCCTGGGTGATCACTACAGAGTACCTGTCTGAACTGATTAGAGAGGAGTTTGTGAATGAGTACGTTGTCATTAATTAAGATCTTTGCATAAATTTCCATAATTATCCCCTTCCCTCTCCACATCCAATCATCCATTGAGGGCACTTACAGCTGACTTATGATGCCTTGGTGAGTCATACATGTACTTGTTTGTATAAGGAATACTATCTTATCCCCATGGTTATAATTATGGTTTGAGTGACAAAAGAGGTGTCAATTATTAAACATGCTTTTGTCTTTGAAAATTTGGACCAAATGACCTTTTGGATCAATTAAAATTCCCTTGTGATGACATTTTTCACATCATTCATCCTATAGACACTGATGATCAAGAGTATTATAGATACACATTCAAAATAGCTCACAGAGTAAACATTGCATATCCTATTGTTGTATACTGGGGCCCCCTGGTGGTAGAAAAATATCATCAAAGTGATGACCTTTGACAGCTGTTGGGTGATCATAATGAATACCTTAGGTCATCAATAGGGAAAGAGGACCTTAACGCATCAATAGTGATCACCTTGGTAGAAGCCTATATTTTCAGTGTGGGCAGCATACCTTGAACACCCATTGGGCACATATTTACAGGATATACGTTCAATTTTTATTTAATGTTGATCGACACCAAGGTATTCCCCGATCTTCTTTGCCTCCTGAAATCTAGATCGCTATTCCAAGTTTGTCCTATATCACACAACCTCCTGGTCATATATATATTATGCAGGGGTACACTAACTATATTAGCCACTGGCCACCCAGGCCAGTAGCATTCAAAATTAATCAGCCCAATGCTAAAGCTGTTGGCCCGGGATTTGTAATCAGAAACCAGGATTTTAAACACTAATATAGACACTCTAATAGCAAAATTCACCTATTAACTGTCGTTGTTCAAGCCCCCTGGTACACATAAATCACAATTAAAGGTATGACAGTACTGAAATCCCTTTGCTCACAAAATAATTCCCACCTTATCTTTACTTGTGACTTTTGATGCTATAAAATGGGCAGCCTTGGATGCCCATTTTCAGCAGAGGGAGGGCAAGGGCCAAGTGAGGGTTCTCGGGTTCTTGGACACCCCCTCAGCAATAAACAACTCCCATGTTCAGTGCTTAATAGAGGGAAGCTATTTAGCCAAAATGAAAAACAAAATCATATAATACATGGAGGGGGGGAGCTCTTTTGGTACCAGTGACAAACAGTGACATTGGGGTGGGGGTCCAAAAATCTGCCGAAAAAAAGTGACATGATTGTTGAACGTTCCCTAAGTTTTTAGTCTATATACTACTGAAAGAAGCTATGTAGCGTTTAATCAATGTTATGAGACAGCACGCGTGGGTCTATAGTTCAATATTCCACGACCCGCTGCGTGGGTCGTGGAATATTGAACCATAGACCCAAAAGTGCTGTCTCATAACTTGATTAAGGCGTTTATCTAACATTTGTCTACTTTTTGTATTAATTTCTTACCTTATAACCCTATAATTAATCCAGGAGAAGACATTTTGTAAGTGCATGCGATCCGCACGGTTTGCTAAGCCGTCATGGCCATTTTGTCGTTCTGCCCAATATACCTCCACCTTTTCACACATTTTTCGGGTATAATCCTGTACTTCTAATGCCAGCAAATATACGATCTCTAGTTAGTGTTTGCCTATATTTTGTCTCCATTTTCTTCGAGATAAATGAGAATCCAATGATTTTCCATAGCGATCCAACGCACACGGCCCAGTACACAGCCATTGCGTCTTCTTTACGAAGTGGGGAGGTGCCCGGATGTAAGAACTAGGTCAGATACGCATCGAACAAGGAATGGCCGGACGGGGCAGGTACCGACCCGTATCGCTATGGAAAATCAATGGATTCTTATTTATTTCGAACAAAATGGAGAAATTAGGCATGGCATGTTCACATACGATATCTAAGGATGTTTCTCTGTTAATAACTCCACCTGGCACCATTGGATTCTATGCTAACAAGTTGTGTAAACTTCAGGTATGTCGGAACACTTTTTCAAATCCTCCATGTGCATTGGTTTCTAGCACCGGTCGGCTTGGTATAGTGGACAGCGAGCTTGTCTCCTGCCACAGTGACCAGGGATCGATTCCCCGTTGAACCCTAAATGGTTTTAATAGGAAATCAATGGCGTGGTTGACTTTGTATGCCACGCCTCTTTATTAACATGTCCAGGTTGAAACCAGCACCTTCTTGAAGACAAACAAAAGGTCTCAGAGTGCGTTATGGCTGGATAATGAACAGTGGATTATAACAAAAAAGCACTGTCCAAGCCCAAATTGTTAGATAAAGCCTATTAAAAGTCTGATCTATGAATAGACCTTGTGTATGTGTCACCTACAAGGTTATACATGAGATATACTCCATAGGGTCAGAGGGGCCATCCATAAATTACATCACACCTTTTTTGGCCATTTTCAACACCGCCCCTGTCAAACTTCGTCACACATCACCAACATCCCCCTCAAATATTACGTCACACTTGGCCAGGTACCCCCCTCCTTCAGCCATGCTCGCTTCCAATAATAATATCTTATCTGAATCTTATTTGAATTTTACCTGAGTAACGGGGACGTGGGGGTAAAATAGAATCTTACCTGAAAATTCCCCCAACCCCCTCCTGTGTGGACAGCCCCAGAAGGCAATAAATTGCCTTTGGTGGTGCACAGTGCAGCCCCCTTCATTTGGCTCTTGGAGTATTGTGCACTCAGCTGTGACCAGGCCCTTTACTGCAATGCACAGGTAGTTAGCAGGGTGGCAGCAGTGGGGGCAAGGTGATCAAAAGTACAGGGCCAGCCCAGGCGGTATATTCCAATACTGCCTGGGGGTCAGAGGCTGCGCTGGGTGGTGCTGGAAAATTTTATTGTTATTATTGTATTATATTTGTGATTTATATGTGATATTCATTGTCTTATAATAAAGGCATGTATAGAATTGATATTGACAAAGTCAGTTCTCACCAAACCCATTGTCTTCTCCTTATTCCACATTTATTAATATGTAATTATTATCTACGGTTAAATACTATTTTTTTATATTACCGGTACACTCGATCAATACATTAACTTATACATATAACTACTTTGAGTGATGAGAAAGTACATTTAGTTTACATTTGGTTTCCTCTATTTCTGCTGTCATGCTCATCATGCATGCATCAAATTATCGAGAGGCCATACCTGGGGAGCCCTCCAGAGCAAACAGGCCCATACGAGCTCAGGCACGATGGGTTTGTGGCGGGACATAGAGGGTGGTCTACTAGGCTCCTCGGAAGTAGCCTCCAGAGGCCCCGGTTCCCTGATATTCCCATTTGGACTTTTTCTTAGGCACCCTACATTGCCATTCCCCAACCCCTTCTTTCCAAGGAGATGCATTTCCCTTGCCCTTTGTGAGATAAAATGATTTGTATCTTCTAACCCCTGGATTTCCGCGAAAGCTGCCTCATAACATTTCACACAGCTGGGTGCCTCCAGGGCGTCACTGCATCGGTAGATGTGGGCGTCAGAAATGACTGCAAAATGCTCTTTACTGACAAACACTGTTAGCTATCAGCCTTGGCACCTGTCCTATCTACATACGTGAGGGGAACTGTCTGCAGCGCATTGCATTAGAAATTGCCTTCCTTCGCTGAGCAATTCCCCAGAAGTACCTGGCCGCACCTAGAGTGTGTTTCCAGGTAGTAGAGGAGTTTGTATACAAACCTTCCTCCTACCACCATTGCTTTCTGTTTTAACACTAATACATGATACAGTCAGTCAGTTAGTGTTAAATGGCTATAGGATCTATTATGTAAATGTTCACCACAAGGTCTGCAAATATTACACTATCTCATTTGCAGCAGACCTGGTATATTGATATACTGTCAGGTTGATATAACTTATAAGGGTCATACGACCTGACATACCAGTGATATTACATTTCCTGTCACACAAGCTACTTTCAAGTGGATGCTCCAGAAATATCAATCCTTGCTCAGCAGGGAATGGCTAAGAGAGACTAAGAAGGCATCCACATATTGATAAGAACAGTGCAGGCAGATTTACACAAATGTCAGATATAGGGCAGATTCACCCTGAGACAGACATATACCTTGAGTCGGATACCTGCAGTCACGATTTTCACAATAAAGCAAATTATTTTGACACTGCCCATTGATGCAAGGCAAGAATTCAAGTGTTGGCCTTACATGTAAAGTCAAAATGACATCATAAACTTGTTATGTATTTCATGTATTTCGAGCATAATTCTTGGAGGTAAAAGAAAAAAGGTTCAACTGATTGGTTTGCTATGCACTTTCTATCATAGTTGGGCTGTAACTTGTTACACATATAAACATCTCTAATTCATGTTCACTGAAACAGATGTGCAAAAATAGATTAATGTTTTGCCTGAACATTCAGTTAGAGTATCTCCTTCATATCTACCTTAAATCGGACACCACTAGAGAGTTTAAGATTTTGGAATTTGTATCTGTATGGCTACTGCAAGGGCTAGAAGTACAGGTTCCAGTACAGGTACAGGTAATGTGGTTAAGAAATCCTTTTCTGTGTAGGTCCCGTCTGTGCTGAAGTAGCAGGTCAGCACTGACTGCACATTAGGGTGTATTGATTGAGTAATTATAGTGGGATATAGTTAACCTAGGGCCAATTAACACCTCCCAATGCTACATGTATATCTAACAAGCATGTACCTCTAGTCACATCTTTCCAGGAAATATATAGGTAATAAATAATTATAATTTCCCTACAAATACTGACAGTACTTGTAGAGAGGGGTCTACAAGTCCAAAACTTCAAGCCTAGAAGTTACATACTGCTAGATGGGGATACCCCCCCACGTGACCTATGACTTTACACATTGCAGTTGCCGTACACTTCCAATGTCTTAAACTTCCTAATTTCACTAAACTCGGACACCATACACCATATAGAGTCAATGCTAAATAGTTTATATGCAAAGCACTAGGGGGCATTTATGTGCAACATGGTACCACACATAAACCAATATATACCATTATGGGTGTATGTGAAAATATGAATGAAAGAAAATGCTTGAGCCTTCTCGTATGGATCTTAGTGTGTTCTCCTTTTCATTATTTTAATAAATATGAAGGAAACATCTGATTTGATACTATTCAGCCCATGTGTCCGACCTCAGGTGCATAGCTATCATCCCCTGTCCGTCTAAAGGTGAAATTTCGAGTTTTGAGTCCTGAGGGTTTGAATATTATTTTCCCCTATAAATATATGCATTTGCAAGATAGAATAATGACACATCTAAGTATGTAATTTATACTATGAAAACTCTATAACTTATTGAATGCAAACGAACATCCGGGACTGGTGAATCTACCCTACCATTGGGCACAATGTACTGTGGTGTGACGTAGTAATGATATTGACAGGAGTCATTCCGATCACATACAAAGAGGGTAATGAGTCAATTCTCTTGCTTTGTGAACATACAATGGTTGGTTGCTCGTGCACAGTGTACAGGCTGATTTAACACTACTCTGCTGAGTTCCCACCATGGGTGCAACCAAAGAACAAGCAGAGATAAGAAGGTTCACAATCCAATGTGCTCTTTCCCAGGAAGATTTTACAAAAACGTGTGTATAAAATGCGAGATCCACAAAGCCAACCGTCTTAGCTACTTACAAATAACACTACCAGTGTGTGTTTTATATATATATATATATATATATATATATATATATATATATATATATATATATATATATATATCCCGGCAGTCTAAAACAGAACTGCAACAGTGTCATATTTCGACCCCCCCCTCCCTTTTGCCTGTAGTTGAGAGTCGACTATTTGCCTCTTTTGTGCCTTATATCATGGAGACTAGAGGAACGGACATAAAAGAAAGGGGCCCCTTTGGGGAAAGCTGGGACCAGCTGGTCACAAATCATAGAAGGTTTGCATATGACAAATTTGGATGTATTCCAGCTCCTACACTTAGGATTTTAGTTTCCCCCCTAATTCTTTCGGCTCAAAATGTAGGACTCATTGAGATCTTCATGTTACATATGGGTTTTGATGGTCCAATATGCATATTTTGGGCACCAGGGGGTTAAAATAGGCCCAAAATGACCAATTTTGTAGGGAAAAATCAATAAATCCGTCATTTTTCATAATTTTTTAAAAATTTGACAATAGGAATGGGTCCTTCCATTTATGACCACTTAAATCTGAAGGGAAACTGAAATTTTGGACCTAAGATTGCCTTGCTAGGGGCAGTTGGTCTATATTTTTTGAGAAATTAACTTTTTGTAAAGCAGTTTGTCTGGGCGAAAATTTTAGGGCATATGACCCTCTCCTAAAATATCTATAATGTATATGGGTTAATTTTCTGTGCTAACATTTAGAGTTAGTCCCATGCTAAAGTAATCTGGAAAAATAATTGGAATTGCTCCATTATCTTGGCTGTGAGCAGGCCATGAGTATTTTTTCAGCCAGACAGCCCTTCTTTTGGTGTCTTCCCGAAATAGCACATTCCTTCTCACCCTGGCTGGGGTTTACATATTTAACTATATTAACTATGTCAGTTATTAACCCCCCACATATATCTAAGTGCCATAGTGTAAAACAGATAAATTATCCCTCATGGTTTGGAATAGCAGGGGGAAAAGTCTAAAAAATGTCTTGCCGAATGACATGTCTTGCCGAATGACATTTTAGTTACATGCTATGTTGAGTGGTTCATTTCCTAAAGATATTATCATCATACCTCCATGGAAATCTCTAGTCTGGACCATTCTGACCTGTAGATTATATTAATTGTATTAGCATTTATGTCAGATGCGTTCTTCTTATCATAGAATGCATTCTTCTTATCATAGAATGAACGTTCTTGTGATAAACCTTTATCGCGAATCTGTGGATCTGTCTTTCCGAATGACATTTGAGGTACAGCCATGGTGAGGGCTTGGTTTCCTAGAGAAATTATCATCATACTTCCATGGAAATCTCTGGTCTGGACCATTTCAACCTGTAGATTATGGAAATTGTATCAGTGTTTATGTCAGATGTGATCTTCCTATCCTAGAATGAATGTTTTTGTGATAAACTTTTATCACAATTCTGGGAATCTGTCTTCCTGAATGATATTTGAGTTACATGCCATGCTGAGGACCTCGATTGTGAGTTGTTCACATATTTTTGGCCCATTAAACCTATATACCACCTGAAAGTACACATGATGGGCATTGTCCTCCACATGATTAAAAGTAACTACCTAAGACTGTGTCACTTTTATGTATACCAGCAAGTTTTGAAATTTCCTGAACCAGGAATTTCAAGGAATTCAGTGAAAATACCATTTCAGGTTTGAAGAAAAAGGATTCAAGTGTAGGACAAAAGTCCAAGTCCTTTAGCTGCAGCTCTCTGAATCCTATCCTTAGACCCAGTAGTCAAAAAAAGTTAACATAAAAGTTGACCAAATACATAAAGAATTAATTTTGCATGGCTTAAGGGAAAATACCCCCCTAATATCATTCGGCAAGACAACTTTCCAGAGTCTTCCACAGTATAGATGTTCAGGGTGTTGCCACAGCAACTGATTTCATATTTAACTGAAAATATTTCGTGGGTAGTTACCCCAACACCTATACATTATCCACAAAAAATATCTTTCAGATACTCGAGGGTTTAATCCCAGGCCCCAAAACTCCACGGGAGGCCCCATCTGCCAACTTTCTATGATTTTCGACAGCTTCATTTTGATAAGATTTGGTTAGTAAAGTACCCAGCAGGTGGTGAGCGTCTCTTCTCTGTAACTGAGCTGCTGATACCTCCTACTGTGAGGGATGAGGCTGTGTACAGAAGGGAGTGTAAATGACATTTAAATGAGGGTTTGAGTCTATTTACAAAGGCACACAATCAGCCACTGATATAGGTTTGGGGAAACTTGTCTAGTGACCAATGTCACATACATATTTTTATCAGGAAAATGTATTAGAATATGATCCTACAAAGCTGCCTTCATCAATGACGTTACATACTAACTGGAACATCACACACCATCAAATATGTATTCCCCAAAGGTGCAGCATTCAGACTTATGTTGATAATAGGGATTTAGTCAATAAGAAATCATTTCTCAACATATACTTAATAGCTTTAACTAAAGTGCAAACAGAAAACTATGAACTATTTTCACATCCGTAGAAAGCCTTATTTCTTTACTTTTTGCAGAGGTGCTTGCATTAAGTGCTGGTTCCATAGGAGTAAATCGGTTGGATGAGCACTAATCCGACCGATTTTTTTCTATACTTTTGATATATTATAAATCGTCAGATTAGGACTATTCCGACCGATTTTATGCCTGTGGAACCAGCGCTTTATATGCAACTTAATATATTTGTATACTTTGTGGTATTGGAAATTTGTCTCATTGTTATCAGGGCCATGAGATCTGAAAGGGATTCCCAAAATGCACACTTTATATAAGGAACTTCTGGTGATAACGTGATCTTCAAAGGCTTTCTGGCTCAGTGGGGGCTAGGTCTATAAAACTGGCTATGCTGGTGCATATTCCTCAGATGTTGGAGTCATTAGGGTCCTGGGAAACTCTCAGTAGCGCCGCTGGATTCTAGTTAATTCTCTCGTCTTTTACTCTCTATGCTTATATCGGGCCCAAATTAGGGGCTAAATGAGAGGTGCATCCCCTCCTTTTTATAACCCTCCATCTGCTACCGGACCTGGTTGTTCCATCCTGCAGAGGGCTCATTGTGCGAGGTGACTATAGGTATTTAGGTTAATATACCCTAAGTCCAAAACCTTTATCAAACATACCAGACACCTAAAGTTGATTTGTTCTGGTCTTACGCTGCAGCTGGATATAGATGGAACAATCATTTCGGACATTTTACAGGAACTACCTTTGTTTTAGTTGATCTTTAGTGTTACATCAACATTGATGCCATCCATGCAACCAAGGCTATCCTATAGCTCTACACTGAAGAGTGTAATTTTCACTCCAGTGATCCTCGGACGATGTCTGATAATATCTTGCTTTATATGATATCTGGTCGTTCCCTGTGTTCATTTTTAGAGATGCAGGTGTCCATGAGCCTGCAGTTCATGGTACCCTGTAAAAAACAGTTGAATCTACCAGGGATCCTCATGAAACTGAACAGTGAACCACCGTAATTGTATAGCAGTGAACCACTACAGTCTTTACAAGAGCAGGTGGCAGTGTGGTATTACAAGGGATCTCAGTGAAAATTAAAACAGATCTCTGGCAACTTTGGGATGAGGATTCCATAGTTATTTCGATATTTCAAGTGTACTGCTGGTGAATATGAGAGTTCATCATAGGTTCCAGTCACATATTAATTCTTGATATACTCTCTGGATTATTCTATGTAAAATAACTATTTCAGAGTGGTTAAATGCTCAACTGAACTCCCGTATCTGGTGATTTGATTTTTTATATATTTCACAGTTAGTTTTGAGTGTTGGTTGGTGGTGTATCGGTAGCTATCACATGGTGACCTTAAACCATAGTCAGTCTCCTAAATACCGTGTCGAAGCCTATGGTTATGAGACTAATGAAAATAAATCCAAGCCGTACGACTTTATAGGAAATTAATGGGTTCTCCTATAAGGATGCATGACCTATGATATGTAATGAGTCATTGAGCTCCAATGATACCCCCTGATACATAGAAGAGTGGCCGGTGGGTGCCCAGCAGACAACCATGTGTACATAAAATACATCGAGCGCACATCTGCACATAGATGGTGCCCTCTTCACTTTGACTCTTGGCCATGTTAACTTGGATGACAAATTTCTCGACTGAACACTTTGGCCGACAAGAGGCAAAAAGGAATAAAAGGTACCCACAGTTTATGGGCATTAAATGTATCTTTTAGCCACTAAAAAGGTAGATTTTTGACAAACATAATTATGTTGGATAAAGGGATAAAATGCTTGACATTTGTTGGTCTCTGTTTTTTTACCCCTGATTGTTGAGAAATCCCTGTGGCTAGAGGTAAAAAAACAACGAAAATGCCCCACCAAAAAATAGTGGCGCATCCGTAATCCAAGTTATTATAATCAACTGGCCTAATGGAGTCTCTGCTGCATGTCGAGTCCTATCATACATATCCCCCAGCACCTTTCATGGCAGTGTCTGGATGCTCTGACATCAGCTATCCACTGCTTTACACGATAGATATATACAGTATGTAACATCAGACATCCACCCCCACCTCCTCTACCCTGTGTTGGATTACATAGCTCAAGGCCAGGTAGCATTATGACAGCTCCATGCTGTAAGACAACATTGGACCCGATAGGTTGTCTCCCACCACCCAACCCCAAAGCACATCATCGTTAATTCATACCCAGGTAACAAAATGACACTTTTCCAACGTTGATTCAACGTGATTTCCAGGTTAAACCAACATTAATACAAGGTTCAGCTTAACTCCATTTCGTGGACTCAAAACAACGTTGAAAAAAAACATTGAAAAAACGTTGGCTTATGGTTAGGAAAACATTGAGCTATTACAGAATTTTTGGGCATATTTTATTTGTTTTTTTACTTTGAATACCCCCTATAATTGTGGACAGATGAGGGGAAAGGGTCCTCCAAGGTAAAATGTGATATTTAAAATTGAAGTCATCGGCTTTAAAATGAGGTGTAGGGGCCAGCTCTGGCTGTGAGTCCATGGCGGTATGCCATCTGTCCCCGTTCAGGTTGCACCAGCCCTCAGGGGCTGGTCAGCAGGTATAAGCTACCCCCCGTAAGTAGGGAGGAGTGTAGGGGCCAGCTCTGCCGTAAGGCCAGCAGCCCCGTTTCTGGAGATCCCAGCCCCAAGGGGCTGGCATCCGGTGGTAGCTCCCCCTATGTGTGTATTATACCGATCCAGATGTAGATGGAAGGTAGAGAATGTCAGACAGGGAAGTAGCTCAGCGGTAGAGCTTCCGCCTGCAGGTTGGAGGGTCCCGGGTTCGACTCCCGGTTTCTCCAGGACATTTTCCGCCAACCTCTACACTGGTGGAGAAACCGAGTTGGTCCTGCCCTGCAAGGGGGGACTACGAGAACTCGGTGTAGGTGCCTGGAACGGTATAATACAGATACGCTTCGACCCTGGCAGTACTGTGTACTGGTAGGTCAAATGGGAAGTCAGGAGTGCATCACACTGCTTGATAAAGCCCAACCAATCTGGTTGGGAGGAATGCTTGGTGCTGGTTGGCCATGGTTGAAGCTGGTTGGGAGGAGTGTAGTGGCCAGCTCTGGCTGTGAGTCCATGGCGGTATGCCATCTGTCCCCGTTCAGGTTGCACCAGCCCTCAGGGGCTGGTCAGCCAGTATAAGCTACCCCCCGTAGGTAGGGAGGAGTGTAGGGGCCAGCTCTGCCGTAAGGCCAGCAGCCCTGTTTCTGGAGATCCCAGCCCCCAGGGGCTGGCATCTGGTGGTAGCTCCCCCTATGTGTGTATTATACCAATCCAGATGTAGATGGAAGGTAGAGAATGTCAGACGGGGAAGTAGCTCAGCAGTAGAGCTTCAGCCTGCAGGTGGAGGGTCCCGGGTTCGACTCCCGGTTTCTCCAGGACATTTTCCGCCGACCTCTACAACACTTGCAGATAACCCCTTTGGTCTCAGAGATATTGCTTCACGAAAATGGAATGACATAACTATACCAATACAGCCAATAAGCTCTTTCATTCCTGTTTTGATTAAATCAGGCATCTAATTAGCATAATTATCTAAATGATCAATTGAAAAATAGCCAACCCTTTCCATATATTTTGGCATAACTTTGGATCTAGAAATGGTATCTTAATCTTTTTTTTCAGCGTATGAATCTAAATGAATCATTCTATCAATTGACATTAATATTTTTTTTCTATTTGGAATATAATTTTGGTTGCCATGGCAACCCGTATGTCTGAGAATGCTTATTTAGGCCTTATTTTGGATTCAAAACATTCCATTTACACTCCAAATACACAGGAAGTGCCAGAAAATAGAATGTTTTTGAGAAAACCATCTTTTTCTGTGTAAAAAATTACATAATAGCAATTTTTGGTCTATATTTCATGTTTTTAGCCTCTGTAGCTCCCCTAGTGGCCAGATCCAGTACTACCCTCGAAACAAGACACGGGAAAATCCAGTGAACGACTGGTGAATCTGTGAGCACATATTCTCGGGAAGATCCTGGGAATAGTACCTACAATCCCGTGAATTACCCTGATATTCCCCAGTTTTTAACAGGGCCCTCTAGTGAGATTTATACACATAAGTCTGATTCTTCAGCATAAAGTGAAGATGCCAGAGTCCACCAGGGGCCTCTGTGTGAGCATGGAATCCTGGTTTGGTCCAAAGAACAGAGAGAGGGAGTGAGATGGAAAGAAATGAGAGGGCAAGAGAGGCACAGAGAGAGCAAGAGAGATAGATATAAAGAGAGAAAGAGAGAGAGAGAGAGAGAGAGAGGGGGAGAGGGAAAGGAGAGAGAGAGAGAGAGAGAGAGAAAGGGAGAGGGAAACGGGAGAAAGAGAGGAAGGCAATAGAGGGAGGGAAGAGAGAGAAAGAGAGCAAAATAGAAAGAGAGCGAGGCAGAAAAAAAAGAGGGAGAGCCTTGCCCCCCCCAAAAAAAAAGGAAACTTGATTGACTTAAGCTACTGACAAAATTGATACATAAAGTTGATTTAATCATAATACTATGTGTCCCATTCTAATATGTGTGTGATGCACATATGCATGGGCACTGACACATTCATCTGTGAAGATGTGTAATATAGTTCTCACCATGAATATGACCTCAGTTGTCGAAATGGTGTTAAACATTTATTACTCACTCACTCTCCCATTCTAATAATTATGACCCTTATTGATATCTCACTAAATGTGCATGTCTGCTAGACATGTCTTGAACAGAGTTAAACCCTTTAAGGGCTAACCCTAATGCATTAATGCATTAATGCATTTTGGTTGTCATGATGCATTAATGCAGCCAGGGCTACATTCAAGCATCATGCTTACGCTTTGGGAAGATCAGCATGATGCCCCAATGAAGTGCTGGCAAGCAGACTCCCCAAGTCTTCATTGGTAAAACATGCCAGCCAATGGGCACGTTACACTACTGCATCAGCAGACCTTAAAGAGTTAGGTAGCATTCAGAGGCCTGGCAAATAGGCACTCAATGATTATAGGGCATGCTGAGTTGTTTACGGGCACTAAGTAAAGAGTCAGCTAAATTTAGACTGTCAAGGTTGTAGGGTGCAGGCAAACCACCTGTGGTACACACTTACAGAACAGGTCATTTTAGTCAGATGGGGAGGGGGATTTCTGGGGCATAAATGGGTGAATGTAAAAGCATATCTAAACTCAGCCTCCCATGAAAAATATACTGGCATCATTTAACACTGTCTGTGCTGTCTACTTAACCGTGTAAAAGCGCCCAAAATCCCACTGTGCCTTATTCACTGTACTAAATAAATACCCAGACATTTGGTTTGGTCTTTACCCCTGGTCCATATCCAAGACAGGTACTTATGAAATTTTAGTGCTGAAGAGTTATTTTAACACCTTCCCACCCCCACTAACCACTGGTACTTATATGAGACCAGCAATCATTGCTGAGTGTCAAGAATTAATCTTCTCAAAAATGAGCATCAAGATACTCACATGGAAAACTTTTCTGACTCTCTTTTGTCTCATTTTGGGGGGAAAATATTTGGGGAAATCTCAAATTTACACCAGACTTCCTTCATATGGGATGCATGCCATAGTTCCATCCATTGAAAATACACTGTAACAGGTTTATGCCTAGGTCCATCACACCTCATGTATAGACTCACTATGAACTATGTGATATTTAATGGACTATAACTATGTGATATTTAATGGACTATTAACACATAAATACCATGTTATGACATGTGTCCGTCGAGAACATATTTGAGTATGATTTGAAAAATGAACATGACATATCAGATGGAAATAGAACCACCCCTGTGCCCCCTCACCCCCTGCTGATACCTACTGAGCACTCCCAAACACCAACAGGACCAACCAGTTTGGGCTACACTGCCCCACCTCAGCTGTCATTTCCACCTGGCTCACCTACACACAAGTCTCCAAAAACTGAGGGTAACAGTGGGTAAGCATAAATTTGCCATTTTTCACCATTTTCTATTCATTATGACATGCAAAGGTCACCATTTTCTTGCTGCTCTATTCATAAGGGCACTTACAATCCTAAATAGGAAATGGCACTAGTATCTCAATATTACCAATGCCATTGTACCTTGTTGTGAGCAATATTCATGAATGCTAATTCAAGCACTTTACCAGCATTTGCAATGATCCATAAAAGAAATCCTAAGTACTTGACTGGATCTTTATTTGCAATAATATGTGATATTGTACATCTGAAGGCATGATTGCAAACCTATACATGTAATTGTGTGGCCACTGGCTGTGTTCAGAAATAGCCCTCCTTATTGCAGCTGCATACTACTACTATACAACTAAGTGTGAGAGGCAGTCAGACCCTTTCCCAATCCAGGTCATAGTGGGCCCACCTTGTGTACTGATTACCTTACCTCTTATACAGTGTACCCATTCCCAGCCAGCCTAATTTGGGTAACTCACACAAGCACCTAGCAGAAGCTGACTTTACTTGTATGCAGGGTTGTTGTAGATTGCAACACTCATGGTCAGATTCCCCTTCTGTCCCAGTATATTTACATGTCTGTATATGTGTCCACACTCACATCCATCTATGTACATACATTCCCTTTTATCCACATACACTCACATGCCTCATGTCCACATGCACCCCCTCACACATCCACATCCTCTCTATGTCCACATCCCCTCTAAGTGCACACACACCTCCCTCTATATACACACCCACCTCCCTCTGTGTCCACACCAACCTCCCTCTATGTCCACACCCCTCTCTCTCTGTGTCCACACTTAACTCCCTATATGTCCACACCCATCTACCTCTGTGTCCACACACACCTACTACAGTGGCCCACAAGGGTCAAATTGAAGTTGAAGTAAAGAGTTGACTTTCACAAAAAAAGTTAGTCCAAAACCAATATTAATGTTCAAAGTCAATTTCATTTCATTGCTGTCAAACTGTCAAGGTGTCAACTCATGAAAACCAACTTGTGACAGGTATCTTTTAGCATTGCATGGTGCACTCTATGTCTTTCTATATGAACAAAGTTTATACCAGCAACTACCGGGTAGCTATCAGTACCTCACACAATAACTGATGGTTCCACACCAAGTAGTTGGTGGTTCCAGCATCATGTAACTGGTGGTTCCCACCCACTGTAACTGCGGTTCCACACCTATCCGCTACTGGCACTGGATCCCATACCAAGTAGCTGCTGGTTCCCACACCCAGCACTTGGTGGTTCCCATGCACATTAGTTGCTGTTTCCTGTACCCAGTACATGCTGGTTCCCACATCCAGTAGCTGCTGGTTCCCATATAAAATGGTTCCTAACCCAAGTAGCTGCTGGATCCCACACCCTTGCTGGTTCTTGCACCCAGTACCTGCTGGCTTCCACATAGAGTAACTGGTAGTGGTTCCCACATCCATTAGGTGCTGGTTCCTGCACCCACTTCCTGCTGGTTCCCAAATAGAGTGCCTGCTGGTTCCTACATCAGGTAATTGCGAGTTCTTAAAAGAGTAGCTGTCAAAATAAGTCAATTGGGGCAGGATAGGTCAAATTAAGTCAAATATGTTGAAAATAGGTAATATTGGTCAAAAGTATGTCTATTCGGGTAGCATAGGTCAAATTATGTCAAATATGGTGAAAATAGGCCAAATTGGTCAAAAGCAGGTCAATTAGGGTTGGATAGGACAAATTAGAGTAAATATGGTGAAATTAGGTCAAATTGGTCAAAAGTATGTCTATTCGGGTAGCATAGGTCAAATTATGTCAAATATGGTGAAAATAGGCCAAATTGGTCAAAAGCAGGTCAATTAGGGTAGGATAGGACAAATTAGAGTAAATATGGTGAAAATAGTTCAAATTGGTCAAAAGTAGGTCAATAAGGTCAGGATAGGTGAAATTAAGTCAAATAGGGTGAAATTAGGTCTAATTGATAAAAAGTAGGTCGATAAGGGTAGGATAGGTCAAATAAGGTCAAATATACTGGAGAAATATGTCAAATTGGTAAAAAACAGGTCAAATAGGGTAGGATAGGACAAATTAGAGTAAATATGGCTAGATTAGGTCAAATTGGTCAAAAGTAGATAAATGATGTCAGGATAGTTGAAATTAAGTCAAATAGGGTGAAATTAGGTCTAATTGATAAAAAGTAGGTCGATAAGTGTAGGATAGGTCAAATAAGGTCAAATATGCTGGAAGAATATGTCAAATTGGTGAAAAGCAGGTCAAATAGGGGAGGATAGGACAAATTAGAGTAAATATGGTGAAATTAGGTCAAATTGGTCAAAAAAAGATAAATAATGTCAGGATAGTTCAAATTAAGTCAAATAGGGTGAAAATAGGTCTAATTGGTAAAAAGTAGGTCAATAAGGGTAGGATAGGTCAAATTAGGTCAAATATGGTGAAAACCAGTCAAATTGGTCAGAAATAGGTCGATAAGGTCAAAGTAAATCAAATTAGGTCAAACATGGTGAAAATAGGTCGAATTGGTCAAAAGTAGGTCAATTAGGTCAGGATGGGTCAATTAAGGTCATATATAGTGAAAACAGGTCATATTGATCAAAAGTAGGTCAATTAGGTCCAATAAGGTCAGGATAGATCAAATATGGTTGAGATAGATCAAATTGGTCAAAAGTAGGTCAATTTTGTCAAAATGTAGGGTATGATAGGTGAAGTAAGGTCAAATATGCTGGAAATAGGTAAAAGTAGGTCATTTACTGTAAATCCTCGCGTATAGGATGCCCCTCGTGTATAGGACGCACCCTGACTTTGGTAAAATCATATAGGACAGATCTGGGGTAATATCTTGGTCATTTTAGTATTGTTATATAGTGTAATATCCTCACATATAAGACGCACCCTGAGTTGGGATAAATCCCATAGGACGCATGGGGTGTAATTTGGGTGCATAAGCCACATCTTATACGCAAGGATTTACGGTATGTCAAATAATGTCGAAATTTGTCAAAATAAGGTCGACCATGACTATTTTTGACCAATCTGACCTACTTTGACTATATTTGACCTGATATGACCCATTCTAACCTACTTTGACCTAATCATGCTACTTTTGACTGATTTGACCTATTTTAAGATATTTGACCTAATTTGAACTATCCTTACCTAATTGACCTTCTTTTGAACAATTTTACCTATTTTCACCATTATTTGACCTAATTTGACCTATCTTAGCCTGATTTGACCTACTGACCCACCTTTGACCAATTTGACCTACTTTTACCATATTTGACCTGATTTAACCTCCTTGACCCACCTTTAACCAAATTGACTTATTTTCGCAATATTTGACCTACCTTAGCCTACTTTGACATACTGGACCTAATTTTGACCAATGTGATCTATTCTTACCACCGTTGACCTAATTTGATAGAATTTGACCTGATTGACCCATTTTCAACCAATTTGACATAATTTATCCTAGTCTGACCTAATTTCATTCAATTTTACCTACTTGGAACCAATTTGACCTATTTCGACAAATTTTAACTATCTTGACTGCTTATGACCTACTTTCCCAATTTGCCCATTTTTGACTTATATGACCCTTTTCATCCAGAATTTATCCAGATCACTCTTTTGCTACTAGGAATGGGAACCAGTAGCTATTTTATATCGGAACCAGCAGCTACTGGATATGGAAACAAGTAGCTACTGTATGGGAACCAACAGCTACTGTTTTCAGAACTAGCAGCTACCTGATGTGGGAACCAGCAGGCACTCTATTTGGGAACCAGCAGGTAGTGAGTGCAGGAACCAGCACCTAATGGATGTGGGAACCACTACCAGTTACTCTATGTGAAAGCCAGCAGGTATTGGGTACAAGAACCAGCAAGGGTGTGGGATCCAGCAACTACTTGGGTTAGGAACCAGTTTATATGGGAACCAGCAGCTACCTGATGTGGGAAGCAGTAGCTACTGTATGTGGGAACCAGCATGTACTGGGTACAGGAAACAGCAACTAATGTGTATGGGACTACCAAGTGCTGGGTGTGGGAAGCAGCAGCTACTTGGTATGGGATCCAGTATCAGTAGCTGATTGGTGTGGAAACACCAGTTACAGTGGGTGGGAACCACCAGTTATGGGATGCTGGAACCAGCAGCTACTTGGTATGGAACCATCAGTTATTGTGTGAGGGAACCAATAGCTACCCAGTAGTTGCTGGTATAGACATATAGAAAGACATAGAGTGTACCATGCAAAGCTAAAAGATACCTGTCACAAGTGGGTTTGCATTCATGAGTTGACACCTTGACAGCTTGACAGCAATTAAATGAAATTGACTTTGAACATTGATTTTGCTTTTGGACTTTAACTTTTTTTGTGAAAGTCAACTCCTTGCTCCACCCACCTCCTTCTGTGTCCACACCCACCTCCCTCTATGTCCACACCCATTTTCCTCTGTGTCTACACCCACCTCCCTTTGTATCCACACCCATCTCCCTCGGTGTCCACACCTGCCCTCCCTCTATCTTCCTACCCATTCCCACTATGTCCACACCCAAAGCTCTCTGTGTCCACACCCACCTCCCTCTGTATCCACTCTCATGCCCCTCTATGTTCACACGCACCTCCCTCTATGTTCACACCCACCTCCCTCTATGTCCACACCCACCTCATTCTATGTCCACACCCACTTACCTCTTTGTCCACACTCACTTACCTCTTTGTCCACAACCACTGACCTCTTTGTTCGCACACACCTCACTCTTTGTACACACCAAACTCCCTCTATGTCCACACCCACCTCCTTCTGTGTCCACACCCCCACCTCCTTCTGTGTCCACACCCCCACCTCCCTCTATGTCCACACCCATCTCCCTCTGTGTCCACTCTCACCTGCCTCTATGTCCACACCCACCTCCCTCTGTGTCCACACCCACTTACCTCTTTATCCACACCCCACCTCCCTCTGTGTCAACACCCACCTCCCTCTGTGTCCACTCTCACATTTCTCTATGTTCACACCCAGCTCCCTCTTTGTTCACACCCACCTCCCTCTATGTCCACACCTACCTCCCTTTGTGTCCACTCTCACCCCCCTCTATGTCTATATAAACCTCCCTCTTTTTCCACACCAACTGCCTTCTGTGTCCACTCTCACCTCTCTCTATGGCCACATACACATCCCTCTTTGTCCACACCCATCTCCTTCTTTGTCCACTCTCACCTTCCTCTATCCCTACACTCACATCCCTCTGTGTTCACACCCACCTCCCTCTATGTCCACACTCACATCCCTTTGTGTCCACTCTCATCCCCCTCTATTTCCACATACATCTCCCTTTCTGTCCACACCCACCCCCCTCTATGTCCACACCCACCTCCTTCTATGTCCACACCCACTTACCTCTTTGTCCACACTCACTTACCTCTTTGTCCACAACCACTGACCTCTTTGTTCACACACACCTCACTCTTTGTACACACCAAACTCCCTCTATGTCGACACCCACCTCCCTCTATGTCCACACCCACCTCCTTCTGTGTCCACACCCCCACCTCCCTCTATGTCCACACCCATCTCCCTCTGTGTCCACTCTCACCTGCCTCTATGTCCACACCCACCTCCCTCTGTGTCCACACCCACTTACCTCTTTATCCACACCCCACCTCCCTCTGTGTCAACACCCACCTCCCTCTGTGTCCACTCTCACATTTCTCTATGTTCACACCCACCTCCCTCTTTGTTCACACCCACCTCCCTCTATGTCCACACCTACCTCCCTTTGTGTCCACTCTCACCCCCCTCTATGTCTACATAAACCTCTCTCTTTTTCCACACCAACTGCCTTCTGTGTCCACTCTCTCTCTCTATGGCCACATACACATCCCTCTTTGTCCACACCCATCTCCCTCTTTGTCCACTCTCACCTTCCCCTATGCCTACACTCACATCCCTCTGTGTTCACACCCACCTCCCTCTATGTCCACACTCACATCCCTTTGTGTCCACTCTCATCCCCCTCTATTTCCACATACATCTCCCTCTCTGTCCACACCCACTGCCCTCTTTGTCCACTCTCCCCTCCCTCTATGTCCACATCCATTTCCCTCTGTGTCCACACCCACCTCCCTCTATGTCCACACCCACCTCCCTCTATGTCCACAACCACTTTCCTCTTTGTCCACACCCACTTACCTTTTTGTCCACACCCACTCACTTCTATGTCCACACCCACCTCCCTCCATTTCCACACCCACCTCCCTCTGTGTCCACACCACCCCCTCTGTGTCCACACCACCTCCATCTGTGTCCACTCTCACCTCCCTGAATGCCCACACTCACATCCCTCTGTGTTCACACATCCCTTTGTGTCCACTCTCATCTCCCTCTATGTCCACATCCATTTCCCTCTCTATCCACACCCACTGCCCTCTTTGTCCACTCTCCCCTCCCTTTATATCCACATCCAATTCCCTCTATGTCAACACCCACCTCACGCTTTGTTCACATCCGCCTCCCTCTATGTCCACACTCACATCCCTTTGTGTCCACTCTCATCTCCCTCTATGTTCACATACACCTCCCTCTCTGTCCTCACCCACTGCCCTGTTTTTCCACTCTCCCCTCCCTCTATGTCCACATCCATTTCCCTCTGTGTCCACACTACCTCCCTCTGTGACCACACCACCTCACTCTTTCTCCACTCTCACCTCCCTCTATGCCCAACCTCACATCCCTCTGTGTTCACACTCACATCCCTTTGTGTCCACTCTCATCTCCCTCTATGTCCACATCCATTTGCCTCTTTGTCCACACCCACCTCCCTCTGTGTCCACATCAAGCTTCCTCTATGTCAGCACCCACCTCACTCTGTGTTCACACCCACCTCCCCTATGTCCACGGCCACCTCCCTCATTATCCACACCCACCTCCCTCTATGTCAACACTCAATTCCCTCTTTGTTCACACCCACCTCCCTCTGTGTTTACACCCACCTCCCTCTGGGTCCACACCCACCTCCCTCTATGTCCACAACCGCCCTCCCTTTGGGTCTACCCAAATCCCTCTATGTCCACATCCAAATCCCTCTCTATCCACACCTACCTCCCTCCGTGTCCACAGCCACCTCCCTCTATCTTCCTACACATCCCCATTATGTCCACAACCACCTCCCTCAGTGTCCACACCCACCTCCCCCTGTGTCCACTCTCACCTCCCTCTATGTCCACACCCAGCTCCCTCTATGTCCACACCTACCTCCTTCTGTTTGGTTTGGCATAACCCAGTGAGTAATGGATATACCATTTGTCTTTATAGGTGCATGAAGTTGGACCAATGAAGACCTGGAGGCAACATCCTACTAAGTGGTTCAAGAGGACAACACGTTCTACTCCATATGATTTTTTCAAAATTTTCAAAGGTTCTCTAAAATTGTTATTTGACATGTATGCACATATTTGCCAATGATTTTTTCTGATATCCCAAGCAGGAAATGAACATTTCTAACACCCACCAGTGAAAACCCAGCAAAGAATAATTGCTTTTCAGTGACCATGATCACTGCATGGTTGATAGTATGGAGAAACAATGAATTTCTACAACATGCTTGGCAAAGTCCTAGATTTTTCTTTTTTGGTTTTTGTGGCCCATAGCCTTTAACCATTACAGCTATGTAATAATGCTATCCGTAGTATCAAGCACATCTAACAAACTGTGAACAGGTCAGCTTGACTCGTACACCTGGCCTTCAGAACTGGTCATGTGACCATAGCACTGAGACACACACAGAGGACCTGCCCTCCCCCCACTTGGCCCTTCATAGGATGTGTTACAGTTACTGATTGTTAATATTTATGGGTCTTATGGGCAAACAAACCAATGCATTAAGTTGACCTTTGGGTAAGATGATTAGGATGCACTTACCTGAAAACTATACACACATTGCAATTAGATCTTAATCTCTTGTTGTACATGTTAAATCATGTAATTTACATACCAATCATAGGAGCATTCCATATAGTCATCTAACAATATCCTATCTAATATATTCTAATATATTGAGGAGCTTCTACTCATGGTGTAGTCACCTAACCATGTGTTGCCAATGTCTGCCTGCAGCTAACCACCATGTGACATCACAGAGGCCTAACTGTAACACACCCTAATGGTCACGACTTTGACAGCTCTCATACCCCCTCCTCCACAGTAGAGCCGCACAGACCTCTTAACCCTTCAAGGGCCTCTGATGCATTAATGCATCATGTCCATTGGACATCATGATGCACCAATGTATGAAGTGCATATTAGGAGTACAAAGTGACATGGCATTGGTTAATTCGAGTCTTAGAATGGAAAACAAACAAGTCCTTCCCATATTAGGAGCCCAGTCACATAGTATTGTTATATTTGGAGCACTTACTGCTACAAATACACATGTTGCAGACTGGTAATACCTACACAGCCGTTGTTCTGTTTACTGGTGTCTATTTTTACACATCCCAGGTCACTTCAGGTACATACAGAGTGATTGGTGGTTTTGGGTTTTAGGTATTTAACACAAGGCGATCCTGGATAGTCATTGGTAGGTGTCACACACTGCTATTTTACAGGCTGGGTTTATATGTATGTATGTTTATTTTAGTAATTGTTAATGTGGGTTAGAGTTTTAGCACAAGGTGATCCTGGACAGTCAGCAGTACTGGGGTAGGCATCGCACACTGCTATGTACAGGCTGGTTCTATATTTTAGTGGTTGGTAAGGTGGGATTAGAGTCTGCATGCTCTCCAACACTTAATTGGAGCATTATGCCGACCCTTTTGCAGTGTGTGTATCAAGGGGCTGTGTACAAATGACGTCATGCATTTTTGGACCATTTTTGACCCCCCCTCCCCCCCTTGTCATGTTTCGTCATACAACACTTGACCCCCCCTCAGCATGACGTCATGCAGATAGATACCCCCCCCCCCAAAGTGCATGATTAGTGAAGGCCTATAGGCTATAAACCAATTAAAATGGTTCAAAGGGACATATAGTGGGTGTGAATTGGCAATAAAGGGTAACATGCATGCAAAGTGAAAAAAGAACTAGCACTGATCAACAAATAAAAAGAGAAACATGCCAAACACTGTCAGCTCATATAATGTATGGGTCCCTATATGCAGGATGTACCATTTCCTTGCCTTATATTTATACACGGAGTACTATGGTAGTGATCATACACAAGTATTTCCTGTCACAAAAGGGCTTAAAAACTGTCTAGATCAATAGTCCAATGCAGTTAATAGTCTGCCTTCTTTACAGTGAAAGTTGTACACTTGTCAGCAAAGAGAAAATCAAGAACAGTTATTATTAAGGATCATATAGTTCAAGAGCTTGAATGTATTGATATATTGAATGTATTGATTTAATATGTAACTTGAACCATATACAAGTGTACTAGAAACAGGTTTCAGGCAGAACACTCTGAATTTAGTGAGTGGCCTAATAGAAAAATAAACTCAGAATGCATCACAAATTCTCAGGAGACCATCGATTGCAATCATAGTTCCAATTTGTGATCTTACAAAGCAATCGAGTCACTTCAGCATTTTACTGTAGAATCTGCAAATAAGGTGAGTCCGATAGAGTTCCATTCAGACAAAGATGTGGAGAGTAAGTTTGGGGGGGGAGGTCCCCTTTACATCTCCCCAAGCATCCCCTCAGTGAAAATAGCAATAGGGTGGTGGAGAGCTCCAGGGAAGTGTCCGTTATTTATCAACAGTGGGACCCCGGGAGGGGGTCTATTGGGGGAGGAGCAAACTAATTTTGACACTTCAAGGAGGTGTGGGGGGGGGGGAATATCACACCTTTTCAAAAAGAAGCCTGTGGATTACTATGGATACTGCCCTGAGGCAACAGCAGCAGTTCAGGGGTATTTTAGATGCATCATTTTAGATCCTGAGAGCAGCAGTGGCCCTTTTCAAAAAGGGTTAAATGGGTATAGGTAGGATAGAGTAGTAGTGCTCCCTTATAGTGGCCTGGACATCACCTTGATTTTACACTGACATTGATGGCAGTGACACTCATTGAGTGAGATGTCTGAGGAATGCATGCATGTAGGGCCTATAGGTAATAAATTTATGTCAGATGAATGCATTAAACTTCCCTACCTTTACAAATCTTTTTACAAAAGTTTTTGTTCATGCCAAAACCAAAGCATATTGTGATTTCTTGATGACATGATGTCATGCAGCCCATGACCCCCCCCTCCCCCCCTTGTCATGCTTGGTCATGGCAAGTGGGACCCCCCCTCCCCCCTCCTGCATGACGTCATTTGTACACAGCCCCCAACTCATATGGTCGTCATGATGCATGAATGTAGCATCATGATGACCGATGGACATGATGCATTAATGCATTAGTGGTCCTTCAAGGGATGTAATGGTTGGTGAGTTGGGATGTAGTGGTTCAGGTTGGTGAGTTGATGCATTTAATGCATGGCCATCAAAATTTATATGATGCCAAACTATAGTCCATCCCTGATTACTTGTCACTTGTACATATAATAACTGCAACATATAGTCCATTCTTAACACATGTAAACAGATTCATTTCCCTTGGACTATGGGCAGAAGGAGGGGTCAGCTAGTGCTGGAGGAATGGATAGGCTTCTAGCTTACTGCCGGTGGGGGACCCATTCATATTTTTGAGATACAGAACCTTTAATATTATATAGGATTATGCAGTAATTTGTCACATTATTCCCCATATTCATATCCAAAAGTTGACAGGTTTTTTCATAACTTCCTGAGCATTTAGATTATAAGCATATCTTTGTAATGAATGAAGTATCAACATATAGTCCAAGTGGTAACACATTTGACTCTATATCAAGAGATCTTGGGTTCTATTTTATGCCAGGGAATGTAAGAACATCTGTGAGCCTGCAAGCAGAAATGAGGGTTCCTGCAGGATTTAGTACCTGTTTTAGCCACCAGGGGGGCACTACTATGGGCCAAAATAGGCATTTTTGTTGATTTCTGTTGCCATGGAAACATTTTTTTCATTCTAAATAAGAAAATCGATGATCCCATTTGAAGGAACATTTCATAAGGTCCACTATGGTGTAAACAGAATGAAAATACCATTTCTACATCGAAAGTTATGGGCAAAAGAATGAAAATTTATGCTTATTTAGCTAATTAGCATAAATTATGCTAATTATAGATGTATCTCATGACCAATGGGACTTATGGCTTATTGACACTCACAAAATGGTCATACCTACCCATATTTAGCAAGCCATTCCTCCAAAACTTACAGGAGTATCTTCTCATGCAATATATCACTGTAAAGCTAGTGATCTGAATTTTAAAGTTGACTTCTAGCATGGAGCACCCTTTCTCCTTGCCTCTACACATCTATACAAATATTTTGGGAACATTTCGATTTTCTTTTTTTTAATTTGGCTACCATAAAACGTTTTTTAATGTTTGTCAACATTTTTTCATCATCCAATTGATGTTTCTGGGACAAACCCCCTCTCTATCAAACGGTTTTTACTAACCCTGTTATTAAGCTATACTATCATAGAATGTGTTTGTCTGAAATATAGACAGATCGCAACCCCTCTTTTCCCTCTCCTGCAAAACTTGAAATATGCAGATACAACCTTGTTGCACTGAGGCAACGACATATGGATGAAAATCAATATGAAAAGCAAATGCTGTCATTCACTGTTAGTATCAAAGACACACAAAAACAATCTATTATCCAATAATTTGTAATACACTAATGAGGTTAATTATATAGAAGTCATTCTACCCAATTTACAAATTGATATTCATGTAGTAGATTAATTTGTTATCATTCCATAATAAAACTGATTTAAACTAAAACTTTCCCAAAAATATTATTTAGATGACTTGTTTTAAGATAAGTGGATTTTTTACCAGTGGTCTCATGCATTGGTCATTTGAATTTGTGTAGAAAAGTAATTTTTGTTTAATTTAAATTTATTTTGAATACTTTGCAAATTTTGAGGGGCCCAGATAAACTTTCTTTATAATTGAGGCTGGTGCCCCTTTTCCTATGCCCCTGATTCATGTTCCACTTGAAATAACTACTACCCACACATTCACTTTAACTCACGGGCATGTACTTTTGTTTTCTTTATGCAGGTAGTCAATTGCAACACAGGAGCTTGATGAAATCTGCTAGATAGCACATATTAAGAGAGGTACTCCAGAGAAGAGGGCTGGCTGAAAAACAGCACAGTGGTGCCACCCATATGATATTTTTATTGCTGTCATAGATGTTCTGTCAGAAATAAGATACATTAAGTATGGCTAATTAGGGAAACCAAACTTTGAGAGGCTTGCATTGTTGATTCCTGGATTCATCATGCCTTTTTTGGTAGATTTGAATAAAAAGATTCAGACATGCAGTCTTGAATTCTAAACAAAAGAAAATGTAGTTACAATACCCTGTTTATAAGGTGCACCCCACATTTAAGGCACACCCAGACCTTTCTAATATGATAAAAGGATATGTAAATGTTGTATATTTTATTCTAGTCAATGGATCTTCAAAATTCAAGAACCAATAACCATCCCAGTGCTTCCTTCGCCCACCTTTACCACTGATTGTGGATGGGGGAATATTGCAGAGACTTTGGGGGAAAATTTACTCCCAGAGAGAAAATGTACTCCCAGTTTTGCTGCATCTAGAAGATGCATCAAAGGGCAATTCTTGCATATAAGACATGTCATATACATGGTGTATTACAGTATAATATTGCAAAGGCATTTTATGCTATGTTCCTGCCCCCTGGTGGCCATGACTAGAACTTCAAATCCTCTATGTAAGAATGTATGGTAGTAATAGCAGTGTAGATGTAAGGGTAAATGGTTTTCCATGTTAAAAATCAATTATCAAATTGAGATCACACCTTTCAGTGTTATATTGCATAAGAAAATACTCCTGATAGTTTGAGAGAAATAGCTTGCTAGATATGAACCCATGAGTATTTATAACCATATCCCCAATCTCAATATGTTCTAGCTCTATTTGGCCTTGAAATACATCCATTTATTTCATTATAACTTCTGGTGTAAGAATGGTATGTTCTTTCTGCCTTCACAATAGTAAACCATGGAACTTTCCCACAAATGGGTTCCTTGATTTTCTTTTGCTCCTTTGTGCTCCCTTGTGCTCCCTTGTGGCAAAATTAGGAAATAAATCTAGCACGGGCTAGGCACCAATCCTGTTTACCTGTTCGAGACTATATGTGCGATGAAAAACCTGAATATTTTCATTGCGGTGGAGCTTACTCTATTCAATATGCTGATGCTGGCTTTTTTAAGGTAGATGGCTCTAATGCCAATCATGTTCTCTGTGCAGGTTTCTGCACAAGTGTACTTCTCTATGGCTAGTGAACGACTATACAAAATGGCTGTGTGGGGGTTTATGAGCAGTATTTAGCCTGCATGATGTAATTCTATTATTTTCAGGAGATTTTCAATGTGGAAAAACGATTCAAAAGTGCATGGGACCACATGATGGTAATATATTTTCTGGGTACAGAAAGTTGATGAAAATATTCTGGGAAAGTAAGCCAAAAAATTAGCTACTCTTTAATGAGATTCCATGCAAATTATGGCAAAACACTGTATAACCCTATGGTAGATTCATAGATAAATATCTCATAAACTAGCATGGGACCCTATGCTAGTTTATAAGACTGCTTTCTTTGTACTATTAGAAAGAGAAAGTAATTACAAACATGGTGAAAATCTGGCGAAAATTTAGCTACTTTTAGCCTATGGGCGCCATCCACCTTCCCCATTTATTGCCCCCATTCTAGATGTATTTATTCCCAAATAAAGGCTCAAATCAAAATATAAGTCAATGTGTCTAGTTTTGTGTGAATCTCTATATTGCTCAGAATCTATCAATCGAAATGATGGCATTCCAAGGCTAGATTTACATCAAAGACAAATACAATGAGGAAAGTCTCATCATAGGAATACAAACTATCGATTTCAAATCTTAAATTGAGGTAAGAAGTGGGGGTTATTTGCAAAAGTATTTTCAATATTCCCGTGATATCACGTGAATTTACTGTCATTTCACGTGATCCCGTGATATCACATGAATTTCTGCTCACAGAATCCCGTGAATTCACGTGTAAAATTCACGGGAATTCACGGGAACGACACCAGTTCAACACGTGATTTTACTGGTGAATTCACGTGAATTTGTTTCAAGGGTAAAATTCCCGCAGCAAGGGCCATTTCCCCTCATCTGCCCACAATATAGTGAAACAAACCCCAAGCATCCACTGGGAGACTGGGCCAGCATATCTCCCTGTACTCTCTAATACAAAGAGGCACATGTAGAAGATAACCCCCTCGTGTAAGAGAGGGCCAGTGCATTATTAGTATCTAGGTACATGATGATCGAATTTTATCTCACCTCGTGCCTTCCTTAAGGGTGAAAGGTCCCACGGGTTGTATCCACACCGAAGTGAGATTACCCTTGTGGCGTAGTTGCCCGGACCCTACTCTAATGGGGAGGGGGGATGATGGTGACCGAATCTATGGGAAGATAGAAAGCACACCCCTACACATTTACCGAGGCAATGGTTCTTTAACATCCGTCACTACATAGGCATAGTGAGAGATGGACAGGCCTGTTTTAAGTCATTTGTCTGCCATGACCGCCGAGAGACTTTCCAGCACAGCCTAGCCAGAGCAGGGAGGAACTCAAACGACACCTTATGGCGACGTTTGGAACCACCACTGTGCTCCGGCCGGGCCGGGAACCGAACCCACGACCTTACGGCCTGTGAGCGGACACGCTACCGACTGCGCCACGCCTCCTGACTCTAGGTACAGAAAAGGAATGGTCTATATATAAATCCCACTGCTACAATAATGGTGTCTACCATACCATAGATCACAATACATTCAATACCATCGTTCATTGACTAATATTTTACATCTAGATATATCTGGACCTGGGATGTTGATAACAGCAGTGATACCCCTGTCATGTTTATCATTATTATGATTTATCTTAGATAGATATCTGTGGGAGGCATCCGGCAAAATCCCATCACAACACTTCCTGCCATCTAGTGGGTTAGTTTGGTATCATGAAATAACGTTAAATCAACGTTTATTTGACAAGTTAAATCAACATTGGTTTGAGTCCACATTCTGAACGTTGATCTACATTGGTCAAAGGTTATCTGGAAAAACGTTTGTCACTGAACTGAATTTGAACATTAAGCCATCATCTATGAAAGAACGTTTTCTTGAAAACCTTGAACCAACGTTGAAACAATGCTTTTTTACAAATGTTGGTCCAACTAACCATCAGGGAACTTCAATCAACGTTCACTCAACGTTTCTTGTTACCTGGGTAAGTAGTTCAAAACGCCATATATGTATTGGTATTAAGTCTTTATTGGTGTCCATCTTCTCAAGTTGTTTTCTATTTCACTATTTCGTTTAGTATACATTAGCGAAAATGCACTATAGATTTTCTTCCATGGCATTTATTAGGTTTACAGTTATGATTCCAAATTAGGAGCTACATAATTCAGTTAGTAACTCACATCCCTTTTACAGATGGGGGAGACCAATAATTAATAAGTTATTTTAATGAAATGTAAAATAACTGTAATCACTGTCAGGGTATCCTATTGACCATTGAAGTGGATTGGCAATGTGAGGCAGGTCAGGTACGTTGAGCTTATCGACATACTTTAACATAATTTGAGTTTTAATTTCGCAGGTGACAAGTGGTGGGAAATGAGTGCTTTGAGCACGAGGGTGGGCCAATCCACTTCGGTGGCCAATAGGATATCCTGACAGTAATTACAGTTATTTTACATTTCATGTAAATAACTTATAAATTACTATACAGGGATCCGTTAATTGACCACCGATTAGTGGATAGGCTACTTCAACTCGTTCGTGAAATTAAAACTCAGGCGGGAGCTTTGCTATCTAAGTTTTATTATGTGTTAGCAAAACTAGTCATCACTTATAAATATGTCGACAAAACATATATGATAGGTCTATAACTAGAACTTTATGTTCCATGTATAAAGGCACAATGCTATACAATGTGTAGACCGAAATATGATATAACAATAGTTATTTCGATGACTGTAGGGGTAATGTACCTCCCCCCCCCTTTTTTCCTTGATGGAAAATTAGTTTTATAGCGTGTTACATTTATTGCTGTAGTAGCCTCAGCACTCATTGTGCCTGAATCTATCTAAGAGGCTGTAAGTCAATGTATAGATATATACTGATAAATGAGTATCTAATCACTAGCTCTAGGATAGATATGAGTAAGGCATATGCAGGTAAGGTGCGTACAAGGCATGATGCATGACGGCCAGAGTATGCAGTGTGAGTTTCTTAAAGTCTAGTTCATGTAAGTAACACCACTCCTGTAGAGTTTGTAGAACAGGTTGTGGGTCCCATACAAAATCCATTGATTTTGATGGGGGCTTCTTGACTTTAGTTCCTCGAACAAACCTTGAGATGGTTGGCTCTTCACCTGCTGGTTTCACGTTGAAATTAATAAAACAGAATAGGATTGATCTGGAGGTATTTATGGAGCTGTGGCCTACTCCCATGTCCAGGTACTCACTGAGAAACTGTATGCAGTCTTTGACTGAGGGCTGTGCTGGATGAACATCTCGCAGGCTTGTAAATGCCGTGCAGCATTTGGCACAGCCCTCATATGCTGCTGCAGTGTTAGCGCTCCAAGCCATAGTCATAACCTGCCAGGCTGTGATTGAGAAACCCAATAAATCAGTAGCTGTGATCTGCCTGCCAATGGGAACTTCTTGTTGTGGTCCCCTGGCTACAACAGGGTCATAGGCGCGATGGGGATGGTTAAGTGTTTGTCGTATCTCTTGAGCTTGGTCAGGCTGGCAAACCACGGTTAGGTTGGCCAGTTGGGTACCAGAACATCAAATGACGAAATGAAATTGTAGTAGCACAGTCATTACAACTGCTAGGAAAATCGGAGATTGTTATAATGAGACCCGTTGGATGGCAGGATACGAATGCATGATACTCATCTGTAAAAATGCCTGATTGTTTGGCAGACCTGCTATACTCTTTAATGCTTGATGTGTTAACAACTTAGGAGAAAGTCAATAAAGCGTTCAGTGAATAAGGTATCTTTAACTCGTTTTGCTTTAAATCAAACTACTGCACAGCTTTTATAGGTGTACTGGGCTGATGTGGTATTAGACTCTACCCACAAGGAAGCTAGCTCAAACCCCAAAACACTTTATTACTCATACATGCAACAGCAAGAAGAAAAGGCTAAAATAGCATGAATTTAATAGGCAATCCTCACCGTACACAGTGGTGAAGTAAATCCTAAGGTGCTGACCCGTTTTCATGACTGGGCAACCCTTCTCAGTAAGAAGCACGTCAGGCCGAGTCGATTTCAGATTTTATACTCCGAGGGCTCATTCAACACCAGTACATGGAGAAACAGATGATGGAAGCGACCAGCAGATGGCCATGTGGAGATAGTGGCAGAACTGCAAGGTCATACAGAGCCGAGGCAGAGATTGTTAGAAGGAGTCAGAAAGGCATGGTCTGAAACATTTAGCAGAAGAGCAACAAGAGCTAGTACGAACAATGAAGAACATATAGCAGTGCAATTAGGGCATAAAGGTGAGGTGCTGATCCACGAAACAAATGGGAATAGGAAGATAAAACGAAGAATAAGTAAACAGAACCCGGAATTCGAAACAGCCGGAGCTGTAGGAGGAGAAGCAAAGGTCCACCATATCATGGGGGAGCAGTTCGGGGCCCACGCTGCCACCATACGGACCCACGGCCAGATCAGCTGACAAATATAATTAGAAGCAGAGATGGAGCTAAAGGCAGATTGGGAGGACAGCCGGGGTCCTCGTTTCATGGTGCTGGAGTAAATAGAGACAGCACGCGATGTATTATAAGGCCTGACTTGTAACAGGATGACTCAGGTGATGATGAAGATATAATTTTTCAATCTGCTAAGGGGCTGTGTACAAATGACGTCATGCATTTTTGGACCATTTTTGACCCCCCTCCCCCCCTTGTCATGTTTCGTCATACAACACTTGACCCCCCCTCAGCATGACGTCATGCAGATAGATACCCCCCCCCCAAAGTGCATGATTAGTGAAGGCCTATAGGCTATAAACCAATTAAAATGGTTCAAAGGGACATATAGTGGGTGTGAATTGGCAATAAAGGGTAACATGCATGCAAAGTGAAAAAAGAACTAGCACTGATCAACAAATAAAAAGAGAAACATGCCAAACACTGTCAGCTCATATAATGTATGGGTCCCTATATGCAGGATGTACCATTTCCTTGCCTTATATTTATACACGGAGTACTATGGTAGTGATCATACACAAGTATTTCCTGTCACAAAAGGGCTTAAAAACTGTCTAGATCAATAGTCCAATGCAGTTAATAGTCTGCCTTCTTTACAGTGAAAGTTGTACACTTGTCAGCAAAGAGAAAATCAAGAACAGTTATTATTAAGGATCATATAGTTCAAGAGCTTGAATGTATTGATATATTGAATGTATTGATTTAATCTGTAACTTGAACCATATACAAGTGTACTAGAAACAGGTTTCAGGCAGAACACTCTGAATTTAGTGAGTGGCCTAATAGAAAAATAAACTCAGAAAGCATCACAAATTCTCAGGAGACCATCGATTGCAATCATAGTTCCAATTTGTGATCTTACAAAGCAATCGAGTCACCTCAGCATTTTACTGTAGAATCTGCAAATAAGGTGAGTCCGATAGAGTTCCATTCAGACAAAGATGTGGAGAGTAAGTTTGGGGGGGGAGGTCCCCTTTACATCTCCCCAAGCATCCCCTCAGTGAAAATAGCAATAGGGTGGTGGAGAGCTCCAGGGAAGTGTCCGTTATTTATCAACAGTGGGACCCCGGGAGGGGGTCTATTGGGGGAGGAGCAAACTAATTTTGACACTTCAAGGAGGTGTGGGGGGGGGGAATATCACACCTTTTCAAAAAGAAGCCTGTGGATTACTATGGATACTGCCCTGAGGCAAAAGCAGCAGTTCAGGGGTATTTTAGATGCATCATTTTAGATCCTGAGAGCAGCAGTGGCCCTTTTCAAAAAGGGTTAAATGGGTATAGGTAGGATAGAGTAGTAGTGCTCCCTTATAGTGGCCTGGACATCACCTTGATTTTACACTGACATTGATGGCAGTGACACTCATTGAGTGAGATGTCCGAGGAATGCATGCATGTAGGGCCTATAGGTAATAAATTTATGTCAGATGAATGCATTAAACTTCCCTACCTTTACAAATCTTTTTACAAAAGTTTTTGTTCATGCCAAAACCAAAGCATATTGTGATTTCTTGATGACATGATGTCATGCAGCCCATGACCCCCCTCCCCCCCTTGTCATGCTTGGTCATGGCAAGTGGGACCCCCCCTCCCCCCCTCCTGCATGACGTCATTTGTACACAGCCCCTAAGAATAAGGGAGGTACAACTGGTAGAGTGGGTGAAACTCCATTTAGGAAGAGGACAAGACCTCAGGAGCCAGTCTCAGTGAAGAAAAGGCTATTCCAGGGGGATGATGAAGATCCAGTAGGTGGCTGGCACAACATCACACTAGAATATATTGAACAGCTGCAGGGTGACTTACAGCAGGAATCTGCAATTGATAATTTACAAAAGATACATGGGAAGGTAAAGTTATGAAGAAAAACCTTAAAAACATCAGACGTACAGTTAAAGCATTTAATGAGCAGAACATAGAGTCCAGCAGGACAGACGGTGCAGGTAGACAGAGCAAGGACAGAAATACTTTGGGAGGTGACCAAGCCACGGATGCAGATATTCACAGCAATGGACCTGCTTAGTGGATATCACCCATGTGAAATAGTTCCAGAATATAGACATTACACAACGTTCGAGTCGCCAACTGGGGTTTATCAATATTGGCGTGTGCCGTTTGGTCTGGTGGGGGCGCCCTGGAATTTTACAAAAGTAATGGCCCGGGAGCCACTGGCCCATAGTTTTGGCTGTGGGCCCGTAGTTTTCTCAAGAATTGCCTTCCTATGGGCCCGGGATGGCCCACAGGATTTCAAAGAGAGATCTCTCTCAAAGTTGACATATCTCAATACAGGCAAGTTATATATCATTGGAAAGATAAAATCTGTAAGAATCTAGCCAATCTGACCAAGTTATATTGTGGCTTGATGAGAACAACCAGAATTTTCACTTTAGAACAAAGTAAATTAGTTACTCTGGGCCAACAGCTTTAGTTCTGGGCCCATAGATTTCTAAAGCTATGGGCCCGGGTGGCCAGTGGCTGAAAACGTTAGTATCTACCCCTGAGCTCCAATTTTCAAAGCCATAAAAAGAGCTTGGAACAAGTGTTACAGGCCTTAGTTAAGGCCGACCTGAAAGTCAAACTGTCAAAATGTGAATGGTGCCGCTCAGAGATAAAATTTTTAGGGTATTTGGGGAACAAAGACAGTCTAAAGGCCCAGCCAAAGCTCATAAAGAAAATACAAAATGTTACTAGGCCTCACTCCCACAAAACAGTCAAATCTTTTTTAGGCTTCTGTAATTACTTTAGGGGGTTAATACCACAATACAGCAAGACGGCGAGACCATTGAATAAATTGACATCAGAATCAGTCCCCTTCAAGTGGACAGATGAGTGTGAGAACGCATTTAAAGTCATTAAAAGTAAATTGGTGAACCCTCCATTGCTGATACACCCACAGATAGGAGGCCATTTTTATGTATGAACAGACGCATCCAGGGTGGCCATAGGAGCAGCCATATGCCATATCGTGGACAACATATACAGACCAATAACATATTATGGGTACATGCTGGGAGCAGCCGAACTGAATTATGAGGATATGAGGATATGTTACAGCGTGGAAAGGTGACAATTGTCACCGATCATAAGCCCCTCATACCTTTGCTACAGAATGCCCCATCAGCGAGGCTGCGGCATTGGGCGCTAGCACTGACTGGGTTTGATTATGATATAATATACCAACCGGGGGTGACACATTACTTACAAGACTACCTGTCCAGAGAAACACCGGAAATACAGAACAGGGATGAGTCGGAAGTTAAGGAGGAATTCCAGCTTGAAATGGGGGCTGAGCTATGGTGCACAAAGGTCAAAAGAAAAAAACGGGTAGGCCTGAGACAAATGAAACACAGGGGGCTGAACAGGTGGAGCAAACAGGGAAGGCACAGGAGAAAGTGATAACAGATGTTAGTGTAAATCCGGGATGGAAAGAAAAATGATTGGGAGATGGCGAAAACAGTGATGGCCAGGGCTGACTCCATGGGAATGTCAGAAAATGACTTTGTAAATATAGAATAAATTCTGGAAAAAAGGGGTGCAAGGTGGCAGAGATACAACCAAGGATGGTGGTTCCAACAACAATGGTGGAAAGAGTGCTATATTTAATGCACAACGACATATTATGTGGTGGCCATGTAGGAGTACAGGCATTATCAGAAAAAAATGCTATCAAGGTTTTATTGGTAGAACATGTTACAAGACATCTCTAAGTACCTAAAGGCGTGTGACAGATGTGCCATGAGGAAAAGAGTGCCATATTTTCAAAATCATGGGAGACGCCTAATTACCCATGGGAGTGGGTACAGTGTGATTTCATAGGTCCGCTCACACCGTCGACAGACAATGATTTGTATGTGTTTTGACAGGATAGCCAGAGGCGTTTTGCACACCAGATTTAACTGTTGAAACGGCCGCAAATTATTTTTTGAAGTATATATTGTGCAAATGGTAAGGTGAGCCGAATACACAGAGACAGGGGACCATCATTCATAGCAAAGTTGTTTAGGGAAATAATGGCTAGGCTGGCATGTAGGCACAGCATGACTAGCGGACGCCTGCCAATGGGCAATGCTAGGATTGAAAAGATGCATAAAACTATAGCAAATGTAATAGCGTGCTACATAATGGACGACCATGCCACATGGTCTGAGCTGCTACCAGTGGCGCTATGGACAATGAGATCTACTGTTAGCGGCAGGACGCGTTTCTCGCCATATACACTACTGTTTGGTACAGATCCAATAGCTATGGGATTCCTAGAAAACAGACCAGTCCCACCTACTAGGGATGAACACGCGTGGTTTCACAGGATGAGACATTGCATCGATATGTTGAGTGATATGGCCTCGAGGTACACTAGTGAATATGAAGATGATAAAAGAGCGCGGATGGATAGGTTGGTGTGCTGGCCAGTTTTAAAGAGGGAGACCTTGTGTATCACTACAATACATATGTCCCGAAAGGAAAATCCACAAAATTCTTGGACAGATACAAAGGCCCTATAGAGTTATAGGATCCAGAAATTATAGAGGAATTGGAGGAAGATGTGCAGCTAGCAGATCAGGACATCGGCAAGGAGGAAGAGCGCATTGGGTAGAGAGAGTCCGTTGGCAGGCCCGTGATGGGCGAAGAAAATGAAATACCTCAGGGAAATACAGGTAAAATACCCCGCATAGGGATGAATACTGAAATACCCCGCATAGGGACGAATGAAAATAATCCTCCTGAGATGAATGGAATACCGCAGGGGGATACAGATGAAATACCCCGCATAGGGATGAATGAAAATAATCCTCCTGGGATGAATGGAATACCTCAGGGGAATACAGGTGAAATACCCCGTATAGGGACAGATACTGAAATGCCCCGCATAGGGATGAAAAAGGATGATCCTCCTGAGATGACTGGAATACCTCAGGGAGATACAGGCGAAATACCCCACACAGGGATGAATAACGACAAACCCCATAATGGATCGAATGGAAATACACTAAATGGGCGGAATAAAGTACCCCAGGGCGACGTGAAGGAAATACCACATGTGGGGAGAATTGTGAATGGGGACACTGGGAAGGATAAGGTTCCCCAGGAAATGAATATTAAAAAATTGGCCAAAGGAGAGACACAGGTGATTAGCCCCAATGAACTGCAGAATTCTGATATAGATAAAGAACAGGTAGGGGATGGCCCCCACGCGGAGGTGACACAGACATTAGAGGTGTCTCGGCAGGATAAATATAATTTGAGAATCAGGACACCAGTAGACTATGCTGAGGAGCCTGACTCGGTAGAGCCTGAGGGTCGAAAAAGGGCAGTGTTAATAATATGTGTTAGAGCCCAGTTGTATAGTCACTTTGTATGCGGAACTTTCTGTTAATGCGGGGGGGGGGTGAAACTGCCACCTCCAGTGCCTTTGTATAGATACATGATAGGAGGTTGAGGAGACATGGATGAGAAACATGTGTGGGCACCTAACCCTAGTGAAAACATGTAGAAAATATGTTAGGAGCTGAGGGTGTATAGGCTGTTACATGAAGGGTGTAGGATTGGAGTGGCTGTGACGTGTTGAGGTGGATCCTTGGATAGATGGGATAATAGGCCGCCGGCTACAGGGAAGGAACGCATGATGACAGATGACATTGGGGAAAAGCCTCAAAGACGGCGGCCAAGGTCAAGGCCGTTTGGTCATAAAGATGGGGTGAAAGACCGGCCCATAACAATGGAGGCTAGAGGACATGTTGTGACGTCAGTAGATGCCGTTTGGAGACACATTGAAATGTTATGCAGAATGCAACATTAGCATAATGGGATGCATCGGTTTGCAGATATTATGGGGATGCAGACTGGAGGACATAGCACTCCAGCGCCCTACAGCAAGGTGACAGGACCAACATGTCATCATAGAAGGAAGTGATACTGAGATCTCTCACCAGTTGGTTGAGAACATGGGATCTTTATATGGCGGCAGACTTGGAAAGACGATCCACATTCGCAGCACAAGACAGAGTTGAGGCGGCCAAAGCCCCTGCACATGAAATATTGAGAAGCATGCGCGAGATGTCTACTGGAGAGCAGAGATGAGTAACCCCCGTGAGTGGGGCCGGGACCACCCCGACATCAAACAGGCCAGCATCTTTAACATCTGGAGGTGGTCGCTGAGGGCGCGTCTAGGGGCCCACAACATAATGTTGCAGCACATGGAAACTGGTGAGACGCTGGTTTATTCAGAGGCATATAGGTCACAGTTTGTGCAGATCTTTTTATTTATATACTCCAATTTAATCGAGAACAGCGACATACTTGATGAGGGATAAATCAGACAATTTCTGCATTTGAGCCTACATGACCCCAGAGGTCCAGTGAGAGCAGCCCAGGATATTATGTCCACTTTTGGTCTGCCTGGGCAATGTATGCCGGGGGTGCCAACGGAAGAAAGGGATCAGGCTGTAAGAGTGGCGGAACTAGAGCACAAGGAAAAGTAGGCCTATGATTGGTGCCGGGCTGATCAGATATGCTCATATTACATGTATATAGTTTTAGTTTAAAGTCTAAGGACTGGAGAGGTGGAATCCACAATATCTCATATATATATATATATATATATATATATATATATATATATATATATATATATATGAGATGTATGTCTATGTGTTTATATATATATATATATATATATATATATATATATATATATATAAACACATAGAGACATAAAAATAATATTACAAGTTAATACTACTAACATTGAGGCTGTATAGATTTTGTACATAGTGTAAGTAGCATAGCAGAAGTGGGGTGCATGCGCTGGGGAGCAGCTATAACTCACTCTAATGAGTGGACAGGATGCATGAGTGCACTGGGACGGTGCACTCAGGGGCCAATGGTCATAAAACTGCAGACATGTATATAGGGCCAGGCAATTAGAAGCAGAGGCACATTGACAGGAGAAGGAAGTGTGTGATGGGGGGCACCTACCAGAGACTCGACGGCTGTCGGTGGGACAGCTGATGCCTAGGCAGGAACGGCCTTCACTCGGAAACATCTGTAAATAATGTAAAGAATAGATAAAAGACAAGCGGGATGGTTCTGAGACATAAGATTGGTCCGAGTTTATTGTAGAAAGTAAGAGGGCCAACAGCTATAATGGGAGCCACTTGCTGCAGGCCTGCGGGGTTCAGATTTATTGCATATAAAATGCAGAGGAGGCCTTGCATGGGGTCTCGACTGTTGGTGATTAGGCATGGAGGAGTAAGTTGGAATAACAATGGAATTAGAGACTAGGGATAGTAAAATATGGAAGGTGTTTTACCATGTATATTCGGGGATGTGTCGAACAGAATGATGCCCATACAACACCACCCTTGCCAGCAAATATAAAAAGGGGACATTGCACCAGGAACTCGGGCAAGAAGCCGTTTATAAGACCGGCTATTATATGTAATGAACAGCAGATGAACAACATGGCTAATAATGCTCGAGGATATTTAACTGAACCCTTGATTCCGTCAGCGCCATATATATGTGTGGTGAGTGAATGGTGTCACTTACCTTAGTGAGAGTGTGATGGGGAGGAAGGCTGAGGCCACTGGTCGACTGAAGGTGCTGCATTATATTCATCAAGTCGTCCATGAAGCCGGCAGTGGAACCGGTCGGGTCATCAGGAGACACATACGGGGTGGAGTCGTCAAAGGGCACTGAGGAGCCGGAGGAGGTATAATGGCCATTATCACATCCGGGGCGACGGCGCTTGGGGGCTCTGGCGGAACGGGAGGAAGGTGTGATTGATTACCAGGGCCAATGGCTGGACCAGGGGATGGACCGGACACGGGACCGGTCAGATGTTGGCAGACTGGTGTTGTGGTTGTGTAGCTGTTGCAGGGTAGGAGAACAAGTGGAGCTTCCGCTGACTCCACCAACAGATCCCTCAGAGATGGCGTTACAGCACTTGTTGACACCGGAGGACCTGCCCCTGCGGTATTTGTGGCCGTTGTTGGCGATGCAAGGGCTGACATCGGACCGGGAGCAGCAGTAGATGATGGAGGATCAGGTGGTGATTTACCGGTATCGCCCCCATCACTTGTGTGTATACCAATGGTGGATGGTGAACGACAGGGATCGTTGATAGAAAGCAATAGATTTTCTGCTGTTTGGGTGGAGACTCCACATTTCTCTACTATTAAAGGTCTGCCTGAGCTCAGGGGTAGGTATCAACAGCCATGCCAACATGGGGGGAAAGCCTGGGAGTGGCCCGATTAGAGCAGGGACAAACAGCATGTAGGAGTGCCCCCTCTCTAGGATGTCAAAAGGCAATAACAGGCGAACCCCATCCGCAATAACAGTGCCATAAGAAGTCATGGTGGAGATTGGTGCACAGGTAGGAAGCTAGTAGAAGTGCAGCGAGGAGGCCCCCACACCTCATCTTATATACCACCTAGGACTAGAAAAATTACGAGCGTCTCCCAAATGAGGGGGCACATAGAACTAGAAAAAGGACTCAGGGGTCCCCAGCAGTGCGGGAGAAAAACAGAGGGTATGGACGCGCCAGTCCTCAGGAATCATTGCGACCTAAAATAAAAAGTAATATGGCTCCAGGGTACTGTAACTGATACAACATGTCCAAGGAACCAAGTCACAAGCGCAGGTTACGACCCGGGGAGAATATAAAAAAGCCCCCCATAGAAAAACATTGGCCGGAGGTCAGCGCGACAAAGTGTGAAGTGACAAGCAGTGGATTACCAGGGAGTACAGAACATGAGTCAGATGGTGTAATGAGGGGAGACTATACAATGTGGCGTTTTGGCTCCATGACTAAAATAGGCGTATATAGGTGGGATTTTGTTGGTGACATAGAGTCTACATTGATGTTAAAAGTGAAAGCAACAATGGGTCTTATGAACCTTACGGGTGAAAGATTGGAGCTGCTGGAAAATACTGTGATCATAGGAATGGGGGATATTGACAATTTGTATTGGTTTGTGGACACTCTGAATAAAGAGACAGAATGGAAAAAGAGGAATATTTGTCCACACAGTTGCAGTTTGCAGAACTCAAATCCTACGCGGCACATTTGGGCCTGCTCATATGCACTAAAATAGGGGCCATAATACACTATGTAAATGAACTAAGGGAATTAGATACAGTTCTGGCAGAGCTAAGAAAAATGGCTGAGGGGGAACTGTCAGCAAGGCTAGTGTCTCCAGAACACAGACTCATATCTAACAAAACACTACCCAAGGTTTACAGTGGCGTTTCAGGACCCAATGTTCTACTATAAAAATGCCGAGATTAAAGTATATAGGAGACACCGCAGAATGATGATAGAGATGAAGATCCCGGTGGTTAGTGAAGAACATAGATTCTGTGTATATAAGGTAGTGTCTTTCCCAGTGCCAGTGCCTATTGCAGACAAGCCAGCGGACGGAATACAGATTGTGGGCCTACCGTCGGAGATAGCTGTCAGCAGAAACAGACAGTATTACATTAATGAACCAGTGGTTTCATGGTCTCAGTGCCATGGAGGAGATGTGATGCTGTGCCCAGATGTACCACACATGCATAGGCTGTCAGACGACATGTGTATAGTGGGTCTGATAAGAGGAGACAGGACTGTGGTGGACAATCACTGCAATGTGCAGTATATAGTGTATATAGACTAGGGTGTGAATGTGCATATACAAGCACGGAATCGTGGATTCCATACAGTCTCAGTGGTTGTAAGAAAAGGAAAATAACCACAGAAATAGAGCTGGTACATAATGACCCGATTATGTCAGGGTTGGATGCAAGGGAATGGCAGCAGGCCAGAGTGAACGGAATACAGGTGAAGGTTTTGGGTCGGGACCCACTGGCACCCAAGAGACAGGCATCCGGACGGAAGATGCGCCTATGAACCTGTGGGCCTAAAGAAAGAATGCAGACGCAAACCAATTGGCGCGTGGGCCTAGATCTTAATAAGTCTGACTCAGAACTTTGGATTTCGTAAAAAGACTGTGAATACCCTAGAATAATGTGGATTCTGTAAAAAGACTGTGAATACCCTAGAATAATGTGAATTGTTATTTTATTGATAAGTGGGTATGATGGTACTCCATCATGATTATTCATCTTCCATGCAAAATACTACACTACTTAATAATAAGTTTAAAACAGATCGAGCTTGCCTACTGCCTTGTCTACCCTATGCCATTGTATAACACCATTAAGTAGGAGTTAATACCTAAATGAAAGAATATCAAATGAGTCATTACAACTGCTAGGAAAATCGGAGATTGTTATAATGAGACCCGTTGGATGGCAGGGTACGAATACATGATACTCATCTGTAAAAATGCCTGATTGTTTGGCAGACCTTCTATACTCTTTAATGCTTGATGTGTTAATGACTGAGGAGAAAGTCAATAAAGCCTTCAGTGAATAAGATATCTCTCACTCGTTTTGCTTTAAATCAAACTACTTCACAGCTTTTATAGGTGTACTGGGCTGATGTGGTAGTAGACTCTACCCACAAGCAAGCTAGCTCAAACCCCAAAACACTTTATTACTCATACATGCAACAGCAAGAATATAAGGCTAAAATAGCATGAATTTAATAGGCAATCCTCACAGTACACTACATGGCATTTCTTAACAGTGCTAAATGAATTAAACTATGAAAAATGCCCTCTAGACGTCCTTGACATTGGTTCTATAAATTCTGGGACCAACATTCAGTGAGTGACGAGCTTTAAACATCACCTACATTTATATACAAACATGTTACCGATGGAAAACAAATACCTATCCTCTAATTGAGATATATGAATCAAATGAGATATATGAATCAAAATGAAGTGGCGATTCATTTGCTGAACCTATTGATTAACCCAAATGAAGACATAATAGTGACATAAACACTGTCTTCCCTTTTTGTGCCCAGAATTATTTGAAGCTTTTACATTATTTCACAATTGTATCACCTAGTTGATAAGACCATGTGTTACTTTGATCTTCTCCTCTGATATGGGCTCTGCAGTACATTTTCCCAATACTCATAACCCAGTGAACAATGCTGAAGACTTTCTGTTAATGGCAGGGTATTTCTGGTCAGGTCTGGTAACCATAGTTACCAAAACCTTCCATTTGTTGTTATTTTACTAGTATATGGTCTCTCTTGTGCTATATAATCATATATTATAGCCATAATCCCTACAATCCTGAGAGCTTAGAGAACTTGCAAAGCAAATTCTGCCTGCATGGGTACTGCCAATTAGGGAACATAATGTGTTAGTAACACTGCATGGCATATCATTATTGATATGATCAGTTGTTGTAAAATCTAATGGGAGTATGGGAAATTGTGTGTGTATGACCCATCATCATTTTGGTAACATGTCAGATGTTAATTCCCTGGATAAATCACAAAAAATGACAGCTCATTTTCAGTTTTTGACTCCCTGTGCCTGCTATAATAGAGATAGAGCCAAATGGATGGTTGTATCCTAACTAGGGGGTGTGGATGGGGGGTCCCCCATGTCACATGTCGATTTGAAAATATGGCCATGTCCCCATGTCAATTTTAAGAAATGGTCATGTTACCATGTCGATTTTAAGAAATTGTTCATGTCACCATGTCGATTTTAAGAAATTGTTCATGTCCCATGTCACTAAGCCTAAAATAGCCCATGTCACCATGTCGATTTTAGTGGTCCACACCCATTAACTAGGAAGTCATAAGCATTCCAAAGAGGGTCTAACTTTGCAGATTGGACCAGTAGAAGTTTCTGGGTGAAAATGCCATTCAATATACATGCATTTAAGCCCAAAACCGCGCTTAAATGCGCGCTTGGGCACCTAGGGGTTAAACAGAGGACAAATAGGCCCATTGATCGTTGACGTTAGCCGACCCACCTGTACCTGTCCTGCTTTCCCTCGACACCATCTATTATTCAAGATGCACGCGACCCTCTGGGAAGCTGGTACCTATTGGTCAACCCTCACCCAACCCAGCTGAGCGCCAGGCACCAGTTAAGACCGGAAGTGCTTCCATATTCAAGGCCAGGCATGCGCATAGCTGATGAGGGGGAATGACGTCACAGGTAGTCCATTGCCCCACTTTTGTGTAGGTCGGGCCACTATGAACACATTCGAGGGTACTACCCTATAAACACATTGATTCCAACATAGCCAAGAACCTTGAGTGGATTGCTGTAAGATCAAATGTATGAGTGTACCTACAAAGAATTGTCACTGCCTGATGTTATCTCATCAGCAGCAATTCTCATATTCTGATGAGCCGAGCCAAATATAGAATGAAGACTTCAAAAACATAAACCATTTATTCCAGAGCACAGCATATGTGTTTTCATGGTTGTGTAGTGGACAGGACATAATCTCAGCAAAGTGTACACATTCGATCTGCCCGTGACACCTCATGCTATATTTTACATTACCATCTTCTAAAATAAAGGGGAGACATTCAGGAGTGCCATCTACACTTCCCACATTTGGTAAGGGTGACATCTGATTAGGCCTTTTAACAATTGCTTTTAGTCCTTTTTTCCAATATCTATATCATCAAAGATTCTCGCCAAGTACGTTTATATCTCTTTGGTTGTTTTCTGTTGTTGTTTTCCTTTTTCCTTTCCAAAATCGTATGGGCATTTGTGAGGTTAGCCATGTTTGCTAGGTAGATAAGGATGTACAGTTAATTCTAATGCTGCATGACCGACTGTTCAATGAAATAAAATCGTCCGAGTAAACCTCTTTAAAGTTTTGGCAACGGTCCACAGCAGCCTATACCGACAGAAGACCGGGTTTATTTCTTAATGACTCCATAGAGATGTCTGAATAATTAACACCGAACCAGAGCTACAGCAAAAAGAGCTCTCTCAGCACTGGTCCCCCACGGGAATCCAGGGCGTAATGATTGTGTTGTTGGCATTAGGCATCTCCAGCTGGAGATTCTAAGAATTACTATATAAAGAGGAGTTGCCTTCACCCCCCCCCCTCCCCTACTAGAGCTATACATTGATATATCGTGCGGATCCCCACTACTGCATGCCTTGCCCGGATCATTCAAAAATAGCAAGCTGCAACTGCAACCCTTTGTAGACGACCGTTCTGTTTATCTACCTGTCCTTAGCAGAACATGGAAGATAGGTCACTTTTGGCGAGTTAGGTCATGTATATGGTAAGGTAGAAGCTAATACTGCTCAGTAGCATGTCTCCGTGGGACAATCCTAAAACACAAATATCTGTGTAAGGATAACGCTATCTGTATCAAATTTAATGTATCAAAAAGCTGTATAGCTTCGTGAGTATCAAAGACACGTCAGATTCCCCTTTACGTTAAGTGTATTAACATGACTTATATGGGATAACGTCCCCATGTGGAGCTGGGACCTTCATGATTAGGGCATGGAGAAGGAGACAAGCTATAATTATAGCACCTGGAATAGCAGAATAGCAAAAAGCAATTATCAACATCGTGAGTTATCGTATGATGTATTGCATATAAGTGAGTATCAGTGCCCATATGTGTAAGCCCGGGAATACATGCTGGTGGTCTGCCACAGGATTCCTCCTCAGTGAATCATGTCTGAGTTATTAGAGACTGTGGTTTGTCCCTGTCCTCGGCAAATAGACGAAGACGAAGCAAACATTAAAATGGGCTTAAAGTAAGTATTCTTTATTGCTGAAAATTCGAAAACAGCACAGGAATTCAATCTCTACTCATTTAACAATAAATAGGACAGTGCGTGTGAATTTATAGAGCCACATTATTACTTAATTGGGGCTAGAATGTCCCGTGGAGGTTTGAACAGAAATTTAGAACAGGATTTATAGTGGTACATTGAGACAGTCTGTATTCTCGAGGAGACACCCAGTCTGACATGAATACATGACAAAGCAAACGGATTTAGAGTTAGACCCCTTCTCGAGACATATATGGGGTAACTAATGACGGGCAGATCTGGCGGACACCTTCTAAACATTAAGTTTTTCTTGCACAGATTCTAGCTATAACCCGGAGCTATAGCCTTTCAACTTCTGCCTAAAACTCGTTATCCTATCATGTGCATGCAATTATATACATTGATATCATGTATAATCGTTAGATACCTTTTCTTGATGTGATATGTGCGAATATTCCTCTAAGGCAAGGGTTATTATGATAATTAATATATATATATATATATATATATATATATATATATATATATATATATATATATATATATATATATATATATATATATACATGTGCGTCATTCCAAGATTTACTGCACATGTGGTTCCTTGGGCATATAATAGCTAGGGAAACACTTCTACACCACCAATAATATTTATATTCCTTAGTGGGAGTCATAGCTAAGATTTCCATATGGTTTGGGTGAGTCTTGGGGTATAATTTCTTTTTTTTTGTGCATTTAATTATTAATTTTCAAGAGTGGAATGTTACTGATAGAGTCCATCTAACCTGGTTAGGAAATGTCATCAGTCTTCTTATTATATGCAATCAAGAGGTACCCTGGGGGGTCTTCCATAAAAAAAAATTATGTACTCTAGGAATTACCCATGCCAGAAACATATAAGTGATTTTCAATGCACACCGTGATCAGTAACGTTCCAGGGACGTTACTGATGGTTACAGAAATTACTGGACGGTCAAAGTTATATTTTCATAGTATCAACCTACCACCTTGTATAGTGTTTGTAGCATTTCTTCTCAATTGTAGACGTGTCTGGCTTATGTGAAAAGAGTACTTGGTGTATGTAAAGATACGATATAGCACCACAAATGAATAGGGAATGTTACTGATGGCTACAAGCATTTTTGAGATGATTAGTGTTCTACTTTTATAGTAGCAACCTGTTATCTGCAACCTGTTATCTTGTATGGTGTTTCTATCCTTTGTATTCAATTGTAGACATGTTTAGCTTATGAGAAAAGACTATTTGGTGTATGGAAAGATATATTTTAGCACCATATGGGATGTGCGAGTAGTGACAAATGTACAAAAAGTTGTGATTTTCAATTTTCAAAGTGATCTTAGACACCAAAGATGGACCTTGTGCATGTTTAAATGACTCTAGATATGCAGTACAAACTCTTTTATCATTGTTTATGTGATTCCAATGGAATATGATGAAGTATAGATGAGCTGTGGCCTTTCTTTGAGAGGTTAATGAATAGGGAATGTTACTAATGGTACATGTGATATGGCCTCTACGCAGGTGCTGACTATGCAGTACAAGTATAATAATATCAGGCTAATTGTAATTATTCTGTACAGTAGTTCTACTAGAAACAATGGACAGTTAATGTAGTCATGGTATGAACGATTTTGAATGAGCTAGGCTAAAGTTAAGAAATGGGAGAATAAATTCCCAAATTTTCAGAGTTTCCAATTTTTTTCCGCCAATGCGTAACTTCAAGAGTTTTCGAGCCTCACTTTAACTTTTTGGTATACATAAAGGCATAGATTGTACCAGTCTGGCTACAATATTTGGTGTTTCTAGGCGTCTTATTAGTGGTGTTATTCATGTTTGATTGATCACGATCAGTAACGTTCCCCTTTTTTAGAAGGTTTTATGGCATCTGTGATAAAAACTGACATCTTATGAGTTGGATCCTTGATATATATATATATATATATATATATATATATATATATATATATATATTATATATTATATATTATATATATATATATATAGTAGCGTTTTCCGACTCTATGGTTAATAAAGAATTACACAACTCCGACAGCTTGACTTCAGTGTCTTTTATTTCCTGGCAGTCCTCGCCACACCATCTAAGTCTTGTATCGTGTATATATTAATCCGGAGGTAAGCCTTTTAGAGTTCTGCTCCTCTCTGTCTGCAACTCGGAACTAACTGATCGGAGTAACAACTCCCTTATTTATACATAGGCAGATACTCCGACCCCGGCCTGCTTTACGGCAGGCCAGCGTCGGAGGATCTCCTCCGCCGACTACTATTGCCGACGTAACCGCGTTACTTCAGGACCGCTGGCCTCGCCGCCCCCACACCAGGATGGTTTCGGCTCCGCCAACGGCCCCTCCGTCTCCGCCACACTCTCCCCAACTAATCTATAGCCTTACCGGGAGAAAGAGTGTGATATTACCCTCCTGCAGATGGGTTTCCAATTTTGAATAATCCTGCCACGCCATGGCCCCTGGGCATTTAAGTAAATAGCTACACATATCACACACATAGTAAATCCTACTTAAACCTCCTCTGTAGGCGGCATAAACTACTAAGTAAACCGAATCCGCCGTCCCCTATGCGGAGTATAACCATAACAACAACTTTTATACAATAATACGACGTCATTTCGTCTGGATCCGGCAGACATCCTCCGCCTCCCTTCGGTGGAGCGTTCCCCGCCGCCCCTCCGTCAGCCAGGGTCCTCCGGCTCCTCCGCCCGTCCGCCTCCCCCTTCTCCGCCGCCCTCCGGATCGCCTCAGGATGTCTTGTCGCCGCCCTCGTTGGTTCCAGCCTTGGTCGTCCGCGCCGCCAAAGTCTTCGGCCACCGCTGTCCGCAGCGGCTGCAGCATCCCTTCTGACCACGGCCATAACGGGTCCGGGTAACATGGACCAGTTCAATATCTCCATTGGGGAGAGTGTGAACGGAGGAAGATTGCAGTCCCCCGGGTATAACCCTCATCTCAGGTCCTAGGGTCCGAGGCTGCCCCAATCATCTAGAGTGTTCCTTGAGGGCCTCCGGCCCGGTAAAATCCGAATGCCATGGCATAGCCCCATCCTCCTCCGCCTCCTCGTCCCTATTGTCCCCCGCTTTATCTCCTCGTTGATCTAGCTCCTCCTCCTTGGCATCGCTGAGTACGGCCAGGAACTGGGCTTTCAGTTTAGGGCAGGATTGTACGTATGCCGGGATGGCCACCTCCTCTGACTCCTCGCTGGTTTCATCCTCCCCTTCCACCTCCTCCGCCTCATCACCCCCCCCCGCACCCCCTCCGCCTCACCCTTCTCCGGCAACTCAGGCGTCACGATTGTAACTGTCTTCAGGATGGGTTTCGGTTTGCTAGGGGAAGGTTTACTCATATCCTCATAGGAGGGCAACGTCTCGGGACTGGCACCGGAGAGGGTGGGTTTGGGCTTGTTGACTAGTTCGTAAGGGGGCTGCTTCTCGGGGCTAGAGTCCAGCCCATTTCCCCCTAGTCCCAAGCTCTCTCCGTCCTCCCCACTCGTGGCGGAGATGTCCTCGTAGGCAGCCGACTTGATGGAGGTTCGGGAGGTCGGAGTGTCCTTCTTGGTTTCCTCGTACTCCGCCTCCAGGGCTCTCACATTGACCTCCCCTAGAGGCACCTCCCGTTGCATTCGTAACAGAGTCTTGGTGGGGGTCTCCCCCGCCTGTCCATATCTCTCTACCAGTAATCCTATGACGAACTTCAGTTTCCCCGCCATTTCTTCGTCTATTTCCACCTCCCCCCGCTCAGTAGAGGTGTCAGGTCGGGTATCCCCGTGGTCAGTGGCGGGGTGGAGGGTCCCGCTTCCTCCTCCGCCTGCCACTCCTTACCCCGTGGGGATTGTCTCTTCCTCTTTTCCGCCGATTCCTCCCCCCCCCTCCGGCTCGAAGGCCCTCTTGACCCCCTTCCCTGACGTACTCCGGGTGGACCTGACGGAGAGACAGCTCTGGGGTGTGCTGGTCCCCTCCACGCGGAATCCCAGCAATTGCTCCAAGTATTTGGAGGCGACAGCAGCCTCCGTCTCCTCCTCCAACGTTATTCCCGGCGACGCCATGCCGCTGAAGGTAGATCCACTGGGGCTGTCCCCTGCACCCCCTCCACCCGCCGAGGTGCCCTGCAGCGGCGAGGGGACCACGGGCTTGGAGGCGGCGTTTACTGGTTTCTTTTTCTTGGCCACCGCACTCCCCTTCTTCCTCTTTGTGGTGGGGAACTTGACAGCTTCCTCCGGGCTAGTTGGGGCGGCCACGAGGCTACTGTCCGCCGAGGATCCTCCCGCCTCCGTTGCCCGGCCCATCGGTAGCATCCTGCACTCCTCCGGCGGCTGCCAGTCCTCCAGCTCGGGGTGAATACGCGTGATGTGTCGCCGGAGATCATCCACCTGGATCTTGGCTACCATGTACTCACACTTAGGGCACTGGTAGCCCTCTTGCATCTCGTCGTGAGTGCGGAGATGGCGGTTCATCCCATCGGATCTCATGAAGTACCACTGCTTGGAGTCCCCCCTTTTCCGGCAGATCTCGCACCGATACTTCGGCAGCTCCACCCCGTCTACCCACTCCGTGGGGACCGGCTTCTGGTCTCTGTTTTTGAAGACAGGCATTACTAGTTGTGGCGTTGTCCATAGGCTAACAGGAATTGAAGGGTGAGGCGGATAGCGCTCCCTTGTATTCCCCCCGGTGGTCACGCCCCCTTCTCCTACTCCTCCAATCACCGTCCCCTGGGTCAGGCCACCCTCCGTCACCACGCCGTGGGAAACCCCCGATTGCATCATAGCCTTACTCCGCACACTGTTGTCGCCAGTGGCGCCTCCGCTCTCCCGTGCCTGCTGTGAACCGTGGGAACGTGATCCGCGGTCAGCCGAGGACCTCCGCCTACGATAGCTCCCACTCCGACTCCGGCTCTCCGAGTCCCTCCTCCCATGTCTGGCTGCCTCCGTCCGGGCAGACACTCCGTCCCTTCTGTGGCCACTAGTGGAGCGGTTAGAACCACCAACCGTGTGTCATCTCCGGCCTGCATTGTAGACTGACCGTTAACGGCCCTTCCCCCGCCTTTTATTGGGGAGAACTTGTTATGAGGGTTGCTTAGCGACTCCCGCCTCTCCGGCCCTACTCCGCTAGGCGGCACTCTGGCCGCCGGCCGGCCGGCCTCACCGCCCGCCGTTGAGGAATTTGGAGCCTGGCCTCCCGACCTCCCCTTCGTCATGGCTGTTCTGCAGCGTCCAACCCTCCTGGCTTCCCTCTCTTCGTTTTCATGGTTGTTGTAGATGGCTTCCTCGATCATTTCGTAAATAAACCATCTTTCCCTATGCTTCTCCCTGATTCTCCTCCGGCCAGGATCCGCCGCCCTCCTTAATCTTTCTGCCCTGATTTCCTCGTTTTGGCCATGGTTCCGCCTTCTGCGGGCCAACTCACTCTCATCACTCACCCCCTCTTCATCCGACTCGCCCATCTCGGGGAGGGACCATTCCTCGTAGGGAGGGTCCTCCTCTGGTTCTACCCCCCTCCATTGTGACGTTTCGGCTTCTTTCTTCAACCTTCTTTCATTTTCCAGCCATACATCGCACCAGTCGCGGCTTTCTTGACTCATCTTGCTTTTGCAGCTCCTCCACTCCGCCCCAGGGTAAGTATCCAGTTGAGGCGCCAGTCTGACGGCCCGGGCTACGCTGGTTCCGGCAGGCTTCGGTGCACTCCTCCGCAGACCTTCTTTCCGCTTTCCTTTATCCGCTGCCCCTCCCTTACTGGTTTCAGTTATTTGATGTCTCTTTTTCTCTTTGCAGGTCAGCAGTTTCGCCTCCAGGTCAGCTCCAGTCTCCGGGGTCACCTGAACCAGCCGGATGGTGCCCCCTCCGGATCCTTCTTCCTCCTCGTCTGAATTGTCAGAAGATAGGGGCTCGGCCTCCCTTGTTTCATCCTCCATGGGAACATCCTTCGCCGTGGCCCGCGCCGGGGCCAGTTTTAGGGCGTCGTAATGGACTACCCTGGTAGTTTTTCCTTTTTTAATTGTATACACCGCCTCCCCTAAGCACCCCACTATCTCCCATGGGCCTGTCCAATAGCTCTGGAGTTTAGGTGTCAGGCCCCTCTTCCGGAGAGGGTGGTAGTAGAAGACCCTGCCCCCGACAGGGAATTCGCCTGCCGAGGCTCTTGCATCATAGTTCCTCTGTTGCCTGCAGAGGGACCTTCCGAGGGCCTCCCTAGCGACGGAGTATGCTTTTGCCATGGTGGTTTGTAATTCGGCCACATAACCGACTCCTCCCCCTACATTGGGCTCCAGTGGGTAAACCAAATCCAGGGGAATGACCGTTTCCCACCACAAAATCAGAAGATTGGGGGACAACCCCGTGGAGGCGTGTGCGGAGGAGCGATACGCCGCCATTACGAATGGCAGCCGCCGGTCCCAGTCCCGTTGGTCCTCCGCCACCACAGTCGCCAGCAGCATTTCAATTGTTCTGTTGGCCCGCTCCACCATCCCATCGCTTTGGGGCCTAAAGGAACAGGTTCTGGTCTGCCTGACTTCCAGTAAGGCCACCATTTCCCTGAATAGTCCTGACTGGAAGTTCTTGCCCTGATCTGTGTGCACCTCCGCCGGGGCTCCAAATCTACAGATGAACTCCTCCACCACAGCCCTGGCCACCGTAGGTGCCTCCTGGTTGGGTAAAGCGTACGCTTCCGTCCATTTAGTGAAGTAGTCCGCCGCCACCAAAATATATTGGTTCCCGGTGGAGGACAAGGGCAATGGACCCATCACGTCTAGAGCTATCCTCTGTAGGGGTAGTCCAGCACCCACATGTCCCATTGGTGCCCGGTGCGGAGGTGGAGCCGCCTTCCTCCGGACACAGGGTTCACAGCTGGCGCACCACAGGGTCACATCCCTCCTGAAGTCAGGCCAGTAGTAACCTGTCTGGAGGCGCCGGATGGTTTTATTGCGGCCCAGATGCCCCGCCAAGGGTTCTCCGTGGACCTCCCTGAGCACATCATTCCTGCTCAGGGCGGGTACAGCAATTTGGAAGCATCGTTCCCCCGCCGCGCCTTCCCACCACCGGCCCAGTATCCCTTTTTCTATACTCATGCGCCCCAATTGGGCATGCCAGGCCCTCAGCTCATAGCCCCAGGTCCGTCTTTCCTCCTCTGTGATGGTTGCCTCCCCGTTCACCCATGCTCTGACCCGAGTCAGCACAGTGTCCTCCGCTTGGAGTGTGCCCCACTCTCTCCCTGCCGGCGGAGTGGAGTCCTCTGCCGCCGGAGGCGCCCCCCGAACCATCTCCTGGCGTTGAGACCTTGTGAAAACCCGGCAATGCAGCAGCTCCTCCTCATCCTCTCGTCCACATTGCTTGCAGGGCTTCCTGGACAGCCCATCTGCATTCCCATGTAGTTTCCCCGGCCTATGCTGCACCACTATGTCGTAAGTACTTATAATCTGCAGCCATTGAGCCAGCTGGCCCTCCGGCTCCTTGAACTCCAACAGCCACCGCAGGGAGGCATGATCTGTTCAGACTACCACCCTCCTCCCTATTAGGTAATGCTTGAATTTCCTGAGGCCAAAGACTATAGCCAGCAGCTCCCTCCTTGTAACGCAATAGTTACGCTCCGGCCTGCTGAGAGTGCGGCTGCCATAGGCTAGGACCCTCTCTACCCCCGTCTGCTCCTGGGACAGTACCACTCCGAGGCCTGTGTCACTGGCGTCGGTGTCTAAGGTAAGCTGTCCCTCCGCCTGGGGGAAAGCTAGGATAGGGGCCTCGGTTAATCTCCTTTTTAGGTCTTGGAATGATGCCTCGCATTCCTCCGACCACCGGAACGTCCTCCCTTTCTCGGCCAGCGCACTCAGTGGTTTAGCCCTCGTAGAGAACTCGGGAACGAAGGTCCTGTAGTAGCCGGCTAGCCCCAGAAAACTCCGGACCTCCGTCACCGTGGTCGGAGTGGGCCACGACTGCACCGCCTCTATCTTTTCCGGATCTGTCTCTACTCCCGCCTCACTCACTTGGTGGCCCAGGAATAACACTCTGCGGTGAGCCAACTGGCATTTGGAGGGCTTGATTTTAAGCCCAGCATCCTCCAGCCTTTGAAGTACCTCCCCAAGCCGCTCCATATGTTCCTCGAAGGTGGCGGAGAATACGACTATGTCGTCTAGATAGACCAAACAAGTTTTCCACTGTAGTCCCCTCATGGCCACTTCCATCACCCTCTCGAAGGTGCCTGGTGCATTGCACAAACCGAAGGGCATTCTCCGGAATTGGAACAGCCCCCGGTGTGTCGTGAATGCTGTCTTCTCTTTATCCCCCTCCTCTATATCCAACTGCCAGTAGCTGCTGGCCAGATCCACTGACGAAAACCAAGCGGCCCCCGCCATGGTATCGAGACAATCTTCCACTCTAGGCAGGGGATAAGCATCCTTCACGGTGGCGGCATTGAGCCTCCGGTAGTCCACACAGAAGCGAGTGGTACCATCTTTTTTTCTTACTAGGACCACCGGAGAAGCCCACGGGCTAGTGGATGGCTCAATCACTCCGGCTTCCAACATCTTCTCCACCTCCTCTTCTACAGCCTCTCGTCTATGGGGTGCCAATCGCCTCGGCGGTTGTTTGATAGGTGGATGTACCCCCGTATGCTTGGCCAATTGAGTGTGCCCTTTGTCACCCTTATGCCTCTGAAATGCCCCCAGGTGTTTCCTTATAAGCCGTGCAAGCTCCTTTCTACGGTGAGCCTCCATCCCGCTCACTAGCCCGTCCACCAAGCGCTTTAGTTCCTCCGGCTCACCTCTCTCCACCATCCGGCACCATCCCTCTCCGGCCGTTGTCTCGCCTCCGCCTCTGCACTCCACTCGTTGAATGGCCCCTAGAGTCATGTCTTTATATATCACCACTGGCTCAGGACCGGGATTGAGCACCCTGACCCAAGTTGCCTTCCCCTCGGGGCATACCAGCCCCCGCCCCACCAGGAAGCTCGGTTCACCCTTGTGTCCGGCCATCCCTTCAATCATCCCGTCGTCCCCTTGTTGCCAGGGTCCGGCTAGAGTTCCCTCTAGCATGGCCTCCTGTCCGGATCCCAGCACCGCCGCTCGGGTGCTGACGATTCAGCATACAGAATCCTCCTCTGTCCACACTAGGCGCCCTTTTGCTACGTCGACCATTAGTTTGTTGGTGCGGAGGAACTCCGCCCCCAGGATTCCCTCCGTCCCGGTGTCGCTGACTACGAAACGCACATTGATAGTACGCCTCCCGATTTCCAGCTCTGTGTGCACTTCCCCTTTTATGTCCATAGGCCGCCCATCGACGGAGTAGATCTTCTCCGCCATTTCTCCCAGGCGTTCCCGTCCGCCCCACCTGCTCCACCATCCTTCGGAGACCAGATTAAGCGACGCACCAGTGTCCACCAGCAATTGGATGGGGGCCCCTGCCAGCCGACCCTCTACTATCAATCCTCCTCCGCCCCTCTCTCGGCGGCCCTGTATCACATTGATAGGCCCACTTCCCTCGACCTGTACTTGGCCTTTAGTATAGGTCGATTCTAGTTTCCCGCCGCCGGAGTAGCCTGTTCGCTCACCGGCCTGGATGCCTCCTTGGCCTTGATATTTGGACATTCTCGCTTGAAATGGCCTTCCTGTCCGCATCCGAAGCAAGCACCATTGCTTGGCTTTTTCTTCCTCCCCAACACCGCCGGATCATCCAACCTTTGAACTAACCGCTCCATCAACTCCGCCATTTTGCTCATTTCCTCCTTGTTGGACTTGAGGTGTTCATTTACTGACGCATCCGCCGCCCGCACTTTGTGGATATTCTCCTGCTCCACTTGTAGGTACGCCTCCCGCCCACCGCCATCATTACTGCGGATTGTAAATCTTTCGGTGTTGACTGATACACCCACTGCCTGAGTGGATTGTCGAGGCACAATAGGAATCTGTCGAGAGCTAAGGTGTCTGTCGTCCGGGCATCCGCCTCCGGATATGCTTACTTCGTGTACTTTTTCAGTTCTTCTTGTAACTCTTGCAGTCCCTCTCCCTTTCGCCGGACCCTAGTGCGGAGGAACGCTTTGTAGATCTCTTCCTGATTAGTAGGCTCAAACCTTTCCACGAGTGCCCTTCTTAACTCCTCATACCCCTCCGGCGTGGCTGGTTTCCTTCCCGTCAACAATCTCCGGGCTGCCCCCGACAGACTCAGGCCTAGGAACATACCCGCCTCCTCCGGCTTCCATCCATTTACTTTGACGCACAGGTCGAAGTGGTTGAGGTAGTCAGATAGGTCTGTGGTGCCATCATATTTAGCAGGTTTCACCACTGGCTTACCCTTTGCCTCCTTCTCCCCATCGGCACCTCCTCTCCAGCCGCCCTCCGGACGACCCATAACTCCTCTACCCTGCCGGAGATCTCCACCTTCCCCTACTTCGTCCTTATCCGCCTCCTCCGCACATCTCCCGGTTTCAGGGCGAACCTCGGCCGGTGCCCGCTTGCTCCCCTTCCTTGGGTTATTCATCTCCGCCTGCTCCTCCGGCCACCAAAGCACCTTTCCGCCATCGTCCCTTCCCGGGTTGAACCCCAGCCAGGCATTTGCATCACCCATTTTTCCTTTAGGGTGCCTCAGCCTCCGGGCCGCCGGTTTCTCCTCCCTCTCCCATGGCCACAGGTAGGGCTCCCTTTCTTTAACGTGTGGTTCCTCATATCCCGTGTCCGGTACCTCCTCCCGGGATGCTCTATTGGCGGGTTCTGCTTGTCTCTCCGGATTCATCTCTTCCGGCCTCACCACCCCTCTCTGCCGTAGCGTCACTTCCTCGTCCACCACTTCCAGCAAAACCCCTTTTTCCCACTTAATCTCCTCCGTATCCCTCTTCTCCACAGGTAAGTTTACCGTTTCTGAAGCCTCCGCCATCTTCTTTCTCTCGTGGGTCTTCAAACACCGCTGTCACCAATGTAGCGTTTTCCGACTCTATGGTTAATAAAGAATTACACAACTCCGACAGCTTGACTTCAGTGTCTTTTATTTCCTGGCAGTCCTCGCCACACCATCTAAGTCTTGTATCGTGTATATATTAATCCAGAGGTAAGCCTTTTAGAGCTCCTGTCTGCAACTCGGAACTAACTGATCGGAGTAACAACTCCCTTATTTATACATAGGCAGATACTCCGACCCCGGCCTGCTTTACGGCAGGCCAGCGTCAGAGGATCTCCTCCGCCGACTACTATTGCCGACGTAACCGCGTTACTTCAGGACCGCTGGCCTCGCCGCCCCCACACCAGGATGGTTTTGGCTCCGCCAACGGCCCCTCCGTCTCCGCCACAATATATATATATATATATATATATATATATATATATATATATATATATATGACACGATCTGCGAAAAAGGCCCTTAGTGCAGGGTGCTTTAAGGTCGCTATTCCCAGTACATGTCACATATATATATATATATATATATATATATATATATATATATATACTAATGAATTCCATGTATGCTTTCCATAAGCTTGTCTGTCCAATCTCCGCCATTAAATACCTGTTCCCGCTATCAGGTGCCCAATTAACACTTTTTCCAGCTTACATTTCACATAGTAAAGCAATACAACCATCAATACTGCCCTATCAACCTGTTAAACAAGTATTATGGTGGCCCTATATCTGTGCTTATAGGGCTCAGTAATTAGGCCTAGTGGGTCCGCCATTACTTGATCCGGCACTGGGTGAGATAAGTGCTGATAACAACCAGCATGATTAGTACCAGGTATTACATAATGTACCCAGAAAGCTCTGCAATAAATACAGGGACTTATCTGATTGGTCAATAATGCAACCCGGGTGATATAGAGCTGACCCAGGATACAATATCAACCAATGAGATGCCTCCCTCTATTCACTGCAGTATTTTTTGGGTACATTATGTAATAGCTGGTACCCACCATGCTGGTTGTTATCAGTCCTTATCTCACCAGCTCCCAGATAAAGCAATGGTGGACGCACTAGGCCTCAGTACTAAGCCCCATACCACGTTTATCACATTTCAGACCGCTTTGGGTGCCCAAACTGGATAATCACAGCTTTTATCACAGGATAGAGGCACTGAGAGTTGACACTTGAATATTGACAGTGTTCTTTTTCAATACTGTTCTTATATGTGACAGAAGCTATGACATAGCTTTGACAGTGGGATCGATCCAGGGACCTCGTGATATGAAGTTCTGCATCTTATCCATTAGGCTACGGGCTGGAAAATAGCGTTGGGCAGCTGGTGTTGGGTCAGATGAGTCCTATTTCTGGGACCCTATGGATACCATATATATATATATATATATATATATATATATATATATATATATATATTGTATGTCAGTGAATGCAGAATGCATTCTGATGCATTCTAATACATCCTAAAGGTGCAGACTGTGGTATAAACGCAATGTGTGATGATTATACTTGCATGCATGCCTTTTAGGTACTTGATGCCTCGTGCCTCTATCAGTACCTAAAAGGCAGGGAGCTATTGGGAGATAATCAGTAGCTAACCTACTTCTATATCCAATAGATGGATGCCAATCATAAGGTAACATGGTGGTATTAAGTGTTGGACCCGAATTTCACCTTCCTCTGTTTTCTGTTGAAAACATTACATGTGAGGAGGCAAGCAGAAAGGACACCCCATGGGCCATGTGCTGGTTTGTCATTTCTGCTTGCCTGCTCTTAATATTTTTCATAAATCCCAGGGGTCAAAACCAGTCTCCCATGTCATTCCTTCTTAGCAACAACACTCACGCGTGGCAAGGCGGTCTCTGGACTCTGATCGAGTTATTTGATTCAATCATTGTGTTGTGGCAACATGTTGATAATATTGTCAATTGCTTCAGAGACTGTGCAAGACACTCGCTAGGGCTTGAAACAAACAAAGCTGTGTATACACAGTTTGATTCAACGCTTAATTGGGAACATAGTTATATAAGTTGTATCATTTGATGCCTGACGTTGAGTATTGTGCAGGGCACAAAAGAAGCTCGCCGAGATGGGTTACACCCATCCGCACACTAAACTCATTAGCTGACACACCTAAAATATTATAATGTCAGCAAATGTTAATTACACATTGACGTGTGTTTTACATATCAAACACCTAGATATAGCAACGGACGTAGAAAGATGGACTCTGCGATTTACATAAGAGGCGATTCAAAGATTTTATCATTGCTATTGCATCATATGGCTTGAACTCCTCTCTGTCGATTTAATTTAACACCAAATCGTACCTATAAGGTCGAATCATTTTGGCCTCTCGAATCTCTGCGATTTCAGCCTGTTGCTATTTTGGAAGTATCGAACACAGGCACATTCTTGAGAGTTCAAGACAGAAAAGATTTAATACACAGAGATTTATGAATTAACCAAGGCATAATATCTCAAATGATCTATAAGAAAACACAGCAGTGACCTTGTGTTCTATGCCCCCCACTGCACTCATGTTGCAAATTGCGGAATTGGATTCCTGTGTGGATCCGGAATACATTGACCCCGTCGGACCCACCCAGACCTCCTCCCCTCTCCGGTGTGTTCTTCTACAGTAGGAGGTGTAGAACACAATCACACTGTTGCATTTGATTATAAAAGGTCCAACCCAACATGGCAATTTAGGGCTCCAATATCAAGAGGAAGAATAGAACATATAGGCCTTTATCTGTATTCATTTCTCGATGTATAACACATTTTCTGTCTTAGAATAGCAAAAGTGTGCTCGTGTCCTGTACTCCCTAAGTTACAAGTATACATATCTAGTCAGGCTGAATCCTACATTTTCTTATCAGTGGAGTTAAAAATTCAAATCACTGTACACTATATATATATGTATGTTAAGGTTCATTAGTTAATTTGACTAAGGGATAGATTCATGGTGGTGCCTCTGCCTCTGGTTTGAAACAGGATTTGTCTGGTCAGTGTCTACCATAAATAGTTCCATGGATATAAAAATGATAATGATTTTCAGGAGGTTCCCCATATATTTGAAGCTTTCAAAATCTAACATAACACTTGGCAAAATGTACCAAATAGTTTGATACATAGAGTGATGTGGAAATCTAGACAGTTGAGAGCTTATATATAATCTTTTGCATATTTTTTACATGTCTCGACATTAAGTAATTCATATTATATTATAATTTCAAAGAATCTGACATATCTGCCCATATATTTCTATACAGAATAATAAAAAATAAATAAATAAAAAATCCGACCTACACTATCAGCCTAGCTGTGGAAAGCTTATTATTGGGCACTACAGTGGGACTTGAGTGAGTACAAACCCATTAACTTGATTGGGGTTCGAGTGTAGGTGCTACAGTGGTATCTACTGCCTATTTACAATTCGGGCTGAGAGTGTACCGACCCTGCGTCTTTGAGTCATGTTACTGGAAACAAGAAAACTTTTTGGGCCCAATGCAGGATCAGTGGCTCAATGCAGCGATGCTACTTGGGATACCCTTAAAATAACAGTTTGAGGCAGCTCCCTAGACTCAGACATGGCCACCCATGAGTCAATAATCAACAGTGCCACTGCAAGTATATGTAGCGTTTAATCAATGTTATGAGACAGCGTAAGTGGGTTTATGGTTCAATATTCCACGACCCGCGCAGCGGGGAGTTATATTGAACCATGAACCCCTGAGTGCTGTCTCATAACATTGATTAATGCATTTATCTAACATTTATCCCCCATATGTATGAATTTCTTAGCTTACAACTCTGTTTTTAATGTAGGAGAAGACATTTTGTGAGTGCATTCGATCCGCATGGTTTGCCAAGCCGTCGTGGCCATGTTGTCACTCTGCCTGACATACCTCCACCTTTACACACATTTTTCAGGTAGAAGCCATGCATGTCATGTCCTGTACTTCTAGCAATGACAAATATACGATCTCTAGTTGGTGTTCGCCTACATTTTGTCTCCATTTTCTTCGAAATAAATGAGAATCCAATGATTTTACATAGCGATCCAATGCACACGGCCATTCCGTCTTGCGGGTAGGTGCCCGGATGTAACCTGACATACTTTCGACTGAAGAACTGGGTCAGCAAGCTGCAATGGTGGGAATCAAGATGTATCACTATGGAAAATCATTGAATTCTTATTTATTTCAAAGAAAATGGAGAAATTAGCCATGGCTTGTTCATCTAGGATATCTAAGGAAGTTTCCCTGTCAATAACTCCACCTGGCACCATTGGATTCTATGCTAACGAGGTGTGTAAACATCAGGTATGTCAGAAAAATTATTCAAATCCTTCATGTACATTGGTTTCTAGTACAGGTCGGCTTGGTATAGTGGACAGCGAGCTCGTCTCCTGCCACAGCGGCTGGGGATCGATTCCTCATAGAACCCTGAACATTTTTTAACTGGAAATGTATGGAGAGGTTGACTTTGTATACTCCTCCAATTTATTAACATGTCCAGGTTCAAACCAGCGCCTTCTTGAAGATACAGAAAAGGTCTCAGAATGTGGTTATGGCTTGATAATGAACCGTGAGTTATAAGAAAAAAGCACTGCCCAAGCCAAAATCGTTAGATAAGAAATACTTGCACACCCTGGTCTCTTATAACCACCCAGGTCTACAGGGGCATTGATCGCTGATCATTGATGTAAGTAAGTGCATTGGTCTTAATTAAATACTGGTCTCGTCTAAATAGCTCAGGGTAATTTACCAGCGAAATCAATGAGAGACCACCAGTAGTTTATACAGACAAAGCTAGGGCATGTACGTAACTATAGTTAGGTCTAGGTACGTTTGGTAACTGGAGAAATGCGTTTGCCGCCAGGGAGAACTCTTTACGAGGCAATTTAGATGGTGAGTAGGGTAGCTGCAGGCAGCCAACGTCCTTCTACTTCAACCCCACTTCTGTTCCTGTTTGTTCATGTTAATGAATGCTACAGTGAAGAATATTTGCATGTACTTGCTGTATTGTTTGTGGTAAAGCATGCTGTAAGAAAGGGACAGGTTTACGTAAGTCAGCAGAAAGATATTGTATTAAAAGTCGAGGTATGTGATCGAGATCGCAGAAGTGGCTGACTGGTTTATACCTTAGTCTAACAGCTGCCTTCTGATGAGTATTAACGCTGAAAGACTTTAAGATGCTGACCTGACGTGGCTATGAGAATCAGGGGTCAATATTGACAGTATGTACCTTTTTGGAAGCTCAAACTAACCAACCAACAAGCTTAGTATGGTTTCTTTATGGTTTTTCACTATCTTTGTGTTGCTTCTTTATATTTGTTTGTTTGTCTTCTTTTTTTTTAATCTCATTTAGACCTTAATGGCTCTGCCTTTACAATTTGAATCAATAGACCTGTCTGATTATCCACTCTATAAAAAAGTAGTCAAAGAGGAAACTGCGGTCCGCCATAAATGCCAAGTGTCACTGGAGTGTTTTTCACAAAGATAGAATAAGCTATGCAATCACCTACTACGATATTGTGTAATGGCTCAGAGTAGCGTTCATGTTATATCATATGGGAAGCAAGATCAGTTTTAGATAATGTGTGAGAATAGCATTGTCTCCCAACTTTTACCTATGAAAGCCCAATGCCTCGTTAATTGCAGATATTGTGGTACATACTAGAAGGTGAATATCAACACGCAGAATACTGAGTGTAGAATGTTGTACTGAAGCTGGTGAATAGAATCGACCACATCTGTAGGAGAACAATGCATGGCAGTCTAACCGGAGGCTGGCGAATAAGCTGCCTAAGACGGTCAACAACTATCGAGAGAGGCAGATCTGGAAACAATGTGGGGGATAAAACCAAACAAGGCTTCATCACCCGCCGGTGCTCGAACTCCCCGCGGGGTGAGCACTGTCAGAGCAGGTAGGAACTAACTCACAGTTAACAACTCCCAATGAGCAACTCTCTACTCCCCATGGTAGCTAGCCATCTGTTTTTCCTGCTTTTCCTGGGCATATACAACCCCACCCCCTTTGCCCAGGTTTTGAATGGTTTGAGTGGGTGCCAAATATGGCATAAGTGAGATATACAACGAGGTGGTCACTGTATTCAATATACATGCATGTATTCAAAACAGACTGGCATGCAGCCTGTTGAAAATACACTGAATACACTGACCAACGAGGTGTATATCTATATACCACATATATTTCTGTCTGTCTCTGTCTGCCTCTCTCTCTCTCTCTCTCTCTCTCTCTCTCTCTCTCTCTCTCTCTCCCTCTCACTCACTCTGTCTCTGTCTCTGTCTCTGTCTCTCTGTCTCTGTCTCTCTGTCTCTCTCTGTCTCTCTGTCTCTGTCGGTCTGTCTGTCTGTCTGTCTGTCTCTCTCTCTCTCTCTCTCTCTCTCTCTCTCTCTCTCCATCGATCTATCGTTTTTGATTTATTGAAAATTCACATATGAAGGTCGAATCCCACATGGCGAAAAATGCTTCAAATATCTCTGCGATTTTGAGTCTGTTGCGATTTTGGTGACTACCCCAAATTCGCAAAGGGTATAACTACACAAGCACTCTTTTGTGATTTTAAGCCAGAGAATATATAATGCACAGAGATTTAAACATAAATAAAGGCAAAATAGTAACTGAATAAATGCAACAGTGTCCTTGTGTTCTATACACCCTATTATGATTATATCTCTTGTGAATTTGGGATAGGTACCGGTACCAAAACTGCAACGTTCAGATTCAAAATCACAGAGATATTCTAGCCATTTTTCGCCCTGTGGGATTCGACCTTGAGGGTTCATATTGACTCATACACAATCAACAACTACATCTGCCAGAGATATTTAGGTAGGCGGTTGACACCTTGACCTTCAAGGTAGCATCTGACACCAAAACGTTAATTGTTGACTCCACCGAAAGATGTTGTCGGAGTCTGAGATCTATAAGGTCATTGGACGTTGAAGTAGGTGTCTCAAGTGACACCTACCGTTGGTTGGTCGGTCGGCTACTCCCTGACAGTAGTTCCACCTGTCTGTGTTCTGTACACTACTGCTCCCTAAACCAACCACCTGCTTAAGTCTCATACTAGCAACATTCTATTCTCTCCATCTCCCATACGTTGTTGTAATATATTTTAATGGGTTTTTAATACCAGAAGTCTTCTGATCTCTCCCAACACAAGCCAAATTGTAAACAGATGTGAACGTATGAACATGCAGGATACCGATGACAGCGGTTTAACTAGTCCTCAGGACTACAGCACCTGCCGCGTCCGCGCTGACCTAGATACGCGCAGCCTACATGGAGACAGACGCGGTGCTGATGGGGGCATAGTCCTGAGGACTACCGCTAGTAGAAGCGAAGTGGCCTACAGCAGGGGGCAGCAGGGACTACAGATATAGTCCTGGGGACTTTACTTTAGTTCTGAGGACTAGGTAAGTACATGTTTAGTCCTCAGGACCAAACAGAGGTAGCCCTGGGACTATGAATCTGGTCCCCAGGGGACCATGACTGTTTCTCTAGTCTTGGGGACTACAGATATAACAGTCTAGTCCTGGACTGACTAGTCCTGAGGACCACTATATACAGTCCTCAGACCTAATTTTCTATCCCAGGGACTCATATTCACATTCATACTAACATTCATATCCTTTTTTTCATGTTTACATCCATATTTTTCCATCTCCTGATTGTGTTCATATTGACATTTGTCAAGATCTATAAAGTTATTGTACTGTTTCATATGTGACTTTCCTTTAGAAAATCAATAAAACTTGGTCTGCTATATAGCATTATTTGAATGAACATAGCAGTTCATAAATGCAATGAGCAAGTCCAAAAAAAAATGGAACAATGGCTGCTTTTTCACGCCCAGGGCTACACCTATTTGACTGTACAAACATGTTGACAGGCACCCCTGGGGCCTAGGGCATTGGTCCCAAGGACTGTGGCTCTAGTCCCAAGGACAATTTTCTAGTCCCCAGGACTGTATCTTTAGTCCCTGGGACTACACAGAGTAGTCATGGGGACTAAGAAGTAGTCCTCAGGACTAAATTTGAAGTCCTGGGGACTACATCCCTAGTCACAACTACATTAGACATCAATCAATGAATTAGTCCTCTAGTCCAGTAGATAGAGCATAAAGATTGGCACATTTGGCAGCAAGCATCAAAGTTTGTACATAGAGGCTTTTTGACGTGCTGAATCCATTTCCAAGAGGAAACATCATTTTTGAGTAACGTTTCTGCTCATAAATTGACATTGAAAATAAAAAGTATTAAATAATTATGAAATTCCATGAAAAATACCCAATACATTTTAAAAGAATTTATGAGCCTTCAAACCCACATAGAATAGCTACAACCCATCAGTATTCATTATCTAAAGTCCAAATCAGTAATGTTTTAATTGGCTGTCTGCATATTGATAACCTTATTTGCATATTTCAATCAGGTAGCTCTACAAGCAAACCTGAGTCACTCAGAGCCTCTCTTTGATACTTGGCATAGTGGTAGTTCTTTCACTAGCATTTAGTTTAATTGAGATAAAGTCATAGATATAATTAGACCTTTCCACATATACTGCTGACCCTAATTAGCATAATTTATGCAAAATAGAATGGACTAGGTATATGTGTCAAGCTTTCAAGTCATGTAGTAATCATAAATATATCAATCCATGTCAGCTTGGATATACATTCCATGATGACCAATCATTATTTGATTGATTTAGTTCATGATTCTGTGTCTGATTAGCATAATTTATACAAAATCATGGGGAAAATATGGTATGCTAATGTGTAATGTCAGAGCATGAAAGGTTGCAATATGAATAGATACCACTGGATATGAGAAACTAAGGCATGCAAATATTGCTTGTATTTTCCCTTCATATAAACCAACAGTATATATATTGATTGTCTGCATATCAATGACTCAATTGTATATTGTGATTAAGGAGCCCTTTATGTCACACTAGGAGGAAAGTATAGATGTCAGCTGGAATTCCGAAAGATAATTGTTGGTAGCCATATTTAGCATAAACAGTAATAGAGCAGACTAAAAAAGCTTCTATAGTAAATAGTCTATAGTAATGTGATGACAGCTTGCTGGACAGTGACGGGAGGGGGGGGGTAATTAGTAAGGGTCAGTATGTGTCAAAAATAACAGTATGTGGTAGTGCTGGGGGGATTGAAGGTTTATATGAAGTCTCACTGTCATGCCTATCTGCCTGCTTTCCTGAAAGCCTGAAACTTTGATTCTTGGACCTTTGAGTCAAGGGTCCTCTGCCCTTTCATCCTCAACCGCTGGTCAGTTTAGTGCAGGGGCTTCTCCTACTAAGGCTGGATACCAGGGAACCAGGGAACATATGCAGGACAGGGTTTCTCCCCTCCTATCACTGACCTTGGTCAGGTAAAGAGGGTGAGGGTCTTCTTGCAATTCCGGGTCATATGAAGCTATTCCATCCCCTGTTCCCCCAGATTAAAGTCTCAAGACAGTTTTGAAGAGTTATAAGTCCCCTGTGTAGCAGTATATGGTGGCACAATTAAGGCTTTCCTTTACAAAGAACCTTTTGCTTGTCCCAACCCCTTTCTTCTAAAGGTATTTTACTTGTATCAATTTGTTTATTACCTTTTGGCGATTCAAAACTACTTTATATCTTGATCCCTATTATCATGACATTAACAGATGTTAAGATAGCAGGTTTGAGTTAAGTTAAGTGGTCAGCACCCATAAACTATCCACTCTGGACAAATGACCCCAGTTAAAACAAAATTGTATGGGATATTGAGCAGAGTAGGTTCCTGATAATTTTCTACCCCATTAATAAAAAATGATATATAAGGTATAAATTCTTTGGGGGGGGGGGGTCGTAATAAAGTAGAAAGGTGTCATATTTGTTCAGCTACTCTCTTGAAACAGAGACAGAGGTGGGTCAGAGTGCTTAGTGCTTGAAAAAGGGTCACCACTTATGGCATTCCTATTCCTCTTTGTTATTTGGGCATGTTTCCCTCACTGGAGTTTGATATTCTCATTACTCAAGTGAGGCGATGTGATGGGTATTTTCCCTAGGTAACTTTATACAACTTTACTATGGTTGTTGAAAGGTATGTGGGCTAATGCCCGCCTGTGAGTCCTTACTTAGGTAAAAATAGTGCCCGCCTGTGAGTCCTTACTTAGGTAAAAGTAAAGGACAGTATGATATCATTATTAGGTGTTGAATGCTGCAGTTTGCCTATAACCTTGCTCGAGGGTATTTAGAAAAGTGGGGAAGTGAGGAGGAGTGTCAGGCCAACACCTCCAAGTTGCATATATATGGTTAGGGGAGTGGGGAAAGCCCTGATTTTCTATCCCCAGTGGTTAGGATAGTGGGGAAGCCCTGATTCCCACCCAAGGCCTCAATGTTTTATACATAGCATACAGCTTTATCTAGAGACATGCTACTATCAGACACTTTCTCTGACTTGAGCCTGTAAAATAATTGCAGGTGACTATAAATAGCTGTCCATCATCCTGGAAGTGGCATCATAAGAGGAGAGTGTGTGCCTTGTATTGAAGATTGAAGAATTTCATAGAGCAGCCTCTTTGAACTGTGGTACATGTATAGTACAACCTATCATTACATTAGCTTTAGCAGACTACTTCAGACAAGCACCAATGGAGGATCATTTTGTTGTTATGAGGATCTGTACCATGGTTTCAGGGGGTTCAGTCATAGTGCCAATTAAAACAGTGCTTGATGAATAAACCCATGAACTATGGCCATGAATGTATCAGGCAGACCTATACTGTATGATTGTAGGGTAGTAAACTAGTCATCAATATACAGACAGTAAAAGTATACATATTGATTATGGGTATAAAGGGGAAATACTATAGATATATTAGTATGCAATACTGCTTCCTGTGCTATTGCATAGATCATTAATTATGCAAATTAGGTATATCACATTTAATATACCTTTCAAACATGGTTATCATGAGGTTCATGTTTAGTTACTGTCCTAAAAGATGCTATGATGGATTGATATACTGTGATTACTGTATTGCTGAAAGCTTGATACATTTACCCAATAGTCCTTAAATTTCTATTTTGCATAGATTATTCTAATTAGGGTTAGCAATATCTATGTGTAAAACTTTAGCCAGTATGCAAAGACAATATCTAAATGGCAAAAGAATGCTAGAGAAATAGATATTTTCTGCCTTAATCTTTCAGAAAGGTCTGGCGGTCCAGGTTGGCATGTGGAATTAAGTAATAATAATATGCAAATTAGGTCATTAATCTGCAAACAATCAACATACAACATGTACATAATACCTATTAAGACTTAAGATGATAATAAGTTGTTGGTCCTGTCCAACTATTTTGAATGCCTTAAAATTTTTAATTTCTTTATTTAGTATTTATCAGTATTTTTCATAGATTTGAATAAATTAATATTAATCCTCATCATGATCAATGTTTATCACTAATGGTTATTTATATTATTCTTCTTAAAATAAATCAATTATTGTTCAAGGAATTATGGTATAAGCTGAGATGGATTGATATGTAAATTTATGTTTACTACCGGGTATATGATAGAACATTTATATCCAATAGTTCTATTTTGCATAAATTATGCTAATTAGAGTTAACAGTATATGTGTTTAAGTCTAATAATATACATGACTATATCAAAATTGGAACTAAATATACTAGTGAAGCTATCACTATGCCTTTGTCTCTAAGATGTGTACTGTTTCAGGTCGGCTTGTGAAGCTACCTAATAACAATATGCAAATTAGGTCATTGATATGCAGACAATGGATGCAAAAATGACTGATCAGGACATAAGATGATACACACAGGTGTGTTTCAGTTATTCTTTCTAGGTTTGAAGCCTTTCAACTTCTTATAAAATTCATTGGGTATTTTTCATGGAATTAAATAATTAATTAATACTTTTTATTTTCAATGTCAACTTATGAGTAGAAACTTTATTCGAAAATGATGTTTCCTCTTAGAAATGGATTCAGCACGTCAAAAAGCCCCTATGTGCAAACTTTGATGCTTGCTGCCAAATGTGCCAATTTTGGTCAAAATCCAGGCTCTATCTACTGCACTACTCAGAACCACATGCATTAATGTTTTTGTAGTCTTCAGGACTAAACAAGTAGTCCCTGAGTCTACAAATTAGTCCCCAGGGCTAAAAGCTTAGTCCTGGAGACTAATAGCACAGTCTTATACAAAGTCATGGGGTCTGCAAGGTAATTCATGGGAATGTACAATTAGTCCCTAGGACAATATCCTCATATTCTTAGTCCTGGGGACTAGGCTTTTGTCCTTAGGACTATGCTTTTATCCCCAGGACTTGACCGGTATAGTTTAGTTGTGGGCTAAACTATCCGGACTTAGGATGGCCTTACTAGCTACTAGTAGCATTATACTTCAGCATCGCATTATTAGCTATAGTCCTGAGGACTACCACTACGCCCAAGCACCTATGCTCACTGCGGGAGGCTCCACGCAGAGTCTGCGTATTTAGGTCAGCGCAGATGCGGCAGGCGCTGTAGTCCTGAGGACTAGCTAAACCGCTGTCATCGGTATCCTGCTATGAACACAGCCACTGACGCTACGCACAATGTTAAATCACAGGTGAATAATACATATTTACAAAAAAAAGTACTTGGTATCAGTAAGGTGATACACTGGAGTTATAAGTGTGGGCTATATTTCAACATATTACGTAATACCCTTCTCTGGTATGACCATACCAAATACATGTATGCACTCTTGATCCATTTCTAATCACAAATGCTCTCTCTCTCTTGCTCTCTTTCTCTCTCTCTCTCTCTCTCTCTCTCTCTTGCTCTTTAGGCAATATCCAACCACGGGTATCCAAGTCCGATGGTCGGGGACCCCAATGCTATAAATCCCGTAGGGAATCAAAAGGTGGAATGTGTCTAAAGTAAAAGGATCAAAGTGGAGAAAAAGCTATATTTTCTTTAATAACAAGGCTAGGGTGTAGCGGAAAAGTAGGTTCATGAGAGAATATGGATCTACATCCATAGGGGTTACAAAAATTTCCTTTTTTCTTTGATTTATATGGGGTCAAAGATCCAAATTACGGGCCCCTCACAATGTAAGTAGTATATAGTTGACTGGTAGAAAGTTGGCTTTGGAGCAGGCAATGTCTATTCACCTGATTAATAAGACGGTATATTAATGTGTAGGATCAGACTGATACTCCTTTACCTTGCTATAGTCATGCATTGACGCTAGGAACTCATTAAGACTGTATATCAATGTATAGGGTCAGACTGGTACTCCTTTACCTTGCTATAGTCGTGCATTGACGCATGGAATTCAACAAGACTGTATATTAATCTGTAGGGCCAGACTGATACCCCTCTACCTTGCTATAGTGTTGCATTGATGCTTGGAACTCAAAATTCCCTTCACGGCTGCATTTTGGAAGCTAACTTTCATATGTTTGAAAGGTGAAAATGAACATAACCATGATGATCGCCAGCTCGAGCGACCCTTAATCTATAGGTCACACTATGGGAAACTCCTATTATTAAGGCCCCTAGAGCCGGGGATTCCAACGGTTGGTGGCACTGTAAATGACCGGAAGGAGGGGATAGAAGATAGCCACAGGGAGTAGGGGGTGGAATGACCGGGAGGCAGGCCAGGGGCAGCAGCAGGAGGAAGGTACACTCACTGTATCACCTAACTAGGTCACTGTGTGTATCATTAAAGTCCTTCTATCTATCATATCCAACAAGATATGGCTTATCCATTCAAGGTACAGGACCATACATGCATGGTGTATACCTGTATGGATATTTGCATTAATGCCTTCAGCAGGAGGGTTTTAATTCCAGAGCTAGTACATTTCCTATATGTAAAATCTACTCCAACCCCTCCTTCCTGTGTGCTCACAGGCTGGGCATCAGCGAAGTGAGCATGGGAAAGCTATCTCGGAACTCCTGTATTAGTTAATATGTGTTAGTAATTATTCACTATTTGTCAGCAATTAGTCAATACATGGTAGTAGTTACTTACATTTTAGCATGTAGTTAATATATGTTAGTAATTGCTCACTATTTGTCAGCAATTATTCAATATATATGAATTAGTAATTACTCACTATTTGTCAGCAATTAGTCAATATATATATATATATATATATATATATATATATATATATATATATATATATATATATATCAGTATTTACTCATAATTTGTCAGCAATTAATCAATATATGTCAGTACTTAGTCCCTCTATATCAGCAATTATCAATACATGTCAGTATTTACTCACAATCTGTCAGCAATTAGTCAATATATACAGAGAAATAGCCATTGATTCAATTGTGCATCCTGCCTTGACTGGTATTTGTCTAAATATGTCAATATCTATGGACTATTTGTCAGCAATTAGTTAATATGTGTTAGTAATTATTCACTATTTGTCAGCAATTGGTCAAAACATGGTAGTAGTTACTTATATTTTATCAGCATTTAGTCAATATGTTTAGTAATTGTTCATTATTTGTCAGCAATTGGTCAATATATGTCAGTAATTACTGACTATTTGTCAGCAATTATTCAATATAATTTATATTAGCAATTATTCACTATCTGTCAGCAATTAGTCGATATATGTCAGTAATTGCTCACAATTTGTCAGAAATTAGTCAATATACGTCAGTAATTACTCACTCTTTGTCAGCAATTAGTCAATATATGTTAGTAATTATTCACTATTTATCAGAAATTTGTCAATATATGTCAGTAATTACTCAATCTTTGTCAGCAATAAGTCAGGATATCAATCCTGACTCAATCCTCTACCTATATATATATATATATATATATATATATATATATATATATATATATATATATATATAAATATATATATATGGGACTATATACTCCCAGGTATATATATATATATAATTAATAAGTGATATGTTGGTACTACTTTTCTCCAGGGCGCATGGTTTTCTATGGCGTCACACATAACATTTCCTCCAGTATATAAGCTACAGCAGTTGAACTAACGGTCAATTGGCTTCATATGCTCGGACAGCATACACCACGCTGGGTGGTGCTGGAAATTTTAAACTGTTTTCAGTTTTGTCGAGTTATTACGGTATTCACCCTAACACTATGGGTAGAAAAGGAGCTACAGGTGGCGGACCAAGGTCTAAAGCTAAGAAATCTCCTAGAAAAGTGAAAAATACAGCTAATTCTAGGAATTCGAGTGGTGTAAGATCCAATGGGGGTGGCCAGGAGCTATCTTCCCCGAATGCTACAGGGGCTGCATTGGACTCAACCGTTGACCAGACGATTGTAGAGTACTACTCGTATGGAGCAACAACTGGCTGATATCAAGTTTCTAATGAAGGGGCAGGCGCTAAACCGAACGGCTACTACAACAGCGGGTGGTGAAACGAGGACGGATCGTACACGTGGCGATGTTTGTAAACATTCTTCTAGCGACACAGTAACCAAGCAACGGGGGCGGGGCCGACAACAGTCACCAGACTACCGCGGGCTCCATAGCGACAGGAAAACATGACGCCATCTTGGATCCACAAGTCGTTCTTCGTCCTACCGTAGCATTTCGTCTAGTTCCTCGGCATCTATTGATTCAACATCTTCTAGAAATGGTTGTCGTCATACACATAGATCTAGAGGTATGTTTGACCAAAGGAATTTTCTTAAGAAGGGGGAGAAACTTGATAGTATTGAGAAATTACTATTGGTCAATGTATGTATGATGAAACAATTGATAGAAGAGGGGGAGGATGTCTTCGCTGTAGTAAAACACATAGAGGTGTTGGTGGAAAAATCTTCAACAAAGATATATACTCTCAAAGCCTTAGTGGCATACGATTCCTCTGTCAAAAACAGGGCAAATTCAGATGGTGTAGAGTCATTCAGTGATGTAAGGAGTAAAGATATTCTTAGACATCTATCATATGATGGGAAGGTTCAGGCCCAGAAGGTGGGGGTAGCCAAACCAAAAAGTCCAAACAATCCAGTCGCACTTGCTATGCTTTTAACAGGGCGGAGGGGTGTAAGGAGGACCCATGTAGATATCGACAGGCCTGTGATGTTTGTGGTTTGTCTAACCATGGCAAAGATAGGTGCCAGAAGAATAAGAAGGATTAGGATTTTGTTCTTAGGCAGGGTCCTATGTTAAAATCTGATGTATTGGTGCCTGGTTTTAATATAGTACATACGGTAGATCCTCCTAAGCCCCGTTCCTATCATTTTGGGTGAGAATAATAAAAATGGTATTAATGAGTCTTGTGAATTTACCAAGAATCTTTTTATATGCAGCTAGTGTAGCAACTAAGAGGAAAAGGTCTAAAATATGGTTACGTCCTGATTACCACATTCCTACGGATAAATCCTATGACGAGAAGAGTTACAGGGAATTAATGTATGGTATGCTTAATGTGCTTCAGAGTTTATTGCTTGCCAACAACCCACAGTTAACCGCCATGTCCTACCTGCAGCATATGAAATTTATCGCCCTCAGAGAAATTAAGCCCACATATTCTATGAAAGCCATGTGTCAGTATGAGTATGATGTGACTGACAAAGTTCTGAAGAAAGAAATCCGAGGTTTTGTAGCAGTGGAGCATTGTTCTATGGCGGAGAATCTTGGTATTGAAAAAACATTACCTTATATTAGAATGCAACAAGAATTAGACAAATCCATGAAGTTCCCGCAGCAGTTGAAATTCGCCAATCAGTCTTGCCAAGGTCAAGGTCGCTCACAGTCGAAATTCATGATCCCCTGCCCGGAGCATTTGTGCAAAAAATTTAATTTCACTGTCTGTGATTTTGTCAACTGTACCAAGCAGCACTCATGCGCAGTTTGTGGGGGACGCTCACACCCAGCCAAAAATTGCTACCAAAACCCCCAAAACTAGTCCACCAACCAGTATCAGGGCACATCAGGGAACCAGACACATTATTTTGGTCAGCAGCAAAATTACCAGCAGCTTGGTTACCAGGCCCCCCCCCCCCGGGTTCCCAGAGACAAGCCTGAGTGGAGCTAGCGGATGTGAATTTTTGCCCCTTTGATTCCATCCATGTGCACAATTGTGAGGAATTGCTATGTTCTGACAGTTTGAATGCCTTATTAGCTTTGTATGATAATTATGTGCCTTTGTGGGACTGTAACTATGTTCATATGGTCGCAGGTGTCCGTTCCCAACTCAAGCCGGCAGGGTGGAGAGACATGTTATTATTTGATATGGACCCTGATATTGATAGTCACTTCATCCTGGATGGGGTCATGAACGGTTTCAAAATAGTGGATCCCTATGCGGAAGTGGACGGTTATGAAACCCCCAACTATACCTAAGGCGTCAGGGGGCTTTTGCCCTATTATCGATGCAAGTCGCCCGATAGACAGATCGATTAATTCTTACATGAAACAAACCTTTCAACATTTTCAATTCACCAATTGACCCTACATTCTTTGCTACTGAAGCTCGGCTTCTATATGGCATACAAAAAGGTGGCAAGCCCTTCTAGAGTTCAGCAGTACCTAGGAATTGAGATTGATACGATCAATTTGAAGCTTAGATTACCAGAGGAGAAATTAGCAAAGTTGAAGCAGGAGATTGCGTTTTTCAATGGTCGCCGCAGGGCAACATGTAAGCAACTGCAAAGACTTCGTGGCATTCTGTCACATTGCTCCTCTTTGGTAAAAGGCGGTCGTACATTCTTACATCGAGTTATTGAGATGCTGAAAGGTTTTCAGAGTAAGCGGTATATATCCTTGACTAAAGGTTTTCACAAGGATTTAGATTGGTGGACATCATTCTCTAGATGGTTCAACGGGGAAGCCCGTATCATTGCGTCAGACACTGAGCAGGAGTTAACTCTATCCATGGATGCTTCAGGCAAGGATTATGGAGTTGAATGTATGGGGGACTGGTTGGCCAGAGCATGGCATGGTTCTTTGGAAAATGTGGTAGACTTCCATGGTCATATGCGACCAGAACCGGATATGGCCATTCCAGGCAACATAAATGTGCAGGAGTTCTACCCTCTAATTGAGTCTCTGGAGGTGGGGCCCTATATTCAGAAATAACAAGGTCATTGTGAACTCAGACAATACCCAAGTAGTGGCAGCAATAAACTCAGGGTGCAGTGAAAATAAGGTTGCTATGGCTATCTTGAGGCGAGTCTTCTGGCTATCAGTGTTGTACCTCAATGTGGTGGCGGATAAATTACCAAGATTGCTGGATGGTAGCGCAGATTTTCCTCTATTTTTATGTTGTAGTGGTTTCCCAGCAGTGTATGAAGTTGGATAGGCTAGCAGCAGAGGCTAGAGCCTTCGTTTGGTCTCCATCAACCTGGCGCACAAAGTCATCTCAGTGGAAGCGCTTTATTGTGTTCTGCACTTGGCTCGGAGTGAGAGTTCTCCCCACGGATGTGCTAACTATGACTTGTTATATTATGTACCTTTCTGACTGTTTGAGCTACAGCACTATAGATAATTATGTGAGCGGTGTAATAAGCTTAAACTGCTATTTTGGTTACGAGATAGGCTGGATCCGCCAAGAGTTTGCCTTCAGTTCGGCACTTCACGGTATGCCCAGAATATTGGGCCATCCAATCCCTGCGAGGGTTACTTTAACTTTGGCAAACTTGTGGGATATGTTCAGATCGATTGATTTATCAAACCGTAACAATTGTGTTATGTGGGCATGTATAGTTCTGAGTTTTCGCTCCTTGCTGAGGAAAAGCAACCTGGTACCTAATTCAATTTCTGACTTGTCAGGCCACTTCCTGAAAAGGAAGTCAGTCACCTTTCACTCATGGGGCATGTTGCTTGAGATTAGCAGTTCAAAGACAATCCAATATGGGCAGAGAGTGCATCTGGTCCCCATAACCTACATGCCGGGATCACCTTTCTGTGCGACCTCATTGATTCGGAAACATATGATTGACGTTCGCGCTTCACCAGACTCACCATTATTTATTATTCATAAAGGAGGGCGAGAAGTTCCCCTCAGTTACTCAGTCCTGCTCAAGTTCCTAAAGGGACTAATTAAGGGCATTGGGGTGAACCCTGATAGGGCCGGAGTGCATAGTTTACGAAGGGCAGATGCAGTTTTCTTCCGTGAGTCAGGCATTCCTTTGGAGGATATTCGGCAAGCAGGGGATTGGGCAGGATAGACAGCGCTCATATACCTGGCAAAGCCTATGGTTACGAGAATCAAACTTGACAATGTTATATCGTCCGCATTATTGAAATGACCTTCGTTTTATATTTGCTTAAATTGGACTCGTCGAAGTTCTGGGTATGCCGGTCACTTGTGACAGTCGGCTAAACGGCAGTGGCGACTTTGTTTATCCTTTCCCAGAGTTTCGACGAGTCAATGGTCCAAATAGATCACCCGGGTGATCTATTGGCCTATTGACTTTAAGACACTGCACCACCTCCACCTGGTGTAGTTTAGAACAGTTACACCCTCACACTCTCCACCCACAGCAGGGGTGACAGCAGTTCAGCAAGCAGCAGCAGCATATGGCAGGCAGGACAAGAACTTTGTTTTTTTTTCTCTATTTCTCTCTTAATAAAGGGCCGATCACTTGTGACAGTCGGCTAAACGGCAGTGGCGACTTTGTTTATCCTTTCCCAAAGTTTTGATGAGTCAATAGTGAAACAGGGCTATTTGCAATGGCCACACTCAGTTTTAGTGTGCAAAATTCCATATCTATAGCCCTGCAGGGCAACCTTATGTTCTCCTCTATGAAAGGAGCCCTGTGGGTGGGATGGCATCCAGTAGTAGAGAAACGATTCTTTTCACCCTATGTAAAGAAAATTTTGTCATATTTCATACTAAAAAGAGGGGAAATTCCCTTTATTTAGTAATAGAAGCAACCAAACTTCTCTTCTATATTACTAGATAAAGCTCAATATTCCCTTTATCTAGTACGGTAAGGACCCTGACTCAAATCTATATTAATAGCCCTGTGGGGCAAACCTCTTTTCTATCCCATATTAATGGCCCTGTGGAGCAAAATTTTATTCTATTCCATATCAATATCCAGGCAGGGCAAACTTTTTTTCTATCAAATATTAATGGCCCTGCGAGGCAAAATTCTATTCTATAATAATAGCCCTGCAGGGCAAACTTCTTTTCTATTCCATAATAAAAGCCCTGCGGGGCAAGCTTCCTTTTATTTCATATTGAAGGACCTTCACTCAATTCCATATTCATAGTCCTGTGGGGCAAAATCCTATTCTATTCCATACTAATAGCCCTGCGGGGGCAAAATTCTATTTTATTTGGGTGGGGTAATCCAATATATGGTTGAGCAATAATACTGCTAGATTGCTACATATTATTTGCAGAGTGGTCACATTCAGCTTTAGTGTACAAAAACGTAGGCATGTGTAGGATTCTTCCCCTATAGGAACAGAAAGGGTCATAAATGGGCTGCTTACACCTGCCTACTCATGCCTACACTCTCTAACCACCAGCCTCAGATGGAATGGGGTGGACAAAATCATTATAGTATTAGGAGTGTTTCAGTATTGACATAGGCATATATATATATATATATATATATATATATATATATATATATATATATATATATATACATATATACATGTGCGTATGTATAATATTATGTATGTATATAGGCATGTGTAAGCACAAATCAAGGAATGTGCCATTTATTTACAACAAACAGGTTCCACCTTTTGCTGAACCCCGTTCTTGGTCTTTCTGCCATGAGTGTGCCGCTCTCTCTCTCTATCTCATTATCATAATTACCGGGATACAATGGGACAAACATAATCAATTACGTATACATGCACTTTCAAATTCTGAAAACTAAAAATTTACTTTGTACAATTGTCTAAATTATCTAACAAGTCTGTGTCTGTCAGTCTGACTGCTGACATCCTGATTCAAAATTTTTTTTATGAATTCCCAAAGGTACTATCGCTTATAGATGTAGGCGGCATAGATGCCTACATGTCTTAATGTTTCTCGAGATCAACAAGATGCCTGCATTGTAGCCATTATCATTTCAAGGTATCGTTGCCTCTTACTCCTTATTCACCGTTGCAATATCATAAGGGTCTGTTTATAAAGACTACAATTCCTGTGATACTATTCTGACAGAATAGATTCTTTATAGGTCACAATGTCTTGTAGTCGAATTCCCACTATGTCCCGCAGGAATGGTAGCCCCTTTGTGCATTTAGAGGAAAGACTTCTTTCACAACTTAAGCCCTACCAGTAGCACGTATATGCTACTTGCTCCTTGATTTCCTGTGAGCAGCTGAACCAGACCGGGAGCAGATCGGAATGGCCTGTCTTCAGGGCTGGACAGGTGTCAAAGGTCGGCGGTAATTACCATGCAGTGTGCGGAGTGTTGGTGGGAGGGGGTGTATATATGTTGGGGGTGCAGGTAAGTCGGCTACCTTTAGATTGCATGAATAGAGTGAAATCTAGAAGCCCCACCTATCACAGGATAACTTATAATTTGCTGCAGGTTCACTTGTTGGAAGGGCTCTGAAATAGCTTCATCATATATGTATATTCAACCTATGATTAGACAGAAGCAGGGAAGCGCGATAGAATGAATCCCCAACGCCCGCCCCTTATCATTGTTTATTTAAGCCTTTATCTGTTTGTGTGCAACAAGATGGGAACGCTTGATCGGGAGAAGCCGGCAGTTCCTTTATATATATAGCGACCATATGGATGATTCCCCTCGATGACAGAGGTGAGCTGCTTCCCTTTTAGCCTGCTGATCAATATGAGAAGTCATTGTCTACAGTAGGAGTCACTCCTCAATTGCTCATTACCGCTCCACACAGAGCCGTGCTCACAGTTAAGGGGACTGCGGACTACTCGGGCATATCAGGGCGAAGGAAATCTATGCTGAGAAGTATTTACAGACTATATATTATACCCTGACCTTTGATGACAGGCAATATGATATATTCCGTTTCAGAAAGCTAGTTATGTATCTCTTCTCACATACTTTAATATGTTGGTTGAACAAAACGTATTGGTTCAGAGCTTCAATGTGTAATTGTAACTATGACAGACAACTCGGTTGAAGTTTTTCTTTGCCAAATAAAGATCGACATGGATTTCTTGGTCTCAAGACACATGAAGACAAACAAGGCTATATCCAAATTTAATATCTAAGAATTTCGAGAAACTACTGAAAATACAGATATATGATTAAAGCAAAAGAAGGACGGATACCTGTGATTGCTCCATACTCTACCTCAGGGACATGATAAAATAGACATCCAGTTACATCCAAACCTAGGTATATAGACCGAGGGGGATCCTTCAGGCCGCCTTAGCCACATATTTGCCATGGGATGCTGAAGGCTCCTCCTGCATCCGCTAAATGATGCCTTATCTAAGATATATACATAGAGATCGACCAGCAGCATTACACCCAGGACAACCTGCTGCTGAAGACCAGGAATGATACTATATGATTTGTAAGTACATGTATCTAGCTATCCGTGAGACCATCTATACCCATAAATCTTCGCATGTTGTTACAGATTTGTGTGATACCTGATACACATATCACTACTGCTGGTCAGATTGGTTTATAAATGTTTGTTACCTACCTTACTATCAACATGACCAGGAGTGGGTGTCCTGTAGTCACAAAGTGCTACATGTACCAGAGGTCCTCCTGTGTCGTTCTAATGATATACTTGTAGAATATAGATACTCCGCTATCCTACTGCCGCCACTTAATACCACACCTTACCAGGCTGAGTAGACCTGGAAAGCAGGTGTGTGAGTAGCTAACGGTGTGTGGGCGAGTTAGTTAACCTTGTATCTCTAAGCATCAGTGCCCTGGTTCATTGTGTACTAGAGTCCAACCCAGCGACAGAGCCGAGCTGCTCGCCGGCCTTGCACGTGGCCCTGGGGAGCAATTCGATCACAGCCCACATGAGCTATTGTTGATGGCCGCGCTGTCGCTGATACGCCACAACGCCTTGACAACCATGTCCTCATCTCCCCCCGAGGCTTACTTATACATGGCGCCTGTTGATGCGTGGCGACTTTAAGTGAGTTACTTGTCCATAGGTACACCACTATGAGCAGTTCGGTGCTTGTATAAGCAGTCTATACAGAAGCCTGTCTCATATGGTAACTTTGTGAGCTGCTCAGTTTGGCAGCTCAAGGTGGCTGCTGTACTGCCAAACAGATGTCACCAATTGCCTCCCCAGTGAGCAGCTCCAGCCTGGCAGTAGTCGGTGGAGAGTGAATGATAAGGGAACAGGGTCAGAGTGAAGAAAGGAGTGGCTGACAGCAAAACAGCATCAGGAGCTGCTCAATGTCCCTCCTTGAGCTGCTCCATCCCTCCTGTACTACAGCCCAGTGCCAACTGTGGCCAGGTAGCCCTTCCACCCGCTACTCCCATTCACTGAGGAGCAGCTCAGTGCCTGTGGCTGTGCTAGTAGTGTGCTTGCAGTAGGACAGGCTGCCTCCAGTACCTATAGGCGAACCGCCACATATTAACTGACGTCACTGGTGCCCAATGGTGGCGCCTTAGCCTCTGACGCCCATACTTGACGCCTCATGTGATTGTATAGGCTGCTTTTCTTTTACGTTATATCTATTTTTGGGATTTCAACAGCAAAATATACATGGTGCGCTATAGTCAGGATCATCAGGATACGATTATAATTTTAATAATTTAATTATAAATTCGATTTGATGATGGCCTCATATTACCGGTACTGCTAGGTGCTAGTTCCATCTATGTGTAACTGCCAAAGTGATATCACATCTTGTCATGTTTGAAGAATTGTGAATTTGAACATTGATATAGCACCGACAGCTGGGACTATTACTCAGCACACACTTCTGGCACTTTGTCAATAAAACAAGCAGGGCCTGTCTCGATATAGGTATCGTTATAGATCTAGTGATATGTTGCCCCATTGGTCAGCACTCCACATAGAAAAAGAAATCCTACACAGATACAAGTACATGTAGAAACAAAAAATGTCAATTGAGAATATTTGAATATTCAGGCTTTAATGACCATGGGTATAAATCCAGTTTGTGATTTATGACTGTTATACATGAAATACTGTTTATTCATACAAGTTTACTCGCCAATGTCACTCTGACACCCTCGGACACTAGTGACTAGACGTCCTAACACAACCCAACAGAAGCACCACAACATTTATACACTGGAATACACCCTGGTCGGCCAGCACGCCCCCCTCACGGCGGAGGAGAACACCATGGGGCAGCTCATCAATAAGAGACTGTGGCTGTGACTAACGGACACAGCTAGTTGGTGGCGGCGGTGGCGGTAACAGTGTGAGGGTGGGGCAGGGTGGTATGAATGTGGAGGTGTGACTGAGTGGGGAGATGTGTGAATAGGCAGGTGATAATGGAGAAGAAGCCCGCCGGACCAACCTGCTATCTCCCTGCTAACTGCGTGTGCCATACATACTTTGAGGGTATGAATTCTTTTGTGCATTAATTCATTATGTCCATTCGTATGATTGAATTCAGTGTTGGATCCACTGTCTAAATCCGCCACTGGAATTGGTGCATCATGGTGACACTATGGGGTTGATACAGTCACGAAGGTTAGGTACGATGGTCTAATGGAGTGCTGGTGAGTAGATTCATACATGTATTGGTGCATCATGATGACTAAACGCTGCAAGAATCATGCGGCCCTTATAGGGTTATGTGACACAGGAAAGACGGTGTGGAGAATAAGTGTGCTTAAATGGTATAAGTAAGGCAGTGCTGAGTATACATGACACATTCGTGCATTATATCTGGTGCATACTGAGTATACTCTATGGCTACAGATCTATAGTTATGTATACAATGAATGTTCATATAAGGGCCAGCTCCGCGCATACCCTTTTCTCATTCCCTTTATTCCCCACGTGTAAGACACGGCCTATAGATCTACACCAGGATGAAACCCTATAGTATGCCTTATGGGATCGGTAAAGGTTGCTGGTGGCCCTCACTGAAGAGGACTTAGCACTTGACTGCTCCAAGTACGAATTATAGGATGGGCCTGAGTTCGAGATGCAGTTATATGCAAGGTTTTTAGGTAATTCTCTAGGAATGGGACTGTAAGACTGTGTCTAGCCCTTGGGGTCATACAATATTTTTAGATAGAAAGTTAGTAACATTTTTCCATTTTGTATACAGGTGTGTTGCAAGTAAAGCTTCTGGGTTATGGAACTTCAACTTTTTTCTTATGCAAAGAATGGCTTGATTAGTATGCAAACTCGTTATTTTAGTGGGGCATTTAAGAAAGAACATCATTCCATTGTGGTCTGGTTGTCTATCTACTTCCTGTCTGGATGTCTTTCTGTCGGTTGAAAACTACAGGTAAACACATTCTATTCGCCATACATGTTTTTTTTTTATGTCATTATACTTCACCATTACTTTTTCTTATTGTGAACCTTATATATCTCTCCCCAAATACTCAGTTGTAGATACATGCATGTAATAGATCCCCTTACACAAACACTAGGCCATTTCTAGCCCGAGAGCTATAAAAAAGAACCCCCCTAATCTGTACTGTTTATTTTCCTCCGTGTACACAAACATGCCGAAGTATAACGAGCAAGTTCTACCTTTTCACCTGTTGTGTTTACCACGCAGAGCTTTAGTCTCCAAGGCATACATTGAAGTATACTTCATTCCCGCATTCCCACCAAGACAAGCCATATAGCGCCAGGTACTGATGAGTTGCTTAATCTCCAGGTGAGTTTCCTCCAAAGCACTAAGCGGCCATCACTGGGAGTAGCACACTACATGAAGTACCCCTCTCACACAAAAAGAAAGGTATGACCTCAACGTAAACTTACAGAGCACCCATTGCTTCAGGAGGCCGTTGTCAAAAGATTGGGAGTTGCTTCTGTTGGAGGTGCTATTCCCAAAACGGAACTGAGTGACCTCAGGGAATCAATTCCCTTTTGGGTTGCCAAAAGATAATTGGTCATAGAAGTGGGTTAGGAGTGGTCGGGAATTGGTGAATGCTTCCCACCCAATTGAGAACAAATTCCTGGCTAGATCCTACCTCCAGTTCCCTGGCTTATCTACCAGGTTGAACCAATCATGGAACCAGTTCCTCCAACTTTTTGCAATGCAGTCTAATTTAGAGTGAGTCAATTCCATTACAATATAGGGTGGTCATTCTGGGTGGAGAATCTGGAGAAACTGGAAGGTGTGTTAGCTACTGTGAGAATCGAAGTCCCAATTATTAGGTATATATCAGCTAGAAACGGAATTGTGATGTAATGTAAGGTGTACTACTGCTGAGAGTAGCAATTATGATTATATCATAATCATAATTGTGGATTTATATGGATTATAATTTATCACTTTTTATGATAATTATGATTTTATGAGTATCAAAATGATGGATATTTGTCAAATATCAAAATGAACTATATGTCAACAGTAACCAAGTGTCACATGTCAGAAAGCTTTCTGTGGGGTGTAGTGCACAGTAGGCCAAGGGGGTGTGAAATCCCCTGTGTGAGCTAAAGCTGGAAAGCCCACTGCAGTAGGAGAGGGGAAAAGCTGCTGTCACACCTGACTGGTGGGGCACTACTTAAACCCCTGCATCCCTGACACTGACACACACCACATCCAGCTATCTTCAAGACTACATGGAGTAAGGTCTTAGACCTCTTCCACCATTATCCACACCCACACTCTGGAGGACTGAGGCCAGGCTGGCCTGTGGCCTGGGTGTGCACCAGTAGACATATCATAAGGATTCTGTATTAGGACTGTGTTATTGTGGTAGGAACCACTATAAGGTACTGTGCTATTATATTACATGTGTTGATTGCCTTGTATCAGTTGTCATTTGATATTTGTGTTGCCATGAATAAGCTCTACGGAGTATCCTGAATAAATGCATCCTATATGTCGCAGTGACTAGTCAGTGTTTGATGCATTATAGATCCCAGTTATAGGTATAGAGTAAATGTCAAGGGGAATGGATTTCTAACTATTATTAACATTGCTAATTGAATTACCCATAATTCAATTAGGACCTAGCTTCCCAACCAAACATTCTTCAACTCCCTTTAACATTTGGCTGGTGGAGAAGTCATACTTAATTCAGGTATCATGGCAACCGCAAGGCAACTCAGTGACACTTTAGAGACCAAATTCCAAGAACTGTATAATGGTTTTGCCCAATTGTTAGAGGAGAAAACTCAAACAATGCAGGCAAATCAGACCCAGGAGGGGCAGAGAACTTTAGACACTTTCACAGAGAGGCTGAATGCAGCTGTACAAAATGTAGGTGTGGGACAAAATAATGGTGTTCAGCAGGTGGTGATACAGGATGAGGATGTTAGGGGCCGGTCTATTAGAACCAGACCTCCCCCTAATTTCAGAGACAGTAAATTATCAGATCCAGCACTATGGGTTAAGAGCTTTGAGAGGTATATAGAGCTGCAGGGCCCACACAGGGATGCAGATAAGACCACAAGACAGGTCTTCCCTTCATTTCTTGAGGGACCTGCAGAGGACTGGTATCACACAGACCAGATAGAAGGTTTGAGTACATGGGGAGAAGTAAAAACAGCCTTCACAGATAGATTTGGCAAGCTCACCCCTAAAGACTACGACAGGTTAAGCAAATTGGTAATGGACCCTAGTCAGACCATAGAAGACTTTATAATTGAGGCCACCAGGGCATATAGGAGGTTGGGACTAATTGATGCCAAGATGTTACATTCCTTTTCAATGGCTGTGACAGGGCCATACCAATCCAAAATTAGGGATGGCAACCCTACCTGCTTCAAGGATGCAATCAAAATCTGCCGTGATGCAGATGAAGACTTTGCCATCTATAAGTCGCAGATGGACCATAGCCAGAATCAGCAGGTGCTGGCCATCATGCAAAAGACAATGGATGTGAGTAAAACTCATAATACTTCTCTCTCTACACTAGAACTGGAGCTGCAGACACTGCGGAATCAGTATGCAGCACAGCAAGCCCAGATGGCAGCACTTAAAACTCAGCAAGTGTCTGTCAGTGCTGTAGAAGCAGTTAGTGAACCTGTCAGTGAGGTTGACAAACTAAGACAGGAGCTTGCCTCTTTTAAAGAGAGTTTGAATGTGGCTGCTATGGACATCCAATGTTATAATTGCCAGAAATATGGACATATGGCAAGGGGATGTCCAGCTCCAAAGAGGAATAATGGTGGTCAGGGCCAAGGTCAAGGTCATGGTCGCAGTCGTGGGCGAGGCTGTGGCCGCGGTGGCTTCCACCATAACCAGAGGAACAACAATGGTGGCTACAACTACAACAGTGGTTACAACAACAGCAGTGGTCCCAGTGGTGGCAACCACCATTCCAGCAGTGGGAGCAACAACTCAGGATCCAAGGACAACAGCTTCGGAGCAGTAGCTGACCGACTGGCGCGGTTGGAGGAAATGCTGAAGAAGTCAACCAGACAGCGGTCAAAGTCCCCATCCCACTACAGGAACAGCAACCAAGGTTCCAAGAACCAGGGAAACTAGAGTCTCCTCCTCCCTATGGGGAAAGAGAGGGGGAAGGTTCTAGTATGGGTAAGGTAACCCGTAGTGGCACAAGTGTATCGGTTGTGTCAGATAAAGATAACCACTGTGTAAATAATGAAGGTAAAAAACTAAAGGATCCTTTGTGTGATGATAATAGATTAAGTGAGATACAGGATCCTACTGTTTCTGAGATTGATGTAGCTCAAAGGTATAGTTTCTTTTACAAGAAAGATCCTCTTACAGGCAAGGTGTATTATAGAGATGATGAACATCCTGAAACTGATAATTGTTGCGCAAATTGTTTAAATGATGGAGATTTATGTTGCAGTCGGGAGTGTGCCATGGGGAATGTACCGTATGAGGATCCAAAGGGTAGACAGGGCCGGTCGCTTGAGGTACCGACGGACGCTAGTGGATCTCAATTCCATCACACACGACTCAAGATAGCATCAATTTGCGAACGCCAGAGTAAGGTTCATCAGAAAGGTAAGGCCTACATGGCTTCACATCTCTTGACAGAGGATAATTGTGTTCAGGTGTGCATAGGTCAGACGTGTGCACGGGCATTGGTCGATACTGGGGCAGATCGGTGCTGTGTGAGTCTTGACTATTACAACCGGGTGAAACAGGCTAACAATGAGATTGTTGAGTATCCTTCACGTGTATTTGTCACTTTTGCAGGAGGACAGGTTGTGGATGCTCATTGTGATATGCGGGGCATAATCACAATTGAGGATTCCACATATGATGTATTGTTTCATGTCATCCCAGGCCTTAGGCTAGACGTTGTACTAGGGCGGGATTTCCTGAAACAGTATGGTATGAATATCATGTATTCAGCTCGAGACACACCGCCAGACGACAAGCAGTGTGTGGTAAGGTCTAACAGTATACTGACTATTCCAGCACATACTGAAATGTTGTGCAGTCTCCCAGTGGATTCAGCTTTGAAAGAAGGTATGTTCTTTAATTATGTAGGGTTCAAGGTTACAAAACAGCCAGAGGTGTGGACAGCAAGGTGCTGTGTACGAGTGCATAAAGGCACTGTACCTGTTAGATTTGTTAACCTTTCAGATCATGAGGTCGAGATAGGGCAAGGTACTGCCCTGGGAACATTGAGGCAACTCACAGGTGATGAGTGTGTCCACATATCTTCGGTAGGTATATTTGATCCACAGGTTGAAGACAAGGAGAAGACAGAACCAACACCCAGTTTTACACCCAAGGTTAACTATTCCAAATCAAAGTTGACAGAAGAGCAGAGGGCAAGGATGGATGCTCTCTTGAGAGATAACTGTGGGGCCTTTGTAGGTCCAGATGGTAAAGTGGGATGCACTGATTGGATTGAACATGAAATTGAGGTGATCCCAGATGCAAAACCAGTCCAGCAGATGCCCTTTAGGGTGTCTCCCAAGATGCGTGAAAATCTTAAGAAAGCGGTTGATGAACAAGTACGTCTAGGTATTGTCGAACCCAGCTATGATGGTTCATGGGCTAGTCCAGCTTTTCTGGTAGCTAAGTCTTCAGGAGGACAGAGACTTGTTTGCGATTATCGTAATTTGAATCAAGTTACAGTACCACAATATCTAGCTATACCCAGAATAGATGATGCACTTGACGCTGTAGGACAGATACAGCCAAATTACATTTCAGCACTGGACTTAATGATGGCTTTCCACCAAATACCTATCTCTGAGAAGAGCAGGGACTACACAGGGTTCCTCACACCATTTGGCAAGTTCAGATACAAAAGACTCAGTATGGGATTGAGAAATGCAGCCCGTAGTTGTCAGATGGTAGTGGACCTTGTTCTACAAGGGTTACAGTTTAAAAACTGTATATGCTATATCGATGACATCCTGGTGTTTTCTAACACCTTTGAACAACACCTGGAAGACTTAGGTGAGGTGTTACGCAGGATACAAAGTTCAGGGCTCAGACTCAAACCAGCAAAATGTATTATTGCTGCACCAGAAGTTCCATTTCTGGGACACATACTCAACAAAGAAGGGATCCGCCCAAACCCTGCCAAAGTACAAGCTATAAGGGACATCAAACCACCGAGGAATCAAACCCAAGTCCGAAGGTTTTTAGGTATGACAGGGTTCTACCGGAAATTCATACCAAACTATGCTACTAGAGCAAGATGTCTATATGAATTGACAAAGAAGAAAAGGGAGTGGAATTGGGGCACAGAACAAATGGAAGCCTTTGAAGATCTTAAGGAAGCACTGACATCAGACTGTCTACTCATGTACCCCAATTTCAATAAGGAGTTCATCGTAACAACAGATGCCTCGGACTATGGAATAGGTGGAACTCTGAGTCAGTATGATGAAGAGAAGAATCTCAGACCCATTGCATATACAGCCAAACTGCTCAGCCCAGCCCAAAGAAACTATTCGACACTTGACAGAGAACTCGCAGGCATTGTCTATGCATGCCTGCACTGGAGAGTATACCTCGAAGGCAAGAAATTCCTGATAAGGACGGATCATGCTCCACTCCAGTATATACTGAACCCTCGGAGTAAGCTATCCCCTAGACAGATTAGGTGGGCAGCTGATCTGAGACAATTTCAGTATACTGTTGAGCATGTAAAAGGGAAAGAGAATGTGGTACCTGATAGCCTGAGTAGGCTAGAAGGCAAACCCTATGAGAGAGACGGCATTGAGGAAATGATGGAATCATTCCCAGCTCTTTGTAGCATCAGTATAAATGAGGTACAAACGTCAAAGCCCGCATCAACACATCGTATACCAAAGAGAGAAAGGCGATTGAACAGGTTGGCAAAGAAGCAAAGTGGTAAGAAGAGTGTGCATTTTAGCACTCATGTGGAGGTAAAATATTATACTAGGTCACAAGAAGAGCAGGAATATTACAGTCCAGACCCAGTAGAACTTGCAGCAATCTATGCAGAGCCTATTACACGCAGAGAAGCCAAGAGAAGGAAGTACACTTCACAAGTTAGAAAGCAATCAAGGGAACATTTCCCTTTGCTAGGTATCTCAAGAGAAGAGATGAGTGAAGAACAGGAAGGTGATGACTTTTGTGCAGGTGTGATAGACTACCTAAATAATGGCCGATTACCACATGCTGCTAAACAAGCCAGGGCATTGATACTTCGTGAGGCTCATTATACCATAGTAGATAGAATACTCTATTTCATGGATGTATCTATGGGGCCTAAGGCTGAGGTTACTGCATTAATTGTTGTACCTCAAGGGGAGATGAGACTACGGGTCTTACAGGCACATCATGATGACCCTCTAGGAGGCCATCTAGGAGTTAACAAGATGCTAGGGGCAATGAGATCAAGATATTTTTGGCCAAAAATGTCCTTGGATGTGACTGACTACTGTGCCTCATGTGAGGACTGTGCCCAGACCAAGAGAATGACAAGGCCAATAAAGCCACCCCTCATCATTCGAGACCCTAGTCCCAGACCCTTTGATACTTGGAATCTAGATGCTCTAGAGAGACTGCCAATCACACTCTCCATGAATGAACATATAATAGTACTAGTGGACTACTATTCACGATTTGTGATCTGTTTTGCCATTCCAAATCTTCAGGCACCAACAGTATCTAGAGCAATCTACAACAAAGTCATCTGTAGATTTGGTACACCAAGGAGATTGGTGATGGATAATGGAAAATCCTTTGCAAGTAAGATGTTTGAATCAGTTTGTGCCACCTACAACATACAACAGCAATTCAATTCCGTCCTTCATCCACAGGCCTCTGGCCTGGTTGAACGAACAAATCGCTCTATTCTAGGTGTCATCAGAAATTATGTGAGTGAAAACCAGAAGGACTGGGACAAACATTTGGAAGCAGTAGAATTCAGCTTGAATTCTACACCAGCGTATGCCACGGGACATACAGCTTTCATGCTTTGTCATGGAATTGAGCCCCTCTTTCCAACAGAAAACCAGCTTAAGATTGATGCAAAAGAAGCCAAGTCTGTAAATGAACATCTTGCAGACATATTACAATCCCAGGAGAAGGCGGCTGAGTGTGCAGGAAGACATATGAGGCATGTTCAAGAACAAATGAAGAAGAGATATGACCGTGGTGCCTATGATCCAAAGATGAAAGAAGGAGATATCTGTTGGTTGTATTGGCCAAGGATCAAAGATCCGAAAACCAAACTCAAGTTAGCAAGGGTCTTCCATGGACCCTATCTTCTTGTGAGATACCACACAGAAACCACAGTCTTCTTGAAACATGCCAAGACAGGGAAGTTTATGAATAGGCCAGTCACAATCATGAGGCTTAAGAAAGGCTTATCTAGGAAAGAGGTTGAGAAGAGATGGCTTGGTGTCATGGAGGAAGAACAAAATATGCAAGATCCAGAGGAGTTGGATGAGTCAGATCTTCCAAATGAAAGTTTCACACTGGATGATACTAAGGAGAAACAGCAAGAAGCTGTACCTATGGAAGATCTTGATGGGGATGTTCATGAAGAGGATGGACAGACAGGTGATGAACAATCAGCTCTCACAGATACCATCCCAATTGATGTCCAACAGTCAGTCAAGATCCCAGTGAGTCACAGGATTGTACCAAAAGCAGCTAAAACTATACCCACTGATGGCTCACCCACATATCATGAAATAAAGAGTGTTACAGACGTGTGCAAACCAAGGGGTGAAGACATGAAATATTTAGTCCATTTCAAAGATGGTGACATTATATGGTTACCAATTGAACATTTAGATACAATGGCACAAAGCAAGTTTGTAACAAGTGACCTGACTTCAAAGATACGCGATGTCCCCCGACTACGATCTCGTTAGAATTTCTAATGAGTGTATATAATTTCTAAATGGAAGTGGAAAGATGGCAGTTTTATGGTGCTTATTGGAAGCATAGGTGTTCCGGGCATATTATGTTTAGGTGCTTAATGTGTGTGATAACTGTCACTTTACTACAACCATTCGTAGAGTAGGAACTATCTTTCTAATTTATTGTTTCATATCATACATTTGCCAGATGTATGGTGAACTGGTGATGAATCACAAGTCTTAACCTATATACCTTTACCTGGACGCAGGTGAGCTATATAGTGTTTTTGTGAACAATACCCAGAATATATATTTATGTGATAGAGGCATAAGGTATCTTATAAAGCAATCCAGCCTATAAGTTAACTATAATGCCAACAAAATGCAGATGTTTGACAACACTGTAAATTTCTTATTGAGCAAACCATTTCTAAGGCAAGCCAGTCTCAGAAATGTATCAAGTGCTGCTCTAAGACCCTAGTTGGAGAAAGGGGTTTTCTTCTAATTCTCCAGCTCAAGCCAGAGATTAGACACAAAGCCTAGCAAAGCCTATTATGACAGCACAGACTACTTATTATAAGTAGCACAGCCTAACAAGACAAGAACTATAAATCAAAAGGAGTAGGTACACCACTATGCAAGAAAACAATGACAGTTTGGGCATAATCATTATTTACCCACCTCAGAATAGGACTGGGTACTTAAAACATGCTACAGAACAAAGGTACATCTGTTGAATTTTTGTATCTCATGTACTATCCTTATGGTTTTCCTGGATTGAGATATGGTGAGACGGTAATGGCAGGGCCCATGTTTCAATGGAACATTAGGACCCCACAAAAGGTCATCACTATGAAGCTCGGCCTATCTCTAAGACACACAATAACCTAATTTGACATTTCACAACAATAAGGTACTGAGACTTGATAAGAGATATAGGCGCTTGACAGGTGTCAAGGGCAGCCTGGTGAGTAAGAAAGACCTGGTAGGCTAGGATGCCACCATGAAGGGTAGGAGAGAGCACACAAGATAAGTTTGAGACACGCGGGCCCAAGGATGAAGTAACAGTGTCTAGATGTGTATGTCAAAGAGGAGAGGCTTGGAAATGCCTGACATACTTAAGAGTGCATCACCCAAAGGTGAGAGATGATAAAAAAAGGGAGACAAACTTTGAGTGTCAGCTCTCACTCACCACCTATGCCGACGTACAGGCATATATTGTGAGAATGCAGGGACTTTAGTTTGATGATGATGACCACCCCCTACCTAGTGGGAAGAAATAGAGTGTCCTTTACAATGGTTGTATGTTATCCTAAAACATACCCCACTGAGGTCTGTAGTTAGGGCAAGTTAGATTCTCACAGAAGCTTTAGTCTCAGTATGGAAATACCCTACTTGATAGGATTTACAACAGCTGACAGGTAGGTAAGTTCTAATGAAGAATAATTATGTGAAGGAGGATACATGTAGAAACAAAAGCCTGGTTGTATAGTGTCATGCTTACATTGTTACCTATGTCACTGTTGAGATTATGTTTTGTGTACATTATTTGGCTAAATTGTGCATCTTTTTCACAATCCCTCTGATCTACAGATAGTGATTTCCTGTAGCCTGTTGACCACTGATGCAGGGCCGGAGCAGATGCAATGAGTCGAGGGATGCTTGTGTCCACAAAACGCCCAGATGCTATCATGCGAAGCGGTCATGTACCTTGGACCCAAGTGCGACGTACTGCACCTAGCACATGATTGACTTAGAGGACCAGCTGATTTAAGAAGATAATATGTATTTACATGGAGTGACTCCCCACCACATCCATGTCTGGACAGAAATATACCATGGTAACCCCAGTTAGCCATTGGTATGAATAGAGACTGTACATAAAGTGTTTAGAAACATATAGGATTAAGATGTTTTATTTTGCAAATGAAATGTTTTATTTTAAGGTGTATCATTATGAATTGGTTCATAAAGGACCAGATACGAGTGGATTTCTATGGTGGATCTACTTTTATAACAAGAGTGTTATTTTAGGATTGTCTTTGATGTATGCTGAACAATTGATTTGATTGCCATCCTGATGATGGATTTCCATGTAAAAGAGTGTGTGACTGATCGTTTCACTAAGATCCTGGTCTTGGACCTACAATCCGGAGAATTTCATATTTCTCCCAATGATATTATTGAGGTTATGGATATATGATTATTACTATATTGTGTTGAAATGATTAAGATGAGTATATGAATAATGAATTGTTTATCACAGAGTATGTATTTAAGAATAAGATCCTGGTAATGGATCTTCTATGCTGAATATGTGTGAGCATTATGAAAACATGGAATTCTTTTTCACCTAGTCTTAAGTCAAGTATACCCAAACTGAAAACACATAAAAATTGCAAAAACTACATAAAGCGACAAGGTGCGATTTGAGTGTCTTTTGAGTGGTACAAAAGATTTTAGTACCCGAGGTGTAATATTAGGTATATATCAGCTAGAAACGGAATTGTGATGTAATGTAAGGTGTACTACTGCTGAGAGTAGCAATTATGATTATATCATAATCATAATTGTGGATTTATATGGATTATAATTTATCACTTTTTATGATAATTATGATTTTATGAGTATCAAAATGATGGATATTTGTCAAATATCAAAATGAACTATATGTCAACAGTAACCAAGTGTCACATGTCAGAAAGCTTTCTGTGGGGTGTAGTGCACAGTAGGCCAAGGGGGTGTGAAATCCCCTGTGTGAGCTAAAGCTGGAAAGCCCACTGCAGTAGGAGAGGGGAAAAGCTGCTGTCACACCTGACTGGTGGGGCACTACTTAAACCCCTGCATCCCTGACACTGACACACACCACATCCAGCTATCTTCAAGACTACATAGAGTAAGGTCTTAGACCTCTTCCACCATTATCCACACCCACACTCTGGAGGACTGAGGCCAGGCTGGCCTGTGGCCTGGGTGTGCACCAGTAGACATATCATAAGGACTCTGTATTAGGACTGTGTTATTGTGGTAGGAACCACTATAAGGTACTGTGCTATTATATTACATGTGTTGATTGCCTTGTATCAGTTGTCATTTGATATTTGTGTTGCCATGAATAAGCTCTACGGAGTATCCTGAATAAATGCATCCTATATGTCGCAGTGAATTGAATTACCCATAATTCAATTAGGACCTAGCTTCCCAACCAAACATTCTTCAACTCCCTTTAACACAATCTTTTCGCAACAGCCTCCAGATCAATCTAGTTTAGCAGGGCCAACCCGAAGGTTCAGTATCATACCTCCACAATAAAACAACTATACGTCTTCTCTGGGGGTTTTAACCACATTGTAACATTCACAGTTTTTAGTGTTTGGGGAAATTCAGATTTGTACATTTATGCAATTTTTTTAAATAATGGTCATGCATTTTGAAAACCAGGGGAGAAATAAAAAAAAAAGTGTAGAAATCCATAGCTGATATGCTACAGAAAATACAGCTGAATTAACATAGACTACAAACTTCCTGTTTGCCAGAGACGCTGAAAGGTAATGTCAAGAAACAGGATTACAAGGAGAATAAGCACTTTTAAATGTGAATTTCCTAATAGTGATTTCTAACACAAGGTGGCTCCCTTTGGCTCATGAAATTAGAGCAAAACCTAATTGATGATTGGACTAATTTCAACACTTAGAAATGTGACCCAGGAAGAATGTTGTTTCCACATGCAAAATCAAGATGACCAATTACAGACCTAGATGGACACGGAAACTCATCTTATATTTTTAACACTGAAGTAGAACAATACTTACTTGTAGCCATGCATATAAGATACCCCATGCCTCACTGAACGTGAAATCCCTCCTGCTTGACTGCTAGCATTCCGTGGAATGATAAGGTAAAGGTCAGGATCTTGTGCATATACAGTCGGCCCTTGCTTCCACAGATATGGAAATGCAAGGGAAAATGTCTGAGGAAGCAAATTATCTGAGGAGTTAAGTCCAAACGTAATACAAAACATAGAGGTAATTCCAGATTTTCTCTCTGAGGTAATGAGGGATCTGAGGTATCAAAGGGTCGAGGAAGTGAGGGTTTACTGTAAACACTTTGATTGTCAGATTGATAATTATACGTTTATCCTCTTATTTCTCTTTTGTCATAGGTTCAGAGCACCCTAAGAGAGAACCGGAAGAAATAAGACTATATATAAGCTCTATAATTCGTGGAGGAAGTGTCAGCATCCTAGCAGCTGCCGAAATAGCATCGTATTAAAACTTCAAGGATGGGCCTCTATAATTCATTGCCGCACGTGGGAATATGACAGCCAATATCTTATTCTCTGTACCCAGCAGATCCGTTTTGAGAAAAGTTCACCAAAGGATCTTTAGCCTATTCATAAAATGTAACTGGCAATGATAGATGTGACAGTTGTGCTACAATCCCGTGGACCATTCATGTCACTACGCCCTATATAACATAAATGTATGGAGGAAGATAGACTTGTTCATGGGCATGTACTAGTTACCAAGTTGAGTCTGCGAATGTGTTAGCCATATACATGTACTAAGGAGGGGGTAAGACACTCAAGTCCCTGTGCTGCCGTCTTGAAGCTCTATTTGCTATATGCGTAGCCATTGGTGACAGAGGTGAGGGGGTAACTTTGCCAAAGCCCCCCTCACCTTTGTCATCAATGGTTATATGTATAGGAAATTGTTCAATGGGTCGAGGAAGTGAGGGTTTACTGTAAACACTTTGATTGTCAGATTGATAATTATACGTTTATCCTCTTATTTCTCTTTTGTCATAGGTTCAGAGCACCCTAAGAGAGAACCGGAAGAAATAAGACTATATATAAGCTCTATAATTCGTGGAGGAAGTGTCAGCATCCTAGCAGCTGCCGAAATAGCATCGTATTAAAACTTCAAGGATGGGCCTCTATAATTCATTGCCGCACGTGGGAATATGACAGCCAATATCTTATTCTCTGTACCCAGCAGATCCGTTTTGAGAAAAGTTCACCAAAGGATCTTTAGCCTATTCATAAAATGTAACTGGCAATGATAGATGTGACAGTTGTGCTACAATCCCGTGGACCATTCATGTCACTCTGCCTCATCCTCTCTCTCTCTCTCTCTCTCTCTCCTTAATCTCATCCATAACACTCTTAAAGACAAATGCTGCCCGGTACACAAAAGCCACCTGGTGGCAGAAATCAAAACTCATCAGTTGTACTATTTTAATGGTATTTCTTATCCTAACTGGACCACTTTACCTGAACATATTTTTTTCAGTTCATTTTTGATCACTATAGATACATTAGAGATATGTATATATGCCATTTGAATTCCCATATGGTCTTATAGTTAAGGGAAAATTAATATTTTTTAAAAATTCACAACTTTGTAGAAAAATCAGCAGAGGATCAGTATGTATGAGACATGATATGAAAAAATAGTTTTTACCATTCATTTCTAGGGGTTAAGGCATTTTATACTTAAATTGTCATACTGTAAAAGTAAGCACCGTGACATAGGGATTTTTTTTTACCGTAATACCTCACGTATAAGGTGCACCCAGACTTTGTAGATGTGAATGTAAGAATAAAAAATGTCATTACCTTTTTTCCTATGAACGGATTTTTAAAATTCAAAGACCTATGGCCTTCTTAGGGCCTCCCATATCCTATTTTAACACAATATTGGGTCAAGGGATTATTGAGGAAATTATAGAGAGAAATCTCTCCTAAATAAAACTGATATAATCCAGAGTTAGTTGAGATTATCAGCAGCAGAACCCATTCTGGACATCCGGTAGCATTTGTCTTTAATCCACTGGGCCTCTATCGCCAGACTTTATACATTATAGGCTTTGTATGGCTCATATAAGCAGTAGAGGCGATATGAACTATGGGTTTAAACAGGATAACCATAGGTAGGGGTTGTGCCCCCATTTGTTACATATACTATAGTGGTGGTAGAAGTCGCTGCAGACTTCAGTTACACAGTGGCGGATTTAGAGGGGGCGTGGGGGCGTGTGCCCCCCCCTTCCCCAGTACTTAAGAGTTTAATAAGATATTTTGGACCCCAAAATAGCTCAAAAATAGGGGGTGCGCCCCCTCCTTTAGAGCCGCGCCCCCTCCTTTTCCAAATCCTGGATCCGCCACTGCAGTAGGGTAAAGTAATCATGGGTTTCGTCACTTTTCAATTAGTCTAACATAGTAAAACACAAGGCTGTCCTGCTGCACCTGTGGATAGGTAATTACCAGGGAATTACCTTTGACAAGGTCCTCTACATGATTTCAGTTAAAGCTGGGACAAAAGCTGAAATATATAGATTTTCCACTTTCTGCATATATCACCACCCCAGTTGTTGAAGTGTCCTGGCAGGATCTCAATCTAATGAGTGCATTCTAACCATGCTAACTTCAAGCATATACATGTGTAAAAGCAAAATGCTTCCAGCATTTTATTCATGTCAACAAGCAGTCTTGATTGCACCAGCTGAAGTTATAAAGCAGAGTTGTCTACATTTGGTGGTAGATTTGATTTGGACACCTGACAGCAGAGCAGACCACTCAGTGCTGCCACCAGCTGGCTGTGACCAGAACTAATTAACCAAGCGGTTTGCAGGACGCAACTTCTTGACCTGGACTATGCCCCCGGGGCCTACAGACTGCCGCGTGGGAGTGATGCGAAAATTACGCGGACAGCAGTGGCTGAGGCGTGCCCTTTCCCACACTCCCCATGGCAAGTTCGGGAAAATGCCCCCAGGGCATCCATGGTAAGGATGATGCTCCCAGGACATGTAGGCCTATATAGGGTATTGGACTATGCCCTGGGGGCATCGTTTAGTACATGGATGCCCCCAGGGCATCATCAATTTTTTTTATGCATGTATGATTATCCTTACTATGAATGCCCTGAGGGCATTGTCCCCCATTGTTCTCTGTACCATGCCCCTGGGGCTTCCATAATATGGATGATGTGTGAAGATGCCCCCAGGGAATGGCGCCAGGGAATGCACTGATAGTCATATGAGTCGAAGGTTGGAGAGTGCCCCAGCCTAGTAGGCTCCTAATTCCCCCCTGATTAGCTTAAAGTCCAATATTCCCTGAGGGCATGCATGGATGTCCCAAGGACATACCCTTGTTTAATACCACTTCATTTATCATCAACTTTATGCCCTGAGGAGTAACATTTGTAGAATGTATAAGGAACCCGGGAGAAGGAAGATATGCCCTGGGGGGTATGCATACTTAGGCCCTTCTTGTAGCTAGCCTACAAGTACAACATGTGGAATTGTACTACATGCCTGGAGGGCATGCTTTGGTCAATCATGCTTTAAAGAAGCAAGAAATATGCCCTGAGGGTATGTTGCCCTCAGGGCATGTGCATGTTTTTCTGGTCAATGCCAGAATGTCTAGATCCAGAGGTCAGGAATGGTCCTGTGTATGCATATTCGCTGAGGGTCGGTACACGATGCCCTGATGGCATAGACTAGCATTGGTAAATTGCTGATTTCTAGAGGGCCAGCAATATGCCCTCAGGGTATGCATAATTCCGCGCGGCAGTCCCGAAAATATACGCATCACCACAGGGGGCGGCACTGAATGCCCCCAGGGCATAGACCGATGTAACAAGTTGTAATCTGCAGCTGTAGTCTATGACTGAAGACTACTATGGCATGTCCCGGGGGCATCACAACATCACAAATGCCCCCAGGGCATAGCATTTACTTCTATATCATAGACTGAATACTATTATGTCCCGGGGGCATCACACACACCACAAATGCCCCCGGGGCATAGCCTTTCTTAAATAATCTGAAATCTACAATGGCATGCCCTGGGGGCATCAGCAATTCCATCAATGCCCCCAGGGCATTTTCGTTACTCCTACACAAGAAATGACTAAAGTATGCCCCAGGGGCATCACTGGCCCGGGAATGCCCCCGGGGCCTTTCCTTATAAACTTGTTAAGTAGTTAAGTCGTGGAATAAATGGAGTATATGCTATATAAAGTACTATTAAATGCTTCTAATGCTATGCTATATGAAGTACTAATGCATGTCCCGGGGGCATTACTGATGCCGTCAATGCCCCCAGGGTCTCTTCCTTACTTCTCTATCCTATATGAAGGACTAATGCATGCCCCAGGGGCATTGCTGATGCAGCCAATGCCCCTGGGCCTCTTCTCTACTGCTTCATGCTTGGAACAACTACAGGATGCCCTAGGGGCATTGCCGATGCCGTCAATGCCCCCGGGGCTTCTTCCCTACTCCTCCTTGCATGGAACAGCTACAGCCCACTGGGCACATCAATGTTGATTCAGCGTTGAAACAACGTTTGCAATGTTTGCATATCAACATTGATTTAGGGTTGAAATAGAGTTGAAATTGAAAGTTGAAACAACATACTCAAAATTAACTGTGATTCAACATCTAACCATCAGCGCTGATTCAATGTTTGTGTTTCTATGTTGACTCAACATTGTTTCAACAATGTTGAAACAATGTTGACAGTTGTTTTGTTGACATATCAACGTTGAATCAACATTGTATCAACATTGAAATCAATATTGTTGATTTAACATTGACAAATCAATGTTGAATCAACGTTGATTTGACAACAATATTTCAACATTGATATGTCAACTGTTGACTGGATGTTGAAATGGTGATGGTTGACAACGTTGAAATACAAATATTGAAAAAGTGTTGAAAACAGGTTGATCAACACCATCAACATAACATCAACTGGTTGTCAATGTTGATGCAACATTGTGTGCCCACTGGGAGGATGCCTCAGGGGCATTGCTCAATTTGCTGACGCCGTCAATACCCCAGGGGCATCCTCTACTGCTAGGCATATAAACTTAGGAATAGAAATGATAACTTGCCCTAGGGGCATCAGTGAAGCCACCAATGCCCCCAAGGCATCCTCTACTTAGAACTAATTCTATGGGTTAGTAGAAGACAACAGCATATCCCAGTGGAGTGGAGCCATTGATACCCCGGGGGATTGTCCATAAAATGGATGCCCTTGGAGCCGCATCGATACTAATGATGCCCTGGGGGCATTACTGATGCTATTCCATGCTCTACAAAGGTATAAACGACTAATGCCCCAGGGGCCTTACTAGCATAATTAATGCCCCCAGGGCTTCTTCCCTACTCCTCTAAGCTATGAAGAACTAATGCATTCCTCAGGAGCAATACTAGCATAGTTAATGCCCTGGGGCCTCTTCCGTACTCCTCTATGCTGAAATAAACTGCTACATGCCCCAGGGACATCATCGATGCTATCAATGACACCTGGGCCTCTTCCCTATTCTTGCATACAAGAAACAATTATAGAGCATGCCCCAGGTGCATTGCTTATATTGTCAATGCCCCTGGAGCATCCTCTACTGCTAGGCCTAGAAAGGACAGCAATATGCCCTAGGGGCATCAGTGAAGCCCTCAGGGCATCCTCTACTCCTATGGGTTAGAAACAATAGCATCATGCCTCTAGGGCATCAGTGGAGCTACCAATGCCCCCAGGGCATCCTTTACTTCTTTGGGTTAGAAATGACAATAGCATGCCCCAGGGGCATCAGTAGAGTCATTGATGCCCCTGGGGCATCTTCCATACCATTGATACGCTGGGGGCTCAGTGTTCCCTTGTGGTAGTGGGGCCGCGGCAGGACTAGGACTGCTGTCACGCGCAGAGCAGCGCGTGAATGCCCCGGGGGCATAGTCCGGGTCGAGAAGTTGCGTCCTGCAAGTGGCATCCCTTCCCACCAAAGAGAAGAGACCAGCTGAAACTAGAGTCAAATGATGTGTGCATAATGATCTTACCAGAATAAATGTCACCCTATGACTGGGAAAGGGGTATGTAATTTTTTTAAACATATATCAGACAAAGTTATTTCAGTTTTTATACCAGCTTTAACTAAGATGGAGCACAAACATACAAACTGTGCATCTAGATATTTATTATGAATTCATGCAGTAGGGAACAGTGCACTCACTTCAAGACAGGGATTATTTTCCACCAAGAATCAACCTTTGTCAGTAATTGAAGTTGAGGTTATACAGCATGAGAGAGGGCGACAGGCTATTTTATGGATATTGAACCATCAACCACCTTAGAAGCCTGATAAGTGCTGCCTCACAGACCAATATCTGCATGAATGACTTATCAGAGTATTGCTATAATTGTTGTAATCCGTCGCCATGATTGGTGATCAATGGTGACACCTTTTTTGAGTGATAACTCACTGTGTCATCTTTCGCCACTGTGTGTCAGTCTCACAAGGCGTAGCGATTCATCCCCAGAGTTGCCAAGATGATTCTAGCTCGCTATGAGAGTATGTGCCACCCCCTGTCATCTCTCACAAAGCATGGCAACTTATCACCACCATCGCTAACATGATCTCACGCAGTGAGTGAGTGTGCACCATTGCCTGTCAACTCTCACTCAGAAAGGCGTCTTATTACCACCATCGCCACCATTGGTCTCACTCCCTGCTTAAGTATGTGCTACTCCCAGTCAACTCTAGCATAGAATGGCAACTTATCACCACCATCGCCAAAATGGATCTCACTCCCTGCTTGAGTATGTGTTACTCCCAGTCAACTCTCACACAGAATGGCAACTTATCACCACCATGCCAACATGGATCTCACCCCCTATGTGAGTGTGTGCCGTTGCCTGTCAACTCTCACTCAGAATGGCGGCTTATCACCACCGTCGCTAACATGATCTCACTCACTGCGTGAGAGTGTGCCACTGCCTGTCAACTCTAATAGAGAATGGTGGCTCATCACCACCATCACCAACGTGATCTCACTCACTGCGTGAGTGTGTGCCACTGCCTGTAAACCTTTACATAAAATGCCGGCTTATCACGACAATTGCCAACATGGATCTCACTCCCTGCTTGAGTATGTGTTACTCCCAGTCAACTCTCACACAGAATGGCTACTTATCACCACCACTGCCAACATGGATTTCACTCACTGCGTGACTGTGTGCCACTGCCGGTCAACTCTCACTCAAAACGGTGGCTTATCACCATCATGGATCTTCACTCCCAGTAAACTGTCACTCAGCATGGCAATATATCACCACCCTTGCCATCCATGGTGAACCTGGTCGAGCTATGGCTAGGTTTGCGTTTCATCTAGCGAGGTGAGTGATCACCCATGTTGCCATCCCCGGTGAGTCTGAGTGATCACCAACCTCGCCATTCATGGTGAATGTGAGCTATGGAGAGGTTAGCGTTTCATCTACCGAGGTGAGTGATCAACCATATCGCCATCCTTGGTGAGTCTGAGTGATAACTACCCTCACCATCCATGGTGAACCTGCGCATTGGCGAGGTGTGCCTGAAACGTATAGGAGATTTTGTCATGATAATTTCAAGGTCTGTTTTTCATACTCACATTTGCATTCCCTTGCGCCCACAACATGGAACCCCTTGTGGGGCTCCGAAGCACTTCCATCTAAAATGTGAGGCAAGGACAGGTGGGCCAGGAAGGTGACACATGGGACACTTAAATCAGGCTTGAGATCCAGTACATTCCAACAAGTGGCCTCAGAAATGAATATATGTATATAAGGGAAATGGAAAAAAGTAATGTTCCAATGCCTGTGCCAGGAGACATTTAATCAATGTACATTTAATATTGCCTGGTACCCAGAGAGGATGATTTTAGGGTTTGATTAATGTTAGCGACAAATGGTGTAATGCATTGTTAGCCGCCATAAGAGTTGAAATACACAGTTTTCATTGTCTGCATTTATTTCTTCAACCCACTTGTTAGAATGAGCTGATAATGAGCTGATAATATCTCAATCTATTTTTTAGCCTTGACCGTACCAGGTATTTATTCCAAGGAAACAGATGTGCAAGAAACCAACAGATTCCAGTGGTCTATTCGTGTGTTGACCAGCACAGTGGCTTCATCTATCAACAGAAATCAGACTAGTATTCTATGATGGGAACAGCATAGTAGGCTACTGGAGGCCTGACAACAGCCCTGCCAACACGACGTAGCTAAGTGACGTCCCTTCCCACCAAAAAAAAAAAGAAAAAGCAGCTGAAACTAAAGTCCCGTGCCAAATTTCCACCCATCTCTCACTAGAACGAATAGCATCTGGTCAGGGGAAAAGAGGTTGGCAATTATATGAAATAGATTTTAGAAAGGAAATACATACCTCTATATGCATAGACATGTCAGAGGCATTGTAGAACTGGTACAGGTAGGAATAGTTGCTAGGGCCATCTGACAGGCAAGTTTAAGTGAATAATTGAGGCTATACAGGCTAGACAGGATTGAGTTTTAAGAAAAAAAAAGTAATTAAATCATTTTTAATTCAAATTAATTCGTCAAAATCCTAGGATTGACAACATTTTCATCAAATAATGCAACTATATATAATTGAATCAGTGTAAAAACATGTGTTTAACATGGGGATCATAATTTGAGATGAATTAGGTCAGTAGGTCAAAGGTCAGAGTCCTAAAATAGGTCATGTTCTGCTTAATATATGTATATACTTTAGACCTTGTGACAGGTCTATCCTGAGTTCTATTAGGGGTGTAAACCTGTACTGGTAATTCTTATTGATGCAGCATTGGCAACTAGTAGGGATGTCATTGACATCAACCTTTTTCTTATGGCGATTATCACCATTTTCCTCTCAATATTGTGATTTATTGCAAATATTTATTAATTTTGATGCATTTGAAAAGTGTATGCAAAAAAGTCTTGAACATCATGGCAACCAGCATCTTTCAATAAATAGACAAAGGTTCACGAGTGTTGGATCTGACAAAGGGTTGTCTCAGGAGGTGAAGCTGAGTGAGATCTCAGTCAGATCGAATCCGAGTTGAAACTTAAAACTTAGTTTCTTAGTTAATGGTCAAATTACAATTTGACCTTTATATACAAGTAACTCAAGTGATATTGGAAAATACAATCATGTTGATAATTCCATGGGTTAATAGGTCTCCTTACTCCATGCAATATAGACCAGAAGTTCAGTCAGCAGACGCAAACCAGTCAATTCAAAAACTCGTGGGACGGAGGCCATCGCTGCCAGGCCTGCAGAAATGACCAGACTGTGGGATCAAATGTCTGGCTATAATCTTGGGACCTTTGCTACATTTTGGGTTTCATGGATTGCAATTATTAAGGGTTTTACAGCCTAAAACAAAAGGCATTACTGTTTATTAAGATTTGAAGGGGTAAAAGAAGGCGTTTTGCTGCACATTATGGCTCTTTATGGGCTGTTTCTTTGTAAAGACCAATATGTGTAATGTCTTATATGACCCTTTCAATAGGATTGATACAACAGATGGCGCTAGTGGCAACCATGTCACTTTGCTCCTCCCACAGGCTCATGGCTGACTTGGACTCCAGTACCTGTAATAGGTCCACATGTTTGTAATGGCATACATTATGTTTGGCTCAGCATTTTCTTTGAATATCAAAAGTGAGTGTAACCAGACCATTTCTATGTATGCAGCTTTGATTTCTAAGACTTGTAGCTCTATTTGACATTGCAAATTGGCATTTTTGTGAGGGGTGTCTGGGCAATCAGGATAAACCTATGGAGACCTGGGAGTGGATGCTGGACATGCCCATGTAAACAGGGGTGCTACTGCAGCACCATCTAGTGTACTAGCCTGGTAAAACGAATGTATATAAATAAGAAACATAGAGTATCACTCTTTAATGTTTGGTGTAATGTATTCTTCAAGATTTATTTACAATTCATTCATTATCCTATTCATATTTTGATGCAGGTGACAATCCCTGCAGTATGTGCTCTGTGTTTTAGTGCAGTGCAGAGATATGGGGTGCATCCTGAGGTGAAATAAGGGCCTAATGTTGTTATATATTGATGATATCACAAGGGTTGACAGAAGAAACTATGATCTTTGCATTCATATGAATATTTTGAGATTCCTTATGACCACATGGTACAATACAATACTAAAGTAGCCCAACTTTGATGTTCTGTCACTAATTAAATTGCCACCAATACAATCAGAATTAACACAGGATGTACCTCTAGTATAGGTTGTAAGAATCCCATTCATAGATCTGCACTAAGTATAGTGCGTTTTTGCGCATATACATGATGTGTACCTTATATTAGTCTATTTGGGACCAAGGCTGTAGAGCTTACCCCGGGAGCTCACCCGGGCCTTCCATCAAAGCTGAGTGGGTATGGCCCTGTGTGTGATTGTGACTCAATGTGGTAGCCCTCACTGCACCTGTCAAAATTAGAGACTGAGGGGGTAACCAAAAAAAATAGAAAAAAACTCTGGAACTCCCTATGAGTGCAATATATTCAAAAAAATTTGTCAGAAATCTAAATATCTGCAATGGTCTGAAAGTTAAAATAGTAGTAAATGTGAAATATCAGAAAAATGTATTTTCTGCCGACATCCTCTATATTTAGTGCTTCTTGTCAGAGGTATAAGTAAATCACAGGAAAAAAGATACATACAGCATCTGATTGCATCCTATCAATGCTGTGCAAGTAGTACAGAGATGCATTTTGCCAAATCGAAGTTTGAAGTTTTAACACTGTTTATTGGCTGAAGAAAACACCCCAAATGGAGGTGTTACAATCAGTCGCCTGATAAGTTATAAATATTCACCACCGAAGTCATAATCATAGGTTGAGTTTTCTATAGTACTAAGTGGTTTCCATGACCTTATCATAACATTTTCTATGTAATTAACATACAGATCTGTGTAGAGGCAAGGAGAAAGGGGGCTCCGTGCTAAAAGTCAACTTTAAAATTCAGATCACTGGCTTTTCAGTGATATATTGCAAGAGAAGATACTCCTGTTAGTTTTAGAGGAATGGCTTGCTAAACTTAGGTAGGTGTGACCATTTCCTGAATGGCAATAAGCTCTATGCCTAACTGATCATGAGATACATCTATAATTAGCATAATTTATGCTAATTAGCTAAATTAGCATAATTTGTTATTCTTTTGCCTATAACTTTTGGTCTAGAAATGGTATTTTGGTTCTGTTTTCACCATAGTAAACCTAGTGAAAGATTCTTTCAAATGGGATAATTGATTTTCCTATTTAGAATGAAAATCATGTTTCCATGGCAACAGACATCAACAAAAATGCCTATTTAGGCCCAAATACGTTCTTTTTACATCCCTAACCACCCAAAATAGAACGTTTTATCTAAAATCATTGAATTCTCCATAAAAAAGTACCCTATAATAGTTTTATGCATATTTTTCCTATTCTAGCCCATAGTGGTGCCCCTTGGTGGCTAAAACAGGTACTAAATCCCGCAGGAACCCCCATTTCTGCTTGCTGGCTCACATCTTTAAATTAATCATAACTACCCAGTGTCACAAGTATCTCCTCTCAGACACTCATAGTAGGTTTCAGTTGTATATTAGCATACAACACTTCCCATGTTTGGTTGCCTCTAGAAAATTTTCAATTTTCTCTTCCCATTCCCTCTTAGTTCACGACTAGGAATTATAATATTATCGTCATCTTGTGAATAACGGTACATTATATATGCTAGTGCCTTTTTCCTTCTTATACTTAGTGAGTCCACTTTACACCTAGTTAGGAGGTCATTTATGTGTACATCCTGGGCATTTTTCACCCTTACGCAAGCTCTAAGGCAGTGGTTTTGTACAATGTCTATACGGTCTTAGCTGGTTTGATTATCAGCCAATGAAATGATACCAACTATTCACTGTGGTCCTCTCGGGGGCCAACTGGTACCCATCTGATAGGTGTTATCAGTAGAACTCACTGGTAACAAGCTCCAGCAATGGCGGCCCTCATGGAACAACCTGCTACCTCGGAATATGATCTACCAGGGATTTTTGACCAGAGTCTAGAACAAAACTACAATATTCTAGTATGGGCAAAACCATTTGTTTGTCTAGATACATAGAGCATTTTTATGATTCAAATATTTTACAATATTACGCAACTGTTTCAACTTTGATATACCCATCGGCTCAACCTTTTTACAGTGCACCTTAAAATTTAAGTCGCTATCAATAATTACACCCAGATAGTTGAAACTCTCCACATTTGATAGAACAGAACGTTGCATAATAATATTGTATCGCGCAATATTCTGTCGTACTGAGTGACACCATAGTATGATGATGTCATCTAATGCATCGGATAAGTCTGGTGCATTGCTCTAGGAGGACTACCTCGCTAGCACACTCTTTTCAATTTATATAAATCCTATCAAAAAATGCTATCATGAAAATAGGGTACTGATTCCCTATAAGTTGACCTATATTTTAAATATGAAAGTCAACATACTGACCTAATTAGACTCAAATATTTTATCTCTAGAAGAAGTTATTTGGACCATGTTCCATGACTAAGTTGCTCTTAGTTATGATGCGGAAGTAAAAAAATTTCAGTGCCCTGGCCACTTATTAGATCCAATATGGTATATACGGATATTTGCATCTTGACCTATGACCTACTGACCCAATTAGTCTGAGATGTCACATTGATGATTATGATGCCTTTTATATTTTAAATCAAAGGTAGAGGTATTACTTTTGTGGTAAAACAATTTTTCTGAAAATTAAATGATTCAATTTGAATTGAAAATAATTAAAAACTTTTTTTCTTAGGATCTAATTCACCAAAAATACTGTTTTTTTTATTTTATTACACCTACCATATCTGAAATCTACAAGTTTAGGGCTTTCCAATTGTGTATGATGTATAATGTTTTTTTTTCTTGGTGATGGGTGTTCACTTTTTGGGTCTTTCATGCTGCAGCAGTACATTCTTTAGACAAATTTTAAAGGCATTCGATTTCTATGACAGGGTCACGAAATGTTTAATCTACACTGTAAAACAGGAGCTTAGGTTTTAAACATGTTTAGGTCTAAACATGTTTCAAGTCTAAACATATTGGATAGGTAGGTGTACTCTTGGCTATGTATTAAGGATTTAAACACTTTTATCCTAAATGCCTAAACACCTATGCTAAACATGTTTAGATGTTTAGCATTGAAACAGTCTGTAGTTTAGCTGTTTAGGATATCAACATGTATATGTTTAGGTATGAAAGACTCACTAGTTGGCTGCTCTGTTCTTGAATGGAGTTTCTACCCTCTTCTGACTTATACCCTCTTCTCATTAAAATAATATGTTAACAATCCTTTGTAAATCATTAATTAGGAATTTCATATGAAAGAACTTCAATCCTATTATCAACAATTTTGGATTGGCATTTAGATCCTTTATTATTTGGATCAATGAGCAATTCTTTCCATAGACACCTTTTCTATCTAGTCCAAGAATAGATAAAGCTATCTTCATTCATCCATTCCATTATAATCTACATATATAGGGTTACTCCCTATTGTGGATAACAGATGTGATGTAATTCCTTAAGAGTATGATGCACTCTCTGCCTACTATAGACTTAGTAGAATTATTGAGATGCTCTGCAAAGGTCGAAATCTATGGATACCATATCTAAGCACATCCTATGTTTAGCATTATTTATAGTGTTTAGCAATGTCTACTCATACCTTTCATAGCATGTGTTGGATATTTTAATGAGAGAGGACAACTGACTGCTTCGCAAATATGATTGTGATGAATCATGCTTGCTACAGGACATGGTGTCATAACTAAAACAATGACCAGAGCAAACACCATTGCATGAAACACAGGCTAAAAGAAGGTACGATGAGACATTATCAACTATTTCCTTTGTTTGCGTGCATATCTGATGGTCTTTTCTTGAATCAGAGCAGCTCACATAAAAACATGACCAGAACGTTAAAAGGAAACCGCCATCGACACAACCACTAAGTGGCCACCTGTAATGTTGCACTCGTCTCAAAATGCTATTGGCGGTAAGTGATTCAGGACACAGGCAGATAAGAATTTAACTCTTCTTTTACCGGACGCGCATTTTTGCGAGTAAATCGCCGATTTTTGGCCGATCTTTGCCACCCTGTCTCTCCCTCAGATATGGATGGAATCTCACCATTTTTTCAGGGCGTGCTCTTTGGCATGGGGCCCCTAAGTAGTTCAAACCATTAGTCTCTACTCCTCTTTCCTGAGATATCGTGAACTTCTAAAGATGGTTGAAAATTGAGAAAAGTTTGGGCTGATTTTAATGAGTATTTATGGCAAAATATTATGAAAAAGGTAGAATAATTTAATTTTTTCAATGAAAACCTACTTTAAGTAGTTTTTCATGAAGAAAAAGATTATACCAACGATTTTGGTGTATTTTGGTGGATTCCTGACCAAATTATTGGTTACCATGGCAACAAACATACTAAAAATAACAATTTTTTATAGATTCGGTTGTCATGGTAACCAAATGGAACAGGTATTATGTGACCATGTAATTCAAAAATTCTAAAAATATTCAACAATATCTACCATGTGCCTTTTAATTCATGTCAATTGATAGAGGGAGTCCTAAGATATCATCATTTGAAGTTTTATGAAATCATCATTTTGCAGGAGAGGTATGCTATGTTATTCCCATCCTATCTCCCTTATCAGAGGAGATACAGACAATTAGGATTCCAATTATTTTTGTCCATATGCTTACCTTGGATACTCATTACTTAGCTTCTAGTAGGAATATCAATACAATTCAAACAGTATTTGAAAGATAATGACTTCTCCTAGAGGCCGATTTTAAGCAAAAAACAATTTGGTAGAAGAAGAGTTAAACAATGGGGAATTGAGTGTGATGGAGGAATCGATGGAGAGATATGGCTGTAGACCATAGAATCGACATGCAACTTGTGACATAGTACAGGGAGGCTTTCTTAAACCTACGTCCCTCTCTGATCGGTAGAAATATCAGTATAATGCTGAAGACAATGATTGATTAAATGACGAAAGCTGAAACTCTATGTCACTCAGCCCAATATCAATCTATTGCCATGTCTCATCGTGGAACAGGGCATGTCACCGGGGCATGTCATCATGTAGAAATGGGTCGATACTGTCTTCAGTTACTGTAGCAGCTTCAGGTGATGTTGCTACAGTTACTGAGGGTATAGTCGCAGTTTCAGGCCCAACACTTGTAGATAATACAAGCGTACGATGTGGGCGCTGAGGGGGGGGGGTAAGTAATGCGCGTGTGGTGGTCGTTGCCGCTATCGTCGTGTGAGTAGTATAGTGATTTGATCAGTTGGGGAATTGTGCCTGGCGATAGTTCTGTAGCGTTCTACCCCTCGATGTTATATCGAATCTTTCGATAAACAACGAAGAACAACGATTCAGGTTCCAGTTAAAACTTTATTGTCTAATAACACATAGGCATCAGCCGTTCTCGATCACAGTTACAGGTGGCAGAGTTTGAACTCTATAACAGGTTCGACACTAGGCCTTCTAGTGTCTACAGTTGATATTCCACATACACCTCCTCTGTGCAGCAGCACAGAGGAGTACTAGGATATGGTAGCCGGGCAGCCGCCAACCATCGCTCACGATGGTCAGTCGGGGCTGGACTGACCCTGAGGAAGGCCGTACAACGGCCTTATATACACCGGAGTCAAGGGCCACGTGACCAAGTGGTGACGTGGCGCTGGACTCCAGCGCCCCCAGGCGTCGGGCAATAGAGGTGCTCTCGATGTCGCCCACGAGGACCACGAAGGTACCTCGAAGACGACGAGGGACCACCACACCACCCCCCACTAGACTGAAACGAGGTCTCCGAAAATTCAGAGACCCCGGATCAGTCTAAACAAATAGATAATAATATGAACTACTGGATCTGTCGACATAGTCGACAGAAACAGTAGAGGAATATATATATAAATAGTTTCTACTGTACTGTAGAAAAAAAATTATTATCACAGTTAATTTATAAGGCGTCGCTCCCTCCAACGTAGGAGACCAGTGTCGAAACACTGCTTCACGACCTGCTCCTGGTCGATCCGAGGGAGGCACGACCGGGTATGGTAACCGGGGTCGTGTCGTTTCCTCCCTGTCTCGTTGAGAAGCTCCTTCCAGCGTAGGAAGCCCATCCATAGTGTACAGTACGACTATGATGGTCCTTCGACCGTGAGGCCGAGGATGTGTGGCACCACCGGGTCCTAAGACCTGGGTGGCGTCGGATCCACACAGCTTCGCAGGAAGGTCCGGGGACTGGAAAGGTACCCCCACTCGTGGAGGGTACACCGTCGTCTGGGAACAAGTTCCCAGGGGTTCCGTGCTGACATCGAGACTCTGTCCGATGTCAGCGATCCAAGCTGGAGAGGAGGAACAGTAGAGTCATACTACTGATCCCCCGAAATGGACCCTGTAGCGGCGTCGATTTCAGCCTGCTCCCCGTCAGTGCGTTCCTCCTCATGTGAAGCACTGGCGGCTAGCTGGCCCGAAAACGTCGGCGACTCCGGCAATGGAGCCACACGGTCCATTGTCGTACTCCAAGCCTCGTTAGAGGTCTCGGGTGCATCCCGGGAGTCCCCCTCAGCATCTGAGTGGAGAACGGCCGAGTCTGCTGAGTCGCTTCCGTCGTCGTCATCGTCGCTCTCCCGACCTTCATGGTCGTCCTTGCCTCCCTGGTCAGGGGGAGCCATTGGAGAGTGACCGATGACATCGACGTCCGCGTCTATATCCATCGACTGTTCCACCGCGGCAGGTTCTACTGCTTGGGCGGAAGCCGACGGGTCCGGGCAGACGGCTACGTTCGCCGGGGCCAGAGGAATGATGCCCTGAAGATCTGGATGGATCCCCGGTGACACCACTCTCTGGACCGGTGGCGGCGTAGGCTCGGTGGTTCCCGAGAGGGTTATCAAGGGAACCGAGGAGGAAGACGGGGCTGCTGGTGGGTAGACGGAGGCACCGAGAGACCTACCCGGGGTGTCAGGCTTGTCCTGCACCACCTGCTCTCGGCCCAACATCGTCATAGCCGAGCTCAGACTGTCCATCTTTGGAGACAATTCTCTCAATGGATTCGTCTGAGCCGCCAGCGTCCTGACGTCAGGAATCACTCCACCCTCGACGAGGTACCTCTGCGCTTCGCGAGAGGGCTCGGTTCGAACAGGCTTCAGGGTTCGGACGCCATGGTGTTTGTCCCTCATCCATTCCGAGAGTTGGACCCCGAAGACTCTAAAGAATTCGTGGTCGATTTCCTCCCAGCCTTCTATGATACTATCCCTCTTGGTAATATCATATTGGGCCTGTGCCTCAAAGTTATTGAGACGCGTTCGGACATCGGTCAGACGAGAGTCCATCTCCATCTGAACAGTCTGGCGCGCCTCATTCCTAAGAGCCGGAAGGAGCTCGTTACAGATGGCCATGTTCGTTCTGTCGAACAGGCCGAACAAGTAGGCACTTGCTTCCTCACGAAATGCCTCACCGAACTTGTCGATAGCAGGGCTGCCCGTCATTTGTAGGAGTCCCTTACAACGTTCCACGAATGTCTTCGGGACCCCACGTTCGACGCCATCACCGTAGGCAGGCTGTGCCAACTCCCAACGCAAGGTTGCTGTTGGGGTGTCGGTGCCTGTCACGACGTTGGAGAAGCTAGCTCCTGCTGCCGAGGTCAGTGTCGCACCTCCCACATGAACATGCGGCGTGGCAGCTGGGGTGCTGTCCTCCGCCGCCGCAGGGGGTTTGACAGGGGGAGACGAGTTGGTGGTCACCTTGGGTTGCCGATCACGACCACTCCGGGATTCCACCGTCTTGCCTCCAGTTTTAGCACCACTGGTGCTTGGTTTGGCTGAACCGGTCAAAGCAGTCTTCGACTTTTTAGGAGCCGGGGCCGGGGCGGCTTTCGATGCCTTTTCGGGCTTCGAGGGAGCAGCCTGCGGCTTAGGCTTCTTAGGTTCAGTCGAACCGGCAGACTTCCCAGCTTCTGTAGAGTGGGGCCTCTTGTTCCCACTCGTTGAAGCTGTCGGTCCTGGGTCCCGAGGACGACTGGCCTCCCGCTTCTTCCGTTGCTCTACCCTGAACTCAGGGTAGGCACCGTAGAAAGCGGGCATCAGCTCCAGTCTGATATACAGGCGCTTCGTAGACGGGGGTGCGGGGGCCATCCGCATCCAGTGTCTAGTCGGCGCGCCTGTTTTCTCATTCCGTTCGCACTTTCCAACCAGCGTCTCCACTAGTTGGATAGCGCCCTCGGCGTTGTACTTATGGGGCTGCTTGTACGACTTAAGATGACGCGCCATCAAGCCCCTTCGTGAAGTCACGAAAGGAGGAGAGGTCGGGTCATCAGGGTCCTGATAACATGGAATGGTCTTTTCCACCTTAACACAACCGAACTGCGGACGGATGGCTCGATGCTCTTCAACCAAGTGTCGAGCATACCTGCCGTCCGTCGCGTATACGCGAGGGGGGAACCCCTTACGTGTGCAGTTCTCGAAAGCACACTGCTGCCCTGGATTGAAGATGCGCCATGCGAACCCAATCCGCTGTCGCTCGGGCAGCGACACCCCCGACGAGTCTGAGGCATTCGTGATATTCTCGATCATCGAGACATACCAGTCAATGGCATGACTATCGTCCGAATACCATTCCTCGTCGTCACTACCATCCTTTCCGACGAGACTAGGGAGTACCACTTGACCATTCTTGCGGTAGTCCTGAAGCTTTGTCAGTGGCCTGTCATTGACGTACTCAGCACGTCGTTTGGCAGTGATCGCTGACAGTCGCTTCCATTCGTCGACAGCCCTGGCCGTGTCTGGGGGTGAGGATACGGTGCTCTCCACGGCACCGGCATCGACCTCCGACGGCTCGGTTCCAGGTTCCGGACTCGCTACTCCTCTCCCGGGCCGGAGCCTTCTTGGCTGCGGATTCCTTTTTGCTACCTTCCTTCTTGGGCACCCTAGGGATCTTGAAATCTTTCAAGGTGTCCTTGGATGCCTTTGATTCAGTGGGCTTCTTGCCCTTAGAACCTGAAGGGGTAGCACTTTTCGATGGAGCAGGCGTCGACGGCTCGTCGACCTCCATCTCATCGGGAGAAGAGTCTCTCGAGGCGGCAGCAGCTGCGACCTTCAAGTCGCGCTTCTGCTGCTTAGCTGCCTCTTTCGCCTTCCGGCGGAGCTCCTTCTCCCGCTCCTGGGACTCGGCCAAGGCTTTCTGTGCATCCTCGATCTGCTTCAGAAGGGCTGCACTTTTAGCCGAGGTAGACTCGAGCTCTTGCTCGGGTCTGGTCCTTTTGGACTTCTTCTTCTTCTTCTTCTGCGACTTGTGGCTCGCCGAAGAGCTGTACCCTGACTGCTCGTCGGACGAGGACCCCATGGTTCTTCCTGAACTGCCGGGTTCCACCAGGGAGAGAAGACTCCGGGTCTCGAACCGTACTCAGACGGGACGAGACGTCGAAGAGAATCTTCGAGGTTTTTCGATCCGCACTCTGGCGGGTCGAAGCCTCGAAGGTGCCTTCGATGTACCTCGAACCGCACTCAGGCGGCTTGAGGGACCGAAGACTGGAGCCTCGAGAGAACACGAACCTGCGCTCACGCAGGTCGTGTCCCTCGACACTAGGCGGGGAGACCTCCTACACTCAGGTAGGAAGTCCCCAGACGGAGCGTACCAGCTGGAATAAGCTAGGCTTAGTCCAGCTTATCTGCGTCCGACTCTCAAGAGAAGGGCGCAGATGTGACCTCCGTGGTGAGCGACGCGGCCTTTTATCCCTGTGGCGCACGCCTCTGATTGGAGGAAGGGCCTACGTGACCGAGGAGGGCGAGCCCTATTGGTCCACAGCGCATCACGCCATGACCAAATAAGGTAATGCTCAAAAACTAGAACGACTCACTCTCCCCTCACCGTCACGCTCTGGTTCTCCAGTCGCAATTTTTGCATATGCCGTTATTTCCTATGCGGTCTATGGGTTCCAACACTATTAACATGGATAATTTGGGCACCCCCTTCATCAGACTACCGGGATTTAAAAAAAAATGGTTCCAATATGGATCTACCCTTCGGGCAGAATCCACCAGCCTATGCTGGGAACCCCTCCACACAGTCAAAATAAAAGACGGACGCCCCACATTTCCATGTCTCTAGCATCAGGTTGTCTCAAACTAAGAGACAATCGCATGACTTCTCATTGTGTAATTTTTTATTCACCGTCGGCCTCACGTCCACAGACAGATTTACTCAAGAACGGCACCCGTTATTTTAAAGCCTCGTTAAAAACACAGGTTAGTAAAGCTGCTGCTTAGTATTGTGCGAAACATCGATTACTGAGTAGGGTTTAATCTAGGACTTTTCCTGATTTTAACCTTTACTACAGGAACGAGTGTTGAGCCTCGGGGCGGGTTACTATCACCCCCTCCTAGCCCGCCGTCCTTTGATGTGGCCGGGCCGACCGGGCTATTAACCCGTTTCTGTCGGCGTCTGCCTCCCATCACTTGTGACGGTGTGGATGTAGGAGCCAGAGTGTTTGCTCTGGATTTCCTTTCATCCTCGACACTCGCTGACCGTTCCTTTGATGAGCCTTGGCGCTTAAGCCTCGCTCGAGTCATAGGTCCGGACTGGAGTGACTGATCCTTGACTTCAATCGAGACGTTTCGATGTGAAGTTTGTTCAGTCGTTCGCACCTTCGAGGGGGGGCCGGTCTTCCGACATCCCTTCAAAGGCGGTTTAGATGCTTTCGACTTATCTCGACGGGCCGGTCGACCACGGCGCCGCTTTGATGGTTTACTGGCATCCAACACCTCCACCTCGCTCAGTTTTCGAGCCTTTTGCTGTCGTTTTCGATGACCCTGCGTAGTTAGTTTTTTAGACTGAACTTCTGGCCGCGACCTTTCGATCTCTATTTCGACCTGTCCAGAAACAGACTTAGCCCTTTTCGTAGCCTTACGAGAAGGTGAATCATCATCAAGTCGTGGTTGCAACAACTCGACAGTTTGTGATAGCTCTACGCCCAACCACCGGCGCACTCTATCAACATTGCTCTTTTGCAACCGTCCGCGGGATGATCGAAGTAATAATGTCGACTCAGAGAGGACAGAATCTACTACGAACGGCCCATCCCAGTTGGGGGCAAGCTTCATAGCTGCTTGGGGGGTGTGGTACCTCACCACCTGTTCCCCAACTGAGTATCTTCTCTGCTTTAGCCCATAGTCATACCCGACCTTCTGGCGTTCCGCAGATTTACCTAAGTTTTCCCTTACCATGCTATAACTCTCCCTCAATCGGTCACGAAGTTGTTCCACGAAAGTGACGGAACAAGGGACTTCGAGTGGGTTCTCGATTTAGCCGAAAATCACATCCGCTGGCATGAGAATTTCTTCCCCGAATACCATCATATTTGGACTGCATCCAGTAGAACTGTGCTCAGAGCTGTTATATGCGGACACCACATATTTAGCCTGTTCATCCCAGTCGTCCATATGTTTGTCTACCAACATAGTCAGACTCTGGATCAACGTTCTATTGAACCTTTCCACCTGACCATCGCTCTGTGGTCTGTATGGATTGGTTCTCTGTTTTACAATCGTCAAATATTCACACATCTCAGAGAAGAGTCGAGATTCGAATTCTCGACCTTGGTCGGAATGCAGAAGCAACGGGACTCCAAAGGTCAAAACCCATTCGTCCATGAAGGCCTCTGCACAGGTCTCTGCCGTGTGATTTGGTAGGGGAATAGCGCGTACATACTTGGTGAAGTAATCCTGGATTACTAACATGCAAGTATTCTTGTTTGGTGTGGGTGCAAATCCCGAGATGATATCCATAGCTATCCTCCCGAATCTCACCCCGAACAACTCTTGGTGCAGAGGAGACTTACCCATGCCCTCGCCGGGCTTTACCAGGCAACAGGTAGGACAGTGCCGAACCCAACGACCTATGTCCTTTCCCATTCCGGGCCAGTAATATCTCCTTTTCACTTTTTCGAGCGTTCGTTTACGACCAAAATGTGCCGCTGTTCGGTGTCCGTGGCAAAAGGAGAGTACCTCACCCCTCAGTTGGCGTGGTACAACTACTTGAATCGTGCGTCTAGCTCGACCCGCCTCGACTTTCCAGCGACACAACAAGCCTTCACGGAAGGTTAATAGAGGCCATTGCCCTACTAATTTCCGTACTTCGGCGCTCTCGATTGATACATCAGGCCTAGTGGGTTTAGCCCCCTTAACTAGCCATTCAGCAACTCGTTTGATGTCCGCGTCCGCTTTCTGAGCATCAATGAGTTCATCGAGAGACCAAAATGCAACTCCCACCCGGCTGTCTACTAAACCACCTACAGCTGCCATTACAGCATTATGACTGCCACAGTCTGTGCAATCCGACCTCTGGCATAGCCGCACAGGGATACGACTAAGACCATCGGCGTTTAAATGCTTGGCCCCACTTCGATGTTCGATCTTAGAGTTTTCGAGACCGAACTCCGAAAGGTGGGCCAGCCACCTACCCATCATTCCTTCAGCCTCTTTGAAATTCAGGAGCCATTTCAAAGACGAATGATCGGTGCGGATAGTGAAGTTACCACCGTAAAGGTAGTGCCTAAACTTCCTGGTGTACACGACAACCGCCAGCAGTTCTCTTTTGGTGGTGCAGTAGTTTCGTTGTGTTTTACTTAGAGTGTTGCTAGCAAACGAGATCGGGACCTCCACTCCATCCTGTACTTGGGATAGAACAGCCCCGATCGCGGTATTACTAGCGTCAGTGTCCAAGATAAAACGACCGTCGGATGTTGGGAATCGAAGCACAGGTGTCTCCCTGAAACTTCGTTTTAACTCGACAAAGGCATGTTCGGCTCTTTCCGTCCACGCGAATGCCTCGTAACGACCTCTACTACCTTTAGGTTTTTGGATCACTAAGTCCTGTAAAGGGCTTACGAGTTCCGCGAACCCCGGGATGAACTCACGGTAGTAGGAACAAAAACCAATGAAGGATCGAATTTCCTTCACTGTAGTGGGCCTAGCCCAAGTCATTACATCGCTAATTTTCCCCGGGTTGGCTTCTATACCCTGTTCAGACACGATTCGGCCGAGGTACTCGACTGAAGTCCTAAAAAGTTGACACTTTCTAGGTTTCAGCTTCAGTCCCCATGCCCGAATCCTGTTGAAGACTTCTGCCAGATTCGCCATTGCTTCATCCGTCGTTTTGCCGAAGACGATGATATCATCGAGGTAAACCAGGCAACTTTTACCTAGCAAACCTCTCAACATCTCCTCCATCATTCGCTCGAATGTGGCGGGGGCGTTACACAAACCAAACGCCATACGATCGAACTCGTAGAGCCCCCTCTGGTAGGAAAAAGCGGTTTTCTCGACGTCGTCGGGATTCATCCCGATCTGCCAATATCCCGATTGGAGATCGAGACAACTAAACCACTTATTTCCTCCTAGGGCATCTAAGGATTCGTCGATGCGCGGGAGGGGGTAAGCATTCTTCTTAGTCACTCCATTCAGACATCGATAGTCGACGCAGAATCTCATGGTTCCATCCTTCTTCGTCACCATCTGGACGGGACTGGACCAGGGACTAGTACTTGGCCTAACCACCCCCGTATCCAACATCTCCTTAAGTTGTTCATCCGCCGCAGCTTTCTTGCTGAGCGGAATCCTTCTATAAGGGACTCGGATTGATAGACCCGTGTCGATGTTATGCAGACATCGATCGGTGCGCCCTAACGGTTCATCTGGGGATTTAAAGACGTCCACATGCTTACGTAGTAAGGCGGACAGTTTCAGTCTTTCTTCTGGCTGAGTCAGGTGAGTGTCGCCATACATGTGTAACAGCCAGGTAGGGAGCTCCCCCGTGCGGGTGCTCGCGATTTCCGCCGTCTCGATGTCCGCAGCTTCTTGCTCGAGACGCGTCATCACAGATCCTACCTCCGGTGAAGAAAGTTCACCGTTTCTGTCAGCGTATTGTACAGTACCGACCACCTGGCCTTTCTCCAGGACAATGTCTCGATTCAGTGGATTACAGACGGGAAACACTGTTCGACGGACATTGCTGACAAGGGCAGCCTCACCAACCAACCCGAAAGCTCTCAGAGTTTTCAGGTCGGGTTCGACTATGCCCTGTCGGTCTCTTTCCAGACCGTCGGATTTTACCAAGACATCGCACCGATGTCTGGCAGGTATCCTAGTGGTCTGTGCTACTGAGGCTATCGATGACACTCTCTTCAGTTTACACTGATGGTGCTCTTCTACCGGCTCGGTCATGACCAATTGACCCGTCCTTGGATTCAGGATCATACCGTATAATGCCGCGAAGTCGAGCCCCAAAATGCCATCGTCAGCCACATCGGCCACTATTGGGCTAAACACATAGTGGGTCGATGCGACCTTAAGACCATAGGTCCGCATTTCAGCTCCAGACGCAGTGCACGCCGTTATTCCCTCGTAGAGATTATCTGACGGCACCACTGACGTTTTTCGCGAGTTCCCGAGAGACAATGGTGTGGCTGGCACCAGTATCTATCAGGAAGTCTAGAGAACGTCCTCGAATCTCTGCAGACAGGTACCATCGTTTCCCCGACAAGGGGGCGGTTCCTGCTAGCATTCTCAACCCTACGTCAGTACTCAGATCGATCCCTCTCTTCTTCAGAAAAGAGAGACAGGGATCATCTGAGGGAAGCTCTGTTGCGCAGACTCTGGCCAGCTGCCGCATCAGGGCCTCTCTCCCGGCGTCGACTTTCACTTTTGATCCAGTCGAACCCTCGACCTCGGAGTTCGGGCTGCCAGCGCCCTGTTCCTTGGCCATTGAGGCTTTTTCTACACCGACATCTTCGGAACCCGACCGGTGATCAACCGGTGCCACTGTGGTAAAGGGCTGGGACGGCCCTACCGGGACCTTACCTAGTTCCCTCGAATCTACTGTCGTCTGATCAGGAGTGCCAGAGGTGCTGATACCTTGGCTTTTCGATGGTCGGGCAGCTCGATTGCCACGTCGAGCCGCCCGCCTCAGTTTTCCGTCGCGTCAGGTGGTAGACCCTTAATCGGCTCGGCAAGTTCGTGCGAAATGCCCCTGCTTCTTGCAGTTCCAACACTTGGCGTCGGACGGAGGGGTACTCGGCTTTTCCGAGCTAGTACCAGGGACATCCCCTCCCTCGATAACCCTGAGTAAATTCTTCAATTGACTCAGCGAGAAGGTCTGCTCCTGTACCTTTGGTTTGGAGGCCTTGTTTGGTGTTTTCGATTTACTAGCGGATTTCTGACCTTTCTTAGTCTTACTCCCCGCCCCGGGCTTCGAGTATGAGGACACTTCCCCCTGCCCTTCCTCGACCAAAGCGGCGTCGGCCAGCGCCAACAATGCATTTGTCGAGGTAGGATTCACCAACTTCGGCAGGAGTTGTCGTTTCCGCAACAACTCGTCTGCCAAGTCCATGAGATCCTTTAGGGACATGTAAGTGCGCCACTCCCGAAGAACGTCTTGTTGTAAATCAACGTCATACAATCCTCCTATGAACAACTGGTTGACTTTGGTTATGAGCCATTCAACCGAGAAGTCCACACCTGGATAGGCATCGCCGGCAAGACGTCTTAAAGCAAAGCCATAGGCTCTAATGCTTTCGTTCTTGCCTTGGCGTCTCTTCTCCATTGTAACAATGGGGTCCTGAAGGCTAGAAGTCATGGCTTCCGTTACCATGTCGACCAGTCCCTCCAGAGTCCCATCTCCATGCTCCTCCCATAGCCACACAGTATCAGCTGCAGGGCCATTCTGGAGTAACATGAGGAGTTGAGCTAATGCCATACTCGAGGTCCATACATTTACACGACGGACGTGATTGAATCCGTGGTACCAACGGAGCCAATCGTCCTTCCATGTAAATGGAGGGCACTCGACTGACCTAGTACGGGCTGGTTCATGCCCGATAGAGGTGTTTTCAAACATTCTGCTTGATCTCCTGACCTGATCGAGAGCGAATGTTGTGCCTCTTCTAGGTATTTGATGGTCCATCCCCATGTTTCTCATAGTTGTGTCTGCACGACTGTGATTCATCCCCCAGGGATTACCCGAATCAGCTTCACTCAAGCGCGAAGCCTCGAATCTGATATCCCTATATTTGGGCGGATCAACATGTTGTTGGGTCGTGGTAGGGGTCGAGAACTGTCCGATCACTCCACTTAGACCATCGGTGCGTGGCATCGAAGGAACAGGTAGGGTCCGACGCGACCTCGAATCAATTTTCGAGATGTCGTCGATTGCTCCCACCATTCTATCTATCTCTGCCTGCTGTTTTGAACGTTCCGCCTGCCTTAATTCCGATACTAGGAATTCCAGGCGGGTATGTTCAGGCTTCGAGAGATCTCGTTGCTCGCTGATGGCAAAGAGTTGCTTGACCTCCTTCATGGCACGGTCGAGCCACTCTCTGTAGTCAGGGTTTTCGACTAGATCCCCTTGAATAGCAACCTTAGTAGTGCTGCATTCACTACTTTGTTGCTTATCTCGAAGTCTAGCGGTACGCACTTTCGATTCCGTCTGCTCCTTCAGACGTTCTTCGAGTGCGAGTTCATCTCGAACTTCTTTATTCACCCTGGCTTCGTCAGCCTTCCTGCGAGACAATATCTCTCGTCGGAGCTCATCGATTTCATCACGCATGGCTCCCAGAGTCTCCGAATTCTTCTGATCTTTCAGTGACTGGGCTACTAGGGATTCAGACTTCAAGGAATTAAGCTCGGCCTCGTGCCTCGCTTTCTGTTCCATTAGGACCTGATATTCCGCCATTTTATTTGCGTGTTCGATTCGTTCCTCACAGCAACGACGCATTTCTGCTTCGTCCCTGGCTCGAGCATCCTCGTCAGCTTGCATCTGACAGAGTAACGACTCCCGTTCCTGACGTAGCTGGCTCACCTGTTTTTCATAAGCCGTTAGGTGCTCAGCTACTTCTTCAGTATGCTCGGCTGATTGTTGGTTCAACTCATGCCGCAACTCTTGCAGTTGTTCCTCTAACATAGTCTTTTCTACTTCTTGTAGTTTCAACTTATGTTTAAGGGACGTCTGCTCGTGCTGCGCATCCCGAAAATCGTTTCGAGCTCTCTCGACACATTCTCGGCGGCTAGTAGCAAGGCGATCGATTTTCGCTTTTAGCGATTGACACTCAACTGCTGTCAACCGACTACGCTCGATCTCTGACTTCGTTGCAAGCAAGGACTCCTTTTCGCTAGAGAGCTGCTTGACCTTCTCCTGAAGATCATTAAGTTCCCTATTCGCGATCTGAGTCTTGTTCGAAGCCTCTAACGCCTGCTGCCTAAGCTGTTCCAATTTCAGCTCTATTTCTGTACTCTTCTCCTGAGCTTTCGTGGTGTTACTCGCGAGAGCGTCCAACTGCTGGCGACCCTGGCGCAGTTGGCGTTGCTGCTCTTGTAGCAACTCCTCGTTGAGTCCCCTGCCACTGTCAATACTTCCTTGTATCGACACGGGCGAGGGACCCTCGAAGGACCAACTGCCAAGGCCCATTGGAGTTCCCACGGGCGAGGCTGATTTTTCTACATAGGACAGACTCTGTGTCCTTAAGAAGTTCTCAGCCGCCGGAGAGAGTTGAGTCGATACTCGCCAATTGAGTAGTCGGCTCCTTTGATACAGGCCCAACGGGTCAGACGATGGACCTAATATCAGGGTGTGGTTCAAACCACCACCAATTAGTGGATCATTCCTATCCACTAACGGGCCTGTAGTCACTTGATGTTGGTGATTGGGGTCATCACCTTCATCCAAGTGACCCTGCATGTCGAACTTAAGCTCGCAGTACCTATGCGGACTAAAGTTAACAACTGGTCACGGCACCAGTGTAGCGTTCTACCCCTCGATGTTATATCGAATCTTTCGATAAACAACGAAGAACAACTATTCAGGTTCCAGTTAAAACTTTATTGTCTAATAACACATAGGCATCAGCCGTTCTCGATCACAGTTACAGGTGGCAGAGTTTGAACTCTATAACAGGTTCGACACTAGGTCTTCTAGTGTCTACAGTTGATATTCCACATACACCTCCTCTGTGCAGCAGCACAGAGGAGTACTAGGATATGGTAGCCGGGCAGCCGCCAACCATCGCTCACGATGGTCAGTCGGGGCTGGACTGACCCTGAGGAAGGCCGTACAACGGCCTTATATACACCGGATTCAAGGGCCACGTGACCAAGTGGTGACGTGGCGCTGGACTCCAGCGCCCCCAGGCGTCGGGCAATAGAAGTGCTCTCGATGTCGCCCACGAGGACCACGAAGGTACCTCGAAGACGACGCGGGACCACCACAGTTCCATCAGGCTGAAGGAAATATCCTCTTCTAATAGACATAAGGAGTTCCCGGTTTGCTTTTAATGACCCCCCCCCCACCTCACCTGTTATGTACCTATTAAACACAAAGGACTTTAGGGAGCATTCATTATTTATGGCAGGGGTGGGGGTGAGCAAATTGAGGGGGGGGCATTTATTTTCAGGGTATTCTTGGGGGGGGCCAAATATGTTCAGGGTATTCTTAGAGGGGGGGACGTTTGTTTTTTACCTATTCTTAGAGGGGGGGCCCATTAATTTTTATTTATCCAAAATGCCGCGAATTTCGTCACCATAGAATGTCTTTTAATGTATCAGAGACTCCTTTTGAAAGACTAAAGGTAATCAAATTGATCTATATTGAACTATATTCAGAGATCTTTTTCAATGTGCATTTCTTGTCGATGACTACCAGTACATGCAGCTACAGCTGATTTTTAACCTATTTCATCTAGAAGTCGCATATTCTAATAGAGATGATACGTAGTATGTACCATCTTCCAAAGAATCTGAGTCTCTCTTATGAACAACAAGACATGTCATGCTAGTGATCTTACATGTTTCCCAGGAGAATAACTGCATAAATTCATCCCACTTAAATCTCCCGCGAATCATTCTGTAAAGGTTCATGGAGAGAAAACATGTTACTGTTATCTCCTGCATATAAGGCACACCTCACAGTGGTGGATCCAGAATTCTCTAGAGGGGGGGCCAAGACCTGGTGAAAGTGTTAGGGGTGTTACATGTTTCGGAGCACTGCAAGCGAAGCACAGCGGTCAAAGTAGGGGGTTTGGGGGCATGCCCCCCCCCAAGAAAATTTTGAGGGTTTAGACTTGAAATGGTGCATTCTTATGCATTCTAACTTAACATATTAAGTCTCAGGTCTTGTAAAATTTAAGGTGAGAAATCAGTTTTTATGTTAACAATTCTTGATGAATAGGTGGCCTGTATATCTCCTTCCCTACACAAACAGAATGCCTTGAAGATCTCTACAAGAAATATTCCATTCTGGTACATCATTGAACACCATATGAAATAGGGCATTTGTATTAAGCTTCTGATAATTGAAAGGATGGGGGTTTAGCCCCCAAAAGAAAGTTGAAATCTAAGAGTTGAAATGGTGCAATCTGAGGCATTTTGGCACTATATATAGATTGGTATCACCCCTACTCCCCTAAAGAAATTAAGGGCTCTGGAACCATTTGAAGTTTGAAAAAAAAAACGGTTGGGGGAAAGATAATGGGGAGAGGATATCAGTGTGTCACCTGAAGAGGGAAAAGGGTAATTTCTTTGGTGTATAATGAGCATGAGTTCCAATGATGTGGCATTAGAGTAAAGTGCAATTTAGAACTGAAGGTCATTCCGGGAGGTGGGTTGGAAGGTGTTTTTTGAATATTGGAGGACAGAAATAATTATTTCAAAATCATAAAAGAAATTCAGTTTGTATTGCACATATAAGAGAACCCAACAGGTCATTTCCTGATGATCAAAGCTTTCTAATGGTATATGGAACCCCATATTCAAATAACTGCCTCCCTCTCCCCTCTCTCTCTCTCTCTCTCTCTCTCTCTCTCTTCTCTTCCTTCTTTTTTTTTTTTTTTTTTTTTGGGGGGGGGGCAAGGCCCGTTCGCCCCCCCCCTGTATCCGCCACTGCCGTCTCACATATAAGATGCACCCTGACTTTAAGGAAATCTTTTAAGGCACATCGGGGGGTGATTTTTGAAGGTTTAGTACTGGTTTAGTAATCAGGGAGCAGCTTATAGGTAAGGATTTCATACCAGAGAACAGTACTAAAATGAGAGAAACTTAATCTCAGATGGGTCTAAAATCATTTCCATCAACCCAAGGTGTTTCCTCTATAAAAGGTGCGTCCTCCACATGAGGATTTACTGTAGTCCAGAGTGTATGAAGTATAGAAATAAATTTGGCTTTAGGCTTGCGGGCAAGTACTGAAAGTTGTGAAAGTTTTTCAAATAACTTTTGGAACATCCAACTTGTGTGAAGGTAATGTAAGATACAAGACCATCTGAATGTGTAAGGACATGTTATAAGGCACATCTCATGTGGGTATACATGTAAGCCCGGATCAAGGTAAAACTCAATTGGCAAATGTTGGGATTGAAAAGTACATACAAAATATCCTGTGGGTGAGGCACAGATTGGGTGAAAGTTGGAAACTTAAGTACTGTTCTGCAATATGATATCCTAGCACACCCTGACTTTAGGAATATTCTTTATGGGCCTGACTGAAAGAGCTATCCTCATGTATAAACACCACCTTATGCATGAGATTTTACAGTAGTAGGTCTACTATTCTACAGGAAAATACCTTGTCTATAAGGTGTATCTGTGTTGAGACCAATTCTATCACCTATCCATTGGGTGTATTAACCCATTAAGGGCAGAAGACATATGAGTTATCTGGCCTTGGGGGCAGCCTTTAAATTTTCTAGGAGTAAGGGCCTACCTTCTATTAAATGCACCTGCACTAATAAGTGCACCCCTCGCCTTTTGGGCTGTAAGCACACACCCCTAGTGTCAAATCATGCTAATGTAAAAGTTAAGTTTTTTTATAGCAAAAACGATGGTTTTTAGACTTTAGGGTTGTGCCTTTTGGAAATGATTTTTGTATTAAAGTTTCGACCATCTAATGATTAATTTTCAGCACCTGTGCGGTTATTAGAATGAATATGTATTCACAGTCCCCACACAATTCCTATATAAGGAGGGCTAAAATGGACATTAGGCCTACATGGTGACGACTATAGTTGACGCTAGACCTGCCACGGTGTTGACTATAGTCAATGCTAATCACTAAAAGAGATGTATAATTATATGTATCAAACAATGTACGTATAGGCATGGTTTTGGCATTTATGTTAGATAAAAGAATATTCATGGATGATTGTCATTGGGGGGGGGCACTTAATTTTAAATCTATTCTTGAGGGGGGGAAATTATTTTCAACCTATTCTTGAGGGGGGCCATTTATTTTCAACCTATTCTTGAGGGGGGGCCTTTAATTTTTGACCTATTCTCTTTCGCCAAATGCTCACCCCCACCCCTGCCATAAATAATGAATGCTCCCTTACTTTGAGGGAGACATTAACACCCAGTGGTTACAGCTTGTGTCTTCAAGTACACTGAAAACATGGTCTCTATGCAAGTAATCACCATTGGCGACTTAAGGTTACTGCTGTAACCATGATTGGTGATACCCACAAAACCAAATAAGCAGGATATGCTGATTAAATACTTATGATCCCCTTGATTATGGGTGTTTATAAAATTGAAGCTGTTAAGAATATCATCACATTGGAATCTCTATTGATGAAGAAAAGATATTGGGTCAAACCCACCAACAGCATGTTTTGATATGCCATAGTTACAATGGGGACTGGCCATCAAATATTATACACATATCTACATGTACAAAACATGTATACCTTATGGGTATACACCGGCTGTAGGCCCTAACTGCATTCAAAAGAGGTTTGATTGTAGGCAGGGGTGTAATTATGTAATCGTTTCAAAAAGATGATTGAACTGGCTTAATTTATGACAGAGTAATCATTTACGAGCTCCTATCTGATTACATCAGACAGGCAATCATATGTGATGACCTATGTCATCACATATATGGTTATGTAAAAAAGCGATGGGGTGCTCTCCCCAGTCATCATGAAAAGGATGGACCAAATTCATCATTTACTTTTTTAAATTTTCTTTGCGGTGTGATTTACAGTTTTCTTGTGATAATAGCATTCTTAGCATGGCTTTGTCCTGAAAAAAGATTAATGAGGTCAGTGCTTTAAGTTTTTTTCCCTTCGATGTTAAATTACCTCAGAGATACCCTTGGCTGCTATTGCTGACCTGGTATACCTACCGGTAGTCACAAGGATACACAAAAAGAGTGCAGTTTATATAGCACTTGATACCTTGCCTTGCCTTTTAGTAGGTCTGTAAAGTTATATGAATACAGTAAGCGTAGATGTTTTCAGTGTACTCATTTTCACGGAACTGTAAAGAAAAAGGGTCGTTTCCGTGTGTGTGTGTGTTTTTTTTTTCTCTTATTGAACTGCTGTACTTCCAGGCTATACAGAGCTTATACAGGAAACAAAATATGAAGCACCTCATAGGCTAACGGTACATGTATAGCCTATGATGTAATATGCTTGATTGGAAGGGCTTCCCTACACAGCCTAAAATATACTCAATATAAGACATGTATTCTTGTTGTGACGAAAATTCTGTCTTTAAGATTTTACAGTCATCTCGTCTTTAAAGCATTTCATGATGGCATAATTTGATGGCCTTTATGTCAAATATAAAGATTCTGGTATGATTATTGAAATATTATTTAAAGCTGGTACAAGACGTGACTTATGTTATTTTGGTTTCTATCTTAAAGGATTATACACTACTTTTCAATTTATTTCACGGTATTTAATCTAGTAAGAAGTGGGTGCCAATACATACAGTTTGAAACTGAATGTTCAACTGTGTTTGCTGTTTTGGTGGGATGGTAAACTGCCTTGGTTAATTAGTTCTCATAAAAGTCCCTATGTGGCAGCACGGTGCAGTCTACAACCCTGCAGGCTTCCCTTAGGAAGGTGTCATTGCCATAGAACACCATAGTCTGATTTTCTAACTACAGGTGGCACAACTATACTGATATAATTAAGTGCTTGTCAACAGAGATAAAATGCTGGAAGCATTTTATTTCTAGACATCTGTTTCTCTGAGATTAGCATGGTTAAAACTCTCAGAATTGGTTGAGCTGTCAACAGTGCATACAGGCAGGTGTGCTGATTGTAGATATACCCGAAACAAAAAATCTTTATACTTCACGTCTTGTGCCAGCTTTAAGGCCCGGCCACACAACCAGTAATTCTTTTGTCAGAAAATCCTAGGCAACAATGATCCTGTCAAAAAATCTTAGTGAACAAAATCTTAGAATTTTAACCCTCAAGTCAGAAAGATTTTTTGTTAAAAATAATCCTAGGATTTATTTGTATTAAAGGTTTGCATGCAAAACTCTCAAGAGTTTTTAATCTTAGAGCGTTTTTCCTAGGATTTTCTGTATTAATCCTAGTGAGGGAGAAGACAGGAACAAGATAGCCACTTGAGCCTGCGCGAATTACGCCGGTCTCAAGTTTTTTCCTAGGATTTTCTGTATTGATCCTAGTGAGGGAGAAGACAGGAACAAGATAGCCACTTGGGCCTGTGCGAATACGCCGGCCTATTTATCAACAATTTAAGAGATTAAACAAAAAGGAAAGAAAAAAGAAAAAAATACAGAACTGAACTGACCTTTCTTTGAACCGGGTGCTGACTGAATAACTGCTGTGGGGCCTGCCTCTGCAGGTGAGTGGAGTGTGAGGCGACAGGTAAAACTGGGTCACCCTGGTTGAACACAGGTGGGTGGCCTACAGGATGTACCCCCGAAGAGTGCGTATGACTACTGTTCAACACCCTTAAGATTTTATATTGTCATACTTTGGGCCCGTGTGTACGGGACTTAATCATAAAGAGGAGTAGCAGATTCATGTGATGCATCTACTGACGTCACGATTGCCAAAAGTGCTTGCACAGCACTGTAAGGGTTTAATCTAAGGCTCCAATTCTAAATATCATTGTTACCTAGGATTTTCTGACATACAAGTATTACAGGTTGTGTGGCCGGGACTTGAAGTCCCGTACACACGGGCCAAAAAAATGCGCCATATAAAAGGTTTATGATTGTGGGTATCAATGTCACTAGTGAGTTGGCTGTTCACATTCCAATTTTTCAAGAGACTGGAACCATTTTGAAGTAGGCTTTACATTTATGCGAAATGAAAGCTGGCCAACGGCCACCCCATTTTGACACTTCACTGGAATGGTTCAAATTCTCCTAAAATGGCAGGAATGAATAGGCATAATGTACTTAGACTTTGTTGAACATGGTTAAATGCAGGGATCAAAGTCAGAGCACGAAAATCCCTAAAATGATCCAATATTCGACCCAAAAACCTGTGTTTTTGTATGAATGTATAGGGCCTTGGTACTTTAAAATTCCTGAAATCAGGGAACTCCCTACGAAAAGAAAATGGGCTCTGTAGTTAGACTCAGTACAACAATGACGCTCTCTCCAAATGTTGAGGCGAAAAAGACAGTTTAATGGTAAAGTCTAAGATTGCAAGTGAATCAGCTTCAAAACAAGGGTCAGTTTGGATTTTCCATAATTTTATTAATTCACCAGTTTTCTTATCATAGCATACCAATACACCAGCATAGATAATTAAGAAATCTGATAACCCGAGGATGGACCTGTCTCTGAACAGTTTCAAGAGCATATTCACATGACCTTCTGTGCCTAACTATTAATCCTTTTGATTCACAAGAATTCTTTACTGAAACATTCCTGGATCCTGTTTTGGATGCTTTATAGTATAAATGAAGTTATACATAAAAGCTTTGCTATGATTCTTACATGTATGTGTTCTTGTAGTATGCCTTCCCTCTTAAATAAGTGCCTTGCAAAATGAGCGTTTCTTGATATCCTGTTTTTCAACCATATCAAATGAAGCAAAATATCAATTTACCTAGTATAATGTACAAAAAAACATATTAACAAAGGAGGTTTGACTGAATTAAGGACTTGGAAGGAAATATTCCATACCAATAGTCATACAGCATGGAATATGATGCACGGCTCATCTGCCATATGTTCTTGATGTTAGAGGAATAAAGTCAGGCAGTTTTTGTCCCTAACAAGCTCATATGCCTAACCATACCTCCCCATAGCAAGCCAAAAACATCCAACTGGGAGTGGTGAATATGGACCCTAAGGTAGTATGTAGAGGCTGCAGTCTAAGAAGTACAGGAGCCCACAATGAGTCCACATCAACTACCTCAAGGGTTCCCACGTCAACCACTGCTCAATATCCAGCCTCTTCTGGCGTTTTTGGGTCCTCCAAAAGTCTCATGAGTCTTAGAAGTAAGAAAAACAAAGAGATAGTGTGGTGGGTCTAGGTCGTCTTGGCTCGGATAGCAGAACGTTTGCCTGTCACAGCCTGGAAACCAGATTTGATGCTGGCGACAGAGCAGCGTGAACCGCACGTTTCACACTGAAGGAAGTAAAGTCGTGTGTCCTTTTGTAGGATGGTCTCTGGTGACCGGCACGTGTGACACGTCACATATTCCTCTGTGAAAATAGAACAGTATGAACATATCAGTACTTGATCAAACACTTTATGTGGAAGGCAGATACACCACAATCCCAGTATATAAGCCATATCTTCTAAAATTTATAAAGTGCTGAACTTATGCATTATGGGATGGCTGATCGCCACGCCCTCTCTCTGTTGTGATTACTTCGTCGGCATTACAACCAGACATAAACTTTCAATACCCAAGGTCTACCGTAATCTCCTGCATATAAGGCACGTCTTATACGCGAATCAGACCGTGGATGGGTCTCATGTGCAGGAGGCAAGCTGCCTTGAGTTGGGGGTGCGCCTTATACGCGGGGGTTTTCGGTATCTCAATTGGGATCAGGTTGGGTATAATGCTGATCATGTTTTTCTTTTAATGCCTCAAATGAGGTGTGACCAGGGATGAAAGTCACAGAGGACGAAAATCCCTGAAATGGTCCAATATTCGCCCAAAAAACCTAAGTTTCAATATGAATGTATAGGGCCCTGGAACTTAAAAATCCCTGAAATTCGGGAATTCCCTGAAGACTTTCATCCTTGGGTGTGACCAGAAGTAAATTTCTTTTCCTACATTCATGCATTCTATCAATGTTGTAACATGTTAGGGAATGAATTTAAATCATAACATTATTTAAACATAGTTGGAACATCTGTTCTTAAGTCAAACAAATAGCAAGTGTATATAAATGGTATACTGGCTCCATCTAGTGGCATTTCTAGGAACCATTCCTATTGAATACATGATTATAAATGATCATGATCAAGGTACAGTTTGAGGTAGATTTCAATGGTATACTATCTTCTTATGATGTGGTTGATTTGCAAAACTGTGTTTGACCTATTGACATGATAACATTTTCATGTAAAACAGTGATCTAAGCATGGATAACCTAAAATCCATTTACAACTACAGTACTGGGAATACAATCTAACACATAATAATAATGCAAAGGGTATCTTGATCATGATCATTTATAATCATGTATTCAATAGGAATGATTCCTAGAAGTGCCACCAGATGGAGCCAGTATACCATTTATATACACTTGCTATGTAATTGAATTAAGAATAGATGTTCAAACTATGTTTTGATTTAAAGTCATTCCCTAACATGCTACAACATTGATAGAATGTATCAATGTAGGAAAAGAAATCAAAAGAACTGATGATACAATGTTAGAGATAAGTTCTTATTCAGGTCACACCTCATTTGTGGCATTCAAAAAAAATATATGATCAGCATCATACCCAACCTGATCTTGACCCTAACTAAGGCTATCCCCAACTACAAGGAGACCCTTGTAGGCAGGCCATGCACAAGGTGCGCCTTGTACGCAGACCAGACCTCCTGAGTTGGGGGTGCGCCTTATACGCAGGTTTTTCAAAATACCGATTCAGGTGAGATAGGTGTGCCTTCTACGTGAACCAACCTTCCCTGAGTTGGGGGTGGGCCTTCTATGCGGGCTGCGCCTTCTATGAGAGAGATTATGGTAGTTGCCCCTCATATATACAACTTATACACAGGGTGTGCGGTGCATCGTGCGGTACATGTAGTGAATATCCAGGAATGTAAGTCGGGTATTGAGAAAATTGAAAGACGTGCATTGGCAAAGAGGGCTCAGGGTGACTTCATGCGTTTTTTGAAAGGCGTCCAAAGCATCTCACTTTTAGACGCGGTTTTCAAAACAAATAGAAACAAAGAGAGAAAAATCCAGCCCGGAGGTAAACCTATGGAGGACTGGATTAAAGAAAACATTTTTATGAAATGACTTTTTTCTTTGTTTAATTTTGTATGAACTCATGCATGGGTTTTTGAATTTTTTTCTTGACTGTAACTAAAGACTGATATATGAACTACTCATGTATGCTGATTTTATTTGTTTACTTGCTTTGTTTCTTGTAGAAAATTGAGATTGAAAATTGGATATCTGACTTTTTGCCAATGCCACCAGCTACCCGGTGGTATAGACTCAGAGTGGTCCCTGAGCCAAAAATTCCTGAAAACCTATTATCGCAGGATGGGGGGGGGGTGTGTTAAAGTCTATATATGCAATGTGCATGTATACAATTAATGGCCCTCCCCACAATTTGTTTGTTTGTTTAGTTTTACGTCCGGGGGCCATTGAGGAACTCAGACATTCAATTCCCCACAATACATGATTATGGAACTATGAGTTTAGTATACCCCCCTCCCCCAACAACCCCACCCCTAATGTCTTTCAACCTATAATGCTTAAGAATTAAGGGTGGCTGAGGGTGAGTGTGGTGTTCAGACATTGAGTAGATGTATGGTGGTTGGGGTGGTAGGGGTGTTAGTTTCACATGGCACTTCTGAAGGGGTTTCCCCAAATGGCTGTATGGAGGGCAACTGTAGACTAGTCTTGAGACTGATGGCTGGGCGTGCCGCCTATTGAATACCCCTCAGGCCTTTCCCCTGGCCTTCCCCTGCCCAGTTGAGTCTCTCTGCTTACACCAGGGGGCCTTCCTGTTCCTCAGTGGAGTCACTGGTTAAAGCAGCTAACATAGGCCTGGGTATGTGTATAGCAGGGGGGTATCATTAGGGCAAGAACACATATTTCTCTCCATTTTGAAGAACATGGATATTCACACTGACTGTTATGAATATGAGAATCAAATCTGGCCCTGAAGACCTTACATATCCCTATTTTGACTTAATCTAAATATTTTTGAAATCCCTATTTTCAGGGAATTCCCTGGCAACTTACATCTCTGAATATCACAAATCAAGACAGATGTTTATCTTAAAAGTAGATTCATTGATGTAGGAGACTTTCTGGATATTTGCTCATTGTGTCATTACCATAATAACTTTTTTTTTTTTTTTAATCTTTTTTTCCCTTCAAAATTCGCAAACAATCGCTAATAGATTGCAGTAGAAGAAACCTAAATGCAACGACCATGTGGCAACTTTTGTAGTATATACTGCAGAATAAAATTGAAATGGGTGTGAAAGTGCACTTACTAATATATCTCCTAAGAACCAGTTCTATCTGTTTCTGTTGGAAACGGCCCTTAATGATCAACTGATTGTTACCATCGATGGAACCACTGAAATGGGAAAAAGATTCAATGTTTACTATGGAAAAGTATCGGAAATGTTGCAAAGCTCGATTTCACATCACATCCCCTCTTAGAGTTTAATTAATATCGGGTCGATTAATTTGCCGTAACATTATGGCAGGGCTCGACAAATCCCTGTGCCCGATGCCCGTCTCTCAAAAATAATTCTCTGGGCACAAAATAAATTTCAAGTTGTTCCTTTTTTGGCACAGCTCTCAAAAAACTACTACCCTTTGTTTATTGACATGGTTTGCATTCTATGCTTATCCCACTACTCTTCTACACTGCACAAGTTATCGGTGTGTAATTTTATTGTGGGTGTGTTCCATTTGTCGAAAGATGTAATTTTGAGTAGAGAAAGCAAAGGTGTCGGGCAGACAGCTTGACTGCTGGGCACAACTTTTTTTTGCCCTTGTGCCCAATGGGCACACATTCTCCAAACTGAATTGTCGAGCCCTGTATGGTACTATTCCATCCAACCAAAAGGCTTCTTTTACAATTGATTGATTTGTTTAACGTCCTAAGGCCGTAGGACTCAGGGGACTGAATTCTTTTACAAGCCGTCCGTTTTGGATATATATTGTGATCGCTTTGTATTAAAGATCAAAATAGTACTTACCTTGTACCTAATTCAGCAAGAAGGAAAGCCAACAAATGCTTGGGCTGCCTATGCAACCTGAAAGAGGAAATAGGTAAATGTCAGTGCTACAGACCCACATACAATGTAGGTCAGACCTAGGGTTCAAGTGGCTCAATCACATTATGTGGCATTATTCCACACCAAGGTCGGAGAATCTTTAACATGATTCTTTTTCTTTTCTTCAGAAAAATATGCTTCAAATTAGTTGTGTCAATGTGCGATATCGGCAACATGCTTTACTTAAAACTGATGTGGATATGTCAGAAAATGTTTGTTGCTTACATTTTGCAGATATCGGAGAAGTTGGAGAAGGAGGACTTCTTGGTACCAACGCGCATCACCTGGGGAGGCTTCATGATGAACCGCTTCTTTTCTCCGGCTACCATGTCCGGGTTCTTCTCCCGCATGATATCAAATACCCGCTTCAACAGCTAGACACAGACAACATATATATTGATAAATATTTATGTCAGACACTTTCACTTTAGCATTAAACACAATGGAAGGAAAAGTCTGTACATCAGTCCACAGCGAGGTCTTTTAAAGCTGTAAGAACAATTTTAAACGCTCTTTACAATGTGGACTTGAATCGTGTAATCAGTGCTGCTAATCAAACAAGCCAAATCATTCGTTTTGCTATCATTTGCGAATCTTACACAGTTTATAGGATGTCCCTGAAATTCGAGTACACCTAATACGTGCATTAGCTTACATTAGACTAGTGTTACAATACTTAAAATCAAGCCCCATGTGCTACGGTAAGATTGTCAGGAAATATGACACGTTAACTAACGCTTGTCAGTGACCTCACCTCGTCATACGTGTAGTCCCTGTCTGTGTCTGACCATGCCTGGCCCTTCACCTTGTTACCACTGTCCGTTACATCGTCTGTTAACATCTCCTCGTCAGGAAGCTTGATCTTCTTCTTTTTCTTTTTTTTGGAGAGTAGACTGAAGTCAATATCGCCTGTCTCTGTAGATTCTGGTGCATCCTCATTGTCGTCCTCTGCAGGGGCCTCCTCTGTGGGAGCCTCCTCCTTCTGTTCAACATTCAATGATAGAGCTCATCAATTTACTATCTTGTTCTGCGTTATAACATTATATTACATCAATTTACTATCTTCTTCTGCGTTATAATATAATATAACACAGAGAGATGGTTGAACTGATATGTTTTCCTCCAAAATGTTGTACTAGCGTTGCGAAAAATTGAAACCAGCCCACACCCTCACTCATGAATCTCTTGACCATATGCTTATACAGGCCAATGGGGGATGAAAACCTTTTCACAGGAAGTTATTCAATGCAAGAATCTCTACAAAAGAAAGTAATCCCTGTTAAGGCGAAAAAAGTGGTATTCCTGCATAAAGTTACGTTTCTTATCCAAAACTTGCGATTCCATCGACTTCAAAGTGTTACCTACATCAGCGAATAGATGGCAGGCACCAGGGTATATTACAAGGCTGGCAGAGTTGTTTACGTGTAACACCACGAGTTTGTATCCTGCCTGGTAATACTCACCGGTAACGCAGCGTCCATATCACCCATGTCCAGAAACACCTTCTTCTTTTTCTTCTTCTTCTTTGTTAAATTTAATAAATCGTCCTCTAAAGATACGTCTGTAAACCAAATATGATAAGCAAATTCAAATTTAGAAATGTTTTTAACTGCATAATACTGGATCACACTGCGCTTTATCGACATTAACTGTGGCTAAAGTATTGAGGCCACAAAAACATGTAATCAGTAGGTTCCACCCTAGTATATCCTTAGTCACTACAGCCCCCCCCCCACACCTAACAATACCAAACTGTCTATTTCTACCCAATTATTCCCGTTCCAGAATTTAAACTCTGAAAGATAACTTGTACGATGCCAGAATGATGCAATATAACATGACGAAATGTCTCTGCAACTACAAGAGCACACTGACACAGTCTGTGTGGTTTATTATCGCCGGGAAAGGTGGCAGCAAAGTGTGTGTGTGCGCCTGTTGGGAGGGGGCGGCGTGGTGGCAATGGTCTCCATTTGGTGGCTGTCTCATTGACAATGCTATTGTTTTACTGGATGTTCTTCGTTTTTAAACTTAATTCTTTTCTTTTACATCAAACCCAATAGACATAATAAGTGTCAAGTTCGTAAGACAGTTAGTAGTTTATCATTTCTTTTGATAGAAGAAAATGGTCGGCTGTATCGAGAGCCTTAAGAAAAAATGCTCCATAAATAGCTACAATTAATTTCTTATTCCTTTCTGTTACTGTATCATCTGTGAAATTTACACTACGGTAGTGTCCAAAGTAGAGCGTCCTGGTGATCTATGTCCGCCTTGTTTCTTTGTTAACATTCCACTTTGTCCAAATGAGTGTTTAATCTTTTATCGATTGGGGGGGGGGGTTATTGATAAGGAGGAAAGGAAGGACACAAAGTGAAAACTCTTCAAATACAGCACAGCCACAGACCCATCACCTATGACTGAGACGAAGCCCCCAAGTCAATAACTGTGATAAGACAGTGGTCCTGAGTGGAAATACACATATCACGTCTGACAAAATACAGGGCAGCAATGTGCATTGCTCGTAACTCAAAAAGAAATAAAAAAAATTTTTTTTGGCAGATGTTATGTACCATTAATTCTTTGGTTTGAGATTCATATCATATTTGAATCGAATCAAGAGTGTACTTTATTGCAAGGTCAGTAATGCAGGTAATGTTGCTTGTATCAGAGAATTTAAGGTAATTGCAGTTAGTTAGACTCTCTGCTGTCCCAAAGCTCTGGCCCCTTTATACTTGATAGTCTTTTCCATTACATTGTTTCTCCAGAATTAAAATCAATAGCCTTGAGCAAGTCTAGCTTGTGGTCTGACATCAGCACTCCCATTCACAGACAGGATTCAACTCCAAGCAGGTGATAAGTAGTGTTATAGTCTTATACTTTCACGAGACATCTACCGTAATCTCCCGCATATAAGGCGCATCTTATACGCCAAACAAAATGCTCCTGGATCAACATTCCTATACCTTCATCATTGCAAGCAAAAAGTGTCTTATGGCGGCTGACCAACTGACTGTATACAATATAGAGAATTACCGGTACTCAAAATTTACAAAACTTTGTTACTGAAATGGCTTTTCCTGCAAGACCCCTACATCCTCTCCTACAATACCACTACAAATTCCTGAACTAATTCTGCCTCTTATACGTAAAATTTCCGTCATTTTTGACACTTATTCGCACCACCCAAATGACTGAAAATGAGGGGCCATCCTCACCTCCAATAACTCTTTTTGAGTTAATGAAGTGTTATACGGTATACACTATAATACAGTAAACATAGTGGAACCATGTAGTGTACCTCTTAAATGTCAGTCTACACCGAAGCAACATCCTTTGATCTAAATCAACCACTTTAACTTACTGTGATATAAGGTACTGTACCTTCTGTTTGTAGTTTGGCTTGTCCTGCCTGTTCTTCTGGCTGTGTGACGGCTCCTGTTTCAGTTGATTCTGCTGGCTGGCTTTCCCCGGCCATGGCGGCATCTAGATCGAATGGTGTCTTCTTCTTTTTCTTCTTCTTTTTCAAAGAGGGATCAAATATCTGAAAAGCAGTAGTTCACTCATTTAGCGGGAAATATAAATGGGTTCTCTTACTAGTTCAGGTCAGTAAAGGGCTCTAACAGAAGGGGGCTCCACCAGCTGGCCTCTACAAATTACAATGATGATTAGACTACTTGTTAACAACCTGCCTTTTTTGTTGTCCTATGTTGACTGTTACAATATCTAAAGTGTCACATTCTATGTAATATTATTTCCAATGTCTTTTTGGAATGTAGGGCAAGCACTATATATAAAAGCTGCCCATGTGATAAGGGCATGCAGTGCATATCTTAGCCACAAGGTGCCACTAATGGGCCATTAGGTATCCACTATACATATGTGATCGCTCATCCATGAACTACCAAACACTTGTTATGTTATCCGGTGGTTTTAGTGTCAACCTACACTAAAAATTTTGTGTTTTAAAGTGGAAATTGCATGCTTTAGTACATTGCTCATTATATCCAAACTTTAGGGAGGATTTATAGAAAGGTGTAATGTTGTAATGCAAACAAATATAGCATAACTGAAAAATGACAAAATATTAGTTGGGATACGATCTTTAATCCAGGGGAAGTGTTTAGATGTATTACATATTGAATGAACCATTAATTTTCTTGTGTATGTCACAACGAAAATCTGCATCCTTGGACGGAAGCATTCTTGGATGGGAATGCATAGGCATAGTGAGAAACAGAGGTACGCAGATGACAGTTCAGTTTTCTAAGCTAGGGTGTGGCTTATATATGGGTGCAGCTTATACCGAGGTAGCGGATTGTCCAATGGGCGCAGCCATTGCTGAAGCTAGTTCCCAGCTCTTGTCACTGATATTAGTTATCTGATGGGTACCACTGCCCCCCGAGAGGACCGCACTGAATGGCCTGGGATCATTTCATTGGTTGATAAGTAATCCCGCTAAGTCCGTATACACAAGACTTTATTATTATGGCCTGTACAGGCCTCCCCTGCATTTTTTTTATGATAAGTAAGTAAAACTTAGACAGGGGCGACCTCTGTTTCCGCTGCTCCACACTGGAGTGCTCTTCGTCCACCGAAAGACATCAGATTTCCTAAATTCTCACAGAGGTACATAGATGAGAGTTTAGGTTTCTAGGACTCTTGACTGGACCTGGTTTCAACTTTAATTTGTATAAGTTATTTTTTGTTTTGCGATTATAATGTACAGAGATCTTTGGGGTTTAACTTTGAGTCTCAACTAATGTCGGGTTCCTCCGGGTCCCCCAGGCATGAAATGAAGGCAGAATGGTAGCCTACCATGCTACCCAATACTACTGTAATCTCCCACAAAGAAGGCCCACCCCCAACTCAGAGAAGGCTGGTTCGCATAGAAGGCGCACCTACTGCCTCTGAATTGGTGTTTTGCAAAACCCCGCGTATAAGGCGCACCCCCAACTTTGGATTCACTGCCCACGTTAAAAGCACACCTTACACATGAAATTTTGAAAAATTGTGGCTATGATGCTGATCATATAACAGGGCTCGACAAATCCCTGTGCCCAATGCCCGTGACTCAAAAAAAAATTCACTGGGCACAAAATATTTTTCAAGTTGTGCCCAATGCACAGCTGTCCAAAAGGTACAAAAGGACATCAACACAAGGCAATGCTGCTGAGATTACTCGGGTGTACTGGACTGTGAGATAAAATCGTTTTATTTATATTAAAACTATGTGTGTTCTAAATATATAAATTTGAGTGTAGAAACCAAAGGTCCTGGGCACAGAGCTTGCCTGCTGGGCACAACTTTTTTTGGCCCTTGTGCCCAGCAGGCCAGAGATGTCAGTTGGGTATGGGCTCAACCTCTGAAATTTTTGGGGGTTAGCAGAGCACCCATTTCCCTCAATTTATCATACTGAAAGCACCCCATCTCATCTTCATTTCAACCTGTTCCCCTCATTCAAAACCATCTCAAGATTGGATGGTCATAGAAAAACAATTAAAAGACTGCATCAGAATTTCAGCCAATCAGAAGGCAGCTTAGATTCATGTCTTCTGATATGAGATTTCAGATATCCTCTGATCTCTGAAGGGTGGTTTGTCTAGAAAAGGCTAGAGGGCAGCACAAGGCATGCTTTATTTCCCCTGCTGAAGCCTTAACTATGCTCAGCCTTATGCTCCCTAGAAGTAAAAAGGGCATGTTGTAAGGGTATCTATGATTAATGTAATCCCCTCTATCTATATTATGACCACAAGATGGAAGAAGCCTCTGAGATGTCTGACTTTTGGGAAAGTTTGAAAATCTGAAAATAGACAGACCTCTGAAGGTCTGACATCTCTGAGCGGGCACACAGTCTCTGAACTTTTTTTTGCTTTGAATTTTAACCTCACCTATGTGCCCTTTGGACACGTCAAGGGTGAGAGGTCCCGTGGCGTGAAACCCGGACCCGTACACTAGAGGGAGCTAAGGTAGAAATCACGCCCCTACACATTTACCGAGGCAATGGTTCTTTAACATCCGTCACTACATAGGCATAGTGAGAGATGGACAGGCCTGTTTCAAGTCATTTGTCTGCCATGACCGCCGAGAGACTTTCCAGCACAGCCTAGCCAGAGCAGGGAGGAACTCAAACGACACCTTACGGCGACGTTTGGAACCACCACTATGCCCCGGCCGGGCCGGGAACCGAACCCACGACCTTACGGCCTGTGAGCGGACGCGCTACCGACTGCGCCACGCCTCCCGACAATCTCTGAACTGATTTCTCGAGCCCTGTATAATTTTCATGATGCCACAAATGAGGTGTGACCAGAAGTATAACTTATCTCTAACATTGATTCATCAGTTCTTTTGATTTCTTTTCCTACATTCATGCATTCTATCAATGTTGTAGCAAATTAGGGAATGAATTTAAATCAAAACATTATCTAAACATAGTTTGAACATCTATTCTTAAGTCAAACACTGAACTGATTTCTCGAGCCCTGTATAATTTTCATGATGCCACAAATGAGGTGTGACCAGAAGTATAACTTATCTCTAACATTGATTCATCAGTTCTTTTGATTTCTTTTCCTACATTCATGCATTCTATCAATGTTGTAGCAAATTAGGGAATGAATTTAAATCAAAACATTATCTAAACATAGTTTGAACATCTATTCTTAAGTCAAACATATAGCAAGAGTATGTAAATGGTATACAGGCTCCATCTGGTGGCACTTCTATGGACCATTCCTATTGAATACATGATTATAAATGATCATGATCAAGGTACAGTTTGAGGTAAATTTCAATTGTATACTATCTTCTGACACAGTTTTGACAAATCAACCATATCATGATGACCTATTTACATGATAGAATGAAATCTAAAAACAGTGATCTATTATAGGCACTTACCTAGTTTTCAAGACTTTGTCCCATGTAATTATCTTTTAAGCAATGGATAGATCTCATCAAAAGAAATGGATATGCTCTTTAAATAAAACCGTAGTGTTGTAGATTTTAATAGAATAGTAGAGAATAGACCTGTGAGACATAGCGCGGCAACTTGTAATCTTGTTTCTAGTGAAAGAATAATAGGAAAGCTAACTTCAAAGGCAATTAAAGGTTGTACCATCTGGCTCACCCTGTAACTCTTGTGCTGCCTTGTACTACTAGGTCTACTACCAAGAAGTTCTGCCTGCCCATAGATGACCACTACAAATGGTAGAGGTGGGCATGTTCAATGACCCAGAACCATATGCACCAAGGACCCCAGAATGACTAGGGTTGTGTGTGGCAGTCTTACCAACCCCAACAGCATACAGCTGGTGACAACCCCCTCCCCACCAAACTGGTAACCCCCTCCCCTCTGTAGACAGGGTACACCAAGTTTAGCATTTGTCTCTCCATAGAGATTTATAGAGATTCTAAACAGTAAATATCTTCTTCAAATACAGAATATATGACCCAAATGTACCATAACCCCGTGAGATGAAACCTTTAGTACATATATACAGCAATTTCAGACCACAGAATTATCAGATAAAGCCTACAGAGATGTATTGGTGAATCTTAATTTTGTCTTATGCTAATCTTCCATAGAGCTCCAGGAGCTGAAATGTCTAATCTAATCATAAAACCCAAACTAAACATATATCACAAAAACAAGTTATCTACCATTAGTACATACATATGCTGATAACACAGGGCTCGACAAATCAGTTTGAAGACTGTGTACCCACTGGGCACATGGGCAAAAAAAGCTGTGCCCAGCAGACAAGTTCTGTGTCCAGCACTTTACTTTGCTTTTGCTTTCTATACTCAAAATTACACAATTATCATTAAGATAATTGATACACACATAATTTGGATATAATAAAAAATAATTTTATTTCATTACATCTCTGGTGAAAAACCTTCATCTAAAATTTCAGAGACCACTACACACACGACTCAGCAGCATAGCATTGTGCTGAGATGTCTTTAGTAGCTTTTGGACAGCTGTGCCCATTGGGCACAACTTGAAAAAAATTCTGTGCCCAATGAATCTTTTTTGAGTCACGGGCATTGGGCACAGGGATTTGTCGAGCCCTGTAACAATGCCCTAATATTGTGCCAAAATAGTCCATAGGAGAAGAACAGTGAACGAAAATAGAAATCAGGGCTCCCCTATCCCTTACACCGTGGCGACTCTGAACCATTGACTAGTCTACAAGTCTCACTAGTAGGACTTAGAGTCGCCGCGCTAATGAAGTCTTTATGCCAAGTATAAGGGAAGTTATGAATGATCAAAGACCCCAAATCGAACCCAAAATTCTGCCACTATTAGGAGTTTAAATAGAGCCCAGATTTGTGATCAACCATATCTGATACAGGAGTGGCTACATCTCTTAAATCATTATTTTTGGCTATTTTCTTTTCATGTATGGAAGAGTTCCCGATAAAAGGTTGAAAATCAATGTATCATATCAAAATTTAACAATTTAAAGGGATTTTATCTTGACCTAATACATGTATCATCTGCGGTTTAGCGATCTCACAGAATTGGCGCAAAATTATGGAGTTGATATGAGATCTTTAATCGGCCAGAATTTCCCTTTAAATTGATGTAAAGACTTCATTTAAAAAGGAAATCCACTTATTTTTATCAGCTCTATCCATTGTTATATAAATGATATACATAGGATTGGATTCTAGCAAACTGACAAGGACCTAACATGGAGAAGCTGGTGGAAGGGTGATAAGAAATGGCATGCTAAAATTTTGTTGGGGTCTGGCAAACATCCTGTTCCCCTATGAAATGAAAAAAACTAGACAGTTTCTAAACCATTTTTTCCTGTAGAAAGTGTGGGAACTATTCTCTTTTATGTGAGATTTGGCCTTTATACCAAAAAATGATTTCAAAGTTATAGGGTAACTTCACTTGGGGAGAATGGGATGTTTATCTGAATCAATTATTTCTCAAATAGATTCTTATTAAACCCCTAATCTAGGCACTTACCTAATATTTCAACACTTTATCCCATTAAACCTATCTAATGATCAATGGATGGATCTTGAGAAAAGAAGTGGATTTGCTTTTTAAATGAAGTCTCTATGTCAATTTTAAGTGGAATTACGACCAGTCAAAGGTACCAAATCAGACCCAGAATTCTGCCATAGTTAACAGTTTAATTTGGATCTAATTTTGTGATCAAGCAAGATGAATCCAAGGTTTACTAGATCACTAAAATGATTATTTTGGGCAAATTTTCTTTTCAGATAAGCAAGATATACCCTCAAGAATGTAAATAATGATATATTTTATCATAATCAAACAATGTAAAAGCAAATTTTTGATGTCATCTTTTCCCTTGAACTGTGCGCTCTGACAGAACCACATCAGAATATCGTCTTTGCCTCAGGACGTTTGAATGATCATAACTTCCATTTAAATTGACATAATAACTTCATCTGAAAAGCAAAACTACTTATTTTTATCATAGCTATCAATTTCCCACCATATAAAATACATACAATAAGGTCTTAATTGATAGGTAAGTGCCCAACATTGGGGAGGTTGGAATAAGTGTCCAGAGATAATCTCGCCCAAAAAGTTTGCAGGGTCTATCAAACATACTGCAGCCCCTTAGAAAAAGAAAATGACAACATTTTCTAGATCTTTTTTAACCATAGAACAGGTGGGAACCATTTATTTTTAGGTGCTCAATGATCTTCTCATAATAAAATGGTTCTAAACTTTTAGTTGAACTTTGATGGGGTCAAAGGCAAAATTCCCTGCATTCAATCTTGTACAAAAATTAACCATTTTAAAGGTCTAGCCAAGCCTGTTAAAATGAGCCCTTGTTTGTAAAGATCCTCCAGTAAATAGCTTCAAATTAAGCTTGCAAAGAAAGGAGAGTTTAACACTACCCAGTTTCAGCTTTATCACAGTTTCACACCTCTCCTGCAGCAGACTCACACAGTGGAGGTATTCCAGTGCCTACCTAATCAATCCCTTTAAAATGAGTCCATGTTTGTTAAGATCCTCCAATAAATAGCTACACAATGAGCTTGCAAAAAAAAGGAGAGTTTAGCACTCCCTAGTTTCAGCTTTATCACAGTTTCACACCTCCACTGCAGCAGAACCATACACTGGCCCGACTGGGGGTAGGTAAGTGCCTATCTATTAAAGCTGCCATGGATTATAACCTAAAATCCATTTACAACTACAGAACTAGGAATACAATCTAATACATAATAATAATAATGCAAACTGTATCTTGATCATGATCATTTATAATCCTTGAAACTTTTATGCTAGTGCCTACTACTTAATACTACCAGGTAGCCTACAGTACGGTACTGAGTACTAGCTGGCAGCTGTCACCAGACCACCAGTCACTCTCAACAAACTTACAAAGTCAAAGATTTTGATCTCGATTGAAGGCTTAGAGCTCATTGAAACGTCACTTGTCTTTGTGCTGATGTCGTGATCTCAATTGAAGTAACGATACATATGTTATATCAACCATAGCTAAATCACATAGTTCTTAAGTACCGGTATACTCAATGAAATATCCTAGTACTTTAGTTGTTATTCACTTCAGTCATGGAGGCGGCCATGTTGGCCGGCGACACCACGGCACGTTTCGCGGCTGTCAAGGCGACAGAAAATCTTACCGCTTCGTCTTCAGACATGATTGTGGTTATCCTAGTGCACTCCTGTACGATTAGATTGGGTATGGGGCTTTATGTTACGTTAGATGTAGACTTTTGCCACGAATTAAGAGTATTTAGTTCTTGCCGGGTGCTTGCATCACCCTACACAGGAGCACATGTAGGCCAGTGACGTCAGAGGGCTACGGAGCCAAGCCGGTACCCAATTGTGATTGGTCGCTTCCAAAATCGTTCTTGTGATCGATCAAAAATATATATGAATTTAAGAATGTGAAAAGTAGCATTTTACTTGCATTTTTTTCCATAATATTACCTGTTTTTGGATCAATTCTCTTCCAGCAAAGACCGAGAGTGCATTTTGCTGGTTTCGTTTCCGGGGAACCAGCGAGTTCGCAGCGCCAGATTCAAAACGAGAGAGAAACAAAACATTGACCATTTACGTTTTTTACTTCTTTAAACTATTTTGGAAACAATTATGGGTGATCGAAAACTTCAAGATGAACGTTGATCTATTGAAGACCTTTTTGGGTAGACTTACGAAAGCCGAATTCACGGATTTTCTGAAAGAATGGAACCGACTGCCTGACACTGCAGACGTCTTTACGATCGACAGCAGGGTATCAAAACGCCAGTTCGTGTCTACTGCACTGAAGGACTGCAAGGTTGGTAACCAAAGAAATAATGAACTGGGTCTTGAAACTCGTGGGGTTTCACTTGAGGCATGATGCAAATTTTAATTGGAGTCGTCCTTTTTTTTAACGATTCGTACAGATGAAAATCAAGCTAATTTTAGGCCGAAATACCTGCATGCCTGCTTAGCCTTCCTTAAGTAAGGCCAATGCAATGGAACTCACAATAAGTCACATTACAGTTTACCGTCCACCGCCCGCATGCATTTAAATAGGGATGGGCACCCATAAATTAGATTTTGTACCATCCAATTGAAAATTATGCCCTCGGAAAGAAGAAATCCGTGCCAACTCAATGCTTTTTAAATAAATGTAATAGAGTGATTAGAAGAGAAGCAGTGCATTTTTGAATAAAAAAAGTTAGGAGTATTTTCTGTCACCTTTTTCAGGTCATTATCAGCTCTGTGAGGGAAAATTAGGTCAAGTCAAGCCTCACTGACCACACTCACTGAGTGGTGCATTTTTGACATCATCCCATATAAATGCTTATAACTTTCTAACAGTCAAGGTTACAGAGAAAACAGTCATACCAGAAGACAGAAAACAGTTTAGTGGTTCCAGGGGTATAAATTATTTTGTGATTTGACATGGAAAAATGTATCATATTCTGATGGAAACTCAAAATTCTGTGTTGTGGAGTAAATTCACTCAGGTCAGATTTGTGCAATTATGAGCAAAATATGATGTTACTCTTTTTCTTAGAGCACTTTTGAGCACACAGATATTTAGGAACCAGTTTTAGATTCTTGTAGAAAACAAAATTGCGGACATTTTGGTTGTGGTTTCCAAAGGTACCCCAAAACTTTGTAATTTCAAAAAAATGGTTAAAAATTTGAAATATTTTTATTCAATTTTAGATTTTACAAAATTCTGTCTTTTTTCATTGGCCAGGAAGCTTGATATTTTAAGTTGAAATTGGTTTTTAAAGTGTGTTATTTGACAAAGAATTGTAGGAATTACAACAAATTTGGTAACTGATGTCGGAGTGAGACTCACCCCGGTCACAGCAAACATGGTCATGTATATACTTGACGTTTTAATAAACTTGATATCCCACAAGAAAATGCCTATGATATTCATATTCTATGGGTCTTTTTACATAACATACCAAAAGATGGTATTTTTTCCATGGAACAGAAGTAACAAAATTCAGGTTTTGAAGTTGCTCTATTTACTATAGTGACAGAGAGGCAGTGTTCAGCAGTAGCTGCTGGCGCCCATCCCTAATTTAAAGGGCGACATGAGAAAATTTCATTATTCATTATCTAAAAAAAAATTGTTTAATTTCTCAAAAATGTATTCGGACATGGTAGGAATGAGCAAAGGGGGCCATATTTGGTATCAAATTAAAGCTTACAGTGCAAGGAATGTCAATAACATGGTGGCATATACAACCTGGAGATTTTCAGACAGTGGTACCTATATAATGAATAATGAAAAAATGCCTCATCAATTTTCAAAATAGCTAGGACAGTAAACTGTAACCTGAGTTCTCATGGCCTTACACTGTTACACTTACAGCCTACACTGTAGGCTACAGGCAAAGGCAAAGGCAAAGGTAGCAAAGTCAGCCTAAAATTTGGACTTGGGATGTTGGGTAGAACAACGCAAGTCTTATATAAAATGATAGAGCTTGAAAATTGGAATTCATTGCTGTTTGAATCAAGTTGATAAACCCACTAGAAGTGTTTTTACACCAATTTATAATTTGGAGATGTGAAAAACTTTCTCAGTTTCTGCCACTCCCCACCTTGTGTATTTACTCAAACATTCAGATAAGACCGCCCATTAAACATGCACCACACACAGGGGATTTAGACTTCATTGCACATAACTATTGATATATTCTGTTTGCGATGGCCGATCTACTAACCAATTACATCTTAAAGCTGAGAAAATGGACATTACCATATCCAAAATCATATAATTGCTACATCTTTTAGTATTTCAAATCTCAAGTTGAAATCTCCATATCAAAAGATTTTTTACAAATATCTAGTTATTATGCATTCACTAGATCAAAAATCGCAGAAAATCGCAGCACAATAGCTGTAAAAACTGAATTCCTAATAAGTAAAGTGATATTGTAGAATAACCCAGTAGGTTCTGTTAGCTTCCTTAACTAATATTTTTCAAGAAAAATTGATCCAAAATTGTACAAGTTTGTGAGACCGCCCTGTGATTAATAATTGCTGAAAATTTGTCAAAATCCTGTCAAAATGTAGGTCAATATGTTGGTTGCAAGTATGTAATCTTGTATTACATGTAACTTTTACTCTAAAGGCCAATATCCATGTATTTCTGCAGTAAGTGCATGCCCACTCAGGCCACCCTTAAAAATATGTCCATTTCCTGTCCAGAGGGTGGGATTTTTCATGCCAATGAGGGAGGGAGGGAAAAAATTTTTTTTAGGAAAATATTTTTATTTGTCATGAACATCATAAGCGGGGACGTCATGAATTTGTTGTTATGTTTTAAGATTTTGTGATTGGAAATCTAGATTCTTGTGCTGATGGACAAAAAAATAAATTTCTTTTCAGAACTCCCATTTCCCATTCTCACAAAAAAATCCACCAGGCCTCTGGACAGGAAACGAAAACATTTTTAAGGGTGGCCTCATGTGACTCAAACAGGGTGGTCTGACAGAATCTCTAAATCCACCCAAATGTTCTCTCTCTGAAGCAATAGAAAAATATGGAAATGGAACAAAATAGTGTGCCAGTGAGATAGAACTATGTTTTTCCTTTAATTTAATACTACAATAGTACATAGAAGAAAGTCCACCCAGTAGAACCCCTAGAATCAATAAATTCCCAACACATGTTTACCACTATGACAGATATGGCGAGTGGGTAGCCAAATTCGGCTGACTTCTACCAAAGGTGTCTGTTGGTAGTCTATCTACTCTGCCAGATTGGCAGAGTGCCCAGTTCTCACAGAAGTACTTACTGTCAGGTCCAATGCTTCCACCAACACTTCCCTCAATGTATAACCAAAGATTCACAATACACAAAGCACTTGAAATACTTGTGATAATTAATAATCCAGGTGATTTTCAAATCTCCCTCCCTAACTCCAAAACATTGTCGGCCATCTTGAAGCCAGAAGTAGCCACCTACTGCCAAAAGACTACACTATTATTGGTTGGTTAGCCCTATGTTTCAAGAGCAGGCTAACACCAGGTAGCACCCCCAGCATGTTGACAATGGAGGCCATTGAGGTAGTGATATCTAAGCTCAAGATAAACATGTCAGATTTATTGGATATATCTCATGCTTCAGTCATTATAAGCTGATGTACATGAAATTGAAAACTACATGTTTGTGAATAGGAGGGACAAATTCCAGGAAGTGACAGTGATTACTTATTTCAGACTAGCCATGTGTTTGTGCCACTATAGACTTGTATACATCTTGGATCCTGCCTGTAAGCTGGCAGGTATTTCGGCCTAGCTAAATTAGGTAGGTATGTGAAAAGAAGGGGCTGCTGACAGTGTTGTGACTGCGGACCGTGTCATAGAAAACTGTGCCACTGTGGGAGGGGTTGTGCAGGGGTAGCTCTCTGTTATGGCCTTTTTAACACAATTGATAGTGGTTGGATGATGCACCTTACCCTTTTTATATCAAGTATACAAGATATCCTTCCATTTAGTTTTTGATTTTTATGTTAACTCTAATTGGTTAATTAATTACCTGCATACTTAGGTCAATGTCTAATTAAGACGTCTTTTCACCTTTTGCCAACTTTTGGGAATGGTCATTACTTATGGTTTCTATGATAGGGTGGGGGTGAGTTTTTGCACGGGTGTGGAAACAGTTTTTACGGTTACGCCCCCTCAAGAGTGGTCATTTTTTTTTGTCGCCACATGGGATGCGCAGAAAATTTTTAGACCCCTCCTTGAAGTACTATTATACTGTAAAGTACCGTAATCTCCCGCGTATAAGGCGCAGCCCGCGTATAAGGCGCACCTAGAGTTTAGAGATTTGACCAGAAAAATAAAAGATTCATAACTTTTGTTCTACTGAATGGATTTTGAAAATTCAAAAAGCTGTGTGTTGCATGGACCCCCCAGACCCCACTGGACCCCATATTCAGCTGATTAGGTTATATGGGAGTGTAAGATATCAAAATGGAGGTCTTGATCTCCCCCTTGCAGATCCAGAAAGAACTAAAACCTCTCGTATAAGACGCGCCTTATACACGGGAGATAACGGTAGTGCCCAGGCCAGGGGACCCGTGCTTTGTATCTGTCACTAAACTACCGTAAACTCCCGCATATAAGACGCGTCCTCTACGCCAAACAAATGCCTGGGGGGTCTTATAGGATTTTTTCAAGTCTGGGGTGCGTCTTATACGAGGGGTAATTTTACTATAGAAATGTACTAATCTTACAAATTTGAGCCTTAAAATGTGCGTCTTATACGCGAAAATGCATGTGCTGAGTTTGGGGTGCGTCTTATACGCGCAGCGCGTCTTCTACGCGGGAGTTTACGGTATTAAGGGAATTGGTCAAGTCGCTCTACATGCACATTCACTCTACATCCTAGATCTAGATCATTCACAGTACTTTTAGACGATAAAAATAATTTTCAATTCTCAAAATTGAATCCCATTATCACAGCAGTTGAGGGTAGGTTAAGGGTTAGGCCTAAAAAAAATTGTTGTGTTCAGGTAGGTAATGCTACCTACCCTAATTTTTCGGCCCTAACCTAACTTTTTTGGGGGCAAAATCTGATGACATTAGGAAATCTGATATTGTGGCACTTATCGAGACATGGAAGTTTTTTCACAATATCCCGCATCAAATTCTCATCGCGTAGATCTAGGTGCGGATATTTACAGCCGGCCTAAAAAAAAATTTAAAAAAAAATTCCTACCTACCCTTATTGTTTTTTCAACCCCGTTACCTGAACACAACAATTTTTTTTAGGCCTTAGCTATAAACCAAAATATATATCAAATGAAGGACTTTTTGTAAGTTTCAGGAGTAGAGCGAATGATCTAGGGCGAGCTAGCAGTACTGCGAATGGTCCATAACCAATACTAAACAGGCCATTTTAAAATGATGATTGCTAAGGCCTAAGCTTCTGCTCCTCCGAATTCAATATGGTTTGGATGTATGTACAGGGACACATCAGTAGGCAGACAGGTCGGCGGTTCACCAGGTCCAGTAATTTGACAGAATTTCATGTAGTGTGAGACAATTCTATGAGCTATTCAACAGATACTGCTGCACTTCAAACCATGATAATATCCCTCTCTTCTTATAGAATTTGAAAGGACAACAACCCTAATGATACTGTCCCCCCGCCGTAGAATAATGGAAAAGCTAAGCTCTGTTCTTGAAATTTTAAAATAATTAATTTAAGAGGTTATTTATATCTATCCCAATCTGTCAAATTGTCCCGAAAATCTGTTGAATAGTCCCATCAAATTCTGTCCAACTGTCCTGTCGAACTATCATGTTGATCCAACGATCTGGTGAACTGTCTGTGTCCTGAAACATCTAATCTATGTAATGGTGGATAAATATTTCATGTATCATTTCATCTAATGTCTACACTTTAGTTGTTCGAATATTTGGATTCTGTCAGGCCATTTTGTGTGGGCAACCTAAGTAGCTTTACACTTTATTGCAAAAATAAGATACAGAGATATTTCATTTTTGGACTAAGCTAGAAATAATATGATATGCCTGCAACGAACATGTAGGCCTACATTTTTAGGGGATTTTTTTTATCAATATCACTTGGTTATTAAGAGCATGACCATCTTACAATTTACACAACTTTGGAACAATTTTCCTAAATAAATATTAGTTAAGGAAGCTAACAGAACCAACAGGGCTATTCTACACCATCTTTTCTATCAAAAGAACTTCAGATTATACATCTATAGCGCTGCGATTTTGAATCTCCTGAATCATGCTGCCAAAAAAAGATTAGAAATAGATTATTTAATATACTTATTTCAGCTTGAGTTGAGGTTTGATATATTTCTGTGTCTATCGATTCAATGACACTCACATATGTAATTCCGCTAAATTTCAGCTTTAAAGTGGTGTACTCGGTAATTGGTTACGAGATCGGCCTTTCCAACCCCCCCCCCCCCCTCAGGAGGAGTCACAGCTTTTTTTACTGTCCCTACACCATAGTCGAATCATGGATGGCAAAAACATGCTTTTAACTCAAGAGAGAAATTAATTCCAAAAGTTGTTTGTTTCCGAGATGTCTGCTTCTGAGATACCTGCTTTACAGGGACGTAAGTCTTCAGGTTTTATCAGGATTTCAGGATTTCTGAAAATTTTGAATGACATGTATTTTCCTTATATGAGTGGTAAGGAGGGCTGTGTAGAAAAATAGAAAGCTTTTATATCAAGTAAATATATGGCTTCCTGATTTTTGCCCATGCCTGACTTACATCCCTGGCTTTAGCCCTGCCGGGAAATTGACAGTTCTGCCGTAATGCCATCTCAATCAGACAATTGTACAGGTTTTCCAGAGAATTACAAAACAAAAGAATTATTTTCCAAAAACCCACCAGGGGGAAGCTGAGATGTTTACATATTCAGCTGAAGTGAACCTCATATCCGGCTTTAGACGTCGGAGATGTATGTAAGTCAAGCCTAAACATAAAAAGGTATAAAGGGAACTTGAATTAATTTCACATTCATCTCATTTATCATTCTCTTCTCGTTTTTTTTTTTGTTTTTTTTAGGCCGCTGGTGTCAGTGCCACTGATGTAGATGAATTTGCTCTATTACGTAAGTATCAAAGTGTGAGTGTGCACAATGTTTTATAAATGATTCAATATCCTGGACCTATAATATTAATTGGAAGTTGATGCATACATGTAAAACGATATCGAGATAAGAAATTACACTGTTAAGAAAAGACTTTCCCGTTAATCTCAGTCCTTAATATTTTCCATTGATTATCCATACCACTGATGTTATTTACAGATGTATATCGTCATTCCAAAACTAAGGTATGGACATCCTACGAGATAAAGAAAAGTGATGGTAAGTCTTTATCTTTTTTTGTTGCATATCAGGGATTTGATTACATTTGAAACCAATAGCTGGGGCGAGGCAGGAGGTCTTTGAAGTTCGAGGGCAGATCAATTTTACACACTGATACAAAAGTGGCTTGCTCTTTTCTGTATGAGTATTACATGCATTGATAAAAATGCTTATGTTTGGAGCTGTATTTTCCATAACAAATGCTGACCGCATTAAATTTTGGAAAATTAAGCAAAAATTGAATGTAAGGCCTCCTCTGCCTTATAGACCCTCCCCAAATAGGAGTTGTGCCTTATAGGCGGTGTAGTGTAGAATTATAGCAAAAGTGCATTAAACTACTCAATTTCCTTGAGTGACTGCAAGAATTATAATCTCTATTCAGAAAATACGAAACAGAAGTCCCTGGCACCAGGTGCGTTGAGGCAGAAAATATGGAAGGAACTCGGGAAGTACTTCAATGTGGTAAGATCTTGAGACTGACAAGAAGAAACATTTAGAGTGGGAACAGTACCACCTTATACGTACCATTAATTAAAGTATATATTTTATTTCTACGATCTTGTAAATTTATACTGGATTTATACTTGGAGCACACTACTTTATCCATGCTTAATTGTCAAGAAGAGTTTAAAAATTCTGGCACTAAATTCAGAGATGACACACTTTCAGATTTTCTCTGATTTCAGAGGTTCAAAGGTGATATTTTACCACAGAAATAAAAAAAAAATATATAAAATGAATATTTTATCATTCTGATATTTCTTAAAGATCTAACCAACCCTAAGTGATTAATCTTGAAGGTATTTGTTACTCTGATTACGGTATAACCCCCCTTTTGAAGTGCCCCAAAATAATTTTCAGAGTTTCGCCAAACAGCAAACTGACATCTCTGACTAAATGCCTAATCTTGGCAAGTGCATCTCCATGCTACGGGCATGATGTACATAAAAAATATAGTTTCCTCTCTATAGTTCTCTGAGGGGCCTGTGTGCATGGCTATGCCCAATGGAGCGTTCCTAAAATTCTCTTTTTATTTTCATGGTACCTTCCTTCACAGCGAATCAGTGTTCTGTGTCGGGATGAAGCATTCTGGGTTCGTGTTGTGATAGAAGGAGAAGGAACGAACGGTACAGAATCAATCCTCTATGCCGTACACTATCCTCATACTAAATACTTCTTTGCTACCAATGTCAAGGTAGCCCTAGAAGGATATGTGACACAGGTGAGACAATGTTATGATTTTTCTCTTGTATCAAGTCAGGAGTACATGTATTGAGTATATTGTATGGTACATGTATATGATATTATACGTATGATTACAGCAAAGCATCATTTTCAAATATTCAGCCTTCCTTTCTACTTTTTTTCATATGAGTACTGTTAAATCTAAAGAGGGTGTTGAGTATATTTTTAGGCCTAACTATTATCTCACCACTTAACAACCAGGTATGTTTTTACAGTTCGGTAACGCTAGAAGAAATGAGATTCATTTTTGCTCATAATTTCTCCTATTTTTCAGCTTACCTTCTATTTTCCAATGTCAGGTAATGCCTGATATTTATATTTCCCTCCTACTTTTATATCCAACAGTTCTCACCCTTCCTTTGATTTGTTAAGTATTAACTGATGTCTTCTCTCTCTAGGCCTTCTGCTCAGCAGTCGGTGGCACGAAAGTCGATCCAATCAATTTAAGAGGTCGGTGTGTTAAGTCTCTAGCTCAACTTACAGTTCGCAAGGAAGCTCAAGTGAGTTTTTTCCCTCCTTTCTTTATGTCAGAAAATTCATGCTAGACCACACCAAAAACAAAATAAGTTGGCCTGCAGATCACCCTCTCCACATTTTCTGAAATACAATTTTTTCATTTTTTCAAAACCCAAAACATCTGTAGACCAACTTATTCTTTTTGGTGTGGCCCAACCAGTAAGTGTTCATCTGCCCAGAATAGCAACTATGATAGTTCGGTGGGTGTATAACGCTGAATGCAGTGTGCTGCGGTAGCTGCAAACTGTTTTAAAGAGCCCTCTGGGTCAATCTGAGAACCTTGTTTGTTTCTGTGGTAATCAAATCAAGAATGTAGTGACCAGCAATATGAAATCACCTAAATAGGACTGACAGTAATCTAGATATGGGTTATAAATCAAATAGGCGTACACCTCTATGCAAACAAGACTTTGTTGTTAACCAACCACCCTCCTCATTATTCAGGGCACCTTCAGCAAGTATAGCCTAAACCAGGTAGACAACAACCCACTCGCCACGCAGAAGAGAAAACGAGAAGGTAAATGCAGGACATTTTTTGCTTTCATTGTTCAATCCAACTGCTTAATCGATATACCACTTTCACATCATGACGTTCACATATAAAACCCACATCTTACGCCACAGATGCTTAATACATACCAGAGACTTGAAAAAACATATTAACACCCATGTAGGCACCAAATGGGAATATCTAAAACCAAGATCAAAGTTTACGGCTGTTTATTTACAACAGAGGTGGAGGATGAGGAGTTTGACGTCCATGTGGTCAATGAGAATATAAGTGACAAACGACGTCGTCACAGTCAGCTAACTAAATTATTTGGGTCCAATGTGCAACCAACCCTGGAGAATGTCACATATGAGGTAAGTCATAATTGAGACCATGTGGTGCATATTTCACAAAAGACAGGTTTAGTGGTCCTTTCTCAGTACCGGTATTCAAACTCCTTAGCCTGGGATGAGAGAAATGTCTTGTACATTTTAAAGATATTCAGCTTGTCGGAAGTTTAAATCACTTTGTTGTCATAATGTCAGTGGTGAAATTGAGAAATCTATAGGTGTAATAGTTGCAATCGATTCTAACTTATCATATTTCTATTGTGTGTGCCATCTTGAACATGTACGCTTCATATAGCAAGAAAAATTAACCAATTTACCGGTATCTGTGGAATGAATCTTGATACGTCTGACGAAGTATCGGCTTTTTGTTACATAATCATTTTGCATTACTTTAGCTTCAAGTACACTGATACTTCTTGCTTCAGTCATTTGATTAAAACACAAATCCTGCGTCACTATGACTTTTAAAATACTATTTGTGCATTTGTTACTCAGTTGGAGACGGACTTTAAAGGACTGGAATTTGCACCAGGCATGTCAGATCATGAGGGTGTGTTCCGCTGTCGGGTTCGTTTTGAAGGCAAAAGCGTCATCGAGGGAATGCGACAGTTGGGACAAGCGGGTCTGGCCGACTTACCTATGAAGCCCCACGTTGGACGCATCCACTCCTATGCCCAGAATCACTTCTTACTCCAAAGGAAAAAGCGCAAGCATGACAGTAGAGTAGGCTAGAAACCTTAAAGAATCTGGAACTGTTTTTACATTCTAGTGTAAATTGTATAAGTTATATCATGGAAAGAATAATAGTGTATCAGTATGATTTAGACGATACTGCTGAACTTCGTGAAAAAATATGTACAAAATAAATGTTATCAATTGTTAAGAAAGTGAAGGTTCAGCTTCATGGTAAATAAGGATAGATGTTATAGGAGTCTTCCATGGACATTTTTTTTTCCTTTCTTTTTTTTTTTTTTTTTTTTTTTAAACCAAGCCTTATTTAACGTTGTATTTGTGTTCTAAGGCTCTTAACCTGTGTACAGAGTATTTATTTTTTAAATCTTAGTTTTATCAATTGTCTTATATCTACGTGTACATACTGTTTTTCGAGCTCAGGCTTTTAGCACTTGAATTGAAGTTTTAGCTAGTACAGACGTGTAGGTGTCTAACTACAATATCTTAATGAAACTTTGCTTCTTTTTTTTTTTTACCTTTACTAGTGTATGCATGGTTTTATCAACTTTGATTTTTTTTGTCAAGCCAAGTGCATTCACATGTATATGTGGAGGAGCATACCCATATGAATGAAAATGAACTACAGCTTTTACAGCTATTTAGGCATTGTATGATTTATACTGTCATGTAAATATGAGTAGTATCTCCAGTCTTCACTGTATGGAACTGTATGATAAAGCCCATGTATATAATTGAATGATACCCGGTATTGTTCATTCAGTCCGACGCATGTCATGTATACAGCACATTTGGCATCCATCTTCAAATTTAATGTGCTGTAACCTGAATAGGAAATGTAGTAATGTTGTCTGATCACCAAGGTACATTGAACATCACATATCTGTATGAGATTAAGTAGCATTACAGAAATTTTGCCTCTGAACCTCGGATTTAATGAGATGGAAATAGAAACAAATAAAATTATTCTGACCAAGAAATGCAGAGTTGTTTTTTTTTTTTTTAGTTTTGCATTCACTGTACGAAGTCAGGGTTGTGTTGTGCCTCCTTTTTATAACCAAGGTATTTTAGAATTTCGTCCTCTAGGGAGTGTCTGAGCCCTTTCAAAAGTTGTTTGAAGCTTGTCGATTGTCCTACTAGATGCCAAATAGCGATGGTTGGTCCGTCAATCTTACTCACTTTTAGCCTGAACTTTTAACTAATTGCAAACCAAGATGTGCACCATAAAATCCTGCGTATTAGCCGCCCCCCCCCCAACTGTAGAAAGAGCTAAAGCCCGGTTGGCACATAACATTAAATCAATGTTGACAGAAGGTTGATAGCATTGATCAACCTGTCTTCAGCACTTTTTGAATGATTTTGTCAACCATCATTTTAACATCATATCAATGTTAATTCAGCGATGTCAATTTTAATATTGATTCAACATTGACATGTCAACTCAGCTTCACCTCACAGCTCTCAACATTGAAACAATGTTTAATCAACATAGAAACAATCGTTGAATCAGCACTGATGGTTAGATGTTGAGTCACATACATTGCCCAACTCCAACCTTCAACTTTTTTCTTCCGGCACAGTCGGCGGCGCACCAGTCTGAGGCCATATGGTACCCGATTCAGGCCCGCCTGTGCAGGTCCTCAGGTCTGTGCATTAAGTCCTTGGGACTTTGCTCCATGTCCCCGGGACATGTGTGAGAATTGATATCAAGTCCTAGGGACTTTATGTGAAGTCCCGGGTTTTGTTACCAAGTCCTGGGGATTTCAAAGTACTGTAAATTCCCTCGTATAAGCCACTGCTTGTACAGGAACCCAACCCAAGAGAGTGGAGGGAAGGGGTTAATTCTGACATATATACCAAATATTCTCCCAATTGTTCCAGCATTGCAGGGGGGTCCAGGTGCCCCTAAGACCCTGTAGCTTTTTGAGCTTTGAAGGTCCATTCAAAAGGAAAAAAGTTATACATGTACCATTTTGAAATTCTTAAATTTTTTATCTATACTCAGGGGGTGGCTTCTATGAGGGTGTGGCTTATGCAATGGAATTTACGGTAATTCATGGGGACCTGGTATTTTACTGGGTACCTAGGCTGATCCTGCCGTAACTGATTCAACTCCTAAGGATTTAATCTTAAGTCCCCAGGACTTGTATATCATGTGTCACAAAGTGGTGAAGTCTGTAGTTAGATCACTGGGACCTGCTGTCAAGTCCTGGGACTTGGGCTTATGCATCAGGTCCTCAGGACTTTAACACAAGTCCTGGGGACTTGAGGCAATGTCTCATTTGTCATAAGTCTGAATATACAACAGAACTTGAGATCATCTCCTCGGGACTTGATAGAAAGTGCCCAGGACTTGATTTCAATTTAATAGTTCCAGGGATTAGTCTGTATATATTGTCTGAAGCACCCATACAAACTACAGGATGAAAGTCTTCAGGGAATTCCCGAATTTCAGGGATTTTGAAGTTCCAGGGCCCTATACATTCATATAGAAACTTAGGTTTTTTGGGCGAATATTGAACCATTTCAGGGATTTTCATGCTCTGTGACTTTCATCCCTGACTGGATGTAGCTTTGAATAAGTTCTCGGGACCTGAAGTGAAACCCCAAGGACTAGTAGGGGGGCCTACTGAAGTCCCGGGGACTTAAAGCTGGTACAAGACGTGACTTATGTTATTTTGGTTTCTATCTTAAAGGATTATACACTACTTTTCAATTAATTTCACGGTATTTAATCTAGTAAGGAGTGGGTGCCAATACATACAGTTGGAAACTGAATGTTCAACTGTGTTTGCTGTTTTGGTGGGATGGTAAACTGCTTTGGTTAATTAGTTCTCCTAAAAGTCCCTACGTGGCAGCACTGTGCAGTCTACAACCCTGCAGGCTTCCCTTGGGAAGGTGTCATTGCCATAGAACACCATAGTCTGATTTTCTAACTACAGGTGGCACCACTATACTGATATAATTAAGTGCTTGTCAACAGAGATAAAATGCTGGAAGCATTTTATTTCTAGACATCTGTTTCTTTGAGATTAGCATGGTTTAAACTCTCAGAATTGGTTGAGCTGTCAACAGTGCATTCAGGCAGGTGTGCTGATTGTAGATATACCCAAAACAAAAAATCTTTATAATTCACGTCTTGTGCCAGCTTTCACATCAAAGTCCACAGGACTTTGCATTACATCCTAGAGACTAAAATTCACATCATGGGGACTCAATGTCTTGACGACTTGACAGCAAATCCCAGGGACATAGCTCCAAGTCTTTGAAACTTGAGTTGAAGTCCTGAGGACTTGAGGGTGTGTATTTGCAGGTACAGGTCTAATCACACGCTGTGTGACACATACATGTTAAAGAAGTCCTTGGTACTTGAGATTAAGTCTTGTGGACTTGAATCGGTTATAGCACGATTAGCCTAAGTAGGCATACAGTATAACTCAGGTCCCAGCACTTTCTTTGAAATTCCCAGGACTTCATGTTGGTATCTAGGACTTGAAATCGATTCCGACACAAGTCTTTGGGACTTGGCCCCAAGTCCATAGGACTAAAACAATGCACATAAAGTCCCTAAGACTCAAAAATGCATCCCATGGACTTGAATCCAAGTCCACAGGACCTGATTGCAAATCCTAAGGACTTGTTTAGTCACCAGCACCAGTTACAGAGTTCTAAGGAATGGGGTAGGGGCATGTTTTCTATGTTCCCATAGATTCAGCTACCATCATCCCATCTTCACAATTAGGATAGGGTCTGGGTATCACACCATGGTACCTGTCGCCCTCGACGTGTCCTTAGGCACATAGGTAAGGTTTAAATGCAGACTTTCCTTATGAATCAATATGCTGCTCCTCTAACACATGAGGTACACGATCCCTTTACGAGATTTATGTACCATTGGAGTATAAATAGTTGGGTAAAAATGAATCAAATACACCAGAAAATAAGTAGAAATAAAATAGAATTCCCATGACAATATACAGTCCTGGTGCGGAGTAAGATTGTTTCAGTGTAAATTGAGAGTACCCCGTAATTCTAATGCATATGTAGGGCCCTAGACCCCTAAAATGGATGGGGATTTTTGAGCTTAGTGACATGGGACATTGGCACTTTCTTAAAATCGACATGGGGACATGAGCTTTTCCTAAAATCGACACAGTGACATGGACATTTCTTAAAATCGACACAGTGACATGATCATTTCTTAAAATCGACATGGGACATTGGGGACCCCCCATCAAGGGCCCCATAATTATTTTCATAAAGTTCTTGTGTTAAATCAACATTTTTTGAACATTTATTCAATGTTGGTTTGCGTCTACAAAATGGGTTTAAGCTGAACCGTCTTTGAATGTGTTTCAACTTGGAAGTTACGTTAATTAGACATTGAAATAACCATACTTTGTTACCTGGGGGCCTATGAGGACACCATTCTGTAGCTAGTGGTATGTGTAAGATCTGAATAATTGGATGACCTCTGGTATCACCTTTAAGACATTAAATGTGAGGTTAAAGATATACTCATGCTCAGTTTGGTTGTGCACCACCGCCAGCACCACAGGGTGAAACAAATCTGATTGACTACCCAGTGACAGCCTCACATATCTGTGTACACTGTGGATGTCAGGCTTAGGAGGAAGGGTGTGTAGCTAAATCACCGTAATCTCTCGCGTAGAAGATGCGGTGCGCGTATAAGACGCACCCCCCAACTCAGGAGAGGCTGGTTCGCGTATAAGAAGCACCTCTTAGGGGTGAATTTTGTAAATTCAGTACTGTTCTATAGTAAAATTACCCCGCGTATAAGACGCATCCCCAACTTGAAAAAATCCTATAAGACGCACCAGGCATTTGTTTGGAGTAGAGGACGCGTCTTATACGCGGGAGATTACGGTACTCTTTATAGAACATAAATGGACATGCCATTTTCACACATTTCAATGCATGGACCAATATACTAATGACTCATATAAAATGAAGTTTTATGCTAGTATATTGTATATAAAGAAGATGACAGCTCTTTGTTTTGATCCTCAGATTCAAATTCTAACAGTTCCAATGTCTGTGGTTTGACCCTTGACCCCGGAGGTGCTGACAGGTTAGACAGGCCCCATCTGCTGCCCCCACCCCAAACTCTGGTAACTGTGTCACACGATACTCCAGCTCTCAGTTACGTCCATAGACTTATCTTGTTCATTCTCTGCTTGACTATATCCCTTTAAAAATACAGAAATTGTTATCTCTGAAATGACGATTCAGTAGTATAGTATGTATCGGAACAGGACTATAGCTAATCTAAGGATATTACTCACTGGGGATGCAGCCAATCAGAGGCCTCCCTTTTGGCGGGAAATTCAAATGTGGGGTCACGTGACCTAGACCCCCTGTGGTGCGGCGCCAAAATGGACCAATCAGAACCCTCCCTTTTGGCGGGAAAAACAAAAAGGTCACATGACCCAAACCCTATGTGGTGTGCCGACAAAATGGTGCCCTCTGATTGGCTGGCTGTTTAGGTCACGTGACCTCTATTATGCAAATAAGGTCACATGACCCTAATTTGAATGGACCAATCAGAGGTCGTCATTCTGGTGGGAAATTTGAAAAATTTGGTGACGTGACTCTATTTTTTTTAAATCTTTTGCCAAAAAAATGGAGACCTCTGATTGGTTGGCTGTCCACACGTCATACTGTTAGTCAGCTGTATGCAGCAAGCAAGTAGTTACGTGACCTTATTAGCATAAAGAGGTGTGGTTTATTATGTAGATGAGGGTTTGACTATAGTGAGATATTTTTTATATAAATAAAAAAAGGCAAGCTGAAAGCTTAGCTGAAAGCTTGCCAAGAAAAAAAAACAAAAAAAAAGGAAATATTTGGGGAGGGGTGGGGGCCCCTTTTTTTTTTAGTAAACCTGCCCCTTGGGTAGGGGCGGGAATACTAAAAATAAAAACTTAACAAACAAATTTTATTTTATTTTATAAATAATATTTACACTTCATTATTTAAAAGTTGCTAAATACAAGTTCACACTCTTTACATAATATAGACAAATATCGGAGAGGAACATGACAGAACCCACACATTGAGATGTACACTTTCAACTTTTGTTTGTCATAATTCAGACTGTATATGGTGTAATCTTGGGGTACAACTTTGGAGCAAGTACCCTCTTGAAATGAAGGATAGGTGTAAGCCATATTTCCCATCCACATCTCATCGATATTACATGTGAAATCCACTGAAGTGCTATACCAAGTACTCCATTCAGTTTGTCTGGACATGATACTTCTCAGTTGAGCAGCTGGTACACCGGGGTAAGGAACTTTGCTACACAACATTCGGTCGACACACTTTTGACAAAAGGTGTCGAATGTTCCCTTTGAACAATGACACATCTTTCTCAAGAAGTCTGAGCTCTCTTCCAAAGGAGAAAGCAACGTGTTGATCGATTCTATTGTATATCGCCTATTGAAGAAAGCACATGTGTTCTCGTTATGGAATTGATATACTCCGATAGCTCTATCTGTGGTGGTACCAACCACTCTTTGAAATGCATCTTTGAAACACACACTCACTGAATCAAATGCATCATTAGAAACTAACACTTTATGAACACCTTGGTTTAACAACGGCGCTTTAAAGAAGAAAACAACTGATGCATCTATTATTTCCCAAGTGAAAATGGGATCGCAAGTACACATTGTCTTGTTTTTGTTTTTTTTTAACAATGATACACGAGGTAAGTCGGTGGACAAAGTAGATGAAGTTAATACAACAACAAAGGATATTATCTCACCGGCTTATCTACATCTATTTTTTTTATTTTCATAACTCTAAAGGACTCGCTTCACATATAAGTAACTCAGTCCCTTTTTCTCTATCGTGTAAGTGTGCATTTTGTTTTCTATTACTTTAAAATTTGTATTAACAGCGTGGATAGTTTTTCGTTTCAAAAGAACATCCAAGAAGTCTTTGGGTTCTTGAACGTTTTGTTCTTTTAGGACACCCTTTGCACTCCATTTCTTGGATTTTCTTTCACCTATCGATTCTTTATCGTAGCAAATGTAAGTCTTGGAGTTGAGACTTAGAATTCCATTCTTTGACGCCTTGGGTTTTTATCTTTACGAAAAGCTCTAAGTGGTCATCGCACACCACTGTTGGAATCCAGTTTCGATTCTCTCAGGTTGGGTTTCACGAGTTGGTCCAACGATTCGCCGCTGAGAGCCATGTAAAGACTGTCAGTGTCCATTTGACAAAGAGCGTAATAGCGTCGATCAATAAATTTATCCAAAAAGTCAAATGTGAACTCTAACATTTTCAACTTGGCGTACTGGTACACCATGAATCCTATTTGAATAGGAAGATTGTTCCTGACTGTTTTCGGTTGCAGTTCGACTTCAAAGAGATCTGTGCTCAACACTGTGCCCTTTTTGAACCGCCACGAATTGGTCAATAATTCGAAGGTTCGACCTCTAGTGTATTTCACAGTAGTGTGTTTTTCTTTGTTGCAAATTGTTTTACCGTACGTGGTGTTTCCCATCAACTTGTAAGAGTCTGACAGAATTTTCTCGTTCGCGTTTACGTCACCACGTCTTCGCGTTGCGGTTACTTCGTCTGCAAAACCGGCGAAGGGACGTTAAGGAAAGTATTCTATGAACAGGTGCACTTCTGTGACTATTAAGCCATGATCCAAATACCATATGAGGGGTGACGTGGCTTTGTGTACTTACGGCACTACTGCACAAGACTGAGGACCCAGTAAGGTGTTTACCTGTATTTATCGACCCCAGGTGAGAGTGATTGATCTTGTCCCAGTGTGTACTTTGTTCTTATAGACTATGCCACCCTGCACTGATTGGAACCAGTGGAGTAGAACTTCCTTAGGAATGGTCCACTTTTTGTGGGGATGGCCACTTCTGTAGATATTTATCTGAACAAAGAACACTACTTAAAATCCTCATTCTAGAGTCTTTTATAGGGATTTACTCTCACTTTTATGATGCTACAGTCTTGTAAGTTTCGACCTTTCGGTCTCATCAGGTGCAATAAAGTAGGTACTCTATTGCTTTGTACATTCCAATAATGGTTTAATCCAATGTTGGCTGGGTTTGATTCCAGTATGGGGTACCCTACTGCAATGCACTGTCTGTGCTGCAGGCTACCTGTGGTGGTGCGTTAGGGTGCTAACTGTGGTACAACCACAGATAGTAGGCATATATCATGGGTCCTCTGAGTAGTGTGGGTGTGAGAGAATGTAGTACAGGTAAATAATCAAGTTATTTTTGTGAAAAAGTTTTGGTACCAGGCTATGCTGGTTCTCAAAAAAAATTTTGACGAGGCTCTGTGTTTGTACGTATCTCTCTACCCATATCTATTATCCATAGTATTCAAACCTAGTGGTGTCTGGCTCTTGAATTTATGAATCCAATTGTATTCAATCAGGAGTCTCAATTCATTTGCTCTTTGGCTGAGTGGATGTCTCTCCACAAAGTCCAATATATGGAATTCCATATGTTTCTGTCCCCGGTGACCTTGACCCATGTTACCACATTTGCAGAAGTGGTTGGGTACCTCGTTGTGATTTATTTTCTTCTTTGTTGAGGGATTTTTTCTGTTTCTTCGTTTGATGGGTCACCCATCCCTTCTGAACCCTAGTATGTCATTAGCGCTGCCTATGTGTTCACCCATTCTTTCTCTGATCTCTCTCTTGGTTTGTCCTACATACTGCTTTCCACAGTTTTTACAGCTGAGGCAGTATATCACATTGGAGCTTCTGCATGTCACATTCCATTTGGTTATATGTGTTTTTCCTGTGATTGTTGAAGTCATTTTGCCTGATTCGTTTATCCGGTAACAATCTTCACAGTTTGGTTTGTCACAGAAGTTTTTATTTTCTTGCTTTCTCTTTTCTGATTTGTCATCCCTTTTTGGGTGATAATCAGTCTTTGCCTTCACCAAATGGTCCTTTAGATTTTTAGGTCTTTTGAAACCATTGATGTAGTTGTCATTGTAGATCTGTTGGTGGTCCTTGACCTTCCCAATGTTGGCCAGTTTTGTTGAACTATCTCCTTTAGTGGGTTTAACCCTGGATTGTATGTACTGATCAGGAAGGCTTCTTTCTTTTTCTTTTTCTTCTTTTTCTTTTTGAGTAGATCTTCTCTATGTTTTTCTTCCACTTTTCTGCAGCAGTCCTCGAGTAGTTTTTCAGGGTATCCCCTTTCTCTGAACTCCTGTAGTTTCTTTTCTTTATGTGTCTGGTAGTCTCCATCCCTCTTACAGATCCTCCTCAATCTTAAGAATTGTGAGTATGGCAGGCTCTTTTTGGTTGCTGGTGGATGAGCTGAGTTATATCTGAGGTATATGTTTGTGTCAGTTGGTTTGACATAGAGGTCTGTATACAGAGATTCCCCCTCCTTCTTTACCTTTGTCTCTAGGAAGTTGATTTCAGTAAGGGAGGTCTCCATTGTGAATTTGATTGTCTCATGAAAATTATTCAGGTGTTGTAGCCAGATCTGCATTTCTCCCTCCCCATGGTCCCATGTGAAGAAGATGTCATCAATATATCTAAGCCAGGTAGTGGGTTGTAGATGATGAGCTTCAAGCATTCTTGTTTCTATCTCTTCAATGAACAGGTTGGCATATGAGGGTGCCAACCTTGTGCCCATAGCAGTGCCTTGTATTTGCAGGTATTTCTTACCATAAAAATCTAAGTTATTGTTCTTAAAGACAAATTCCAGAAGTTCAACTAGTGTGCCACTTTTTGGGTTCATGTATGGTTTTCTGCATTTCATCAGTTTGTTTCTGATTATATCCACCCCCTCTCCATTTGGAATATTGGTGTACAGTGAGCCTACATACAATGTACCCATTATGGTGGTGTCTGTTACTTTGATTTACTTTTCTACCTTGTTGATAAAGTCATTTGTATCTTTGACATAAGATTTAATTTTGGGCACTAGATCTTTCAAGAAATTGTCCACAAATGCAGAAAGCTTTTCAGTGGCACAGCTGTTAGCTGATACCACTGGTCTCCCTGGTGGTGGATTCTGCCCTTTATGTATTTTAGGTAGGAAGCAGATGTAGGGTGTTGTGGGTTTGGTAGTAACCAATGATTCACCCATTGATCTGGTGATTTCACCTCTGTTTACCATACCAGTGATATGTTCATTTGCCTCCTGATCTATTATCTCAGTGATGTCTCTATGAATTTCTCTGTAGGTTTCCCTATCGGAGAGTTGTCTCATCCCCTCGGCTACATAATCCTTGGTGTCCATTATTACTGTGGCACCACCTTTATCAGCTTGTTTAATTGTAATTTCCCTGTCTCTGGAAAGTGTTTTCAGTGCGTTTTTCTCTGGCTTAGTGATATTGGGCCTGAGTTTTATGTCATATTCTACATTAGATAAAGCAACTTCATTTGCTGTTATAAAGCCTTCCAGGTTACTGGATCCTGTGGGAGGTTTCCAGACTGATTTGTCCTTAAGGGATTTTTCAAACTCTTTATCAGAGAAGGCTTGGTTTGGGAATTTTAATTTTGGCTGATTTGGATCCTCAATTTCATCCTTTTGGAAAAATTGCTTTATTCCGAGGGATCTATGAAACTTGTCCAATTCGTGTTTTTGGTCTCCAGGTTTCATACTTTGAGTGGGGCAGAAGTTTAGGCTCTTCTCTAGAAGGGTTTCTTCTGCTCTCTCAAGAGTGATTTGAGAACATGTAAAGTTCATACAAGTGTCTTTCTGTTGAACCGTGGGTTGGGCTAGTAGTTGTAGCCCCCCTGCCCCTGGCACTCCTGGGGTCCCTGGGTTGATAACAACCCCTCTGGCCCCGACCTCCCCCGCCAGCCCCCCCCCCCCTCTGTAGGGGTTCTGGGGGTGCTGAAAATCCTCTTTAGGTTTTGCAGCTTCTTTGGAGCCAGCTTCTGCTGCCTCCTTTTCCTGAGCAGCTTTGGCTGAGGCTGCTCTACGAGCTGCCTCCTCCAGTAAGCCCCTCCTAACACCTGAGATGGGGTTAAGGAAGTCAGAATCCTTAGGTGTATGTTGGGAGAGAGTTTCCTCTTTCTACGCATACACCTTGGATTCTTTGTCCTTGATAACTACCCCATGCTCTTTTAGATATTTAATCAAATGGGTCTACTCTCTCTATTGTTTTTTGGACCTTACTTATATCTATTAATACAGGACCATTCTCCTCTACGAATTCTGCTATTGAACTGTCCCCTGTACTGGATGGTTCATTAGAGTCATTGGAGGTCAATATGGTAAAGGTAGTATTCAGATCTACTAGAGTGGCATCTGGGTCACTCTCACTGGTTTGATCATTTTTGAATCTTTAAGTGAGAAGTGACTCATCCATGTGGGCTATAAGGTTGGAAAAAGTGTCATTATCTGACAGATTTCGTTTCCTTTTGCCCTTACTCTGTGAATTGTTGTGGCTGTATTGAGGCTGGCTCAAATTAGAACCTAGCCCTGTAGTGCTATTATGACCACTTAGCAAGCTGGCCTGGGAGGCCGGGTTGTTATGCTGGTCATTGAGGTGTTTAGTGGCCCTAATTGACCTGTCCTGTAAGGGACCAGTCAGGTTATTGCCAATTGATACATGATTGTTGACTTGACCCACTCTGGTGTGGGCTTGGTTTATCTGATGTGAGACTTGGTCTATCTGATGTGAGACTTGATCTATCTGATGTTGATCCAAATACCACTTAAGAAGAGGTGTTCCTAAGAGAATCTTTTTTCCGTGGTAACTGCCTATCAAGGATCTCTTAGGAGCGTTCATCAGGTTTTCGTTGTTCGCAAAGTCTGTCATGTGAGTTCCTATGTCGGATTTCGAAATGGTCACGTTCTTGAAAACAGCAATCATTTCTTCGAAGTATTCACGTAGGTGAGGAGGAGTAGTAATGTCCACCTGAATCAAACCGAACATTTTCTCGTCTTTCGCAGAGGATATGATGTCACTCTCTGTCATGGGATTTCGAGCCGCTTTCAAGTAGTTGACCTTCCAGTGTTGTTCGGATGCCATAACCTGCGGATCCTGGTGTTTCATCTTTTTCCATTCACACTCCAATACGATGATCAACTTGTGACCTGGAGCTTTTAAGTAAGTGCTTACTCTAGCTGTTCTGTCACGTTTCTCGTCCCTGTCTGAAGCACACGGTATCTGTGCAGCAGTATGCACTCGTGAGCGTGGAACCAACACCTGTGAAATTGGAAAACAGTGTTAGAGGACTGTGGGTGTGGTCCACGTAGTGCAACCACTCTAAAGCGCTCTTAGAGTGTCTTTGCCTAATTTTCGGTTTGAACTCGGTCGTGGGTCGTCTCACCAGGTAACAACCTGTGCAGTGTGCTTCGTTCATGCAGCGCAAGTACAGAGAATTAGCGTCTACACCTAGGATGTGTGTCTATCTATGGAAGATTATGGAAGGACCCCCAACCAGAGTTGATGTGGGTGTCAAACTGGTGGAAGGTCACAAACAGGGTCTCTGTGGTTTGAAAAAGGAACCGTAAAGTCAAACCCGGAAGGGAGATGCCGTCGTTGAACGTGTTGATGTTGCGCTCCCTGAAAAATTTTGCGTGATTATTCAGTGCCTCTATGAAGGGTTTCACGTCTTTTTTGTTGTAGTAGATCAAGTAATCTCTGAAAGTTTGCATGTTCTGTTCGGACCAAACTTTTTCACATTCGGCGTAGTCAGATTCAGACATCTTGGTGCCAGTCAGTTTGCTGTCAAATGCAGATCTTGGTGGTAGTGTTCTGTTTTCCAGTTTCCTGGTAGATATCATCCATTCATTAGGAAAGTGCCCTTTGTGCTGATTTCTGGTGAAAGCTAGTAGATAATTTGCGTAGTTATAACCAGGTGCCAAATAGTTTACTACGTCCAAGAAAACAGTGTGCCGAGTGTAAATCGCCAAGTATTGGTTACTTCTCTTTATGACGCTGAATTCTTCGTTCTCTCGCTCTATGGAGGAGAAGAACGAGTGAAGCTGTACTTTGATCAGATTTAAGTCATAACGCCCCGAGTTGAAACCTACGACCGGAACTTGGCGGAGATATCTCAAAAGTCTCTTCTTCAGTTCAACTAAAGGGTGTCTTGTCCGAGTTTCATTGAAGTCGATGCCGGGAGGACTGAACCCCTCCTCTAGGTGGAGAGCCTTAGCTATCCTCTCATCTAACTTCGCTAACGTCGGCCGGTAAAGTTCTAGCACTGCTTCCCCGATGATCTTGGCGGTGTCGTTTATGTAATTCAAAACTTTATCCAACAAGGGGTCTGAATCTGTGTCGGATTGTCTCACGAAGCAGACCGGACCTTCGCGACCTGGAAAGTCGGATGCGACGCTAGCCGACAGAGGTACGTGTTCCCACAGGACTGACACATGTTCCGTCGACGGTTCTTTGGACGGTCTGAAGAAAGCTTTGAAATCGAAGGTAATTTTGTAAGGGTACATTTTTGAATTTCCGTCGGGAGGAAAAATGGAAAAATCTGGTAGTGCTTCGAAAACGGTTTTCGAATTTTGGTAGATTTCACCTACGTATTTCAAGGCGACTTGTCTGCAAGGGGAAAGTTGGTTCCTGTGTCTTTTCAGTAAGAACTTAGTCGTGAAAGCCGACTTACACTCGGGGCATTCGTGGATGCCAGCGTATTCATTGAAATCCGTAACGATGGACACGTGCAAACCGTGTGTCGCGGACAGGTGTAGGTTGACTTTACCTCGGGTGGCCGATGTTTTGGAAGGTGGCCTGATCAGGGTAACTCTGTTTTTCAGGTTCTGACCCCTCACTTTACGGTGGTGTAAACCACTATTTGTATATCGAACAAGTTCTCTAACGTGGGTAAGTAGCTGATGATCAAGCCTGGAAAGGTTTCAGGTTTCGCAGTGGAATCCAACTGACGCAACAATTTTGAAGCGTGTTTGCCGGTCTTGTATAGGTGAAAGGATATGCAGCGAAAGATGCATAACTTGTCCCTGTTGGGAAAATCTAACACACCTCCTCTCTTTTTAAGTCGACCCGAATGGGTAACCCTGCCCCCTATGGGGAATTCTCTGGGTCCCATGTAAATGCAAACGTTCAAATTGGTGGGAAAAAGAACTTTCCACTTGGTGTCAGAGTAGCAAAGTTTCTGTACTTCTTCGGAAGTGATAGCGTTTTCCATGAGGGAGAGAAGCTCTTCCAAAGTTTCTGAATTAGTTATGGTGGGGAGGGGTTGTAAAAGAGAGGCGTTGTTTTGGGAGGCGTGAAAGTAGCATAGCTTGTTTCCGTTTTCTCTGTGTTGTAAAATTAACCCTACTGACAAACCCACTTTGTGAAATCTTTGTGAATCTGATGCATAGTATCTACAACGTCACTCGACTCATGTGTGCCCTAACTCCTGTTTGTATTGCGGGCCAATTCCTGGTGAACATTTCCTCACCCTCCGGTATGGTGCGTATTATCGGAGGAATAGTGAATCCATCCAGAGATTCGCGGTGACAGGTGCTTTTTTTGCAGTTTCCTTCGCCGCATATAGGATAAAATTTAGGTACCCTTTTAAATTTTTAAAAACACTTTTCACAGATATGATGATCCATTTTCACTGAGTTACTTATATGTGAAGAGAGGTTTTTTTCAATATTTTTCATTTATCTATCTATCTAACTAGCTATCTTTCTTTCTTTCTTTCTATCTATCTATCTATCTATCTATCTATCTATCTATCTATCTATCTATGATATACCATTTTATTATTCCATAAATTCTAACATATTTTGTATTAATCAAAGAATATCTATGAAATTAATACACAGGTTGGTTTCTAAGAGCTATAAGAGCGCTCAAACTTTGTATAAGAGCGTTCATGCCCCACTGCACACCAAACCAAGTCAGTTAGACAGAGTTATGACATCAAAGGGTCCGACCTAATGGTTCACTGCACAATATAATAAAAATGAGGGTCTCAGTGTGCGACCTCATGGTTCAGTGCACAAACTAATAAGTTGTAAGTGAATGCAACCGGCCATCATGGGTGCCTGAGCACCGCTGACGCCGTCATGAGTGTCTGGGCACTCTAATAACTGAACAATGGGTTACATAAGCACGACGCCATAACCGTCCGGTCGCTCTAGCGTCGCTCCTGAGCAAGCTAGGTCAAATATCAAAGCATCTATGGAAAGCCCATAATTAGACGGTCAAAATGAGCCCAAGATTAAGGCGAAACTCCCATTATTAGGGAAGTTACGCTATGGAGACTGAATCGACCTCCGAGTGCACTACAGACAAACCGGCGCGAGTTACGCGCCTATCCAGCAGGCAGTTTAAATTTGGCATATTCAACTCCGCGCATGCGCAAAATGGCAGTTGTAACTGCGTAAACTTCCGAGATATGGGGGTCTGAAGTCACAGAACCGACCAAGACAAAGGGGGACACAGCGGCGCCCATGGGGGTCCTTTGTGGACCCAGTGACACATGAAAGCCTCCCCTCAAACAATTGCAGAGTTAGGCAGATGCTACTGGCCCCAGTCAGTCTGGAGGTGCTTTTCCAAGATTTGCTACAAATAGCCTGTCTGCACCTCCTAGAAGACAGAACACCAAGAACCGCTCTAGAGGTAACATCTCCAGTCATCTCCTGCTACCTGCTATACCACTGCACTATGGTGAAACTATGCTAGACAGGCATTGGTTTCTATCATTAGTGGCCAGAGGGTATCTTCCTCAAGACTTCCACCAGAGGGTAAAGTTATTCATTATTACATTATTCCTCTAAGCAGCAGGTCAGGAGCTAGGTGTGGGAACCCACCTAGAACTATGCTGGACATTGTATTATTATTACCTCACAGGTGGAGTGGAACAGAACATTATACTTTATAAATTACTGTATATTTACTGTATGTACAAATTACCTACATACTAACTACTGTATGATTGATATTTCTTACATGTTGCCTAAAGCTGAATAAACCAGTGACAACTGGAAATAACACTATTTATAAGAGCCTTGAGGTAATTACACTATATACCACTAGTCTTATGATATTTCTCATATGACAACTTGATCATGCATAAACACTAGTATGACAAAGTGGTGGAGAACATCCTACTAAGATCCCAAATTACCCAATGCTCTCTAAAATTTAAGCTGGCAACATTACTGAAAACAATCATACACACAGTAAACCCCACTCCACCCACCCAGTGACCTTGACACCATGCCCACCAAGGTCACCAGTGAGATCTCCCACATACCAGTGAGATCTCCCACATACCAGTGAGATCTCCCACACATCAGTGAGATCAGCCAGACATCAGTGAGATCTCCCTCACATCAATGAGATCTCCCACACATCAATGAGATCTCTCACACAACAGTAAGATCTCCCACATATCAGTGAGATCTCCCCACACGTCAGTGAGGTCTCTCACACGTCAGTGAGGTCTCCCACACATCAGTGAGATCTCCCACACATCAATGAGATCTCCCACACATCAGTGAGATCCCCCACACATCAATGAGATCTCCCACACATCAATGAGATCTCCCACACATCAGTGAGATCTCCCACACATCAATGAGATCTCCCACACATCAATGAGATCTCACACACATCAATGAGATCTCTCACACAACAGTAAGATCTCCCACATATCAGTGAGATCTCCCACACATCAATGAGATCTCCCACACGATCAGTGAGATCTCCCACATATCAGTGAGATCTCCCACACATCAATGAGATCTCCCACACGATCAGTGAGATCTCCCACACGTCAGTGAGGTCTCCCACACGTCAGTGAGGTCTTCCACACGTCAGTGAGGTCTCCCACACGTCAGTGAGGTCTCCCAAACGTCAGTGCGGTCTCCCAAATGTCAGTGAGGTCTCCCACACGTCAGTGAGGTCTCCCACACGTCAGTGAGGTCTCCCACACGTCAGTGAGGTCTCCCACACGTCAGTGAGGTCTCCCAAACGTCAGTGAGGTCTCCCAAAATGTCCGTGAGGTCTCCCCAATGACATTCTCAGTTTGATCTCCAACATGTCAGTGATACCTACAACACACCAGTGATCCCACACCTTCCACCATGGCCGACGCCAATGAAGGTCCTCAACCCAATCAGGCAGCTGAGAAGATAAGGGCCTATGAGAAGACCATCCAAGATGCAGTTACTGCCCTAGAAGCAAACAGAGCCCAACATGATGCTCATGCCCTTGCCTCAAAGGAAAGGGAGAGGATCCTCAGTCAACAATTAGATGACCATCGGAAGGCCCTAGAACAGGCACAACAACAGATATCAGATCTCATGAGGATGGTATCATCCCAGACCTCACAGCCTCCCACACCCACAACCACACCTGTCGTCACACCATCTGCCTCTGGATCCAAGGAGGATGTCATGATCTCCATGATGTCCAACATGACCAGGATCCTAGATAGACAACAACACGACGACAGGAAGATCAGGCAACACGAGGTAACCAAACCCAAAACTTTTTCTCACCCATCACCACTCATGTCAACAGCACTATTTATTGATCACAAATTCCCAGAGTATCTGAAGGACAGGTACAAATTAACAGACAGTGACACCATGGTAACATATTTACCCAAGTACCTTGAAGGACAAGCATTGGCTTGGTTTGAAACCTTCAAGGAAAGTGCCACACCTGATAAGTTGACATGGTCCAATGTAGTACATGAACTAAAAGAGTATTTTGCTACTCAAGACAATATTATCTCCAGGACTGCACTCCGTGCACAAGAGATAGATGAACCTGTATCTGATTATGCAATGTATCTCAGAAAAGCGTGTAATGCCCAATGCCTAAAGGACGACACCTTATTTAAAACATTCACCCAAGGCATGAGGCCCTGGATCTCTGTAGCTCTTGAAAACAAGAAAATAGACTCTTTTAACCAAGCCCTAGACCTAGCCTTAGAGGTTGAGACCCAAGAAAGATCTAGGAAAACAAGGGATGCAGAGTCTAACCCAAAGTCTACAAAAAGAAAGGTCCAGGAAGTCACCACTGGTTCAGAGAAGGAAGATGTTAACCTAATGTCCAGTGCCCATGTAAGGCAACAGGAAGATAAGGTTGTCTCCAAAGATCCCACCGGTAGATATAGAGGAAATAACTTTGACCCCAACTACCGCTCCAATAGAGATAGAGGTAGAGGGGGCAACTACAACAACAACTGGGGGGGACACAACAGTAGAAGGGACAACAACTTATCCAACTCCAACAATGGTAACTCTTCATACAGTGATAGGAGAGATAGAACTCCAAGTAATGACAGATCATATAACCAAGGATCCAACAGTAGGAGCCATAGTCCGCATAGGAACTACAACAACAGTGGATCCTACAACAACAACGGTGCCTACAACAATCAGGGATCCAACAACTCCGGATCCTACAACAACCAGGGTTCTAATAACTCTGGGCGATACAGCAACTCTGGTCATTATAACCAGGGTTTCAACCCACATCAAGAGGATCACAAACCTAACACAAGAGGTTACCAGGGGAACCAACACAGTAACCCCCAAACAATACCTCAAGTGATGGATCAACTCTCCAAGCTCCTGGTCGCAAGCATCGCAACCACCCAACAGAACCAGGAAAACTAGGATGTCACAGTGCCGATGGGCCAGTGCACTGTGACACCCCAAATACAAACAATCAATCAGGATTAACAAAGTTCCAACCAGAGACAATTGCTAGTGCCAATCTACCATCTAACAGACAGAGACGTCCATCAGTGATACACATCACCCCACCAGATTCATCATCAAAGGATACAGGTGAGAGTACCAAGCTTTCTATTGTACTTCTTCAAAATGGCTATATCAATGCAAATCTATATGATGTTTCAGATGTACAATGTTTGGTTGATACAGGTGCTACTATCACCTGTGTCAGACAATCATTCCTCATGGACCTCCAAAAGAGATTCCATATCCAACTGAGGAAATCTAAAATCAACATCCACTTGGCAGATGGATCGGTGTGTCATGTTAGACATTCAGCTATGCTGAACTTTAGAATCCAAGGTGTCAGATTCCAATACCAATTTGCTGTAATACCCAACCTCACACAGCCCGTTGTACTCGGCACAGATTTCTTAAGCACTACAAAATCTCAAATTGAATTTAATGTTGATCCTGAACAAATTCTCAAACCCATTAGGGCAGTGAGGGATTTTACCATCCCTCCATTCTCTGAACTTGCAGTATTGGGTAAAATCACTTCTACTCAATCACTGCAAGGGAAAACTGGAGTAGTAGATAACCTCCAAAGAAATAACAATGCCCCATATCTAGTTCAAAGGGCAGCAGTAACCCCAGGGAAAATAACAAACATCCCCTAGTGTTACTCAACACCAGCAGGCGCCCACATAAAATCAAAAAGGGTGCCATCATAGCTCTATTTCAGGAAGTCAAGGAATCTGATTTAGAAAAACCTCAACAGGTGTCAGACACTACCCCACACACTGATCAATCCATCTCAGCCATACGGCCTGAGGATGTAACTCAATTCAGTGACACAGACTCAGACTGTGAGTCCACATATGCTGACCCTGAACCCAACTCAATCAGACTCTCTGAAATAGCTGCTATACATAGTGAGGCACATGACCTCGAGCCAGAATTGGAAGAGAATGTTCCACCAAAATCTGTGCTCACATCCAAAGATCAGCATGATAGATTAGAATCACTGCTGACCAAGTATGATGATATATTTGTAGGAAAAGATGGAGACATTGGTGCCACACACCTGTATACACACTCAATACATGTAAAACCTGAGGCAGTACCATGTCATTTCCTACCATATAGACAAACACCAGAAAAACAGGCCGCAATAGGGGAAGAGTGTGAAAGGCTAGTACAACAAGGCATTCTGAGAGAATGTGCTGAGGGCCCCTGGGCTTCCAGATCCTTTTTAGTACAAAAATCATCGGGAGGCCATAGGCTCGTCACAGATTTTCGTTATCTGAACCAGAACACGATAAATCAAGCCTTATCTACACCCTGGGCCGATGACACTCTAGACATGATAGGGTCACTCAGACCAAGAGTATTCAGTAAGCTAGATGCCCAACAGGGATTTTTTCAAATCCCTATAAGACAGGAAGACCAGCATAAAACCGCATTCATAGCAAATGACAAAAAATATGTCTTCGAAAGGATGCCGATGGGTTTAGCGACCGCACCTGCGGGATTCTGCCATCTAGTCACATTAATTCTGAACAAACTCAAATACAAATGTGCCCTACCATACCTAGATGACATATTGGTATTATCACCATCAATCGAACAACACTTCCATGACCTAGAAGATGTGTTCAACAGCCTAAGAGTTGGTAAACTCAAACTGAAGAAATCAAAATGTGAATACTTCATAGACAGAATAGACTTCTTGGGAATGAGAGTCACACCCAAGGGACTGCAACCATCTCCCACAAAGGTGGAATCAATCAAAACCTTCCCAACACCAAAATCAGTCAAAAATGTCAGATCCTTCACAGGCCTATGCCAATACTTCAAAAAGTTTATCAAAGGTTATGCCCAAATCGCTAGACCATTGTATGATCTACAGACACATCTCAAAGCATTTGTCTGGACAGAGGAGGCAGATAATGCTTTCAAAACATTAAAGCATGCCCTCTGTACCAATGCTCTTCTCAGATATCCAAACTATGAGAAAGAGTTCAGTTTGGCAACTGATGCTTCCAATGTAAGTTTAGGAGCTGTACTCTCACAGAGAGATAATGAAGGAGTGCTCAGACCAGTAGCCTTTGCAGGTAGAACCCTCTCCAAACATGAGAGAAATTACAATACCACAGAGAGAGAACTACTGGAAGTAGTTTACGGAGTATTACACTTCAGACACTATCTAGAGACTAGAAACTTCCAATTATACACAGACCATGCAGCCCTAATCCCACTATTAACCAATACAGGACTCACACATAGATGGGCCAGATGGGCTCTAGACATACAACAATTTTCATTCACCATCCAACACGTGAAAGGTGATGATAACACACCACCAGATGCTATGTCTAGAAGAGAATACCCAGACTCTGGACCCATGACTAACCCTCCACCCCCACCAAGGAGAGTTAGAGCAGCTAGTAGAACCAAGTTTGCAAAAGTAACAAAGAAAGTACCATTCAAAAGGGATGATCCACCCAACACCATTGAAAGGCCAGAGACACCCATTAGGGGTATCTTGAAGCAATCTACACACTATGTGTTTTGCCACTGTGAGAGAGAATACTCACAACTCTTTCCAGATAATGACTTCGAGCCTATTGAATTCTCATCACTCAATCAGATGCTGAAGGCAACTCCTAAGGAGCCACCCTTCACCCCACCTGACTCAGATGATGAAGATTCAGAAGACACAATATATGCTATTACTCAAGCAACTTCTAAATCAGTCAGATTCTTTGAACCAATGCAGGGAGAGGAAACATCAAACCATTTGTGTCCTATGACCACACGCTCAAAGACTAGAGAAATGATTCAGGAGGGCATACCAAAACCCCCCACACAATCACAAACTATTCTAAATGAGGAAAAGGTCACAGGAAACAAACCTACCAAAACCCCACCTGCCAGGAAAAATGTCACAAAAGACACTTCATCTACTAAGTCAAAGAACTCTGAGGCAAAGAAGAATGACAAAAAGCGAATTGTGCCTTTAAAGAAAAAGGTTGCCACTCCCATCAAGGCGAGAATAGGCCCTCCAAAGGAGCCTACACACCAAAACAAGAGTGACACACCCCAACAAAAGGCACAAGATAGGCCAATAGTCGATGAAAAAGAAAAAGAAAGAGACAGAATAAAACAACATGTGCTAGATATAAATCAATTACTGGATCAGATTCCCGACACATCCATCTCAGGTACAAACCTTGGCTTGGAACAAAGGAAGGACAAGGAACTATTGCCCCTCATACAATATCTTGAGGATGGGACCTTGCCTGCACCAAAAGCACAAGGAAATAGAATCATCAACCAAGGCCAGACATACACCTTGGTAAATGGTACATTAGTCCATATATGCCCCATAAATTGGAGAAAAACCAATACTGTACCACTTCAAATTGTTATACCACAGCAATGGGTAACAAGTACACTACAGTATTTCCATGACTCACCTACTGGCGGCCATCTTGGTTCAAGTAGGATGCTGTCAGCACTCCGACCTAGGGTATATTGGAAGTCTATGCTAGCAGACACAACAAAATATGTTTCCACCTGCCACACATGCCTCACAGCAAAAAGGCAAGTACACTCACACAAAACACCAATGACAGTGAGAGAGTACATGGCTTCACCAATGAAGTTCCTAAACCTCGACGCGGTGGGACCACTTCCCACAACTGCCAGGGGAAACAAACAAGTCTGCATAGATTATGCTACCAGATATGCAACAGCTTGGGCTACTACTGACTTAAAAGCTGAAACAACAGCAGCAGAGTTCTACAAGAATATAATTTGTCATCATGGAACACCAGCCACTCTTCAAACAGACAATGGAACATGTTATACAGGTGCAAAGTTCACAAAGTTGACCAAACACCTCAAGATCAAACATAAATTCTCCTCACCATACAGGCCACAATCAAATGGGCTTGTAGAGAGATTCAATGCTAGCATAGGCACAGCGTTCAGAGCATTCTGCTCAAAGCACCAAAACAATTGGGATTCATTTATTGAACCCATAACCTTTGCATTAAACAACACTGAATCCCAAACCACAGGATTCACCCCTTTCTTCCTACTTCATGGAAGAAACCCAGCCACTCCAATGGACTTAGGGCTGGGGATACAGGAAGACATATCCACCGTAGCAGACCATGTAGCTAACATGATAACAAATCAAGATACCTCTAGGAGGAAAGCTATAGAAAGGGTCGCCAAGCTACAAAAGGAAAGGAAGGATAGATATGATAAGAAACTTACACCACAGGAAATCAAGGTCACCGACATGGTGTACCTAAACATACCAGGAATCCTGACCAACACAGAGTGTAAGAAACTTCAACCCCTTTTTATGGGACCATATGTTGTAGTAGATAGACCTAGTTTGACAAGTGCAAAACTCAAAAACCTGGACACCAATCTATTGGTGGCCAGACCAGTGCACATAGACAGACTGAAAAAGGTTGTGGCTGTCAGAAACAATGAATTTGCACACAGGCTTATTCCACATGAAGCCAAATACTACAACAAAATTGTAAGGAACAAAAATGATATCACCCTTACAAGAGAAACCACAGGCATAGGCCCTATCAAGCTAGGCCTGCACACCACATACTAAGAAAAACATCTAGGTGTGGTGCAGTTTCAAGAAATTAAAAACAGATGGAGATACCAAAAGAACATAAGATTTTCAAAATGTATTACAAATTCTCTTCATCCACACATAAGACATGTGTGACTGATAATGAATTACTTATATGTATATAAAGCCAATCAAATTTGTAAATATATCAGTAGGTTATTGCCTCTGAATGGTCAAAGACTGGGACCCTCCAAGTAAAGCAGACATGAAGTCTAAGAAGAGTAAGGGTAACACAATGGAGTGTCTAAAGCCTAATCCCCACATGAAAGAGCGCGCTATGCCAACACAGCAGTCTATAGAGATCAATTGACCTTATAAGCTACACTCAGACAACTGTCTAGACGGTCATGAATGGCTGTCCTCGATGACAGGAGGAGCTAATTACCAGTACACAGATTACACAATAGAACCCCACAGGTGCAGACACTGGAGATCAAAGGCCTTGACTCCAGAGACACAATACCAGGCCCACAATGGATGTGGGTAAGGTAGGCTACATAAGAAGCACTGTGGACCATAGCCCACCATCAGTCTTCATCCAGCTGCAGTCTGGAACACAAGTCTACAGGACCCCACTTGGGAATTAGCCAGCCCACTTCTCCATTAGGAGAGACTGCACTAGGATAAAGAACACACCTACTTCACCTTCAACCTGACCTTACCATTTACTGGTCAATCTCTATAGACTCACCGGACATATTGCCAAGACAGCTCAATCTTGCAAAGGTACAGTTTGAACCACTTCATTTAAAGTGTTGCACCATACACTTAGACTTTACCAGCACCAAATCACTACAAATTTGACAAGACTTTAAACAGCAAACTTGCTTTACACAAGCACCATGGGGAGACTGAGAGTTTCACCCATACTGCTAACTATGCTGTTATTATATACTATAGAACCACTTACTGCAGGTTATACACCTGTGGTGAGACAAAACATAGGAGTAGTATTCAAACCTAGCCCTCAACCATTGGTCAATGGACATACAACCACAACACTGTTGTTAGCTATCCCCTACAAGATACCTCGGGCACCCGTTACCCAAGGATCCATAAGGGATAGAATACTCCAATTGACCACTCCTACTCTACAAGATCATACCTCTGGTCAAATTATCCAACAAGCCAAAGAGCTTGACACCTTGCTGGAAATTGCAGACAAGGAGATAAATGAAACATTAGCCTCCATCAAATTGTTCCTATCCAACCCCATAAACACATTGGACAAGGCCAAAAGAGAGGCCATACTGGGTTTTCTAGCACCCCTGTTTCGCGGTGTGCTAGGTCTAGCCACAGTAGAAGATGTAAACCAAGTAATGGGACAGCTCAAGAACATAGATGAAATACTAAGAAAATTTGCCAAACAAGATCAGGAAGCAGCTAGTCTCATTGAAAAGATCACAGACAGACAAGATAAGTTTGTTAAAGCATACATCCAAGATAAGAAGGTACTGGACAGCACAATCAACACCATAGGTGACACCGTCAACCTGTGGGCCTCTAACATGTCCAGGTCACTTGACTCATATTCAAGGCACGAGAAAACTCAAAGGAAAAAAATGCAAGTATTAAATGATGCATTAATTATCATAGCAGCAAGAATGAATACAGTTCAATCACTGCAAAGGACAAATGCAGCCCTGAGGATGCTATCATCAGGAATCCTAACCCCTGATATAGTGCCACCCTCAGACCTTGCTAGATACTTATTTGACATTAATAACAAGCTTAGGATTACACACCCTGGAGCACAAGTCGCAATTAATGACTTAGATTTCTATTATTCACAGAAGCTGACCTCATACACTTACTCAGCTCACCATATATATATTCATCTGGACATTATAATCCAATCTACCACCTCTACCTTCAAACTGTACCAAATGATTACATCACCCATGCCTATAGACACACAGGAGACCCCCACCAGAGGAGTCACCAAATTGCAAACCACAACTGAGTTTCTAGCAGTATCGTACGACGAATCATTATTCATCGAATTGGACTCAGCAGATATGCAGGCATGTGAAGGTACTACAGTAAAGGTATGCAGAGATGTAAATGGTAGAATCTATAAACACAGGCCTACATGCCCTGTAGCCATTTTTACTAACCAGGCTCAACAGATTAAGGAACATTGCAAGTTTACAGTTTCACCACTGCAAACACCTACCACCCATGCTATTTCCATTTCTGAAGATGAGTATCTGGTCACTACTAATGAACCCCATTACTTTATCAACTGCCATGGTAAAACGTCTGAAACTCGAAAAGCCCAGTCCTACTCAATCATAGGTGTACCCTGTGGGTGCACAATCAGTGTAGGAGAATTTTCTCTTCCAAACACAAGGTTGCCCTGTAACTCAACCTTATCATTTCACTACATTCTCAAGACAATTAATTTACCATTCATGGCAGCACTTAACCAAATTACTGAAACCAAACCAGATGAAAGAGAGAATCTTCCAAATTTCCCAGTAGTAAACCTTTCTAGAACCTTAGAAAAACTACAGGAAAATCCAATCATGGATGATATTACTCAACTAAATTTAGAGCCCTTTGCCAAAACATTATTAAAAGATGCCTCCAACCTTGATAAGGCAATGGAAACGCGCTACGTGGAATCATACCTACGTCGAGTTACAGAGCATCCAATCTTCCAAAGCTTAGGACTCATCCTAGGGATATCAGCTCACATTTTTATAGTATACATACTACTCAAACTGTACAGACTAGGAGGGACTGTAGCCTACCTGCCTACAGCCAAAGCCTTCAGACTAGTCACCGAGCTGCCCCTACACAAATTGCTCCCAGACAAGAATCCTACCAAATTAACCCCTACAGAGGAAACTCACACCCCTTTCCTCACAATTCAGGAAACCCACACCCTGATAATTGCTATATTATTCACCCTGACCATCTACTCAGCCTACAGAATAATGAAGTACCTTAAGAAATTTGCACAGACACACTGTGGCAAGAGAAATGTGGCCAAGCGCACAAATCCCACAATATATTTTAAAATATATCGTGGAGACTCAAACTTCGCGCTACCCCTGAGGCCAATACCACATGAATTTGATGAGATTAAATCAGCAGCTGCCCCGACCTATAAGGAGTTATAACAACACAGAGAGGAGAATTTGCTTATCACCTCCCTCAGGTGATACACCTACCTTGGCGCACTAGGTTCAGTACCATACCAGCCCTTAAAAACAAAGGACTGTACTACTCCATGCTTCTCCAGAATGATTGTGGCACCAGCCTGGTGACCATGACAGCACTGGAAAATACAACAGATATAATTATTGACGAACAACAGGAGGAGACCGCAAGGTCAAACATGCAGACTATTGCTAATTTTCTAAACCACCAGCCCTCCCCGGTGACTGTGGAAACAGCCTAGACTGCCCACAGCCTAGACTGCCCCCAGTCCACCACCAGGAGACAACATATCAGAGACAGTATTCAGAACTTTTCGGACAATTTGCCGGCCCTGAAAAGGGCCTTTGGGATGGCGGGTTTTTACACCCTAGGTTTTAGTCAGTCGGGATCCTACCACAGATCCTCGGGTTCAACATCGATGGGAGAGTGGGAGTCCGAGTCCGATCCATACATATGGCCGTGGTCCTGTTCCCACTCAACAAGCCGGGCCTCCATCAATCCCAGTCCATACTCGGCTGCCATAGATGGGTCCCTGGATGCCGCGAGATCGATGAAGGACACTGCCAACAAATAATCCCACAAGACTCGCTCCCGCGGTCCGAAGTTAGAGTCCATGGGCCAGAACCCTAGATTACTCAAGGCCCTAGCCAAAAGGGCCACAGTGGCCCCCGGACGCAAGGCTGAGCCCAAGAAATATTGGCAGGAATACATGTCCACCAACACATCACCATGCTCACTGATCTCTCTGAAATTCCTCACTATGTAGCCATAGTGTATGGTCTGGTTGGCCTCCACCAGGGCCCTAGCCGGACTCCCCACCACCATCACCTGGGAGACAGGCAAAGCAAAGATAGCTTGAAGGTGAGCCATGGTGTTGCAGCAGAGGTTTCCAGAGAGAAACTGATACTCCAATACCAGCCACCCACTCCTTAAATGGACACACACACCCCCCCCCCCCCCCCCACCCTGAACTGTCCACTGACACCAAGCTAGGCACTGCCACAGACACATGCCAGAATCTGGCACCTAACACCTCAAGTGCCACCACTGCATGAGCACATCAGGGAGGAGACTCACATCTCACTCCTGACACACCTCCACTGTCAATGAAATTATCAAAGTATTAGAAAAAAAATTTTTAGAAAATGTACACAGCCACTTGTTGATGTATAATATGAAAATCTATGGTATTCTCACAAAATCGATGATTAATGCGCGCATACACGCGCAAAATTGCGAAATTGCAAATTACACATTGTAAATTGTACAAATCTAACATTAATATACATGAATGCAGGTAGATAACTAAGACAGTTTTTGTACCCACTAGCACTTGTATACTATACCAAGATTTACTTAAAGTAACACACTTTAGGTATCCAAGAAAATTGTTGGAAAAATGAATGAAAAAAAAAAAAAATGTTGAGGAAAATTGTTGACATGAAAAATGTTTACTTAAGATACTCACCAAATAATCTCTTTCAGGGACACATACTCAAGAAGGCTAGGGAAAAGTCAATTAAGCAGCGGCCCACTGCCGAAATTGCCAATTAATACACCCATATAGCAAAATCAAAGAGTAACTCAGAGACAAACAAGCCTATTGTACATGAAGTACTTTGTTTTTCCGGTCCTCGGAAAAATTTGTCTCAAATCCCAAAAATTGTATAGTGTAAACTAGATTGTACGCTTGTACCCAATTTGCACACTAAAATTGTATGTTTGCACACCAGATTGTACGCTTGTACCCAATTTGCACACTAAAATTGTATGTTTGCACACCAGATTGTACGCTTGTACCCAATTTGCACACTAAAATTGTATGTTTGCACACTAGATTGTAAGTTCGTACCCAATTTCCACACTTGAATTGTATGTTGCACATTATACTGTATGTCTGTACCCAATTCATACACTAAAATCAGATTTTTTTTTTAAAAAATCAACATTTTTATGTGTAACCAAGCTGTACGCAAAATTATATATGTACATACAGAAATTATCAATTGAACGCAAAATTATATATTGGCATACTAAAAATTGCCAAATGTACGCGAAATTATATATTTGCATACTAAAATTGCCAAATATACGCGAAAATTATATATTTGCATACTGAAATTGCCAAATGTACGCGAAAATTATATATTTGCATACTAAAATTGTCAATTGAACGCAATTACACGCGAAATTGTAAATTTGCACACTAAGTTGTCATTTATGTTCAATTTGCACGCTAAATTGAACATTGAATGCCAAAATTGCACACTATTTGCCAAATTGTATGTTGTACATAAGAATGGAAAATTGTACCCAAAATTGATGTTACATAAGCAAACACGCTCAGGTATGGTAAGATATAGAAACTCGGAAATGTACTTATACCCAGGAGAAAATTGTTTATACTGACAAAGCTCTACCACAAAAATTGCATTTGAAGCACTCCTCTTACAAACAGTATATAAACTCCAAAATAAGGTAAAAATTGTATAAATTGTACATTCCCTCGGCGAAATGACGGAGTTTCGCATTCTCTCGGGGGAGAGGGAGTATTCTATGATATACCATTTTATTATTCCATAAATTCTAACATATTTTGTATTAATCAAAGAATATCTATGAAATTAATACATAGGTTGGTTTCTAAGAGCTATAAGAGCGCTCAAACTTTGTATAAGAGCGTTCATGCCCCACTGCACACCAAACCAAGTCAGTTAGACAGAGTTATGACATCAAAGGGTCCGACCTAATGGTTCACTGCACAATATAATAAAAATGAGGGTCTCAGTGTGCGACCTCATGGTTCAGTGCACAAACTAATAAGTTGTAAGTGAATGCAACCGGCCGTCATGGGTGCCTGAGCACCGCTGACGCCGTCATGAGTGTCTGGGCACTCTAATAACTGAACAATGGGTTACATAAGCACGACGCCATAACCGTCCGGTCGCTCTAGCGTCGCTCCTGAGTGAGCTAGGTCAAATATCAAAGCATCTCTGGAAAGCCCATAATTAGACGGTCAAAATGAGCCCAAGATCAAGGCGGAACTCCCATTATTAGGGAAGTTACGCTATGAAGACTGAATCGACCTCCGAGTGCACTACAGACAAACCGGCGCAAGTTACGCGCCTATCCAGCGAGCAGTTTAAACTTGGCATATTCAACTCCGCGCATGCGCAAAATGGCGGTTGTAACTGCGTAAACTTCCGAGATATGGGGGTCTGAAGTCACAGAACCGACCAAGACAAAGGGGGACACAGCGGCGCCCATGGGGGTCCTTTGTGGACCCAGTGACACATGAAAGCCTCCCCTCAAACAATTGCAGAGTTAGGCAGATGCTACTGGCCCCAGTCAGTCTGGAGGTGCTTTTCCAAGATTTGCTACAAATAGCCTGTCTGCACCTCCTAGAAGACAGAACACCAAGAACCGCTCTAGAGGTAACATCTCCAGTCATCTCCTGCTACCTGCTATACCACTGCACTATGGTGAAACTATGCTAGACAGGCATTGGTTTCTATCATTAGTGGCCAGAGGGTATCTTCCTCAAGACTTCCACCAGAGGGTAAAGTTATTCATTATTACATTATTCCTCTAAGCAGCAGGTCAGGAGCTAGGTGTGGGAACCCACCTAGAACTATGCTGGACATTGTATTATTATTACCTCACAGGTGGAGTGGAACAGAACATTATACTTAATAAATTACTGTATATTTACTGTATGTACAAATTACCTACATACTAACTACTGTATGATTGATATTTCTTACATGTTGCCTAAAGCTGAATAAACCAGTGACAACTGGAAATAACACTATTTATAAGAGCCTTGAGGTAATTACACTATATACCACTAGTCTTATGATATTTCTCATATGACAACTTGATCATGCATAAACACTAGTATGACATATCTATCTATTTACCTGTACACCTATATACGCAACATACCTACACAAAGTATATACACCTACATACACGTCATATAAAACATACGTCAGCACTAGCTAACACACGTCTCAATCAAATTTAATCAAGAAATTCAAGAATAATCATCCAGTTCTTTCAGTGCCTTGGTCGAAAGCGTCACACCGGAGGTTTCTGGGGTCCTTCGTACCTGCGCACATGAATGACGTTCTTACCCTTGTAGTAGCTTACCGCAACATACAGCGCGCTTTCTGGATCCAGGACCACGAACCATGTGTTGTAATTGGGTAGTCCTTGGGAAACCGCTCTGTTGCGTATCCGTACCTCCTCTTGGACATCAGTGACGGTCGCTATTAGCTTGAGGGGTGCGTCAGTGGTGAAGTTTACTTTTCTGGTGGGCATTGAGGTGCACTTTACGGCGCTGTAGCTTTCCTTGGAGATCCTAACCCTGTCAAGCCAGATCTCCAGCTTCAAACTGTCTATGAAGAACTCCAACCTGGGGACTGTAGAAGGTGTAGGTGGTTCACATTTCACTACCGCTTTTCTCTTCTTGGACGCTTGGTCGCTACTCTTGGTAAAACTCCTCTTGATACCCGTTTCAAAGTAAGCTGAATCAACAGCAGAACCAGCAACAGGAGCAACGCTCATGTCGGTATCTCGGGACTTTTGAAAAGAGAATAACCACACACCGTCGGTCATGGTTGTGGAGGGTGAATAAGAGGTAAGAAAAAACTCGCTCCGACATCGAGCTTTCTCCTTCTCTGTTTCTACCAAGTGGCGGGTCTCCAAATAATCCGTATGAGTGCAATCGTGTGTCTACGTCAGCTGTAGTTGCACCAGCACAGACTTCTCCAGCATGAGGGTGATAATGATTAGCGTTAGCATCAGCATCAGCATTGGCATCAGCATCAACAGTAGTAGCAGCAGCAGCATCAACAGTAGTAGCAGCATCAGAATCAGCAGCAGTAGCAGCAGCAGCAATGGGGGTATAAAACATCGGTGTCCAGTAAGGAGATGTATAAGACCCACCGTCAACAGCAGCTCCGACGTTATTAGCAGCAGTACCAGCAGCAGTACCAGCAGCAGTAGCACCAGTACCAGCAGCAGCAGCAGCAGCAGTAGTAGCAGCAGTAGCAGCACCAACAGCAGTAGAACCACCACCACCACCACCACCAGCAGTAAAACCACCACCAACCGTTACACGTGGGTTGTAAGCAGGAGCAACTGCAGTAGTAGCATCTTCAGCAGCAGGAGAAGACAACGAAGTCTTGTTGGTCCTTCTCGTCTTCCTTGAGAGCTGTAGCTTAGATGGTCTGCTACTCATGGTGAGGGTTGCAAAGAGAGTGTGAGTGAATGAAATTTTTCTCCCTCCCTTATATTCGCCTCTGGAGATAAGTCGCTTAGTGCAGTTTGAATAGATGAAAGGGGGCTTTGATGTCTCTTCTTAGAAAAGAGGATTAATCCTGTAGTCACAACAGAAGAGACCCTCGCTCGATAGGAGTCCTATAAATCCAATTTCACCTGTCCTCCACAGGGGAAATAAACACAGGTAAACCAAACCGTAGGAGGATCCAGATGAAAGTTCATCTAAATAGGATTAGAAATCTTCAAAGAGTAGTTGGTCGCAATTACACACCCCCTGTTAAGAAGGGGAGAAGTAAAAATTAAGGAATCTCATAATACCTTAACGAGCGAGACTCCCTCACGCCTGTAAAGTGGATTAAGCTAATTATCACAGTTTTAACGCCCTTTAATCCCACCAAAATACAGTTATCACAATACCTTTCCACCTGTTTTATGTCAACAGATCTAAAAGATAAGACGCTACACAGAATGAAAGCAATCACCCCTAATTTCACCAAATACACTTGTCACAGCGCCTTTCCTCCTGTTTGATGTTAACAAATTCAAAAGGCTCATGCTGATAAGACGCTACACAGAATGGAAAAGGTGGTGGTAAGTATCCAGCTGGAAATAGGCTTAGATCACCCTATATAAAGCACCCCAATTTCTCTTGGAAGGATATATCACTGCTGACCACTACGACTACTCCGCCTACCGCCACTGTCTTTACCATCACCAGCACCACCTACCGGCCGGCTGCCTGCCGACCTGCCCGCCTACCGACCTTCATCAAGTGATTTCTGAAGTTTTTGCAGATGAGATGAGTCTTGAAAATAACCCCTCCCTATCTGACTCTGACGTATGTGAAGTGAGTGTACAGGATGTCATGTGTAAAATGAAATTTATTATAGTGATCCTTTGCTTCATGATATAGGAAGACCGTTAATTGGATCTTGGAAGAACTCCACCATGCCTACATGAGTGTTCATCTACAAGATCTGTTACTTCAGTCGCAGAGCTTTTTCAAGACGTACAAATTTGATTACAACAACCCTGACCAGTTTTTAATGGAGAGGTACTTTGTCACCATGTCTGAATCTCTATTCAGGGAGTGGAAAGATATGGGGATGTATTTAGGTTTGACCTCTGAAAAGCTAAATAGAATTGCTCAACAACCGGAACAAGATATGTCTCTCCATGCCTTCAAAGTGTTGAAAATGTGGCAAGCTAAACCCGACAGTACACATCATCAGCTCATTCGAGTGCTGATGGATGACATGAGGAGGTTTGACGTGGCCAGATATATATTGCTTCACTTTGAAAACGAGATGATACGTGGAGAGTAATTGTGGAAGGGCGTGGTGAATTATGTAAAGGAGTCAGAGGTGTGCACCATGGGAATCACATCACATCAGTTGCTACACAGGAACACGGTGGTGGAGACGGAGAGTTTGCAGCTGGAAAGGGGATTAAGCACATCTATATGAACCACTTACGTCACGTCTCTGCTGTCTCATTTACCACCTCGCCTACCACTGATACATCCACACTCGACACAGCCACCGTCGTCACTACTCGCACCACATTACCTACCTACCTACCTAAGAGAATGTTCAAGTATGTATGTTTCATCGATTTATCAAGGAGAACCCCGTCCTTTCACAGAGAAACTCGCCGCCAACGGATTCTTTTACATCGGAGGTAAGGACCTTGTTCAATGCTACCAATGTGGAGTCACTGTACACACATGGTTAGAAAGTGACGACATCGCCGTGGAGCATTTCAGACATTCTCCTACCTGCCCGTTGGCCTCGGAAGGTATGAATCTAAGTCCACAGAGCAAAATTTTGCTGACGGAAATGTTGAAGAAATTGAACTTTCTGGACTACGAATTGCAGCTTTTCAGAATGAAGCGTGGAGGAGTTTTTTCCTTTTGAACAAGCATCTTCTAACGCTGTAACGTCGGAAGACACAGTAGATAAATGAGAAACAACATATATACACCAGACACCACCATAGATTCACCACGGACAACATATATGAACCGAACAAAGACCACCCACAATGAATCATGATTCATGTATAGATAAGACACCAAGATAGTTTGTATGTGAAAAAAATTAAATGAAATTATGACAAATAAAAAGTGGAATGTGTACTGCTCCATATGTGGGTTCTATTGTATTTCTAATTAATATTTAACTACTATATACACACTATTGTGGATTGTCCTCACTAAGAACAATTTCGACTTCAACGGTAAGCATTACCTCCAGACAGGGGGCACTGCCATGGGCACCAGGGTGGCACCCACATATGCCAACCTCTTTATGGCCCATATTGAGGAATCCAAGGTCTACACCTATAAATTACAACCAATTATTTGGTTGAGATTTATAGATGACATATTCTTCATCTGGCCACATGGCCAGGAAGAATTGAATGCCTTCACTCTCTACTTGAATAGGATCCATGAGTCCATTAAATTCACAATGGTAACCTCTACCAACCAAGTGGATTTCCTGGACACGACCATTCAACTAGACACTGAAGGAAAATTATCGACTGACCTGTACACTAAACCCACAGACAGTTCAAATTACCTGCACTTCACGTCGGCCCACACCCAACATAGTATTAGAGGTATACCCTATGGCCAATTCCTTCGAATCAGGTGCATTTGCTCAGATGATAACAAGTTCCTAGAACATTGTATCAATCGGGGCAAACATTTTGTCCGCCGAGGGTACCCACCTGCCTTCATATCACAATGCTTCCTCAAAGCTAGTGAAAAGAATCGCCTAGATCTTTTGAAAGCAAAATCCATAAAATCCATTGAAAAAGAGAAAATCAAGGCCAGTTTCTTGGTTTCCACTTTTATCCCGGGATTTAATGGTATCCATCGTATTGCAAAGAAAAACTGGGACCTTCTCGGTAAATCTTGCAGTACGAGGGAAGTCTATCAAGATGGCTTCAGGATGTCACACAGACGCCAAAAAAGCCTGAGAGACATGTTGGTAAAATCTAAATTACCCCCTGAGGAGCCCCTAACTCCCAGGCCAAATAAAAACAGGTGCCTTTCCTGGCCAAAATGCAACTATTGCCCACGACTGGACAAAAGTGGCAAAATAAAGTGCACTGTCACTGGCAGGGAATATACCAGTAAATACAATGTGTGTTGCTCCAGCACAAATTTGATTTACTGCATCACCTGTAACTTATGTGGCATCCAATATGTCGGCCAAACTGAGAATGCCATAAAAACCCGTTTTTGTGATCACTTCGGAAAAATCAAACGCAAAGAATTAAAAAAAAGTGAGGTCTCCCGTCACATGAATTCATGCTCCAGTCATGGACAAGACTACAAACACAGGGATTTGACCATCTATGTGGTAGACTTTATCCATGCAAATTCAAAATCCACTAGGGCCAAGTACCTAAGGAACCTGATTGAATTTAACTGGATCCAGAGGCTCCATTCAAACGCCCCCAGGGGCCTGAATGTAAGTGATCCACTGGTCCATTAAGATGACGCCTGAACTGGTCCCCATGCTAGGTTGTTGCCACGTACAACTAACACATTTTCCATTTTTATGGATATTACCTGGTAAAGGACCAAAGGATTATTAGTATCAAGCCCACTTTTGGTCTTGAAAAATGACATGTACACAATTATTCACCACGAATAATTTTAGACCCACCCGGCATAATTCTAAAATCCATTTTTAGAGTTAACCACTAACATTTTTATTCTGAATAAAAATTATTTATGGAAGTCCTAAATACCCAAGTGGTCTCACCACCATGGATTATTTATTTTTTCCATAGAAAAATTATAAACACTGGTTCACACTACTGTCCATTTTTAAAAAAATTTTCCCCACCCACCATCCCAGTTTTGGTGGTACCGCTAAAATTATTTTCGGCATTTATCAACACTGTTGAACTGTTGGATTAATTTTATTTCAATGCAGTCTGAAGATCCCCACAGGTGAAACTGCCCAGTTCCTCTATTTAGTATCAACTTTGATAATGAGGTCACATTGACCTTGTTACCATGCAACCTCGGTAACCACTCCAGTGTCAACAAATCCGTGCCTAACAACAGGCCGTGATTGGTCAATCCAGGTCACATGTCAAGTACTATAAAAGGGCACTTTGAAAATTTTGAAGGCTCACTATCAGCGGTAACTGCTTCATGAACACTGTTACTCCGTACACAACACCTTTAACTACCTTATGTAAATTTTACCCCACCCACCCAAGGGAGTGGTCATTATTTATCAACAGGGGGGGGGTGGTGGGTTTTCGCGCGGATACGCGGAAATTTTTTACGCCCCCCCTCGACGGCAGTCAAAATTTTTTGCGCCCTCTTTGATCTATAGTAGCGCACGGGCTTTTTTGCTAAAAAGAGGGTGAATTTTTTTAGCCCCCCCCTCAAGAGGGGTCAAAATTTTTTTAGCCCCCCCCCTCGGGAGGGGTCTGAAAATTTTACGCCCCCCCTCAAACCCACCCTCCCCCCCCTGTTGATAAATAATGACCACTTCCCAAGGCCCCCCCAACCCAATGGTTCCCCCCAAAGGCCCCCCCCCACCCTATATATATATATATATATATATATATATATATATATATATATAATTTCTCACTATAGTCACACCCTCATCTACATAATTAACCACACCTCTTTATGCTAATAAGGTCATCATCATCATCGACGTTGTTGTTGTTATTATTAAATCAAACAATAACCCAATGTACATAACACACTCATGCGGTAGATTGAGAGATGGGGATTAATATGCTGTTTAAATTATGTTTCTACTCAAAGTAGTTGCTTAGATATGAACTATTTTGTCTTGGGAAAGTTTTTTCTCAGTAGATGCGGAAATTGTACACTTTTTTTTAGGGAAAATTGTAATAAAAAGCTGCAATGCGGCTATTTTTAGATGGTGTGGGCGGGTCTGCAAAGCTGAAAACTTTTTTTAAGTGGCCTAAAGGGGTGCGGGGCAATTCCCCTGTCACAAGTCACTTTTAACACCAAAATGATTTATTATTATCATAATGAAGACATCATCATGAACCTCCATAACAAGCACACTTGATTTAAATTACAGGGATGGTGATCTCGGTGACTATACTATAATGTCACTCTGTGCTAGGTGAGAGCTCGGTCTTCATCCCTGGTTTCTGTGTGACACTCAAAAAGGTTTGTTTGAAAAGAGATTTGACACTAATGCAATATGAAAATGTGCTTCGGATAACAAACGTGCTTCAGTTAACTTGGTCAGATAGTTTTGAATTGCTACAGAGATAACGGAAACTCCACAGAGGGAGGGGATAATTGAAATAATGCTTTGATGCCAGTATCAATTATAAAAGTCTGTGCTTCAATATTAGTTCACATAGTTTTCCTATGCATCGCCCCCCCCCCATCCTCCCTCCATAAAGACGTGGTGTACTATACACTTTATATACACATTTCGGCTAAACCTGGATTTCCAGTAAGTTAATTTTGGAAAATATTTAGGAAGTAGGTGTTATGTTGATTCCAGATACTGGGTGCCAATAATGACCGCAGACGGGTCCGACTGGGAGGATCGGGGACGTCTGCGCGGAGGTCCGATCGGGTCTGACAGTATCAAACATGTTTGATGTCCCCGATCAGATCGGGACCCCTGTCCCTAACTACCGATCGAATCTGGCCCATCTGCGGTCGCCTTTAGTGGTTTCAAAATCAAGTCTCGTTAGGAGCGGTCTGTAGTCCCAAGTGGCGTGGTGAGTGTGTTAGATTGAGACAGATGATTATCAATCTGAGATTAAACCAAGTCATACACATACTTTTACAAGTTACAGTGTGTGCCGTATTTATTATTATCTTGCACTTTGGCAATTGAGAGGTGGCTGAACTGTTCTTACTCAACATCACATGAGGGCATTAGCACATGGAGCTATGGAGGCCGCCATTAGACCCCGACTGCACTATGACTAACACCTTCAGCCCCCGTCTCCGCAGTAAATGCCAGGGATGCTTCTGTCATACTAGTTATTGTGCATGATCAAGTTGTCATATGAGAAATATCATAAGACTAGTGGTATGTAGTGTAAATACATTAAGCTCTCATAAAATAGTGTTATTTCCAGTTGTCACTGGTTTATTTTGGAAAATATTTAGGAAGTAGGTGTTATGTTGATTCCAGATACTGGGTGCCAATAATGACCGCAGACGGGTCCGACTGGGAGGATCGGGGACGTCTGCGCGGAGGTCCGATCGGGTCTGACAGTATCAAACATGTTTGATGTCCCCGATCAGATCGGGACCCCTGTCCCTAACTACCGATCGAATCTGGCCCATCTGCGGTCGCCTTTAGTGGTTTCAAAATCAAGTCTCGTTAGGAGCGGTCTGTAGTCCCAAGTGGCGTGGTGAGTGCGTTAGATTGAGACAGATGATTATCAATCTGAGATTAAACCAAGTCATACACATACCTTTTACAAGTTACAGTGTGTGCCGTATTTATTATTATCTTGCACTTTGGCAATTGAGAGGTGGCTGAACTGTTCTTACTCAACATCACATGAGGGCATTAGCACATGGAGCTATGGAGGCCGCCATTAGACCCCGACTGCACTATGACTAACACCTTCAGCCCCCGTCTCCGCAGTAAATGCCAGGGATGCTTCTGTCATACTAGTTATTGTGCATGATCAAGTTGTCATATGAGAAATATCATAAGACTAGTGGTATGTAGTGTAAATACATTAAGCTCTCATAAAATAGTGTTATTTCCAGTTGTCACTGGTTTATTCAGCTATAGGCAACATGTAAGAAATATCAATCATACAGTAGTTAGCATGTAGGTAATTTGTACATACAGTAAATATACAATAGTTCATAGAGTATAATGTTCAGTTCCACTCCACCTGTGAGGTATTAATAATACAATGTCCAGCATAGTTCTAGGTGGGTTCCCACACCTAGCTCCTGACCTGCTGCTTAGAGGAATAATGTAATAATGGATAACTTTACCCTCTGGTGGAAGTCTTGAGGAAGATACCCCCTGGCCACTAATGATAGAAACCAATGCCTGTCTAGCATAGTTTCACCATAGTGCAGTGGTATAGCAGGTAGCAGGAGATGACTGGAGATGTTACCTCTAGAGCGGTTCTTGGTGTTCTGTCCTCCTGGAGGTGCAGACAGGCTATTTGTAGCAAATCTTGGAAAAGCACCTCCAGACTGACTGAGGCCAGTAGCATCTGCCTAACTCTACAATTGTTAGAGGGGAGCCTTTCATGTGTCACTGGGTGCACAAAGGACCCCCATGGACGCCGCTGTGTCCCCCATTGTCTTGGTCGGTTCTGTAACTTCAAACCCTCATAACTCGGTCGTTTACGCAGCTACAGCCGCCATTTTGCGCATGCGCGGAGTTGAATATGTCAAGTTTGAACTGCCCGCTGAATAGGCGCGTAACTCCCGCCAGTTTGTCTGTAGTGCACTCGGAGCTTCATTCAGTCTCCATGGCATAACTTCCTTAATAATGGGAGTTCCGCCTTGATCTTGGGCTCGTTCTGACCGTCTAATTATGGGCTTTCCATAAATGCTTTGATATTTGACCTAGCTTGCTCAGGAGCGACGCTAGAGCGACCGGACGGTTATGGCGTCGTGCTTATGTAACCCATTGTTCAGTTATTAGAGTGCTCAGACACTCATGACGGCGTCAGCGGTGCTCAGGCACCCGTGACGGCCGGTTGCATTCACTTACAACTTATTAGTTTGTGCACTGAACCATGAGGTCGCACACTGAGACCCTCATTTTTATTATATTGTGCAGTGAACCATTAGGTCGGAGCCTTTGATGTCAGAAAACTCTGTCTAACTGACTCTGGCTGGTGTACAGTGGGGCATGAACGCTCTTATACAAAGTTTGAGCGCTCTTATAGCTCTTAGAACCAATCTATGTATTAATTTCATAGATATCCTTTGATTAATACAAAATATGTTACAATTTATGGAATAATAAAATGGTATATGATAGAATACTCCGTCTCCCCCGAGAGAATGCGAAACTCCGTCATTTCGCCGAGGGAATGTACAATTTATACAATTTTTACCTTATTTTGGAGTTATATACTGTTTGTAAGAGGATTTGAAGTGATGGGGAGTGCTTCAAATGCAATTTTTGTGGTAGAGCTTTGTCAGTATAAACAATTTTCTCCTGGGTATAAGTACATTTCCGAGTTTCTATATCTTACCATACCTGAGCTTATTTGCATCAATTTTGGGCACAATTTTCCATTTTTATGTACAACATACAATTTGGCAAATAGTGTGCGATTTTTGGCATTAAATGTTCAATTTAGTGTGCAAATTGAACATAAATGACAATTTTAGTGTGCAAATTTACAATTTCGCGTGTAATTGCGTTCAATTGACAATTTCAGTATGCAAATATATAATTTTGCGTACATTTGGCAATTTAAGTGTGCAAATATATAATTTTCGCGTATATTTGGCAATTTTAGTGTGCAAATATATAATTTCGCGTACATTTGGCAATTTTAGTATGCAAATATATAATTTCGCGTGCATTTGGCAATTTTAGTATGCAAATATATAATTTTGCGTACATTTGACAGTTTTAGTATGCCAATATATAATTTTGCGTTCAATTAATAGTTTCTGTATGTACATATATAATTTTGCGTACAGCTTGGATACACATAGAAATGTTGATTTCTAAAAAGGAATCTGATTTCAGTGTATGAATTGGGTACAGACATACAGTATAATGTGCAACATACAATTCAAGTGTGTAAATTTGGTACAAACTTACAATCTAGTGTGCAAACATACAATTTTAGTGTGCAAATTGGGTACAAGCGTACAATCTGGTGTGCAAACATACAATTTTAGTGTGCAAATTGGGTACAAGCGTACAATCTGGTGTGCAAACATACAATTTTAGTGTGCAAATTGGGTACAAGCGTACAATCTGGTGTGCAAACATACAATTTTAGTGTGCAAATTGGGTACAAACGTACAATCTAGTTTACACTCTACAATTTTTGGGATTTGAGACAAATTTTTCCGAGGACCGGAAAAACAAAGTACTTTATGTACAATAGGCTTGTTTGTCTCTGAGTTACTCTTTGATTTTGCTATATGGGTGTATTAATTGGCAATTTCGGCAGTGGGCCGCTGCTTAATTGACTTTTCCCTAGCCTTTTTGAGTAAGTGTCCCTGAAAGAGATTATTTGGTGAGTATCTTAAGTAAACATTTTTCATGTCAACAATTTTCTCAACAAATTTTTTTTTTTTTTTTTCCATTCATTTTTCAACAATTTTCTTGGATACCTAAAGTGTGTTACTTTAAGTAAATCTTGGCATAGTATACAAGTGCTAGTGGGTACAAAAACTGTCTTAGTTATCTACCTGCATTCATGTATATTTTGTGTTGGATTTGTACAATTTACAATTTTTAAATTGCAATTTCGCAATTTTGCGCGTATATGCGCGCATTAATCATCGATTTTTGTGAGAATACCATAGATTTTCATATTATACATCAACAAGTGGCTGTGTATATTTTTTTTTTTTCTAAAATTTTCTAATACTTTGATAATTTCATTGACAGTGGAGGTGTGTCAGGAGTGAGATGTGAGTCTCCTCCCTGATGTGCTCATGCAGTGGTGGCACCTGAGGTGTTAGGTGCCAGGTTCTGGCATGTGTCTGTGGCAGTGCCTAGCTTGGTGTCAGTGGACAGTTCAGGGTGGGGGGGGGGGTGTGTGTGTCCATTTAAGGAGTGGGTGGCTGGTATTCGAGTATCATTTCCTCCCTGGAAACCTCTGCTGTCACACCATGGCCCACCTTCAAACTATCTTTGCTTTGCCTGTCTCCGAGGTGATGGTGGTGGGGAGTCCGGCTAGGGCTCTGGTGGAGGCCAACCAGGCCATACACTATGGTTACATAGTGGGGAATTTTAGAGAGATCAGTGAGCATGGAGATGTGTTGGTGGATATGTATTCCTGCCAATATTTTTTGGGCTCAGCCTTGCGTCGGGGGGCCACTGTGGCCCTTTTGGCTAGGGCCCTGAGTAACCTAGGGTTCTGGCCCATGGACTTGAACTTCGGGCCGCGGGAGCGAGTCCTGTGGGATTACTTGTTGGCCGTGTCCCTCATCGATCTTGCGGCATCCGGGGATCCATCCATGGCCGCCGAGTATGGGCTGGGGATGATGGAGGCCCGGCTCGTTGAGTGGCAACAGGACCATGGCCATATGTATGGCTCGGACTCGGACTCGGACTCTCCCATTGATGTTGAACCCGAGGATCTGTGGTAGGATCCCGACTGACTGAAACCTAGGGTGTAAAAACCCGCCATCCCAAAGGCCCTTTTCAGGGCCGGCAAATTGTCCGAAAAGTTCTGAATACTGTCTCTGATATGTTGTCTCCTGGTGGTGGACTGGGGGCAGCCTAGGCTGTGGGCAGTCTAGGCTGTTTCCACAGTCACCGGGGAGGGCTGGTGGTTTAGAAATTTAGCAATAGTCTGCATGTTTGACCTTGCGGTCTCCTCCTGTTGTTCGTCAATAATTATATCTGTTGTATTTTCCAGTGCTGTCATGGTCACCGGGCTGGTGCCACAATCATTCTGGAGAAGCATGGAGTAGTACAGTCCTTTGTTTTTAAGGGCTGGTATGGTACTGAACCTAGTGCGCCAAGGTAGGTGTATCACCTGAGGGAGGTGATAAGCAAATTCTCCTCTCTGTGTTGTTATAACTGCTGGTCCATTCCAGGTAAATATAGCCTTAGGTAGTGGGAAGGTTTTAACCACTATATCCTTATAGGTCGGGGCAGCTGCTGATTTAATCTCATCAAATTCATGTGGTATTGGCCTCAAGGGTAGCGCGAAGTTCGAGTCTCCACAATATATTTTAAAATATATTGTGGGATTTGTGCGCTTGGCCACATTTCTCTTGCCACAGTGTGTCTGTGCAAATTTCTTAAGGTACTTCATTATTCTGTAGGCTGAGTAGATGGTCAGGGTGAATAATATAGCAATTATCAGGGTGTGCGTTTCCTGAATTGTGAGGAAAGGGGTGTGGGTTTCCTCTGTAGGTGTTAATTTGGTAGGATTCTTATCTGGGAGCAATTTGTGTAGGGGCAGCTCGGTGACTAGTCTGAATGCTTTGGCTGTAGGCAGGTAGGCTACAGTCCCTCCTAGTCTGTACAGTTTGAGTAGTATGTATACTATAAAAATGTGAGCTGATATCCCTAGGATGAGTGCTAAGCTTTGGAAGATTGGATGCTCTGTAACTCGACGTAGGTATGATTCCTCGTAGCGCGTTTCCATTTCCTTATTAAGGTTGGAGGTATCTTTTAATACTGTTTTGGCAAAGGGCTCTAAATTTAGTTGAGTAATATCATCCATGATTGGATTTTCCTGTAGTTTTTCTAAGGTTCTAGAAAGGTTTACTACTGGGAAATTTGGAAGATTCTCTGTTTCATCTGGTTTGGTTTCAGAAATTTTGTTAAGTGCTGCCATGAATGGTAAATTAATTGTCTTGAGAATGTAATGAAATGATAAGGTTGAGTTACAGGGCAACCTTGTGTTTGGAAGAGAAAATTCTCCTACACTGATCGTGCACCCACAGGGTACACCTATGATTGAGTAGGACTGGGCTTTTCGAGTTTCAGACGTTTTACCATGGCAGTTGATAAAGTAATGGGGTTCATTAGTAGTGACCAGATACTCATCTTCAGAAATGGAAATAGCATGGGTGGTAGGTGCTTGCAGTGGTGAAACTGTAAACTTGCAATGTTCCTTAATCTGTTGAGCCTGGTTAGTAAAAATGGCCACAGGGCATGTAGGCCTGTGCTTATAAATTCTACCATTTACATCTCTGCATACCTTTACTGTAGTACCTTCACATGCCTGCATATCTGCTGAGTCCAATTCGATAAATAATGATTCGTCGTAAGATACTGCTAGAAACTCAGTTGTGGTTTGTAATTTGGTGACTCCTCTGGTGGGGGTCTCCTGTGTGTCTATAGGCATGGGTGATGTAATCATTTGGTACAGTTTGAAGGTCGAGGTGGTAGATTGAATTATAATGTCCAGATGAATATATATATGGTGAGCTGAGTACGTGTATGAGGTCAGCTTCTGTGAATAATAGAAATCCAAGTCATTAATTGCGACTTGTGCTCCAGGGTGTGTAATCCTAAGTTTGCTATTAATGTCAATTAAGTATCTAGCAAGGTCTGAGGGTGGTACTATATCAGGGGTTAGGATCCCTGATGATAGCATCCTCAGGGCTGCATTTGTCCTTTGCAGTGATTGAACTGTATTCGTTCTTGCTGCTATGATAATTAATGCATCATTTAATACTTGCATCTTTTCCCTTTGAGTTTTCTCGTGCCTTGAATATGAGTCAAGTGACCTGGACATGTTAGAGGCCCACAGGTTGACGGTGTCACCTATGGTGTTGATTGTGCTGTCCAGTACCTTCTTATCTTGGATGTATGCTTTAACAAACTTATCTTGTCTGTCTGTGATCTTCTCAATGAGACTAGCTGCTTCCTGATCTTGTTTAGCAAATTTCCTTAGTATTTCATCTATGTTCTTGAGCTGTCCCATTACTTGGTTTACATCTTCTACTGTGGCTAGACCTAGCACACCGCGAAACAGGGGTGCTAGAAAACCCAGTATGGCCTCTCTTTTGGCCTTGTCCAATGTGTTTATGGGGTTGGATAGGAACAATTTGATGGAGGCTAATGTTTCATTTATCTCCTTGTCTGCAATTTCCAGCAAGGTGTCAAGCTCTTTGGCTTGTTGGATAATTTGACCAGAGGTATGATCTTGTAGAGTAGGAGTGGTCAAATGGAGTATTCTATCCCTTATGGATCCTTGGGTAACGGGTGCCCGAGGTATCTTGTAGGGGATAGCTAACAATAGTGTTGTGGTTGTATGTCCATTGACCAATGGTTGAGGGCTAGGTTTGAATACTACTCCTATGTTTTGTCTCACCACAGGTGTATAACCTGCAGTAAGTGGTTCTATAGTATATAATAACAGCATAGTTAGCAGTATGGGTGAAACTCTCAGTCTCCCCATGGTGCTTGTGTAAAGCAAGTTTGCTGTTTAAAGTCTTGTCAAATTTGTAGTGATTTCGGGTGCTGGTAAAGTCTAAGTGTATGGTGCAACACTTTAAATGAAGTGGTTCAAACTGTACCTTTGCAAGATTGAGCTGTCTTGGCAATATGTCCGGTGAGTCTATAGAGATTGACCAGTAAATGGTAAGGTCAGGTTGAAGGTGAAGTAGGTGTGTTCTTTATCCTAGTGCAGTCTCTCCTAATGGAGAAGTGGGCTGGCTAATTCCCAAGTGGGGTCCTCTAGACTTGTGTTCCAGACTGCAGCTGGATGAAGACTGATGGTGGGCTATGGTCCACAGTGCTTCTTATGTAGCCTACCCTACCCACATCCATTGTGGGCCTGGTATTGTTTCTCTGGAGTCAAGGCCTTGATCTCCAGTGTCTGCAACTGTGGGGGACTATTGTGTAATCTGTGTACTGGTAATTAGCTCCTCCTGTCATCCAGGACAGCCATTCATGACCGTCTAGACAGTTGTCTGAGTGTAGCTTATAAGGTCAATTGATCTCTATAGACTGCTGTGTTGGCATAGCGCGCTCTTTCATGTGGGGATTAGGCTTTAGACACTCCATTGTGTTACCCTTACTCTTCTTAGACTTCATGTCTGCTTTACTTGGAGGGTCCCAGTCTTTGACCATTCAGAGGCAATAACCTACTGATATATTTACAAATTTGATTGGCTTTATATACATATAAGTAATTCATTATCAGTCACACATGTCTTATGTGTGGATGAAGAGAATTTGTAATACATTTTGAAAATCTTATGTTCTTTTGGTATCTCAATTTGTTTTTAATTTCTTGAAACTGCACCACACCTAGATGTTTTTCTTAGTATGTGGTGTGCAGGCCTAGGCTTGATAGGGCCTATGCCTGTGGTTTCTTTTGTAAGGGTGATATCATTTTTGTTCCTTACAATTTTTGTTGTAGTATTTGGCTTCATGTGGAATAAGCCTGTGTGCAAATTCATTATTTCTGACAGCCACAACCTTTTTCAGTCTGTCTATGTGCACTGGTCTGGCCACCAATAGATTGGTGTCCAGGTTTTTGAGTTTGGCACTTGTCAAACTAGGTCTATTCACTACAACATATGGTCCCATAAAAAGGGGTTGAAGTTTCTTACACTCTGTATTGGTCAGGATTCTTGGTATGTTTAGGTACACCATGTCGGTGACCTTGATTTCCTGTGGTGTAAGTTTCTTATCATATCTATCCTTCCTTTCCTTTTGTAGCTTGGCGACCCTTTCTATAGCTTTCCTCCTAGAGGTATCTTGATTTGTTATCATGTTGGCTACATGGTCTGCTACTGTGGATATGTCTTCCTGTATTCCCAGCCCTAAGTCCATTGGGGTGGCTGGGTTTCTTCCATGGAGTAGGAAGAAAGGGGTGAATCCTGTGGTTTGGGATTCAGTGTTGTTTAATGCAAAGGTTATGGGTTCAATAAATGAATCCCAATTGTTTTGGTGCTTTGAGCAGAATGCTCTGAGCGCTGTGCCTATGCTAGCATTGAATCTCTCTACAAGCCCATTTGATTGTGGCCTGTATGGTGAGGAGAATTTATGTTTGATCTTGAGGTGTTTAGTTAACTTTGTGAACTTTGCACCTGTATAACATGTCCCATTGTCTGTTTGAAGAGTGGCTGGTGTTCCATGATGACAAATTATATTCTTGTAGAACTCTGCTGCTGTTGTCTCAGCTTTTAAGTCAGTAGTAGCCCAAGCTGTTGCATATCTGGTAGCATAATCTATGCAGACTTGTATATGTTTGTTTCCCCTGGCAGTTGTGGGAAGTGGTCCTACCGCGTCGAGGTTTAGGAACTTCATTGGTGAAGCCATGTACTCTCTCACTGTCATTGGTGTTTTGTGTGAGTGTACTTGCCTTTTTGCTGTGAGGCATGTGTGGCAGGTGGAAACATATTTTGTTGTGTCTGCTAGCATAGACTTCCAATATACCCTAGGTCGGAGTGCAGACAGCATCCTACTTGAACCAAGATGGCCGCCGGTAGGTGAGTCATGGAAATACTGTAGTGTACTTGTTACCCATTGCTGTGGTATAACAATTTGAAGTGGTACAGTATTGGTTTTTCTCCAATTTATGGGGCATATATGGACTAATGTACCATTTACCAAGGTATATGTCTGGCCTTGGTTGATGATTCTATTCCCTTGTGCTTTTGGTGCAGGCAAGGTCCCATCCTCAAGATATTGTATGAGGGGCAATAGTTCCTTGTCCTTCCTTTGTTCCAAGCCAAGGTTTGTACCTGAGATGGATGTGTCGGGAATTTGATCCAGTAATTGATTTATATCTAGCACATGTTGTTTTATTCTGTCTCTTTCTTTTTCTTTTTCATCGACTATTGGCCTATCTTGTGCCTTTTGTTGGGGTGTGTCACTCTTGTTTTGGTGTGTAGGCTCCTTTGGAGGGCCTATTCTCGCCTTGGTGGGAGTGGCAACCTTTTTCTTTAAAGGCACAATTTGCTTTTTGTCAATCTTCTTTGTCTCAGAGTTCTTTGATTTAGTAGATGCAGTGTCTTTTGTGACATTTTTCCTGGCAGGTGGGGTTTTGGTAGGTTTGTTTCCTGTGACCTTTTTCTCGTTTAGAATAGTTTGTGATTGTGTGGGGGGTTTTGGTGTGCCCTCCTGAATCATTTCTCTAGTCTTTGAGCGTGTGGTCATAGGACACAAATGGTTTGATGTTTCCTCTCCCTGCATTGGTTCAAAGAATCTGACTGATTTGGAAGTTGCTTGAGTAATAGCATATATTGTGTCTTCTGAATCTTCATCATCTGAGTCAGGTGGGGTGAAGGGTGGCTCCCTAGGAGTTGCCTTCACTATCTGATTGAGTGATGAGAATTCAATAGGCTCGAAGTCATTATCTGGAAAGAGTTGTGAGTATTCTCTCTCACAGTGGCAAAACACATAATGTGTAGATTGCTTTAAGATACCCCTAATGGGTGTCTCTGGCCTTTCAATGGTGTTGGGTGGATCATCCCTTTTGAATGGTACTTTCTTTGTTACTTTTGCAAACTTGGTTCTACTGGCTGCTCTAACTCTCCTTGGTGGGGGTGGAGGGTTAGTCATGGGTCCAGAGTCTGGGTATTCTCTTCTAGACATAGCATCTGGAGGTATGTTATCATCACCTTTCACGTGTTGGATGGTGAATGAAAATTGTTGTATGTCTAGAGCCCATCTGGCCCATCTATGTGTGAGTCCTGTATTGGTTAATAGTGAGATTAGGGCTGCATGGTCTGTGTATAATTGGAAGTGTCTAGTCTCTAGATAGTGTCTGAAGTGTAATACTCCATACACTACTCCCAGTAGTTCTCTCTCTGTGGTATTGTAATTTCTCTCATGTTTGGAGAGGGTTCTACCTGCAAAGGCTACTGGTCTGAGCACTCCTTCATTATCTCTCTGTGAGAGTACAGCTCCTAAACTCACATTGGAAGCATCAGTTGCCAAACTGAACTCTTTCTCATAGTTTGGATATCTGAGAAGAGCATTGGTACAGAGGGCATGCTTTAATGTTTTGAAAGCATTATCTGCCTCTTCTGTCCAGACAAATGCTTTGAGATGTGTCTGTAGATCATATAATGGTCTAGCAATTTGGGCATAACCTTTGATAAACTTTTTGAAGTATTGGCATAGGCCTGTGAAGGATCTGACATTTTTGACTGATTTTGGTGTTGGGAAGGTTTTGATTGACTCCACCTTTGTGGGAGATGGTTGTAGTCCCATGGGTGTGACTCTCATTCCCAAGAAGTCTATTCTGTCTATGAAGTATTCACATTTTGATTTCTTCAGTTTGAGTTTACCAACTCTTAGGCTGTTGAACACATCTTCCAGGTCATGGAAGTGTTGTTCGAATGATGGTGATAATACCAATATGTCATCTAGGTATGGTAGGGCACATTTGTACTTGAGTTTGTTCAGAATTAATGTGACTAGATGGCAGAATCCCGCAGGTGCGGTCGCTAAACCCATCGGCATCCTTTCGTAGACATATTTTTTGTCATTTGCTATGAATGCGGTTTTATGCTGATCCTCCTGTCTTATAGGAATTTGAAAAAATCCCTGTTGGGCATCTAGCTTACTGAATACTCTTGGTCTGAGTGACCCTATCATGTCTAGAGTGTCATCGGCCCGGGGTGTAGATAAGGCTTGATTTATCGTGTTCTGGTTCAAATAACGAAAATCTGTGACGAGCCTATGGCCTCCCGATGATTTTTGTACTAAAAAGGATCTGGAAGCCCAGGGGCCTTCAGCACATTCTCTCAGAATGCCCTGTTGTACTAGCCTTTCACACTCTTCCCCTATTGCGGCCTGTTTTTCTGGTGTTTGTCTATATGGTAGGAAATGACATGGCACTGCCTCAGGTTTTACATGTATTGAGTGTGTATACAGGTGTGTGGCACCAATGTCTCCATCTTTTCCTACAAATATATCATCATACTTGGTCAGCAGTGATTCTAATCTATCATGCTGATCTTTGGATGTGAGCACAGATTTTGGTGGAACATTCTCTTCCAATTCTGGCTCGAGGTCATGTGCCTCACTATGTATAGCAGCTATTTCAGAGAGTCTGATTGAGTTGGGTTCAAGGTCAGCATATGTGGACTCACAGTCTGAGTCTGTGTCACTGAATTGAGTTACATCCTCAGGCCGTATGGCTGAGATGGATTGATCAGTGTGTGGGGTAGTGTCTGACACCTGTTGAGGTTTTTCTAAATCAGATTCCTTGACTTCCTGAAATAGAGCTATGATGGCACCCTTTTTGATTTTATGTGGGTGCCTGCTGGTGTTGAGTAACACTAGGGGATGTTTGTTATTTTCCCTGGGGGTTACTGCTGCCCTTTGAACTAGATATGGGGCATTGTTATTTCTTTGGAGGTTATCTACTACTCCAGTTTTGCCTTGCAGTGATTGAGTAGATGTGACTTTACCCAATACTGCAAGTTCAGAGAATGGAGGGATGGTAAAATCCCTCACCGCCCTAATGGGTTTGAGAATTTGTTCAGGATCAACATTAAATTCAATTTGAGATTTAGTAGTGCTTAAGAAATCTGTGCCGAGTACCACGGGCTGTGTGAGGTTGGGTATTACAGCGAATTGGTATTGGAATCTGACACCTTGGATTCTAAAGTTCAGCATAGCTGAATGTCTAACATGACACACCGATCCATCTGCCAAGTGGATGTTGATTTTAGACTTCCTCAGTTGGATATGGAATCTCTTTTGGAGATCCATGAGGAATGATTGTCTGACACAGGTGATAGTAGCACCTGTATCAACCAAACATTGTACATCTGAAACATCATATAGATTTGCATTGATACAGCCATTTTGAAGAAGTACAATAGAAAGCTTGGTACTCTCACCTGTATCCTTTGATGATGAATCTGGTGGGGTGATGTGTATCACTGATGGACGTCTCTGTCTGTTAGATGGTAGATTTGCACTAGCAATTGTCTCTGGTTGGATCTTTGTTAATCCTGATTGATTGTTCGTATTTGGGGTGTCACAGTGCACTGGCCCATCGGCACTGTGACATCCTAGTTTTCCTGGTTCTGTGGGGTGGTTGAGATGCTTGCCACCAGGAGCTTGGAGATTTGATCCATTACATGAGGTGGTATTTGGGGGTTACTGTGTTGGTTCCCCTGGTAACCTCTTGTGTCCGGTTTGTAATCCTCCTGGCACGAGTTGGAACCCTGGTTATATTGACCAGAGTTGCTGTATTGACCGGAGTTGTTGGATCTCTGGTTGTTGTAGGCGCCATTGTTGTTGTAGGATCCACTGTTGTAGTTCCTATGTGGACTCTGGCTCCTACTGTTGGATCCTTGATTATAGGATCCAGAGTTGTTTGAACCCTGGCTGTTGTTGTAGGATCCAGAGTTGTTGTAGGATCCAGAGTTGTAGTTTCTATGTGGACTATGGCTCCTACTGTTGGATCCTTGATTATTATAGGATCTGCCATTACTTGGGGTTCTGTCTCTCCTATCACTGTATGAAGAGTTACCATTGTTGGAGTTGGGAGAGCTGTTGTCTTTCCTACTGTTGTGACCCCCCCGGTTGTTGTTGTTGCCCCCTCTACCTCTACCTCTATTGGATTGGTAGTTGGGGTCATAGTTGTTTCCTCTATATCTACCGGTAGGGTCTCTTGATGTAACCTTAGCTTCCTGTTGCCTTACATGGGCACTAGACATTAGGTTAACATCTTCATCTGCACTAGTGCTGATTTCCTGGACCTTTTTCTTAGTAGGCTGTGGGTTAGACTCTGCCTCCCTTACCTTCCTAGATCTTTCTTGGGTCTCAACCTCTAAGGCTAGGTCTAGGGCTTGGTCAAAAGAGTCTATTTTCTTGTTCTCAAGAGCCACAGAGATCCAGGGCCTCATGCCTTGGGTAAATGCCTTGCTTAGGATTTCATCGCTTTGGCGTTGGGCATTACACACTTTCCTGAGATGGCATGCATAGTCTAGGACAGGTTCATCTACCTTTTGTGCACTGAGTGCTGTCCTTGAGATGATATTGTCTCGAGTAGCAAAATACTCTTTTAATTTATTCACTACATTGGTCCATGTCAACATATCAGGTGTGGCACTTTCCCTGAAGGATTCAAACCAAGCTAGTGCTTGTCCTTCAAGGTACTTGGGTAAATATGTCACCATGGTGTCACTGTCTGTTACTTTGTACTTATCCTTCAGATATTCTGGGAATTTGTGATCAATAAATAATGCTGTTGACATGAGTGGTGTTGGGTGTGAGAAAGTTTTGGGTTTTGTTACCTCATGTAGCCTGATCTTTCTGTCGTCCTGTTGTTTTCTGTCTATGAGTTTGGTCATGTTGGACACCATTGAGATTATGATGTCATCCTTGGATCCAGAGGCAGATGGTGTGACAACAGGTGTGATGGCAGGTGTGGGAGGCTGTGGGGTCTGGGATGATACCATTTTCATGAGATCTGCTATCTGTTGTTGTTGTCTCTCTAGGGACTTCCGCTGATCTTCCATGGCCTTCTGTTGAGCATCTATTGCTGCATTCCTCTCTGCCAGTTGTTGGTTGAGGATCCTCTCCCTTTCCTCCTGCTGGGACTTGTTGGTCTCTAGGGCAGTAACTGCATCTTGGATGGCCTTCTCGTAGGCCCTTATCTTCTCAGCTGTCTGATTAGGCTGGGGGCCTTCATCGGTGTCCATGATGGAGGGTGTGGGAGAAGTGTCTCTGGAGGAGTGGCTATCAAAGGCCGGAGCTGGGGTGGAGGATCTAGATGAGGGTGTGGATCCACCCCCTGAGGCAGATCTTTCTTCCCCTGAGGTAGATAGCGTGAGTTGAGCGTCCTGTAGAGATCCCTGGGAAATGTTGGATCCCTGAGAACTGGTTGTTCCCTGGGTAGACAGGGTGGGTGGTGTGGGATCTACTGAGTGTGGGTCTGTTGTACTGGAGGCTGGTTTGCCTCCTGTGGGCCTCCTAGATCTAGGTGGGAGGGAGACCTCTTCAACAGGCCCCTGACTACGTAAGGTCTTTGTGTGTTGTTCTGCCAGCTTGACTGATAAGACCTTGATGTGTGGGGTAGACCTCACTGACGTGTGGGAGACCTCACTGGCGTGTGGGAGACCTCACTGACGTGTGGGAGACCTCACTGACGTGTGGGAGACCTCACTGACGTGTGGGAGACCTCACTGACGTGTGGGAGACCTCACTGACGTGTGGGAGACCTCACTGACGTGTGGGAGACCTCACTGACGTGTGGGAGACCTCACTGACGTGTGGGAGACCTCACTGACGTGTGGGAGACCTCACTGACATGTGGGAGGTCTCACTGATCGTGTGGGAGATCTCATTGGTGTGTGGGAGATCTCACTGGTATGTGGGAGATCTCACTGATCGTGTGGGAGATCTCATCGATGTTTGGGAGATCTTATTGATGTGTGGGAGATCTCACTGATGTGTGGGAGATCTCACTGATGTGTGGGCGATCTCACTGGTGTGTGGGAGATCTCATTGATGTGTGGGAGATCTCACTGATGTGTGGGAGATCTCACTGGTGTGTGGGAGATCTCACTGATGTGTGGGAGATCTCACTGATGTGTGGGAGATCTCACTGGTGTGTGGGAGATCTCACTGATGTGTGGGAGATCTCACTGATGTGTGGGAGATCTCACTGATGTGTGGGCGATCTCACTGATGTGTGGGAGATCTCATTGATGTGTGGGAGATCTCACTGATGTGTGGGAGATCTCATTGATGTGTGGGAGATCTCACTGGTGTGTGGGAGATCTCACTGGTGACCTTGGTGGGCATGGTGTCAAGGTCACTGGGTGGGTGGAGTGGTATTTACTGTGTGTATGATTGTTTTCAGTAGTGTTGCCAGCTTAATTTTTAGAGAGCATTAGGTAATTTGGGATCTTAGTAGGATGTTCTCCACCACTTTGTCATACTAGTTATTGTGCATGATCAAGTTGTCATATGAGAAATATCATAAGACTAGTGGTACGTAGTGTAAATACATTAAGCTCTCATAAAATAGTGTTATTTCCAGTTGTCACTGGTTTATTCAGCTATAGGCAACATGTAAGAAATATCAATCATACAGTAGTTAGCATGTAGGTAATTTGTACATACAGTAAATATACAATAGTTCATAGAGTATAATGTTCAGTTCCACTCCACCTGTGAGGTATTAATAATACAATGTCCAGCATAGTTCTAGGTGGGTTCCCACACCTAGCTCCTGACCTGCTGCTTAGAGGAATAATGTAATAATGGATAACTTTACCCTCTGGTGGAAGTCTTGAGGAAGATACCCCCTGGCCACTAATGATAGAAACCAATGCCTGTCTAGCATAGTTTCACCATAGTGCAGTGGTATAGCAGGTAGCAGGAGATGACTGGAGATGTTACCTCTAGAGCGGTTCTTGGTGTTCTGTCCTCCTGGAGGTGCAGACAGGCTATTTGTAGCAAATCTTGGAAAAGCACCTCCAGACTGACTGGGGCCAGTAGCATCTGCCTAACTCTACAATTGTTAGAGGGGAGCCTTTCATGTGTCACTGGGTGCACAAAGGACCCCCATGGACGCCGCTGTGTCCCCCATTGTCTTGGTCGGTTCTGTAACTTCAAACCCTCATAACTCGGTCGTTTACGCAGCTACAGCCGCCATTTTTTGCGCATGCGCGGAGTTGAATATGCCAAGTTTGAACTGCCTGCTGGATAGGCGCGTAACTCCCGCCGGTTTGTCTGTAGTGCACTCGGAGCTCCATTCAGTCTCCATGGCATAACTTCCTTAATAATGGGAGTTCCGCCTTGATCTTGGGCTCATTCTGACCGTCTAATTATGGGCTTTCCATAAATGCTTTGATATTTGACCTAGCTTGCTCAGGAGCGACGCTAGAGCGACCGGACGGTTATGGCGTCGTGCTTATGTAACCCATTGTTCAGTTATTAGAGTGCTCAGACACTCATGACGGCGTCAGCGGTGCTCAGCACCCGTGACGGCCGGTTGCATTCACTTACAACTTATTAGTTTGTGCACTGAACCATGAGGTCGCACACTGAGACCCTCATTTTTATTATATTGTGCAGTGAACCATTAGGTCGGAGCCTTTGATGTCAGAAAACTCTGTCTAACTGACTCTGGCTGGTGTGCAGTGGGGCATGAACGCTCTTATACAAAGTTTGAGCGCTCTTATAGCTCTTAGAACCAATCTATGTATTAATTTCATAGATATCCTTTGATTAATACAAAATATGTTACAATTTATGGAATAATAAAATGGTATATGATACTTCCCATTGGTCAATAATACAATAGCCATGTGCCGTTAGATAAGGCCAGTTTCATTGTGAACATGTTGGTGATAATGAGCACTGAATGAATTTAATCCCTCCCATATCTCTCTCTCTCTCCCTCTCTCTCTCTCTCTCTCTCTCTCTCACACACACACACACACATACACATACACACATCAATATCTTAACTTTTACTATAAAGCTACATGTATACTATAAATTGTATATGTATATCCCAGTCATCAAAAAACGTTGCAGAACGTTTCCCTATGGCTCTTTAACATGGTAAAACGTTTTAAAATGTTAAAAACTTTTTTGAATTTGAATAACGTTTTTGTTGACTGCTAAGACATTTGTAAGGGTGACCACAGTCTGTTTACATGGACTATACACATACACCACTGTTCATGAAGAGGTGTTACAGATTTAGGGAGTGATGCTGACCTGCTTTAAGGAAATATACTGCGTAGGGCCCTGTATATACAGGAGGGGGTAATGCCTTTCACAGGTGTAGGCTGTACACCAGGACACTGGAGTCCTGGCCTGCATCCCAGGTTGGTTCCAGTAAGTTGCCACCAACCAACCCACTTCTCACCTACTAGACCAGGCCAACCCACTTCTCACCTACTAGACCATCACACAGAAATAGAGGCAGAGGGAGGCATACTGTGAGTAGGTATCTTCGTTTTATAAAATTGTAGTCTGCTAGATTATTCATGAACATAAAATAAGCATTACCATAGCATGCCATTTAAAAGTTAATATATTGGCTGTGGGCCCAGCTCGGTGTACGTATAGTCCTGTGTACATTGTAGATGTATGTACATGGGGTACCTTACGTGAAGGTACCCAGCAAATCCGAGTGAACATGAGTCATGCTGGGTGAGGAATGTGCGAGTACATTTAGTGATAACAAATTATGTCATCTTGTGTGATACAATGTCAACTCACACTCAGCTTGATGAACCTTCACATACTTCAATACGACCTGGGAGAGCATGTGTCAACATGTGTCAATACTTGTCAACTCTCACACAGCTTCACATGTCTTTACTTATTTCCATAAAGATGTGAGGGGAACTGGGTGAGCAAGTGTCAACTTGTGTCAATACTTGTCAACTCCCACCCAACCTCACATGTCTTCACTCATTTCCATAAAGATGTGATGGGAACTGGTTGAGCATGTGTCAATACTTGTCAACTCTCAGACAGTTTCACATGTCTTCACTTACTTCAATAAAGATGTGAAGGGAACAGGGTGGGCACATGTCAACATGTGTCAATACTTGTCAACTTTCACATAGCATGACTTTTCTTCACCAAAGCTTCAATAATAAGAGACTATCGAAAATGTATGGATTCTCATGGCTTATACTTTACAGAGTGGGCCTATTGAGTAAATGTCGATATGAGAGTTAATGTTGCACAGAGCAAGTTTCTTTCTTACCTGAGGTGAAATACATATAAATCAGGAACTTAATGATAACAAAGAATATCTGATTTTGTACATATATTAGACATAATAGCTCATTTATTTTGTCTATGGGATATAGCACTAAGTTGGAATTACCCACATTTTACATGATATCTAAGTATCTGTTGGTCCTGGTTTGGTAGGCTATGAAGGTTTAATGTCTAGTGATCAGCTAGGTCACAGCTGATTAGAGCAAATATATAGGAATTCTTCATAGGCTGGTTAAAAAATCTGTATTGAGTGATAATAGGGGCAGATGCTTTGTCCAACATAAGCATGACAGACTGTGTGAGTAGATGTGAGCACGCTTCAAGATTTGTCAACTCTCACTCACCATGGCACAACTTCACGCACAATGATACACTACATAGTATTCTGTGTTTTGATTGGTCCATTTCAAATTTCCCTCCCTTTCCTTTGTTCTCCTCCTGATTTCAAAATAGACCGGCAGCCATAGAGAACAGATCTTGTGGTAGGTGGTCACACAGTTCTAGATTGATTTGACTTGAAATCCTATGTGATAAGCATTTCTTCAGTAACACATTGATATTATCTACAGTCAAGGAACATCTATCCTGTGCTGAATTCAGGTATTTGTTTAATACCCCAAAATACTAGTTAATGTAGAACTTTCTATGTGAGCAAGGCTCAGGGAAATTTTTGGGGATTCAGGCTGCCATATGGGAGTGGTCACTGTTTATTAATTTGGAAGTGAGTGGGTGGTCGAAATTATATTGCTGCTGTTTGTTTGTTTATGACCCTTTGTTTTCATTTTAACAGGCATTCCCAAGAATAATACAAGGGAACTTCAACTCACACAACTGACAGAATATCTATCCATTTTCAAGCAAAATGGGCAACACATATTCTGAGGAGAGATATCTTCACTGGGAACCAGCATAAACTGCTGAATTGATGTTAATGAAGTTATGAAATATCAGAAATCCACAACCCCCCCACCCCCCATCCCCCCTATCCCCCACCAACAAATTAGTCTGTGCGTATATATATATATATATATATATATATATATATATATATATATATATATATATGTGATACTGTGTCATGACCCATGTGTCAGTGTGTGTGATAATGTGGCATGACACATGTGTCATCATGTGTCATTGTTGGTGAAGGTTCACATATGTTGACTTAACTTCACAAATTTGGATGGGATGTTCACGCATGCATCAAATCTTGTCATGGTCTGTGATCACCCATGCATTGATTCCTAAGAGCGCATGGCTGGCGCAGCATGACAAAAGTTGACACAGATTTGCTGGGTACCCTCCAGTTTTAGAGTCTTGTATTACATGAATTGTACAGAGCTTACATAACACAGGAGGTAGAAGAAATACACATTTTAAACAATAACATGTAAAAGGTCAAAAACAACTATACATATTAGATGTGCATAACTCATTTAAGTGCAGAGCACAGATCAAACATGTTTGATTGATGCCTGTATTGAATTTCAAATGACATTTCTATGTATAACTATCATTCTCCATAATGGACACAATGATATTTAACCCCAGTTAAGAGCTTGCCATCAGTCAATAGACCAGTGCCCGAATATTGCTGTGCTGATAACGTGAGGGAATTATACTTAACTCCACTTGACATACTAAAAGGCCGTTCTCTTGATTTTTTGTTGTTATCTTTTTGTTTATTCCTCTCTTATTCAAAACCACTTGATTGTAATGTTGCACTCGATTTCTAATATGAGCATAGGTTGGGTAGTAATCTCTAGATGGACCAGGGACACTGATAGGTGACTGTATGCAGTAAGACGCTGAGCAGTAACCTCTACTCTACCCCCCTACTTATCCCTTCATCATTTTTAAAAAGGTTGTTACTTTTCATACAACTGCATGCATGTACATAGTTAATGACTCTATGGGTTAGATTAAAGTTTCTCTGACATGGACCTGACATGGCTGGCTGAACTGGACTATTTTAGGACATGTGGGGCTATATGACCTACTGATGTTACTCTATACATTGCACTCCATACACTCCATACATTACTGATGCATGGCTGCCCTTATCAGAATGAAAGGCTATGTGACTATGTCTTCTAGTAAATAACACGTTGCTGATAACATGTTAAAGTAATTTGGTCATGTATACAATCATCATGAGCGAACATTTCATTTCTACGGTCCCACTCGTACACATGCACCTCTAGTACCCTCCACCAATCTGTACCCAATTCCAATATGCTGCACCCAGCCTGTCCTAGGTTGTGCCTGATATGTTGCACCCAACCTTACCCAAGCTGTGCCCAATATGCTGCACCCAACATGCCCCAAGCTGTCAACAATATATATACTGCACCAAACCTGCCCTAGGTTTTGCCCAATATGCTGCACCCAGGCTGCCCCAAGCTGTGCCCAATATGCTGCACCCAACATGCCCCAACCTGTGCCCAATATGCTGCACCCAACATGTCCCAAGCTGTGCCCAATACGCTGCACCCAACATGCTCCAAGCTGCACCTGATATGTTGCACCCAACCTGCCCCAAGCTGTGCCCAATATGCTGCACCCAGGCTGCCCCAAGCTGTGGCCATTATGCTGCACTCAACATGCTCCAAGCTGTGCCCAATATGCTGCACCCAACATGCTCCAAGCTGTGCCTGATGTGCTGCACCCAACCTGCCCCAAGCTGTGCCCAATATGCTGCACCCAGGCTGCCCCAAGCTGTGGCCATTATGCTGCACTCAACATGCTCCAAGCTGTGCCCAATATGCTGCACCCAACATGCTCCAAGCTGTGCCTGATGTGCTGCACCCAGCCTGCCCCAAGCTGTGCCCAATATGCTGCACCCAACATGTCCCAAGCTCTCCACAATATACTACACCAAACCTGCCCTAGGTTGTGCCAAATATGCTGCACACAGCCTGCCCCAAGCTGTGCCCAATATGCTGCACCCAACATGTCCCAAGCTGTGCTAAATATGCTATACCAAACATGTCATATGCTGTTCCCAACCTGCACTAGGTTGTGCCCAATGTGCATGCCCTAACCAATCCCACTCAGTCCCACCGGCCCGGAGGCCATTTCTAAAGTCACTATGACTGCACAATGCCACTACGATTTGACATCCTCAGAATTAGTGTCAGTGAAACTGATCGTAGGTAATGCACTATGGCTGCTCTGTACGATCGACACTGCCACTAAATCTCTAGAGGGTTCCCACTACGGTTTAACCGTGAGCAGTTGTAGTGTGTTAAGAAATGGCCCCTAGTGAACAGAGTATAAGACCTCACCACTACCACCACTACTACCAACCTTGGGGCTGTGTACAAATGACGTCATGCTTTTTTGACCATTTTTGACCCCCCCTCTCTCCCTTGTCATGTTTCGTCATACAACACTTGACCCCCCCTTAACATGACGTCATGCAGAGATACCCTCCCCCCCCCGCCCAAAGTGCATGAATAGTGTACAGCCTAGATAAAAAAATTGAAATGGTTCAAAGGGACATATTGGGTGTGAATTGGCAATCAAGGATACATGCAACATAAAACAGATGAACTAGCACTGATCAACAAAATTAATGAACAGACAAACATGCCGAACACTGTCAGCATCAGCTTATGAGTCCCTATATGTGGATTGAATTTCCGTGCCTTATACATAGAGTACTATGCCTATGGTATTGATCATACACAAGTATTTCCTGGCACAAAATATCCTGAAAAAAAATCCTGTCTAGATCAATAGTCTAATACATGATAAAAGAAAAGGATCAAATTGTCAGAAGACCATCAATTGCAATCAGACATACAAAGTAGTCAGTTTTTACTGTAGAACCTGCATATAAGGCATAGCCCCTAGAGTCTCATTCAGACAAAGGAGAGTAAGGTTGTTTGTTTCCAAGGGAGAAATGATTTTGACACCTCAAGGTGGGGGAGGGGTCAAAAAGATGTCATGCCTTTTCAGTAGGAAAGCCTGTGAATTATTGTAGAACAAGGGGGTTGACCAGGGAAATTGCAACCTGTCAAAAGGGAAGGGGTCAGAAAATTTTCTGCACCTCTGCATGGAAATCTACTGCAACCCTCGCAGTCCATAAAACATGTGGGACCAAGACCATTGCTGTGAAAATTGCTGCCGGGCCTGCAGAAATGACCAGACTGTGGGACCGAATGACTGACTGTAATCTCAATACCTTGTGTTCTTGAGGAATCCGGTACTGCCAAAATTAGTCCGAGCCTGCAGAACATTAATGTCTGCAGGACAGAATGGCCCGTTGATAAGTAATGAGAAATGCTTAAGTTACCAATGGGTTTTTGAATTGTGAAATATATCATATAGAATAGAATTTGGGTCATTTTGAAGCTTTCTACCAAATTCTCATGGTCAGGGAGCTTCTTACCTGCAGGGATCAACCTATACATGGGGTCCTATGTATGATAAAACGTATCCAACTAAAAGGGTATTTCAAAGTGTTAAGGGGCCTGGGTTAGAGGTAGGATAGAGTAGGCCTAGTCAACCAACATTGGCATTGATGGGAGTGATACTCTTTGAGTGGGATGTCTGAGGAAAGCATGCCTGTATTGGTATTTCATATCAGATGAATGCATTAAACTTCCCTACCTTTACAAATCTGTTTTTCTTGTTAAGACTTGTGATTTTTTGATGACATGATGTCATACAGCCCATGACCCCCCCCCCCCCTCCCCCCCCTTGTCATGCTTGGTCATGGGGAGTGGGACCCCCCCCCCCCTCCTGCATGATGTCATTTGTACACAGCCCCCTTGTAGCCTTCCCCTTCTTATTATATCCTAATCTTACAGATTACACAGGGAGCTCACATCCCTCGTCACAATAGCACTAACACCAAACTAAGGGTACTCTAAATGCACCAATATGTGCCATACTACTTACGCACACTAAATCTGGTATAATAGCTTTGTCTGATATGTGTTTCAAAGAATTATATACCCCTTCCCCAGTAATAGGGTGGCATTTATTCTGCTCTGCTGTCAGTCATACAAAATTAAAGTTACCACAACTATAGTGTTCTACTGGGTTAAGACTGCTTGTTGACATGCTGGAACTTTTACACATGCATATGCTTAAAGCTAGCATGGTTTATAGAATGCACTGAATAGATTGAGATTTGGCCAGGACACTTCCCCAACTGGGATGATAATAGATATGCAGAAGTTGAAAATCTATATTCAGCTCTTGTCCCAGGTTTAATTGCCTGATTATATTTCACAACAGGAACAACATCTTTGAACACTCGGGTTTAATTTCTACACTGTTATTGACAATACACATATTAAAGGGTTAAGATACAAGATGCAAATTGGTACTTTTGAGTAAATAAGAGGTAACTACATGTTTAAGGATAATCATATTTTCCATGTATCTCTCAAATAGATATGGTTCTGCTTTTCCATGCTGGGTGGAAGCCTCGTTTGTAACAAGACTTTTCTGAAGGGCGTATGCTTCAGAGTTGTCTGCAATGTCTTAATTGGAGTTCAAATCAAATCATTCTTTTACATTTCAGAATTGATTGATATTTGATTGAAATACATGAATGTACCTGCAAGGACTAATAGGCTCGGTCGAAGAAGGGGCCCTCCATTTGACTGCCTGTTTCTCTCAAGTTCTTTCTTGTTCTGAATTTATATCAATGTGCCTGCACTCTCAGCCGTAATTGTAAATGGGCTGTAAATACCCCTGTAGGTAGGCAGTAGAACTAGCTGTAAACAATGTATGTAGGTTCATACCTACAAAAACTACAACTGTATTGCAGAATAAAAAGCACTCTATTGTATATCTATGTTGTGGGGAGGACAGTGTGTAGTTGTAACATACATGTCATACACACCCAGATGCCCCACCGTACAAGATTTTGAGAATTACTCAGGAATTTCTTGAGTCCTGACTTGTGAATACAACAAGAATAGAGAATGTGATTTTCCCTGGAATGGCTCGGGAATTTTTTGGGAAAGACTCGTGATATTCCCAGGAAAGACTCAGGATATTCCCAGGAACTGGATTTTTTTCCCTTGAGTATAAGATGTTCTGGCATGTCCAAATTTCCTGGGAAAATCACGTTCTCCTTGCCCAAGTTGTGAACGTTCCCAACTCGAGTCCTGTTCAGTGGGGCGCCCATCATGATGTTGAGGGGTTCACTTCATATGTAATGTATGCAATTGTAACACCTTTTGCACTAACCTCTGGTCACAGTGCACTATAGCTGTAATTGATCTTTCTTTTTATAATTGCAGTATTCTCCATGGAGCCTGCAGACCAACAAGAGGGCCCTCCTGAGGGCGAAGAGCTCCTGGGTACCAGGGACATCGGCCCTGGAGGAGAGGACACCAAGGATGGTGTCCTGTGGAGCTCCAAGAAGGAGCAGGTGCGTGAGGAGGACATCACGGTGAAGTGTGGCTACAGGAGCTGTGCTCCTAAGTCTATGCAGAAATGTGCTGATATCAGGGCCTACACGGCAAATACGTCAGCCATGCTGCTACTAAACATTGCAGTATTCACATATGCCGTAGGTATGTACTCAGTATATGATTAGTACATTCGTCACCATGTGGTAAATGAATCAAAGTTATTATGAGAAGTGATATCAGATTTGACATCACTTGAAAATAGACAAAAAGCCTTTAGCTATCTTCTGCAATCCTAATGA